>BSEG01000012.1:23357500-25857500 GCA_036245055.1 Diospyros kaki
GGGGCTGATCTATTTGACTGCAAATCTAACTCCAAAGCACTATCAACCTGCTCAACAAGGTCAGCAACACTATCTTCCACTTGGGAAATGTTATCATCAAAATCAAACTCATGCCTATGCAAAAATTCAGCAATCTCTAAGCATGCAGCACATTGACTCTCTCCATCACTACAATCAGTGCAAATAATCGTATCTGGGAACTCATGCACAGTGGGGAGTTTATCAATTAAATTAGATGACTCAAAACATGCTTCATTCACTAACAGGTCAACTCTATTTACTTGAAAAGTGGAATGATCCTCAGCAGGGAATTTCATGGCATCAAGTATCTTGAAGTTAATTGTGTTACCAGCAAATTCCATGGAAAGTGTACCCTCATGCACATTGATAATAGTTCTAGCAGTTTTTAAGAATGGTCTCCCTAGTATCAAGGGTGCATGCTCAAATGTGCTATCATCTTCCATATTCAAAACATAAAAATCAGCTGGAAATATTAAATCCTTAACCTTAACCAGCACATCTTCTAGGACTCCAGTGGGGTGTGCAGTACTTCTATTAGCCAGCTAGACAACCACTTCTGTTGGCTTCAAAGGACCACACTGCAATGAAGCATAAATAGAGTTAGGCATAACATTAATGGATGCACCTAAATCTAGTAAAGCATTGCTAAATTGCATGTCTCCTATAGTACAAGGAATGGAGAACGTCCCTGGATCTTTACACTTTGCTGGCATGGCAGGTTGGATAAGGGCTGAAACATTCCTCCCAAGGTTGATCTTCTCATTCCCCTTAAGCTTCCTCTTGTGAGTACACAAATCTTTGAGAAATTTTGCATACTTGGGAATCTGTCTGATGGCTTCAAGGAGGGGTATGTTGATTTCCACTTTCTGGAATGTCTCCAAGATCTCTTTGTCTAATTCAACCTCTACCCTTTTCTTATTTTGAGTTGCTCGATGTGGGAATGGCAGGGGCTGTTTGTTGGAAAACTCTCCTTCTCCTTGTTCTTGGATTGAGGAGGGTTGCTGCTCTTTGTTACCCTCTACATGATGCTCCTTTACATGTTGCTCCATGTTTGATGATGGTGGAAGGGTTGGGATGATTACTTCTTTCCCACTTCGAAGCATGATGGCACTAACATTACCCCTCGGATTGGCAACTGGTTATGAAGGAAGCTGCCCCGAACCTTGACTCCTTAACTCATTGATGTTTGTGGCTAGCTGGCCTATTTGGGTCTCCAAATTTTGAATTGTGGTTTCTATCTTTTGCTGGAATTGGAGTGTATTGGCTGCTAGTTGTTTAACAAGATCATCCAGGCTAGGTTCTGACTTGGGTAATGGTGGTGCTTGTTGCATGGCTTGATTCTGCCTTGGTGGTGGAGCATGGTTGCTGGAATTTGAAGGATTGAACCTCTGCTGAAATGGTTGATTATGGTATGGCTGTTGCTGCACATGTTGATTGGAAGGGTTGCCATATCTGAGGTTCGGATGGTCTCTCCAACCTGGATTGTAGGTGAAGGAAAATGGATCATATCTGTTTGGAGGTTGTGGTTGGTTGTGCTGCTGGTGCTGGAATGGTCTACCAGGAAAGATGCCTGCACATGTCTCATTATTTTCTTGCAACTGTGGGCATTGGTCTATTATATGGGATGGCAAGGAGCAAATGCCACAAAGCTGCTGCTGGGGTTGCTTTCTTTCTAATGCCAACTGCCTGACCATGGAAGCTAATTCCTCAAGTTTGTTTTCTATCCTCTGCTAGTCCATAGTGGCAACCACACTGACTTCATTGATGGCTTTTGCAGGAGTGTTAATTCTGGTGCCAAATTGCTGGGCATTTTGTGCCATCTTTGATATCAGTTCTTGTGCAGCTGCTAGGGTCTTCTCTGCCAATGCTCCTCCACTTGCAGCATCTACCAAGTACCTGTCCATGGGGATTAGACCTTCATAGAAATATTGAACTAGGAGTTGGTCACTTATCTGATGGTGAGGACAGCTGGAACATAACTTCTTGAATCTCTCCCAATACTCATGTAGAGTCTCACCACTTATCTGCCTTATACCACAAATTTCTTTCCTTATTGATGCTGTTCTGGAGGCTGGGAAGAATTTTTCCAAGAAGATCCTTTTCAATCCATCCCAGTTGGTAATGGCAGCTGGTGGCAGGTAATACAGCCAATCCTTGGCTGATCCATCAAGTGAGAATGGGAAGGCTCTCAACTTGATTTGCTCTTCATCTACTCCTTGTGGCCGCATGGTTGAGCAAACAACATGAAACTCTTTCATATGCTTGTGCGGATCCTCTCCTGCAAGACCATGAAACTTGGGCAACAAATGGATCAGTCCAGACTTTAGTTCAAAGTTAGCATCCAATTGTGGGTATTGAATACATAGGGGCTGATAATGCACATCAGGTGCAGCCAGCTCTCTAATGGTTCTACCATCCAAATGACCATGATTTCCATTATTGCCATTACCATTGTTTCCATTACCATTTCCATTTCCATTACCATTTCCATTATCTGCCATATTGATGAATTCTGGAACAGGTTCGGATGAAGTATTAGGGTCAATCCTATTCTGAGACTTAAGCTCTCTAGCTTGCCTTCTAAGAGTGTTCTCTAATTCAAGATCCAAATCAAGTAATTTTTCCTTAGAACACAAAATGGCCTATGCAAAACAAGAACTCAAAAACTCAAAAACAGAAAAACAGAAACACAAAAACACAAAAACACAAAACATATGAAACAAGAAGCCCTTAAATGATTTTTTTATGCAATTTTTTACAAAATTTCAACACAAAAAAACTGAGGGACCTAAAAACACTTAAAACCACACAAAATTAGCCACTGAGAAACACAAAATGGCCCAAAAAGTGGTCTAAACGTTCGAATTTGGCCAAAAAAGGCTCTTGTCACGGCAAAGCTATGAGTCTTGATCCCCACACCCCCATTTCTTTGGACACCAAAAATCAGCTCAATCGGAGCAAGTTGAAAACTGTGAACAGTACCTAGAAAACTGATTTTTTTCAAAACTGCTTCCTATTTTGCTTCAAAAACCACTCTATATGCAAGAAAACATCAAGGGAAGTATATGGGATTGAAAGAATATCAAGTAAGGATGAGAAAGCAAGAGGGTAGAACCGGTATCTTGAGCTCAATCCTTAAATCTCGCTATCTGTCATGGAAGTGGTTAAAATTGCTGTCAAATGGGAGGCTGCCAAAACTGATCTTCTCTTGGTTGCAGCAGCTGGTGCCTTTCTCTGCCAAACGAAAAGGAGGGTTAGTGGAGAAGGGAAAGACTTAAAAGGAATGTTAAAAGAGAGAGAATAAAATGAAAAAGTGAAAAAAAAAAACAGAATATCCTCTTGCTCAAGTGATCTGCTGTCAGAGGCAGAAAAGTGGAGCCCTGATCTGATCTGTTGCTGATCTGGTGCAACCCCTTTTCGATTTTTGTGGGGTAGTCTACTTGCTTGCTGTGAGCTTGCTGTGAAGACCATACAAGAACACGAGGTAGTGATACTGAAAAGAACACAAAGACACAAGGTAGTGATACTGAAAAGGGAAGGACTGCAGGTGTTATTCTTTTTTTTGCTTTTTCAGTTGCTGCAGGGTTGCTTTTCAAATTGCAGGTCGTGCAGCCCTCTCCAACAGCCACTTCTTTGTTCAAAAATGGTTCTAGAGATGAGAAAACAGAAAAGAAAAATACACACACACAAAAAGAAGATCGAAAAGACAAATAAGGCTTTTCTGTTGCTGCTTGCTATCAGTTTATCTCAAGAACAGAACAGAATGGTTCTTCAAGTTTGTGAGCAACAACTGATAACCTTATCACCAAAATCACAAAACAAACGAAACACTCAAACAAGAGAACAAAACAAACAGAAAATAGGGTCGGTCCTCTATGTTTTTAGAAGAAAAACTTGGATCCCCGGCAACAGCGCCAAAATTCTGGTCGAGCAGTTGTCGAACCACTCCAGAATTATATTAGATATCTATATACCTCTCTTCTAGTTTGCAGCAAAGCACAACCTAGGTCGTCTCCCACAAGGAGCCTTATCTTCTTCTACCAACAATGAGAACCAATATAAACAACACAACAGTTTAGGGGGAGGGTTTTGACAGAAATCTAAGTAACAAAACAGAAACACAAATATAGAATTAGTAAATGGAGATGCAACCAGCTGTGTATTTGTCCCCTTTGTGAAATCTTCCTTATCCAATCTATAGATCTTGGTTTGTTAGATGCTTTTAACATCCGGATATCAAACTCAAAGCATCCCCAACAACCGTCCAAGGATTAGAATGGTTGGAACAACAAAATGAATACAGAAATTTCTTATAAACAAAATGCAGCCATTCATTCTCTATTCAACCCATCCGAAGCTATGCAAGAACAACCATTCAAGCACATTATATTCATTTTCGAGATGTTATACCAACCAGCTACAACACTCTATTCTCTTAAGCATTTAACAGAAAATGAATCCATGTAAATTCACACAAACCTGCCATGAACTTCATGCATTCCAAAATCTGTTCATACTAAACCAAATGGAAATGAATAAGATTAAAACAAACAAACAAACCAGGTTTTTTGTAGTTCATCCGGGACTCAGATTCCACAAGGGTTCAAGATACACAACCAGTTACAATAGCCTTAGCCTTTCATTGCAGCAAGGAAGACAAAATGGAAACAAAATGGAGAAAACAGAAAAATGCTACAATCTGAAAAACGGCCAGAATTCTCCTCTCTCTCTCCTCTGGAAATAAGTGCTAAGAGGCCTTAAATACATGGCCAAGAAATGAAGACCTAGGAAGGCTAGGGTTGGGCCTAGCCTAGCCCAACAGATATGAGCCCAAGACAACAAAAACGAGCAGCCCAAATGCAGCCCAAAACTGTAGAATTGAACAGCCCAAATCTGCTCCCGCTAGATGCTAGCCTCCAACAATTTCTCTAAATGCATGGCCCGCTGCTTCCAGTATACAACAATATCATACTCGGCATCTATCTCTAGTCCTTTGTTTTGAACAGCCACATCATTTCTCCTCCGAGGAACCTTAGGCCAAATGTCGTAAACATCATCCAATATAGAAACTGGGCGTTTATCACCACCATAGCTTTCTTCCTCAAAACGATGTTGCTCCAGGCCTTTCTATATTGAATTGCTTCCCAGCTTCATTCATATCTTCAGGCCACATTGAAGAGACAACTTCAATGTCCATTTCTTCTACATTTTCAGTTTCCATTTCGCAAACCATTGATGCTATAATGTAGGTTGATACCAGAATGTCATTAAAGAATGCTTGCTTGCCTGTATAAATGCATAAACAACAAGTTCAGGCTATTCCAGCTGCTTCTCTAGCTTGGATTCATAGAAGTAAGATAGAAAATAGTGTAAGGACAATTTGAAGTATCATAAAATAGAAACAATGATAAATCAACAAAATTACTTCAAATTGTGTAATAAGATTGAGGTGAAATGCCAAAATATAGCATAAATATGCATGCTATCATAGACTCAAAACTTCAAAAACACATACGAATGATACGATAACACATGACTCATTCGAATGACAAAGGACTCATTCGAATGACTGATACTTTATAAGGGAAAAACTTACGATAACACTGGGAATTCATTTGGATACTACTGGACTCGTTCGAATGACAAAGAGGCTCATTCGAATGACTAGAAACTTATACAAAACGAAGCTTACAATAATAGAGACCATATCTTGAATTAAAAACTTAACATTACTACACCATTCTAAAAGAAATCTTGGGAGAACAATCTCAATTGATATAAAATAATATCAAGATGGATTAATCAGTTGTTTATGAAAGAAAATGCTGAAAATAATTATGCATAGCTCATCCTAACTTATTGGACAGATATAACTACGCATATACATATACATGAAAATTGATAAAGATCTTGGCACAAGAACGAAGAGTCCTGCTTAATCTGGAAACGTACATTGACATAATTCGAAGATCATATTTAAAAGAATCGCTATAAAGAATTATGCATATCATCTTCATGCACACACGGTTCTACGCATATATATATCTACAACTGATAAACTATAAGAAAAATAGACCGACTAATCTTGAATAACTGAGAGTAATACTGAATCATAGTCCCGTAAGGAAGGTTTACGGGAATAGATACTTGCCTTATAAACTCTAATTGAATCGCACGATTGCAACTAACTTCTCTTATGCAAGACTCACTGTCGATGCTCTTTGCTCTCTGTTCTTGTGGCATGAAAAGACTATGACTATGGTCATATATATATATATATATATATAGGCAGCCCTAATGTAACACCGCGCTTTCTCGGGCGTGTTGATTTCTTGGGACAATTCTGGGGCGATAATTTTTTTTCTTTCGAACTCATACTAAATCGCGTCATTTATCCATCATCCCAAAATTTCCCTGCATTAATTTTATCTCTAAGGAGAGACATCATCATATACATACCTCAAACGCAGAAGCTAGAATCGAACCTGACATCTTACCTTAACATTAAATCATAAATCAATTCTTTACATCACCATTTCTCGAACTTAATCCTCAATACAAGACTATTCATCAATGACTTAAGACATAGCATAAGTTCTCAACATAACTTTAATACATAACACACGTCCTCAAGTAGCATTAACACATAACATGCATCCTCAACTGACATTATCCTTAAATGAAGTTATACATCATCATTCATCAAACATCAATCATAACTCATGTCTTACACCATGGACTTTCAAAACGTTCAGATTTCAAAGTAGCAGAACTTAAACACATGGGCTACATTACATACATTCATCTCATCATTCATTTCATCATGCACTTGGAAAGTGCCATTTCATGTCTCGTTCCTCCTCGTTCCTGCTACAATCTCCATCTGGAACGTTTGAATATTCCAGGGGTAAAAGCCCAATTAGATGATGAACCATCTAAGTAAGAGTACAAAAATAATTTTCGTGCATGAATGCAAAATGTCTTTTCCTTTCATTTCGGTTTGAGCAGACCGTTCCTTATGCTACTCTCCATTTTTACAGCCTCCTTCCCAGGCCGAGGTGTATGGGTGCACCCTTGGAAAAGCAGCGGCCCCGGCCCGTACTCTCAAACCCTTATGCGGATGTATGATCAATAATTTCATTGTGAACGCATGCATATTTCATCATCAATACATGTAAATGCAATCTACATGACATATTCATATCAATACATGACAACATGATAAAACTATTTACATAGAATTGGGTTTTGGAAAAACAACTTACAAATCAAGCATCTTTTCGTAAGGCTAAATCCATTTCGGGGAGTACTACTTACCTCGTACGCATCTCATAACATCTCGATTCTCGTGTCAGGCGACTAACGTGCCCAATTCAAATCCTCCACATACCCTGACCATCATATTCATTCAATAAATCAATATTCTATTTTTCTTAATTTGCTCATATATTTCCTTTATTTCTTCTTATTTTCCACAAAATTCTTAAAACATTTCCCTCAATAAATAATAATTTCTAAATAAATAATCTTAAGTAGAAAATTTCTAAATAATCTAAACTAAGGATTACTCAATTATTTTCTCAAATATTTATCTTTAACCATTCATAAAATAATATTCCTAATTTACTAGAATTTTCTAGGATATTTTTACTCACCTTAACTCAGCCTTCCGGGCTGCCTCGGTATGCGTGCCATGACCTCGAAATGCATTTTTGACCTCGATTGCCACGCAAATCCTCGATTCTCGCTCACTACCTTTATTCTTACACATTACCTCACTTCCCATGCATTTACCTCGATTTTTGTGTGACATCTTAATTTTTGCGCGTTGCCTCGATTTTCGTGCGCTGCCTTGAAATACTTGCCCGAACTATTTTTCTGGCCAAAATCTCCGAAATACTAATACACATCATTCCCCATTTTTTCGATATTTTTCGAGAACTTTCTCATATTTTTCCCTTATTTTTTTTATTTTCTTTCTTTTCTTTTCCTTTCTCTTCTTTTTCTTTTTCTTTTCTTTTCTATTTTTCTTTTCTTCTTCCTATTCACCTTCTTCCCTCCCCTGCTACTGCAACTCACGAACAGCCATGCCCATTTCCTTTTTTTCTTTTCTTTTATTTTCTTCTTTCTTCTTCTTCTCTCTTCTTCTTCTTCTTCTTCTTCTTCTCCTTCTTCCTCACCCCGACCCAGGCTCCTGCAACTCTCCCGCGTGCGGCCATTGCTGCCACAGCCTCGCGGCCACCTCCCTTGGCCATGTTCGATCGTCCAGCTGCTCGGCCACCATCGCACGCCCCAACGGCTTCCTCGCACGCTGCCTGCCCCGCTCTTAAACGCGAACTAGCCCGCTGCCATGGTTGCTGTCTCGGCTGCTTGCTTCGAGTGGCTGCCATGGCCGCACGAACGACCATTCTCTCTCCCTCTATCTCTTTCTCCCACTCGATCTCTCCCTCTAGCTCGGCCTCTACTTCACAAGCTCTCGGCTTCTCTCTTTCTCCCTTCTCTACTCTCTCGACCACTCTCTCTCTCTCTCTCTCACATAAGCTCTCTCTCCAACTCTCGGCTATGGGTCTCTGCTTCACCCCACTCTCTGTAACTCCCTCATTTACATATACATAACCACCATCCTCAATAGCCTTAGCCAATACTCCTCTCTCGACAAACTCTCTGCCCAAAGCCTCACAATTGAAGAACCCAACATTTCAATTCCAAATGTTACCTCCCACGCCTGTTACTGCCTCCATGCGCATGCGCATATATATATTATACTAATATAATTATAAAAATATATATTTAATCCCTCTATTTAATCTTAATTACACTTGGAAATATCTCAAATTACAATTAAACCCTCTAACAATCCATTAATTTGCATTACGGTGCTTTAAATTCAAAATTAATAATTTCAGAATTACTCGACAAGGCCGATTTTTCCCCTGGATCCTCACCGAGCCATTGATTTATCCTGAAATCGCTTAAGGGTTGATCTTTATGAAAAATCAGAGCCTCCTCAGGGTTCCATTGAATTTTCGGATGACCCCTATGAAAATTCGATATTTTAGCCTGATCCAAAGCTGTATTTTAGCTGTACCGAAAATCGTCTCAATTTTGATTTCTTTTACTTCCATAAATCCTATCTCGGAACGCTCATCGAGACTGTGCCATTTTCCTTAGCCAATTACACTCCAGGGAATTCCCTCCAATCGATTCGGTAATTTATTTTGCTATCCGGCCTATTTTTTGGTATTTTATTCTCACTTAGATGACGTGGCAAGCTTACACCGAAACGGGGTATTACACCTAAGCCCATCTCAAACTCCCATTATAACTTAGAGTCTTTAAACCAAAACTATCTCAAGCTCGGATATCTCAATCCCTTAAGATAATAATTCTAATTAATTAATTAAGTTCTAATAAGAACTTCTTAAAAGACCAACATGTCCTTATTTAATTCCCACAATTTAAAAAGAATTAAACGCTATTTAAAAGCTATTTTCTCAATTAAAAATCACTAAATTTCCACATTAAAATTAAATAGAGAATTCTCTTAATTAAATACTTTAATAATTAATTAACTAATTCTAACTAAATACTAGGCCCTCTAATGGGTCGTTACAATTTCTCCCCTCCTTAAAAGAATTTGGTTCTCCAAATTCGTACCTAATTACTCGAATAACGAGGGGTAAAGATGCCTCATTTCTTCTTCTAATTCCCACGTCGTCTCTTCTGACGAGTGTCGTTGCCATTGCACTTTCACAAGAGGAGTTGATCGATTCCTCAAAGTCTTTTCCTTCCGCTCTAAAATACTGGTAGACATCTGTTCATAAGACACATCTTTTTTAACTTCAAGATTCTGAAAATCAATTATGTGCTGGGGATCTGGAACATACTTTCTCAACATCGAAATGTGAAACACATTATGAATATGGGATAGATGAGGTGGCAAGGCTAACTCATATGCCAAAATCCCTATCCGTCTCAAAATCTTGAATGAACCAATGTAACGAGGACTAAGCTTCCCTGTTACACCAAATCTTCGAACTCCTTTAATAGGCATGACTCTCAACCAAACATGGTTGCCTATCTCAAACTCGAGGTCTCATCATCACTTGTCTGCATAACTTTTCTGTCTGTCTTGGGCTGTTTTCATTCTTGCTTTGATAAGTCAAATTTTTTCTGTTGTCTGTTCAACAATTTCAGGACCTAATAAAGCCCTATCTCCAACTTCTTCCCAACATATCAGCGATCGACACGGTCGCCTATATAAATCCTCATACAGTGACATTCTAATACTTGAATGGAAACTATTATTGTAGGCAAATTCCACCAAAGGTAGGAGCTCATCCCAACTACCTTGGAAATCTAGAACACAAACCCTCAACACGTCTTTAAGAGTCCTGATAGTCCTCTTTGATTGACCGTCTGTCTGTGGATGAAATGTCGTGTTGAACTTCAACTGAGATCCCAATGCATCATGCAAAGCTGCCCAGAAATGAGAAGTAAAACGAGGATCTCGATCTAATACAATGCTGGATGGAACATCGTGTAATTTCACGATCTCCTCAATATATACCCTGGAAAATCTGTTCAATGGGTAAGTCTTCTTCATAGGTAGAAAATGGGCTAATTTAGTCAATCGGTCAACAATCAGCCATATAGCATCATAGCCCCCAGTAGTCCTGGGTAAACCCATCACAAAATCCATAGCAATATTATCCCACTTCTATTCCGGAATAGGTAATGGAAGTAATAATCCTACGGGTTTCTGATGTTCTGCTTTAACTTGCTGGCATACTGAACACTGCGAAACATAATTGGCTACATCTTTCTTCATACCACTCCACCAATATTGTTGTTTTAGGTCGTGGTACATCTTCGTAACACCTGGATGGATAGTATAACGACTCATGTGTGCTTTATTTAAAATCTGTTGCTTAAGATTTCCATCATCGGGTATACAAATGCGTCCCTGAAACAAGAGTATACCATCACCTCGAAAAGTATATCCCAAGGGAGAAAATTTCTCAATATTTGCCAAAATTTGCGCCAACCTCTCATCTTTCAATTGCTGGTTCTTGATTAAATCGAATAACTCTGGTTGCACCCTCATATAAGCGCAACTCACAACTGTACTATCTTCTGGGGCTGAAATAGATAGAGTACTCAATTGCTCCAATAACTTGCATTCTTGAAATATCATCGTAGCCATAGAAACTCCTTGCCAACTCAAAGCATCAGCTACTACATTGGCCTTTCCTAGATGGTAGAGAATCTCACAGTTAAAGTCTTTAAATAACTTGACCCAACGTCTCTGCCTCAGGTTTAATTCTTTCTAAGACAGAAGATAATGTAAACTCTTATGATCTGTATAAATTTCAACTTTCTCACCATATAAATAATGTGGCCATATCTTCAATGCAAATACTACCGCTGCCAACTCCAAATCATGAGTGGGGTAGTTCGCTTCGTGTTTTTTCAATTGTCTTGAGGCGTAAGAATTAACTCAACCTTCTTGCATCAATACGCAACCCAAACCTGAATGGGATGCATCGTTGTAAATGGAGTATTTCTCTCCATTTCTTGGAATGGCTAAAACTGGTGTAGTAGTCAATTTCATCTTTAATTCTTGGAAGGCACATTCACACGCATCATTCCATTCAAACTTCTCTCCTTTTCTTGTTAGCTTAGTCATAGGGGAAGATAAATGAGCAAATCCTTCAATGAATCGCCTATAATAGCCTACAAGTCCCAGAAAACTATGTATCTCTGTCACTATCGTCGGCCTCGACCAATCCATAACTGCTTTAGTCTTGTCTGGATCCACTGAAATACCATCTCCAGAAACCACATGGCCTAGAAATCCAATCTGAGTAAGCCAAAACTCACACTTGCTGAACTTGACGTATAGTTGCTCCTTTTTAAGCCTCCGCAATACTAATGTAAGATGCTCTATATGCTCCTCCGCACTAGGTGAGTATACTAGAATATCGTCAATGAAGACAATAATGAATCGATCTAGGTACTCACGTAGAACTCAATTCATCAAATCCATGAAAACAGTTGGGGCATTCGTCAACCCAAATGGCATCACCACGAACTCGTAGTGTCCATAGCGAGTCTTGAAAGCAGTCTTCTGAATATCCTCATCTCTAACTTGCACTTGATGGTATCCCGATCTCAAATCTATCTTCGAGAATACGTCAGCTTCTCTCAACTGATCTAACAAGTCATCCACTCGAGCTAAGGGATACTTATTCTTCACTGTCACCTGGTTCAATTGGCGATAGTCAATACATAATCTCAAAGATCCATCTTTCTTTCTCACGAACAATACTGGTGTGCCCCACGAGGATGAACTGGGTCGGATAAAACCCTTCTCCATTAATTCTTCTAACTGGGCCTTCAATTTCTTTAGCTCATTAGGTGTCATCCGATATGGAGCCTTAGAGATAGGCTGTGTACCAGGTAGTAACTCAATAGTAAACTCCGATCCTCTCCGAGGAGGTAATACTGGTAGCTCATAAGGGAAAACTTCTTAGAAATCTCGTACTACCGGTACCTCGGATAACTTCTTCTTGCTTCCCTCATCAGTGGTTACAAAGGCTAAATAAGCTTCACATCCATCACGCATCAGCTTCTCGACTTTCATCATTGAGATCATAGGAATCGTAGCCATAGGCTTAACTCCGGTTGTTGAGGTAGTTCGAAGTCAATAATCTTTCACCGACAATCGACTCTTGCATAATGCCGTGACAACCAGTCCATGCCAAGGATCAAATCAAAATCCTTAACATCTAGAATTACCAAATCTCCCAATAGCTTCTTATCATGAACCTCGATCTCACAATTCTCAAACATTTCTCTAGCTACCATAATCTTATCTCCCGGCGTAGACACAATCAAGTGATATGACAAAGAAATCTGGGAATGGGGAACATAACATACTATGCGCAGTCCAATAAAAGAATGTGTAGAACCAGTATCAAATAATGTACACACATCATGACCATATAAGGATAGAATGTTGAGTTCTAACCTAGTCAAGAGGGGGGGTGAATTGACACCTTTCTAAAATTCTAATACAAAACTTATGCACGTATATATATGGTAAAACAAATTTAATATAAACCAAAATTGTAGTTGAGAGTACGGGAGCACATAAATACTAGATGGATAATATGATATCCGCCAGCTGTGCTAGTATGTGCTTTGATCCAATATACTCTTCAAATTACAACTTGGTGAAAACAAGTGATTTGAATGCACACAATAACAAGACTTTAAATAAATCAAATGGAATATTGAATTAGTACAAAGAATATAATCAAACAAGAATAAGTAAAAGTGAAGAGAAGAAGAACACAGCGATTTATAATGGTTCGGCCCTTATGGCTTACATCCACTACCTAAGGATTCCCTTCCTTAGGATTTTCAAACAAATCCACTATATGAAACTTTTCTTACAACCACCAAAGCCTTCACTTGGCTTCACCACCACCAAACTGTTTATGGAGTCTCACACTCACTAATTTGGATTTTGTTCTCTCTTTACAAGATACAAGAATAGTAGAGATTGAGAAATAGGGTTCTCTCAAAAATAATACAATGAAGTGTAGAGATCTCTCTTAGTTTTCTCTCAAGAAGATAGAGGAAAAGAAAGACTTGGAGAGAATGAAAATCTTGGCCAATGATGTAGAAAATAACAGGGCTTCCAAAAGTTGTTCCAAAGCCTTCAAGAGACCCTTTTATATAATGTTAGAGAAGGCTTTCCTTGATCAATCTCAGCCCTCCATGTGTCAAGTCTTCAAGCCAATCTCAGCCCTTCATTTGAATTCTTGATTTACCTTCTATAATCAGCTAACTTAATTGATCATCAAGATCTTTGACTTTTGTTGATCTCCAATCAGCCTTGAATGAGCAAATCAATTCCAATAATGCATGGTTGACTTTAAGGATTAAAATATCATCAAAATCCTTCATAATTCTTGCAAAATCGACCATAAATAAGAACTAATCAATTCTGACTTCTAGTTGAATCTTCAATCACCTTTGATTGTGCAATTGGCCCCTTAGCTTCCATAACAAGTATAGCTAATTTGAAATTTGAATTTAAACCTCCAAATAGTGTAAAATCCATCCAGATATTCTCAAATAATGAAGCAAATTTGTCCAACAATGAAGATATCAATTATAACTTCAAAAGCCCTTAATTGATCAAGTTTCCATAGTAAAAATGTTGACAATAAGAAGAGAATCAATTTGTGTAGCTGAATATATGCAAGATATCCTTAGAATATTCTCCCATAATGAAGATATCAATTAGCCATAATGAGGATATCAATTAGTCATAATGAGTAGGGTAATTGATTCCATGATTTGAGTAGAGGATCCTTTTAATGAGAGAGAATCAGCAATAAAGGAAAGTAATATCTATCAAGGTTTTGACTTTCAAACCTTAATTTCCTCCATTAATGATTAACAAAAAGGTTAAATCTTTAAGTTCTCCATTTGAATACAATTCAAAAAATTCTTCCATATTAGTAAAGGAGCTTCTAAGAACCTTTAAATTTACTCCATGATTCTCTTACCATATTTAGACCAACGAGATGATGTAATCTTGATGAGTGTGCTCCACGTGGCTACCATGTCATCAAGATGCCACATTAACAATGCCATGTTGCCAAGTTACATATATGGCAACTCCATATAGTGGACTACTCCAAACTCGTCAAAAACTTCCATATAGATCTTTTGAACTTCCCATATATAAACAAGAATTTCATATATTTATATATCTTCTAGACTTTCCATTCCAAGAAGAACTTTCCATATATAGCTCAAATACTCAAATTTCTAGAAATCTCTCTAAAAACTTGTTTCCATATATAATGAAATCTCCATATAAGTTGTCAATCATCAATCATCAAAATCTACACTCAACATAGAATACCTTGGATAGTCCCATCGCCTTACTCTGCCTCAGCTGTGGTGAGGGCATAAACTCTACCCTGCACATGTCTATCTACGGGCGGTGGATGCTGAGCTACTGGTAGTGCTGGTATAGGTGGTCCTGGCCCTCTAGCTGTTGGTGGCCTCTAATTCGCCTGCTGGCCTCTATTCTGGGGCGGTTGTGTACACCTGTTGGCTGTGTGTCCTTTTTGCAGGACCATCAACGAGGATCAAAGCATGCAACGGAAGCGATTTTAAACATAGCAATTATCCTCGTAGTGATTAGAATCTAGAAGACTTACTTTTCCTACGAATTACCGGACGGAATGGAGCGACGGGAGGAGAAGGAGGCGCGACAGCTTCTTCACGTGGTGGAGACGATGGCTGTCCTGCAATCCTCCGGCTCCTTCGCATCAGATCTCTTGATCTTCCAAGGTATGACTCAAACTCGTAGCCTCTCTTGGTGAAGAAGAGAAAATCGAAAAATTAGGTTAAAAACAACTAGAGAGAGAATATATATATAGGGAGAACCCTAAGGCTAAAACCCTAGTGGGCCAAACCCTAGTGGGCCAAGTCCATTTTTAATTAATTTTCTAATTGGGTTAGCCCAATTAATTAATTAAAACCAATGAACTATTAAATAATTCTCTCTCAATGTAATTCACCCAACAAGCCAAAATGTATTAAATAATACATGAGTTACATCGAGCTACCCTAGGGACCAAAAGATAAATTATTCATGGCTACTAAAATGACCAAAATATCCCTGCTACCCAGTAGCTATATTTTGTCATTCTAAGTGTACCAACTATCACCATATGGTAACACTGACCCCACGAATAATTTTGCATGTGTGATGTCTTTGACTTACTAGTGTAATGACGAAAATACCCCTCTGCGTAACACCCATCATTTAGAAAGGAATAATGTACTAACACCTCTTTAAATGATTTCTACCATCCTTAGATCACTAGTCCAATAATCCATGACTACTCGAATGTACTTGCTTATCACTGGGAGCTACCCAGAAGCACACACTCTTAAGTCATGTTCCCAGGGCCCTGGATTATTTGATTATTCTTGGACAATCACAAGGGGGTGAATCACAGAAACTATCTTGTATTAATCTGTCTTAGCTAATTAGAAACCACACTCCCAACTCACAAGGTTATTGATCTTTGATAGACCTCACCTACAGTGAATCTAAGAATATAGCTCTAGGTTCACTAGACCACCAACTAATACTGAAGTATTAGAGTACTCGTCCACGTAGTAGTAGTGATAGACTAGCTCCATGATAATTAGTACTTTGTCATTAGCTTCTATCACAGGTTCACTCTACGCATTCCAAATGCGCTTGTACAATTAGAGTAAACGGACTGTTTACTGGCTAAGGCAAGCTATCCTCCATTAGGATCTATTGTACAATGATCTTATCATGATAGAATGCCCAGTTCTATCAAAAGATCAAGAGTAATATTTTTCTTGCTTATTAAGTACCCATGATTCATGCCTAACTGTGAAGAACGACCCATCACATGAATCACTTACTTAATAGCATGGACATTGTTTCCAACAATTAAATGCAAATGATATATGTGCCATAAACTGACTGAAAAGAAACATCATTACCATAAATTAAATAAAACGTGTCTTTAGGGCATACATTTCCAACATTTTCTGTCCGCACCTGAAACAAGTCACCTCTAGTACTGGGAGCGCTGCTTGATTCCTTGTACAATCTTTCTTTCTATGCCCTTCTTGTCCACACTTGTAACATACGTTCTTCCTAGCTAGGCACGGTCCCCCGTGCTTCCTCCTACACTAACCACACTGTGGATTATTCTTTGGCTTATTTCCTTGTCCGGCTATCCACTTCCTCTTCTTATTATTATTGGATGAACCCTGAGAAGTACTTGTGCCCTTCTTGGCTGCTTGTGTTGCTCTCCACTCGTTGCGATCCCGCTGGATAGCATATGTGTTAGATTTGAATAGCAATGGCACCAACACCAAGAGGGGGGTGAATTGGGTTGTTTTAAAAATTTGATTGAACTTGAAAATCCTTTTAATGAAAAATGTGATTTTAATGAAAGTGAGGATTAATGAAATGCTTGACACAATAAATGAAACAAATAGCACAAGCATTCAAGAGACACAACGATATATAGTGGTTCGGCTTAAACCAAGCCTACTCCACTACCTTAGCTCCTCACTAAGGATTTTTCAATCAATCCACTAAAAACCTCCTATCTCTCCGGATAGGCCCTCTAGCAACAAGCTAGGAAATACAACCCCTTGCTTCAACAAGCAAGTCCTCTAGCATAACAAGCTAGGTATTCAACCCCTTGCTTCAATAAGCAAGTCCTCTAGCACAACAAGCTAGGAATCAAAATCCTCCTACAAACAATGTAGTCTCTCTAGCAAAACAAGCTAGGAAAAATACAAAGAGATATAAGATGGAGAGGATCTGAGAAACAATATTCTCAGTTACAAACTCTCTCAAATATAAATACAAGGCTTGATAATGAATTTAACAAAATGAATACAAAGCCTTGAAATGAGAAAGAATTTACCAATGAAGCACAACCATGATCTTGGCACTTGGGAGCTTGTAATGTAATCTCTTGGTTAGCTTGAATCATCCATTTGACTTGTATTTATAGTCTCTTGAAAGCCCATGGACGAATCTTGCCGTTGGTAGTGGGAAAGCCACTTTGGGTGAGTGGGAAAACTAGCCGTTGGGGGTTTCTGCGACACAAACGGTTGACAGATGCAAGGCATCGGTCGACAGATTAGCAAGATTTTAAAATCCGGTCGATAGATCAAGAGCAACGGTCGACAGATGCTTGTGCGAGCATTCTGCCGGTCGACAGATGCAAAGGCATCGGTCGACAGATGGTGCATACCATCGATGCAGACATTCTGTCGGTCGACAGATGCAAGAGTATCGGTCGACAGATGATCTAAAAACCAAGAATCGGTCGACAGATGGTGAAACATCTGTTGACAGATGAAGCCATTTTTGAGGACAAACATACAGCACAAGTTATTTCCTCACATTTTAATTTATTTATATTTTACCTCCATTTACTTTAATACATAAATGTAAATAACGAAGTACCCCCCATTTGGATTCAATAAAAATACTTAGAAAATCAAAATCCAAATATATAAGAAAGTAGATTTTGGGTTTTAGTACAAACTTAGGATTTTGTGATTTTACCACCTCCAAGATATACGCTTTCCATTTCTTGAAAAATTCATTAAAAATCGTTTTGGCTCTAATGAATGATAGATATCAAATTACCGGGAGTTTGTTTTCTAAAAAGAAAACTCTTTCTTATACTTCTCCTTATAAGGTGCTAATCTCCCAGACTTAGAAAAATTTTGAGACGCTATCAAAACAAGTTTCAAAACATGATGCATGAACTAAAGGATTTTTCATACGTTTAAATTTCAAACCAAAACCTTTCATGCAAACTTCAAAATATAAAAACTTATTTTGAAATATGAGATTAACATAAATGATTTTTCATACTTAAGATTGGATTTTCATCAAATACATTTATGTTCAAGTTGGTCTTTTGTCTTAGAACAATTTTAGCTCTATCTTGACCAACAACTTCAAAGCTATTTTGAAAATCATTTTAGAAGATTCTAAATCTTAATACTTGTTTGAGCAAATCTCCAACTAATATAGAAAATCATAAATCATTTTGGTTTTCATTTTAACAAAGTATTTGAAATTGATTTTGGTTGAAAACCATAAACTTGACTCATGACTTAGGGATAGAACAAAGTATTGTTTTTCATCATCAAAATTAAACACAAGGGTAGAACATCAATATGCTCGCTGGACTACCGTGGCATAATCCATGCTCAAAGCTCCTCCAAAAGCATGTCGGATATCTGCACGCAATCCTCTCTGGAACTTGGCGGCCTTCTTTGCTTCAGTGGACACCAACTCTGGAGCATACCGTGATAATGCTGTAAACTCTACCTCGTACTGAGCCACCGTGTTAGTACCTTACACTAACTCAACAAACTCATAGACTTTCTGTTCCTTGACCTATGTTGGGTAATAAGTGTCATTGAACACTTGTTGAAACTTGACCCATGTGGGCTCTCGATTACCAAACCTCTAGCGGGCAGTCTCCCACCATCTCTTAGCATCGTCTCTGAACATGAATGTGCTAAGTCGTACTCATCGATCATCCGCACAACCAATAGATTGGAGATGTTTCTCTATTGATAGCATCCAGTTCTCTACCGCTGCTGCATCTGTACCTCCATGAAATGCTGGTGGTCGAAACGCCATGAAATCCTTTAGTAACTGGCTCCCTATATCGATCTCTACAATTGGAATTGCTGGAACAATTGGTGGGTCACCTCCACTACCTCCTGCTTCCTGTGGTACTTGTGGCTGTCTCGCCTGATTGGTAACTAGGGTATCGACTACCCTCATCAAACCTGCCAACATGCCTCGCATCTCGGCCATACCCTGTCGCAAGTCACTACCAGACTCCCCTGGTGAGCCTGGTGTAGGAACTGGAACCTCGCCTGGGGTAGAAGTTGCTTGGCTGCGAGTACGGGGTCGTCCTCTTCTATCACTCATCTTCCTGCATCACCACTTAGGGTTAGAATACTATAAATTGGGTCACCTTATCTATCTGACGGACACAAGTCCTAACTCTACCCAACATCCTATGTGTGTACTAGAGACTCCTCAAAACACTGCTCTGATACCAATACTGTAACACCCCCTCTCCTAGAACTGCCCGAGAAGAGGTGCTACGGGGAAAATAAAATAAAACTAACTGATAACTAAAATCTGATACCATAATGAATATCTCAATCAACTAAAATAAAACTCTGAGCCAACATATATTGAAAACCATAAACTCTGACCGAGGGACAATCCCTCAACTGAAATATAAAATAAATCTAAATCGACAAGACACTAAAAACTAACAACTCCCAGACATCTTTGGTCTTGAGCGGCTCCACGTACACACACTACTGGACACTGCTGCTAGGCCTCACATCTGATACTCCCCTGCTAGGATCTGGAATGATGAAGAGTACAAGGTGAACTACAAAGCTCAACAAGTAATAAACTAGAAAGAATAACTAGAGCTGAATCAAAAAATATCGATACTGATAAATATTTACTGAACTTGTATTGAGAGATATAATAATTACTTGATTGCATTTACAATATGTAATGCACATAAACTGTAAACTAGATGCAGGTATGCAACTTTGGCATGTATGCCCACATAACTGTAATACATACCTGGCTGATCTGAATCTTGCAAACATAAAAACTATAAGCACATACTGTGGGTAATATGCCCCTAGCCTCCTAGTGGACATCAGGCGAGCAACTCATAACTGAGATATAATTGAACTGATACTAGTGGGATCCCCGCGGACAAGCCGCCTGGCGCGAATAATGCAATGTTCACATAAATGCTAGCACACGATATGTAGTGCTCCATATAAAGTCATGCTAAATGCTCATACAAATATGCATGCACATAATCTCACAAAATAATGTTGATCATGTCATAATTAATTGCTAAACATGGTATATGATTTTTCTCAGCTATATTGAGATTCAAAGATTCTGCAATTTCTGAGTACGGGCATGGCATATTGGATTTTATCATATCTTTGCATAAAATTCAATATTTAAATCATTGAATATTTATATTAAATTTAATACTTGAATTAAGAATTCATTTGAAGTCATTCGGATGCCATAGGATCCTATTTGGATGTCTGTTGAAGCCTAAGGAAGTAATTCAAATGAAGCTGCAGCCCATTCGAATGAAATAAGTGGACTACAGCAAAGTCATTCGAATGATAGAAGACTCATTCGAATGGCAAAAACTCATTCGAATGATAGGGACTCATTCGAATGATAGATGATATATAACAAAGACTATTCGGATCTTTCAAGGACTCATTCGAATGACTCACAAATTCATTCGAATGAATTTTGTAATTTTTCAACTTTTGAACGGGTAGAATGCCACTCATTCGAATGCAACAGTACCCCCATTCGAATGAATGAATCGGATACACACGGGTCATTTGAATGACAAGAAGGCTCATTCAAATGCTAGACTATACAAAGCAACAACTTACTCAAATATTCAAGGACTCATTCGAATGACAAGGAAAATCATTCAAATGATAGACTCAAAACTTCAAAAACACATACGAATGATACGATAACACATGACTCATTCGAATGACAAATACTTTATAAGGGAAAAACTTACGATAACACTGGGAATTCATTTGGATACTACTGGACTCGTTCGAATGACAAAGAGGCTCATTCAAATGACTAGAAACTTATACAAAACGAAGCTTACAATAATAGAGACCATATCTTGAATTAAAAACTTAACATTACTACACCATTCCAAAAGAAATCTTGGGAGAACAATCCCAATTGATATAAAATAATATCAAGATGGATTAATCAGTTGTTTATGAAAGAAAACGCTAAAAATAATTATGCATAACTCATCCTAACTCACTGGACAGATATAACTACGCATATACATATACATGAAAACTGATAAAGATCTGGGCACAAGAATGAAGAGTCCTGTTTAATCTGGAAACGTACGCTGACATAATTCGAAGATTATATTTGAAAGAATCGCTATAAAGAATTATGCATATCATCTTCATGCACACACTGTTCTACGCATATATATATATATCTGCAACTGATAAACTATAAGAAGAATAGACCGACTAATCTTGAATAACTGAGAGTAATACTAAATCATAGTCCCGTAAGGAAGGTTTACGGGGATAGATAGTTGCCTTATAAAACTCTGATCTAATCGCACGATTGCAACTAACTTCTCTTATGCAAGACTCACTGTCGATGCTCTTGGCTCTCTGTTCTTGTGGCGTGAAAAGACTATGGCTATGGTCATATATATATATATAGACAGCCCTAAGCCCATCTCAAACTCCCATTATAACTTGGAGTCTTTAAATCAAAACTATCTCAAGCTCAGATATCTCAATCCCTTAAGATAATAATTCTAATTAATTAATTAAGTTCTAATAAGAACTTCTTAAAAGACCAACATGTCCTTATTTAATTCCCACAATTTAAAAAGAATTAAATTTTATTTAAATGATATTTTCTCAATTAAAAATCACTAAATTGCCACATTAAAATTAAATGGCGAATTCTCTTAATTAATACTTCAATAATTAATTAACTAATTCTAAATAAATACTAGGCCCTCTAACAAGTCATTACATCCAGTATGCTTAATCATAACGATAAATGAAGGTCGACTGGTCAAGTAAAAAGACCATGTATGAAATGGTCGAAGTTGGCTGGGTGGGCCAAATTGTTACTTCCCATGTAGTGCTAGCATGGTTAGTTGATTGGTAATTAGAGGTTGCCATGAGGATCGACACAAACTATGTATGCTTGTAATAAATGGCAGTATGCCATGGTGGAATGGGTGTCAGAGTGTCTTGGGGGCACTAAAAGTGACATTGTGTTGGATGATCAGTGTTAAGACATTGCTGGTTGGACCAGCGTAAAATCGTGGCCATGTGTGATTGGCAGTGGGAAACGTTTCCATGTGTGATCGGCGTAAAATCGTGGTAGACTAATTAGTGATGCAATGTCAGTGAAAATATGTTCGATTGATGGGGAAATTGGAAGTGGATTGCAAAACGATGCTTCGAAGCAGAGAAAATCTATCCAGAGATGGATATCGTTACAGTAAGCATGACCAGCGACCAGGGGTGCAGTTTGGCTGGAGGCTAAGGCGGTATTCGGTTGGTGAATGTCCTCGAGAAGAGGAGGACCAAATGCCTAAGTGAAGCCTTAAGGTGGGAATAACCCGAGGTAAAGGTTGAGAAATTGTTCGGCTACGAGATTCTCGAGCAGGGGATTCAGAGAGTAGCCTGAGAATGTGATTGTGTTGGGCAGGAAAGTATGATAAAGTGAATTTCGAGGACGAAATTCTTTAAGGGGGGTGGAATGTAATACCCAGTATTACATGATATTGAAAATAAATAAATTTTGATTATTTTGTCAACATCTCGGGTGGTCCGGGAAGCCTAAAAGTTAATTTTGAACAATTAATTAATAAAATTGCCGAATTGGCGATCGAGAGTGCCTAGGACTTGGATGTCCAGGGAAGAGGGCAAGAGATTGATGAGCGTCTCAAGTCGAGGTTTATGACGCTGGAAGCAGTCAGATCAGGAATAATTTTTGGAATAAATTTTGTGTAAGCCTGAAAGGGTGCTAGTACCAAATGGTTGTAGGGGACCTCCGGGAAGCTGAGGGGACCCTAGGAGTGGTCTGATTTTGTGAGTAAGGCAACCCTTAAGTATTTTCGGGTCGAATAAAAGTGCCGTGCAGGCGCAAGGACGAAATCGATATTTTCGTGTAAAAGTCGAATATTAATTTTCAAAGAATCAAGAATTTGTGTAGCTTGATGGTATAATTTAAAGCCTCTGAAGGATCCAAGTGCAATTATTGAAAATTTCTAAATGTAATTAAAATTCCTTAAGTGGGATTAATGTGAAATTTGGGGGAAATAGTATAATTTATGTATCATATATATAAGTATATAAGCGCGTGTGTGTGTGGGAAGCTTCCTTGAAACTTCCTAGTGTATGCCTCTGCCATTTTTGAAATGGTCGAGAGGAAGCAAACCAGAGAGAGAGCATTATCGACAGAGAGGGAGTTGGGCAAGAGATAGAGAGCTCGAGGCATCGTCAGCCATGGTCGACGCGGCTGAAGCAATCGCGAACTAAAGCAGCATCAATGGTAGCCGATCGATGGCCAGGTGCGGTGGCATCCGATGGAGGCTGAAACAGAAGCGACCGGTGGTGGCTGCGTAAGCAGCAGTTGAGGCGATGGTCGGCGTCGACTGAAGCTTCAGCAATCAGCAATGGCCGCTAGTTGCAGCGGAGGCTGGCCGCGCGCAGGCAGTAGCACGCGATGATGCTGGCCGCAGTGATGGCGACCGATGGCGATGGAAGCGAGGCCAGCAGTAGCAGCTCGAGCAGCAGCGATGGCCGGTGGACCAGGCGGTGGTGGCCAGCGGCCATGCGTAGCAGCCCGTGAGCACGCAGTGAAGAGGAAGGAAGAAGAAGCCGCGCGGGAGAAAGGAGAAGAAGATGAGGGAAAAGAAAAATAAAGAAAAAGAGATAAAAAGAAAATAAAGAAATAGGGAAAATGGAGAAAATTGGTGGAAAAATGTCAGAAAATTCGAGAAAAATTCTGAAATTTATTTTGAGACCCGAAAAGTGTGTTGGAAGCTCTAGAATGGGATTTCGGGCATGAGATGGTAGTCAATGAGGCAACGTTGACGTGGGCGATAGGTCGATTTTTCCTTCCAAATTGGATGAGGTAATAAATTATTTCTTTTTGAATTATTTGCTTATGTGAGATGTTGTAGAGTAATTATTTGTTGGATTAAACACTAGGTCAGGGTGTTTGGAAATTATTGACAGTTGATGTATGTCGTGGTTGGTGTTGTTTAGAGATAGTGTTGATGGGTGATTTTACGGTGTAACCAAAAGCGAAGGCGTTGGTTAATGTTTGATATTGTGGGGTTTTGTCTGTTTTCCTCTAGGTTCAACCGGGAAGGCAGTGATCCTGGAGGAACTTGAGGTTCAGGCCGGAGTTCGTGCCGAGGCAGAGAAGAGGCTTCGAGCCAAGTAAGGGATGGCTCCATGTGGAGGTGGTCTTGCAAGTTGATAAATATGTTTGATAATGTTTTTTTGAAGCATTTGCATGTAGTGGTTATCTTGTGTGATGCAAGATCTAGTGGTTAACTTGTGTGATGCAAGACCTAGTGGACCTATGGCCATATGGAGGACTAGTGTTGTGGAGGTTGATAGGTTGATGCCTCAAACCTTGGAGGGTTGTGAGGATGAGTGGGTCTAGCCTCATTTGCATGCATTTGGCATACATAAACATGATTATATTCATATTTACATGCATTGCACCCTTACTGAGTCTTTATAACTCATGAGGTTTCACCTCATGTGTAGATGTTCCAAGTCCAGATGCAAGCAGGGATGGCACCGGGAGGCTATTGTGGCAACTAGCGGTGTTGCCCGAGTTCTGTATTTTATTATCTCTTGTATGTAGCCATGTGGTGTTGTGTATGTATACCCTTGTGAGTAAATATATGTGTTGTTGAGCATAGATGTATCTAATTATTGTAATCATTAGTGTGATAGATGATTGTGAGTCTGCGTGATTTATATGTGGCTTGAGTTGTTGAAGCCAAACTCGGACCGAGTAAAGACCAGCGAGGTATGTTCTCATAAATCCCCAATACTCAGCGAAGTGTTTGTTATGCTAGCTTTATGCCTGGGTCACCTCTGGCTTGTTATGGGGCGAGCTGAAGAGAGGTGAAGCTCACTCAAGCTTCGGGTCTCGATCCGCTGAGTTTTTCTTGTTTGAGTTGGGACCGATTCTTGAGTGGAGCGAAGGGAAAGACGAAGCCTAGTTCCCACCTAGGGCATTTCCTGTTAAAACATAATCCAACCCTTCAGTTGTGGTTCATCGGGTGAGTAATCCGGTCGATTATTTACCGGTGGCGCCCGTAAGTGGGAGCAGGTCGTTACAATGATTTTCGCTCGTTCTCAGATTTATGGGGTGTGCCTCCAATCCCTTTCTCCGAGATCGTTGTTCTCCCGATCTCCTGGACCGTGAGTTCAAGGAATGCACAAATCTAGCCCGTCGTGATGTTCCTCTACCTTCCCTTTCATCTGGAACGGGTCGTTCATCGCGAGGTTGCTGGACACCTCCGAGTGACACAACTTTCACCCAATTTTGGACTACCTGAACTTGCACTTGGGCCAACACCCTAACTGCATCTGCGAGCTGCTTGATTGTATTCTTCAACGCCTCTTGATGTTGCTGCCAGGACGGAGCCGCCTCTATCCCTGGAACAGGGGTCACAGACTGACAGGGAACCAACAAGGGGATTCCTGAGATGGTTTCAGCTAATGGAGGAACAGAAATAGTTGTTGCGGTCACGACAGTACCCCCCTATAGGTGTGATTTCCGGTGGTCGACTAACATGATCTTCGGGTTGATTGACCACCACTTCAGAACTTCTTGTATTTCTCCCCCTTGCCATTGACGTCGATCAGAACAAGCCCTTCCTCTAGTGCCAAAATGTTGAGGTTCAAAATTTGTCGACTAAGATTCATTAGCCCGTACTGATAGAAATACTAGGGGAAGAAAACAAAAACGCCATCTACCAACAATACAGGAGGGTTTTTTACATGGTTTGGCCAGAACGATGCCTACTCCATGACTGTCCTCTGATAATTTTGGCAGAGTAACTGTATGTATTTTTTCTCATCATCGTGTAATGGTTTTTGACTCGTTATTTATAGTGTGGGGTATTTATAATTTACACGAAGTTCAATGCAATAGGGTCACATCGTGAGGGACAATGTGCCCTTATTATCTCCATAAAACTGGGAGTAAAAGCTCCGCACCACTAGTTTATCATGAATAAGGATAGGTAGACATCATCTCTGGTTATTCTGCTTCGTGGTTTTCTTTGCGAGCTGATCGGATCGGTCAGAGAGCTGGGGGCACCACTAGGAGCTCACTTGCTATCGGTCAGCGAGCTAGGGGCACCACTAGGAGCTCGTTTGCTATCGCAATCTGAGCTCATGCTTTAGCATTGTGTGACCTTGCTAAGATGTTCTTCGGCCTTAGGCCCATTGGGCTTTGAGTGGTCGAGGCTCAATTATTGGACTATTCCCAGCCCAAAGCAGTCCCGACAATAGCCTAAGGTGGTTCGAAAAATGTCCGTAACACTAGCCCCCCAACTTGTGATGTGATCTTCAGAGCGTGAGCTGATGCATACAGACCGGATTGGGCTATGCAAGCTGTCAATCCACCTTCTGGACTTCTGTCCAATCGTTTCAAATTGTGTCATTTCACGCCGCATGCCTTTTCTGATGTGCCTTTAATGCACACGTTCCCCATAAC
This sequence comes from Diospyros kaki, assembly GCA_036245055.1. Taxonomy (NCBI): domain Eukaryota; kingdom Viridiplantae; phylum Streptophyta; class Magnoliopsida; order Ericales; family Ebenaceae; genus Diospyros; species Diospyros kaki. The sequence continues at coordinate 23,384,502 of BSEG01000012.1, forward strand.
CACTTAATCATTATGTCCGTGGGCCCCATGCAATACTCATTTCGATGTCCATATGCTATCCAAAACTAAACCATGCCATAGGGAGTTTAATAGGTATACCTTTCAACACTTGGAAGGCTGATGTAGAGGTTGATTCCTTCCGTTGGCAGCAACTCCTTGCTCCAAAATTAGCTCCCAAATAATCTTTTTGGGTAGATCAAACCGTCCCCTGAAAATACGAGGGGCCTATCGAGTCCACGCTCCAGCAAGATGGTGAATCCCAACTCTTTCTCTTTATGCTAGACAGAGAGAATAAGGGAGATTAAGGCTGAAAATGAAATGGGCTTGAATCAAAGGGGCTTCTCAAGCTTGATAGTCTCACTATCAAGAACAATAGCTACAATAGCTACGAGGAAGCAAAAGGAGCAATGGAAGTATGGCAATCGAGAGTCTTTCGAGCTCTCAAGATGGAGAAAGATTCAGGCTAGGGTTTGGGAGAATAACCAACGCAACAAAACTTTCTCAATTTCTTCTCCCATTTAGCTTATATATCAAATACCCAAAACCCTAGCCACCCAAATCCACTCACAAGCGATAAGGGAAAATCGGGCTAGGAACATAGAGGAGACAAGGAGGATGCACTTCGTCCTTCCCTCATTCGCCTTTGCCACGTGCCCCAACCTTTCCACCTCACGAATCAACAAATGATCGTGTAATCGTGATCCTATGTAACAGGATCAGTCGACCGCTTGTAAGGAGCTGTAGACCGTTTCTCTTGAAATTAATCGACAACTTCTGAAGCCTGTCAACCATTTTAGCCCTTTATCCAAAAGTTCCATAAATTGCATTTAGGCTCATTATTAACTCTTAATAGCACTTTCATTATCTCATAATGACACTAAGGTTGTCATTAATTCTTAACAACATGCTTGTAAACTCTTGACGATTGCTCCTTATTAATTAATCATTGAACCGGATCCGTTAACTCTTAACGATAAATGTCATTAACTTTTAATGACTATTTCAGCCTTAATCGCTTAATCAACCATCACACCCAGATATACATGTGACCTTCTAGGTTTACTATTATGTAGCAATAAAGGCACACCAAGCTCTTTGACATTGACCAAATATTTTGGTCTACAACGAAGATCTCTCCATATCCTCGAAGTGGCTCGAAAGACCCTGAGTGACAACTAACATTATGTCAAGGCGATCCTACCAGTAATGAAGTCTTACTTTAAAATAAAACCTATTTGGGCTTTCGATTCCCATGTACTATAATCCCTCCATCAGTTACCATCCCGATCAAGTGAGAGTCATGGACTGATTAAACTCAATAACTTGATGACCATACCAAAATCAGTGTGGTGAGATTGAGATGACGCATTGGAACTCTTTCTAACATTGGAATACTTTTCCAATCAAGTGTACCCTAGCTAGAGGTTTCTACAATCAAGATCACCACTAATCGCATAAGATGTTCATCTCATGCCAGAGGTTGATGGATCCCATTAGTAATCACCTGCCTCCATATGCCACTACACAAGGACCACATAGTGCATTTCCCACCCGGCAACCGAATGGTTCTTAGCAATGGCAAATCCTTGGCACCGACACACAAGACAACTTTGTTATCTCCTATCAAAGGACCAGTAACACAATCGAAACCTGTGATAGATCATAAATCCTCTCAGCCATGTGATTTATCACGTGCGTCACATTAAGTAAGTATTCCACTAACACCTACCCACATGTATACTATATCCATCTCATGGATTATGACATGCAACACACCATCCTTTATCATTAGTATCTCATACTAATCAAATGTAGTATCCCATGTGCCAGTCCGTACTCAACTAATCATAGTCCTTATCTAAGAAGTCTAAGGACTAGGAATAACCATTAAGATATCCTTATTACAAAGGTCAATTGTCACATATTCTTAAAACTAAAGAATAAGACCTTTAACAGAAAATCTACGGACTCATTCATATATAATGATTAGAGAGCTATGAATGAAGATATGACCTCAAAATAAGAAAATACATTTTGTTACATATATTACAAGAATTACATCATTAGTCCCATAATCATAAATGCCAAATGCCATCTAAATTTAGCATTAGGGCACCAACATTAACAACAAATTCTAGCTTCGAACCACAAACAAGTCGTACACTAGGATAATTTTGGAAGGCTGACACAAGGCTGCTTTTGGAGATGCCATGCAGCGCGCGCGGGTGCAGTTCCAAGAGAGATGTCTGGGGTGCCACGTGGCACCATGCGAAGAGACATCGGTCATCTCGAGAAGCCATCTTGGGGCACTACGTGGCATCACGCGAAAAGGTAGAGAGGAAAATAGGCCGACTCAGGTGTGAAAAGGAACATAGGCACAAAAAGAAAATGGGCTGACCCGAGCGCGAAGAGAAAGCAATGGGCCCACAGAGAAACTAAAAGTGCGAAGAGAAATGTAGCCCGGTCTGAAGATAATAAAAGTCTAAAAATAAGATAAGTCCCGAGAGAAGTAAGCCCGACTCAGAGAGAGCATGGGTCTTGAAAGAGTTGAATCCGGAGGGAGATACGGCCTAACCTAGAGAGAACAAGAGTCTGAAAAGGAGATGAGTTCAAAGAGAGCTTAGGGTGCCACATGGCAGTCTAGAAATAAGCTAACTCTGAAGAGAATATGTATCCTAAAAGAAACTGACTATAGAGAAAATATGACTCTTGAAAGAAGCTAAGTTCGAAAAGAATGTGACTCTATAAAAATGTCTGGGAGAGTCTTGATAGAATCTCTTTGGAAGAGTATCTCGGGAAGAAATTCTAGCCTTCCTAGGAGAAAATCCCAACTCTTGGGAACTATGCCCCCTAATCCTTCTTGCACATATTACTGTTCTATTTATAAGGGAATGGTCCAGTTTTTCCCTTATACAATTTTGCCCTCCAAGCCTTAATAATTAATATTATTATCATTATTAATTATTCCTTTGTTATTTATTTATCATTTATTCTTTGAAAAATTTATGCCCACTTGGATTTGATCATTTAAAAATACACTCACTCATATTTATTTATTAAAAACATCCTCTAGGTGGATACTTGAAAAATCTATGGCACAACAATAAGGGTATATTTGATCGCACAAGGATTAAAAGAAAATAAATTCCAACTTCCAAGGAAAATTAAAACCACCCCCCTTAAGGATTGATTTTCCTTGATTTTGAAAAAAATATGACATTTTTGTACTTGGGTGTGAAACAAATTCCATGGAAAAAATTGCCAATCAAACACCCAAAGTTGGAATTTGGATGGAAAGTATTTTTTTTCATGATTTCCATACCAATCAAGTACACCCTAAAAATGCATAAATGTCATGTGGGATGGATGTTGGCTATTACTAGTTATCAGGTTTGTTTTGTGTTATGTGTTGCTTCTATTACTTGTTTTTTATTGTCCCCAAAGCTAAAGAGTAGGGGGTTATTTATAGGTGTTAAGGGGGATATATAGGGACATGTGAAACGCACGTGCGAGGCTATTGTGCTCTTTCCCGAGAAAGGGCAGTGTGTGTCTCTTGCCAGAAATGTAGTCTTGGAGTTAAACTCAGAAAGGCATACAGGAGAAACCCCTTCCCCCCATGAGGAAAGACCCCTGGAAGGAAGTCGGTCTAAAATAGGTTAGTCGCATTACCCCATAAGTAATGCAAGTAGGGACGTGTCTCACTGGGTTCCTCAAAAAAAAAAAAAAAAAAAAAAACTCAACAAAGGGGAACTATGTAGTTTCGAGAAGGTGGTTCTAGACAAATGATAGGCAAACAAGGGCTTTCACAGGGGAAAAATGCTTCAACCCTAAGAAGGTATTTCACTAAAGAGATGGCTTCCTCCTAAATTGCTAATGTACTGACTATTTCAAAAGGACTCTCCTAAGAAGCTATGCCACAACACCAACAAAAATACTTATCTACTAGTACAGTATGAATTAGACTTGGATTTTGAACACATTATATTTATACTGCACCACCTCCTCTCCTAGAATTGCTCGAGAAGAGGTCTTACGGGGAAACAGATAAAATAAAATAAAACTCTCTGATAAACTGAATTCTGATACCATAACTAAACATCACAATCAAATTGAATTAAAAACTCTAAGTCAAATAAACTGGAAACCATAAACTCTGTCTTAGGGAAAAACCCTCAGCTGAAATATAAATTAATCATAAACTGACAAGATACTATAAACTAACAAAACACCCAGATGGTGGCTCTCATTTTGAGATATGTCGATGTTCGTGGCGAGGGCTTCGATTCGATATGATGGTTGGCTATGTTGCGCCGGTCGACGGCGATAGATTGTCGAGAAGAAAGAAAAGAAAAGAAAAAATGGGCTTTTGGGGTTGGGGCAGGTTGGGTTAGGTTTTGGCCTAGGATGGAGGGGCCCAATTGGGTTATAGGATGGCCCAATGTGTTGGGAATGGCTTGACCCAATTGTGGCAGCCCTTGGGCTAGCCCACTCTACTTGTTCTCCCTTCTTGTCGCTTATCCGTGAACCTATGATGACTTGGTTAGGTTGCTCCTACTCAGGATATCGACATCAGTCTAATTTGGGTTCTTTTTAGGTCTCTTGGAATTGACAATATAACTGGCGAGTCACTTTATTGATCGGAGTTCTAAGGACGAAACCCTATTAGATGACTCGAAGCCAAGCAAGACTGACCCCGAGTGCATTTTGGGCTAGCCTATGTGATGACTTAGGTGTATCCCGAATCCTGATTTCTGATGGATTTATTTTATTCTGAAACTAGTACATTGCAAATCATTCTTTTAAGCCATTTATTAAATCACTAATTAATTAATTATTATGTTTTAAAAATTTATCAACTGAGTTATAAATATAAATATATAAATGTATTTTGAAAAACAGAAACTTAAAAAATATTATCTATATTAAAAGAAAATTAGTTTATGGGAAATATAGAAATATATATATTATTTTTATTGTAGCCTATAAATGGGTGTGTAGTTCCACTATACACTTACGCATAGCATGTAAGGCGAGACTTGATGACGTAGTCGATGGCTAAGTTCGATAAATCCCATGGCACCAAATTCAACTATTGGGTGGGCCCACGTATAAAATAATCGATTCAGGGTATTAGGCGATGGTTAGGATTTTCAGTAATTTTTATTACATCACTACTTTTATTACCCAAATGTGATCACCCCATTATATTTATTGTAAGCTTGGATTCCCAGGATTTTGCTTGATCTTCTCCCCAGACTCGGACTTTAGTTATCATTTCCCAGACGAGTAGACAGGATATGTTATGTTTACCTTATTTTATGCATAGATATATATTGTTCCATGCATAACTTGTATATGATTTTTATATGCAAATCACAGAGAAATATTTTTAAATATTCCTAAATTGCATGAAATATTTTCATCCTACTGGGAGAGACATAAATAGAAAGAAAAGATACCCTAACTGATTTCTTGTCTTGAGAATGTGAAATATTGAATGATATGGTGTATTTTAAACACTGCATGAAATGATAAATGGTTATGATTTGTGCATTAATTAGGGTATCATTTGCATTACTATTAGAGGACTATCTAGTAAATTCCCTGGTGACTCATAGCAGGAAAAGATCATGGTACTGTGAGGCTTGGCATGCCAAGGCCATGAGAGACACAGCTAGTATGTTTCAGCACTGCTATCACGTGGGCTATGATGGTATTATAGTGTGATGATGATATAAGTGTTAGTATATGTACTTGTGTGCATGTGTGTATAAGTGTTAGGCCAGTTTCTACTAGTGTGTCCTCAGACTCAGTGCATGCAGTACATATAAAAAGTATATAAGACTTAGGTGGTTAGGTGAGCAACTTATGGGGGTTGTCTGCAGGCACCTACTTTTCCTACACTATGTTTTCCTTTGAACCTCAAATGATTTAAACTTATGGTATATATTCTCGTTGTTCATACTGCTATTATGTTATTGTATCTATGATGATCATTCCTAACATTTTTATTGCATACTCTCCTAGTAAGCATGGCATACCTTATACTCGCGAGTCCACAAGACTCACTATTTTTTTAAAAAAATAATATTTTTAGGGAATTCTCCTTTTGAATATTGGTCCAACAGATCTTCTGGTATGATATTAGACCCCATTTTGATTCCTGATGTGATATAAGATGCTATGTGGAGACATACACGTACTGTTGAGACTTTTTTCTTTAGATATCGAGTCGTGACATTTTTTTCTTTTAATACTCAGTCTTTTATCAAAAATTAAGTTTAATTATTTATTCGCTATTCAATATGCTAATGGAGAACACTCTTAATTCAATGTACCACCATTCAATGTGTTAAAGAATAATTAACACATTAAGTGGGTCACTCGGCAAAATACTTATAAAAATTTTTATTTATTATATTATATTTATTTATAAATAAATATTATAAAATTTATAATATATCCACTCAAAGACGTTCGTTATTTTTCATTTATTATATTATAAATATAAATTAAAATTTTTAAATGTGAGTAAGAATAAGTTTTTCAATAATAACAAAACTTTAAAAATATAAATTTTGATTTCTTCCATAGTCTTAAAAATGTGATACCTTAAATATTAATTAGCATTGAAAAACCCAAGCATTTGACAATCTTAAATAATTTTTTATGAATTTGTTAAGATATCACATTTTCAAGACTATAATATAATTATTAAAGTAAAATTAATAATTAATTAATCACTGCCTTCTATTTAATGCAAGTTTTTGAGGGAAAAAAATTACCATTGATTGACACTTGGCAAAATATTTTTCTTGACTATCCTATTTTAATATTATATATATATATATATATCGAATAAAGATATAAAGATAAGATTTTAAATAAATGAATAATTTTTTATGATTTAATTAATAATATATTATTTTAATTTTACAATATTAAACTAAAATGAATTAAATTAATTAATTAAAATTAACATATTATTTTTAAAATAAATATATATTTTTTAACTACTTTAAAATATAATTGATTTATAGATATTTAATTTTAGAACATTAAACTAATCAGAAAAAAAAAATTTACAATCAAGAGATAAGAAAAATTAAAAAACAATTAATAAAAATAAATCATTAAAATTATTTAAAGAACAATGACTGAAAAATAAATAAAATATTTTTAATATTTTTTAAATTTATTATTAATTTTAGAAGAAGAGACAAAAAGGTATTTTTTATTTTTTAAATGATTAATAATGTTTATGTTATAAATAATAATAATTTTAGAAAATATTTTTACTAATTAATTTATAATTTTAAATTGCATATATTTTGTAAACTAAAAATGATAAATCTTTTGAGAGGAAACTAAAATGCAATAGTCATATGCGACAGACAATCACCAATCGTAAATGGAGAATTAGCATCAGGTGATTGTTCATCGTTGAATAATAAAATTTTTAAAATTAATATAGTTCTTTTATAAATATTTGATTTTAGGACTTCACATTAATTAAAAAAATAAGAATAAGAGATAAAAAAATAAGGAAAAAAGAGTAATAGAAATAAAATACTAAAGAGTATTTGAAGAACAATGACTGAAGAAGGAAACAATTATTTTTTAATTAAAATATTTTTCAATAGTATGCAAGTTTATTTTTAATTTTAAAATGGGAGGTCAAGATTAATCTTTTATTTCTTAAATGTTCAATATTTTTATGTTATAAATAAAAATAATTATATATATTATTTGACTAATTAAATTTTATTTTTAAATTATATATATTATTTAAACTAAAAATTATTTTTAATAGGTGCATTTAATGTAGCTCAACCATCTTCAAGGGCTCAACTGTCAACTACAAATACTTGGATGGTGCAGCATTAATTATGGGGTTAGAGAACATTCATTACAAGTGTTCTAACTTATGAGTTTTTATATTTTATCTCTCATGCTTTAAATTGTTGCAGTCATTATTATTATTTATTTTCTAAGGCTTGTATCAATTAAGAAATATTGTAACTGAGAAGTTTAATTCTTATATTATCTTATTTGATTAAAGCAATTTTTTTGTATTACTTAGCAATAGCAAGTGCTATAGGCTCTACAAGTATTGTAGGAGATTGTATCATCTAGCATTATTGCTAAAAAGCCTATCTTGTGGATAGGATAAGTCTCTTAAAAGGAAAAAAAAATGAATAATCATCTATTTAAAAGTGCTCTCTTTGAGATAAAGTTGAATATCATTTCATTGATTAAAAAATAAAATTTTATATTATTGTTCAAATAAGTAAAACAATATAGATATAATATAGTAGCAAAAAAGACTTTGTAGTCTTGCTTTTATATCTTTCACTAAAAATACTGAAAATATTATCAAAAATTATTATTCATCTCAATTATACAATTAATTGAAATGTAGCATAGTCAAAAATATAGTTACCTAATTAAATATGTAATTTTTAGTATATATGATATTATAATTAAAATTATGTATTCGTTAATGTGTACTTCCTACTCCATATTAATAAAAATATGTACTGTAAGCACCATCGTCTGGATATTCCAACCATCCAGACTACCCAAACGGAAGCGCATACGGAAGGAGAAAGAATAAAACACAAGACAGAAACTACCATGCATGCATACACAAAAATTAAAACAGCAAAAGCAAAGCTATACATATGCAAGCACACGAGTACCCCGCTAGTACAACAGTCACATAGTATATAAATATATACAGACACTTGTGCCAATAAATAGAAAATACAAGGAACGACCCAGCACAGTAAAAAATAAAGAGACAAAATTCTAACAAAACATCAGAGACAACGGGGGAAACTGATTATACACCATACCGACGTGGCTACTAGGTATTGCGATCCTCGCCATCGACTTTAGCTTTGCCTTTATCTAGAATGATGAAAAGTAAGGTGAGTTGCGATACTCAGCAAGTTTATAAGAAAAGAAAAGTTATAAGCTAAATAGAATGAGTGAACTCCCCCAAACATAGTCTCACACATACACACAAACTATGAGTCATTACAACACAATAATATAGTATAATAAAAGCACATACCAGTCCTTACGGCCCACACAAGACACCCGGCACCCAAATTCCATACTAACCTGCCGCTGCCCTGAAAGGCAACATAAGTCTTCAATAAACCTGTGCGCACTACCTTGGGTCAGTGCTCCCACACCCGAGCTTCTAAATAACCAAGCCCTAGGCTCCCTCAAAACGGTACTCCTGTCCAAAACTACTGAATATATAGTAACCATGAAATGTGCATATAAGGTGCAAGGCGTAGTAAGTGTCAACTAGATACATTGGCGCCCATACATCCAGGCATTAGGCAGATGCTTCGCTTACATAGTAAACCACACGTGATGCATATGCCCATGCCAGATGCAATCTAACAATATTAGGATATCCGTGGCCAAGCATAACCATAACATGATAAGCCCAACATGCACCTCGTGCCCATATGCATACCAAAACCATGCAACAGTAATAGAATATATTAAGTCATGCAGTAAATCATATAATGGCAGAGCTTGTCAACAGTGCCTAGTATCGATTGACGGTCAGTGGCTAGGAGTGTTCGACCGACGGTCTAAGAAAGACCATATAATAGTCACTCCAATGTCACCAAACAGCCGACCTTTGCCCCCCACTGCCCAACAACTATAGCCTATTCCCAGTCAAAAAATCCATAACTATATCTAGACATCTAAGAACCTAATCCCCAAATGAGTTCGGCATCATTCCTAAAGGCGTGAGGGTGGCACAAACCCCCCGTAGGCAACCAACAAATAAAATTCCCAAAGATAGCTTATTAAATTTAATTTACACCAAACGGCTCATAATTCCATAATTAATAAAAGGACCGAAACAAGCGAATGGAGGGTAAATAAATTCAAAACAGAAGGAAATTCGTAGAGGGAGTAGGAAACTTGCCTCGTAGAAGAGATCCTTGGGCTTTTTCTGTCCAAACGCAGCAAAAATTATACAAACTGTAACATCGTATAATTTGCCAAAATTAATAAAATTGGGATCTAAATGGAATTCCAACCGTATAGAATTTATTACTCAGTTTCTTGAATTACCTGGTATCCTCAGACTGCGATTAAAAGTGAGATTTCCCAAAAAAAATCTCAAATTCCTCTGTTTTTCGTTGCCGACGCGTGCTTTCTGCTACTTCAATTTGGCTACCAATTAATGCTCAAATAGGCTGTTAAATGAGCTGATTAGTGGCTTAAAAGCCACCAGAAAATTAAAAGGCCATGGGCGGCGCCCTAGCTGGCTAGAAATTGATTTTCCAGCAAAATCAACAAACAACAAAAAAACTCCCCCCCCATGCTCGATCATGCGACCTTCCTTCCTTCTTGCATGCACCCGCTGTAACGACCCGTTCCCACTTACGGGCGCCACTGGCAAATAATCGACCAGATTACTCACCCGACGAACCACAACTGAAGGGTTGGACTATGTTTCAACAAGAAACGCCCTAGGTGGGAACTAGGCTTTGTCCTTCCCTTCGCTCCACTCAGGAATCGGTCCCAACTCAACAAGAAAACACAGCGGACCAAGACCCGAAACCCAAGTGAGCTTCACCTCTCTTCAGCTCGCCCCATAACAAGCCAAAGGTGACCCAAGCATAAAGCTAGCATAATAAACACTTTGCTAAGTATTGGGGATTTATGAGAACATCCCTCGCTGATCTTTACTTGGTTCGAACTTGGCTTCCACAACTCAAGCCACACATAATTCAGGCAGACTCACAATCATCTATCACACTGATGATTACAACAATTACTTACATCTATGCTCAACAACGCATCCATTTACTCACAAGGGACATACACAACACCACATAGCTACATACAAGAGATAATAAAATATACAACGTGAGCAACACAGCTAGTTGCCACAACAGCCTCCCAGCGTCATCCATGCTTGAATTTGGTCTTGCTTCATCTACAACATGAGGTAAAACCTCATGAGTCATAAAGACTCAGTAAGGGTGCAATGCATGTAAATGTGAGTATAAAGATGATTATGTATGCCCAATGCATGCAAATGAGGCTAGGTCCACTTATCCTCACAACCCACTAAGGTTTGAGGCATCAACCTATCAGCCCCCACCACACTAGTCCTCCATATGGCCATAGGTCCACTAGGTCTTGCATCCCACAAGTTAACCACTACATGCAAATGCAACATAAAAATATTATCAAACACATTTACCAACTTGCAAGGCCGCCTCCACATGGGGCCGTCCCTTACCTGGCTCGAAGCCTTATTTGCCACGGGCGAGAATTCCAGCCCGAACTCCGAGCTCTTCTAGGATCACCACCTTCCCCGTCGAACCTAGATGCAAACACACACAAACCCAACACTATTAACGTCCGCAATTCAACCAATGCCCTCAAATACACCATATACCGCAAAACCACTCGACAAACAACTCAACAGAAACCACCCAAACCATGGTCATAATCCAACCATAACCTATTCCACATTATCTCAAATAATGGAAATTAATTCGAATAGAAATTAAATAAATTTACCTTAGTCAATTTGGAAACGAAAATCGGCCAATCGCCCATACCGGCATTGCCTCATTGACTGCTATCTCAAGCCTAAAATCCCATTCTCGAGCTTCTGGTATGCTCCACGAGCCTCGAAATAATTTCTAGAACTTTTCTGGAATTTTTTTAAATTTTCTCCTATTTTTTTCCCATTTTTCTCCTTTATTTCCTTTTCTTTTTTATTATTTTTTTCTTTATTTTTCCATCATTGTTCACCATCTTCCCCATTTCTCCTTTCTCGCGCGCGCATAGGGTCGCGCCTTGATGGCGCACATATTTAATATTATTTATCCCTCTTATTCCATCTTCATTACACTCTATTTATGTTATTTCATTTGTCTTGTGTTTATTTTGTGTTATTGGGTCTCACACTATTTTTGTTCTTATTTAGTAGATTTGGGCCGCAGATTTGAGTTATTTCGATAGAGGCGCAAGTGGGCTTTGCAAGGTGGACGGACATTAAGAGTTAAAAAGGCAACCATATTTCATTATGGGTTATGAGCACATTTAGAATCCATTGGGCCCTTTTAATTAATTAAATTATGGGTCATTTGTAATAAATAAACCCTAAGCCCATTTAGCCTAGGTTTTCTTTTCCAAAACCCTATAAATAAGACCTAACTTAGAGGCATTAGGGTGTGGCCGATTTTGAGAGAATTCTCATGATTTCAACCAAGAAGATGGAAGGCTAATTCGCTTGTAATTCGCTACATTCTCGTACCCCTTGCCTGGTTTGAGTCTCGGTCATATTGTTGAATCCGGTTTGGAACTCGATTTTCATGTTTTTATTGATGATTCTGTTTCTTTTCCTTCTCTAAGTCTATGTATGTTTCTTTTATACGGTTGTATGAATGCATGCATGATCTTTGGATGGGTTTAATTGACGTTCTCGGTTGAGGCTTTGATTAGAAAGAAACGGTATATTTGTATGAGTGATTGCTCGATTTGATTTAATCTTTTACGGTTGTAAAAGAGTTTTTCAAATCAAAAGAAAATCAAACCAAACAGATTGTTTTCATAAGTGAGACAAGGATTACCGTGGTAAGAAGGTAGGGTTTGTAGCGAGTTACGTTTTGGTTCATCTTCGTTTCATTCTTGAATGTTTTTAATTCCGGTTTTCATCACAACCCCCCTCATTTAATCTTGTTTTGACAGATCCGTTTGAGGTTCATTGGGAGACGACTTTGGGTTGCACCCTTATTGCAAATCCGAATCATTATTCATCTAATCTATCTGTGTTCGACAGCACGATCACGCCTGCCCCTTCTTCCTCGCACAGTGGCCGCACCAATGCACAGCCGATGCCAGCCTTCGTCGCTTGGACCCTCGCTTATTGGTGTTGCTGCCAACTCTGCCATCACCGCCCGACCCCTGCCATGACGCCACTGCTGCCTCGTTCACAACCGCCGACTGCCATGGCCGAGCCCTAAGCTCCTGGCAGCCTCGGGTCTCCTTCGACCTAGTCAGCAGCCACGTCGGCCCTTACCTGGCTCGTCGGCTACCTCCGTGGCCGCCACCAGCCTTCTCGCGGCCGCTCCAGCTCTACCTAGCGTGCTGCCATGGCTGCCTTCGCCGAGCCGCCGCAACCAGCCACCCATGGCCGCCTCTGCTTCGCTGCGTTGTGGCTTCCATGGCCGCCACTGGCTTTCTCTCACTCCCTTTCCCGTGATGCCTCGACCAAGCTCCTCTCTCTCCCTCTCTGTTTCGGTTGCGAGCTCTCGGCCTCTCCCTCACATTTTGAAATTTGATTTTGATATGCCCTGTAAACTTGGAGAATTACAAGACCTAAAAAGGTTGTGAGATGTGGACATGAAGCCCAAAGGCCCAACGGGTTGTAGGAGATCGAGGAAATAAGCCAAAGGAGCAAGAGGTCGAGCCGAGACCAAGTGGGGAGGGCCCACTCGGTTATACCGAGTCGGTATGACACTGCTTCAGTTTTTCAGCCATAACTTTCTCATACAAGCTTCGATTGGGCTGATTCAAAGTCCTATGGAAAGATAAGAGAACTATCTACAACTTTCATGTTTTGAGTTTTGATAGATTCTGGATCAATACGCGGGTAAATAGGGTATGAAGTCGATGCACCTACACTATGAAGGCTCGGAGTCAAGTATTGAAGGAAGATGGACTCGAACCAAGTCAAATGGGCAAAAGAAGGCATGACCGAGTGGCCCCCCACTCAGTTGGGCAAAAAAGGAGCATGACCGAGTGGCCCCCACTCGGTCATGGCCGAGTGGGGGCATGACCGAGTGGCCCCCACTCGGCCATGACCCACTCGGTCATGCCGAGTGGGTATGACATCACTTCAGTTTTTCGGCCATAACTTTCTCATACGAGCTCCGATTGATCTCACTCAAAGTTCTATGGAAATCTAAGAGAATTATCTACAACTTTCATGTTTTGAGTTTTGATATATTCAGGCTTAATCAAGGGGTAAATTGAGTATGAAGTTGATGTACCTACACTATGAAGGCTCGGAGTCAAGTATTGAAGGAAGATGGACTCGAACCAAGTCAAATGGGCAAAAGAAGGCATGACCGAGTGGCCCCCCACTCGGTTGGGCAAAAAAGGAGCATGACCGAGTGGCCCCCACTCGGCCATGACCCACTCGGTCATGCCGAGTGGGTATGACATCACTTCAGTTTTTCGGCCATAACTTTCTCATACGAGCTCCGATTGACCTGATTCAAAGTTCTATGGAAAGATAAGAGAATTATCTACAACTTTTATGTTTTGAGTTTTGACAGATTCGCATTAAATCATCATGAAAATCGAGCATGAAGTTGAGGTATGGGAACCACTCAAAACCGAGCCAAGGGAAAGGGGAGAAGAATGCATGATCGGCTGACCGAGTGGCCATGGTCACCCGGCCACTCGGCATGACCGAGTGGCCATGGTCACCCGGCCACTCGAGCTGACCGAGTGGCCATGGCCACCCGACCACTCGACAGCCTCCGAGACCCTTCGTAGTCCAGCCCATGGGCCCCGAGAATTCCGAAATGGGCCCCGAGATTTCCGCCGCAAATATCGCGAGAACACTCTCTCCCCTCCACTATAAATACAAGGCTTGATTTTCGACTAAAGGGACGCTATTTTGAGCAATTGAAGTACATTTTTGCATTTTCTCTCGAGATCTAACTTAAGCATCGGAGGGTTTGCGCGGGGACCCCCACCCGCGCCCTAACGGTGCTCTCGTTTTGTAGGCCACTCGGTCACAAGGCCACTCGGTCACAAGGCCACTCGGTCACTAGGCCACTCGGTCACTAGGCCACTCGGTCACAAGGCCACTCGGTCACCTTCAGCCACTCGGTCACCTTCAGGCCACTCGGTCACTTTTGGCCACTCTCGTCACCTTGAGGCCACCAGATCGCTCCGAGGCCTCTCGTCACCTTGAGGCCACCCGATCGCTCCGAGACCTCTCGTCACCTTGAGGCCACCAGATCGCTCCGAGGCCTCTCGTCACCTTGAGGCCACCCGATCGCTCCGAGACCTCTCGTCACCTTGAGGCCACCAGATCGCTCCGAGGCCTCTCGTCACCTTGAGGCCACCCGATCGCTCCGAGACCTCTCATCACCTTGAGGCCACCAGATCACCTTGAGGCCGCCAGATCATCAACCCACAAGATTATCAGCTTATCAGACCATCAACTCTGTTGGTTTGTCAGACCTGAGACTCCATCAGATCCAATTCCTCGTCCAGATTTCCATCGAAGAAGACACGACTTCCGAGACTCTTGCGTCTGTCCACAAAAAAAAAAAAATAGATTGTTGTATTTTGGCAACAACAGATTTCAAACTTACAACAACTTGCCTCTAGTGCGCGCGTACATATATATATATATACACACCTATAAATTTACTTATAAATCCCTCTAATTTTCCATAATTACAATTAAGGAAATTTAATTACACTTGGGATTTTAATAATAACATTTGGACCCTCCAAGGCTTAAATTAATTATCATCAAGCACTCCCAACTCGATTTCTTCGAAAATCAATATCCCACTTTTCTCGAAATTATCGATTTGTGTCCCTGCACCTGCACGGGACCTTTATTCAACCCGAAAATGCTTAAGGGTTGCCTTATTCACTAAACCGGACCACCCCTAGGATCCCCTCAGTTTCCCGGAGGTCCCCTACGATCATCTGGTATTGGCACCCACTCGGGCTTATACAGAATTTATTCCGAAAATTATTCTCGGTCGGACTACTTCCAGCGCCACTATCCTCATCTCGAGACTCTCATCAATCTCTTGCCCTCTTCCCTGGACATGCAAGTCCCGATGCACTCCCTGCTGCCAATTCAGCAATTTTATTAATCAACTTCTCAAAATTGACCCTTGAGCTTCCCGGACCACCCGAGGTCCCTTTAAATAATTGAAATTTATTTATTTTTCAATACCATGTAATACTGGGTATTGCATTCCACCCCCTTAAAGAATTTCACCCTTGAAATTTACTTCACCATACTTTCCTGCCCAAGATAATCACATTCTCAGGCTACTCTCTGAATCCCTTGCTCGAGAATCTCGTAACCGAACCATTTCTCAGCCTTTACCTTGGGTTATTCCCACCTCAAGGCTTTACTTAGGCATTTGGTCCTCCGCCTCTCGAGGACATTCAACAATCGAATACTGCCTTGGCTTCCAGCCAAATCGCACCACTGGTCGCTGGTCATGTTTATTGCAATGATATCCATCTCCTGATGGATTTTCTCTGCCTTGAAGCATCGCTTTACAGTTTACTTCCCATTTTCCCATCAATCGAAACGAACTCTCATTTACATTGCATCACTTATCAGTCTACCACGATTTTACGCCGATCACACACGACAACGTTTCCCACTGCCAATCACACATGGCCACGATTTTATGCTGGTCCAACCAGCAACGTCTTAGCACTGATCATCAGCTGCAATGTCTCTTCTAGTGCCCACAAGACACTCTGACACCCATACCTCGATGGCATACTACCATTAATCACACGCAAGCAAAGATTGAATTGATCCTCATGGCAACCTCTCATTACCGATCAACTAACCCTGTTACCACTACATGGGAAGTATCCATTTGGCCCACCCAGCCAATTTCAACCATTTCATACATGGTTTACTACCTTAACCAGCCGACCATCATTTATCAATACAATTATGCATAATCGACATACCCAACACCATGCCAGGCTATTTCACATTTCAATCACACATGCACTACTCGGGTCCATCTCAAGCTTGGCGATGCACGCACCATTACATCCTCACCTCGAGCTTAACCGTGCTCGGGCCACAACCTTCTCCCAACCAAGAGTTCTTCGCATTAAGTACAGAAAGATACTTACTACCGATATCACACGCTAGTAGGTGTCTCTTACCCATACAAGGGAACTCTTCACTGAGCAACCCCCCTTCAATACTTCACCCAATTCAGCTTTCACAATCACGCCCCATGCTAGGCCTTACCTTGGCTATTAAACCCTACCGCGAGTCAAGGATCCTACCATTGCGCTTATGGTCATGTAATCATTAATCAGCCCTCGTCATCACCCACGGTGCGTGGCACAAGTGATTGGCTTATTACCATCGACATAATCACTTATGCATCACACCTGTAGGATGACTCGTGCCTTTGGTCCACACCACAACAAGCTATCATGGTTACACCCCCACTCTTGTAGCGGTCTTCTAGCCAAATTTACTCGCCCAGCTTTAATTTCATTGGGACTTTTCAAATCTCACCATTTCTCAACAAAGCCTCTTACTCTAGAGGCACAAACTTTTCGGCCATCGCAAATCAGGTTCATTCTCAACCCGCAATAGACACTTTATTTAAACCATGCATAATGGTTCTCTTTGTCCTCCTCGGCAAGGACAACACCATAACAGCAACAAATTTCTCCCCCACGGTCGTTGCATCTCAAATTTTCACAGACACCAGCCTTCATGGCCATTCACACTCGGTTTCAAGGTCTTATCATGCACAATGGTTATCTTTAACCTTCCTGACAACTTCCTTTCCCTGACAGCGACGATGACACCACTATGTCATCCCCAAAGATTCACTGCTATATTTATAGCAACTTGCTAATTCCCTGGGAGACTCTGGCTTCTCCCGGATTTCTCATACACTTGCTACAACCAACTCACACCACTCGGTAAGCAACTATACGACCCTAACACCACCACAACTTCACTATCCAATTTCTTTTCACAACCATTAACCTTAGACACGAGGTTAATTCTCATCAATTACCCACACTCCAAGGCACCCCTCTAGCTGTTTCACTCACAACCATTAGGTGATTTCATCACCTCAACACCATTACTGGAAATCAATTTTGTCCCATAAGCTCTTCCTTTGAGCTCTCTTTACCCATTGGCGATATCTTAAATTTGCCATCATCTTCCATCTAACCAACTCGCTTAGCTCTAGCCGGATTGCCCGGCTCATAACCAACACAACCTTCCTCTAGGCATTACTCTTGCAATCATCGACTACCGTTTCGATTTAAACTCCACCCACTGGAAATCACTCTTGCCATTCTTGTGGAATTCACACTTCCACTTAATGTCGTAGGACTCATCTTCCTACTCAGGCACCTGCCATCTCGCTGGCTTTTCCTCGGGTGATCTTTCATTTCCTGATAAAGTTGTAATGCCTTATGAAGTTTATCCCACATTGTTGCCTCATGCGCAACTTCTCTTGGGAGAACATCTCAAGTTCTACCCTGACCACATTTCAACACTACAATTTACGTCCCTTGCTACGGAGTAACACTCCTTCAAGCAGCACAATACTGCCCTGACCAACCATCTTTTATCACCTTGGATCTCTTTCTCAACATTCCCCTGGTCTAACCACCAGGACCTACCGAACCTTTATATTGCATACACGGCGACCAACAAGGCTTTACACCACAACCCTCAAGCCTCACGCTCCATTATTGCCATCAGGTGCTACCACCTGGCAGTTTCTCGTGTGTTATCAACTGGAAACCCTTCCAGTGCCACATGAGGACACTTCCTCATTTCGCATCGACACAACCAAGACTAACACCAGACTGTGCAATTGCGCACCTTCACAGATTTCAAACCGTGCCTTCGCCACACATTCAGCCTGCCACAACCCACTTCACTGGATTAGAGATCCCTTTACTCGAAGCCTTCACACGCTTCAATTTCCCCATCTCATGGTTGGCTTCAAACTCGTAAGTCTCACCCTCCACGGCACTTACATATCATTTTGGAGCCATTTACCGACTCTACCAATCAATTCCATCTTCATGCATTACTACAAGACTACACTGGGTTCATCATCTCAATTTACTCGATCAACTTCGATCAAATTTAACCACAACTGCATTAGCATCCTTTAGCAAGGAGCATCGCCACACTTCTTGTTACCACACCACAAGATATCGCCCAATCGATTCATGATCGGGGCTGTCGAACACCAATAGATTAGATAGTATGATGATGCGGATTTGCAATAGAGGTGCAACCCTAAGTCGTCTCCCAACGAACCTCAAACGGATCTGTCAAAACAAGGCTAAACAAGGGGGGGAGTTTTTGATGAAAAATAGAAAACAAAATGAGCAAGAACACAATAAATCAAGATGCAATCAGTTGCAAGCCAATCCTTCTATCCTAGTTTTCATTGCCTTTTCAATAAACCATTTGTTTAGTTTTAATCCTCAAATCAAAAATTAGAAAATTCTTTAACAACCGCCAAAGATTTGGAAAAACCAATAATCAGATTCACAGATTCAAGACTGATTGAAGTACCATCCAATCAGGTTGTTCTTGATTCCAGTTAAAGCCTCAACCGAGCACAAAAACCTTAGATTCTCAAACAAAGACAATGCATGCATTCATCCAACCGGTATCAACACATACACAGATTTAAGAGAGAACGGAAACAAGATAACAACAAAGTAAAAACTAAAAATAATAGATTTCCATTAAAACCAAAAACTCAAACCGGGAACAAGGATGGTGTTGCAACTTGATTACAAGATCCTTAGCCTTCCATCTTCACAAGAACAATGGAGAGAAGAGAAGTCGGCCACTGTTCACGCCCTCCAAAAGTATCTCCCTTTAATGGCCTCTTAAGGTGTTTAAATAGAGCTTTAGGAGGAAACCCTAGATTACCGCCCGTTCACGGCCGATTTTGGATAGGTTAAAGTGCGTTCTGGGCTTCAGCCTCTTCATAAGAATTTTATATCAGAAAGAGTAGATGAACTTGGGCTTTTGAATCACTTGATTTGGATATCTGACGCCCAAGATATGGCCTTTCAAAGAATCAGTATCTGTGCAGCTTTCCTAATTTGCCCCCAACTTCTTGGCCCCGACTTTGAAGCGCTGTTTGAAGGCCCAAACGAGCTCGGATTTGGACAAACCATACCATTCCAGAAATCTCAAGAAGTCCCCTTCAATATATCTGAAGACATCATCTTCATTCTGGAATTCTATCTTGGCCAAAATGCTGAAGGAAGTGCAGGAGGTCAAATCTGCTAAAAATTGCCCTTACTTCTCTATCTCCAAATCTGCTAAAATCGCCATCAAGATGTCTCATGCCCCATCTCATGCTCCCACATAGCCCTAAGCCTGGAAAAATAAAATAAAATAGTGTGAAGCCCAATTCCTATAAAATAAAATGAAATAAAATCAAGATGAATGAAATAACACAACTAATGTGCATAAAGGACTAAATATGAGGGCTAAATAGTATGAAAATATGTGCTCTATCAAATTCCCCCACACTTGGACTTTTGCACTCCTGGGCAAAACACTAAACACTAACATTCACTCTTTTAAATAAAAAGGATGCAAAGAATGCAAAATGAGAGGCATGACAAGTTTTATAGGAATTCAACATTTCAAAGATCCTCTTTCTTACACTTCCCAAACAAACAAGTAGCATGGCAATTTAACTTGGCAAGGTGAGTCAAAATAAGCAGACCCTCATAGAATAAGAACATGCTTTCAAGTTCCTCAAATGCTATTCCCAAATCCACCAAATCATAATTCCACTACCAGATATGCTCATCTTCTAAATCTCCACTCTCAGTGCTTTATGCATGCAAATCAAAAGGACTTTTATTCATGGCTCAAACATGGTAAGGTGAAAGGGATAGGTAAGCTCTAGGAAGAAAGAAAACATTCAAGACAATCCCAAGATCAATGAAGAACTATTAAGCAAGCAGAAAATAAAACCCTTTTTTTTTTCGCATGGTGGGTGCGTTTTACACTCCATCCCACCTTGGTGAGTGCGTTTTACGCTCCATCTCACCTTGGCCTTTGGCCTTTCTATCTATTTTTTTTTTCTTTTTTTTTCTTTTTGATTCCAAAGGACTTGCTTAATTTTTTTTTTTTTAATCAAGGGATGCAATGAATGTTCTTCAACCTAAAGAAGGGAAAAGATCACTCTCTTCTTTTTTTTTTTTAGGTATAAAATGAAAGAATGCCTTAATCATCTTTTCACATGCATGAGCACTGATAGCTTCAATAAAGATTCAAAACAAGCTCTGGAATGATACCCATAATTCAGTGGATGCAGGCATAGCATAAGAAAGGACAAGAACATGCACAAATATTCCCACAAAGACTACCTCAATCAACTCACCAAGCCAAACTCATTTCCAATTTACTTGAAAGCCCAAAAAGATAAGATCAACTTTCTAATCATGCTAAATTCTTTCAAACTCAATTTGCCTCATTTTGCAAAAATTTATTTATTTATTTTTATTTTTTTTTTAAATTCAATTGCAAATTTTTTTTTTTTTTTTAAATTCAATTTTCTAAAACTCCTCCCCCCACACTTAAACATTACATTGTCCTCAATGTAAGCATGTAGCAAGAATCAGGTATAGGACAAGTAAATAATAAAAAAAATATAAGGAGAGAAGAACAGCCTGATGTTGTCAATTGTAGGCAGCGTTGAGGAGATGTAGCTCCTCCATAGTATGCTCCTGAAAGCTCTCGTAGAATGGCTTAAGCCGCTGCCCGTTGACTGTGAATCGCCTTGTGGTTGACTCATCCATAAGCTCAACTGCACCATAAGGAAAAACATGAGTAACCATAAAAGGACCAATCCAACGAGAACGCAACTTACCTGGCATTAGTTTTAGACGGGAGTTGTATAGGAGGACTTTCTGGCCAACTTCGAACTCTTTCTTGTTGATCAATTTGTCATGAGCTGCCTTAGTTTTTTCCTTGTAAACTCTGGAGTTCTCGTATGCTTCCAATCTCAATTCCTCAAGCTCTTGCAATTGAAGCTTTCGTTGGGAACCAGCCTCTGTCATATCCATGTTGCATTGCTTTACCGCCCAATAGGCCTTATGCTCGATCTCTACCGGTAGATGACATGCTTTTCCAAAGACCAGTCGATACGGGGACATGCCAATAGGAGTCTTGTAGGTCGTGCGGTAGGCCCAAAGTGCATCTTCCAACCTTTTGCTCCAGTCTTTCCTGTTGGGCTGGACTGTCTTCTCTAGAATATGCTTGATCTCTCTGTTTGAAACCTCAGCCTGCCCATTGGTCTGTGGATGGTAGGGCGTCGCCACTTTATGTAAGACTCCATACTTTCGGAGCATAGATTGCATCGTTCTGTTGCAGAAGTGGGATCCTTGATCACTGATGATGGCCTTGGGAATGCCAAACCTGCAGAAAATATTAGATCTAACAAAATCTGCAACCACAAAAGAATCATCAGTCCCGGTGGCTTTAGCTTCCACCCATTTTGAAACATAATCCACAGCCAAAAGAATGTACAAAAAGCCAAAAGAGACAGGAAAATGACCCATGAAATCAATGCCCCAAACATCAAAGATCTCACAAAATAGTAAGGGTTGCTGAGGCATTTCATTCCTACGTGATATTGATCCTGTGTGCTGGCAACGTGTGCAATTCTTACAAAATGTATGAGCATCTCGAAAAAGGGATGGCCAATATAAACCTGAGTCTAGGACCTTTCTAGCTGTGCGTTGAGGACCAAAGTGACCACCACATGCAAGTGAATGACAGAAATGCAAGACTGAAGCAAACTCAATATCGGGCACACATCTCCTAAGGACTTGGTCACTACACATGCGCCATAGATATGGATCATCCCATACATAGTACTTGGCCTGACTTTTAAATTTACTTAGCTGATCTCTCTTAAGATGGGCAGGGATATCAGATGCAGCTAGAAAATTAACAATGTCAGCATACCAGGGCTCAGTACCATGCAAGTGATAGAGTAACTCATCTGGGAAGTCATCTTTGATAGGCTGACAGTCCATGGTAGTGGCAACTGAAGAGGAAGGAAGCCTGCTCAAATGATCAGCCAAAAGATTCTCAGCTCCACTCTTGTCTTTGATCTCAACATTGAACTCTTGAAGTAGGAGCATCCACCGTATCAACCTGGGTTTGGCATCGTGCTTCTTCAAGAGATATTTCAAAGCTGCATGATCAGAAAACACAACAACATTAGAACCCAGGAGATAAGAGCGAAATTTATCTAAAGCAAACACAATGGCAAGAAGCTCCTTTTCAGTAGTGGTGTAGTTTGCTTAGGCGTTGTCCAGAGTGCGTGAGGCATAAGCAATGACATGTGACTTCTTCTCCACTCGTTGTGAAAGGACGGCACCAACTGCATAATTGGAAGCATCACACATAAGCTCGAATGGCAAGTCCCAGTTGGGTGGCTGGATGATGGGTGGGGAAGTCAAGCGCCTCTTAAGCTCCTCAAAGGCCATCTTGCAAGAGTCATCAAATTTGAATTCCACATCCTTCTGAAGCAGGTTGGACATTAGAAGGGCAATCTTGCTGAAGTCTTGGATGAATCTCCTGTAGAATCCTGCATGTCCAAGGAAAGAACGTACCTCCCGCACAGACGCGGGGTAAGGCAAAGAAGAAATGATATCAACCTTGGACTTATCAACCTCTATACCCCTCTTGGACACAACATGACCCAAAACAATCCCCTGCTCAACCATGAAATGACATTTTTCAAAATTTAGGACAAGATTCTTCTCAACACATCTCTCCAAGACTCTACCCAAACTAATTAGACACTCATCAAAGGAGGTCCCATAAACAGAAAAGTCATCCATGAAAACTTCCATGCAATGCTCAAGTAAATCTGAAAATATACTCACCATGCATCGCTGGAACGTACCTGGGGCATTACATAGACCAAATGGCATCCTCCGGTATGCAAAAGTTCCAAAGGGGTAGGTGAAGGTGGTCTTCTCCTGATCCTCCGGTGCTATGCAAATCTGAAAATAACCAGAAAAACCATCAAGAAAACAGTAATGGGACTTTCCAGCTAACCTCTCTAGCATCTGATCAATGAATGGGAGTGGGAAATGATCCTTCCTGGTAGCATGGTTGAGCCTCCTATAGTCAATGCAGACTCTCCAGCTGTTCTGCACTCGCATGGGCACTAGCTCATTCTTCTCATTGGCTACCACTGTGAATCCTGTCTTCTTTGGAACTACCTGCACTGGACTCACCCACTTGCTATCAGAAATAGGATAAATAATGCCAGCTGAAAGTAGTTTACTTACCTCTTTCTTGACCACATCTAGAATGGTGGGATTGATTCTCCTTTGGGGCTGTCTCACTGGTCGAGCTTCTTCCTCTAAATGAATCCTGTGCATGCATAAGGAAGGGGATATACCAGGAATGTCTGCAAGTGACCAACCTATGGCTCTCTTATGTTGCTTCAACAGATTCAGCAACTTCTCCTCTTGGTCAGGCTGAAGGTTGTTGGCAATGATCACGGGTAGCTTGTCTCCATCCGCCAAGTAGGCGTACTTCAGATTCTCGGGCAGGGGCTTACACTCCAAGGTGGGTGGCTGTTGAATTGAAGGCATCAGTCTGCTTATGTTGCCACCTACCTGCAATACATTCTCAACAACAGAAACTTCCTCTATGGGAGGCACATCAGAATCGCATATAGTATGAGAAGGTGCACTCTCAACAATACTCAAAAACTCATCTATTTCAGAACAAGCACTACACTTACTGAGTCCGTCATGACACTGAAGGCAATGCATATCATCAGGAAAATTATGAATGGTGGGGAATTCAGACTCAAGATCATACAACTCAACACATGATTTCTCCACCATTAAGTCAATAAAGTTAACATGCAAGGCAGAATGATCTTCTAAGGGATATTTCATGGCATCAATGATATTAAATTGAATAGTGTTACCAGCGAACTCCATAGATAAAGTACCCTCATGCACATTAATTATTGTTCTTGCAGTTTTCAAGAAGGGTCTACCTAGAATGAGTGGTGCGTGTCCAGGTGTGTGATCATCCTCCATATTCAAAACATAGAAGTCAGCAGGGAATATGAAATCTTTTACCTTCACTAACACATCCTCTAATACTCCCTCAGGGTATGCTGTGCTCCTATTTGCCAACTGGACCACCACTCCTGTAGATGTCAATGTGCCTGCACCTGCCTGCAAAGAAGAATACACAAATTTAGGCATCACATTAATAGAGGCTCCTAAATCCAACATAGCATTATGAAATTGCAAATTTCCAATAATGCAAGGAATGGTGAAAGTCCCTAGATCTTTGCATTTCTGAGGCATGGCAGGTTGAATCAATGCTGACACATTTCTTCCCAAGTTGATCTTTTCATTTCCTTTCAGTTTCCTTTTGTGGGTGCACAAGTCTTTGAGAAATTTGGCATACTTGGGAATCTGTCTGATGGCCTCCAAGAGTGGTATGTTCACCTCAACTTTTTTGAAAGTTTCCATGATCTCCTTGTCCAACTCAGCTTCTGCCTTCTTTTTATTTTGAGTGGCTCGGTGAGGAAATGGCAGTGGATGGCTATAGGAAGTCTCTTCTCTATCTTGATCAATGGTGGTGGGCTGCTTGTCTTTTTGAATTGGAGGAGGCTGATCTTCTTTTTGGCTTTCTTGTTGCTGCCCAAATTCTGGTTGTGGAGAGGGTGGGTTGCTCAACTCCTTACCACTGTGGAGAACAATAGCACTTACATTGCCCCTTGGATTTGAAACTGGCTGTGAAGGCAACTGACCCGAACCCTGACTCCGTAGCTCACTGATGTTGGTTGCAAGCTGTCCAATCTGTGTCTCCAAATTTTGTAAGGCAGTGTCGGTCCTTTGCTGAAACTGGAGATTGTTGGCAACGAGCTGCTTCATGATATCTTCCAAGCTTGGTTCGGATTTAGGTGCTGGTTGTGGTTGCTGCATTGGTTGACTTGGTCTTTGTGCATTGAATCTGTGCTGCTGGGGTTGCTGATGATGTGGCTGGAATGGCTGGTTGGAAGGACCTCCATACCTCAAGTTTGGATGATCTCTCCACCCTGGATTATAGGTGGCAGCATATGGATCATATCTGTGTTGCTGTGGCTGCTGATGATGCTGTGGCTGGAAGGGTCTTCCTGGAAAAATGCCAGCACAAGCTTCTATATTCTCCTGCAATTGAGGACATTGGTCAGTAACATGGGAGGATAATGAACAAATACCACATACCTGCTGAGATTGGGACTGTCCTTTATCAAGGGCTAGCTGTCTGACCATGGAAGCCAATTCCTCCAGTTTGTTCTCTATCCTTTGTTGGTCATTGATGGCAGCAACACCAATCTCATTGGCCTGCCTCATGGGAGTGGCTGATCTGGTACCAAACTGTTGGGTATTCTGTGTCATCTTGGAGATTAGCTCTTGAGCAGCTGCTGGTGTCTTTTCAGAGAGGGCTCCTCCACTAGCTGCATCCACCAAATACCTATCCAATGGAATAAGTCCTTCATAGAAGTATTGGATCAGCAGCTGGTCACTGATTTGATGGTGTGGACAACTAGAACACAGTTTCTTGAATCGCTCCCAATACTCATGTAATGTCTCCCCATGATTCTGCCTTATGCCACAATTTTCTTTCCGAATGGCGGCTGTTCGAGATGCTGGAAAGAACTTCTCCAAAAAGATCCTTTTTAGCCCATCCCAACTTGTGATGGCAGCAGGTGGTAGGTAGTATAACCAATCCTTTGCAGCTCCATCCAATGAAAATGGAAAGGCCCTAAGCTTTATCTGTTCCTCATCAACTCCTTATGGCCTCATTGTGGAGCAAACAACATGAAATTCTTTGAGGTGCTTGTGCGGATCTTCACCTGCAAGGCCATGAAACTTGGGAAGCAAATGGATTAGCCCAGATTTCAATTCAAAGGTTGCATCCAATTGGGGATATTGAATGCATAAAGACTGATAATGCACATCAGGGGCAGCCAATTCTCTAATGGTTCTACCATCCAAATGACCAAGATTTATATTATTTCCATTATTTCCATTCCCATTACCCGCCATTGTGTTTAAGTCAGGGATAGGTATAGAAACAAAAACAGAAAGAATATCAGATGCAATGACAGAAGAGGCAGGAGGATTATCAGTTATCCGAAGCTCTAACTCTCTAGCCTTCCTTTGCTTCCTAAGGGTCCTTTCTATTTCAAGGTCTAGGTCAATTGGTATGCCCTTAGCGGATCTGGTCATGCACTAAAGATCAGCACAAAAACACACTCAAGATGGCTCACAAAAACAGCACACAGAAACTGACCTATGCACACAAAAAATGCAAAAACGTAGGGCACATAAAATCTATCAATCAAGAAGCCCTAAGATGATTTTTTTATGCAATATTTCACAAAATTTCAACACAAAAACACTGAGGGACCTAAAAACACTAAAAACCACACAAAATCAGCCACTGAGAAACACAAAATGGCCCAAAAAGTGGTCTAAACGTTAGAATTTGGCCAAAAAAGGGTCTCCTCATTGCAAAGAAATGACATTGAATCCTCACACCCCCATTTCTTTGGACACCAAAAATCAGCCCAATCGGAGCAAGTGAAAAAATGTGAACAGTAACTGTTTGCCTCAAAATCGTTTTTTTCCTAAAATTGGCTCCTATTTTGCCTCAAAAACCACTCTAAATGCAAGAAAACATCAAGGGAAGCATATAGACATGAAAGAACATCAAGTAAGGATGAGAAAGGAGGAAGATAGAACCGGTATCTTGATCTTAATCCTTAAATATTGCTATCTGTCATGGAGGCTGTCAAAACCGCTAAATAAGAGTTTGCTGTCTTGCACTTGCTGATTTTGTTGCTATTTCTTGCACTTGGATGCAGCTTGTTGGTCTCCTACAAAACAGAGAATAAGAGTTTTCTATCAGCAACGAAAAAAAAAAGAGAAAAAAAAAAGAATAAGAGAAGAAGAAAAGAAGAGAATAAGAGAAGAAGAGAAGAAGAGAATAAGAGTTTTCTATTTTTTGCTGGTCTTCTTGATCTTCTTGATTTATTTATGGCATAAACTTGGTACGTGGCGTTGTATCTAGCAGTGCCGAGTATGGTTAACTCGCTTTGGACCAGTAGCCCGCAACCAGCTAGTTTCCAACCTATATACCAAGTAGCAACCACAAATTTATTTAAAATCAGTCTTCTTTGACAGAAACGAAATTGGTTCCCCGGCAACGGCGCCAAAATCTGATCGGGGCTGTCGAACACCAATAGATTAGATAGTATGATGATGCAGATTTGCAATAGAGGTGCAACCCTAAGTCGTCTCCCAACGAACCTCAAACGGATCTGTCAAAACAAGGCTAAACAAGGGGGGGAGTTTTTGATGAAAAACAGAAAACAAAATGAGCAAGAACACAATAAATCAAGATGCAATCAGTTGCAAGCCAATCCTTCTATCCCAGTTTTCATTGCCTTTTCAATAAACCATTTGTTTAGTTTTAATCCTCAAATCAAAAATCAGAAAATTCTTTAACAACCGCCAAAGATTTGGAAAAACCAATAATCAGATTCACAGATTCAAGACTGATTGAAGTACCATCCAATCAGGTTGTTCTTGATTCCAGTTAAAGCCTCAACCGAGCACAAAAACCTTAGATTCTCAAACAAAGACAATGCATGCATTCATCCAACCGGTATCAACACATACACAGATTTAAGAGAGAACGGAAACAAGATAACAACAAAGTAAAAACTAAAAACAATAGATTTCCATTAAAACCAAAGACTCAAACCGGGAACAAGGATGGTGTTGCAACTTGATTACAAGATCCTTAGCCTTCCATCTTCACAAGAACAATGGAGAGAATAGAAGTCGGCCACTGTTCACGCCCTCCAAAAGTATCTCCCTTTAATGGCCTCTTAAGGTGTTTAAATAGAGCTTTAGGAGGAAACCCTAGATTACCGCCCGTTCACGGCCGATTTTGGATAGGTTAAAGTGCGTTCTGGGCTTCGGCCTCTTCATAAGAATTTTAGATCAGAAAGAGTAGATGAACTTGGGCTTTTTAATCACTTGATTTGGATATCGGACACCCAAGATATGGCCTTTTAAAGAATCAATATCTGTGCAGCTTTCCTAATTTACCCCCAACTTCTTGGCCCCGACTTTGAAGCGCTGTTTGAAGGCCCAAACGAGCTCGGATTTGGACAAACCATACCATTCTAGAAAGCTCAAGAAGTCCCCTTCAATATCTCTGAAGACATCATCTTCATTCTGGAATTTTATCTTGGCAAAATGCTAAAGGAAGTGTAGGAGGTCAAATCTGCTAAAAATTGCCCTTACTTCTCTATCTCCAAATCTGCTAAAATCGCCATCAAGATGTCTCATGCCCCATCTCATGCTCCCACATAGCCCTAAGCCTGGAAAAATAAAATAAAATAGTGTGAAGCCCAATTCCTATAAAATAAAATGAAATAAAATCAAGATGAATGAAATAACACAACTAATGTGCAGAAAGGACTAAATATGGGGGCTAAATAGTATGAAAATATGTGCTCTATCAATTCACAAACCTTCTTGCTGCCTTGACACCAAAAGCACTACTGCCATACTTCAACCCTTATGGAATTTTAGGTCTGACCCAAGCATAACTTACGGCATACCCCAAGTCTTCGACATCTAATCGTCTCCACTACAGACGGGTTACTCCACATAGAGGGCTGTAGTCCCTCCCATGAACTAACCGTCTGTATCAGTGGTCCCTAGCATTAGACCCGTCACCTGTAGGCATCAACCGTAGCGTTACTCCCACGCTAGACCCATTTCTTTTCCATGGGTTTCTTTCTCCAACATCTCAAGATGCTATAACGCCTCAACATTCACTTATTACTCGCAGCTGAGTTGCGGAACTGACCACAGCTTTCGCCACCCCTATCATGCATCTCACAGATCTTCAGCCCCTGACCATCTGCACATTCACTGTGTTGCCCTGTGCTTTAGGTGAGCCAACACCTGGTCCTCACTACCGTGTCACTCCCATGCACTAGCCCAACATTGTTTCCCTACAACATGGCTCAGGTCCCACTGATCTGCTTCGCACCTCGTAGCATCACCCCACCAAACTTCCTACTCGACTACTAGTCTATCAGAACATTACCGTGTTCTGCGATTCCTCCATAGGACTACTCTAGATGTCCTATCCCTTGCAGGAGATTCTCAGTCTCACCTAACTAAATTTCCTAAGGTGCTACTCTAGCTCTTCGGCATCTGACCGTCACCTGTAGTTCACTAAATTTCTCAAGCCCATGGGCCACTTGCCCTCAACGCCAGCCAACTCATTAGTCCTCTGCCACATGGTCCATAGCATCAGATCTGTCATATCGAACCTTGCACCCATAGCATCAAGCTACTTGAAGCCTCCCCGAGCTACGATGGTTCCGCCACCATCTTACCAAAGCCATCTTACTTGGTTATCCTTGCCTTGATAACCTCAAGCTCATACCATAAGCCCTACTCCTCATGACTTTACATCTCTTACTGCTTCAAGACTCTCAAATCATTTCACATCTTGAGGCCTCATGATCTTACCCCACAAGATTATACCTCACGGCTCTCTCTCAATATTTAAAAGCTCCCAACTTTCCATGACAATGTATCCAAATCCATCATGATTCGTTTCGCTGCCCAGCTCATCCCAGAGCTTGACTATCAACCATTTCACTATCCATAATCGACATGTTGAGCCTACCTCAAGCTCCAGCACCCATAGCCACAGAGCACCTATCATTACCCTCCAGGTAAATTAAGTCCTCCCGTCTCTCCTTGAACACCCACAGTGCATTTAGTCACAATGCCCAGCTTAGCCTTCCAACACACCTCGCTCAGGCTCCCATGACTTGGAATTTAAAATTCGGGCCTCCACATTGCTCACCATGCCCTTGCCCACTTGGCATCAAAAGTTGGCATTTCATGCGCGCGCATAGCCTACGGATGTCCTGTTGCCACAATTCACTACCCTCAGCCCACACACCATTCATACCCTTCATTGGGTGACCTCCGCGTCTCCCATTAAGGGTCTCACAACCTTAAGCGTCATCTCGACCCCAGGCATCATAATGAGGGTCTATTCACCTCCCATCTCCTGACCTTAGGCGTCCCGTCTGACCCTAAGTTTCAATGAGAGTTTAGTTTGGCCCCTCATCCATCAATCACATGAACGGTCACTTGGCCTTTCCCAACCAGGACTTCCAATCCCATGGCTCCCACACGCATATCTACTCAAGCCCAACTCCTTTATCCCAAATTTGGATTCCCCTGGATTCTAGCTCGACTTACTTGGGATTTCCATCTCACACAAACACCCGCTAGGGTCCATTCACCACATACCTATCCTTTCTTAGGATATATCCCATTTCATCATGAAATCAACTAGGGTCCACACATACCCTAGGCACGTCCCCTCCAGGATCGTCACAACAATACAATCGCATGGCACCTTATGCATCCCTCATGCATAATGCACACCTAACTCCCCTCGGAGTCTTTCTGCAAGCTACCAACGTCATGCCTACTCCGGCCATGACTAACATATACCTCACATGCTCGCTCCGCCTAGAGCCTCTCTATAAGCATCTTTAGCTTACTCCCTTCTCGGAGCTCGTCACACAACCTGTTGACGACTTCTTGCTTTGGGATTCGAGCTAATTTCAACCTTAGCTCACCTTGGTTCAAGCACACAAACCTTATTGTGCCACTTCCAAGGGACAACTCTATACCCTCGAACATGCTTGACCATATCCCCTACATAGGGATACTCCGCTAACCCCTTCCCGGATTAGTTATACTTCGGCTTCGTGTCCCCACACAAGCCTCAACACTTCAATCTAAAGGAGTTCCCATCCTGAATACTCTATACCATACACTCAAATTCCAATATTCAGGGTTTCCTGACACCGACACCCACACTTGGGTTTTTGGTTCTTCTTTGCTCAACTCGTATATCTCTCACAGGTATATCATCTCAATCCAGGGTATTTTCTCATCCCTATAATAGGAATATCCAACATTCCATCCAACCCATTACAGGCCTCAATAACTCGACCCAATCCCTTAGGGTCTCGGTCCACATGTCTAACTTTCAAGGTTATCAGACCAACCTTACATTGAAATCTCCAAATTTCACATCAATTGTTCTCGACCCCAACTCAGCAGTTAAGACATTCTGACTTATATTCAAATCATGCCAGACAACCCCCGATTCATAACTCTGGCAATCGCTCACATCAATCACTTAACCGACATACTTAGCAACCAAGCACTCTAGCCTTCCCCACTCATATAGCTAGCCATGCTCTGATACCACCTATAACATCTCGTTCGAGCGATAGGAAGGACCGGAACAACTTACCCTGATGGGCCTATGCGAACTTCCCAAGGGGGTCACCCATCCCTGGATTACCCCAGGTCAAGCACGCTTAACTTGGGAGTTCTTTGCCAACATTCAGCTCAAAAGGTATCCAACTGGTGTTGTTTCCTTTCTTACACTATCCTCGATATATACTAACTTCTCTGGGCTCTCAGGGTATTACATTCTCCCCCTTAAGCACATGACGTCCTCGTCATGCGACCTTACAACCGGTCCCAGATCCCTCTCCTCTTGCATGGCCGATGTGGGATTCGCCTAAGGTGCCTACACCCACCCCCCATAGGGGCCTACACGCCCCCCTCGGGACTCAGCCTTCTCGCTGAGGTTTGCCCCACCACCGCACTCAGAGGCTCGGGGATCGGCTCTGATACCAACTGTAATGACCCGTTCCCACTTACGGGCGCCACCAACAAATAATCGACCGGATTACTCACCCGACGAACCACAACTGAAGGGTTGGACTATGTTTCAACAAGAAACGCCCTAGGTGGGAACTAGGCTTCGTCCTTCCCTTCGCTCCACTCAAGAATTGGTCCCAACTCAACAAGAAAACACAGCGGACCAAGACCCGAAACCCAAGTGAGCTTCACCTCTCTTCAGCTCGCCCCATAACAAGAGGTGACCCAGGCACAAAGCTAGCATAATAAACACTTCGCTGAGTATTGGGGATTTATGAGAACATCCCTCGTTGATCTTTACTCGGTTCGAACTTGGCTTCCATAACTCAAGCCACACATAATTCACGCAGACTCACAATCATCTATCACACTGATGATTACAACAATTACTTACATCTATGCTCAACAACGCATCCATTTACTCACAAGGGTATACATATACAACACCACATAGCTACATACAAGAGATAATAAAATATACAACGCGAGCAACACAGCTAGTTGCCACAACAGCCTCCCAGCGCCATCCATGCTTGAATTTGGTCTTGCTTCATCTACAACATGAGGTAAAACCTCATGAGTCATAAAGACTCAGTAAGGGTGCAATGCATGTAAATGTGAGTATAAAGATGATTATGTATGCCCAATGCATGCAAATGAGGCTAGGCCCACTTATCCTCACAACCCACTAAGGTTTGAGGCATCAACCTATCAGCCCCCACCACACTAGTCCTCCATATGGCCATAGGTCCACTAGGTCTTGCATCCCACAAGTTAACCACTACATGCAAATGCAACATAAAAATATTATCAAACACATTTACCAACTTGCAAGGCCGCCTCCACATGGGGCCGTCCCTTACCTGGATCGAAGACTCATCTGCCACGGGCAAGAATTCCAGCCCGAACTCCGAGCTCTTCTAGGATCACCGCCTTCCCGGTTGAACCTAGATGCAAACACACACAAGCCCAACACTATTAACGTCCGGCATTCAACCAATGCCCTCAAATACACCATATACCGTAAAACCACTCGACAAACAACTCAACAGAAACCACCCAAACCATGGTCATAATCCAACCATAACCTGTTCCACATTATCTCAAATAATGGAAATTAATTCGAAAAGAAATTAAATAAATTTACCTTAGTCAATTTGGAAACAAAAATCGGTCAATCGCTCATACCGGCATTACCTCATTGACTGCTATCTCAAGCCTAAAATCCTATTCTCGAGCTTCTGGTATGCTCCACGAGCCTCGAAATAATTTCCAGAACTTTTCTGGAATTTTCTGAAATTTTCTCCTATTTTTTTCCCATTTTTCTCCTTTATTTCCTTTTCTTTTTTATTATTTTTTTCTTTATTTTTCCATCATTGTTCACCATCTTCCCCATTTCTCCTCTCTCGCGCGTGCATAGGGTCGCGCCTGCCCCTTCTTCCTCACACAGTGGCCGCACTAATGCACAGCCGATGCCAGCCTTCGTCGCTTGGACCCTCGCTTATTGGTGTTGCGGCCAACTCCGCCATCATCGCCCGACCCCTGCCATGACGCCACTGCTGTAATACCCGAGAAATTATTAAGAATATAAATGATTTTTAATAAAGGGTATAACTGAAATTATTGAAAGAATAAGACTATGTGACACACTAACGCAATTTTAGACAATCGAATTAGTCAGAGGGAGTAACCCGGACCCTAGATAGCCAAAGAAAATGGTACAGTATCGACAAGTGATTCGAGTTATGATTTTAGTGATGAAAGAAATTAGATCGGGAACTGTTTTCGGTACAGCTGTCGACTGGGCTGAGAAAACTGAATCGACGTTAGAGATATCCGAAAAATCAACGGAATGTGTTAAGGACTAATATTTAATGTGTAGAACAACCCTTAAGCGATTTCGGCTTGAATCAAATGGATTTGAGGTCAAATCGATCAGTCAGGCTTAAGTGTAATTTTCTAAATTGCCCAAGGGAGGTCAAAACAGTAATTTTTCGAAAGTTTCAAGGACCAAATGAAGAGTGCAAGTCTTGTGGGCCTTAGTGGTGGTCTTGGAAAGATCAGGGGTGCCAAGGAAGGGGCCAAATTGAGAATTGATGAAATCAGGGGTCTAAAGTGCAAATTAGCAAAAGCT
Source organism: Diospyros kaki (assembly GCA_036245055.1). Classification (NCBI taxonomy): domain Eukaryota; kingdom Viridiplantae; phylum Streptophyta; class Magnoliopsida; order Ericales; family Ebenaceae; genus Diospyros; species Diospyros kaki. The sequence goes on from BSEG01000012.1 coordinate 23,419,306, forward strand.
GCATAGTGTGAACGCAAAGCCAAAGTCGGTCGCCGCAAATCCACGCACATGGAGGCCGATCCGGCCCAAGGATGGCTGGGGAAGACTTGGGCCAGTCCATATACGGCCCAAGGATGCTTGGTGGCCACGGATTGGCCACTGATTGGTCCGTTTTTGCTCGGAAATCATCTATAAAAGGGGTAGGGTTTCGGCCGAAACTTTGCACAAAAATAGGCCGCGATTTGGTTTGAATCGAGGAGAGTGAATAAGGGGTTTTTCATCCTTGCATCAAGGTGATCCATTCTGGAGAGTTTCATGAGTTTTCGTGTGCAATTGGAGGCTATTCGAAGAAGCGAGGCGGTCCACCTCGTTGGACCTGCAACTGTCGATTTGGCAGCTTTTCTGGCGTCCTTTCGGCCGGGAAATGGTGCCATTCGGATCGACATCGAGAGGGCTTCGAGAGGGTATGCTCAGATCGATCATCGGAGGGGTCGTCGTCGGCCGGTCTTGAGGAGAAAGACAATGCGCGTGGCTGCACGCGCCAGCCTTCACGCGCAGCCACGTGCTAGGCGCGTGAGAGCGAGTGCCAAAGGGTAATTTGGTAATTTTAATTCCAATATTTATCTTTAATTATTCTAGGAATTATTGTGTTGAAATATTTTAGAAAATAGTTAAAGAAATAATTATTTTGGAATTATTGAGGTGAAAATTGGAGGAAAATAGAGGAAATTATGAAAAAATTGAGGAAAATAGATTTTACTGTTTCCTTAATTAAATATGATGTTTAGGAAGTATCTTGGCTTGAGGTTGAGCACAAGTTCAAGTATTTGGGGTTTGACACGCAAATCGAGGCCGTGTACGAGGATCGAGGCAATCCAAATTAGTTCAAGGTGAGTGGTCTAATCCTATCTTTACCTTATCTTGAAAACGTGTTGGAAGGTGTGTAGTGGGTTCAGGTGGGCGATGTTACCCTCCCAAACTTAGGTTACACGCAAATGGGGCCAGTTCTAGGGAGCGGTTTTACCTTCCGGAACTTGGGTTGTTCTACGAAAGCGTTTCACTTATGTATTCATGTCATCATTTTCATATTGTACATGTGATATATTGCATCAACTATTTTTACTTACAAAAGAGTCTGTGCATGGCTTGTGATTTTCATATCATCAGGGTATTGATATTCGTGTCAATGTTGTTTTCTGTGTGGGACAGGACGGGGTCTTCTTGAGAATGAGACATGGTTAGTCCTGGCAATCAGGTGACACGGTAGGGCATTCGAGGCCGGTACTGGTGATCGGGTGACACGGTAGGGCACTCGGGGATTAAGTATGTCAGGGTGATTTCTCAAGTTAGACGTGTCTTGCATATTTACGTTTGTCTGAGTATGCCATGCTCGTGTGTCTCTCATGCATTGTATAAACTGTTTTATGCCGTCACTTAGATGTTTATCATCTAACTCTATGCCCCTGGAACATTTAATGTTCCAGCCAGGGACTGCTGCGAGGGCAAGGATGTGGCCGGTTGAGGGCCAATGGTGCTTAGTTTGTTAAGTCGTTGTAACGTTTGGAGAATTTAATATGCATTTCAGATTGTAAATGAATAGTTGTATAATAGCGATTTTATCATTTGATCTGTATTACGTATTTTGCTATGGAAATACAAAGTAAGAACTATGGTGTTTTGGTATTAATGTATTCGCTGCGTTGTATTAAGATTCGTTTAGTTTAAGATTATTGATCTTGATAGTTAAACAGGTAAGGCTGGGGTTCGCAGGGTTTTGTATCTGCATGTGAAGATTGTTCTTGATATACCACGCGTGTTGAACTTAAAGAAAAAAAAAGAAATCCCGGGAATACCCTTATAGTGACATGCCTGGCGAGACGAGGTGTTACAACTGCTGCCTCGCTCACAACCGCCGGCTGCCATGGCCGAGCCCTAAGCTCCTGGCCGCCTCGGGTCTCCTTCGACCTAGTCAGCAGCCACGTCGGCATTTACCTGGCTCGTCGGCTACCTCTGTGGCCGCCACCAGCCTTCTCGCGGCCGCTCCAGCTCTACCTAGCGTGCTACTATGGCTGCCTTCGCCGAGCCGCCGCAACCAGCCACCCATGGCCGCCTCTGCTTCGCTGCGTTGTGGCTTCCATGGCCGCCACCGACTTTTTCTCGCTCCCGATCTCGCTCCCTTTCCCATGATGCCTCGGCCAAGCTCTTCTCTCTCCCTCTCTGTTTCGGTTGCGAGCTCTCGGCCTCTCCCTCACATTTTGAAATTTGATTTCAAACTTACAGCAACTTGCCTCTAGTGCGCGCGTACATATATATATATATACACACCTATAAATTTACTTATAAATCCCTCTAATTTTCCATAATTACAATTAAGAAAATTTAATTACACTTTGGATTTTAGTAATAACATTTGGACCCTCCAAGGCTTAAATTAATTATCATCAAGCCACTCCCAACTCGATTTCTTCAAAAATCAATATCCCATTTTTCTCGAAATTATCGATTTTTGTCCCTGCACCTGCACGGGACCTTTATTCGACCCGAAAATGCTTAACGGTTGCCTTATTCACTAAACCGGACCACCCCTAGGATCCCCTCAGCTTCCCGGAGGTCCTCTACGATCATCTGGTATTGGCACCCACTCGGGCTTATACAGAATTTATTCCAAAAATTATTCTCGGTTGGACTACTTCTAGCGCCACTATCCTCATCTCGAGACTCTCATCAATCTCTTACCCTCTTCCCTGGACATCCAAGTCCCAACACACTCCCTGCCGCCAATTCGACAATTTTATTAATCAACTTCTCAAAATTGACCCTTGAGCTTCCCAGACCACCCGAGGTCCCTTTAAATAATTGAAATTTATTTATTTTTCAATACCATGTAATACTTGGTATTACACCTGCCATCTCAGCCAGCTTATCCTTCATTTAATTAAGTGCATATCTTAAATCTTACATGATAACTTGTGCCTGCTATGCAAATGAGCACCCCAGCACCTCACGCAACTTCACCCCTCCAATTTCCTTATTCTTGATACTTTATTGCTATTATTATAATTGTTACTACTATGATTCTTATACTTCTTATTGCTATTGACATCAACAAAATATATTAATATCCCCTTTAAATTAAATTACACAATAAACTAATAATTAAATTAAATTTTGATTTACAGGTCACTACATGTACCTTCTCCCGAGAATTATTATTTTCCTAGCAAATGAGTCATTCTTGCATTTTTCAAGAATTGAACCTTGTACCTCCCAACCTCCAAAAACTTACACGTGCATGCGCGACCAGCTAATCTGAATGTCTCCTTTATTTATTATGGGCATGAAATATTTTTATTGTATTTTTGTTTAAAATTTCTAGAATTACATTTGCACCCCAATATTTTTCAAACTATGTTTGAAAAGTCATTCTTAATTTACTTTGTAGTTTCATGTTTTATTAATTTACAACTTAAAAACAGAATATTCTGTCACTAATTTTGAATTTAATTGAAATTTTTATAAATTATATATTTAACTATGAAAATTTTCATTTTCAAATCAAATTTAAATATTTTATAAATCTTACATTAAATTTTTATTAATGTTTTGTTAAAGGTTAATTTCAGTAACATTACTAAGTTCCTAAATAATATAATGTGACATCATATAGTTAATGATGAAATTTAAAATAAGTGAAACGTATCATCTGAACATCGTGGATATTATTTTGTTCTATCTACATAATATTCATTTAAAAATATGGGTATCTACTAAAGAATAATATATTACTCAATAATGAAGATCAATATCTTTAAAAAATGTATGCGTATATGGGGCACATCTAGATTTTTATTTATGTACTATTACATTTTTTTTTTGTACAGTCATTTGATTTTTTTTTTTAATTACACTTACTTATTTATATTTTTAAATTAAATTTATTTTTATATCTGTATTTTTAATTTAATTTAATCACTTTACTTTATTGTGTTAAAAAAATATATAAATACAAATACATAGATGTAATCAAAATAATGAAAAGTTTCAGTTATCATAATTAAAAAGAGTATATTTAATTAAATTGAGTCAAAAATATAAATTTAATTACTAAAATATGAAATTAAAGTTTGAATTTCACATTTTATAATTTTTTTTCCAAACTTTTACACTTTTTTTAAAGTGTAAAAATTAAGGTTTGAAATCATAAATTTTTTAATTTATTTTTCCTTTTTTGTTGCGATAGATTTATTCCATTGCTAATGTTTTTAATTTTTATATTTTTTTAGCAATGGATTTATTCTGTCACTAAAGTTTTTTTTATTTTCCTTTTTTTCTATTTTTTAGCGACGAATTTTGTCGCTAAATTCAGTGCATGCACCAAAATTAAATGCACGCCAACCCCTGCCCTCCCCTTATGCGCGTGTTGCGTGGCAGCGCTGGGATATTAATCCCAGCAATAATTCCAAGTGTTGCACTTTGAAATCAAACCGCCAACCTCTAAGCACCAAGAACCTTTATATGGGCATGCGAATCAGCTGATCTGAAAGCCCATTTGATTATTAAAGTTCATAAATTATATTTATAACATTTTCTTCAAAAATTTCAAAAATTATATTTACACTTCAAAATTTTCAAAACTTATTTAATGAATATTAATTTTAATATTAATGTTAGTAGAGGAAAATAAATATTAATATTAATTTTAATATTTATTAATTTTATTTCATTACTAATTTAAATAGAAATTTATAAATTATTATATTAGTAGCAAAAAATTTTATTCTTATTTTGATTTTAATTTGTAATGTCATATTTTATTAATTTTTGTGAATCAATAAATTTTAATTTTAATTTTATATTAAATTTTTAATTTATTTTTTTGTCTTTAGCGACACGCATATCCCTTCACTAAATTTTAAATTTTAAATTCAATTTTTTGTAGCGATGGGTGTAACTCATCGCTAAATTTTGAATTTTAAATATAATATTTTTTCCTTTTTAGTGATGGGGTAACACTCGTCGCAAAATTTTGTATTTTAAATTTATCTTTTTCTTTTTCTGTGATAGGTGCACCCCGTCACTAAATTTTTAATTTCAAAATTATTTTTTTCCATTTTTTAGCGACGGGTAACACCTGTCGCTAAATTTTTAATTTCTAAATTATTTTTTTTCGTGTTTTAGCGATTGGTGAACCCCTTAGCTAAAGTTTTTTTATTTATTTTATTTATTTTTTTAGCAATTTTTGTATTTTAAATTTATTTATTTTTTATTTTTTAATTTTAAATTTATTTTTTTTCTTTTTTTTGCTACAAATGCATTCCCGTCACTAAAGTTTTTTATTTTTTATTTATTTTTTTCTTTTTTTAGTGATGAATTTTTTTGTCACTAAATTTTTTAAATTTATAAAAATATAAAAAATTATTTAGTGATGAATTATTTCGTCGCTAATTCCATCGCTAAATGTAATGACGGGGTTTCCATCGCAAATTTTGTCACTAAATTTAAAAAAATATTTAAAAAATTTAGCGATGAAAATCTGTCACTAATTAGTGACAAATTTTGTCTCGTCGCTAAATAGTGTATTTCTTGTAGTGATATTAAAGAACTTGCTCTCAAAAGAAATAAAAGGAGGAAGAACTTGCCTTTAAAAGAAAAGGAGGTAGTAAGAACTTGCCTTATAATTCTTGACTGGATTTGAAATTTGTAACGCAACTTCTCCTACTGAAATCCTCACAGTGCTGCAACTTCTTGAACTCTCTTCTTCTTCTTGTAGAATGAAGAAAAATATAAGTTGTATGGGTATATATATAGAGGAGAAACCCATAAGTCCTAATTCTTTTACAATTTCAAACTCCTAATCCTTTAACAACTTAAAGATTTCACACTCAAAATATCCTCTTGCACGAATTATCTTCAAATCCCTCTGTTTTTCTAATTATCATCAAATCTTCTTTTATATAATATTATCTACACCCAAGTCCTCATCTAATTTGGACTCCTACTCCAATTGACATTCTTATATGTAAAATATATATAGTTGTCTATTCTCCAACTCCGATTGTAATTCATCTCTCCCAATCTAATATGCATACATGTAATAATCCTCATTTTACTATCATACAATATCTAACATATATATATACTAGGAAATGCCCGTGCCTAAAGGCACGGCGTAAATAATATTAAGACTAAATTTTAAATAAAAATTAAAGTTATTATATAACGTTGTATAATAAAAAATAAAAAAATTGAATTAAAAAATATCAAATGTACAAAAAATTGACACACCAACAAAATAATATCAAATGTATACGTGTAAATATCAAATGTACAAAAAAAACACTAAATCAAATATACATAATGAATAATCAAATACACATATACTAAATTAAATACACTAAATTAATAAACGAAACTAAATTAAATTAACACTAAATTAATTTATACTAAACTAAATTAAATTAACACTAAATGAATTTACACTAAACTAAATTAACACACACGTGTATATTTATATAATACACTAAATTAATACACTAACATTTTAAAATATCAAATGTACACAAAGCATAAAACACTATAAAAACTACACAAAATAATAGGATAGAAGTAATGAAATGTACATAAATTAACACACATATTTGTTTACATAAACTAAACTAAATTAAATTAACTTTAAATTAATTTACACTAAACTAACACTAAATTAAATTAAATTAACACTAAATTAAATTAAATTAAACTAAATTAACACATAATCAAATTAACACACACACACACACGTGTAATACACAGTAAATCTATATAATACACTAAATTAATAATTTTAAAACAGTAAATTAACACACATATTTGTTTACATAAACTAAACTAAATTAAATTAATTTACACTAAACTAACACTAAATTAAATTAAATTAACACTAAATTAAATAAAATACACACGTGTAATACACACAATCAAATACACAGTCAACTAAACTAAATAAACAGTAAATCTAAACTAAATACAGAAAATAGACAACTAAATTAAAACATAAATTAAAACAACTAAATAAACTAAATTAAAACATAAAACAGTCAAATAAACTAAACTAAATTAAACTAACACTAAACTAACACTAAACTAAATTAAATTAACACTAAATAAATTTACACTAATTTACATCTAATTAACATTAATTTACATCTAATAAATTTACACTAATTAACACACACACACACGTGTGAAAGCAAAGTGCAAAACATTTCTATCTATATAATACACTAAAAAACTAAACACTAAAACATAAACTAAAAAAAATTAAAGTTTAAATTGATAAACACTAAATGAATACATCAAATGTTTCAAATGTAATAGACTAATTGTTATCCCTAGCCCTAGCGGTTGAACAATTAAAGTTTGAACATATTAGTCTAATTTAACAATTAAATTAAGTTAAGTTATCCCTAGCGGTTGAACAATTAGTCTAATTTAACACTAAGTTTAAAGTTTAATAGACTAAAACATATAGTCAGTGTATACACTAAAACATAAACATTAAACTAAACTAAACTAAATTTAAAATTAAATACATTAACAATTTGAACAGTAACTAAGTAACAATTTGAACAGTAAACTAAACTAAATGAATAATTAAACTAAACATTGAACAATTAAACTAATATACACTAAAAAACCAAATAATCAAATACACATAAACATAAACATTGAACTAAACTAATTAAACTAAATGAACAATAACTAAGTAACAATTTGAACAGTAAACTAAACTAAATGAATAATTAAACTAAACACTAAAAAACCAAATAACCAAACACTAAATTATACACATAAATAATCAATAAATTAACCAAACACCAAATAATCAAATACACACAAACATAAACTAAACTAAACTAAATTTAAATTAAATACATTAAACTAAACATTGAACAATTAAATAAACTAAATGAATAATTAAACTAAATGAATAACAGCATTGAACTAAACAAATAAACAGAAATGAATAAAAAAACCAAATAACCAAACACCAAATAATCAAATACACATAAACATAAACTAAACTAAACTAAATTTAAATTAAATACATTGAACTAAACATTGAACAATTAAATAAACTAAATGAATAACAGTAAACTAAATGAATAATTCTAAACATTGAACTAAACAAATAAACAGAAATGAATAACAATAAACATATACATTAAACTAAACTAAATGAATAATTAAACTAAATATTGAACAATTAAATAAACTAAATGAATAATTAAACTAAATGAATAACAGTAAACTAAATGAACTAAATACACACACATTTATACACACACGTTTATACACATACATATTACATCCTGAAGACCTACTATACAGAAATGAAAACTAAACTACATATTACACAGAAATTAAACTAAACATGAAGACCTACTTACAGAAATGAAAACTAAACTATATATGTATGTATATATTATCTATATATATATAGAGAGAGAGAGGACCTAGGGGCGGCGGCGGCGGCGTGGCGGGGGGCGCGGCGAGGGGCGGCGACGATGCAGGGGCGGAGAGAGAAAGGGAGAGAGACAGAGAGAAGGGGGCGGGCGAGGGGGCAGCGACGATGGCGGCGACGATGCAGGGGCGGCGATGGCGGGCGAGGTGCAGGGGCGGCGATGGCGGGCGAGGGGCAGCGACGCCGATGCAGGGGCGGCGATTCAGGGCGACGGCGAGAGAGGGAGACGATGGCCGCGGGCGAGGTGCAGGGGCGGCGATGGCGGGCGAGGGGCAGCGACGCCGATGTAGGGGCGGCGATTCAGGGCGACGGGGAGAGAGGGAGACGATGGCCGCGGGCGAGGGGCGGCGATGGCGGGCGAAGTGCAGGGGCGGCGATGGCGGGCGAGGGGCAGCGACGCCGATGCAGGGGCGGCGAGAGAGGGAGAGCGAGGGCCGGCGGGTGAGGGTGAGAGAGAGAAAGAGAAAGGGAGAGGGGCGGGGACGATGGGGGATGATGCACGGGTGAGAGAAAGAGTCGCGGGTGAGAGGGAGACAGAGATGCCGCTGGTGAGAGAGAGAAAGAGAGAGGGGAAAGAGAGAGGGACGCGGGCGGGTAGGAAACAGAGAGGGAGAGAGTGAGGCAGAGAGTGAGGCAGAGAGTGAGGCCTGATGGGATACTTTTGGGCGGGCGGCCACGCAGGGGGGGAGACGTTAATCTCAGCCACACGTTTATCTCAGACGTTAATCTTGGCCACACAAACACAGTTTCTCTCTACACATTTTCAAAAACCATTCTGTCTTATTATATAGATATATATACATATACCTTTTCAACACAAATCATAATCCCATCTTACTTTTGATTTGCAACATAAATCACAATTCTATCTTACTTTGACTTTTCAACATAAATCCTAATCCCATCTTACTTTGGTTTTCCAACATGTATCATAATCCCATCTTAATGTAGCCTTTCAACTTAAATCATAATCCCATATTACTTTTTCTTTTTAATATAAATCTTAATCTCATCTTATATTGATTTCCAATATAAAAATCATAATTGATTTGTTTTTCAACAATCTGAATCTCTCACATATTCCTCTTTTTCTTAATTCTCAATATTGCCCTTCTTATGGTCTTTCGAAATTTTCACAAAGTCTAAAATTCCACTTAAACCAAAAATTTCAAACACATAAATAAACTTCAATAAAAACTCTAGGCCCTCTAACAGGTCGTTACAAGAAACCTATAAATACCAGCATGATAGTGCATTTGAAGGGTTAGAGAAACTGTAATACCCTAGAACGTCGTGAATAAATAAGTGTAATTTTTGGTATACGGACCATAGTAAATTTATTAGAATTTTAGTATCTATCAGTGGATTTAATAGAGTTAGGTAAGTATAAATTATAAATACGTATATGTCTTGAATGAATAAGCAAGTATAAGGTATAAAAAAAATGTATTTATATCGTATAAAATATATAGTAAATAATGAGTTTAAACATGGTTATACTAGAAATTATATAAAGATTATGTATTAAAAATTAGAATTTTCTTGCAAATATTATACTATTATATAAATTCGTATATATATATATGTATGTTAAAAAAATATATATATTAAAAATCAGATTAGATGCAGTGGCCATGATTTGGCTGTCGTCTAAAGCAAGAAATCAGAGAGATAGGATGGGTTAAGGTCGTAATAGCCTTCAGCATCGTGTTTGGGGTGCGAGAGTGTCCTTGATGGGACAAGGCATGTTGGTTTTGGGCTATAAATAGCCGAGTTCAAGCGATGCTTCTCATTCAAATTTTTACTTCAAGAATCAGGTGTTAAGTTAATATTTTGAGAATATGGTGAGTGAGATTTTAATCCTTGAGTCGTGGGTAAGATTTCTAGAGAGTTTGGTGGCCAACATAGCAGAGGAAGCGGGGAAACGAAGCTCGTCGAAAAATCGCGCCATCGCCTGAGCTGAGGCTCCAAACGCCAATTTGAGGTATTTTTTTGATATTTTTTCTAAGTTTTAAGGTCAAAATCGAGGTCGGGAGGTCGGATTTAGGGGGGGCTAAAAGGCTGTTTCAAAGCTCGGGGGTGTGAGAGGGTCGCCAGCGGTGAAGTAGCCGTCAGAGAAAACGACTAGAGAGTCAGGAGCATGGCTGGCACGCACTAGGATGTGGGAGGTAACGCGTGGGTTGCACGCGCGTGTTAGGTGGAAAATAAAATAAAATAAAATAAAATAAAATAGGAAGAATTTTTCAAAAAATCTAGAAAAATTCCAAAAAAAACTAGAATTTAATTTATGCTTTATTTTGGAAAAACTTTTCTAGAAAATTCTAAATTAATTATTTATTTTGTGATTTTGTTATTATGGAAATAGAGAAAAATAGGAATTTAATCTGAAAAATTGCAAGAAAGTTTCAAAAGTTTAAAAATGATATTTCAAGAATATTAGTGAAGAAAAATTGGGTTAAATAAGGGTTCGGATATTTATTATGAATTTTGAGGAAATAAGGCTTAGAAAATGAGGAGAAATTATGAAAATTATGAGGAAATTAGGAAATTGATATTTTGGAACAAATTTGATGTTTAGGAACCTATGAGGCCAAGAATTTAGAAATAGCACGTCTGACACGTCTCTTGAGGTCGACACGCTTATCAAGGCAACTTGATTTTTGAAAGGTAAGTGTATTTCTATAAGTTTTGTATGGTTATAAGTGATATTCCCTTAGGTAGGTACTTGGTACTATGTAAGTGATTTATGTTTCAAATCTCGATACTTGGGGATGCTTTCATCATATTGACATATCCTGATATGTATCCATCACATAGACTGCATACATGACATGACTATGAAATGCATATGTAAACGTTGATATCATTGATCATGCGCATTGAATCCATTTGGGAGTATGAACTGACGTCGTCGCTTTACCAAGGGTGCCCCCATACACCCCGGCTTCATAAGAGGTGGCTGTAAAAATGGTGAGTAGCATGAAGAGTGCAGTTGACCCTTATGAAGAAGTAAGACATTCCATATATGCATGATAAGACATTTTGTGCCCTTACTTAAATGGTTCATCATCTAATTCGAGTTATGCCTCTGGAACATTCAACGTTCCAGTTGGGACTTGTAGTGAAGGTATGAAAACCGAAGAAGTGTAGCAACTCAAGTTGTAGAGAAATGAGCAAGTCGTACCATGTTTTGTTGCAGCATAAATATTTCAAGTATTATGTAATATATCATGACAAGAATGTATGTTTTAAGTCATATTTTGAAAACTTATGTATTGTACCGAGTTTTGAAGAATTTTATATCACAAACCATGTTCGGTTACCAATGTATGAGATGCTATGATCAGGTTCGATTCTAGCTTCCGTTTTATAAGATTCTATTTAAACTTAGTGTATGAAATTGTTTGGTCTGGCACTAGATAGGTTTAAGAGAATTTCGGGAATAATTAAATTTAGCACGTGAAAAGGATAAAAAAAAATAATAAATCCCAAATTTCCTAGGTTACAACACGCCTTGATTAAATGGGGTGTTACAGAAACTATTGTAAGGTCCTTGATACACTTAAGAGTACAACCTAAGATCTATCATTGGTCAAAAGTGTCATTAAGACAGGACATCAATGACACAAAAAAACTGGCATGTGCTATGTTGTTACATTTGGGAAAAGTAGTAGTTGATCTTACAGACTATGGGTATGGGAAACCTAAGCTAGCACTCAGGTGCTTGTTGGTGAGTACAGGTTCACTAGATTGACTTGATCAAAAAGATTCCTTATGGATCTTGCAAGAATGTCTAAGGAAACCTCTAGTAGTGGTTGTGCAAGTGATCCTTTGACTTATATGTGGATTCGTATACTTGGACACTATTAAGGAAGTATCTCAATAAGAGGTGTGAGTACGACAATGATTGGGTATACCATGAAGTATGTGAGCCAAGATAGGATTCATTAACCCCTAATTTGAGGAGATATGTCTCGTGGGCCTTTTGAGAAAATATAGCTTGTATGTAGTGGCCCAAAATTTACCATTTTTAAGTTCATTATCTATGCTTTGATAGTTTAAGGTGTTAGAACTGTTAATTAAAATTTATCATGTGTTAGTGGGTTTTAATTAAATTGTGCATGCATGACAGGTCCTATCAGATCAGGTTGTCTCTATTGTAGTAGGGCACCCGCTCTGGTTCTTTGGGGACTTGGGTGGGGCCCGTACATTGTAAGTCTATGCACATAGCATGATAGGGATCCTATGGAAGCTATACTTGTCGAGAACCAAAGAAATATTATAATCAAACACTGAATGGGAATTGACACACAATCTATGTACCTGATTGATTGAAGCACTTTAAATCAATGAAGGGGTTGAATTTCATAAAAAGATCATCACTGAAAGACAGTGATCATAAATTGATACTTTTATCAATTGGGGGGCATGATAGGTTACTAGATTGCACTCATAGTCTATGGGTTTATTTAATAAAGTCATGGCTTAGATATATAGAAGCCTAATAGGTCTCAAGCAATATGGGTTTGTAAATACAAAGTATTGACGGGCTTAATTAGGATTGAGAAATCCTAATAAGGAGCTAAAGTTTTTAAATATTAATAGTTAATATTTTAGAACTTATAATAAATTAATCTTTTAATTATGATTGTCATAATTCACCTGGAATCATAGTTGAACTAGACTACCCAAATTAAGGGCTTGGATCTTGGTGAATTGTTACTTAATTAAGTTGTGGGCTTGTTTATGAAACTAACCTAAGGATATTGGGTGAGTTAAGAAGCTTAATGGACTATTTTAAAGTGTTTAAAACTAAGGTCCAAATGAGTTGTTTTAAAGTGTTTAAAACATAAAAAACAAAAGGAGATTGAAAAGAAAGATCCAATAATATGTTTTAAAGTGTTTAAAACATGGGCTTAAATTAAAATATCATGTGACTCAACCTCAATAATTAGAGTTTGTGCCTAAGGGTTATAAATAGTCCCTAAACGGTTTTTTTAGAGTAGCCACAAGATGCATGAGATGTATGGGATTTGGTGTGCCTCTCAGTCATTGATGACATGTGACGTACATGAGAGAAAACTCTAACACCACCCTCTTGAGCTAGCACTCTTTTGTCCTTAGGGAAGCTACCCCATTTCAGGTTCTTGAATTGCAATCTTTGTGTGGATATTGTTAAAAGTCAGTCACTTGAATGACTTGGTGATCGACTTGGTGATCATTGCCTTTTGGATTGGATCTACACATCAAGAGATATCCTTTTCTATTTTTTTGTAATCTATTTCCTTGGAGAGATCTTAAAGGAATTTATGATTAAAAATGTTTATTTTCTGCTATGATTATGATTCCTAAATTCCTTCACAACCATCACCACTATTGTCGCCCGCTGCAACCATTCTTATGGCTAGCTTCCAGGCTTGGGTTGACCTTTTTTGGTTGGCCTGATTTTTGGGGTTGATTTGCCTTTTTTTATTTCTAATTTGTTAATTATTTTCTTTTGGTAATTTTATCATGACTCAACAAGGCATGTGTAGGATTTGTCTCAAAATTTGTCTTAAATTATTTCAAATTTGAGATTAACATTTTTGCTTCTCAATTCCTGTTTCAAATTTTAGACTCCAAATCTATCCAAAATTTGAGGCCGAAAATTTTGTTCCAAAATTAGTCTCTACTTTGAGACAAATCAATTTTTTGTCTCAAAGTAAGAAAAATTGTCTCAAAATTAAAAAAGAAAAATACCTATAAATCTATCTTAAATTTGAGATGAATAATACTCGTCACAGAATTTGTTAAAAATTGAGAAAATAATAACTCATTTCAAAACTGTAAGAGCTAATTTTTGTATCAAATTTAAAGCAAATAACAATCTGTTTCAAATTTAAGATAAAACGGAATCGATCTCAAAAAATCCGTCCCAAGACAGATGTGTGGTTAATGATGTCGATGGCTGATCGCTTACGTTTCAAATCCTTTGGGTCCAAGTATAGCTGCAACATGATAACGTTGCATCATCGGCATGCGTGACATCAATAATTTTAGATAAATTAATCAAGACGCTATTTCAATCCTTAATTAACATCGTGGCTGAGTATTCACCCTATAATACATTCCATGGTGTTAGGATAATGTGTACAACGATGACAACCAAGAGGTATGATTGGAGGCCTGATTTCATTCTTGTGTTATACTGAACATTTTGAAATTGTATACATTTGACTTAAATATGGAAGAGTGTTTACACTGTACTTCTACGTAATTGTAGATTAGACTGACATTTACTTGAGAGAGAAGATAAAACATGGCAGAAGCGATGAACTCCGGCCACGAGCTGTGTGTGTGTAGCACTAGTAGCTAGGGCTTCGCTTATCTAAGGTTTTTTTTTTTTTTTTTTATGAGAGAGAGATACAATGCATCGGGACCTTGTAAACTACTACACCCGAGAGAGAGAGACAATGCATCGGGACCTTGTAAACTGCTAAACCCGACATCCCTCTCTCTCTCTCCCTCTCTCTCCTACATTGTTATATATTGGGTTTCTCCCCCAGCAATCTGAGGCAGGCCCCTAGATGAGTCGTCTTCTTCTTCTTTTTCTTAGTTGATATACATTCTTTTACTCAAAAAAGTACACCTTCCTTCTGTTTCAGCAATCATTTTCTTCTTTGGTCAACCCCCATCCTCATTAATGTTTGATTCGCCTGAGCTCTATTTATGCGTTTGATCTTCTCTGGCTTTCCCACCCTCTTACCCTCCCTGTCTCCAATATTTTTTTCTTTAAAGCATTTATCGAAGTTACTGCCCTTGTATGATCGGTACAGCAAACCCAATGGAGTTGTATTATTATCATATATAAACCCCAGACGACTCCAGTATAAACCATGGGGTCAAGTTCATCTTCATTCCTCAATACTGTGGGGGTTTACTTTTATTACATTTATCACTGCGGAATGTCGGCGAATCATCTCATGATGAACACGAAAAAGAATTTTTAATGAAGGCGCCCTGTTCTGTCCCCCTCAAGTCAATCAATTCATCTAGTACATACATGCAACAACTGTTTTCTTATTTATGAGCACTTGGAATTAATGGAGAGGCTCCAAGGACCCATCAATGATCCCTGTGTATGTTCAAAGGCTCTCTCAAAGCCTCATCTCTTGAAAATCCAAAAATGGGCTACCTTTAATTACTCCTCCCATCTTGTAATAGTAGATCAACAGTAGATGTATTTATGTGCCTGCAGCATATAGCCTAACCTTCAATGGAAATAAAGTTTGTTGGTTTCCAGCTAAAAAAACATCTTCTGAGCTGCTTTTTCATGTTTACATTCTATTCTCGTGTTTCCTTCCCACTTTCTTCATTATGAGACTGAAACATACCACCTTACCGGTGACAGTTTCCTTTTTCTTTACTTTGTGGCTCTTTCAATATTCCTTTTATGATCTTTTGCAGTTCCTTGTGGGGGAGCATCTGGATATCGAGCGCTTCCAACAAGAAACCACATTTGGATTCAGCAGTAACGGCCAACTTGTGGGTAAAGCTCATAGCTTGGGTTTCGATAGAAATGAACAAGAAGAGGAAGCAGGACGATTTTTGTCGCCTTTGACGAGCAGTGGGAGCTTGGAAGAGAAAATGCCTTTCCTTGACATGTTAGAGAGTGTGGAATCACCGCCATTTTTTCCATTGTGCAAGCCTAGCTTTCAGGCATTGTTGAGTATACAGCACCATAACAAGTCCTTCACATCTGAAGTAATGGAGTACTGCAGCTTTGGTGGCCAAGTTCAGGCACCGGAACAGTCGAAGAACTGCTCTCACTCGCCGTCCGTAGAGTCCCAAAGCAAACTAGAGCGGCAACACTACCCAGAAATTTCCACTTTGTATGGCACCGGCGGCAGTGTGTGCAAGGAAGAGCAAGCCAAGGCGGTGGAGGGGGCGAGAGACGCCCGCTTGATGATATCGCCGGCGGAGGCGAGCGGCGGCCGGGAGAACAGAAAGAGAAGGACGAAGAGAGAGGCGAAGAGCAAAGAAGAGATGGAGAGGCAGCGGATGACCCACATTGCGGTTGAACGCAATCGGAGACGCCAGATGAACCACCACCTCGCTGCACTCCGGTCCCTCATGCCTTCCTCCTACCTTCGCAGGGTATAGACATACACATATATGCCCATCTAGATCTATTAATTAATTGGTCAAAGCTCGAATCTTTTCTTCATTCTTAGCTCAATTTCTTGATGAACCATCATTTACTTAGTTTTAAATCCCGATTTATTAGTCCTTTTTGGGTTCTTTCGTTTGAAGGGTGACCAAGCGTCCGTAATCGGAGGGGCCATAGACTTTGTGCAGGAACTGGAGCAGCTGCTTGGATCACTGCAAGCCAAGAAGAAGATGAGGAAAGCCGAATCATCATCAGTTGGCTGCTGCGAAACCGCAACATTTACAAAACAGGTTGAAAGGAAGTCGGGGTCGGTGGAAGTGAAAGTGAGAGTGATCCATAAGCATGTCAATCTCAGGATGGAGTGTCCAAGGAAGCCCCGGGGCCACCTGCTCCACGCCATTCTTGCTCTCCAAGACCTGGGCTTAATGGTGTTGCATCTCAACATTACGTCCATGGAAGCTGCGGTTCGATACTCTTTCAGTCTCAAGGTTATTTCTCCACTTTTCTAATATGATATAGATCTTGAGTTGACAAATTAAACCATACAATATTTTGACTCATTCAACTGGAAGGAAAGTAAGGTTTCGGTGCTTGTATGCATGATCATTATAATAATATAATATAATGAAATGAAGGTAAATTAATTATACATGGTGCTGCAGATGGAAGATGACTGTAAGGTAGGATCGGCGGAGGGGATAGCAGAGGCAGTTCTTCATCGAATGTTGAGCTTCATCACCGATACCGAGGGATCATAGTCAACAAAACGAGCTACAAAAAATGGATACTAGAAAAGAAGGTAGGGGTCGGGGGACAGTGCGCCACCCCGTGCACGTTAAGTCTTCTTGGGCGCAACTCTGTTCCACTCTGCGCGCAGAGGGGGAAGGGATAAGGATGCAGCAGAGTGTGGGCGCTTGGTGGTGGTGGGGGCATATGCATGCAGCAGAGCAGGGGCAGAATCAGAGACAGAAGAGAGAGAGAGAGAGAGAGAGAGAGAGAGAGATGCGTGGATGTACGTACGGTTGATATGATTTTTGTGTATATATGTGTGTGTGTACGTTTGTTGGGCGGAGAGAGAGGGAGGGATGGGGTTGTGGGTATATACGGGGATGATGATGAATTAATGTTGGCTTGGCGCTGGGTGTGTGTCGTGTGGTGTGGTGTCTGCATCCGGGTCTCGTCTCAATTTTCAAATATCTTCATGACCCCAAACGCCCAATTGATTTTGATCCCTTTTGGCATGTATTTTGACTTTGAAGTGGATCCATTTTATGCTTCATCATTGCACTACTACTACTAGGACGTCTACGGACGGATTTTGTCCTCCTTTTTACCCTTGAGATTCGCTGCACCCGTTCCTGCTCCCCCCCCCCCCCCCACCTATACTCGCTGATTCTTTCCAGATCATGCTTGACCTAGTATAAGACTTATTTATTTTTATCAAAGGATCCAGAACTTAAACTTCAATTAAACCAAATCAGCAATGAGGATAAGCCGCGCCAAACCAGAGAATGGGCCATTGTTGTATCTAGCAAGGCGAAAAAATAAGCTAATTTGTTGCCCTTCTTCCCAATATTCATCTATCTTCACATCGAGCCTGCTGCCTGAGTTTATACCTAAATAGCCATGACGATCACTACTGAGTCCCCCACTTAACTGAAAATCAAAGAAGCTCAGCTGTGGCGCAAAATTTATCCCAATGGACGTCCCACTGCCTTTGTGACCTCAACATCAACACAAAAAGGAATACTCATTGACAAGGGCATGGAAAAATTTGGAGCATCTATCGCTGCTCTTAATATAATTGCATTTAGCAAGCTGCCCAAGGAATTGTCTCTCAACATCTTTAAGCCAATTGGCAGATTTCCTCAAATCAGCAACCTTACATTGAAGCTCAAGGTTGGACGGTTCGTCATGTAAATCCAGCTGGGCTGCTTTAAGGTCACTCGTAGCCTTATCAACTCTAGAGGAAATGTGGCTGAAATGAGAGGAATTGAGTTGCTTTAAAGGAGCTTGTAGACTGTGGAGCTTCTTATAGAGAGCATACTGCTTGGAACCAATGATTTGTTGCGACCAAGTATGGCTGACCAGAGCTTGGAAATCAGAATAGCCTGTCCACATATTGAAGAAACAAAAAGGCCTACTAGTAGGCCTAGACGGCTGGAAAAGGGAGACCAAGCACAGGGAATGATTAGATAAGAATCCCGGAGGCAGAAAGTTGGCGTAGCCATATAGACCCACCAACAACCAGTGATTATTAACCATGGCTCTGTCTCCTCGTCCCAACAACAAGTGGTCGATGAGTTCTTGATGTTCTACAAAAATCTTCTTGGTGTATCCAACAATTGCCAGCCTTTAGATTGCAGTGTTATTGATTCAGGGCCGAGAGTTTCCTCTAAACAGGCAGCTGCCCTTTCTAGGCCCATTTCTAATGAGGAAATTAAGGTGGCTCTTTTTGGCATTAGAAATGATAAATCTCCTAGGCTCGATGGGTTTTCTTCTTGCTTCTTCAAGAAAGCATGGCCTATAGTTAGTGATCTTTTCTCTAAGGCAGTCATGGAATTTTTCAGTTCCAGCTCCCTCCTTAAGCAAATCAATCACACTGCCATTGTCCTCCTTCCTAAGTCCACCCATTCTCCTTCAGTGGGAGATTTTAGACCTATAGCCTGTTGTAATGTCACTTAAAGGTCATCTCCAAGATCCTGGCAGCGAGATTGGCCCCCATTATGAATTCCATCACTGATCGTACTCAAGCAGCCTTTATTGAAGGGAGAAGCTTGGTTGAGAACATTTATCTCACCCGAGAAATGCTCCGAAAGTATAACAGAAAGCGAATTTCTCCCCGCTGCATGATCAAAGTCGATGTTTGTAAGGCTTTTGATTCTATCAATTGGGACTTCCTCGAGGCTATTTTGATCGGCTTGGGGTTCCCTCAGTAGTTTATTATGTGGGTCATGCAGTGTGTCACAACTCCTTCTTTCTCTCTTATTATAAATAACAACATGCAGGGGTTTTTCAAAGGCAAGAAAGGGCTCTGTCAAGGTGACCCTTTGTCCCCTTTCTTATTTGTGTTATGCCTTGATTATCTTTCTAGGGCAATCAAAGTTGCAACCAGCAATTTTGAATTTAATTTCCATCCAAAATGTGGAGGTCAAAGGATCACGCACCTAGCTTTCACAGACAACTTGTTGCTCATGGCGAGAGGGGACCCCACCTCTAATAAAATTCTCATGGACTGCCTCAATGGCTTTGGGGCTGTTTCAAGCCTCTCGGTCAATGCTCTTAAATCTTGCCTTTACACTACCAGCATTGTGGGATCTGATTTAGAGGAAATTCAAAGCCTTACGGGCTTTCCCAATGGGTCCATGCCATTCAGATATCTTGGAATTCCTCTTGCTGCCGAAATGCTGAAAGTCTCCCATTATGCTCATTTTGTGGATAAAGTGGCTGTCTATATCAATGTGTGGTCCTCTGTCACCCTTTCATATGCTGGCAGGGCTGAATTAATTCATGCGGTGCTTCAAGGAGTTGAATTTTTTTGGCTTTCCATTCTGCCCATTCCGTCTGCCGTTATAAACCGCATTGTTTGCTTATGCCGTGTGTTCCTTTGGAACTCCAAGAACCCTTTTGTTATGTGGAAGGAAGTCTGCTTGCCTAAGGCAGAAGGGGGCCTCAGATTCAAGGACATCAAGTTTTGGAACCTTGGTCTTCTTGCTAGAACTTTTTGGGATATCCATCAGAAAAAGGATTCCCTATGGGTCTAGTAGGTCTCCCACGAATATCTTAAGGGGCAGTCGGTTTGGGCTTGGTCCGAAAGAAGGGATGACTCCCCTCTTCTCAAAAAACTCCGCTGGATTAGGGACAATATTTTAATGAAGGCTGGGTCAACTAATGCTGCCATATCTCGGATCTTTTCATGGGCCAACAGCGAGTGTTTTTCTATCTCGGCAGCCTACAATTATTTTCGGGACAAAGGTCCTTTGAGGGTCTGGACATCTAATGCGTGGCACCCAAGTGTTATTCCAAAACATGCTTTCACTCTTTGGCTTGCTTCCAAATCATGATTGCTTACAAGGGACAGGCTACTTTACTTGGATATTGATAGGAGCTGCGTGCTTTGTGGGGCTGCCATGGAATCCACCAACCATCTCTTTTTCCTATGCCTTTTTAACTCTTCTGTTTGGGGCATTATTCGTGAGTGGCTAGGAATATCTAGGCTGATGAGCTCGGTGCCAAGCGCTTTAAAATGGATGAAGAAGGAAGCTCGTGGCACATCGTGGCAAACCAAGGTCAAGAGGATTGCTCTTGCCTGCACTGTTTACTGTCTTTGGAACTCAAGGAATAGGAAGATTTTTGAAGGCCATAGGCCTTGTATTGAGACTGTCATTCGTAGGATCAAAACACAAGTATACAGAGTCACATTTTTTTTTTTTGTATCCTCATGTTTTGATTCATTTTGAGGCCCTCTCTTTGGGTCAATGATTGTATTCCTGGATATGCCCAACGTTCTTGTATAGTTCTTTTGATCTATATACATTTACCTTTCGATCAAAAAGAAAAAAAGGAATACTCATTTTCGTTGCCACCAAGAAAGACCCTCTAAATGGGCCACAATACTATGTAAATGTTTTTATAATAAGTGAGAGAGTAACTTGAAATAAAAGAAAACATTTTAATATAAGTTTATAATTTATTACGAGTCGTTAAGTAAAGTACAAAAAGAAACTATTAAGTAACCTCAAATACCCAGAAACCATAGGAGAAATAAAGATCATAAATGAAGTGAAAGCGAAGGAAAATTGATTAAATAAATGCCTAAGGGTCAATGGGGTGGATGCCATTACATGTTGGCCTTGGAATTCATCTTGTAATATCCAAAAATTTCTTGAGAACTTAAGTGTAATTTTTTATTGGGGCTTAAGTAGAACTTTTTAAAGTTTTGAGGTTAAAATGTAATTTCTTGAAAGTTGGTGGGACCAAGTGAAAATTCAGAGGACTTGAGAGCAAGCGGCCAAAGTGCCAAAAAATGAAAGAGGAAGAACCAAATAGTAGATGGCAGTGTGAAACCTGCCATGACCACACATGGCCGCGGGCCATCGGGTCAAATGGTCGTCCAGGGAAGAGGATAAGGCCACCATGGCCTAGGGTAGGCCTTGTGGTGCAAGGCGAGGCCGGTATTGGTTGGAGAGGCAATCAGAAATGGCTAAAAATAATTGAATTTGGGTTGAGGTGTTTTCAAAAATTAAATCGTGTAAACCGAGAGTTTTGGGAGAAATTGTGAGGTGTTAATAGAGGGATTTTTCTCTAGAGGTATTAAGGATCAATTTTGGAAATTTTAAGGAATTTTGGAGGTTTTTGAGGAGGTTATGAAGCTTGGCCGGAAAGTCACGAGTCGTTGGAGCCGGGAATTAAATAGCCAAAATGAGGATTGTAATACCCTGAGAGCCAAAGGTTAGGTCCAAGAAGGGACTCTAGAGAAGTTAGTATATATATCAAAGATAGTAAGGAAAGAAACAACACGAGTTGGATACTTTTTGGACTGAATGTGCATAAAGAATTCTTGGGTTAAACGTGCTTGAGTTAGGGTAGCTCAATCATAGGTGACCCCTGGGAAGTTCGCATAGGTCCATTAGGGTAAGTTGATTTGGTCTTTCCTATCGCTCGATGCGAGATGTTATAAGGATGCTCAGCCTGTTGTTTCAAGCCAAGGGTTGTTCCATGATGCTTGGAAGGTCAAATAGGCCAATAAGGAGGAGAAAAACCAAGTAAAACATATAGGACCAGTCGCAAATGGCGAAGGAACTAGCGGAGAAGATGACTGGCTTGGGATCATGAAAGCACGCGTCAAGCGTGTGACTGCGGGTGCATGTGCAGCGTGTGGAATGTAAGGAAATAAGGTGGAAAAAATAGGAAAATATGTTTTATTAATTTTCCTAAAAATTTGGCAAGGAAATATACTGAACACGTATTTTGAGGCAAGGCACGTGTACCAAGGCAACCCGATAAGCTTGAACAAAGTGAGCGATTTTCCCCAAAAATTTATACGTGATATGTTTTACCTAAATTGAGCATAAGGGTTGCTAAATTATATGTAATTTATGTACATCTTGTCATATCTATACAAGTTTTATTGCATCAATAGTGTTGATATTTCACTTAGCATGATATTGTTGGCATATCGATACTTGTGTTGGGGTGGGATGTTGTCCTGGTAGTGTAGCCATATTTCCCCAAAGCGAAGTTTGCTAGAATAACTAGAGGTCTCTCGTGGCGGGGATGGTGTAATACCCCATATTTTCGTGAAGTTACCACGTATTTTAAGTGAGTTTAAAATACCGAAAAATATGCTTAAAATGGAAACAAGTGATCGAATCAGCTACAGGGAGTGCCCTAGAGCTTAGATACCTAAGGACACAGGTATATCTTTGACGAGCGTCTCGAGATGAGATTTATGACGCATAAAGAAATCAAATGAGAGACGGTTTTCGATTCAGTTAAGTTGTAAAGATCGAATGATGGTAAGGGGCTTCCGAGAGATCGACAAAACCTCGAGGAGGCTCTAATTTTGAAAATAAAATAACCCTGAGATAGTTTTGGGATGAAAGAAAGGTCCTGTGAGAGCGCTAGGATGAAATCGTACTTATCGAGAAATTTTGAATTGTAAGTATCTCGATGAGAATTAATTTGATATTTGAGGGTGTAATTGTAATTAGAGAATTATCCAAACAAAATAATGATGAAATTAGGAGTTTATGTGGTAAAATATCAAAATTTGAGAACTTGAAATAAGGGCCAAAACGTCATTTGAAAGAAGTTTGGGTATTAGTTTGGATTTCAAAAATTAAATCCATTCTAACTTTGGATTTGAAAACTCATTCAATTATAGATTTGAGTCTTTGGAGTCCATGGCTTATCTTGAGACAAGTGGCACCATGTGATTAGTTCAAGGAATCTAAAAATAGAGACCATGGGTCGTTCTCAAATCATTCAATGGAGTTTGAGGATTGAGGCATTCTAATTTGAGGAGCTTGCTCTTGAGAGAGGGGAGGAAAATCTGCAAGAAGGTGGGAGGAAATCGGAGGAGAAGCGGGGGAGAACGAGCCTCGTCGGAGTTGCGGGTCTTCACTGGAGTTCGCCAAAATCAGTCAGAAAAAAAGTAAGATAAGTCTATCTTTTTTATAATCCTGTAAAGGGGGAAGAAAGGGTTGCGTAAGTTCAAACAGGGGTCGAATCAGAGTTAAAACGAGGGAGATATGACCGAAATACGAAAACAACGCGATGTTGTTCGAAATATAAGGGCCGCGAGTGAGATTCACGCGATGGGAAGTGGCTGCGCGTGAAGGCGCGTGGGACACCTTCCCAGGGCGGGTGAGGGAGCGTGAGGGTCTCATTTTCCTTCAAATTGTCCAATTTTGTCCCTACTTTAATTACCTTCAACCCTATGTAGAAATATTTTGATTTTGGTTTACCAAAATACGTGTTTTCTACAGAAACCTAGGCCGTTTGCAGTGAAACCGTACCGTCTAAGAGATAAACCAACAATGTGAGACTCCTATATTCCGAATCCTATTTTTGTTCTCTTATAAGAGATTTCTATTGCATGAAATGTGTTTTGTGAAGTTCTTGTACGTAAACTCTTATTGTTCTCTTACGTGAAATCATGTTGCATATATGAAATAAATTTTTTTGAAAAGTATATGTTGTTGGCTTTTTAACTATTGCATTTATAAAATTCATGTGGCCAAACTGTTGCACCTATTTGTTGTTGGCTGAGGGAAAAAGTTAGATATCCCCCGAGAGGCACTATGTGTGTGCCATCGATAAAGCTCTCGTGGGGAAGACCATGAGTCTAAGGAACAACGGATGTGGTATTTGCATGAGTTCTATATGGTCGGGTCGATATGTCATGGTTAGGGACCTCCCGAGAGGCGCTGTGCGTGTGCCATTGAGAAAGCTTTCATTAGAGGAGGCTAACATGTTCACGAGACACTTTGGAGTAGTCCTCGTTGTTTTCTCATACATTTTATATTTGTTCATGCATTGATATAAACTGTTTTGGAGTTTCTCACTAGAGGATTCATCTTCTAATTGGACTATGTCCCTGGAGCATTCAACATTCTAGGTTCGACGAGCGGCTCTAAGGGAAATGAGGTAGTTGAAGAATAAGTTTAACTTACTATCTGTAGCATGTTTAGAATATTTTTGTTTATGTGAGAACTTATGTATGTTTTGGATATGTTTAAGACATTCGGTTATCACTTGCGAAAGATGATGTCCATGTAATGCATTTTGTAGACATCTTGAACGATTTCATTTATGATAAATAAAGCACTATGGTTATGAACTATATCAAGTTTGATCCAACTTCTGCATTTGAAATTTTAACACCTGTCTTAGCTATTCGATTATTGGGTTTGTTAAGTTGAGAAGGTGAAAATTAGGGTTTTTGAGAATTTGTGTGATGTATGATAGTGATTGTGTATGGAAAAATTTTATATTCCCGAAATCCTAAGTTATAACATGCTCAAAAATTTTCGAGTGTTACAATTGGTATCAGAGCGAACCTAAGAAAAAGTTCGCATGTGGCTAGATGAGCAAAGCCACCATAAGTTTTGGGAATTAGGTTAGGATTTTTGAAATATTTAGTGGCATACTTTTGTTGCTTATTCAATTTGAATTGTGCCATGCCGTGATGATTTAATAGATCGCCCTGTCTTCTTACTAGATGGTGAATACAAGAAGGAATAGGCGCGGGAGAGGTAATGACGAAGAAAACAACACCAACCCGCACCTAGGAGGTGGTGTGGCAGGACAAAGAGATGCACGAGTTGACCTCGGTGAAGGTTGGATAGATAGGATTGAGAGAATCCTTGAAGTCATGGCTGGGCGAATTTTAGAATTGTAGCCCAAGCAAAGAAGAGTAGATGCTTTGGAGAGGTATCTATGACAAAATCCACTGGTGTTTCGAGGAAGACCAACAAACGACCCCGCAATCAGTGAATACTGGTTGGACGAGACCGAGAAGATCTTGAATGAGGACAAGGTCGAGTGTGTGACCTATATGTTGGAAGAGGAAGCGGCTCAATAGTGGAGGTCTATGTAGCAAGCGATAACTAACAAGACAAGATCTCAGGGGTCGGCGATAGATGTAGAATTGGGGGAGGCACCCCAGATGACGTAGGAATGGTTTAAGGAACTGTTCAATGGGAAATTCTTTCCCACTTGCTAGAAATTGGCTAGAGCTAGAAAGTTTATGAGCTTACACCAAGGGCCAAATATGTTTGTGGCCCAATACAAAGCTGAGTTTTTACGGTTAATCAAGTATATGCTGCTGTACGGGATGGACGATGTAGAAAAAGGACAAAAATTCTTGCAAGGCTTGCGAATCGAGTTTCAACAGCTAATGAGCCTGGTCCATGTGGAGTCTTATGCAGATATAGTTTTCAAAGCTATGACAACCGAGGAAAATATGACGCGTGTGGTAGAACAAAAGGCCATGACAACTCAAAGTGGAGGATAGTCAAAGAAATCTAACTCGACTTTAGGACCTCGAGATGGGAAGATTGTGAAAAAGGGGAAGGTATGCTTTAGATGCAAAAAGAGGCACTCGAGCAAGAGTTGCGATGGCCAAAGCATTGTATGTTACACCTATGGACAACTCGGGTATACTTCTAGAAATTACTCAAAGGGAACAATCCAAGAAGGTAAGCCCATAGCAACAACACCAGTGAGCGTGATTTGCTACAATTGCAACTAGCAACGACACATATCGAGGAATTGCCTAAAGAAGAAAGAGAAGCCACTAAATATTGAGGAAGGAAAATGGACCAAACAAGGGCGAGTTTATAATTTGACCAAGGAGGACGTAGAGGCGAATCCTGTAGTTATCCAAGGTACTCTCTTCATTTTGAATACTCCTATGCATGCATTGATAGATCTAGGGTTTACTCATTCTTTTATATCGCACGCATTGGCTAGGAGTTTGAGAGTAGAAATCGAGTATATGGGGTGTCTGATGGTGATTTTGACACCTATGGGTAAGGGTATGAAGTCCTTAGAAATGGTGAGGGGATGCAAAATTAGCCTGAGTAAAGTTCGGTTCCAAGCTGATCTGATTTTGTTAGAAGTATATGTCTTCGACGTAATCTTAGGGATGGACTTCTTGTCCAAGTACGACGCCAATATAGACTGTCGTAGGAAGATAATGACCATAAAAAAACCCGAGGGAGGGTGGGTTAAATTTTGGGGGCAAGACGACCCTGAGGTTGGAAAGATGATTTCAACAATGAAGGCAGCAAAGTTGCTGAGCAAAGGAGCTCATGGATTCATAGCTTATGCTCAGTTAGAAGAAATAGAGGTATTGAAGCTCAATGAGGTGCGAGTGGTATGAGAATATGAGGACATGTTTCCAGAAGAATTGTCAGGACTACCTCCATCTTGGGAAATTGAGTTCTCAATTGAGTTACTTCCAGGAACCCAACCGATATCAATTCCTCCATACCAAATGGCTCTGGTGGGGATGGAAGAATTGAAGAGTCAGCTACAGAAGTTGACTGATAAGGGGTTCACTAGGCCAAACAAGTCACCATGGGGCGCACT
Source organism: Diospyros kaki (assembly GCA_036245055.1). Lineage (NCBI taxonomy): Eukaryota > Viridiplantae > Streptophyta > Magnoliopsida > Ericales > Ebenaceae > Diospyros > Diospyros kaki. The sequence goes on from BSEG01000012.1 coordinate 23,446,536, forward strand.
AGTGCTATTTGTAAAGAAGAAAGACAGGAGTTTAAGGATGTGCATCGATTATCATCAGCTAAATAAGATCACGGTAAAGAACAAGTATCTGTTCCCAAGAATAGACGAGTTGTTTGATCAACTGTAGGGAGAAAAGGTGTTCTCGAAGATCGATTTGAGATCTGGTTATTATCAGTTGAGAATTAAGTCAGATGATGTTCTGAAGATGGCATTTCGGTCAAGGTTATGGCCATTTCAAGTATTTTGTAATGCCATTCGGATTAACTAATGCTCCAGCAGTGTTTATGGATCTTATGAATAGGGTGCTCAGGCACTACCTAGATTGATTTGTGATTGTTTTCATAGATGATATATTGGTGTATTCCTTGAATGAAAATGAGCATGAAGAGCACTTGAGAATAGTGCTAGGAACTCTCAGGAAACACCAATTGTATGCCAAGTTCTCAAAGTACGAGTTTTGGCTATCCCAAGTGGCGTTTCTTAGGCATGTGATCTCAGCCAAAGGAATCTCAGTGGATCCAGCCAAGATTGAGGTTGTTCAAGGATGGAAGCAGCTGACGTGCGTGACCGAAGTGCGAAGCTTTTTGGGACTGGCAGGCTATTATCGAAGATTCGTGGAAGGTTTTCGAAGATAATTGTACCTATGATGAAGCTCATACAGAAGGAGGTTAAGTTCGAATGGACTACCAAGTGCAAGGAAAGCTTTCAAGAGCTCAAGGGCAGACTGACCTCGTCACCTGTTCTGGTAATGCCTAGTGGGCCCGGTGGATATGTTGTATACACCAATGCCTCGAAGGTTGGTTTGGGTTCTGTATTGATGCAGCATGGTCAGGTGATAGCGTATGGATCACGTTAGTTGAAGAGGCACAAAGTAAACTATCCAACTCATAACTTGGAGCTGGCAGAGGTAGTATATGCTCTGAAGCTATGGAGGCACTACCTATATGGAGAGACGTTTGATGTATTCATGAACCATAAAAGTCTTAAGTATTTGTTCTCACAGAAAGAGTTGAACATGAGGCAATGACGATGGATGGAGTTCTTGAAGGACTACAACTGCACCATCTTGTATCACTTGGGGTGTGCAAATGTCGTGGCTGAGGCTTTGATAAGACTGTGCCTATTGTTATGGCTGGGTTGATGGCCCAAGAGTGGCTGCAGATTGAGGTTTTTAGTTTGATGACAGTGAGTGTAGTGCCGAAGGGATCTTCTATCCTAGTGGCTAGCCTGACGATTCGGCTAGATTTGGAGACTGAGATACAAGAGGCTAGTGGGAGTGACCGGCATATACGTCTATGGGTAGACGAGCAGGGCTAGCCCAAGAGTTCAGATTTTGAGATGTGAAATGGCATTCTCAGGTTTTGAGGTAGAGTGTATGTGCCAAACCTTCGGGAGTTGAGATAGAAAATTCTGGATGAAGCCCACAGAGCTAAGTATACTGTGCACCCAAGAGCCACGAAGATGTATCGAGATCTTCAAAAAATCTATTGGTGGCTTAGGATGAAGACCAGCGTGGCTAGGAGGGTGGAACAATGTGATATATACCAAAGGGTAAAGATTGAGCACCAGAAACTTGCAGGGTTGATAATGTTGGGTCCTAATGATGGTAAATATATCCCAAGAGGGGGGTGAATTGGGATTAGGTAAGTTTTTCGATTATTTAAAACTTTGATTGATGAAATAATGCTAGGTTTCGAAACCTGAAGGAGAGAGTTTCGAAACTGCCCTTTCTATTTAGAATGTTTCGAAACACATGAGAGTAAGTTTCGAAACTTTACTTACTGGATGACAAGTTTCGAAACTAACTGAAGTAGGTTTCAAAACTTTGTTCACTGATTTGCTGATATTGAAACTTTTGACTTGATTTTCAAACTAATGATCTTTGGCAATGATGATTTACATGAGTAAGAGTATACCAAAGATGTTTGTATATCAAAGATAGTTTTTCTATGTATATGTATAGGTTTATGCACAAGAAAACTATTTTAGCCTTTAATGACAAATCTAATGAAAGCAAGTGCAATAATGAAATGCGAAAGTTAAAGAACACTTGCACACAAGATTTATAGTGGTTCGGCACTCGCCTACTCCATTACCTTCAAGCTTACCCACTTGAAGGATTTTGCAATCCCAATCACTTTTACTTAGTGATCAACACAACAAGGGTTTTACCTCGGTTCACCCCAAAACCTTACAAAGTGAGTTTTTACGGGCTCAACTCAAACCTAGCACCAAGTGAGTTTTAGGCTCAACTCAAACCTTTACACCAAATGAGTTTTTAGGCTCAACTCAAACCTTACAATATTCAAGATAATCAAATTTAACTTTACAACCCAAAGAGCAATAAATGCCTTACCAATGTGGTTGTACAAACTTCTTAACTTGAGGTGAGGAGAGCTGGAGGATGATACTTCAGATTTCAGCTTGCTTCTCCTCTTCACACTTGCAATGCACAAGAATAGGATATGTGTAGATCTTCTTGAAAGCTCAGACAAACATTTTAATCACCTCTTGTGCTTGTGTGTGTGTCTCTTGTGTGTGCTCACTTGTTGTCTCTTGTTCTTGCTCAATCAATCTCCATCAATCTCTTCTTGTCTTCAAATACCTGCTATTTATACCAAAACAAAGAAATCTGGCCGTTAGAGACAAGAAAGCAGAGTAGGTTTCAAAACATGCAAAGTAGGTTTCGAAACATCACAATTTTACACATAAGTTTCGAAACATTGAGAACAAGTTTCGAAACATTCAACAGACAAGCACTTAGAGACAGCAGATAGTGGGAGACAGAATCTTCAGCCCACTTTGAATATTTAAAAGGCACTCACATTCAAATTTGAATTTGAATGTCTTAAGCATGGAGAGTGCATTAAATAAATGAAAGAGAAGCATTTTAATAAATACAAAGTTGCAAAACAAATGCATCTCGGTTTTCAAATAATCTTCTGACAGAATGTCAGAAGTTTCGAAACATGTCATGATAAGTTTCGAAACATGATGCACATAAGTTTCGAAACATGCCTTTCTGGAAATGAGGTTTCGAAACATGATATGGAGGTTTCGAAACATAGTCCGAAACCTATTTTGAAAACACATGCAATTCATATAAGTTTCGAAATAGCATACATGAAAACATTGAAAACCATTTCAAAGGGGTTTCGAAACATGCATAGAAACATGACACAGATTCAGAAATATTTGAAAGCACATTCACAGCATGTATACACATCACAGGTTATTTCCATTTCTTTAAATATTTGAAAGCACATTCACAGCATGTATACACATCACAGGTTATTTCCATTTCTTTAGTTTAAGTAAATGTCCACATTTTAATTTATTTATATTTTACCTCCATTTACTTTAATACATAAATGTAAATAACGAAGTACCCCCTATTTGGATTCAATAAAAATACTTAGAAAATCAAAATCCAAATATATAAGAAAGTAGATTTTGGGTTTTAGTACAAACTCAAGTTTTAGCAATAAACCCACCTCCAAAATATATACTTTCTATTTAATGAAAAATTCATTAAAAATCGTTTTAGCTCTAATAAATGATAGATATCAAATTACCGGGAGTTTGTTTTCTAAAAGGAAAACTCTTTCTTATACTTCTCCTTATAAGGTGCTAATCTCCCAGACTTAGCCAAAAATAGGGTTTTCAGTTTCAGACAATGAAACTTGATATTGAAATTGATATATGGTGAAAACCACATACTTGACTCATGACTTAGGGATTAAACCAATATATGTTTTTCATCATTAAAACTATTGTACAAAAAGTACAACAACAGATAAGACCTTTGGAAGTTCCCGAGTGGAAATGGGAACATATCACGATGGATTTCGTGACAGGATTTTCGAAGAGTCGAAGGGGCTATGATGTCATTTGGGTGGTGGTAGATAGGTTGACAAAATCAGCGCATTTCCTGCCTACGAGGATGGACTAACTAGTGCAAAGATTCGCAGTTGTACGTAAAGGAAATAGTATGACTCCATGGTGTGCCGGTAGGTATAGTTTTAGATCGGGACCCGAGGTTCACCTCGAGGTTTTGGGAGAGTTTGCAGGAATACATGGGGACGCAGCTGAAATTGAGTACGGCTTATCACCCCAAGACTGACGGGCAATCAAAGAAGACAATTCAAACGCTTGAAGATATGTTGAGATCCTGTGCCTTTTATTTTGGCAGGAATTGGGAGGAGCATCTTCCATTGGTAGAATTCACGTACAATAATAGTTACCACGGTAGCATCGAGATAGCTCCTTATGAGGTGTTGTATGGAAGAAAGTGTCGGTCGCCCATCTGTTGGACCAAAATAAGGGAACGACAGATGTTAGGGCCCGAACTTGTGTAGGAGACTACCGATAAGATTCGAATAATCCAAGAGAGGATTCGAGCTGCGTAAAGCCGACAAAAATCGTATGCTGATCAAAGAAGAAGGGATCTAGAGTTCGAGGTAGGGGATCTAATGTATCTCAAGGAATCACCCCAGCATTTGGTGACGCGTGGAAGTGGTAAAGGAAAGCTGAAGCCAAGGTATATACGACCATGTCCTATTGTGGAAAGAGTCAGACCTTTGGCCTATTGGTTGGAGCTTCTACCTAGCTTATCTGGGATTCATAATGTATTCCACGTCTCCCAACTTTGAAGGCATGTTCCAGATCCAACCCTCAGAGTTCGAGTAGAAACAATTGAGCTAAGAAATGATTTGACTTACCCAGAGTCACCTGGAGCAATTTTAGATCATCGAACTCAAGTGTTGTGAAATAAGGAGATCCCGTTAGTGAAGGTTCAGTGGGGAAAGCACTCAAATGATGAGGCAACGTGGGAACTTGAGGAAACAATTAGGAAGAAATATCCTCATTTGTTCGAGGAAATGGAAATAGAGTAGGAAATTTTGTATATTTTTCAAGAAATTGTATTCCAGAATGTAATAATTATTTAAATAATTTTGAGTATGTGTCAAATTTCGAGGACAAAATTCTTTTAAGGGGGAGAGAATGTAATACCTCATATTTTCGTGAAGTTGCCACGTATTTTAAGTGAGTTTAAAATATCGAAAAATATACTTGAAATGGAAACAAATGACCGAATCTGCTGCAGGGAGTGCCCTAGAGCTTAGATACCTAAGGACAAAGGTATATCTTTGACGAGCGTCTCGAGGTGAGATTTATGACGCATAAAGAAATCAAATTAGAGACGGTTTTCGATTCAGCTAAGTTATAGAGACCGAATGATGGTAAGGGGCTTCTGGGAAATCGATGAAACCTTGAGAAGGCTCTAATTTTGAAAATAAAACAACCCTGAGATAGTTTCAAGATGAAACAAAGGTCCTGTGAGAGCACTAGGATGAAATCGTACTTATCGAGTAATTTTGAATTACTAATTTTGGATTTTAAGTATCTCAATGAGAATTAATTCGATGTTTGAGGGTATAATTGTAATTAGAGAATTATCCAAACGAAATAAGGATGAAATTAGAAGTTTATGTGGTAAAATATCAAAGTTTGAGAATTTGAAATAAGGACCAAAATATCATTTGGAAGAAGTTTGGGGTATTAGCTTTGATTTCAAAAATTAAATCCATTCTAGCTTTGGATTTAAGAACTCATTCAATTATAGATTTGAGTCTTTGTAGTCCATGGCTTATCTTGAGACAAGTGGCACCATGTGATTGGTTCAAGGAATCTATAAATAGAGACCATGGGTTGTTCTCAAATCATTCAAGGGAGTTTGAGGATTGAGGCATTCTAAGTTGAGGAGCTTGCTCTTGAGAGAGGGGAGGAAATTCTGCAAGAAGGCGGGAGAAAATCGAAAGAGAAGCGGGGGAGAACGAGGCTCGTCGGAGTTGCAGGTCTTCACCAAAGTTCGCTAATATCAATTAGAAAAAAAATAAGATAAGTCCTTTTTTTATAATCCTATAAAAGGGGAAGAGAGGGTTACATAGGTTCAAACGGGGGTCGAATCGGAGTTAAAACGAGGGAGATATGGTTGAAATACGAAAACAGCGCGATATTGTTCCAAATATAAGGGCTGCGCGTGAGATACACGCGATAGGAAGTGGCTGCGTGTGAAGGTGCGTGGGACACCTTCCCAGGGCGCGTGAGGGAGCGTGAGGGTCCCATTTTCCTTTAAATTTTCCAGTTTTGTCCCTACTTTAATTACTTTCAACCCTGTGTAGAAATATTTTGGTTTACCAAAATACGTGTTTTCTACAAAAACCTAGGCCATTTGCAATGAAACCAACAATGTGAGACTCCTATACTCCAAATCCTATTTTTGTTCTCTTATGAGAGATTTCTATTACATGAAACGTGTTTTGTGAAGTTTTTGTATGTAAACTCTTATTGTTCTCTTACGTGAAATCATGTTGCATATATGAAATGAATTTTTCTGAAAAGTATAGTCCTTGTTGTTTTCTCATACATTTTATACTTATTCATGCATTGATATAAACTGTTTTGGAGTTTCTCACTAGAAGATTCATCTTCTAATTAGACTATGTCCTGGAATATTTAATGTTCAAGGTTTGATGAGCGGCTCTAGAGGAAAGGGGGTAGCTAAGGAATAAGCTTAATTTACTGCCTGTAGCATGTTTATCATATTTTTGTTTATGTGCGAACCTATGTATGTTTTGGATATGTTTAAGACATTCAGTTATCACTTGCGAGAGATGATGTCCATGTAATGCATTTTGTAGACGTCTTGAACGATTTCATTTATGGCAAATAAAGCAACATGGTTGTGAACCATATCAGATTCGATCTAGCTTCTCCATTTGAAATTTTAACACTTGTCTTGACTATTCGATTTTTAGGTTTGTTAAGCTGAGAAGGTGAAAATTAGGATTTTTAGGAATTTGTGTGATGTATGATAACGATTGTGTATGGAAAAAATTTTAGATTCTTGAAATCCTAAGTTATAAGAAGCTCAAAAAATTTCGGGTGTTACAGATGGATTTCCCCAAAAGCAACTTTTGTCAGGAGGACTCTCTAGGGTTTCATGTCAGGGTTAGAAAGTTGGTGAAAGTTACGCTAGGGTGTTCGTTTATTCATATCCATGCATCATACATTCACGAAAACTGTTTTAAACCCTTAAAAGATTCATCTTCTAATGTTGGACTTTTGTCCCTTAAATATTCAAAGTTCTAGGAGAGACGAGCAGATAAAAAGATAAAGAGGTTGCTGAAGTCTAACCATGTTGGTAGTCATGTGATAGGTCCTATGATAGGGCTAGGACTAGTTGTATTAGTTATTTTTATGCTGAATTTGTTTAACGAAAATTGTAATATTGAGGTTGTTGAACGATTTATATGGATTATTTTATTGCAATTCCAATATTCCTTTAAGTTTCGATTCTTAGCTTTCCATATGGAATGTTAAACATGTGTATGTTGGGGATTTTTAAATACGGTACTCGAGGCATTATGACATGGTACTGTGGAAAGATAATGTAAATATATGTGTTATAGAGAAATCCTAGCATAGTGACATGTCTTTGGAAGAGCGGGATGTTAGCAAACCTTACTTGGAGACTTGGGGATTCTTGATGTCGAGACTTAGAATATTCTTGAGTTAGACGATTCCAAGTTTGGCAGTTTGGGATGTTTCATAGAAAGATTTGAGTAGGAAAGTCCTCACCAAAGTTAGATGAGAACTGTGAAAAATAGTGGAAGAATGAGCTTAACTATAATGCCCCACTTTTCCCGAGTGTTAAATATCATATGAATTTCGGGAATATATTTTTTTCAATATAAACCATATCCCGACAATCCTGTTTTACCTTCCCATCATACTAAATAAGAATCAATAAGCTAGGACAGGTAATCATCATAAATGTGCAAGTTTAAAATCGAAACCTAATATGGTACATAATCAATTTACTTTATTTATAACATAAGAATCCATACCATAGTTAACATCATATTCTCAATATTGAAATGTATAAATACTTGGAGATTCCATAATATTCTAACAAGGCTAATCATCAATAAAGCATCAACTAAAACATATCCGAGTTAGCTTGCTGAATCCATCGGCCACACCATCACGTGCCGTCATATCTCAACCTGCTCCTTGCTTAAGCTGCAAGCCTAAACTAGAAGGTTAAATGTTCCAGAGGCATAACCCATTAGAAGATAAAATTTCTAGTGAGGGTCCAAAACATATATACATATGCACATGATGCGGTAACATGAACAACATTTTTCCCTAGTGTAACTTCTCCAGCTCGACGACCTGGCACGGAATCCTAGGTAAATCCCGAACCTTTGCAGGATAAGCTTAACGTTATTCCACGATCACCCTTGAGGAATTACGACTATACTCTGGGGACGACATCCCATTCCCATGCACAAGTATCAATATGACAATAATATCGTACCATGCAAATATCACGACCTTCCATGCAATATGACAAAATTAATATTGCATTCATAACAACATGCAAACATATCATGAATATAAGTTCTTGTGGGAAAACAACTCACAAAACCAGGTTTAGGACAAAATTACTCACCTTTGCTCAAAGATCAAGAATCTCGAAAAGCACGCATTGCTCAATATGGGTGTCTGACCTCGATTCTCGTGCCAACTCTTAAAAGTTGCACCAATCACATCATCTTGATCACCTCAATCATAAAAATAATATTTAATATCTAAATATCTCAATATTCCATTTTCTTCCTATTTTTCTTCATTTTCCTTCATTTTTCTTTCTAAAAATCCCAATAAATACTATCGAGACTATTTTCCCAAATCTACCTTCACAACAATTCATTATAGGTTATAAACTTCAAGGGAAAAATACTGAACTTACCCGAATATTGCATTGTGAGATGCAACACATGATGTAACGACTCACTCCCACTTACAAGCACCACCGGTAAATAATCGACTAGGTTACTCACCCGACGAACCACAACTGAAAGGTCAGACTATGTTTCAACAGGAAACACCCTAGGTGGGAACTAGGCTTCGTCCTTCCCTTTGATCCACTTAGGAATCGGTGACTGGGCACGCGTGAGATGCAGTGCGTAACCAGCATGCGCCGGTCGTCTTCTTCGGCGATGGTCATGCTGGCGATCTAAGATGGCTTCACCCCTCGAATGCTCTCCTACATTCAATCAAGATGGCATGGGTTTGAGCTCAAAATGAGGTCCAAAAGGCCTCCAACCAGCCAACCAAAGGCTCAACTAAGGCCCCCGCCTCTGACCGACGAAGGCTCGAACGACCACCAAACCTCAACCAAAATGCATGAAATTTACCAGAAACGATCTAGATCACATGGGATTCAAAAGCCCCTTATTTTGGAAGGCCAATTCATTCAATTTCGGGTTTAATTTGAAGCTTCTTCTTCCCCATTTTTGGCCATCTATGAATGCCTATTTATAGGCAAAATCGAACCCTCAAACGCCCTTGGTCGCCTTACCCGACCTCTTAAGAGCTTCAATCTCCCCTAGATCGACCCTTAAATGACCCTAAAACATCAATTTGACTCCTAAGGATTCCAAGAAATCATCATTTTGACCTCCCTTTGGTAATTTTAGAAAACTGCATTTAGGCCTAAACCTTTGTTTTGGCCTTAAACCTCTTTGTTTCTTCCTGAAACAACTGAAAGGTTGTTCCTTATAAAAAATGGAAGTTTCCTCAAGCTTCCGTTGACTTCCCGAAAGTCGTCTATAACAATTCGGTATTGCAGCCTAATTGGTAGTTGCATTTTAGTTGTACCGAAAACTATTTTCGATCTCATTTCTTTCATTGCTATAAATCATGTCTCTAAATACTCATCACGGCCATATCATTTTCCTTTGGCATCTCTGCTCCAAAGCACTCCCTACAGTCGATTCGGACATTCATACGGTAATAAATTACCCTTATACCCTCAATTTATCCTTAAATTTCATTTTTTCCCTAAGATAAATTACCCTTGAGTGCTTTAAAAATTTCTCGGGTATTACATTAACTCCCTATATCGTGTAATCTCTTTTGGAAGAATTTTTAGTGGACTATTGTGGCATGTCAGGATGACATGTCACAATAGGAGAAATTATGTTCTTAATAGACCTGGATCCATTGGAGATCTAGAATTTTGATTTTGAATAGAGCTCTCGTGTTAAATATGGCTAGACTGTTAGTCTAGTTAGCCTTGGTGGGCAAGTTGTAAGGTTTAAGAATGTATAGTTGAACAATTGTTAAAAAATCATATCAGTTAATTGTGAATATAAGAGCCTGTGAATATGTGGTACAGGCGTATGCAGTCAGTGAAAAGCCATAAAAAAGTTGAGGTAGTGGAAGATATACCAGGGTGTATTTCCAAAAAATTTATTGACTTTATAACGAGACTGAATTTGTCATTGTTGGCTTGAGGTTATTGGTTGCTTAGCTAGGTGTGCTTTGACTACAATTAATGAAGGTATAAATTATCAGGCTTTCAATGAGGTGATAATTAGGAGTCAGTATCTTTTACCTCGAATTGATGAGTTATTGACTAGCTACAAGAGGCTGGGATATTTTCTAAGATTAATGTGCAATCGAGGGTAAGATAAGGGAATGATACATTCCTAAAGCGACGATTAAGTCATAGATATGAGGATTTGATGTTGCCTTATCATTTAACCAATGCACCAGCTGCATTTGTGGATCTAGTAAATATCTAATGTCTTATCTAGATAAATTTGTGATCGATTTATTGGTGACATATTGGTGTATTCCTCAAAAAGAGATGAGCATGAGGAACATTGTGGATTGTGGATCCATGAGATTCAAAAATTTGGGTTGATACTAAAAGAAGTACAAGAAGTGGTAGAGAGAAAGACAATTGCAGCTCTCAAAGACTGGACAAGGGGTTCTAGCATAACGATAACACCATAGGTGCATGGCTTGTAATAACGGATCTGACCTAGGGACCATGGCAAAAAACTGGTGATGAGCTCATGATAATTATCAGAGTAACATGGTTGGCACAATGGGAGGACTGTGGGCTGGCTCACGGCAAGGGTGTGAGACCTCTGGGTCAGAGCGACACAGTAGACTGTGGAGACGGTCAGGTACCAAAGTTTGGGTAGCACCGTGGTTGTTATGTGTGGGCTGGGGTCCAAGTCCCAAGGGACCAGAGCACTGTGATAGGATTCCTAGCTATCAATGAATGGTTGAAAGCTTTGGATATGACCTAACCTAGATGTTTTCTATGTTGACTATGATTGTCAAGAGAGAAACGGGAACATGTAATCTTAGTCGAAGAAGTAGTGGTGGATTCGATAAAGGGATACCCAGCTAGTGTGACCAAGGTGAGAAGGATTCTGAGATTGACAAGCTATCGTCGGAGACTCATGAAGGGATTCTTCAGAATAGTTTCATCTGTGATAGGACTCATGAGAAAAGTCAAGTGAGAATGGTCTGCCAAATGCGAGGAGAGTTTTCGAAAGCTCAAATGCAGGTTGACCTCATCACTTATTCTAGTAATACCTAGTAGGCCTGGAGGTGATGTTGTTATACTGATGCCTCAAAGGTAGGTTTGGGTTGTGTGTTAGTGCAACATGGACTAGTGATGGTGTATGAGTCATGCTAATTGAAGAGGCATAAAGTGAACTACCCGATGTATGACTTGGAGCTGACAGTGGTGGTATGTGCTCTTAAGCTATAAAGGTACCACCTGTACGGTGAGACATTCAATGTGCTAACGAATCACAAAGGGCCTGAGGTATGTGTTCTCGTAGAAAGAGCTAAACATGAGGTAATGATGGTGGATGGAGTTCCTTAAGGACCACAACTGCACTATTTTGGATCACCCAGGGCATGGCAATGACGTGCCTGACGCTTTAAGTAGGAGTGTGCCTATTGTTTTAACTAGGTGGATGGCCAATGAGTGGCAATTATTAGAGGCTTTTAGCCTATTGACTGAGTGTAGTGCCAAGGGGATCATCCATTCTTATCACTGGCTTGGAGGTTTAGCTGGATCTGGCGAACGAAATACAAAAGGAAGATGTGGGTGACAAGTGTATATGTTTATAGATAAATGAGCATGGTCAGCCCAAGAATTCTAATTCTTGATATGCGGGATGGCATTCTCAAGTTTTGGGGGTAGAGAATACGTGCCTAACCTTTAAGAATTGAGGCAAAGGATTCTAGATGAGGCCTACAAGGCTTGATGTACAATGCACCTAGGAGCCACAAAAATGTATTGAGATGTTCGGGAGATCTACCGGTGGCCAGAGATGAAGGCTAGTGTGACTAGGAGGATGGCATAGTGTGATACATGCCAGAGGGTGAAGATCGAGCATAAAAAACAAACGAGGCTAATGTGACCCCTAGACATCCCTAAATGGAAATGGGAACATGTCACAAATGGACTTCGTGATGGGATTTCTGAGGAATCGAATGAATAATAATGCAAGTTGGGTCGTAATGAACTAACTCACGTAATTAGTATGCTCCTTGCCTAAGGGATAAGTTGGCACGAAAGTTTGCAGAGTAGTACGTGGACCATTTAGGATCAATCTTAGCCCTCTCCTTGGGCCCAATCTCGGCCCTCTCCTTAGGGCCAATCTAGTCTTCCTTCTAGACCTAGCCTTGGCCCAACGCCATCCTGCCACGACATCATTATGGCTTTCACTGGATATCTGTGTAGCCATCACAGATCCCATCCTCATTAATGACAGATCACATCCACATTAATGAGGGTTCTGTCGCTACCATGCTACTGCCTGGGAACCTCCACCGGCGCTGGATAGCCAATCCCATCACCTGCAAGCGAACGTCTCATGCATGCAGGAGGACATCTCCTCCTCCTATATCAACTAACTCTTTTTAGAGCCAAGGTATGTTCTTATCTCTGACCTACTGATATACTGCCTTACCTTACTCTTTTTCTCACTCGATCGTTGGAGTACTTGTAGGTGCCAACCGCCCCCCGGACAGACCTGTCGCCAAATCCCACGCACTATCTCCGATCACCCCCCATTTGGTCAGGAAGGAACAGTACATAAGAGACATAATTGAGCTCTATGACACATTAGTGAGTATAATCTCAAGTTAGAATGTAATACCCGAGATTTTTAGACTCAAATATGATGTAATACTTGAGATTTCTAGATTCAAATACTTGAAGAAATACGATGTTTCAAAGGATTATGAAAGTCTTGAGATAAAAATTCAGTTTTTGAGCCAATGGCAAAATCGTAAATATTGAAGTTCGGGTAAAAGTGTAATTTACCTAAAATCTTGGGGTATTAGTGTAATTTATCATTTTTTCAGGGGCTAAAATGCAATTAAAAAATAGCCTAGGGACTAAGTTACAAGGGCCTAAGTGCAAATTATCCAAAAAGTTTGGGCCAATGTGTAATTCTTGAAACATAAAAATATCTCATCAAATATCTCAAACTAAATAGTTAAAGTAACCAAATGTAGCTAACTAGTTAAAGGTGTAATGATGGGATATGTAGAAAATCAATTAACCATTTGGAGTAATGATGGGAAATGTAGAAAATCAATTAACCATGTGGAGTAATGATTGGAAATGTAGAAAAATGAATTCAAACACGTAAGATGTAATGATAGAAGTGTTGAAAATGTAATTAAGCATGTGAGGTTCAAAATATCAAGGACACATGGCAAGCTTCCATTGGTCATTACAAAGATAAGATAAGAACACATGGATAGAAATGATTATATGGGACACATGGCATCATTTGATAAGAACACATGGATAGAAATGATTATATAAGATATTTGGCAATGTGAACACTTGGGAGTCATGATAAATCCAAAATAATTACATGACATGTGGAAGGTTATGATTTGTTGGGTAATTCTATAAATAAAACCTTTGGGTGAGGTTTGGGTATTCCAAATCAATCGAAGCTAAGTTTATGCCATATTGAGAGGTGTAAGGGTGAAGCCTTAAACATTCAAATCTCATCAAACCAAGTTGAGGTAAGTACATTATGAACCATTTATGATGTTTAGGCATGCCCATGAATTATGTTATGTGGTCCCTCATGTTATGTTATGTTCACGCAAGTTTTGGAACCGGAGCTTGGTAGCGCTACGCATGAGGGTTCTTACCCCTGCAAGTTGGTGGAACTTCTCGTGTCTCCATATGATATGTTATGTTTATGTCATGACTTGTTTAAATACATATGATGGTTCTCTTGTACTTACTGAGACTCGCAAGAATCTCATCCCATATTTTTCCCCCCAGGTGATTATGAATGAGGAGAACGAAACGTGGACGTGGAGTGTGGTGGATATTTGAAGATAACTTCTAATAGACAAAATGATGTTTTGTAATATTTTCGATATTACACTCTTATGATAGATGTACACTATTGCCACACCGTATGTCCTTAAAGCTTATATAAGTTTATTAAAAGTGCCAAGTCTCATTTTAAGTCCGATTTTCTCGGTATGGATGCTATTATATTTGCTAAGTCCTTCTCTCTTCTATTGAAGCCATATTTTTAGTATCAAACTTTTTATTTACACGAAAGATACTCTGAATCTCATTATGTTTGAAACTTTACTTAAGTTTTTAAAGTTTTGTTTCTCAAGTTTTCGTCTGCGCTAAACCTTGAATTTCATATAAATATTATTATTATTATTAATTATGCTTTTAAGATTACAGGTGTCACACAGAACCTGAGGGTCATGGAAAAATTCTAGCAAAGATCTAGTGAATAAAGAGATGGTTATAGATGATATATCCCTAGAATAAACTCATGGAGGGGTGTAGATCATTTTGGGATATGTGTGACTACCTGTAAGGACCTATAACATGAAATTATGTGAAAAACACATCTTACCTTGTAAGCGTTGGGCGTGTGATAAATGTAAATTAGGATAATTGATATGTGGTTGAGGTGTTCAAGTGATGATATTATCAACAATTAAGGGTAGTATCTACCGACTTGAGGAAAAAAAAACCAATGGCTATATCTTGGTTCAGACAGGACCATTTGGAGTGAGGTAATGAGTTGTGTTTTGTCTTAGTTTGATAAGTTAGGTGCGAATTTTGAGGATGAATTTTTTTTTAAGGATGAGTGGATGTAATACTCGAAAATTCCTTAAGGACTTAAGTGTAATTTTTATGGGCTTAATGTAATTTTTTATTAGGGCTTAAGTGGAATTTTCCAAAGTTTTAGGGTTGAAATGTAATTTTTCAAAAGTTGGTGGGACCAAGGGAAAATTTAGAGGACTTGATGCAACGACCCATCAAAAGGCCTAGAATTTATTTAAATATTTAATTAACAGAACTTGCTAATTAATTATTTAATGTAACAATTTAGATTTTTAATTGAGAAATAACATTTAATGATATTTAATTATTTAATAATTAAATGCAAGGACATGAAGGTAATTCTGGAGTTTCATTATTAATTGAGAGTTTTAATAATAATTTCTTTTAATAGAAATTATTAATTATTTAGTTAAAGTTATTAAGAAATTTGGAGTCCTTACGTGAGAAGGAGAAGGTTTAAGAAGTCTCCAACTTAAATTAGGAGAAGGATTCCAAGTTATAAAGGGAGTGTGATCTAGGACTTTTATGTTTATATATATAAACCATTAGCTATAGTCTTCTTCATGTTGTGGAGAACAAAGAATTGAAGAACCTTCAACAGTGTCTTTGCACATGAGGCCTTTGTTGAAATCATTCGAGTCGATCAGAGTTATCAAGGCAAGTATCTATCCCTGTAAACCATTCTTACAGGATCATGATTCAGTATTAATCTTAGTTTTTCAGTAACTTTTCATTTGAGTTTCAATTTTTATAGACAGTGCATGTATATATATATATGTGCATATTGCTGTAACACTCACCCTGTATTGTCACTTTTTATTCTTTTTCCAGTTATAACGAAGATCATTTAGCAGCTCAAATTATCAAATAAAAGAGTGAGGAGTTTATGTTGGTTCCTAATGATGGAAAATATATCCCAAGAGGGGGGTGAATTGGGATTTGTATAGATTTTCGATAAATTTAAAACTTTGATCATTGGTAGAATACTAGGTTTCGAAAAATAGGCTATATGTTTCAAAATAAACCTTTCTGTTAAGTAGGTTTCAAAACCTACTATATATGTTTCAAAATATAGCTCACTGTTTTACAAGTTTCGAAATATGAAATGTATATTTCGAAATCTACTTTACTATTTTACTTGATTCGAAATCCTTCATCTTGTATTTCAAAATAGTGATCTTTGAAAAAGATGATTTATATATTTAAGAGTATATCAAAGATGTTTGTATATCAAAGATATGTTTTCTATGTATATGTATAAACTTGTTCTTAAGAAAACTATTTTAGACTTTGGTAACAAAACTTATGCAAGCATGTGCAATAGGCAATAATGATACATGAAAGTTAAAGAACACTTTGTACACAAGATATATAGTGGTTCGGCACCCGCCTACTCCACTACTTTCAAGCTTACTCACTTGAAGGATTTTGCAATCCCAATCACTTTTACTAGTGATCACCACACAAGAGTTTTACCACAATTCACCCCAAAACCTTACAATGTGAGTTTTTACTGGCTCAACTCAAACCTAACACCAAGTGAGTTTTTACGGGCTTAACTCAAACCTTACACCAAGTGAGTTTTAAGGCTAAACTCAAACCTTTGACATAATTAGTTTTAGGCTCAACTCAAACCTTTACAATATTAACAAGATAATAAAGTTTATCTTTTACAACCCAATAAGCAATAAATGCCTTACCACATGGTTGTACAAACCTCTTAACTTGAGGTGAGGAGAGCTAGAGGATGATACTCGTTGTTTGCACTTGCTTCTCTTTTTTCACATCACAATGCACATCTAGGAATGGATGAATGGATCCTCTTTGAAAGCTTGTCAAACGGATTTAGATCACATGTGCTTGTGTGTGTATCTCTAATGTGTATTCACTTGTTGCATTTTGTTCTTGCTCTATCAATCTGTCCTTGTCTTCAAATACCTGTTATTTATATCAAGATATAGGAATCTGGCCATTTATAGCTATTAGAGACAAGACAGAAAAGTAGGTTTTGAAACATCACAAATTAACACATAGGTTTCGAAACATAGACAACAGGTTTCGAAACATATAACACTTTACAGCAGGACAAGCACTTCGAGACAGCAGATAGTGGGAGACAGATTCTAAAGAATCTTATGGGCATTAAGAATAAAAAATGGTCCCCACTTTCACATTCAAATTTGAATCTCTTTATCATGGAGAATGCATTAAACAATTGATAGAGAATAAAACACAATTGCAAAACAAATGCATCTCGGTTTTCAAATGATCTACTGACAGAATATCAGAGGTTTCGAAACATGACATAATAGGTTTCGAAACATACATATCTGGAAATGAGGTTTTGAAACATGATATGAAGGTTTCGAAACATAGTCCAAAACCTGATTTGAAAACACATGCATAGCAGAGATGTTTCGAAATAACATACACTGAAAATATTGAAAACCTTTTCAAAAGGGGTTTCGAAACATGCACAAAAACATGACAGATATTCAGAAGAATATACTTGAAAGCACAATTCACAGCATGAATACATCACAACTTATTTACGTTTCTTTAGTTTAAGTAATTGTCCACATTTTCTTTTATTTATATTTTACCTCCATTTACTTTAATACATAAGTGTAAATAACAAAGTACCCCCTATTTGGATTCAATAAAAATACTTAGAAAATCAAAATTCAAATCAATAAGAAAGTAGATTTTGGGTTTTAGTATAAACTCGATATTTAGCAATATTACTACCTCCAAAATATATACTTTCTATTTAATGAAAAATTCATTAAAAATCGTTTTAGTACTAATAAATGTTAGATATCAAAATACCGGGAGATAGTTCTCTAAAAAGAAAACATTATCTTATATTTCTCTTTGTAAGGTGCTAACCTTCCAGACTTAGTCAAAACAAGGTTTTCATTTTCACACAGTGAAACTTGATATTGAAATTGATATATATTGAAAACCACATACTTGACTCATGACTTAGGGATTAAACCAATATATGTTTTTCATCATTAAAACTATTATACAAAAGTACAACAACAATTTAGACTTGCCAGTGCACAAGTGTAATTGTAGCAG
Organism: Diospyros kaki; assembly: GCA_036245055.1. Lineage (NCBI taxonomy): Eukaryota > Viridiplantae > Streptophyta > Magnoliopsida > Ericales > Ebenaceae > Diospyros > Diospyros kaki. Next base: position 23,464,639 of record BSEG01000012.1, read on the forward strand.
AAAATTAAATTTTTCAGATAAGATCGAGTCGATTCACAAGGAGATTACTCATGGAAGGAGGTAATCACACCAAATCAATCAGCTTAAAGAATATGAGAAATGTTTAGATTGATAATGATTATCTGTTGTCTGGATATAGAGAAATCTTGGGTCAAGACAATTCAAGTGCCAAGCTCAACTAATTCCCATATAGCTTACTTAAGTATAATAGAATATTCAGATTGCTTGAGGTTTAGTCATTAAATGCACGATTGAGATAATTATAACTCTAGTTTAAGCAATCCCCATACATAGCATGGAGGATTCTATATTAAGCAACTATCATAAATCAGTGTGTAAATAATGTTTTGCAAAGATACTCATTCGAGCTTGGGTATGAGAACGTTTCTAGGTTAAGTAACCTTCATACATGGCAAGACTCTAGGTTAGGCATACAAACCAATCTAGGCCTGAAGTTTTTAAATGAAGAACAACTCTCAAGCTCTCTCAGTTTCTGATATTGAACATATGAAATTCGGCTACCTTGGGTAATCAGAGACATTGGACAATGTCCTTGCCTTGCCCCAAGTTTAGAGTTAGCTACTCATCTTCATGGAAAATAAAATAACTTAAATTTAACTCAATAGATAAGTGATGAACAAAATGGAAACAAGTAAGAACAATAATTGTAAGATGAACTATTGTTGTATTCAATACTGAGCAAAGCTACAACTGGTATTGAACTTACAGTAAACTAAAAGAACAAAACAAATAGCGAGAACTGAAGTGATAAAAAGTACAGACAAACATGCAAAATGTAAAGACTACGCTACTGATTCCTATCTGATTCTAAGCATAAAAAAAGAGATTTATGTTGTTGTCCTTGCTGCTTGATTCAGAGGAGGATCATCCTTTTTTAAACTTGTCGAGTATGGAGGAAGGGGACCACTTGGTGAAAGGTTACTCAAAAAGTTGAATGGATTTATCGCTTGTACCGTCGCATTCATTTGCGCATATGAAGGCTTTCTTCGGAGTGTCATTCGAATGTGTGGGAGAAGACATTCGAATGACCAGCTTGATTTCTTTTGACCGCTTGCATCATTCGAATGAGAGCAAGGCTCATTCGAATGAATTTCTTTTTTACTGCTCATTTGCACGACGATTTCCTCTGTCATTCAAATGTAACAGCATCCAAATTCGAATGAATTTTCTGATTTTATTATTTGATTTCTTCTATACATTCGAATGACTTTGGCAACATTTGAATGGCCTTATTTTCATCCAAATGACTTTGGGCTATACGAATGACCTTGACTTCTTGAATTACAGCTTCACATTCAAATTTAAGCTAACCTTATTTGAATGTATTCTCGATGGTCTTCACATTTGAATGTTTTGAAGAATTCATTCAAATGACTTGCCTTAATTGCTTTGCATCTGAATTGCTCTATCCTCATTCGAATGTGTGCTGAGTGATCTTCTCATTCGAATGACTGCAAGATTCTTTCCAATGTCTTTGATTTTTTTGATTCACTGCCTTCCCTCTGAATTGGGCTAATCTTCATTCGAATGGTCCTCTCATTCAAATGAATGCGAAGTTTATTCGAATGTGCTGCCTTGGCTATTTTTTTTTCTTTTCTTCTTGGGTCACTCATCTTATATCTATATATATATTTGATATATACACATTTTTTCTTTGTTTTTCATTTCCCTGGATTTGCAAGATCCATGCTCGTTTGCTCCTTAGATAAGAGCTCAAGATAAGCTTTCAGTCTGTGCCCATTTACCTTCATCACTTGACCATCCTGAAGATTCTCTATGTCATAGGCACCATGATTTGAGATAGATTGAATTCTAAAAGGTCCAGTCCATCTGGACTTCAACTTTCCAAGAAACAAATGAAGCTTGGAATCATACAGATGCATATATTGACCTACTTTGAAATCCTTTCTGCTAATGTGTCTGTCATGTAGGTTCTTAATGTGTATTTTTTAAATTCTAGCATTTTCAAAAGCTTCATTTCTCACTTCTTCTAGTTCATTCATCTGTAGTTTCCTATTGTGGCCTACCTCATTTGGATTTTCATTTATTTTTCTGATTGCCCAATAATCTTTATGTTCCACTTCCACTGGAAGATGGTAAGGCTTTCCAAATACCAACCTATAGGGAGACATGCCAAAGATTGTCTTGTATGTAGTCTTGTAAGCCCATAGAGCATCAATCAACCTTAAAGACCAATCTTTTCGGTTAGAATTGATAGTCTTTTCCAAAATTCTTTTTATCTCCCTCTTGGTTAGTTTAGCTTGGCCATTGGTTTGGGGGTGATAAAGTGTGGAGACTTTGTGTACTACCCCATATTTTCGCATGAGCTCTGCTAGTGGCTTATTATAGAAGTGTGATCCTCCATCACTTGTGATGGCACACGACATTCCAAATCGACTAAAGATGTTCACTTTCAAAAATTTCACCACTGTCCAATAGTCATTATGTCTGGAAGGTATGGCTTCAACCCATTTGGATATATAGTCTACAGCAAGAAAAATGTACTCATATCCAAAAGAATTGACAAAAGGACCCACAAAATCTATTCCCCAACAGTCAAAGATTTCTAGGACATAGATGGGCTGTAGAGGCCTCATGTTTCTTTTGGTCAGACATCCTAATCTTTGACAATGGTCACATGAGGCACAAAATTGGTTCACATCCTTTAACAATGTCGGCCAATAAAATCCATTGTGAAAAATATTTACAATGGTTTTTCTGGTGGAGAAATGGCCTCCGCAAGCAAGAGTGTGATAAAAGTTGATCACACTGTGCTGTTCATGCTCTGGAATGCATCTCCTAAGGATTTGGTCAGCACAGTATTTAAATAGATATGGCTCATCCCAAAAGTAAGTCTTTACTTTCCTAAAGAACTTCTGCTTGTCTTATCTGGTCCAATGTTTGGAATTAACCCTACAGCTAGGTAATTTGCAATATTAGCATAACAAGGGACATAGACTTGACTAGAAACAGAGTTTGCATGAAAGAGTTGCTCATCTAGGAAATTGTCATGCATTGGTAATTCTGATTTGGTGAGATCCTGACTTGGAATTCTGGATAAGTGATCAGCCACAACATTTTCTACCTTTTTTTTGTCCCTGATTTCTAAGTGAAATTCTTAAAGTAGTAAAATCCACCTAATGAGACGTGGCTTAGCATCTTATTTTGAAAAGAGGTATTTCAATGTAGCATGATCAGTGTACACTATGACATGTTACCCTACCAAGTATGATCTAAACTTTTCCAGGGCAAACACAACAACCAACAACTCTTTTTTAGTTGTTGTGTAATTCTTTTAGGTCTTATTGAGTGTTTGGCTGGCATAGCAAATGAAATGAGGTTTCTTTTCTTTCCTTTACCCTAAAACTGCCCCTATTGTAAAATCACTTGCATCACACATCAACTCAAAGGGTAATGTCCAATCTGTCGGTTGGATGATGGGTGCTGAGATGAGTGCATCTTTTAATTTATCAAAAGCATTTTGACAAGAAGGAATTCATTCAAATGGAACATCCTGAGACAACAAATGGCAGAAGGGTCTTGTTATGGTGCTAAAAGAAGCAATGAATCTCCTATAAGACCCTACATGCCCTAAAAAACTCCTAATGTCTTTCACATTCCTAGAGGTGGGGAGTTTTTGAATGGTTTCAATTTTTCACATGTCTACCTCCATTCCCCTAGATGAAATGATGTGCCCTAAGACAATGCCTTGTTTCACCATGAAGTGACACTTTTCCCAGTTGAGTATCAGATTTGTTTCCTCACATCTTGATAAAACCTTTTTTCAGATTCTCCAAATATGCCTCAAAGTTGCTTCCATAAACAAAGAAGTCATCCATGAATACTTCAACAATCTGCTCAACCATTTCACCAAAAATGTTCATCATACATCTTTGAAAGGTGCTTGGAGCATTGCATAATCCAAATGGCATGCGCTTGTAAGCAAATATCCCAAATAAACATGTGAAAGTAGTGTTCTCCTGATCTTCTAGAGCAATTTCTATCTGATTATACCTTGAGTACCCATCTAAGAAGCAATAGTAAGCTTGACCTATTATTCTCTCTAGAACTTGGTCCAAGAAAGGTAGAGGAAAATGATCTTTCCTGGTCATGGAATTGAGCTTCCTATAATCTATACACATGCGCCACCCAGTTTGGATGCGGGTTAGAATGAGCTCATTTTTTTCATTTTGGACTACAGTGACTCCAAACCTTTTTGGCACTACCTGAGTTGGACTTACCCACTTAGAATTAGAGATTGGGTACATTATCCCAGCATCCAACAGCTTAAGCACTTTTTTTTTGACAACTTCTTTTATGTTAGGATTTAGTCTCCTTTGCATTTGTCTAATTGGTTTTGCTCATTCTTCCAAGAATATCCTATGAATATAGATTAGAGGACCAATACCTTGCAAATTTGTGATGGTCCATCCTAATGACTTCCTATGTGCCTTCAGAACTCCTATCAGTTGTTACTTTTACTGAAATGTCAAACTAGAAGAGATAACCATTGGGAATGCTTCCACTTCTCCTAGAAAAACATACTTCAAATCACTGGGCAATGGCTTTCTCTTAAGAATGGACGAGTGGCTATCAACAGATGTAAGCTTACTGTCCAAGTTCCCTAATGGCTCTAAACTAGGTATCCGTGTGGGCTTCTCCCTTTCTTTGCCTATGACTTCCACTTCTCTCATTTCCTCAAAATCCTGATTTCCTTCCTTTGGTCTTCTCGTGAACTCTTCTTTAAAATAGTCCTCGGTTAGTGTTTGGATCAAGTTTACCTCCTCCACTTCACTCTTAGTGTCCTGATGTTTGGCTACCCTGAAGATATTCATTTCTACAGTCATGTTCCCAAAAGATAGCTTTAACACACCATTCCTACAGTTAATGATGGCATTTGAAGTTGTTAAGAATGGTTTACCCAAGATGACAAGAACAGGAGGTTGTGGTCCTTGATGAGGCTAGGTATCCAACACTATGAAATCTATTGGAAGGTAGAACTTGTCAACTTGGACCAAGACATCCTCCACTATCCCTCTAGGTACTTTGACTGACCTATTTGCTAACTATATAATGACTCTAGTAGGCTTCAGTTCTCCTAGACCCAATTGTTAATAGACACTGTAAGGCAACAGATTGACACTAGCTCCTAAGTCTAAGAGTGCTTGGTCCACTTTCTGCCTTCCTATGATGCATAAGATGGTTGGATAGCCTAGATCTTTGTATTTGGCAGGGGTCTTGAATTGTAAGATGGAACTGACCTGTTCAGTTAGAAATGTTTCTTCATGTATATCTATTTTCTTTTTATAGTGCAAAGGTCTTTCAAAAACTTGGCATATGAAGGTGTTTGTTTTATTACATCCAAAAGTGGATTGTTGATTCTCACTTGCTTAAACACTTCATATATATAAGCATTTTGTTGCTTTCTTTTCAAATGATTCAACCTTTGTGGAAAATGTGGTTTGGCTCTATATTGAATTTCTTTTCCTGAAATGTTATTACCTTTCCCCTTTTCTTTTTGTTTTTCAATTTTTTTTTCTATTTTTTCATTTTTCTCTATGGTGGGTTTATGATCTTTTGGTTCTTTCTCTTCAACAGCAGGTTGACTTATCCTAGGGTCAGTTGGTTTTTCAATTAATCTTCCACTTTTTAGGACAATCACTACTTGAACTTGTTCATGAGTGTTGGTTTCACTATTTGAAACTTTTACTTGGTTGGTTTTCCTAATCAGGTTAGGATTAGGTTAGGATGGAAACCTTCTGTCTCCCCTCAAAGTTGTGTGTGTGTGTGTGTGTTATTTATTTGTCCATACAATACCTCTTTGAAAGTAGGTAATGTAGGACATTCCTCAGTCTTGTGCTCTATTATGTCACAAACTGCACATTTCACTTTCACTTGGTTAACCGATTGTGTTTTCTTGGTTTCCAAACTTTTAATTTTTCTTGTTAAGGTAGCTATCCTAGCATTCAGATCATCACTCTCACTCAGTTGGTACCTACCTCTAGACAGTGGATTTTCTCTTGAGTCATTAGAGGATAATGATCCAACCTACTAAGGTATCAAAGAACTAGAACGCCTCATTCGGAGTCTTCTCATAAAACTCACCATTACACATGGTGGACACTAGCATTTTCAAGTGAGGACTAAGAGCGTCAAGAAAGAAACTTACCACTCTCCATTGTTTAAAAACATGATGTGGGTAAGCATGGAGAAGGTTTTTAAACCTCTCCCAAGTTTGAGCAAAGTTTTCATTGGGTTTGCACACAAAGTTCGTAATTTGACTTTAGAAAGTGGTAGTTCTATTGGCTGAGAAGTATTTTTTCAAAAAGGTTGTTTGCATTTCCCTCCAAGTTCCTATGGGCCTAGGTGGAAGAGTGCTCAACCACATCTTACCCTTCTCCTTGAGTGAAAATGGAAAAAGCTCCAACCTTATGACATCTTCATTTATTGTGTGATCCATACAAGTGCTACACACTTCCTCAAACTCTTTCATATGAGTGTATGGGTTTTCAGAATCCATGCCATGGAAAGTTGGCAATAGTTGGATGGTGCCAAGCTTGAAATTAAACCTATGATGGTTGATGGGAAGAATAATGCATGAGGGAGTTGTCTACCTAGGAGGATGAAGATACTCCTTAAGGGGTCTGATCATTTGTTGATCAATGGGATCAGAGTCACCGTGGTCACTATCATGTGCAAACATGTTTTTGTGTTGAGACATGAGTGAATGCAGTAGTGACAACTCAAAATCAAATAGTGTCTTCTGAATCCAATTCTTGTTCCACCACTCTACCAGATCTAAGTCTCATGCATAACATGAAATTAAAAAGAAATTAAAACAGAAAGAAAGAATAAAATAAGCAGAATGAAATAGGAACGATTACTTTCTTACCTCAATCTCCCCGATAATGGCGCTAAAATTTGCTGCAACACTCACCCTGCATTATCACTTTTTATCCTTTTTCTAGTTATAACAAAGATCATTTAGTAGCTCAAATTACCAAATAAAAGAGTGAGGAGTTTAGACTCACTAGTGCATGAGTGTAATCGTAGCAGAAAATTAAATTTTTCAGGTAAAGCCGTATCGATTCACAGGGAGATTACTCATGGAATGAGATAATCACACCAAATCAATCAGCTTAAAGAATATGAGAAATGTTTAGATTGATAATTATTATCTGTTGTCTGGATATGGAGAAATCTTGGGTCAAGACAATTCAAGTGCCAACCTGAACTGATTCCCATATAGCTTATGTAAGTATAACAAAATATTCAGATTGCTTGAGGTTTAGTCATTAAATGCACAATTGAGATAATGATAACTCCAGTTTAAGCAATCCCTATTCATGGCATGGAGGATTCTATGTTAAGAAGCTATCATAAATCAGAGTGTAAATAATGTTTTGCAAAGATACTCGTTCGGGCTTGGGTATGAGGACGTTTCGAGGTTAAGTAACCTTCATGCATGGCATGAAAACTCTAGGTTAGGCATACGAACCAATCCAAGCCTGAAGTTTTTAAATGAAGAACAACTCTCAAGCTCTATTAGTTTTTGTTATTGAACATATGAAGTTCGGCAACCTTGGGTAATCAGAGGCATTGGACACTATCCTTGCCTTGCCCTAAGTTTAGAGTTAGCTACTCATCTTCATGGAAAATAAAATAACTTGAATTTAACTCAACAGAGAAGTGATGAACAAAATAGAGAGAAGCAAGAATAATAACTGTAAGATGAACTGTAACACCCCGCCCTACACAGGCATGTCACTATAAGGCAATTCTCGGGATTTTCTTTTTTTTTTTTTCCCTCCAAGTCTGCCAAGCATGGTGCCCTGAGAACAATCTTCACATGTAGATATAAATCCCATGAACCCTAGTCTTGCTCGTTTAACTAATAATAACACAATCTTAACTAAACGAGACATTACATAATACAGTAGAATACTTAATTATCAAAATGTCGTGGCCTACCACAAGTTACATACAAGGTGTTCTGACATCGATATACATACTACATTGTTACAAAATGATTATAACACCGTCGAGCGATTGTTCATACATATAACAAAATAAGTACTAATGCTCCCAAAATGATACAACGACTGTCAACTAAACACCACTGGCTCATCGGCCATGTCCTCGACTTCACAGCTATCCTTGGCTAGAACGTTGAATGTGTTGGAAATGTATGCCCTAAAGACACGTTTTGTTTAATTTATGGTAATGATGTTTTATTTTAGTCTGTTTATGGCACATATATCATTTGCATTTAATTGTTGGAAAAGTGTCCATGCTATTAAGTAAGTGATTCATGTGATGGGTCGTTCTTCACAGTTAGGCATGAATCATGGGTACTTAATATGCAAGAAAAATATTACTCTTGATCTTTTGATAGAACTGGGCATTCTATCATGATAAGATCATTGTGCAATAGATCCTAATGGAGGATGGCTTGCCTTAGCCAGTAAACAGTCCGTTTACTCTAATTGTACAAGCGCATTTGGAATGCGTAGAGTGGACCTGTGATAGAAGCTAATGACAAAGTACTGATTATCATGGAGCTAGTCTATCACTGCTACTACGTGGACGAGTACTCTAATACTTGAGTATTAGTTGGTGGTCTAGTGAACCTAGAGCTATATTCTTAGATTCACTATAGGTGAGGTCTATCAAAGATCAGCAACCTTGTGAGTTGGGAGTGTGGTTTCTAATTAGCTAAGACAGACTAATACAAGATAGTTTCTGTGATTCACCCCCTTGTGATTGTCCAAGAATAATCTAATAATCCAGGGCCCTGGGAACGTGACTTAAGAGTGTGTGCTTCTGGGTAGCTCCTAGTGATAAGCAAGTACATTCGAGTAGTCACGGATTATTGGACTAGTGATCTAAGGATGGTAGAAATCATTTAGAGAGGTGTTAGTACATTATTCCTTTCTAAATGATGGGTGTTACACAGAGGGGTATTTTCGTCATTACACTAGTAGGTCAAAGACATCGCACATGCAAAATTATTCGTGGGGTCAGTGTTGCCATATGGTGATAGTTGGAACACTTAGAATGACAAAATATAGCTACTGGGTAGCAGGGATATTTTGGTCATTTTAGCAGCCATGAATAATTTGTCTTTTGGTCCCCAGGGTAGCTCGATGTAACTCATGTATTTTTAAATACATTTTGGCCTGTTGGGTAAATTACATTGAGAGAGAATTGTTTAATAGTTCATTGGGTTTTAATTAATTAATTGGGCTAACCCAATTAGAGAATTAATTAAAAATGGACTTGGCCCACTAGGGTTTGGCCCACTAGGGTTTTTAACCCTAGGGTGCTCCCTATATATATTCTCTCTCTAGTTGTTATAAACCCTAATCCCAGATTTTCGATTTTCTCTTGTTCACCAAAGAGAGGCCACGAGTTCGAGCCATATCTTGGAAGATCGAGAGATCTGATGCGTAGGAGCAGAAGGATGGCAGGACAGCCATCATCTCCACAATGTGAAGAAGCTGTCGCCCCTCCTCCTTCGATCACTCCATTCCGACCGGTAATCCGAGGAAAAAGTAAGTCTCCTAGACTCAAATCAATACGAGGATAGATTTAATGGTTAAATCGCTTCCGTTGCATGCTTTGTTCCTCGTAATCGGTCCTTCAGAATGTTCCAAGGGCATAATCCAAGTTAGATGATAAAACATCTAAGTGAAGGCGTGAAACAGTTTATACAATGCATGAGAGACACACGAGCATGGCATATTTAGACAAACGACAACATGCAAGACATGTCTAACTTGAGAAATCTCCCTGACATACTCGACCTTCCATGGAAAACACAATTCCATACACCGTTGGTGTTGACCTTGTCGCAACATACTTAATCCCTCGAATGCCCACCATGACACCCGTTCACCTGGATTAACATTATCCCATTCTCAAGTAGATCCCATCCCGTCCTACACGGACACAACACCAACACGAATATCAATACCCCGATGATATGAAAATCACACACTATGCACCGACTCTTTTGAAGTAAAAACAGTTGATGCAATATACCACATGTTCAATATGCAAATGATGCCACAAATATATAAATAAAATGCCTTTGCAAAACAACCCAAGTTCCGAAGGGTAAAACCATTCACTAGAACTGGTCCAATTACGTGTATCTTAAGTTGGGAGGGTAAAACCACTCACACGAACCCATTACACACACTCCAACATACCTTCAAAACAAGACAATACTAGAATCAAGCCACTCACCTCAAATCAGAAATGTCCAATTTTTGCCTCAAAAAACGTGCCACACCTTGAAAATCATGTAATCCTTCTTCCAACAACCCAATTGACTCCTATTTCACCATTAAGACCTTAGGAATCAATATTTCTATTTTTTCTCAATTTTTTCTATTTTTCTTTATTTTTCAAACATTTCTACCTTCGAAAATTCATAAAAAATACCTAACCTCAAGTTTCACAAAATATTTTTCCATAATAATTCCTAAAATAATTTTACCAAAATTACAGAATTAAAATCAAGCAAAAACCCTACCTCACGCGCTCTAATGCGCCACCTAGGGGCTCGACGAGTGGAGCCCACACGCAGCCGGTCAGGTCGTCTTCTCCGGCCTTCTTATCTGATTCCGGTGATCTCCAATGCTCCAAACGATTATAGGGGCTTGAACAGCTTGATGAGGTGACCTCGATGGTGCCTTCAAATGTCGAAAAAAGCCACCAAAACTGGCTTTAAAAGCTAGTTGCAGGTCGCGGCGCTAGCGAGCCCGTTTTTTCGGTCGAAGCTCCAAAACCCTATCAAACGCACACCAATCTCTTTGAAATTCTCCAGAAATGATCCTTACAACTTGTAGAAAAAAAACCCCTTATCCGTGAGCCTCAATTCAAGCCTAAACACCCTTAATTTCTCCTGATTTCTTTGAAAAACCCTCGATCAAGAACCTCCTTTTATACTCATTTTTTACCCGATTCCCTACCATATCTTGCTCGTCCTTATCCCATAAGCCCGAATCCATCCTCCAACCCAATTGAAAAGCCCCAAATCACGAGCGTAAGCCCTCAAAAGATTTGGCCAAATCGAAATTCTCTTCCGCCACCATTTTCAGTCACATCCTAGCATCTTCCGGCCAATGGCAAGTCCCAATAGCTTCATCATCGTCTAGAGCTACTCTAGCACCTCCTAGGTGACCTTTCCGACGTCTCCAAGTGGCTGGCCGGTGGCCACAGGGTGGCCGTTCGGTTTCACACCATCAAACTTTTGTTTTTTTGCACTTTTGTCCCTAGCCAACTTTTAATTGCATTTTCTCCCAATCCTAGATACCCCTAGACTATCTAACACTTCTAGTACTGCCCATAAGTTCCATATTTTCATTTCCCTTTGAAATTTCTGAAAAACTTGTCAATTTAACCTCCCTCGGGCTATTTACAAAATCTGCACTTTTGCCCGGACGCTCCTAATCGCGTGTTTTTGACTTCAACTCTTCGAAATCTCTTGATTTTTATCAAATATCGCCTAATTGTTCCTTTTCACCTTAATTGTCTTACCTTAAATTAGTCATTCGCCTTTCATTTAAGTTTTGAATATTGCACTTAGGCCCAAAACTTTGCTAAATATCATTTTGACCCCGTAACTTCCAAAAATTCTCTTAATATTTAATACCGGGTATTACATGAACTATTGTTGTATTCAATATTGAGCAAAGCTATGACTGGGATTAAACTTATAGTAAACTAAAATAACAAAACAAAAAACGAGAACTGAAGTGCTAAAAAGTATAAACAAACATGCAGAATGTAAAGACTACGCTACTGATTCCTATCTAATTCTAAGCATAAGAAAAGAGATTTCTGTTGTTGTCCCTGCTACTTGATTCCGAGGAGGATCATCCCTTTTTAAACTTGTTACGCATGGAGGAGGGGGACCACTTGGTGAAAAGTTGCTCAAAAAGTTGAATGGATTTACCACTTGTGCCACTGGGTTTATTTGCGCATCTGAAGGCTTTCTTCAGAGTGTCATTCAAATGAGTGGGAGAAGACATTCGAATGATCGGCTTGATTTCCTTTGACCGCTTACATCATTCGAATGAGTGTAAGGCTCATTCGAATGAATTTTATTTTTACTGCTCATTTGCACAGCGATTTCCTCTATCATTCGAATGCAACAGTATCCAAATTTGAATGAATTTTATGATTTTACTCTTTGATTTCTTCTATACATTTGAATGACCTTATTTTCATTCGAATGACTTTGGGCTATACAAATGACCTTGACTTCTTGAATTACAACTTCACATTAGAATTTAGACCAACCTCATTTGAATGTATTCCCGATGGTCTTCACATTCAAATGTCTTGAAGAATTCATCCGAATGACTCTCTTTAACTGCTTTGCATCCGAATTGCTCTATCCCCATTCGAATGTGTGCTGAGTGATCTTCTCATTCAAATGACTGTAAGATTCATTCAAATGTCTTTGATTTTCTCGATTCATTATCATCCCTCCGAATTGGGCTAATCTTCATTCGAATGGTCCTCTCATTTGAATGAATGCAAAGTTCATTTGAATGTGCTACCTTAGCTGTTTTTTTTTTTTTTTCCTTCTTGGGTCACTTATCTTCATTTGACTATGCTTAATCATGCCCCAAATGAATTATTTTTTATCATTGATCCATATCTCCCATTGAATCCTACAAAGAAGTATTTTATTAAATTTTAGTTCATCAAATTGATTATGGATCAATAAAATTGTGGCAAAATATTGATGATTTTGATCATCAATCACATATACAGTGGATTCTTGGCAAAGTTATGCATGATTTAATAGCGATTCAATCAAGTATAATCCTTGAATCATCCTTGGTATTGTTTCTTATCATTTGGGTTTTGTTTTCCCAAGATTTTATTCGGAATGGTATAGATTTGTTAGTTTTTGTTTCAAGGCAGAGTCTCTGTAATCGTTCATGCTCATCAAAAATAATTGTAGACATCCAGATGTGAGCCCTCATATCTGGATAGGTTAATCAGATCATGTGAATAGCATCTAGATGGGCTAGAGGCTATCCGAATGAGTGAAAAAGTTTTATGTGAGTGACATCCGGATGGCCTGTGTGTGTATCTGGATGGCTTGTTAGTTCTGTGAGTGACATTTGGATGGGCCTTGGGCATATTCAGATGGCTTTAGTAATATATACGAATGGTTTGTATCATATCCGGATGTGTCCAGTGCTTGTTGTGAGTTATATCCGGATGTCTCAAGTTGTATCTGGATGTGTCTAGCTTATTCTATGAGTGATATCTAGATACCTTGCATCGTATCCGGATGTGTCCAGCATATTTTCTGTGTGATATCTGGATGTCTTTTCCTTTTATCTGGATAGGTCAAGATCATATCCAGATATCTTGATTCATATTTGGATGCCTTTTTCAGATGCCTTTTTCAAAAAGATTGAAGATCATATCCGAATATGCTCCTGTAGCATCCAAAGACCTCGGTGTGATATCTGGATGGCTTGAATCATATTTGGATGTCCTATGCTTTATCCGAATACATCCCAACATATCCAAATAGCTCGTTCTTTGTGCTTCCAGTGTATTCAGATAACTTGATTCATATCTGGATGGCTATCCTCAGATCTGGATATCCTTTCTGATATCAGGATGGTCTTTCCAGAAAATCCTAATGAGCTTCCAATAAAGTTTAATTCAAGATTTTATTTTAATTAAAATATTCAATACTCTTAAATATTGAATTTTCATTCTAAGTATGATAAATTTAACATGTTCATATCATAATACATAATTCATAGAATCTCTATATTCCAATATATTGAAGATCAGACGATATGTTTAGTATTTATTATGACATGATCTACATTATTTTATGAGATTATGTGCATACATCTTGGTATGAGCATTGAGCATGACTTTATATGAAGCACTTCATTTCGCGTGCTAGCATGTGTTTAGACATTGCATTCAGTATGCACGCCAAGCAACTTGTTTGCAAGGATCCCACTAGTTTTAGTTTAATTTATGTTTCGTCCACAGTATGTGCTTACAGTTTTTATGTATGCAGGATTCAGATTAGTCAAGTATGTATTCTAGATTATGTGGGCCTATGAGTTAAAGTTGCATACTTGAATTTATTTTACAGTTTATGTGCATTACATCTTGTAAATGTAATCCAATGATTATTATATCCCTCAGTACAAGAACAATTAGTATTTTATTAGTACCGATATTCTTTGATTCAGGTTCAGTTATTCTTTCCAGCTTATTACTTGTTGAGCTTTGTAGCTCATCTTGTACTTTTCACCATTCTAGGTTCTAGCAGGGGAGTACTGATCAGGGCTGTCGAACACCAATAGATTAGATAGTATGATGATGCGGATTTGCAATATAGGTGCAACCCTAAGTCGTCTCCCAACGAACCTCAAACGGATCTGTCAAAACAAGGCTAAACAAGGGGGGAGTTTTTGATGAAAAACAGAAAACAAAATGAGCAAGAACACAATAAATCAAGATGCAATCAGTTGCAAACCAATCCTTCTATCCCAGTTTTCATTGCCTTCTCAATAAACCATTTGTTTAGTTTTAATCCTCAAATCGAAAATCAGAAAAATCCTTTAACAACCGCCAAAGATTTGGAAGAAAACCAATAAACAGATTTCAGAAACCTCTTAATTCAATCTATCAGTTTTAATTCCCCTTATTGCACAGATTCGAGACTGATTGGATTACCATCCAAACAGGTTGTTCTTGATTCCAGTTAAAGCCTCAACCGAGCACAAAAACCTTGGATTCTCAAACAAAGACAATGCATGCATTCATCCAACCGGTATCAACACATACACAGATTTAAGAGAGAACGAAAACAAGAAAACAACAAAGTTAAAACTAAAACAAACAGATTTCCATTAAATCCAAGACTCAAACCGGGAACAAGGATGGTGTTGCAACTTGATTACAAGATCCTTAGCCTTCCATCTTCACAAGAACAATGGAGAGAAGAGAAAAATCGGCTACTGTTCACGTCCTTCAAGAATCCCCCTTTGATGGCCTCTTAAGGTGTTTAAATAGAGCTTTAGGAGGAAACCCTAGATTACCGCCACTTGACGGCCGATTTCGGAAAGGTTCCCGTGCGATCTGGGCTTAGGCCTCTTCATAAGAAATTTAGATCAGAAAGAGTAGATGAACTTGGGATTTTGAATCACTTGATTTGGATGTCGGACGCCCAAGATATGGCCTTTTAAAGAATTAGTATCTGTGCAGTTTTCCTAATTTGCCCCCAACTTATTGGCCCCGACTTTGAAGCGCTGTTTGAAGGCCCAAATGAGCTCGGATTTGGACAAACCATACCATTCCAGAAAGCTCAAGAAGTCCCCTTCAATATCTCTTAAGACATCATCTTCATTCTGGAATATTATCTTGGCCAAAATACTGAAGGAAGTGCAGGAGGTCAAATCTGCCAAAATTGCTCTTACTTCTCTATCTCCAATTTCCAAGATATCTCATTGCCATCAAGATGTATCATGCCCCATCTCATGCTCCATGTCCCTAAACCTGGAAAAATAAAATAAAATAGTGTGAAGCCCAATTCCTATAAAATAAAATGAAATAAAATCAAGATGAATGAAATAACACAACTAATGTGCAAAAAGGACTAAATATGAGGGCTAAATAGTATGAAAATATGTGCTCTATCAAATTCCCCCACACTTGGACTTTTGCACTCCTGGGCAAAACACTAAACACTAACAAAAAGGATGGCAAAGAATGCAAAATGAGAGGCATGGCAAGTTTTATAGGAATTCAACATTTCAAAGATCATCTTTCTTACACTTCCCAAACAAACAAGTAGCATGGCAATTTCACTTGGCAAGGCGAGTCAAAATAAGCAGACCATGATAGAATAAGAACATGCTCTCAAGTTCCTCAAATGCTATGCCCAAATCCACCCAATCATAATTCCACTACCAGATATGCTCATCTTCTAAATCTCCACTCTCAGTGCTTTATGCATGCAAATCAAAAGGACTTTTATTCATGGCTCAAACATGGTAAGGTGGGAGGGATAGGAAGATAACAATGAAAAGTAAACTTTAGGAGGAAAGAAAACATTCAAGACAATCCCAAGATCAATGAAGAACTATTAAGCAAGCAGAAAATAGAACCCTTCTTTTTTTTTTTTTTTTCTTTTTTTTTTTTCGCATGGTGGGTGCGTTTTACGCTCCATCCCACCTTGGTGAGTGCGTTTTACGCTCCATCTCACCTTGGCCTTTGGCCTTTCTATCTTTTTTTTTTTTTTTGATTCCAAAGGACTTGCTTAATTTTTTTTTTTTTTTTTTTTAATCAAGGGATGCAATGAATGTTCTTCAACCTAAAGAAGGGAAAAGATCACTCTTTTTTTTTTTTTTTAGGTATAAAATGAAAGAATGCCTTAATCATCTTTTCACATGCATGAGCACTGATAGCTTCAATAAAGGATCAAAACAAGTTCTGGAATGATACCCATAATTCAGTGGATGCAGGCATAGCATAAGAAAGGACAAGAACATGCACAAATATCCCCACAAAGACTACCTCAATCAACTCACCAAGCCAAACTCATTTCCAATTCACTTGAAAGCCCAAAAAGATAAGATCAACTTTCTAATCATGCTAAATTCTTTCAAACTCAATTTGCCTCATTTTGCAATTTGTTTTTTTTTTTTTTTTTGTTTTTTTTTTGTTTTGTTTTTTTTTTTTTTTTTTTTGGTAAATGCAATTTTCTAAAACTCCTCCCCCCACACTTAAACATTACATTGTCCTCAATGTAAGCATGCAGCAAGAATCAAGTATAGGACAAGTAAATAATGAAGAAAATAAGGAGAGAGGAACAGCCTGATGTTGTCAATTGTAGGCGGCGTTGAGGAGATGCAACTCCTCCATGGTATGCTCCTGAAAGCTCTCGTAGAATGGCTTAAGCCGCTGCCCGTTGACTGTGAATCGCCTTGTGGTTGACTCATCCATAAGCTCAACTGCACCATAAGGAAAAACATGAGTAACCACAAAAGGACCAATCCAACGAGAACGCAACTTACCTGGCATTAGTTTCAGACGGGAGTTGTATAGGAGGACTTTCTGGCCAACTTCGAACTCTTTCTTGTTGATCAATTTGTCATGAGCAGCCTTAGTTTTTTCCTTGTAAATTCTGGAGTTCTCGTATGCTTCCAATCTCAATTCCTCAAGCTCTTGCAATTGAAGCTTTCGTTGGGATCCAGCCTCTGTCATATCCATGTTGCATTGCTTTACCGCCCAATAGGCCTTATGCTCGATCTCTACCGGCAGATGACATGCTTTTCCAAAGACCAATCGATATGGGGACATGCCAATAGGAGTCTTGTAGGCCGTGCGGTAGGCCCAAAGTGCATCTTCCAACCTTTTGCTCCAGTCTTTCCTGTTGGGCTGGACTGTCTTCTCTAGAATATGCTTGATCTCTCTGTTTGAAACCTCAGCCTGCCCATTGGTCTGTGGATGGTAGGGCGTCGCCACTTTATGTAAGACTCCATACTTTCGGAGCATGGATTGCATCGTTCTGTTGCAGAAGTGGGATCCTTGATCACTGATGATGGCCTTGGGAATGCCAAACCTGCAGAAAATATTAGATCGAACAAAATCTGTAACCACAGAAGAATCATTAGTCCTGGTGGCTTTAGCTTCCACCCATTTCGAAACATAATCCACAGCCAAAAGAATGTACAAAAAGCCAAAAGAGACAGGAAAAGGACCCATGAAATCAATGCCCCAAACATCAAAGATCTCACAAAATAGTAAGGGTTGCTGAGGCATTTCATTCCTACGTGATATTGATCCTGTGTGCTGGCAACGTGTGCAATTCTTACAAAATGTATGAGCATCTCGAAAAAGGGATGGCCAATATAAACCTGAGTCTAGGACCTTTCTAGCTGTGCGTTGAGGACCAAAGTGACCACCACATGCAAGTGAATGACAGAAATGCAAGACTGAAGCAAACTCAATATCGGGCACACATCTCCTAAGGACTTGGTCACTACACATGCGCCATAGATATGGATCATCCCATACATAGTACTTGGCCTGACTTTTAAATTTACTTAGCTGATCTCTCTTAAGATGGGCAGGGATATCAGATGCAGCTAGAAAATTAACAATGTCAGCATACCAGGGCTCAGTACCATGCAAGTGATAGAGTAACTCATCTGGGAAGTCATCTTTGATAGGCTGACAGTCCATGGTAGTGGCATCTGAAGAGGAAGGAAGCCTGCTCAAATGATCAGCCACAAGATTCTCAGCTCCACTCTTGTCTTTGATCTCAACATTGAACTCTTGAAGTAGGAGCATCCACCGTATCAACCTAGGTTTGGCATCGTGCTTCTTCAAGAGATATTTCAAAGCTGCATGATCAGAAAACACAACAACATTAGAACCCAGGAGATAAGAGCGAAATTTATCTAAAGCAAACACAATGGCAAGAAGCTCCTTTTCAGTAGTGGTGTAGTTTGCTTGGGCGTTGTCCAGAGTGCGCGAGGCATAAGCAATGACATGTGACTTCTTCTCCACTCGTTGTGAAAGGACAGCACCAACGGCATAATTGAAAGCATCACACATGAGCTCGAATGGTAAGTCCCAGTTGGGTGGCTGAATGATGGGTGGGGAAGTCAAGCGCCTCTTAAGCTCCTCAAAGGCCATTTTGCAAGACTCATCAAATTTGAATTCCACATCCTTCTGAAGCAGGTTGGACATTGGAAGGGCAATCTTGCTGAAGTCCTGGATGAATCTCCTGTAGAATCCTGCATGTCCAAGGAAAGAACGTACCTCCCGCACAGACGCGGGGTAAGGCAAAGAAGAAATGATATCGACCTTGGACTTATCAACCTCTATACCCCTCTTGGAAACAACATGACCCAAAACAATCCCCTGCTCAACCATGAAATGACATTTTTCAAAATTTAGGACAAGATTCTTCTCAACACATCTCTCCAGGACTCTACCCAAACTGATTAGACACTCATCAAAGGAGGTCCCATAAACAGAAAAGTCATCCATGAAAACTTCCATGCAATGCTCAAGTAAATCTGAAAATATACTCACCATGCATCGCTGGAATGTACCTGGGGCATTACATAGACCAAATGGCATCCTCCGGTATGCAAAAGTGCCAAAGGGGCAGGTGAAGGTGGTCTTCTCCTGATCCTCCGGTGCTATGCAAATCTGAAAATAACCAGAAAAACCATCAAGAAAGCAGTAATGGGACTTTCCAGCTAACCTCTCTAGCATCTGATCAATGAATGGGAGTGGGAAATGATCCTTTCTAGTAGCTTGGTTGAGCCTCCTATAGTCAATGCAGACTCTCCAACTGTTCTGCACTCGCATGGGCACTAGCTCATTCTTCTCATTGGCTACCACTGTGAATCCTGTCTTCTTTGGAACTACCTGCACTGGACTCACCCACTTGCTATCAGAAATAGGATAAATAATGCCAGCTGAAAGTAGTTTACTTACCTCTTTCTTGACCACATCTAGAATGGTGGGATTGAGTCTCCTTTGGGGCTGTCTCACTGGTCGAGCTTCTTCCTCTAAATGAATCCTGTGCATGCATAAGGAAGGGGATATACCAGGAATGTCTGCAAGTGACCAACCTATGGCTCTCTTATGTTGCTTCAACAGATTCAGCAACTTCTCCTCTTGGTCAGGATGAAGGTTGTTGGCAATGATCACGGGTAGCTTGTCTCCATCCGCCAAGTAGGCGTACTTCAGATTCTCGGGCAGGGGCTTACACTCCAAGGTGGGTGGCTGTTGAATTGAAGGCACCAGTCTGCTTATGTTGTCACCTACCTGCAATACATTCTCAACAACAGAAACTTCCTCTATGGGAGGCACATCAGAATCGCATATAGTATGAGAAGGTGCACTCTCAACAATACTCAGAAACTCATCTATTTCAGAACAAGCACTACACTTACTAGGTCCATCATGACACTGAAGGCAATGCATATCATCAGGAAAATTATGGATAGTGGGGAATTCAGACTCAAGATCATACAACTCAACACATGCTTTCTCCACCATTAAGTCAATAAAGTTAACATGCAAGGTAGAATGATCTTCTAAGGGATACTTCATGGCATCAATGATATTGAATTGAATAGTGTTACCAGCGAACTCCATAGATAAAGTACCCTCATGCACATTAATTATTGTTCTTGCAGTTTTCAAGAAAGGTCTACCTAGAATGAGTGGTGCGTGTCCAGGTGTGTGATCATCCTCCATATTCAAAACATAGAAGTCAACAGGGAATATGAAATCTTTTACCTTCACTAACACATCCTCTAATACTCCCTCAGGGTATGCTGTGCTCCTATTTGCCAACTGGATCACCACTCCTGTAGATGTCAATGTGCCTGCACCTGCCTGCAAAGAAGAATACACAGATTTAGGCATCACATTAATAGAGGCTCCTAAATCTAACATAGCATTATGAAATTGCAAATTTCCAATAGTGCAAGGAATGGTGAAAGTCCCTGGATCTTTGCATTTCTGAGGCATGGCAGGTTGAATCAATGCTGACACATTTCTTCCCAAATTGATCTTTTCATTTCCTTTCAGTTTCCTTTTGTGGGTGCACAAGTCTTTGAGAAATTTGGCATACTTGGGAATTTGTCTGATGGCCTCCAAGAGTGGTATGTTCACCTCAACTTTTTTGAAAGTTTCCATGATCTCCTTGTCTAACTCAGCTTCTGCTCTCTTTTTATTTTGAGTGGCTCGATGAGGAAATGGCAGTGGATGGTTGTAAGAAGTCTCTCCTCTATCTTGATCAATGGTGGGCTGCTTATCCTTTTGAATGGGAGGAGGCTGATCTTCTTTTTGGCTTTCTTGTTGCTGCCCAAATTCTGGTTGTGGAGAGGGTTGGCTGCTCAACTCCTTACCACTACGGAGAACGATAGCACTTACATTGCCCCTTGGATTTGAAACTGGCTGTGAAGGCAACTGACCCGAACCCTGACTCCGTAGCTCACTGATATTGGTTGCAAGCTGTCCAATCTGTGTCTCCAAATTTTGTATGGCAGTGTCGGTCCTTTGCTGAAACTGGAGATTGTTGGCAACGAGCTGCTTCATGATATCTTCCAAGCTTGATTCGGATTTAGGGGCTGGTTGTTGTTGCTGCATTGGTTGACTTGGTCTTTGTGCATTGAATCTGTGCTGCTGAGGTTGCTGATGATGTGGCTGGAATGGCTGGTTGGAAGGACCTCCATACCTCAAGTTTGGATGATCTCTCCACCCTGGATTATAGGTGGCAGCATATGGATCATATCTGTGTTGCTGCTGATGATGTTGTGGCTGCTGATGATGCTGTGGCTGGAAGGGTCTTCCTGGAAAAATGCCAGCACAAGCTTCTGTATTCTCCTGCAATTGAGGACATTGGTCAGTAACATGGGAAGATAATGAACAAATACCACATACCTGCTGAGATTGGGACTGTCCTTTATCAAGGGCTAGCTGTCTGACCATGGAGGCCAATTCCTCCAGTTTGTTCTCTATCCTCTGTTGGTCATTGATGGAAGCAACACCAATCTCATTAGCCTGTCTCATGGGAATGGCTGACCTGGTACCAAACTGTTGGGCATTCTGTGCCATCTTGGAGATTAGCTCTTGAGCAGCTGCTGGTGTCTTTTCAGAGAGGGCTCCTCCACTAGCTGCATCCACCAAATACCTATCCATTGGAATAAGACCTTCATAGAAGTACTGGATCAGCAGCTGGTCACTGATTTGATGGTGTGGACAACTAGAACACAGTTTCTTGAATCGCTCCCAATACTCATGTAATGTCTCCCCATGATTCTGCCTTATGCCACAAATTTCTTTCCGAATGGCGGCTGTTCGAGATGCTGGAAAGAACTTCTCCAAAAAGATTCTTTTAAGCCCATCCCAACTTGTGATGGCAGCAGGTGGTAGGTAGTATAACCAATCCTTTGCAGCTCCATCCAATGAAAATGGAAAGGCCCTAAGCTTTATCTGCTCCTCATCAACTCCTTGTGGCCTCATTGTGGAGCAAACAACATGGAATTCTTTGAGGTGCTTGTGCGGATCTTCACCTGCAAGGCCATGAAACTTGGGAAGCAAATGGATTAGCCCAGATTTCAATTCAAAGGTTGCATCCAATTGGGGATATTGAATGCATAAAGACTGGTAGTGCACATCAGGGGCAGCCAATTCTCTAATGGTTCTACCATCCAAATGACCATGATTTACAATATTTCCATTATTTCCATTTTGATTGTGTTCATTCCCATTAGCTGCCATTGTGTTTAAGTCAGGGATAGGTATAGAAACAGAAATAGAAAGAATATCAGATGCAACAGAAGGAATATCAGATGCAATGGCAGAAGAGGTAGGAGGATTATCAGCTATCCGAAGCTCTAACTCTCTAGCCTTCCTTTGCTTCCTAAGGGTCCTTTCTATTTCAAGGTCTAGGTCAATTGGTATACCCTTAGAGGATCTGGTCATGCACAAAATTTCAACACAAAAACACTGAGGGACCTAAAAACACTAAAAGCCACACAAAATCAACCACTGAGAAACACAAAATGGCCCAAAAAGTGGTCTAAACGTTGGAATTTGGCCAAAAAAGGGTCTCCTCACTGCATCGCAGTGACATTGATTCCTCACACCCCCATTTCTTTGGACACCAAAAATCAGCCCAATCGGAGCAAGTGAAAAAATGTGAACAGTAACTATTTGCCTCAAAATCGTTTTTTTTTTTTTTTTAAAACAGGCTCCTATTTTGCCTCAAAAACCACTCTAAATGTAAGAAAACATCAAGGGAAGCATATAGACATGAAATAACATCAAGTAAGGATGAGAAAGGAAGAGGATAGAACCAGTTTCTTGATCTCAATCCTTAAATATTGCTATCTGTCATGGAGGCTGTCAAATCTGCTGAATAGGAGTCTTCTGTTTTGCACTTGCTGATTTTTGTTGCTATCTCTTGCACTTGGATGCAGCTTGCTGGTCTCCTACAAAACAGAGAATAAGAGTTTTCTATCAGAAAATAGAATAAGAGAAGAAGAGAAGAAGAAAAGAAGAGAATAAGAGAAGAAGAGAATAAGAGTTTTCTGTTTTTTTGCTGGTCTTCTTGATCTTCTTGATTTATTTATGGCATAAACTTGGTACGTGGCGTTGTATCTAGCAGTGCCGAGTATGGTTAACTCGCTTTGGACCAGTAGCCCGCAACCAGCTAGTTTCCAACCTATATACCAAGTAGCAACCACAATTTTTTTTTTAAATCAGTCTTCTTTGACAGAAACGAAATTGGTTCCCCGGCAACGGCGCCAAAATCTGATCAGGGCTGTCGAACACCAATAGATTAGATAGTATGATGATGCGGATTTGCAATATAGGTGCAACCCTAAGTCGTCTCCCAACGAACCTCAAACGGATCTGTCAAAACAAGGCTAAACAAGGGGGGAGTTTTTGATGAAAAACAGAAAACAAAATGAGCAAGAACACAATAAATCAAGATGCAATCAGTTGCAAACCAATCCTTCTATCCCAGTTTTCATTGCCTTCTCAATAAACCATTTGTTTAGTTTTAATCCTCAAATCGAAAATCAGAAAAATCCTTTAACAACCGCCAAAGATTTGGAAGAAAACCAATAAACAGATTTCAGAAACCTCTTAATTCAATCTATCAGTTTTAATTCCCCTTATTGCACAGATTCGAGACTGATTGGATTACCATCCAAACAGGTTGTTCTTGATTCCAGTTAAAGCCTCAACCGAGCACAAAAACCTTGGATTCTCAAACAAAGACAATGCATGCATTCATCCAACCGGTATCAACACATACACAGATTTAAGAGAGAACGAAAACAAGAAAACAACAAAGTTAAAACTAAAACAAACAGATTTCCATTAAATCCAAGACTCAAACCGGGAACAAGGATGGTGTTGCAACTTGATTACAAGATCCTTAGCCTTCCATCTTCACAAGAACAATGGAGAGAAGAGAAAAATCGGCTACTGTTCACGTCCTTCAAGAATCCCCCTTTGATGGCCTCTTAAGGTGTTTAAATAGAGCTTTAGGAGGAAACCCTAGATTACCGCCACTTGACGGCCGATTTCGGAAAGGTTCCCGTGCGATCTGGGCTTAGGCCTCTTCATAAGAAATTTAGATCAGAAAGAGTAGATGAACTTGGGATTTTGAATCACTTGATTTGGATGTCGGACGCCCAAGATATGGCCTTTTAAAGAATTAGTATCTGTGCAGTTTTCCTAATTTGCCCCCAACTTATTGGCCCCGACTTTGAAGCGCTGTTTGAAGGCCCAAATGAGCTCGGATTTGGACAAACCATACCATTCCAGAAAGCTCAAGAAGTCCCCTTCAATATCTCTTAAGACATCATCTTCATTCTGGAATATTATCTTGGCCAAAATACTGAAGGAAGTGCAGGAGGTCAAATCTGCCAAAATTGCTCTTACTTCTCTATCTCCAATTTCCAAGATATCTCATTGCCATCAAGATGTATCATGCCCCATCTCATGCTCCATGTCCCTAAACCTGGAAAAATAAAATAAAATAGTGTGAAGCCCAATTCCTATAAAATAAAATGAAATAAAATCAAGATGAATGAAATAACACAACTAATGTGCAAAAAGGACTAAATATGAGGGCTAAATAGTATGAAAATATGTGCTCTATCAAGTACCAGATGTGGGGCCTAGCAGCAGTAGTCAATAGTGTGTGTACGTGGAGCCGCTCAAGAACTAAAGATGTCTAGGAGTTTTATAGTGTCTTGTCAGTTTAGGATTACTTTATATTTTCAGTTGAGAGATTTTCCTTAGTCAATGGATTATGTTTTCATTTTATTTTGACTCAGAGTTTTTATTTCAGTTTGATTGATATGTTTAGTTATGATTGACCAATTGAGTTACTCCAGATTTCAGTTCCAATATCGATGTCTGGCTCACTAGGGGAGTCTGGTAGTGACTTACAGTAGGGGATGGCCGAGATGCAAGGTATGTTAGCAGGATTGATATGGGTGGTTGATACCCTAGTAACTAATCAGGTAAGGCAACCACAAGTACCACAAGAAGTAGAAGGCAGTGGAGGCGATCTGCCAGTTGCTCCAACCGCTCCAGTTGTGGAGGCAAATACAGGGAGTTAGCTATTAAGAGATTTCGTGGCCTTCTAAGCACCAACTTTCCGTGAAGGCACAGATGTAGCAATGATAAAGAATTGGATGCTATCAATAGAGAAGCATCTCTGTACTCGAGGCATAGGGATGAACTGGGTCAAATACTATTAATTGGGCCAAGTTATCTATCGATAGCATCCAATATTGCTAATTGGGCATGTGGCCGTGGGCGCTTGGAAGGTAAGGAAATAATGGAAAAATAGAGGAAAAAAGGAAAAGAAATAGGAAAAAAATTGTGAAAAAATTCTAGAAAATTATGAAAAAATTGTAAAATATGTTTTATTAATTTTCCTAAAAATTTGGTTAGGAAATATACCCGAGCACGTATTCTAAGATAAGATATGTGTACCGAGGTAGCCCAAAAAGCTTGAACAAGGTGAGTGGTTTTCCCCAGAAATTTATACATGATATCTTTTGCCTAAATTGAGCATAAGAGTTGCCAAATTATATGCAATTTATGTGCATCTTGTCATATCTATACTAGTTTTTATTACATCGATAGTGTTGATATTTCACTTGACATGATACTATTGACATATCAATACTTGTGTTGGGGTGGGATGTTGCCCTGGTAGTGTAGCCACATTTCCCCAAAGCGAAGTTTGCTAGAATAACTAGAGGTCTCCCGTGTCGAGGATGGATTTCCCCAAAGGGATGTTTGCTGGGAGGATTCTCTAGGGTTCCATGTCGGGGCTAGAATACTGGTGAAAGTTGTGGGACCCCCTTCCTGGATACCCCGACCAAGTCGAAGAACCCGAGCAAGGGCCCGCACGAGGGGAAAGAAATAGAATAAAAACTACCTCGACCTACCAGGCATGCTCAACTTGGATCATCCATACTCATACATAAGAAACAACAGTGGAAGCATAATACATCCTAGGCATGCATAAAAAGATAAATGGTCACAGGGTTACATGGCATATACATGCACATATACAAAATCGTGCCAAGCACTCAAAAGCTAAACGTCTATGGCACAACGCTACAAGATAAACACACAAAAATAGGATTTGCTAGAATTGCCCTATACACCACCTATCAAAATAGCTCAAGGACCGCTAGCCTTGCCGTTATACTTAGCCTTGACTTTACCTGGAATGAAGGGAAGCAAGAGTGAGTCACAAGACTCAGCAAACATATAAGAAATGAAAGGCTGACAAGAGTAAGGGAGCTAATAGAATAACTCGCACCCAAGTGCAAAACTCATCCAAATCATGACAACCAACCATACACCACATGTCCATGAATCACTTGACAGGAATATAAAAATGTCTCATAATAAAATATGAAAATATTGGTCCTTAGGGCCCACATAAGACACACGGCACCCAAGTCTCTATCACAAATCTATCGCTGCCTTGGAAGGTAGCTAAACCTATAACTCGAGCCGAGGCTCACTTGAGTGGGAGCGACCAACATTCGTCTTTGAAACTAGAGTCGAAGCTGAAACTAGAGTCGAAGCTAAAATTGGAGCCAAAGCTGTAACTCGAGTCGAAGCTCGCTCGGCATGCTAGACGACTGAGAAATATCCACACACACCCACATGACACTAGTAACCATGCAATGCACAAATATAATGTAGTGGCATAATGAGCATAAACGATGATACAAAGCCCCATAAGCCATGCATCAAGCCCTGCTCGCCTATATAGGAAATCACATACAATGCAGTGCTTGTGTATAATGCAGAGGCATAGTGAGCATAAACAATGATACACAACCACATAAGCTATGCATCAAGCCCTGCTTGCCCCAATAGGAAGACACAATTAAAGCGATATGCCCGTGATTAAGCACACAAGTCTCATGGCTACATGCATTTGAAGTAATAAAATACTGGAAATTAAATTTACAGAGACCACATGCATACTTTCGGCCACAACACATGCCTTCACTACACTTTAGAAACCAACCCCTATACAACCTAGCTTCATTCCAGCAATAATAAAAGGGGAAAACAAGCCCTTCACGCTAATAAGAGAAGACCCATCAACTGGAAAAGATTCAACCAAAATGGAGAAATTACCAAAAAGAGGCTATAATCCTCAAAATGTTCCATCCGTAACTCACTGTTAAGAAATCCTCAATAATAATCTTATCATAAAGGAGACTCTAACTACAACCAATAATACAACATAGCTTAACAGTAACTAAAATAACAATTAAATCTCAAGAATGAAAGACTCTCTTACGCACAACACATTGGTTATTAAGAAGGTCATGAGAATAACAAGCTTGCATAACCAATGAAGGAGGAGAAGAAGGAACTTGAAAAAGCGAAGGAAAAGGAACGGGATGTTTACAAAGGAGAAGAGAAGCTTGCTTAATATGCGAAGAAGAGAATCACCTGTCAAACTCTTCACTTTCTTCCTTTTTTTTCTTTTTCCTATCGTTCTCGGCCGAACTCACTGCCCACAACTCCCTTCTCTCATTAATCACTCTATTATATAGCTAGGAGACAAGGAATAATGGGCTTAAACGCATGCCTAACTACATGGAAAGCCTCTACCACCACTCTAAAGTTGAGAAAATGGCTCTGAAACTCACATCCAAAAAATGCATCTGTCAGATTTAAGAAGATACCCAGATGCCCCAGCCTGGATCCGGATTTGAGAAGCTTTTAATGAACAATGGAGGGTTTTAGACAGATTCGACATTCTTTCAAATTTTGGGCTTAACTCTCTCGTCCAAACTCTAATTGAGGTGATTCAAGATGATATGAAAAGATAAGAGAAAGATATAAATATTTCATGTTTTACATTTTGAGCAATTCGGGCTGAATCACTGTCTAAATTTAGCTTAAAATTAGAAACAAAATGCTGGAATGCAGCGTTGATGAGATTTTGGGCAGCTTCGAAATATCTTAGTAATTTAGCCATAAATCTCTCATATAAGCTCCAATTGGAGTGATTAAAGATGGTATGGAAATATAAGAGAAATATCTACAACTTTTATGCTTTAAGTTTTTAAAGATTCGGACTCCATCTAGATCAAAATCAGGTCGCAAAGCAAAAGCAATTTTCTGGAACTTGGGTCATTCGAATGCTATGGGAAGACATCCGAATGTAAGAACAACATTAACCCTCAATTCATTCGAATGAGCTACTGCTGCATTTGAATGACACTCATATAACTCACCAGAAACTCAAAATTCATTTGAATGAGCTACTACTGCATTCGAATGACACTCACATAACTCAACAAAAACTCTCAATTCATTCGAATGAGCCCAAGACTCACATCCACTCATCTTAATGACACCAATAACCACACAAACACATCTGAATACCACAAAACACATTCGAATGTCTAAACTACACTTCCAAAATAACCTTACACACATTCGAATCTTCTAACTTAGGCCCAATACTTGATTAATAATTACCAAAAACAACATATTAAACATTAAGGCTTATCACTCAATCCTCAAAACATGACACAACATTAATTAATTAAATTCAGGTCATTACATAAGCTACGCTAGGATGTTTGTTTATTCATGTCCATGTTTCATACATTCACGAAAACTGTTTTAAGCTCTTACTTAGAAGATTCATCTTCTAATGTTGGACTTTTGTCCCTGGAATATTCAACATTCCAAGCGATACGAGCAGACAAAAAGGTAAAGAGGTTGTTGAAGTCTGACCATGTTGGTAGTCATGTGATAGGTCCTACGACAAGGCTAGGACTAGTTGTATTAGTTATTTTTATGTTGAATTTGTTTGATGAAAATTGTAATATTGAGGTTATTAAACGATTTGTATGGATTACTTTTATTGCAATTACAATATTCTATTAGGTTTTAATCCTTCTTCCATAAGTGTTTTAAGTATCATTCCTTAGCTTTTCATATGGAATGTTAAACATGTGTATGTTGGGGATTTGTAAATACGGTACTCAAGGCATTAAGAGATGGTACTGTGGAAAGACAATGTATACATATGTGTTGTAAAGAAATCTCAGCATAGTAACATGCCTTTAGAAGAGCATGGTGTTACACATGTGATGAAGCCTAAATTTGGAAAGCAGCAGAGTAATTAGATTATCTTACCTTGAGAATGTATTGGTCGGTGCTCAAAGGTTATGAGATGATAGATTTAAGTTGAATCCTCAAATTATAAGAAATAAAATAAATAATTAAGGAACGTAAGAAATCTCAAAGTGGTGTGGGATGCAGACAAACATTTTAATTAAAAGAAATAAAATATTTTACCTTAAAAATCTTTTTCAAATTTTTATTCTTTTATATTTGTTTGCATTGTAAAATATTTTTCAAAAATTCATTAATATTTTTATATTATTTTTCTATATTTGTTTGCATTATAAAATATTTTTTAAAAATTTATTATACATTTAAAAATTTATTATAAGTATAAAATTTATTGCCCCCTTTGATTTTTGAAGGGAAACGCCAACTCTTGGTGTTTCATGCAAGAGTTTTATCAATTTTTGTTGTGCCATAGAATTCCCGAGCGGATATAGGGGGTATTTTGGTCATTTGGCACAAGGTGGGTGAATCCCACTAGTGGTCCCAAGCTGGGACACATTTAACAAGAAGAATTTGATATTTTACTCTTGTATTTAGTTTTAATAATGAAAAACATATATTGGCTTAATCCCTAACTCATGAGTCAAAGCTATGATTTTCACATATATCAATTTCAAGATCAAGTTAAACTATTTTGTTCAAATGAAAGCCAAGTTAATTTCATTCTTATACATATGGAGATTTGCAAAAAAAAGTATTAAACATTTAAAAGAATCTCCTAAGATGTTTCTCAAAATTAGCCTTGAAATCGTTGGTCAAAATAATTCTAAGGCAAAAGACCAATTAGAACATGTTTTTGAAAGTGTGTTTATTTTGAAAAACTATCTCCCTATATTTTGATATCTAATATCCATTGGTGATAAAATAATTTTTAATGAATTTTTCATGATATAGGAAGTATGTATTTTGGAGGTGGTAATATTGCTAAATCCCGAGTTTGTACTAAAATCAAAATTCTATTTTCTTATGGTTATAGATTTTGATTTTTTAGATATTTTTATTGAATCCAAATAGGGGGTACATTCTTATTTACATTTATGTAATAAAGTAATGGAAGGTAAAATATAAATTAAAGAAAATGAGGACATTTACTTAAACTAAAGAAATATAAATATATTGTAATGTTTTGAAGCTTCATCTGTCGACTGCATATTTTATTCTGTTGACTATCTCAATTGCTTCTGTCGATTATGTACCTTGAAACTATCAACTATGCATAGGCATCAGTCGACTATCTTGTGTTCTATCGACTATCTTGTTTATCTTGTCGACTGCTATATTTGTTCTGTCGACTATCTTTGTGTATGATAGTGGAAATTTTCTTCACATTTTTTGTTCAATCAACTATAGATTTGGCTTTGTCAACTATGACTTATTTTTATTCAAAAATATAGTTAACTGACCTATTTAGTCTGTCGACAGTTTGTGTCTCTGACAATCTCAAACGGCTAGTTTATCATTCTCCAACGGCTAGTTTATCATTCTCCAACGGCTAGTTTCAAGCAAAGCTTTTGGGAAGCCTATAAATACATATCAAGGAGATCAAGTAGAGACAAATGGACGGAAATGAATTGAATTGAGTTTACATTTATACTCGTTTGTATTTATAGTGACTGTGCTTCATTTTTTTCTTTCTTCAAGGATTCAATTTTAATTTGTATTAATTCATTCAAGCCTTGTCGTGTATTTTGAGAGAACTTGTAACTAAGAGTGTCAACTCTTAGCATCTCATTAACATTTGTATCACTCTTATTTTCCTATCTTGTTGTGCTAAAGGACTTGTTTGTTGAAGCAAGGGGTTGTAAAACCTAGCTAGGTGCTAGAGGCCTTGCTTGTATAAGTAGGAGGTTGTAATTCCTAGTCTTGGACTAGAGGACCTATTTGGTTTAAGTAAGGGGTTTTAGTGGATTGTTTTGAAAATTCTTAGCGAGGAGCTAAGGTAGTGGATTAGGCTTGGGTTGAGCCGAACCACTATATATCTTGGTGTTCTTATGTGCTTGTGTTTTTTGATCTATTTATCTTTCCAAGTATTTCATTATTCCTTACTTGATTCATATATTTAGCCTCTTATTGAAAAAGATTTCAAGGTTTTCAAGTTATTTTTAAAATAACCAATTCACCCCTCTGTTAGTGTGTGCCATAGCACCTCCCGATATAACAAAATTATGGTCAAATAGCCAAAGAAGCATTGCTAATGGAAAATGAGTAAATATGCTAAGCTTGGGGGGCAAAATGGTCTTAAGGCAAAATGAGTATAAATGGTGAAGTAAAAGGCAAAAAGATGGGGCTTCTTGGCGATTTCTGGGCTCTCTAGCAGCCTGCTTTCCGAGAGGATTTATCCTCTCGACGGTCCATCCCGTAAAGGTCAGCCACCTCTCGCAGCCATGGTAGGTTCTCAAAAAGGGAAGTAGGCATCCTGGCTAAGCCGGGCTCCTCTCGGCTAAGCGAGGCAGTCCCTCAAAGAGTAGTCTGGCTCTCGGTAGCCATGACGAGGCTCTATCTCAGGAAGCCCCTCGCTGCTGTAATTCTCTCTCTCAGTCGCTCCTTCTCAGAAAGGTCCCTGTCTCCCCGGAAATCGCCTCTGCAGGGCATCGCGGTGTTGCCCTTGGTAAGTTGCTCTCGGCGAGGTCTCTCAGAGAGACCTCTTACTGAGAGCTCTCTGTTTCTCCTCTCGGCGAGGTCTTTCCGAGAGACCTCTTGTCGAGAGCTTTCTCTCGGGAAGGCCTTTTAGAGAGAGGCCCATCCATGAGAGATGTTTTTCGCAAGCTTCCTTTTCGCAATCTTCTTCGTCTCGCTTGTTCTTTGGTCTTATTCCCTACCATTAGCATATAACCTATATATATACACACACACAACATATAGATCTTTCGTAAATAGTAGAGAGATGGATGGACCATGGGGTTATTATATGGTGTAAAGGCAGGCCATACTTTTATGATGCACCCTCGTGTCCTCACATCACATAATATATGTATATATAATGCTATATGATGTTCATATAATGCTTGCATGGCTCCATACATGATATGTCTATTGAATGTAATATAATATGTTTACATCCGTGGAATGTGATATATCCCTTAAGAGAGTAATGGTTAAGTAAGTATCACCCCGAGGCATCTCTCACTAAGCCTAGAGCTATGCCCGAGCAGGCTCCCTAGGGGCTGAGACCCTGCTTTGGTAATCCGTCGTGAGGCCCACCTTCTCTCGGAGGGGCCCCTAGGTTGATCAGCCCTTCGAGAGGATTCCTCTTAAGCTTGTTCATATGCTACCAACGTGTACGTACATCTCTGGTTCCCTGCAATAGTACTAAGATTGATCCTCTCTCGTCAAGAAAGGTATAACTTGTTGGAACGAGAGGTCCTATGACACACACTAAGAGGGAGGGTGAATTGGTTATTTTAAAAACTTGATAGAACTTGAAATCCTTTTGATGAAAAATTAAAATTCAATGCAATCGAGAATTGGATAGGTGTTTGACAATAAAGAGAGTTTAAGTACACAAGCACACAAGAACACCAAGATATATAATGGTTCGGCTTAACCCAAGTCTAATCTACTATCTTAGCTCCTCATTAAAGATTTTTCAAACAATCTACTAAAACCTCCTACTTAAACCAAGTAGGTCCTGTAGTCTGCGACTAGGAAAATTACAAAACCTCCAACTCAAATGGGCCCTCTAGCTACACAAGTTAGGAAATACAAGAAATGTAATAAAGAGATGATTTAAAAGATAAATCTCTTAGTTACAAGATCCCTAAAAATATGAAATAAGGCTTGAATGAATTAATACAAATTTAGATCAAAGCCTTGAAGAGAGAAAAATAAAGCACAGTCACTGTAAATACAAACGAATATAAATGTAAACTCAAATTAATTTCTTTTCAATTGATCAGCCTTCTCAAGACATCCTTGATTTGTATTTATAAGCATTCCAGGAGCCTTGCCCAAAACTAGCCATTTTGTGACCGTTGGAGAATAAAAACTAGCCATTATAGCTTTCTGCGAAAAGAGTTAGTTGACAGAAGACAATAGATAGTCGACAAATTCATAAATAAAACAAGGCATAGTCGACAAAAGAGATGGGATAGTCAACAGAACAAAAATATGAAGAATACTTATAACATTATACACACAAATAGTCGATGGAGACATTTTTGTAGTCGATAGAACTTGCACAATAGTCAACAGAATAAAACCCATAGTCGACTATTTATAGGCATAGTCGACAGAATATAGATACATAGTCGACTATTCAAAGGCATAGTCAGCAAATCAAAAAGCATAGTCGACAGATGCAATGCAAGGTAAGATTTCATTTGCATAGGAGGCTTCTGTCGAAATCGTTTGAGTTGATTAGAATTATCAAGGCAAGTATCCATCCCTATAATCCATTCTTAAAGGATCTTGTTTCAGTCATATTCTCAGTTATTCAAGATTTCTCATTCAGTTCTCAAAGTTTTATCAGTTATAGAGAAGTATACATACTTATATACATGCAATTATATCAGCGTACAATGAGTTTTGATAAGTTATGCATGATTTCTTACAACGTTTCATGTCTAATATGACCATTGAGTCATCTTGATATTATTCTATATCGACTGGGATTTGTTGTCCCAAGATTTCTTTCAGAATGGCGTAGATTTGTTATGTTTTGAACTAGATCAGTGTCTTTGTAATCGTCATGTTCTTTGTTTTTAAGTTGTAGTCATCTGGATGAGCCTTCTCATATCCGGATGGTTTGTCAAAGAATGTGAGTAGTATCCAGATAAGTTAAGAGATATCCTAATGGCTTTTAAGTGTTTATGTGAGTAGTATTCAGATAGCATGAGTGTTATTCGAATAAGTCTCTTGTATCATCTAAATGGCTTCTCTTCCATTTGAATGCTCTCCCAAGCATTGAGCCTTTCATCTAAATACATTAGTATACCATTCGAATGGGGTCCCTATACCATTCAAATGGCCTTGCAAAATCACGTTATAATGCTTGAGTTTTGCCAAATCCATTCGAATGGATTTTGGTGACATTCAAATGGTACTAGTGTGCAAGCTACTCACACCCAAATTTCCATGCATTACATCCAAATTTGGAACCAATATTACAAGAACTCCAAAGTTAAACGTGCTCGGAGTAGTGATAGGATGGGTGACCCCCTTGGAAAGTCTTCATGTTGCAACCCTTAAAATAAATAAATAAATAAATAAATATCAATAAATTCGGTATTTCAAGGGAAAATATGAGTAATATTTGGATTCCAATAATAGTAAGAACAACTTGTGCATTTCATACTTTTATGTGAAGTTATAATGTGGATATATGTGCAAACATCTTGTGTGAGCATGGAGCATGTTATTATGTGGAGCATGTCATATCGTGTGCTAGCATGTGTATGAGCATTACATTATAGCATAAGCGCCAGGTGGCTAGTCCGCGAGAATCCCACCAGTTTCAGTTAAAGGCATATTGCCCACAGTATGTGCTTACAGCTTTTATGGTTACAGGTTTTAAATTGAGCACGTATGTATTATAGATTATGTGGGCCTATG
Organism: Diospyros kaki; assembly: GCA_036245055.1. Classification (NCBI taxonomy): domain Eukaryota; kingdom Viridiplantae; phylum Streptophyta; class Magnoliopsida; order Ericales; family Ebenaceae; genus Diospyros; species Diospyros kaki. The sequence goes on from BSEG01000012.1 coordinate 23,499,475, forward strand.
AACCAAAGTTGCATTACCTGCATTTAGTTTACAGATTACGTGCATTGATGTTTTATTCATGCATCGTTCAGTATTTATTAGTTCCTCAGTACAAGATCAATTAGTATTTTATGAGTATCGATTTTCTTTGATTCAGCTTCAGTTATTCTTTTATATCTATTACTTGCTGAGCTTTGTAGCTTACCTTGTACTCTTTACCATTCTAGGTCCTAGCGAGGGAGTACCATATGTGAGGCCTAGTAGTGTTGGTCAGTAGTGTGTCTACGTGGAGTCGCTCAAGAACAAAAGATGTATGGGATGTGTTGGTGTCTTGTCAGTTTAGGAGTATTTTATATTTTCAGTTGAGAGATTTTTATTGGTCAGTGGATTATGTTTCCAGTTTATTTCGACTTAGAGTTTTTATTACAGTTTGATTAAGATGTTCAATTATGATTGATCATTTGAGTTACTCTAGATTTTAGTTTATCAGATAGTTATATTTTATTTTATCTATTTTCCTAGTAGCACCTCTTCTCGGGCAGTTCTAGGAGAGGGGTTGTTACACAAGAAGAACCAACACACCCCATCTGGGGGGCTGGAGGGTTTGCTCGCCGATTGGGTTCCCTGGTATGAAGTGTTAAATTTGATAAGCTATGACACACCAAGAGGGGGGGTGAATTGGTATATTAAAAATTCTTTTGATGCAAAAGAGATGTCATCTATGAAGACCATGGCTTCGTTAAATCTCAAGATTTTGAAATGGCACGATGAGGTATTTACCGTGTAAAGACAATCTCGTTTTGATAATGGAGAACACAAGAATGAAAAATATGAAATCTTTTTCAATAGAGGGTTTAAATATGTGAATCAAGAGAGGAATAAAGAAATTCTTGAAAAGATAAAAAGTAAAGATCACAAAGACAAGAGAACACAAGGATTTATAGTGGTTTGGTTTAACTAAGCCTAATCCACTACCTTAGCTCCTCACTAAGTATTTTCAAGCAAAACACTATAACTCTCCTATCACACTGGATAAGCCCTCTAGCATTAAGCTAGGAAGATACAAACATCTTGCTTGAATAAGCAAGCCTTGAGCAAAGCTAGGTATCACATAAAAACCTCCTACAAGTAAAGTAGTCCTTCTAATAAGACAAGTTAGGAAAATAAAAAATGTTACAAAATACGAGAGGGTCTGAGAAACAATATTCTCAGTTACAAGTTCTCTCAAAGATGAGGACAAGGCTTGAAAAGAATTACACAAAATAAATACAATGCCTTGAAAAGAGAACGAGATTACCAATGAAGCACAACAACAATTTTAGCACTTGGGAGCTTGTAGATAGATTGCTTAAGGTAATTTGAAATCTCCTTAAACTTGTATTTTTAGCCTCTTGAATGCCCATATTTGAATTAAGCCATTGTAAGTGGAGAGAGCACTTGAGTGCAAATGATGAACTAGCTGTTATGTGTTTCTACGAAGCAAACGGTCAACAGATTAGTAAAAATTCAAAATTCGATCAACAGATGCATAGGCATTGATCGACAGATGGCTTGCTCACCATAGAAGCATCAAGGATTAACATACTACCAGTCGATAGATGCAAGAGCATTGATTGACAGTTTCATGGGAAAATATAAGATTGGTTGACAGATGTCTAATCATCGATTGATAGATGAAGCCATCATTTAGAAGACACATACTGTCAGTCGGCAAATGCATAGGCATCAGTCGATAAGTGAAGGTCAATACAAAGGACCGGTCGAAAGATAACAAGCAATCTGTCGACAAATAGATATCTTCCAAAAGACACCCATTTTTTCGATCGACAGATGCATAAGCATCAGTCGACAGCTGGGTCAAAATTTGAAAAACGGTCGACAGGTTATATTAACCAGTCGACAGATGACCTTACTGGATTTGAAGAAAATGCTTCATTTGGAACCTATTTCGACTAACGACACTTATGACCTTTTGAATACTATTTTTCATAAGAGTATGCTTTGAAGATATTTTGTTTTTGATAATGAAAAATCATTTTTAATAAATTTTGCAAAAACAAGAGATGTTTTTCATCATTAAAACTAAAGTCTTTATATTTGAATCGTAGATCTATCATGTGATTCATCATTCTCCCCCTTTTTGATGTTGACAAAACATATACTTGGATTTTGTAAAATTTCAAAAATGATTCTATTCACCACAAATTCCCCCCCCCCTTTTTGTCATACGTTAAAAAGATTAAAGGCATTCAAGCATACATCATTTAAGCTAAGCTCCCCCTTAAACCAAAACATGGTTGTATTCCAAAGAGTTTGGAAATCCCAAAAATTAGCCATTCATAATCATAAACATTTAGATAATCTAAAAGCATCCACATAGTAAGAAGACATGTATTGAAGAGAAAATAACCATACATAATCCATCATAGTCATCGGCACAAAACATTGTTTAACAATAGAAAATATCAAAAAAACAAATGTGTGATACATAAAAGGAAACATTTAGATGTCTTCAGATGATGATGAAGCAGTTGGGAGACGAGATGAAATGAGATAAAAAAAGGTTGTCATGGCAACGATGAAGCTCCCTCAACTCATGTTGAACTTCTTCTCTAAAGCTTGAAAATTCTGACTTGAGTTTGGATAAGCCATGAATAAGATCATCAAGAATGGCAAATGATAAGGTTGGGACTGAGGATGGCTTGGCTAGAGTTACAGTCTTCCTTTTCTTACTCGCTTTTCCTCAGACCCATATTCCTCCTTCTTGAGCCACAAACCCTATTCTTATGGTCGTATTGCTATTTCTATGTTGTAAGGGGTTCAAATAAATTTTTCTTACACCTTGAAGAGCTCTTACTTCTTTTTCGAGAAGATCACTTTGAGCCATCCCATAAGGTAGTGATCGCTTACTTACTCTATATGACTTTCTCAAGTGATTCATAATAAGAAGTGAAAGATTTGGCTTCTCTTAGCCATAATACACTGCATGAGCCATAGATCCAGTCAAGTGACTTCAGAAAAATTTCCACTTCTAAGAATTAGCATTTGACAACAGATGAGATACAATATCCTAGTGTTTAGATTCATTCTAGTGGTTTCATTTATATAGGAGTTTATGGAGTCATCTTCATATACTTTTTTACTAACTTGTATGAGATCTTGTGTCCATGAAGTATAGTCCTCTCCTCCTTGAGGTATCCCAAATCGATTTTGAACCAAACCTAGGTTTATCTCAAAGTGGGTTTTGCCTATATTAGTTCTAAACCTCACATTAGATCTTTGGCCATTGAATAAATTATTAGCATTGGCATAAAAGGCTCGTATAACATCTTCTAGGATATCCTTATGTGTAGTCAAGAAATTCCACCATCCAAATTCCTTGAAAATGGTGATGTAGGGAAACTTAATACCTTCCCAAAAATCATTATCTAAATATCTACCAAGTAGTACCTCTCTAGATTTGAGCTTTTGAAGGTACCTTTCATTTTGGAGGTTACTCTCAAAGAGTTGAGGCTGAGGAAGAGAGTGCAAAAGAGAACTTTTGAAGGTACCTTTCATTTTAACTAGATTCTTTGTGTGCATCATGATGATGAATGAGGGATTGATTGATGATTAAAAGAAGAAAATTTGAGGAAAAGGTGATTAGAAGAGAGAAAATGAGAGGTAGAGAGTTGGATTTTAGAGAAATTAGGGCGTGGAATGAGAATGGGTGGTCGCCTGATCTTTTTAAAGACCAATCAAATCGGTAGACAAATCCTTTTATCAGTCGACATATAGGCAAAAATGAAGAAATGGTCGACAGATACAATACAATAGGTCAACAGTTGTAGCACCTCCTCGACTCAAACATCATAGAAATGCATACGCCTAACCCATAAGAGGCGTTAGGAACCCTAAGCAGTGAAAATCATGAATTGAACTTGCCGAAAGATTGAAACGGTTCCCTAGACTAGCATAAATGTACAAGCCTTTCATTCAGATAGAGTTTGAGTATGACATAAAAATAGTATAATCATCGAACTGATACAACGCTTTTGAACAAGAATTACACAAAGCCACAAAATAACAGGAAAAATATTAGGCGTCCAAAGTTTCCTTTCCATTTGCCTCGCCTGCCTTCTTAGCTCCTGACATGCCAAACACACTTGGAACGTGGAATGTTCCAGGGGTATCAACCCAGTTAGATAACATATATCTTAGTGATGCGGTTTTATGAAAGAAATAGAACATGTATGTAATGCACATATGAAAAATGAAACCCCCTTTTTGTGGAAGCCATGTCAAGGTGTTGCAATCACCCCCGCGCATGCCATGCTCACCTCAAACACACATATGTGACTCCAAGAGCCACCCATGACAGCCACTAACTTTCCACAAAATCACATGCCATGTAGTGAGGAAAACAAGTAAAGAAACATGCTAAACAAGGAGAGCAAGTGAGTAGGTTGACAACCAACATAAGTGATTTAGTAAATGATCAATATGAAGCACAAATAATGCAAAAAACCACTCATTCTCGCTGTTGGCCCTGCCGATTCACTGTTTACAGGAATTTTGGCCTGGTTTAGTTGCAATTTCACATAGTTCGAGTCACCAACCCAAAATATTTTTATATAGGATTCTAGGAAATAATTTAAGGAAGAAAGCTGAAAAATTTTAGAGGAAGAGGCCCTGTCACGTGCCCTCATACGTCACCAGAAGGGTTGCCACTTGTAGTAGCAGCTAGCGTGTGTGATGCACGTGCCGCCTCTTTCCCTGTTACGGATTCTGCAACTGAAAATTAAAATTGCTATATCTTACTTATTTCAATTCCGATTCATCTTTCGTTTGAACCTACGAACTCCCCTTTTCGTGCTCTACGACCTTACAAAAAGAAATCAACTTACCACTTTTGTTTTCCCACTGAACTGATTGATTTCCACTGAGGTGCCGGTCACTTGGCACCACTTTCTTCCTTCTTTCCTCCCTTGGTTCTTTTCCTCCATGTTTAACTTAGTGCACTTGTTTATTTGCTACACTCCACATTCACATAGGTCTCCCCCCCCCTTTTATATAGCCTCCCAAATCTTAAGATATCCCTTAGCTTTTACGTTACACCTTTTTTCTTCCCAAGTCATCATTAGTAAACCTTAACTTATCCCTTTGATTTATCTTTCAATTCTAATTTCCATTTCCTTCCAATCCCAAGTCTCCAAATTTCATCTCCATGTGACTTTAGGATAAGAATCTATTATGACAATTATCTCTCTTTTTCCAAGGCCAATCTCATTCCTCCAAGTCATGCCACCATATGACTTTAGGTTAAAGGTTCATTATTATCTCTTTTCCAAGGCCAATCTCATTCCTCCAAGTCATGCCTCTATGTGCACCTAGGATAAAGATTCATTATTACCTTTATCACCTTTGGTTAGATTCACATTTACCTTTAAGAAGTTGTAGCAATAGCACCTAGGCCTGGTTCCTTCTTCCCTTATTTTGTTAATGCCCGAGATCCACTTCTGATAACATTCTAAAATTTTCCCTAGGTGATTCTAGCCCCTTTACGCACTCACAATTTAATAAAGCTAAAGGTGTCACTCATTCCCCTTGAATTAAATGCCATTCACTTTATTACAACATCCAATCCTTACATCAAGTTCTGGGGTATTACAACAGTTTCTTTATGTATCACAGTTAATTTTGGCCTTTTGATAAAACGGTCGATAGATGTGAATACATTGGTTGACAGTTTGCACAGATATGTATAATCAATCAATAGTTAAATATCATCTGCCGACAGATTGGTACCTTTGGCCAACAAATAAAGAGCAATAAAGATAATCTCAAGTACAACAAAGATATATTTAACAATCACATTATAGATTTATTGTAATGAATCATCATTCCTAATTTACTCCTAAAATATTCAAATTTCCCTTTATCACGAGGTTTTGTGAAATTATCAGAAATCATCATTTGTATCTATAAAGTCAAGTTTTATATCGCCTTTTTGCACATGATCTCTGATGAAATAATGTTTAACCTCAATGTGCTTAGTTCAAGCATGAAATACAGGGTTTTTGGTTAAGGCTATTGCACTTGTGTTATCACATTTTATAGGAATATTATGAAGTTTTATGCCATAATCTTCTAATTGATGTTTCATCCATAAAATTTGAGCACAACAACTTCTAGCTGCTATATATTCAGCTTTAGTGGAAGATAGTGTGATGGTATTTCGCATTCTACTAGACCATGATTCTAGAGAATAGCCTAGAAATTGGCACGAGCCACTAGTGCTTTTTCTATTGATTTTGCACCCATCATAGTCAGCATCGGTATAAGCTTCAAGATAGAATTCATTTAACTTAGGATAGAATAGCTCTGAACTAGATGAGCCTTTTAAGTGTCTAAAAATTTGTTTTACTGCTTTTAAGCGAGATTCTTTAGGATCGGATTGAAACCTAGCACATAAACACACACACAACATGATGTACAACCTACTTGTTGTTAGATATAATAATGATCCAATCATGCTTCTAAACAACTTATTGTCCACTTTTTATCCTATCTCATCTTTATCTAAGTATGATGAACTGCTCATGGGAGTAGCTATGGGCTTACTATTTTGAACATTGAATTCTTCAAAAGATCCTTAATATTTTTTTGTCAAGATATACAGATCCCTTCATCTTCTTTTCTAATTTGTAATCCAAGAAAATATTTCAATTCTCCCATCATACTCATTTCAAACTCCCCTTACATCAGATTTTCAAAATTATCACATAAAGAATTGTTTGTTTAACCAAAAGTAATATCATCAACATATATTTGAACTAATAGAATATCTTTGTCTTGCATTTTTATAAATAAAGTTGTATCTATTTGACCTCTATTGAATTCTTTTTCCATAAGAAATTTAGTAAGTCTTTCATACCAAGCCCTAGGGGCTTGTTTTAAACCATATAAGGCTTTTGAAAGTTTTGAATTCATGATCCTCAAATTTTGAGTCCTCAAAACCCAGGGGTTGTTATACATATACTTCCTCATTTATGTAACCATTTAAGAAGGCACTTTTGACATTCATTTGATATAGTTTAAAATCTTTGTAGCATGTAAATGACAATAACATTCTTATGCCTTCAAGTCTAGCTACAGGGGCATAGGTTTCATCATAATCTATTCCTTCTTCTTGGCTATACCCTGGAGTAACTAACCTAGCTTTAGTTCTTGTAACAATTCTGTTTTCGTTCATTTTGTTCCTAAAAACCCATTTGGTTCCTATAGTTGGATGATCTTTAGGTCGTGGAACCAATTTTCACAATTCTGTTTTCGTTCATTTTGTTCCTAAAAACCCATTTGGTTCCTATAGTTGGATGATCTTTAGGTCGTGGAACCAATTTTCACACTTCATTTCTTTCAAATTGATTCAATTCTTCTTGCATGGCAATGATCCAATTTTCATCATTTAGGGCATCCTTAATGTTTTTAGGCTCTATTTGAGATTAAAGACAACATATTGACATTCATTTCTAATAGATGCTCCTATCCTAATTCCTTTAGAAGGATCTCCTATAATATCATTATTTTCTACATATTTTCTTTCTCCTGGAAATAATGGTTATTTTTCTTCTTGAGAAATAATTTCTTCACTTTGACTTTTGCTACTTGAGGATTGATGGTCTTGATGATCTAATGAGAGTTTTCCAAGGTTCTTGCTTAAATCATTTTCATCTTTTTCTTGAAACTTAGGAAAGATAGAATTTATATCATCAACTTTTACTTGAATAGATTCTTCTACTGCTAATGTTTTCTTATTGAATACTCTATATGCCTTACTTAGTACTGAGTATCCTAAAAATATACCTTCATCACATTTGGAATTGAATTTACCTAGGGCATCTTTATTATTTAGAATGAAGCATTTGCTACCAAAAATGTGAAAGTACAAAATATCAGGTTTTCTTCATTTATATAGTTTATATGGGGTTTTCGTTAAGATAGGTCTTATGAAAACTCTATTTAGAATATAACATGTCGTATTTACGACTACTACCCAAAGATTTTTAGGAAGATTTTTGTTGCACAACATGGTCCTAGCCATTTATTGTAGTGACCTATTTTTCCTTTCAACTACTCCATTTTGTTGAGGAGTTTTAGCTCAAGAAAAATTATGTTCAATACCATTTTATTCACAAAAATGTTTAAAGAGTTCATTTTCAAATTCTCCTCCATGATCACTTCTTATCTTTGAAATAGATATTCCTTTATCTTTTTGAACGTTTTTGCAAAAAAAATTGAATTGTTTGAACGTTACACTTTTAGAGGAAAGAAATATTACCCAAGTATACCTAGAGTAGTCATCTACAATAACAAGGGTATAATGTTTTCCTCCTAGGCTTTGGGTTCTCATAGGACCAAAAAGATCTAAGTGAAGCAATGCAAGAGGCCTAGAAGTTAAGATTTCATTTGAGGGTTTGAAGGAAATACTTATTTGTTTGCCTTTCATGCAAGCATCACAAATGTGATCTCTTTCATATTTTAACTTAGGTAGCCCTTTAACAAGATCATGTTTCGATAATTTATTTACAAGATTCATACTAGCATGACCTAGTCTACTATGCCATAACCAAGTATTTTGAGATATAGTGGTTACTAGACATCTTTCTATACTAGATAAGGATAAGTCTAGGTAAATTATGTATACATTATCAATTCTATTTCCTACAATTTTTATTTCATTTGTTTTCAAACATGATACCTCACATGCAAAGGCGTTAAACACACTTTATTTCCATTATCACACAATTGACTTATACTAATTAAATTGTGTTTAAAATCATCTACCAAAGCAACATTTTCAAGCACAAAATTTGGAAAACATATAGAGTTAATGCCACAAATTTTACCTTTTGAGTTGCCACCATAGACAACGTTACCTCCTTGTTTATAGGTGATGCTATTGAAGACTCGTTCATCTCCGGTCTTATGTTTTGAGCAACCACTATCAAGAAACCACTTGCTTCTCACACCTTTTGTAAGAAGAGAAATGTGTCACACAAGCAATCAAGTTGCTTCCTTTGGTACCCAACCCTTTTTGGGTCCATTTATGTTAGTATATAACTCTCTTTTCGGTACCCAAATTTTGTTATATCTATGTGGGTAGTTTCTTAAGAAGCATTTGTTGATAGAGTAATTATGTTTACCACAATAATGACATGTGATCCTATTCTTTGAGAAATATAGTTTACGAAAATGATCTTTCGGATATTGGTACGAATCTTTTACAAAAATAGTTTTGTTTTGATAATCTAGACATGGATTAAAACCTATTCCTTGTTTGTTTCCAAAGCTCCTTTGAGCACCTAGAATTATTTCTAATTTCTTTTTCCCTTCAACAAGTTTTTTCAATGATTCCTTTAAGTCAAGATTTGTTTGGTGAGAATTTTATTTTCATTTACTAAGTCATTTTTCTCATTTTTCCAAGATTCTTTTTCTTCCTTCAATATTTTTACTTCACTATCTAATGATCTAGCTTTCTTTTTGAGAACATTGTGTTTAAAGCTAACTTCTTCAAGCATATTCATAACTTCATTGAAAGCATCTAGTAATTCATCAAGATTAAAATTTGAAGGATCTAAAGAGCTTACCTCTTCAATTGTGGCCATTAGACAAAGGTTGGCTACTTCTTCATCTTGATCTTCAACTCCTGATGAGAAGTCATTTTCACTCCAAGTGGCTAAGGCTTTCTTTTTCTGCTCATTTTTCTTCAAGAGAGGAAATTCGGTCCTTGTATGACTTGTTTTCTTGCATTCAAAGCATCTAATTTCTTTAGATCCTTTTCCTTTGGTTCATTATCTTTCTTAAAACACCATCTTTAATTGAATTTACTATTTCTCATAAATCTATTAAATCTCCTAGTAAACATAGTAAAGTTTTTAGCATCACCATCTTGTGAATCTTGATTATCTATTTCTACCTTAAAGGCTGTATTTTTATTTTTCTTTGATTCATCTGCATTATTTCTTTTGATCATAATTTCGTGTGTAGTGATCCTAACAAAGTATCAAAAGTTAGAGTATCTAGGTCTTTGGCTTTTGTTATGGCTGTGACCTTAGGATCCCAATTTCTAGGAAGACTTCTTAAAATTTTACTAACTTTTTCTCCATTTGTATATGTTTTTCCTAGTGATTCTAAACCTGAAACTATATCATTAAATTTAGTGAACATATCTTTTATAGATTCATCTTCTTTCATGGAAAATAATTCATAATCATGAACAAGTAAACTGATTTTTATTTCTCTTACCTACTTTATACCTTTATGTATTACCTCTAGCTTGTCCCATATTTCTTTGGCGGTCTTGCAAGTTGATATACGGTTGAATTCTTCTACACTTAGGGCACATATCAATGCATTCATTGCTTTTGCATTGATCTCCATTTTTTCCTATCCAAGTTTCCATTTTCTCCATATCGGCCAATGTAATATCCTTCTTGATGGCCTGCATGAGAGTGGAATCCTACATAAGATAGATTTGCATTCTTGCTTTCCAATAATTATAGTCAGTGCCATCAAATAAAAGTGGACAAGTGGTGCTTTGACCCTCGAAATGAGATGAACTTGCAAAATGAGCCATAGATGGATCTTGTCCCTAGGTTGTTAGACCTATTAAAAGAAATGGGAATTTGGATCTGATACTAATTGTTAGAATTGATAAGCTATGGCACACATCAAGAGGGGGGTAAATTGGTATATCAAAAATTCTTTTGATGAAAAAGAGATGTCGTTTATAAAGATCACGACTTTATGACTGCACTCCTCACCCTACAATTTAAATAGCCTTAATCAATTTGGATGTTCAGTGTTGAAATGGTGAGGAGGTTTAAACTCACCAGTGTGTGAGTGTAGTTGTAGCACAAATATAAATTCCGAAAAAGTCCGGGTCGATTCACTGGGAGGTTTATTTAACAAACGAATTGTTCATTCGGGTTGATTTATCCAAATAGAGCCAAGTTTTCTTGATTTTGAAAAGGTTTTTTTTTTGGAATATTAAAAAGGTCTTGGGTTGAGGCGAGTTCAGAACCAATGCCTAATAAATCTCTTATAGCAATTTAAACAACAACATTAATCTGAAATAAATAGAGGATCATTTGGTTGTTATAATCCAAGATACGAATGATTCTCAGCTAAGCAACCCTCATACATGATATGAGGGTTCTAGGTTAAGATGTCACTGTAAATTGTATTATACTACAGACTATGATTTGATTGTCTGAGCTTGGGTATATCTCATCTCCAATTCTAGCAACTCTCATACATGACATGAGAGTTCTAAGTTACGATGATGACCCAATCCAAACTCACAAAACCATTTACACACTCAACTCGAGTTTAACTCAGATAAATCTTGCATTCATCAAGGTTTGGCTTATCTTGAGATTCAAGAACATTAGACACTGTCCTCACCTTAACCCAAGATTAGATTTAGCTACTCATTTCCATTTAAAAAAATTAATTGATAGGAATTTAAATGACGTAATTTAAATGACAGAATTTAATTGATAGGAATTAACATAGCAGAAATTAACCGGCCATTTAGGCGGTGGACAATTTAAATGACAAAAATTAAAATTACAGAAATTAACCGGCTATTTAGGCGGTGGATAATAAAGTAACAATAAATGACATAAGAATTTAAAAGAAGAAAGAAAGGAAGTAAGATTACAAGAGAAAACAAGAGAGAGAATAAGAGCAATTCTCTAAGAACAAAACTAAACTTTGATTCAAGTAATAACAACCTTTTTACAAATGCACCAAAGTGAGCTATTTATAGCTCACAAGATGTAATACAAGCCACACAATTATTCAACAAAACATTCACCTAACTAGTGGAAGAAAATTAGATAAAAGACAAAAGACTTTAGGTGGTGGACTTCTCATAAGAATACAAAAGACTTTAGGTGATAAAACACTTATAAAAATTCAAAACAAAGAAAAGTCTTCTACAAATTGGGCTTTGTTGGGCCTTTGATTGATCTTGGGCCTTTCTTATGTTGGATTCTATTTGATAGTTGGGCCAAGTGCACTTGAAACATCTTCTAGACTCCATAGTTGACCAATGATTTTGAGCAACAATAATGGGTAATCCAATGTCTTCGATTTATGCCCCTAATTAATTATAGAAGTCAGCTTCCTTGCTTCATCCTGTAATAATATGTAATGTAAATAATTATTTATTTTAAGCATAATTATAAAGTCAAAATGGGGATATAATTCATTAAGATTTAGGAAATATTAACCCCTCATCACTTTGTTAAACCTCAAGACCTTGAAATGGCACAATAAGGTATCAACTGCGTAAAGACAATCTCGTTTTGACAATGGAGAACACAAGAATGAAAAATACGAAATTTGTTTCAATGAAGGGTTTAAATATGTGAATCAAGAGAGGAATAAAGAAATGCTTGAAAAGATAAAAAGTAAATATGAACACAAGAATTCATAATGGTTCGGCTTAACTAAGCTTAATCCACTACCTTAGCTCCTCACTAAGGATTTTCAAGCTAAACACTATAACTCTCCTATCACACTAGATATGCCCTTCAGCATTAAGCTAGGAAGATACAAACCTCTTGCTTGAACAAGCAAGCCGTCTTGCAAATCTAGGTATCACAAAGAAACGTCCTACAAGCAAAATATACCCTCTAGCAAGACAAGATAGGAAAATACAAAATGTTATAAAATACGAGAGGGTCTGAGAAACAATATTCTCAGTTACAAGTTCTCTCAAAGATGAGGACAAGGCTTGAAAAATAATTACACAAAATAAATACAATGCCTTGAAAAGAGAACGAGATTATCAATGAAGCACAACAACGATTTTAGCACTTAGGAGCTTGTAGATAGATTGCTTAAGGTAATTTGAAATCTCCTTGAACTTGTATTTATAGCCTCTTGAATGCCCATGTTTGAATTAAGCCGTTGTAAGTGGAGAGAGAACTTGAGTGCAAATGATGAACTAGTTGTTATGTGTTTCTGCGAAGCAAACGATCGACAGATGCAAGGCATTGGTTGACAAATTGGTAAAAATTTAAAATTCGGTCGACAGATGAAAGAGAATCAGTTGACAATTTCATGGGAAAATATAAGATTGGTCGATAGATGTCTAATCATTGATTGACAGATGAAGCCATTATTCAGAAGACGCATACTAGCAATCAACAGATGCATAGGCATCGGTAAACAAGTGAAGGTCAATACAAAGGACCGGTCGACAGATTACTTGTTATCTTTCAACAGATGACCTTACTGGATTTGAAGAAAATGCATAAGCATAAGCATCAGTCGACAGATAACAATCAATCTGTCGACAAATGCTGCATAAGCATCAGCCGATAGCTGGGTCAAAATTTGAAAATCGGTAGATAGGTTATATTGACCAGTCGACAGGTTATGCTTCATTTGGAACCTATTTCGACTAATGACATTTACAACCTTTTGAATACGGTTTTTCATAAGAGTATGCTTCCAAGATATTTTGTTTTTGATAATGACAAATCGTTTTTAATAAATTTTGCAAAAACAAGAGATGTTTTTCATCATTAAAACTAAAGTCTTTATATTTTAATCATAGATATATCATGTGATTCATCATTCTCCCCTTTTTTGATGATGACAAAACCTATACTTGGATTTTGTAAAATTTCAAAAAGGATTTTGTTCACCCTAAATGTAACAACTCGTTAGAGGGTCAAGTATTTAATTAGAATTATTTAAATAATTGTTGAAGAATTTGATTAAGAGATTTTTCCAATTAATTATTTAATGTGGCAATTTAGAGATTTTGAAGGAAAAGAATAGCATTAAATTCTTTTCAATGTTGGAATTAACGAAATTTGCCAAGGTGGCGATCTAGTAATTTCTAATTGGGGGAATAGCATTTAAAGATCATTTAATTCTAGTAATTTATTGTAGAAATTAAATGCTAGGACATGAACGTCATTTATAAATTTCTTATTAGAATTTAATTGTTAATTAAAGTTATATTGATTAAGGGATTAAGATAATCCATAAGTGAGATGGTTTTGGTATAAAGTCTCCTAGTTATAAGATATCCATATGTGAGATGGTTTTGGGTTAAAGTCTCCTAGTTATATTAAGAGAAAGAATCTATGTTAGAAAGTAAGTAGGATCTAGGGTTTTTATATAGAATTTAATGGCATTTATTTATTGTGAAAATTAAATGGTATTTAATTATATCTATTCATTGTGAGAATTAAATGCAAGGACTTGAGGGTCATTTAAGAATTTGATATTAGCATTTATTTAATTAATGAGAGTTATTATGATTAGGGGATTGGGGAGAGTCCATCCGAGAGAGGGTTTTGGATTTGTGGAGTCTCCTATTTGTGTTAAGAGAATAAGATGCCCTAGGGTTACTCTCTTTCTCTCTCTACATATATATATATGGTCATAGCATTGATTTTCTTCACGCAGTGAAGAATTAGAGATCGCATAAGAGAAGAAGAAGAAGAGGTCAGGAAGTAGCAGTGCGTGCATAGGAGCATTCGAATTCGATCAGAGATCATCGAGGCAAGTTCCTTTCTCCTTGTAACCCTTTCTTACTTGAGTATAGTAGCATTCGATCACAGTTATTCCAGTTGTACATCAAGTTGTATCAGTTCCAGTTCAGTGCATGTTTATATATATATATATGCGTACAGTGAGTTCATAGCAGTCATGCATGATTTCTTCCATCGATTCTTATCAATATGAGTGTTGAATCATTCATAAGTTTGTTTCAAATCAGTTGGGATTTGTTTTCCCAAGTTTTGTTCGGAATGGTGTAGGATTATTTAAGATTGAATGAAAAACAGAGTCTTTGTGTTCGTCGTTTCTGGGTTTAGAAGTTGCAGATATCCGGATATGATCCTCCATATCCAGATAGATTTTTTAGAACATGTGAGTTGCATCCGGATAGGTTAGAGGCTATTTAGATGGGTCAAAAAGATTTATGTGAGTGACATCCGGATAGTTCTTGTCCATATTCGGATAGCCCAGTAATATCCGGATGCTTCGTTTTCATATCTGGATGTGTCCAGTAGTGATTGTGAGTATTATTTGGATGCCTTGAGTCGTATTCAGATGTGCCTACTTGTTGTGAGAGATATCTGGATGCTTCGTGTTGTATCTGGATGAGTCTAAGACTTTTTATGAGTAATATCCGGATACCTTGTATCGTATCCAGATGTATCTAAAGTTCTTCAAGTATGATATCCGGATGGTTTGTTTATACATCCGGATAGGTCAAGATAATATCCGGATGTCTCGCCTGATATCCGGATGCCTCCCTTAGAGTTTGAAATTCGTATTCGAATAGTCTCTTGTAGCATCTGAATGCCTCAGTGAGATATCCGGATGGCCAGAATCATATCCGGATGTCCTAGTCCATATCCGAATAGCTTGTTCTTCGTGCTTCTAGTGTATCCGGATGACTAGTATCATATCTGGATGTCCTAGTTTCTATCTGAATATATTCCAGCATATCCAAATAGCTTCTTATTTAGGCGTCACTGTATCCGGATGAGCCTCCTTCATATCTGGATGTCTTTCATCATATCCGAATATCCTTCCTGATATCCGGATGGCTTTTCCAGAAATTTAATTGAACTTCCAAAATAGTTTAATCCAAATTTTAATTAAGTTAAATTATTCAATAACATCCAGTAATGAGTTTATATGCCATAAAATAACAAGTTAATCATGCCCATATCGTAAATCAAAATTCATTCAATCTTTGTATTCTAATATATAGATGAAGATCATATCATGTTCAGCATTAGTTTATTATGACATAATCAGCATTGTTTTGTGAGATTATGTGCATACATTTTGGTATGAGCATTGAGCATGACTTTATATGGACCACTACATATCGTGTGCCAGTATTTATATGAGCATTGCATTGCATTATGCGCACTAGGCGGCTTGTCCATGGGGATCCCACCAGTTTCAGTTTCAACTCAGTTTATGAGTTGCCTGCCTGGGGGCCATTAGGGGGCTAGGGGCATATTGCCCACAGTATGTGCTTATAGTTTTTTTCTGTTTATAGGATTCAGATCAGTCAGGTATGTTTTATCAAATTATGTGGGCCTACGAAACAAAGTTGTATACCTGCATTTAGTTTACGGTTTATGTGCATTACATTTTTATGAATGCAAACAGACAATGATTATACAGTACAAGTTCAGTTAGTATTTATCAGTATCGATATTTTTCAATTCAGCTTCAGTATTCTTTCCAGCTCATTACTTCTAAGCTTTGTAGCTCACCATGTACCCTTCACCCCTCCAGGTTCTAGCAGGAGAGTACCAGATATGGGTCCTAGCAGCAGTTGTCTATAGTGTGTGTACGTGGAGCCGCTCAAGATAAAAGATGTCTGGGAGTTTGTTGAGTTTTGTAGCATGTTATCAGTTTAGATCTGTTTTACATTTCAGTTGAGGGATTGTCCCTTAGTCAGAGTTTATGCTTTTCAGTTTGTATTGACTCAGAGTTTTTATTCTAGTTGATAGAGATGTTCAGTCATGGTATCAGATTTCAGTTTATCAGTTAGTTTTATTTTATTTTCCCTATAGCACCTCTTCTCGGGTAGTTCTAGGAGAGGGGGTGTTACAATATTGGTATTAGAGCCAGGTTTTGAGGAGTCTCCCATACACACATAGGATGTTGGGTAGAGTTAGGACTTGTGTTCGTTAGTTAGATAAGTGGTTCAATTTATAGTATTCTAACCCTAAGTGGTGATGCAGGAAGATAAGTAATAGTAGTGGATGACCCTAGACTCGCAATCAGACTGTTTTTATTCCGGTGGAAGTTCCAATATCCATTCTTGGCTTGCCAGGGGAGTCTATAAGTGATCTACGGTAAGGAATAACCGAGATGAGAGATATGTTAGCAGGTTTGATGAGGGTAGTCGATACCCTAGTTACTAATCAGTTAAGGCAACCGTAAGTTCCCCAAGAAGTAGGAGATAGTAGAGGCAATAAGTCAGTCGCTTTAACTGTTCCAGTTGTGGAGACAGATACAGGGAGTTAGCTATTAAAGGATTTCATGGCCTTCCGACCACTAGCGTTCTAGGGAGGCATAGATGCAGTAGCGGTTGAAAATTGGATGCTATAGATAAAGAAGCATCTCCGATCTATTGGTTGTGCGGACGACCGACGAGTATGACTTAGCACATTCATGTTTAGAGGCAACACTGAGAGATGGTGGGTGACTATCGCCAGAGGTTTGGTAATCAAGAGCCCACATTGGTCGAATTTCAATAAGTATTTAATGATGCTTATTGCTCAGCACATGTCAAGGACTAGATTGTTTTTGAGTTCGTTTAGTTGGTGTAAGGTACCAAGACAATGACCCAATGTGAGGCAAAGTTTACAGCCTTGACTAGATAGGTCTTAGAGTTGGTGTCCACTGAAGCTAAGAAGGATGCTAAATTTAAGAGAAGATTGCATGCTGATATTTGCCATGCTTTTGGAGGAGCTTAGAGTGTGGATTATACCACGGTAGTTTAACAAGCATATGCTATCAAGAGAGATGTTTGAGAATTGTGAGATTGAGGTACATGATAAGAAGCTATTTGGAGACTTAGAAATTCTTAATGTTTGGGATTTTGATTTGATCATTGGCAGGAATTGGTTGTCACAGCATTATGTAAGAGTTGATCGTTGAGGGAAGATTATAGACTTTAATATACTTCGATAGCTGGTTTAGATATATAGAGGAGTCAAGCCTATGGCTACGATTCCTATAATCTCAGTGATGAAAGTAGAGAAGTTGTTGTGTGATAGATGTGAAGCTTACCTAGCTTTTGTTACCTTAGATGAGGGAACCAAGAGGAAGTTGTTTGAGGTGCTAGTTGTACGAGATTTCTCAGATGTTTTCCTTGATGAATTACCAGGATTACCTCCTCGGAGAGGAGCAGAGTTTACTATTGAGTTATTACTTGGTACACAGCCTATCTCTAAAGCTCCATATCAAATGGCACCTAATGAGTTAAAAGAGTTGACAGCCTAGTTAGAAGAATTAATAGAGAAGGATTTTTAATCAAACCTAGTTCATCCCCGTGGGGCGCACCAGTATTATTCGTGAGGAAGAAAGATGTATCTTTAAAGTTGTGCATAGATTATTGCAAGTTGAATCAAGTGACAGTGAAGAACAAGTATCCTTTACCTCGAGTGGATGATTTATTAGACCAATTACAAGGAGCTAAAGTATTATCAAAGATAGATTTGAGATAGAGATACCACCAGGTGTGAGTTAGAGATGATGATATTCAAAGAAACTACTTTCAGGACTCACTATGGACACTATGAGTTTATGGTGATGCCATTTTGGTTGATGAATGCTTCACTTGTTTTCATGGATTTAATGAATCGAGTTCTACGTGAGTACCTAGATTTCTTCATTATTATCTTCATAGATGATATTCTAGTTACTCACCCAGTGTAGAGGAGCATACAAAGCATCATACTTTGGTACTATAGAGACTCAGAGAAAAGCAACTGTACGCCAAGTTTAGCAAGTGTGAGTTTGGCTCACTCAGATTGGATTTCTAAGCTATGTGGTGTCTGCAGATGGTGTTTCAGTGGATCCAGACAAGACTAAAGCAATTACAGATTGGCCAAGGCTGACGACAGTGACAGAGATACATAGTTTTCTAGGTCTTGTAGGCTATTATAGGCGATTCATTAAGGGATTTGCTCGTTTATCTTCCCCTATGACTAAGCTAATAAGAAAAGAAGAGAAGTTTGAGTGGAATGTTGCGTGTGAACGTGCTTTCCAAGAATTGAAACAGAAGTTAACTACCGCACCAGTCTTAGCTATACCCAGAAGTGGAGAGAAAAAAATTCCATTTACAGTAACGCTTCCCATTTAGGTTTGGGTTGCGTATTGATGCAATAAGGTTGAGTTAATGTTTATGCTTCTAGACAATTGAAGAAACACGACATGAACTACCCTACTCATGATTTGGAGTTGGCAGTGGTAATATTTGCATTGAAGATATTGCGACATTATTTATATGGTGAGTAGGTTGAGATTTCTACAGATCATAAGAGTTTACATTATCTTTTATCCCATAAAGAATTGAACATGAGGCAGAAACATTGGGTCGAGTTATTTAAAAAACTTCGACTGTGAGATTCTATACCATCCAAAAAAGGCTAACGTAGTAGCCGATGCTTTGAGTCGGTGAGGAGCTTCTATGGCTACGATAATGGTTCAAGAATGGAAGTTATTGGAGAAATTAAGTGCTTTATTTATTTCATCCCTAGAGGATAGATCAGTGATGAGTTGCGCTTATATGAGGATATAACCCGAGTTATTTGAATTACTTAAGACACAACAATCAAAAGATGAAAAGTTGGCATGGATTTTAGCAGATATCAAGAAATTTTCTCCTTTGGGATATACTCTACGGAGTGATGGTATACTCTTATTTCAGGGACGTATTTGTATACCCGATGATGGAAATCTTAAGCAAGAGATTTTAAATGAAGCACACAGGAGTCATTATACTATCCATCCAGGTGTTGCGAAGATGTACCACAACCTAAAGCGTCAGTATTGGCGGAGTGGTATGACGAAAGATGTAGCTAATTATGTTTCACAGTGTTCAATATGCTAGCAAGTTAAAGCGGAACATCAAAAACTTGCAGGTTTATTACTTCCATTACCTATTCCGGAGTGGAAGTGGGATAATATTGCTATGGATTTTGTGATGGGTTTACCCAGGACTACTAGAGGCTATGATGCTATATGGATGATTGTTGACCATTTGACTAAATCAGCCCATTTTCTACCTATTAAGAAGACTTATCCATTGAATAGATTTGTTAGAATTTATATTGAGGAGATCGTGAAGTTACACAGTGTTCCATCCAGCATTGTATCAGATCGAGATCCTCGTTTTACTTCTCATTTTTGGGGAACTTTGTAAGAGGCATTAGGATCTCAGTTGAAGTTTAGTACGGCATTTCATCCGCAGACAAATGGTCAGTCAGAGAGGACTATCAGGACTCTTGAAGACATGCTGAGAGCTTGCGTTCTAGATTTCCAAGGTAGTTGGGATGAGCACCTACCTTTGGTCGAATTTGCCTACAATAATAGTTTTCATTCAAGTATTGGAATGTCACCGTATGAGGCTTTATATGGGCGACCGTATCGATCGCCGATATGTTGGGAAGAAATTAGAGATAGGGCTTTATTAGGTCCTGAAATTGTTGAGCAGACAATAGAAAAGATTCGAGTGATCAAAGTAAGAATGAAAACAGCCCAAGACAGACAGAAAAGCTATGCAGATAAGCGACGACGAGACCTCGAGTTTGAGGTAGGCGATCATGTTTGATTGAGAGTCATGCCTATTAAAGGTGTGCGGAGATTTAGTGTAACAGGGAAGCTTAGTCCCCGTTACATTGGTCCATTTGAGATTTTGAGACGGATAGGGACTTTGGCATATGAGTTAGCTTTGCCACCTCAGTTGTCCCATGTTCATAACGTGTTTCACGTTTCGATGTTGAGAAAGTATGTTCCAGATCCCTAACACGTGATTGATTTTCAAAATCTTAAAGTTAAAGAAGACGTATCTTATGAAGAGATGCCTATCAGCATTCTAGAGCGTAAAGAGAAGACTTTGAGGAATCGATCAATTCCTCTTGTAAAAGTGTAATGGCAGCGACACTCATCAGAAGAGGTGACATGGGAATTAGAAGAACAGCTGAGACGTCTTTACCCCCTCGTTGTTTGAGTAACCATATACGAATTTGGAAGACCAAATTCTTTTAAGGCGGGGAGAAATTGTAACAACCCGTTATAGAGTCTAGTATTTAATTAGAATTATTTAAATAATTGTTGAAGAATTTGATTAAGAGATTTTGCCAATTAATTATTTAATGTGGCAATTTAGAGATTTTGACGGAAAAGAATAGCATTAAATTCTTTTCAATGTTAGAATTAATGGAATTTGCCAAGGTGGCGATCTAGTAATTTCTAATTGGGGGAATAGCATTTAAAGATCATTTAATTCTAGTAATTTATTGTAGAAATTAAATGCTAGGACATGAACATCTTTTAGAAATTTCTTATTAGAATTTAATTGTTAATTAAAGTTATATTGATTAAGAGATTAAGATAATCCATAAGTGAGATGGTTTTGGTTTAAAGTCTTATAGTTATAAGATATCCATATGTGAGATGGTTTTGGGTTAAAGTCTCCTAGTTATATTAGGAGAAAGAATCCATGTTAGAAAGGAAGTAGGATCTAAGGTTTTTATATAGCATTTAATGGCATTTATTTATTGTGGAAATTAAATGGTATTTAATTATATCTATTTATTGTGAGAATTAAATGCAAGGACTTGAGGGTTATTTAAGAATTTGATATTAGCATTTATTTAATTAGTGAGAGTTATTATGATTAGGGGATTGAGGAGAGTCCATCCGAGAGAGGGTTTTGGATTTGTGGAGTCTCCTATTTGTGTTAGGAGAATGAGAAGCCCTAGGGTTACTCTCTTTCTCTCTCTATATATATATACGGTCATAGCATTGATTTTCTTCACGCTGTGAAGAATTAGAGATCGCATAAGAGAAGAAGAAGAAGAAGAGGTCTGGCAGTAGCAGTGCGTGCATAGGAGCATTCGAATTCGATCAAAGATCATTGAGGCAAGTTCCTTTCTCCTTGTAACCCTTTCTTACGGGAGTATAGTAGCATTCGATCACAGTTATTCCAGTTGTTCATCAAGTTGTATCAGTTCCATTTCAATGCATGTTTATATATACATATATATATGCGTACAATGAGTTCATAGCAGTCATGCATGATTTTTTCCATCGATTCTTATCAATATGAGTGTTGAATCATTCATAAGTTTGTTTCAAATCAGTTGGGATTTGTTTTCCCAAGTTTTGTTCAAAATGGTGTAGGATTATTTAAGATTGAATGAAAAATAGAGTCTCTGTGTTCATCGTTTCTGGGTTTAGAAGTTGCAGATATCCGGATATGATCCTCCATATCCGGATAGATTTTTCAGAACATGTGAATAGCATCCGGATAGCCTCTAACCTATCCGGATGGGTCAAAAAGATTTATGTGAGTGACATTTAGATAGCTCTTGTCCATATTCAAATAGCCCAGTAATATCTGGATGCTTCGTTTTCATATCCGGATGTGTCCAGCAATGATTGTGAGTAGTATCCAGATGCCTTGAATCGTATCCGGATGTGCCTACTTGTTGTGAGAGATATCCGGATGCTTCGTGTTGTATTCGGATGAGTCTAAGACTTTTTATGAGTAATATTCAGATACCTTGTATCGTATTCGGATGTATCTAAAGTTCTTCGAGTATGATATCCGGATGGTTTGTTTATACATCCGGATAGGTCAAGATAATATCTGGATGTCTAGCCTGATATCCGGATGCCTCCCTTAAAGTTTGAAATTCGTATTCAAATAGTCTTTTATAGCATCCGAATGCCTCAGTGAGATATCCGGATGGCCAGAATCATATCTGGATGACCTAGTCCATATTCGAATACTATCCAGCATATCCGAATAGCTCGTTCTTCGTGCTTCTAGTGTATCCAGATGACTAGTATCATATCTGGATGTCCTAGTTTCTATCCGAATATATTCCAGCATGTCCAAACAGCTTCTTATTCGGGCGCCAGTGTATCCAGATGAGCCTCCTTCATATCCAGATGTCTTTCATCATATCCGGATATCCTTCCTGATATCCAAATGGCTTTTCCAAAAATTTAATTGAACTTCCAGAATAGTTTAATCCAAGTTTTAATTAAGTTAAATTATTCAATAACATCCAGTAATGAGTTTATATGCCATAAAATAACAAGTTAATCATGCCCATACTGTAAATCAAAATTCATTGAATGCTTGTATTCCAATATATAGATGAAGATCATATCATGTTTAGCATTAATTTATTATGACATAATCAGCATTGTTTTGTGAGATTATGTGCATACATTTTGGTATGAGCATTGAGCATGACTTTATATGGACCACTACATATCGTGTGCCAACATTTATGTGAGCATTGCATTGCATTATGAGTGCTAGGCGGTTTGTCCGTGGGGATCCCACCAGTTTCAACTCAGTTTATGAGTTGCCTGCCTGAGGGCCACTAGGGGGCTAAGGGCATATTGCCCACAATATGTGCTTACAGTTTTTTTCTGTTTACAGGATTCAGATCAGTTAGGTATGTTTTATCAGATTATGTGGCCCTATGAACCAAAGTTGTATACCTGCATTTAGTTTACAGTTTATGTGCATTGCATTTTTATAAATGCAAACAGAAATGATTATACAGTACAAGTTCAGTGAGTATTTATCAGTATCAATATTTTTCAATTCAGCTTCAGTATTCTTTCCAGCTTATTACTTGCTGAGCTTTGTAGCTCACCTTGTACTCTTCACCCCTTTAGGTTCTAGCAGGAGAGTACCAGATATGGGGCCTAGCAACAGTGGTCCATAGTGTGTATACGTGGAGCCGCTCAAGATAAAAGATGTCTGGGAGTCTGTTGAGTTTTGTAGCATGTTGTCGGTTTAGATCTATTTTACATTTCAGTTGAGGGATTGTCCCTTAGTCAGAGTTTATGCTTTTCAGTTTGTATTGACTCAGAGTTTTTATTCTAGTTGATAGAGATGTTCATTCATGGTATCAGATTTTAGTTTATCAGTTAGTGTTATTTTATTTTCCCCGTAGCACCTCTTCTCGGGTAGTTCTAGGAGAGGGGGTGTTACACTAAATTTCTCCCCCTTTTTGTCACACGTCAAAAAGATGAAAGGCATCGAAGCATACATCATTTAAGCTAAGCTCCCCCTTAAACCAAAACATGGTTTTGTTCCAAAGAGTTTGGAAATCCCAAAATTAGCCATTCATAATCATAAACATTTAGATAATCTAAAAGCATCCACATAATAAGAAGACATGTATTTAAGAGAAAATAACTAGACATAATCCATCATAGTCATCAACACAAAACATTGTTTAACAATAAAAAATATCAAAAAAACAAATGTGTGATACATAAGAGGAAACATTTAGATGTGTTCAGATGATGATGAGGATGAGGATGATGTAGATGCATGAGGATAAGATGATGAAGTGGCTAGGAGACAAGATGAAATGAGATCATAAAGGTCGTCATGGCAACGATGAAACTCCCTCAGCTCATGTCGAACTTCTTCTCTAAAGCTTGAAAATTCTAACTTGAGTTCAGCTAAGCTATGAATAAGATCATCAAGAATGGCGGATGATGAGGTTGGGACTGAGGATGGCTCGGCTAGGGTTACGGTCTTTCTTTTCTTGTTCGCTTTTCTTCGGACCCATGTTCCTCCTTGTTGAGCCACAAACCCCATTCTTATGGTCATATTGCTATTTATATGTTGTACGGGGTTCAAGTAAATTTTTCTTACACCTTCAAGAACTTCTACTTCTTTTTCGAGAGGATCACTTAGAGCCATCCCATAAGGTAGTGATGGCTTACTTCCTCTAAATGACTCTATCATGTGATTCACAATCAGAAGTGAAAGATTTAGCCTTCTCTTAACCATAATACACTGCATGAGCCATAGATCCAGTTTAGTGACTTCCGAAAAATTTCCACTTCTAGAAATTAGCATTTTGACAAGATATGGGATGCAATATCCTAGCGTTCAGACTCATTCTAGTGGTTTCATTTATATGGGAGTCTATGGAGTCATCTTCATATACTTCTTTACGGTCTTGAATGAGATCTTCTATACATGAAGTATAGTCCTCTCCTCCTTGAGGTATCCCAAATCGATTTTGAACTAAACCTAGGTTTACCTCAAAGTGGGTTTTGCCTATATTAGTTCTAAACCTCACTTCAGATCTTCGGCCATTGAATAAATTATCAGCATTGGCATAAAAGGTTTGTAACCAAATTCTTTGAAAGTGGTGATGTAGGGAAACTTAATACCTTCCAAAAATTCATTATCTAAATATTAGCCAAGTAGTACCTCTCTAGATTCAAATTTTTGAAGGTTCTTTTCATTTTGACAATTGCTCTCAAAGAGTTGAGGCCAAGGAAGAGAGTTGACCGTGCTGTCGAACACCGATAGATTAGATGAATAATGATTCAGATTTGCAATAAGGGTGCAACCCAAAGTCGTCTCCCAACGAACCTCAAACGGATCTGTCAAAACAAGATTAAACGAGGGGGGTTGTGATGAAAACCGAAATTAAAAACGTTTAAGAATGAAACAAAGATGAACCAAAACGTAACCCACTATAAACCCTACCTTCTTACCACGGTAATCCTTGTCTCACTTATGAAAACAATCTGTTTGGTTTGATTTTCTTTTGATTTGAAAAACTCTTCTACAACCGTAAAAGATTAAATCAAATCGAGCAATCGCTCATACAAATATACCGTTTCTTTCTAATCAAAACCTCAACCGAGTCCCTCAATTAAACCCATCCAAAGATCATGCATGCATTCACACAACCGCATAAAAGAAACATACATAAACTTAGAGAAGGAAAAGAAACAAAATCATCCATAAAAACATGAAAATCGAGTTCCAAACCGGATTCGACTATATGACCGAGACTCAAACTGGGCAAGGGGTACGAGAATGTAGCAGATTACAAGCGAATTAGCCTTCCATCTTCTTGGTTGAAATCGTGAGAATCTTCCCAAAATCGTCCACACCCTAATGCCCCTTAGTTAGCTCTTATTTATAGGGTTTTGGAAAAGAAAACCTAGGCTAAATGGGCTTAGGGTTTATTTATTACAAATGGTCCATAATTTAATTAATTAAAAGGGCCCAATAGATTCTAAATTTGCTCATAACCCATAATGAAATATGGTTGCCTCTTTAACTCTCAATGTCCATCCACCTTGCAAAGCCCACTTGCGCCTCTATCGAAATAGCTCAAATCTGCAGCCCAAATCTGCCAAATAAGAATAAAAATAGTGTGAGGCACAATAACACAAAATAAACACAAGACAAATGAAATAACATAAATAGAGTGCAATGAAGATGGAATAAGAGGGATAAATAATATAAAATATGCGCGCCATCAAGAGCACAAAGGATGACTTGTAGTGGCCTTCTCGTTCCCTTTTTCTGTATTCTTCACACGTGTCATGATGATGAATGAGGGAATGATTGATGATTGAAAGAAGAAAATTTGAGGAAAAGGCGATTGGAAGAGAGAAAATGAGAGGTAGAGAATCATATTTTAGAGAAATTACGGCGTGGAATGTGAATGGGTGGTCACCCAATCTTTTTAAAGATCGATCAAATCGGTCGACAGATCCTTTTATCGGTCGGCAGATAGGCAGAAATGAAGAAAATGGTCGACAGATACATTACAATAGGTCGACAGTTTCTTTATGTATCAATTAATTTTAACCTTTTGATAGAACGGTCGACAGATTAGTAAACATTCAAAATTCGGTCTACAGATAGCTTGCTCACCATAGAAGCATCAAGAATTAACATATTGTCAGTCGACAGATGCAAGAGCATCGGTCGACAGTTTCATGGAAAAATATAAGATTGGTCGACAGATGTCTAATCATCAGTCGACAAATGAAGCCATCCTTCAAAATACACATACTGTCAGTCGACAGATGCATAGGCATCGATCGACAGGTGAAGGTCAACACAAAGGACCAGTGGACAGATAACATGGAATTTATCGACAGATAGATATCTTCCAAATGACGCCCATTCTTCCAGTCGATAGATGCATAAGCATTAGTCAATAATTGGGTCTAAATTTGAAAAACGATCGATAAGTTATATTGACCAGTTGACAGATGACCTCACTGGATTTGAAGAAAATGCTTCATTTGGAACCTATTTCGACTAACGGCACTTACGACCTTTTGAATACAATTTTTCATAAGAGTATGCTTTGAAGATATTTTCTTTTTGATAATGACAAATCGTTTTTAATAAATTTTACAAAAACAAGAGATGTTTTTCATCATTAAAACTAAAGTCTTCATATTTGAATCATAGATCTATCATGTGATTCATCATGAAGCTATCAGAGATCGCGTACGGGCTTCCAAAAACATTCAGGGGCTCTATGATGGGGTCGTCCAGTGACTGCGGTTACACTATACTCTTAGATCAAGTGTCAGCAACTGTTTTGCTTGGTAAATGTGGGGAATCAGGGAAAGAAGACGATGCAGTTAGAGCGTAGTAAGATTGTTAAAAGAGTTTTACTTGCATTGCCAATAAAGGGGTCATGACAACTTCTTCAAAATCGTCATTGCCCAAATCGGTTTATTGAGAGTCTCTAAGAGACATGAGTCGGGATCGTCTAAGCATTTTTCTATGAGCATGTGGATTAGAATGAGATGGTCGAAAGACTTGAGAAGGCATGAAAAATGGTCAATTAAGGAAGGATATGTCGAAGATTCGACCCTAAGAAGGAATAAGGAGTCGACTTAAGGTTCGCGGCGTATAATTAACGGTTGCTAGACCACCATGGGGGACCCAATATAGAACCTTTGAAGGGAGGGGCTCGTCTATGCCAAAAAGAATTTTTCTATGGTAGTTCGTGATAACAACAAAGTTGATTATGGACCCAAACACAATAAGTCAATTATAAGGCAGTGGAAGTGACGTCTAGTATCCAAGATTAAAGGGGTTCCTTATTTTTTAAAGGAATAGGAGCTATTGAGGTCTTCTGAAGCAAAGTATGGAAGAAGTAATGAGGAGCCATCAATTCCATTTGATATGACAAGTCGTGAACTTTTACACCACCAGAATGAAGGGAATGAAGTCCCTCAGTGTGGAAAGCCTGAAGAGGTGGAGAAGCATGATGGTGCCATTGTATCAATCAATGTTGAATCCCAGCCTCTTGCAGTTATTTGCTTTGGCGACCATGCAGCTACATATCAAGCTCTGATCTAGATTGTTGGTGCCATTGTAGATTGCAACCTAGCCATAGCTCTCGATAGAAGCCACGAAGGTAATTTCTAGAAAAGCTACTTTACCTGAGACAATATTCTAATTACTATAAGAATGCACTATAGAAGCTCCTAACCTGCGGGTAGACATGACAAACTCGTTCTCGACCAGCGATCTTCCTAATGAATTTGATCGTCCGGGCTAACAGGCATTTCGAGCCAGCAGAGACTGTAGGTATTCCCAATCCTCCGAACACCTTGAGTCCGAGTAAAAGGAAAAGGACAGAAGACAACTGAGGTACGCCATGAAAAAGATGAAGTCAAATGGAGCGATGGACTAGCTGAAAGAAATCAAATCTATCTAATCTTGGCAAGTTAAAGCCACAATCTAACCAATGTTATGGGCAAAAGCCAATGTGTGGAGAGCAACCACTTCGATACGACCATGGTGATAAAGGTGATTGAAATAAGGATAACCAGAGAAAGGATGATGTGTTAAACAGTCCCAAGAGAAGTAACAGTGGGGCTGCTTGGGAGTGAACCCATGCAATCTAGGCAATCAAAAGCACTGCGAGAGATTCCACGACAGATCTAAAGTGGACAATGTGTTGGCATCGTGAGGCATCGGTCCTCTCACTACCCTTATCGTAAGCACCAAGCATCTCATGAAAAGAATCCTTACATGCTCACTAACTCCCTTCTTAGCAAAGATGTCTGCTCAGGACAACAAATATGCTACGCTAGAGGAGATTTGGGATCCTCTTAGAGAGAAAAGAGAGAGACGGGGTGTATCGGGTAAACTGACTTCTCTCAATGCTTCAAACGACTACGAGCAGGGGGTCGTGATGGTATTTGAAGAATTTGTGAATGACCAAGAAAAATTGATGACTAACTTAATTGAGCCAATGATTCATTATAGAGAGTTGGACCTCTATATATTTGAGAAGCCAAGGCTGAAGCCCTACTAGTGGC
The DNA here is from genome assembly GCA_036245055.1 of Diospyros kaki. NCBI lineage: Eukaryota > Viridiplantae > Streptophyta > Magnoliopsida > Ericales > Ebenaceae > Diospyros > Diospyros kaki. Next base: position 23,528,380 of record BSEG01000012.1, read on the forward strand.
AAGCAACGGGGCGAAGCTGCAAAAAGAAACTACTTGGAGCCAATCATGGAAGAGAAGGCTACCTCGGCTATAACGAAGCATTAGAGGGGCTTGAATATATTTAGAAATTATTTAATTATTTAATGTGGCAATTTAGGAATTTTTAAATGAGAGAATAGCATTTAATGGCATTTAAATTATGTGAAAATTAAATGCAAGGGCATGAAAGTAATTCTATAGTTTTAAATAATAATTTTCTATTATTAGGAATTATTTAATTAGAGATATTATATAATAGGGAGAATCCATACGTGAGAAGGTTTAGGTTTGAAGTCTCCATGTTAATTAAGAATAAGGACTCCCAATTATAAAAGGAGAAGGAGATGGGCTTCTAGGGCTATTTCTTTATCTATATAAAGGCACATAAGCCATAGTGTTCTTCACACCGCGTGAGGAGCAGAAAGCCAAAAAGTCTGTGAGTTGCAAAAGTTGCTTTGCATATGAGATTTTTGGTTGAGATCGTGTGAGTTAATCAAGATTTATCGAGGCAAGTATCTTCCCTGTAATCCTTTCCATTACAGGTTCATATTGGTTCTGTTTTCAGATTATTCTAGTTCTTCGTTATAGGTTTCAGATTTATATCAGTAAATAAAGGCGTATATATATATATATATGCATATAGCAGTGAAGTTATGAGCAAGTTCTATTACTCCTGCTCTATTTTGGATTGTAAGTTCTATTACTCCTTCTCCATTTTGGATTGCAAGTTCTATTACTCCTTCTCTATTTTGGATTGCAAGTTTTATTACTGCTTCTCTATTTTGGATTGCAAGTTCTATTACTCCTGCTCCATTTTGGATTGTGAGTTCTATTACTCATTCTCCCATTTGGATTGCAAGTCCTATTATTCTTCTTTCATTTGAGTTGCAAGTTCCTTCCTCCTTTTATTTCTTTTAGAGGCAAGTTCTCACATATGCATGATCTTTATAGCGATTCAATCAAATATTATCTTTAAATCATCCTTAAAGTTGTTTCATATCGATTGGGATTTGTTTTCCTAAGATTTTAATCAGAATGGAGTAGAATCATTAAGTTTTGTTACAGATTTCAGTCTCTGTTAGCGTCATGTTCGTCAAATTTAATTGCAGATATCCAAATGGGTCTTCCTATATCCGGATGAGTTCCAAGTTCTATGTGTGTGATATCCGAATGGTTCTTCATACATCCAGATAACTCATATTCAGATGCCCTTCCGTTCTATCCAAATAGGCCCAGTATATCCGGATGCCTTGTTTTATATCCAGATGTCCTCTCAAGTTTTGGAATTTCATATTCGAATGTCTCAGTGAGATATCCGGATGACCTTAATCATATTCGAATACATCCCAACATATCCGAATAGCTTCTAATTTGAGCCTTCTTCATATCTAAATGTTTTTTATCAAATATAGATATCTTTCCTGAGATCTGGATGGCTTTTCCAAAAATTCAATTAAGCTTCCAGTATAGCTTAATTCAAGTTTTATTCAAATAAAAATATTCAATACCTTCAAATATTGAATTTATATGTTAGAATATAACAAGTTAATCATGCTCATACAATAATACATAATTTATAGAATCTTTGTATTCCAATATATTGAAGATCAGACATGTTTAACATTTATTACGGCATAATCAACATTATTTCATGAGATTATGTGCATACATCTTGGTATGAGCATGAAGCATGACTTTATATGGAGTACTTCATATCGTGTGCTAGCATGTATGTGAGCATTGCATTGCATTATGTGCGCCAGGAGGCTTAGTCTGCGGGGATCCCATAGTATCAGTTTCAGCTCAGCTATGAATTACTCGCCTGGTGATGACCAAGGAGCTAGGGGCATATGGCTCACAATATATGCTTACAGTTTTTATGTATGCGGGATTCAGATCAGTCAGGTATATATTACATATTGTGTGGGCCTATGTGCCAAAGTTGCATACTTGCATTTTGGACCGTCTAGGCCCAATCTCGGCCCCCCTCACTAGGCCTAATCTCGACCCTCTCCTCAGACCCAATCTAGGCCCTCTCCTTAGGCCTAATCTGGTCCTCTTTCTTGACCCAACCTTAGCCCAGCGCCAGCCTGCCACACTATCATTGCAATCCCACTGGATATTTGCACGGCAGCCCCGGATCATGTCCTCATTAATGGTGGATCATATCCACATTAATGAGGGTCTCGTTGCCACCATGTTACCACTTGGGAACTTCCACTGGTGCTGGATAGCCAGTTTCATTACCTGCAAACACACGACACATGCATGTAGGAGGACATCTCCTCCTTCTATATCAACCAACTCTCTTTAGAGACAAGGTATGTTCTGATCTCTGACCTACTGATACACTATCCCTCTTTACTCTCTTACTCACTCGACCGTCGGAGTGCTTGCAGGTGCTAGCTGCCCCCCAGACGGAACCTATCGCTGGAGCCCGCGTCCCACCTCCGATCGCCCTCTCTTGGTCAGGAAGGAACATCTGGCTCCCACCGTGGGGCTCGATAAAACTTATCCACCCCATAAGCTCACCAACAACCTTTCGAACCAACCTCCTCGCAGCCACATAATGGTGCGAACTAGAAACGCCCCCGCTCAAGAGCCAAATAACCCCGATCACCCTTCACAAAATCCAGCTGTCATAGAGGTCCTTCTCCAGACAGTTGAGCAGCTCCAGAATCGAGTTGCCTAATTAACACAAAACAAGCAGCATGACTAACCCAATGAGCGAGTTGACTATGATGCAGAAGGCAGTTGTCACCAACACCACCAAGCTACCCACACTGTAATTCTCTCACCTTTCGCGTCCCTATACTCCCACAACCATTCTTTCTCCGAGTTTATCATGATCGTTCCTTTGCCCGATGGCTTCTGCCCTCCCTACTGTTGGAAATGTATGCCCTAAAGACACGTTTTATTTAATTTATGGTAATGATGTTTTCTTTTAGTCAGTTTATGGCACATATATCATTTGCATTTAATTGTTGAAAAAAAAGTGTCCATGCTATTAAGTAAGTGATTCATGTGATGGGTCGTTCTTCACAGTTAGGCATGAATCATGGGTACTTAATAAGCAAGAAAAATATTACCCTTGATCTTTTGATAGAACTGGGCATTCTATCATGATAAGATCATTGTGCAATAGATCCTAATGGAGGATGGCTTGCCTTAGCCAGTAAATAGTCCGTTTACTCTAATTGTACAAGCGCATTTGGAATTCGTAGTGGACCTGTGATAGAAGCTAATGACAAAGTACTAATTATCATGGAGCTAGTCTATCACTGCTACTACGTGGACAAGTACTCTAATACTTGAGTATTAGTTAGTGGTCTAGTGAACCTGGAGCTATATTCTTATATTCACTGTAGGTGAGGTCTATCAAAGATCAATAACCTTGTGAGTTGGGAGTGTGGTTTCTAATTAGCTAAGACAGACTAATACAAGATAGTTTTTGTGATTCACCCCCTTGTGATTGTCCAAGAATACTCAAATAATCCAGGGCCTTGGGAACGTGACTTAAGAGTGTGTGCTTCTGGGTAGCTCCCAGTGATGAGCAAGTACATTCGAGTAGTCATGGATTATTGGACTAGTGATCTAAGGATGGTAGAAATCATTTAGAGAGGTGTTAGTACATTATTCCTTTCTAAATGATGGGTGTTACGCAGAGGGGTATTTTCGTCATTTCACTAGTAGGTCAAAGACATTGCACATGCAAAATTATTCGTGGGGTCAGTGTTACCATATGGTGATAGTTGGAACACTTAGAATGACAAAATATAGCTACTGGGTAGCAGGGATATTTTGGTCATTTTAGTAGCCGTGAATAATTTGTCTTTTGATCCCCAGGGTAGCTCGATGTAACTCATGTATTATTTAATACATTTTCGCTTGTTGGGTGAATTACATTGAGAGAGAATTATTTAATAGTTCATTGGTTTTAATTAATTAATTGGGCTAACCCAATTAGAAAATTAATTAAAATGGACTTGGCCCACTAGGGTTTGGCCCACTAGGGTTTTAGCCCTAGGGTTCTCCCTATATATATTCTCTCTCTAGTTGTTTTTAACCTAATTTCTGATTTTCTCTTCTTCACCAAGAGAGGCCACGAGTTTGAGCCATACCTTGGAAGATCAAGAGATCTGATGCGAAGGAGCCGAAAGATTGCAACACAGCCGTCGTCTCCACCACGTGAAGAAGCTGCCGCCCCTCCTCTTGTCGCTCCATTCCATCCGGTAATCCGTAGGAAAAGTAAGTCTTCTAGATTCTTATCAATACGAGGATATTGCTATGTTTAAAATCGCTTCCGTTGCATGCTTTGATCCTCGTTGATGGTCCTTCACCTACGCCTTAGAACCCTATGATGGCACCACTGACACCCAGGATCATCTCACCACCTTCAGCACCTCCATGCTAATAAGCGGAAGCTCAGACCCGATCATGTGCTGAACCTTTCCTAGCACCCTGAGAAAATAGGCCATGTTATGGTTCTCATATTTAGAGTTAAACTCTATCCATGACTTCTCTGAACTAGCCACTCATTTCATCACTCATTTCTCCACTAGTCGAGCCCATTGCAAGACCTTGTCCAGTCTTATTAACCTGAAACAGGGTGAACACAAGCCATTATGGGCGTTCATGAATAAGTTTTTTCAAGAAGTTCTCCAAATCAAAGATCTTAACCCTGTGGTGTCCTTACATGTCATTACGGCTGGGTTAAGAGCAGGTCCCTTCGCCGATTCACTGGCTTGAAAGCCCCTCGCTACCCTGGCCAACCTTAGAACACGCTCAGCAGGGTACATCAACATGGAAGAACCCTCGACCGCTCGACACGTTGAAGTTGAGCCTCAGGTTCAACCGCAACTGGCCCCCCAGCTGGGACCTCTTCCTCGGCATCAACACAACCACAGAAGGGACTGATAGAGCACATATTTTCATATTATTTAGCCCTCATATTTAGTCTTTTTGCACATTAGTTGTGTCATTTTATTCATCTTGATTTTATTTCATTTTATTTTATAGGAATTGGGCTTCACACTATTTTATTTTATTTTTCCAGGTTTAGGGATATGTGGGAGCATGAGATGGGGCATGAGACGTCTTGATGGTAATGAGATATCTTGGAAATTGGAGATAGAGAAGTAAGGGTAATTTTAGTAGATTTGACCTCCTTCACTTCCTTTAGTATTTTGGCCAAGATAAAATTTCAGAATGAAGATAATGTCTTCAGAGATACTGTAGAGGACTTCTTGGGCTTTCTGTAATGGTATGGTTTGTTCAAATCCGAGTTCGTTTGGGCCTTCAAAAAGCACTTCAAAGTCGGGGCTAGGAAGTTGGGTCGAATTAGGAAAGCTGCACAGATGCTGATTATTCAAAAGGCCATATCTTGGGCGTCCGATACCCAAATCAAGTGATTCAAAAGCCCAAATTAATCTACTCTTCCTGATCTACAATTATTATGAAGAGGCAGAAGCCCAGAACGCACGTTAACCTATCCGAAATCAGCTGTGAAGTTGCAGTAACCTAGGGTTTCCTCCTTAAGCTCTACTTAAGCACCTTAAGAGGCCATTAAGGGGCATTCTTTTGAAGGGCGTGAACAGTAGCCGAATTTCCTTCTCTTCTCTCCATTGTTCTTGTGAAGATGGAAGGCTAAGGATTCTGTAATCAGTGGCAATACCATCCTTGTTCCCGGTTTGAGTCTTTGGTTTTAATGGAGATCTATTTTTTAGTTTTAACTTTGTTGTTCTCTTGTTTCCGTTCTCTCTTAAATCTCTGTATGTGTTGATACCGGTTGGATGAATGCATGCATTGTCTTTGTTTGAGAATCCAAGGTTTTTGTGCTCGGTTGAGGCTTTAACTGGATACAAGAACAACCTGTTTGGATGGTATTTCAATCAGTCTCGAATCTGTGCAATAAGGGGCATCAAAACTGATAGATTGAATTAAGAGGTTTCTGAAATCTTTTTATTGGTTTTCTTCCCAATCTTTGGCGGTTGTTAAAGGATTATTCTGATTTTTTATTTAAGGATTAAAACTAAACAAATTGTTTATTGAGAAGGCGATGAAAACTGGGATAGAAGGTTGGTTTGCAACTGATTGCATCTCAATTTATTGTGTTCTTGCTTATCTTGTTTTCTGTTTTTCATCAAAAACTTTCCCCCCCCCCCGTTTAGCATTGTTTTGACAGATCCGATTGAGGTTCGTTGGGAGACGACTTTGGGTTGCACCCCTATTGCAAATCCAAATCATCATTCATCTAATCTATCGGTGTTCGACAGCCCCGGTCAGGGACCCCCACAGAAACCAGGAAAGCTGGGATCACAACAATGGGAGGAAAGAACCACCCTGGGCCCTCGAGCCATTCTAGTTACAGTACAACGTATACACCCCCTCATAATAAGGAGGGACCAAATTTTTCGAGAAGTTTACAATGCCAGGATCATCCTTCTCCCGGACATCAGTGAACAACGACCCCTTCGTGGCAATACTGACACCAGCAAGTGGTGTGATTACCACTGCATATTTAGGCACACGACCGAAGAATGTGCCGCCCTAAAAGACCAAATAAAGCGGCTGGTTAGGGAGGGCTACCTCTGTCAATACTTTTATCGGCCAGACTTGGAGGCGATCCCCCAGGGCAACCCAGGAAGGCAAAGGAGTTGTAACCCTCAGAGGTGGCACCAAGCAGGTGACAGACAAAATGCCAGACCACCTCTAGGAAACCCGATAGCCAGGGAGTCAAGCTCGACAAGGAAATGGCATCTCCAGGCGGTAATGTCAATAGATAGCACTAGAAAGAGACCAAGGAAAATTCCTCGCCAACTCGCCATCTCCTTTACCGAAGAAGATTTCGAAGGTATCGATAAAAACCTCGACGATCCCGTGGTAATCTCAGTTATCGCCGCCAACTTCTTGGTGAAGAAAGTCCTCGTGCATCAGGGAAACTCGATCGACCTGATTTACTTGTCAACCTTAAAGAAGATGGGAATCCTAGAAGGGGAACTATGACCATTCGAGGAAAATCTAATTGGTTTTTCAAGAGAATAAGTAGGAGTCAAGGGCTACATCGACTTGCTAACTTCATTCGAGGCAGCTCCCCTCGTCAAGACAATCTGAATCCAATACCTAGTCATTGATTGTCAAACTCCATACAACACGTTGCTCATCCGTCCTTCTCTCAACAAATTAGGTGCAGTAGTATTCACCCCCCATCTAGCCATGAAGTTCCTGGTAACTGACACTAAGGTCGGAACCATTCAGGCTGACCAAAAAGAGGCTCGGCAATGTCACCACGATAGTCTTCGGATTTGAAATCCTGAGCCCAGTAAGGATAATAGGGGAAGCGACACTCCCAGGACAATGGTCAACCGACCAAGACAAATGGCTAAGCCTTGCACTCTAATGTGCACATGACAGAATTAGAAAAACAAAACCAACCAGCAGATGACCAATGTCGACCCGAGGTAAAGCCCCACCTTGAAAAACCAGATTCCTCCCTAGAACAAGACATCTGCGGCACGAGCATTGCACTAGGATAAATATCAGTAGAAGAGCCCCCATCTAGCTGAATCCAAGGTATGAGGAAGCAAAGGCATGCCCCAACCAAGAAGCCATACTTCTAGGGACTCACTATTATGATATTCCTTGCTAAATAAAGATGGTTGTTTCCATTTATTACTCATCATAGCTTCACAAAAGCGAAAACACGGACTTTCCTTGTGCACTCCCCAATAAACCCCGACATAATCCCATTTTTTCTCCGTCACCCTAAGATCTCCTCAACTCAAATAACCTAGGCTCTGCCTGAACAGTTAAATATGAGAGCAAGTCATCTACAACCTCAGTCCACTTAGTGCATGTGCCAAGCAAAGACAAATGCTCAAACGAGCCACTACCAAAGCAGGCTGAAATAATAAGGTATGCCAAAAAACTCCGCATTTTATGAAGCAAATTCGAAAACAGGTACAAACGTGGACCTCGGGCACAGACCCGCCATTGCTCTAGGCACCTCGAGCCAACCTGGACCTTATCAAGCAACACCTTGTATCAAACAGGTGCATAGGACCTTGAGCCAGACTTGGTCCTCCTTTAAGCCATTCTCGGGACCCAGACCGACATGGTCAGTCTGCCCCACACGGACCTCGAGCACATCCATGTCATTGCTCTAGGTGCCTCGGCCTTATCGAGCCACGCCTTATATCAGTAGGCGCACAGGACCTCGAGCCAAACTTGGTCCTCCTTTAACCCATGCTCGCAACCAAGATTGACATGGTCAGTTCGCCCTATGTGGACCTCGGGCATAGCCTCGTCATTTCTCTAAGCGCCTCGAGCCCGCCTTGGCCTTATCAAACCATGCCTTGTATCAGACAGGCGACAGGACCTCGAGTAAGACTCAGTTTTCCTTTAAGTCATGCTTAGAACCCAGACCGACATGGTCAGTCTACACCATGCGGACCTCAGGCACAGGCCCGTCATTGCTCTAGGCACATCCAGCCCGCCTCGGCCCTATCGAGCCACCCCTTGTATTAGACAGGCACACAGGACCTCGAACCAGGCTCGATCCTCTTTTAAATTGTGCTTGGGACCTAGACTGACATAGTCAGTGCGCCCTGCACGGACCTCAGGCACAACCCCATCAATGCTCTAGGCACCTTGAGCCCGCCTCGACCCTATCAAGCCACGCCTTGTATCAGATAAGCGCACATGACCTTGAGCCAAACTTGGTTCTCCTTTAAGCTGTGCTTAGAACCCAGACCAACATAGTCCATCCACCCCACACGAAGCTCGGGTATAGCCCCATCATTCCTCTAGGAGCCTCAAGCCCTCCTCGGCCCTATCGAGCCATGCCTTGTATTAGATAGACGCACAAGACCTCAAGCCAAACTCAGTCCTCCTTGAAGCCATGCTTAGGACCCAGAACGACATGGTTAGTCCGCCCTGCACGGACCTCGAGTACGGTCTCATCATTACTCTAGGCATATCGAGCCCGCTCGGCCATATCGAGCCACGCCTCGTACTAGACAGGCGCATAGGATCTCGAGCCAGACTCTGTCCTTCTTTAAGCTATGGTCGAGACCCAAACCAACATGGTTAATCCTTCCCGCACAGACCTCAAGCATAGCCCCGTCATTGCTTTAGGCACCTCGAGCCCGCCTTGGCCCTATCGAACCATGCCTTGTATCAAACAGGTGAACATAAGCTCAAGCCAAACTCGGTCCTCCTTTAAGCTGTACTCAGGACCCAGACCGACATGGTTAATCCGCCCTGAAGGGACCTCGAGCACAGCCCTATCATTGCTAAAAGCACCTCGAGCCCTCCTTACGCCTATCGAGCCATGGCTTGTATCAGATAGGTGCACAAAACCTCGAGCCAAACTCGGTCCTCCTTTAAGCCGTGCTCAGGACCCAGATCAACATGGTCAGCCCGCCCTGTGCATACCTCGGGTACAACCCTATCATTGCTCTAAGCTCCTCGAGCCCGCCTCAGACCTATCGAGCCACAGCTTGTAACAGACAAGCACATAGGACCTCAAACTCCCCTCAGCCCAACCTCAAAGTCGTGCCTTGTAACAAACAAGCACGCTGGACCTCAAGCTTTTCTTGATCCAACCTCAAAGTTGTGCCTTGTAACAAACAGGCACACTGGACCTGAACCTCCCCTCGGTCCAACCTCAAAGTCATGCCTTGTAACAAACGGGCACACCAGACCTCGACCTCGACCTCTCCTCGATCCAACCCCACAGTATCTTACTTCAGGACACAACAGAAAACAAGGTACCTAGAAGAGACCTGCATTTCATTGCAAAATTTTACATTTGATTACAGGCCTCATATCTGTAATAATTTTACATTACACTTGCTTGTCACACTACAACTGCCACGCGATACAAATGCCTGGAGACCGAACAGAAGACAAGTAAATGAGTAAAGCAAGGCCAAGTGGCGGTCGCTGCAGAATGCACTTGTCTAGATCATTAGCAATCACTTTCCCTATAAACAGCTTAAGAATGGATAGAACCCCTTTTGTATTGCCTGACATCTTGCCTTTAAAGGGTCAAATTCTACCAAGACATCTGCTACTCCTGATGAAAATCCGGGATGACCTGCTACCTAGGTGACCCCGACATTTCCAACTTTCAACCTTGGAGCTAGCAAATGATCCCCGACCCCAGCCTGATAATATCAACGTTAATGACCCAAGCCCTTGGAAGCCAGAACATGATACTTCTGCCATAGTTGGATTCCGAGAAAGCCACATCACCCATTCTAGACACGATATGTCTCACTCATCCTAGTACTGCCCTCGTCTCAATACACTCAACTGCAGACCTCTCGGCCCCCGCTGTACCACTCAAGAAGTTGCCACTCACAGGGTCTTCAACAAAAACACCACACCCGAGTGCAAAATTCCCACCATTAAACACTAACCACATTTCCCCAGTCTCTCAGAATGAAGATGCAAACAAGCAAGGATAGTATGGAAAGAAACCCAAAGTTTTCCTCTCCCCTTTTATAAGCACGATCGCCCGATGATCGAAAGACCACCACAGTCTCCCAAAAAATTAAATACAGTCAAGCTTCGAAAAATCATGCCATCAATACAATCATATCCCTACCATGGAAAATGAAAAACCACACCACTCCCACCCCAACCAATCAACACCCCCCACGTGTTAGTAAAAAGCCTGGAGGAATAAGCATTCTGCCAAAAAATAATACGTTCAGCGCTGAAGCATCTCCTCATTTATAACCTCGAAGCTTGCGTTGCATGCACAGCCCCTCCAAACCTCTGCCAAACTCACAGAGTTGGCACCCCGAGTCTTAGAATTGGGCACCAACCATCCAACTCAAAGAGCCACCACATCTGCAATCAAGCGCACTGGCTCGACAAAAAAACGAAAAGAAATGAAACTTTCCATCGCGAATAGCAAGTCAAAAAATAGCGAAAAGTCACAACATCACAAGACCAGACAAAATTAAGAAGACATTACAAAAACCTACACTACTACAACAAAAGAGTAAATTAGCCCAACTCGGTAGTGGAGTCAACATCATCAATAGCACCTTTTCTAGCTCGACCTACCTTAGGAGTTTCCCCTGAAGTCTTGGCTCGCACCCGTTAGATCGGATCAACAAGACAGCTGCCCTCGACCCTCATATACAAAGTCTGAACGTGAAGAAGAGCTTCCTCGTAGCCCTATAGATACTTGTCCGCGGCCTCCAACACTAGAGTCTTACTAGCCTCTGCCATCGATTGAGTAGCCCCGACTGCCGCTCACAGATGGGAAACCTCCGCCCTTAAATCACAGAGTGTCACCCTGGCATCCTCACGCTGGCAGCCAAGACGACTTCTGACCTCGTGATAATTAGTCTGCTACACCTTCGACTCCTTTAGCCACTGACATAAGTCAGTCATCTCCTTGGTCACCCTTTCCCTCACATTGCCCTTCACTACCTCTTAGATCAACTTCACCTCCACTCAATGTGATCGCTTAAGGGTAGCAGCCTCCGAGCAGAATCTGAACTCCCACGCCCAGTACTCTGCTAAAACCCCCAGAACCTGATCCTCCATTCAACAGTACGCCTCCTGACAGTCCCTAGAGAAGGAGGACACACCCGCAGATGGCACCTCAGCGGATGACTCAGCCTCCCTGGCACCTTTCTAACGCTTCCCAACAGGTGGTCGCCCTTCATCATGAGCAATTAGAAAAGTGGGCCTAACAACGAAGGATATCAAATCAACAGCCGGGAAAGTGGCGCCTCCTATGGTATCACTGCTAGTGTCCCCTCGATGACTAATAGGGCTAACCTTCGACATCCTTCTACAAAAATAAGAAACTACCTCTACCTAGGAAAGAGATTAGGAAAATAGGGCACATTTGAGAAAGAAATAGAGAAAAACACATAAGCAAGGGGACGCACCTTTTATATTATCCCTCACGTCTTGTCTGAAAGAAGGCAAAATGCCATCAGGCGCTTAACAGGGCATTAAAGGCGCGCCACCTGTCAGACCCTGTCACGCATTCAAGTTTCTCAAGGAAATCAAAAGCCATCGTGCACACTTACAACAGTGCACCTTTTTGGTGTAACACTCCATATTCCAAAGCCCTGTGCAATATGCACGTTAAAGGAGTTTGCCCCTGCCGCCAGGATCAATCTCCACCTTGCAAAGAATCAGAGTCCGGCTATAGCTAGAACCCTAGAAACATATCCAAAACCTCACGGAGGAAAGCACGACCTTTCCTTCCCAAACTTATACATCACACATGAATAGGAACTCAACCATACCCCAAACGTGGCCCAGCAGCACGGGACCCTGCTGACACACATTCACGATGGCTAACTACCCTTTGCACCCAGGCACAACCTAGATAGCACCCTTACCCTCTAAGAAAAGCGCCCTTGAATCTCGAGGCCACGCGTGACGAGGATCGGGGCATAGAGAATATTACCACGCTTAGTTATCTCGGGCTAACCTCGAAATAACTCTAGAATCACTATCCCAACAAAGATAAAATCGGCCCGACCGACTACCTCGGTCCCACATAATCCGACTCTCCAAAACTACCACAAACCGTAAAAATTGCTTGAGCTTCCCTTTTCTAACTCGAACACCTGTACTCGAGCCTCCGACCTGGGGGGCTATGGACTGTCCAAGCCTAATCTCAGTCCCTTCACCCGGCCCAATCTCAGCCCTCTCCTCAGGCCCAATCTGATCCTCTTTCTAGGCCCAACCTTGGCCCAATGCCAACCTACCACAGCATCATTACAATCCCACTGGATATCCGCACAGAAGCCCCAGATCCTATCCTCATTAATGGCAGATCCCATCCACATTATTAAGGGTCCCGTCGCCACCATGCCAGTCCCATCACCTACAAACACACTACGCATGCATGTAGGAAGACATCTCGTCCTTCTATATCAACCAGCTCTCTTCAGAGCCAAGGTATGTTCGAATCTCTGACCTATTGATACACTGCCCCTCTTTACTCTCTTTCTCACTCGACCGTCGAAGTGCTTGCAAGTGCCAGCCCCCCCCGAACAGAACCCATCGCCAGAGCCCATGCCCCACCTCCAATCCCCCTCTCTTGTTTAGTAAGGAACACATTTAGTTTACAGTTTATGTACATTATACTTTTGTGAATGCAAACAGATAGTAACTATACTTAGTACAAGTTCAGTAAGTAATTTATCAGTATTGATATTCTTTGATTCAGCTTTAGTTATTCTTTCTAGCATATTTCTTGCTGAGCTTTGTAGCTCACCTTGTGCTCTTCACCATTCTAGGTCCTAACAGGGGAGTACCAAATGTAGGGCCTAGCAGTAGTGGTCAATAGTGTGTGTATGTGGAGCTGCTCAAGAACAAAAGATATCTGGGAGTTTGTTAGTTTATAGGGTCTTACCAGTTTAGGATTATTTTATATTTCAGTTGAGGGATTTTCCCTTAGATAGAGTTTATGGTTTTCAGTTGGTATTGACTCAGAGTTTTTATTTCAGTTGTTTGTGATGCTTCCAATTTTGAGTAGTTGAGTTATTGATGTTTCAGATTTAGTTTATCAGAGGATTTATATTATTTTATCTATTTTTTTCGTAGCACCTCTTCTCGGGCAGTTCTAGAAGAGGGGTGTTACATGGCCACCCAATCAAATCTACTCCGAGGGACCAAGAGTAATTTATTGACGCCTCAGGATTGCTCTTTCACCGTTCCCGTTGTAATCATCAAGTGTCTCTTTGGCTAAATCACACTCAGGAGGCTATCCTTACAATGAGAAAGTTCACCCTCGAGCATTCCAAGAGCAGGACTTGGTGTTTCAAAAAATGGTTATCGCAATCACATTAAGAAAGAAGAGAAGCTTTGGCTGTAACACCCCGCCCTTATACAGGCGTGTTACTATAAGGAAATTCCGGGGGTTTCTTTTTTTTTTTTTCATTTTCATCAACTCCGATACTCGCGGCGCCTGTGAGCACAATCTTCACATGCAGATGAAAACCCCGAGAGTTCCAGTCTTACTCGTTTAGTTAATAATAACATAATCTCAACCGAACGAGACAATATAAACACAGCGGAATACTTAATTAATCAAAATGTCGTGGCCTACCACGTGTTACACTCGAATTGTTCCCATACCACCATATGAATGCAATACCATTACTAATTATTACAACATCATCAAGCGGCATATATATAACATTAATGTTTCCAAAATAACATAACACCAACAACTATCAAACATACACCACTGGCTCCTCAGTCGTGTCCTCGACCTCGCTGCTATCCCTGACTGGAACGTTGAATGTTCCAGGGGCATAACCCATGTTAGATGATAAACCATCTAAGTGAAGGTAAGAAGCAGTTATACAATGCATGAAAGACATACGAGCATGGCATACTATACGACAAATGCAAGACACGTCTAACTCGAGATATCACCTTGACATGCTTAATCCCTCGAATGCCTCACTGTGGCACACGTTCACCTGGTCCAATGTTAATCCCTCAGGTGCACCGTCGTGACACCCGTTCACCTGGTTTAACATTATTCCCTCGAGTACCCCAGTGTGACACCCGTTCACCTGGATTAGCATTATCCCAATCTCAAGTAGACCCCACATCGCCCCACACAGACCCAATGATGCGATTAAACATGACTCCTCATGATATGAAAATTTACACGCCATGCACCAACATTTTAAAAATAAATAGTTAATGCATTGTAGTGATTATCGACACAGCGAACATAAGTAAATAAGCTAAGCCTAGGAGGGTAAAATTTCTCACTAGAACTCGCCATAGTACCCTAAAAACACTTTTAAGGCAAGGATAAGCTAGAATCAAACCACTCACCTCAATTCGGAAAAGTCCAGATTTCGCCTCGAAAAACGTGCCACACCTCGAAAACTGTGTAAATCCTCTTCCAGTGACCCAATTAACTCTTATTTCACCATTTAATACCTTTGGAATCAAAATTCTATTTTTTTCATAATTTTCTCTATTTTTATTTAATTTTTAAACACTTATACCTTCGGAAATCCATTAAAAATACCAAACATCATTTTTTTTAAAATATTCTTCCATGATAATTCCTAAAATAATTTAACCTAAATTATGAAATTAAAAACACATCAAAACAGTACCTCACGCGCCCTCACGCGCCACCCCGGAGTCCTGCGAGTGGGACTCACGCGCCGCCGCACAGTCTTCTTCTCCGGTCGTCTTCTCCGATTCCGGCGATGTCCAAAACCCTAAATTCTTATAGGGGCTTGTAGAGTTCCTCAAGGCGACCTCAATGGTACCATTTTTCGTCGGAAAAAGTTGCCGGAGATAGGATTAAAAGCGAGTTGCAAGTCGCAGCGGTGGCGGGTTCGGTTTTCTGGCCAAGCTTCAAAACCTCTCTATTTCTACACCAAACGATCCCAAATGCTCCAGAAACGATCCTTAGAACACTAAGAACAAAAGCCCCTTATCCCTCAAGCTCGATTCAAGCAAAAACATAAGAATTTGAGCGATTTCATTTTTTGAAACCCTCGGCCGAAACCTCCCTTTTATACTCGATTTTTACCCGATTACTCACCCTATCTTGCTCGTCCTCATCCCTTTAGCCCAAATCTAGCCTCTAAACCAATCGAAAAACAACAAATCAAGCTCTAGATCCCTCGAAAGATTCTGCCAAATCGGAGAAAATTTCTGCCATCATTTCCGGTCACGTCGCCGCCGTGCTCGGCCAATGGCCACTCCCTGAAGCTTCATCATCACCTGGAGCTCGTCCTAGCACCCTTAGGCGAGCTTCCCGACGTCCAGAGGTGGCTGGCCGGCGGCCCATGTGCGGCGGTCGGATTCCCATTGTGCAATTTTCCAAAATTACAATTTTACCCCTATTTTCTTAATTTGACATTTTAGCCTTTTCTTTAGAGTCCCTGATCTTTCTAAATATACCACAATGACCCTCAAGTTCTATATTTTCCATTTCCTTTTGGAATTTCTGAAAAATTCATCGATTCGACCTCCCACTGACATTTTGCAAAAACTACACTTTTGCCCGAACTCTCCTAATTGCGTGCTTTTGACTTCAAACCTTTGAAAATCCCTAATTTTATCAAATATCATCTAATTGCGCCATTTTTCCTCAATTGGCTTATCTTAACTTGGTCATTCGTCTTTCGTTTAAGTTTCGAATATTGCATTTTGGCCCGAAACTTTGCTAGATATCGTTTTGACCCATATCCTCAAAAATTCTCTTATTATTTAATACCGGGTATTACATCCTCCCCCTCTAAAAAGAAATTTCGTCCTCAAAATTACTAATTTACAATATCAAAATAAATGCGGAAAAGAAATCTTCATCTCTTCTTCGCGTTCCCAAGTTGCCTCTTCTTCGTCATGATTGCCCCATAGTACCTTTATTAAGGGAATAACTTTGTTCCTTAAGACTTGATCCCTTTGATCTAGGATTCGAACTGGTTCCTCAGGGTACATTAGATCATTTTGTATCTCAATGGTCTCTTTCCGAAGTACCTGCGTAGGGTCTGGCTCATGTTTCCATAGTTGAGACACATGAAACACGTTGTGGATGTTTGATAATGCCACAGGTAAAGCTAATCTGTAAGCCACTAGTCCAATTTTCTCCAGAACTTCATAGGGTCCTATGTATCTTGGGCTTAATTTCCCTTTTCTTTTTCCTCGAATTACGGACTTAAATGGAGAGACTTTCAAGTATACCTTGTCACCGACCAAAAATTCCAGGTTTCGCCTTCGCCGATCAGCGTACGATTTCTGACGACTTTGACTTGTCCTCATTTTCTCCTGTATTTGCTTAATCTTCTCGGTAGTAGTCTGAACAATCTCAGGTCCAATTAATCCTATCTCTCCAGTTTCTACCCAACAGAGCGGTGTTCTGCATCTTTGTCCATATAATGCCTCGTAAGGAGCCATTCCAATGCTGCTGTGGTGCCCGTTGTTGTAGGCAAATTCTACCAATGGTAGATGTTTCTCCCAACTTCCTGATAATTCCAAAATACATGCCCTCAACATGTCCTCGAGTGTTTGAATTGTCCGCTCGGACTGTCCGTCAGTCTGAGGGTGATAAGCTGTACTGAGCTTTAACTGTGTTCCCATACACTTGTGGAAACTTTCCCAAAATCGTGATGTAAATCGTGGGTCCCGATCTGACACTATACCTGCGGGTATTCCATGTAATCGTACTATTTTCTCAATGTACAGCTGAGCCAGAGTGTGAGTCGGTTGTCCTATCTTAATAGGCAAGAAATGTGCCGACTTGGTCAGTCGATCCACTATTACCTAAATAGCATCGTTTCCTTTGGGACCTCGAGGTAAATTGGTCACAAAATCCATAGTGACGTGATCCCATTTCCACTCGGGAATGTCCAATGGTTGTAATTTTCCTCCCGGTCGTTGATGCTCAATTTTGATACGTTGACAGGTATCGCATTGTGCCACGTACCGTGCCACGTCCTTTTTCATTCCTGGCCACCAATAAATTTCCCTAAGATCCTTATACATTTTTGTGGATCCTAGATATACTGTGTATCTTGCCCGATGAGCTTCTCCCAAGATAACTTGTCTTAGATCTTGATCCCTTGGTACGTAGGTTCTTCCCTGAAATTGAAGTATACCATCACGGTAACTAAATTCAGGTGCCTTAACTTGATCGTTCTCGTCTATCCACTGACTTCTTCTTGTGTCTGTTTGAAGAGCTAGTCTGATTTGATTTACCACATCAGGTTGAATTGTCAAATTTTCCAAATATCCCTTGATTGGTTTAGGCTTAACACCTACTGTCAGGTGACTAAATTCCTCGATCATCATGTTAGCCACAATCTCAGAGCTTCTTCGGCTAAGAGCGTCTGCAACTATGTTAGCCTTCCCTGGATGATAGGAAATGGTACAATCGTAGTCTTTTAAGTACTCCATCCATCTTCTTTGTCTCATGTTTAATTCCTTCTGAGAAAATATGTACTTCAAACTCTTATGATCCGTAAAAATTTCAAATTGTACTCCATAAAGGTAATGCCTCCACAACTTCAAAGCGTAAATTATGGCTGCTAATTCCAAGTCGTGAGTTGGGTAGTTTTGCTCATGTCTCTTCAATTGCCGAGATCCGTAAGCAACTACTTTCTCATCTTGCATTAAGACCACCCCAACCCTATCCCAGAAGCATCATTATACACCACAAACTTTCCTGACTCAGTCGGCATTGCTAAAATCGGTGCCGTAGTCAATCGTGCCTTAAGTTCCTGAAAACTTTGCTCACATTTATCACTCCATTCAAATTTCACTTCTTTTTGCGTCAATCGAGTAAGTGGAGCAGATATCTTTGAAAATCCTTCTACAAATCTTCTGTAGTACCCTGCTAGTCCAAGAAAACTTCGAATTTCCCCAATGGTCTTAGGTGCTTGCCACTTTTGAACTGCTTCTATCTTTGCTGGATCGACAGCTATACCTTCTGCAGAAATTATATGTCCAAGAAATGCCACTTGAGTAAGCCAAAATTCACACTTCGAGAATTTGGCGTATAACTTATGGTCCTTTAAAGTCTGCAAGACTATCCTTAAATGTTCTTCATGATCAATCTCACTTGTAGAGTATATCAAAATGTCATCTATGAACACTATCACGAACTTGTCCAGGTAAGGCCTAAAAGTTCGGTTCATTAAATCCATAAATGCAGCAGGTGCATTGGTCAATCCAAACGGCATCACTAGATACTCGTAGTGACCATACCGTGATCGAAATGCAGTCTTGGGTACATCTTCTGGTTTGATCTTCATTTGATAGTACCCTGACCGAAGATCTATCTTAGAAAATACTCTAGCTCCTTGAAGTTGGTCAAACAATTCCTCAATCCTAGGCAAAGGGTACTTATTCTTTATGGTTACCTTATTTAACTGTCGGTAGTCAGTACACATACGTAAGGTACCATCTTTCTTTTTCACGAACAATATCGGAGCTCCCCAGGGCGACACACTTGGTCTGATAAATCCTTTGTCGGTTAAGTCTTGTAATTGCTCCTTCAATTCCTTCATCTCAGCCGGGGCCATCTTGTACGGAGGTATGGATATTGGCAGTGTACTTGGTACAAGATCTATCGAAAATTTGATTTCTCTTAGAGGAGGTAATCCTGGTAATTCCTCGGGAAACACCTCAGGATACTCATTCACAACCCTCACTGACTCCAATTCGAGACTTTTCTTTCCTGATTCGGGTTTGGCTGACTGCAGCGTATGCAAAGTAATGCCATTTTCTCTCTTAATCTTCCTACTTTGACCCTGGAACACAGTCCACTCTCCGTTAAGCTTGGGTATGCTTACGGTCTTACTCTTACAATCTATTTTGGCTTCTTGAAGTGATAGGAAATCCATTTCGATAATTATGTCGAAATCTTGAATGTCTAACACTACTAAATCAATCTTGAAGTTTTCCGATCCCATACTAAAAATACACTCGCGGCACCCTACCGCAGTTCTTAAAGTTGAACCCATAGGAGTGGCTATTACCATTTGATAACCCAATTCCCTAGGTTCTAATTGTAAACTTTCTACTGACGCATGCGACACGAATGAATGCGTAGCACCTGGATCTATTAAAGCATGAACTGGAATATTCGAGAAGAACAGTGTACCTTCAATAACTGCAAGATCGGCCTCAGCGTCCTCACAAGTCAGGTTGTACACTCGACCTGGACGAACATTTTGTGTACTTCCACTCGGTGGTTCCGTCTTTTGTCTTTTTGAGCAATCGCGCGAGATATGCCCCGGTTGACCACAACTGTAACACACCACCTTTCCCTGATACCCAACCTGGGGTGTTGCTTTGATCTTTGGGCAGTTTCTCCCGATGTGACCTTCTTCGCCGCATCCATAGCACCTCAAGACACACCTCTTCCCAGGGTGTTTTCTCCTACATCGAGGGCATTTCCCGTCATCCCTTGACTGAGTCGTCGGACTGCCTGTTTTACCACTTTTACTTCCTTCCTCTGTCTTGATGATCTTGGCTCGTGTCAGATTTCTCTCAATGGTCAAAGCTCGGTGTAATGCTTCTTTGTAAGTTTCAATGTCCCATCCACTCAGAACTTGCTGGAGATGTTCTTGTAATCCTGAAACAAACTTTTGTGCCTTCTGACTCTCGTCAGTCTCGTACATGGGCACGTACTTAATCAGTTGAATGAACCGATTATCATATTGATTCACAGTCATCTCACCCGTCTGCTTAAGCCTCATAAATTCCCAGATTCTTTCTTCCTTCCAACTCTTAGAAAAGTACTTGGCGTTAAACTCTTCCTTGAATACCGCCCAAGTATACATTGGTGCATCCTCGTTCTCAGCTTCACGTTCCTGTTGAGACCTTGTTAATGAATGCTCGGTAGACTGCCACCACCGGCCTGCTTCTTCCTCCAGCGTATAGGTTGCACACCTCACTTTTTCCTCTTCACTACATTGGAGATGCTGAAGTAGTTTCTCGGTCTGCTCTAGCCAGTACTCGGCTGCGCTAGGATCATCGCCAGTCCTTCCTTTGAACACAGGGGGTCTCAAATGTCTGTATCGCTCCAAAGCCGTGGTCGTGTGCCAAGTAGGCTCCTCTCGACTCACGTATGTCAGCATATTTTTCAAAAATCGCTCCATTCGCTCAAACCGGTCTTCACTGGAGCTTGATTCTCCGACATATCTTCGATTTCCTCTTGTGTGATTCTTGTGATCACCCATATCTTCAGGATTATCTTCTTCTCTCCTCCCACTTTCGGCATGGGCTGCATTTCGAAGTCTTCGTGTGTTCACCATCTGAAGTGAATCACGGAAATAAATTATGCACAAGACAAAATTGTTTCTATATAAAGGGACAGTTTTATTTCTTTATATTATCCCACAAACAGAACAACTTAGTACTACTGAAAAGAAATAGACATAACATCTTATTTTATATCTACATATCCCTTCTTTCTTCGGTTACTTCTTCGGCCTTGCTCAGTAGTTCTTTGGCCTCCAGATCCAGGACTCTTTGTGGTCTCCATCACTGTCGGACGCCACCGGGGGTCCTTCGTCGTCATCTTGGACTTCCTGAGTCTCCTCATCTGATTCCTCATCAGAGCTAATATCTATGACCTCATTTGCGAGGTTTGCAACGATCTTTGCTTGTTCCTCCTCATCCATAACGTCTCCAAGTAGATCTTGATGCTCGTTCCTCATTCTTGCACAAAACTCATGTAGAGTGTCATCCTCCCAGTCTTGCCACAACCACTGCGCAAAAGTTTTCCACTCTCCCTCAAACTGGTCAATAAGGAAGCCGATCTGAAACTCTGATAAATCTACCAACTGTCGGTAGCTGGGGGGCACATCATCTATGATTTCTTCCATTGCAAGCAGAAATACATTCATGTCCTCATCCTGCGGGTTCCCCCGAGCTTCAATCCTATTTGCCCAGTGTGACAGCAGTACTTGGTCCACCATTTTCTACTAACATTACACAAAGATTTTCTCAAAAACCTCAAACAAGTGTTTCCTAAAGTTTTCATATGTTACCTAAAATCCCTATTCCTATTCTAAGTTAATCAAATCTAACCATGCTAAGTTCAACAACCTAGCCAAATTGTCCTAGGGTTTTAACCTTGCTCTGATACCAATTGTAACACCCCGCCCTTATACAGGCGTGTTACTATAAGGAAATTCCCGGGGTTTCTTTTTTTTTTTTTTTCATTTTCATCAACTCCAATACTCGCGGCGCCTGTGAGCACAATCTTCACATGCAGATGAAAACCCCGAGAGTTCCAGTCTTACTCGTTTAGTTAATAATAACATAATCTCAACCGAACGAGACAATATAAACACAGCGAAATACTTAATTAATCAAAATGTCGTGGCCTACCACGTGTTACACTCGAATTGTTCCCATACCACCATATGAATACAATACCATTACTAATTATTACAACATCATCAAGCGGCATATATATAACATTAATGTTTCCAAAATAACATAACACCAACAACTATCAAACATACACCACTGGCTCCTCAGTCGTGTCCTCGACCTCGCTGCTATCCCTGACTGGAACGTTGAATGTTCCAGGGGCATAACCCATGTTAGATAATAAACCATCTAAGTGAAGGTAAGAAGCAGTTATACAATGCATGAAAGACATACGAGCATGGCATACTATACGACAAATGCAAGACACGTCTAACTCGAGATATCACCTTGACATGCTTAATCCCTCGAATGCCTCACTGTGGCACACGTTCACCTGGTCCAATGTTAATCCCTCAGGTGCACCGTCGTGACACCCGTTCACCTGGTTTAACATTATTCCCTCGAGTACCCCAGTGTGACACCCGTTCACCTGGATTAGCATTATCCCAATCTCAAGTAGACCCCACATCGCCCCACACAGACCCAATGATGCGATTAAACATGACTCCTCATGATATGAAAATTTACACGCCATGCACCAACATTTTAAAAATAAATAGTTAATGCATTGTAGTGATTATCGACACAGCGAACATAAGTAAATAAGCTAAGCCTAGGAGGGTAAAATTTCTCACTAGAACTCGCCATAGTACCCTAAAAACACTTTTAAGGCAAGGATAAGCTAGAATCAAACCACTCACCTCAATTCGGAAAAGTCCGGATTTCGCCTCGAAAAACGTGCCACACCTCGAAAACTGTGTAAATCCTCTTCCAGTGACCCAATTAACTCCTATTTCACCATTTAATACCTTTGGAATCAAAATTCTATTTTTTTCATAATTTTCTCTATTTTTATTTAATTTTTAAACACTTATACCTTCGAAAATCCATTAAAAATACCAAACATCATTTTTTTCAAAATACTCTTCCATGATAATTCCTAAAATAATTTAACCTAAATTATGAAATTAAAAACACATCAAAACAGTACCTCACGCGCCCTCACGCGCCACCCCGGAGTCCTGCGAGTGGGACTCACGCGCCGCCGCACAGTCTTCTTCTCCGGTCGTCTTCTCCGATTCCAGCGATGTCCAAAACCCTAAATTCTTATAGGGGCTTGTAGAGTTCCTCAAGGCGACCTCAATGGTACAATTTTTCGTCGAAAAAAGTTGCCGGAGATAGGATTAAAAACTAGTTGCAGGTCGCGGCGGTGGCGGGTTCGGTTTTCCGGCCAAGCTTCAAAACCTCTCCATTTCTACACCAAACGATCCCAAATGCTCCAGAAACGATCCTTAGAACACTAAGAACAAAAGCCCCTTATCCCTCAAGCTCGATTCAAGAAAAAACACAAGAATTTGAGCGATTTCATTTTTTGAAACCCTCGACCGAAACCTCCCTTTTATACTCAATTTTTACCCGATTACTCACCCTATCTTGCTCGTCCTCATCCCTTTAGCCCAAATCTAGCCTCTAAACCAATCGAAAAACAACAAATCAAGCTCTAGATCCCTCGAAAGATTCGGCCAAATCAGAGAAAATTTTCGCCATCATTTCCGGTCACATCGCCGCCGTGCTCGGCCAATGGCCACTCCCTGAAGCTTCATCATCACCTGGAGCTCGTCCTAGCACCCTTAGGCGAGCTTCCCGACGTCCAGAGGCGGCTGGCCGGCGGCCCATGTGCGACGGTCGGATTCCCATTGTGCAATTTTCCAAAATTGCAATTTTACCCCTATTTTCTTAATTTGACATTTTAGCCATTTCTTTAGAGTCCCTGATCTTTCTAAATATACCACAATGACCCTCAAGTTCTGTATTTTCCATTTCCTTTTGGAATTTCTGAAAAATTCATCGATTCGACCTCCCACTGACATTTTGCAAAAACTGCACTTTTGCCCGAACTCTCCTAATTGCGTGCTTTTGACTTCAAACCTTTGAAAATCCCTAATTTTATCAAATATCATCTAATTGCGCCATTTTTCCTCAATTGGCTTATCTTAACTTGGTCATTCGTCTTTCGTTTAAGTTTCGAATATTGCATTTTGGCCTGAAACTTTGCTAGATATCGTTTTGACCCATATCCTCAAAAATTCTCTTATTATTTAATACCGGGTATTACATTGGCCAAGCTAGGAAAGGCCTTATAGAGTCACAAAATGCTGGGACCTGAGACGAGCATGTTACAAATGTTGTTATGAGAGACAATGAGTAGAATGTCAGAGGAGGTACATCTCAAGGAGTACCTCCCAATTTTGGGACGAACAGTATTTCCTTTTTAAAGTTTTATCATATACTGTAACCTTTCCAAAATGAATAAAAGAATATACCCCCTTGTATTCTTGTGGATCAAGGCGACCTTATAAGCCGAACCACGTAAATCCCATGTGCATCTTATATATGTATATATATAGCTATTAGGAAATATGATACAGGAACTATGGCACGAAGACAGGATGGGCAGTGATACTCCCAAACTCAATGGAAGCATATCAGTTAAGGTGAGGAAAAGTTCAAGTCCTAAAAGGTTAGACCTGACGAATGGCTATCTAGTGCTAAGAGCAAGAACCTCCCCGAATTCTTGGATGCGTTCTGATGCCATGCCCGCAGGATAACCTGGACCCCTTACTTGAGTCCGATGTTAAGTTAAGGTGTTAAACTTGACTCCTTGGTGGATCCAACGCAAAGTATAACGACCCGTTAGAGGGTCCAGAATTTATTTAAAATTATTTAAGTATTTGTTATGGGTATTTCCCACTCTGCTCCTTATAGGTTGCGCTCAACCCAGTGGGCTGGCTCAATCACACAAAGCCTAGTTGACCCTGAACTGAGTTTGTCGAAGCAAGCTCACACATTGCTGGAGCCCAAGCTCAGATCGCAGGACCAAGCGGGCTTTACACTCGAGAGCTCGTAGCTAGACTTCGAGAGAGCTCCCAGCGACTCTTGTTGTTCGCCAGCCTAACCGATCAGTTCGCTTAACGAGAAGGTCATATGACAAAGAAAATTAATGGTCTAGGGACTGTCCCAGCTAGGCCATTCAGGCCCAACCTGGCCCCATCCTCTCAGCCCATTTGATCGACCCATATCAGTCCCATCCTAGCCCCTTTCAACAACAATCGTTACAGCCACTTCTGGAATTCCACGCGCTCAGCTTAGATCCCATTCTCATTAATGATGGATTTCATCCACATTAATGAGGGTCCCATCGGCACCCTACCACTACATGGGCACTTCCGCTGGCACCGGATATTCTATCCCATCACCTGCAAACATACAACACATGCAGGAGGACATCTCCTTCTCTTATATATCAGCCAGCTCTCCCTAGAGCCATGGTATGTTTTTTCCTACCATCTTGCTGATACTCTACATCTCCTTACTCACTTACTGACTTGAACATCGCAATGTTTTGTAGGGGCCGACTAGCCGGCGGGTCAACAAACCAAACCAGATAACCCCTTCTTTCCTCGCGGATCCATCATACCAGTGCGGGCCAACAAATCACGGTCGACCAATTTCGAACATCAGTAGTATTTATTTGAGTTATGTGAATTCGCCAAGTAATTTTTATGTGAAAATTTAGATTTTTAATTGAGGAATGGCATTTAAATGGCATTTAATTATTTACAAATTAAATGCAAGGACATGAAGGTAATTCTAGAGTTCCATTATTAATTAAGAGATTTTAATAGGAATTATTAGTTATTTAATTAAAGTGGGAATCCATACGAGAGAGGGATTTGGATTGGAAGTCTTCAAGTTAGGAGAAGGATTCCAAGTTATAAAGGGAGTGTGATCTAGGGCTTTTATATATATATATATAGCCCATTAGCCATAGTTTTCTCCTCACGCTATGAAGGAACAAGACGCCATGAGTAGAGAGAGCCCAGATAGATAGCACTGTCTTGCACCAGAGAGTTTGCAAATTTGATCGTGAATCTGATAAGAGAGTCATCAAGGCAAGTATCTTCCTTGTAATTCCTTTCATTACAAGTCCTTCTTAGTTCTGTTTTCAGATTATTCAGGAACTCTTATTGAGTTTACAGTTTCATTATTCAGAAACTCTTATTGAGTTTATAGTTTATATCGTTCAACATATACGTCATATATATATTTGCGTATAATAGTGAGTACATGAAGAAGATATGTATGATTTCCTTATAGCGATTCAATCAGATATAATCTTTGAATCATCATGATATTGTTTCTTGTCGATTGGGATTGTTTTCTCAATATTCCCTTCGGAATGGTGTAGTAATAATAAGCTCGCATCAGATTGAGTCTTTTGTGATCATTCATAACCTGTTCTTCATGGGCAGGCTTGAAGGGCCACAGCTCGCTAGCAGATCTTACGAGCTTTAGTAGCTCGTAAGCAGATCCTAAGTGTCAAGTAGCTCGCAAGTGTGTAGCTCAAGGGTAGATCCTAAGTGTCAGTTAGCTCGCAGCATGTAGCTCACCAGCGAACCCTCAATGTCATGTAGCTCACTAGTGGACCTTGCGATCTTCTTGTAGCTCGCTAAGGGATCCTACGAGCTTGTAGCTCACCAGAAGATCCTATGAGCTTTATGGCTCACCAAATATGTCCAGTCAGTCCTTAAGACTTAATCTTCAATATTGAGTCGCCCAGCGAGCCAAATCCAAAGCTTTTAACTAAATCTTCAATACTTCCAAATATTGAATTCACATGCTAAATATGATAAAATCTAATATGCCCATACCAAAATACATAAATCACAGAATCTTGTATTCCAAAATATTTAAGATCTGTCAACATGTTTAATAATTCTTATAGCATGTTCAGCATTATTATGAGACATTTATGTGCATACATTCTGGTATGAGCATTGAGCATGACTTTATATAGAGTACTACATATCGTGTGCTAGCATATATATGAGCATTGCATTGCATTGCATTATGTGCGCCAGATGGCTAGTCCACGGGGATCCCACCAGTTTTAGTTCAACTCAGTTTATGAGATCGCTTACCTGGTGATGACCAAGGAGCCAGGGGCTTATTTTCCACAGTATGTGCTTACAATTTTTATGTATGCAGGATTCAGACCAGACAAGTAAGTGTTATCAGTTTATGTGGGCCTTTGAGCCAAAGTTGCATACCTGCATTTAGTTTTCAATTTATGTGCATTACATCATTGTGAATGCTAACAGTCAGTATTTATACTTGGTGCAAGTTCAGCTAGTATGATTATCGGTATCAATATTCTTCGATTCAGCTTCAGTTATTATTTCTAACTTATTACTTGTTGAGCTTTGTAGCTCACCTTGTACTCTTCACCATTCCAGATCCTAGTGGGGGAGTACCAGAGGTTGGGCCTAGCAACAGTGGTCATTAGTGTGTGTATGTGGAGCTGCTTAAGATCAAAGATGACTGGGAGTCAGTTAGTGTCTAGTCAGTTTTGGATTGTTTATTATTTCAGCTAAGGGATTTTCCCTTAGGCAAGAGATTACTATTTCAGTTTTTCAATTTAGTTAGAGATGTTTTAGTTATGATCAGTTGAGTTATTAATGGTATCAGATTTCAGTTTGTGATGAGTTAGAGTTTTATGTTATTTAGTTTTCCCTGGTAGCACCTCTTCTCGGGCACTTCTAGGAGAGGGGGGTGCTACACAAAGCCTCCCAACAAACTTAGAATGATTGGTAATAATTCAGCGGGTAATGTCAAGTCTAACCTAAATCCCTTGTGTCAGATGACCCCGAGGGGCCCAAATAAGGATGAGACCATAGAAGCAAAATGTTGGCACAAGTATTCTCTTGTTGTGGATGTAGGATAGGCATGCCAATTAGCTGAAACAAAATATCGATACAAGTATTCTTTTATTGCAGACATAGGCTAGGCATGCCAAACCGCCCAAACAAAATATCGACACTAGTATTCTCTTGTCGCAGACGTAGGAAAGGCATGCTGAACCATCAAAACAAAATATCGATATGGCTATCCCCTCCAACGCATATGCATACCTCTAATATTCCCATCAAGGAATTCTCGATGTGAAAGTGAGCGAGGTATGCCTAACCCTATAAATTGTTTCATGCAAAATACTCTTTGTGTGTTTGTTGTAAGATCTAGCGTAGGTGTCAGACATGAGCACAATGCGAAAAAATGACAGAGCTACCTGGTATAGTGGTGATAGGCCAACAAAGGTAAAGGTAAGCCCACATCCTAAGAAGTTCGATTCGACGAATTGTAATCTGGTGCTAAGACCCTGAACTAGCCTAAATTCCTAGATGTGTTTTGATGCCATGCCCACTTGCTAACCTGGATCCTTTGCCTAAGTTCGGTGGTAAGCTTACAAGCTAACCTTAACTCCTCAGTAGATCCGGCGCTAAGCCTCCCGACAAACTTGGAACGACTGGTGGTAATGTAAAGAAAGGTCCCGAGTCTAACCTGGATTCCCTATGTCAGACGAACTTGAAGGAGCAACGTGGAAGAAATAGGTACGACCCTACCTTTTCAGACGAGCCCGCCCAGTGGTTATCTAGCGCAATGGCCTCGAACCTTCCTAGATTCTCGGACATGTCCCCATGCCATGCCCACAGCTAACCTGGATCCCTTGCATGAGTCTGGTGCTAAGCTTATGAGCTAACCTTGACTCCTTGGTAGATCCGGCTCAAAGCCTCCCGATAAACTTGGAACATCCATTGGAAATTCGGCCATTGATCTCGAGCTAAACGCAGATCCCCTATGGCAGACAAGTCTGAAAAGAGAATGAAGAAATGCCAAGCGCATATAAGGATTTAGTGTTTGTCTTGAATTCCCGGATGTGTTTCGATGCCATGCCCGTAGGCTAACCTAGATCCCTTGCCAAAGTCTAGTGCTAAGCTTACGAGCTAACCTTAACTCCTCGGTAGATACGGCGCAAAGCCTCCCTGCAACTTGGAATGATCTGTGGTAATTCAAAGGGAATGAAAGAAATGCAAAGTACCTACAAGGCTAAGTGTCTGTCCCAAATTCCTAGATGTGTTCCAATGCCATGCTTGTAGGGTAACTGATCGGGGCTGTCGAACACCAATAGATTAGATAGTACGATGATGCGGATTTGCAATAGAGGTGCAACCCTAA
Organism: Diospyros kaki; assembly: GCA_036245055.1. NCBI lineage: Eukaryota > Viridiplantae > Streptophyta > Magnoliopsida > Ericales > Ebenaceae > Diospyros > Diospyros kaki. Next base: position 23,557,390 of record BSEG01000012.1, read on the forward strand.
GTCGTCTCCCAACGAACCTCAAACGGATCTGTCAAAACAAGGCTAAACGGGAGGAAATTTTTGATGAAAAACAGAAAACAAAATTAGTAAGAACACAATAAATCAAGATGCAATCAATTGTAAACCAACCTTCTATCCTAGTTTTCATCGCCTTCTCAATAAACCATTTGTTTAGTTTTAATCCTTAAATCGAAAATCAGAAAAATCCTTTAACAACTGCCAAAGATTTGGAAGAAAACCAATAAACAAATTTCAGAAACCTCTTAGTTCAATCTATCAGTTTTGATTCCCCTTATTGCACAGATTTGAGACTGATTGGATTACCATCCAAACAGGTTGTTCTTGCTTCCAGTTAGAGCCTCAACCGAGCACAAAAACCTTAGATTCTCAAACAAAGACAATGCATGCATTCATCCAACCGGTATCAACACATACATAGATTCAAGAGAGAACGGAAACAAGAGAACAACAAAGTTAAAACAAAACAAAACAGATTTCCATTAAAACCAAAGACTCAAACCGGGAACAAGGGTGGTGTTGCAATTGATTACAAGATCCTTAGCCTTCCATCTTCACAAGAACAATGGAGAGAAGAGAAGTTGGCTACTGTTCACTTCCTCCAAAAAAGAATCCATCTCTAATGGCCTCTTAAGGTGCTTAAGTAGAGCTTTAGGAGGAAACCCTAGATTACCGCATGTTCATGGCCGATTTCGGATAGGTTAACGTGCGTTATGGGCTTCGGCCTCTTCATAAGAATTTTAGATCAGAAAGATTATATGAACTTGGGATTTTGAATCACTTGATTTGGATATCGGACGCCCAAGATATGGCCTTTTAAAGAATCAGTATCTGTGCAGCTTTTCCTAATTTGCCCCCAACTTCTTGGCCCCGACTTTGAAGTGCTGTTTGAAGGCCCAAACGAACTCGGATTTGGACAAACCATATCATTACAGAAATATCAAGAAGTCTCCTACAATATCTCTGAATACATCATCTTCATTCTGGAATTTTATCTTAGCCAAAATACTGAAGGAAGTGCAGGAGGTCAAATCTGCTAAAATCTTCTCTATCTCCAAATCTACTAAAATTGCCATCAAGATGTCTCATGCCCCATCTCATGCTCCCACATAGCCCTAAGCCTGGAAAAATAAAATAAAATAGTGTGAAGCCCAATTCCTATAAAATAAAATGAAATAAAATCAAGATGAATGAAATAACACAACTAATGTGCAGAAAGGACTAAATATGAGGGCTAAATAGTATGAAAATATGTGCTCTGTCAAATTCCCCCACACTTGGACTTTTGCACTCCTGGGCAAAACACTAAACACTAACATTCACATTTCAAAGAATGCAAAATGAGAGGCATGACAAGTTTTATAGGAATTCAACATTTCAAAGATCCTTTTTCTTACACTTCCCAAACAAACAAGTAGCATGGCAATTTAACTTGGCAAGGTGAGTCAAAATAAGCAGACCCTCATAGAATAAGAACATGCTTTCAAGTTCCTCAAATGCTATTCCCAAATCCACCAAATCATAATTCCACTACCAGATATGCTCATCTTCTAAATCTCCACTCTCAGTGCTTTATGCATGCAAATCAAAAGGACTTTTATTCATGGCTCAAACATGGTAAGGTGAAAGGGATAGGAAGATAACAATGAAAAGTAAGCTTTAGGAAGAAAGAAAACATTCAAGACAATCCCAAGATCAATGAAAAACTATTAAGCAAGCAGAAAATAGAACCCTTTTTTTTCTTTCTTTTTTTTTTTCGCATGGTGGGTGCGTTTTACGCTCCATCCCACCTTGGTGAGTGCATTTTACGCTCCATCTCACCTTGGCCTTTGGCCTTTCTATCTATTTTTTTTTTTTTTCCTTTTCTTCTTTTGATTCCAAAGGACTTGCTTAATTTCTTTTTTTAATCGAGGGAAGCAATGAATGTTCTTCAACCTAAAGAAGGGAAAAGATCACTCTTTTTTTTTTTTTTTTAGGTATAAAATGAAAGAATGCCTTAATCATCTTTTCACATGCATGAGCACTGATAGCTTCAATAAAGATTCAAAACAAGCTCTGGAATGATACCCATAATTCAGTGGATGCAGGCATAGCATAAGAAAGGACAAGAACATGCACAAATATTCCCACAAAAACTACCTCAATCAACTCACCAAGCCAAACTCATTTCCAATTTACTTGAAAGCCCAAAAAGATAAGATCAACTTTCTAATCATGCTAAATTCTTTCAAACTCAATTTGCCTCATTTTGTAATTAATTTTTTTTTTATTTTTTATTTATATATATATATATATTTTCTTTCTTTTTTTTTTTGTAAATTCAATTTTCAACTCCTCCCCCCACACTTAAACATTACATTGTCCTCAATGTAAGCATGCAGCAAGAATCAGGTATAGGACAAGTAAATAATAAAAAAAAAATAAGGAGAGAGGAACAGCCTGATGTTGTCAATTGTAGGCGGCGTTGAGGAGATGCAGCTCCTCCATAGTACGCTCCTGAAAGCTCTCGTAGAATGGCTTAAGCCGCTGCCCGTTGACTGTGAATCGTCTTGTGGTTGACTCATCCATAAGCTCAACTGCACCATAAGGAAAAATATGAGTAACCACAAAAGGACCAATCCAACGAGAACGCAACTTACCTGGCATTAGTTTTAGACGGGAGTTGTATAGGAGGACTTTCTGGCCAACTTCGAACTCTTTCGTGTTGATCAATTTGTCATGAGCAGCCTTAGTTTTTTCCTTGTAAACTCTAGAGTTCTCGTATGCTTCTAATCTCAATTCCTCAAGCTCTTGCAATTGAAGCTTTCGTTGGGAACCAGCCTCTGTCATATCCATGTTGCATTACTTTACCGCCCAATAGGCCTTATGCTCGATCTCTACCGGCAGATGACATGCTTTTCCAAAGACCAGTCGATATGGGGACATGCCAATAAGAGTCTTGTAGGTCGTGCGGTAGGCCCAAAGTGCATCTTCCAACCTTTTGCTCCAGTCTTTCCTGTTGGGCTGGACTGTCTTCTCTAGAATATGCTTAATCTCTCTGTTTGAAACCTCAGCCTGCCCATTGGTCTGTGGATGGTAGGGCGTCGCCACTTTATGTAAGACTCCATACTTTCGGAGCATGGATTGCATCGTTCTGTTGCAGAAGTGGGATCCTTGATCACTGATGATGGCCTTGGGAATGCCAAACCTGCAGAAAATACGAGATCTAACAAAATCTGCAACCACAGAAGAATCATCAGTCCTGGTGGCTTTAGCTTCCACCCATTTCGAAACATAATCCACAGCCAAAAGAATGTACAAAAAAGCCAAAAGAGACAGGAAAAGGACCCATGAAATCAATGCCCCAAACATCAAAGATCTCACAAAATAGTAGGGGTTGCTGAGGCATTTCATTCCTACGTGATATTGATCCTGTGTGTTGGCAACGTTTGCAATTCTTACAAAATGTATGAGCATCTCGAAAAAGGGATGACCAATATAAACCTGAGTCTAGGACCTTTCTAGCTGTGCGTTGAGGACCAAAGTGACCACCACATGCAAGTGAATGACAGAAATGCAAGACTGAAGCAAACTCAATATCGGGCACACATCTCCTAAGGACTTGGTCACTACACATGAACCATAGATATGGATCATCCCATACATAGTACTTGGCCTGACTTTTAAATTTACTTAGTTGATCTCTCTTAAGATGGGCAGGGATATCAGATGCAGCTAGAAAATTAACAATGTCAGCATACCAGGGCTCAGTACCATGCAAGTGATAGAGTAACTCATCTGGGAAGTCATCTTTGATAGGCTGACAGTCCATGGTAGTGGCATCTGAAGAGGAAAGAAGCCTGCTCAAATGATCAGCCACAAGATTCTCAGCTCCACTCTTGTCTTTGATCTCAACATTGAACTCTTGAAGTAGGAGCATCCACCGTATCAACCTGGGTTTGGCATCGTGCTTCTTCAAGAGATATTTCAAAGCTGCATGATCAGAAAACACAACAACATTAGAACCCAGGAGATAAGAGCGAAATTTATCTAAAGCAAACACAATGGCAAGAAGCTCCTTTTCAGTAGTGGTGTAGTTTGCTTGGGCATTGTCCAGAGTGCGCGAGACATAAGCAATGACGTGTGACTTCTTCTCCACTCGTTGTGAAAGGACGGCACCAACTGCATAATTGGAAGCATCACACATGAGCTCGAATGGCAAGTCCCAATTGGGTGGCTGAATGATGGGTGGAGAAGTCAAGCGCCTCTTAAGCTCCTCAAAGGCCATCTTGCAAGACTCATCAAATTTGAATTCCACATCCTTCTGAAGCATGTTGGACATTGGAAGGGCAATCTTGCTGAAGTCCTGGATGAATCTCCTGTAGAATCCTGCATGTCCAAGGAAAGAACGTACCTCCCGCACAGACGCGGGGTAAGGCAAAGAAGAAATGATATCGACCTTGGACTTATCAACCTCTATACCCCTCTTGGACACAACATGACCCAAAACAATCCCCTGCTCAACCATGAAATGACATTTTTCAAAATTTAGGACAAGATTCTTCTCAACACATCTCTCCAAGACTCTACCCAAACTGATTAGACACTCATCAAAGGAGGTCCCATAAACAGAAAAGTCATCCATGAAAACTTCCATGCAATGCTCAAGTAAATCTGAAAATATACTCACCATGCATCGCTGGAATGTACCTAGGGCCTTACATAGACCAAATGGCATCCTCCGGTATGCAAAAGTGCCAAAGGGGCAGGTGAAGGTGGTCTTCTCCTGATCCTCCGGTGCTATACAAATATGAAAATAACCAGAAAAACCATCAAGAAAGCAGTAATGGGACTTTCCAGCTAACCTCTCTAGCATCTGATCAATGAATGGGAGTGGGAAATGATCCTTCCTGGTAGCTTGGTTGAGCCTCCTATAGTCAATGCAAACTCTCCAGTTGTTCTGCACTCGCATGGGTACTAGCTCATTCTTCTCATTGGCTACCACTGTGAATCCTGTCTTCTTTGGAACTACCTGCACTGGACTCACCCACTTGCTATCAGAGATAGGATAAATAATGCCAGCTGAAAGTAGTTTACTTACCTCTGTCTTGACCACATCTAGAATGGTGGGATTAAGTCTCCTTTGGGGTTGTCTCACTGGTCGATCTTCTTCCTCTAAATGAATCCTGTGCATGCATAAGGAAGGGGATATACCAGGAATGTCTGCAAGTGACCAAAATTAGTAAGAACACAATAAATCAAGATGCAATCAATTGCAAACCAACCTTCTATCCCAGTTTTCATCGCCTTCTCAATAAACCATTTGTTTAGTATTAATCCTCAAATCGAAAATCAGAAAAATCCTTTAACAACCGCCAAAGATTTGGAAGAAAACCAATAAACAGATTTCAGAAACCTCTTAGTTTAATCTATCAGTTTTGATTCCCCTTATTGCACAGATTTGAGACTGATTGGATTACCATCCAAACAGGTTGTTCTTGCTTCCAGTTAGAGCCTCAACCGAGCACAAAAACCTTGGATTTTCAAACAAAGACAATGCATGCATTCATCCAACCGGTATCAACACATACATAGATTCAAGAGAGAACGAAAACAAGAGAACAACAAAGTTAAAACAAAACAAAACAGATTTCCATTAAAACCAAAGACTCAAACCAGGAACAAGGGTGGTGTTTCAATTGATTACAAGATCCTTAGCCTTCCATCTTCACAAGAACAATGGAGAGAAGAGAAGTTGGCTACTGTTCACGCCCTCCAAAAAAGAATCCATCTCTAATGGCCTCTTAAGGTGCTTAAGTAGAGCTTTAGGAGGAAACCCTAGATTACCGCCTGTTCACGGCCGATTTCGGATAGGTTAACGTGCGTTCTGGGCTTCGTCCTCTTCATAATAATTTTAGATCAGAAAAAGTAGATGAACTTGGGCTTTTGAATCATTTGATTTGGATATCGGACGCCCAAGATATGGCCTTTTAAAGAATCAGTATCTGTGCAGCTTTTCCTAATTTGCCCCCAACTTCTTGGCCCCGACTTTGAAGCGCTGTTTGAAGGCCCAAACGAACTCGGATTTGGACAAACCATATCATTCCAGAAATCTCAAGAAGTCTCCTACAATATCTCTGAAGACATCATCTTCATTCTGGAATTTTATCTTAGCCAAAATGCTAAAGGAAGTGCAGGAGGTCAAATCTGCTAAAATCTTCTCTATCTCCAAATCTGCTAAAATTGCCATCAAGATGTCTCATGCCCCATCTCATGCTCCCACATAGCCCTAAGCCTGGAAAAATAAAATAAAATAGTGTGAAGCCCAATTCCTATAAAATAAAATGAAATAAAATCAAGATGAATGAAATAACACAACTAATGTGCAGAAAGGACTAAATATGAGGGCTAAATAGTATGAAAATATGTGCTCTATCAGTAACCTGGATCCCTTGTTGAAGTCCAGTGCTAAGTCTCCCGGCAAACTTGGAACAATCGGTGCAAATTCATCGACAGACCTAATCTATACTTCTTGTGGTGAGTAGACCCCAAGATCAGGCTACGAGTGTAGACGGGAGAAGCTAGAAAGCATACCCCAATCCTCATCAAGAACGTAATTGTCAATGCTTGACAACCTACCCTTTCGAGACTGCTTAGCGGATAATCCAAATGGAAAGGTAATATACATAATGTACCGAAGCGATGAAACAGGTATCGAATGTTAGGTCACTCTCTAAAAAATTAGCACTAGGTTGTTGCCAGGACGAAAATGATTTGCTTGACTCTAAGGGGCTAGGCCCATACTTTTACTTTATGCTGAACTCCGCCTAGCCCATGGCTTAACTTGGATAGCCTAATGTGAGCAACTTCGCCTTAGAACTACTCAGTGGTAAGAATGAGGGCATACCTAGACTGAAAACCAGTCTGATAAACGGTTTGGCTTTAGGGGTCCCATATACTTAAAACCCACCAAGACGTTCAGGCTAGAGATGCCCACACCACAATCCCCCGTAGTAGCCCGATGAAAGGCTGAAGGACAGTAAGAGTAGCATGGGCAACGTCGCCCCAGTTAGTCATCGTTATCCTGCCACACCTAGCGTCCAGGTTCTGGTGGCGTGGAATTGTTTGGAGTCTGTTGTCCATCATGTTTAAAGCCTTAAATTTAGAGGTAACACAACCAACTTTTGTTTCCTCGATCTAGGAGCCTAACCTTCAATGTATCGAATGCTGAAGCCACGACCATTGTGTTGTATAATCAGTCATTAGCTGAACCCGACAAGCAATCTCCTCTGTCCAATGGGCAATTGTGTCTCAAGTAGCCTTTCAAAATGTTACAAGGAGGTAAGATCACATAACCAATCGAAGAGGCATTCCACGAGGCAGCAAAGCAAATCCAGAGCCAGCTTCTCAGTGTCTTAGAGTTGACGGATTATCGAGACCACGAGACCATGGCCAGTAAAACCAGTTCAGTTTTTAGGGCTTTGGATGGCTTGCTTGTTGATTACCAACCCTTCAAACAATGAGTACTGGAAGTTGTTAGCACTATAGCATCACTCACAGAAGCTGAATTGTTTACCCGATAAGATAACTCCTTGCAGCAGCTTGTTAACAGATACAATTGCCACAAATAATATTGGGAAAATGCTTCTCATCATCATGCGGAGACTGTCGCTACTTAGAAGCTTCATCCAAGCACCTTGAATCTCTAAAAAAAAAGGCTACCCAAGTCAAGGCCATGCTACTTTTCATAGAGGAGGAGTTGTTATCCTACAAGGCTGGTAATGTGGAAATTCTAAATTACTTAGAGAAGGTCAATAAAGAGAAGTTGGCATCTCAATAAAGACTGCAAGTTACAGCCATGGAGATGAAAGACAATATTTCAAATGACGAGCATGGTTGGCAGATCTAAGGGAATGTGCAAGAGTGTTACCTGGTACCATCTCTCACCGAAATCACTTCTGCACTCGGTACACGTCTCCTTACTTACGCACAAATGCATAGCATGAAATGCGTAAACTAGCAGTATGCGTCGCAAGAAGATAAAAGACACCCTATGTCCAAGAAAAAGTGTCTTACTCTCTTCTTTTAAGATAATAGCATTCAATAACATTCTAGAGAAAAAATTGCGAAAGATAATTAAAAGAGTGAGTCCTTATATCTAGATGGCTGAGGTTAGGATGACTGGTTACTAGTGAGTCGTTCTCACAGTCCAGATTAGAGTATTCCCCTAAGGTTTTCCTTCAACTCGTTCGAAATGCTATATGTCATCTTTTAGACCGCCTCTAGGATGCGTAAAGAAATTCTCTTCTCTCGGGCATATATCGAGTCTGTGACCTGGAGGGGTTGATAATATCATTTCCCACCTTCAATTAGAGATACTCGAAAGAGCTTGGAAGGCTAAGGTTGTATAGGCGATAGTCCAAAGTAGTGATAGGAGTCACCAAAGGAAAATTAGTATACCTGCCAGAGAAGTGATTGGGGAAGATGTAAGAACAGCTGGGGAAGGAAGGTTTGATCTAAGATGCGAGCCAAAAATTCTTTTTGAGGAAGATGGTTGTGTCCCAAGTACAAATGCTAAGAGCTTCAAGAGCTCGTATAGTGATGTCAGAAGACCAAAAGATAATAGCTTTATGAAGAGGGATGGAGTAGAGATAATGGATCTAATGTGGAAATGTGCTCTAGGACATCTTTAGGTAAGAGAAGAAGATACAATGACTACTGGTCTTCAATGCAAAATAAAATGGAGCATGGTTGTAATGTAGATGATAGTTCTGGAGAAGGCCTTGGCATCAACTACCCAGGGAATTGGTTTAAATCAAGGAGAATGACTGAAGATGGACAACCATATTTCACCAATTGTTATGATAGAATACCAATGGAATCCCTGGGATAGGGTAAGTAGAGCCACTGATAATGGCAGGAAAGTGAAATGATCTTAGCACAATGATTTTAGGTTGGCAACATCATTTCTCATCTTCGATTTAAGGCACTCATAGGAGTTTAGAAAATCAAGTTCGAATAAGCAATGATCCAAAGCCTCCTTATGCCCAAAAGCCATTCTTTAAAAATCCATTACCCTCGAGCATTCAAAATCTGATCTATCCATGTTTTGTATCTCTCGCCACCCACTTGGCGTAGTGGGTTGTGCCTTGGTATGGTTGTCGAACCTTACCTTAGTAAATGAGCTCGTTTTAGTCTCGACGCAAGGTCGTGAATGTAACACCCCTCTCCTATAATTTCCCGAGAAAAGGTGTTACGGGAAATAACAAAACTAATTGATAAACTAAAATCTAATACCATAATGAATATCTAAATCAACTAAAATAAAACTCTGAGTTAACATCAACTGAAAACAATAACTACATTTAAGGAAAAATCCCTAAACTGAAATACAAAATAACCTAATCTGATAAGACACCAACTACTCCCAAACATCTTTAGTCTTGAGCGGCTCCATGTACACATACACTACCAAACACTGTTGTTAGGCCCCATATCTAGTACTCCCAGCTAGGACCTATAATGGTGAAGAGTACAAGGTGAGCTACAAAGTTTAGCAAGTAATAAGTTGGAAAGAATAACTGAAGTTGAATCAAAGAATATCGATACTGATAAAATACTTACTGAACTTGTACTGAGAAATATAATAATCTTTGGATTGCATTTACACGATGTAATGCACATAAACTGTAAACTAAATGCAGGTATGCAACTTTGGCTCATAAGCCCACATAATTGTAATACATACCTGACTGATCTGAATCCTGCAAACATAAAAGTTGTAAGCACATACTGTGGACAATATACCCCTAGCCCCCTAGTTAACATCAGGCGAGCGACACATAAACTGAAACTGAAACTGGTGGGATCCCCAGTGACTGCCGCCTGGCATGCATAATGCAATGCTCACATACATGCTAGCACACAATATGTAGTGCTCCATAGAAAGTCATTCTCCATGCTCATACCAAGATGTATGCATATAATCTCACGAAATAATGTTGATCATGTCATAACAAAACTAATCATGCAATCTGATCTAATATATTGGAATACACAGATTCTATGAATTATGGTATGGGCATGTTTAATTTGTCATATTCTGGCATATGAGTTCAATGTTGGAAGGTATTGACTACATTAATGGAATTAAACTTGAATTAGAACTCACTGTAAACCTATTTGAAATTCTGGAAAAGACCATCCGGATATGGATGGAGACATCCGGATATGAGTGGGAACATCTGGATATGAAACAAGTCATCCGAATACACTGGAAAGCACAAGAAACGAGCTATTCAAATATGTTGGATAGTATTCGGATATGGATTAGGACATCCGGATATGATTCTGGCCATCCGAATATCTCACTGTGGCATTCGGATATTACTGAAGCTTATTCGAATATAAAAATTCCAACTGCTGATAGGGGCATCCAGATATGAAACAAGATATCCGGATATCAACTTAATGCATTTGGATGTATGAGAAAAGCATCCGGATATCATACTGGACACATCCAGATACAACTCAATGTATCCAGATATCACTTGAATTAGACACATCTGGATACAGCACGATGTATCCGAATATCACTCACAAAATAAACACTGGCACATCCGGATACGAGAATAAAGCATCCCGATATCACTGAGACCATCTGGATGTGAATAATGGTCATCTGTATGTCACTCACATAAATTTTTTTGACACATCCGGATAGCCTCTAACCCATTCGAATGTCACTCACAAACTTTGAAAACTCTATCTGGATATGAGGGAACCTATCTGGATGTCTGCAACTCTTAAACCTAGAAACGACGAACACAGAGACTCCGCTCTTAAACAAATCTTAATAAAACTACACTATTCACTTGGGAAAACAAGTCCCAACTGATATCAAGCAACTTTAGGGATGATTCAACGATGATATTAACTTGAATAACTGTAAAGAGATCATGCATGAACTGATATAACTCACTGTAATTACATATATATATATATACATGCACTGTAACTTTCATAACTCTAGAAATCTGATTTCAAACTTAATCAAGACCTGTAAGGAAGGTTTACAGGGAAAAGATACTTGTCTTAGGCTTCTTGATCGACTCTAACGATAGCCAAAAGAGACTCCTATGCAAGACTTTGAATCTGTTGCTGCTTCTTGGCTCCTCTGTTCTCCACGATTTTCCTCTCCTTTTATGGCGTGAGGAACCCAGGCACTCTATGAATATATATATACACCAAGGCCAACCCAGAAGCCCACCTCATTCTCCTACTACAATTAGGAGACTTCTCAATCCTAATCCATTTCACGCATGGATTCTCCTAAATCTCCTATAATGACTTGGAGACTCCCACTCACAAAATAACTTTAATTGGGTAATTAAATTCTAATAACCAATTATTAAATGACCCTCAAGTCCTTGCATTTAATTTTTACACTAAATAAATATAATTAAATACTATTTAAATGTTATTTTCTCAATTAAAATCTCTAAATAGTCATATTAAATAATTAATTGGCCAAATCTCTAAAACAAAACTTAAATAAAAAATTAAATAATTTTTAAATAAATTTTAAACCCTCTAATGGGTCATTACAGTGAATCTTAACAGAGTAGTTTTGTCCATCGAGGTAGGTGGACACAAGAGTGACATTAGTCTTCCCTTTGCCTTAATAGTCAAAGCATGGTCTTGAGCCGAGACGTGTTTAACAAGAAGAACCAGGGTCAAATAGACAAAGAAGCATTGCTAATGGCAAATGAGTAAATAGGCTAAGCTTGAGGGTCAAAATGGTCTTAAGGCAAAAGGAATATAAATAGTGCAGTAAAAGGCAAAAAGACGGGGCTTTTTGGCGATTTTTGGGCTCTCTAGCAGCCTGCTCTCCGCGAGGAATTTTTCCTCTCAGAAAAGAGCATTCTCTCGCCAAGAGGATTTATCCTCTCGAAAAGGCCAGCCGCCTCTCGGCAGGCCATGGCAAGTTCTCGGAAAAGGCAGTAGGCATCCCAGCTAGGCCTAGCTCCTCTTGGCTAAGCAAGGTAATCCCGCGGAGAGCAGCCTGGCTCTCAGCAACCATAGCGAGGCTCCCTCTCGGGAAGCCCCTCGCCACTACAACTCCCTCTCTCAATCGCTCCCTCTTGGAAAGGTCCTTGGTCTCCCCGAAAATCGCCTTCGCAGGGCATCGCGACGTTCCCCTCGGTAAGTTGCTCTCGGTGAGGTCTCTTCGAGAGACAACTTGCCGAGAGCTTTCTCTCGGGAAGGCCTCTCAGAGAGAGGCCCATCCATGAGAGATGCTGCCTGCGAGCTTCTTTTCTACCATCTTCTTCGTCTCGCTTGTTCTTTGGTCTTCTTCCCTACCATTAGCACATAACCTATATATATATACATGCAACATATATATCTTACGTGAATAGCAGAGATGGATGAACCCTAGGTTATTATATGGTGTAAAGGCAGGCCATACTTTTATGATGCACCCTCATGTCCGTACATCACATTATGTCCGCAACATAATATATATGCCTTCTTCCTCACATGCACCAGCGGCCTCTGCCACTGCCAGCCCCATCAGCCGCCGTCGCTACCTGCCAGCAGCACCGTCGACCACTCCCGCCTCCGGTGCTGCCACCCACGGCCGCGGTGCTGGCCTTCCTTGCTCAGTTGGGAAGCTCGCGGCCATGGCTTCCATGGCTGCAACTTGCTTGCTTCTGGCCACTTCCTCGCGCCACCTGGAACCAGCTCCACCACCAACGGCTGTGCCACCGTCGACTGCCACTGCTCCGCGTCGCCCCCTCTCGGCTGCTGTCGCTTCGCTGGGCAGCCATGGTCGAGCCTCACTCGGCCAGCTTCCATGGCCACCCGCCCCTCCCTCTTTCTATCTCTCTATCTCTCTCTCTCCCTCTAGGCTAAGCTCTCTCCTTCACCCGATCTCCTTCTCTCCATCTCCCTCACCCGATCTCTATCTCTCACTCTTTGCTCGCTCTCCACCCCTCCCCCTCTCTCTCTTCTGTTCACTTTGAAAAACATGGCCACTGTGCAAGGCGTAGCCTCCAAGCATACGCCCACAGCCACACGTTTTTAACAATGGTAATTAATTTAATTTAATTCAAATTAATTTAATTTACTCTTTTATTGATATTATTGTTATTATTCTCCCTATTATTATTGGACATTGGAAATATTATTTATTATTATTGTTATCTTAATACCGTAAATCCTCAATTATAGAAATTGATATTTATTTCTATGTCCAAAATTTTAGGATATTACATATACACACACATACACACCCACCCACAATGACCGACCCCATCTCTCTCTCTCTATATATATAAGATATAAATATATATCTTATAGTAGTGGGCAAGGGAGTTGAAGGTCTAACGGTGGCCGGTGGGGCTGATTGCACTAACGATGGAGCCTGAAGCAGCGAGCGAGGTGGGCTCGTGGTGGAGAGACGATGCAGCAGCTGGGTGCAACAGTCGGAGGCACGGTCGGATGCGGTGACCTTTGGTGGCCAGAAGTAGCAGAGGCGTGGGAGGTCGCCCACGGTGACAAATGGCTGATGGCAACAACCTCTCTCTCTCTCTCACTAACCCACCCACTCACTCCCTCAACCCACCCCCTCCCTCCGTTGTTCGCTGCTGCAGCCAGATCTCAATGTGTGTGTGTGTGATGTTTACTATGTATATGTATGTGTGTGTGATGTTTGTTGTGTATATGTATGTGTGTGTTTTACGTGTATCTCTGTATATATTATGTATATCTGTGTGTTTTGTGTGTGTATATCTATGTATATATTATGTATGTGTGTGTTGTGTGCATGTGTTTTGCGTGTAGCTATGTATATATTATGCATATGTGTGTGTTCTGTGTGTGTATATATCCATATATATATGGGTGTGTGCGATGGCATGTGTGTGGTTGTGATGTTTTCTTATTATATAGATGTGTGTGTGATGTTTATTATGTGTATATGTATTTGTGTGTTGTGTGCTTGCGTTATGCCTATATCTGTGTATATATATATATACACACATATATACACACCTATCCCATATATATATCGATGTGTATATATCAATCTCTATCTTTCTTTGGAACTAAAATTTTTTATTGTTTTTCTTTTAGTTTCATTTGAGATTTTGTTGGTAGTCATGTAAATGAAGGAAAAGTTGAAATCTTTTCCTGGGTTGGAATTTGTAATGGAGTTTGTCGAATTATCCTATATGGTTCTATTTTGTATTAGCTTTTATGTATTACTAACCGAATTAAAACAAGGGAAATTGTTTATGTACATACATACAAACATAATATAGTGATTTTTTTACTATTTTCTTTCAAAAAAGTATTATATAATTAGTTTTGATTTTAATTTAATACAAATGTATTATATTTGTTAATAATATTAATACAAACATATTATATTTGTTAATAATATTAATACAAATATATTTTCAATATATTTTCATATTGTGTTTTATATTTTAAAACATACGCTAATTTCTACAATTTGAACTATTTTAGTATTTTTAATATATAAATAGTAAATACCATCATTTTATGTAACATTATTTAATTGACATTCCTCAATTAAATTTAACTAATTGATTAGCTAGAATTCATACATTAACGGTCCTCTTTTTTCCTTAAAATTTTAAAATAAATTACATAAATATTAATGTATTTCGGTCTATTAACAAATTTTTAGATAAATTATAAATTTTTATATAATGTATTTTGGTTTATTATTTTGCATTCCTCAAACTGTAAACGTATTATATTTGTTAATAATATTAATACGAGGGATGTCACTTTTTTGTTAAAGAAAGCAGTAAAAAAACAAACTAAATATATTTTGAAAAACATATTTTTTGGATGTCTATTTAAAAAAATTTCTCAATTGGACATCATTTTTTAATTTTTATATTTTGTAAATGAATTTTTTGGGATATCTTTGTGATTGTGAAATGCATTTGAGTTGTATGGATATAAAGAAATGATGATTTATGAGTTATGATTTATAGAGATATTAAATTTTTTTATATTTAATTTATAATTTTAATGATAGATTTTGTTTTTCACCTTTATTCCATATAATATAGTTTTAGTTTTAATTAAGAATTTTTTTGTAAATTTATTTTAATAAAAAATTAAATTTACATACTGATACTCTTAATTGTAAACAACAAAAAATAGTCTCTTCATAAAATAAAAATAGAATTATTTTTAACGTAAGACTATTTCTCTATTTTTTAATTTTAAATTTAAAATGTCACTATTTTATGTTAAAAATAAAATTATTATTATTATTATAATTATACCTTAAAAACTTAAGCGCAAAACCAAGCAAATCCTTTATCAAGACCCAAATTGCCCATAAACCCACCTAACCCAACATCAATGGTGAATCAAATTCGAAAAATATTCAATTTAATGGTAATTTCACATTATCTAATCATATATTATTATGTAACTAAACTGTGAATACATAACACCAGAAAATAATAAATGCTATTTTATTTTTAATTTTATTAAAACTTATTAATTATCATGTGTTAATTTTTCACATTATGTCATCTTACTTAAACTGTTCTTACCCATGTGTTGTAATCAATGGCATTGGTGACAGTTGAAAGTTTAAATACTTTTGCCATTTAACTGTGTCTAAATCTCCAAAGCCTCTTTCTTTCTACTGCCATTGTATTGAATGTATTTTAGGAACTGTTTAAACAAAAAGTGAGAGTGAGGGTGATTTGTTGTGAAATTATCTAACAAAACTGGTTTGGGAAGGAAAAGACTGTTTGTTTGGAGCTATTTAAAAAGGAAGGGATTGATTTAACATTTATGTGTAATATAGCAAGAAAGTTTATGTTTTTTTTTTTTTTTTGCACTTTTTTAAGAGTATATAATATTCTATGTTATATTTTAAAAAATTTTGGTGAATCTTCACTTTCTATGTCTTTGTTATCTATGGAAATTTATTTATTTTTTTTTACATAAATTTATGTTTGGACTTTCGAAGTGATAATTATTCATACCAGATTTTGATTTTGATTTTAATTTCATTTCTATAAAATTGTGCTCCAATTTTAATTTTATCATTTTAATGTGATTGTTAAAATACATCTATTCTAAACATTAGGGGGGTTAACAGGTGAGATGGCAATGGGGGGGCAGGAGGGGCGACGGTGGATGGGGGCAAGGCATTATGAGGACTAACCGCGGGCCCCCGACCGACCGACTACTGTCGGGCGCCCTTGAAGCCCCCGACCAACAACAGTCGGGGGCTCCAAGGGTCCCCGACCGCAGTTAGTATGTATTATTTGATATTTAATTTTTAATTTAATTAATTCATATTGTAGAGCATTTATTGATGTGTTTTATTATATAAATTTAGTAATTTTTTCTTTTTATTATAAAACGTTAACAAGTATATAATAACTTTAATTTTTATTTTTTATTCAATGTTTACCATTTTTGCTTTTGCAATATTAGTGAACATTATTGTATTTTAATCTTAATATTATTTACATCTTGCCTTTAGGCATGTTTATTCATTTTTTTGATCATTTCGTGCTTAAAAACTATATACATTGTCTTCAGATATGTAATATAAGCGAGTTTAGGTTTTCAGTTTAGTACGCGTTCAAGTTCAATACTTCATTATTTCGTGTTCAAATTTAATGTTCAATTTTTTTAGTTGCAAGGTATGGGTTACCCTAGTGTTAATATATTATATATATTATCTATATAATAAAACACAAGGATTTTTGAAATGTCTCAAATGTATAGACATTTTGATGGTTGAGATTAATTTGGCTGAGATGAATGGCTGATATTACACCCTTTATTTATGTTATCTCGCCTATCTTCCCTGTCTATCTCTCTGTCTCCCTGTCTACTGTTGTCGCCCCACCCTCTATCTCTATCTCTCTCTCCCTTTCTCTGTCTACCCTCTCTATCTCTCTCTTCCTCTATGTTCTTCTTCCTCTCTCAACGAGAAGCTCGCTGTCTGTAACCTTTCGAGAGAAGAAGACCGCGCACCTGGAAGAATGAAAGAAGAGAAGAAGAAGAAGACGCACAAGAATAGGGGGTTGTGTCTCACGCACGCCTAGCGCACGCATTAGAGAAGAAATCGAGAATGGGGAGAGAGAGAGAGAGAGAGAGAGTTAGGCATCAAGAAGCTTGTTGCCAGAAATCGGGAGTCTCTTTTTGCTCATTTCTCTCTGTTTTTGCTTACACACATAGGCACATATATATGATTTATACACTCACATATATAAGGCTTAAGATCTGACATGATCTAATGATGATGATTGTAGATGATTCTGCCTCTCTGTCTCCCCATTCGCTACTGCGGCCAGATCTCAGAGGTATGTGATGTTTGTTGTGTATTTTTTGTTGTTGGATTTGTTGTTTCTAGTTATTGCGAACATAAATTTTAACTATTGTGATTTGATGATCTTAGAAATTTTTGATGTGTTCTTTGCTGTTGATTTTTGTTGTGAATAGAATCTTTGCTGTTCTCAAAAATTTGTATTGGGTATATTCATACTGACGTTATACCATGTTGTGTGTGTGTGTTTATATACTAACTACACGTGTGTATATATATGTATGTGTGTGTTTTGTGTGTGTATAAACACAGAATATCCTAAGATTACACACATACATAATATATACACACAGTTAGTATACACACCGAACAACACAGAACACACACATGCAGAGAGAAAGGAAAAAAGAGACAACAGAGAACACACATATACAAATATACACAATAAAAGAACAGAGACACACAGAACTATATAAACACACATACCTCAAGCTAAAAGATGGATACATACACACAAAAACAGAAACAACAACAACACACACACACACAGCAAACAACACGCACATACAGAAACAGCTCTCCCAGCCACACACACCCGTCAACACACGTATAATCATATTTGTGTGTGTGTACATCTCTGTGTGCGTATGTACATCAAAAACACACACATACAGAAACAACCCCCCCAGCCACACACGTACATTGCTATGTGTGTGTACTCTTCTTCTTCTTTTTTTTAATTTTATTTTTTTGTCTGTTTCTCTTTCTCTCTCTGGTTAAAATTTGTGATGTTTGATGTTTGGTGTAAAACATCTATATATTTGGTAAATTTTATTTTTGCAATTAAATTTTAAGATAATTAATCATATTTTATATAAAATTTTAAGATATAAAATACTGATAAAATTAGATAATGTTGGTCTATATTTGGTAACAAAAAAAAGTATAATTTAAAGTTATATCAATCTTTTATTTTGTATGTCAAATTGTAAAAAAATATGTCAATCCTTTGAGTTAATTTCTAAAAGACCAATTTGTTATAATTTTAACAAATAAAAATATTTTTTAATTACAAAAAATATATTTTAGTTGCAAATATATATATATATATATATATCAAAATTTAAAAAAAATTGAGAAAGAAAGAAAATAGTTAGATTTGTTTATATAATTAGGGACAAAAAAAAATGTTCATATAATTGAAATGTTTAATTTTACTAATTAAAGTGTTTATTTAAAATCAGTACTCCTTAACCTTCTATATAATAAAGTAGAAGAGTTTTTGAAAATATGTAGAATATATGAGAGAGATATTTTAATGGTTGAGATGAATTTTAAATATATATCAATGGTTGAGATTGGTTGAGATGAATGATGTTCTCGCCCACTCACTTTTTCACTCATTGCATCTCTCTCTCCCTCCCTATTTCTCTCTCTTACAGACCCACCCGCCCACATCTCACTCACTATCTCTCTCTCTTCATCTCTCACAGACCCATCAGCCCACCTTTCACTCAATGTCTATCTCTCTCTCTCTCTCTCTCTCTATCTCACAGACCCATCCACCCACGTCATCAGCGGGCATGATGGTAGTGGAGGAAAATGGAGGGTTGACAGCGGGGTGGGGAGCCAATGGGTGTGACGGTAGTGTGGGGGGCTGGAGGGACGACGACAGGTGGGGGGCAAAAGGGTACGACGACTACTCATTCCCTCACTCACTACCTCACTCACTGCCTCTCTCTCTCCCTTTGTCTTTCGCTCTCTCACAGACCCACCCACCCACGCCTTCGGTGGGTGCGATAGCGGTGGGGGGGAAAGAAGGGTCGACGGCAGTGAGGGGGGGCAAGAAGGACGACAATGCCTATCTCTCTCCCTTTGTCTTTCTCTCTCTCACAAACCCACCCACCCACCCACACCATCGACAAGAGCGTCAGTGGTAGGGGAAGAAAGGGTAAATGGTGGGCTGACGGGTGTAATGGCGGTGAAAGGGGAAGGAGGAACGATAGTGGGTGCGATGACCACCCACTCCCTCACTCATTGCCTCTCTCTTTCTCTCTCTCTCACAAACCCACCCACCCACTCACGCCATCGGCAGGTGCAACAACAGTGGGGGGAATTCATTTTTTTTTTAATTCTATTTTTATTAGTTAAAATAATATAAATTGTTCAGTGTTTGTAATTTTTTTTTACAATATTAGTAAACTTATTGTATTTTAATCTTAATATTATTTACACGGTGCCTTTAGGCATGGGTATACTCTAGTATATATATATTACGCATGCAATTGTATCATAGTATATATAATATATATATATTTATATAGCATGGCACATGTATGTATTGACTATACATATATATATTATATTTATTTCTTTATTATTATTTTTTTATTTTATATATTTTTATATTATTTTTTAAACCTGCATATAACCACAAATTGCGTATAAATATTCAATTAAAACCAATTTTAAACTCAAAACAGGGGTTATAATTATAATAAAATTTTACAAAATTGACCGTTAATCAAAAGTCATGGATTGATTAAACTTACTAACTCGATAGCTATGCCAAAATTAGTTTGGTGAGATCAAGATGACACATTGAAACTCTTTTCAACATTGGAACCACTTTCCAATCAAGTACACCCTAAATAAGGGTTCCTTCAATCAAAACCACCATTGATTGCATAGGATATTCACCTCACGTCAGAGGTTGACAGATCCCATTAGAAATCACCTGCCTCTATACGCCACTACACAAGGATCACACATTGTATCTCCCAACCAGTAACTAGATGGTTCTTAGCAACGACAAATCCATGGCACTGACATACAAGACAACTGTGTTGCCTCCGATTTAAGGACCATTAACATAATCGAAGCCTGTGATAAATTATAGATCCTTTCAGCCATGTGATCTATCACGTGCATCACATTTAGTAGATGTTCCATTAGCATCTAATCACATGTATATTATATCCATCTCGTGGATTATGCCATTTGACTCACCATCATTTATTATTAGCATCTCATACTAATCAAAAGTAGTAGCCCATGTGACAATCCATACTCGACTAATCATAGTCCCCTTCTGAGAAGTCTAAGGATTGGGAATAACCTTAAGAGATCCTTAATCCAAAGGTCATTTGTCACATGTTCTTAACACTTAAGAATAAGACCTTTATCAAGAAATCTAAAGACTCATTCATATATTTTGATTGGAGAGGTATGAATGAATATATTACCTTTAAAATATGAAAACATATTTTATTATATTTTCAAGAATTACATCATTAGTCCCATTATTACAATTGCTAGTCATCTAAATCTAGCATTAGGGCACTAACACTAACAATTTCCCACTTGCACTAATGCTGATTTATAGCTTTTAAGTACCTATGTAATACCCATCTTTTCAAGGTGGCGATCAAGGTGAGCCTGTGATAGTGCTTTGGTCAGTGGGTCCACAACATTCTCCAATGATGCGATCTTCTATAGCAACACATCTCCACATGTTATGATCTTTCAGATCAAATGGAATTGCCGCTCAATGTGTTTAGACTTGTGGTGAGATCTGGGCTCCCTTTCCTATGCAATGGTACCATTGTTGTCACAATATAGGGATATTGACAACTCAATGGACGTGACCACTTCAAGTTCAACAAGGAACTTCTTCATCCAAATAGCCTCATTTTCAGCATCACATGTTGTAACATATTCAGCTTCTGTAGTAGAGTTCGCAGGTATTTCCTGCTTAGAACTTTCCAGTTAAATGTCCCTCTATTATAAACAAATACAAACCCAGATGTAGACTTTATATCATCCATACCATATTGGAAATCTAGCTCAGTGAGCTCATTAACACGGAGTTCACCCTCTCCATATATCTGTAATAAATATTTAGTCTTTCTCAAGTACTTAAGCATGCATTTTACTATTGTCTAGTGTTCCAAACTTGGATTGGACTAATATTTTCTCGTGATACTCATAAGCATACTTGACATACATCTGACTCCTAACAGTCGAAGCATAGGGAATCTTTTCCATGCTTTCTCTCTCTTCTAGTGTCTTGGGAGACATCTCCTTAAAGAGATGAATTCCATGCCTAAAAGGAATGAAACCCTTCTTGGAATTCTCCATGCTAAACCTCTTTAACATATTTTTTATGTACAGACTCTATGAGAGACCTATTAATCTCCTCGCTCTATCTCTATAGACGCAGATTCCCAAGATATAGGTCACATCACGTAGATCATTCATGGAGAATTTATTGGACAACTATAATTTAATTGACATTAACATGCCAATGTTATTCCCCATTAAGAGGATGTCATCCACATACAATATCAAGAAAGCTTATGTGCTCCCACTAACTTTTTTGTATATACAAGGTTCATCCGAATTTCTAATGAAACCAAATTCTTTGATCTCATTATCAAAGTGAATGTTCTAAGACCTTGAGGCTTGCTTAAGACCATAGATGGATCTCTTAAGCTTGCACACCTGATTGGCTTGGAAGACTTAAAACCATGCGACTATTCCATGAATATATCTTCCTTAAGATAACCATTCAGGAATTTCGTTTTGACATCCATTTGTCAAATCTCATAGTTAATACCATATTTTTAATGATATCATTTTGCCACCAGTCGTGCTTTGAAGGTTTGCACCTTCCCATTAGGACCGATATTTCTTTTATAGATCCATTTTCACCCTATGGGAACTATTCCTTAGTGTCCATACTTAGTTGGGATACATAGATTTCATTTCAGACTGCATAGCCTCTAGAGACATTTCTTAGAATCGATCTTTGGGATCTGCTCTTCATAGTTAATAGGGTCAACGACTTGACCATTATCTCCATACAAGAATGCTTCTTGTATCTCTTCCATTACGAAACCATATCATTCTAGACGAGTAAATACTCTACTAGATCTATGTGCCTCAAGTGGAATGGTAGTACTAGGACTTTCTTCTTCTGGATTGGCTTCTTTATTAGGCTTGACTTGTGGCCTAGAAGACACCTCTTTTAGTTCTACTTTCTTCCTAGTTCCACTTCCTTTCAGAAACTCTTTTTCTAAGAATATGGCATCCCTACTGACCAACACTCTTTGGTCGCTGGGAAAGTAAAAGTAATATCCTTTGCAATACTTAGGGTATCCCACAAATGTTCCTTTGCTAGAACAAGATTCTACCTTATTTGTCTTGAGTTTTTTAACATAGGTAGGATAACCCCAAATCCTAACATGCTTAAGACTGGTTTGCCTCCTAGTCCATATCTCATATGGCGTACTCTCAATAGATTTACTTAAAGCCCTATTATGGAGATAAATTATTATACTTAAAGCATAACCCCACAGAGATAATGGTTGATTGGAAAAGGTGATCATTGATCATACCATGTCCATCAGGGTAGGGTTTCTTCTCTTAGAAACACCATTCAACTATGGGGTTGCAGGCGTAATTAATTGGAAAATGATGCCATTGGCTTTGAAGTACTCATTAAACTCCGTACTCAAGTATTCTTCACCTCGATTTGATTGAAGTATCTTAATACTTTTTTCGGTCTGGTTTTCTACTTCAGCTTTAAACTCTTTGAACTTTCAAAGACTTCAGACTTGTTGTAACACCCTAAATTTTTCGAGCGTGTTATAATTTAGGATTTCAAGAATATAAAAATTTTTCCATATCACAATCATTGACATCACACAAATTTCCAAAAATCCTAATTTTCACCTTCTCAGCTTAACAAATCCAATAATCAAATAGTTAAGAGAGGTGTTAAAATTTTAAATGCAAAAGCTAGATCGAACCTGATATAGTTCACAACCATAGTGCTTTATTTATCATAAATGAAATCATTTAAGACGTCTACAAAATGCATTACATGGACATCATCTCTAGCAAGCGATAACTGAACGTCTTAAACATATCCAAAACATATGTTCGCACATAAACAAAAATATGCTAAGCATGCTATAGATAGTAAATTAAGCTTATTCTTCATCTACCTCATTTTCCTTAGAGCTGCTCGTCAAACCTGGAACGCTGAATATTCTAGGGACATAGTTCAATTAGAAGATGAATCTTCTAGTGAGAAACTCCAAAACACTTTATATCAATGCATGAACAAGTATAAAATGTATGAGAAAACAACGAGGACTACTTTGAAGTGCCTTGTGAACATGTCAGTCTCCTCTAATGAGAGCTTTCTTAATAGTGCACGCATAACGTCTCTCGGGAGGTCCTAACCATGTCAACTCGACCCGACCTTATAGAAGTCAGGAAAACACCACATCTGTTGTTCCTTAGACTCACGGTCTTCCCCACGAGAGCTTTCTCGATGGCGCACACATAGCTCCTCTCGGGAGATATCCGACTTTTACCCTCGTCCAACAACAAATAGGTGCAACAGTATGGCCACACAGATTTTACAAATGTAATAGTTAAAAAGCCAACAACATATATTTTCAAGAAAACACATTTCATATATACAACATGATTTTACGTAAGAAAACAACAAGAGTTTACGTATTGGAACTTCACAAAACACATTTCATGCAATAGAAGTCTCTCATAAGAGAACAAAAATAGGATTTGGAATATAAGAGTCTCACCTTGTTGGTTTATCTCTTAGACGGTACGGTTTCACTGCAAACGGCCTAGGTTCCTGCAGAAAATACGTATTTTGGTAAACCAAACCCAAAATATTTCTACATAGAGTTGAAGGGAAATAAAGTAGAGACAAAACTGGAAAATTTAAAGAAAAATGGGCCCCTCACGCTCCCTCACGTGCCCTGGGAAGGTGGCTCACGCGCCTTCACGCATAGCCACTTCTTGGCGCGTGTATCCCACACGCGGCCCTTATATTTCGGACAACATTGTTCTATTTTCATATTTTGGCCATATCTCCCTCGTTTTAACTTTGATTCGACCCCCGTTTGAACCTATGCGACCCTCTCTTCCCCGTCTATAGGATTATTAAAAAAAAAAGACTTACCTAGCTTTTTTTCTAACTAATTTTGGAAAACTCCGACAAAGACCCACAACTCCAGCGAGGCTTGTTTTCCCCCGCTTCTCCTCATATTTCCTCCCGCCTTCTTGCAGAATTTCCTCCTTTCTCTCAAGAGCAAGCTCCTCAACTTATAATGCCTCAATCCTCAAACTCCCTTGAATGATTTGAGAACAACCCATGATCTCTATTTATAGATTCCTTGAACCAATCACATGGTGCCACTTGTAACATCCCAGATTTTCAAAATAAAAAAAAAAGAGGTAATAACTAAGGTTATTAGGTTCTAATACTTGAAGAAATAGGTTCTTTCAAGGAATTGAGGAAGCCTTGAGGGAAAAATTCAGTTTTCGAACCAGTGGCAAAATCGTAAATATTGAAGTCGGGTAAAAGTGTAATTTACCTAAAATCTTGGGGTGCTAAGTGTAATTTATCCATTTTCTGGGGACCAAAAAGTGCAATTAAAAATGGGTCAGGGACCAAGTTGCAAGGGCCTAAGTGCAAATTATCCAAAAAGTTCGGGCCAATGTGTAGTTCTTGAAACCTTAAAAATATCATCCATGGGCAAATCATTAATGGCCAAGTGTCCCCCCTAGGTGTCACAATTGGATTAGTTAAAATCTAATGATTATGGGTGTAATGATGAGCATAGTGTGAACACTCAAAACAAATGGAATTTTGGATTCCAAACTCTATCAAATTCAATTAAGAGACGAGAGATGCATTTGAGTTGGAATGCACATGGGAGAAATGATGAAGCCTTATCTTTAATGACACATGGCAATCAACCATTGGGTTACTTGGAAGTTAAGTTAAGGCCACATGATGGCTCATAATGACCCTTTGAGGTGGCATTGTATGATTGGTTAAGAAAAAGCTTACTTATCTTCTAAGTTTGCAAAAGTCTCCAAACATTATCTCTAAAGACATGTGGCAAGCATTCATTGGCTACTTAGAGATAGGATTTGAAGTGTAATGATGAGAAATGTGGAAAATGAATTAAACCATGTGAGATGTAATGATAGGAATATTGGAAAAGCAAATTAAACATGTGATGGCTCATATCTCAAGGGAGACTTGTCGTAAGGGCATGGAAATGCACAAATCTTTAGGGACACATGTCATATTGGGTGGAATGAGGACGCGACACGTGGCGTGATTTGGTTTGCCGAAGTTTCCTATAAATAAGGGCTTTGGGGTTATTCATTTGGGCACCAAGAAAGGAGGAAAAGGAAGGGAGTTTGAGAGAGGAAATGCTACCAAAAAGAAGGGAGAAAGTCAAGGAAGAATAAGCCTTGATAGAATTTTTGGGTCTTTCTCAAAGTTCGTGCCAAGTAGTAAGGAAAAACTACGTGAAAATCCATTCCGCTCGTTGTAAACCATGTTTCCTAAGGTAACTGATTAAGGTGAGTGATTCCTACATGTATTGTGGCATTTTGAGCATTTGTTGCTTCACTTGTGTGTTGGCTTGCGCATCATGCCTTTGTGGCTTACATGTCATATTTTTCCTTGTTTATGCATATTCCTTCTGCTTTGTCATATATCATGTTCATATTGGTGACTGTGGCTAGTTGTTGGGACATCATGGAAGACCTCGTGCTCTGGTGATGAGCCAGGAGTGACTATGATGACCGCGGAGGTGATTGCAACACCTTGGCATTGCTACCACAGGGGTGGATTTCATAATAGCATTATTGCATTTGCACGCATGTACTCTCCTTTTCTGAGTCACTCACTTAGATGTTATTATCTAACTTGGGTGTTTCATACCCCTGGGACATTCAACGTCCCAGGTATATCAGATGTGCCAGGTGATGCAGGTTCTCGTTCGAGCAAGGGCAAGGAGGTGGAGCTTAGCTAGCTTTGGTTTTTATTCCATTATGTACCCTTGTAATACGAATGATGTATTGTAAATAGCAGCTAGAATACTCAAGGTTGTAAGAAGTGTGTGTGTGGGTGTCCTATAGTTGTTCCTACAATGATGTGTTACCTTTTTGGAGTATTGGAAGTCATGAGCATTTATTGTACTTGTAAAGTAAATCTAGTGGAAACCCATTTATTTAGCTTTGGTTAAGCTTTCAGGTTCGATCCAACGCTTCCGTTGGTAAGGGTTTCCATAACGCCCGCAGTGATGTTAGCTTATATTTTACATTGTTGAGTATTTAGAAAAGTGGGGCGTTACAGTTGGTATCAGAGCTAGATTTTTATAATCTTGATTGGGATTTTGATTTGACTAACCTTGAGGATATCTAGGTTGCGGTGGCTTTGAAGTTTTGATTTGGATTTGAATTGACTAACTTTGAGGATGAATTGATCTATGACAGGAATAGATCCAGAACCAAGGAAGAATGATTTTTGGTTTTCAAGGTAAAGGATTGCATTTAGATGTACCTGGATGGACAAAATAGTGAAATGAGGAGTCCATATACGTGTATAAATGCTGGTAAACGTAAATAGCATTGTATGATGTTCTCTTGTTACTGATCTTTGAGTTTCATGACAGGATAGTCTGCTCGTTGTTCGAGGTTATCCCTGTTAAGGACAACATGATCTGGAGAGAAAGTAAGTTGGGCAAAATGCGAGTAAGTATTAGGTTATTTGGTAAACCTTGGGAAGGACTAATTAAATTATTGAAGGAAGATAAAACCCTTTATATGGGAGTTTATTTGAGGTCTATTGGGTGCTAAGGAGATCGTTTGATCATTTTGGGAGATGGGAAATTTTTATTAACAAAACCTGGTGGACCTAGGTCTTGAGGATTTCGAGAGGTTATTTTGTAAGTCAAATTATTTATGAGAATTCTTGAAACTTGAGGAGTGTATGAAATCAAGGTCATGAAGACACTTTGTCAATTTGAGGATTTTGGGGGTTTCTTTGGAAGATTATTTTATTTTCTACAGAAATTTTGGGATTCAAGAGATACACCTGATGGTACCAACTTTAGAGTTCCTTGGTGACATGATAGATTATATGGTTGTTTTGAGGGTCTTAGAAGGTAAAATAGTAAAATGAGATGTTTTAATTGATGTTACTAATCTTTGGGGCTTTGGTGACAGGATGGGCTACATGGAATTTGAGGTTGTCTCAATGACTATGGTAAAGTCCAATGAGTAAGTACTTGGATTTGAGGATTGTTAGACTTACTAAATGTTTGCAGATATTTTAGGTACTTGAAAGTCTTGAGGATTTGGGACAGTAAGTACATGAGAAACCGTCCTAATGTCTATGTGGTGAAATGAAAAGCCTATATACATATACACCTATGCACAAATGAAGATAAATAGTGATATGTGGTGTTTATGGCAATTAACAGACACTACTAACTTTTGAGCTCCTTGGTGTTGAGATAGGACATGGAGCAAGTTTTTGGATGACTGTCAGAAGAATCTGAGGTATTCTCATTATTTGGTAAGATTAAACCCTAAGCCAGAAGCTTGGATGACTCATGAGCTCTTTGGAGACATTCCCATATGTGGGTTGTTAGAAGTTTTTATTCACAACTATCTTGTAGAAATTAGATGAGTTTGAAAATCATAAATGACTTGCGGGATTTTGGGAGACATCCTCCTTACTTGAAGATTACTTGGGGATATTTTATATGAAACTTATTTGAATTGTAGGGATTTGATAAACTTAGAGTTTTCAAGGATTTTGGAGGATAACAAGCACTTGGGAAACTACTTTATCGTCTATGGAAATTTTGGAGTTTGGAGGACTATTTGGTCTTATAAAAATGTTGGTAATTTCCCTAGTCAGGGTTATGAACCTAATAAAGGTCTAGTGGACACCTAGTGCGAGAAATCCTTATACAAATTTGAGGATATAGGTAACTGGGATTTGTTGGATTAGTAATCAGTTTGGTCCATAATGGTCAGGGAATTTGAAAAACTTATGATTTTTGAGTTTTTAGTTAGTTGGTTACATATGTTTCGAAGTTGCTAAGGTTTACTTGTTAACCTTATGATTTATTGCTAAGGTTTACTTGTTAACCTTATGATTTTGAGTGTGGTTATTCCAGATGAAGAATACCCGATGTTCTCAAAGTTTTGGGAAGAAACGTGACTTGGTGGTTCGAGGAAGAAACTTCAAGCTAAAGAGAGATTGCCCCGAATGTCAGAAATTTCACCCTATAAAACCATGTGAAGAAAGAACCCAAGGATGTTACACCTGTGGAGTGAGTGATCACATTGCACGAGACTGTCTGGAAGGACCGAGGTGTTTCAAATGCCATCAAGTCGGCCACTTCTCTAGGGACTGCCCACAGAGAAGGAAAGTCAATAAGCCAAATGAGAGAAACCAAGGACACAATTTGGGAGCACGAGGAAGAGGTTTCAAGCTGAAAGGTAATTGTAGTAGGTGTCGAAAGTCTCATGTCGGAAAACCCTGTGAAAAGAGAAGCCAAAAATGTTACACCTGTAGGGAAAAAGGCCATTAGTCCCGATATTGTCCAGACGGGCCCATATGCTTTAATTGCCAACAAATTGGCCATCTCTCTAGGAATTGCCCGCAAGGGGGAAAGAATCAATCAAAACGAGATGAGCAAAGGATGGTCAGTAAATTCATGCAATTATGTATTTAAGGTATGGATTGATAATCAAAGAATGGGATAGTTGTTGACTAGTTATGAACATTCAAGATTTTGTTTAAATGTTGATCTCATATATGTTTTTTTTTTCAGAGAAAGGCGAATGAGTTTTTAGTTAGTACTTCAAGATATGGTTTACTGGAGCCTTATACTAACAAATATGCTGCAGGAGTTTAATGAGTTTTGGAATCTCGAGGATTATGAGTAGTGGTTATTTGGGAGATACGGGATTTGTAAGTATCCAAGAAGAAGAAGCCAAAGAAAATTTAAATTTGTTGCGTTTATGAATGAGGAAAATGTCCTAGTAACCCAGTAAGATAATTTCTTGGAACTAATAAGTCTTACTGGAAAATGATGATATGATGTGTCAACTTATAGTTTGACAGGAAATGGAATGTCCAATAGTGGATTAGGTAATTAAGAAGATTAATTATTCCTTTGTGGTTGTTGTGGGACTACAAAGATATGTGATATTTCCATTTGGGATGATTTTATGGATTCGATACCTAGGATGTTCAAAATCTTAGTAGGATTGGTTTATGATTATATTGGTTGAGTATATTTTGATTCACTTAGCCGCAGGGAAATCGAGCAATACTCGAGGATTGTCTTATAAGGCGCTACAGGTAATTTTTCTAAGTTATGAGAAACAACTTAGCCGTGACTCTTTCAAGGATCCAGGCAAGACAAGATTGAAAGCGACGATCAAGCAAAAAGGAAAAAATCATCTATTCCACTTTATGCTTTGGACGAAGCGGGCTATTGGTGGGAAGCTATGATAAGAATTTTGTCGGATCGTGAAAAACAAGGTACGCTGAATATAGAGTGGGTATGATTTAAAGAACTTTTAAAAGTTAAGTATTTTCCTTTGTGAGAGAAAATGGAGGAAAGTTTGGGATCATTGATCTAAGGGAAAGACTTAGGTACCAAGAGAGTGACTACTACACGGTATGTTATATGGGCTTGGAGATTCAAAAGTTTGTGCGTGAGGAGGGTGATGAAACTGTGGTTGCATACGTGGGTAGGGTAGGTCATAACTATGAGTGGTATGTTTCCTCAATAAAGGCATGTGTTGTGAAGGCAAAATTATAATTTTGAAATTCAAGCTAATACCCCAAACTTCTTCCAAATGACATTTTGGCTCTTATTGAACACATGATGCTCAATTATAATTTTGCCCCTAGGTTTCTTCCAAATGACATTTTGCCCCTAGTTTAAAAATTGAACGTTTGAACACATGATGCTCTAATTTTGGATCCTCGAAGCCAAGAGGTTGTTCTACATATACTTTCTCATTTATGTAACTATTTAAGAATGCACTCTTGACATCCATTTGATA
Organism: Diospyros kaki; assembly: GCA_036245055.1. NCBI lineage: Eukaryota > Viridiplantae > Streptophyta > Magnoliopsida > Ericales > Ebenaceae > Diospyros > Diospyros kaki. The sequence continues at coordinate 23,587,667 of BSEG01000012.1, forward strand.
TAATTTAAATTTTTATGACATGCAAATGACAAAAACATTCTTATAGCTTCAAGTCTAGCCACCGGGACATAAGTTTCATCATAATCTATTCCTTCTTCTTGGCTATACCCTTGAGACACTAACCTAGCTTTATTTCTTGTAACAATTTCATTTTCATCCATTTTGTTCCTAAACACCCATTTGGTTCCTATGGTTGGGTGATCTTTAGGTCTTGGAACCAATTTCCACACTTCATTTCTTTCAAATTGATTCAATTCCTCTTGCATGGCAATGATCCAATTTTCATCATTTAAGGCATCCTTGATGTTTTTAGGATCTATTTCAGATATAAAGGCAGCATATTGACATTCATTTCTAATAGATGCTCTTGTCCTAATTCCTTTAGAAGGATCTCCTATAATATCATTATTTTCTACATATTTTCTCTCTCTTGGGAATGATGGTTTTTTTTCTTCTTGAGGAATGCTTTCTTCATTTTGACTTTTGCTACTTAAGGATTGATGGTCTTGATGATCTAATGAGAGGTTCCCAAGGTTCTTGCTTAACTCATTTTTATCTTCTTCTTTAAACTTAGGAAAGATAGAATTTGTATCATCAACTTTTACTTAAATAAATTCTTCTACTGTTAATGATTTCTTATTGAATACTCTATATGCCTTACTTAGTACTGACTATCCTAAAAATATACCTTCATCACATTTGGAATCGAATTTACCCAAGGCATCCTTATTATTTAGAATAAAGCATTTGTTGCCAAAGATGTGAAAATAAACAATATTAGGTTTTCTTCCTTTATATAGTTCAGATGGGGTTTTCTTTAAAATAAGTCTTATAGAAACTCTATTTAGAAAATAACATGTTGTATTCACAGCTTTTGCCCATAGATTTTTAGGGAGATTTTTGTTACACAACATGGTCCTAGCCATTTCTTGTAGTGATCTATTCTTTCTTTCAACTACTTCATTTTGTTAAGGAGTTCTAATACAAGAAAAATTGTGCTCAATACAATTATCTTCACAAAAATGTTTAAAATGTTCATTTTCAAACTCTCCTCCATGATCACTCCTTATCTTTGAAATACATATGCCTTTATCTTTTTGAACTCTTTTGCAAAAAAATTTGAATTGTTTATACGTTTCATTTTTAGAGGCAAGTAGTATTACCCAAGTAAACTTAGAGTAATCATCTACAATGACAAGAGTATAATGTTTTCCTCCTAGGATTTGGGTTGTCATAGGTCCAAAAAGATCTAAATGAAGCAATGTTAGAGGTTTAGAGGTTGAGACTTCATTTGAGAGTTTAAAAGATATGCTTATTTGCTTGCCTTTCATACATGCATCACAAATGTGATCTCTTTCATATTTCAACTTAGGTAACCCTTTAACAAGATCATGTTTAGATAATTTGTTAACAAGATTCATACTAGCATAACCTAGTCTACTATGCCATAACCAAGTATTTAGAGATATGGTGGTTACTAGGCATCTTTCTATACTAGATAAGGATAGGTCTAGGTAAAATTTGAGCAACCACTATCTAGAAACAACTTGCTTCTAACAATATTTGTAGCAAGAACGACCTATCACACAAGTAATCAAGTTGCTTCCTTTGGTACCCAAACCCTATTGGATCTATTCATGTTAGACCCAAATTTGTTTATATCTATGTGGGTTGTTTCTTATGAAACATTTGTTGATCGAATTATTATGCCTACCACAATAGTGACATGTGATCCTATTCTTTAAAAGATAAGGTTTACAAAAATAATCTTTTGAATTTGATTTTTGATACGAGGCTTTTACAAAAATAGTTTTGTTTTGATTATCTTGACATGGATGAAAACCTATTCCTTGTTTGTCTCCAAAACTCCTTTGAGCACCTAGGATTGTTTCTAATTTCTTTTTCCCTTTTACAAGTCTTTCCAAGGAATCCTTTAAGTCAAGGTTTTGTTTAGTGAGAATTTAATTTTCATCTACTAAATCAATTTTCTCATTTATTCAAGAGTCTTTTTCTTCCTTCAATATTCTTACTTAACTATCTAATGATTTTGATTTCTTTTTAAGAACATTGTATTTAAAGCTAACTTCTTCAAGCATATTCATAACTTCATCAAAAGCATCTAGTAATTCTTCAAGAGTAAAATTTGAAGGGTTTGAAGAACTTACCTCTTCAAGTGTGGCCATTAGACAAAGATTGGCTACTTCTTCATCTCCCGATGAGAAGTCATTCTCGCTCCATGCGGCTAAGGCTTTCTTCTTCCTTTTCCACTCATTTTTCTTTAAGAGATGACATTCGGTCCTTATATGACCTATTTTCTTGCATTCATAACATCTAATTTCTTTAGAACTTTCTTTCTTTTGTTCATTATCTTCCTTAAAATGCCTTTTTTGATTGAATTTACCATTTCTCATAAATCTATTAAATCTCCTATTAAACATTGCAAAGTTTTCAACATCACTATCTTGTGAATCTTGATTATCAGTTTCTATATTAAAAGCTAGATTTTTATTTTTCCTTGATTCATCTACAACATTTCTTTTCTTCATAATTTCATGTGTCATTAGTGATCCTAACAAAGTATCAAAGGTTAAAGTATCTAGGTCTTTGGCTTTCGTTATAACGATGACTTTTGGATCCCAAATTCTAGGAAGACTTCTTAAAATTTTTCTAACTTTTTCTGCATTTGCATATGTTTTTCCTAGTGATTCTAAACCTAAAACTATATCATTAAATCTAGTGAACATATCCTTTATAGATTCATCCTCTTTCATGGAAAATAATTCATAATCATGAACAAGTAAACTGATTTTTGTTTCTTTTACCTATTTCATACCTTCATGTGTTACCACTAGTTTGTCCCATATTTCTTTAGCAGTCTTGCAAGTAGAGATACTGTTGAATTCTTCTGCACTTAGGGAACATATCAATGCATTTATTGCGTTTACATTGATTTCCATATTTCTTCTTTCCTCTATCGTCCAAGTCTCCATTTTCTCCATGTTAGCTAATGTGATTTTCTTCTTGATGGCTTGCATAAGAGAGGAATCCTGCATAAGATAAATTTGTGTTCTTGCTTTCCAATTGTTATAGTTAGTACCAACAAATAAAGGTGGACGAGTGGTGCTTTGACCTTCAAATTGGGATGAACTAGCAAAGTGAGCCATAGATGAATCTTGTCCCTAGGTTGTCAGACCTATTTGAGAAGATTGGGAACTTAGCTCTAATACCAATTGATAGAATAGAATAGCTATGGCAATAATAGCCAAGAGGGGGGTGAATTGGGTTATCTAAAACTTTGATTTACAGTTGAAAAAATTCTTGCTTAAAAAGAACAAAACTTTTGATTCAAGATAACTAAGGTTGAAAGGTTGCAAAACATGAATTATGAAATGCAAAGTAAGAGCAAATTAGTGACACAAATGATGTATAGTGGTTTGGCTTAAACAAGCTTAGTCTACTACCTTAGCTCCTCATTAAGAATTTTCAAAATAAATTACTATAACTCTCATATCACACCTGATAGGCCCTCTAGCATCAAACTAGGAACATACAATCCTCTTGCTTTGGCAAGCAAGCCCTCAGTAATGCTAGGTAATACAAACCTCCTACTATGACAAATAGGTCCTCTAGCTATGCAAGCTAGGAACACAAGTAACGATACAAGAGATGAAATTCTAAGAGTATGCCCTATTAGTTGCAGTGCAATAAAGAACAAATACAAGGCTAGAAATATGTTTTTAAACAAATAAAATACAAGCCTTGAAAGCAAAGAGATTTAGGCCACCAATGAAGCACAACAATTGATGAGCACTTGGGAGCTTGTAGATGGATCACTTCGGTGTCTTGAAATCTCCTCTTAACTTGTATTTATAGAGATTTGAAAGCCCATATACGAATCATCCCATTGCAAGTGTGATAAACTCATAATTTTATAATTTTATTCTCCTAACATTTAGTTTATTTAGCATGTTTTAGGTCTTATAGTGCTTGTTTGTAATAATATTTTATATATAAGACATTAGTGGCAAAGTTTAATAAATTATGTTTAGAAAATAAAATTAAAAAATGAAAAAATAAAAAATAAAAATAAATCTCACACATTTATTTTTTATTATTTATTATTATTTTCTTATATGTATTTATATAAATGTTATATATTAATTTTGTAGGAAAGATAATGAAGAATTGGAGCAAAAGTGAAGTAGAATCCTTCATGAGAAATTAAAGTCCTAGTTGCAATTGGAACATGGAGGCCAAATAGAATATTATAATAAATTGAAAGTCCAAATCCAATTGAATTGAATGCCCAGTAAATCACGTGCAATTGGAAGGAAGAAATTGAAGTGGGCCATGAAAATTGGAGGGCTTGCCATGCGTTGCACTTGATATATATATATATATATAATATACTAAGGAGGCAGTAGCGACGGAGATTGACGAAATTGCGAGGAACACGCACACCGCCGCATTGGAGAATTGGAGAAGAGAGTCGCACATAGAGAAAAATGGACGGAACAGGGGCACTTGTTATCTTATCCCTCTGATGTCTCTCTTCTTTTCTCTTCCTTAGATGTTTTCTTTTACTTTTAATGGATTGATAAACTCTTATTCCAGTACAAGGATAATCGAAGTTTTGATTCTGCAGGAGTTGTGAGATCGAATTGATTTTCATTATTCTCTTATTCTTGCTCTATTTATATATCTTCTATGTTTGTTGAAATTATTGTTTTGATTAATTAATAAAAAGGTCCGTTGTATAATTGTCAAAACAATATATTGCCAATTAGAAATCTAAATTCGTAATTGTTTAGATGTTCTAATATTGGCGGCAATTAACATAATTGATTACAGATAGGTTTTCAATTTATGTTATGAAGATATATAATCTAGCTTAAATGAATTGAGCTTGTCTGTTCATTGGTTAGAATTCATCGTCTTTCTAGTAATTAACATTGTTGGTAAATTAAACCTTAAGATCTTGTTTAGGGTTGTTTATTAACAAGGAAACTAATCAATGAGCTTGTCTTGATTATTAACAAAGTAAGGAGAGACAGGTTATTAGAGCTTGTTAATATCCATAACCAATTTAGTGAAAGAATACAGGGTTTTATTTTTGTATCGATGATCAATTTCTCGAATCAATTCTGAGATTATACCTTGGATTGGATGCTTGCTTAAATTGATTTTCCGTTAATTTTTATTCCTGCAATTGTTTGTTTCTAAATTGTTTAAATTCCAAAATTCTAAAGCCCCCAATCGTTTCTTCTATTTATTTTAATTTTTCAAAGGAATAGATATAACCAATCCCTGTGGATACGACCTTGCTCATCACTATCACAATTTATATTTTTAAGAGCAATAATTTATTATTTGTTGGATTTGACACCCACCAAAGTGGAGAGAGAACTTGATGAGTGGTGGACACACTAGCCGTTGCAAGCTATCTGAGGTGAATCAGTCAATAACTTCATCTCATCGGTCAACAGGTTAGTTCAAATATTTGAATATCGTTCAACAGGTGGGTCAAGGCAGTCGACAGCTTCATAAGATCGGTCAACAGGTCATGATGTAGAGGCAGTCAATAGCAAACAATAGAGACCATGGTGTTCAACCGATAGATAGCTTATATTAGGTAGTTGACATAATGAGGCAAAACCGGTCGACAGGTTTGCATAACTAGTCGACAAGCTGCTTCTCATTTTGTAAAAAATATGCTATGACTTTTCAGCGATTTTAAGAATTGATATTTGAAAAATATTTTGTCCAATTTGTTTAAGACAGATCATATTGATTTTTCCACTAATTTCTATTTAGAGAACATACCATTGAAATAATATGATTTTAGAAGAAAGTTTATTTTTTATTTGCCTTTGTTTACATAAGAGAGCTTGCTTCAATAAAATGGCTTGAAATTGATTTTTCTTTTACTTACACAATATATGAAAAGTTCTATGAATCATCAAAACCAAAACCATCAATACAATCAGAGGCAACCACAAGTACCACAAGACGCAGGAGGCAGTGGAGGTGATATGCCAGTTGTTCCAACAGTCCCAGTTGTGGAGAGAGATACCAGGAGTCAATTATTGAAAGATTTCATGGCTTTCCGACCACCAGCGTTCCAGGGAGACTGATGAGGGGTTAATATTTCCTAAATCTTAATGAATTATATCCCCATTTTGACTTTATAATTATGCTTAAAATAAATAATTATTTACATTACATATTATTACAAGATGAAGCAAGGAAGCTGACTTCTACAATTAATTAAGGGCATAAATCGAAGACGTTGGATTATCCATTATTGTTGTTCAAAATCATGGGCCAACTATGGAGTCTAGAGGATGTTTCAAGTGCACTTGGCCCAACTATCAAATAGAATCCAACATAAGAAAGGCCCAAGACCAATCAAAAGCCCAACAAAGCCCAATTTGTAATAGACTTTTCTTTGTTTTGAATTTTTATAGGTGTTTTATCACCTAAAGTCTTTTGTATTCTTATGAGAAGTCTACCACCTAAAGCCTTTTGTATTTTTTGTCTTTTATCTAATTTTCTTCCATTAGTTAGGTGAATGTTTTGTTGAATAATTGTGTAGCTTGTATTGCATCTTGTGAGCTATAAATAGCTCACTTTGGTGCATTTGTAGGAAGTTGTTATTACTTGAATCAAAGTTTGGTTTTGTTCTTAGAGTTTCTCTTAGAGAATTGCTCTTAGTCTCTCTCTTATTTTCTCTTATAATCCTACTTCCTTTCTTTCTTCTTTTAAATTCTTATGTCATTTATTATTATTTTAAATATCCACCGCCTAAATGGCCGGTTAGTTTATGCCTTTAAATTTCTACAATTTTAATTCTTATCTTTTCATTATCCACCGCCTAAATGGCCGGTTAGTTTATGCCTTTAATTCTTGTCATTTAAATTCTGTTATTTAAATTATGCCATTTAAATTCTTGTTGATTAACTTTTAAATGGAAATGAGTAGCTAAACCTAATCTTGGGTTAAGGTAAGGACAGTGTCCAACGCCAATGATTCCCAAAGGAAGCTGCGCTTTAAATGACTAACATTAATTTAAATCTCAATATGAGTCAGTTTTAATTATTGAAAAATCACTAGGTTTGGATTGGAGCGTAAGCCTAACTTAGAGCTTTCATGTCATGCATGAGAGTTACTAGAATTGGAAATGTTATCATACCCAAACCCGGATGATTAATTTAGTTGTTTTGTATATTAATTGTAATTGGATTTATGGTAGTTGCTTAAATTAGAATCCCACATATCATGTATGGGGATTGCTTAAACTAGAACTACCATCCTCTCTAATTGCATTTAGTAACAAACCCTCATATCTGAAATTAAATTAATGTTACTAAACCTCGTTTGCTAAAATTTGGGAATCAATGGGTTGGTACTGAAATTGTCTTAACTCAAGTGCTATCCAATCCTCACATTAAGCATTTATTTCAACTTCTACCTACTTTATTTTCTAGTATGTGTTATCTAAAAAGAAAATCATAAAAAAAAAATCTTATTACCAATCCATCTAAATGCATGTGTGTGTGTGACATTCTTTTGCTTTTGTCATAAAATAAATCTCTCAGTGGACGACCTGGACTCATCCAGAAAATATAAATTTAAATTTAGACTACAATTGCACTCGTACACTGACGAGTATAAACCTCTCACCTAAATAAGGAAAAAAATATAAAAATTTTATTGGGTTTTGTTTTGTGTTTTAATTGCAGGGTGAGAATGCAGCCAAATTTTGGCACCGTTACCGGGGAGATTGAGGCAAAAACAAAAAGAAAAAAATAAGAATAAGCATCTCCTGATAAATTCGGTAACTCTGTTCTTTTTTTTTTCTTTTTACTTTATTTTTATTTGTATATGGTGTATGATACTTAGGTCAGGTGGAACTATAGAGTATCATTCAATCATGTCTCAACACAACGAGAACATGCCACTTGCACACAACATGTCTGCATGTGGTAGCGACCATGGTGACCCTGTTCCCATTGATCAGGAGATGATCAGATCCCTTAGGGAGTATCTTCATCCTCCTAGGCAGACAACCCCTTCATGCATAATTCTTCCCATCAACCATCATAGGTTCAACTTCAAACCTGGCACAATTCAATTGTTGCCAACTTTTCATGGCATGGATTCTGAAAATCCATATACTCATATGAAAGAATTTGAGGAAGTATGTAGCACTTGCATGGACCATACAACAAATGAGGATGTCATAAGATTAAAACTCTTTCCATTCTCATTGAAAGATAAGGCAAAAATGTGGTTAGGCACTCTCCCACCTAGATCTATAGGAACTTAAAGAGAAATGCAAGCAACTTTCTTAAAAAAATACTTTCCTGCCAACAGAACTGCTACTCTTCAAAGGCAAATCATGAACTTTGCCTGTAAATCAAATGAAAATTTTGCTCAAGCGTGGGAAAGGTTTAAGGACCTTCTTCACACTTGTCCGCACCATGCTTTTGAGCAATTGAGAGTGGTCAGTTTCTTTTATGATTCACTCACTCCCCAATTGAAAATGCTAGTTTCTACAATGTGCAATGGAGAATTCTATGAGAAGACTTCAGAAGAAGCTTTTCACTTCTTTGACACAGTGGCTGAGAATACAAGGAATTGGGAAGTTGGTCCAACATCTGCTCTTGATTCAAGAGAAAATCCACAACTTAGAGGGAGATACCAACTGAGTGAGAGTGACGATTTAAATGCAAGGCTAACTGCTTTAACCAAGAAAGTTGAAAACATGGAACCCAAAAAGGTGCAGTCCGTTAATCAAGTGAAAGTAAAGTGTGCTGTGTGTGATGCAATAGATCATTCAACTGAAGAATGTCCTACCCTACCTGCTTTCAAGGAGGTATTGTATGAGCAGACTAATAACAACCATTCACACAACTTTGAGGGGAGACAAAATCAAAATCAGAGTGGAGCCTATTATGGGAATAATCAGAACTACAATTCGTACCATCCCAATAATAAAAATCACCCCAATTTTTCTTGGAGAAATGATTCTGGAAATCATTCTCAACCTCCCTTCCCTACACAACAACACTCCTTCCAACAAAATCAAGGTTCGACATCCAATACTTACCAACCTCCTCATAGGAGATCTTTGGAAGATACCTTGCACCAGTTCTTCCAAAGTCAAACAGTCATCAACAATCAAGTTGCTCAACTTGTCAAAAATCAAGACCAAACAAATAGAGTTGTAGAGGACATTAGGAGCCAGTTGACCAAATTAACACAAACATTGAGTGTGAGAGAACCCGGAAGGTTTCCATCCCAACCCAATCCTAACCCAATTAGACAAACCAACCAGGTAGAAACCTCAAAAAGTGAAACCAACACTCATGAACAAGTGCAAGCACTGACTACCCTAAAAAGTGGAAGAATAATTGAAAAACCAACTGATCCTAGGATAAACCAACCTGTTGCTGAAGAAGAAGAATCGAAAGATCATGAATCCACCGTGGAGAAAAATGAAAAAAATGAGAAAAATGAAAAACAAAAAGAAGATGGAAAACAAATTCAATAAAGGCCCAAACCACCTTTTCCACAAAGATTGAATCACTTAAAAAAAGAGCAACAAAATGCAGATATATATGAAGTGTTTAAGCAAGTGAGAATCAACATCCCGCTGTTAGATGCAATCAAACAAACACCTTCATATGCAAAATTCTTGAAAGATCTGTGCACTGTCAAAAGAAGAACAAATGTACATGAAAAAGCTTTCCTGACCGAGCAAGTCAGCGCCATCCTCCAATTGAAAACTCCTCCCAAATACAAAGACCCAGGCTGTCCAACCATTTCATGCATCATAGGAAGTCAAAAAGTTGACCAGGCACTCTTGGATTTAGGAGCTAGTGTCAATTTGTTGCCATACAGTGTGTATCAACAATTGGGATTAGGTGAACTCAAACCCACTAGAGTGACCCTACAGCTGGCTGATTGATCAGTCAAAGTTCCACGAGGAATTGTGGAGGATGTTCTAGTACAAATCGATAAGTTCTAATTTCCGGTGGACTTCATCGTTTTGGACACCCATCCGCATCAGGGGCCTCAGCCTCCTGTTCCAGTCATCTTAGGCCGACCATTCCTTGCCACATCAAATGCCATCATCAACTGTAGGAATGGAATCCTGAAATTGTCATTTGGAAATATGACTTTGGAAACAAATATTTTTAGGGTTTCCAAACAACTTGATGTGGAGAATGAAACTGAAGAAGCTGATATGATACAGACATTGAGTGAGGAGTACATTAACTGTGAATATGCTCAGGAAAATTTTGAGTTGGAGGAATTTTTGGAGCAGCAAGACTGCTCTCGAGAGAAAATTGAATCTGTCTTAAGCTGCTCACCTGCACCTAAAAGAAAACCATTGCTAAACAACCTTAAGTATGCATTCCTAAGTGAAGGAGAATCTTTACCGGTGGTGATCTCATCAAGTCTGAATCCTCAACAGGAGGAACAATTGCTGAATCTGTTAAAGGTACACAAAGAAGTTCTAGGTTGGACTATAGAAGACCTGCATGGCATTAGTCCCTTAATTTGTACCCACAAAATTTTCTTGGAAGAAGATGCAAAGCCAGTTAGACAAATGCAGAGAAGGTTAAACCCAAACATGAAGGAAGTGGTTAGGGGAGAAGTGTTGAAGCTCTTAGATGCTGGCATCATCTACCCTATATCTGATTCCAAATGGGTTAGTCCAACTCAAGTTGTATCGAAGAAGTCAGGAGTCACTGTGATAGCAAATGAGAACAATGAGCTCATTCCTACACGCATCCAGACTGGATGGCGGATGTGCATAGATTACAAGAAGCTCAACTCTGTGACTAGGAAGGATCATTTTCCGCTTCCATTTTTGGATCAGGTGTTAGAGAGAATAGCGGGACATGCCTTCTACTGTTTCTTAGATGGGTATTCTGGGTACAATTAGATTGAAATTGCTTTAGAAGATCAAGAGAAAACTACGTTCACATATCCATTTGGGACATTTGCTTACAGACGAATGCCATTTGGTCTGTGCAATGCCCCTGCAACCTTTCAAAGATGCATGATGAGTATTTTCAGTGAACTGGTTGAGAATGTGGTAGAATTCTTTATGGATGACTTCTCAGTGTACGGGGACAGTTTTGAGAGTTGTCTGAAAAATTTGGAGAAAATTCTGGTCAGATGCAAAGAAACAAATTTAGTGCTAAATTGGGAGAAGTGTCATTTCATGGTCACTCAAGGAAGTGTTTTGGGACATATTGTTTCGTCCAGGGGTATTGAGGTTGATCAGTCCAAGGTTGAGTCAATTCAAAAATTACCCGCCCCAAGGAACGTGAGAGAGGTTAGGTCTTTTCTTGGCCATGCTGGTTTTTATAGGCGATTTATCGCTTCATTCAGTGCCATAGCCAGACCTTTATGCTGCCTCCTGGCCCTTGACATACCTTTTGAATGGAACGGAGAATGTCAAGTTGCTTTTGAGAAGTTGAAGAAATCACTCATTTCTGCACCTATCATTTAGTCCCCTGATTGGTCCCTCCTATTTCAACTCATGTGCAATGCTAGTGATTACGCGGTAGGAGCGGTGTTAGGGCAGAGGAAGGATAGGAAACCTCATATGATATACTATACTAGCAAAACTCTGAATGAGGTACAAAAGAATTACACCACTACAGAGAAAGAGTTACTAGCAGTTGTCTTTGCCCTGGACAAGTTTCGATCTTACCTCGTAGGGTCACTAGTGATCATCTTTACTGATCATGCTGCTCTGAAGTATCTATTCACAAAGCAAGATGCAAAACCCCGTCTCCTCCGATGGATTTTACTCCTACAAGAGTTCAACATTGAAATCAGAGACAAGAAGGGAGTAGAGAATATGGTGGCTGACCATTTGTCAAGGATTCCAAGTCAAAATCTCACACAATTTGATGAACCAATCCATGACAATTTTCCCGATGACCACCTATTTGAAGTGGATGTTATTCATGCATCATCTGTTGTCCCTTGGTATGCCGACATTGCAAACTACTTGGCAACTGGTCTGATCCCAGACCATTGGAGTAAGCTAGATAGGCATAAATTCTTCAGAAAAGTCAGAACCTTCTTTTGGGATGAGCCCTACCTTTTCAAGTATTGTCCTGATCAAATCGTCCACAGATGCATACCCGATCATGAGCAACAAAGTGTCATTAATTTCTGTCATACTCTTGCATGTGGAGGCCATTTTTCTGTCAAGAAAATAGTTGCAAAAATTTTTCAGAGTGGATTTTATTGGCCAACACTGTTCAAGGATGTGTACAAGTTCTGTTCAAGTTGCGATCGATGTCAAAGGTTAGGAAGTCTGTCGAGGAGAAACATGATACCATTACATCTTATCCAAGTGTTAGAAGTTTTTGACTGTTGGGGTATGGATTTTATGGGCCCATTTGTCAATTCATTCGGTCACGAATACATCTTGCTTGCTGTCGACTACGTGTCCAAATGGGTCGAAGCAATCCCGGCTAGAACAAATGACCATAGGACTGTGGTGAAATTTTTGAAAGAAAACATATTCAGTCGATTTGGGATGCCACGAGCGATCATCAGTGATGGGGGTTCCCATTTTTGTAATAAAGTTGTGGCAGGATTAATGAAGAAATATGGTGTACTGCATAAGGTTGCAACACGATACCATCCCCAAACCAATGGTCAAGCCAAGTTAGCCAATAGGGAGATTAAACGGATATTGGAAAAGACTGTTACTGCTAATCGTAAGGATTGGTCCTTAAGACTAGCAGACGCTCTTTGGGCGTACAAGACAGCTTACAAAACAATTTTAGGAATATCTCCCTATAGGCTAGTATATGGTAAATCTTGTCATCTACCAGTGAAAATTGAGCATAAAGCATATTGGGCAATTCAAAAGATCAACAAAAGTTTAACTGAAGCAGGTCTCTCTAGGAAGCTCCAATTGAATGAGCTTGAGGAAATTCGGAACGAGGCATTTGAAAATGCACGATTGGCCAAGGTTCGCATGAAAGAGTTACATGATCGGCACATCATTCGAAAAAGCTTTCAGGTAGGACAACAGGTACTCTTGTATGATTCTCGATTGCATCTATTCCCAGGAAAATTGAAGTCTCGATGGGTTGGCCCCTTTGTAATCAAGTCCATCTCAGGATATGGGGCATTTGAGATAGAAAATCCGGAGTCAGGACAACTTCTTACAGTCAATGGTCATAGGTTGAAACCATACCAGGGTAGTATTGAGAAGAATGAAGGAGTTGTGGATTTGGATGACCCACCATCATCTGATGAGTAAGGGCAGTTTCATGTCATCTGGGAATCTGACGTTAAAAGACCACCTTTCCATTTAGGTTAAATGGATGTTTCTAGATTTAAAAAAAAAAGTATATAAAAATATATGTCTATAAATTGTTTTTGTTATGCATTACTTAAGTAGTGTTTCTCTGTGTGCAGTTTAAATAAAATTTTGCATACGAGTTCATGCATTGAAGACCACCAGGTATGCTTATTTTCTATCCTTTTATTGTCGATTGAGGACAATGCGCAATTTAAGTTGGGGGGTAAGGTGTACTTAAGGTTTATTGATCTATTGTGCAAATAATTTTGTTTGACTCGATAATAATGCTTTGTGTGGTATACATAATTTTATTAGGCACCTAAAAAAAAAAATTAACTAACCCAAAAAAATAAATAAATAAATAAAATAAAATATATATATAAAAAAAAATTGAGAGAGAGACACAGAATTGATGTTTGTGGTAGTCACTTTTCTCGAGCAGTGCAATCACACTGCCCTATAAAGAAAGAGGCACACTGCCAAACGTTGAAAAATGAGACACTAGACGACGCCAAACCTGACAGCACAATCATGGCATGCCTCGAACCAAGTGCAGAATAGTTACATCCATTGCTCTATAAGAGACTCCATATCTATATGAGGTAAGCCACACTTCTGCAAGCAAGCTCAGTCTTCTCTCCTTCGTGTTGTTCTTCGATCAGGTATTCTCGTTCATTTTGTAAGATTTATAGTTTCTACTTTTCTCTCATTATAGTTGTCTTTTAATTTAAAAAAAAAATGGATCTTCAACTCTCAAAAATTCGCAAGTACTATCCATCTCTCCCAATGAATGATTTGAAAAAAATTTATGTCGCTAGGTATGAAAGACTTAGAATGTTGATGTATAATAGCATCCCTGAAGATGTTCGCTGGTTTATCGAAGCAAAAGTTCGATTACTAGGCGAAACTTCACCTAACTTTAAGCATTTTTCGGGCTTAGGGAAGAGTAGTTTTGCGAAGAAACGAAGAGCGAAAAGAGTGAATGGTTGTCACAAGTGTGCTCGATGGACATGTAACACTCGATGCAAATCTGTGGGGTTTACGTCCATAAGTCGAGAAGATAAAATTAGTTTCATAAATGATGGACTGAGTAAGGAGTCTTTGGATGATATCCGATTGACTCTTGAGACGCATCCGTGTAGAATAGTGCAAAGAGAACTTCTTGCTTTATGGTCCCAGTTCATAAGTGACTACCAACGCTATAGTCTTGGGAATCTAACTAAAAACAACCCTGTTTGCCAATCTATAAGAAAATTGGATGGGAAGCCTATCCCCACTTCATAGAAAGTGTTTAAGCCGTTTTTGGACGTAAAACTAGAGGAAGATGTGAGCCACAATCACAACTACTTGTACATACGCATGATTTTTGTTTGTATTTATTTCTTGTTGAATTGTTGTATAGCTACTTTTGATCGCCAAACCTCTTTCCAGGGCATACAAAAGGAACAAACATGGAAGGCCAGTTAGTTCGTCGAATCAAAACCATATGTGTACTTTGTGGCTCTCAACTCGGGAGCGGTAGTAGTTACGCACTTGCAGCAAGCGAACTAGGCCTAAAATTGGGAGAAAGAAAAATTAATTTGATATATGGAGGGGGAAGTCGTGGATTGAATGGTTGTGTTTCACAAGCTGCACATCTTAGAAAATCATATGTTGTAGGTGTAATGTCAATCCCTTTTGCTGAACCACGTATTTATGGGATTACACGCGGTCAACTTATAGAAACGACTTCTATGTCTGAGCGCATGGCTTGTAAGATTTATCAATCAGACGCCTTCATCGCTTTACCAGGAGGTTTTGGTACACTGGAAGAAATCTTCTGTATAATCTCCTGGGCCAAGAGCAATCTCCATACCAAACCCATTGGACTTTTAAATGTTAACCATTTTTTCTATGGGTTGCTCTCTTTTATTGATCAGGCTGTAGAACAAAAGTTCATTTCCCTTTCAGCAAGAAAGATTCTCATTTCTGCATCTACCATTGAGGAGCTGCTAGAGTAATTGTATGCTTATGTTCCACAATACGATCCTTATGAGCCTCGAATAAATTGATCTAAGGTAATCAAAAACAAGCGCAAAAAAGGTTCGATTAATTTAGATTTATCTCTGTAAGGCAAGTCTATGATAAGATGGTTGAGTAAGGAGTACTTTTTGTACTCTTGAGACGCATCTTCTATGACTTGTACGAAATTTCTTTTCTTGTGTTCTTAAAAAAAAAAAAAAACCTGTGGAATGTTGTTAGGCGAGTCTATGATAAGATGGCTGAGTAAGGAGTACTTTTGGTACTCTTGAGACGCATTTTGTTTATCTTATGACTTGCATGAATTTTTTTTTATATAAATATATGTTATGCTTATTTGTTTGTTTGAGTTCTAGCAGTTCACAGTAAATCTATGGACTTGTGGAGTTACAGGTATTCCTAACAACCCTATTTTATTACTGCAATTTAAGTTCGGGGGTGTAAGGTCTAGTTATGAATGATCTGGTTCATGTTTAACTGTGAGTTTCCTATTACTTGTTTGTAGTCTTGAGTGAATTGATTATTTTTATCTGCTCTTATTAAAATAATAATAATAATAATAATAATAATAATAATAAAAATGTGTTTTAAATAACGTTGTTCCTAAAGCATTGGAGTTATGCACTGATAGCTGGTTAAGTTTGCAATACGAAACATGAATGCATTGATTTCTTATTTGAAAACATATATGCATTGGAACAAGTGATTTGCATTCATCGGGTATTCAAAATTTAAAAATTGGTTATCAGTCATAAAGTCAAAGGTGATAATAATTAGCTGATTAGTACACTGTATGATCCCTCAATGGAAGTGGAGACTATTACCCAAGTGAGTGTTTGGGCCTAATAATCGTTAATTCTGAGTGAAATAACACTTACTCTGAATATGCTTTATTGTTTATCTCATCTTTTCAATGGCTTCAAAATATCAATTCGCTTTGAATGCCTAGTATGATAGCAGATGAGTTTAACTGATTTCAAACTCTGAATTAGATGACTGAGTAATATCGTTTTGTAGAACCATGACAGAGGGATCAATTTATTTCATTTTGGGCCTATTAACCTTTTTATTTCTTTACATTAACCTCCTTTGTTAGCCCATTGAGCCAATTGTAGTACAACTGCTTTTGTTACCCTCGTTTAACCCATAACCATATGAATTCTGTCCAACCTGATGTGTTTTTGAGAATTAGTCTATCTAGCTATTTTTATATAAAAAAGTGAAAAAAAAAGAAAAAAAAAAGAAAATTCTCTAGCTATTCAGCACAAGTGTTTCAAAATAAATGCTGAAAAAAAAAATCCCGACTCACCCTTTGCACACTCTTCCCTTTTCGCTGACAACCCGTATTAACCTCATAGCCCCATTACAACCCAGTT
Organism: Diospyros kaki; assembly: GCA_036245055.1. NCBI lineage: Eukaryota > Viridiplantae > Streptophyta > Magnoliopsida > Ericales > Ebenaceae > Diospyros > Diospyros kaki. The sequence continues at coordinate 23,604,413 of BSEG01000012.1, forward strand.
TAGTCCATCTTGATACTATAAAACATGTGATCTCAGAATTCGAATTCGGAGTAAGGAATTATGTTTAAATTCAGAAGTTATTTATCTAAGGCATTATTCCACTCATGAAGCTATGTCAATTTTCTCGTTCTTTCATGACAATACGTTCCTTGTATTTGGGATGACACCAATTTTGAACTTGTTCTACATTTACTCTTATAACGGTGCACCCCCTTGTGTGTACACCTAAGGAATCGTTTTATTAGAGAGAAAATCCACAGTAAGGTTTAAAGTCAAAACTTCGAGGGAGTAAATCTGTGTATTGATCATCCTGATTGTCATTCCTAAGATTGTATGACCTTTGACCATGAATCGAATTTTGAATGTTCGACTTATTTTGAATGTTCTACTCTACTTATTTTGGTTTCAAATTTGAAATTTTTATATTCATACAAGTATTGCAATTAGATCATGGCTGGTGTATAATCCGATTGCTAAGGGACTAGCAATATTCAAGTTGGGGGGTGTGATGAAGGGTTAATATTTCCTAAATCTTAATGAATTATATCCCCATTTTGACTTTATAATTATGCTTAAAATAAATAATTATTTACATTACATATTATTACAGGATGAAGCAAGGAAGTTGACTTCTACAATTAATTAGGGGCATAAATCGAAGACGTTGGATTATCCATTATTGTTGTTCAAAATCATGGGCCAACTATGGAGTCTAGAGGATGTTTCAAGTGCACTTGGCCCAACTATCAAATAGAATCCAACATAAGAAAGGCCCAAGACCAATCAAAAGCCCAACAAAGCCCAATTTGTAGAAGACTTTTCTTTGTTTTGAATTTTTATAGGTGTTTTATCACCTAAAGTCTTTTGTATTCTTATGAGAAGTCTACCACCTAAAGTCTTTTGTATTTTTTGTCTTTTATCTAATTTTCTTCCATTAGTTAGGTGGATGTTTTGTTGAATAATTGTGTGGCTTGTATTGCATCTTGTAAGCTATAAATAGCTCGCTTTGGTGCATTTGTAGGAAGTTGTTATTACTTGAATCAAAGTTTGGTTTTGTTCTTAGAGTTTCTCTTAGAGAATTGCTCTTAGTCTCTCTCTTGTTTTCTCTTGTAATCCTACTTCCTTTCTTTCTTCTTTTAAATTCTTATATCATTTATTATTACTTTAAATATCCACCGCCTAAATGGCGGTTAGTTTATGCCTTTAAATTTCTGCAATTTTAATTCTTGTCTTTTAATTATCCACCGCCTAAATGGCCAGTTAGTTTATGCCTTTAAATTTCTGTAATTTTAATTCTTGTCTTTTAATTATCCACCGTCTAAATAGCCGGTTAGTTTATGCCTTTAATTCTTGTCATTTAAATTCTGTTATTTAAATTATGCCATTTAAATTCTTGTTGATTAACTTTTAAATGGAAATGAGTAGCTAAACCTAATCTTGGGTTAAGGCAAGGATAGTGTCCAACGCCAATGATTCCCAAAGGAAGCTGCGCTTTAAATGAGTAATATTAATTTAAATTTCAATATGAGTGAGTTTTAATTATTAGAAAATCACTAGGTTTGGATTGGAGCGTAAGCCTAACTTAGAGCTTTCATGTCACGCATGAGAGTTACTAGAATTGGAAATGCTATCATACCCAAACCCGGATGATTAATTTAGTTGTTTTGTATATTAATTGTAATTGGATTTATGGTAGTTGCTTAAATTAGAATCCCACATATCATGTATGGGGATTGCTTAAACTAGAACTATCATCATCTCTAATTGCATTTAGTAACAAACCCTCATATCTGAAATTAAATTAATGTTACTAAATCTCGTTTGCTAAAATTTGGGAATCAATGGGTTGGTACTGAAATTGTCTTAACTCAAGTGCTATCCAATCCTCACATTAAGCATTTATTTCAACTTCTACCTACTTTATTTTCTAGTATGTGTTATCTAAAAAGAAAATCATAAAAAAAAATCTTATTACCAATCCATCTAAATGCGTGTGCGTGTGTGACATTCTTTTGCTTTTGTCATAAAATAAATCTCTCAGTGGACGACCTGGACTCATCCAGAAAATATAAATTTAAATTTGGACTACAACTGCACTCGTACACTGACGAGTATAAACCTCTCACCTAAATAAAGAAAAAAATATAAAATTTTTATTGTGTTTTGTTTTGTGTTTTAATTGCAAGGTGAGAGTGCAGCCAGAGACACATATATAGCAACGACAGAGAACTGGATGCTATCGATAGAGAAGTATCTTCGATCTATTGGATGTATCGATGATCATCGGGTGTGACTTAGCACATTCTTGCTTAGAGGCGATGCTGAGAGATGGCGGGAGACTGCTCGCCAGAGGTTTGGTAATCGAGAACCCACATGGGTCGTGTTTCAACAAGTGTTCAATGATGTTCATTATCCAGCATGGGTCAAGGAGTAGAAGGTTTATGAGTTCATCGAGTTGGTACAAGGTACCAAGACAGTGGTCCAATATAAGGCAGAGTTTACAGCCTTAACTCATTATTCCCCAAAGTTGGTGTCCACTGAAGCAAAGATGGCCGATAAGTTTCAGAGAGGATTATTTGCTGATATTCACCATGCTTTTGGAGGAGCTCAGAGTGTAGATTATGCCACAGTAGTCCAACAAGCATATGCTATCGAGAGAGATTGCAATGAGTGGAGAATGGCACAAGCGGCCAAGAAAAGAGCAAGTACATCTCAAGGTTCATCTAGTAATAAGGAGAGAAAGTGGACGGTCAGAACAAGAAACAATGCAACAAGTAATCCATAATGTAATCAGTGTGGGAGGAAACATGGAGGACCGTGCCTAGCTGGGCAAAATATATGTTACCAATGTGGCCAAGAAGGGCATAGGAAGAGAGATTATTCGAGGAATCAAGCAGCACTCCTAGCTCTAGAGGTGACTTGTTTCAGATATAGATAAAAAGGACACAAAGCTAATGTGTGCACACAATAGCCCCAAAATAGAGGTCAGAGGGCAAGTGGTTAGGGTCAACAAGTGAATTAGAGGCCACCGGCAGTTAAAGGGCCAAGAGCGGCACCTTTACCGGCACAACCAGTAGCTCAGTACCCACCTCCCGTGGATCGACCTCAGGTGTAGGGTAGAGTTTATGCCCTCACCATAGTGGGTGCAAAGCAAGGCAATGATACTATCCACGGTATTTTATCTCTATATGGTCATGATGTGCGTGCACTATTTTATACTGGTTCTACTCATTCTTTATTGCATTGCATGCCGTACGTTATGTTCTCCATTCCCGGATTTCTTTGCCATACCATCTGATTGTGTCTACATCGGGATATAAAATTATGGTGGCAAAAGAAATGTTTGAGAGTTGTGAGATCAAGGTACATGATAAGAAGTTATTGGGGGACTTGGTAATTCTTGGTGTTAAGGATTTTGATTTGATCCTTAACATGGATTAGTTGTCACGACATTATGCAAGAGTTGACTGTCGACGAAAGATTATTGACTTTGAACTACCTTAGCAGCCTGTACTTATATATATAGGTGTCAAGCCTGTGTCTACAATTCCCATGATCTTTGTGATGAAAGTCAAGAAGCTAATGTGCAAGGGATGTGAAGCTTATCTAGCCTTTGTGACCATCGATGAGAAAAGCAAGAAGGATTTGTCCGAGGTGCCAGTAGTATGTGATTTCCTAGATGTTTTCCTCAATGAGTTACCAGGATTACCTCCCTAGAGAGGAGTAGAGTTTACTATTGAGTTATTGCTAGGTACACAGCTTATCTCTAAGGCTCCGTACTGAAAGGCACCTAATGAGCTAAAGGAGTTCAAGGACTAGTTCGAAAAATTAATAGAGAAGGTTTTTATCTGACCTAGTTCATCCCCATAAGGCGTATCAGTATTGTTTGTGAGAAAGAAATGTAGGTCTTTGAGATTATGTATTGATTATTGCCAATTGAATCAGGTGACAGTGAAGAATAAGACCCCTTACCTCGAGTGGATGACTTGTTGGACTAATTGCGAGGAGCTAAGGTATTCTCGAAGATAGATTTGAGATCAAAATACCACCAGGTGCGAGTTAGAGATGAAGACATTTAGAAGATCGCTTTCAAGACTTGCTATGGACACTACAAGTTTGTGGTAATGCCATTTGGGTTGATGAATGCCCCAGCTATTTTCATAGATTTAATGAACCGAGTTCTGCGAGAGTACCTAGATCGCTTCATTATTATCTTCATAGATGATATTCTAGTTTACTCACCCAATGTAGAAGAGCATACAGAGCATCTTACTCTATTACTACAAAGGCTTAGGGAAGAGCAATTGTATGCCAAGTTCAGTAAGTGTGAATTCTAGTTTACTCAGATTGGATTTCTAGGTCATGTGGTGTTTGGAGACGGTACCTCAATGGATCCAGACAAGACTAAAGCAGTTATGGATTGACTAAGACCTACGACAGTGACAGAGATACGTAGTTTTCTGGGACTTGCAGGTTATTATAGGCGATTTATTGAGGGATTTGTTTGTTTATCTTCCCCTATGACCAAGCTAACAAGAAAAGGAGATAAGTTTGAATGGAATGACGCGTGTGAACTTGCTTTCCAAGAATTAAAGCGAAAGTTGACTACCGCACCAGTTTTAGCCATTTCAAGAAATGGAGAGAAATATTCCATATACAATGATGCCTCCTATTCAGGATTGGGATGCGTATTGATGCAAAAAGGTTGAGTTAATGCTTATGTTTTAAGACAATTGAAGAAACATAGGGTGAATTACCCTACTCATGATTTGGAGTTAGCAGTAAAAATATTTGCATTAAAGATATGGTGACACTACTTATATGGAGAGAAAGTTGAGATTTATACCAATCACAAAAGTTTACATTATCTTCTATCCTAGAAAGAATTGAACATGAGGAAAAGGCATTGGGTTGAGTTATTTAAAGACTTCGACTGTGAAATTTTATACTATCCAGAAAAGGCTAATGTGGTAGGCAATGCTCTAAGTAGGCAAGGAGCTTTTATGGCTACGATGATGGTTCAAGAGTGGAAGTTATTGGAACAATTGAGTGTTTTATCGATTTCAGCCCTAGAGGATAGATTGGTTGTGAGTTGTGCTTATATGAGAGTGCAACCCGAGTTATTTGATTTACTCATGACACAATAATCAAAAGATGAGAAGTTGGCCAAAATCTTAAGTGATATTGAAAATTTTTCTCCTTTGGGATACACTCTACGAAGTGACGGTATACTCTTATTCCAGGGACGTATTTGTATACTTGATGATGGAAGTCTTAAGTAAGAGATTTTGAATGAAGCACATAAGACCCGTTATATTATTCATCCAAGTGTTACGAAAATGTACCACGACCTGAAGCGACAGTATTAGCGGAGTGGTATGAAGAAAGATGTAGCTAAATATCTTTCACAGTACTCAGTATGCTAGCAAGTTAAAGCGAAGCATCAAAAACCAACAGAGTTATTACTTCCATTACCTATTCCGGAGTGGAAGTGGGACAACATTGCTATGGATTTTGTGATGGGATTACCTAGAACGACGAGAAGCCATGATCCTATATGGGTGATTGTGGATCGTTTAACCAAGTCAGCCTATTTCTGCCTATTAAGAAGACTTACCCATTGAATAGATTTGCAAGAATTTATATTGAGAAGATCATGAAATTGCACTGTGTTCCATTTAGTATTGTATCAGATTGAGATACTCGTTTCACTTTTCTTTTTTGGGGAGCTTTGTATGATGCACTAGGATCCCAATTGAAGTTTAGTACAACATCTCATCCGCAAATAGATGGCTAGTCAAAGAAGACTATTAGGACTCTCTGGAAGATATGTTAAGAGCTTGTGTTCTAGATTTCCAAGGTAATTGGGATGAGCATCTACCTTTGACAAAAAAATTTTACAATAATAGTTTCAATTCAAGTATTGGAATGTCACAATATGAGGCCTTATACTGCTCTAACATGCTGTTTGTGTTCCCAGTTGGTTCTTCTATGATCACATAGGTTAAGAGGTTCTCCATTACCCTCTCCATCCTATCCAACCGTCCTTCCGGGATTGTAGATTCCCTTGCCCGTTCCTCATTTCTCATATTACTACTACCGTGGTGATTACAGTGACGTATTTCACTATTACTATTGTCCTTGTTTCTCCAATTAAGGGTGATGGAAGCCCTATTCCTTTATTGCCTAGTAGTCATCATCTGTAAGGAAAGGAAGAAACAACATCCCATTCGAAGAAGATCTTTTACACAAAAGAAGTTTTTTTTCATCACAATCCTTTTTAAGCACAACATACGATAACCTGAAAAAAAAAAAAAAGGAAAGGAACGTGACTACAAGCATCAAACAACTAGGGGGAAGTTCATCAATGGCTTCTTCTAGAGACTAGTCGACTTCCAGACCCACACATTGTCACCTATCGCATCGTCCTCAAAATGTGCCTTTGGCCTATCAGGGTCGTGACACTAGATCACCTCCTCCTCTTTGTTTGAGTTAAGATTGATAACTTCTATAAAATCCCCATCAACTGTCCCTTTGAAGTCCCAATCCTCTCTTGGGTTAGGGTTCGCTTCTTCTTTTACCATGGCTTCCTCATATGTAACAGTGGTATGATCACAAAGTTACTCACAAAAGAAATAAAACGACGCATATTTACCTTGTTATCGAACCCATTCAGCTAGGGCCCCCTAATCTCCCTCGAAGTGGTTTATCAAAAAACTAGGGGGAAGTTCATCAATGGCTTCTTCTAGAGACTAGTCAACTTCCAGACCCACACACTATCACCTATCGCATCGTCCTCAGAATGTGCCTTTGGCCTATCAGGGTCATGACACTAGATCACCTCTTCCTCTTTGTTTGAGCTAAGATTGATAACTTTTATAAAATCCCCATCAACTGTCCCTTTGAAGTCCCAATCCTCTCTTGGGTTAGGGTTCACTTCTTCTTTTACCATGGCTTCCTCATATGTAACAGTGGTATGACCACAAAGTTACTCACAAAAGAAATAAAATGACGCATATTTACCTTGTTATCGAACCCATTCAGCTAGGGCCCCCTAATCTCCCTCGAAGTGGTTTATCAAAAATTCTACCTGAGCATGTGTCAAACTAAGCCGCAGGTAGATTCTTGGCGATATGTCCTTTAGGATGCTCTCAAGAACATTTAAACACCCAAAGAAATCTTCCACTACAGGTTCCCTAATTTCTAGTTGATTGGTTCAATAGGTCATCCAGAATTGCTCAAGATAGTTTTTCGTCATTTTGATATTCCAATAATTTTCTTGATCAATATTTGTAACTAAAATTTTCTAGACCTCGATAGTATAAATTCCTTATCAATGTCTCTAAGTAAGGTTTGCTCTGATACCAACTCTAACACCCCGCCCTCTCTGGGCATGTTACTATGCTAGGATTTCTTTTTTTTTTTTTTATTTCCCATAATACCACCCCTGAGCATCGTACTAAAATCCTTAACATACATACATAAGTTTAACACTCCCAATGAAAAGCTAAGGAATGGTAAACTATCCATTAGCGGAAGCAGAATTGAAACTTAAAGGGATTTTGTAATTACAATAAAGGCAAATCCATACAAATTGTATAACATCCTCAATATTATAATATTTGTCATCAAATTTAGCATAAAAATAGCTAAACAACTTGTCCTAGCACTGGCATAGGACTTACTACACAACTGCCAACACATTCAGATCTCAACACCTCTTTACCTTTTCGCCTGCTTGTCTCACATGGAACGTTGAATATTTCAAGGACATAATCCAATAATTAGAAGATTAAAATAGTTTCATGAATGCATGATGCATGGCATAAAATTAACCACACACCAAATTAGCCTTGATAGCATTTCAGCCCCAACACAGAAACCAAGGCGGTCATCCCAGCAAATACTTAAGGCACGGGATACCCTTCTGGTCGTTTCAGTAATCACCCTTGGGGAGATACAGATCAACCTACTCGAGCAGCATCCCACCCCATCGTGTCCAACACGAATGACACAAATACGACATGCCAACAATATCATGCTTAGTGAAAAATCACATTTATCGAAGCAATATAAAATAATTATGCACATGAATGACAAGATGCATATAAACCACAATACTTGGAAAATCCTTACAACCTCATGCTTACTTAAGTAAGTAATAACATATATAAAGTTTCTGGGGATAACCACTCACCTCGATCAAGCTTATTGAGTTGTCTCAATATACGTGCCTTAACTCAAAATGTGTGCCTCGGGTATGTTTCCTGGCCAAATTTTTGAAAAATTAATAAAACTTAATTTCCTAATTTTTCAGAATTTTTTCTTTTTTTTAAAGAAGACTTTGAGGGAGACATTAAAGTTTGATATGAAGTGTATGGACCTCAATGAGCACATGACAAAAGACAGAAATACATGAAAGTCTAGAATTCATGTAGCCGACCCCACATAGTGGGATAAAGGCTGGATATGTTGTTGTTGTTGTTGTTGTTTTCTCTACTTTTTTTTTTCCTATTTCTTCTTTTTTTTTTTCCCTTTCTTTCTTACCTCAATCGCTGCCCAACGCGTGTGCTACACACGTCTTCTCCAGTTATCCCCTTTGCCACTAACGACTTGGTTCGCCTTGTTTCTTCTTGATTTCTCCTCATTTCTTGGCCTTTTCAACCTCCTGGACACCTTAGAACCACTCTTGGTCTAAGATTCCAACCAAAACTCCCTCAAATGGCCGATTAAAACTCGGCTTCGGCAAAGCTCGATTTTCTGGCCACACTTGAAAACCCCTTAAAACTGACACCAAAATGCCCCAAAATCTCTATAAGTGATCCTCACTCCTTATAGAACCAAAGCCCTTTAACACCCTCTGTTTTCTCAAAAAACTCACGGATTAAGCAATTGAAACTTAATGAAAAATCGTAGTCTTCTTTTGGTTATTTATAGTCGGTTGTAGCTATGTTGTCAGCCAATCATAACCTACCTTGCACTGTAGGGTGCCTAGGCCATGATGGCCCTAGGTAGCCTCAACTGACCGTGATACGGCCTCCTTAATGGTGGTTGTTGTGGCTAACAGCCATGGTACGTTTCACACCTGCCTTTGTCGTTTGGTCCCTCAACTTTGCTCCATTTGCATTTTGGCCTTGATTCCACAAACCCTCAAGTTTCCCAAGTTTGCACTTCAACCCCACAACTTTAAAAATTTACACTTTAGCACCCAAAATTTAGGGAAATTTCTCCTATGCCTCAAAATAATTACACTCCAATCCTTAGGAAAATCTCAGGTATTACATTTTGGACACTATTCCAATGGTCAAAAAACTTACCATTAAGCCGAAAGTCGACTTTCTAAAGTGGAAAAGTTGACTCTCATTCAAATGAGAGCAACAATTAGGATTTCAGGCGTGTTATAACTTAGGATTTCAGGATTATAAAAATTTTTCATATCACAATAGCTGTCATACACCATACAATATCCCAAAAACCCTAATTTTTACCTTCTCAGCTTAATAAACCCAATAATCAAATAGCTAAGATAGGAATTAAAATCTCAAATGCGGAAGCTAGATCGAACCTGATATGGTTCAAAACCATAACATTTTATTTATCATAAAGTTCTTCAAGATGTCTACAAAATGTATTAATATACATCGTCTCTAGCAAATGATAACTAAACATCTTAAACATATCCAAAATTACATAAGTTCGCATATAAACAAAAGTATACTAAATATGTTACAGGTAGTAAATTAAACATATTCTTCAGCTACCTCCTTTCCCTTAGAGCTGCTCGTCGAACCTGGAACGTTTGAATATTTCAGGGACATAGTCCAATTAGAAGATGAATCTTCTAGTGAGAAACTCCAAAAATAACAGTTTATATCGATGCATGATCAAGTATAAAATGTATGAGAAGACAAGTAAAACTACTCCGAAGTGCCTCGTGAACACGTCAGCCTCCTCCAACGAGAGCTTTCTCAATGGCGCACGCATAGCGCCTCTCGGGAGGTCCCTAACCATGTCACTTCGGCCCAACTTCATAGAACTCATGCAAGCACCACATCCGTTGTGCCTTAGACTCACGGTCTTCCCCACGAGAGCTTTCTCAATGGCACACGCATAGCGCCTCTCGGGGGATATCCGACTTTTGCCCTCGGCCAACAACAAATAGGTACAATAGTATGGCCACACGAATTTTATAAATGTAACAGTTAAAAAGCAAACAACATATATTTTCAGGAAAATTCAGTTCAAAAATGCAACATGATTTCACGTAAGCGAATAATAAGAGTTTACGTATAAGAACTTCACGAAACACGTGTCATGCAATAGAAGTCTCTCATAATAGAAATAAAAATAAGATTTGGAGTGTAGGAGTCTCACGGAGTCTCATATTGTTAGTTTATCTCTTCGACGGTATAATTTCATAGCAAACGGCCTATGTTTCTGCGGAAAACACATATTTTGGTAAACCTAAAATCAAATATTTTTACATAGAGTTGAAGGGTATTAAATTAGGGGCATAACTGGAAAATTTTATGTAAAAAGGACCCCTCACGCGCCCTCACGTGCCCCAAGAAGTCTGGACACGCGCCCCCACGCGCAGCCATTTTCCGGCGCGTATAACTCACGCGCAGGCACCAGATTCCGAACAACAACGCATCATTTTCGTATTTCGGCCATATCTCCCTCGTTTGAACTCCAATTCGACCCCCATTTGAACCTACGCGACCCTCTCTTCCCCCTCTACAGGATTATCAAAAAAAATGGGACTTAACTCACTTTTTTGCTGACTGATTTTGGCAAACTCCGGTGAAGACCCGCAACTCTGATGAGGCTCGTTCTCCCCGGCTTCTCCTTCGATTCCTTCCCGCCTTCTTCCCGAACTTCCTACTCTCTCTCTAGAGCAAGCTCCTCCTCTTAGAGTGCTTCAACTCTCAAGCTTGCTTGGAATGGTTTGAGAGCAATCCATGGTGCCTTTTTATAGATTTTTCCAACCACTCATATCATGCCACTTGTCACAATTTTAGCCATGGACTCTAAAGATTCAAAGACATATTTGAATGGCTTTTGAAATCCAAAACTAGAATTAATCCAACTTTTGAAATCCAAGCTAAAACCCCAAACTTCTTTCAAATAACACTTTGGCCCTTATTTCAAGTTCTTAATTTCAATATTTTACTACATGAGCTCTTAATTTTATCCTTATTTCTTTTGGATAATTCTCTAATTATAATTACACCCTCAAAGATCAAATTTATCGAGATACTTAAAATCTCAAATTTAATAACTCAAAATTACTTGATATATATGATTTTTTGGAGCCCCTTACCATCATTCAGCTATTTTAGGCTACAACTTAGCTTAACCGAAAAACCGTATCTGATTTAATTTCTTTCAGCGTCATAAATCTCGCCTCGAGACGTTCGTCAAAAATATACATTTGTCCTTAGGTATCTAAGCTCCAGGGCACTCCCTACGACCGATTCGGTCACTTGTTGCCATTTTAAGCATATTTTTCGGTATTTTAAACTCACTTAAAATACGTGGCAACCTTACGAAAATATGGGATATTACAATTGAAAAGATGACTCTCATAAATTAGAAAGTCGACTTTCAAAATTCAAAGAGTTGACTTTCACTGTAGCAACATTGTAGCGAGAGTCGACTTTCAGAATTTAAAGAGTTGATTTTACTATAACGATACTATAACAAGTAGTAACTTACTGTAGCAATAGTCAAGAGTCAACTTTTGACGTGTTAAGAGTCGACTTTCGGCCTAGAATTTACAAAAAAATATTTTAAAGTAATTTTTATGAGTTTTAAAATATTTATTAATTTTTTTAATAAAAAATAATAATTTTGATACTACATATGTTATGAAAAAAAATTATAAATTAATTAAAAATAATTTTGTACTATAATAATATATTTAAGAAAAATACAATTTTTGTTAATTACCAAAAATACTATAATTTTTATATTAAAAAACTTTTCTTTTTGTTAATCATCAGAAATTAATTAATATGAGCAAGTCAGCTAAACATTATTTTCCTTTTATATTTTTATATATATATAGAAAATATGTTTTAACATTTTTTCATATTACTTTTATATATTTTTATAAAATAGTGTTATTAATTATATATTCTTTAATCAAAAATATTGAGTTATCTAAAAATTAATAGTGGGAAGTAAAAAAAATAACACCTTTATTTAATATTAACTTTTATATATAGAATATTTATAGTAAATTTTATGTCTTTTTTAATCATTTTACTATTTTAACTCGCTTAAACTTAAACATTTATTTAATATTAACTTTTTAAATTCACATCAACTTCACTAATTTAATAATTAAGGAGACCTATATAAAAAAATAACACCTTTATGTCCGCTTGACCCAGTAATTGTTGTCAGTAAATTGTATATCTTTTCATTTGTTACACTTAATAAGGATGTTGCCAGTACCTAATTTTTGTTTTTAATTCATTTGTTATGCATTAGGAGTTCTTCTACAGGGTATAGATTGACAAAGAAGATTACTGAATGAGCGTAAAAAGATTGAAATGCCCTCACCCACATACTTTGCAATTTTACAAAGTGAACTATTGTTCTGCTTACTCCCTTCCCATGGCCGCGATGCGAGGTGGCGCAACGAGACTATAACAGCGACCGTTAGTGAGGCGAGGCGCAATGAGGCAGTGAGGTAACGAGGGCGAGGCGCAATGAGGCAGTGAGGTAACGAGGTGTAACATCCCGTTCGAGCGACAGGAAGAACCAGAACAACTTACCCTGATGGGCCTACACGAACTTCCCAGGGAGTTCACCCATCTTTGGATTGCCCCAGGTCAAGCACGCTTAACTTGGGAGTTCTTTGCTAACATTCAGTCCAAAAGGTATTCAGCTGGTGTTGTTTCCTTTCTTACACTATCCTCGATATATTCTAACTTCTCTGGGCTCTCGGGGTATTACACGAAGCGATGGCAATGAGGTGGCGAGGTGAAGGCAACAGCGATTGGAGATCGATCGTTGTATTGCGACCGTAAAAAGGGAGGGAGGAGAGACTAGAGAGTAGAGAATACAGAGTCGGACAGTAACCTACTTTATAAAGGGAAATTCTATTCGCAGCCAGGGTTTTACTCTTCGCAACCATATTTTAATATACCTAAAATACTCTATTTTGAAAACTCATTTTTACCCTCATGTTCACTTTCTTCCTCATTTAATTACCCGCCACCCATTCCTTTCAAAACTGTCATCCATCCCTTCCAAAACGAAGATAATACAACAAAAAAATATCAATACAACAAAAAATACACATATATATACATATATACATTAACAATTGCACCTGTATATACATATATACATTAACACACACACACACACAAACATATATATATATATATATATATATGCACACATACATAGAGGATGGAAGCACACAAACATATATATAAATATATCGAGAGAGAGAGAGGAATGAAGCTCGGCAGCCATGGCCGTAGAGCTTCATCAATCACGCCCTCCCAACCAAAGCTCCCCGAACGCTAGCGTTCGGAACTCCAACATTCGGGGCTTTCAGGGGGCCCCAAACCCCAAGGTTCGGGGAGCTTCGGTTGGGGGGCGTGATTGATGAAGCTTGGTGGCCATGGTCGTCGAGCTTCCTTCCTATATATATATATATATATCTATATGTATGTGTGCATATATTTATGTTTGTGTGTCTGTGTGTACATGTATATATATGTATGTGTATGTTTGTATATATATATATATGAGGTTTGGGGCGCGTGATTGATGAAGCTCGGCAGCCATGTATATATATATCTATATGTATGTGAGCGTGTATATATATATATATATGTTTGTGTGTCTTTGTGTGTGTATATATATGTATGTGTCTTTGTATATATATATAGTGTGTGATTATTTATTTTTATCTATTTTTTATCTTTACTCATTATAAATTTTTTTTGTGTTTGGCCAGCAGCGCATGGTTGGTGACGAAAGAGAAAGTGGACAGAATATATATCTGTGTGTCTGCATTGTATATATGTGTTTTTTATTTTATAAACTTATCTCATGAAGTTTATATTTGTGAATCGAAATTGTTAAGGTTTGAAAATGTTATAAAGATGAATGTGTGTGAATAGTTGCTTATGTAGAAAATTGAATTTTTAAAAAATATTGACTACAAAAAGTTATTAAATTGACTATAAAAAGTAAAAAAATAAAAATAAATTTTTAATAACTACTAAAGAATAAAAGAAATAACTGCAAATAAAATTTTTCTATTATAAATTTATAAAATAGATGAGGGCATTTTCATCTTTTTACCCCTTCCATAAGTCACTCGGACAACGTAGAATTTTCCACGCATTAATTAGTGACTTTAACAACCGCAGAAACAGCAGCTTTGGTTTTATTGTCACCCCCCCCCCCCCCCCCCCGGCACCCCACCATACACACACACATTAATGATTTTAATAAGGATGTTGCCAGTACGTAATTTTGCCACCTACTCCGCCCCCCCCCCCCCCCCCGGGGCCCCAGCGCCCAAACTGATTTATCTTCCCAAGATCTTGAGCTGGGGGTGGTTTGCTTGGCCCCATCCGTAAACTTTCCATTTCCTTTCTAAGTCCATCACTACTATATATATATATAGATATAGATATCGATGTATCATACCGGAGTATGTCGCTTCGCATCTAAGTTCAGTTCTCTCTGCTCTCTTCATCGTTGTGTCGTCTCATAAAGGAGAAGGGATATACATAGATACATATATATACATACATACACATATGGAAGGCCGTGCAGAGAGCGGTGCTAATAAAGGCGGTGGCGACCGCCCCGTTCGTAATGGAACCGCGACCAAAGATGAAGAAGAGCAGCGGCACTGCTCCTACGCCATGCAACTGGTGAACTCCTTGGCTCTGCCAATGGTGTTACAGGTCGCCGTAGAGCTGGGCGTGCTAGAGATCATTGCCAAGGCACAATGTGCCGGCGGCAGTCTGCTCACCCCCTCCGAGATCGCGTCTCGGATACCCGGCTGCCGCAACCCCGACGCACCTCACATGCTCGATCGGATGCTCCGCCTCCTGGTGAGCCACTCCGTCCTCACTTGCTCCGACGACCAAGACGACGGCCGCCACCGCTACGGCCTCGCTCCCGTCGCGAAGTACTTCATTGGCGACCAAGACGGAGCATCGTTAGGCCCCTTGGTCTCCCTCGTTCAGGATAAGGTCTTCCTCGCCAGTTGGTAATTAATTCTAAATCCTTCATCTCCTCAATGATTAATTCTCATGTTTGTTTGTTATTATTTTTTAATTTGTGTTATTCTCTATACTTTTCAATTTTAAAGCTTAAAAGTTGAAAAGAGAAAAGATTACTTTTAATTAAATAAAAGATTATTTTAATTAACAAATTAAAATTTTCCAATTAGGTTCCAAATATATATTCCTATTCCAAATTCGTGCAAAATTTCATTTTATCTCTTTTTGCTCGTCTCTCATCTCCTCCTTTACGTGGATTAATATTTAACTTCATCATCATTTGTTATTGGTCATCAATTGCCAAATGAAGAAAAAAAAAGCACCAAATGACAATTGCCAAATTTGAAACTCATTGCGCCCATAGGCTCTAGTCAGGAACCATCACCAGCGGGTTCTATCGATTTTTCTATGTATGTATACTTGTTTTCTGTTCGTTCAGAACAAACAACTCTATCTATTTAGATAGGTTTTTAAAAATTAAAAATTTATATATATCATATAATTTATACTATTATTAATTAAACGTACGTAGTTGTTGTGCACTGTCTTTCAACCTCCTCAATTCGTTTCAAAAAATTAAATTACACTTTGGCCCTCTCCAGTTTATATAAATACAAATACATACATGTCCATCACTTCAACTTTCTGTCCCTAATAATTAAAAGATTACCACATTACTTCTAGCGTTAAATTTATATTGCACAGGTATCTCAAAATTTTATAATTAAAATTACAAGAATATCTTAATAATTTTTTAATTGAAGGGATATTAATATAACTTTTAAAATGCGAGGAGTAAACCAATAAGCTTTGGTTACCATCACATGAGATTCTGTAATTTTTTACGTAGCGGATTAGGGGGCTATTAGCAATGGCAATCCCAGGCAAGCAAAGTCTCTTCTGGCAACATGCACTCCTTGGAATGTGGGGGGGAGTAAACTCTCTTAACAAATAATTTTTTTTTTTTTTTCTTTTTGTCTTAGAAATGCAGTTTGGAGAAAAAGGGTTATAACAAATAATTATTATACATGTAGGAGTGAACTAAAAGCAGGCATTCTGGGGGGAGGCGTCCCATTTGACAGGGTCCACGGGATGCATGCATTTGACTACCCTGGCAAAGACCCCAGGTTCAACGAGGTTTTCAACAAGGCAATGCTCGGCCACACAGGAATAGCCATGAAGAAAATCCTCGAGTACTACAAGGGGGATTTCGAGCAGCTGAAACAACTGGTCGATGTTGGTGGTGGTCTTGGAATCGCACTCGGTTTGATCACGTCCAAGTACCCCCATATAAAGGGTATCAATTTTGACCTGCCCCATGTTGTCCGAGATGCTCCATCCTATCCTGGTACGTACACCTTCTCTCTTGCCCCTGATGCTAATCGTAGAGAAACTAGCTAGCTTTTGAAGACGGCCGGTATTTTGATTTCATTAATGTGATGGATGGATGGATGGATGGATGGATCATGTAGGTGTGGAACATGTTGGCGGAAATATGTTTGAAAGTGTTCCAGAAGGAGAGGCAATCTTAATGAAGGTGAGAATATTGGATTTTGCAGCGGGCATCATGTTCATGGGATTTACATTATTAATTAATTAACTAATTATAGTTGATGATACATATAATCTTGTAGTGGATCCTTCATGACTGGAGCGATGATCACTGCTTGAAGCTGCTAAAGAATTGCCACAAAGCGCTGCCGGAAAATGGAAAGGTAATCGTAGTGGAAGTAATTCTGCCGACGGAACCTGACACTAGATCAGCGACAATCGCTAATTACGAAATAGATCTGGTCATGATGACTCAAAACCCAGGAGGCAAGGAGCGCACCCGACCGGAGTTTCTTCGCTTGGCAACTGGAGCTGGGTTTTCTGGCATTAGATTTGAGGCTTTTGCCTTTAACTTCTGGGTCATGGAATTTTACAAGTAGATCGATCATGTACTAGATGCAGATGGCCAGCACCAGCACCAGCAGCCTGTTTAATTAATTATGTAGGACTTGCCTGGCCCTTCATCTTGCATTCCTGCTTTTGAATTTCGTTAGCAAAATAAACAATCAGAGGATTGGAACAGTGTCAAATTTTAATTGACGATGATCTTTATGTTAGTAGTTTCAGTTGTTCTTTAGCATTGGTAATTTGATTTTGTTGTCGTTCAAACACAATATTGAATTTATGGGATGAAAAAGTTGTCAACACTCTGATATTTAAGTCAGAAGGCACGAGGAGGTTCCCGTACAAACACTCTAATGTTTAAGTCAAAAACTGAAAATATAGAAGGTTCCAGAACAATATTCACACCAGTATCAGAAATGTATCTTTTTTTGAATAAGAACTTACTTATTTATAGATGAGCATGTATGAATCTTAAGTCCACTAGGATTACAACTCTTACAAATATTGTTCATCTCTTGCAGATGATATTTATCCTTTCGGAAAAAATTTTAACTGTTGGAGTTATCCTGACAAGCATGTTGTGTGCGGACCCCCCTTTCCCCTCTCAAAAAAAAAAAAGTATATATATATATATATATATATATTTGGGGAAAATGTTCAGACGATAAGCCCGCCTTGGAAGGGGTAGGAGACTATCACTACAAGAAAAAATTGAATTAGCAACCAATTTATCGATTGAATACTGATTTAGCGATGGAATTTTCAACCTAATGTTTTAGTTGCAAAATAGCTTGTCGGTAATTTTTTCTGATGGAATACCATGTTAGTCTCAAAATACCGACCGATTTAGCGACGAAAATATAATCCATTGCTAAATTAATAAAATCCATTTAATACCAAATTAGCGACCAAAATATCTTGGTAGCATTTTGAGATTGAAATTACCAACGAATTTTTAGTTTCAAATTCCATCTCTAATTAGTTAGTCAATTTTTAAAAAAGATAAATAGTGCACAATTTTACCAATGAAAAATTCATCGCAAATCAATCGAAAAATATAGGGCTTAAACGTTTGGGCAATTAAACCTGGGTTGGGTTTAATTGGGTCATTAAATTTAAAATATATTTATTTATTTTTTAAAAAAATTCGTATTAAAACCTAATATTGTAAACTATCAAAATTTTATGTATAAATCAAAATAAAACAATATACTTGCATAAATTGAAAAGATATTAAAAAACAATACACTTGCATTAATATTCATCATTAATTATAAGAACATTATGGCAAAAATATACATGGTATTCTAAACACAAGTTCATAGCTAACAAAAGACAAGTATGAATGTTCCTGGTATGACTACTATGGAGGTGTAGCAGCAGCATTTGATCCATATCTTGCATCTCCCATACGCTGCAACACACGTTGAACGATGGTCTCTATGACATTATCTATGGCACCCCCTACAACAAAATGCACCATCCTAGACACCTCATTACGCAATTGAGACATATCTACATGGGTTGTTGGCGGTGATAGTGGTGGTGGTGACCCTATAGACTGAGAAGGGATAACATGAGCTTTTGAACCTATGTTATATGCACAACCCTTTTTTCTGCTTCCTACACTCAAAAACTGCTATCATCAATAGTTGGCTGTGTGGGTTGGGCACAATCACTTCCATCCTCCTGGACTAGGCTGTAACACCCCGCCTCGTCAAGTGTGTCACTATAAGGGAATTTTCAGGAATCTTTTTTTTCTTTTTTTTTCAAGTTCATCACGCGCGGTGCATCAAAAACAATCTTCACATGCACACATAGGCTAGCACCCGCGATGATTCCATGAACAATCTTCACATGCACACAAGATCCCGAAAACCCCAACATGCCCATTTAATTAACAAGATCAATAGTCTTAAACTAAACGAGTTATAATATTACGCAGCGGATATAATTATAATATCAAAATATCATGGCCTACCACGAGGTTCATACATAGTATTTTTGTAACACCCCATGTTACTTGTGTTAAGAGAATGAGAAGAGAAGTGAGAAATTTCCAAAAATACCCTTAAGAATGTGATAGATCTTTGAGAATAATAATGCCCTATGAGAGGGGCATTTTGGTAATTTGGATAGTAAAGTCCAATAAAGGGTAATTTGGTAAATTAAAAATAATTCCTATGTGGAATTAAGCATAGAAGTGAATTAATTTTTTATTTTTGTATTTATGTGGAGATAAATGAGATTAATAATTCACAAAGGGCATTTTTAGTAACTTAGAGTTGAATTCCATAAAGGAATTAAGTTATGAAAAATGAAAAAAAATAGAGAATATTCAATTATGAGAGAAAATAATTGATTTTCTCTAAATTGGTGAATAAATGTGATGGAGACACATGGATGGAACCTTGGAAACAAAGGTTAGTGTCTAAGGGTGACATTTGGCAAACTCTTGTCCAAGATAATGGAGAGATTTAGATAAATGTAAAAGAAATGATTTTAGTCTTTCAAGTATTTAATGAAAGACATGATTATGGTGAATTAAAGAAAATCTAAAAGTAAATGGTAATTAGTCACCATTAATGCCTTGGAAAATATAGGGATTTAATTAATTGGTAAGGAAATGAATTATGTCTCTCATATGTGATATGTGAAATTTTTCCCATTTTAATAAATAGAAAATAAATGGGAAAGGTTGGAAAATTGTCATTCTTGAAATTAGTCAAGAATTTATTATATTGAGAAAATCTTATTATTGGAAATTCCAAGACTTGATCCAAGGGTGGATATTTGGTCTTGAAATTGGGAATGGATCCAATGCCATTAATGAGTCTTGGAAGTGGGCAAGGATTGCCAAATGGGATTCAAGAATCCAAAGAAAGAATTAATTGAGGGTAGAGATTGCTTGGTTTAAGAAAATCAAAGGTTGAGATGAAATCTTGCAAGGAGGCAAGGATTGTGTTTCTTCCAAGGGGGGAGATTGAGTCATATCAAGATGAATGGATGTGATTAAAGCCTCCAAAGCACATGGATTGTGATTGTAATGGAGGGCTAGGATTTGTTCCCTTAACCCATAAAAATCTAAAGGCCTAGATTAAATCTTGCATTAGGAATAAAAATTAAAGAATGGGAAAAATGGAGGAGTATAAAAAGGGAAAGAGTGTTTTATGCTCAAATTTGTCCCATTTGAAGAGCTTTGAAGGAGAAGTCTTCCAATGGAGAGAAAGAGAGAAAGAAAAAGAAAAAGAAGGAATTGGGAAGAAGTAAAGAAGCCTAGAGGTAAGCTCTTTTGTTTTGCAAAGAAAGTGAAACTTTCTTGCTTCTTTAATCTTCTAGTCTTCTAAAATAAAAGTTTAAGATCAAGGTTTAATTTTTTAGGGAATAGAAGCAGAAAAGGTCTTGGAGTTAAAGATTGTGGAAGATAAAAAGGAAAAGATAAGGGATAGCCCCATGGGATGGTGGCTTGCAAGTTGTAAATATGTGCTTAAACTTTAAAATGTGTGCATTAGCATTTTTTTTCTTTGTGTTCAAGGACCTATGGCCATGAGGTTGTGTGGGGTAGGGTAGATTAAAGCTTCAACCAAAGTGGTTGTGAGGATGTGGAAGCCCTAACCATGTTGCATGCATACATTGGCATCACATATTATGTTTTTGTTCATACTTATGTTCATTGCACCCTTACTGAGTTTTATGGCTCATGAGGTTTTCACCCTCACCTTGTAGGTTGTTCATGTGCCAAGAGAAAAAAGGAGTGTTGGAAGTTGGAAGTTGGGAAGCTCATGGTGGATATTTGTTAGTTTTATGGGTTGTTGAAGCCTAAGCATGTGTTGTAATTTATTTGGTTGGTAATGGCTTGTTAAAGCTTAAGACAATATGTGTATTTTATTTTGGATGTATGATTGGTGTTTATTTTGGGTGTTGGAAAAATGATTTTTGTTAGAAATGTGAAGATTTTTGGTGATTATTTATTTAAGTTAATTTCTGAAAATTTTGGGTTAGAAAGTCTAAGAAAAAAAAAAAGTAAAATGGTGGAAGACTAGTGGCAGCAGTAGGTAGCAGCCACGTGGGCACGGCCAGGCTTGCAGGCAAGGGTGCACGAGAGCTGAGGCGCGGGCATGCAAGCGCAGCCGTCCACAGGTGTGGCCTGCTACTAGTGCACTGTAGGGCCCCAGGCGCACCAGCAGGCCCCGCCTACCAATTTTTTAAAAAAAATTTCAAAAAGGTGGGGATTTTTGGGGCATTTCTTGATTGATTTTGGGCGCTGGAGGAATTTTCAAAATAAATGGATTCTTCGGGCATTTTTGGGGATAAATGCCGAATTTTTAGAAAATGAAAATTATTAATTTTTCCTCGAATTTTGGGAAAACTAATGAGTGGTTTGGAAATTTGAAATATATGGAGCCCGGTAGAATTCTTGGGAAGAAGAAAAATTAAGTTAATAAAATGATGATTGGGCAAACTTAATGGAAATTATTTAGTCAAGTGGGGTATGGTTTAAGCCTTAGTCTGTTAGTTGATCCTGGGATTGAGGGAAGGGAATGACGAATCCTAGTTCCCACCTAGGGCGTTTCGTGTCGAAACATAGTCCTCCTTTCACACATGGTCGGGCATGTGAACAGTTCAGATAATTGTTCATGAGTGGCACCTGTAAGTGGAAGCGGGGCATTACAGTTTCCATACCAAAATAAGTATTACAACGTTACAAAATGATAACAACATTATCACACTAAACACCGTCAGCCCTCAACTGGCCACGTCCTCGCCTTGGCAGCAATCCTTAGTTGGAACGTTGAATGTTCCAGGGGCATAACGCAGATTAGATGATAAAACATCTAAGTGATGGCATGAACAGTTTACTGAATGCATTAATGATTACGAGCATGGCATATACAGACAATGACAACATGCAACATGTCTAACTTGAGAAATCTCCCTGGCATCCTTAACCTCTTGTGGAAAATCCATTCCACACACCATTGGGGTTGACCTTGCCACAATATACTTAATCCCCAAGTGCCCATCCACGTCACCTGATCACTAGGATTAACCTTGTCCTATTCCCAAGCAAACCCCATCCTGTCCCCCCACGGACATAACAATGACACGAATTCAACACTATAATTATATGAAAATCACACACCATGCACCGATTCTTTTATAAGTAAAAACAGTTGATGCAATATACCACATGTCCAATATGCATACGATGCCACAAATACTTAAGTAAAAACGCCTACACGACATAACCCAAATTTCAGAGGGTATAATTGCTCACTAGAACTAGTTTAGACACATGCAACCTAAGCTTGGGAGGGTAGAACCGCTCACCTGAACCCACTACGCACACACCAAACCATTTGTAAGACAATAGGTAAGACTGGAATCAAATCACTCACCTTATTCAAAAAGTCGATTTGTGCCTCGTAATGCGTGCTAAGCCTCAAAATGCGCTTCTAAATAATTTTCTGACTTTGGCATACTCTTCTAGCCTCAAATTAATCCTCAAAATTTTTCGAGATTTTTCGAAAGTTTTCCTTATTTTTCCTCTATTTCTTTTATTTTCCTTTTTTCTTTTCTTTTTTCCTTCATCTTTTTCCTCCAGCCTCCTACACGTGAACCAGCCTCTCAGCCACCCCACCCGTGGGCCATCCGCCAGTTGTTGCTGCCCTCGCCAGCCTTCCTTAATCCTGCCAGTTGTCGCCCCACGTTCCAGCAGCCATCATCGCTGCTGCTCTGGCCACCATGGATGCTACCCAGCCATAGCAAGCTTGTGGCCATGGTTGTGACTTGCTATTGCGGCTTGCTCCGGCCACTATTTCAGTTGCCTCTGATCACCAATGACAACCCCCAGCACTCTCCCTCAATCCCTCAAGCTCTCAGCCATTCTCTCCCTCATTGCAACTCTCAGCCACCCTCCTTCTTCATTGTCCATTTTCTCTTCAATCTCTTCACCTATTTATAGCAAACCCACTGCCTTAACTTGCCTTGGCCACCACCCTTTCACTCGGTCATGAAGCTTCCCAGAAGCTAGCCAGTACGCACGCGCACACACATGCATATATATATATAACTTTATATTACACTATAATCTAAAGGAAATTTCACACTAAACTCCAATTTCCATCTTAATTTCACTTGGGTAATTTTCTAATTACAGCTATACCCTCAAACATCAAATTAATTCGCATTACGATACTAAAAATACAAAATTAATAATTTAAGACTTACTCAATAAGGATAATTTCGCCCCATCGTCCTCACTAGGCTATTGTTTCATCCCAAAACCATCTCAGAGTCGATCCTTACGTAAAATCGGAGCCCCCTCAGGGTTCCGTTGATTTTTGGAGGTTTCTTACAACAATTCAGTAATTTAGGCTGAATTGAAGCTATATCGAAAACTGTCTCTATTTTGACTTCTTTCAATGTCATAAATTACGTTTTGATATGCTTGATGAGTTCATACCCTTTCTTTTAGATATCTAAGTCCCGAGGCATTCCCTATCGCTGATTCGACGACTTACTTTTCTATCACAACCATTTTTCGATATCCTAAACTCATTCAAACAACGTGACAACCAATTGAAACATGGGATATTATATTCATCCACAACATACTTTTTTCTTCTAGAGATAGTTATGTTCTGAGGCATTCCCTTTAATCGATTCGGTTGTTTATAACTCCAAGAAATTATATTTAAACCCCAAAACTTCTAATAATTTCATTTTTGCCCCCGAATAAATTACTTTTGAACCCTTTGAAAATTCCTGGATATTACATTCACCCCTCCTTAAAGAAATTTCGTTCTCGAAATTTGTATCTAACCAATCAAGTAATTAAAACAAAACACAACTTATTATTTGAACACCTTAATTACATATCAATTTAATCCTTAACAAATACCCTAGTTTGCATTTATTATACGACTAATGCTTACAAGCATGCCGTGTTATTTCCAGAATTTCCCGATGTAGCTCATCACAAGTGATCACACTTATTCCAAAATTTATTCCATGAGT
Source organism: Diospyros kaki (assembly GCA_036245055.1). Taxonomy (NCBI): domain Eukaryota; kingdom Viridiplantae; phylum Streptophyta; class Magnoliopsida; order Ericales; family Ebenaceae; genus Diospyros; species Diospyros kaki. The sequence continues at coordinate 23,628,598 of BSEG01000012.1, forward strand.
CTATTTTGAAGATATATCATCAACAATTTTCAGTCATCAACAATAACAACTCACATTTTCGTCCAAACATGGTCCAAATACACAATTCCTAAGATTCATAAATGCTTCTAACGCATTAGTTAAACCCAAAGGCATCATCGAATGCTTACCTTCACCACATCATGATCTGTTCATCGTTTTAGGATGGTTCCATTTCCTTTTCCTCAATTGAGAGAGTACCTTGATTGTACATTAATTTTAGAGATAACATCATAGCCTCTTGCGACTGGTCACGCAAATCGTCAATTTAGGTCTATCAAGAACTCAATTTCTCCTACGGTAACCTGACATCCTGGCATGTTACTATTCCTCTTTCAAACACTATCCATTAATCATGACCCAAATTGTCTCAACACATTACTCTTATTTCGTTTCAATTCTTTATTTCTCATTACCACATCATTTCATAATCACACTATCAACTTGAGCACGCATACGTCATTTGTGGTACCTCAACCTAGTACCACCAAATGCTCTATCTCAACTAAGTAGTGCTTTCCATATCCATCTCACGTGAGAAAAATCTCACTATTAAGTCACACAAGGTCTCTGTCATCCCCGATTCTAGGAATAGATTTAAACTCGTTCCTTCCAAGGCGATCTAGTTTCACACAACTTCTTTAAATGGAAACCTTACAGGACAACTTTCGATTCTTACTAGGTCATTGGCAACACCTAGCATAGCTTTTATAACTTAATTAACCTATAATCTCACAACCCAAATAAAATTTCCTCACATCTTCCTTTATAACAACTCATTCATATGCTTTCTCAAATCATAACATGTCTCTCAGAAAGAAAAACACTTTCGTTTACTTATCAACATATAACTTACCATATCTTTATGTTGGCTTCGTCCCATTTAAAAGACCAACTCATGTTCTCAAGAGTACCAAGATATACCTACTATTGCTCCAACCTTTTTATATCACCAAAGGCAAGATTTGAGACAACTAAATCAGAGCCAATTGCTCACAATTCCTAGGGTGTGTATTAATAAGCACACGAAACTAAAAGTCAAGTCAGTACCCATAATTAAATCCTTCACAAAGACCATGTCTAGGAAACAACCGTCCCATCATTTGCCTAATCCGGGAAACAAATTTCCTAAGCAAATCCATATCACATGCTTATACTAGGGATCATTCCACCCTTGGTTACGGCCTACCTTGACCCATGAATACAATTACAATTTCACCACCTCTTTTACACCAACTCTCGAGTCTCGAGATCCACTCATCACATTGCAGTAACCATAACTTCACGAGTTCTATCGTAGGTGTAATTATCCCAGAGAACATTTCCACAAATCTCTAATAACAACTCGTCAAACATTATTTCTTCACTCAAGATTACATTTTTTTTCCCGATTCTCTTTTGACAATCATAGTCCACAAGGAAAATGTCTAGGTTAAGTCATCCCCCAAGCCTTCAACCTTTTCATAAATGATTAGGGATTCTACCACAATGCACCAGTCCCTTGGAATTTAGACTCTAATCCATACATAACAGCCATAGTGTTGCCTAAACTTTGGCACCTAACTGTCTCCACAGTTCACTGTGTTACTCCGACTCGTGGGTATCACACCCTAAACCCCGAGCCAACCACCAGTCCTCTGCCTTGGTCCCTAGGCTCAGATCCGTTGTTACAGGCCAAGCACCAATGGTGTTATCATTGCGCTAGAATTCCTTGTTCCATCTCCGAGAGCTATAGTGGTTCTATTAATACTAGTCCAAATCCCTTGTCTCTTGGATTCTCAATTTTTTTTTCTTTTCTTGAGTAACACTCAATCGTATTGTGCGCCCTTGTCCTAACTATTCCCAAGACTTCGGATTTTTTTCCCACAATCTAATCTCTTTTACTTTCCAAATTTATCAAGCATATGATGGAACCTCACGCTCCTATTGCTACTCTTATAGACGTTTATAATTTGTCAAACATTCCAACATCAATTGAAATTCCTTTATTAGAAATCCATCCAATTTAATTATTATATTCTGAATGTATACTAGATCGTGTAACTGTATTCTCTTACGTTACAGCCATATGCTCAATCAATCACAAACTGGTTTAAAAGTTCTGTACTCCTTATATGTTTCTGACATTTTATTCGACAATTGACTTTCAACTGACACTCACTCCATAGGTCATTCTTTCAATCAAACCTATATCTTTGGACCTATTAGGGTCAACTCCAATGTATTAAGATCTAATCGTATCTCATGATATCTTTATGAGCTTATCAAGTTTAGCAAATCCTATCTCATTGCTTGGTACCTTAAAACTCAAGCCAAAAATTTTGTGATTACCCTTTAGTTCTTGACAATCATTATGCTAGTTATGTGGTTTATAAAAGACTTGTCATCCATACGGCCCTTTGTGTGCATAATTTTTTACTTGGCTGCCGCACACCTCAAATTTCACTAAAATTAGATTCTAGTTAGAAACCTCAAATTTCACATTTCTCAAGTTCTCATCCTAGATTTACTAGGATTTCAACAATCCTATTATAAGTTCTCTAACTGATAATTCTACTTAATCCTCAATCAACTGAGTATCTTAAACACATCCTAGGTAACTTAATCAACCTAGGGCTCTGATACCAATTGTAACACCTTGCCTTGCCAGGCATGTCACTATAAGGGAATTCCTGGGAATCTTTTTTTTTTTTTTTTTCAAGTGCATCACGTGCGGTGCATCACGAACAATCTTCACATGCACACACAGGCTGGCACCTGTAATGATTCCAAGACCAATCTTCACATGCACACAAGATCCTCAAAACCCCAGTCTTACCCGTTTAACTAACAAGATCAATAGTCTTAAATTAAATGAGTTATAATATTATGCAGCGGATATAATAACATCAAAATACCATTGCCTACCACGAGGTTCATACATAATGTTTCCATACCAAAATAAGTATTACAACGTTAAAAAATGATAACAACACTATCACGCTAAACATCGTCGGCCCTCAATTGGCCACGTCATTGCCTTCGCAACAACCCTGGCTGGAACGTTGAATGTTCCAGGGCATAACCCAGATTAGATGATAAAATATCTAAGTGATGGCATGATATAGTTTACTGAATGCATAAATGATTATGAGCATGGCATATGCAGACAATGACAACATGCAACACGTCTAACTTGAGAAATCTCCTTGGCATTCTCAATCTCCTGTGAAAAATCCATTCCACACACCATTGGGGTTGACCTTGCCGCGACATACTTAATCCTTGAGTGCCCATCCAAGTCACATTAACACTGGGATTAACCTTGCCCCCATTCCAAAGCAGACCCCATCTCGTCCCCCCATGAACATAACAACGGCACGAATTCAACGCCATAATGATATGAAAATCACACACCATGCACCGGCCTTCCCCAATCCCGCCGATCGTTGCCCCACGTTCCAGCAACTATCATCGCGACTGCTCCGACCGCCATGGATGCTGCCCAGTCGTAGCACGCTTGCAGCTATGGTTGTGACTAGCTGTTATGGCTTGCTCCGACCTCCTCCAGCCACTATTTCGGTTGCCTCCGGTCACCAATGACAACCCCCAGCACTCTCCCTCGATCCCTCAAGCTCTCAGCCACTCTCTCCTTCACTACAACTCTTGGCCACCCTCCTCATTCATTATCCATTTTCCCTTCAATCTCTTCACTTATTTATAGCAAACCCACTGCCTCAACTTGTCTTGGCCACCACCCATTCGCTCGGTCATGAAGCTTCCCAGAAGCTTTGCAGAAGCCAGCCACTACGCACACACGCATATGCGTATATATATATAACTATATAATACACTATAATCTAAAGGAAATTACACACTAAACCCCAATTTCCATCTTAATTTCACTTGGGTAATTTTCTAATTACAGCTATACCCTCAAACATCAAATCAATTCACATTATGTTATTGAAAATACAGAATTAATAACTTAAGACTTACTCAATAAGGACGATTTCGCCCCAGTGTCCTCACTGGATTGTTGTTTCATCTCAAAACCACCTCAGGATTGATCCTTACATAAAGTTGGAGCCCCCTTAGGGTTCCGTTGATTTCCCAAAGGTTTCTTATGATAATTCGATAATTTAGGCTGAATCGAAACTATACCAAAAATTGTCTCTGTTTTGACTTCTTTCAATGTCATAAATCACATTTTGATATTCTTGATGACTTCATGCCCTTTGTTTTAGACATCTAAGTCCTGAGGCATTCCCTGTCGCTGATTTGGCGACTTACTTTGCTATCACAACCATTTTTCGGTATCCCAAACTCATTCAAACAACATGACAATCAAACGAAACATGGGATATTATATTCGTCTGCAACATAATATTTTCTTCCAGAGATACTTGTGTTCTAGGGCATTCCTTTCAATCGATTCGGTTGTTTATAACTCAAATAAATTATACTTAAACCCTAAAACTTCTAATAATTTCATTTTCGACCTGGAATAAATTACTTTTGAACCCTCTGAAAATTCCCAGGTATTACTCATGTCCTCGAGATGAAGCTTCTTGTTGAAATTCCTGAAATTTATCCTACAAAAGTTGTGTATAGCTAATGAATCACTACAAAAAAAAAATGACTTTTAGTGGCGGTCAGAAAATATTCGTCACAAATAGAATTATTAGTGGCGGCCAACTTCGTTTTTCATTGGAAAGACATCTTTAGTGGCAGTCGAAAGAAATTGGCCACTAAAATCCATTTATTTGTAACGGCCACAATTTGTGGTCACTAAAAGATGGTTATTTGTGACGATTACGACTGACCACCACTAAAGGTGGATTATTTGTGGCAACAAGACATGGCGGCCACTAAAAGCTTGAGATGTTGCCTCGCCCATCTGACCTTATTTGTCATGGCTGACAATGGGCGGCCATTAAACCACGATTATTTGTGATGACTAATAGTGGCCACCACTAAAGGTGTTGCAACAAGCATAATTTTATGACGGTCTGTACCGGCTTATTTGTGAGGGTCGGCATAGGCTGCCACTAAAAGATAACTATTTGTGATAGGCACAAGTGGCGGCCACTTAAAGGTAAATTATTTGTGACAATTAGACGTGGCGGCCACTAAAACCTTGAGATGTTGGGGGTAATTAAAACATGATTATTTGTGACAGCCACTAGTGGCTGCCACTGAAGGTGCTCTAACAAGCATTATTTATGACAGTTGGATGTGGCAGCCACTAAAAGCTTGAGGGGCAAGGTGGGGTTTTATGCTTATTTGTGAGGGCCAGTGCCGGTGGCCACTAAAAGATAACTATTTGTGATAGGCACAAGTGACTGCCACTAAAGGTGAATTATTTGTAACCACAGACATGGCGGCTACTAAAAGCTTACGATGTGGTTTTACCCCGAACAACTAAAAGCACATTATTTGTGATGACCAAAGCCGGCGGCCACTAAAAGTTTCTATATAAAATATATAATTAATAATTAATAATGAAATGCAACTTATTTGTGTCATGAGCTCATTACAGAACTAGAACAAATGCGACAATATAACAATGGTTTGAAAAATGAAATGCAACTTTAGAAAGAGAAAAATGAAGCGTTGTCCACGGAATTGGACTAAATCAAAGAAAGGCTATCAATTTTTGAAACTTTTATGGAAGATGTTAGGGCAAGATTAGAAATAACAATTGATTAGACTTAAATGTGAATGTAAATTGCTAGATGTCTTTTTTTGATGACAATGTAAATGTAAAGTGCTAGTCAATTATTAATTGACTAGAGTTGTTTGCTTAATTGTCATTAAGTTTTAAATTAGTGTTCTGAAGTTTCTTGATGATTAAAATGGTATTCATTTTGGATGCAATGTATTATATTAGTAGGGTTTAAAATATAGAAAAACAAGCAGTGAGTTGTGGGAAAATTTTATAAAAATCACTTTTTGTGGCGGCTAACAAAAAGTGGTCACTAAAAATGTCTTCTTTTGTGGTAGCCATGACTCTCGCTAAAAGTGTCTATCAAACAATTTTTGTCCCGACCAATATAACGTGGTCACTAAAAAATGTTCATTTTGTGGCGGCCAATATAACGTGGTTACTAAAAAATGTTCATTTTGTGGCGGCCAAAACTATCACTAAAATCTTATCATTTGTGACAACCAACAAAACCGTCACAAAAAATTCATTACTTGTGACAACGAGGGCCCTCACAAAAGAAAATTAACAATGACAGCCACTAGTGGCCATCACACAAAAATTCATCACAAAAATGATATTAGTGGTTGTCACTAAAAAATTTTCTGTGACCGTCACATCTGGTCGCCATTAAAAGGGTATTTTTAGTGACGGCCAGCTAATAATTGCCACTAATACTATTTGTGACATAATTTTTAGTGACAGCTTGTGGAGACCAATTTGGAGGCCACTAAAACTTTTAGTGACGAGTTTTTATGCTTTTAGTGACGGTGTTGGCCTTCACTAAAAATCTTGTTTCTTGTAGTGAATAATTGGTGGAAAAGCCAATTTCATAAATATTAAAATTGCAACATGATAAGTAAATGTGTACATATGTACGTAGTTTTTGATCTTCTATCAATAAATTCTAATGTGCCCTTTTTTGTGTGGGTCATCACAAATAAATGAGATGTAGTAGGCTCGACACCATATTTTTTAATCTATAATGAAAAAAGTCATTCATACAACTATATTTATATAGAAAAATAATTAAGTGAAATGAATAAAGGAAAATGGAAATATGTTTTGTGATTACATATCTATCCTTATGCTCAGATAAGGGTATGGAACCACAAGTGTGAACATTTCCTCCAACTTCTGAACTTCTATTTTTCTTGGGTTTTTCACATTTTGCTTTATAACTTTTGATGCTCCAAAATTTCTTCATTTAGTCGAAGATGTCTACACAAATCCAATCTAGCTTCTTACTTTGATCCCTTTTAATGACAACCAACATATCTTTTAATCGCTCATTTACTTTTTTTATTGAAACGCCTATGAATTTCATATTCATCTTTTGAATCCCATGCATACAGTTTCTGCAAATTTATGGTTATGGTGATAGAAAATATGATAAAACTGAAAATGTAGTGTCATGATAAAATTGAAAATGTAGAAAGATTTATAAGAAGAACTTAATCACAATACCTTAAACTCTCCAAACCATAACTCCTTTAGAGTTGGGTTCATTTTAGCAAATGAGTAAGTCGGACGATCAAACTTTTTTTTAATTATTTTTGTAATTTCACAAACACATTGAGGATTGTTAAAACTATTATAACACACAACAATTAGTAATACGTATAAATAAATACACATGCACCACTATTTAACCCTTTCCTAATATGTAAGAGAGGATTATGCATGTTTATGAAACAAGAAATACATATGAGTCTGTGCCCCTAGGTGTGATCACTTGACGTGTGTATGTAGATGCTGGTGTGGGCAGTTGTACATGTGAAGATGTAGACGCTGGTGTGGGTGGCTGTACGTGTGAAGATGTAGATGCTGGTGTGGGTGGCTGTACATGTGAAGATGTAGATGCTGGTATGGGTGGCAGTACATGTGAAGATGTAGACGCTAGTGTGGACATGGATGGTATACCTCCTGAAGAGGTAGATGTATGCTGGGTAGTGGTGGTGGTTCGGCTAATATTCAATATGTCACCCAAAAAAACATCCCCTACGAAGATATTTTCTTACGGTGATAGTGCATGCACTACAATGAATGAATTGGCAGAAGATGGGGGAGAGGGTGTACTAATGAATGCAGACATACGACCGCTCTCGTCTCGGCCAACTGAACTATAGCCTTACCAGGTTTAATGTGTCAATTAAGCCCCGTACGTGTTTAATTGGCCATTTAAACTCAATAAGGCTATTAATACCGGTAATGATCAAACAATAATTTGATTGTGCCTCTTTAGTCGTTGGGATCCCCCCTAACCCCTAAACAATATCGTATAAAAATTAAAAATATGATTATTCGGATCAAAAGCGTTCTCGGGTTTAATTGGCACATTAAACCCAGGTTAGATAATTAAACCTGGTGAATTATATATAATATATTTTTTTTTAATTTACTCCTACAAATCTTTGATTTCAAATAGCACTTAAATGATCTATGGTGCTAGGAAATTACATTCAATGTGTTAATTGTGCCTACTGTAATACCTGAAAAATTTTTGGGTAAGAAATATGAAGTTTCAAAGGAAATCAATATCAGAATAGCTCAAGAAAATGTCTGAATCAACTAGAGGTAACGCCCGAGGGCTCAGATACCTAAGAAAATAGGCATGTACCTATTGAGCATCTCAAGAAATGATTTTTAGCATCAAGAGAAATTGGATCAGAGATAATTTTTGGTATAGCTTCGGAACGGGCCAAAAAATCGAATTGTCCTAAAGGACTTCCAAAAAGTCAACGAAATCCTTAAAAGAGTCAAATTGGGCTTGATAAGCAACCCTTAAGTGGTTTTGGGGTGAAATAAGGGGTTTTGCAAGTAAAGCATAAGTCAGGGCCAATGTATAATTATCAAAAATTTTCGAGGGAGGTCAAAATGACGTATTTTCTAGAACCTCGGGGTCAAACGAGAAATTTAGAATGTAAGGGTTTTAACAGAAAGATTGGAAAACCCAGGGGCCTTGTGGAAAAGGCCAAAATGAAATTCAAAAATGAGAGGGGGTGATAGTGTAATTTCCAAAAGAGCTTGGAAGCCATGGCCTACCAAACTCTATCCCATCACCGAATTCAGCCATGGGAGGCCCAAGAAACTGGCAAGGGATCTCGGGGCAAGGCCCTAGCATTGAGCCTGGCTAAAAAACAGCCTTGGCTTGGTCGAAAACGGCCAAATTTTCTGTCGAAAAGAACTAGAATTTACCCTCTGTAAATCAAATTTCGAGATAACTTTTGGTGCGTTTTGGACTGATCTAAGGCACAGGAATGCCTTAGTGACCTTGGTTGATGCAAGAGTTGTCATTTTGGGGTTCAAATTTGTGTATAAATAGAGATCTAAAGTAACCAAAAATTTTAGAATTTTAAACTTTAAATCGACCAAGTTTTTTGAACAAATTGAGTCACCAAACCATAGGGCTTTTGTTGACCATGAGGTGAGAATCATTTATGAAAATTTTGAGGAATTTTGGAGTTCATTTGAGGGGTGATCGGAGTTTCGCCAAAAAAATCGAATCTCGCTGGAGCCAGACTGATTTTTGCCCAAATGGAGGTCTTTGGGGTATTGTTTCAAGTTCAAATTTGTCTAGGGTGATCGACTCAAGGTGGACTATCTTCTGATATAGTCCGTTTTATTTTCTAGTGTGTCGATGCCGGAGAAGACGATCGGAGGTAATTTTTATTATTTTTAAATGCTAAAAATAAAAGAAAATAGAGTAAAAATAGAAATAAGGGGGATAAAATTCTGGAAAAATATCCAAAAATAGAGGAAAAATGAATATTTTATTTTTAAGAATTTTTATTTTGGAAATTTCATGAGAAAATAATTATTTTTAATTTTAGAAAGGAAACTTAATTAAAAAAAATAGGAAGAAGTTTTGGAAAATTTCAAAAAAAAATTTGGAGATTAAAATGTTATTTTAGGAATTTTTAGGAAGAAAAATTGAAGACATTACTTGATTAGGTATTTATTTTGAATTTTGAAAGAATTTATGACTGAAAAATAGAGGAAAAATAAGAAAAATTCTGAAAAAAATAAGATTATTGATTTTCCTTGAAAATGATTGGTTAGGAAGTGGCCAAGGATCTTGACAATTTGTATTATTTTTTAGGTTAGCACGCAAATTGAGGCAAGTTAAATTTCTGTTTTAAGGTGAATGGTTTTTCCTAAACGATATATATGTTATGTATTATTTATATTGAGCATGATAGCAATGATAGTGGCTAAGTTATATGTATTACATGAGCATCCTGTCATATTTATACATGTATTGTTGCACCGATGTATTACGATATTTACATGACACGATATTTTTGGGATATAGATGCTCGTGCATGAGATTGGGGTGTCGCCTTAATAGTGTAGCCGTAATTCCCTAAGGGCAAATGATGGAACAACATTAGGATTATCCTGAAAGTAGGTCGAGATTCTGCCTAGGGTTTCGTGTTGGGCCGGTGGGCCAGGAAAGTTACACTGGGGTATGTATTCATTTACATTACTGCATCATGCATTCATATAACTATCATTTTAACCCTCACTTAGAAGATTCATCTTCTAATGTTGGACGTATGTCTCTGGAATATTCTACATTCCAGGTGAGTCAAGTAGTCGGAAGGGTAAGGGTGTGGTTGAAGCATGATCGTGATGGAAGTTATTATGGGCCCTATACAGGGCTAAGTTCCTATTATTTCATTTAATTATATTATGCGATTTTAAATGGTCATTGTAATGATGTGATGGGCAGATGATATATACGAAACCATGTGTGTTATGTTTTTTTTAAGTTTCGATCTTATTCCGTTGGTAATTATGAATTTCGTTTCCTTCGTATTAATTTTGGGAATTGTTATCATTATGCGAATGTGTTAAGGATTTTAGTTGATTCATGTATAAAAAAAAAAAAATCCTAGCATATGATATAACGCCCCAAAGAGGCTGGGGTGTTACACCTGCATTGCATAATAATCCACTATAAATGATCAATTGTGTTTTATGATACTATTACTAACCACATGGTAATTCCAAGACGAGATACATATTTTTACACAATGGAGTTATATATATATGTATATATATATGTATGTATATGCATATTGGCCAACAAAAAAAAAATAAATCGGAGTGATCACCCACCACCTAGAGGGAGTGATAAAATTCCCATCACTCACGGGAGACATACCTCTCACAATGAAAATAAAGTATAAATTAGGGTTGCAACTTAGAAAGAAGCCAAAATTGCAAGAGAAATAAAAGTAGAATTAGTCTCAAGTACAATGAATTTAGGATATGTTAATGTGTCATTACATTGTTGCACAAAAGAGTGTTAGTGAAGTAAACAAAATTTATAAGGTGATATGCATACCAAAGGAAGACTTGAATGAGGCTGTAAATAGGGAACACAGAGTGACATTCCACTCCACCAAAATTATAACAAAACATGCATTATTCATGTGTATCCTCCTCGTCATCTTCTTCATATATATCCTTCTCATCATCTTCTTCATTTATATCTTGCTCGTCATCATCTTTTTCATCTATATCCTCCTCCTCATCTTCCTCTTTAGTTGTATCCTCGTCCTCATCTTCTTCTTCATTGTCAAGCTCCCCATCCTCAACCACAAAAGTCATTAATGGAGTACTCTTCAACTTCTTCAACATCAACATTGTCTCGTAGGCTATCGATTTATTCATCTTCAACTATGGTAGGTTGTAATAATATGTTCTTATCTTCTTGATGAACATACACTATTCATTCAGAAGTTGGGACATCAACTGTGCTCCTTGCCTTGGTTTGAATAACTACCTACCAATCCACCAAATTACATTGTCAACATGGATATGGAGCATAGTAAACTTGGTGTGCTTGAGAGGCAAGTATAAAAGGATCATATTGATTTTGCCTTCTAGTAGACCAAATCTCAACTATTCCGTATTGTTTATGTATCCTGGTCCCCCACCCTGGAGTTGGATCAAACCACTCATAATTGAACAACACCAACTTTTTAAGTGGTAACCCAAGGTACTCCAATTAGATAACCTCCTTGAGTATCCCATAATAGTCATCTTCTGGTTGTCCATAAATAGAACCCCTAGTACAAAATCCATAATTTTTTGTGGACTTACTTTTACTTCGCAAATTTGTTTGAAACTTATAGCCATTTACAAAATAAGTATGTCATGTTTACACCATCCTCAAGGGTTCCTATGAGAAGTCACGTATTTGTTGATCATGTATCTCATTAGTTGGATCATGCACCTATTCATATTTTGTTTTCAACACAATGCATGTTAATAAACAAATTAGATTATTCACGAACGTAGAATTTAATTTGTTAACGCACTTATTTTTATTAATTGAAAGGGACCTACATAGTCATTAAACCATTTTGGAAACTTAGCCTCGATCCTTTATTAACTTCTTTGGCATCCATGTGTGATGCAAGCACTCTTATATTTTCTACATATGTACTGTTGCATTAAGAGAAACCAAGTTTATATACTAAGTCCTAATTAAATCATGATCATTGAACAATTGTGGAGATGTGTTATAACGTACTTCAAGTAAGGTTGGACCTCATCAAAATTTAAGAGAACGTAGAGTATTGCATGATGAAGTTCTTGATCAGTTAACATACGATCGCGATCTTTGCCAACTAGACGTCCTAGCTGATTGAAGATAGAAAATGTATTTGGATCCGATTGTACCTTGGCGTCATCATCATTTTGTGGTGCTTGTGTGTGCCTTGATTGTACATCAACATCAAAATAATAGCTACAAAATGTGAACATTTCTTCTACGATGTAGGCCTCACAAATGGATCCTTCCACTCGAGTCTTATTTTTAACCTTCCTCTTCAACATGTGTAAGAACCTAAGAGTTTAAAAGGAAAAATAAAACACCAAAAGAGAAGTCAAAACATATCCTAGTGTGAGCAATACTATCATTATTGTTACCTCTAAAAAAAAAATACATCCAATGATATTGCACTGGTCCACCAACACGTGCCTCATAAGCTAAATGTATGGAAAGATGCTCCATTGAATTAAAGAAACTGGGTGGGGATATTCGCTTGAGTTTGCAAAAGGTTACCTTAATGTTCTCCTCCAACATTTTCACCTTATCAAGCCTTAGAGTTGATGAACAAATCTCCTTAAAGAATTGGCTAAGCTCTACAAAGGGCTTCCATATAGGGTCTGGCAATGCCCTCAATGCAATTGGGAAAATACGTTCAATGAAAATATGACGGTCATGGCTTTTCATCCTGTGTATTTTAGCATTTTGAATGTCCACACACCAAACCAAATTTTAGGAATACCCATCTGGAAGCCTTAATTGTTTAACTCATTCACAAATAACTCTCTTTTTGTAATACCCAAAATTTTTTAACTCAAATGTTTGGGAAAAACGGATATTTCAAAGGATTATGAAAGTTCTGAGATAAAAGTATAGTTTCGAAACTAGTGGCAAAATTGTAATTTTTGGGCCTTGGTAAAGGTGTAGTTTCTGGAAAAACTTAGGGCACAAGTGCAATTATCGAAAAGTTCTGGGCAAGAGTGCTATAATTGAAAGGCTTGAGTTAAAGAGTACTAACACAAAGGTTGTGGATGTGAGCTTATATTCCAATATAGTTTTTGAAAAGCTTTGGATTTTAAATCTTATTAAATTTATTTTGAAGTCCAAGTCCACGTCTTTTGCTTAGCCTGCAAGATTACTTAGCTTCCAAGGTTGGAACATATGGCAAGCTTTTATTGGCCACACATGGAAGGTAATAATGAGGCCTCATGATTATATGGGACACATGGCACTATTTGATAAGAACACATGGATAGAAATGATTATATGGGACACATGGCGCCATAAGATAAAAGCAATGATGGTGGCTCAAATTCCAATGACATGTGGTGTAAAACTATTCGTCGAGAAGTTTGATATGTCATGATTAGTCCCAAATCTCTAGGGCCACTTGTCACAAGGGAAGAAAAGTCATGATTAGGGTGCAAATCTCAATGACAAGTGTCACCATCCTATTGAGCCAAGTGTCACAATCCTATTGGTTTAAAGGTTCTATATAAGCATGCATTGGGCTTGGATTTTGGCCACTAAATCAAGGGGGTAAGTAGCTCGTGAAAGAGGGAAATTCCACTTGAAAGAGAGGAGGAAGCTCTGCCCGAATTGAAGGCGAAATCAGGCCACCGAAAGTTATGAATCTATCTCGAAGTTCATGCATAACAGTCACCAAAAATAGGAGGTAAGCTCAGTTTCTTTCTGTAATCATGTAGAGGGTCAAAAGAGGAGTCTATAGGTTCAAACGGGGGTCGAATAAGAGTTAAAACAAGGGAGATACGATCGAAAAACAGAAACTGTGCGAAGCTAGTTGAAAATAGGGGTAGCACATGAGGCCCCTTCCCAGGGTGCGTGAGGGTTCGTGAGGCCTTATTATTTTTTAAAAAAAAAAAAAATTCCATAATGACCATTTATTCCCCACACTTTCATATAAAAATATTTGATGTTTACCTTACGAAAACTTATGTTTTGGTAGTAAATAGTCTCGATTTGCGTGTAAATGGTACACCCAAAAGGTAAACAGTCAAGGTGAGTGGTTTATGCATGCTTCTTGCTTCCTCTTGATCACTTTTTGTTTCATTTGTGGATGATTTTTTGCTTACGTCTATGGTCCCTTTGTTTCGAGTATATCCTTTCTACTTTGTTGCATCGGGTTTGACCATGACAGCTTTAATGCGTGGCTTATGGCTTGCATATCATATTCTTTCTATTTTGTCATACAACATGTCATGGTTGATGGCTTACATCTCATGTTTTACTGCTTTTAAGCATATCTTACCTATTTTATATACATCTCGATATTTGTATCTGTGGTTGGTTGTTGGGACATCATAGGGGATCTTGTGCTCTTGTGGTGAGCTACCATGATGATTACGGGACATCACGGGAGATCTCATGCTTTTGCGGTGAGCCATGATCTCATGCTATTAAGGTGAGCTACCATGATGACTACGAGGTGGTTATGCTTAACCTTATGGATTTATTTCAATCAAACACATACAAAATAAACAACGAAGAAACAAGCATGCAGGCACAAGGCATTTATACTCGCCAGTGTATGAGTGTGCGCTATAGCACAATTTAATTTTCTGGATAAGTCCAGGTCGATTCACTGGGAGATCGTTAATAAAATGAAAATAGAGCCATGATATAAATTGGGTTGTCAGGCCAATTCATCTGAAAAGATCTAAATACAAAAAAATGCAATTGAGCGAGACTATGGATAGATAAATCTTGGGACAGGGCAATTTCTGTACCAACCCACTGATTTTATCAAAGAGATATCAAAATATTAACATTGACTGATTAAAATTGAGGTTATGCAGTTAACTATATTCCAAGATAATGATAGTTTTAAGTTAAGCACTCTCCATACATGGCATGAGAGAGTCTAGATTAAGCAACTATCATAAATTGAAATACAGATTAACACACATTTGAGATCCGGTAAGTAACCATAATCCAAGATCATGATAGTTCTAGGTTAAGCACTCTCCATACATGGCATGAGAGAGTCTAAATTAAGCATGTAAGGGCCCACTCTCGAATATTCCCGCCAGCATAGGATATTCGAAATGAGGTCATCACAAGGATGATATAGAACAAACCATAAATAAATAGACAACTCATTCCATTCATTAGCAACGGAAACTAAATTAAGTTCAATTACACTTCCAATAGCTCAAGAGTTCGGGCTTGATGGCTCTACAAAATAGATAAGATACTTTAATGTTAACTGTCCAAAATAAGAATCATTTCATCTCAAGCCTCACTAAAATGCTAAATAAGATCTTCAAGTTAGGACACGTCCCCGTACACCACTATCCTTAGGCCTTAGTCCCACTGGACTAGCCCCCAATAATAGCTTTCCCTTTACCCGGAATGGCAAAGAAGATCAAGTGATCCATAAGGCTCAGCAAGTTCTAGGACAATAAACGATGCACAGGGAACAAATAATGAGGTGACACCAAAAGAGAGTAATCCAGAGCTCGACAGTTGTATACAAGATTCACAATTTAAGACTTGATTAATTCCAAGTTAAATGTATCATGCCACCATGTACTATTATACAAACATGCATATAGATTTAATATCAGTAATAAACCTCATAGGCTCGCAAGCCATCAATCAACATATGCCAAAGTGTATCACATAAACAAAACCTCACAATAAACATGGAGCCAACCTACGGGGCTATGGCCACCTCGTCCCGTGCCAGGTGCTCTAGGGTATCCTTTCTCCCTTCGTGCAAAATAATATGTGCGCAAAACATATATATGTGTAACATGTACATGTATGCATCATGTATGCATTTGTCAACCTTCTGTATTTAAATTATTGTTTTTGCGATATTCATACTTTCAACATTTCTTACCCATACCGGGTATTTTTCCATCATCAGATAAATTCAACATATCTTACTTCATAACGTTTACCATATCCAAGATGTAATTTATGACACAGAAATGCTTGATGTAATATACAACATAAGAATACTTCTTTGAGATATGCTATTTAATATTAAATATCGATTCACCAACTGAAGAGTATTATAAAATTAATAACTATCTTTCCTATCATATGATTGTTGTGATTTCATTTAACCAGTGATAGTATGCATTTACTTGCATTTGTGCTCATAGCTCAAATTCATGATTAGTCCCCATGCAATCAAATGACCACACCACGCAAAATTGCTGACCAAACATAAACCTAAAATTTTTCTAAGGCAATGGACCAAATAGAACATATTTTGAAAATGTCTTTATTTTAAAAAACTAACTCCCGGTAATTTGATAACTAGCATTCATTGTTGTAAAAAAAAATTTTAATGAATTTTTTAAGAAACGAAAACTATGTATTTCGATGGTGGTAAAATTACAAATTCATGAATTTGTACTAAAACCAAAATTCTATCTTTTTATTGTTATGGATTTTGATTTTTTGATATTTTTATTGAATCCAAATAGGGGTACTTTCTTATTTACATTTATGTATTAAAGTAAATGAAAGTAAAATATAAATTAAGGAAAATGCAAACATTTACTTAAGTTAAGGGAAGGTAAGGTAAATAGATAGGGTGTGAGCAGGAAGCTCCCATTTAAAGGCTTATGGGATGAGCTCGGGAATAGCTCGAGCTCTTTGAGTTCACAGCTTACAAAGAGAGCTCACAGAAAGGACAAGCGAACGACCTCGAGGTCATGAGGTCAACATGAGTACGCTGAACGAGCTCGCGGTCAAGAGGTTGAGTAAAAGCTCGCTGGACGAGCTTGAGGTCAAGTGCGCGACAAAAGCTCGCGGAAAGAATTGGAACGAGCTCGCTAGAACATCAATGAAGCTGAACGTGAATATATATATATAGCTGGGTTTGTAGAACAGAGCAGGGGCATTCAACGACTGTTTAAGCATAAGTATATGGTGGATTAGCTAGACAGGGCATACTTTAATAACTTTACAAATTTCTGAAAGGTATTAGCTCGTTACGTATGTTGTATATATGGGTGTATTTATAAGTAGGTCTTATATATATAAGCGAACAGTATATATTTTCAGTTGAAATTTTGTTATTATCATTCAATGGTAACTTAGCATTTTACAATCAGACTCCACTTATATATATATATATACAAGAGGTATTTGGATGGACAAGGAACATTTAGCTATGGGGGAGAGCTTCCAAATATGATGCAACATACACATATATACATGCCTGAACAGAGAGCAACGAGCTATTCAAAACTCTGTTGTAACTAAGGAGAAAAGCCATTCACTGAACAAATATTAGGGTGAATCAAACCCTACTTGAGACATCAGATGGACTTCACAGCAACTAGGGAATTTATACACAAAATAAACATAGTGAAAAACACTAACAGCGAGGTGACACAATAAGCAACAATTTGCAATCAGGGAAGCTTGCACTGTAACACAGAATATATCTAAGAGAGCTTGCACTGAAAGATAATGTGGAAGTGCAAGAAGAACTTGCCTGCTGAGAAATTAGAGAGAAGTTCCACCTGCGCACAGGAAGCAAACAGCACAGCAAGCAGAAGTGAGAGAATAAGATGGAGAAGATGAAGAAGAAGAGGAACACAGAGAGGGACAAAAGAAGCAATGAAACAGTGCATTAAAAAAGAAGGGATACACCTTGCACTAAAATAGGATATTTGTGCACAGAGGCTGCTAGGAAAAAGGAGTGCGTACAGGTCTGCACGCCAGCTCCAGAATTTACCAAAATACCCTACTTTTCATATTACAAACAAAAATATCTAGAGGCTTGATTGATAATTGCTAACTTAATTTATTTTATTTTCCCATTTTCTTATTACACCATCAAGCCCACTATCTCCAAATTATTTCTCACCATGGGCCTAAGCCCAAATTACATGTACCCCATATACATAGCCCACCAGGCTTAATTTTCTACTAGGGTTAGACATCTCATTAACTATTTAATTGAGCCCCTTTCACTTAAATTTCTGATTCCATGCACCACAAAATAAAATTATGCAAATCTAAAATTATTTATGTGTCACCCAAGAAAAAAAAATACTTAGACCTACATTTTAAATGTTATGACACTAGCTTCAAGTATTAAAACACCTAGACCCCTTTTCATTACAAAGCAACTACTATAAATTAGATTGCAATTAATAAATAGGACTTGAAGATTCATATTACTAATTCAAGCTTGGGTATGAAAGCATTTCTAGTTTAAGTAACCTCCATACATGACATGGAGACTCTAAGTTAGGTTTATGATTCAATCCAAACCCAAAGATTCAATACACACATATTTGTCAATTGAAATTAGCATTCTATTAGTTCAATCGAAGTTCGGCTTTCTTGGGTAAACAGTGGCACTAGACATAGTCCTTGCCTTAGCCCAAGTTTAAGCTTAGCAACACATCTCCAAAGAAAAAATTAAAGAGACAGGAATTAAATTTCAGTATTTAAGCGACTGGAATAAAAGAGACAATAATTTAAGTGCTGGACTATAAATATAGAAATTAAGACTACAGAAGCATAATGGAAATTGCAAAATGTAAATGAGCAATGATGAAAATTACATAATGTAAATAACAGGAAGCTCGCTGGAACAAAATAAAGATAAGGTAAATAAGAGCATAATGAAGCGATGTAAAGAAAACTTAACTCTAAGCTAATACAGAAACTAAACGAAGCAAGAACAGTAAAAAAAAATGCAAAGAAGAAAAGCAAAAGTAGAGGCTACTTGTGCTTCTTCTTCTTCCTCCTTTATTCTGGAATGAAAGTGGTAGCGAAGGGGATTCCCCGCCGTGTGCTTTTTGTTGAATGTAAGCTCTGGCCTCTTTATACTCCTCTTGTGACACCCTTAACTTGCGTGAGCACAAAAACATAGGGCAGGTGGTCATATTTCTTCATATATATATATATGATAAATATAACTCTTATACTTTTTGAAGAATAAGAGGTATAGGTACATATATAACTTTGTTTGTTGTAGGTACATATATAGGTATAGGTACATATATATGGGTACATAAATATAGGTACATATATAAGAGGTATAGGTGCAAAATTTAGAATTTTGTTTGAGAATCTTAGATAAAAATTCCAAAAAAAACACCCTTATAGTCTCATGGCTTCAATTGATTACAAAATTAGAATTTACTGTCAAAATAAGCGGGGTTTTTATTCATAAAGGGACGATAAGGATATCCGAATTTATCAAGATAGGAATACGTAACATAAACCACAACAAAAGTCTTTTAAACAAGCTTTCTCATAACATCTAGATATTAACTTTGAAAAACTTCTTTCAATAAAAGAAAGAAAGACTAATTTTGGATTTATAAAAATCCCTTTTTTAAAGAAGCCACCATGTTTCATGTCCGTCCTCTAATCTCCTTATTCGCTATCACCTGAGGGGGGGAAATATGGGATGAGATTCATGCGAGTCTCAGTAAGTAAAAGAGAACCATCATATGTATTTAAGCAAGGCATGACATAACATATCATAAGGAGACACGAGAGGTTCCACCAACTACGGGAGCACAAACTCTCGTGTGTAGCGCTACCGAGCTCCGGTCTCGAAACTTACGTGAACATAACATATCATAAGGGACCACATAGCATAATTCATGGGCATGCTTAAACATCATGAATGGTTCATAATGTACTTACCTCAACTTGGTTTGTTAAGATTTTTCTAAGGTTTAAGGCCTTCGCACCTTAGTCAGTTTGTTTCTCTACAGAAAACATGGGTTTTCATAATCCAAACTTAAATTGTCTTTACATAAAGTTGTAGGGCATTTAAATATGAGGAAAACTGAAAATTTTCGTGGGAAAAGGGGCCTACACGTGCCTTGACGCGCCCAAGAAGAGGTGGCGTGTATTTTGTGGCAAATTCGACACCCTTTCGTATTTTTGCCATATCTCCCTCATTTTAACTCCGAATCGACTTTCGTTTGAACCTACAGACTCCTATTTCAGTCCTCTATATGATTATGAAAATAAATCATACTTATCTCTCTGATTTTGTGACTTTCATAGTAGTTCTTTTGGGGTTTTCCGCTTTCCGTCAAGCCTTTGCCTCTCCTTCGCTTTCTCCCTTATTTTTCACCGACTTCCTCTCCTTCTTCTTACAGAACTTCCCCTTCACAATCAAGATCTTATTTCTCTCTAAAATTTCTCTCAAAGTTGCATGGATTTAGCTCATAAAATTTTGAAATGGCTTGGGAAGTTAGATTTCAAGCCTATTTATAGAATTCTAAGCCAATCTTTCTTTGCCAGGTGTCCCGCCATCTAGCACAACAATAATTACCTTGCCACTTGCCCAATTCAAATCTTGACATGTGTCTTAAGCTACATTTAAATAAGGTTTGGATTGCCATGTGTCCCATATAATCATTACTTTCATGTGTTTCCATCCAAATGGTGCCATGTGTCCCAAACTTGGAGATTAAGTAAAGACTTGGAGAAGACTTTTCTATCCATGTGTTTCCATTCAAGAGATTTCATGTGTCCCTATAATCATTACTTCCATGTGTTTCCATCCAAAGTTGAATTTGAAAGTTATTTGAAATTCGAACTAATAGATTTGTGCCACGTCGTCGTTGATCTTATCCTCAAACACCCAATAGGATGCTTCCACCTCACAAGGACACTTGGAGGGTGTTGATTGGCTAATCCTTGATATTTTGGTTAGTTTACCGATATTACACTTGTGCCCGAGTTTTTCCAAAAATTTCACTTTTACCTGAACTTTGTAATTATGATTTTGCCACTAGTTCAAAAACTAAATTTTTGTCTTAGGACTTTTGTAATCCCTTGAAAATGTCTCATTTCGTCATATGTCTGAACATAAAGATCTTTGGCATATATCACAATTTAAAGTTCTTGGATATTACATATTTGAACTGAGAAAGAAATGAAACAAAAATCTCGGGTTTTACACCTCTGGTAACGGATACTTTGAATTTGAATCTCCAGACAACTTCTGAACATTTTCTGCATATTTCTTCTACTAGTACTCTCTGCAAACTTCCGTGTACTATCTTGAAATGGCTTTATGAGGCACGCGAACATGTGATCTGCTTGAATAAGTTCTCGTGTATAACAACACCCTAGCTGCTATCTCCATGTATTTCTTCGCCATGGGTTGAGCTGGGCTTTAAAGTTGGCTTCCTTGAATTGAGCTTCAATTGGCTGGACTTTAATTTAAGCTTGCGACTAGGAGGTTCTAATTCCAAACAGTAGGCTGCCCATTTCAATTGCAATTCAATTTCTTTGATTTGAGCCTCCATTGCACTGCTTCACGCTGTAATGCAATTGAAATATATGCCATTAATATGTATATGTATTACGCATGGCATGCACTTATATAAATACATGTATATGTATTATATTTAGATATGTATTATATATTATAGATATATATTATATATATTTATATATACACTACAAAAAAACTAATTTTTTGCGGCGATTTTTTTAAAATTTAGTGGCAGTTTCGAAAAACCGTCGCTAAATTTGTTAATGTTGAGCCAAATTGCTCCAATCAACCTATTGTGTGTTTTGATGATTAACAAAATATAATTTTAGTAAAATCATTTTTGGTATATTTAAAACCTCTAATGTATTTTTGATGTGTCTTAAGTATTATATTATTTTGTGTATCAAAATGAACCAAGTAATGTTATTTTTTTTCTAAGTCTGGAATATTAGCACGCTATAAGGGAACATATTAGAAAATGTTTTCATTTTGAAAAACTAACTCCCGGTATTTTCATATCTAATATTCAATAGTATTGAAATGATTTTTAACGAATTTTTTAAGAAATAGAAGGTATCTATTTTGGGGTGGTAAAATCACTAAATTCCGATTTTGTACTAAAACCCAAAATCTACTTTCTTATCTATTTGAATTTTGATTTTTTAGATATTTTTATTAAATCCAAATGGGGGGTACTTTGTTATTTACATTTATGTATTAAAGTAAATGGAAGGTAAAATATAAATAAAATAAAATGAGGACATTTACTTGTAGTATAACTTGTAGTATATTCATGCTATATGGATTATGCCTTCAAACATTTGCTATATGTTTAAAATTCATTTTCTATAAAATTTGGCCCAAAAGTCGACTCTTATATATCTAGAGTCGACTCCCATTCAGCTAGAGTCGACTCTTGCAAAGTGAGAAGCGACCCAGCCGAGAGCAGTTGATGCAAAGTCGACCTAACAGCATTGATGTTTTTTAAAGAGTCAACTCTAGCATTAGAGAAGTCGACTCTTGTATAACTAGAGTCGACTCCTACTTCAAATAGGAGTCGACTCCTGTTTTATAGAAGTCGACTCTCGGTCCTAACAATCGAATTGGGCCGCGAAATTCTCGTCCCGATTCTTGCGCGTCTTCTCTCTCTCCTCCGCTATAAATATGAGACCATGCCTTCATTACGAGGTACGCAATTTTGAGTAATTGAAGTACAATTTTCTCATTTTCTCTTGAGATATAATTTAAGTATCGGAGGGTTTGCGCGGGGACCCCCACCCGCGCCCTAATGGTGCTCTCGTTTTGTAGGCCACTCGTCACCAAGGCCACTCGTCATCACCAAGGCCACTCGTCATCCTCAAGGCCACTCGTCACCAAGGCCACTCGTCATCCTCAAGGCCACTCGTCATCACCAAGGCCACTCGTCATCCTCAAGGCCACTCGTCACCAAGGCCACTCGTCATCCTCAAGGCCACTCGTCATCACCAAGGCCACTCGTCATCCTCAAGGCCACTCGTCACCAAGGTCACTCGTCATCCTCAATGCTACTCACACTACAGGAAAAAGTGATATTGCCGGCGAAGTTTTCCCGGCGGTTTAAAGAGTTGTCGGGAATACACAAAAATTGCCGGCGGTTTAAAAAACCGTCGGGTATTCCATAAAATCCCCGGCGGTTTTAAAAAACCCCGATTATTCCATACAATCCCCGGCGGTTTTAAAAAACCGCCGATTATTCTATACACATCCCCGGCGGTTTTAAAAAACCGCCGGTTATTCCATAAGCATCCCCAGCGGTTTTAGAACTGACGGTGATTTTTGCCCATCCCCGGCGGTTTACAAACTGCCGGGGATATTATTTAAATAGCTTAATTACCCCTTCCTTCTCGCGCCCCCGCCCAAATCTGCCTCTCATCCCCTAGCCTTCTCTTCCAACCCCCCCTGCAAACCCTAGAACCCTCTCTTGCTCGCTCACTCGACCTCGCTCTCGCTGCTGCCTCCCTCACCCTCGGTGCTCGCTCTCGCCCTCGCTGCTCGCTCTCACCCTCTCTGTCTTTCTCGGCCTTGCTCTCGCTCGCCCTCAATCGCTCTCGCCCGCTCACTCGACCTCGCTCTCGCCGTTGCCTCCCTCGCCCTCGCTGTGTCGCTCTCGCCCGCGCACTCGACCTCGCTCTCGCCGCTGCCTCCCTCGCCCTCGCTGTGTCGCTCTCGCCCGCTCACTCGACCTCGCTCTCGCCGCTGCCTCCCTCGCCCTCGCTGCTCGCTCTCGCCCTCTTCGTCTCGGTCTCGCTTGCCCTCAATCGCTCTCGCCTTCGACCTCAAAAAAGGTTAGCCTCAAGCTTCTGCTTTGATTTGGATTGACGAACAGAGCCCCTGAATCTGTTCGTAAATCCAAATCCATATAAATTTGGTTATAGATCCTGTATAATGTATTTGGTATTTGTGCTGGATTAATGCTCTTCCGTTTTAATCTTTGTTTTCTGAGATCTGATTTCCGTTTGATATTGGAATTGTGCCAATTTGAGCAGATATGGTAGTTATAGTGATTTCAATGGGATTGTTATGTTCTCGTGATGTTCATGATGCTTCCAGTAAATTAATATTTGAAATTTTCAATACATGATATGATAAAGGATAGGATTTATATATCAATTTAAAGTGAATTGAGTTTAAGTTTGAGTTTTAGGATTTATATAGGAACAGGTTTGCTTACCCTACGAGCAGGAACATCAAAAAGTATTAATTTAATTGTATGATCTCAACATATTCCATTTGTTGAGAATAGCTACTGATCAGGAATTAATTTTGCTTTCCCATTGTACAAACAAGTGGAGAATAGCTACTGATCAGTGATTCTACATGCTATTTCATTTTATTTGTTGATATATACCATGCACTCACACTTTTGTAGATGTGAAGACCTTGGAAAATATATGTATATATGTACTTATGTTCCTGCTGCACATGCTTCAGTAGTAAAACACTAGATGATGATTCAACCATTGTCTATGAGAATTATAACAGAAAAATGAATTTTTGTCAACTGTCTGCATTCTTGTGATATTTTCTGATCTTGGCTTTGAAGTTATAATGGAAGCTCAAATATTTTATTAGGGAAGAGTTTTGGAGAAATCCTATCTGCTTTACAATATAGCAGCATGGCAAGAAGTAATTATTAAAGTCAAGAGATTAACAAGAGACACAGTAAATGGGGATGCATCCAATCACACAATGGATTTCTATTCAACAAAAATAACATAAATGAAAAATATGACATAAAATCATCACACAAAGACAATGCATGCATCAACGTTCCCAACATGGCAATAAGTGTAATAACACCCAAAGACTTTCATTGAATACTAAAAATAAATTCTATTCTGTGATAATTGATTTACAAGACAAGAAATAATTAAATAAGACGAGAGATAAAATGTAACTTTTGCTGGTAATAGCAGACTTAAAAAAAAATTAATTTGATTTAGTGAATTAAGTATGAATTTAATCTAAGCTGGGAGACAATTAAATTTAACTGAAGCAACCCTAAGTAAGTGGACCATAAGGTTAAAACATTAACGAGGCAATTGGATGCCAATTTACAGAATGAAAGCAAACAAATAATAGTTTGTCCCTTTTTTCCTCTTGACAGTTTCTATGCTTGGGTTGGTCCACTCCTTATGGCTTTCTTTGGCTTTCAATTTCTTTTCCTAGCTATGGACTAATCTAATCATACAAAAACAATGATTGGGTTTTTGGCTCAGAACAGGTTGCATCAAACTTTATGAAAGCTAAGGGTGGGTTTCTGGCTCACAACTAGTCACATCATTACTTTGGATAGAACCTGGTCGTACACTGGGATAACAGATTGTTTATATGTTTATGTTTTTAGCTTTTTATGTTTTGATTTGTTATTTTTGTTTAACCTAAATTGATATGCTAACAGATTGTTTTTTACATTGATAGGCAATTACACTAACTTAGTGGAAGCTGAAACAGTTGTCCCTTTTAGTCAGATAAGATGAATCTTACGCGGAAACTCAGAACAATATGATTCTAAAACTAATGACCGAGCAACATAACTTAGGCATTTACCAGAACAGTTTGTGTCTATATCTAACAACAATAACAGAAGATTTGCAAACTAAGTCATTAAATCGTTTTCTTATTAGAGTTATTACTGTTATTTTTCTCTCAGGGTACGACATATCCCCTTCTCCAGCATCTTCTTCTGCAATTTCTCCTACCAAAGAAGGAGCACATGGTGGTGTCCCTTATGCTAATAGAAGCAACTCATCTAGTCCGGCATCTCTGCCAAATGGTAAGATTCCATAGTCCTGAGATGTGAATTGGCCTTACTATGATTGAGAGAGACAGACAGACAGAGAGAGGGAGGATTGGCCTTGATGCCATTTCAATTAATTCTTCCAATGTAGGGTCGGTTTTACACCTGCCACCTGTATCAGCACCCTTCATGTCCTCCCCGGTGCCCCCAGCGATCAAAGGAATTGTACCATCCTTGCCACCAAGAACATCTACAGTGTTGTCACCTCACAGTTCTCCTCCGCCTCCCTCAGCTTCTCTTCATGGAATAGTACCTTCCTTGCCACCAAGGACATCTGCAGTGTTGCCACCTCATAGTTCTCTCCCTCCTCCTGCTATACCTCATCATGGAATAGTACCATCCTTGCCGCCCAGTGCTCCTAAAGCAGAAGAACCAAAAAATAAGAATCATGTTTCTGTGCCAGTTACTCCAGGTATACTGCTGAATATGATTTTACAGTGGTAAAAGGAAAATTCTGTTTGAAATTGATATTAAGATGATTGGTTTGTTTTAATGTGCCGTATCAGTTGCATCACCTGCAAGCAGATCCTCACAAAACCTGCCAACAACCCACCCAATTATGCCAGGATCCCCGCCACCAAGCTCTTCTAAACACATAGCACCAGAGACTGAGGCTCCTTTGTTAATGCCCATTGCTCCAGGTATCTACTTGGTGAGGTTTTTATTTCGTGCTTGCTGCTTATTTCTTAACCGCTAATTCTAAATGACATTGCATCAGCGCCACAGAAACTACTACAAAAACCACCACTAGCCAGGCAGCCAGCAAAGCCAGGAGTACCACCATCCATTTTTACTGGTGTGCGTTATTACTTGTTGAACTAGTGTAAAATCTCTTTCAAGAAGATTTTCTGTAAAAACTTTTCATGGCATCTGTTGTATTGGTAAAAATGCAGTGCCTGCTGCACCACCTTCAACAAAACCTCTGCCAAATTCACCGGCCATCCACCCCACAATTCCTGATAGTCCATTGTCTAATTTACCAGGTATTACTTTAAAGAATACATTGTTGTATTTGATACTCAAAAGAGTTTATTGCTTTTGGGTCCAGTTCAAGCCAGATGCTTTCGTTCATGCATTCTTTCTTATTAGTACAGTTTTTTTTATTCACAGCTTTTTCCTTCATAATTCATATACCTTTTGACTACCTTCAGCAAGTTCAAAAGAAGTGATTGTGCGAGGTTTCTTTTTCACTGAGTGATTGCGTCAGATTTTAATGTTATTGCATCTTGCCTAAACTATTTCCTGTCTATGGCAGTCATAGTCATATTTAGGCGAGGTACTTACTGATATACTCTTTTGGTGCATATGTGCAGTCATAGTCATATGTGCAATTACATTGGTGATATTCTCAAATTTTGCTTCGTCCTTCAATTTTATTCCGTCTGCAAAAAATCATACTCTTAACAGTTATTGCAGTACTGGGGAGGTTATTGTGACTATTAAATGTACTTCTCAGTCTTATTTCATATGTAAAAGGTAGTTTTAGCAGTTTGGCAACATTGGAGGTTGTTTATCACTACCCCAAACAAAATCTTTTATATATCCAACTTCTCAGTCAATTTTGTGTCAATCCTCCTCCCTAAATCTGGTGCCTTGTTCATTCTCATTCGGTCATTCCTTTCAGGATTACTGTTTGGACCATTAGTGTATTAACAAATTGTGACTTCAAACTTGGGGAATTATTATAATTATTATTATTTTTCTGAGAGGCAACATTGTATAGAAAAGAAACATCTTAAGGATCATTCTTTTAAATATTATGCTTCCTACTAATGCTACATTAATACTATTGCAATCTTGAAAGGATCATTTTGAATTTTGCCCAAAAATCAGGTTTAAATTGCCAGAAACAAGATGTCAACAAATATTTATTGCTCAATAATTTCATTTTTTGACTAGTTGGAGAAACTTATCCTGACTGATGGCTCAACTAATCAACACATACAGGTGAATTCTCTTGCACATCAGACGTTCTGAGAGCAATACCTGTTCTTAAGAAAGCATATGGTGACAACATGCGCAAAGTTCTACATGTCGGCCCTGATACTTGTTCGGTGGTCTCTAAATTGTTAAGAGAGCAGGAAACTGAAGCATGGGGGGTGGAACCCTATGACATTGAGGATGCTGAGGAAAGCTGCAAAACTCTTGTGCGCAAAGGCATTGTTCGTGAAGCTGACATAAAGTTTCCTCTTTCATACAGGCCAAAGTCATTTTCCCATGTCATTGTGTCAGATGCATTGGATTACCTCTCACCTAAGTACCTGAACAAGACTTTTCCAGATTTGGCAAGAGTGGCCGCCGATGGGATTATTATTTTTACAGGTAAATTTGATTTTTTTGAGCAAACTTATTATATTGGTTAACACGTTTTCTTGTTTTACAATTTCTCCCTGGTTTAATTTTTCTCACTGATGTCAGTTAGCTAGGTTAGGACTTTGGGTCATTGCTTGTGCATATAGCTGTATATCTTATTTCTTCGAGGTTCTGTTTGTCCAGGAATATTGCAGCAATCTTCTTGCTGCAATCAAAACTTATTATACAGGTTTTGATTGCATTTGATTACAGGCACACGGGTTGCATTTGATTACAAGAAATTTTTTAGTAAAATTTTTGGGTCACCTTTGCCGGCGGTTGAAAACCGCCGGAAATTCTTTTTTTTACCAGCGGTTTTAAAACAGCCGGTAGTTGTTTTTACTGGCGGTTTTAAAACCGCCGGGAATTTTTTTACCGGCGGTTTTAGAACCGCCGGTAAAAACAAAAAACCGCCGGTAATTGTTTTTTTAAAACCGCAGGAAATTCTTTTTTACCGGCGGTTTTAAAACCGCTGGTAATTTTTTATTTACCGGCGGTATATAAAAACCGCCGGGAATTCTTATTTTTACCGGCGGTAAATCAAAACCGCCGGTAAATTTTTTTTACCGGCGGTTAAAAACTGCCGGGAATATTTCCCGACGGAGGTATTTCCGGCAGAGAAAAAAACCGCCGGTAAAATTTTTACCGGCGGTTTTTTTACTTTTTTCGGCGGTTTCTTAACCGCCGGAAAAAATCAAATCTCTTGTAGTGTCATCACCATCAAGGTCACTCATTCATCCGAGGGCACCCGTCATCTCGAGGTCACTCGATTAAGGCCACTCGTCACCCTCAGGTCACTCAGTCATTTTAGGCCACTAGATCACTTTTGACCACAAGATCATTTTGGGGCCACAAGATCATCAGCCCACAAGATCATCAACTCATCAGACCATCAGCTCTGTCGGATTATCAGACTTGGAACTCTGTCAGATCCAATTGCTAGTCAAGATTCTCATCAGTGAAGGCACGACTCCCGAGACTCTTGCGTCTGTCCGTAATTAAAAATAGATTGTTATATCGACAACAACAGTTATATTAGTTTCTGGGGTGAGCTAAGGAGAAAACCTCAGTGTTGTGTAAAAGTTTCCTAGGTGAACTTGGTGGAAAACCTAGGTGTAGTTTTAGTGGAACCTCAAGTGTCGGGTTGACCTTGAGAGAGTGGAGTAGGTGTTGGAGACACCGAACCACTATATTTCTTGTGTCGATTATTGTGGTTGTTTGTGTATTTATATTGCTATCATTTTCAAACAACATATATATTTATAACAAGGGTATTTTGTTTATAAGAAAATCTCAAGAGTTCTAAAAGAGAAGAATTTGATTCAATTAATTTTAATCACTCAATTCACCCTCTCTTGAGTGGCCATTGTGTGTCAAGGGACCAACAATTAAAATATTTAATTTTGTGGCGGTTTTCAAAAAATCATCGCTAAATTTATAAAATAATTAAATAATTAAAAATAAAATTAAATTTAGCGACGGTTTCTGAAAATCGCCACTAAATTAAAAAATATTAAATAATTCAAAATAAAAATTAAATTAACATTTATGACGATTTTTAGCAATCGCTGCTAAATTAAATCTCATATTTTTTAGCAGTAAAGCTCAGAAATGACGGGCTACCCCCGCTTTCAGCATGAAATTACTTAGGTGAAGAAATTTTAATAAATTGTTAAATAATCTGAAGAATCTAATAAGCTGTTAAATTATTTTAAAAATTCCTCAATTTAATTTTTGGGCACACCTAAAAAGTGAAAAGTGAAGAAGCCTTTTAGTGTGGAGCCAAAGACCGACAGCGGTGGTGTTGAAGGGACACCTATGAGGTGGGACCCAACACGGCACAGCTGGACGCACCCCCTTCAACGGTGACGAAATTGAGGCTTAAGCCGAAGCACGAACTTGTGGTGGAGATTTAAGCAGAGTTAAGCGAACTAAATCTCTCTCTCTCTCTCTAAAAAGTGCAGGGTGGGCTTCTCCCAGTAGCAATACCGCCACTGAAATGGTGCCACTTGGCATCATCCAAGGGCCACACGAAATGACCTCTTTCTCCTCGGCCTTCTCGTTCCATGGCAGCCTCAAATTAACCCCCATTTTCCATTTTGCAAGAAAATGGAAAATTCCCGAGAAATAATAGTGGCTCAGATTGCTCTTCTGCAAAAATTGAACCGTTACCTGCCTCCGTGCCTAGGCTCACATTCCGCTTCTGCTTCCACTTCCGACCTTCATCTCCCGCATCGTGGGATTTCAGCATCGAATTCTTGACATTCCGATCCACCATTACCCCCTAAACTTCATGTTTTCGGGTGAATCTCCGGTGAGTTCAGCTCGTGCATGATTGGGTGTTGGATCGGAGATTCGGAGGTCTCGTAACCTATATGGATTTCTCGCTAGGAATTGTCCGGATTCCTAGGGTTTCTTTTGGGTGGATTGTTGTAGTGATGGTTCTTCTTCCTGATAGCTAACTGATCGATGCCTCTTTCTTGTTTTTACTTTTTTGGGTCTTAAAGGTTTTGCCACGGTCGAGTTCCTTTTGGTGAGCATTCTGATTAAGGAATTTGCTTTTCGGTTGTTTCGGATTCAGAGAAGCTGTCTCTCTATCTATCTCTTCCCTTCCCTTCCGGTGGATTGTGATTCACATACCCCCAAATAGAAATAAGAGGATATGTTCTCCGCACTCTATGCAGTTATTTTACCGTTGGATGTGAACATTGGAATTTCTTTGCAATAGTTTGTTTTATTCAAAACAGCGAGACGGGATCTCTCTATCGACTTCTCGTTACTCTTTCTGTTCTCTTTCTTGCAGTAGAATTAGCTTATCAGGTTTTCGACCGTCTTCTGCCACGGCTAATAAGCTATTTCTATTCTTCTTCTTTGATGTCACGAGAGGTGAAAGGAGGCTATTGTTTTATCCATCCCTTGTCAGGGAGAACCTGAAGCAGTATACCTGTCTTTCTTACATGGACACTTACTCCTCTGGAGAAGACTTGGTTGTTAAGGTGACATAGACACACACATCTATACTTGACCACGCGTGCTTGAACACACACATGCACTTGTAAAATTTATGTTATGATTTTTCTTCGAAGTGCCCGCAATCTTCCGTTCTGTATTTTACCGGTTCCTTGAATATAATTGGTTAATACTTAATAGAAGTATTGCAAACTATACTTCGGGATTTGATCTCATTGATTCATGATTTGTCTTTAATGGAAGGTACGGAAACCATACACTATTACCAAACAACGTGAACGATGGACGGAGGAGGAGCATAATAGGTTTCTAGAAGCCTTAAAACTTTATGGGCGAGCTTGGCAACGTATTGAAGGTCACAGCCTGTTTTCTGCCTTTAGTCAACTGTCCTTTACTTGCTCCTCTTGTAGTTTTACATATTATTTGAGTCTGATGTTGAACAGCATTTCCAGTTAAGATCAATTCCAGTTATTGTCATACAAAAAAAGAAAAACATTGAAATGTTATCACCCCGTTACATCTTCACCATGTCAGTTCAATCAATCAGATATATCCTCATATGAATATAATCCAAAAGCCATTTCTTTTGGGTGCTTTCTGTTAATTGAAATCTATTCTTGCCTAATTCTTTACTGTCATTTTATTTGGTGAGCAGAACATATAGGAACCAAGACTGCTGTTCAGATCAGAAGTCATGCACAGAAGTTCTTTACAAAGGTGAACCTTACCTCCTCCCTTATGCTTATATGACCTAGTTCTTTGTGCTCCTTGTTGCTTTGTCTTCGCTATGACCATGCCAACTGAAACTAAATTCATTACTTAGTCTGCCCTTTTTCTGTACTATTTCATTCTTAATCTGCCTTGTTCTCTTTGTTTCATTCATCCACCCACTTTTGAGTTTAAAAAACAGCTTTTGTTGCATTATATAGACGTAGGAGAAGAAACCCATATTCAATGCACATCCGTGGAGCTACACAAAAAATAATCAGCAGTGGTAATGTCTGCGCAGTTAGTTTATTCTTGAAGTTATGGACTCTAATGTATATCACAATTTGGAAATTATATCTTGCACAAGAGTAGTGAGTAGCTTTACATACTGATGCTTTTTGTTAGGCCAAACTTTGTTCATGCTAAAAGTTAATCTACTAGCGTTTCTTTAATGTTTTTCTTGTCTTGAAGACTGCTATATTTGACACAAAAAACAGTCCATTGCAAGGTTTACTTTGAGGACCGTGTCCATGAAGTAGTGAAGTAATTGTTCAATGGCAAAAGGGAAATGGTGCATTAAAACACTGAAGCACAAACAACCATCCCCCAAAGCACTAACTAGAAGGGGTAACCTTCTGACAAGAATAATTGAGCAAGTTCATTCATATATAATGTGGCACAAAAAGGCTACTTTTAGTAGGTAAGAACAGTTAAGACTTACAATTAATATTATAGATTTTGTTTTATTTCTAGAAAACTTGTGTTAAATCTTATCACATTTTAATTTTGACTTCTCAATAGGATGTCTGATTACTGATAAATCTGGATTTAGAATCAAGCACATTGTTCTAGTTGGTTTCCGAAACATTTTGTATCTAAGATCACAGGTATATTTGAAAACTATTTTGTTTCTGCTGGATTTATAACCAAGCACATTGCAGCATGAAGAGTTTTAGTGCTGCTCATAGAATAGTTGTTTCCCTGTGTTTGTCTGATGGGCTGAACTTCCTGACCTTCAACTTCATCTAGAAAGTGGCTGCTTTCAAAGGCTGGTGGATTACTTAATTCTTAAGCCTCTCTGTGTATTCGTGCAGAACTTTCAGAACCAAATTAATCTCAATATTCAGCTCTGAATGTAAACAGAAAAAAGAAATGAAGAGTTCCCTCTGTCAAAGTCTTTAAATGCATGTAGATTTTTCTGTGGAGGCTCATTATAAACAAAAGAAGAGGAATAATGCGGGGATTACATTTACTTTGTTTAGAGTATAATGCAGTATACCATCATTCCTCTTCTTAAAATTTGGAATACTTTGTGACATCATAAAACCCTATAGGTGTTTTAGGTTACAGTGCTGATCTAAGAATTGTGACACTTCTAGCATAGATGTAAATTCTGTTTTGTACTGGCTGCTTCATACAATATTGGATGAAAACTGGTATAAGATGGTGGTTGTGTCCTTCCGGTTGGTACTGGACAGTACTGGCTGGTATCAAAGCACTACCCACTGTACCACTGAATACAGAGAAGCCCTACATCCCAGCCCTGTCAGGGATGCAGAGAGTCTTGCAGGGATGAGCTAAACCCTGAGCATTCCTGCAATAGGATGAAGCAGGGATCAGCTCCCTGCAACAGGGACAAGATTTTATTGTTAATGGTGCTGTGCCAGTATCACTTGTAGGTCCCTTAGGATATGGCCACTCAAGAGGTGGGGTGAATTGAGTGATTAAAATTTTTTCCAATTTTAATGAATATTCTTGATTAATGATTTTACTAAAGAATATATGTTTGAATAGTATTTGAGATTAATGATAAAAGCAAGCCAAAAGATATAGCAAGAATAAATAAATTGAGGTAAGAGACAATATATAGTGGTTTGGTGTCTCCACACACACCTACTCCACTCTCCCAAGGTATTAACCCCCTTGGGGTTCCACTAATTTCACCAAGGTTTTCTCTCTAACTCACCTTAGAAACTAGATACACCTAGGTTTCAATGGCTTCAGGCAACTACCAAGGTTTCCACACTAACTCACATTGAAAACTAGATTAGCACCAGCTCAAGGCATAGGCCAATGAGACCTATGCCTAGGGCCCCCCAAAAAAAGGGGAAGGGGGGCGGGGGGGAAATTGCAGCAGCAAGAGGCACTTCACTGCTTCAGCCGCTGCACTGCTTTGCTGCTGTGAGAGAGAGAGTCGCTGCACTGCTGCTCTCTGAGAATATGAGAGAGAGAGAGAGAGAGAGGAGGTGTGATTTGACTTTTTAATATTTTCATATTAAACTTTGACTTTTGACATTAGAGAGAGAGACAGAAAATCATGAAGTGATAAGAAATTAAAAATAGAACAAGGAAGATGATGAGCCTCCTGCTAGAACTCCTATTATAGCTTTTCAATTTACAAAATTCAGTCATGAGTTATCTTTCTTTAAAAATTGAATAACAGAAAGAAATTTACCTACAAATCGTAAATTATATTTTTTTATAAAATATTGATGAGAATAAAAATAAAAGACAAATTATATATTGAATAAACTTCTAGAATTAATTATTTTACATATTTAGTTGATTATGCTATTTCTTCTTTTTTAAAAAAAATTGAAATAATTTAAAATTTATGAAGATAATTTTGATTTCCTTTATAACGTAAAAAAGTTAAAATTGCTTGATAATGATAATTTGAAGAAAAATTGTTTAAATCTTGAAAATTTTCTAAAACATGATATGCTATTTGATATTGATGGTTTAAATTTATTTTTAAAATTAAAAGTTTAAAGGAAATTATAGTCGTAAAAATTAAAACATTACTTGCGATACTAAATGTTATAAAAAAAGTAAATTCTTTTCCAAATGCATAAATAACTTATAGACTATTATTAACCATTTTTGTTACTATAATTTTAACATGAAGAAGTTTTTTAAATTTAAAATTAATAAAATCTTATTTACATTCAAGTATGTCGCAAGAAAGAGTAAGTAATTTGATTATATTGTCAATTAAAAAATATTTATTTTTTAAATTAAAATACAAAAATTTAATTAGTAATTTTGTATCTTAAAAAATAAGAAAATAAATTTTTAATAATTTTTATTATTTTTTAAAAAACCATTAAACTAATATGCCTAGGGCCCTCGATAGCCTTGAGCCGGCCTTGAACTGGATACACCGCTAGATTTTCTACGATTCTAGGTAACTACCAAGGTTTTCTCCCCATCTCACCTTAGAAACTAGATACACACCTAGATTTTTAATGGTTATAGGAAACCAATACACACAATAAGTTTAAGTGGTCACAAATATTTGTCTACAATTGGACACAAATAAATAAACAATTAAGCACAAATATACAAGGTAATGAAATATAAATAATTAAATCAGTGACCTCGGTTGGAAAAATTTGGATTTGTCATAGAAGACTTGAAACGCTTTTCTTCTCTTGCCTTGTGGCTCTTCGGTGGATGTACAACGAAGCATTGAGAGCCTTGGATTGCTTGGATTTTTTCTTGAGAGCGTTTGAGAGCTTTCAGGTGCTTTAGATATACAATATGTGCAATTGATGAATTTCAAAACGAGCTTGGGGGCATTTATAGGCATTTGTTGGAAAACACTGTAACATATTGTAGCAACGGTCAAATTCATTTTAGCCAATAGTCAAAATCACTGTAGCAACAGTAAAATCATTGTAGTAATGGTAATATTATTGTAGCATTTTGAAAATACATAAAAATTTTACGAATTTCAAATAATTTTAATGGAAAATAATATTTTTGGAAATACATATACTATAAAAGAATATTTTATAAATTAATAAAAAATAATTCAGTATTACAATTAGTATATTTAAAAATACTCTTTTTGTTAATCATTAAAACTTAATTAGTATGAGCAAATTGGCTCAACATCACCCATAGTTGTTAAAGGCACGCCTAGGTGCAAGGCGCCTTAAGGCGCCAGTTCGGCACCTCGCCTGGGCTGAGGCGAGGCGATTTTAATGAGGCCCTCGCCTTGTACGAGGAGGTGCCGAGGCGCGAGGTGCGCCTCATGAAACTTAGTTTTAATTAAAACCCGGGTAGCCCAATTCCTTCCATCTTCTCGGTTCCAGCATGTATACATTACAACATATTTATACAACATATTTACATTTCTTTAGTTTAAGTAAATGTCCACATTTTCTTTTATTTATATTTTACCTTCGATTTACTTTAATACATAAATGTAAATAAGAAAGTACCCCTCATTTGGATTTAATAAAAATATCTAAAAAATCAAAATCCATAACAATAAGAAAATAGAATTTTGGTTTTAATACAAACTCGGCATTTAGCAATTTTAACGCCCCCAAAATACATATCTACTATTTCTTGAAAAATTCATTAAAAATCATTTTAACAACAATGAATATTAGCTATCAAAATACCAAGTGATAGTTTTTCAAAATGAAAACATTTTCTTATATGTCTCCTTATAATGTGCTAATTTTCCAGACTTAGAAAAATAGCATTTTTCAAAATGAAAACATTTTCTTGATTGTGGACTTGTAGCATTTATATGTTTGTTTAGAACTTTACATGATGATTGGTACTTGTTTGAGTTTGAGACTTTAAGTTTGAATTTTGATGATGTTTTTAGTTTAGAATTTGCATGATGAATGAATCAACTTTGATGTTGTTAGTTTAGAATTTGAAGATAATGAATCATTAATGATATGCATGTGTAATTATTGATAATTTGATAGTTTTTTATGATTTTACAAGATTTTGAGTATTTTTTCTAAAAGGTGCGCCTCGCTTTGCAAAGGTGCGCCTTGCCTCGTGCGTCTCACACCTCATGCTCCAGGACTCTTTGCGCCTTGCTACGCCTCACGCCTTTCAGAACTATGACATCACCCTCACCCACTTTTAAGTTTCAAAACAAGCTTCTGTTGTTATATATACCTATGAGAAGAAATGAAGATTCATTTCACATGTGTGAAGTGTTCTAAAACACACTAGGTGGTAGTCGGGCACCAGACTAGGGCCTAGTGCCTAGGACGCCTAGGTGGACTGCTCTTTTTTTTTTTTTTTTTTAAGTTTTTGATGTAATTTTATGTTATTTTCAGGTAAATCAGAGTTGAAAAGATAAGTGAAATGTACATATAAACTGATATATATACATATATAAATTATAAACTGATATTATATATTTTATATATAATATTAAAGTTATATAAACTGATAAACAACAACATATCTAGCCTTTATCCCACTATGTGGGGTGTCACGATCCTAAGGGCAGTTAGGGAATAAGCTACATTGTATGTTAGTTAGGAGCTATAAGGCGGGAAGTTAGCTATAACCAACTATGGTTATTCGGTTAGGATTGGTTGTATAAATACTGCCCATGTAAAGAAATAAAGGATGAATGATGAAGTATTCCAGTAATCTCTCACCTATGTTCTCTCTCTTTCTCTCTCTTTGCTGTTAATTTCCAACCGAGTCAGGCCCAATCCTCGGGTCCTGACATAGTGGTATCAGAGCCGGTCGAACCAACTAAGGGGCGGAGTCCTGCGACGGACGAAGGCGGACGGAGCGGAAGGAATGGCCGAAGGAACACGAACGCGACAGATGGAAGCGCGGATGGAGGCGATGGAATTTGAGGTGCACCAGACTCAAGAAGCGATGACGCAGACGCGAGAGGAACTGGTCGCAATGAAGGACGAGATGAAAGGGGATGCGGAAAGAACCCGGGAAGCCTTAGAACAATACGGACAAAGACTGAACAGCGTCTTGGGGATATTATCATCCTTGCCGCAATTCCAATTGTCACCAGAATTTCCTCCTAGGGGAAATTCGGAACCCTTACTGTCAAATCAGGGTCATATACCTAATCGAGACCAGCCAAGGGCGGAGGAATCGAGGTCGAATCAAGAAAACCAGGTGCGAAACCCTCTATATAATTCTCATAGCCATACCCCTAGCCCACGATTAGAAATTCCTATGTTCGAAGGAACTAAGCCGAGGTGGTGGGTGAGGCGTTGTGAAAGATTCTTCCAGTTATATAAGGTACCCGAAGAGCAGAAGGTTACAATGGCTGCAGCCTACCTAAATGATACGGCTGACTGTTGGTACCAAGGGTGGGCTCAAGATCCAGACCAGGGAAGGAATTGGGGTGTTTTTGTGGAAAAGCTATGTGCCAGATTTGGGGAAAAAAGTATTGGAGATGTAATCGAAGAGTTCAGTAAACTAAAGCAAGAAGGGTCAGTGGTGGAATATCAAACAAGGTTTGAGGAATTGAGAGCCATTGTGTGCTTGGCTCAACCTGGTTTAACGGAGCAATATCTAGTCTCGACCTTCATTAGTGGGTTGAGGGATGAGCTTCGGTCAATGGTAAAGATGTTGATGCCAGCGACTGTAAGTCAAGCAGCAGAAAAAGCAAGGCTCCAAGAGTTAACATTGGAAGCAATTTTCAAGAAACACAGGGTACCCCTGAGAGCAGGGTTTGGAAATGGCCAATCGAGTGGGGGTAATTTCAAGACTATGACTCCATTGGTGACTCAAGGAACACCTAAAGGGGTTTACAATCCTCAAGGACCCAAGAATGCAGTTATGGAACAGAGGCGACAGCTAGGACTTTGCTTCAAGTGTGGGGACAAGTATAGCTTTGGACACCAATGCAGGAAACAGATAATGCAAATGGAAGGGGATCAAGAAGAAGAAGAAGCAGTGGTAGAGGAAGAAGAAGGGAATCAAGAAGAATTACAAGAGGAGGAAGGGGGCGAGATTTCGTTTCATGCCTTAAAAGGCAGCCCCATGGGACAAATTATTAAGGTAAAAGGCCATGTGGGGAAAACAAGGCTAATGATATTGATTGACAGTGGGAGTACCCACAGTTTTATCAGCGAAACGACAGCCAAAAGTTTGAAATGGGCCTTAACAGCAACTACTCCCTTATCCGTAACAGTGGCTAATGGTAGTAAGATGCTCAGTCACTATAAATGCAGAGGGTTCAAATGGGTGATGCAGGATCAAGAATTTGTTGCTGACCTTAGAGTTTTGGAGCTGGGAGGTTGCGATGTAGTCCTGGGTGTTGACTGGATGAAGACGGTTAGTCCCTTAACTTTTGATTTCAATAAGTTAGAGGTGACCGTGGTAGTGGAAGGGAGGAGGCTTACTTTGCTGGGCAACCTGGAGCAAGGGGAATGCAGGATGATTAAGGGCAGCAAGCTGCACAAGATGATGGTCACGAAAGGAGGACAGATAGCGCAGTTGTATTCTATACAAGCAATGACAATGCAGGAGGATAGCAAATTCCAGAATAGCCAACAGCTAGCTGATCAGTCCATTGAAGCCCAAATCGCTAGGAAGGTACATAATTCGGATACTTTGCGCTTACTTTTGATGGATTTTAAGGACTTATTTGATGAACCCCACTCCCTGCCACCCCAACGTTCTTTGGACCATTCCATTCCTTTGAAACCACATTCAGACCCTATTAACATTAGACCTTACAGATACTCTCCCATCCAAAAGTCTGAAATAGAAAAACAAGTCAATTCTATGTTGAAAACCTCTATAATTCGTCCCAGCCAAAGCTCATATGCTTCTCCTGTACTTCTTGTAAAAAAAAAGGATGGTACATGGAGATTTTGCATTGATTATAGACAACTCAACTTTCACACTGTCAAAAATAAATTCCCTATACCCTTAATCGAAGATTTACTAGATGAACTCCATGGATCCAAGATTTTTTCCAAATTGGATCTCAGATCTGGTTATCATCAGATCCGTATGGCACCTAATGACATCCACAAAACCGCTTTTCGGACACACCAAGGGCTGTACGAATTTACTGTCATGCCCTTTGGATTAACCAATGCGCCCGCAACTTTTCAAGCCTTAATGAACCAAATCTTCCAACCTTACTTGAGGAAGTTCATCCTTGTTTTTTTTGATGATATCCTCATCTATAGCCCTGATTTAAAACAACATGTTACCCACCTTCACCTTACTTTTGAAGTCCTTAGGATTCATCACTTGTATGTCAAGCTATCTAAATGTGCCTTTGCTGAAACTGAAGTGGAATATTTGGGACATATTGTGTCGGAAGAAGGGGTGAGGACAGATCCGGCTAAAGTGGCTGCCATGGTAGAGTGGCCAAGACCAGTGGCTGTAAAAGAATTGAGGGGATTTTTGGGGTTGACGGGGTATTACAGAAAGTTTATTCGGAATTATGGGACAATAAGCAAAAGCCTAACTGAACTACTTAAGAAGGATGCCTTCCAATGGAATCCTAAAGCTGAAGCTGCCTTCATTCAGCTTAAAAAGGCTATGACTGAAGCACCGGTGTTAGCATTACCGGACTTTACAAAAGGTTTTGTAGTGGAGACGGATGCTTGTGACAAAGGAATAGGAGCTGTGCTGATGCAAGGAGAACGACCAGTGGCATTCATTAGCCAGGCTTTAGCTCCAAAACACCTGGGATTGAGTGTCTATGATAAAGAATTACTAGCAGTATTGGCAGCAGTAGAGAGATGGCAACATTACTTGGAAGGGTCTCCGTTTGTGATAAAAACAGACCACCAAAGCCTTAAATTTTTGTCACAACAGAGATTGCACACACAATTACAACGGAAAGGCATCTCCAAACTGATGGGGTTAGATTTCACAATCCAATATCGGAAGGGGAGAGAAAACGTGGTAGCCGATGCATTGTCTAGGAGGGATGAGACAGGCACTTGTCATGCAATATCAACTG
Organism: Diospyros kaki; assembly: GCA_036245055.1. Lineage (NCBI taxonomy): Eukaryota > Viridiplantae > Streptophyta > Magnoliopsida > Ericales > Ebenaceae > Diospyros > Diospyros kaki. Next base: position 23,669,214 of record BSEG01000012.1, read on the forward strand.
TTCTACCTATGTGGATTCAAGAATTGGCACGGAGTTATGATACCACAGAATGGATTAAGGAGAGGATAGCCCAATTAGCAGTGCAACCAGCAGGACAGCAAGGAAATCCTAAGGGATATACTTTAACTCAAGGGGTGCTTCGTTACAAAGGCAGATTGGTAGTTGGAGAAGACCAAACTCTTAAAGAACAGATTATAAAGGCCTTACATGACTCACCAATAGGGGGACATTCGGGTATAAGGGTCACCTACCAAAAGGTTAAGCAGCTCTTCTTTTGGCCGAGATTAAAAAGGGACGTGGTACAATTGGTGCTAGCATGTGAGATCTGCCAGCAGTGTAAACATGAACAAGTCCCATACCCGGGATTGTTGCAGCCTTTAGCAATTCCGGAGCAAGCCTGGGAGGGAATATCAATGGATTTCGTGGAAGGCCTACCTAGGTCAGAAGGGAAGGATGTAATATTAGTCATAGTAGATCGGCTGACCAAATTCAGCCACTTTATCAGCTTAACTCACCCATTTACAGCAACAGAAGTGTCTCGAGTCTTCCTAGATTCGGTGGTCAAGATCCATGGGGTGCCTAAATCCATAGTATCGGACAGAGATACCATTTTTACTAGTCGTTTCTGGCAGGAATTATTCAAGAAACTAGGGGTCGGGTTGCATATGTCAACTGCATACCACCCCCAAACGGACGGACAAACAGAGCGGGTAAATCAGTGTGTTGAAGCCTACTTGCGCTGCATGTGTTTCACCAAACCCAGGAGCTGGAACAAGTGGTTAGGCCTAGCTCAATGGTGGTACAACTCGAGTTATCATAGTACCATTAAAAGGAGCCCTTTTGAGGCCATGTTTGGGTATAAACCAACCCTCCTACCCGCAATTTCAGGCCCTAATCCGACTATGGCAGCAGTGGGCGAGTATTTCTCACAAAGGCAGTCATTGATAACGATTTTAAGGAATGAGTTAACCACTGCCCAAAACCGGATGAAGCAGATGGCAGATAAAAAGAGGACGGAAAGATCATTTGAAGTGGGGGAGCAGGTTTATTTGAAGGTCAGACGCTTCCTCCAACAGCCTTACACCACAATTCCAGTATCCAAGCTGAGTCCTAAGTATTTTGGACCATTTCCTATCGTGGCCAAAGTGGGAGCAGTAGCTTACAGATTGCAGCTGCCAGAAAGGGTGCAAGTTCACCCTGTTTTTCATGTGTCATTGCTCAAGCCAGTTAAAGGATCCATAACTAATGTCAGCACAGAATTACCTCCCATAGCCGAGCAGCTGGAAGAGGAGGTAGAGCCCCGCGCCATTGTAGAGAGGAGGATCATATATAAGGGCAGTTTACCTATTACCCAAGTGCTGGTTCAGTGGACCAATCGGCCACCAGAGCATACTACTTGGGAAAATTTACTAGAGCTGTTGCAGCAGTTTCCCAAAGCTACCGGTCTCTTATAATTCTTGAGGACAAGAATTAATTGAAGGGAAGGGCAGTTGTCACGATCCTAAGGGCAGTTAGGGAATAAGCTACATTGTATGTTAGTTAGGAGCTATAAGGCGGGAAGTTAGCTATAACCAACTATGGTTATTCGGTTAGGATTGGTTGTATAAATACTGCCCATGTAAAGAAATAAAGGATGAATGATGAAGTATTCCAGTAATCTCTCACCTATGTTCTCTCTCTTTCTCTCTCTTTGCTGTTAATTTCCAACCGAGTCAGGCCCAATCCTCGGGTCCTGACATGGGGTCGGCTACATGAATTCTAAACTTCTATGTGGGTTACACCCCAACAAATAGTTTGTCTAGAATTCATATTTAGATCCGACTAGGTTTTACGCTGGTTGTCGGCTACCTAACGCAACCCTCCTCCTTTATTTGAGCTTGAGACCGGTAGTGGATAACATCCCCTGGCGGAATAATGATGAAATGAAGTTTCAATACCTTCATATGGAGAAGATTCATGAGATGATGGTGAATGAAGATAATTGATATAGTTGTGTTCCATCACTTAGTTGACATGGTGAAACCAACAAGTATATAAACTGATATATATTATATATATTATCAGTTTAATTTTATGTATAATATATATAATATCAGTTTATAATTTATATATATATTAATATATATAAATTATAAACTGATATTATATATATTATACATAAAATTAAACTGATAATATATATATAAATGGGTGATGGATACATATTGGTACCAGAGGGGTAGAGGAAGAACTGCCAACAGCGAGAGAGATGTCTGGCAGTGGCGGCCAGGGGGCCAAGAAAGACGACCGGCGGCGACAACCAAGTGGCCAGGAGAGACGACTGGTGGCATCGAAGAGAGCTTTCGAAGAGGAGATTGGTGGCGGCGTTAAGACTCGAGAGAGAGAAATCGGGGAACAATATAGGCACTTGACCTCCAGATCGGTCGGTTCTCACTTCTCTTAACTTAAAAACCTTAACTTAAAACCTTCGAAAATTAGGCGACCCAGGCAGCAAGGCGCTGTTGATGACCGATTAATCGGATCGGTGCCTAAGGAGGTTGATTAGCTTGTATTCACAGTGGCCATGGGCAGCCTAATGCCTAGGCGGCTGCCTAGGCCGATTTTTAAAACACTTTATTGTGTGGAAGTACACAAAAAAGATAATAAACAACAGTGGTAATGTCTGAGCACTTAGTTTATTCTTGAAATAAGTTTTGTATTTAGTTTATTCTTGAAATAAATTTTGTACTTTACAAAATATCACTGTTTGAAAATTATGTCCTGCACATGAGAGTAGAGCTGCTTTACTTATAACTGAACACTTTTTCTAGGAAAAACTTTGTTCACTAAAAATGAATCTACTAGTATTTTTGAAATGTTTTGTTTGTCCACAAGACTTTTGCAATACAAAAAGTTAGTCCACTAGAAGGTTTATTTTGACATTGTAGAGTCTTGGCTTTTTGATCTATTTCCTAATTTAGGAACCCTGATTTTCTGGTCCTATGGAATTAAGGATTCTTTTTTGGCAGTTTCCTAAGCTGTTTAGTTTCCTAAGGTGTATATAATTGTACTTCTCGATCAAATAAATATAGAGAAATTCATTATTCTCCAAATTTTTCATGGTATCAGAGCAGTTTAATTTGAACCATTGATCTTGTTTGAATAAGCCACCATGGCTAGTGGGGGCAAGAACTCAGTCTCTGAAGTATCTCCAGATCTGGAGGAGCAGCACCACCAGTTTTCAGTCTCCCTGGAAGCCCTATTCTTTAGATTACTGGACACAAGTTGAACAGCTAGAACTTCATCCAATGGTCGCAATCTGTCATGTTGTTCGTCTATGGGAGAGGCAAGGAGGATTACCTCACCGGACTTGCTGTACAACCTCAAGAAACTGATACTACCTTCAAGATTTGGAAGGCAGGAAAATGTATGCTCATGTCATGGCTGATAAATTCCATAACAAATGAAACAGGTGAGAATTTTATATATTACAAAATGACAAAAAGAAATATGGGATGCAGTTAAAGAGACTTATTCCAATGTTGATAACATCTTGGAGATATTTGGAATAAAAAGTGTGCTAGATGAACTACAACAAAGAGAGCTATTTGTGACAACCTACTTTAATGCCCTGACTCGGCAATGGCAATAGTTGGATATCCTTGAAGAGATGGTTTGGAAGTGCCCAGAAGATGATAAACAATACAAGAAAATTGTAGAAAAAGACCGGGTCTACCAATTCCTTCTAGAGATGATGTGAGAGGAAGAATCCTAAGTATCACCCTTCCCAACGTTCGAGAAGCCTTCTCAGAAGTTTGCCGGGAAGAAAGTAATGTTAGGCACACAACATTCTTTCTCTCTTGTTGAAAACTCTGCACTGGCAGTTCAAGGAGCTTTATGTGAGTGACAAGCAGTAAAGGAATAAACTAGTATGCGAGCACTGTAAAAAAATCAGGCACAAAAAGGACACATGCTGGAAGATACATGACAAACTAGCAAATTGGAAGCCAGCCCGAAAAAGAGAGGGTCTTGGAATGGCTGAGTCTCAAAAAACTTCATAGACTAATCCATTTAGCAAATAACAAGTTTAAGTCCTCCAAAAGGTGCTACAACAAACCCTCCAGAGCACTTCTGCCCCAATGGGAACCGGTTCACTCGCCCTAAAAGGTAACTCCTTGCATGCACTAAGTGTCCAACGGGAAAATCCAAAATCTTGGATAATTGACTCTGGGGCAACAGACCATATGATAGGAGATTTGTCTTTGTTTAGCAATTATAACCCTTGTCATGGCAACTACATTATTTGTATAGCTAATGGATCTCTCTCTTAAGTAAAGGGCATAAGTTTTGTTATGATTTCCGAAAGCAATAACCTTGAATTTGTTCTTTATGTCGCTAACCTCAATTGTAACCTCCTTTCAGTGAGCAAATTTACAAAAGAGAGAAACTGCATCACTAAATTCTCTTCAAACCTGTGTGAATTTCAAGAATTGGGCTCGGAGAAGATGATTGGTAATGATAGGCTGTGTGCAGGACTCTACCTTCTTCTAGTTGAAGATGCCAACAAACCCCAACCATCACAAAGACCATGTATGGCCTTGAACTCTAGCATTAATATTGATAGTCCAGTTATGTTCTGGCACTATCAATTAGGACATCCAAACATTATGTATCTCAGAAAATTGTTTCCCTTTCTATTCAATGAGAAAGCAGAAACTTTTCAATGTAAGATTTGTCAACTTTCTAAGCACACTCGTGCCTCATATTCTAGCCTTCCTTACAAGTTTTCTCACCCTTTTTCCATGATACACAGTGATATTTGGGTACCCTCTAGAATTCATAATATCATTGTTCTAAATGGTTTGTCACATTCATTGATGACCATACTAGACTCATGGGTGTTAAAAGAAAAATCAAAAGTTGGGAAAATCTTTGAATTCTTTCACATCATGATTATTACTCAATTTCAAGCAAAAATCCAAGTCCTCAAAATTGATAATGGAGAAGAATATTTTCATTCTACCCTCAGTGCCTATTTATCCAAACATGGTATTATACATGAAACCTCTTGTGTTGACACTCCACAATAAAATGGAGTAGTCGAGAGGAAAAACAGACACCTCCTGGAAGTTACTCAATCTCTTATGTTGGTATCTAATCTCCCTAAACATTTTAGGGTGAAGCTGTCCTTACTTATTGCCCCCTATCTTGTAAATAGAATGCCTTCCCGAATTCTGAATTTCAAGACTCCATATGAGACCTTTCATGAAATTTACCCATTGACTAGAATATTTTCCTCCATTCCCCTAAAAGTCTTTAGCTGTACTGCATTTGTTCACATTAGTTAGCCACATCGAAGAAAGCATGATCCCAAATCTCTTAAATGTGTTTTCTTTGGCTACTCACCAAATCAAAAGGGATACCGGTGCTATTCACGAGTTACCAAGAAATTTTACAGCTCCATGGATGTCACATTTTTTGAAAAGTAGTAGCCCTTCTACATCAAAAATGATATTTAGAGGGAGAATCATACTCACGAAGAATATCATTTTTGGTCATTCAACCAACTACTATAGTCTCTCAAAATTAGCCAATTGATCCTAAGGAGTTACTTGTGTACTCGAGGTGCCTGAAAACTTAGAAGGAAGTAGAAGACCACACACGTCTGAACAATGACCAAGAATCAAATCCAAATCTTGAGGAACACGAAATTGGCACCAGTAAGACCTTTCTTGAACTTGAAACTTGTGAATCTAAACTTGAAGCCAAAATATATGAGCCCCTTGCTGATTTAGCCATTCCTATTGCCCTAAGGAAAGGAATAAGGTCTTGTACCCAATATCCAATTGCCAAATTTGACTCCTATGAAAAGTTGTCACCAAACTTTTGTTTATTTGCTACTCAACTTGAAGATGTGTAGATTCCAAAAAATATTCACGAAGCACTCATGGAACCCAAGTGGAAGTCAACAATGCTAGATGAAATTACAACACTTGAAAAGAATGGAACTTGGGAAATCATTGATCTTCCCAAAGGAAAACATCTAGTTAGGTGCAAGTGGATTTTTATAGTAAAATACAATGCAAATGGAAGCTTAAACAGGTTCAAAGCTTGCTTGGTTGTGAAAGGATTCGCCCAATCCTATGGTATAGACTACGAGGAGATGTTTGCACTTGTAGCCAAACTAAATTCAGTACGAGTCCTATTGACTTTGGTAGCAAACTTGTACTGGGCTCTTCACCAACTCGACATCAAGAATGCTTTCTTGAATGGCGATTGAAGGGAAACTCAAACTATTAGAGTATCAATGCAAGGGTTTAATTGGTTTTCAAAAACATTTTTCGAAAACACAAATAAGGTAGTGGAAACAAACATCAAAATCACCTTGCAAGACTCGTTTCTAATGTCCATATGCAATACAAGACTAAACCATTCTATAGGGGGTTTAGTATATATACCTCACAACAATTTGAAGGCCAATGTTGGTTGGAAACCACTGATGGCAGCAACGCCTTGCCCCCAACAGCTCCCAAACGAATCCTTTGGTTAGACTGAACCAACCCCTGAAAAACAGGGGGCCTAGTTAGTCCACGCTCCTAGGGATAGATGAATCCCTCAACTCACTCTATGTGCTAGCTAGAGAGAGTGAGGGAGATTAGACTGAAAATGGGTTTAAAAACAACAGAGGTTCTCTCAACACTCAATAGTCTTACTATTGAATGGAAATAGCTACTTTGGCAATGAGAACAAGGAGGAATGGAGAAAAGGGGCTAGGGCTTTGGAAAATAAAGAAGAAAACGAGCAAGGCCGAGAGAAAACTTTGCAACAATTGCAAGGCAAAACGACAAGGGACAAGGGAGGACGGGCCTAGGACACACGCCGTCAATCCCTCATCCTCCTTTCGTCTGCTTTTGCCATGCGTCCCCCATTTTTCGTTATCGATACGACAAATTGATCAACAATTCGCAACCCTCTGCAATAAAAGGCTCGACTGGTCGACAAAATCGGTCGACATAAACAGTTGAGGGTTGTCGATCGTTTTTTACTCCCATTCGACCAAGTTTCTATAAATTGCATCTAGGCTTGCCATTAACACTTAATGACTCTTTCAACATCCCATGGTGAAACCGAGGCCTCCGTTAATTCTTAACGGCATGCTTGTCTACTCTTGACATTTGCTCCTTATTAATTTGATCATTGTGTTGGTCCCTTAAGGAATGGCCACTCAAGAGGGGAGGTGAATTGAGTGATTAAATTTTTTTGCAATTTTAATAAATATTCTTGATTAATGATTTTATTTAAGAATATATATTTGATAAATATAATAGATGATGTTTGAGATTAATAATAAATGCAAGCCACAAGATATAGAAAAAATAAATTAAATGAGACAGTAGGCAATTTTAAGTGGTTCAGTGTCTCCCCACACACCTAGTCTACTCTCCCAAGGTTTAACCTCCTTTAGGGTTTCACTAAACCAATTTTACCAAGGCTTCCTGTAATACCCCAAGAGTCCAGAGAAGGGTAGTATATATTAAGGATAAGTAAGGAAGGAAACAACACCAGTTGGATACTATTAGAATTATTAGTATAATTAGATATATTGCATATTTATTTATTTATTTGTTATAACTATGTGTAATTAGGCTAAGTCCATAGACTAAGCCCATAGGTTATTAGGCTCGTTGTGCCTATTATAAATAACACACTAAGAGACTAATCTCTTAGGTTTTTCTCTCATAATTGTTTTCTCACATGGTATCAGAGCCACCGGTGAGAAAAACCCGAGCCACCGCTGTGTATCGTTTTCCAGCGGCCTAAAAAAACCCTAGTTTTCTTCTTTACTGTCACTGTTCACGCAAAAAAAAAAAAAAAAAACCCTAGTTTTCCTTCACCGTCACTATTCACGCTAGAACATCACTTTCTAGCTGTTGTTTGCTGGAACTAACCCCACCCTAGGGTTCGCTGCCTTCAGGCCGAATTGCCACCGGAGATCCCACGTGCCGCTGTCACGCATAGCCGTTCGCCCCCACGCGCCGGCGTGTGAAGGCGCGTCCGCCGGCCGTTTTCTCCGGGCTTCTCCAGATCAACTCGCCTCCCTTCCCTAGGCCTATTCTCGGTGTCAAATCCTTGCTATGTATAACCTCAGTGATGCAATTTCTGTTGGTGCTACTCCCGCAACTGCATCTGTTGCTCTTGCTGCCTCTCATTCCTTTACTGTCTCCAATTTCAGAACAGTGAATATCACCACGGTTAAGTTGATAGGGTCTACCAATTATCTCTCATGGTCAGCCTCCGTTAAAACGTAAAAGGGCAAGGCCAAGTCGATCATCTTACCACAAAGGTTGAAAGTGTGCCGAAAGCCAATCGGGCTAGATGGGAACAAGTTGATGCCCAATTATGCAGTCTCTTATGGCAGTCCATTGATCCATCCATCATGCAGCTCTTTCAGCCATTTGAAACTTGTATTGATGTATGGAAGGAAGTTGAAGAATGTTATACGAATGACATCCAACGTTTGTACACTGTGGTCTCTAATATCAAGAATTTGAGGTAAGAGTCGTCTATGAAATCTTATTTGGGACAGGTTCGGGCTCTCATGCAAGAATTTGATGCTCTTCTTCCCATTACTATGACCAAAACCGAACAGGTTGCTCAAAGAGAAGTTTTTTATGGTTATTGCTCTTTCCGGTTTAAACCCAGAATTTGACGCCATCAGACATCAAATCTTGACCAGCTCCACTAATCCTATTATGAAGGACTCTTTTAAAAGGTTGTTGAACATGACCGGTGCACATGGTATGTCCTCTTCCTCTCATGTTGTTCCTCCAGTCGAATCTTCAGCCCTTGTATCTCAGGCTTCTCACTCAGGAGGAAATATAGGCCGTAATAATAATCGGACACGTCCACAGTGTACCTTCTGTAAGAAACTGGGTCATCTTGAGGACAGGTGTTGGAAGAAGCATGGTCGGCCCGCTGCTCCACCTACATCATCTCTCAGTGCCGCTTATACATTCCAGAGTGATCCTAGTTCTGCCCAATTTGCACTGGGTTCACAGTTGATACCTATATCTGCAGCTGATTATGATGTTTTTTTGAAGTTTCAGGCCACCCAACAGTCTCATCCTGGTAATCCCGTTGCTTGCGTTGCTAAAAGCCCATCTCTTGGTCCTTGGATTATAGATTCTGGCGCCATTGATCATATGTGTGGTAATGAACTTCTTTTCTCTTCACTTATTCTGATACCTTGCCTACAATTACCCTGGCTAATGGCTCTAAAACTGCAGTTAAAGGGATAGGCCAAACCATGCATACTTCGTCTTTATCTTTAAATTCTGTTTTATATGTCCCTGACAGTCCTTTCAATTTGATTTCAGTTGGCCAGCTTACTAAAACCCTTAACTGCTCAGTCACTTTCACTCCTTCCTCTGTTTGTGTACAGGACCAGGTTACGGGGCGGACGATTGGCGTCGAGCGTGAGTCATAGGGTCACTATTATCTTGCTGTGCTAATGGCTTGCACAAGTGCTGCTTCCCCATATCTCCTCCACTCTCGTTTTGGTCATCCCAGCCTCTCCAAATTGAAGAAATTAGTTCCTCGTTTGTCATCGTTGTCTATTTTTGACTGTGAGTCATGTCAGCGTGGTAAACATGCATGTAGTTCTTTTTCCAGTCGTGTCAATAATAGGGTTGAGGCTCCCTTTTCTCTTGTGCACTCTGATGTATGGGGGCCCAGTCGTGTCACTACTACTCTTGGTTTCTCATATTTTGTTACCTTCATTGACGACTTTTCTAGCTGCACTTAGTTGTTTCTCATGAAGAGTCGGTCTGATTTGTTTTCTATCTTTCAGACATTCACTGTTGAAATACAAACACAGTTTGGAGTTTCTAAACGTACTTTACGTAGTGATAATGCCCCTGAGTACTTTTCTTCTCAATTTACTACTTTTATGACTACTCGTGGCATTCTGCATCAATCTTTTTGTCCTTGTACACCTCAACAAAATGATGTTGCCGAGCGTAAAAATCGCCATCTCATTGAAACTGCACAAACACTACTTTTACATGCCAATCTTCCCACCAAATTCTAGGGAGATGCTGTTCTTACTGCGTGTTATCTGATCAATCGCATGCCATCTTCAGTGTTAAAGGATAACATTCCTCACTCTCTTTTGTTCCCCTCCCAGCCCCTTTATTCTGTTCCCCTTCGTGTATTTGGATGTATCTGTTTTGTGCATTCCTTTTCACTGGTACATGATAAACTTGCTGCTAAATCCCTCAAGTGTATTTTCCTTGGTTACTCCCGATTGCAGAAAGGCTATAAGTGTTACTCTCCTGAGTTGAACCGTTATCTTATGTCTGCTGATGTCACATTCTTTGAACAACAATCCTTCTTCTCGGTTGTTCAGCCTAATTCACAGTGCCTTGACCAGGTATTGCCTATTCCTTCTTTTCCGTTGCCCTTATCAGATCCGTCTATCTCCTTCTCGGTGGACCCTTCACTTCCATATTCCGATCCACACTCCCCGATCCTCCACTTCTTACTTATAACCGTCGTCCTCATCTTGCCCCTGGCACCGACATTCCTCGACTACGACTCTCCTGACTCACTCTCTCCGTTAGTGGTCACTCCTACCATGGATCCTCAGCCCGACAACCTTCCTATTGCACTCCACAAAAGTACACAGTCTACTCGCAATCCACATCCTCTTTATAATTTTTTGTGTTATGACCATTTGTCACCTGCTTATAGTGTTTTTGTTTCGAGTCTTTCTTCTGTTTCTATTCCTAAAACAAGTGAAGCCATGTCCCATCCTGGTTGGCGCCAGGCTATGTTAGATGAGATGGGTGCTTTGCATTCTACTAGCACTTGGGATTTGGTGCCTTTGCCACCAGGAAAGACTCCCGTTGGTTGTCGGTGGGTGTTCACCCCTAAAGTGGGCCCCGACGGACAGGTGGAACGTCTTAAATCCCGCTTGGTTGCTTAGTTGCCAAAGGCTTTACACAGATCTATGGGCTGGATTACAGTGATACCTTCTCTCCAGTTGCTAAAATGGCCTCTGTTCACCTATTTCTCTCTATGGCTGCCACGCGTCATTGGTCGCTCTATCAATTGGACATTAAGAATGCCTTTCTTCACGATGATTTGCAAGAAGAGGTTTATATGGAGCAACCACCTGGTTTTGTTGCTCAAGGGGAGTCCAATGTAGTCTACAAACTCAAGAAGTCTCTCTATGGCCTAAAACAATCTCCACGAGCATGGTTCGGTAGGTTCAGCACTGTGGTTCAAACCTTTGGTCTCACTCGAAGTGAAGCTAATCATTTAGTTTTCTATCGATATTCTTCTTCTTTATGTATCTACCTCGTTTATGTAGATGACATTGTTATCACAAGGAACGATCAGGTTGGTATACAAAATCTTAAGGAACATCTTCATCAGCACTTTCAGACTAAAGATCTAGGCAAACTCCGGTATTTCTTGGGTATTGAAGTTGCTCAATCAAGAGATGGGATCTCAATCTCTTAGAGGAAGTATGCATTTGACATCTTAGAAGAAACTGGTATGGTGAACTGTAAACTGATTGACACCCTAGTCCCCAATGGACCCAAATGTCAAACTCTTGCCGGGACAGGGGGAGTCTTACTCAGATCCTATAAGGTATAGAAGATTAGTAGGCAAATTGAACTATCTCATAGTCACACGTCCCGACATTGCTTTTGCTGTGAGTGTGGTGAGTCAGTTTCTCAATTCTCCACGTGATTCTCACTGGGATGTTGTTATCCGGATTCTAAGATATATCAAACAAGCACCGGGTAAAGGGCTACTTTATGAGGATAAGGGGCACACATATATTTGTTGTTATGCAGATGCAGATTGGGCCGGCTCTCCTTCTGATCGTCAGTTGACCTCTGCATATTGTGTTCTTGTGGGAGGAAATCTGATTTCTTGGAAAAGTAAGAAACAAAATATAATAGCTAGATCTAGTATAGAGGCAGAGTATTGGGCTATGGCTAATGCAACTTGTGAGCTCATTTGGCTTAAGCAACTCTTGGAGGCACTCAAGTTTTGTGAAGTGTCTCCTATGAAGCTTGTTTGTGATAATCAAGCTGCCTTGCACATTACTTTCAATCCAGTGTTCCATGAGTGGACTAAACATATTGAAATCGACTGTCACTTTATTAGAGAAAAGTTAGTTAAAGGTATTATTGTTACAAAGTTTGTTAATTCCAGTGATCAACTTGCCAATGTCTTCACCAAGTCTCTAAACGGTCCTTGGATAGAATATATATGTAACAAGCTTGGTGCATATGATATCTATGCTCCAGCTTGAAGGGGAGTATTAGAATTATTAGTATAATTAGATATATTGCATATTTATTTATTTATTTGTTATAACTCTGTGTACTTAGGTTAAGTCCATAGACTATGCCCGTAGATTATTAGGCCCGTTGTGCCTATTATAAATAACATACTAAGAGACTAATCTCTTAGGTTTTTCTCTCATAATTGTTTTCTCACAGATACTTTTTGGGCTGAATATAGGTAAAGAACTCTTGAGTTAAGTGTGCTTGACCTGGGGAAGCTCAAGGATGGGTGACCCCTAGGAAGTTCGCGCGGGCTCATCAGGGTAAATTGTTCCAGTCCTTCCTATCGCTCGATGCGGGATGTTACAGGTGGTATCAGAGTCGACCCTTGGTGAAGACGGTCTAATGAGGGCAGGGAGTGGCGCCGGGGTGTGAGGGCCTGAACAAAGAGCGGCTCCTGACAGGCTTCTAGGATGGCAGCCCCCCAAGGGGAAAAGATCTGGGACCAGTTGTAAGGTCGCATGACGAGGACGTCATGTGTTTAAGGGGGGGAGGGAGAATGTAATACCCTAAGAACCTAGAGAAAGGTAGTATATATCAAGGATAAGTAAGCAAAGAAACAATACCAGCTGGATACTTTTGGGCTGAATGTAAGCAAAAAACTCTTGAGTTAAGTGTGCTTGAGTTGGGGAAGCTTAAGAATGGGTGACCTCTTGGGAAGTTCGCATAGGCCTATCAAAGTAAGTTGTTCCGGTCTTTTCTATTGTTCGATGTGGGATGTTACAGGTGGTATCAAGGTCGACCCTTGGTGAAGACGATCCGATGAGAGTGGAGGGTGGCGCTGGGGCTCGAGGGCCTATACAAGGAGCGGCTTCTGACAAGCTTCTAGGATGGCAGCCCTCAAAGGGGAGAAGATCCAGGACCAGTTGTAAGATTGCATGACGATGACGTCATGTACTTAAGGGGGGAGGGGGAGAATGTAATACCTTAAGAGTCCAGAGAAGGGTAGTATATATCGAGGATAAGTAAAGAAGGAAGCAATATTAGTTGGATACCTTTTGGGCTGAATGTAGGCAAAGAACTCTCGGATTAAGCGTGCTTGAGCTGGGGAAGTTTAAGGATGGGTGACCCTTGGGAAGTTCACATATGCCCATTAGGGTAAGTTGTTTTGGTCCTTCCTATCGCTCGATGCGGGATGTTACATTTCCACACTAGCTAACCTTGGAAACTAGACACACACCTAGATTATAGTGAGTTCTAGGCAACCACTACACCAAGGTTTCCACTCTAGCTTACATTGGAAACTAGATTCACATAGATTTTAACAGTTTTAGGAAACCTACACAATCCACAACTATAGTTTAAATGTTTACAAATAATTGTCCACACTTGGACACAAATAAATAAACAATTAAGCACAAAATATACAAGATAATAATATTTAAATAAATAAATAAATTGGTGACCTAAGATTTGATGGAAAAATTCGGAGTAGATTTGAAAATCTTTTTCTCCTCTTGCCTTGTGGCTTTTCAGTTGATGTGCAATAATGCTTTGAGAGCTTTAGCTTACTTGGATGTTAGCTCGAGAGTGTTTGGGATTTTTTGAATGCTTTGGATATTCAATATGTGCAATGAATGATCTCTAAAAATGACTTTGGGGGTATTTATAGGCACTTTTGGGCACTATTCCAACGGTAAAAAAGATGACCGTTAGGTCGAAAGTCAACTTTCCAAAATGGGAAAGTCAACTCTCATTCAAATGAGAGCAACAGTTGAAAATCTGACCTTTGGCACTGAAAGTCGACTTTCGAAAATTGAAGAGTCGACTTTCAAAAATTAGAGTCGACTTTTGGAAATTAAAGAGTCGACTTTCATTGTAGTGGTACTGTAGCGCACAGTAAATTAACTGTAGCAACAGTCAAGAGTCAATTTTTGGTCCAGAATTTGCAAAAAATATTTTATATAACTTTTATGCATTTTATAATAACTTAAAAAATGATTTTAATGGAAAATAATATTTTTGATAATACATATACTATAAAAAAATATTTTATAAATTAATAAAAAATAATTCGGTACTACAATTAGTATATTTAAAAAAAATACTCTTTTGTAAATCATCAAAACACTATAATTTGTATATTTAAAAATACCATTTTTGTTAATTATCAAAACTTAATTAATATGAGCAAGTTGGTTCAACACATTGAACCTGATCCGTTAACTCTTAACGGTGACATCATTAACTCTTAATGACAATTTCAGCTTTAATCGCTTAGTCAACCACCACACCTGGATATGCATGTGACCCTCTAGGTTCACTACTAAGTAGTAATTAGCATGTCAAACTCTTTGATGTTGACCAAACATGTTTTGGTCTACAATAAGGATCTCTCCATCTCCCCGATATACCCCGAAAGACCCTAAGTGACAACTAACATTATGTTAGGGCGATCCTACCAGTAATGAAGTCTTACTTCAGAATAGAACCTATTTGGGCTTTCGATTCCCATGTAGTTATCTTTCTTGCGTCCGTTGGCCATATCTCTCGCGTGTCTGTTCTCTCTCACTACTGCCACCATCTCTCTCCATCGATCGGGCATCCCTTCGCGTTTGACGGCCATCCTTTCACATCTGTTAGCCATCTTCTCGCGCTCGTCGAGCGTCTCCCTTGCGTTTGTCAGTCTTCTCTCTTGCGTCCGTCAATCATCCCTCACGCATCCATCGATCATCCTATCATGTTAGTCTGCCATCTCTATCTTGTCCGTCAGCCATCTCTCTTAGCATCTACTCTTTCATCGTGTCTGTTCTCTCTGGTGCCAGTTATTCATCCTTCTGTCGGTGCCCGTCTCTGTGTCGCCCTTCCTCTTATCATCTATCTGTCTGTCATTGGCTCCATTTCATCTCCTCGTTACCTCAAGCGTAAGGTAAATTGTTGCGATAGAGAGGGCAGTTCCGCAATCAGTCGAGTGGAGGAGCAAACTAAAGACGTTTGTGGATAACATTGGATTGAATTCGTCGAGGGGATCCCTATACAAGCTGTTCTCAGATTTTGGCTGCGTTATGGACATGTTCATCCCAAGTAAGGCTAAATAGACCACCGGTTTGGCTTCGTGCTATACAAGTCAGATACGAAGCAACAAACTAAAGACGTTTGTGGATAACATTGGATTGAATTCGTCGAGGGGATCCCTATACAAGCTGTTCTCAGATTTTGGCTTCGTTATGGACATGTTCATCCCAAGGCTGACCAAGAATAGACCACCGGTTTGGCTTTGTGCGATACAAGTTAGATACGGAGGCTAAAAGGGCGATTAAGGCCAAAAATGGTAGGCTGCTACATTGAAGAAGGTTGCTCATCAAATGGGCAAACTATGTCCAAGCTGGTAGCGAAAAGGGTAGAGGCTTGGGTGTGAGATAGGGGACATCCTCACTTGGTCGACACTCGGTTGCCATTAACCAAGCAGACGTGGTTAGGCAAGGGGGTGGTGATATAGATTGGAGTGTGTGTTCGTCGCCGGGGGGGGGGGGGGGTGCCTCCCATGCATACTTCCCTTAATTTGTCTATTGACACTAGTTTGGAGGATTGGTTGCAATCTTACTCTGTTGGGTATGTTTAGACCAAGTTACTTGTTGATTTCCTAGGTGGAATGCACCAATCTGGTACATATCATGTGGTCTTAGGCCGATAGGGGGGAGGGGGGAGGGGAGGAGTTTTCTTATTGGTTTGAACTAGTTTCTGATTATGATAAGCTTTGTGTGATTCATGAGAGACTCTTGTGGATAAAATGCCAGGGTCTTCTAGTGGTTACCTGGACAGTGGAGAACTTCAAGTCGCTGGCTGCCTTGTGGGGGGATTACATTATAACGCACTTGGACTCCAAAGAAAAAAGGGTTCTAGATGTCGCTCAATTCTTGGTTGCCACAAGGCATCCAATGATTAGAGATGAACGGGTGTCGATAATTGTGGATGGAAGGGAATTTATTGTGCATTGTGAGGAGAAACCTGCTGTGTGTAATGATTGGGACAAAATCAAACATCATATGTTGGACTTTTCGGTGAAGTCTCCGCAGGCCCATGCAGAGTTACCAATTCTTAAAATATTAGGTGGTAGAAAGTTGGTGGGAAATGTGGAAGGTGGTGGATCTACTCCTTTAGAAGCTACGGGGTGCATCTTGGAAAATTCTGGTCAGCGTCAAAGAGAGATGGGTAGGGTGGAAATTGCACGCGTGAAAGTGGTAATGGAAAGATTATTTGTTGATTTCAATAGTCAGATGCCTAGGGGGAATGATAAGTCTAATCCTCGAGTGATGGCTGCCTTGGATGGGCCTAATTTTGATCGGCCTGCTTTTGAGTTGGATGGTCCCTTTGGATGTGAGGTGGGCTCCTTGCAAGGGTGTAGGGAGGTGGGCTTGTCCCAAGTGATTTGAAGGGCTTAGCCTTCTCCTCGTCTGGATTAGATGGACTTCATGGGGGGGCGGGGCGGGGCGGGGGGGGGGGGGGGGGGGCAATTGCAGAGCACCATGTAGGTGATGACCATTTGTAGGGTCAGGTCAATAGAAGTGGCGCGGAGATACAAGCTAATGGAGGTCAGGTTTTTGTAGTTGGAGTGGGGGTCTCGTCCATGGGGGCCAATGGTGAAGCTGGTACGGAGGTTATTCCTCTTGAAATGCCCCCCCCCAATCCGCTTGTGGGGGGTTCCAGGAGAGCTGGTTCTTTCGTCTTCGGTCTTGGATTGGCCTAGTTAGGGGTCTCGGTCCCCACTAATGGAGGTTGGTTTAGGTTCTCATCTCAAGAAGGCTTGAAGAAGGAAGGGCTTGAGGTTTATGCACTCCAAATAGAAGAAGAAACCAGTTGTGGGGGTTCCTATTTATGATCCTGGTGGCTCTAATCGGGTTGAGGGAGAAAGGGCTCGTCCCGAGGATGGGGTAACTTCGGATCCCTACGCAAATGCAATGGACACTCTGAACTTGGGAAAGGTCCTCGGTCTGCAAGCTAATGGTAGTGAGGAAGAATTAATTTAGGCATTGGTGACTAGGGATGCTGAGGATCTAGAGGCTTGGGAGTGGAGAAGGGGAGGGATGCTGTCTAATGAAGATTTTGTCTTTGAATATTCGGGGCTTGAGGGCAAACTTGAAAAAATGATCAGTCCTTAGGCTTGCACGAAGGAGGGGCATTGAGTTTGTGGCGATTTTGGAGTGTAAGTTGGCTTAAGTTTCGGTGGGGGAGCTAAAGAAGATTTCTGGCTTCTCGGATTTTGGGTGGTGCTTTGTTGAGGTTGTGAACTTGTCGAGGGGTATTCTGGTCATTTGAAATAATGATAGGCTAGAACTTCATCAACAGTGGAAGTTCGAGGCATGGGTTGCAGTTGAATGTGCTTGGAGGTGTTTGGGGGTTAGATACATGATGGTGGTTGTCTATGCCCCCACTGATGTTGGGGTTTGAGTTGAGGTATGGTCCCAAATTCTAGGGCTTTTGCAAAACTGTAGCTTGCCTTTGTGTATTTTTGGGGATTTCAATGAAGTACTTAGAAGAGAAGAGAGGTTAAGTGGGTTGGTCTTGGCAAGGGGTATGCGGGATTTTATTGGTTTTGTTAATGGTGTTGCTCTAATTTAAGTTCCTCTAGAGGGAAGGTTGTTTACTTAGGCAAATAGCTTCAGTGCTAGCATATCTTTAGAGTGGGTGATGGCTTTTCCTGATTATAAACTATGGGGGTTGCCAAGGGGCCTATCTAATCATTGTCTGTTGGTCCTTGAGGTTGGAATAGTGAATTGGGGTCCCAAGCCTTTTAGATTCTTTGACTATTGGCTCATGGTCCTAGGGTTTGGGAAGATGGTGGAGGCCTATTGGTCCTCCTGGGCTTCTATCTTTGTGGGCTCTTGCTATATTGTGGATAAGTTGAAGGCTCTGTGTGGTATGTTAAAGTAGTGGAGCAAGTCTTCAGTGGGTAATCTTTCGAAGAAAATAGATATGATAGAGGTTGACATTGATAAGGTTAATCTGGAGTTGGAATCAGATCCTTCCAATTCAACCCTGAAATGTAGGAGATGGTTTTTGAAGGGCTGAGCTGTGGAGGTCCTCTAGGCTCAATGAGTCTTATTGGCGTTAGCAATCCAGGATCACCTGGCTTCGCAAAGGGGATAAGAATACTAAATTCTTTCATTTGTCGGCCTTGGCTAGGCATAGGCAAAATTATTTTGGGGCTCTCAGAATTAAGGGGTCTATGGTATTGGAGTCGAAGTTGATAGGAGGAGATTGTGCATGGCTTGGCAGGTTAGTTTAAGGACTCAAGCTTAAAACGACTAGGAGTCTCTTGCTTGGGCTTTAGATGGTTGTTAGCTGAGGTGGCTTCATTGTTAGAATCCCCTTTCGCATTCGAGGAGGTTAAAAGGGTGGTATGGCAATGTGAAGGGAGTAAGGCGCCTGGTTCCGATGGGTTCAACTTTAACTTTATTAAGAAATTTTGGCTCCAGATTTTATGAGATTGGTTCAATACTTTTATGACTTTGGCCTAATTCCAAGGAAGGCCCAAGGCTTGTTGCTGACGTTAGTCCCAAAGTCTAATACCCCTCAATGCTTGGGTGATTTTTGGCCAATTAGTATGGTGGGTCGTGTTCAGAAGGTTATTTCAAGTTGCTTGCTATCAAGCTGGGTTTAGTGATCCATTCCCTAATTGATTGCTAAAGTGCCTTTATTAAGGGCCAACTGATCCTAGATGGAGTGCTAATTGCTAGTGAGGTGGTGGAAGTGGCGAAGAAGGCTAAGAAAAAGGCAGCTTTTCTTAAATTGGATTTTTGTAAGGCTTTTGATAGTGTGGATTAGGGGTATCTCATGGGGCTTATGGAAGCTATGGGGTTTGGGTCTAGATGGATTGGTTGGACAAGAAACAGTGTGTTGAAATAACAGATAACGGTGTTAGTGAATGGTTCTATAGCGGGAGAGTTTGATATGGAGTGACGTCTTCGCCAAGGGGATTCGTTATCCCTGCTCCTATTCTGATTGGCAGCAGAGGGTCTTAACAGGCTGTGGATCTAGATTTATTTACGGGTATCTTGGTAGGGTCCCCTCCTATGCAAATCCCTCTTCTCTAGTTTGTAGACGACACATTGATTTTCTGCCCAGCTGAGTTAGGATGTATGCGTGCCCTCAAGTGGATTCTAAGATGCTTTGAGCTCATGTTAGGCTTGCATATTAGTTTTAAAAGGTCCGGCCTCTCTACTGTTAATGTTAATCAAGATTGGTTGTTGGAGGCTGTTACTCTATTGAGGTGTAAATTTGTTCCTTTCCCAATTCCCTACCTAGGTTTCTAGCTGGGAATTAATCCAAGAAGGGTTGTGGCTTGGAAGCCGATCGTGGACAGGATTAAGAGTCGACTAGTTTTATGGAAGGCGAGGATTCTATCTATGGTTGGCCAGTTATCACTAATAAAATCGGTTCTAAACCATTTGCCAAATAGTACATGTCTCTTTTCAAAATTCCTGTTAAGGTGTCTAAACAGATTGCTAAGCTGCAAAGAAAGTTCTTATGGTTCGGGAATGAGGGGGTGGCAAAAATGGCTCTTGCTATATGGGAATTGGTTGAGTTGCCTAAGAAGCTGGGCGGGCTAGGGGTGGGGTCCTTGTTGGCCAAAAACAAAGCCTTGCTCTTTAAATGGCTATGGAGGATGATTAGTGGGGGGGCATCAGCTTTGGTGTAAAGTAATTGCGACTAGGCATAATGGTATCATTGTTGGAATCAATGATGTGGAGGTTAAACGGAGTTTTAGTTCTTGGTGGAGGGGCATTGTTGACTCTTATACTAGCAGTAATGAGGCTCGATCAGTGGTTATGGAAGGGGTTAAATTCTACCTGGGTAAGGGTGACTTGACTCAATTTTGGGTAGACACTTGGGTGGGTATCTCCTCCCTTTCGGGTTTGTTCCCATGGCTTTACGTGGTGTCCTTGGATAAAGGGAAGAGAGTGGCAAATTTGGGGTTTTGGGTGAATAACGAATGGTTTTAGAGCCTTAACTGGAGAAGGCTACTTCTTGAAAGAGAAGTGTCTATATAGGTTGAGCTGCTGAGAGTTATCTCCTAAGTTTATTTGGTAAGTGGAAGGAGGGATCGGTATATTGGTCGCTTGAAGCGGCTAGTTCCTTTTCGTCGCACACATTTAATGAGAGGCTTTTCTCACTGATGTTTGGTTCCAATGTCCATCCAATTAATTCGGTGGTAGCTCGTGTTTGGGGCAGTTTAGCTCCTCTAAAGTGGAGTTGTTTGTGTGGCTTGTCATATGGGAAAAAATTAACACAAAGGACAATCTAGGTAGAAAGGGATTTGTGCAGGGAGATGATTTGCTTTCTCTTCTGTGGCACTGTCCTAGAGTCTGTGGACCTCCTCTTTGTCCATTGTGAGGCTGTCTTGTGCTTGTGGTGGTAGATCTTTAGATGGTGGGGCTATGAGTGGGTTTGTTGAGTGGGGATTACTTTGCTTGAGATAAAGGACAAAGGAAGGTATGGAAGTCTCTTTTATACTCAGCGTTATGGATGATGTGGCTAGAGCGGAATAGGTTAGTTTTCAAAGATCGAGGGTCAGGTGTGGTTGATATCTTTAACTTGGTGCTTACCAGGTTAGTGGCTTGGGTAAGGGCTGTGGAGCCATCTTTCCCTTAGTAGACCGGGTCATCAATCATCATGTTTGCCTCTGCTCTTGGCCGCTAATTTCTTCTCCCTCTTCTAGGCTTGATGACTATGAAGTTAGTTTTGGGTTATCATGATCCCCCTAATGGCTTGTGTTTGGGGGGGGGGGGGGTATGGAACTCTTTTGTTCCAGGTCATTGATGTACTACTCCTATGATCTCAATAATATATTTGTGCTTACTTATTTTAAAAAAAAGATTGAGATGACACATCGGAACTCCTTCCAACATTAAAACACTTTCCAATCAAGTGTACCCTGCAGGGATTTCTTCAATTAGAACCACCACTAATTGCATAGGATGTTCACTTCACGCCGGAGGTCGACGGATTCTATTAACAATTACTTGTCTCCATACGCCACTGGGACCTGATGAGATACTCGATAGTTATCCAATATTGTGACCCAATATCAATAGCTTTTGGAAATCACCAACCAAGAATGAGAACAATTCAAGGCATTCGAGAAGCCCTCACTCTTCAGAATTCTCTACCAAAAATCTGCCTACTATCTCTCTCTTCTTCTTGGCTATTTATACCTCTCTTCTACTCCTCTCTAACCGAATTCCGCTGCACATGCTAATTATTCCCTCAGCATGTGGATTACAATTCTACCCCACCTGCGCACATGCTGGTTGTTACACCTACATGTGCTGATTCCCTATTCTATCCTCCATACTTGCTGCTGCTTGTGGCGTCTTTGGTAAGTCCAGTACATCGGTGGCCTATCATTACTCTCCTCCTGCACTTTCACCTTGTCCTCAAGGTGAAAAGTAGGAAATTGTTACTGTATCATGTTGTAAGGCTCTCAGGTTGCCTCTAATGGGGGTAAACCCTTCTATTGGATCAAGACATCTACCCCACACAAATTAGTACCCCTTCCAAGCTAAACCCCCAGCACCATTTCTGGTTCAACCCTCATCTCTAGGTCTACATTCAGTTGATGGGGAATCTTCTCACTTGCTCCCACACCTCCCTTTGCCTTCCTTAGCTATGACACACGAAAAATAGGATGAATTGCAGTGCATCAGTAACGCTAGTTTGTAAGCCACTAGCCCAACCCTTTGCTCAATTGCAAATGGCCCATAGAACCTAGGAGCCAGCTTCTCATTAGGGTGGACAACCAATGTCTTCCTTTGGTATGGCCTTAGTTTCAAATAGACGAAGTCACCCACAACAAATTGAACATCCCTTCTTTTTCGGTCAGCCCCCTTCTTCATGATAGCTTGAGCTCTTGATAGTTGGTTCTTCAGTTCTTCCAGAACTTGATCCCGCTCCATCAACTGTTGTTCTGCTACAGACACGGACGTAGTTCCCTTGTCAAATCTTATCAAGGCTAGTGGTTCCCTCCTGTACATTGCTTGAAAAGGAGTTACCTTTGAAGTAGTGTGGTTTGAGGTGTTATACCACAATTCAGCCCACGACAACCACATATACCATCCCTTAGGCTTCGATGACGCAAAACAACGTAAGTATGTCTCTAGGGTCTTATTAAGGACCTCCGTTTGCGGGTGGTAGGCCGTGCTACGATTAAGTGTAGTACCTTGGAGCCGGAGCAACTCTTCCCAAAAACGGCTCATGAATACCTTGTCTCTATCTGAAACAATAAATCGGGGCATGCCATGAAGCCTCACTATTTCTTTGATGAAAATCCCTGCCACTCCTTCTGCTATGAACAGATGTTTGAGACCAATGAAATATCCATATTTACTGAGTCTGTCCACCACCACCAGTATAGAGTTCATATGGCCCGACCTTGGTAAACCCTCAATAAAATCCATGGCTATATCATCCCAAATCTGATCTAGAATAGGAAGAGACTGTAGAAGTCCCCCCGGCATTAAGGATTCATACTTATTTTGCTGGCTAACGTCACAGCTGCTCACATATTGACGTATGTCATGCTTTATGCAGGGCCAATACACATTCGCTACAATTCTTTGATACGTTTTCAAGAACCCTGAATAGCCTCTAACACTTCCATCATGACCCTCATGGGAGTAATAATGGAATTAGGGAAGAACCCTTAGGCAGGAACAACCACCCCTTGTAGAGGAGCTGGTCATCCACAAGTTGGAAATCTGATCGGGAAGAAGGGTCAAGTTGCAGCTCCCTTATGATCCCTTGTAAGTAAACGTCTTTTTCCACTCCTTGGGCCAGCTGGTCTAGTTGAACCACCTTCGGAACCGTTATGGCTAATAGGGTGTCATGTACCTAGGAGTATAGGAGGGTCAATGCTGTAATAAGAATAAAAATAAAGGGGTAATGTAGTAATAGGCTTATTAGGTGATATTGTAGCAATTAGTTAGAAGCATGGGGGGTGGTTATGCAATTTGTTATGCCTATATAAGGGGCTATTGTAATCAGATGGAGATATCCAGATTTTGATATTGAATACTCTCATTTCCTCTCTTAAATTCTCTCTCTCTCTCTCACGTCTAATTCTTCTTCTCTTCCTTCCCCATTTCTCTTTCTGTTTCAGTTCTAAACCTCCCTCCTGCTGCCTTCTCTTCCCTAAATCTCTTTTAATTCCTATCACAACCCTAGCCAAACCCTAGGATTGTGACAATTGGTATCAGAGCAGTCAATCCTTGGCTGTCGGGTTGATTTTAGTTGATG
This sequence comes from Diospyros kaki, assembly GCA_036245055.1. Lineage (NCBI taxonomy): Eukaryota > Viridiplantae > Streptophyta > Magnoliopsida > Ericales > Ebenaceae > Diospyros > Diospyros kaki. Next base: position 23,692,793 of record BSEG01000012.1, read on the forward strand.
AGATCGATGAAATAAATTTCAGTGATTAAGTGCCAGATCGAGAAAGCTTCAAGGCAACTACTGTGCGGTGAGCGATTGAGGCAGCAAGGCTTGAGACGATTCAAGTGGTCCGGTGAATCCAACGGAATCGGAAGTCCTAAAGCTGGTTGATCGTGACTGTGGTAGGCTGTTATAGCGGCGAGTTTAGTGTCGAAATTCGGATGACGGTTGGTGCAAACTTGGAAGGCGCTATCGAAGTAGAACCTAGAGCGAATTTCGGCGAGCCAGATTAACTTCAATTGAACGTGGAGATAATTTCCGTCGCTGATCTAGTTCATTGGAATTGAACTTGGACTTCGACAGACGGTAACGAAACCGATCGAAGAAGGTGCAGGCCTTGTCGTTCACATCCAGTTCAACTTGCGAGCGTCACGGAACCGGTCGAGTTGCAGGGGGAGCGGTTGGGAAGCTGAGGTACAAGCGATCACGGCTTGTGATCTGGAAGAGTTGTTCGGCTTTCTTGGGAACGAGCAGAAGGTAGGCGCTCAGCCGCGACGCGTAGTAAGTTTGTTCGAAGCAGAGGGGCGAAGCAACTTCAGCGGATTCAGAAGCCAAGTCGTAAGATACTGTAACCCGACAGCCAAGTCATAATTTCATTGGTTGCATCTTAGTCGCGTGAGGTAGGCGAGCAGCCAGACGATTCTAGTAGAAGAAGAACATGTCGGCTCGTTGCTGTGTTTGATCATGTAGATAGCAAGAAGGAAGGCGGCCTTCATCACGTAAACGAATCTGATCGGCCATAGGTGTGGTCGGTGATTGGGCTGCTAGGCAAGCCAAGATATCAAACTTCCGAGCAATCCTTGGCCTTCGTCCTCTTCCGCTGGTGCAAGTCCAGCAAGTGGTGGAGTCAAGGCTATTGAATTCGGAATTGAAGTCGGATCTGGAAGGTGAAGTCGAGCGAAGCGAACTCGGATTTGGAAACCGAAGCCGAGCGAAGCAACTTCGGCTCGGATTGGAAGGCGTGTGAAGGCGGATCTGATTGGTGCTTGGCGACGTGCTGCTCACATTGATCGGAAAGAGATTCCAATCTCGTTAGGTGAAGTATCTGACTGGAACGCGGTGGTGTGCTGCCAATTCCGACGGGGTCTGCGGCGATAAGAGGTCAGGTGCGGTTGATTGAGGCGAACTGGAGTCTGCAATTCAATGGCTAATTCGAGGTATTGATTCGGAAGAGCTGGACGCATATCCTTGAGCAAGGCGAGAAGGAAGGGGCGGCCACTGCATGTGACTGTGGCTGTGTTGTTCCAAAGCAACTGCATGTGACCGTGTTGTGAATGAAGGCGAGCTTGGAAGTTGTCTAGAGGCTGCTAGTAAGTATGCTGATTGTGAAAAGCAGCTAAGAGGAGCAGTGCATGTAAGAGACTGTGGGAGCCTCAATTGCAGCAGAAAAAAAAAAAAAAAATTCTGTCATTCTTAGTTGAAATGGGGTCTCCATTGCAGCCGCATAATGCTGCACTTTCAGCTGGAGGTAGACATCAAGGGAAATATGGCCAAGAGCCTTCTGCATGGGAAAAGAAGTTGGCGAAGGGGAGCAGCCAATTGGACAAAGGAACAAGAAGTATGGTACATGAATCGAGCCAAGATTTCGGCCGGATGCTACATGAACAATTGCAAGAGTTTGCAATGATACTTACTAAGAAGTATCATTATAGTTTTCCAGCAAAATTCTTTGAGGATTATCATGGAACTTTTAATAAAGAGGAGTTCCTTGGAATCAAGTGCTCTAATGAGAAGTCAAGGAGGCAGGAAGCTGATGAATCAGCCATGAAAGAGGAAGGGGATGTTATGAAAATTGCTGATTTCCAGCCATGTGACAGCATTTTCAGCAATAGCAACAATTATGGGGGTCTAGATCAAGGTGTGTGGTCCAAAGCAGGATTAAAGGAACATCTTGGTTCCTTTAGAGAAGAAGAAATGATGGAGACAACCAACCAAAAAACAGAAATGGCTAGGGGTAACAAGGAATCGAGGGGCTTGGTGATAAATTTAGTTGCAGTGATTGAGAATTTGGAAGAAGGAATAAGGCCTTCAAACTCGCCTATCAACAGACTGGAGGAGGACATTGGGACACCCCAATGCAAGGATATTATCGCTGGCATTCCAGGAGGAGTAAGCCATATTGTAGAGACATCATCTGATATTGCTGAAAAAGAAGTGCATATAAGGGAAAATTTCAGCAAACAAGAGGGAAAAGGAGTGGTTGTAAATCATTTTGGGAAAGAAGATCAGTGTGGAGGCTATGTGGCAGCCCCTAAGGAAGCATTAGCTAGGATTGAAGTTGCAGCAGATCCTAGATCTCATGTGCAAGGACAGACCTGGACTGACTACCCAAGGCAAGTCAACAAATCCTCACTGCTGCATTCCCAGGTAGTTGCTGAAATTTTTGCAGAAGAGCATGGCTGTAGGATGAATGGAAATACAAAAACTGCAGCTATGGGTATGAGTTTGCCCTGCTTACTAGTATGGGGCAGTGATAAACTACCAAAGAAAATCAGGGACACAGCTATTTCTTCCTCTAGACTCCAAATTTCAGTTGTTCTCTTTGACCAATGGAGAATGATTGATTTTGGTTGTGTTCTAGTTGAGATGGACATGAGAACTACTGCAGTGACTGTCATTTTTGTTTCAATTGAGGAGTACCCAAGCACGAAGAAGAAGAAGCCTAGAAGGAGAAAGTGGGAAAAAGAGATTAAACAGAAACTGAAAGTGGGCATTGGATGAGAAAGTGAAGTGGCTCAACGATCATAAGTTTCTTGAGGACAAGAAACATTTTTAGGCGGGGGGAATTGTCATGTACCTAGGAGTATAGGAGGGTCAATGCTGTAATAAGAATAAAAATAAAGGGGTAATGTAGTAATAGGCTTATTAGGTGATATTGTAGCAATTAGTTAGAAGCATGGGGGGTGGTTATGCAATTTGTTGTGCCTATATAAGGGGCTATTGTAATCAGATGAAGATATCCAGATTTTGATATTGAATACTCTCATTTCCTCTCTTAAATTCTCTCTCTCTCTCTCACGTCTAATTCTTCTTCTCTTCCTTCCCCATTTCTCTTTCTGTTTCAGTTCTAAACCTCCCTCCTGCTGCCTTCTCTTCCCTAAATCTCTTTTAATTCCTATCACAACCCTAGCCAAACCCTAGGATTGTGACATAGGGTTGCCAAGTGATTGATTCTCGAGAGGCTATCTACTGCCTCATTTTCTAACCCGAGGTGATAGTGTATCTCGAATTGAAATCCCATCAACCTCATCATCCATCATCCATCAACCTCATTTTCTAACCCGGGGTGCTCACCAATTGTTGTTCCAACAAAAACTTTAGGCTTTTCTGATCTGTCCTCACAACGAACTTTCTTCCTAAAAGGTAATGCCTCCACTTTTGAACTGCAAACACCATGGCCATCAACTCCCTTTCATAAATTGTTTTTTTTCTCTCCGATGGCTTAAGAGCGTGACTGAAATATGCAACAGGCTTGTGATTCTGCATTAACATTACTCCCAATCCTTGCCCTGAAGCATCAAATTCAATGACAAATAGCTTATCGAAATCTAGTAGTGCTAAAACCGGAAGAGATACCATTGTTGCCTTGAGTTGTTGGAAGGCTTGCTTAGCTTCCTCATCCTAGAAAAAATTATTCTTCCTTAATCTCTCCGTGAGGGGCCATGCCATCTTGCCATAGTCTCTTACAAACCTCCGAAAGTGCCCTGTGAGACTGAGGAACCCCCTCAATCCCTTCAAAGTTGTTGGTGTGGGCCAATCTATCATGGCTTGCACTTTGTAGTGATTAGTTGACGCACCTTGTTGGGAAATGACGTGGCCTAGATACTCAATCTTCAATTGCCCGAATGAACATTTTTTCTTATTTGCAAACAACTGATTGTTAGCCAACACCTTCAGAACACAGCACAAGTGTTGCACATGCTGTTCAAAATCACGGCTATAAATCAATATATTGTCAAAAAATACTAATACAAATCGTCTCAAATACTCCCTGAATATGTCATTCATTAAGGATTGGAAGGTGGTCGGTGCATTCGTCAATCCGAAGGGCATGATGAGGAATTCATAGTGGCCTTTGTGTGTTCGAAATGCAGTCTTCGAAACGTCCCCCACCTTGACTCGAATTGATGATAACCAGATTTGAGATCCAATTTTGAGAAAACCATAGCCCCATGTAATTCATTTAGCAGCTTGTCAATGATTGGAATTGGGAACTTGTCGGGGACCGTTACCTTGTTCAAGGCCCGATAATCTACACAAAATCGCCACCCTCCATTCTTTTTCATGAGCAGCACCGGGCTAGAATAGGGGCTAACACTTGGCTATATAATTCTAACTGCCAACATCTCACGCACCATCTTCTTGATCTCATTTTTTTTAAGATAAGGGTAGCGATAAGGTCGAACACTAACCGGAGAAGTGTCGGGTAGGAGGTTGATGGCATGGTCCTTGTTTCTAGTGGGTGGCAGTCCCTCTGGGTTGGCAAAAACCCCCTCGAACTTAGCCAACACTTCCTCCAAACCCAAGGGTAGATCCACCTGCAATTCATTGAGCTTAGCAGTCACCTTTCCTATTTCCAACAGTACTCCCTCCCCATTTTCTTTAAATGCCTTCATCATAACCTTTAAGGAGACTAACGTCTTACTTAAACTAGGGTCACCCTGCAAAGTCATAGCCATTCCACCAACCCGGGACTTCATGGTCAGGTTTCTCCAATCCATACTCATTTTTCCCACCGAAGCTAGCCACTTCATGCCAAGGATGACATCGGAACTCCCTACTTCCAGTGGAAGGAAATCTTCCACTATTTGCAGGTTACCAAGGATCAACAACAACAACAACATATCCAGCCTTTATCTCACTATGTGGGGTCGGCTACATGAATTCTAGACTTCCATGTATTTCTATCGTTTGTCATATCTTCATTTAGATCCATATACTTCATATCAAACTTTAATGTCTCTCCCAAAGTCTTCTTGGGTCTACCTCTACCTCTTTTTGTGACTAATTGTTCCATTTCATCAACTCTCCTCACAGGAGCGTCTCTTAGTCTCCTTCTCACATGACCAAACCATCTTAGTCTATTCTCTCTCATCTTCTCCTCGATTGGCACTACTCCTACCTTATTACGAATAACTTCATTTCTAATTTTATCCTTTTTTGTATGTCCGCACATCCATCTTAACATTCTCATCTCCGTTACACTCGTCCTTTCATGCATTTCTCCAAGGATCAATTTTGCAAATTCCGGCTCCTTACACAGCCATCCCAGCTCCCATTATCACCCCATATCTAGCTGTTTCTGTCCTCAACAAACTTAATCGTTGCACCAACTCGAATGCTATGAAGTTGTGGGTTGCTCTTCAATCCACAAGAACCATTGTTGGCTGCTCTTCTATGTGTCCTTTTAGCTTCATATCGTTTGTGGTGTAGTCAATCCCACAACCAAATTCATGGATAGCTTGATCACTCCCCCCCCTCCACACACACACACCCCAACTCTTCTTCACCTCCCTCCAATGTTTCCTCCTCTCCTCTAACCTCTCCTATTTCTTCGTCATAGATCATCATAACCTAGAGCTCATTGTTTTTGCATCTATAACCTATCTAATACTTCTCATCGCAGCGAAAACAAATGCCCTTCTCACGCTTGGCCTTCCATTTAGCCTCACTAAGCCGTTTTAAAGGGAAGCTCCTGACGCTTCCTGAGGCGTGAAATTGGGGTCCCGTTTGGGTCACAGATTTTTGGGAGGAACCCAAACTCTTCGCTAGTACAGAGGACATCCAGGTGGTGATTGATGGTGCCAAAGGGTACCCATTCTTTGGTGGTCCTGTTGCCCTGAAGCAGTTCTGCAGTGCTAAGTTCTTGTCCTCAATATTTTGAGTCACTGTCATGATCTGATCTAGTCCCCGGGGTTGCAATACCCTGATTTCAGCTCTTATCTCCTGTTTGAGACCATTTAGGAATTGGCCTTCCAAAAAGTTCTCAGGAACATCCGACACGGATGCGACCAACGTCGCAAACATCAACCTATACTCCTTGACAGTCCCCTCTTGCCAGAGAGCGAAAAAACACTCCTCCAATGACCCTTCTTGAGTAGAGCGAAACCTGCCCATAATTCCTTACTTAAGCCTTCCAACTTCAAATTCCTCTTCGTCTTGACTCCCATTAAAACCAAGCCAGAGCCATGGCTTCAAAACACAGTGCAGTTGAGTCTATCTTGTCCTCCTCAGTTAATTGATTGATCTCACCTCGGAAAATCCACTCATCTGGGTTCTCTCCTTCAAATATGGGCATCTCCAGCCTCTTTCCTCATATTTCTGACTAGCACCCACCCCCTATTCCTCCTTCGAAGTCGCAGCCACACCTAATTCCAAGGGTTACTTTGGAATCCAAGGTGAATTCCGAAGGTCCTTCTCCCTTCTTGGACTTGTTCTTCCTCTCTTGCTCTTGCTCGTCCGACTTCATTCGCATGAAGGCGAACTGTTCGACCATCATCGCCACATTTCGTTTCATCGCCTGGATATCCCCTCTCATCACTTCGACTCCCCTTTGCATGCCCTCCATCTTCGACTCTAAATCACCCACTCTCTCCGTTAAGTTCACCATGAGGATTGGCAGTGCTCTAATACCAAATTGATGAGATACCCGATAAATATCCAATATTGTGACCCAATATCAATAGCTTTTGGAAATTACCAGCCAAGAACGAGAACCATTCAGGGCATTCAAGAGGCCCTCACTCTCCAAAATTCTCTACCAAAAATCAGCCTACTATCTCTCTCTTCTTCTTAGCTATTTATACCTTTTCTCTACTCCTCTCTAACCGAATTCCCTTGCACATGTTGATTATTCCCTCAGCATGTGGATTACAATTCTACCCCCCCTGTGCACATCACCTGCATGTGCTGATTCCCTATTTTATCCTCCATGCTTGTTGTTGTTTGTGGCGTCTTTGGTAGGTCTGGTACACCGGTGGCCTATTAGGACCACACAGTGCATTTCTCACCTGATAACCGGATAGTTATTAGCAACAACAAATCCCTGACACCGACATACAAGACAATTGTGTTGCCTCTAATCTAAGGACCAATAACACAATTGAAGCTCGTGATAGATCATATATCTTCTCAGCCATGTGATCTATCATGTGCATCACATTCAATAGATGTTCTAGTAGTATCTACTCACATGTATATTATATCCATCTAATGGATTATGGCACACAACTCACTATCATTTATTATTAGCATCTCATACTAATCAAAGGTAATATCTCATGTGCTAGTCCGTACTCGACTAATCATAGTCCCATTCTGAGAAATCTAAGGATTGAGAATAAATCTTAAGATATCCTTAATACAAAGGTCCTTAGTCAAATATTCTTTAACACTTAAGAATAAGACCTTTAACAGAAAATGTAGGGACTTATTCATATAATTATTGGAGAGTTATGAATGAAGATATGATCTTAAAATATGAAAATATATTTCATTATATTTGCAAGAATTACATCATTAGTCCCATTATACAATTGCTAGATGCCATCTAAATTTAGCATTAGGGCACTAACACTAACAGTGACTTGAAAGAGGATGTTTATGTACAAATCCCTCTAGAATTTGAAAATCAAGGCAGCAGTGGGAAAGTATGCAAGCTTAAAAAATCTCTATATGGATTCAAACAATCTCTATGAGTATGGTTTGATTGTCTCACTAAAATTTTAAAAAGATATGAATTTTTGCAATGTCAATATGATCATACCTTATTTGTGAAATTTTCGAAAGAGGGGAAGAGGGCTATTATCATTGTGTATGTGGATGATATCATCATCATAGGAGATTATAGTGAAGAAATTAGTAATGCAAAGAATGTAATACCCAAAATTTTTGTAACCAATGGTTCTAAAGAAAATACGTGGGCATAAGTGCAGTTTTTGAAAAGTTGGGGGAGGTAAGTGTAATTTTCCCAAACTTTGGAATTTAATGCAGGAAATCCTTTCTTCAAGGATAAATGGGCAATTCCAGTAAGTCCAAGGACTTAGAGGGCAAAGGGCAAAGCGTAAATACATGGAAACTTCATGCTAAAGTGTAATTTTTGAAAATTTGTAACTGGGCCATTAAAGTAACCAAACTAAACGAACAAATCGTTGGGGAAGTAATGATTAGGCTCAAATCTCTAGGCACAAATGGCAAGAGAAGGTGAAAGTTATGATTATGAACGAATCTCGAGGACACGTGGCGAAATTTGATTCGCCGAAAAATCTATAAATACTAAGCTTGGGAGAGATTTTTGGAAGCAACAAAGAGAGGGGAAAGTGAGGGTTGTAGAGAGAGAACATTTTGCACAAAGAAAAAAAGGGGAAGTTCTGTCGAAAACAAGAGAGAAACGGCTTCGTCAGAGCTTTCAGGTTCTCTTTGAAGATTGTGCCAAACAGTCAAAAATTGGTGAGGTAAGTTCCGTTTAAGCTCATAATCCTGTAAAGGGGGAAGAGAGGGATCCGTAGGTTCGAACAGGGGTCGAATCGGAGTTAAAACGAGGGAGATAGACATTTTTAAACTTCTGGGCCAAATTTTCGGCAGCCTACAAGGAAGAAGACGACTAACGCGTGCTGTGCACGCACCAACCAAGCCTGCACGTCCAAGCCGTGGTCGCCTCTTTCGGTGGTGTGTGCGGCCCTCTTTGGCCCTGAAATTTTTCAGTTCCGCTCCTCTTTTAATTCCTTACAATCCTATCTAAAAATAATTAAGGTTGATTTACAAAAAAGTTATGTTTTCTACAGGACCAACTCTATGAACAGTAGCACCAAAGGGTAAGAAACCAAGGTGAGTGGTTCATGCATATTTTTGACACATCTTGAGCATCCTTGGCTTCATTTGTGTGAGTTTGTGGCTCCATCTCATGTTTTCCTTCATATCAAGCATGCTTTTGTTTCTATTTTATTTACCTTGCATCATAACATCTATGGCTGTGGCAAGCTCGTGGGCCAACATGTGTCGTCGAGGACCGCATGATGAGGCAGGGTGTTGGGGACATGTTGGCCCGGGGGTGATTGCAACATCCTGGCTAGGGCTTCCATAGAGGGGAAGGATTTCATGACACAACATACTTGCATACACATGCGTGTTCTCCCTTTTCAGAACCATTTCACTTAGATATATCATATCTAGCCATTTGCATATTCAAACGTGTCAGGTGACCCAGGTCCGAGTATAAGTAAAGGCAAGGAAGTGGTAAACGCTTAGTTTAGCTTCATTTTAAGTTGTTATTGTAAACCACGCATTGTAATGTAAACAAGTAGCTAGGTTACTTTTGTTAAGCATGTACCAAGCTTGCGTGTTGTGGTTATATTCTAAACTATATGTAAACAATACTCTTAAAAATGCCTTGGGAATATTTGGTAAGTATATTGGAAGCATGGCCTAGGTATGTAATTACACCAAACTCATGGGAATCCTAACCATTTCAGGTTCGATCCTGGCTTCCGAATCTCAGGATTCCTTTAACACCCTGTGTCTGTTTCAGTACTCATGTTATAGGAAAACGAGTGTTACAAAGAAGCTTCTAGCTAATGAGTTTGAAGTAAAGGACTTGGGATTCCTCAAGTACTTCCTTGGGATGTGTGAAGTTTTTTGAGAGAGAAATATTGTCTCTTATTCACAATGTGGTATATCTATATATACAAGGTACAACTAGCTTAAGCACAAGGTACAACCCTATCTCTAATATATATATATTATATGTACAACACTATACATAATATACTAATTCTAACACTCCCTCTCAAGCGGGTGCATATATATTATATGTGCCTAGCTTGGTACAAATGTAGGCAAGTCGTGGACCCCGTAACATCTTATTAAGAAGATCAGCTAGTTGGTCATTAGAGCCAACAAATGACGTATTAATCTCTCTAGAAATCAATTTTTGTCTCACAAAGTGATTTCTGTCTCTAGAAATCAACATTTACATCCCTTTGTCCGATACTTTCGTGTTACTCTAAAATGTAAAGACCATTCACCATAATGAATATGGCATTTATTGCTTGAGAAAGAAAGTTCATAACCATCTTTTACAAGCCTCGAAATAGACACTACATTTCGAAATGTATTTGGTAAATAAGCAATCTTTGAGTGTTAATGCATGCTCACATTGTAGAGTGACAAAACTTGTCCCTATAGCCAATGGTTCTACAATAGCACCATTTTCCACTCTTAAGGACAACTTGTTCGCTTCTCAAGCGGCCTACTCCCCTCTAGATCTTGCATGCGAACACATATATGAGAGGTTGCACTTGAATCAAGTATCCACGAGATGGGAGAATGATCAATTGCATTAATCATCTCTATGACAAGAAGAGAGGATACACCTGCCCCTTGATTCTCACCCTGCCTAGCTCTCAAGATGTGAAGAAATATCGGACAATCCCTCTTTAGATGTCCATCCCTTTGGCAATGGAAACACTTTCCATTCAATCCCTTCTCCTTTGGCTTGGAGATTTCCCTTTTCGGGCCCAAATTCTTTATCTTGAAAGAACTCTTCTTTCTTATAGAAGTTCTAGAAGAGGAAGCACCAACAAGAACTCATTCTTGCCTCTTTCCCTTGATATAGGCTTGGGCTGTTAAACTCTTTAACAATTCGGGAAGTGTGCGCATAATCTTGTTTTGAATGAACATGACGAATTAATTTGGAAGCGATTGGAGGATGAGGTCTACTTGTAGGTCAGCATCCATGCAGAGTCCCAATGAGTCCAATTAAGGACGTGGTCCTTTAAGCGATTGCAGATCATTTTAAGGACGTAGTGATGGATGCCCTAGTTTCCGGAAGGCTGATTTTTGCCTAACTATCACAGGATAGAAGGTAGAAATCAAAGTGTTGAAGACATTTCAACTAGTTACGTTTTTTGATTGATCAAAAGTCTCCAAATGAAGGCAGATCAAAGCCTTTTATAATAGGTTGTCCTTGACCCTCTGGATGCTAAGTACATGAATGCCGGCAATTAAGTAATACATCAATGCTGGAAATAAAGGAAACAATTAATGGAAACAATTATGTATCTAATGAAGAAGTCAGATCAAGTGAACTGACTTGGCTCTTGGTCTCCATCTGATGGTCTCCACGAATTGGGCTGATGGGCCTACTAGACTGGGCCTGTGATGGGCCTGGTCTGGTGGGCTTCATCCTATTGGGCTGGGCTGGCCCCTTGTGGCTACATTGTGGGCTGACTCTGCATGCTGATGCTGGGCTAAGGCCTCAGGTGGCACTTGTTGGTCCACTGTATGGTAAGGTGGAGCCTTACTTGGCTTAGCATGCTTCTCTTTGCTATCGGGTTGCCTTGAACTTTTGCCAGTTGTGCCAACTCCCGGGCTGTTGTCCGAGCTGGGTGTGTCCCGAACCTCAAGGGCAGAAACTTGGGATCCTAACACGTAGTCCTTTACATCTGTGCCCTATACCATTTTAAACCCGAACAACTGCTTAGATATCTCATATCTCGCTATTCTTTCATTCTCTTCATAAAGCTCCCTCATTTGCTCTCACTGGGCACACTTTCCCTCACTTGCACCCTTAGGCAGCAAGGCAAGGATAAACCTCTCCAATGACCCACTATTATTCCCTTTATTTAAAACAACTTTTGATTTTCTTAGCTAATCCTTATAGTTAGGTTCAGTTAAAACGAATTTGTCCAAAGAGCGTGAGGTTAGGTTTGAAATATTTGTCATTTTTGGGGGAAAAAAATGGCAGTAAATAAATAAACGATTGTTAATTTGATTTATTTTGCATAATCCATTTAGTTTCGGTCTCAAACCAATGGTACCTCCCACTCAATTTTTCGAATCCCACACTTCCCAAAGTGGAAAACGCGAATCCCTGAAGGGACTCATAGCAGGTGATTGAGTTCTCTCCTACATGAATACCCCAGAACGCTATGGTGGTTTCTAGGGATACCCACATATTTGAGTAGGCAACTCTTGCCTATCACATCTCATGTGAGCTTCAATCCACTGACCCCCATGCCATCCATCCGTAACACTATGGTGGTTTTTAGGACGATGACATGTTTAGATTTGACCCATCATCTAAGCCAGCGATCCACTTGAACATCTATGACCACAACACTATAGTGGTTTCTAGGCCATATTCATATGGGGTATAACCAGAAACATCTCATGCTTAGGTAGGCAACTTAGTCAACTCTCATAAAATGCACCCTGAACGCTTTGGTGGTACGTTGGGTTCACCCAATCGAGCGACAAATTTGTTCGACGATGGAGGGCCACAATAAATCTTATTTACCATATCTAATATTGGTTTACACAATTTTGGGAAGATTTCAGTCTTTATTTTAAAGGTCTCATTTTGCACATGCATTAAGTTTTCCCATTATGTATCACATACATAATTAACTCATGCATACAAAAATAAACCTAATTTATTTTGGAAGTTTCACTTTGCAAATGAATTTAAGTTCCATCATGCATTTCATACATAACAAACTCATGCACACATACAAAGTAGGATGATCATGGACTTTATGCTTATTAATTAAATCCGAGCCTCTAGACTTAATTAATAACATTCCTAGAGACATACATACAGTGCACATCTCATGTGCATCTCAGCCTTCTTGCTCCTTGTAGTCACCAATTCTTGATGGCTTCATCTTCATTTTACATAGAAAAATATACTATACATTTTTCTAAGACAAAAATGAAAATAACAAGAAGACTTATGTCTCATTACAGTCCTGAATGAAATAAAATAAATTATTACAGACCATTTCTCAAATACTGGTAACATTCATCTATTCATTCATACATACAATCACATTGTACTAAGTCCATGATCTCCCATGCATTCAATCCCATTAAAATAATATGGCGATTTAATATAAAATCCATGTTAATGTAATATGTATAATTTTTCAGGCTATTGATATCTCATATCATGAGCATTAATCAGTTTTGTATCATAGCAATCTCATTGCATTAAAACAGAAATCGAAAAACCCAAAACAATATTGCCAATGCCTAAAACAGTCGACTGTTTTTGGGTTTCATGATGGCCGGTCGACAATTCGTAAGAACACATTGAAGGCCTCCCACTGAAACATAAACAATCGATAGCTTGCTGGGCACAGGTCGACCGTTTCTAGATTTTTTTGCAATCGGTTGACAACTTCTATAAAAATTGTTGACCACTCCCTGCTAGAGCTTGACAATTTTACCTCCTGTCAACCGCTCTTCAAGTCCAAAGGCCAAGAACGCTCAATTGATGGCCGAAACTATCGATCAGCAGTGCCTTATAGAGCATTTCTTCCACTCGAAACACATACATAATACAAAAACAAAAGTATAGATCGATGAAACCGAGCACAGGCTCTGATACCACTAAAGAGATAACGCCAACTCTTGGTGTATCTATAACGGCCCGCCTCCCGAAACTCCCGCTAGTAAAGGAGATCTATGAGAGAGTCGTCACTGATAAGATACAAAAACACAATCCCACAAAAGCCATCCACATGGGCACACAAAAAGTCATAAACCCTATGTATATACATATACAACACCAAGTCATTACAATGCTCACTTCGGGCTTAACAACCCATACAATATGAAATATCAGAAGGGCTGAAGGAAATTACAACATAAACCCAACTCCTTGCCCTCAAGACAACCCCCAAGGATCTTCAGGTTGAGAAGACATTTATACATGTATCTAACACAATCCATCACTAGCGGCTAGATCCGTCACCTTCCTTAGCTTTTATTTTATCCTTACCTGGAATGGCGCAAGAAAACAACATGAGCCACAAGGCTCAACAAGTCTATGGAACAAGCATGGATCATAACAAAATGAGGTATGATATAATAACCACAAATGTCTCAAAAGGAACCACAATGGCCAACATCATATACAAGGTTACCCAAGAATTCTCCTGCCATGAGTAAAGAAAAACAACACAAATACATACCATATGCAAATCCACCCCACCAGGGTGGAACAACAGTGATCATAGCATAGATAAGCTCAAGTCAAGGGTTTCCCTATCACGAGTAGAAAGGTCAACGGACTCACTGCCATAAGAATATGTGGATATACCGCCAACAAACTCATTGTTGTAGTGGTATGCAGATTTACTGCTAATGGACTCACTGCCATACTATCAACGGACTCATCGCCAGAGTGTCAATGGACTCACCGCCATAGTAGGATGATGGGTGTTTATACCCCTACTTACAACCACAGTCACCAACAAGCATGAAATATGTACTCTTATTTCCAACATAACATGCAAACTATGCATTCTCATGGTATTATTGATCATTATCTCATTCAAGGATGTTTTTATGAGAGCGTTTTCAGCTAATATGTTTATCTTTATGCATTTATCTCACCCAAGGCCCCCATGCGCAAAACACGCTAACAGTTGTACACAAATTGGCCAAGAACATGTAAATATATTTTGGAAGCAAAATGAGACCACTCAAAACTTGGCCAAATGTTTTGAAATATGAACCAAAACGAAGCTTATCAAGTTTAGTTTATAATGCAACAAACGGTTCGTGAATCCGATATTTCTACCAAAAGTTATGTCCAAAATAATAGAGCATGCGCAGGCTGTCAAGGATAAAAATGGTCGACAGATGGGAAGGAAACTGTTGACCAACAGAGGATTTTTCACTCAAACGATCGACAAATTAAGGCAACGGTTGACTAGAAGAACCCTCTAAGGTCAATAGTTTATGGAAAACGGTCGACCGACAATGCCTTTTAACCCACAAACAACCCTCATAACACCAAAAATACATGCAAGCAACGCCAAATTCTTGCATGCAACTACACCCTAGCAATAAACACGCCATTCCTTTTAGAAATATGGGGTGAATCAAGTCCCCGTTCAGATGATGGGTGTGGTTTATCAAAAATACAAGAAAAACAACACGAGTTGCAACCAACCAGGTTTATACAAAACCTCTTTCCAGTGAAGGGTTTTAGGAATTATAAACCCGAAAATGAACCCGAAAATGGATGAATCAAGATCATCAACGGAAGAAGAAAATCAAGAATTTCATCAACAAGAGACCATATGGGAAGCTCGCCATGTAAAAGAAATAGAATAGGAACTTGCCTCTTAAACAAAGAAAGAGGAAGGAGAACTTGCCTTAGTTGATGGTTCAATGCGAAAGAAATGGCAAGCCACGAACCAAGCTCCTGAAATCAGCAAGAAGCCTTCTACTTCATCAACCAATCTCCTCTTTAGCATCAACAAGATGGGGATGAAGAAAGAGAGTCAATGGAACAAGAGAAGAAGAAGGTTCGGAAGAAGAAGAAAGAGAATGGAGAAGAACTAGACTTGGCTTATTATATACTCCTCCCTTTCTTGAATTTGCCCTTGTACTTGCTAACATTTACAAGATTGCCATTCCCCTTTTCTTCCCTTTAATTTAAATAGAAATTGGTCACATATACACACACCACACAATCGGCAAAATACTTCTCTTCAATCTGTCTTTATGCCCAATTTTGACTTTTCCACAACCTCCCCATTGACTTTCTTCCCCAATCCTATTTTCTTGACTTGGAATATTCAACACACATGACTTTCATTTAATTTCCATTTTTCACAACACTTAAAAATATTTTTAACCTTCTAAATCAATTTTACCAAAATATAGCACACACCCACCAAGGCCAACATATTCTAGACCCCTACCATCGGGTTGTTACAATATCAATTCAAGGGTTTAGCATTTTCAAAAATATTTTCGAAAATATAACAAGAATGCAACAGAAATAAGTTTTAAGACCACCTTGCAAGACTCAGTTTAATCAATCATATGCAATAAAATCGAAACCATTCCATAGGGCGTTTAGGGGTATACCTTATGGAGATTCCGATTCCGATTCTGATGTAGGGGTTGAAACTCCTGCCGTGACAGCAATCGTTGCTCACCAGCAACTCCCGAACAGCTCCACCAGCAGTCTCCTACTGCCCCGAACAGCAAGTCAGATGGTCAATTCGTCTTCTGAAAATACGAGAGACCTAGTCAATCCATGCTCCTAATGTGGATGAAGCCCATAGCAAGACCTATGTGTTAGACAAGTCTCTTGTGGGTGATTAAGTTGGATTTTGGGTTCAAAGAAAAAACAGATTCCCAAATCAATTATAGACATTATATAGATTGGGTTACTATAATAGCAACAAAGAAGAAATGAGCAAAGGGAGCAATGGAATAGGTTTTTTGGGTCTCTAGAAATTGGAGAAGAAGAAGAGCAATGGTTGAGAGAAATGCAGTAACAATTGCTACAACCAAAATGCATAAACTCTTTCTCATTCTTCTTTACTTTCCTTTAAATATGGACACACCCAAAACACTAGACGCCTAATAATCGAACAAATGGCTAGAGAGGGGAGACAAAGGAGAAACAGCCCAAGAGCATCAAGGACGCATATTGTCCTCTTGTCGTTGTCCTCAAGCCACTCGCCATCCAAATGGTTGCAGAAACGACAAAGAAATCATGCTGAATCGCGACCCTCGCTGTTGGAAACAATTGATAGTACGAAGCAAACTGTCGACTGATTTTGGCCACTAGATGATAGAAGGCCTCTAAGGCCTGTCGACCGTTTCTCCCTCTTTACACCAAGTTTCTCCAAATTGCATCTGTCATTAACTCTTAATGACCATTTCACCATTTCATGATGAAACTGAGGCCCCTGTTAACTCTTAACAGCATGCCTATCAACTCTTGACAGTTGCTCCAATTAAACTCGAACCTGATCCATTAACTTTTATCGGTGTCATCATTAACTCTTAATGATGATCATTAATCACAACTTTATATCGCTTAGTTAACCACACTGGGATATACGTGTGATCTTCTAGGTTCATCACAGAATAATAATCGGGACACGTTAAACTCTTTGATGCCAACCAAACACTTTGGTCTACAACAAAGATCTCTCCATCTCCCCGAAAGACCTTGAGTTACAACTAACATTATGTCAGGGCGATCTTACTAGTAATGAAGTCTAACTTCAATGAGAACCTTTTTGGGCTTTCGATTCTCGTGTACTATAATCTTTCCATCAACTAACATCCCAATCAAGTGAGAGTCATAGACTAATCAAGCTCGTTAACTCGATAGTTATGCCAAGATCTAATGTGGTGTGGTCGAGATGACATATCAGAACTCTTTTCGACATTGGAAACACTTTCCAATCAAGTGTACTCTAGCTAGAGATTCATATAACCACAACCACCATTACCACTAATCACATAAGATGTTCATCTCACATCGGAGGTTGACGGATCCCATTAACAATCACCTGCTTCCATATGCCATTGCACTGAGAGCACACATAACATCTCTCACTCAGTAAGCGGATGGTTCTTATCAAAGGTAAATCTCAAACACTGAATGTACAAGACAATTGTGTTGCCTCCGGTCTAAGGACCAATAACACAATTGAAGCCTATGATAGATCATAGATCCTCTCAGTCATGTGATCTATCACGTGCGTCACATTAAGTAGATGTTCCACTAACCTATACCCACATGTCTACTATTTCTATCTCATGGATTATGGCATGCAACTCGCCATCCTTCATCATTAGTATATCATACTAATTAAAGGTAGTAACCTATGTGCCAACCCATAATTGATTACTCATAGCCCGCTTTTGAGAAATCTAAAGACCGGGAATTAACCTTTAAGAAAACATTAACTCGAAAGTCTTTGTCACATATTCTTAACACTTAAGAATAAGACTATCATCAAGAAATCTAAGAGCTTATTAAACAGTCGTTTAATTTCATTACACGTCCAAAAGGCAAATACACAAAGGTAGTTCCTATGGCTAATGTAGCAACTCTTGCTCTTTATCCTACCTTTAGGACCACTTCACACTTCCCAAGCATCCTACTTTGATTTAAATACTATAAAGACACACATATGTAAAATGTAGCCCTAGAATCTACAGTAACTAATAATATGATCGGTCTCAATTACAAACAAAGAAGAATTACCTTCTCCTATAGCCTCTTTGGGCTTGACTTTCAAGCTTGGAAGACACTTTGGGCAATTTCTCTTCCGGTGTTTATCCTTCTAGCAATAAAAACACTTTCCTTTGCCTGCCTCCTCCTTTGCTTTTGGCTTGGATATGTCCCTCTTTGGCCTCATGGGAGACGTCTTATTATTTCTTTTCTTTAGTTTATTTTTTCAAGAAAAGGGTTCCGACAAAGGATTAAAGAATCAAATCATAGATGTTAAAGGCGTGCCTAGGTGCAAGGTGCCTTAAGGCGCCAGTTCGACGCCTCAATTGGGCCGGGGCGACACGTTTTTCGTGAGGCCCTCGCCTTGCACGGCGAGGAGTCAGGGCAGGAGGCGCATGTAGGCATGCCTCATGAAACCTAGGTTTTATTTAAAACCTGGGCAGCCCAAGTCGGCAGGTCGGCTATCACTCCTATCTTCTCCCTCTCCTTCCGACCTTCAAGCTAGCCGCCAGAAACACCTTGGGAGTCGTTGGAAACACCCTCCTCAAGCTGTTCAGCTGCCAGAAACTCCCATCTTCTCCAGTGCCAGCCACCGATTAGCCCGATCTTCCTCTCCTCATTGTCAAGCCACGGCCGCCTCTTCTCTTCCTCTCCTTTCCTCCTCCTCTGCTCACGCTCTTCTCCTCTCTTCTTTTCCTCTCTTCTCCTCTACTCGCAGCTCACGGCTCACGCTCTTCTCCTCTTTTCCTCTCCTCTCTTCTCTTCTGCTCTTCAAGCTGTCAAGCAACCCGCTGCCCACCGAAACCAGCTACCATTCTCAGTTCTAGTCTCCCCTCTTCTCGGTTCCAGCCTGCTCTCGTGAGTTATTTACTTGTTTTATTTGATTATTTCTTGCCTACTTGCTTAATTTCTCTTGCTGGTTGTTGCTCTCTCTCTATACAGTTGTTGTTTTCTAGTTTAGAATTTGCATAATGAATCAACTTTGATGTTGTTAGTTTAGAATTTGAAGATAATGAATCATGAATGATATGTATGTGTTATTATTGATAATTTGATAGTTGTTTATGATTTTATAAGATTTTGAGTTTTTTTTCTAAAAGGTGCGCCTCACTTCACAAAGGGGCGCCTCGCCTTGTGCGCCTCACGCCTCAGGCTCCAGGACCCTTTGCTCCTCGATGTGCCTATCATCTTTCAGAACTATGAATCAAATCAATTTGGAGATTTGAGTTAACCAATCAAATTGATCATTTTAAGGACATGCTCTCTCACATTTGATCCCTTAGTTATCTTTGCCTTGAATAGTGTCTTTGATATCTCATATTGAGCTATTTGACTTTGCTCTCCATACAATTTCTACAAATTCAAAATCATGTTGCAAGCGTTAGTCATGTGTTGTGCTAATGTTGCAATTCATTTGTCATGGAGGCTAGGATAGAATTCTTGGCACACAAGTCATGTTCTTTCATGTTTTCCCAAGTGATACGCCCATCCTTTGAGGCACCTTTTGGTAAGGTAGCAAGGGGGCTCTAATCCAAGACATATGCAATCTTTTCCATACTAAGAACTATTCTTAGGTTTCTAAGCCAGTCCGAAAAGTTAGGTCTTGTGAGTTGGTTTGTGTCTAAAATTCGTGAAAGCAAGTTCATATTGTTTCCCATTTGATAGTTTCTATAAAGTAAATAAATCCTTAGTTTAATCTTCTCTGGCTTTACCATTTAATTTTGGTCTTTAAATTAAATGGTACCTCCCACTATGTTTTTTGAATCCCACACTTACCAAGTGGAAATCACAAATCCTTTAGAATTCATGGTGGTTGATCGAGTTCTCTTTCATATGAAAACCCCTCACATTATACTTTCTTGAAGTATTCACGTAATTGAGTAACAACTTGCTATCCTCATCTCATGTGGGATTCGATCTTCTCTCCTTCGGGTATTTCTTGCACCAACCCCTCTGAATTTTTCCAAAATATTCAGTCTCTCTTTGCCTGTAACAAATTTAGCTGCATTAATCCTCTCTTATTCTCTTCACATTCACTAACCCATCCTCTGAAGTCTTGTTCAGGATAATCCCCACTCCATACTTGGTTGATCCTTCCTTGAATACCAAATTTTATATTTGCATTATGTTAGGAGGCACATAACATTAATTTTCTCATAATCATCACACCACCACTTCCATAGATTTTCCTATCAATATCCTGATATTCCACTTATCCTTAATCTATGATCCTAAAACAACTTCTTTACTTGCATCCATCCATGAAAATGCGAGAACCCTTGCAGATTTAACACTACATTTGGTTGTCAATGGAGTGATCTAGTTCATTTTTCACTACACTTAAGCAATTCAATATGTTGCTATGAAGGGTCGTGCCCCCAATGACTTTCCTTTTGTCTAGAATTGATGTTGTTTGATTCAACAAGTTTTACATTGGTCATTGGCTACCTAATGCAATCTTCCTCCTTTACTCGGGCTTGGAACTGATTACAAATAAGAATATATGTGCAGAGTTGTGCTATGCACAATATATTTAAGAAAAATAGAATATATTCAAGTAGGTAAAATTAGCTAAACCTGTAACTATTTGACTATCTTAATCCTTTCACTCTATAGCATATGAATCTTGTTTCAATTGTATGATTTGTATTTTATTTCCTTTACAGACCCATCTAGGTGACTGTTTAGGAATAAGAATTTCAGCTTTCTTAACTTTTAGTTATTTTTGCTTTTTAACTTTAAAGGTAACTTTATTCTAAAACCATGGGTGAATTATTACGATTGCGTGGGAACGTGAAAAAGTTGGAACCCACAAAATAAAGCTTTAATCGTTTGGGTATTGTTGGATGCATCCCATATCCTTTTTCCTTTGGGTTGAAGAGATTATACACACTCGATTTTCTATTTATTATTAGTTTTCTTTCTTAAAAAAGAGAGTAGATTTAATTGAATTTATTAATATGATCAATGGGAGGCTATAGTTTATTTAGAATACCTATTTGCTAAGGAAGGGACAAATATTTATGGATCAAAAACGAAAGAGGAAGAGTTCATATTTACCTGTGTAGTATATGTTTAGGGTAGAATCTCTTTCAATGGAAATTGTGCTGATGTGATAAGAAACTGACCACATGGTGTATAGTTGGTGGATTGCAGCTATCTGTACCTGAATCTTTGATGGAGTTCGGTAATATGATTCATATACTAACAAATGTTTCTCATATACTAACAAATGTTTCTCCTACAGTTGGAGAAGGAAGCTCTTGTTAAAGGAATTCCAATAGGACAAGCTCTTGACATAGAGATACCTCCTCCACGCCCCAAGAGGAAACCAAGTAATCCCTATCCGCGAAAGACTGGTGTTGGAACACCTACTTTCCCGGTGGGAGCTAAGGATGGGAAGAGTTCCTTGTCTGATTCTTCCTTTTGCACAGGCAAAGAAGTACTGGACCTGGAGAAAGAACCACTTCCTGAGGTACATATTATATTTCTCCTGTATTTGTTTTCTTGTTGGAGCTGTTTATATTTCTTTGATGATTTATCCCCTCTTTTTCTTGTTTTTGGCATGTGTTTTTGTTTTATTGTGGTTTGAATTTCTGAAATCCTTCAACCTATCTATTGTTATTAGAAACCTGTTGGAGATGAAAAGCCAGGAAAAAAAAAAGAAAACCACGACGAGAACAGTTGTTCCGAAGTTCTTACACTTTTTCAAGAACATTCCTCTACCTCATCTGCAGCAAATAAAAGATACATGCCAACCCCTGCACCATCTACAAATTTATGCATTTTTGGGGAGTTTGTGCCAACAATGAAAGCAGTAACATCCCAGGATGAAACAAATGAAACGTGTATCACTGTTGAACCCAAAGGGGACCACAAGTTGGCTACACTTGACAAGAAACATATGGTTCATGATAATGGAACAAATAGCATCTCTAACTTTGAGGGTTCAAATGTTTCGGTTGAGAAACTAATTCAAGGCATGAAAACAGATGAAGTGAGCCAGCCTAAAAAATTTGGAGAATTGCTATCAAATGATATGCAAGCCACACACAACTACCCAAGACATGTTCCTGTGCATGTTCTGGATGCAACCCTGGGAATGAGTACCCAAAATGTTTCTCCAGATGTGCCATGCCAAGAATCCATATTTCCCCAAATGGGAGAAATTCCTGGGAACCTTAACCTGTCTGCACATCCAGCTGCAGCTCCAACAAACGAACATGATGTTAATGCTTCAAGATCTTCCATTCAACAATTATTTCCTCCTTTACATTCTCTATTCACCCCATTCTGCAACAACCAAGATGATTATCGTTCATACTTCCTTGTTTCCTCCACCTTTTCAAGTCTTATTTTATCCGCCCTGCCACAAAACCCCGCAGCCCATGCTGCAGCGAGCTTTGCAGCTTCTCTCTGGCCGTATGTAAGTATGGAAGCTTCTGCAGATTCGCCTGCTGGCACATTAGAAGGAATTCCCTCTAGGCATATTAATCCATCTCCTAGTATGGCTGCAATTGCTGCCTCTACAGTAGCAGCTGCAACTGCATGGTGGGCAGCCAATGGACTTCTCCCCTTCTGCAATTCTTTTCAAACTGGCTTTACCTGCGCTGCTGCACCCACAATCACAAGCCCGATTGATACCGGCCTAGCTGCTGGCAGCAACAATGATAAAAGAGAGAATGCTCTTCATGAACTTCCTGTGCAGAATAAACAGCTGAACTTGAAATATTCTGATTCTTTACGAGAACAACATTCAGCTTCCAAATCGCCTACTTTATCATCATCCGACCCTGAGGAAAGTGAAGGTCCAGAACCCAATACCGTGTTAAGTGCTGCCGATAATGACAAAGATGCTGCAGTAACTGAGCTCTGTGATTCAAGCAAGACAAAAGGCAGAAAACAGGTGGGTCGTTCTTCTTGTGGTTCCAACACACCATCTAGCAGTGAAATAGAGACAGATGCTTTACAGAAGTGTGCGAAAGGCAAGGACGAGTTTACAGAACCTGATGTAACACATCCAGCAGGTGATACTGACAATCGACGTGGTAGAAGCTGTAGCAGCACAAATGATTCATGGAAAGAGGTCTCTGAGGAGGTAACAAATAAATGAATTTCTGACTATTGCTTTTGCAACACTTTTGCTTTTAATTACTCTTAAACGCAGGGGCGGCTAGCCTTTCAGGCACTCTTCTCTAGAGAAGTATTGCCGCAAAGCTTTTCAAGTTCTTATGATCTCACGAATAAGGGGTACCAGAAGAAGAATATTGAAGAGGAAAAGCAGCAGACAGATAGGAAAGTTGATGATGCATCACAGGTAGACCTTAACTGCACAACATTGGGAACATGTTCTTCTAATCATCAAGCAGTGGGCAACGACACAAGCTTGAGAAATGAAAGGGAAGGTGAACGACTGTTGGCAATGGATCTTGGGTATGGGAAGCTGAAACCTAGCAGAACAGGGTTTAAGCCATATAAAAGGTGTTCAGTGGAGGCCAAAGAAAGCCGGGTGGGAAGTGCCGGCTCCCAAGGTGATGAGAAAGGTCCCAAGAGAATACGATTGGGAGGAGAGGCATCAACTTGACATTGTAGTAATGCATGCAATTTTACAAGGGAAACCTTTGTTGTTGCATGCCAGTTCTAGTCTATTTCCTTGTAGTTTATTTATCTAGTCCTAAAGCTTATGAAACTGTCATTCAGACTTAAACCATACGTTTACATGTACTTTACTCTCAATTGATCTACTAGGACACTCCAGGAGACAGAATTCTAAGGAGATTAATGGCCTTTGTTCTGGCCTCTGGCCTCTTTTCTCGCCTAACACAAATGTCTACTCTTCAACTGGAAGAACAAAACACTTCCTTTAATACCCGCTCAGTCTGCAGGTGTCACATTTCGTATGCCTGTGACAAATAGGTAAATAACCATCAGATTTGACTTAGCAGAAAAAAAAAAAAAAAAAAGAAGCAGAAGAAGGCATATAGGTAAATATGCACTTGATATGTTAAACAGAGAGTAACAAGAACGGGGCATGATGTGTTAAACAGAGCGTAACAAGAACCAGGCTGTACACTGTACATTATCGATTTAAATTTACAGTTACTATGTAAAGCATATGAAAAAATTTCCCAAAATGGATTCATCTTTCAGATCCTTGGTATTTACTCCGGGAAGCTGTACAGAAATGGCTTAAGAGGTGATTGTTGACAATTTCAAGTGGGACAGATGAGATTTCAAGTTGACAATGTAGCCCAGGATTCGCTCCCTATCAGCTAGCGTCAGCGAAAATGTTGGATTGAGGGGCAATGCCGTTGCTTCTCCCACAATAAATGAAAGCATAAGGATTGCTCTGGAGTACGACTCCGATGCACTGTCCATGTTACCCATAAGCTCATCCACCTGTAAACAGGAAGCCCCATTACTTGATAAAGTGGTACAACAGAGATGACGAAAGCAAGATTATTAAAACAAAGGGTGTACTTACGCCACCAACTTTTCCGACCTCAAGTGCTGTTTGGAATATGATCTCCATGGCGTCTGGCATCTGAGTGGTACCTGAAAGATACTCGACGTGGATTTAGAAGCCTAGTAGTGCTGCTATACAAAGAAAGATGCGCAGAGTACATTAGCTTGGGCTAGCTACCTTTATCTAGAATCTGGTTGGACAACTTGTCGATAACATCAAATGCATCAAGAAAGCCCTGCTTCACCCAGATGGAAGCTGCCTGGGGTGTGCTAAAATCCACTGTTTCTACTGAGCTTGGGGACCAGCTCGCGGATATCAGAGCAGGTCTTGATTCCTTGGCTGAAGGCCTTAAATCACCCTCTGTGGAGGAGCCCAGCCAACGACTGGAAACTTGAAGAGCTTCGTTCCAAATGGCTAAAACTACCAGTTGAACTGAGAATGATTCTAGAAACAAACCAGCATCGGACTGCTGATGGCAATTTCAAGTCAAGCACGTTCTAAGAAATCAGTTATAGTTTATTCTTAAGAGAGTGACAGCACAAGTATTCACCTAGTTGACTAGCTAGATGACACAATTAACAAGAATTATTGAATCGAGAAAATGTGTGATTTCTTGAAACATAATGAGCTGTTCTCATAGTTCTGCATTCTAACTAGCTCAATAATTTGCTTAAGAATTGCACGTTCTACCTAAGTCAAGGTTCTGAGGATCAGCTAGGTCTTGCAGCTTCAGTGGAACAAGAAGCCAGGAAAGCAGCATTTGAGACTAAGAAGTTGGATACCATGTGAATCAGAGCATTATTGAACTACATGCGTACAATAGAAGACAGGATTTATCACTTGATGACAACATTATCAAATTATTTGCCCTGCTTATTTATTTTGTTAAAAGTCAAGGCCCCAAAGTACTACCTGGTGGGGGAATGTCCAGTCCAAGGTCATTGAATAAGAAACATATAACAAATTTAGGCAGAATAAAGAAAAAAGCAAACAAAGGAACAAAAGCTTACCCTTGCCTGAGCTAGTTCTGACAGAATACAAATATATTGGTGTAACGACTTAAGTCTTGTTGAAGGATGCAGTATAGACACCTCTTGCACTTGCCTTAGTGTGGCAGAAGCACTTGATGCCGATACAGAACCTTCCAGACTTTTTGGGCCACTCAAAGAACGAGCAGTGGTCTCTTTAACTGGCAATTCAACAGCAACATCCTCATTACTCCTCTTCTTTGCTGGGTAGCTCAAAACTCCACGAGAATTATTCACCAGGGATATCCCCACGGGACAAGAGAGAGATTCCGTGGAAGTAAAATGAACATTTACAAAAACATAATCTTTTTCAATCAACTCCATCGAATCGGAAACTGTACACATAGGCCAAAATTAGCAGCAGTCCACACAAATGCTCTACATAAGATTATGTGATGATGCCTGAAACTAACCTGTGGGTTGACTGGATACATTGACATCACCGTCCAAAGGCATCTTTAATTCACCACATAAAATATTTGACGTAAACCCCTGAGAGCCTTTGGAGCTAGATGCGCTGCCATGATCTTCTCTACAGGATATTTTCTTCTTGTCATTATGAACCAATGAAAAAGGGACTGCAGAAGTCGTCTGAAACAAACTAGAAAAATGTTGCGAATGGAGCAGAGGCATTTTAAAAGATTCAACGGATGGTGTTTTATCCAACAAACACTCTGACTGCTCAACCAGAGATCTGATTTGTGGAACAGAATGTTTCTCAACCTCCATCTTCAGCCTACAGGTCATACAAGATGGGATGTTTTGCTTATTAGATTAAAAGTTGCTTGAATGGTGGAAGCAAGCCTACCTTATCTGCTGTTTTAAATGGCACAGGCACCCAGGATATTGCAAGTTAAAATTAGAATGTAACCTGGGCTCTCTCAGAAATGTATGATTGAAGAACTCCTCAAACGGTAGCCGTTCATCTGCAAAATAATTAATCATAGACGCTATAAGCTATTATTTAGTCAATGGCATAAATCATTATAATTCCAACGGCTATATTTTCCTTGTTCAAGAGTTCCAAAGGAATGGCAATATGGTTTGCAAATTATACTCTTTTATTGAAATTTAAATCATGGTTTTATGAGAATTTAGTGTGGAAATAAAGCGTGCATGCTCATTGAAAGTAAATTCAAATCAGCTTGATTCAATGCTTGCTTATAAATTTCAGCCAGAACCAAGAATCTATACCACATAACCATAAATCATAGGAATGTTTCCAACAAGCATGGGTTAGCCATCTCCAGTCCCAGCCAACTTCCCCCCACTCTAGCCAGCAAAAAAGTTAAAAAATAAAGATAAATAAAAACAAAAACAAAAGATTTGGGAGAAAATACCAGGGTTATGACATAAAAGGCTTTTGCAGAGAGCCACGCAATCTGGAGTTAATTCCCCTAAAGTACCTTCAGGAAATTGTAGCTCACTGCCCCTCAGAATATTCTCGAAAAGCTGTCAGAGCAGGAAATCAGAATATGCTAGCAATTCATAATATATACTTTATACACTGCTCCTTGTAGTCACATTGACTTTGGAAATTAGAATAAAGAAGCAACAAATAAGATCTATTTTGTGTGTTGCCCCTATGGTTGTGTTGACTTTATCTAGAAATTGAAGTAAATTTAAATTGTGCATATTGATATACAGCAGTAATTTTCCTCAAACCTGTGGCTGGCTATCACCATCAAATGGTGGCTTTCCAGTTACCAGTTGGAACAGAATAGCTCCAACACTCCACAAATCAGTCTGCGTGTGCCAAATAATTGAAGATCACATAAGAGTTTTATGGTATTTTCATATTTGCAGGCTGCCTAGGGTTAATTCTAGAATCAAATCACCTTGCTGTCATACTTCTTGTTCTGTATAATTTCAGGTGCCATGTATAATGGTGAACCACATAGTGTGTCAGCTAAGCCATGAGGTTCCAAGTACCTGAGATACAGATATTTCATGAATTTGAAAAACTGTAAAAGACATAGAACTACAGCTACTTCTTTTCAACAATTTCATTTTCAGTAACAACACCAGGGATGAGAGAATAAAAGGTGAGGCATGGAAAGGTTATGCATGCAACAGGAAAACTAGGTTTTGTTAAATGGTGATATGGGGTTGCATTCCCTACATGGTAATCAATGCATGCCCTTCCATCAGATACGAAAGAAGGGGGAAGAAAAAGTATTCATTGTAAAGCGTTGGGATATTAACACTTTTAGTAACACTGAGGACATAGTGGAAACCTGAAGGGTTAGCTAAGAAGACGTTTAGCAGCGTGGGGCCTCTACCATCACCTGTTAAATTGGCAAATGTTCTCACACTTTAAACCGTGAGTGAGACAACGAAAGCCAGTCTAACAAGACAAGCTCAGTTTGAACATGGCTATATTTACTGAAAAAGGAAGGGGGGAGCTGGTAGACATTGATTTAAAGCAAAGTTATGTAAGGAAAATATGAGAACAATAAACAAATATGTAAATTTTGTACACAACAAAAGACAAATATGAGAATGAAGGTGAGAGTTGGAAACCAAATAAAATTCTAGAGATTATAAGAAAGTAAGATAGAAATCATACTAATCAAGTTAGTGCCAGGGTTAGATTTCATATACCTAGTGCATTTGTGCCACTAAGTTTGGAGTGGCACAAACATTCATAGAGGGAACCAAATTGGAATAAATTTAAACAACACTACATTATAGATTAGAATAAATTTGAACTTGACTCCTTCTCATCTGTTTTGAAACTGCTTCATCCCTTCTCCCATTTATCTTTTTAGTTTGAAATTCTCCTACCTTTTCTCCCATAAAAACCTCATCTCTTATCCACTCGTTCATAACTCGGGATCATTCTTCTCTTATTTTCTCCAACAATCCCCCTCAAACTAGTGAATAGATATTGTTAGAAACTGTATAAATCCCTCTTATCTTTCTTATGTACGCGATGGGTCCTCTTATAGAGGAGGAAATTACAGAATAGGAAACAAAAATCATACACACTAGGAAAGATATATATATATATATACAACTCTTAGGAAAGTTTCCTAAGTCTGATTTAGGCAAGTATCCTAAACAAGATTTGGAAGCTTCTAATCACACAAACACGCACCATTCTTCTCCCATAATTCATGAGAACTAACACTCCTCCTCAAGATGGAGAGTGTATATTCAACATTCCCAGCTTGCTTGATAAATCCTCAAACCTCTTAATTGGCAGCCCTTTAGTCAACACATCAGCCACTTGTTCCTCGGATGGAACATAGAGTAAATGAATTAGACTTGCTTCCAACTTCTCCTTTATGAAGTATCGATCTATTTCTATGTATTTTGTCCTGTCATGCTGGACAGGATTATGGACAATGCTAATAGCTGATTGGTTATCATACAACAACCCAATTAAACACTTGACTTTCATCCTTAAATCTTCTAGGATAATTTTCAGCCACAATACCTCACATAGGCCAAGAGTTATAGCTCTAAATTCTGCCTTTGCAATTGATCTTGCTACAACACTTTGTTTCTTGCTCCTTCAAGACACCAAATTTCCACCTAGGAAGACACAATAGCCACTCGTTGAGCTCCCGTCTGAAATGGATCCAGCATAGTCTGCATTTGAAAACCCTTTGATGTCCAGCTCATTCCCTATTTTGAATAAGATTCCCTTACCCAGAGTAGCTTTCAGATAGCTTAGAATCTTCCTCACTGCTTGCATGTGCTCCTCAGTTGTGTAATGCATGAATTGGCTCAATAGGCTGACTGCAAAAGCAATATCTGGCCTTGTGTGAAAAAGATATATCAACCGGCCAACTAGCCGCTAGTATCTTCGCATGTCTACCGACTGACTGCTAAGGTTGTCCCATAGTTTGCAATTTGGTTCAATTGGAATCTCGGACCCTTTTCCACCGGTTAGCACAGTTTTAGCCAATATATCCAACACATATTTCCCTTGAAAGAGAAATATCTAGGTTTTAGAATAAGCAACTTCAATTCCTAGAAAATTCTTAAGGATACCATGGTCTTTGATCTCAAATTCCTTAGGTAATCTTTCCTTAAGACTCCTCTACTCTTCTTCTTCATTTCCGGTGACAATTATGTCATTCAGATACACCAAAAGAGCTGTAACTTTCTCTTCCCTTGAGTGTCTTATGGAAAGGGTGTGATCTCCTTTGCTTTAGCTATATCCCATGGCTTTCATAGCTTTAGAGAACCTGTCAAACGAGGCTCTTGGGGACTGCTTGAGTCCATATGGAGCCTTCTTGAGCCTGCAAACTTTCCCTACATCTCCTTCTTGAAATCCTGATAGCAATTCCATAAAGACTTCCTCCTCCAAGTCTATGGAGAAATGCATTCTTTACATCCAGCTGTTGTAGATTCCATGGCAATTCCATAAAGACTTCCTCCTCCAAGTCTCTATGGAGAAATGCATTATTTACATCTAGCTATTGTCGATTCCATCCAAAATAGGTTGTTAAATGAGAAAAGCACTCGCACAGTAATCTTTACCATTGGGGAAAATGTCTCAAGGTAATCAATACCATAGGATTGAGTGTAGGCCTTAGCTACTAACTTAGCTTTATACCTTTCTAGGGCCCTATCCGCCTTGTACTTCACATTAAAAATCCACCTGCAGCCAACTGGAGTGACTCCCTTAGGTCTGGGCACTAGATCCTATGTATGGTTCTTCTTTAATGCTCTCATCTCCTCTAGCATAGCTTGCCTCCAGTTCTGATCTTTTAGGGCCTCATCAACTATATTAGGAATCACAATTGAATCTAAAGATACTAGAAAAATTTTGCGGTTTTGGGAGAGTCGATGGCAGGATAAAAAATTGGCCAAGGGGTGTTGAGTGCAGCTTCTAATCCCCTTTCTAACTACAATAGGTAGGTTTAAATCATCAAGAATAGGATCAACTGAAGCTTTGGTTGAAGGATGTACGAGATCCATACCTTGACTAGGGACTAATGTTGGTGCATGCTAAGTTTCCTAATTAGGCTACCTTCGTTTGAATACATAAGGAAAGCCCTTCTATCTTACTAGAGATGACAGCCTTTGGGTGGTTGCTTGCTCATCAAGGGCAACTTGATCATTGTCGTGGTCATGACTGCCTGGGGATAGGTTAAAAGGAGGCTAAGGGGAAGGACTAGAGCATGGCTGATGCTAATCAGTTCTTGAGTAGATAGAAGGAGAAGGTGGAGATGACTCTAGGTTAGGGAAGAAGATGTCACCATTATTGTGGTCCCCATAGATGATCTCCCCCTGGTGATCATCCTAAGGGGTACCAAAAAATGGGGTATATTCAAAAAACGTGACATCTTTAAACACATACAACTTTTGACTGGTCAGATGATAACACTTGTATCTTTTTTGAGTAGGTGAGTATCCAAGGAAAACACGCTTGATTGCCCTTGGATCAAGCTTATCTTGATGTTGTTTAGAGATGTGAACACGAGACATAGCCAAACACACTTAGAGGAAGAGGAGTATGTAAACTGAATTTAGGAAGGTTTTAGAGACATGATGGTGATGAAGTAGGGAACGAGCTACGTAGAGTAGATGTCTCATCTTCTTTTCAGTTACTCTATTTTGTTGGGGAGTATCTATACAGGAAGATTCATAGACAATCCCTTCTTGTTGAAAGAATTGATGCAAGTGATTACTCAAATAATCTCTTGCATTATCAGTTCTCAACTTCTGTATAGGGAACCAAATTGGTTAGCAATCATCTTACAAAAAATGGGTAGGATTGTTCCAATAGCAGATTTATCTTTTAAGAAGAAAACCTAAGTCATGCGGGTATAATCATCAATGAACGAGATAAACCAGCAAGCCCCAGAATAATTAGGAATTTACAAGGTCCCCAAACATCAAAGTGAATTAAGGCAAAAGGTTTAGAATAGATTTTATTGTTGATTGGGTAGGAAACACAATGATGTTTAGAAATAACACAAACATCATAGTGAAACCTATTAGGATCTATGTCACTAAATAGAGTAGGAAACATGGTTTTTAAGAGAATAAAAGGAGGATGACCAAGACGATAGTCATGTAGCCAAATGTCTTTATGATCTGAGGGAGCCTGCAATGAGCAAGCAACCTGCAGCTGGTCCCCATTAGGATAAGTGCCCTCCCTCATCAGATAGTACAACCCATTCTTTTCTCTAGCAACACCAATCATCTTCCCTGTCGTCATGGCCTGAAATTCACACATATTAGGGGAGAAAATAGCACGACAATTCAAGTCTTTGGTGAGTTGATGGATAGAGATAAGGTTGGCTAATAAATTTGGTACATGCAACACCTGTTTAATAGAGAGATTGGGGCTAAGGATGACTCTGCCATGACCAGTGATAGGAATTGAGGTTCCATTAGCAATTATAATTTGTTTAGAGGTTTCAAGGGGCTTATAGGTGGTAAAAACATGAGGGTTAGGTGTCATATGGTCAGTTGCTCCTAAATCTAAGATCCAAATATCATTCCTATCAGCTTTTGAGGTAGAAAAGAATGCAGAGTGTAGGCAACTACCTAGAGTACCTTGATAAGCAAGTGAGCAAGCCCCATCCTGTATGGTCTTTAGGAAAGACTTGAGTTTATTGATCTCATCAGCATTCAGTTGAGTAAGATCAGAGCCTAAGCTGGACTCTATCTTATTAATTGATCCTCCTTCCTCTTGTCCTTGTGAGATAGGTAGATTTGGTTCTTTATGGTTAGGTTCTTGAAGGCTCCACTTCGAATCAGCACAGCTTCCTTTCCATGAAGCTTAAAACAAGTATCTCGAGTGTGCCTAGGTTTCTTGCAATAAGTGCACCATAGTCCTTTATTAGCGGTTCTGGTTTGAGCCTCTGCTTTCCCAACTCTAAGCCTTGTTCCTTCTTTATTTGACACCATAGAAACCCTTCGAAGTTAGATTCACCAAGCATTGCTACCCTCCGATTCTCTTCACTTCTAACCATAGCAAAAACCTCATTAAGGGAAGGGAGTCTTTCTCTACCAAGGATTTGCACCCTCACTTGGTCAAACTCAGAGTTGAGCCCAGCTAAGAATTCCACAATCCTATCCCTTTCAAATATTCAGCTAAGAGTAGCAGCATTTGCATTGCATACCATCTTTATATTTTGGTAGTAATCTAACTCTAGCCACAAACCATTCATGCAGTTATAATATTCTGTGACAGTCAACCCTCCTTGTTTAGTGCTACTGATCTTGGTTTTAATTACAAAAATTACCGAGGCATCTTAAATCTTAGAGCAAGTTTGTTTTACAACTTCCCAAATCTCTTTTGCAGAACCCAAAAACATATAATTCTTACTTATCTCAGGTTGCATGGCATTCCATAGCCATGACATAATCTAAGAATCCTCAATGTCCCATGCTGGGAATGTGGGATCAGTAGCTTTTGGAGGAGGAGCAATCGAATGGTTGATCTTCCCATGGCCATTGAGGAAGGTTCTCACCAACTGGGCCCATTGCAGGTAGTTTCTACCATCTAGACGGTAGGATTGATGAATGCTAGGCAACTCTCTTGTTGCTACTCCAGTTCCAACTTCGGTTGGTTGATCAACTGGTGTGGATTCTCCTGTTGCCATGTAGGGGGTGACTTCTAAAATCTCGGACATTATTTCCCTTGTCGTAGAGTAAGAAGCAAGGCAGCAATGAAGGTTGTGATAAACGCTAATAGGTGGGAAAAGAGATGTGCAATGAAGGCACACTAGGGTTTAGGAGGTATCAGAGGCTCTGATATCATGTTAGAAACTGAATAAATAACTCGTATCTTTCATATGTACACGATGCGTCCTCTTATAGAGGAGGAAATTACATAATAGGAAACATAAATCATACACACTAGGAAAGATACATACATACAGCTCTTAGGAAAGTTTCCTAAGTCTAATTTAGGCAAGTGTCCTAAACTAGATTTGGAAGCTTCTAATCACACACACACCATTCTTCTCCCATAATTCACGGGAACTAACAGATATCCATCATTCCCAGTTTGCCTCTACTTAATTCAAAATCCTTGTTTTTGCATTACCTTAGAAAGAATGTCTGCCTCTTGAAACTCAGTAGGAACATAAGAAAGGCTTATACCCCCATTTTTAATTTCTTGTTTGACAAAATATCGATCAATTCTCACATGTTTCATCCGATCATGTTGCACCGAATTATTTACAATACTTATTGTCAACTTGCTGTCACTATAGATACTTATTGGGGAGGAGATAGGTATGTTGAGATCCTTCATCAATTTTTCCAACCAAATAACCTCACATATGCCTTGAGCAATGACTCTATACTCTGCTTCTACATTGCTACGAGCCACTATAGGTTGCTTTTTGCTTCTCCATGTAACCAAGTTACCCCATAACTTTGTGCAATAACCTAATATAAACCTGTTATCCTCAATGGAGCCAGCCTAATCTGCATCTACATATCCCATAATTCCCTTGTCTTGACTCTTTTCAAACAACAATCCTTTCTCGGGTGTTTGCTTGAGATACCTAAGAATGTGGTTTACTACCTCAAGATGTTTTTTCGTGGAAGAGTGCATAAATTGACTTATTATACTTACAACATATGCAATGTCAAGACGAGTGAGAAATAGGTAAATTAGCTTGCCAACTAAGCATTGATATCTTCCCTTATCTACTTGGTATTCACTTCTGTTGTCTTCTCTATTTTTCCAATGTGGTTCTAGTGGAGTGCTAGCAGGTTTACAACCAAGTTTGTCTGCTTCCTTCAGCAAATCTAAAGTGCATTTCATTTAGGATACGAAAATACCTTCTTTCTTTCTAGCCACCTCCATTCCAAGGAAATATCTCAGTTCACCTAAGTCTTTTACTTCAAATACATGCCTTAGTTGCTTCTTGAGATTCTCAACTTCTTTGCTACTATTCCCTGTGATAATAATATCATCCACATACACAATGAGAATTGTCCTTTTTACATCTACTTCAAGTTTTGTAAATAGGGCATGGTTTGTTTGTCCTTGTTTGTACCCAAGCTGATTTAGAGTATCACTAAACCATTTGAACCATACTCTAGGGGACTACTTAAGGCCATATAGTGATTTCTTTAGTTTATATACCTTCCCCTTTGTATCCTTAGTCTCAAAACCAGGTGGTATCCTCATACAAATCTCTTCTTCCAAGTCACCATTCAAGAAAGCATTCTTGATATCCAACTGGTGCAATTTTCAATCAAGATTGACTACTAATGAGAGTAACACCCGTATAGAGTAACATAGCTACTGGGACAAAAGTCTCCTCGTAGTCAAGTCCTTGAGTTTGTGTGAAACCTTAGACTACTAGTCTAGCCTTATACATGTCAATGCTCTCATCTGACTTATACTTACCTGTAAATACCCACTTGCTATCAACAATCCTCTTGCCATCAAGTAGTCTCACAATATCCCAAGTGTTACTGGTTTCTAAGGCCTAAATTTCATCCATAACTACTTCCTTCCATTTTTCATCTTATAGTGCATGATATATATCTCTAGGGATCTCAATTTCATTAATGCTAATAGTAAAAGCCCTAAACTAAGGAGATAGGTTTGAATACCCCAAATAATTAGAAACAAGATGTTTAATACATGATCTCACCCTTTTTCGTAATGCTATTGGGATATCTAAGTCATCAAATCTTGTAGATTCCATTATTTCCATAACATCAACATCTGGACTTATCTCCAGATTGGACAATGGGCCTTGCTGAGGATCACGGGGCCTTCTAGAATAAACCAATGGTGGTTTTTCAGGAGCCTGGCCTTCCTAGACTTGGTTGTTTTTATCTTCCCCTTGATAAGGTACCAAGCTTTGGGTAGGAATAGGAACTATTTCAGTAAGTGGTTTAGTAGGAACTATAGGAACTATTTCAGTGGGAGAAGTAACAAAAACAATAGAAAGAAGAGAAAAAGGTAGGAAGTGAACAAGTGAGAAGATATTTGGGGAATTCATGAGTTGGATGTGGAATTCTAGTTTGTTTAGCAAGAATACATTGCTCACAATGAAAAAAAGGGCTTTTCTTATTGATGAAGAGAGAAGGGTACAAAACTTTAAGATAATTAAAGCTAGGGTGCCCTAAACGTTGGTGGCATAACATGACTTCAAAATCTAAAATAACAGACAAGGAGGATCGAGTGAGTGATGAAGATCCAAGAAACTGACAAGTCCTTGAGATATGATAGAGATCACCTTTCTCCTCAGTACTGCCAATCATTTTCCCCGAATATAGGTCCCGAAATTCACAATGAGAAGAGAAAAATGTTACTAAACAACTCCTCCCTCTAGTTAGTTTGCTTACTGATAACAAATTACATTTCAAATCAGGCACATATAACATTGATTTTAGGATTAAGCCTACCAAAGATATTGTCCCTTTCCCTTGAGCCAAAGATGTTGTACCATCAGCCATGGAGATGGTTATACCCTGATCACAAGACTCGTAGGCTGACAAGACCTTGAGTGAACCAGTCATGTGGTCCGAAGCACCTGTATCTATGATCCAAGAATCTGTAGTAAGTCTATGAGAAAATAAGAAGTGTCTAGGTATACCTTGTTTGGCCAGAGATACTACCAGATTGGGATTATCTGTAGCATCAAGTCTAATCACCTTAGTTTGGCTCAATAGTTGTTGTAATACTTCCAACTGATCGGTTAAAAGGCTCAAATTAGTTGGTTTTCTGGTTTCAGATTCTGCTACATAGGCAGATTGGGTTCGCTTCCTCTAGTTCTTTGGCCTCCAATTTGTTGGTTTTCCATGGATCTTCCAGCAAATAGCTCTTGTATGGTATGGCTTATTACAGTGGTCACACCACTGTTTTTCTCTTTGGGACTCTTCTCTAGATATGTTAGGAGTTTTCATCCTTGAGGTAGCCAGGGCTGATGTTTGTGGGTATGCATCATTATTGGAAGACCTTGTTGAATTTAGCATCACTCTCTTCCTTCTTTCTTCCCATCTTACTTCTGCAAACACTTCTCTTATAGATGGGAAAGGCTAAGTCCCAAGTAATCTGCCTCTAACTTCATCTAAATCAAAATTGAGACTATGAAGGAAGTCAAATACTCTCTCTTTCTCTATCATCTTTTTATACTTTATTCCATCTTCAGGACACTCCCAAGTGATTTCATAGAATAGGTCCATCTGTTACCATAACTCTATCAAAGTATTATAATATTTGTAAAAAGGGAGAAAGGGAAGCGGTATTCCCACACGTTTTATTGATACGAATCAAAAATGTTTATACAAATAGTTTCCTAAGAATTCTCCTAAGATTTAGGACTAAATTACATCCCTATTATCTAGATTACAACACTAAAAGATAAATCTAAGAAATAACATAAGATAATACAAAGCAATAAATAAAACAAAATTAATAGGAAGATGATAATTGATAATTATCAATGAATCTCCAAGGCTAGGCTCAGCTCGGCCCGGTCCTGTTTTTATTTCTTCAACACTCCCCCTCAAGCTGGGGAGTGGATATCAGTCATTCCCAACTTGCTCACTAAGGCTTCAAATTGAGTACTATGGAGACCTTTGGTGAGGACATCTGTCACTTGTTGATTAGATGGAACATAGGTGATTTGTAGAATACCTGAGTCCAACTTTTCTTTCAAGAAATGCCTGTCAATCTCTATATGCTTAGTCTTGTCATGTTGAATAGGATTATGAGCTATGCTGATAGCTGATTGATTATCTCCCAACAATTCGATTGGCTTTGTCACTGGAATCTTCAAGTCTTCTATGATAATCCGAAGCCATAATAGTTCACACACACCCAAGGCCATGGCTCGAAATTTAGCTTCTGCACTTGATCTAGCAACCAACCCTTGCTTCTTACTCCTCCAAGAAACCAAATTTCCTCTTAGGAATATGCAATATCCAGTTGTCAATCTCCTGCTCACAAGAGAGCCCCCATAATCAGTATCGGTATACCCTTGGATCCTTAGGTCTCCCCCTGAAGTGAATAGAATCCCTTTGGTTGGAGTAGCTTTAAGATAATTCAGAATCTTTCTCACGGCATGCATGTGTTCTTCAGTAGGGTTATGCATAAATTGGCTTACTAGACTGACTGCAAAGGATATGTCAAGCCTAGTATGTGAAAGATATATCAATCTCCCTACTAGGCATTGAAATCTTCTTTTATCTACTTCTTTGTTGCTTCCAGTACTAGCCCCCAATTTTATATTTGGATCAACTGGAATTTTTGACCATTTTCCTCCTAACAATCATGTTTCAGAAAGTAGATCAAGTACATATTTTCTTTGGGATAAGAAGATACCTTCATTTGAGTGCGCTACTTCAATGCCCAAGAAATACCTCAATGGACCCAGGTCTTTTATTTCAAATTCCTGGGGCTAGATTTTCCTTAAGACATCCTTGTTCATGTAAATCATTCCTTGCTACCACTATATCATCCACATATACCAGTAGTGTTGTCACCTGATTTCTTGTGTGTTTGATGAATAAAGTGTGGTCCCCTCGACTCTGGCGAGACTCCACAGATAACATAGCCTTTGAGAATTTACCAAACCATGCATGTGGGGATTGTTTGAGGCCATACAAGGCCTTCTTGAGTTTACACATGTGGTTGGTTCCTATGTGCTCTTGCTTGAATCCGGGAGGTATATCCATGAAGACTTCTTCTTCTAAGTCGCCATGCAAGAATGCATTCTTGACATTAAGTTGTTGAAATTTCCATTCATAGGTAGATGCCAATGCTAAGAGGATTTTAACAGTTTTCATCTGGGCAACAAGGGCAAATGTTTCCAAATAATCAATGCCATAGGATTGAGTATAGCCCTTGGCAACCAATCGTGCTTTATACCTATCAAGTAATCCATCAGTTTTGTACTTTAGATTGAAGATCCATCTACATCCCATCGGTTTTACATCCTTTGGTCTAGTTACCAATTCCCAGGTATGGTTCTTTTCTAGTGCCTTCATCTCTTCCATCATGGTTGCTTTCCAGTTGACATCTCTCATGGCTTCCTCTACGGATTTGGGAATAGCAATTGCATCCAAAGAAGTCAAGAAGCTTTTATGGACAGGTGATAGGCGATGGTAGGATAAGTAGTTGGCCAATGGGTGTTTAGTACATGCCCTAACTCTTTTCCGAATAGCAATGGGAAGGTCGAGGTCTGTATGCTCCAAGAACGTTGAGTTTGGGTTAGGATTGCTGGATGTGGGGTTCTCACCTGGTGTGCTATCCAAACTTAGGTTCAGAGTTAATGTCAAGTATGGCTGAGGATCACCAATGGACTGCCGTCTCTTATAGACATAGGGAGAGCCTTTGTACCTAATAGTATCAACATGTCCAGAACCTTCCTCCTCCCTAGGAGAATTGGGTAAGATTGGAGAGGCAGGAACTGAAGGGCGAGAGAAATCAGTGCGTAATGGTGTTGTTCCAAGGGTAGGGTTAAGATTTTCCCAATCTAGGTCAGGTTGATCAATGATGGATGGTCTGACTAGGGTAGACTCAAAGAAAGACTGGGATTCATTGAATGTGACATCCTTAGAGACATATAATTTTCAAGATTCAGGATGATAACACTTATACCCCTTTTGAGTAGGAGAATACCCAAGAAACACACATTTAAGAGCTCTAGGGTCCAATTTATCCCTGTGAATTTTAAGGATGTGGACAAAGCAAACACACCCAAACACCTTTAGGGGCAATAGTGAATGGTGATTTATTTTAGGAAAAAAGGTCATTAACTTTTGAAAATGACTGAGGCCATTAATAACCCTAGAAGGCACCCTATTGATGACATATGTGGCTGTCAGAACTGCTTCCCCCCAGAAATATTTGGGCACATGATGGTAATAAAGGATGCTTCGTGTGACATTGAGAAGATGCCTCATCTTTCTCTCTATCACCCCATTTTGTTGGGGAGTATCAACACAAGATGACTCATGAACAATGCCCTCCTTCTGAAAATAGTTATACAAGTGGGTGTTAAAATAATCCCGGGCATTGTCAGTGCAAAATCGTTTGATAAGAGTGCCAAATTGGGTATGGATTATTTTACAAAATGAGGGTAACATTGATCCTATGGCAACCTTTTCTTTTAGAAGAAACACCAAACACATGCGTGTGCAATCATCAATAAATGTAATGAACCCCTTTGCCCCAGAATAATTAGGTATTTTGGATGGCCCCCAAACATCATAATGAACCAAATGGAATGGCAAAGAAGCCAATTTATTGCTAATAGAATAAGAAACTCGATGATGTTTTGCAATAATACATTCATTACATTGAAAATTGCTAGGATCTAAGGAATTGAATAAAGACGGAAACATTTGTTTTAACACAATAAATGAGGGATGTCCTAATCTAAAATGATGAAGCCATATAGCAGAAAGGTTAGAGGCAGACTAAGAGGAGGAGTAGGCCAAACTATGTTGCTTCCTTATAGAGCCTTCACCCTTCCCATCCAAGATGTAGAGCCCATTGTGAACCCTAGCCACACCAATCGTCTTCCCCGTGCCCTTGTCTCGAAACTTACACGTGTGGTGAGAAAACATCAAAGCAATTTAAATCATTGGTTAGTTTGGTAATAGAGATCAAACTTGTTGTTAGGCTTGGGACATGAAGAACTTGGTTAAGTGGCAGCCAAAAAAGTAATGATACTTTGTCTTTTCCTACTATAGGGATAGTAGTACCATTGGCAATTGTGATTTGTTTAGTGGGTTCAAGAGCTTCATATGTTTCAAAAAACTGAATGTTAGGGGTCATGTGATCGGTAGCTCCCAAATCTAGGATCCATATGCTATTCTTATCAGTTTTAGAAGCAATGAAAGACTCAAAGGAAAGGTTACCTTGCTGCACCAAGGAGCATGAGGCTCCATCTTGGAACATCTGAAGGAAAGCTTTTAGTTTGCCTAATTCCTCTAGATTCAGTTGTGTAGATTCTTCTACTTTTGAAATATCTTTCTTTGTTAGATAAATAGCCTTGATGCTGCCTCATGTTATTGAATCCTCATATCCTGCTTAACACAACCTCCTTTCCATGTAGCTTAAAACAGGTTTCTCTAGTGTGCCTTGTCTTCCTACAAAACGTGCACCACTGTCCCTCACGATTGGAGGTTCGGTTCTGACCCCCAGGCCTATAATCCAACCTTCTAGGAGCCCGGTACGTTGTTTTT
This sequence comes from Diospyros kaki, assembly GCA_036245055.1. Classification (NCBI taxonomy): domain Eukaryota; kingdom Viridiplantae; phylum Streptophyta; class Magnoliopsida; order Ericales; family Ebenaceae; genus Diospyros; species Diospyros kaki. Next base: position 23,733,465 of record BSEG01000012.1, read on the forward strand.
CCAGATTTGTTGCCACCTCCATCTTGCTTGCTAACCAAGGTCGATCCTTCTGTGCTATGGACAGAAAGCATGGCAGATCTTCTATTCTCTTCACTCCTAACAATAGCAAAAACTTCATTTAAATTAGGTAACTTATCCTTACCAAGGACTTGTACTCAAAACTGATCAAACTCGGGATTTAGGCCTGCTAGGAACTCTACTATCCGGTCTCGTTCAAGGATTCAATTGAGAGTGGCAGTGTCCTCTTGGCATACCATCTTAATGGCTTGATATTGATCAAGCTCTAACCAAAGACCTCTCATCAGATTGAAGTATTCAGTGACAGTTGCATGGCCTTGTTTGGTACCATTGATCTTTGATTTAACATCAAAGATCACTGATGCATCCCTGACTTGCGAGTAGGTCTGCTATACGACCTCCCAAACTTCACAGGCAATATTAAGGAACATGAAGTTCTTGCTAATCTCCAGCTACATCGAACTCCACAACCATGACATGATGCGGGAATCTTCTACATCCCATGTATTGAAGCTAGGATCGTTAGCTGCTGGAGGGTTTGCTAACAGGTGGCTGCTTTTTCCTCGCCCTTTAAGAAGTGTTTTGACCAACTGAGACCATTGGAGGAAGTTCCTACCATCTACCTGATAGGATGGATGAATGCCTAGTAACTCTCCAGCAATAAGGGGCTGATCCAATGGAAGGATGTCTCCAGTGGTGACTGTTGGAGTTGGATTTGTTGTTGTTGAAGTGTCTGACATGATGAATGAGGGAAATAGACAGTTGAACACAAAGATATGAACACAAAGGAACACGAACATGACTGGAAGGCACGAACACGAAGGATTTCGACACCAGGGATGGGCTTAAAAGACGTCAGAGGATAAATCTAGAGGAGCTAGAAGCGAACGACCGGTGGACCGCCTTCACGCACCGACGCATGGCGGCGCGTGGGGTTCCGGTTGCCGGTGATTTTTCTGGGGTTGGCCGATCTGGAGATGGCGAACCTAATGGTGCTAGGGGTGCTGCAAGATGATGGCCGGACAAAGGAGTTCCGACTTGAACAGTGCAATGAAGGCACTTTGGAAGAACGAAGTGGCTGTACAATGAAGGCACAAGGGTTTATTGTATCAACCTATTAACGAGGCTCTAATACCATGTAGAAAGGGAGAAAGGGAAGCGGTATTCCCACACGTTTTATTAATACGAATTAGAAATATTTATACAAGTAGTTTCCCAAGAATTCTCCTAAGATTTAGGACTAGATTACATCCCTATTATCTAGATTATAACACTAAAAGATAAATCTAAGAAATAACACAAGATAATACAAAGCAATAAATAAAACAAAATAAATAGGAAGATGATAATGGATGATTATCAATGAATCTTCAAGATCCGACCCGGTCCTGTTTTTATTTCTTCAACAATATTCAATAATAAAACTAGTACCTTGCCTTACTGTTCGAATAGCAAATCAAACCTAAAAACACTGAGCAGTGCTTTCCATGTCAAAATATATTTCTTGTACCACTTCCCAAATCTCCTTAGCTGTCTTGTAAAATAGGTAGGTCCTTCCAATCTTTGGCTCCCAGGAATTAACCAACTAGGCCGTGACAATAGAATTATACGCTTCACAAATGCCATAGGTTGTTGAATTTGCGCTAGGCTTAAGGACTGCTCCAGGGAATTGACCTTTTCCCAATCTTTGCGTCCTAATTTTGTGCTAGCCTCAAACCTATTATCATCATCAACTACACCTTATAGGGTTGGTGACACAACATTTGTAATGTCAATTAACTTCTAAAAGTCACATTGCCAATGCAAATCCAAGCAAAAGAATAATATGGTAAAATTTTATGCAAAATTAAAAATCCTTACAACACAAACCCTTTCAAAGCACCATTAGCCAAAATCTAGAAACCTGCCAAGATAAATAGAGAACTTATACAATTTATCCATTTCAAACCAAATCACATTAATAACATAAATCTAAACATCCAAAAACACATCATAAACTTTCTCTACACCCAGTTTACAAATTAATCCTAGAAATTGTCTTTTTGACAAGAGCCTAAACCTTTGTTAGCCACCTTAATAGTAACAAAAAGAAGACTCACCAAAGGCACTTTGTGACTTGAAGATAACACTTCCAAGCATCAGCTTTAGCCAGACAATACCTTAGCTAAAATCTTCTAATGGTTGGTAATCAAAGTACTTGCAAAAAATCCTTCAACTTTATAGAAGCCATTATATTGGGCAAGAGAGCAACAAATGAGGTATTCAGGCTCCTCTCAAAACTACCAAAGGGGTACATAACTCTTTAAGTTGTAGTACTGTCTCTGTTCCACATCATTCTCTACAAGGCTTCCATCTCCTTAGCTCCTACTCTCTAAAATAGGCCTTTTCACACTCCCTTCACTCTTTAGGTAAAAAATTATAATCCAACCCGAAAAGTATGAGTCTTCATTCTCCCACCTCAAGATAAAGATTTTCATGGAGCTCCACAATGTCACCACAAGTCTCATCCTCACTGGCAACCTAAACCCATCTATCATCAACTTTCTTAAGTGGTCCATCTCCTAGATGCATTACCCATCTAATGAAAACATTTCTAAACCTAGAAAGATGATTAACATTTGTGCACTCATTGACTCTAAGATGAAGAGCCTCTTTATTCCAGATCTTTGAAAACTTCTTCAGCAACTGCAGTTGCCTAGTTAGACAAAATATGGGAAAGACATCTATCTCATACCTATCTACCAACCCATGACCATGTATTGTTAAAACTTAAAAAGAATAATGGATAACTAACTTCTAGATTGAATAATTACAAGGACACCTGTATACCGTACCTTGCAAAACCAAAATCACCAATCTTCAGTTGAGGGACTTCTTCATTATTGGACTTGGACAAAAGAAGGTTCTGCAAGTTCAATAAATATAAGCAAGAAGAAGAGTACCAGAATGTGATAAATTCATGTCAGTGCCATGATTCATTTCGAATTGAATTGGATTACAGTTAAATTTTTAGTCATGTCTGAGGAAGACCTGTAAAAGAAGCCAAAAGCTAGGATGCAAAAGTCAGAAGGCCCACGCCCAGATTCCAAGTTAGACAACTATAACTAATTTGAACTTCGGGTGCGTGTGCGTGTGCGTGTGCGTGCGTGCGTGTGTGTGTGTGTGTGTGTGAGAGAGAGAGAGAGGGGTACAATATGCTGAGAAAAAACCATACTTGGGGTTTCAAATCTCTGTGAATGACATGGTTTTCATTAAGAACTTGCAGTCCTGCAGCTGAAGAAAAGAAGGTTCAAACAAACGTGTTATTCAAACATAATCAGAGCCAATACCTCCAAAAATAAAAATAAAAATAAAAGCATATGAGCGTAGAGCACCTAATTGGTTCATGAAGTGCCTGGCAAGAGCTTCGGAGACTTTGCCGCGGCGATGAATGTAAGCAGCAAGGTCACCGCCATTACAATACTCCAGAACGAAGTAGATTGTGTCCTCACTCTGCAATCAAGTCTTGATTTCAAGTTATTGAAACAAAAGGAGGATTAGAAAGGGGACAGAGAGACAGAAAGCAGAACCCGGATGACATCAAAAAGGCGGATAATGTTGGGGTGACGAATGTTGGTGAGTATAGATATCTCTTTGAGGAGATTGTCACCAAGCTTTTTGTGGGCGAGGTAGAGCCGCTTCGTGTCAATCTCCTTCACCGCCACCTCCGCGCCGGACTGCAGGTGCCTTGCCCGCCACACCACCGCAAAAGAGCCTGAACCAATTCTCCGCTTTAACATGTACTTCCCCCCTACTACTACCACTGGCCTCTCTGCACTCTCATCGCCCGCACCCAAATCCATTACTCTTTTTCTTCAATCAAGGCTTCGATGATGATCATCGAACGATGAAGTTGCCGCCGGCGGAATTGAAGGCCACTCGGAGTGGACCTCTTCTTCTCTTCTTCTTCTTCTCGTCACGCCAACCTGCCCTGCTCCTGCCCTGCTAGCATTGCCGGAAGCCTGGAACTGGGAGACTTTATTTTTGGTTTTCTTTTTTCTTTTTCTTTTTTTTCACCCCGCGGGAGTGTTGGATAAAGGAGGCTTTATTTAGCAAATACCAAATATACACTTCCTTTATCTGAACTGAAGCTCTAAAGATAAACAAATCAATTTTGAAAACGCATTCAGAAAACCACCTCCAAATTTTTAGATTTTTATTCATAAATTTCTTTTCCTATTTATTCATTGTTGAATAAATTGTAAGCTCGGTTTCTTATTTATTTATGTATTAATGGTCCCTAATTTCTTCATAAAATTGGGAAAAAAATAAAATTTAAAAAATGATAAAAAATCAAATCAAATGACTTAAACTACTAAATGGTCAAACTTTAAAAGAATAGTCAATTATAGTTTGACAATTTTAAAAATTACCCAAATAGTTTGATCTGAATTTTCAATATTAGTAAACTATCACATCAACTATCTGCAAAAACTAAGTTTTCCATAGTTTAAATTTTTTATTTCATCACAAAATTATGAATTTTAATTGTTTGTAAAGTAAAATAATAAATTCACAAATAAATAACCAAAATATCATTAATTTTTTTGTTAGTCTCATTAAAAAGTAAAAATATCATTTTTGTTGATACCTTTCTTATTTTTATTAGTAATTATTAATTGTTACAGTTGAAACGGGTAAAATTGTTCAAAGCACACCCTTATCTCTCACTTCTTAACAACAAAACTCATGTTTTTGTCTCTTCTAACTTTCTCTCCCACTTCTAATTTTCTCTTTTTTTTATTTTTTTTTTCTTTAATTCTTTCTTTTCCCTCTCATTTTAGTCACCTTCACTAATAAGCTCTTCGTCGCTACTTGGTTCCTTCTCCTTTGTCGTGGCACTGCCATCAAATTGGTTTTTCAAAACTCATCTCGACCAGAAACTCTAATTTTCTTCCTCTACTTCTCTCATTCTCTTCTTTTCCTTTATTTATTTATTTTTTTGCTTTATTTCCTGCATCGTCTGTTGCTCCCCGTGGTTGATCCCTAAGCCCTTTTATAAGTGAGATCATGGCCCAAAACATCCCCCCCACTGCCATTTCAGCCATCACTGCCTAGGGTTTTTTACTAAAATAATATTATTTTTAAATAATATTACCTAAATTGTATTAGGGCGAACTTATTTATCAAAAGAATAATAAGATTGCCTATCAAAACTCTCGATCGTGTGTTTAAGACTATCAACTAATTCTTATATTTTCATCTTAATATAATTTTCAAAGTAAAAACAATTAACTAGCCATTATAATTTGTCAACAATTCTGTAAGAATTGTCAATCAATTTATTACACTGCCAACTTGTTGTTGTTGAGATAGAATAATCAAAATTTGTCTGTTATGAAAATACTGTTGGTTTACATAAATCTCATCATATGCGTAACAGAATAAAATTTAATTTTTAAGTATTACGTTTTTTAGAAGTTATGGTTTACAAAAATTGAAGGCAAAAACAAAAGAATACCTCTTGATAAAGTTTGATTTCACTATTAGGTTCTCCACTGTATAATCCTCTCAAGTGTAAGATGCCGACTCAATCTACCTAAAATCACTTAGATCCAAGAATCTCAAGAGAAGAAGAAGTTGAAATTTTCTCAAAATTTCTAACTCACTTTTGGATTCATTCACACACTTCTTCAAGAGTTCTCTCAACTCTCAAGTGTTCCAAGAAAGTATAAATGAAGAATTAATGGAGTTATTTATAGAGTTTCAACGTAACCCTATTCTTTTAATGAGTTGGGCTTCTCAAGTCCATTCGATTTAATGTTATTGGGCTAACCTCAATCTATTGGAGTTTAATTGTGTTAAGTCCAATTCAGTAGTGTCATTGGGCCAATCTTAATGTGCTACAAAAAGTCAACCCAATTAATAATTAAATAATTATATTTGCAATATAATTTTTCTTATTTATCTAATAAATAAATACAATATTATTACTAATTTTAAAACTATTAATTTATCTTTCTTCTCTTTGAAAGTGATTTCTTTTAGGTGGGACTTCTTGGATTCATAATCAAATTGGCAATGAAAATAATCAACTATTAATTCTCATAAATCATGAGTGACATCTAACAATATGTCATGATTATCTAATTTATTGTGAAGCATATATTGTGAACATTTTACTATAATACTATGCAATATAATCCTTCTATCATCTTATATCTTGACAAAATATGAGATTATGGTCAGCAAGCCGAATCTCTTAATCTTGTCATATGACTAAATTCAAAATCAATCTTGACTAATTATAACACAATCTTATAAAACACATTCCATCGTCATATTACCTCGCCCAAGGATTTATCATCAAGTAATTATTGGATCACATAAGATATCCTTCTTATAAATCTTGAGGTGATAGATTTTATGTTTGATGCACACATACCTCATGTATCATTGAACTAGGAACATAGATACGTATGATTATTCCTGATTTCAACAACTATATAATATCGTTGATATCATAATCCACGAATACATAGATATCCATGTTATCTCAAGTCTAAGGACTAGTTGAACATCTGCAGGTAACATTAAATCATTGATGCATGAGATATAACGCATGTGATTTAATGTTAATAGTCTCGTTCAGTGAACTCGTTCTTATAACGAGCACCCACTCATCTTCTTTCTATATCTCATATAGAATGGCACGAGACTCAACAACCTTATCATTCAGTATCTCATGATGCTTTGCCTTTGATATAGTTTTGATGATGAAAAACAATTGTATTTTTGATGATGAAATTATTAATGGTTATTATCTTGATACACCAAATTAAATGAACTCACATTATTTCCCCAAAGTTTTTCATATTAGTTCTCAAGTTTCAAAGATGTTTGGTCAAAGTATTTTCCAATATATACATGTTATTTATGATTTAGGAGATTGGAAAAATAAAGTATTAAATTTCAATTAAATCTCAAAATATTAAAAAATGAAGTTAAGGAAAATTTGTAGCCTCTATCAACTAAGTGGCCATGAATTGTCGACTAAGCCTTAAGCTCTGTGGACTAACATAATCAATGTACTGGTTCTGTCAACAGAAGGCTTCAATCTGTCGACTAAGTCTTATATTGTATTGTGATTCTCTAGACTAACTCATTTATTCTGTTGACTAAGTCTTGTAATTGGCTTGAATATGTCGACTAACTATTTTCTTCTATCGATAGTTTGTGTCTCTGATAGTTTCCAATGACTAGTTTATCTTCTCCAATGGCTATATTTTTTGAATGGGCTCGAGATGCATTATAAATAAAAGATAGATGGATGACTCAAGAAATGCAAGAGAGTTCATTACAAGCATATACAAGTGTTTATTCTTCAAAAGCTTTATTGTTTTATTCGTTTTTCTCTCAAAGTCTTTACATTCATTTTGTATCACTTGTTTTACAAGCCTTGTGATTTTTGAGAGATCTTGTAATCTAAGAGTTTCATCTCTTAGAATCTATTTTTTGTATTACTTCTTGTATTTCCTACATTGTAAGCTAGATGACTTACTTGTGTATAAATAGAAGGTTTGTAATTTCCAAATATTGGACTAGAGGGTCTACTTGGATCAAGTAGGAGGTTTTAGTGAATTGGTTAAAAATCCTTAGTTGGAGCTAAGCTAGTGGATTAGTTTTGCTTTAAGCTGAACTACTATAAATCCTTTGTGCCTTTTATCTTTCTTGCTTTATATATTCTTTAAGCTTTGCATTTGTTATTTTACATGCATTATGTTTTAAATCACTAAAACCTCATTTGGAACAAAAAAAATTCAAGTTATATCATCAAGTTTTAAATCACCCAATTCACCCCCCTCTTGGATGCGTGCCATAGTATTTCAAACCCAACAATTGGTATCAAAGCAAGGTTCCCTCTGTTTTTCATTAGTCTAACAACCTAGGGTTAAAGATCCACAAATGGCACACATTTTTGGCTCATCAAAATTTGAGGGTCAAAGCACCACTCGTCCACCTTGCTTTAATGGTACTAACTTTAATTTTTGGAAAGCAAAAATGCACATCTATCTTATGTAGGATACAAGCCTTATGCAAGTGATTAAGAAAGGGGTTACATTGGCTAATATGGAAAATATGGAAACTTGGACAGTGAAGGAAAAAAGAGATATGGAGATAAACATAAGAGCCATGAACACTTTGTTTTGTGCTCTTTGCGTTAAAGAGTTCAATCGAGTCTCAACATGCAAAATGGCCAAGGGAGATTTGGGACAAATTGGAGGTTACTTATGAAGGCACTAGTCAAGTCAAGGAATCAAAGGTAAATTTACTAATTCATGAGTATGAACTTTTTTCTATGAAATCTTGGGAACCTATTAATGAGATGCTTACTAGGTTTAATAATATTGTCACAAATTTAGAGGCTTTAGGAAAAACTTTTTCAAATGGAGAGAAAGTTAGAAAAATCCTTAGAAGTCTACCCAAGGAATGGGACCCCAAAGTCACATCCATTCAAGAGGCTAAAGACTTAGATAACTTATATGTTGATGATTTGATTTGATCTCTCATGACTCATGAGATCATGATGAAAAGAGATGATAATGAGATAAATAGAGATAAGGATCTTTTCTTCAAAGTTTCACACTCATCTAGTGATGATGATGATGAAGATGATGATGATTTAATGATAATTACTAGGAAATCCAAAAGGTTCCTTAGTAGGAAAAAGTTGAAAGAATTGGAAAGAATAAACCTAAGGAAGAAAAAGGATAAGCTTGAAGGGTAGATGTAACACCCGAGATTTTTGTTTCTTTTCTTTCTCAGTTCAAATATGTAATATCCAAGAACTTTAAATTGTGATATATATACCAGGGATCTTTAAGTTCAGATGTATGATGAAATGAGGCATTTTCAAGGGATTGTGAAATTCATGATTATGGATTTCAAATAAAACTCCAATATAGCTTTGAATCATTTTAGTGTACAAACCTTATTTAAATCAAAGTCTTTGTTAAGTAAGTCTTCTCCAAGTCTTTGATAAGTCTTAAGTCTTCTAAGTTTTTGTTAAATCTTCCCCAAGTCTTTGATAAGTTTTCTCTAAGTCTTCCCAAAGTCTTTAATAAGTCTTAGCTAAGTCTTCCCAAAGTCTTTGATAAGTCTTTTCTAAGTCTTCTCCAAGTCTTTTGCTTAGCCTCCAAGATTTCTTATCCTCTAAGTTTGGGACACTTGGCACTATTTGGTTGGGAAAACATGGAAGTAATGATGAGTCCCAAATAATTACGGTGACACATGGCATATTATGATTTGTCGGGTAATTCTATAAATAAGCTTGAAATCTAACTTCCCAAGCCATCTCAAAATTGTGTGAGCCAAATCCAAGTTACTTTGAAATAAGGGCTTCACAACCACTTGATGCTTACAACATACATCAAACCAAAAACATAAATCCATACTTTTAAACTTCAAAATATTTAAACTACCATTACAAACAAAACTCAAAGCCTTCTTCATGAGCTAGCATACATCAACCATTTAAAACTTCTTTCCCCTTGGAGCTTTCAACACCTACAAAGTGGTCCAAAATGATCTTATGAGCTATTGCTCAGTAAGGGAACAATGTAAAGTAAATGAGAGCATAAGTAATCATGTAATGCAAGATGTAATGCAAATATGGGTATTCATCCTAGCCTTCACAACCTTTCAAGGTGGAGTCTTCAACCAACCCCTTTCCCAAACTCCTAGTCCTCCATTTGGCCAAAGGTCCACTAGAGCACACAAATGCACATATGCTTGCAATCGCATGAAACTCATAAGCAAACACTTACTAAGCATGCAAGACCGCCATCCATGGGGTCATCCCTTACCTTAAACTTCTTTAAAGATCCCACAACCTTTGGCTTCCAAGACTTATTTGCTTTCAATCCTTTAAGAAAATCAATCTTTGATAATTAAAACTATTTTCAAGACTATGGATTGAAGAAACTAAAAGGCTTTCTTTCTTTAAACTCAAGGCTTACCTTTTGCTCTACACTTGAGCTTCTCCTCTTCTTCTTCTTCAAATTCTCTCGACAACAGGTTTGGCCTTCTCCTCCTCTCTTCTATTTATATTTCTTCTCTTTTCTTATTCTTAAATTTCTATTTTCAACTCAAGATTTAATCTGAACCCTTGGATCTTATGGGATTAGGAGAACAAATCTCCACCCTTCATTACAAGCACAATCCATGTGCTTAAAATCTTTTAATCTCATCCATTGATCAAATAGGATTCAATCTCTACCCTAGAGAAGAAACACAATCCTTATCCAAAGAGAAGATGAAATCTTGACCTCTAATTTCTGTATCCAACAAGATCTCCACCATCCATTTCCTTTTATTGGACTCCATGCATATACCTATATATATATATATATTTGGCAATCCATGCCAACTCCAAGAATTAATTTGAGCCCTTAGATCTTGTTTTCCTTCCAAGACTAATTCTCAACCATTGGATTTCTTGAATTTCCAATTTCTCACCACATATTTAAATGGGACTATTTTCATATATATCACATTGAAAGACACATTTCACATGATTTCCCACTTAATTTAATGAGACTATTTTCTATCATAAATGCATGACAATTTTTTATTTTCTTTTCCATTTTCCTTTTTCACCATAATGATTGCCTTCATTAAATGCTAGAGTGACTCTTTTCTTTTCCCTTTTGATTTATTTTAATCACTCTTTCTACTCAAAATATCCACACACACACATACATACATACATATATATATATACATTTCCCACAAAATAATTTACACCTCTATTCTCAAAAAAATTTGCCAAGTGTCAATATTTGACACCTACTTGGCTCCCAATCCTTAATCTTGAGCATCCATTATTTCTCCATAAATCAAATAAAATTAAATCCTTCACATGAAATTTATTTACACATTTCCACCCATAATAATTCACCTTTAATGGGATATTATCCAAATTACAATATTACCCTTCTCGAGGCATCTTAAATATTTATAAGCTTCCATCGACCAAACAGGGAAATTTTGGAAAGCCACATACCTCTATTTTCATAATTTATTTAATTAAATTCACACTCACACATAGGAAGTTATAGTAACTTCCAAAGATAAACCTTCAAGGTGAGAGTTCTTAAAAAAAAGCTTGGTTTTATTGTGAGAATTTCTACTTCATACATGGTTTATTGCGGGTGGTTTAACCCTATACTTGATTTTGTTGTATACAAATGGTTTGACTTGGGATAGGTTGATTTCATGTGGATGGTTCATCAAAAATATTTATTTACATATGCATTGAGATGCGTACATTGAAATGTCATTTTATGTAATGCATTATTACATGTTGTGGTTTTGGTATTGGCATTTTATATGTTGTCCATGTGGGATATGGGATGTCAACCTAGGATGTAGCCCTTGAGTAATAGCACTAGGGATGTGTGTCAAAGAGTAATGCCCACTTGCAGCGGGGGCTGAGAGTGGACACCACCCCAACGAGTCCACAAGTGGCGGGGCTGAGAGTAGACACCACCCCAAGTTCCTTTGAGTGATAACATTATTTCCAAGGTGGATGTTGATTCCGGGGATAGTGCTGATGTGATCCTTTTGTGGCCAGGGTTGTGTTGAGATCCATAATGCTTTTGAGTGGGAACGTAATGTCTGACATGATAGTGGGGTGATACCCGGGTTCATGCGTGGTCGCTAACTCTCCTAAGAAGGATTGTGTTACGTCAATGTGTTAGTGTGGTTATGTTACCTTTAGAGAGATTATTTTTTCCTAAGGTATAGGTTAAGCGCCATGTGAGATTCTCTTAGGTTGGGACATGTCGGGATTGTTGGGAAAGATTTAGGTTGAGTGTATGTTGAAAAAAAAAATATGTTCCCAAAATCTCGAGTTAACGCATGCTTGGGAAAAAGCATTGGCATGAATCGCCCCGAATTCAATCAAATCATGTCCATGTATCATTTGATGTTCAATTGAATCCTAGAAATTCGAGGCAAGTGGATGCGAGAGTGACATTAGTCTTCCCTTTGACTTAATAGTCAAAGCAAAGACTGAGGGGCAATTATTGTGCCATAGAATTCATAAGCGTCTACTTAGGGGTATTTTGGTCAATAAGCCCTGGGTGGGCGAACCCTAAAAGTGATCCCGAGCTGGGACGTGTTTCCTAAGAAGAATCTATGAGCAAATGGCTAAAGAAGCATGAATAATGGCAATGTGGTAAATAGGCATAGTTGGAGGGGCAAGGTAGTCCAAGGGAAGGATGGTTATAAAAGAGAGGCAAAATGGGCAATTGGGGTCTTTTTCTTGGAGTATTTTGGAGCTCCCTGCCAAGACCTCTCCGAGAGAGATTTTCTTCTCTCGGAGAGGATCCTTCCTCTCGGCAAGTGGCGGAAGCCTCTTAAAAAGGCTCCTTACTCTTAGTGACTTTCCTCTTGGAAAACCCAACTTTCTCGGTAAGGACCATTGGCTCTCGGTAAGGCAAGGTTGCCTTTCGGGGGCCATAACAGCTCTCTCGGCCAGAGTTGTAGCCCTTTCAGTAAAGCAGTAGCAACCCTTTTGGAGAGGGTTACAGTTCTCTTAGCGATGACTCTCCATGGCCATGGCATTGCTTTCTGCAAGGCAGTAACAGCTCTCAACTATGGCTGTAGTTCCCTCTCGGGGACAACCGACTTCTGCGCGGAAAGCCTTCTTCTGGCAAGGCCACGACCACCCTCTTGGGAAGACTTCTTGTAATATCTCAAACTTTAATGAATGAATAAGTCGTAATTACACGAGTTAAGGCATTTTTCATGATGCTAAGAAAATTGAAGAGATAGTTTAAAGATTTCAAAATAGTCGAATTGACATAAGGGAATACCCTAAGACGTACATGTCCAAAAAGAAAGAGATATCCATGACAAGCCCCTCTTCAATACTTCACCCAATTCTGTTTTCACAATCATTACCCACGCTAGGCCTTACCTTGGCTATTAAACCCTACCGCAAGTCCAGGATCCTACCATTGCGCTTAAGGTTGTGGAACCATTAATCGGCCCTCGTCATCACCCACGGTGCATGGCACAAGTGATTGGCTTATTACCATCTGCACAATCACTTATGCATCGCACCTGTAGGATGACTCGTGCCTTTGGTCCACACCACAACAAGCTATCATGGTTACACCCCCACTCTTGTAGCGATCCTCTAGCCAAGTTTACTCTCCTAGCTTCAATTTCATTGGGACTTTTCAAATCTCACCATTTCTCAATAGAGCCTCTTACTCTTAGAGGCACGAAACTTTCAGCCATACAAAATCAGGTTCAATCTCAATCCACAATAGACACCTGAGCTAAACCATGCATAATGGTTCCTCTTGTCCTCCTCGGTAAGGACAATACCATGACAGCAATGAATTTCCCTCCACGGTCGTTGCACCTCAAACTTCATAGGCACCAACCTTCATGGCCATTCACACTCAGCCTCGAGGTCCTACCATGCACAATGGTTACCTTTGACCTTCCTGACAACATCTTTTCCCTAACCGCGATGATGACACCACCATGTCATCTCAAAAGATTCACTGCTCCCTGAATCTCATTGGTCATAGCAACTAGCACGACCCCACTCTTAGGTCGCCTTCCACAAATCACTTCGCTATATTTATAGCAGCTGGCTAATTCCCTGGGAGACTCTGGCTTCTCCCGAATTTCTCATACACTAGCTACAACCTACTCACATCACTCGGTGAGCAACCACATGGCTCTTACACCACAACAGCTTCACTAGCCAATTTCTTTTCACAACCATTAACCTTAGACACAAGGTTAATTCTCATCAATTGCCCATACACTACGGCATCCCTTCAGCTGCATCACTCACAGCCATTAGATGATTTCATCACCTCAACACCATTCCTGGAAACCAATCTCTTCCCATAAGCTCTTCCTTTGAGCTCTCTTTACCCACTAGCGACCTCTTAAATTCACCCTCATTTTCCATCTATCCGACTCGATTAGCTCTAGCCAGATCGCCCGGCACATAACCAGCACAACCTGACTCCAGGCACTACTCTTGTAATCATCAGCTACCGCTTTGATTTAAGCTCCACCCACTGGAAATCACCCCTTCCATTTTTGTGGAATTCACACTTTCACTCAATGCCGTAGGACTCATCTTCCTACTCAGGCACCTGCCATCATGCTGGCTTCTTCCGGGTGATTCATCCTGATAGAGTTGTAGCGCCTTAGGAAGTTTATCCCACACTGTTACCTCATGCGCAACTTTTCTTGGGAGAACATCTCAAGTTCTACCCTGACCACATTTCAACTATCATTTATAACCCTCGCTACGGAGTAACACTCCTTCAAGCAGCACAATACTACTCTGACCAACCATCTTTTATCACCTTGGATCTCTTTCTCAAAATTCACCTAGTCTAACCACCAGGATCCGCAACATTTTTATACTAAACGCATACACGACACCAACAAGGCTTTACATCATAGTCCTCGAGCCTCACGCACCCATTATTGCCATCAGGTGTTACCACCTGGTAACTGATCATGTGTCATCAACTGGAAACCCCTCCAGTGCCTCATGAGGATACTTCCTCATTTCGCATCGACACAACCAAGTCTAACACCAGACCGTGCTATTGCAAGCCTTCACGGATTCTAAACCATGCCTTAGCCACACATTCAGCCTACCACAACTCACTTCACTGGATTAGAGATCCCTTTACTCGAAGCCTTCACACGCTTTAATTTCCCCATCTCATGGTTGGCTTCCCACTCGTAAGTCTCGCCCTCCATGACACTTACTTATCATTCTAGAGCCATTTACCGACTCTACCAATCAATCCCATCTTCATGCATTATTGCAAGATCACACTGGGTCCATCATCCCAATTTACTCGATCAACTTCGATCAAATTTAACCACAACTGTGTTAGTATCCTTTAGCAAGGAGCATCGCCACACCTCTTGTTATCACACCATAAGATATCACGATATCACCCAATCGGTTCACAACCTTCTTGCTGCCTTGACACCAAAAGCACTACTGCCATACTTCAACCCTTGTGGAATTTTAGGTCTGGCTCAGGCATAACCTACAACATACCCTAGGTCTTCGACGTCTAATTGTCTCCACTACAGACGGGTTACTCCACGTAGAGGGCTGCAGTCCCTCCTGTGGACTAACCGTCTGTATCCAGTGGTCTTTAGCATTAGATCCGTCACTGATAGGCGTCAACAGTAGCATTATTCCCACACTAGACCCGTTTCTTTTCCCGAGTTTCTTTCTCAAACATCTCATAGATCTTCAGTCCCTCGCCATCTGCATAGTCACTGTGTTGCCCTGTGCTTTAGGTGCGCGCTAACACCTGGTCACCATCATCGTGTCACTCCCATACACTGACCCAACACTGGTTCCCCATCGTGTCGCCCTATGCTTTAGAGAGTCAACACCCAATCATGTGTCACTCCCATACACTGGCCCAACACTGGTTCCCCATCGTATTGCCCTGTGCTTTAGAGAGTCAACACCCAATCATTATTACCGTGTGGCTCCCTTACACTGGCCCAACAATAGTTTCCTACAGCATGGCTCAGGTCCCACTCTGATCTGCTTTGCACCCCATAGTGTGACTTTCAGACTTTTAGTCACACCTCTGATATTGACCCTGACATGACTACCTCGCCACGCTCGCAACCACTATTCTTACCAGGTGTCTTACTCGACAACAAATCTATTGGATCATTACCGCGTTCCACGTTTCCTCCTTAGAACTACTCTAGATGTCCTATCCCTAACAGGAGATTCTCAGTCTCACCTGACCAGATTTCCCAGGGTGTTGCTCCATATCTTCGGTATCTGATCGTCACCTACAGTTCACTAAATTACTCAGGCCCATGGGCCACTTGCCCTCAACGCGAGCCAACTCATTAATCCTCTGTCACACGGTCCATAGCATCAGATCCGTCACATCGAGCCTTGCACCCATAGCATCAAAGCCACTTAAAGCCTTTTGGAGCTATGATGGTTCCACCACCATCTAACCAAAGCCATCTTACTTGGTTAACCTTGCCTTGATAACCTCAAGCTCATATCATGAGCCTCGCTCCTCAGGACTCTACATCTTTTATCGCTTAAGAGACTCTCAAACCACTTCACATCTTGAGACCTCATGATCTTACCCTACAAGATCATACCTCACGGTTCTCATTCAACATTTGAAAGCTCCAACTTTCCATGATAATGGATCCAAATCCATCATGATTCACTTCACCACCTAGCTCATCCCAAAGCTTCATTATCAATGATCTCTCGATCCACAACCGACACTCTAAGCCTACCTCAAGCTCTGGCACCCATAACCATAGAGTACCCACCGTTACCCTCTAGGTAAATTGAGACCTCTCGTCTCTCCTTGCACACTCATGAACACATTCAGTCACTACGCTCGGCCTGGCCTTCTCGCCTGCCTCGCTCAAGCTTCCTTGACTGGGAACTACAAAATTTGGGGCTTCCACATTGCTCACCATGCCCCTGCCCACATGGCATCCAAAGTTAGCATTTCTTGTGCGCACATAGCCCACGGATGTCCTGTTGCCACAATTCACTACCCTCGGCCCACATACCGCTCATACCCTTCATTGGGTGACCTCCGCGTCTCCCGTCAAGGGTCTCATAACCTTAGGCGTCATCTCCTCCCCAAACATCATAATGAGGGTCTATTCACCTCTCATCTCTTGACTTTAGGCGTCCCACCTGACCCCAAGCGTCAATGAGAGTTTAGATTGACCCCTCATCCATCAATCACATGAACGGTCACTTGGCCTTTCACAATTAGGACTTCCAATCCCATGGCTCCCACACGTATATCTATGCATGCCCAACTCTTTTATCCCAAACCTGAATTCCCCTGGATTCCAACTCGACTCACTTGGGATTTCCATCTCACACAAACACCCAATAGGGTCCATTGGCCACATACCTATCCTTTCTTAGGATATACCCCATTTCATCATGAAATCAACTACGGTCCACTCATACCCTAGACACGTCCCCTCCAAGATCGTCATAACGATACAATCACATGACACCATATGCATCCCTCATGCATAACGCACACCCAACTCCCCTCGGAGTCTTTCTACGAACTACCAACGTAGCTTACTCCCTTGACTGGCATATGCTTCACATGCTCGCTCCACCCAGAGCCTATCTATGAGCAACTTTAGCTTACTCCCTTCTCGGAGCTCATCACACAACCTGTTGACAACTTCTTTCTTTGGGCTTCGAGCTAATTTCAACCTTAGCTCACCCTAGTTCAAGCATACAACCCTTAACACACCACCTATGGAAACCACTCCATTTTCTTATACCTGCTTGATCATCTCCCCCAACATAGGGGTGCTCCGCTACTCCCTTCTCGGATTAGATATACTTTGGGCTCTCCTTGTCCCATCATGATTCTTATCATGACTCGACTTTATGTCCCCACACAAGCCTTAATAATTCAATTACAAGGAAATCTTATCCTTGAAACCCTTCACTTACTCCCAAATTTTCTCATTTTGGTTCTCGATTCCAATACCCACACTTGGGCATTTAACCCTTCATTACTCAACCCGTATATCTCTTACGGTATATCATCTCAAACCATGATATTTTCCTATTCCTATATCAGGAATATTCGGGCACTCCATTCGCATAGCCACCAGCTTTAACGCTCCGACCCAACTCCTAGGGTCCTCAGTCACTTGTGGTCTTACTTCCAAGGCCTTCATATCAACCTTCGACCACATTTCTCTAAGCATCCTCCAGTTGATGCTCTAACCACGCTCTGATACCAAACTGTAACGCCCCGCTCCCACTTATGGGTGTTACTCGTGAACAATTACCCGAATTATCCATCTGCCCGGCCTTAGGTGAAGAGTGGACCATGTTTCCAGAGGAAACGCCCTAGGTGGGAACTAGGTTCGTCCTTCCCTTCCTTCAACCCCAGTATTCACTAGCAGAATTGGGCTTCAACTACACCACATTAGATTAAAGAAAACCTCATTCAGACGCCCAATCGCCGTTTTCTCAATTATTTTAAATTCTCTTTTCCGACCAAAAGATTTACCGGGTTCCATAAATCACCATTAAAATCAATCCATTGATTGATTACCAAATTTGGAGGAAAAACTCATCATTTTCAATTTCCAAAATTTCAGCATCATTCTCCAAAATGCCTGAAAAATCCCAATATTTGAAAGTTCCTCCGGGGCCCCAAAAATCAATTTAGAATTTCCCCTTAATTCCATAAAATTCCAAATTTTTAAAAAAATTCAGCTAATGGGACCCATTGGCACCCCCGGGGCTCGCACGGGGCCTCGTGGTGCACTTGCAGCGTGGGCCGCGCATGCCTATCGCGCACCTGCGCGCCCAGCAGCATGCTGCTGCCTCATGCTGCCATTTTCACATCTTTTCTTTTTTTTTCTTCTTCTTCTTAAGCCTTCTAACCCAAAAATTTCCAGAAATATAAACACCCTTAATTTGCATTAAATCTTACACTTTTCTCATTCCAAAGCCTCATCTCACAAACAAAACCCATCTTATTTTTATTTATTACAACATACCTCAACATATCAAAATTTTTCCCTCTCTTAGCTACCATACACAACATGCAAGCTTCATACACATGAAACCAAAATAAAATACAATTTATTTTACATTTCCAACCAAAATACATAGGCTACACAACCTTAGCCTTCTCCATTCATAGCCATTTCTCTCCCATTTTCACCTTTCCCTTGAGGCTTCCAACACCTACATAGAGGTCCAACAAACCTCATGAGCTCAAAAGCTCAGTAAGGGTGCATATGAAAAGTAAATACAAGCATAACAAGTCTATGTAATGGCAAATGCATGCAAGCATGGTTAGGTTATTCCATCCTCACAACCCAACATGGTTTGAGGCATCAACCTACCACTTCTTTCCCACCCCCATGGCCATAGGTCTCATGTACAAGTAAAGCATGCAAAGAGATACATAAAAATTTATGCAACCTACTTACAATACAATGCAAGGCCTCCTCCACATGGGGTCATCCCTTACCTTATTCTTGAACCTTCAATCTTTATTTCAAGAGAGCATCCAACATCATTTCTCCCACCTAGAATGGCATTTCAACAAGCCACTAAATTTTTGCATACAAGCCTATCAAAAAAATAAAGAGAAGAAAGTATACTTGCCTTGATTTCTTCATCATCCTCTCTCTTTCTTTCTTTCTTCTTCATTATTTCCTCACTTCTTCATTTTTTTTCTCCAAATAGCCAAAGGAAGAGAAGACTTCCCTTCTTGCCATTTTATACTAGTTCCCCCATATTTCAAGAATGCATCCTAGCCACTCACTAAAGGCACAATCCATGTGCTTAAGGGAAAACTAAATCTCAACCATCCATTTTGATAAACAAGACTTCTCTCTTGGAGAAAACACAAGAAGCACAATCCATGCCATTTGGTCTTCTTAGATCTCCACCCTTGATCTTGTCTTGAAATCTCAAAAATAGAATTTCTTTTCTATTTATTTAATTTGGTCATTTTTCCCCATCACATGAGAGACCACTTGAATGACAAAAATCATTTCTTTCTCCTTTAAATTAATGGGACTATTTTCGCCCCATCACATTTGAGAGACATAAATACTTTCTTGTGCATTTAAATAAATCTCATATTTTTCAAGGCATTAATGGTGACCATTTACCATTTTCTTTTGGATTTTCTTTAATCCATATAATCATGCCTCTTATTAAATGCTTGAAAGACCAATTAACATTTCTTTTTGCATTTAATTAAATCCTTCTCCAACTCATAAATCCACACATATATATATGCCCCACATTTCTAATATATGCATTTCTCTCAAATTTCCAAGATTATGCCAAGTGTCACTCTAAGACACAAACTTGGCTTCCAATTCTTGATCTTGGTCATCAATGTGGCATTACCACATTAATTCACCATTTTAGGGAAAATTAATTTTTTTCTCAAATAATTTAATATCCATTTCCCTATTTTCCATAATTAAATTTCCTTTATGGAATCACTCCAAATTACCAAAATACGCTTTCATGAATTATTAATCTCATATCTCCACATAAATACAAAATTGAGATTTAATTCACTTATTCACCTAATTCCACATAGGAATTATTTCCAATTTATCAAAATAACCTTTATTAGACTTTACTATCTAAATTACCAAAATACCCCTCTCATAGGGCATCCTCAATCTCAAGGATCCATCACCTCCTCAAGGGTATTTTTGGAAGTTTCACACTTCCTTTCTTATTCTCTTAACACTGGTAACACCGGGTGTTACACAAGGCCTTCCTTACCAATCTTCATACAATCCTTATTACTAAAACCTTTTCTGAAGCAATAGGGGATAAGAATTTGAAGAATGCCATGAAGGCTGAGATGGCAGCCCTAGAAAAGAACCAGACATGGGACCTTGTACAATTGCCTAAAGGAAAGCATTCAATAGGTTGTAAGTGGGTGTATACGATAAAGTATAAATTTGATGGGTCATTGGATAGGTATAAAGCAAGGTTGCTGGCTAAGGGATATACTCAAGTGTATGGGGTAGACTACCTAGATACTTTTGCACCAGTGGCAAAGTTGAACATAGTCAGGCTTCTTCTATCCTTGGCTGTTAACCTAGGCTAGCCATTACAACAATTTGATGTGAAGAATGCATTTTTGCATGTAGATCTAGAGGAAGAGGTTTACATGGAGATACCACCAGGATATGGCCCAAAAACACAAGAAAAGGTAGTATGAAAATTGTGGAAGGCCTTGTATGGACTAAAACAGTCCTTAAGGGCCTGGTTTGGGTGGTTTACAAGTGTGGGCATGGGATATAGGCAGAGCTAAGGGGATCATACCCTATTCATTAACCACTCAGCTATAGGAGGAGTGGTAGTCCTTATAGTGTATGTTGATGACATTGTTATCATTGAAAATGATAAGGAAGGCATGCGTACACTAAGGAATGCTTGATCAGGGAATTTGAAATTAAAGATTTGGGGACATTGAAATATTTTTTAGGGATAGAAGTGACCTACTCAAAAGAGGGAATTTTCTTTTCACAAGAGAAGTATATACTAGATCTCCTCAATGACACTGGATTGCTTAGCTACAAGGAAGCTGGAACTCCTATTGAACCAAATCACAAGCTAGGAGAGGCCTTGAAAGATGATATGGTTGACAAGGGATCCTACCAAATGATGGTTGGGAAGCTAATTTATTTAGCTCATACTCGGCCAGACATAGCCTATGCGGTTGGAGTAGTTAGCCAATTTATGCATAATCCAAGGGAGACACATCTAAAGGTTGTGTATAGGATCCTTCACTACTTGAAAGGAACACCCAAGAAAGGTATTGTATTCAAGAAAAGATAAGCCATAACCATTGAAGCTTACACGAATGCTAACTATGTAGAATCCATGGTGGACAAGAGGTCAACATCGGGCTATTGTACCTTGTTAAAAGGTAATTTGGTGACATGGAGAAGTAAAAAACATAATATAGTTGCTTGGTCAAGGGCAAAGACTAAATTTAAGTCCATGGTCCTAGGGATGTGTGAACTATTGTAACTGAAAATATTGTTCGATGATCTCAAGATTCAGTGGACAACACCTATGAAGTTGTATTGTGATAATAAATCATCAATTAGTATTGCCCACAATCCAATTCAACATGATAGAACAAAGCATGTTGAAGTGGACAAACATTTTATAAAGGAAAAATTGGACAACGGCTTGATTCACTACAAGAAAATTCCTGTTTAGCGACGGAATTTAGTGACAAAAAAGTTCCGTCACTAAAGAGTGATGGAATTTTCGTGCTAATTTTTTTTAAATTTTTTTTTAATTTAGCGACTGAATTAACGACGGAAAGTCCGTCACTAGATTTAGTGATGGAATCTGTGACGCAAAAACCGTCGCTAAAAAAGAAAAGAAATTAAAAAAATAATTTTAAAAGAAATTATTTTTAAAAATTAAATTTTAGTGATGGGTATCGCTAAAAAAGAATTAAAAAATAAAAAAGAAAAGAAAAATAAAAAAATAAAAAAACAACAAAATTAACGGACTGAAAAATAAAAGAGAATAAAAAAAATAAACTTTAGCGACAGGGCACACCTGTCGCTAAAAAATAATTAAAAAAATATAAAAAACGAATTTAGTGACGGGTATACCCGTCGCTAAAAATAATTTAAAAAAATAAAAACAAATTGCGACAGGCTCACCGTCGCTAAAAATAATTAAAAAAATAAAAACGAAATTTAGCGAGGGGAAAGAACCCGTTGCTAAAAAAGAAAAGAAAATAAAAAAAAATAAAAAAAACAACAAATTTAGAGCACTAAAAAGTAAAAGAAAATAAAAAATAAAATAAATTTAGTGACGGGTATTCCCGTCGCTAAAAATAATTAAAAAATAAAAAAAGTTTAGCAGCCTGTCGCTAAAAAGTAATTTAAAAAATAAAAATCAAATACTCGATGCTAAAAATGAAGAGAAAATAAAAACAATGAAAAAAATAAAAAAAACAACAAATTTAGCGTGCTAAAAAATAAAAAAATAAAAAATAAAAATAAATTTAGCGACGGGTATTCCCATCGCTAAAAATAAAAAAAAAAAGTTTAGCGATGAGTGGGTCCTGTCGCTAAAAAGTTAGTAAAAAAATTAAAATGAAATTTAGCGATGGGCTGAACCCGTCGCTAAAGAGAAGAGAAAATAAAAAAATTAAAAAAATCAAAAAAACAAATTTAGCATGCTAAAAAATTTAAAAAAATTAAAAAGAATCAAATTTAGCAACGGGGGTATTTCCGTCGCTAAAAATTAAAGAAAATAAAAAAATTAAATTTAGCGACGGGGATGAACCCGTCGCTAAAAAATAATTAAAATAATTAAAAAAATACAAATTTAGCGACGAGGCTGAACCCATTGGTAAAAATAAAAGAAAATAAATTCAAATTTAAATTCAAATTCAAATTAAATTTTAGCGATGGGCCAAACTTGTTGCGAAAAAGTAAAAAAAATTCAAATTCAAATGAAAATTAAGCGACTGGTTAACCCCACTACTAAAAAAAAAAAGGCAAAAATTTAATTAAAAACTTTACATTAAACATAATATAATTCTATAATGCTAATATGATAATTAATAAAGTTTCCCTTTACTAACATTAATATTAAAAATAATATCATTAAATAAGTTTGAGAAATTTTGTTGTAAATATAATTTTGAAAATATATGAAAGAGAATATTATAAATATATTTTATATAGATCAATAAACAAGAAGACTTCCATATTGATAGCTCGTGTGCGAAACTTAATCATGAGAAGGTTAGGGGTTCGAATCCAATAAAGAGTCTGAGATAATAGCGACGGAGTAATATTCCAGCGTTGTCATGTGGCGAGCATGCAGATCTATTAAAAAAGAATCAAAGGTGCAACTTTGGTAATTCGATTCAAAAGTGCAACACTCTTAATTATTGTTGAGATTAATATCCCAGCGCTGCCATGTACGTATGTGAGGCACTCATGAGGGGAGGCTAGGACCTGACACGTGTTCAATTTTGGGGCATCCACTAAATTTAGCGAAAGAATTTGTCGCTAAAAAAATAACAAACATTAGCTATGGAATAAATATGTCGCAAGAAAAAAAGAAAATAAAATAAAATAACTTGTAATTTCAAAACATAATTTTTACACTTTACAAAATGTGTAAAAATTTGATTTTTTTTTATAAAATATGAAATTCAAACTTTAATTTCACATTTTAGTAATTAAATTTATATTGTTGACGCAATAGTACATAAATTTATGTGTACACAAAAAACGTATTGTACATAAATTAAAATCTAAATGTGCCCTATATACACATATATTTTTTAAAGATATTGATCTTCATTATTGAGTAATATGTTATCATTTAGTGAAAACTTATTTTTTTAAATGAATAATATACGTATAAAATAAAAATAATAACCACGATATTTAGATGATACGTACGTTTCACTTGTTTTAAATTTCATTATTAACTATATGATGTAATTCTATATAATTCAGATAGTAATGCTACTGAAATTAATGTTTAACAAAATATTAATAAAAATTTAATGTGAAATTTATAAAATATTTAAATTTAATTTATTTTTTTTTAAAAATACAATATTTCTTAATTGAGATAATTAATATGAGAATTAAACTTTTCAGTGACAATATTTCTCAATTGATTTAAGGCTTACAAAATAAACATATAATAATGAATGCAACAATAGTAATTGAAAAATTGTCTCAATTTAAAGCATTAAAGATAAATATATGAAGTCATAAGTTATAACATTTGAACACTTGTAATGAATATTCTCTAATCCCATAATTAATTAATGTGAAGTCGTAAAATCAAATATCTATAAAAGAACTATATTAATTTTATTAGTTAAAAAAATAAAATAATTTTTAAAAATTTATTTTCCACCGACTAACAATCACTCGGTACTAATTCTCCATCTGCGATGGGTGACTGTCTATCGTAGATGATTGTTGATTTTAGTTTCCTCTCTAAATACTTATCATTTTTAGTTTACAAAATATATATAATTTTTAATTTAAATTAATTAGTAAAATTATATTTATTTATAACATAAATATTATTAATCATTTAAAAAATAAAAAATACATTTTTATCTCTTCTTCTACAATTAATAATAAATTTACAAATTCTTAAAAAATATTGTATTTATTTTTTGGTCATTATTCTTTAAATAATTGTAATTGATTTATTTTTATTAATTTTTTTTCATTGTAAAATATTTTTTTCTTGATTAGTTTAATGTTATAAAATTAAATAATTATAAATTAATTATATTTTAAAGTATTTTAAAAATATATATTTATTTTTAAATATATTTATTAATTTAAAATAATATATAATATATTTAATATAATAAATACAAAAGAAGGGGCGCAGTACACTGCGCCCCCTCTGCCCAAGGCACGGGGGGGCCCTCTGTAGGGATGGGCAGTGCCTGTCGCTAATTGGCGGCGGGTAGCAGTGCCCATCGCTGACTGTGATGGGCAATGCCCCCCCTTCCCGCCACGTCCCCCCTCTCTTTTTAAACCTTCCCCCTCCCCCTCATTCCTTCTCTCTTAATTTAAATCACCCCCCCCATCCCTTCCTCTCTGAGGTCAGATATCTTCTCTCCCTTTCTCTTAATTTGCTTTCTTCTTCATCTCTTCTCCATCCTCCACTTCTTACTCTCGGGAGCAAAAAGGTGTTAACCCACATCTCGAGGACCCCCCACGAACTGCCCCACGCCACGTGAGGGGGGTAAATCAGGAACTCAGCTGACAGGTGACGGGGAGGACCAGTGCGAGCCGCCCACAAGGACCCTTGAGGAACAGGAAATTCCACACTGCGGCTTGCCCGACTCGATCCTTGCCACTCGGGAGCAACTCTACCCGCTCCTTACCAACTGAGCTGTGCCCTGGGGGCGTCCACTTCTTACTCTCACTGATATTCGAAGCTGATCAAGGTACTTTTTATTTTTAGTTCTTAATTATCTAATTACAATCTTGAATATTTGTTACATAATAGATACTATTTGATTAATTGTTAAGTTGTAAATGTTGTTAATATTAATATTTTTGTTAACTGTTTACATAATATGCTAATTAATTGTTAAGTTGTAAATAGTTATTAATGTTAGTATTTCTGTTAACGTTAATATTTTTGTTAACTGTTAATGTTAATATTTATTATAATATTAATTCACTGTTATTTAATACATTAAATAATAATATTAAATCTGTTATTTATTTAATAATAACAACAAATCTGTTAGTATTATTTATAACAGATGTATAAATAATCTGTTATAAATGATCTGTTAGTATATTTTCTGTTATAATTTTAAATATTTGTTAGTATTATTTTTGTTATTATTTATAAATTATTATTATGTATTATGTGATTTAATTAAATAAATTAAATTTAAAATAATATATAATTAAAAATTGAGTGACCGTGTGGGGGGGGGGGGGACTGTTAGGGGGAGGGTTTATTATATATTTTGTATTATTATTATGTATTATGTGATTTAATTAAATAAATTAAATTTAAAATAGTATATAATAAAAAAATTGGTGACTGTGTTGGTGGGGGTGGGGGGGGGGGGGGTGGGGCGACTGTTGGGGGAGGGAGGGAGGGTTTATTATATATTTTATATTATTATTATGTATTATATATTTTGTATAAATTATTATTATGTATTTTGTGATTTAAATAAATAAATTAAATTTAAAATAATATATAGTTCAAAATTTTGTGACTTGGGGGAGGGGCGGTTGTTAGGGGGTTAAATTAAAAATAAATGTTTAATATAAAAATATTATATTAAATATTCAGTGAAATGATTAAAAATATGAGAAATGAATAAAAATAGGAGTTTTATTATAGGAAATAAAATAATTTGTAAGAGTTTTAATAGAGTAAAAATTACAGTTTCTTCTCGTTGTGTCTTTTATATGTTAGATTTTAGATTACAGTTTCTAATATTATTTAGCAAGAAGAAGATGATGATGCAGAGGAAGAATCTATATCAGAAGATGACGAAGAAGAGTTATTGTTTGATGACATAACTAGTGATAAATTTGTAGAAAAAGATTGATATATTTATGAATGCATGTGAATTTAAATATATATATATATATATATATTATGATATAATATCGATCTTTTGTATTTTTTAATGTCTGTGACCTTGTACGTTTTATCATATTTTTTTGTTTCATGTAATTTAAAAACATATGTCAGGGCATTCATCTCCCAAACCAAGCATGAGTAGGGGTAGTAAGGGTAGAAGAAGACGTCGATCTTATAGGGACACACCTTCCCCAGATCCTAGTAGTGCTGGTTCACAGTCTTCTCCTTTTGTCTTCACACATGATGTTCCGTCTACTTCTGTATATCCTCAGTCATCGCACCCACATGCTTTCGTTCCGATACCTCAGTTTTAACAACCATTCTCCTCTATGCCATATCCTATGAGTTATACTACAGTCCTACCCACATCTCACCCACCTAAGACTGCACCACATTCTGTCCCCTATCTTGAGTCTACTTTTCATCCCATAAGAGGTTCATATCCATACTCATTTATGCCGACACCACATGCACATCCTTCGACATCTTTTCCTCCGCAGAATGTTGACCCTACTCTATCTGAGCCAATTAATACTGACCGAGCTGATCACCGAGTGGAGTTATCCTGCAATCAAAACTGTGATCAGTGAGTTTCTTAATTAAATTCCTTCTAATTAATTGTTTGTGATTTTTTACATATAAATGTAATTTCTTACATGATAAATATTGGTTTTACAATTTTTTCCCCGAGGTTGGCCACCAGGTGTATAGTGCAAGATTTGGAAGAGACAGTACACTGAAGCTTGGCTTCATTGGGATGACGTGTTCGAATTAACACGACAGATGTGGTTAGACGAATTTAGCGTAAGTTTAATTGTAATTTTTAATTATAGAAAATTTAAATTTAAAATTGTATACATATTTATTCATTTTTAATTTCTTGTAGAAGGAGTTTAAGTGGTAACCCGATAAAAGTGATCGTATATGGATCACTTGGAATAAATCTGGTCGGAGAAGTTTTAGAAATAATTTGAACAAAATTAAAGGAGGTACAGATAAGGGGAAATAGATGAATCCGATGGTGCGGCGAGCATTACAGGCTAAGTGGGATGAAGATAAATACAAGAAGAGAATAGAACAAACAAAAAGAATCGCGCATCCAAGACTGGTGGGTCAATCCACACAGGTGGATCCATTCCTTTCACAGAGAGTTGAAGAAGGATGGTAATTAGTTTTTTTACTAATTAAATATAAATTTTATAAAGCTATATAATAGTTTTAATTAGTTTTTATTTATTTTATATATTTGTCATGCAGGCAAGGGAATTAGACCGCGAGCCCCATGAATTTGAGATTTTTAGGAGAATCCACACTCGAAAGAATGATAAAGGACAAGAAGTGTGGGTTAATAATTAATAGATCAAAGACCGTCGCGGTAATTATATTTTGTACAATTTAATAAACATTATAATTTAATGATTTTTTTTAATTAGTTGACAACATCAATATTTTAATTTATATAGGAGGCGTTCGAGAGATTAAGTGCATATGCATCTTCAGCATCAGTCGGGGGTAGTGAGTCGTCTCCTCCATCTACAATCGACAAACGTCAGATTTTTTATCAAGCTGTCTCTAGTAGGAACAAGAAGAGTCGTGTCTACAGTCTCAGCTCTCAAGGTAGTCAGTCTTTCCCGGTTGGATCAGATAGCAGTTCTAGTGGTTCATATGGTTTGTCGACGGAATTAGAACAAGTGAGATTAAGGGTCACCCAGTTGAACGAGGAGTTACATTCTTCTCACACCAAGGTTGTCCAGGTGGAAAATCAGATGCAATCCATTGAGGCTCGGATGAATGCAGATGTGACAAAGGTGAGAAATGAGAATGTGCAGCTGCGTCAGTGGCAACAACAGATGATGGCGTGACAAGAGCAGATGAATGCACAAATGATGGCGTTACAACAACCTGACCCGTCTTATCAGCAACCTAGACCATCGATTCAACCAGGACCAAGTAATTAGTTTTTTGATGATGAGGAACAAAATGATGATGATTGTAATGATGATGATTGTAACTAAATATTTATGAATTAATCAATTTCACTTAAAAATTCAATTTTGTTATGAATTTAGTTTGACTTAATATGAATTTTGATTTTTTTAAAAATAATATATTTTTAATTTATAATAATTAATTAAAATAAATTGTTAATTATCATTAATTTCATTTATATATAAATTTTCTTTTAAATAAATATAAAAGATAAAAAATTTTGAATAATAATTAAATATGAATTTTTTTATAAATATATTTTTATTTATTGTAAATTTTAAAAATTTTATTTTTAATTTACGTTAAAAATTATTTTTTTAATATTTTAAAAATTTTTATTTATATAAATTATTAATAATTTGAATTTACGTTTTAAATAATTTATTTTTTTTTATTTTATAATTTTTTTTTTTATTTTTAAAAAGTTTATCAATGATGGGTCTCGTCACTGAATCCGTCGCTAAACTCCTCCGTTACTATTTTTCGTCGCTAAATTTTAGCGACGCCAACTTTAGCGACGAGTATTCCCTCGTCGCTAAAAAGTTTAGCAATGGAATTTTCTGTTGCTAGAACTCTGATTTTTGTAGTGATTTGTACTCTTTATGTCTCTTCAAGTGATCAACTAGCAGATGTACTAACTAAAGGACTTCCTGTAGCCGTGTTGCATAGGATGATAAGCAAGATTGGTATGTACGATATCCACTCCCAATCTTGTGAGGGAATGTCAACAATAAAAGATTAGATCTTGCCCTTATTCTTGGACAAGATCAAATCAGTGATTGATTGATATTAGTTTTATATGTTTCTTGAACATATTGTATCTTCAAGATTAGACTGTTGTTGTATCTTTCTGTTATTAGCTGTATCTTTCCATTAGTTGTTGTATTCTAAATTTGTATAAGTTTCCAAAAGCATATCCGGAAGCTTTCTTATTAGGAACTTCCTAATTTATGAAGGAAGTTTGTATATATATTTGGTTCTACCCGTCAAAGGAGAATAAGATTGAGAGAAAACTTTCTTTCCCACATCTTTCTTGATAGAAGTGATTTTGTGTATGAAGTCAGTATCATCAAATATCCAATGCTTGAGCTCATAGCTCTTCACCCGGCAACTTTTATTGCTAGGACACTTGGAGGTTGTGTTCTTGTCGATTATCATCAGCTTGGGGTTGGGGATGATTTTCAACAGGTTTGACAATCAAAAGGATAGAATTTCCTGAAGTGCTTCTATAAAAAATCTTTCTTAGACATATATGTTTAAGGAAGTACTTCATAATTTTCAAATCAAAGACGTGCTAATTGTTATTCCCATTTTTCATTGTTTTTGATGTTGAGGTGATCATGATTCTACTTTTGAACTCCTTTTGTCTACATTCCTTGTTTGCAATGGTGCTTTAGCAATTCGGCATCCTACTAGTATTTAGAGCTTTGTTCAATAAAATCATTGTGCACAGCTAATAATTAAGCTCTAATTTTAGTAACCAACATGTAAGTAAGTTAAAAGCCAGTAAAACAACCAACTTCAACATAAGTTTCATTATAATTGTCCATTAAATCAATTATCATAGCAACATGCCAAAAGAAATTACAACATAGTTTGTGTTCACCTTCTTGGGCCCACCCAAAGGTTTTCCTGTAACCTTTCTAAGCTTCTTTAACCCCATCAGATCCTGGTGGCCTTCCCTGCCGCTTCATTGGCAGCATTCTGTAACCGACAACGACCAATGCTCCATAACCACCTACCTCGCCACCAACAGCTGCTGTAGCATAGCATCAGCAGCAGAATCCATGGCATTCTCACACACTGTCCACGGCCCCCACCGGGGAGGGGAGAGAGAGAGAGAGAGAAAGAGAGAGAGAGCAGGGCATGAAAAATTTGCATGAGGATATTTCTTGCCATACACCACGTCGAGATCAGAATAACAGATGATGGAAGTGCCAGCATCTCCATATGTGCAATAAACAATGGAATACACTTGTGCTAAGCAACAGAATCATATAGTCTATCGTGTGCGCCAAAACTAATCGGGTTCCAAGGTAATAAGAATATAATTAATATAACTTTTATGTGAAATGTCTATTCATGCAAAATATAATTAGGGCATAAAGCTAATCATGGTTACAAGAGGTCGCCCCAGGCCATCAAACTCACCAGAAATCCATATAGAGCTTATCCTAGCTCTAGAATGAGAGGGAGAGAGTGCTGAAGGAGTTGGGTAAGAAGGGCAGCAAACTATAGGGGCTCATCGGAGTTGGGGCATTGTCAAAGGGCCCTCATATGAGCTGGGGAAGCTTCAGAGTTGGAAGGTGAAGTGCAAAGTGCAAATCTACAAGCCAGGAAGCTGTAGGAGCAGGGGAAGAAGAAGGGCTGGCCATGTAGGTCCCCAAGTCTAGAGAAGGTAAGATGTAGCTCACACAAAGTCTATCAGACGCTAGATTTTTGCCAAAATTTATGAATTCAGAATGTTTTGGAAATAAAATCATTTATATATATGAAATGCAAGTATTTTTATGTTATATTTGTCTGTGGATAGGGCTGCCAATAAAATCATTTTTATGTTATATTTGTCTGGCAACTGAGCAGCAAAAATGTATATCACAGCTTAGAGATGAGAATACAAAATGAATGATGGAAAAATGAATATAACCCAAGCATGATAGTTCAAGTTTATGAAAAAACTATAGCTGTTAATTCATGATTCATGAATCCAACAGGTACCGCATGGCTAAAAGTTTTAACTCAAATCAAATCCCAGGATTTACATG
Source organism: Diospyros kaki (assembly GCA_036245055.1). Classification (NCBI taxonomy): domain Eukaryota; kingdom Viridiplantae; phylum Streptophyta; class Magnoliopsida; order Ericales; family Ebenaceae; genus Diospyros; species Diospyros kaki. The sequence goes on from BSEG01000012.1 coordinate 23,764,980, forward strand.
ATTTTCTGTTTTTCTTTCACAGGAGAATCCGAAAATATTGTGAGATAGCCTCACCCGCTGCCCACAGATAACAAGACTTCAAATTTCCAAAATATATTCAAGACATGCTGCAGCTACACATCCCATCGCAAATTATTGAGCTGAGTATATCTTCTACTTATGCCAACGGCTTCTGCTCCATAAAGAGGTAAAATTTCTTCTACACAACATTCTTTGGTCTGCGTTTCAGGGCAAAGGGCTGCACCAAAGCTGTCTGTAAAACTTTAAACCTGGGCGGAAGCAGTGGTTCATCCGTTCATCCAACAGAAATTAGTACCCTCTGTGCCAGCTTCTTCTCTCCACATTGCAAAATAACAAGACGGTCATGCTGGGCACGTTTCAATACATTCTGTGCAACGGTTTAGCTGAAACGGAAAATGGAGTTTTGCCAACAGCCAAAACAAGAAAAACATAAATGCCACAAACACTTAAATTTAGCAGTTTGAAGCCATTGATTGATGATAGCATAAACCCAAGTTACAGTTCATGGCCTCTTAAAAAAGCATTCAAATTTTCTAATCTTAACGAAATACAGATACAAATTTCCCATTCATTGTCACTGAAAGTTACAGACACCAACTCACCATCAATGACGACTATGTCATTGGTGTGTCAGAACAAAAACAAAATACAATTCATCAAAAGAATTTCATATTTTCCTACCCGCATAAAGTATAGATACAAATTCCCCATTCATGGAAAGCCGACAGAGCTGTAGTGTCGTCGCCAGAATTGGGGAGTCGTCCAGGGGGCCGAAAGCTACCGTGGTATCAGAAAATCTATCTTCTGCTCCACATGTTGCATCGTTCGCGGCCTCTCCCTTCTCTTATATTCCATCACTTCACCTTTAAGGCGTCGTCCTCATTCTGTCTCATCACATCGCCGCCGTCTTTATCTTACGGAGGACTTTTATGCGGTCAGGTCAAGGTCCCCTCCACAGTGATGGCTATTTTTTGTGGTAAATCATTGATTCAATGTTCGGATATAAGCGGGAGTTTCATCTTCTGCTTGAAATCTAAATGAGTATGGGCATGCATTAGTTGCTGGATCAAGACATTCAAACAGTTGTAAGAGACCATAGAAAACCAAAATCCACATACGAAGGTTACTCGTTTGAGAGAATAGGATAGAGATGAAAGCTGCATACCAGGTGATAGGCGGATCCGGGGAGCAACAAGAGCCAGTCATTGGATGCTCCGTCGGAGTGAGATCCCCTCAGAAGCAACTCGTCGGTCTGTGAGTCACGCCTCGTCGCCGCTCGAAGCATTCTCAAACCCTAACCCTAACCCTAACCCTAATCCTGACTCTAAACAATATGCCCGTACTCAAACGAACGCATGCCTTTTTAAAGGCTTAAAGCATTCCCAAAGGTAAGATTTTTCAGAATCTCGAGCAATTAATTTCAGAGATTTTCAGAAATTTCCAGAATCTTCTTAATTTAATGATTTACAAAGCAAAAATAAAAAATTAAACAGAATTAATTAGATTATATAAAATTATTAAATAACATGCACCTATAAAGCTTTTGACTAAATTTAAATATATATATATACAGAGAGAGACAGAGAGAGATATTGTAAACTATAAGAACAGACTTTATTTGTGATTTTTTTGGTCATGAATATAAACCTTGATTATTTAATATTAGAATTAAAAAAATAAATATAAACAACCAAAATTACCTGCAATACCCCAAGGGCACTAATATTCAATTAAAAATGAATTAATTTACTTGTGAAGATATCTTACGTACTTGATTCCCTTATTTTGCAGGTCAATGAAAACTCTTTTATATTTATAAATTTATTATTATATTTAATAACAATAATTGATATCGCCTATAAAAAAATGGATCAAAAAGTCAACAAAGTAATAAGAACATTGCAAATCAACAGAGTCAAGAATGACTTGAAATTCAATCGTTTACAAACTTGCAAAACCTCAGGAGATCTTCCCAATAAGTCTCCTAGGACCCAATTGTAACAGTCCACTTCATCAGGACGTGTTACGCCTTAGAAAATTTGGTCTATTCTTTTTTTTTTTTATCATTACATTATCTCGAAATTCTCTAAGACCTTATCTAGTGTGAGATATCTACACTAGAAAATAAATACAAAGCGGAAGCTAAATCGAACATACTCATAGTAATGCATATAATAATAACTGGACATGACATTCATTATAAAGTTAATTCATAAGCATCTGACAATAAATACAATGTACATAATTCTTAAACTATTCATATTACAACATGGTACATTTACTCGCTTCTTGACGCCTTGCGTCACTACACATCACCAATCTCGGAATCATCTCTGCAAGTCCTGACTGGAACATTGAATGTTCCAGGGGCAAACCCAAGTTAGATGATAAAACATCTAAGTAAGGGTACATCATGATATGTCATGTGTGTATGCAAGGTCTTTCATCGTAGGTGTCAACTGCACCCTTCATGCTACCTACCATTTTAGCGGCTACCTTTTTCGAGGCCGGGGTGTATGGGTGCACCCTTGGTAAGGCAGCGGTGCCAGTTCGTACTCCTTACGGCCTCATATGTGTGTGATCAATGATATCAACGTGTATTCATGCATTTCATAGTCATGTATGCATTCTACGTGATGGATACATATCAGGACATGTCAATATGATGAAAACATTTTCGAGGAAATATCACTTACCCTCTTAAGCTTATTGAGCTACCTCGATATTCGCGCCTATCTTGAAATTCGTGCATTGCCTCGATTTGCGTGCCAACCTCAAAATTTGCACGAGTCTCTTCAACTTCAGCCTCAAAGTATCCTAATCAGCATAATTATTTAAATAAACATTAAAACCTATTTTTCTATAATTTCTGGCATTTTCTATAATTTTCTCTCTATTTCTTCCTGTTTTTCCTCAATAATTTCAAATTAAATATTTATAAAAATATTTTCTCAAATATTTCACTGCGAAAATTTATAAAATAATATTCTAGAATTTCTGGAATTTTTTAGAAAATTTTACTTACCTTGACTTAGCTCCTCTCATTTCCTCGGTATGCGTGCCATATCTTGAAAACATTTGCTCGAGCCGTTTTTCTCTCCAAAATCTCCGGGATATTACCGAAACACAATTTCCTATTTTTCATAATTTTTCTATCCTTTTTCTCTATTTTTTTCATTTTCTTTCCTTTTTTTTCCTTTCTTTTTCTTTTCTTTTTTTCTTTTCTTTTTTCTTTTCTTCTTCTTCTTTTTTTTTCTTTTCTTCTTCCTCCTCCTCTTTCTTCTTCCTCTACCTCCTGCAACTTACGCATCTCTTCTTCTTCTCTTTCCTTTTCTTCTTTTTCTTCTTTTTCCTTCTTTTCTTTTCTTTCTTCCTTTTCTTCTTTTCTTCTTCTCTTTCCTTCCTCCTCCTCCTTCTTCTTCTTCCTTTTTTTCTTTCCTCCCTTGCCTTCCTCTCGCGCCTGCAACTAGCCCACCATGCCTAGCTGCCCCATGCCAGCTGCTCGCGCCTCCGCTGGCCGTTGCACCGGCCCCCTGCAACCAACGCGAGCTACCGCGACCAGCTCCCCTGCTTCACCGCCACACCGCCCAGCTGCCGGAAGCTTGCGGCCATGGCTGCCGCGAGCTGCCGCGGCTTGCTCCGGTTGCTTCCAACTCTCTCTCTCTCTCTCTCTGCAACTCTTTGTTGCTTGCTCTGCCCAAATCTCTCAAACTCTCCTCTATTTATAGCCAACACCAACCCTCTGCCCATTTCTCATAGCGTGCAAATCTAACCAAATTTTGTAGAGACGTGACTGATTGTAGCAGGGGTATGGGCGAAGCTTGCAGAGGCGTGGCCATTTTCTTTGCGTGAAAATCTTTCTAAATGTTGCAAGGACGTGGCTGATTGCAAGGCATGGCTGATTACAGCAAGGTATGGACTTAAAAGTTATCAAGGCATGGACTTAAAGTTATTAATGCATGGAGATTTGTGGAGGTATGAAGGTTGCAGCGCTGCTACGTACATACATATCAATATATATATATTGTTATATATTTTATACTATATTAATAACAATTTTATACATTTAAACTTCAAATTTTATCATAAATTTATTAGAATAATTCTCTAATTACAATAATATCCTCAAATTCTGAATTAATTGACATTATAATACCGAAAACTCAAAATTAATAACTTTAAAGTTACTCGATTTGGACGATTTTGCCCCAGTGTCCTCACTGGGCTATTGTTTCATTCCGAAACTACTAAAAGGTTGATCCTTACGCAAAATCGGAGCCCCCTTAGGGTTCTGTTGATTTTTCGAGAGTCTCCTATGACAATTCGGTATTTCAGCCTCAATCACAATTGTATTTTAACTGTACCGAGAATCATCTCGATTCTGATTCTTTTACTTCCATAAATCCTATCTCAGAATGCTCATCGAGACCATGCCATTTTTCATAGCCAATTACACTTTGGAAGCATTCCCTCCAGTCGATTTGACGATTTATTTTGCTATTCGGCCAATTTTCGATATTCAAACCTTGCTTAATGACGTGGCAAACTTTACGTCGAAACGGGGTATTACACCAATCACCTGAAAACTTCCAAAGGCACTAGAAAACTCTTTCGACTGATCTCTTGGGGATCTCTAGTTCAACTCTTCCCACCATACCTCTTACAGACTATGAAGCACTCTAGAGACAACACAAGGAAAGTATGTAAACTCTCCGAGAGATGATAGGATTACTTTAAAATGTCATGCCTCATGTGTTTCTATCGCAAACCTTGTAGAATCTTGTGTTAGACCCAATGATTCTCGGGGATAAGGAATGACTTACCTCTCCCAAAGGCACCTTGATCAGGTGGATCTCGAGAAACTCTCTTAGAGCCACCTCTACACTAGGAGACTCTCTCAGAAATTGCCCTACCCCAAGAGAGAGAAAGTGTACACCGTAGGACTCAAACAGATAAGGAATTCTTCTAGAATGAGAAATATCTAAAAATAGTGAAAAGTCTAATCGCTGGGGAAGATTGAACCCCTCTTAAGGACCAAATGAGAAGGGCACATGAAGTTGATAATCCTATGTCATTTAGTCCTAGGAAAACACCAAATATGAAAAAAAAATGATAAAATAGATTTTGGAGGAAAAAGGACTAATACCTACTCAAGTGGACCAACCAAAGAGAAGAATTTCATTTGCCCCAGAAATAATAGAGAAATCTCTCCCCCAAGAAGTTTAAGATACCCCAGCTACCACATATTTGGGAAAAAAGGAACCCCATGACCATATTTAGAGGTATGTATCCCTAATGCTACTTTATGAGAGGGAAGATGCATCTCACCCTTTGATCAATTGAGGGTAGAATTTATGAAGGTCTTCATTATCAATAGTCAGAGGAAAAAACTATTGTTACTAGAATACAACAATTGAAATTTGTTTGTCGAAGAAGCTAAGTAAGAGGTCAACAGGGCTAGGCGAGATGAAGCAAGGTTGTGAATGGAGAACTCTACGAGAAGATTGCCTGGAGCAAGGCTCAATTTGTTGTCCAATAGTGCAGGGTGGTCGCAAGGAGTTGCTAGGCATATATGTGTCCCAAAAAAGGTTGCACTAAAAAAGTCTCCAAGGAATTAGGGTGCCCCGAAGAAATGTGTATGATTGGACTTTATGGGGAAAAAAATGGTCAAAACAAGTCTCTGTTACCCGGGAGAGTTGATGTGTGCCCTGAAGAAGTGGTCTATTGTAACAACCTGTTAGTGGGTTCAGGGGATATGTAAGGGAATGAAATATTTGTTTTATTTAAGCCATATATAATTTTTAAAGGATTATATGTGGTATCTTTTGGTGGGAAGTCAAATATTTGACTTTGTCGAAAATGGGACCCACGACTAATTACGACATGTATGTAAAAACCTCATGTGGGTGAAATTTTGAGATATCATTCAAAATGAGATGTTTAGAGTATGGAAAATATGTATATATGACTTTTTCAATTAATTAAGGAAAAGGAAAGGAAAGAAGGGCTAAGTGGGCATAAGCATAATGTCATAAGGGCAAAATGGGAAGAGGGAGATTATATATAAGAGTGCCTTAAGAGAGAAGCCAAATTCATTCTTCTCCTTCTCTCATTTCTCTCTTTTTCTCTTCCTCTCCATCTTAGATTTCTTCTTCTCAAGTGGGAGCTTTAAGAAAGAGATTGGAGGCCAAGATTAAGGGCTTTTGGTGGAAATCTTAAAGGCCTAAGCTTGTGGTTCTTTCTCTTCTTCAAACTCATCCCATAAAAGCAAGACAAGTTCTCATCAAACTTCTTTAAATGGAAAGTTTCCACTTAGGATCCTTGTTGTGGGAAAATTTAGAGAGTTTTTCTCCTTTAATGAAGTCTTTGAAATGCCCATTTTTTGAGTGAAAGTTAGAAAACCCTTCATTTTGGAAGGGGTTTTGAAGAAAACTCAATTGGTTGCGTCTCATATATTTTTCTTTGAAATTTCAATTAGCCATTCATATCATCTAGATGGGGACTTGTTTCTCCCCATGTTTTCACAAGGAAATATATGTTTGTTATTAGGATGTTGTTGGTAAAAGAAATTGTGTTTATCTTGCATGTTTTGAGGGCTTTTGGGGTGGTTCTCAGCTTCAAACTGTCGACAGTTTTTGGGAGACTATTGATAGTTTCTGCCCTGTGGTAGCCTGCGCATGCTCCACTATTTTGGACATAACTTTTAGTAAAAAAAATTGGATTTGAGATCATTTTAATGCGTTGTAAACTAGACTCAATAAGATTTGATCTGGTGTAGGATTAGAATTATTTGTCCAAGTTTTGAGTGGTTTCTTCTTGGTCCAAAAGTATGTCTATATGTTCTTGAGAACAACTATGTATTGAGTGGTGGGGTGTTCGGAGAATTGAGGATTGATGATAGGCCTATTTGAGAATGACGATGTGCTAGTATTGGGCCATATGGAAACTTGTGCTTGGAGAACATTATACAAGTATGACTTAAACGAGAATTTTTTGGGGTTTAAATGTCTGGATTGTTTAGAGATATGAATTGGGAGTGGACCATCCAGGCCCAATCTTGGCCTCTCCCTCACCGCCCAATTTGGCCCATCCCTTATGGCCTAATCTTGGCCTTATCTTGGCTCTACGCCAACTTGCAACAACATCATTGCAGCCTCTACTAGGTATCCTCGTGCCCACCCTAGATCTCATCCTCATTAATGGCATATCCCATCCACATTAATGAGAGTCTAGTCGACACCATGCCACCATCTGGGAACCTCCCACCAGTGTCAGATACTCAGTCCCATCATCTGGAGGACATCTCCTCCTCCTATATCAACCAGCTCTTTTCAGAGCCAAGGTATGTTCTTCCTTCTGACTTATCGATACACTACCCTTTCTTTACTCTCTCACTCAGTTAAGCATCGAAGTGTTTGTAGGTGCTAGCCGCCCCCCGGATGGACCCATCGCCAGAGCCCGCTCCTTGCTCTTATGATCCCTTCTTCGATTGTTCCCTTTGATCAGGAAGGAACAAGAAAGTATAATTCATGGATGTTATCTTATAATGTGTGGACACATTCCTTAAGGAATGATTTGTGAATTTGTATGTCGAAGAGGATGTCCAAATATACCCCATGGTTGTAATTACAATTCTAGGAAGAAATAAGAGGAACCATATGAATTCACGTGCATGAGTAGACTATGGTAGTAGTATGTGCTTGTGATTATGATGCATAAGACTGTGGGTTTGAGTCCCACAACAACCATATCTTCTGATGCATAAGACTATGGGTTTGAGTCCCATAGCAACCATATCTTATGATGCGTAAGACTATGGGTTCGAGTCTCACAACAGCTTATGACCTTAGGCAGGTGCTCGTGCTACAGAGTTGAGAGCAGTTTGAGAGCACTGCTATGATGAAGCCACTGCATACTTGGCGTGTGGTATCATAGGCGTGTGTTAGTGTCGCAGAGTTGAGAGCGATCTGAGAGCACTGCTATGATAAGGTCATTGCATACTTGGCATGTGGTATCATGGGCATGTGTTAGTGCCACAAAGTTGAGAATAAATTGAGAGCACTGCTATGATAAGACCATTGCATGCTTGGGGTATGGTATCACAGGCATATGCTAGTGTTGTAGAGTTGAGAGCGATCTGAGAGTACTCTTATGATAGGGTTATTGCATACTTGGCAAGTGATATCATGGGCGTGTGCTAGTGTCGTAGAGTTGAGAATGGACTGAGAGCACTACTTACTTAGGACCACTGCTTACTTTATGTGGGGTATCACAGGTATGTGTTAGTACTGTAGAGTTGAGAGCGAATTGAGGGCATTGCTACTATGGGGCCACTACATTCTTAGCTTATGGCATCGAAGGCATGTGTTGTGCCATAGAGTTGAGAGCGGACTAAGGGCATTGTTATGATGGGGCTACTGCATACTTGGTGTGTGGTATAATAAGCGTGTGTTAGTATCGCAAAGTTGAGAACGGTCTTAGAGCACTACTATGATGGGGCCACTACATACTTGGCATGTGGTATCATGGGCGTGTGCTAGTGCCACAAATTTGAGAATGGACTGAAAGCACTGCTATGATGAGACCACTGCATACTTGGCATGTGATATCACAGGCATGTGCTAGTGCTGCAGATTTCAGAGTGGACTAAGGGCACTATTATGATGGGGCCACTGCATACTTGGCGTGTGGTTGATGTGAGAATTTATTTACATATTTATTGGTCATAATTAAGTAGTGTTTGTAGTATTTTATCTATGTTTTACATAGAATTGTCTAGTGTTTTGAGTGTCATTTACATATATTTAATTTCTAGTATTTTTTGTTATTTTGCAGGAATACTACTTGGTATTTGGGTTAAAAATAAAAATAAAAAAATAAAAAAAGATATTATAAAGTTAATTTAAAATTAATACTATAAATTAATATTATAATATAAATAAAAAATAAATATTATAATATAATTAAAATTAATGTAATTAATAATATATTATTTATATATATTATATTATACTATATTATATTATGTTATATATATGTATGTGTGTGTATAAGAAGTGGCGTGCGTGAATGTGAGTGTGGTTTGTGTGTGTATATAATAATATATTAATATAATAAATGAAGTCTAATTACAATGCAATTGGAACTATGCCCTAAGTATATATATATATATATATTAAAAAGGAATTGAAGGCAGGACTCACGGGCAGAATTGGAAGGCATAGGTTGGAGTGGCAGAAACTTTAAGGAATTGGAAGAGAAGGCAGCCACAGAGAAAGAAAATTAAGGAGGCAGAATTGAGAAGCTTGAAGTGGCGAAAGTGAAGATTGAAGTAGCACATGTGCATGCAATAGCAGGCGGAACGCAGGCGGAGGCAAATTCTTTAACCCAGATCTAAACAGATTCGGGCTAGCGAATTTTTGTCTTTTCTCTTCCTGCTTTAATTAATTTTCTTATGCTTTTACTCTTACTTTGGGTTTTAATTAATTCTGCTATGAACTAATCTATTAAATTAAGGCCATGTATTGGCCAAAACTATGATGATGTATTTTTTATAATTTTATGTGATTGAATAAATTGTGTTATGTTGAGTTGTGTGGTATGGAATTTAATGTTTGTCAATAATTTGCCACTATTTACATGATTTGATGTCTAATCTTGAGACTGAAAGGAGATAGTTTGGGAATTGTATCATAGGTACCATACACCATAAAGTAAAATCAATTAGAAATAGAATTCAGTTTCTTTGTGCGGCTTTTAGCGATAAGTTAGGAATTTCACAAATTGTAATGCGTTTTCATTTGATTAAACTTTAATAGAAATATAGAAAGTTATTAAATGAGAATAGACTCCTTATAACTTAAAAATAGGGTAACGAATGCGTTAGGAGATTTCGCCGTCACATACTCAATTAACCAATTCATTCACATAAAAATCTATGATTTGCATTGCATAACTAGGTTCATATATATGCCTTAGTTATTAAAATCCACTGATTTATTTGATTCAAGTTACCTTCCAAATCAATTTATTTATTAATCTAATTAATTAATTTTCTGTTTTTCTTCTGTTCTTTATTAAACTTGAAATTTTTTATTGTCTAAATAATAAAAAAAGTTTAAAAATTTAGTATTTGAAATCTTTCATCGTGGGAACAATATTCTTACTTACTATTATATTACTTGTTCGACTCGTACACTTACAGTATATTTTAGAGTGATCAGGTTTTTGGCGTCGTTGTTGGGGAAAATATTATTCAATATCAAATTAAAATTTTTTTCTTTATTAATTTAGACTGTATACATACTTTTTGTGAGAGTCTTTGTCTTTTGTGATTATTTTTTTATTTTCTTTATTTTTATTTTTTATTTATTTATTTTTACCATTAATTTTCTTATCTTACATAGTCTTGTTTTACATTACAGGGCTGAGTAGTGCATGCACCATCAAAATGAACGACGTTAGTGAGGATGCAATCAGACTGAGCCTGTTTTTTTTTTCGTTGAGAGATAAAGCCAAGGTGTGGTTGAATTCCAAAGCTCCAAATTCATTTACCACATGGACAACCATATCATAAGCATTCTTGAGTAAGTATTTTCAACCTGGTAAGACTACTAAACTCATGAATGATATTACTAGTTTTGTTCAATTTGATGGTGAATCTTTATATGAGGCATGTGAAAGCTTTAAGGAATTGCAAAGACGGTGTCCACACCATGGTCTACCTAACTGGTTGATTGTGCAGACATTCTATAATGGTCTATCTTATTCAGTTAGAATCACTATAGATGATGCTGCAGGGGGTACACTAATAGGTAAGTCTATAAAGGATGCATACGAGCTGCTTAAAGAAATGGCTTCCAACAATTATCAATGGTCTACTGAGAGAGGTATGCCTAAAAAACCCTCAGGTATGTATGAAGTTGATGGAATTAATATGTTAAACGCCAAGGTGGACAATCTTGTAAAAATGTTTGGAAAGTTGGGGAATGTCAATGCTGTTTATTCTAATTTCAATTCTGTCAGTAATTGTGATTGGTATGAGAATTCTCACTTGGGTTCTGATTGTATGCAGGTTAAGCAAGCTTAGTATATTTCGAATTATAACATGCAGAACCAGTAAAATAACCCATATTCTAACAACTATAATGTAGGTTAGAGAAATCACCCCAATTTTTCCTGGAGGGATCAGGGCGACAGTAGCAATTCTAGGCCTAACAATCCTCCTGGTTTTCAATCGAGACCTCAAGGAGTGATGCAGCAACAATAAGAAATCAAGCCGTCTTGGGAGTTGACAATTGAAAAGTTAGTGAATGTCACTGCAGATAAATTTGAAAAAATGGAGGCAAAAATAGACCAAATAGTTAGTTTCAACAGAAATCTGGAAGTTCAATTTTGGCAGATATCAAATGCCATAAATTTGAGAGATGAAGGAAAATTGCCCTGCAAAACTGAGGTGAATCCAAGAGAGGAACTCAAGGTAGTAACATTAAGAAGTGGTAAGCAACTTGGTGAGGTAAGTAGTAAACATGTTACAGGTGATGCTGATAAAAAGAATAATGTTGAGATTAGTGATGAGAATGAGTAAAACGAGATACCATCCCTAACACCACCTGTTAAACCTTATGTTCCTCCTATCCATTTTCCTTAAAGGTTTAAATAGAATAAGGTTGACAAACAGGTTGAAAAATTTCTTGAAATTTTTAAGCAATTGCGCATTAACATTCCATTTACAGATGCTTTAGCATAGATTCCTACTTATGCAAAATTTTTTAAAGAAATTATGTCAAACAAGAGGAAGATGGAGGATTATAAGACCATTACCTTGACTAAAGAATACAGTGTTGTGATTCAAAACAAATTGCCTTCGAAACTCAAGGATCCAGGGAGTTTTTCTATTTCTTGCACTATTTGTGAAATTAATTTTGATAAAGTTTTATGTGACCTTAATGCAAGCATTAATTTGATGCCCTTTTCTGTTTTCAGGAAGCTTGGACTAAAAGAACCAACGCTTACCACTATTTCTCTTCAATTGGCTGATAGAAGTATTAGATATCCAAGGGGAGTAGTGGAAGATGTTTTGGTAAAAGTAGATAAGTTTATTTTTCCTATTGACTTCATTGTTCTGAACATGGAAGAAGATTATGATATGCCCCTAATTTTAGGGAGACCTCTTCTTGCCACATGGAGAGCTTTAATTGATATCTAGCAAGGAACACTTAGCCTTAGAATTTATGATGAGACAATTACTTTTAATGTGTTTAAGGCTATGAAACATTTTAATGAGAATGAAAAAGAAGTCTTAAGGATAGATGACATTGATGATTTAGTAAAGAGATTAGATGAGCCTATAGAAAATTGCATTGCTAACTCTTTTGATGAGCAGGAAAAATTTTTAAATGCCAAAAACAAGGCTGGGGTCATGGACTATTTGGGAAAAAAGAAAATAGGTTATCCATCTAAAAGAGACAAATTGTTACTTTTGGATGTTTCTTCTTCTTTTTCAAAAGCAAAACCATCAAGTCGTGAAAAAGAAAAATTAATAAGGGTGCTTAGAGAGCAAAAGAAGGGGATTGGATGGAAACTTGTTAACATTCAAGGAATAAGTCCATCAACCAGCATGCACAAAATTTTGACAGAAGAATAATTCAAGCCTCCATGAAGATGGAAACCTAGTCAAGCTAATGACTATAAACAAACGCTTTTTGAGAGGCAACCCAAGCCTTTTTTTTTCCTTTTTTTTTATTATTTTATTTTATTTTTGTTGAATAAATATGACCAATAACCCATACTTGTGATGTTATGCAGGTTCAAAAGAAAGGAAAATAAAGCTGATTCAGTTTGAACTGGCATGGGTATTTGTAATGTTCAATTATGTGGATAGGGGAGTATTCATTTTTCATTCTAGTTCTTCTTTGTCTTTCACATTGAAGACAATGTGTTAAATAAGTTTGGGGGGGTAGAATTATTAATTGTTAATATATGCTATTTGTTTTGCTTGAGTAATTTTTATATTAACATTTTTTGCAAAACTTATATCAGATGTGTATTTGGCTAACCCCTAGATTAGAAAATTTTGTGAAAGATAAAATAAGTAGAACCTATTATTTGGAATCAAGATTTGCATTTGGGTTCTTTATTATGTTTAACATTGAGTCTTTGATTTGGAATGAGCAATATCTTATAAAGCAAGATTAAGTATACTTGGGTTCTAAGATCATTGAAATACATGTTCTTTGCGAAGTTGTGTGACTATCCATGAAAGATAAATGCAATGATTTTCTTGTGATTCACTACAAGAAATTCAGCATTTATCGACGGAACTTTCCGTCTCTATTCAGCGACGAAATTGCAACGGATTGTAATTTTTTTTTTTTTTTTGTAGATTAACAACGAAATTTAGAGATGGAATAAAATTTCATCGCTAAAAAAATAAAAAAAATATATTTTTAGCGACGGAAAAGTAATCTGTCGCTAATTATAGCGACAGATTACTTTTCCATCACGAAATTTTAATAATAAAAAAAATTAAAAAATTATATTTTTAGATAGAGACGGAATTTATTTTCTGTCGTTAATTTTAGCTATAGAATTTATTTGTCGTCACAAATATTAGAGACAGAAATTAAATTCCGTCGCTAAAGTTTAAAATAAAAAAAATAATTTTAATATTAATTAAATAAAAATAATAAATTAACTTTTGCGATGGATTTAATATTTTGTCACTACTTTTAGCGACGTAAAACTATTTCTGTCGCTAAGAAATTAAAATTTAATTGTAATTTTTTTATATTCAAAAATAGAGACGGAAAGTTTTTTCTGTTGCAAATTTTAAAAATAAAAAATTAAAATTTAGTATTAGTTTAAATAACAAAATAAATAAATAAATTTAGTGACGAATTGTTCGAGTCTGTCACTGATATAGCAACAGAACTTTGAATCCGTCGCTAAATTTAATTTTTTATTTTTTTATTTAATTAATTTATAAATATTTAAATATTTAAATATTAAATTCTATAAGAAATTGAATATATTAATGTATATTTAAAAAATTAAATATACATTTAAGCATGAGATGAATATAAAAAATTTAATTTTTAAAATTTAAATAAATATATTTAATTTAAAAATCATAATATTATTAAATTCTAAATACATCAATTAATATATTTCATATGCATAAAAATAAAAATAAAACAATATCAAGGGATTACATTATATAGAAAAGAGTTTATGAGCTATCTTGTCAATGTCTTATTCTCTATAATTAGGAGAATTATATAAAACTAAAATAATTAAATGTATAATTAAGTCATTCACAATAAATAAATAAAAAATAAAATATATAATAAAATATTTATTTAATATATTTATGTAGCGCTTGTTAAAATAAGGAGGATAAGTGAATATAAAGATAAGTTTGAAATAATTTTCGGACTAAGATATGGAATGATTTTCACCTTTAATAGTTATATTATATAAAAACTATAGGGGGCTAATTTTTATTTTTGAAGTTTAAGTGTTATGTATAAAACATTAATGTTGAACAGGAAAAAAATAAATATATTTTTATATAAATTTAAAAATTCTAATCCAGATCTCTCTCTCTTCTTTGTCAGTATTTGTTAATCATTATCTATTATTTGTCAACAACCAACTATCGATCACTTGTCGTCATCACTATTATCTTTTTCCTTGTACCATTAGTTGGTATCGCAATTAATTACCTCATGTTATTAAATATTATCTCTTCGTTATTTTGTATATCATCGTTTGATCTCTTTGTTTGCATAACAATATATCGTTAGTTTTAAAAATTTATATTTTTTTAATTTTTAATTTTTTTTGGTTGTTTACTACTTTATTGAATCAAATTAATTAAAATTCGATATAACCTCTTTGTTTGTCTGACAGTATATCGTCAGTTTTTAAAATTTATTAGTTTTTAATTTCTAATTTTATTTTTGGTTTTTACTACTTTATTGAATCAAATTAATTAAAATTCGGTATAATCGAATTAATTGAATAAAATTAATAAAAATTATCATTTTTTTTAAATTCGCTTCTATTCAATTAATGTTTTTAAGAAAAATTAGTTTTTTGTTTTCGATTATATTTTTTAGTTAAAAATAATCGAATCGATTGAATTTTAAGACAATGATGTTTTTATGGTAATAAAATGACGTCGTTTTTGGCCTATCACACAATTTTTCAGCTTGTTCGATTTTTTAGCTTATTTGGTTTATCGGTTAATTCAATTTTAATTAATTTTTTTATGTGTTTGTTCGGTTTATTTAATCGGTTCAGTTTATGTAGTCTATATTTAGTTTTTTCTATTGTCAGTTAATTTAGTTTGGGTTTAATTGGTGAGGTCAGTTTAGTTTAATTTCTTAGTTCAATTTGTTAATTTTTGATTAGTTTGATAATTGAATCGATCGTTTACGTATCCCTAACAACTAGAGAAACTCTTTGTATATGAAAGAGAAAATAATCAAAATTTTCTTCTTTAAAAATTAAAAATTACTCAAAATTCAAATTATATAAAGAATACTGTTACAACATTTTTGAATTTTTTTTTATCTTTTACAAATTTTTTATTAAAGTAATATTCAAAACATATCAAATTAATTTATTATAATTATTAGATTTATAATATAACTATGTTTTTAAATTAATAATAATTTAAAATGCAATGATTTAAATTATTTTATTATGATATTTTAAATGATCATAATAATTTATTAATAAAATTATTTAATAATTATCATAATTTTAATAATTTTATTCATTATTATAATTTTACGTTAATATTAATTTTATTAATTAAATAATAATTCTTATTTTAATAGTTTTACTATTACATAAATTTATATAAAATTTATTAATAAATAAAATTTATCAATTAAAGAGGCGGGGAATTTCCCTGCCTCTTTCCCTCCCCCTCGTAAAACCTTGTTGCCCCCCTCTCTTCCTCTTTCTTTCTTCTCCTTTCTCCCTTCTCTGTGTCGCCCTCTTTGTGTACCCCTTCTCCCTCTTTCTGGTTCGATCTCTCGCACTCGCCCTTGCCCTCACTCTCACCTCTCACGGCTGGCCCTTGCCCTCGCCCTCATCCTCGTTCACTGGCTCGCCCTTACCCGCTGCCTCGCCCTCGCTCTCGCCTCTCGCGACTCGCCCTCTCTCTAGTCTCTCGCTGCTCGCCCTTTCCCTCGCCCTCACCCACTGCCTTGCCCTCGCTCTCGCCTCTTGCGGCTCGCCCTCTCCCTCGCCTCTCGCAGCTCGCCCTTGCTTACTGGCTCGCCCTCACTCTCGCCTCTTGTTTGCTGCCTCGCCCCTGGCCCTCGCCTCTCGCTCTCACTCGCTGCCTCTCCCCTCGCTGTCGATATAATCCCTCACTCGCTACCTCCTCTGGCTTGCTCTCTCTTTCTCGCTTGATCGCTCGCACTCGGTTCATAGCTGGAGAGGTTGGTTTGTTGTTTCGCTTCCAACTTATAGTTATTTTATTTTCTATATTTTTATTGTAGAAATGGTAGTATGGTTTTAAGATGGCGAATGAGCATTTTGAAATGGTGAAATCTAAACTGGACGGAATGTGGTTCTTGCTGGAATTTATAAATTCAATAATATATGATTGCTAGAATTTATATTATTGAATTCTTGATTGCTGGAATTTATATATGATTTTATTTTCTATATTATTGAATTTATATATGATTGCTGCAATTTATATTATTGAATTCAATAATGTATGTATGTATGTTCAATAATACAATTTTGCATCATTATCAAGTTGAATTGTGTTATGTTATTATAGATAGCTAGCCAATTTCAAGAGCTTCACGCTTGTTTGGATCAATTAATTCTAAGTTGCTCTTTTGTTTTGAAAAGCATAAATTGGAGTCATCTTTATATTGCGTTTGTTTTGAAAAGCATAAATTGGAGTCATCTTTATATTGCTAGAATTTATATTGTTAACATTTAAACTTCACGTCTAAATGTCAGAGATTCATTCTCAGCTTTTGAAAAGCATAAGTTGGAGTCATCTTGCTCAATTTTATCCATACTTAAATTCAATAATATTAAAATAAAAATAAACTAGTATTAAGTTGGAGTCTTCCCTTTTCAGTGAACAAGCAGAAGTTGATCTTTTCCTCCAATGGTATTAGCACTGTGATCCATTTCCTTTTAGTTAAAATGGATCAAAGGATATCTGAAATATCCATCTTTTGCTGATATTGAAGTCTTTATTGTTATAATGGAAAGGAAAAGCATGTGCACACCTACTCATGTAAATGTGGATTTTAGATCCTGAAGTTGTACATCCACAAAGGAAATACTTGGTATTTTTAGTTGATTGGAGTATTTGTGCTTGCAAATTCTCATCGAAATTGAGTGAAATAGAATGGGCAATATGATTGATCCTTTTTCAATTGCTTATGAGCAGTCAGCAGTTTGCCAGACTTCTCTATTTTTTGCTTTTGTTTTCAATTTTTTTTTTATGTTAAAAAGCTGTAAACTTAACTTATTACAAGACACTAAGTACAAGGTTGCCCATGCACAACCATCATCACTCAACCAATCCAAATGAATAGTACCAAAACGAGAAAATGAAGGGAAACAGAATATAGCTAATGCTATGTGAAATTTGAGTATGGAATAACATGGGGTATACTTTCAAAATTAATTCCCAACATTTTATATCCTTTCTATGGATACTTGCAATATATACTTAAATATTGTGATAACCAAAGTTAAAAAGTTACATATTCCATGAAAGCATATAAAATTTTGTTTACCATCCTAGATTTGCCTACTTGATCAAGTTAGGAGCATGCATAAAAGGTTGTAAAAGAGTTGAGTAACTCAGCACATAACTTAGAGCTTGCTTGGTTCTCATATATCGAATTTATTTATTTTATGGGATGATTATGAAGTGTATGATGCGTTGAGAATTGATGATGTTACATATATTGAAGTGTTATATTTTTGTATTTTTTTTTCTTACATGGGGTGTAGTCCATTTATAGGGGAGACTTTGTCGAATTTTCTCCAAAAATTATAGTAAATAAAAAATATAATTAATTAAATATTTTTTAGCTATTTAATTAAATTTGTTGGAATTTAGCCTTAGATTCCCGTTCGGTGACTTCCTCGATGGAGCGAGGAGATCACTGAATTGTCCAGTTGGACAGTTTGGAAATTTGGTGTCGTGTTGTGTGCCCAGCGAATACGCATTAATTTACTCATGCATGGTACGAAAGTTCAGTAGCATTTCACGTTGTTCTTTGGTTGCATATAGGAATATGTTTTGATTCATGCAATTGACTAAAATTGAGTTTAACTTGTATGAATTAACACATAATCCTTATCATGCATCTGGAGAACTATGTTGAGATGTTGCCAAAATTTTGTACCATGAGTAAATGTGTCTGCTAGTGGTCATATCACGACTCATTTTCGAATGAGATAGGTCCTAACCTTCAAATTTTAAGGAGTTATAAGGAGTGGTTCAGTGGAAGAATATTAAAACAATTCAAATAAAAAAAAATATTATAATTATAATTTAGTAATTTTTTGTTATTTAATTACCACAGGAAAAAAATGAGATCAGATTGTTAGTGGATGTATATCAGGCATAAGGAGGATGGTTATGTTGCTACGGAATTTATCAAGGGTGTTGAGAAGTTTGTTAATTTTGCTAAAAGTCAACTAGAGTGGATGGATGGGAATAAGATTAAATGTCCCTATAATCAACGAAAGTGTAGGAACACGGCTTTTTATGACCAGGAAACCATGACAAGTCACTTGCTCACCAAAGGTTTCGTACCGGGGTATTACGAGTGAACATTTCATAGGGAAGTTATCGCTACGGTAGATTCAATCGATATGTCATACTCAGCATCAACACTTAAAGTAGAGCCCAGCAACTTATTTGAGACTATGGTAATGGATGCTGCCGGACCTGATTTCAATCTGAATACGGAGGAGGAACCTCCGAATCCGAAAGCTCAAGCATTCCATGATATGCTTAGTGTTGCAAAAAAAAGGTTATATCCTGGTTGTCGAAAGCATACGCAGTTGTCGCTTATTGCTAGATTGCTTAGCTTTAAGTCAGAGCACCATCTATCTGAGAGGGGATTTGATCAACTTTGTGAATTACTTAAGGAGGTTCTTCCTGAACCTAATATGGTGATTGATAATTTTTACAGCACTAAAAAACTGGTTCGAGGATTGGGCCTTCCTGTTGAGAAAATTGATTATTGTAGAAACAATTGTATGATTTTTTAGGGTGATGACAGTGATTTAACAGTCTGCAAGTTTTGTCATGACAATCGATACAAGCAAGTTGATCAAGTTGACAGTAGCAAACAACAAAAAACTTGTGTTCCTCATAAGAAGATGCATTATTTTCCTTTAACTCCTCGGCTTCTGAGATTGTATGCATCCAATTCAACAGCAACAGAAATAAGGTGGCATGCAGATCATGTGGTCGAAGATAGCATCATGCGTCATCCGTCAGATTCCCCTGCGTGGATTCATTTTAACGAGACTCATAGGGAATTTGCTGCCGAGAAAAGGAATGCCAGACTTAGTCTTTGTACTAATGGATTTCAGCCGTTTGGTCAATCTGGGAAGCAATGTTCTTATTGGCCTATCATTGTCACAGTGTATAATTTACCACCATGGATGTGTATGAAGGATACAACAATGTTCTTAATGGCGCTAGTGCCAGGACCAGAGAATCCTAAGGCAAAACTTGATGTTTTCTTCCAACCCTTATTGCAAAGTTGAAACATTTGTGGGATGTTGGTGTGCATGCATATGATATCTCATTAAAACAAAATTTCCAATTGAGAGCGACTTTGATGTGGACCATTAGTGATTTTTCTGCATATTCAATGGTCTCGGGGTATAGCACGATAGGAAAGCTGACATGTCCTTATTGCACGATTCACTCGGACGCATTTTATCTGTCAGAGAGTCGAATGATTTCATGGTTTGATAACTATCGAAAATTCTTGCGTCGAGATCATCCGTATCGACGGAATAGATATGGATTCCGTAAGAATACTTTGGTAAAAAAAAATAGCACCTTCTGTACTGTCTGGACTTGAGATACGTGCTTCCTTGGATGAGTTAGGTTTAGTAAAGGCAACAGAACCCAATGCGGCACAAACTAATGCGGATAACAGTCATGGTAGTGGTTGCAAGAGTAAGAGCATTTTTTGGAATTTGCCTTATTGGAAAACTCAACTCATTCGACACAACTTGGATGTGTGTTCGAAAATGTGTTCAATACAGTGATGAATGTACTGGGTAAAACTAAGGGCACGGTGAAGTCGAGAGAAGAGTTGAATCAATATTGTCGCTGCATTACTCAACCAACTTTTACTCTAAATAAGAAAGAAAAAGCCGTCATGTATGCGTGGGTAAAAAATATGAAATTTTCGGATGGGTATGTGTCAAACATGGCTAAATGTGTTGACACAAATAAGCTTAAGTTGTTTGGGATGAAAAGCCACGATTGTCACGTGTTCATGCAAAGGTTAGTGCTCATTGCATTTCGAGAATTACTGCCACAAAAAGTATGGGAGGCACTGACTGAGTTGAGTCTTTTCTTCAAAGATTTGACATCGACCACTATTAAAAGTGAGCACATGATTCAAAGATTTGACATCGACCACTATTAAAAGTGAGCACATGATGAAATTAGAGAATGACATCCCCATCAGTTTGTGTAAGTTGGAGCTCATATTCCCTCCAAGCTTCTTTGACTCTATGGAGCATCTTCCAGTCCATTTGGCTTATCAATCAAGGATAACAGGTCCAGTTCAATATTGATGGATGTATATGTTTGAAAGGTACTATTTATTAGATTGATAATTTTTTTTTTCTATTTTATAAGAAACATATTCAATTTGTAGTTCACTTATCTAATTACTATACACATTTTATATAGATACCTTGGAAAGTTGAAGAAAACAGTTAGAAATAAAGCTCGAGTGGAAGGCTCTATTTCTAATTCATACGTTGTGGAAGAAGCGTCATTGTTGTGTTCTCATTACTTTAAGGACCATGTTGTTACAAGGCATATACGAGTGCCGCGCAATGATGCCGGTGTTGTAAACGAAGGGGATGACTAGGAGGGGAAGTTATCAATTTTCAAGCATCCTTATCGACCATTTGGATGTAAAAAGTCACGAATGCTGTTCGGTGAAGAATATGATGTTGCACAGATATATTTTGATGAATTGTCTAGAAGTCGAACCATATCTACAGTAAGATTTTGCTAATTAATTGTATTTAATTTTTAAATTATCTTTAAATTGAATAGTCTAATGTAGTTATTTTCATTTTTCTTATTAATTTTTCAAGAATTTACGATGTTGAGCTAAGGCAACGTAATCTCGGCATTGGCGACCATATTATTGAACAATTAACAAATAAGGAATTCCCTCCCTGGTTCAATAGCTATGTGAGTTAATTAATTAAAATATTAATTCCACTCAATTTCTTATATAATTATTTCTTATATATCTGTCTTATTTAATAGGCTCGCGATCCTATGAACAATGTGACCAATTCATACATAAGGGATCTCACAAAAGGGCCTTTTAACACTGTTACAACGTACCCTGGTTTCTTTTTTAATGGATTTAAATTTCACACGATTAGCCATGGTTCGAATAAAGACACTATGAATAGTGGCATGTGCATTAAAGGATCCAACTACGATGATCCTAGAAGGACTATTATGGTCGGATAGCACAGATTGTCGAGCTCGAGTATCCTTCAGTATTGTCATTCAAGAAAGTTGTATTGTTGAAGGGCGATTGGTTTATTCCAACTTTAAAAGAGGAGGTGAAGATTTATCATGCATACAAGATCGTTGAGGTTAATGAAAAGAAGAAATGGAATACAAACGAGCAATTTGTATTAGCTTCTCAAGCAATTTAAGTATATTTTTGCGAATATCCAAGCTTGAGGCGTAACAAAAACGATTGGTTGGTTGTAACAAAAGTCGAACCAAGGTTTATAGTAGAGGTTCCACAATCTTTTAATAATCAAGAGGCAACCCTTCCACTTGAAGCGCTGCCTTACCTAGAGGATGACGTTGAACTACACGATATCGCAATTGATGATGCCCAAATTCTTGAGACAGTGAATGATGGTGACCACGCTGATTTAAATGATGAGCCAGTTATGGAATCAGAATTTGATGAAGCCCCAGAGTTGAATGATAGCAAGTTTTGAGATTTGATTCTGAAGATGAATCTGAATCGTATGATGAGCAAGTCTTAGACTCTGAATATGACTCTGAATCAGAGGATGAACAAGTTCTTCAATTAGATTCTGATGACGACTTAGAATCTAATGACATAGATGTAGACTTATATGATAGTGATTAGAGGTGAATTTTATGATTTAAATACTTATGTTTAATTATTAATAATATTGATTTTGTTAATTGATTTATTTCATTATAGGTATGACAGGTGTTAGAGGACGATATCGTGCAGGAGGCAGTGGTTCTAGACCTAACTCTTTTGGGTCTACTGCTGTTTCCACCTCATCTACTGCAGCACTGCATATTTCGGGGGATGTTTCACCAGCCTCCCTCCCATCAGCATCTCTTGTTGCTGCCTCTCCAGGTTCTTCTACACCGACCTTCCTGTAGAATCACCAGTACATCCATCATCTCACTTGACTGCCAGTCATTTTACATCCGAACCACTGCATGTTATAGAGTAAGATGGCAATGGGTAACTTTAATTTTTTTTTATTTCTTTTTACATTATGACATATGTTAGTTTTTATACTAATTATTATTATTTGTATACAAGAACATCTTTTGTCGTACAATGAACATCTCTCATATTATATCGATGATCTTCAAGAAACGTCTTCATAAGGAAGGTCATGTTTGAAAAGAAGTGCCTTCGGAGACAAATGGCTTGTATTGGGATGAATTTGCGGTATTAAATTCAAATTAATAATATATATATTTTTACTATTAATGTAGAAATGTTTAAACTATTTAATCTTTTTTTTTTTTTACAGAAAATTTTTCAGTGGGATCTTGTAATTGATGCATTAGTGAGAAGAGAGTGGGCACAAAAAGTAGCTAAGCGATATACCGACAACATTCGTAAGTGGCATGCCAATGGAAAATCGATCTTTGTGCTAGATGATGTTTGGGATAGTTGAATGCAGAAATGGGAACAAGATGAAGCTTTTAAGAAACGGTTTACACAAGTATCGTTGAACCGTTTGAGTGAGACAAGTGACCCTGGGGCTGGTCCTTCTCTCCATACTGGGGGTTTTATATCTTCAGCAGAGCATAAAAGACGAATGGTGAGAAATTTAATTTATTTAATTTGTTAATATTTAAAATTTTTTATTATTAAAATAGTTAATTTTATGTCACTTTTTTTTTCAGACACATGAGTTTGGGAGAGAGCCTATACTAATTGAACTGTTTGAACGAACCCATTCAAAAAAAACTGAGGAAGGACAGATGGTGTATGTCGATAGACGTTTTTTGAGTGTCGTAGTAAGTTTTTTTGAATTGTAAATAATATCATTTTTATAATTAGCGTAAACTTTAATATTCATAATTGATTTATTCTATTTTCTTCGTTAAATTGTTGTAGGAAATGTACAGACAGTTACTAGAGTAGGCAACTCAACCGAATGAAGGGTTTGAGGAGCCTTAGCAGTCAAATTGTGATAAGATATTCATCCAAGCTGTCGGGGGGAAAAACAAGAAGAAGAGGATTTACGGCATGGGATCCTTATCCCAATCAAAATTTTTTGACATTGGTAGCTCATCATCTGTCTCATCTAGTCTTAATGAAAACCCGATTATACAAGAAATGACAGAGAAATTAAAAGTGTAGTCGGAGCAAATAAATTCGCAGGTGAAGTAGATAAATTCGCAGGCAGAGCAGATAAATTCGCAAGCTCATGAGCTGAACGATGTTCGACGACAGATGTTTGAGATGCGATTTTTGATTAAACAACTTACTGCATCTACTCGCAGTATAGTTCCTTCTTCTTCTTCTTCTTCTTTTCAGCCACAATCCACTCATCAACCTGACTTACTTAATGCCGGTAATGATTTAGATGATTAGTTTTTGTAGTTATTTTTATGTAACGATTAGTATGAAACAGACAATTATTAGTATCTTGTTTGAATATTAATTTTTATATTATAAATATAAATTTTAGAATTTTTATATAATTTGTTTAATAATTAATTATAAATAAATTAAAGTTAAATTAAAAAATATATTAATTTTAGTGACGGAAATAAATTGTCGCTAAAATTTTTAAAAAAATTTAATGGATTGCGACCGAATTATTCCATCGTAATAAATTTTTTAATTTTTTTTAATTTATTTCAATGACGAAAAATTCCGTCGCTATAAATAATTTAATAAAAAATTCTAAAACTCATAGCGACGGAATTTTCAGTCACTATAATTAATTTAATAAAAAAATTTAAAATATTAGAAATTCCGTTTTTAAAATTAATCTAATAATAAAATTTTAAAATAATAGCGATGGAATATTTTGTCGCTAATAAAAAATTCTTATTTTCTAATTTTTTTAAAAAAAATTGTGATGGAAATATTCCGTTGCAGTTTTTTTAAAAAATACACTTAGTCATGGAAATATTTGCATCGCTAATACGTCACTAATTTAGCGATAGATCGATCGCAAAATAAATTTAGCGACGAAGAGTTTAGCGACGGATTTTTAGATTTAGCGACGAAAATATTCCGTCGCTAAATCTCGAAATTCTTGTAGTGATTATTCCTTCTGAGCTAGGCCTAAATAAGGTTTAAGTAAATAGGGTGAATAATGTTGAGCGAGATGGAGCATAAAATGCACTCATCAGTTAAAGAAAAGAAAAGAAAAGAATGAGATGGAGCATAAAATGCACTCGTTCAAGGAAAAAAAAAAAACCTACTTTGCTACCTTTGTTTGTAGTAGTGAGAAGGGATGGTTGCAAGAATGATTGTTGCACTATTCGATCGTGCGGGGTACATGACAAAACATGATTGAGTTTAGAACTGTGTATGGATTTTTGAATTTGGGAATGTAAGTATGCTTAATTTTCTTTACTTGTTATTGTTGCATTTTGGATTGAGAATTTAGATGTGGGCATAACAAAGGATTTGAATGTTATGAATGATTCCAAATATAAGTTTTGTATTTTGAGTTTAAAATTTATTTTCTTTGCTTGACAACAAACAATAATTCAAGTTTGGAGGTATTTGATGTGGGAATTTATTCACATATTTATTAGTCATAATTAAGTAGTGTTTGTAATACTTTATCTATGTTTTACATAGAATTGTCTAGTATTTTGAGTGTCTTTTACATATATTTAATTTCTAGTATTTTTTGTTATTTTGTAGGAATACTACTTGGTATTTGGGTTAAAAAAATAAAAATAAAAATAAAAAAAGATATTATAAAGTTAATTTAAAGTTAATACTATTAATTAATATTATAATATAAATAAAAAATAAATATTATAATATAATTAAAATTAATGCAATTAATAGTATATTAAATATTATATTATCTACTATATTATATTTATATATATGTGTATGTGAAGTGGCGTGCGTGAATGCGTGAGTGTGTGGTTTGTGTGTGTATCTAATAATATATTAATATAATAAATAAAGTTGAGTTGCAATGTAATTGGAACTCTATGCACTAAGTATATATATATATATATATAATAAAATGGAATTGAAGGCAGGACTCGTGGGCAAAACTGTAAGGCATAGGTTGGAGCGGCAGAAACTTTAAGGAATTGGAGGAGAAGGCAGCCACGTAGAAAGGAAATTAAGGAGGCAGAATTGAGAAGCTTTAAGTGACGGAAGTGAAGATTGAAGCAACAAAGGTGCATGCAACAGCAGGCGCAATGCAGGCGGAGGCAAATTTTTTAACCCATATCTGAACAGATTCGGGCTAGGGAATTTTTATCTTTTCTCTTCCTTCTTTAATTATTTTTCTTATGCTTTCACTCTTATTTTGGGTTTTAATTAATTCTGCCATGAACTAATCTATTAAACTAAAGCCATGTATTGACCGAAATTATGATGATGTATTTTTTATAATTTTATGTGATTGAATAAATTGTATTATGTTGAGTTGTGTGGTATGAGATTTAATGCTTGTGAATAATTTTCTACTATTTACATGATTTGATGCCTAATCTTGAGATTGAAAGTAGATAGTTTGGGGATTGTATCATAGGTACCATACACTATAAAGTAAAACCAACTAGAAATAGAATTCGATTTCATTGTGCGAGTTTTAGTGATAAGGTAGGAATTCTACAAATTATAATGCGTTTTCATTTGATTAAACTTTCATAGAAATATATAAAGTTATTAAATGAGAATAAACTCGTTATAACCTATAAATAGGGTAACAAATGCATTAGGAGATTTCGCCATCACATACTCAATTGACTAATTCATTCGCATAAAAATCTATGATTTGCATTACATAGCTAGGTTCATACATGTGCCTTAGTTATTAAAATCCATTGATTTATTTGATTCAAGTTGCCTTCCAAATCAATTTTATTTTATTAATCTAATTAATTAATTTACTCTTTTTCTTTTGTTGTTTCTTAAACCTAGAATTTTTTATTGTTTAAATAATAAAGAAAGTTTAAAAATTTGATATTTGAAATCTTTCTTCGTGGGAACAATATTCTTACTTACTATTATATTACTTGTTTGACTCGTACACTTGCGGTATATTTTATGGTGATCAGTGGTATCAAATACAGGTGTTAGTGTCGTAGAGTTGAAAGTAAACTGAAGGCACTGCTATGATAAGGCCACTACATACATGGTGTGTGGTATCATAAGCGTGTGTTACTACTGCAGAGTTGAGAGCGGTTTGAGAGCACTGCTATTATGGGGCCACTGCATACTTGGTGTGTGGTATCATAGGCGTGTGTTAGTGCCACAGAGTTAAGAACGGTTTGAGAGTACTGCTATAATGGGGCCACTGCATACTTGGCGTGTGATATCATGGACATGTGCTAGTGCCACAAAGTTGAGAATAGACTGAGAGCACTACTATGATAGGACCACTACATACTTGGCGTGTGGTATCACAGGCATGTGCTAGTGCCGCAGAGTTGAGAGCGAATTGAGGGGACTGCTATGATGGGGCCACTACATACTTAGCTTATGGTATCACAAGCATGTGTTAGTGTCGTAGAGTTGAGAGCGAACTGAGAGAACTACTATGATGGGGACATTACATACTTGATGTGTGGTGTCACAAGCGGGTACTAGTGCTGTAAAGTGGATTGGATTTATAGACCTAGAGTTAGTTGCCTTGTGACATGAATGTATGATACTGCAAGATAATGGGTGTTGTTTTTAGAGCATTAGATGGGTTCTAGAGACTATAAAGTAGTAAGGGTATCGGAGTGTGCCTTATCCATGCTATGGTAGGGGTTTGTTACTTGTGTAGATTTTATTGATCTTGGTTATGATTATGACCATGATGTTCCATGTTACAACTCTACCTGCGTTACTCTATGCCACGATCCTATCATATATTGCTTGTTATTGCTTATTGAGTCTCTATTATAATATATCTCATGCTTTATTTCGTTGTATTATGCTTGCTGGGCCTTGTAGCTCAATCTTTCTCTTTGCATCATTCCAGGTAAAGCAAAGAAAGAGAGGGGTCCTATTAGCGCATGATCGGTTGGGTTAGATGTGTACAAAGCTCACCTGAATAAAAGATTTTGTGGGCATTTGTTGGAAGGTTGTTTTGTGTTGTAACGCCCCGCTTTTCCAAATACACAACAACGTGAAATATAAGTAGATATCACCTAGGGCATTATAGAAGTCCTTATTAATGGAAGCATTGGATCGAACTTGAAAGCTTAACCAAAGCTAAATAAAGGGGGTTTCCACTATATTTCCTTTACAAGTATATGAAATACTCACGACTTCCAATACTCCAAAAAAACTCAACACATCATTATAGGTATAATTGTAGGACACCCACACGCACACTTCTTACAACCTTGAGTATCCTATCTGTTATTTACAATGCATCATTCGAATTACAAGGGTACACAATGGAATAAAAATAAAGCTAGCTACAAAACCCAAAGCTAACCCAGCACCACTTCTTTGCCCTTGCTTGAACTGGAACCTGAAATACCTGGCACTTGTAATATACCTAGAACGTTGAATGTTCTAGGGGTTTAATGTAACGACCCGCTCCCACTTACAGGCGTCACCAATAAATAATCGACCGGATTACTCATCCAATGAACCACGACTGAAGGGTTGAACTATGTTTCAACAGGAAACGCCCTAGGTAGGAACTAGGCTTCGTCATTCCCTTTGCTCCACTCAAGAATCAGTCCCAACTCAATCAAGAAAACACAGCGGACCGAGACCCGAAACCCGAGTGAGCTTCACCTCTCTTCAGCTCGCCCCATAGCAAGCCAGAGGTGACCCAGGCACAAAGCTAGCATACAAACACTTTGCTGAGTATTGGGGATTTATAAGAACGTACCTTGCTGATCTTTACTTGGTCCGAAACTCATCTGGGCCAACTAAGCCATATCCAAAGAATAATCTCACAATCATTTATCACACTATGATAATTATAACAATTTAATACATCTAGTGTTCAATATTGCTTACACTCAATTACATGAATACGTATAAAAAAATTACAAGGGATTATACAACAACACATCTCAGGCAACAAGTTAATTGCCACAACAGCCTCCCGACACCATCCCTGCTTGCCTCTGGACTTGCAATATCTACACATGAGGTAAAACCTCATGAGTCATAAAGACTCAGTAAGGGTGCAATGCATGTAAATATGAATATAAAGATGATTATGTATGCCCAATGCATGCAAATGAGACTAGGCCCACTTATCCTCACAACCCACTAAGGTTTGAAGCATCAACCTATCAACCCCCACCACACTAGTCCTCCATATGGCCATAGGTCCACTAGGTCTTGCATTACACAAGTTAACCACTAGATCTTGCATCTCACAAGATAACCACTACATGCAAATGCAACATAAAATTATTATCAAACACATTTACCAACTTGCAAGGCCGCCTCCACATGGGGTCGTCCCTTACCTGGCTCGAAGCCCATCCCCGCCTTGGCACGAAATCCAGCCCGAACTCCGAGCTCTTCTAGGATCATCGCCTCCCTGGTCGAACCTAGATACAAATACACACAAACCCAACTCTATCAACATCCGGCATTCAACCAATGCCCTCAACTACACCGCACACACCATCAAAACCATCTGTCAACAATTTTTTTCCAAACAACCCCGACATAGAGTTTAATTCAACAAATAACTATTTTTACATTAACTCGCTTAATGCAAATAACTGGAGAAGAGAATATTAATTTACCTCGACTCATTTGGAGAGAAATTCGGAAACGTCCACACCGACGTTGCCTCCCAAGCTTCCATTTGCGCTCAAAAATCTCACATTCGAGCTCCCAACACGCTTCTCCAGTCCCAATTTAAATTCTAGAACTTTTCCCCATTTTTCTAGAATTTTTCGAGATTTTTCTCCATTTCTCCCTTATTTTCCAGAATTTCCATTATTTTCATTTATTTCTTTTTCTTTTCTTTTTTTATTTCTTCTTTCCTGTTTCTTTCTCCCGCGCGCGGCCACTGTTCATGCTTCTTCTTCCTCGCGCGGCTGCCCTTCCAGCCACCGACCATGGCCTCGCCGGTCGTCGCTGCTGCTCGCACTGCCGCTGCCGACCTCCCATCCACTGCTATCGGCCGCCATCGCCGCTGCAAGCACCTTCGCGCGCCACCACCTGCTCGCGGCCAGCCATTGCTGCAACCAGCGGCCATTGACGGCCACTGAAGCTTCCGCCGACGCCGACCCTCGCCTTAGCTGGTGCTCACATGGTCACCACCGGTCGCTTTTGCCTCAGCCTCCATCGAAGCCTAGCTCGCTGCAGCTGCCTCGCCGTCGCTGCTCCATCGTCGGCCATGGCAGCTGCTGCCATGGCCGAGCGACCCCCTCTCCCATCTCAATCTCACTCCCTCTCTCTCATGCTTTCACTCTCTCCGCAAAGCTCTCTCCAGAGCTCATCCTCACGCTCTCGCGATCTTTCTTTCCCTCTCTCTGTTCGGCCATTTCAAATGGCAGAGGCACTCACGAAGCTTCAAGGAAGTTTCCTCGCCTATATATATATATATATTTATACATATTACACATTAGCCCCTCAATTTCCTCATAATCTCGCTTGAGGGTTTTTGATAATTGCACTTGGAGATCTATTAATTACACTTAAGCCCTTCAAGGTTTAAGTTAATTACCGTCAACCTCACAACTCTTAATTTTTCAAAATTAATAATCGACTTTTTAATCAAAATTATCGATTTTGTCCTGCGCCTACACGAGACATTTATTCGACCCGAAAACACTGAAGGGTTGTCTTACTTAGAAAACCGAACCACCCCTAGGATCCCTTCAGCTTCTAGGAGGTCCCCTCTGACTATTCGGTATTGGCACCCACTTGGGCTTATACAGAATTTATTCCGAAAGTTATTCCCGGTCGGACTGCTTCCAGCGTCATTAATCTCATCTCGAGACGCTCATCAATCTCTTGCCCTCTTCCCTGGACATCCAAGTCCCGAGGCACTCCCAACTGCTAATTCTAAAATTTTATTAATTAATTTATCGAGATTAACTCTTGGGCTTCCCGGACCACCCGAAATCCTGACAAAATAATCAAAATTTATTTATTTTCAATACCATGTAATACCGGGTATTACATTTAACACACCCAAGTTAGATTTACATCTAGGTGAGTAGTACAAGAAAAGAAACAGTGCATGCAAAAGTAATATGCAATATATCAAGAAGTCTTCCTGAGCTTCCATCATTCCTACCGGCACTTGTGTGAAACGCCTCAGCCCCACCTGTAGGCATGGGCTCATCCATAGGCATGGGATTGCCTCTCTAATCATCGTGATGATTCTCCAACAAACGACCAACCATCATATACAAGTTTCCGATCCACCAATAGCAATTGTCACCAAACAACATGTTAAAGACAAAGCAGAAGGAATATGCACAAACTAAGGAATATCAACTTAACACGACCACACCTATAGGCATGGTGCAGAAACCAAGGAAAATATGATGTGCAAACCACAAGCTACATGCGAGAGTAATCATGTTTAACCTCATTGACGAACTACAACCACAAACTCCATGATGTAGGAAAAATAGGAAAGAAATGCTCGAAAATAAGGAAACATAAGATGTAAGCCACCAACCCCATATAAATGAGACAAGGGATAATAAAGAAGAAGCAAGAAGTATTTGAAAACTACTCACCTTGAAGATTTACCTTAAGAATCAATATTTATGACGAGCAAGAATGGGTTCTTTGCAAAAATCACGCATTTCAGTAAACTAAACACCAAATCAGTTTACATAGGGTTTTAGGGAATCAAAAAAGGGTTAACTCTATAAATTTTTAGGTCAAGAGAAGATGCAATGCGCTCTCACACCTCGCCAGAAGGTGGCTGAGGCGCCCACACGCATAGCCCTTTGTCGGAGCGTGAGTTGCACGCGCCGCCCTTAAGAATCGCACAGTTCCGCCTACTCTTGGTATTTCAACCATAACTCCCTCGTTTTAGCCTCGATTCGACCCCCATTTGAACCTATGACTCCCTTATTCAACCTTCTACTAGATTATAAAAAGAAATCAGACTTGCCTTGCAGTTTTGATGTCGTTTGGCATGCTTTACGGTGGTGGCCCAAATTTTATGACAAGGCATTTTCTTTCTCATTCTTCGGCAGATTTTTGCCTTTCTTTTGGAAGCATTTCCTCTCTCAAACTCCCTTCCTTTCCATCTTGTTTGGTGCCTAAAATAATACCCCCAAAGGCCTTATATTTATCGAAAACTGTGGCAAGTCCGATCGCGCCACATGTCGCGTCATCATTCCACCCATGTGCATCCAACCAAAACATGCCACTTATCCCTGATATTTTGAGCCTTATCATTATTTCCTAACTATCATTCGCTCTGTTTGGTTACCCCAATGACTTAGTTATGAGATATTTTGATGAGATATTTTAAGGTTACAAGAAATGGCGCTGTAACATCCCAAAACTTGGAGATGAATAATAAGTATTGATTATGGTATTTGATGTATTTATGGATTATTTGAGAATTTACAAGGAAATAATAATTTATATGGTTTTTAGGAAATGAACAATTAGGAAATTAATTCTTTTATTTGGGAGTATCGACAGGAATAACGAAAGAATAAAATAAATTAAGTTGGGGGATTTATTTGGAAATTTTTGGTGTAAGTGAAATAAGTGGAAATGGAAGTTCAGGTGTAAGGGAAATTATTAAGGGGGCACGTGTGTAATTAATGGAAATTGTGGGCATTGAAATGTAAATTACGAAAATGGTTGTGAGTTCACTTTAAAATTAATGGGGGTCACATATATGTTGAAGGCGGCATGTGGCGCGAGCGGTCGCATGCAAGGGTGACCAGGGGCTGGATGCGGGATCAATCCCACGGGCACACACGCGAAGCTGGGAGGGATTTACTGATTTTTCAGCAAAATCCTCCCCTAAACGACGTCATTTCGGGGAGGCGGTGGTGCTCCCAGCGGCTACCCTAGTGTTTGCCACACGGCTCTCCCCCAATCGCTTGTTTTGCACCCTTTTTAAGCCCATTTCGAGCATCTCCAAACTGGCAGAAATAGAAGGGAAAAGGAAGAAAAGAAGCCTCGGCCAGCAGCGCGCGAAAGAAGAAAAATTTATGGGAAAAGGTGGGAAAAAATGGGTTTAATCTGTGTTTAAAGTGATCAGGCAAGTTGAATAAATTAATAGGGCTTTGTATACATGAGAGTGTCAACTCTTCACGGTTGGAATTTAATTTTGGGTCCGATTTTGTTAATTTTGGGATTTATGTTAATTTGTAGCGTGTATTAATTTGGTGGAGTATGAGCGTGAAAACGTTGGAAACAGCTAAATAGAGGCAAACTCCCTTCTACCTTTCGAATCTTCTTCCATTTTATGAACCCCTCGCATTTCCTTAATTTGTTTCGATTTTACGTATTAATTATACCAATTAAGGATCTTGTTAGCATAAATTAATTTAAATTAAGTATGAAACTCGTTGGGATTTTATTTGTTGTGTGCCTACGGGGGTTTGTATTACCTCCATTCTTTTTGGAATGATGCCGAACCCAACTTGGGGACTAGGTTATTAGAGGTGCGGGTTTGTTTATGGATTTCTCGAGTGTGGGTCGGCTAGGGCTATCGAGCAGTGGGGCAGGGGTTGCTTGTTGGGTGACGTTGGAGTAGACTATTGTATAGCCCTGATGTAACATCCCAAAAATTTGGAGATAAGTAATAATTATTAATTTTAGTATTTGAGGATACTTTTGAGTATTTGAAAATTTTGGAAATAAATAATAACTATTACTTTTAACGTTTAGAGTGATTGGCGACTTATGGAATACTTGTGAGTTAAAGGAATTTAAAAGAGGATATTAAATTTATTGTATTTCTAAATGAGGAAGTGATCGAAAGTTTGTAGAATTCCTAAGAATTAGATTATTAAGTGTTTAAGATAAATTAAATATTATAAAAAAATAATATATATATAAAATAAAAATAACTAAATAATTAAATAAAAAAAGATTACAAATTGGCGCAAGTTGCTGTGAGTAATTTACTCTTAAAATCAATAATAAATTATATAATATTATCATATATTATATGACATAATACATATATTTATATAATATTAACTATGTTATCATGTGGGCAATGTGAAGTCACGTCCAGCCTCTGCAATTTATCCAATCAAGTAAAATGGGATGTTAGCATAGGGATGTGGGAATAACTTGGGCATCAAGATTTGCCCTTCCAATTTAAGGCCATTTTGTCCGTAATGAATGCGTGAAGTGGAGAGGAAAAGAGGGAGAGGAAGGAGAGAAGAATTGGAGAAGGAAAGAAGAGGCACGCAGCAGTGGAAAATGGCAAGGAAAAATGAGAAAAATTAAGGGATTTTGTGGATTAATCAGTGTTTAAAATACTCAGGTAAGTGGGTAAAATTATTACAAGTATTATATGTTTAAATCATAGATTTTATACTGTTAGATTTGATTAAAATAGGCCGTAAACTTATTATTTTATGTTAAATATTATATTTCGCAACGGGAGTATGAGAGAAGCTACAATCGGCCATCTACAGGCAAGTTCCTAACTCTCTCCTTATGTTTTTCATTTCTTGGGACTGTCTTCGTTATTTTTCATATTTTAAACCCTCCCTCACCGTGACTCGGTTCCACGCATTAATAATTATAATTCACATGGTAACCACCCTATGACTTATAATTTATTAATGGGTTTATTGTTAATGGATTGAGTTAAATAGTGATGTCATGGTGTCGTTCATTTCGACCGTTACGGAGCCTCGTATCGCTCCGCTTTCCTTGGGAATGATGCCGAACCCATTGGGGCTAGGTTCTTAGAAGAGTTGAGTATGGTTTAATGGGGTTATGTTATTAATTTGTTATGAATGTGGAGATGGTTGTCTGTGTATGAGAAGAGACGAGAATATGAATGACATTATGATGTCTATGTTGTTATGGATAAAGTGAACGAAATGACGAGTTTAAGTGACTAAGTTAAATGGTGTCAAGTGTATCTAAGGGTATGGGGTACAAAGTCACTGACTGTCGACCGCGGGTCGTGGCAATTGATGGCTGGATGTATGGGCGCCAGTCATCGGTTGTTACGATAAGTGCTAGACGGGCCAGGAGAGCTGGTACTACCAGATTCCCGCATTGGCTTGTGCATATCATGATGTGTGTGTTGCACAGGGATTGGGTTGCATTCACGTGGGGACATGCTTTGTGTGTGTTGGGGTGTGTGAGCATTTGCATGACCCGGTTGGTCTAAGAGCTAACTTGGATTCTTTAGGTGAGCCGGTGCATTTAAAGGCATTTCGCATGTGTGAATTCTTATATGGGCGTTAGCATAGCCTGATGCTTGGTTTATGGGGGCCTTGTCATCACGTTTATGCTACAAACGCCATTGTATTTCCTATTTGTTGCACTGCATGGTGAGAATGTGCGTTTTAGGTGATAAGTTTGGGTGGTAGGTGTGGTCACGATAAGACCTTAGGGTGAGACCCACGGCGGCGTGGTCCACGAGAAGACCTTGGGGTGAGACCCACGGCAGCAGTAAGACCTTGGGGTGAGACCCACAGCAACAGATTATGTTGTGACTGACAAGAATGGACGTGTAAGGGTAATGGAATGGTAGCCTATAGAAGGCTGTTAACAGGTATGTATGTGGGACTTGGGTGCCAATGTGTGTTTAATGTGGGCCCCAAGGACCGTTTATGTGAAGTTTATTATATGTTATGCATCTGAAAAATAGGATAAGCGTTGGGCATGGCATGACATGACGTTGCATTGACATGAATTGCATGGGGTGTTATGGGAAGAGCCCTATCTTTAACCTTCAGCCTTTCTTTCATGAGCTTGCTGAGTCTCGTGACTCACGTTTGCTTTACATCATTCCAGGTCAACATATCTTGAGATCGTAGGTACGCTCATTAAAGTCGAGTCATGATAGCAAGTGCAGAGCTCCCCCGAACCTAGATCCTGGGTGTCGTGTGTCTGGATCAGGGTAACATTTTATGTTTTTGAGATTGACGTATGATATGTAAGCCCAGGTGGGCCCAAGTGATGAAAGGTTTGTAAAGACGATTATGAGATGCATAATTAAAGAAAAATTATGATTTCTAAAAGCGTTGTGAGTGTGTTGTAGTTGTGTCATTGTTCGATATCATTTTAAGTAATGACCCTCTCACGGATCCACTATCCGCGGTAGGGGCTCCGGGAGGCGGGGCATTACACCTGAAGTGGACCATCAAGCGGACACTCCTATTCACTGACTGTTAACCAGTGCTGGACACTACTGACTACCTCTGCCATTATGTGATTTACTGCATGATTTGATATGTTGTTTTACCGTTCATGATTTGATATGCACATGGGTACGGGATGCATGTGGGGTATTCATTTATTGAGTATGCTTGGAACGAACATTCTAGCTTGGTTAGATTGCATTAGGTACGGGCATATGCATTGCGTGTGGTTTACTATGTGGGCGGAGCATGACTTGATGCCTGGATGTATGGGCGCTAGTGTATCATGTTGATGCTCACTACGCTATTGCATTTTTATGTGCATTGCATGGTTACTATATGTTCAATAGTCTCGGATAGGAGGACCGTTCTGAGGGAGCCTATGGCTCGACTATTCTACAGCTCGGGTGTCGAGAGGACCGACGTGAGCACACGGGTGACAAAGCATTGACCCGGGACAACACTCACAGGTTTGTTGGAGGTATATGTTTCCTTTTCAGGCAGTGGGTAGGTTGGTATGAGACTTGGGTGTCGTGTGTCTTATGTGGGCCCCAAGGACTGATACATGTTTTTATTTACGCTTTTATACTGTGTTAGGCGTCTCACGGCTTGTGTGTGGTTAGGGATTGGTGTTCTGGGGAGAGTTTACTGGATATGTTCAGCCTATAGCTTCTTTATGCTTGCTAAGTCTCTCGACTCACTTTGCTTTTATACTATGTTGGGCATCTCATGGTTTGTGTGGGCTTGGGGGTTAGTGTTCTAGGGAGAGTTTACAGGATATGTTCAGCCTACAGCTTCCTTTGTTTATGCTTGCTGAGTCTCTTAACTCACTTTGCTTTCTATCATTCCAGGTAGTGGCAACGTGGATTAAGGGCAAGGAAGTCAGCATATAGTGGCAGAGTTAGTATGGTGTACAGGCAGTTTCATTAGTCCCCATCATTCCCTCGTTAGCCTTAATTGACTCTGATGTTTGAGTGGGATTTACTCTATCATTTTTTACTGTGCCAGGTCATTCCTCGTGTTTCATGTATGTCGGCACAGGTGTCTATATGTATTTGTTTATCATGTGACCGCTGTGCTAGTAGAGTACCCGTAATGCATGCATGTGTATATGTTAGGTTTTGTTGTTTTAATTCTTGTGTATGCATGCCAGGGTAGTTCTTGTCTTGTGTTTCATTCTTTCTTTTTCCGTAGGCACTCTCATTCGGGTAGTCCAGGTGGTTGGGATATCCGAGGTGGGGTGCTTATAGATGCTTTGGCCCGAACTTTTCATGTAATTACACTTAAACCCTTTGCAACTTGGTCCCCAGGCAACTTTTCAATTGCACTTATGTCCCTGGAGGAAGGATTTATTACACTAATACCTTAAGATTTGGGGTAAATTACACTCTTACCTAAACTTCAATATTTATAATTTTTCCCCTGACTCAGAAACTGAACCTTTGTCTCAAAGCTTCTATAATCCCTTAAAAGAACCTATTTTCTCAAGTATTAGAACCTAGTAATCGCAGGTATTACATTATATTTGAGTTTAAAAATCTGGGATATTACATGTGCCATGCTAATAGCTGTATTTTATTATTTGGAGTTTATTGTATTCCCCTTTGGGATAGCCTAATGGAATGTAAATGATAATAATTATTTTGTTCTGTAAAAAATAAAAATAAAAAATAGAAGCATTGTTATTTATTGTATGGTATAAAATGATCTTGATTGAGTTACACTTTGTTCCCATCTTGTATTGGACCTCCGGGTCATTACATTTGTAAGGCAAGAATATGTTAGAAAACACACGGGGATTCCTCTCATACGGACCCTCAAATGCTTAGGTTAGATGTTGCCATGGTGGAGAAAATATATGGATGTAATACGGATGAGGTATGTAGTTAGTTATTTGGAAGAGTGAGAATTCTCCAAAAGAAGTGTGTAAAAGAGTTGTTCAAGTCAACTAAAGAGAAAAAAAAGTCATGAAGACGAAAGGTTATGAGGTATTTATAGCCTTCAATCAATTAATAGGATATGTGACAAGTACATGCAGGGGATGCGATGAAGGGAATCACTAGTATAACAGGATAGACAAAAATAAAATTTTTACTGTGTATCAGATACATGCAGCAGAATATAATATACATACCATACATAGCTTGAGTATTTAAGCAACACACATATACAATAATTGAATACATAAATAAATGCATACTTGCTGTCTGATGAAAGGATGAAATACAAAACTGAATTTTGTATTGAGACAGAGTCCACCTCAAGATGTGGTGGTCTTAGTCAGTTCACACCTAGTATGCAGTTAGGTATGTTCCGGTCATCTCTTCCTATGTTAGACATAGAGGATCTACGTATCACTGGTGCCCATGTCTCAAAATTATACTAGTAACAATTACACATATAATTTTTATGATTATTCAGAGGAAGAAGAAAGAAGAAAACAGGAAGCTTTGTGAGAAAATCAAAGAGAAAGAGAACTAGAGAAGGGGCAAAGGGCTCTTCCCTTTTATTAAAACAATTCCCTCCCTTTTCCCTTTTCTTCCTCCTCCTTCCCAAATTGAATTTCTCTCTGAAGTCCGCAACCCTTTCACACCTCCAATAATGCAATTCAATAATTCAAGATTACTATACACTATGCAATTTCGATCGCCACCTCTTACTGTGCAACCAAAAATTGATTTCACACAAATACACTATGCACTATTGGTAAAGGGGGCCAATGGTCAACTTTTGACCAATCAATTCTAGAGACATTTTGGGCACACAATGTCAATACCAAATGCAACACTGTATGGTGTGTGACTTTCTAGGTTCACTACTCGCTAGCAAACAGATAACACTGAAACTCTTTTAGGTATCGGTCAAGGACCCATCATTGGAACTTCTCCAAATTCCAATGATGTTCTGAGAATTCTTGAATAGCACCTAACATCCTGACTGAGTGAGAGCCATGGAGTGACAAACTCATAGACTCAATAACCATGTGTCAGACCTTATTAATGTGACTAGGTGACACCTCAGGAAACACATTTCCTAACTTTCAATCTGCCTTGGCCAGGGATTGTCCTGTCACATCAATAGTAGATCACATAGGACATTCACCTCATCAAATACCGACGAGGGCGATAAATCCTATTCCCAACACCTATCGCCATATACTAGTAATACAGAACTACATAGATGAACGTTTCCACCTCCCAATTAGATGGTTCAGTTCTTTAGCAAATCTCGCACACTAATACATAAAACAATAGTGCCAGTTCAAGTCAAGGATCAATACACCATCGCAATCTGATGACATAACCAATATCCACCATGCCATGTGGTTAGTTATTGGCGTCACATTTGGCTGATCATTCCCCAACGACCACCCACAGGTTTATTAACAACATCTCACGTCATATGGCGTGTGACACTCCATCCTCCTATCAGTATCCCCATATTGAACGAGGTAGTAACCCTTGTACTAGTCCATACTTGATTAATCAGAGTTCTTATCTAAGGATTAGGAATATTTCAAGATATTCTGTTACCAGAGAATCCTATCATACAGTCTCAACACCTTGAGGATAAGATTCTCACATAGAAGATTTAGGGACTCATTCATATAATTGATTGGCAAAAATATGAATGAATATAATCTTGCCTTTTATAGATTTATACAAAAACACAATTAATGCATTAAAACAAGCCTGTTAGATGTCATCCAAATTTAGTATTAGGGCACACAACACTAACATGTGTGACTCCTCGAGTTGTAGGGCACAATTTTTCTAGCCACACGTAGTTGTCCCAGGGTTAATCTTGGAAGTATCCTAGTGAGAAACCCCCCAAAAAAGGTTCTTTGAGAAAGGTAGGCCCAAAAAGGGTAGGCAACGTTGTGTGAAATAATGTGGGGTAAAACAATGCAAGAGATGGATCTCCCTGAGGGCTTTCTCGGGAGGATTGCTCAACCAGGTGATTCTTGCATGTAGAGCTAGTCTTCGAGTGGTAGACCCTCAAAGAACTCTTTTGGGAGAAAGCCTTCTCCGAAGAATGATTATTATCTCCTAGGAGATCTCCTCAGAGACTTTTCCAAGGGAATTGCCTCCAGAAGATAGGTTATAACAATAACTCCCCACTCTTATCTTTGACTAAAAATTAAAGGGAAGAGTACATAGAAACTCAGGGGAGTAGCCTTAGTGAAGTCAGGACTTACTCCAGGTTCTAGCTTCAATTTTGAGTAAAAACCTTACCCTGAAGGATGTCGTGGGGTATTGAATCATCTAAAGAGTTCAGGCATTCTTTACACAGAAGAGTCTTATGGGCCGTCGAAGACTCCTTGGGTATTGGGTTCACGAAAGACTCATGTATTTTACAGCCCAAAGACTTTATGGTGCCAATTCACATTCCACGGGGTCTGTCTATAAATAGTGGGGAGACACCCTTGCGAATCCCACTGACTTCTTCCATGCATACGAAGACTTTGCGCTTGAGAGTTCCCCAAAGAATTGTTTTCAAAGAATTCCCAACGACTTCGAAAACTCTACTTGCTTCATTCATTGACCCCGGATGACCTTTGCTATTCATAGAAAGAGCCTGATTTGAAGACTCGTCCTGAATATTGTTTCCCAAAGAGTTAGCCCCGAAGAATTAGCCTCAAAGGACTTCTTTCGAGGAACCAACTCCTAAGAAATGCGACCAGCTTTTCAACTAAGTTAACTCTATAGCTGAATCAAGCTTTTCTATAAGTCCAACAAGGATATCTCCAAGAGTGTTAGGACTAAGGTAGCAATGCCTTTTAGGTGCTAGCTGTTAGTGTTGAATGACCAAGATATGGAAAAGATTAGTAAGGCGTTTGATATACCATTTTCATTATTGTCGAGAAGGTCGACAAAGATGAGAGGACCCCAACCGTCTTAGGGGAAGAAGTATCCCTACACATAGACAACCTAAGAATGGGCTTAAGACTTTCCTTTCACTCATTCGGGATGCAATTTCTATAAGAGAGCAAGCTGATGCCAGCTTAATTGCATCCCAATGATTGCGCAATGCTAGTAAGGTTCTTCGTCCCCTACAACAAACAAGGCATGAACCTTACCACCAAACTTTTTAGCTGCTTCTTCTGCCCTAAGACTACAACAGGGAGAAAAGAATTCATTATGCTTCAAAAATAGAGGAGTCATGAGCC
This sequence comes from Diospyros kaki, assembly GCA_036245055.1. Lineage (NCBI taxonomy): Eukaryota > Viridiplantae > Streptophyta > Magnoliopsida > Ericales > Ebenaceae > Diospyros > Diospyros kaki. The sequence goes on from BSEG01000012.1 coordinate 23,806,163, forward strand.
GCTATTCATCTAGGATCCAAAAAGGATAGATCACTTTGAGACACAGTGGTTGATGGTGAGACCCTTATTAACTTGGCAAACTCTTTCATTCTAGAGTACAACAGAGATGAAGTGGGCTCCTCAGTTTGGGGTGATGCACTAAGGTCCAATCAACTACCTCCAAGGTTAGTTAACCACCTATATTCTCGTCCAAAATTTTTGTAAATTGCATCTAGGCCCGCCATTAAATTTTAATGGCCCTTTTTTTTTTATCTCATAATGAAATCGGGGCCCTTGTTAACTCTTAATAGTAAGCTTGTTAACTCTGAACAATTGTTCCAATTGATTAAACCCATTCTGTTAACTCTTAAAGGTGTCATCATTAACTCTTAATGTTGATCAATAATTAATTACATCATTACATCACTAATCTATCACTACACTTAGATATGCATGTGACCTTCTAGGTTCACTATTGAGTAGTAATCGAGACACATCTAATAACTTTGACGTCAATAAAACTCTTTGATTTAACAAAAGACGATCTCTCTATCTCCTTGATGTACCCCGAGAAGTCCTAAGTGACAACTAGCATTATATCAGGACGATCTTGTTAGTAATGAAGTCATATCTCAAGCGAGCCTATCAGGACTTTTTATTATTGTGTAGTATAATCCCTCCACTATCCAATCGAGTGAGAGCCATGGATTGACCAAATTCATAAAACTCAATAGCTATGCCAAGATTTAGCATGATGTGATTGAGATGACATTTCAAAACTCCTTCAGATATTGAAAACTCCTTTCTAAACATGTGCACCCTAGCCAGGGGTTTAAACAATCACAAACCACTATTAATCGCATAGGATGTTCACCTCATGCTAGAGGTTAATGGATCCCATTAGCAATCACCTGTCTCCATACATTGCTACATAGAGACCACACAGTGCACATTCCCACCGCGATATATAGGTACTTATGCGCAACAACAAATCTCTAACATATAAGATAACTATCTTGCTTACAGTCTAAGGACCAGTAACACAATTGAAGCCAGTGACAAATCATTAATCCTCTCAGTCATGTATCACATTCAGTAGATGTTCAATTAACATCAACCCATATGTCTACTATATCCATCTCGTGGATTATAGCATGTGACTCACCATCTTTTATCTTTAGTATCTTATACTAATTAAAGGTAGTAGTTCATGTGTCAGTCTATAATTGATTAATCATATTTCTCTTTTCAAAACTATAAGGATTGGTAATCATTTTAAGAAATCCTAAATTCAAGGGTTTTTGTCACATATTCTTAACACTTAAGAATAAAACCTTTATTCGAAAGTCTAGGGACTCATTTATATACATATTGGCGAGGTATGAATGAAGATATGACCTTAAAATATAAAAAAAATATGAAAATATATTTTATTAAGTTTGCAAGACATGCATCATTAGTCCCAATATACATGTGCCAGATGTTATCTAAATCTAACATTAGGGCACTAACAGTAACAATCCTCATCCTAAAGTTTGTTATCTATCTTTTTGAGATGGCCTTAAATGTCACTAGTTATCAAGTTGCAAACAACCACAATACCTTTAGTAAGGTCAATACCCTCGTTATGGTATTGGTCGTGTCATAGGCTTTGGGAGGTGACCGGAATCTTTTGCTACGATAATTCATAGATTAGGATAGTTGGCTCCTTTGTAAGTTGTGGCTTTAGTTGATACCATGGTTGCCATCCCTCTAATCGTTTCCTTCCTCTCCTTGTGGGGAGTTGATTAATTATTCTAAGAATGATGCCTCATTTCTCAACAACTCTTTCATAACCTCATTCAACCATGACCTTGTTAATCTTTAAACATTCTAGCTTGCATGTTCACTATCTAAATGGTCCTTCACATTTCTTCCATTTAAACTTAGAAGGCTCACACTTTAGTGGTACAGTTGCTCTTTAAATGGGGTGTAGTTGCTTTTCATTAGTGTTACTCCCTTAGTTATTGTTGTAATTATTGCTACGAGTGGTTACCATCATTAGACGATGGGGCTCGTATCTTGCATTACATTGACTCTATTGTAATTGTGACCCGCAATTTAAATTTGTCTGTGATTTGGTTTCCTAATTTGACAGTGATTATGACTTCGAATTTGACTATGATTAAGATGTTATCAAATTTGATTTTAAGTAAGATTTATCTCATCTGGAGGAATATCTTCATGAATCATCTTCCGATCAGGATATGATTTCCAGTGTACATCCATAGATGATTTTAGGTCTAAAAATAGGTGTCCAGGTCAGTGAAATTAGTGCAATAATATCATCTTAGTGATATTTTGGTGTGGTAATATTACTTTTGTACTAACAATATTTGCTTAGTTATATTTTATTCTTTTTGCCAGTGGTTTTTTCTAATTTGAGTTTTTCACATTAAATTTTACGTTCGTTTGTGTGATTTATGGTTTGATCGTGGTTTGTATTCGATCCAATTTCATAACTGACTAATATCATAGCCTTTAAATCAAACCATCAACGTTTGGCAAATCTTAGTTGTTGGATTTGCAACTCATGCACCTTATTTTGGCTAGGGTTCCTAGCAGTTGCCCCCTCAGCCACAGCCGTCACCGTTGTTTAGCCACTAATGTCGATTGACCGCTTCTGCCGACCGTCGGCTAACCATAGGTGTAACACCCCATTTTTTCCAAGTGCGACATTAACTTGAGATTTCGAGAATATTTTTTTGCCAACATACACTTAACAATAAATTATTCCCCAACAATCCCATTCTACCTCCTCGACATATCAAACTTATAATCAATAAGCTAAAACAAGTAATATCACCATATATGTGGAAGCAAGATCGAAACGTCAAATGATACATAGCCATAAATTCCTTTTATAACCAAGTAATTGTATCAATGTTTCACATGACATTATCAAAATAATACATAACATCTGGATATCTCAAACATAGTCAAAAAGACCTGCTAACGATCTAATATTTAAATAATGGCTACATCTTGATGACCTCTTTTCCCTTGGCACTGTTATTTTCACTTGGAATGTTTGAATATTTCAGAGACATAGTCCAAATTAGATATTAAATTATCTAAGTAAGAGTTCAAAACATTTTCATGAATATATGAAAGACCGTGAACAAAGAAACATATCCCAACATGTCCCAGCCCAAGAGAATCCCAAACAATGCTTAACCCATACCACAGGGAAAATGAAATATCTCTAAGGGCAACACAACTACATTAACAAATTAGCAAAACACAATCCTGCTTAAGAGGGGCAACACCAATGCATGAACCTGAGTAACACCCCACTATCATGTCAGGCATTACGTTCTCACTCAAAAGCATTCTGGATCCCAGCACAACCCTAGCCACAAGAGGATCACATTAGCACTATCCCCGAATCAACATTCACCTTGGCAATAATGCAATTTCTCAAAGGCATATCCGGGGTGGTGTCCACTCTCAACCTCGTCACTTGAGCCAACATCTAGGGTGGTGTCCACTCTCAGCCCTGTCACTTGCGTACCATAGGTTGGTGTCCACCTTAGTCTCGTCACAAGTGGGTCGCATAGCATTAATCCTTGGAACGCATCCCGAGTGCTATTACTCAAGACTATACCCTAGGTTAACATCTCACATGGATAACACATAAACATGCTAATGCCACCATCACATACCATGCATCATATAAAATCAACATTCCAATGCATGTATTTTAAGGCACAAAATTCAATGCACAACTATAAAACATTTTGGCACAAACGTCCCACATGAAAAAAACCATTCACAGGTTAAACCATTTATATGAAAACAAATCAAGTATAGGGTCGAACCACTCACAATAAACCAAGTTATAGGTAGGAACACACCTTGAACGAGACTCAGAATCTGGATTCTCAAGCCAAATCTCAATTTTTGTGCTAAGTCCCAAATAATTGTACTATTACTTAATCTTGAGACTCAACGATCACTGAACATCATATTTATTCAAAAGAATATCAACATCTATTTTTCTATAATTTTTTAATAATTTATCTTTATTTTCTTCCTATTTTTTACTCAATAATTCCAAAATAAATACATCCTCAAGCATTTCCCAACATTTTTCACCACCAAAAATCATAAAATAATTTTCTTTAATTTCTAAAAAAAATTCCAAACTTACCTCGGCTTCATGTGCCATCATGCGCTGGGCATGTATGTTGCATGTGTGATGCACGCGCCTTGTCTTCTCCAGTAGTCATTTTGCCGCCGGCGACTTGGAACCTCTTCCAATGGCTGATCTTTCTCCACCACCTTGAAGTACACTTCAAATTGGTCTTAATTGTAATGCCCCATTTTCCTGAAACGCGCATTAAAATAAATGAATGAATCACTCAAGGATTTCGGGGCTATATTTTTTTTTTCTCTACAAATATACTGGAATAGCATCTGTACGTGAACAGTACACCAAATAAGTTCCCAAGAAAGATGCTTTGTTCATGAATAGATGCTTTCTTTAATCATCGCCAAACTCACTTAGAGGCAAACTTAAACTTGCTAACAATTTACGATTTCTACGCGACTGTCTTAGGGGTAACCTACCCATACGATAAACCATCAAATCTCTAAAAACTTCTACGAGGTTCAAGACTATACCTCGACTACATCATCCTTTAAATCGATACTAAACCCAACCTACTCGACTTGTTCACGGGAGCCGTTTCTTCGAGATAACTTTACTTCAATTCCTATTTCATCAATCTCGAGATCCTTATCTCACTATTCATCGTCAAAATCAAACATTGAAATTCTCAATTTTCAAAATACTAATCGAATCATCCTAAGTTTCTCATTCCCTAGGATCCTCGATCTATACAGAATTATTCCTAACTTGATCATTCAAAAATCCCACTAGTACCCTTAAGTCTACAAGTCAGACTTTTTCTAAATCTTTAGAAAAACGTTCACTCGGGTACCGATTATAATAGAGCTACTTAAATCTCCAAATAGCCATTCCCCAAATCTCCAAGTAGGGTTAAGCTCTAATATCAACTATATCAGGGCTACTTAAGACTTTCAAATAACTTAAGCTTTGATACCAAATGTAACGCCCTATTTTCTTGAAACACGCGTTAAAATAAATAAATGAATCACTCAAGGATTTCGGGGTTATATTTTTTTTTTCTCCACAAATATACTGGAATAGCATCTGTTCATGAACAATACACAAAGTAAGTTCGCAGGAAAGAGAGGTGGGTTACAGACGGACACACTTAAGTACCAAGTCTTTCCTTAGCCAAAACTTTCCTAGACATATACCTCCATTACACAACATTTAAATCCATAACTTCCCCGACAATCCCGATTACTTTCTCAGCACATCAAACTTAAAATCGTCAAGCTAAGACAAGTAATAGCATTATAAATGCGGAAGCTAGATCGAAACCTGATATGGTACATAACCGAAGTCATTTCATACATAACCTTAAAATTGTACTATCGTTTAACATTACATCATCAAAATAGAAGTACATCATAATCCATACTACAAACTGTTTACAAGTTACCGTCAATCCTTGGCAATTCTTTTCCCTTTGGCACCGCTGCTTTCACCTGGAACGTTGGAATATTCCAAGGATATAGTCCAAAATTAGATGCTGAATCATCTAAGTGAGAATTCAAAAACGTTTTTCATGAATGTATTTAAGACATGAAACAAAAGAAACATCACGAAAATCCTAGCCCAAGAGAATCCCACATAGCACTTAACCCTAACCGGGGAAAATGCAATCTCTCTAAAGGCAACACAATTGCATCGACACATTGGCATAACACAGTCTTAGCTTAAGAGGGAGCAACGTCAATGGATGAACCCTGGGAACCGCCCCGTTATCATTATGTTCCCACTCGAAAGCTTCCGAAGCACGACAATACAAATCTTGGCAAAATGATGATCAACACCATCCCGGGAATCCACATCCACCTTGGAAACAGTACTGCCGCACAAGGCATCTGGGGCGGTATCCACTCGTAGGCCCCTCTTGCCTGCCCAGGGTGGTGTCCACTCTTTACCCTGCCATTTAATGATTCACAAGGGTGGTGTCCACTCTCAGACTAAGTCGCAAATGGATATTTTTTCTTGGCACGCTTCCCTAATACTATCACTTCAAGTTCCATCTCATGCGTTGACATCCCAATCCCACATGTATAACCTGTCACCCTAGTGTAACTTCCCTGGTGTAACACCCCAAGTTTAGAAGTCCTAAACCTAGATGTGTTAACGTTCACCTTACTTTAAATGCAGAAATTATTTTATTTTTAGCTTTTTTTTAAATAAAATTCTATAAAAGTTTTGATAGAGTGTCCCCTGTAAATTAGACTTAGCCAACCTATAGAGGGACAACACGCCCACAACAATAGGAATATTAACCAACTAAACCCAAAACTATCATATTCGAAACTTCATGATTAAACAATTAAGGAATTGGGTACATAAATGAATAACGAACAAGACAAGTCCAAAACTAAAACCCTATGCCATTGGTTACTGGGTGAGTCTGCCTCCAAGCGATCTTCTCAACTCATCTAGTTCTCATCACCTAAAACGTGGGGAAAATAAAGAGGTGAGCTAAAGCTCAGCAAGTAAACTCCATGCACATGATGCATGCTCTTGACATGCAAAGTTTGAATAAAGTTTGGAAAATGTATCCCCATCTATTTTAACTTTTCAAAACATTTCATTACTATCGTGAGCTCACAGGGTGTGTCATCTATCCAATCAGAATGGAATGGGCAATTCTTATTTGGAACCAGATTCATTCCATCAATAGTACCTCAAAGCGGTTAAAAATTTCTTTATACTTTCAACTTTCACATTCACATTTCTTCACAGGTCGGGTGCGCTAGTCCCCCACGCCTCATTTCCCACTCACATTATTCATGGCATAGACATTCACCCATTTCCTTTAAAACTTCAGTTAGATATCTTTGAAAGAAAATTTGCACCTTTACACATCTTTCATGTGAAAAACATTTAACCTTCTTGAATCAATGCCTATGCGTGCTCATTGATGCAATGACATGTCATATATACATGCTTAATTATTTTCATTGTATGTAAGGAAATGACACAAATTAACGAGAAGATTTAGCATTAAATATCTACAAGCCAACCATAAAGCACAATGTTTCCACATTAACCGTTCAACATGGGATGAAAATTAGAGAGTTTATTTACCTGAAGTCTTTAAAGCTCACTTCTTGGATTTGCAAGTGGAGGAGTCTTAGTTGCCTACGACATCAATGTGCTAAAAATCCTTCTTTTTCTTCTTCTTCTTCTCTTCTTGTTCTTCTTATTTTTCTTCTTTTTGAGGGGTGATGTGTGTGTTGAGAGAAAAGAAAAGTGAGATGTGTGAGGGAAAGAGAGAGACGTGAGGTTTGGAAGGAGGAAAAGAGATGTATTAGGGGTTTTTTCTCTTTTTTTTTATTAGGTCTTGAGTTGGGTGGGCTTTAATTGGGCTTTTGGGTTCTTTTTTTTTTTTTCTCACCCATTGGTCCAATAATGAGTCTCTTATAAATTAAACCCAATATTAAATTAATTTGTGTTCTAGATCCTATTGAGTGCTATTTAAAAATTTCAAACCCAAATAAATATATTTAGCCACTTGAATTGAATTTGATAAAATTATAGTACACTTAGAAATTTTTAAATCAATAGTAACACATTGTACTGCATAATAACAAATTATAATTTTTTTTCCCTAATTGGCACATTGAGCATGACGGCATCCATTTCCTTCCACTGCACAACAAGGCTCAATAATTGATAGTAATAATTATTATTAAATCATTTATATGGGCATAAGCAATAAAATTACGCAAAATTTATAAATGCATGTAAAATGACACTCGGTGTTACAACTCCATACCCCCTAAAAATAAATTTTGTCCTCAAAATTAAAACTTACCAAAAAGGTGTGGATACTTGGCGCGAATCTCATCCTTGCGCTCCCAAGTGGCCTCTTCTACCGCATGATTTCTCCACAGGACCTTGAGTAATGTTATCTTCTTCCTCTTAAGTTCCTTGTTGGCCTTTTCTAAAATTTTTATCAGTGATTCCTCGTACGTTAAGTCTTCACGAAGGTCTAGTGACTCATAACTGAGGATGTGAGATGTGTTCGGGATATACTTCCTTAGCATGGACACATGGAATACACTGTGTACCCCTGATAATGCTGGTGGCAGTGCAACCCGATAAGCTAAGTCACTGACCCTTTCTAGTGTTTCAAAGGGTCCAACAAATCACGGGCTTAGCTTTCCTTTCTTTCCAAATCTCATAACTCCTTTCATTAGCGCTAATTTAAAAAAAACCATATCATATGCAACAAATTCCAATGGCTTCCTTCTTTTATCAGCATAGCTCTTCTGTCTACTCTGCATTGTTTTCATTCGTTAGCGGATTTTCTCAACAATCTCAGCAGCCAGTTGTACTATCTCTGAGCCCAATAATTTTCTTTCTCCAACCTCATCCCAATGAATTGGCGATCTACATTTTCTTCCATAGAATGCCTCATAAGGCACCATACCAATCGCTGCTTGGTAACTGTTATTGTATGAAAACTCGACCAATGGGAGGAATTCATCCCAAGCACCTCAAAAATCAATTATACAAGCTCTTAACATATCCTCAAGGGTTTGAATTGTTCTCTCGACTGTCTATCGGTTTGCGAATGAAAGGCTGTGCTAAACCTCAATTGTGTACCCATGGCCCTATGTAGGCTTTTCCAAAATGTGGAGGTAAATTTTGGGTCACGATCAGATACAATGGATAATGGAACTTCATGAAGTCTGACAATTTCTGCCACGTACAACTCTGCATATTTTTCCATACTATAAGTAGTCTTTACTGGGAAAAAGTGTGCTGACTTAGTAAGACGATAATCTACAATCACCCAGATAGAATTATAACCTTTTTTTGTCTTAGGTAAGCCAACAACAAAGTTCATGCCCACTCGTTCCCATTTCCACTCTAGAATCATAAGGGGCTATAATAGGCCTGAGGGTCGTTGGTGTTCAGCCTTGACTTGTTGGCAAGTAAGGCAACACTGAACGTAAGTTACCACATCACGACTCATGCCAACCCACCAAAAATGTTTTCTCAAATCTTGAATCATCTTTGTACTTCCAGGGTGAATCGAGTATGGGGTGTTATGAGCTTTCCTCATAATCTCTTGCTTCAGTTCTTCATTGTTAGGGACCACCAGTCTATTAGCATACCGAAGAGCACCATCTACAGTTATAACATAGTCAAAAATGTTTTCCTTCAGCCACTTCAGTTCGAATTTTTAACATTCGGGGATCCTTGAACTATAAGGTTTTGATCTTATCAAGAAGTGTCGATTTTAGAGTCATATTGGCGAGATAGCCTGACTTGCCTTGTGGAATGATCTCTAACTCAAGCCTTTGGATATCTACCAACAATTTTTTTTGAATGACTTGTAAGGAAGCTATTGCTCCATGGCATTTTCTACTAAGTGCATCAGCGACCACATTGCCTTTACTAGGATGATAGTTAATAACACAATCATAGTCTTTAACAAGTTCCAACCATCTATGTTGTCTCATGTTCAACTCTTTCTCTATGAAGAAATACTTGAGACTCGTATGATCAGTGTAGATCTCACACCTAACCCCATAAAGGTAGTGCCTCCAAATCTTCAATGCAAAAACAACAGCTGCCAACTCAAGATCATGAGTTGGGTAGTTCTTCTCATATTCCTTTAGTTTCCTTGAGGTGTAGGCAATCACTTTGCCATGTTGCATAAGGAAACAACCGAGCCCTTTCTTAGAAGCATCACTGTAGATAACAAACCCCTTACTACCTTGTGGAATTGTTAAGATAGGCGCAATTGTCAACCATTTCTTTAACTCCTCAAAGCTTAGTTCACAATCCAGACTCCACTGGAATTTCATATTCTTCCTGGTCAATTGAGTCAAAGGTGAGGCAATTTTTGAAAATCCCTCGACAAACCTTCGGTAATAACCAGCTAACCCAAGGAAACTACAGACTTCTCCAACATTAACTGGTGTTGGCCATTTTTGAACTGCCTCCAATCTTACTTGGGTCGACTGCAATACCTTCCCTTGATACAATATGCCCCAAGAACGACACCTTATCTAGCCAGAATTCACACTTCTTGAATTTGGAAAATAGCTTCTCTTCTTTGAGTTTCTAAGGCACCATCCTCAAATGCCCTTCATGTTCTTCCTTGGACCGTGAATAGATCAATATGTCATCGATGAAGACTATAACAAATTGGTCTAGATACTCCTTAAAGACTCGATTCTTCAAGTCCATAAATGCAGCAGGGGCATTTGTCAACCCAAAAGGCATTACCAAGAACTCATAATACCCATATCGAGTACGAAAAGCGGTCTTTGGAATGTCATCTTCTCTGATCCTCAGTTGATGGTAACCAGATCGCATATCAATTTTAGAAAAATATTCAACACCTTGAAGCTGATCAAACAAGTCTTCAATTCTTGGTAATGGATACTTGTTCTTTATTGTCACCTTGTTCAACTCTCTATAGTCTATGCAAAGCCTCATGGAACCATCTTTCTTCTTCACGAATAACACAGGAGCACCCCATGGTGAAAAACTGGGTCGAACAAAACCCTTATCCATGAGATCCTGTAGCTGCTCCTTAAGCTCTTTAAGTTCAGTAGGAGCCATACAATACGGTGCCTTGGATACTGGGGCTATTCCAGGCACTAAATCGATAGCGAATTCAATCTCCCTTTCAGTGGTAGACTATAAAGGTTATCTGGGAACACATCTTGATATTCTTGGACGATTGGAATTTGTTCAATAGAAAGGTCTGTCTTGGGTATCTCAATTATTACAGCTAAGTAGGCTATACAACCCTTATTCACCAATTGGCGAGCTTTCATTGTTGTTATTATTGGAATTGAAGGCTTCACCTCAGCTCCAACAAAGCAGAAACGAGGTTCACTCGGGGGCTCAAACACCACTTTCTTCTTATGGCAGTCAATTGTAGCATGATACTGTGATAGTCAATCCATCCCCAATATGACATCAAAATCGTGGATATCAAATGCTATGAGATCTGCTAGCCATTCCCTCCCATTCACTATAACCAGGCAATTTCTCAATACATATCTTGAATTCAATATTGCTCTGGACGGTGTTGACACATGAAATTGGGTATCTAGTTGTGGAGTTGGACAACTCAATTTTCCAGCAAATGTGGGACTAACAAATGAGTGGGTAGCTCTGGAATCGAACAGGATAGTTGCAAGTGTGTCACCCACATACACGATGCCTACATGATAGAATATATATATATATGTTTATGCATATAATCAAATCATATTAATTGATAAAGGTATTAGTGCAAGTGCTCTAGACCCAATCAGATTAGGCATGTTATACACTGACAATTGAAATCATGTTTATTATTTGAATAAGGAGTTGTTCAAATTCACAAGAAGTCATTCTATTAATTTCTTGTTATTATTGTAATAACCGAATGAAACTAGATAGAAGTCCATATGATGTATACTGCAATTAATCTATAAAGATGTGAGATGATGCATCATAGTTTCTAGACATCATTAAACGTCCCAAGTCCTAGCAATGTCAAGAATGGACATTGACAATTGCGGTAAGACTTGTATGTGCTATGTTTTTTCTATGTGATAGTAATGGGGGTCTCACACCCATAGGCATGGGGATGCCTAGACAAGTACATAAGTGACCAATGTTGAAGAACGTGTCACTGGACATGACTAGCCATGAGAATCCATTTTGGTTATATGTTAATGGTATTCTCATACGAGATGGGTGTAACTAATTCTTGGACCTGAGGTTGTCATGGTCATCTCATAAGAAGACTAGTATGCTTTGACATCATTTCGATGGGCCTAGACAAAGGCTGCATATGGGCGATCGTTGGGTATATCGCGAGACTTACGGAGATGGGTGCATAGCCAAGATGGGACTCGTCTATCCCTTGATAGAGGATGATGTATCTAAGGCACCTTCGGTGGATATTCACTTTAAATCCATGGTCATCGTGAAAGAGATCAATAAGGAGTTATTGATTCACTTTCTATTAAGTGAAGATATCCGGATGACCGAAGAAAACTCATGTGATTGTAATCAAGCAACACATTGTCAACTCGAGATCACATAGGATATATTGACGAGAGGATCGAATTACATGGTAACCATGCTCGTGAAAGGTTATTTGCGGATTATGAATCCTTCTGAATAATTGGGTAGGCATGATGTCTTGATAGAGACCAATGTTGTCTTATGTGTTCGTACCGACACATTGCCAATATATTCGGAAGCCTAATGAGTCATATGCAATAGGCACGGTCCCTGCCTTAAACTAGGAGAGTGGACGTATGGTTAAGTGGGACACTTCTGTAAGAAGTTATGCTGTCGTAAGTTCTCACGGAAAAAGAACAAATAGACGTAATGACGTCGATATGACAAGGAGTCATTATAATGGAAAGAGCTTCCTAAAATGACAATTGATTAAATTAGGAAGGAGTTTCTAATTTAATAATTTTCTATTTGTTGGAGTGGCAAATAGGAAATAAAATATATTTGAGTTTAAGTTAATATTTGGATTAAATTGAATTTGGGCCAAATATTAAATTAAATATTATATTTGGACTAAATTGAATTTGGGTCAAATATTAAATATTATATTTGGGCTTGAATTAGATTTGGACCAAAATATAATGTTTAATTTAATATTTGGCCCAAATCCAATTTAGTCCAAATATTAACTTAAGCCCAAATATATTTTATTTCTTATTTGTCACTCCAACAAATAGAAAATTATTAAACTAGAAACTCCTTTCTAATTTAATCAATTGCCATTTTAGAAAACTCTTTCTATTATAACGACTTCTCGTCATATCAATGTCATTACGTCTATTTGTTCTTTTTCCATGAGAACCTACGACGACACAACTTCTTGCCGAAGTGTCCCACTTAACCATACATCCACTCTCCTCGTTTAAGCTAGGGACCGTGCCTATTGCGTATTACTTATTAGGCTTCTGAATATGTTGGCAATGTGTCAGTACGAACACATAAGACAACATTGGCCTCTAGCAAGGCATCATGCCTACCTAATTATTCAGAAGGATTCATAATCCGCAAATAACCTTTTTCGAGCATGGTTACCATGTAATTCGATCCTTTCATCAATGTATCCTATGTTATCTCAAGTTGGCGATGTGTTTCTTAATTCCGATCACATGATTTCGGTAAAAATATTTTATTTAAACCTGTAAAAGGATTTGGGCCATTTAATTATATTTTTAGTTGAACTAGAATAAACCCATTTAATTAAGTTCCTAATTGGACTAAATGAAATGGGCCTGCCCATATCCATTAGGGTTTAAGAAACCCTAGAGTTCCTTATAAATATCTCTTTATGGGTTGCCCAAATTAATAAGAGAAATAGAATGTTTTTTATGTAGTTTTTCAAGAGTTGAAAAACATATTGCCGTTCACTCTTCCTCGTTTCTTTTTGGCATCGATTTAAAACGTGGGTGTTCTTTTCTGTCCATACACAAGCCGTAAAAAGGAGAAAGAGCTAGCACTCCTATTTCGCTCTCCTTGCCAACGGATGCGTGCCGCGTATCACGAGTTAGAGGCCGGACACTTGGACGTCTCGAATCCGCAAATGACTCTAAAATCTAAAGGTTAGATTTATTTTATTTGTATGTGAATGATTTAATTTCGACCTTGATCCAATCGCTGGGATCAAGGTAAGGTTAAAAAATTTTGAACTATGTTGCTTGCTTGTTAGCGATGTTGCTTTACTTTCAAAAGGTACTCAATTGTAAATTGTAAGTACCTGACACTACAGTTCTTGAATCTTCAGCCTCCTTCTTGAACATGGTATAGGCTCATGCTGGAGTAGTCTTCTTTTCTTCCTTACAGTTCTTAGCTATGTGTCCTGGCTTCCCATAATTGTAGCATATACCCTTGCAATCATTGGCAAAATGCCCTAGCTTCCCACACTTATAACACACACCTTTGCCCTGAACGAATTCACCAAGGTGCTCCTTACCGCATTTTGGACAGGTCCTCCTTGGCTACTTGTTCTATTGGTGACTTGATGTTTCCCTAGATCATTTCTCCTCTTCTACCCATTATTGTTCCAGCCCTTAGAGTTCCCATCCTTGTACTTCTGGCCACTTAGTTGAACTCTGATCTCCTATTTGCACATGAGTTGTGCCCTTTCCACCAAAAGAGACTTGTTGACCACCTCCCAGTAAGTGGGAAGCTCAAATGGAATCACTACTTGTTTAATTTAAGGCTTGAGTCCTTCCTCAAAACGTCTCGCCTTTATATCCTCTGTCGCTACTAAATTCGGAGCAAATTTAGCCAATCGGGCAAATTCTACCTCGTAGTCTGCAACTGTTCGACTTCTTTGCTCCAACCTCACAAATTCCCTCTCTTTCTGTTGGCGGATGCTCTTGGGAAAGTACTTGTCATCAAAAGCCTTGGTAAACATCTTCCAGGTGAAAGGGCTGGTGTCTTTCTCATGTTGGCATCGAACCATCAGCCACCAATCATATGTATCTCCCTGGAACATGTATGTCGCATATTTAACCTTCTTCCCATCAGTGCACTCCATGATTGAGAAGGCTTTTTGAATCTCTGTCAACCATTTCACAGCTTCAAGGGGATCAGTAATGCTAGCAAATGATGGTGGGGGAAGCTTCTTAAATTTAGAGATCTTTCCATGCTCCTGTGTTTCATTTTTCCTTGGTTGGTTAGTTTGCCCAAAAGTAGCCAACACTTGCATAAAGGCCTCCATGATCATCGGAGTGCCTTGACGGATCACGTCGTTGCCTGTCCCTTCATTCTGAGCTTGAGAAATTGCCTATTAGGCTTAAGAACGGGTGGTACGAGCCATTACTAAAACAAAGCAAAAATCATGCTCATAAGGAAATGCTACATATTAATATGCAGGCAAAACACAACATTCTAACATTAAAGAACATGCAATAACTTTAAAAAAATTGACTCAGCACCCATATACCCTTTAATCAAGTTTTTAAAGTCTACAGAATTGCTTTTAAAACTCTTAGCTTTGATACCATAAATGTAACACCCCAAGTTTAGAAGTCCTAAACCTAGATGTGTTAACGTTCACCTTACTTTAAATGCAGAAATTATTTTATTTTTAGCTTTTTTTTAAATAAAATTCTATAAAAGTTTTGATAGAGTGTCCCCTGTAAATTAGACTTAGCCAACCTATAGAGGGACAACATGCCCACAACAATAGGAATATTAACCAACTAAACCCAAAACTATCTTATTTGAAACTTCATGATTAAACAATTAGGGAATTGGGTAAATAAATGAATAACGAACAAGACAAGTCCAAAACTAAAACCCTATGCCATTGGTTACTAGGTGAGTCTACCTCCAAGCAATCTCCTCAACTCATCTAGTCTCATCACCTGAAATGTGGGGAAAATAAAGAGGTGAGCTCAAGCTCAGCAAGTAAACTCCATGCACATGATGCATGCTGTGACATGCAAAGTTTGAATAAAGTTTGGAAAATGTATCCCCATCTATTTTAACTTTTCAAAATATTTCATTACTATCATGAGTTCACAGGGTATATTATCTAGCCAATCAGAATGTAGTGGGCAATTCTTATTTGAAACTAGATTCATTCCATCGATAGTACCGCAAAGCGGTTAAAAATTTCTTTCCACTTTAAACTTTCATATTCACATTTCTTCACAGGTCAGGTGCACCGGTCCCCCATGCCTGTAATACCCGAGAATAATTTGAGGATAAAAATGATATTTGATAAGGGCATAAATGGAATTTTGATAAAAATAAGACTATAGGGTACACTAACACAGCTTTGGACGAACGAATTAGTTAGAGGGAGTACCTCGGACCCTAGATAATTAAGAAAAATGGTATAGTATCATCGAGTAAAATAAATTATGATTTTTGGTAATAAAGGAAATTGGATCGGAAACAGTTTTCGGTACAACAAAAAATACAACTGCCGATTAGGTCGTAATACTGAATTGTTATAAACGATGTCTAAAAAGTCAACGGAGCATGTCAAGTACTAGTATTCGATGTATAGAACAACCCTTAAGTGGTTTCAGGTTGAATCGAATGGATTTAGGGTCAAAATGATCAATTGGGCCTAAGTGTAATTTTCTAAATTTGCCCGAGAGAGGTCAAAACAGTAATTTTTTGAGAGTTTCAAGGGGGAAATGAGAAGTACTAACCTTGAGGGTCTTAGTGATGGTTCTAAAAAGATCAGGGGCTTGAGGTTAAGGGCCAAAATGTAAAAGAAAATTTCAAGAGGGCAAAACTGTAATTTCTAAAAAGTTGCACGAGCATGGCAGATCTGGCTGAGATTTCTGCCTGAAAATCTAGAGATTTGGGCAGAAAATCTCGTCAGGGCATGGCCTAGGGAGTCTACGAGGCATGGGGGAGAAGTTTTGGCTAGAAATCGGCCACGTGGGGGTTGAATTTAGCCTATAAATAGCCAAAGGTTTCGGCCGATTTTAAAGCACCAAATAGCTCGAGTTTGAGGGCGAATCGAGGGAAGCCAATAAGGGTCTTTTGATCCTTGAGCTGAGGGGAGAATTTCTGGTAAGTTTCGTGAATTTTCGAGGCATTTTGAGGGTAGTTCAAGGGCTGGCCGAAAAAGCAAGGCGGACCTCCCCGTCGCGCCTTAAATAGCCCGATTGGGGTCCTTGCTGGTGGCCTTTCGGCCTGAAAGTGGTGGCATCGGGATCGAATCGAAAAGGGCTTCCAGGAGATGTGATCGGGGTTAAATTCCGGTAGCCAGATGGCGACCAAGTCGCTAGAGAAGAAAAGGTGCGTGCAGTGCATGCGTGGCTACCACGGGCAGCACCACTCGCCCGCGCGTGAGGGGTCAGGTATTTTTGGAATTTTTTTTATTATTTTAAGAAAAATAAATTAGGAATTATGATGGAAGAAAATTTTGAAAAATGTTGTAGAAAATGGTCATTTTGTAATTTTCAAGGGAAATAAAGCTTATGAAAAATAGGAGGAAGTATAGGAAAATTTTCAGAAAATTCTAGAAGTTAGGAAATATTTATTTATGAATTTTTGTGAAGAAAAATAGAGGAAAAAATTTGAGTAGGCATTTATTAGAATTTTTGAGGAGAAATATAGAGGAAATAGGAAGAAAATTAAAAAAAAATTGAAAAAATAGATATTGATATGATTTTGAACAAACATGATGTCTAAGGTATCGTTGAAGCTCGAGGTTCAACTATAGAGCGTCTAGCATGAGAATCGAGGTTAGGCACGCAAATTGAGGTATATCGCGCTTTTTGAGAAAAGTTGAGTTGCAAGGTGAGTGGTTCTATTGGAAAACTCGTTTGTGGCATATGAATGATTTACCGTGAGTGTTCGTCCCTATGGCTTGATTTATTGTGATGGTTTGTCCAAACGATTATTTACACAGGTATTAAATTTCGTACAGTAAATTCCATACATTGAAATGTTGATTTTATATGCATGTTATGATTTTCGGCATTGGCATGTTATGTGTTGCCCATGTGGGACGTGGGTTGTTTACCTGTGACGTAGCCCTGAGTGACAGCACTCGAGATGCGTACCAAGGATTAATGCTAGGTGACCCACTTGGGACGGGGCTGAGACGGACTTCACCCTACAGTACTCAAGTGGCGGGGCTAAGAGTGGACACCACCCCGGTTGTTGGCTCAAGTGGGGGGGCTGTGAGTGGACACCACCCCAGGTTTCTTTGAGCAATAGGATTAATACCAAGGTGACGTCGATTCCGAGGATAGTGCTGATGTGACACTCTTGGGGCTAGGGTTGCGTTGGGTTTTGGAATGCTTTTGAGTAGGAGCATAATGCCTAACAATGACAATGGGGTGATTCACGAGTTCATATGTCGAGGTTGTCCCTCTTAAGCAGGATTGGTTTGCCAATGGGTCGGTGTGGTCGTGTCATATTTAGAGAGATTGCATTTTCCCCGGTTAGGGCTAAATGCTGTGTGGGATTCTCTTAGTCTAGGGCATGTCAGAATTTATCGATTTTATATATATGATTTTGCATATCTGCATGAAAATATTTTTGAATTCTCACTTAGATGATTCAGCATCTAATTTGGACTATGTCTCTAGAATATTCAAACGTTTCAGTTGAAAGTAGTGGCGCCAAGGGAAAAAATGTCATCGAGATGTAGCTGCTATGTTTAGTTTTCGTAGGTTTTTGTCTATGATTACGATGTTTAGAGATTATGTAATATTTTGATATTTTCATGTGAAACATTGATTTGGTTATTATAAAAGGAATTGTCAGTTATATTTCATTGAGGTTTCAATCTTACTTCCGCTAATGTGATTGATAATACCTGTCTTAGTCGATTAATTATTAAATTTTGATATTCTGAGGAGGTATGATTGGGATTGTCGGGAAATGACTATGATGAAGGTATGTATGTCAAGAGGCTTGTGTTGTGTATATGATGTTGAAAAAAAAAAATATTTTCAAAATCTCGAGGTAATGCACGTTTTGGGAATACGGGGAGTTACAACGCCCCATTTCCTACTCACATTATTCATGGCATAGACATTCACCCATTTCCTTTAAAACTTGAGTTACATATCTTTGAAAGAAAATTTGCACCTATACACATCTGTTGATGCTCGAAAGGAGCTCCGGAAGACCTTCAACCGGCCGGCTAAAGTCTCGGCTAACACCACCACCTCCCAATTCCGACCAAGCTCGAAACCCACTCAAACCTTAACCAAATGCACGAAATTCTCCAAAAATATCCCTCAGGCCATGGGTAACAAAAGTTCTATGGTCTTATCCCTCAACTGGTTCGATTGAACCCTCGATTTGAAGCTCAAATTTTGCAAACTTTCGGCCAAGCCCTAGCTCTATCTATAGGCTAAATCAACCATCCAATCGATCATGGCTGCCTTACCCGATGCCTTAAACATCTCAAGCATCCCTTGGGCGACCCAAACTCATCGACAAAAGCCCTCGAAATGCCATTTACAGGCCACGACCAACCGACCAAAAACTCAGTCAGATTTCTTGATTTTTCAACCACCTCGATGCACGCCGCCGACCTGGCTTGGGTCCTTGAGCTTCCTTGACCAGAGCTCTCGAGATCCCAATGGTCAGATTCCCTTGTTCGGCGACCAACAGTGATGGTCAGCCATGGCAGTTCCAACTTTCAGGATTTTGCACATTTGCCCCTCAAATTCTGACTTTTTGCATTTTTCCCCTTCTCATTATCCCCTGAACTTTCTATTATTTCCATTAAGACTCTCATGTTCTAAAATCCTCATTTCAACCCCAAAGACTCCGAAAAATTTTCCTTTTGACCTCTCTCGGGTAATTTTGAAAAATTACAGTTAGGCCCGAATTTTCATTTCTACTGCAAACTCTCCTGATTCAACCTGAAATCGCTCAAGGGTTGTTCTAATTACAAAATCAAGATCTTTCAAGGGTTATGTTGACATTTTTGAAGTCCCTCACGACAATTCAGTTTTTTGGCCTGAACCGAAATTGTTCCGAAAACTGTTTTTGATCCGATTTCTTTCGATGCCATAAATTACTCCTCGATATACTCGAAATTGCCATATCATTTTCTTTAGGCATCTCAGCTCCAGGGTACCCTATAGTCGATTCGATCAAATTCTCAGGCAATCCTGATACCGATTTTCCCTAAATGGCATTTTTCTAATAAAATATTTATTTTCTAATTAACCCAAAGTTGGTATTACACTAATGGTACCCTTGGTTGCCTGAAAAATTCATCAAAAATGCCCCAAATCAGCCAATTATAGTCCAGTTCTAGTGACCCTACCCGATTTTTTGGCCAAGCTCGAAACCTATTCAAAACTACACGAAACCTTACCAAATTCTTCAAAAATGCTCTCCAAGTCACGAGGAAAAAAATCCATCTAACCAATGTCTCAAAATCACCCCAAAACACAAGAAATTTGATGCTCTAAAGTCTTAAAATCCTCTACCTATTTATAGGTGAGATCCGACCATTCTTTGGCCAATCATCGGCCAAGACATGGTCCCCAAGCTTCCTAAGCCCAAATGGACCTACCTTTGGCACGACCTCAGCGGTCCCATTGCCAGAATCCTTGACTTTTCATCGGCGGCAAACGACTTTGCAGGTTTCACACTTGTAAACTTTTAAAAATTATACTTTGGCCCCTTCAACTTTTTTCAATTTCATTTTGACCCTTTCCTTGAAGCCCCTAAGTTATCCAACAGTTCCATTAAGACCCATGATTTCCAAACTCATCATTTCATACCTGAAAATTTAGAAAAACCATCATTTTGACCACCATCGACCAAAATTAATAATTGGTACTTAGGGCCAAACATATGTAAGATCATGTTTTGACTGCAAATCCTTTTGTTTCATCCTGAAACCACTTCAGGGTTGTTTCTTATACCAAACTTGAATCTCTTCAAAGTTCCATTGACTTTTCGAAAATCCCTTACGATCATTTGGTTTTTTTAGGCTGAATTATAGTTGTATCGAAAACTGTCTTCGATTTGATTTCTTTTGGCATCACAAAATCTCACCTCAAGATGCTCGTCTATGACATACCTTTTCCTTAGATATTCACATTCTAAGGTACTCCATTCCATTGATTCAGTCATTAATTAAGTAAATCTTCAAGCTGATTCCCAGTTTTTTGAACTTTCTTAACACTACGAAATACGTAGTGTTATATAGGGCATGGAAAATCAGAGAGGGTTAGTAGAACTCATGATTATAGGTATGGTGAGGATGTAGTTATGAGTACAAAACTACTGACTATCGACCGTGGGTCATAGTAGTCAATGACTGGATGTATAGGCGCTAGTTATCAGCTGCTACGATAAACTATAAACGGGTCAGGCGAGCTGGTACTACCAGTCACCCACCTTGATTTGTGCATATCATGATGTTATGTGTTACATGGGGCTGGGTCGCATATATTGGGGGACATGCTTTGTGTGTGATGGGATTTGTGAGCATTGGCATGTCTCAGTTGGTCTAAGTGCCGACTTGGGTACTTTAGGTGAGTATATACATTTAGAGCATATCGCATGTGTGTGTTCTTATGTGGGCGTAGCATGCCTAATGCTTGATTTATGGGGGCCTTGTTATCATGTTTATACTGCATAAGCAATTTCATTTATTATGTGTTGCATTGCATGATGAGAAAGAGTAACTATGAGAGGTGGGGCGAGACCTATAGTGGTGCGTAAGACTAGGGGTTCAAGTCCCACAGTAGTTTTACGTTATGATCCGTAAGATCGGGGGTTCAAGTTCCACAACAGCCACATGTTATGATGATATGTTATAATGATGGCATGAAGAGTTAAATGATGAGGTAAAGAGCATGTTAAGGAAAATGTTATGGTAACCTCTATTGGTTTGCTAACAGATTTGTATGTGGGACATGGGTGTCAATGTGTGCAACTTATGTGGTCCACAAGGACCTTATATGTACAGTTTATTTTATATTTATGCATTTAAGGTTAACGCACGTACTGTACATGACATGATATGTTGTTGCATGACATTAAATGCATGGGGTGTAGGGAAAGTTCTAGTTTGGGCCTAATGCGTTTATTTCTTATGCTTGCTGAGTCTTGTGACTCACCCTTGTTGTTGTATCATTCCAAGTACATACGTGTGTGGCTGGGCTAGAGGAGTCCAAAGGCCTAAGGGGTCGTTGTGTAGGTGTTTACGGACAAGGTCGTCCTGATCGAGAAGATATTTGGGAATATGCTGGGAAAAGGGCCTAATGCTTGTTTTCCTCACTAGGGTCTTTTGGTTGAGTCATGTCGATTCTTGAGTTATATACGGAGGTGATTATGTTGTAACCGCTGTGTACTTATTATGTAGAAGAATAGTGAGAAAAGTTAAAAATATTTTTATCTAAATTTTTAGTGGTAGCCTCTAAACGCGTGGGTTGTGACATGAGTTGAGCATGGAGGAGTGTACCCTTATGCGAGGCCTTGCGGGTGTCTTCTCCAACTCAGTGGGTTACCAAATCATGGGCATTATACATGAAGATTTCCATTAATTAATGTGTGGTGGGCATGAGCCCATTGCCGTTTGGATGGTTCCATTAGTTGCGCTTATGGCCTCTTCCTCACATGGGGACTTCCAAGGTCCACATGTTCCGTCGAGGTGAAAATCCAACACTATGACGACCAGTGGTCATGAATTGCATGTAAATTTCCACAAACTTTGTTGATGTAACATTAAATGACATAAATTATTTAATAAAATTTATGTAAAAATTGTTAATAATTATTTGTCCCAAGAATAGGATGTCGAATATGTTGGCCTCCAAGACATCTGGTTGGGACGCGGGTCTAAATTTGACTAGGTCTCGCTTAATTTCCGTTTGGACTAATTATATATATTTGTGTTTTTACTTAAATCATTCTCTTTTCTCTTCTTCTTTATATATATGTCTTTTGTCAATCCATTCTTCTTCTACGACTTGACTCCTCCTTCAATCTAATCAGCCTCAGGTGTGCTTTTAGGTTTCTGTAATTTAAATTAATTAATTAATTGTATATCATTTTTCTTTTATGAATTGACTTCTTGAATCCATTTTTACAGATAGTGTTTCTCTTTTTAATTTTTACTTTTATTTTTGAATCGTCAAAGTTAACATAAATACACACATATATGTATATATGTTTGTTTGTTTTTATGTTGCTTGACATGTATATGTTTGTTTTTTTTGTAATATTTTACCTTCATAATATGTATAAGATCCATTTGCAGATCCATTCTAAGCATGCAGAATGTGATATGTGAAAACTATGCATTTATGTAGGGTCTGCCTTGGGTATAGGCTGTCTAGGTAGCGCCTAGGGCCCTGATTTTAAATCCAACACCCAGGGGCGGTTTAGGTGAGGGTCCCTTTTAAATCTAATGATTATAAAAGATTCAATTAATAAAAAAATCAAAATCAGGTCATTACTTGGCGGGAGAATGGCAATTAATGGAAAGAGTAGTGAACTGGCACTGTGCATAGGGCAGTGAATTGCAAGTGTGCATGTAAGAAAAAATATATTAAAATAAAAATATTTTGAAGTATTTTAGAGTAAAAAACAGGAAATAAACAATATTTTAAACTATTCTCTTGTAGAGTAAAAAGCAAGCATCAAGTAATAATAAAAGTAAAAAAGCAAACATTAAGCCAGCAAGTAAAATATAATAATATTTTGAAAGGAAGCTCAGTGTTCTTGCCTTCTTCTTGTAGTTGTTCTTCATTTGTGCGGTGGTTCATCTCATCTTCTTCTTCTTTTGTCTGTCTGGTGCCTGCGTGCGTCTCTCTCGATTCTCTTTTTCTTCTTCTTGTTCTGTCAATCAATAGCACATAGGTAGCAAGCACCAGTGACTGATTTCTTTGCCGAAGAAGGAGCAAAATAGAAAAGGGCCCGTATTCGTATTCAATACATCTAATTTTTATTTTTAAATATACGGGCTCCCAAGTATAAAGTTTCACCCTTAAAATCTCAGGGCTGGCGCTGCATTCATGTTGGGTTTGAAAGAGATTTTTAGTAATAGAATGTATGAAATAAAATGAAAGAAAAACTGTGGAATCGGAAGTATAAAGTTTTCTTTTTTTTTTTTTTTGGCTTTGTTTGGAACAGTAGATCATAAAAAGTAGTATATATAAAATGCTTTCTTTAATTTTGTTTGGAGAAGTAATAAAGATGGATGCCATATATATATATATATATGTATGGGAAAGACAATTAATACTTGTCTTAATGGATATATAGATTATGTTTTCTTAATGGATAATAGAATTAATTTGAACTGTACGTACGTACATCAGCAATATCCCATTTGATGATTTGGAAGTTAATTAACTAGTGGGTTTTGGTGTTGTTGCATGCATATAATTCTGATTGATTAGGTGAAAAAAGAGAGAAAAATGAGTGGAAAAGGTGAAGAAGGGAAATCAGAAGCTCCCCGACTGAATGAGAGAATTTTGTCATCTCTGTCCAGAAGACAGGTCGCAGCACATCCATGGCATGATCTTGAGATTGGACCTGAGGCACCCCACATTGTCAATTGCGTGCGTCACTCTACTGCTCTTTAATCATCATCGTCGTCATTTTGTTTTATAGAATAATAATTTTATTTATTTAATTAACATCTATATATCTATATATAGGTCGTTGAGATAACAAAGGGAAGTAAGGTTAAATATGAACTTGACAAGAAGACTGGACTCATTAAGGTATCTTAACTATTTCTAAGATATTATAAGAGTGTGTGTGTGTGTGTGTGTGTGTGTGTTTCAATTAATTAATTCATGGAATATATATATATATATATACGCGCAGGTTGATCGAATCTTGTATTCTTCTGTGGTATATCCCCATAACTATGGTTTCATCCCTCGCACACTTTGTGAAGATAATGACCCATTGGATGTTCTAATTCTCATGCAGGTACCTAATTATTAACAAAATTGAATTCAATGCTCTATAATGAATCAAGTTATATAAGTATATATATATATATATATTGGCTACGTGTTTAATATTTGGATAATGTATATACATATGTATATATAGGAACCAGTTCTTCCAGGTTGTTTTCTTCGAGCCAGGGCCATTGGACTTATGCCTATGATTGATCAGGTAGGTGGTATATATTCTTCGTTGAATAAACTTCATTAATTAATTAATTAATTAATTAATTAGGCATGTTAATTATTTCATCACCATCACCATCACCATCATACATACATATATATATATATATGAGTGTGAGTGTGTGTGTGTAGGGAGAAAAAGACGACAAGATAATTGCAGTATGTGCTGATGACCCAGAGTACAGGCACTACACCGATATCAAACAACTTCCCCCTCATCGGCTTGCTGAGATCCGACGCTTTTTTGAAGATTGTATGTCACTCGTCCACATGCATATCTCATCATTTCATTTTAATTATATATATATGAATTTTAATTAATTAATTAATTAAGCAATTATGCATGCATGATAAGCAATAATTAATATTATTGATCTTCATCTAATTAATAAGCAGCAAATTAATTTATTTATTGCGCATGCAGACAAGAAGAACGAAAACAAGGAGGTTGCAGTGAATGAGTTCTTACCTCCAACTACTGCCCTTGACATCATCCAGACCTCAATGTAAGTCTACGTACGGACCATGCATGCATACATGCATGCATATACTTTCTTCCTTTGCTCCGATCCAAGATTATTAATTAATATTATTGTTGTTAGATTGAATCAATTAGCCATTGCATGCAGGGACCTTTATGCTGAATACATTTTGCATAGTCTGAGGAGATAGGCGCAAGCAAACATTTTGAGCTTCAGATGCACATTAATGGCTGTCAGTTTGAACCATTCCATAAGGAGAGAGGAATTTTTCTTTTTGAATTGTATCTGATCAGTCATCCCATCTCTATCATTTTATTTATGTATTATTATTATCAAAAAATAATGCCATCCATAAACATGGCAAAAAAATTGAGTTGATCCCAGTTGATGGGGTTAAAGCTTGTAATTATTGTTGTACTATCAATTCAAATAATATGATTAACAAAGTATTTTTGTTCTTATTTGCTTACATTTTACCTTATCTCGTTATTCTTGCTATTATTTATAACAAAATCAAAAATTATATTTTTATAAATAATATATATATATATTAACATAGTAAATAAAACAAAAACAACATTGAAAGAACTGGGTAGCATTTTCCATCTTGAATAGATTCGAATATGATGCTTACAACGACATGAATTAATATATGTGTGGATGTAATGGTTAAGATATAATAAATATATTTTATCTAAAATATAAGGTAGGCCTATTGCAAGGTGCCTTAATTGTTTTTTTTTTCTGGTTAATGTTTAAAGACTCTTATTGGTTTGATAATGTGTGGTTGGAAAACAAAATTTTATCAGCAATTACTAAAAGAGTGTTTAGATAATAAATGATTCTTGTAAAAAAAATAAAAATAAGTACATTTATTGCACCTTAACCATTATACTAAGGCAATGGTTTTTCTTTTTTTGATAACTTACAATGATTAGGATTATCCTATATATATTTATATTAATATTAAGGAAAAGTTACTATTGTTGACCTTTAGTCCATGCATCAATTTTATAACAAATTTAACTTTTATAAAATATATACTTGAACTTATAAAATTGTAAAAATTACATAACATTGTGAAATTAAACTACCTGTCCACAATTTGCCAAAATGAACCTTAATATGTAAAGAGAAACGGAAGGTCGAAGGTGTACATGTTAACCCATTTGGAGGGAAAATCTACAAAGCAAAGAGGGAAATTCATTGAAATTAAAACCTAATCCCTCATAATCAAAGAGACAAACTCGATGTAGAGACTATAGACATGTGATTCTACACTAATATAGGAGTCATTACCATTTCTCAACAACGCAATCGAAGAACCCTAGGATTTAAGAATCTTAAGCTCAGTTGTGAGAGAATGGTCTCAATAGCCTTGATCGATTGAAAAAAAAAGAGAGAAAAGACATAGGGTTTTCGACAACGCTATGGACTAGAATCTCTTTTGGAATAGATATATGATGTAAAGCTATTAAGTTGAATATTAAATGGTTTTTTTTTTTTTTTGTTTATGTTGAAAGCTTCAATATTTAACAAGAAAAAAAAGGACAAACCCTAAGTGAAAATAATTGAACATATTCTCTATCATAATGCTTTCGGCGAAAATGAAAAAGAGAACCCTAAGATCAATAAAGGAAAAACCCTTAGTAATAGACTCTAACTAGTTCAAAAATATGTGACCATTGAAAAATTATGCTTTAGTTCTCTATACAACCTGGCCAGTGGTATGAGAGGTAGAGAAACTTTTGTGAAAATAGACATTATTTCCTCCTATGTATGGTTTCTAAGCACTTTAAAAATGTAACACAACTGTTATAAATTATTATTAATTGAAGTCATTCTGAGCACTTTTTGCAGTTCTCTCCCCCATATCTTGCGGATTGGTCTATTTTAATCCTATTGTTTGGGAGCTTTTCCTCATCTACTATATCAAGATGGGAGAAAATTAACTAACAGAAGTGTTATTGCTAAACTACAACAATGAATTTAGGTATAGGAAACTGTCTAGGGATGGAAAAAGGGTGGCTTGTTCGGATGATAGGTAAATCTCTAGAGTGATGGATGACTCTCCCAGGGTGGAATGGTAGCAATGGATAACCCTTCCGAGCAATGGATGATCTCTTCGAATGATGGATGACGTATCTAGAAAGAAGATCTGTCAGAGGCACAAGTGAGGATTCTCGTATAGACCCTCTAATGCCTAATTTAGCCTTTCGAAAGTATGGAATAATTGAATGTAAGACGAAAATGTGTGTGAGAGATCTCGTACCGAATGGGGGAGGGGGGAGGACCCCCCCTATTTGTAGTGATGGAAGAGGCTATCGGGTGTTGGGCAATCTAATCTTATCAGTAAGTAGTTCGGAGGTAGTTTTGACCAGGTCTCCTAGGGGCGTAGGCACGCGGGCACGTGGGTGTGGGTGTAGATGCACCTGTGGCATCGCCAAGTGACCCTTACTCGGGGGTTTTGGGGCATTGGCTCACGTAAATGCAGGCGTGGACGAACACAAAAGTGGGCCCACTCGTGTGGGGCCCCCGAGTGACCCTCACTCAAAGGTGCTAGGCGCAAGCACCTACAGGCATGGGACACCCTTGGGTGACCCTTACCCGGGGCTGTGGTCGCAGGCACACGCAATCACGATCGAGAAAGCAAGCGCAAGAGCACAGGAATACAAATGCAAGATTGTGCCTGCATGGCAGGCCGTTACCATGTGCACGAAGGCTCCCTACCTGGCCCACCACCCCCAAGTGACCCCCACCCAGGGGCCCGAGGTTGTTGCTTAGGTGGCCACATGGCACAGTCTCATTTTTTTGCTTATTTTTTGCCACTCTACTCTGTACAACAAGAAGATTCTAAGCTCGTTGTCCTTTATATCTTGTTCATTATATTCTCTATCTTATATAGAAGCAACCATTTATTTACTACAAAAAAATCAGCATTTAGTGGCAATTTTTTTTGCATTTTGCGGTGATGTTTTTGCATTTTGCGATGGTTAAAGTAATTTAGCGATGATTTTCGTTTTGAAAACCGTTGCTATATTAGGTGTCGCAAATGATTTAGTGGCAGTTTTTAGCAACCACTGGAGTAACTGCCGCTAAATGCTATTTTTTGCGGCAGTTTGTAAACCGCTGCAAACTAAGTAATTTAATGGCGGTTTTTAAAATATTTAACGGCGGTTTCGAAATCAAAACCGCCACAAAAAAATTGCAAAATATTGAATTTGCAAAAAAATTAAAATTTTTTAATTTTAGCAACTGCCGCTATTTACCGCACCAGTGCAAAAGCGGCAAGGCTGAGCGCCCGGCCGCTCGTGGGCGCCGGCCCGCACACCCACGCTTGGCCCTACGCGCTACGTGGCCATGCTGAAAATTTAATTTTCTAACATCTCACTTCCTTGGATTCGAACCGGCAACCTCCTGTACGCACGTATGCGCACAAAACTATCTGATCATTGAAGTCTACTTATTAAATATTCGCACATATAAATTATATACTAAATCAATCCCATTTTTTAGAATTATATTTTATATTTTTTAATATAAATTAAAAATAAATTAAAAAACATAAATAATGGAGTAATAAATTTTAAATAAATTAATTGATTAAAAAATAAAATGAACATTTCATATATTTTTTCAAAATTTCATTTTAAAATTATTAAAAATTTGCTACATGTTTTTTTAATTTTTTTAAAATTAAATTTTTTAATAAGTTTTTTTAATTATTTAATTATTTTTGAATTTAGCAATGATTTCCAAAAATCGACGCTATATCGATTAAAAAAATTGTATTTTACAGAAAATTTTTAAAATTGACACAAATATTAATTTAATTATTTAATTTCCGAATTTAATTGCACTTTTTTGAAAACCGTCGTAAAATTAAGTTTTTAATAAATTTTGTGGCAGTTTTGAAAAATCATCACTAAATATTAAAAAAATCACTGCAACATATCATATTTTACGACAGTTTTAGAAATTGTCGCAAAAAAATTATCATAAAAAATTAAATTTTTTTATGTTTGGCATCGTTTTTGCAGGGGGCAGCCGCTGGGTGGCGCAGGCTGGAGGCACCCCCTGCCTTGCCCGCCAAGTCCCACCATTTTTAATGCGACTTCACCAGCAATGTAAGGCCAAATTCAACTCCAATTTCAGCCACAGATTGCGTATAAATAGGCTGGAATTTGGAGGCTTGTACAAATAAGGAGACGATCGGCAAGCACAAATTGGAGAAATTAGGAGTCTGGAATTTTTGCTATTCTATGCGTGTAAGGTAAACATGCAAGTGATATGTGCCAATTTAATAGTAATTATCGGAATTATTCGTGTGCCTAATTATATTAATTTATGATAATTTTGATTAGAGAAATTGTGAGCCGTGAGGTTGGCAATCCTATTACTTTGGGAACATTTGAGGATCAGCATGGGAATTAATAAGAGCAAGAAGAGATTTTAGTAAGGGTTTAATATGTTTTGTATGTAAATTACTTTTAGCATGAATTGCATAAGATGTTCAGGAAATACCTAAATATGGGACAATAGATTTCTAATCATGGGGTCTCGAGATAGGGTCATAAAAGAAACCACTAAGGACCACCTAGAGTCTGAGATAGGTGCGGTAGATGGGTTTACATGTATGTTGTACTTTATTTTTTTATTTACGATATTATACTCATTAATTTACTACATTGTATATTGCATTTATTGAGTCTCTAAACTCACCCCTTTACCCCCTTCCCCCAAATTAAACTACCAGATGGCTTGGGGTCCAAGAAATGGAAGCAACGTTAGTGGAAGATTCGCTGGTTAACAGTGATTATAAACAGTAAGAATGTAGGTCGTGTTTCTGTGTCACTTATGTAATATATATGCTTTGTGTTTAACTGTAAGAGACGGCTACGGTTTAAATAAAATTCAATTAAGACCAAGTTAAAGTTCTCACTAAGAGTAACTCAGAGTGTGTGTCTCAACCGGTCAGTTGCGGTCGAGATAAAAAATATGTTTAGATATGCTTGACTGTTGGAGTAATTTATTGGACATGTTGATTTTTATTTATTTTATTTGAAATTGAATTTATATTTTAAGGACCTAATCGGGTACAAGAATGGAGGAAATTTTCACTACCTATACATTTTACACCTGAGATCTCAACAGTTGAAGGCAGCGAAGTCTGGACCCCACCCAAAACGTTGATATTATTTTATTAGTTTATGTTGATAGAGTATAACTGCCATTCGAGATAAGCCGAGATTGTAATTGTGACTTACAGTGACACTCGATAGTGGGAGTTGGGGCGTCACACTTCTCTATTAACTTCTCATTCTTTAAAATCCAAATATTTACTTGCTAATTAAAACTTATCATGGAAGACTAAAACCCAGTGCTTGCAGGAATTAGCAATAGCAAGTGTTGCTTCAAGTCTCATCTCAGTAGCATTACCTTTTAATATATTTTACATAAAAAAACAAAAATTAACTCTGTTTTAAAATTATGACATCTCTACAAAATAAATTCATGAAGTAGTTTACTATTACACTACTAAGATTTATTTTGTTTAAAATTGTCTAAAAATTAAAAAATTAAATTATAACTGTCAAACATCATTTAATAATTTTTTTTTTAAATTTTTTTATTTTTTTATTTACACATACATAACATAACATGAAAATTCTTATAATAACATAATAATCAAATTTTAACATAACGAGAGTTCTCATCATTTGTGGTGAGAATTTGTTACGAAACCTGTAGTTTTCCCATTTCAAATTAAGAGCTAATCCATCGTTGGAGAAATCCACAGAGAGCTAAAGAAAGAAACAATTCCTCTCGTCCGTATGAGTAGTTCAGCTGGTCGCAGATGGTGAAGTTTGAGACAAGGACCAAAAATCGAGTCTCGCTAGCGACAGTGTGAAAACAATCTCTCAAAAATGATGAGGACTTCTTGTACGTAGTGAGCACTGGTCTAGTCGCTGCGGTCAACTGAGTCACCATGATTAACCCCCTCACATTCTGTCGAATCAAGTATGGAGACTCCTAAGATGAGCGATTCACCTTTTGTACAAGAAACAATTCCTCTCACTCTCTCCCCTTGATTAGCCGAGGACATCCCTAATTAGCATTGGGTATGGAAACCCTTCATTCTCCAATACTTTCTCGGACTCTGGAAAGTGAGTGTGCAAAGCGGAAGAACAAAATAGAAAGGCCTTGATAATGTGAAAAGGCAAAAGGAAGAGATAATAAAATAGAATATTATTTTTTTAAATAAATGGAGCAATTTCAGCAACATATGTAGTTTGCTGGGTGAAATTTTTTGAATTGTCTGATAGGTAGTTACTTTAATTACTAGTGTATCCTTACATGTTTGTTTGTATGAATGACATCTAATAATTTATTATTTCTAAGTAGAATTTTTTATTTAAAGTCTTGTATATATGATTGGTCTCGTATCATTAATTTCATAAATTATATCATTGATAAAAAAAACTAAATTAAAAAATATTAAAATTAATATTCTTACAATTTGAATCCTAACTTTATCACCTATCATTAATTACTATCGTAGTTGTAACAATAGGAATGAAATGATAATGTGAAATTTGTCCCGTTTAGTTGTGGACGTTAATAAATTTATTCATAAAATATATTTAATTCTTTGAAATGATTATTATTAAAGTAAATTTAATACATCATGTGTAAAATTTTGTTAAATTATATTGAATATTCACATTTTAAATATATTATTAACTTCTTTTACTTTATATTACATAACACTAAATTCCTTATTGTTACTTAACTAATCTTAATTTTTTTAAATTTCAAAAATGTCCTTATTCGGTCAAAATTTGTCTGTTGGATTCCCTGATTTACCTTTTCTGTTAGAATCGCGGAGTCAAGTAACGGGGGTGCGAGTGATAACATATAATCTAAAAAAATAAATAAATAAATAAAAATATTCTTATTCTCTCCACACACCATAATTATACACAAATTAAAAAAAAAAGAATATTGGGATGGTTAGTGGCCATTGTTGCCCTGATCACCTCTATGTTAGAATGAGAGAGAAAAAGAAAAAAAGACGGGATTTTCTCCCTCTTGCTCTAGGTTTTGATTGGAATCCAAAGAAACAAAGATAGAAAAAGAGAAAGATAGGTAAAGAGAGGGGGTTCTTTTTGTTGTTGATTGTGGACAATTGATGACAGTGAGAGACCATCACTTGAAACCCATAAAGAGATATATGTATACAAAAAATGAATATAAAAAAAGAGAGACAAATATAAAGAGAGATAGATGGGTATCTTCCTTGTCGCCAATCCTTGACAATAAGGAAGAAATCTTATTATCTTACAATTGGAACCCACTTGATATGGGTTTCAATTGAAACTCAGATTAGAGAGATAGAGACGAGTGATAGATAGACAAATACATATATATATATATATACATATATATAAAGAGAGTCTTATTATCAAATTACCATTATTATTGTTGTCGATGGTCTTACCGAAACCCTTTTGAGTTTTCATGATGTTTATTCAACAATGGTTTTAACCGTCATCAAACAAGGAAGAGAAAAAGAAATGATAGGGGGGAGATGAGAGAAGAAAGTCAAAGTAAAAGTAGAATACAATGGAAACTACTAAACAGCTTGTCACTGGTTTTTGAGCAAATTTCTAAGAAATGATGGAAAATGAAGGGGAGAGAGAATGCTTGGGTTTGTATAAGCACAAGGGTAAAATGATCTCCTTAGATATTTTTTAATACTAAGGAAACGCAAGATGATATTTTTAGAAAATAAATGAATAATCGATATAATGAAATCAAATCTTAAGGATGGTATATGAAATTTACTATTACTATCATTATTTAACCAAAAAACAAAAGAAAAAAAAAATAAAATTAGATGACTAAAACACATCTCCTAAATTGTTTGGTCTTAACCAATTAATATCTGCACTTACAAATTAAAAGTATGAGTCCATTTGCAATCTCATGGATGATTCAAGCGGTCAACCAACCTCCTTTTTAAGTATTATATTTGGGTCCTTGGTCTTTGGGCTTCAAGTGTCAGTAGTACTTGAAATTAAAAGGCAAGTGACAAAAAATTTTAACTATTAGAGATTTTAATTCCAAGAGGCAAGACTTTGATCATCATGCAATAGATTTTGATACTAGCAATTCCATGACCTAATTAGGGTTCATCCAAGTATCAAATGACGTAATTTGTTGAGACCCACATTTATTAAGTTACTGTTAGAATTAAAAAATTTTGTAGTAATATTTCTTAAAAAATCAAATGTATTAATAGATGAATATGAGTGTGAATGTGAGTGTAAGAAAAGAGATATGCAGTAGAATAATACTCGATATATATTTGTTGCCATTTCTATTTTGATGAAAGCGGCATTGGGCTACCATATGAGTGGAGGGATGCATAGAAGCAGCCATCAAACCATTTTACAGCCCATTGCTGACAAATGTCAAAATCAAATGGACGAATTATGGAATCTAGATCTTATTTACTTTTGTTGGCTTAATGTTATAAAATATCAATGCTATAAGTATCAGGTTAGACTTTTATTTGGTTAATTAAAAAAAATTAACTTTCACTTTATCTTTAATTTTAAACTTAATTTTTAATTTTATCAATTATGCATTAAAGTTTTCTCCTTCACTTTCAATTTTAGGTTATGATTTATGCCATTACATTTTATTGTTAATTGTGCCAAGTCCTTGAAGCAAAAGCAAGTTCTTCTGTCACACTCATTAACAGTAGTTATAGCAAATATAAAAAATTGAGGACTTTTTTAAAACGTTGAAAGAAGAGAGCATTACAATCAATATTTTTTTTATTTTTTTAAATTATGAATACAGGATCAATCAACTGATTGACTATTAACAAGTTCAAAGATAACAGCATATATATGTAAATTTATTGAACATTCATCAAAGCCATTGATAAATTCAGACATCTAAGGGTAATACAGCAACCAAAATATCAAATCACAAAGCAAATACCATTCCTTCTCATGAGAAGCAATCAACCGAAAGACATTATGTCGCAAGAATAGATTGAGGAGCAAGTAGTCTGAAGATCAAGAGCCCATGTATTCATCATCCTTTAGAGGGTGCTTTCGCCTGTGAAACGTCACAAATTCAATCAAATTATGGCATTATCACCACATGTGAAGCCCAAATATAGATACGGGAATATCTATTCTAAGTTATTTTCTTGAAAGCATAATTGAAAGAGTAAAAAGAATTGGGTAAGGACTTAAAACCTTCCAAAATGAAGTCACGGAAATCGTGGATAACCATGCATCTCTTCTATAGGCCAGGTGTCATCTGATGGAGTTTACATGTGTGCATGGAACAAAGCCAGCCCCATATTTTGTGAGAAAAATGCATAATTTCCAAGTACGTGAAACAAATTAAAACAGTGAACCAATGAATTGGATCGAGATGTTACTGACCTGATATTTTTGGGTCAATCTTGATTATATTTCTGATTTTATTTGGAACTCTCATTCTCGGTATGCAGCGAGTGAGGGTAAAGTCCTTTAGTTTGGGCATTGCTCCTTCCTCAGCTACGAACTCCTGTAGCATCATTGCATTAATTTTCAATACTTTGAGTTGAGGAAAGCTGTCAGCTTCTCCAGAGCATACCATCTTCTTCCCAAAGTATGAATTAAATCCAAGTATAAGGATCTTAAGTCTAGGTAGTTTCTTCAAAGTCACCATTGGGTCCATTTCCAACATAGTGTACTCAAGGATAAGCTCTGTGAGGCATATTGGCAGTTTATCATGTCGTGGAAAATCCACCTTGCTGCACCCGCACACGAGTAACTTACCAAGGCTTACATATTTAGACAGATCCAATGTTAACCTAAATGGAGTAAATGATCCCGCAGCTACACGATATTTTGAATAGTTTTTTAGTGATAATAAATGCAATTCTTCTAGCCTCTGCGATAAGGGGGTTGCACCTGACAGTACCTCAATGATATGCTCAGTTGTAAAATAGACTTTCAGTGTTCTTAAACTATCAAGTTTGTGCAACCAATTGGCCTCAAAAAGCTTGACAGGCAATCCACAGAGGGTCTGCAAGTTTTGTAAAGAAACTTCACATGGAAGGAACCTATGGCTATCCAAGTTGACTCCACAGAATGAAGGAGCCCAACATTTAAGAGGTAATAGAATATGTCTTAGTTGCTTCATTTTCCAGATGACATCAGGGAGGATGAGTTCACGGCATTGATGTAGATCCAAGGTCAGCAAATTTTTCAAATTGCTTATGGCGTAAGGAAGCTCCACCATATACCCTCTCAAAACAAGGTGAGACAGGTGTATTAACTTCACAATTTCATTCATAAGAGCCGTCAGCGAAAAGTGGTTCCATATTATTAGCACCCGAAGAGATTTGAAACTTCTAAGAGAAAGCTTAACCTGCTTCCAACTATCACTTGTCAAGTAATCGAAACATAACAAAGCCCGAAGCTTTGGAGTTTGATAATTTGGAGATACGTAGTTGCCAACATCACTTTGAAAAAAGGTAGTGACTCTGCGTGGTGCAAGGCAATCTGCACTAGTGGCTACATCATTGAGAGTGTTAAAAAAGTTCATCTCCCTGGCCTTCCTAATGCAAAGGTCGTGCAAGATATCGTGAACACGACAAAATCTAATTGTCCCGTTGAATCTCCTCTCAACAACTTGAATTAGGTTTCTACCAACTAAGTGATTTAGGTAATCTTGCCCCACATCCTCAACTGCCCTTTCTCGGCTGCCATGTATAAATTGTTCAGCTGCCCATAAATTGATTAGTTGGAACGTTGAAATTTCGTGATCCTCTGGAAATAGACCAAAGTATAAAAAACAAGGTTTCAACATTGAAGGCAAATCCTTGTAGCTCAAAGCAAAGATCTTTGAGCATTGGTCTTCATCTTTACGTATACTCTCCAATACCCCTTTCCATGCATGTATGTTTCTCTCTCTTGATAACAACATGCCTACTATAACTACTATCGCAAGTGGCACACCGCCACATCTCTTTAGTATTTTTTCACCAATATTTTCCAATTGTGAGGGATCACCATCTTCATCATTGTCTTGCGGGGCAGCCCTAACCATTTTGAAGAATAGCTCTCTACTCTTTTCTTCGTCTAAGGGTTCCGATTCATGTAAAAAATTTTGTCCACCAATATGAACACCTATATATTTGTATCGGGAAGTGATGATTATTCTACTGCCATTCATGAAATTAACAGGAATGCCATTTTTTAAAGCATCCCATGGTTCAATCTGCCATATATCATCAATTACTATCACATACCTTTTTAGGCTTAAATGGTGGAACAAATTACCTTCCAAGTTGAGGTTGCGCTCCTCCATCAAGCCAACTTGCCTTGCTATATCATGTAAAAGTTCATTTGGGTTTGGTTGTCGAGAGACATAAATCCAAGCTGAACACTCAAAACATTGTCGAACAGAATTATATACCTTTCTGGCCAGTGTTGTCTTGCCTAGACCAGCCATGCCTGTAATTGAGATCACACGATGCTCTGAATCTTGATCCGTCACTTTGGTCACCAATTCCTTAATGTGTTCGTCCATACCAACAACATTTACTTCGTCAGTGTGAGGAAAAGTTCTTCTTGGATCCCATCCGTGTTTTCCAGGACAACCACTTGCATCTGGGACTTGATAAGTCTCTCTCCGGCGTTTCATATCCACCGCCCTTCGTTTTATTTCTTCAATCTCCACCGCAAAGTCACGAACAGTTTTGGCTTTCCAAAACCAACCAAGACGCCCCTTCCAGTCCTTCCTACTAAGTGGAGATAACTTAGGGAAGTACGCTTCCATGATATCCTCCAAATCGTAAGCAAGATCCCAAATGCTCCTGATGAAGTCAGCCAATCCTCTGCTTTCTGACTCTACTGCATCAGCATCTTCCAAGAAAGATTTAATACACCTCATCTCATCTCCAATCCAAACAATGTTTTCTTTCAACTCAGACAAGCGAGAGCCTTCTTTTGCTATTAGATTACCTGCTATATCGGCAAGTTTTCGGACAACTCCTGAAATAAGCATGTCTGCCATGTTAGATTTCCCGACAGCAACAACCTTCAATCGGCCAGACGAAGAAAGAAGTGTAGTATCAGAAATAGGGAGAACAACTTCCAAGAAGCCCACCGGCAAGTTCCACGAATTTTTAACAAAGACCAGAAGACCAAGACTCAATATTCTCTGAGGACTTTTTCTCTCTTCCAATGACTTTTTAAGGAGCGCAGGCTAGTTTGTTCACAAAAGCTGGAAACCCTTATGGGTGAGCTTATCACAAAGGCTTTAACTTTTAATGATGGCGGAGATGCTTTTGAAGGCCGCCTAACGTGTCGAAGTGAGCCACAGTGTCGCGCGCGTTTCCACCTCATCGCTAAACTCAGACTAATCCACCCTCCCATCTCTGGGTTTCCGCCACGTGTCACGCATATATCATTCTATAACAATTCAAAGAAACATGCTTTTTCCTTTTTCTTTGCAAATAACGAAAGTGTTTCAATTACGTAATTAGTTTTGTATGATAATAAAATAAAAACTTAATATATTATTATTATTATAAATTATTAAACAATTTACGACAAGGATATATGGCGGATGCAGGGGATAATTGCTCCAGGGCGAGCAAATGTGACGTGATGGAGGACCTAGAAACTGATGCATGGAACCGGAATGGTGGTAGTGTCCTTAATAGGGGTAGTGGGCCCAGAGTGCTCCAACATGCAGTCGGTGTTTGGGCTGGGCCCTACTCCTTCCCGGGTTCTTCAAACGCGTTGGCAAATGGAGAGTAGAGTGGATAAATGGATCGGGCGGGCCCAGCCCGATACTGTAGCAAACGGGCTGGCCCGCCCCGCCCCACCAAAAAAGCACGGCCCTCCACACCAACCCAGCACAGCTCGTTTGACCCATTTCCCCCATTTATAAAAATTATATATAAAAAAATTAAAAATTACACAAAATAAAAAAAATTTAAAATCATAACTCAAATCGGTTTTAATTTTGTAAGTACTTAAAATTAAGAAGATAATTAAATTCAGTCTAAATTTGACAATCGCTTGTAAAAATTTGACACATAAAATTGTAAGAACAAAAAAATTTGATAACTGGTTGTAATTATTTACGAAATATATTTTAAAAATATTTCTTTCATTTAAGAAAAAAATAAAAAATATTTAAAAACATATATTACAAAATTAAAAATTAATGGCCCACAGCCCGACCTTGCCCAGCAGGCCCACAGCTTGGCCCGACTTACCTTGGCTTGTATATTAAGGGCCATAGGCCATGTTGGACCCCCAATTTCCATTACCCGGACTGACCTGCCTCCCTTGAAGGCCAAATTTGACCTGACCCAAGAAATGAGTGGGCCAAGTGAGAGGCAGGCTAGGCTGACCCAGCCCTGCCCGTTCCGCCCATTTGTCAACTCTAATAGAGAGAGAGAGAGAGAAGAAGGGGTAAGAAAGGTAAAACAAACAGCTGTCAATGCGGTGTTTACTAATATTGTACGAGTACTACTCATTCATCACTCAATTGTATTTGCGGCAGTTGTGGTGTTTGGGTTGCATCTGTGGTAGCTGCATAAAATCACTTCTGACGCCAATATTATCCGTTATTATTTCTATGAACAGTTAATATGATCTATCTTTTGATCAAACCCATAGCTTGATGATTGGGTTATGATCAGTTTAGGCACTTTTCTCTAATCAAGTTATATATTTATCTATGATTGTGATAAAATTGAGACTTTTTTTACTGTGGTTTGACTGTTTATAAACTATTAGAGTTATCAAGTTTATTTTCTAACATGTTTGACATCATTGACAGATTAAAAGCTATATAACTTAAATGCTAATCTAATAGCATTTGTAAAAGACTATCGCCCACTAGATTTTGTAAAAAAGGGTTTTTTGAGTTGACCGACTCATTTATGATTTTACCTTTCTACATTTTCAATATTTACATCTCCTATCCCTCTGCTCCCATCTTTCCTTTAGTGCCTCATTTATTATCGTAGTGTTGGATCTCCTCCTCCATAAACGATCGCCGTCACCGCCCATCATCGCAAAATGACTAGCGTTGTTGCAACCCAACATCGTTGCCAAATCTCAACGAAGAAATGACTATTCCTTCCTAGCGCCATCACCAAATCTCGACAAAGACACAGTCATCACCGTCGCCTAGCGCCACAAGGCACCCAACGCCATCATCGTCGTAGCCCAGCGC
This sequence comes from Diospyros kaki, assembly GCA_036245055.1. Lineage (NCBI taxonomy): Eukaryota > Viridiplantae > Streptophyta > Magnoliopsida > Ericales > Ebenaceae > Diospyros > Diospyros kaki. The sequence goes on from BSEG01000012.1 coordinate 23,845,672, forward strand.
CGCAAGCCGGATCTCCTCGTCATCGAATCTGGATGAATCATATACATATAATCACTTAATAAAGGAGGTTAGGGCTAGAAGAACTGTAAATAATTAAATTTTCATATATATATATATATACATATAAAAATAAGGAATTTTATATAATATGTCACCATATATATTAAAGATTTGTATGAATTAAATCTAAATTTATACATAAAGTATTGTATTAATATATTTTTAATAATTATATATAATTAATTAACATGTGATTATAAGTATTTTAGCAATTGGACATTAATTTATAAATTATTTTATTAAAAATTAATATTTTTCAGAGTTTTATTTATATTATTCAACATCATGTCCATTTTAATCTTTTTATCAAGTTCTAACAGTTTATCAATTTTTTTAAACTAAATTCATAATTTTTAACTGATAACTTAAAAGCATATTTATCCAAATATTTTATAAGCTTAAATACTATTTAACTTAAAAGTTTTAAATAACCTAAAAACTAAGGGGCTTAAAAGCTCTCTTAAGAAACACATAGCTAAACTAAGCCTAAACAAGCCTTTTCATATGTGCCTTGTAGGTTTTATATAACCTGATTTCTCGGCCAAACACAGATTAAACGCGATACACAGTAAACCAATACTTTAGATAGAAAAGTATAAATGCAAGACACAGCGATATACGTGTTCGGATTAATAGATCCTACTCACGGCAGAGGCTCCGCCTCTAGTCAATCCACTAGATCTCAAGTTTACAAACGATTACAAGACCATAAACAGTAAAATAGAAACAGTATTGCAATACAACTGAAAAACAACAAGATCAAGGTAGATCTGTTCTATACCGATCTCACGATCAAGGCAAAAATCTGTTCTATCAGTCAACAACCTCTCATGCCTCAGGCGTTTAAAACCAAATAGAGATTAAGCAATAACCGTTCTTACTGTCAGATCTTACCATGGAAGCAACCAAAGAATCGATTGAAACATAGATCAGAACGAAGGATTCACGAAAAAGTGTCTCGTTTCAAGAATCACCGACTTAGGGTTTTCAGAGAGAGAGCACAAGACAAAATATCAGAGAGTTCTGGAGATTAAGGCATCGAGGTGCCCTTTTATAGCAACGCCAATCATGGGCTAATCAGGAATGGGCTCGGCCAGGAGCACATGAGGCAACACGGAAATAATATGGGCTCGGCCCATATAACACAACAGCCCAAATAACATGCAGCAGATATATATTAACAACATATATATATAACAGCATATAATGAGACATTTATATTTAAATGAAACAAATATAAAATGCATCTCAGCAACATGTTGCATGCCAGAAATTTGATAAAAAAATTTTGAATCACATAATACCAACATGCCTTGTTTTCTACTTTACTTCTTAGTTCTATTTTGAAATGAAATGTTTACCTTTTAATTTATACATTTAAAAAAGTCAAGTAAATTCTACTCAAATTTCTTGTAGTTTGTGTCATTTTTTACCAAAATTCTCTTTGATTTAAATTTAACATTTGAGGTTCTCTTTGTGTGTGTTTCAACTAACCTCTTCTATTAGTTTTAAGTTTTGTTGAAATAATATTGTTTTTAATAAGTGTTAAATACTAAATTTAAGTGGTATGGATCTCTATGTGTGTTTCAAAAAGCCAGAGTTTGGAAGTTAAAAATTTCAAATTCAGGTATCAGTGCTCTTTTGACCTCTAAATAGGAGAATGATTTGTAGATAGAAACTTTGTTGGGATACTGATCATCAGAACATGGAGAAAATGTTCAAATAGGACAGTTAAAAGCTTAAGCTAGGATTGTGAATGTCTTGCATTTTGCAATGTCATTATTATTCGGAATGCTAGTAACTCTTGCCTTTGCTCATCACATTCTGTACGCTAAGTAACACCCCAACAGGGGCTAGATGTATAAATATGCTTCAAATTTGTCTTCCTATGATTGTGTACAATTTAGTATCCCCATTCTCTGAGTCTGTTACCACCTTTTGAACCTTATGATTTGTTTCTTTAAACCTTAGTTAAATTTTCTTCAAATTTCCAACTTGGTCTGGTAGAGGGTTTAGTGTAGTAGTGAGGTGTGTTTAAAATATGAAAGTAGTTTATCTACATTAGACTTCAACTGTTTGAGTTTCCTCCCAATCAAACTTATCATTAGTGTCCCAAGCTACCTTAGTCATCCTCTTGCACTTGTGATCTTGCCATAAACTTGTGCTAGGAGTTAGGGTTGTTTGAGGTTCATTGTCTCATTTGGTGAGTAGAAATATCTATGAAGGAACAAATATCATAGATCATCTCCAGTTATTGTAATCAAATCTTCAAGTAGCATACCAATGAAACAGGACAAAAGTTATTGACCTCTTCCTGTGGCAATCATGATTGTATTAATCATCCTATCTAGAACCCCCTTTATTTCCTGAAAGCACTCAATGAGGATAAGGTCCTTGAGTCTTGGCATTCCACCTTCCTCAACTACGAACTCCTCTAGAAACAGTAATCTAATTTTTAATACCTCAAGTTGAGGAAAGCTATCAGCTTCACCAGAGCATACCATCTCCTTGCCATGGTATGAATTAAAAAGCCTAACATAAGGATCTTAAGTTGAGGTAGTTTCTTCAGAATTGCCATGGGTCTATTTTCAGTCCAGTACTGTCCCAAAGGCCAAGCTCAGTGAGGTATGGGGGAAGTTTATCATGTCGTGGAAAATCCAGTATGGGCACAGCCGCACAAGTAGCTTACGAAGGTTTATACATTGAGATAGATCGAATGTTGGTCCAAATTTGGGAATCCATCCAAATAAGAAAAGTTCAACGATAATAAGAGCAACACTTCTAGCCTCCCTAATGCAAAGCTCATACCATGCATGTTTGGCTCAAAGCAAAGATCTTTTTGCATGGGTCTTCATCTTGACCCATATTCTTTTAACACCCCTAGCCATGCATGCATGTTTGGCTCTTTCTCTTGATAACAATAAACCTGCTGTAACTACCATTGCAACTGGCACGCCACCACATCTTTTTACCATTTTCTCACCAATATTTTCCAATTGTGAATGATTGCTACCCTTGTCATCGTGTGGGGCAGCCATAACCATTTTAAAGAAGAGTTTTCTACTATTTTCTTGGTCTAAGGGTTGTTACTCATGTAGAAAATTTTGCCCATGGATTTGTACACGTATTTTTGTATTTGTCCCGAGAAGTGATGATGATTCTACTGCCGTTTACGGAATTAACAAGGATGACACTTTTTAAAGCATTCAATTGGTTCAATCTGCCAAATGTCATCAAGTAACTATCACATACCTTTTTTGGCTTAAAAATTGGAATAAGTTACCCACGGAATTGCGGTTGCAATCCTCCGTCAGCCATAACCATATCTGGCAAGAGCTCATTTAGATTTGGCTGTTGAGACATATAAATCCAAGAGGCCCCTTCCGGCTATTGCTTCCATGTGATGATAGCTTAATTAGGGAAGTATGCATCCATGATGTCCTCCACATCATAGGCAAGATATCCCAAATACTCTTGGAATCGGGCAATCCACTACTTCCTGATTGTGTCGCATCAACATCATCTAAGTAAGATTGAAACCTAATCTTGTTTTTAATCCAAAGAATCTTTCACCTTTAAACAAGCGAGAGCCTTCTTCAACTATTAGATTACCAGCTATATCCGCAAGTTTTTGGGCAAGCCATGTCTGCTATGTTTGATTCTCCTGCAGCAACGACACTCCATCGTCCAGAAGAAGAATGAAAGTACAACCTAGAAATCACAAGAACCGCATTGAAGAGCCCTAGCAAGAAAGCCATGAAGATTGGAACTATACTTCAAAGAAAAAGAACACCATTTACCAATGCTCAATCCCATTTGGCCGCTGAACAAATTGGTCCTTGAGTTGAGAAAAAAAAAAAAACATTTCTTCCCCTGCTTTTTAGAGCTATAGACAAAATGGCTCTTTTTTAATCGAGCTTTATTAGAGGTGTTCAAATTTGATATGTGAATAAATTTTTATGTTTGGGTTAAAGTACTGCAAGTTAAATTTGAATTTGTTCATGAACAAGAAACTATCGAGCTCATTTATGAATAAATTATTAAATTTGTTCATAAAAATTATCAAGCTCATTTGATCATAAATAAGTCATTATACTTGTTCATGAACAATATTTTCTTCAAGAGGAATTTCTAATTTGTGTTAACTCAAACAATTATTTGGTTGAAAACAACAAGGTAGCACATTGCATAAATTTAAAACATATTTACTTGAGGACAACTACACATTTTTGAAAGTTTAAAACATAAATTTAAACATTTATAACAATTCTAACATATTTGTAGAATAAAAAACCTTAATTCATCTTAGGAGTATATATATATACACTCTTCTTAATAAACAAGCAAAACAAGTTTTAAATAAATTACAAATAAACTTGTTCATGAAGATAAATGAACTGAATAGACTTTTGTTCAAACTTGACTCATTTATAAAGGAGTTTTGAATTTTTGTTCAAATTTATTTATTTACTTAATAAATGAATATAAACGAACTCAATTAATTGAGCTTATTCACAAATTGTTCATGACACATATTAGTTTGCTACACAAACAAAATGCAGGCTTAAGGGTTAAGGGTTAGATTGAGTTAAAGATAAAGATTTAGGAATACAATTAAAATAATAATTTTTTTAAATAAAATATCAAAGTATAAAAGTTAAATTAATTTAAAAATATAGATTTAAAGGTATAATTAAAATAATAAAATATTTAAATAATCAAATTAAGACAACGTAAAAGTATATAGGTATAAAAATAAATTTGATCCCATATTTATGAGTCACATCACAAACAAAAGATACGGTAAAAATTATGCTTAGGTCATCTCCATTGATCATTTTATTCCTAAATTCTCAGAGGTGAAGGAAAACATTAATTAATTTACTCTTAACCGACTAAGTAATTAATGACGTACCATCAACGCGTACCGGCACTATTATATATTGAAAATTTGTGGTTAGTCCAGTGACAAAACATCAAACTCTTTAATTAATTAAGCCAAATGAAACACAACAGCGGGATATCCAATTGCCTATTGGCCATGCAACTGGCTTCTAGCAGATAGGATATACATATACATATATATATATATATATATATAATTAATCATGTTCATTACAAGCCAATTAACTCCCCTTCATTTTTCCTTTATGAACATCTGGAATTGATGATGAAGCTAGCTAGTTTTGGGGTTATTGGTTGGCCCAATTTGTTGAGAAAATATAGTCTTGTTTCATTAATTATATATTTTAATATATATTAAATTAGTAGAGTTCTTACACACAATTTTCCTCCTAAAAATTATCTCTAAAATTTGTATTAAATTTACATGAGTTTTTCAATGCTATTAATTAATCAAAAATAAATATTTTATATCATATATTCTCATCAATTAATCTCTCAATCAATCCAAAATAAATATTATTTCTGATAAATATGAATAGACAACTTAAACTATTAATTAAGTCATAAAAAATTGTCTATTTGTATAAAATCTTATCTTTTTTATATAATATATTAAATAAATTATAATAGTTTACAAATATTTTTTCCCTCTAAAAATTAATCTGTCAAATTGTTTTTTATCTTTAAAATTTGTATTAAATTTGTAAGAGTTTTTTAATACTATTAATTAATCAAAAATAAATATTTTCTGTCATATCATCTCTTCAATCAATCCCTCAATCAATCAAAAATAAATATTATTTATGTGAAATATGAATAGACAACTTAAAATATTAATTAAATCATAAAAAATCGTTCATTCGTATAAAATCTTATCTTTAAATCCTATATATCCTATATAATATATTAAAATAGGATAGTCAGCGAAAATATTTTGTCAAGTGGCAATCAATAGTGAATTTTTTTCTTTTAAAACTTGCATCAAATCAAAGGTAGTGATTAATTAATTATTAATTTTAATTTAATAACTATATTATAGTCTTAAAAATATGATACATGCTAATTAATATTTAAAGTATCACATTTTCAAGACTATGAAAGAAATCAAAATTCATAAATCATATTTTCAATACTAATGCATGAATTTTTCGATATTAATTAGAATGTAAGATATCACATTTTCAAGATTATGGAAGAAAATTAATGCATAGTAAAAGAAAAATAAGTCAAAATCTATATTTTTAAAGTTTTGTTATTATTGCAAAAATTAAACTTTAAGATCAAAAATTAAAAATTTTAAGAGAATTTTTAATTAGCATTGGAAAACCCATGCTTCCTCACATTTAGGAGTTTTAATTTATATTTATATTTATTATAAATTTATAAATAAATATATAATATAATAAATAGTTTTACTTTAATAATTAATTAATCATTATTTTTAATTTAATGCAAGACTAATGCATGAGTTTTTCAATGCTAATTAAGATTTAAAATATCACATTTTCAAGAATAATGCATGGATTTTTCAATACTAATTAAGATTTAATATATCACAATTTCAATACCAAGGAAGAAAATTAATATATTGTGAAAGAAAAATAAGTTAAAATCCATATTTTCAATATTTTGTTATCATTGCATAAATTAAAAATTTTAAGAGAATTTTTAATTAGTATTGAAAAACTTATACTTCCTTACGTTTAGGAGTTTTAATTTATATTTATAATTATAATTTATAAATAAATATATAATATAATAAATTATTTTATTTTAATAATTAATTAATCACTACATTTAATTTAATATAAATATTTAATGATTTGTTGTTCAAATGTAATAGCTTTTGTGTATAAATAGGAAGTTTATGTTAAGATTTTTTATTTTATATAATGCTGTACAATTTAATAACAAAAATTTTAAAATAACTTTTCAAAATATGGACGTTAAAGGTTCGAGTGGTGAGACTTTGGGAGGTTTTATCTTTTGAAGATAGGTTAAAAACTTATAACATTCCCATTAAGATGATTTTCATGGATGAACATATTTTTTTTTTCCTAATAAATTTATTGTTAATTATTTATATAGATTTTGCCATCAAATTTATAGGGTGAAAGGATTCATGCAACAATCAAACGTTAGTTGGTTTGATCTTTCAAAAATATTAATTTGTTATGGACAATTATGTTTTATGTCAAATTTTATACTTAGATACAACAATATGAAATATAAGATTACAAGTCACAAGTACAAACTAAACTTAATATCAAATACTATTGTTGTAGATGTTATAGACGAAAGTTTTTTAATACAAAATTTTATCTTTAGGTCATTTGCTAATATTTGGAGTATAATTGAACTTAACGAACATGAATTATTTGATAAGTATAAAGTTGATTATACAATTATTTATGCATTTATAACTGACATTTTTTTTATTTTTATTAAAGATATAATTCGAAAGGTCATTGACAAAGACAATGTTAAGTACCAACAATCTTGTGAAATGACAAACGAAAAAATGTGAATCTACTTAATGTGTTAATTATTCTTTAGTACATTGAATGTCGGTATATTGATTTAAGAACTTTCTCTATTAGCACATTGAACAACAAATAATTAATCAAACTTAAATTTTGATAAAAGGTTGAGTATTAAAAGAAAAAAACTGTATTTATTGATTCTGTTATGGTTATTTAAAATAACGAGTTTAATTTTTTATTTTTAAATTTATAAATCTATTTTAATTATATATTCTGTGTATCGCACGGGTTTAACACTAGTATATATATATATGCACATATATTTGTTTAAAGGTCTAAGTTTAATGAACCACTTGTTTAATAAGCGCTTAACTTTTTTAAGAACAAAAGTTACATTTTGGAACAAACTTATGAAGTAAACATGCAACCGACCATTATATGATAATTAACAAGTGGAAATTGCAAAAGCTAACCATGTTTCAAAAAAAGAAAATTCGTTTTTAGCTATTTGTTTTTTAAAAAAAATGTTTTTAGCCACTCAAACAAATTAATTGCACTCTACGACCACTTTACCAATTTCAGCTTTGTTAATTAAATTTTTAAGTCTGTCATTTTTTTTTAAGTTTTAAGCCAGCCAGTTTTGATCTTGTTACATTTTCGTTAAGTACAGTTTTGAAAAAAAAGAAAAAAAAAAGTGGTTATAGAGTGTAATTAGTTTGTTTGAGTGGCTATAGAGTATAATTAGTTTGTTTAAGTGGCTGAAAATGATTTTTTTTTTAAAAAGTGGCTAAAAACGATTATGTACATTTGTTTTGTGGTAGTTATGAATTACGAGATGCAACTAACTATTGGTCGTGTAGTTAAGAACGACATGTTTGATCAATATTCATGTATCAAGAAGGAAAAAATGGATGAATTATATATAATATTTTTGTTCTATCGTTGAAAACTCAACTTTTATGAAAAAAACTCTAAGAGTAATGAACGTTTAATTTAAAGTTCATAAAAGAAAAAAAGGGAAAATGAAAAGGAAGCAAAAAGTGAAGAAATGTGCCAAAGAGTCCTTAAAAGGTCAATCTTTTGAAACTACTCCAATGATTATGTAAATAACAAAATTTATAGTGACTTAAAAGAGTAACTTCAAAGAGAGTTGGCCATTTTGGGGTGCCAAATTATTAATTTGTAATTTTGAACAGTGTTATGACATTTCTGACTTATAAATGTACTTACCAAAATAAGGGTGCTATTTTAATATTTTAATATTTTTTTATTAAAAAATGTAATTAAACTTAACGACTATATTTTAACGGATATAGTTTCCATAAATAGTCGAGCATTTGTGGTAACGACATGGCGAAGAATAATTTTCTCAATTTCAATTTCAAGTTGTATTTTCAATTTCACTAGTACTTTCATAGCAATCAAACTTAATACATAATTTTTCATAAATAATAGCAACTTAATAAATAATGACTAAAAATTAAAACCCAATTTTTTCATAATCTCTATCTTCAGGTTTTCCAATATGTTGCAGAAATTAGGTCAATGCTAGTAGTGTCAGTTTGCATGATTTTCATTTCATTATTCCTTTCTTCAACTTCTAACTGTATTTCTTCAACTTCTAACTGTCTACAACGTTGCTCCAATGCTATCTCTTGTTGAGAAAATATTTTCTCATGTTGCTCAACTTTTTTTCGTTGCACTTCCATTCTTTGATTCCAGTGGTGATGATTTAGTATTTCTTCAGCTCCAGTTTATTTTTCTTTGTTTTTAAGTTGTTTCTTTGAAACCTTTTTGCCCAATGGCCTATCGAGGTTGGGAACAGACGAGGGTTCAGTGTCATCCCCTAAATGTGGACTTGAATAGCAATATTTAACATGATTTGATTCAATAAGACTATCAATTGAATGGGTTTTTACTCTCTTATTGCTAGTGAGATTATCAGTCAATTTTCGCTCCATTTTCAATATATTCCAACAATGCTTGTATTGAAATGGTTTTTCAATGATCTTAGCAAACATTTCTTTTGCTTCATCAACCTAAAAAACATATAAAATCATTCAGTCAATAGTTCAAATATCAAATCATAATAGTGTCTATCTAAAAAAGCTCAATTATTATATTATTTTGCTTGGTATGTCTACTTTGTCGTAGTCTTTCAATTTAACTATAAAAATCAATAAATTTGCCACATTTTGCATTTATATCAGTCCAATAGATTTTAATAGAAGCTTGCAAACGCTTTTCTTGATTGCCTCTATGAAGTTCTAAGTATTTCAATATTCTATACCAGAAAACATCACCTTGTTGTTTATTCATAGTAATTGCATCTTTACTCATGGTAAGAAAATGTTAATGAAGTTAAAAGACCAAAATGGATAGGATAAAGTAAGTGTTGCGTGTGTAAGTGTAAGGGGCAAATGAGGAAAAGTGGGCAAAGTGGTTGGGTTAGGTGGTTAGAGGGAGGGCTTGCCATGCCCTCTTGCTCCTTCTTCAATTCATCTTCTCCTTCTCTCTCTTATTTTCTTGGTGCTCTCGGCAGCCTCTCCCTTCTTCTCCTTTTTTTTCATCATCATCATCTTCTTTTTCATTCATTCATTCTTCTCTTCTTTTGGTGGGGAATAAAGCTTCAAGTAGAGGGTCTTCATCATCTTCTTAGTCTCTCCATCTAAAGACAAGCATCCATATTCTCTTTTTCTACCTTTTAATGTAAGATTATGTCCTCATGTGTAATCAAGTTGATATTTTCAAATCTCCAAGTGGTGTTTTTAAAGCTTAAGTTGAGTGGGTTGTTTCCAACTTTTTCTAAAATGTCGGTTTTTTTCAAGAGGTCATGGAGTCTTGTTTTTGGTCTCCATGGGGCTTGTTTTTCCACATCTTTCATTCATAAAATGACAACTTGGGGGTTAGGGGATTAGCCATGGGTGGTTTTGAGTGTTTTGTATTCATTTTGTGCATTTCGGGTTGCACCGAGTCGACTTGTTGGTGGGTTAAGTTGACTTAGTCGAAGCTAGTTTTTTTTGGCCTTTTTTTCCCCTTTTTGGCCAAGTTGACTCGTCTAGGAGGTCAAGTCGACTTGGCCCAAGTCGACTCGATTTTGGGCGAGTTGACTCAACTCAAGTCGACTCGGTTTCCCCCAAGTCGACTCGACCGCAACTTGACTGCATTGCCCGTGCTTTGCTGTTTTAGCCATAAATTTTGATATAGAACTCGAAATTGAGATCTGTTTGAAGCATCATAAACAGACTTCGAGGGATTCGATTTGATATATAATATCATATACTTTGGATATTTTTTGAGTCAGTTAAGGCTTTCCTAATTCTATATTAACCATAACGATCACATTTTGGGAAGTAGTTAAGTAATGTTTTTGGTCGGCATGTCTACGAAAATCTCTTCTCTTTTGTGATGCATTGCTATCATTATCATTGTGCCTCTTATTATTATTTTGGTGAGGCGGCTAAGTTTCGCAAGTGTGAGATAGGATATCCCATTGAGCGTCTGACGCAGGTGAAGTGGCCATAAGCCCGGTAGGCGATGCTCTTGCCATTGTGGGTGAGTGATGAATTTTGCTATATATGTATTCACAGTCTCATGGTTGTGGAGGCTTAGAGGGCTAGAGTGGCGCATGTATTTCTGTCATTATATAATGTTGCATGAGCATGGGTTGATGACTTCTTGCTATGAGTCATGTATGGAAAAAAAGTGTTATGCCATTGTGTAAATTATGCGAATATCACTCTATGAATTAAATGTGTGCATTGTTGTTAAGTGAAGAAATACCAATTTCTGAGGTATTATTAATAAGGAAGACATGATCAAAAGATTTATTTTTAAATGTTGGGTAGAAGTCTTCCATTGACTCTTATCTTATGCATGCCTTTAGGGATCCATTTATCTTATTCCCTTTGCTATATTTATGCTTGTTGAGCCTTGTGATTCACTTGTTTGCTTGTTGTCATTCCAGGTAAGGGAAAATCTATAACAGAAAGGGAGTCTAGTGGGGCTTGAAGTTGATTTTAGGCGTGTATAGAGATCTCCCTGACCTAAAGTTTTTGGGATTTGTGTGGAGGGCCGGTGTCGAAGGTTAATCAGTTTTGTATGTTAATGGCGCCCTTTGTTTATTTAGAAAAGTGTATAGTTTTTAAAGGCTTGAGAAACGTTGTATGAATGATTATTACTCCTAGTAGGAGTGAGCCCATTTTTAATATGAAGTTTTTGGGTTTTGTTGGTTTCCGTATTCCATTTTGGAAGGACCTTCTTTCGGATGTCCTATGCTAGCGGGTATATCTGGAAGCAAGCTCTGACAGTTTGGTATCAGAGCAAAGGTTGGGATAAGAGTGGAGTCTCTGTTCACATATGCGAGTCAGGTAGAGTTAGGACTTAGTTAATAGTCCAAGGGAGATAAATATCTAGATAATGTTCTAAGATAAGATGATTTATTTATGCAGGAATGAGTGGACATCGAAGTAGACCACCTACTTGGGCCTGAGGTAATAGGGTTATTCCTGTCCCTATTCCTGCTCCTCCACCAACACCTGTTATCCGGGGGAGCCCACTCGGAATGGCGTCAGGAGATGACTGAGTTGAGGGGTGTAGTGACAGGTATGATGAGGCAATTCGGGGCCTTTATGGCTAACTAGAGAGGGCAAGGGTAGGCACCATAGGAGGCTAAAGGTGAACCAGTCCAAAATGAAGGTAACGTGGGGCATACTTCAAACCTAGTTGATTGATGCTCAAAAATGTCAAAAATTTGTTGTATTTTTATTACCTCTTAATCCATTTAATCAACTAAAAATATCAAAGAATGCTTGTTGCAGCCCAAAGGAAGAAAAAGAGATCAAGGGTTGAATTAATTCTTCAAAGGCATGATCAAAAGAGGAAAAGAAGAAGAAGCTAAGAAATGAAGGTGTTTTGATGAAGTCTAACCCATTCGAATGAAGGCTAAGTAATTCGAATGAGTCTTCAGAAGATATTCAAAGATGGAGCAATTCGGATGGAAGCCAGTTAAGATCATTCGAATGAATTATTCAAAATATTCGAATATGCAGACCATCGAGAATGCATTCGGATGAGGTTGGCCTAATTCGAATAAGAAGCAGCAAATTAGGGAGTCAAGGTAATTCGTATACATTCGAATGTCTTCTAAGTCATTCGAATGAATTGAGAATGAGAAGATATTCGGATGAACAAATTGTATGGAAACAATGAAGACATTCGAATAAAGACTAAGTCATTCGAATGTAATTGAAGAAGAAAGAAGAGCTATTCGAATGAAGGCTGAGTAATTCGAATAAGAAGAAGCAACTCAAGAAATCAAGGTGATTCGTATTTACCCAAGAGCATTTGGATGAAAATAATAGCATTCGAATAGTTCCCAAGTCATTTGAATGTTAGGAAGAAGTCAAGAGAAAAATTAGAAATTCATTCGAATGGATTCATTGTTGCATTCGAATGACATAAGAAATCACCGTGCAATGAATAGTACAGCATGAAATTCATTCGAATAAGCTTTGAATTCATTCGAATGATCCAAGCAGCCAAGAAAAATCAAGCGCACATTCGAATATCCCTGCTCGCATATTCGAATGAAGATCCAAAAACTCTCTGACATGCGCAAATGAACACGGTGGCTTTAAGGTAAATTCAACGAACTTTTTGAACAACTTTACACCAAGTGGTCCTCTCTTTCATGCGCGACAAGCTTAAAAAGGAACCAACATTCTTTGGAATCAAGGGGGTAGAGAGCACAGAATACTAAAAAAAAAAAACAAAAAAAAAAGAGAGGATAATTGAAAAGTTACAAGTCTTTTCGTTTTGTCTTGTTTAGCAGTTTTCAGTTCTTGTCTATACTTAAAAATTTACACTCGACTTATTGTTCTTTAGTTCCTAGTTCTGAGTTTTGCTCCAGATACATTACAAGTCCATTTTTTTTCTTTTCAAGTTGTAGTTCGTTTTAGTAATCAATACAACAGTAGTTTATCTAGTTCTTATTGTCTGTTCCTTCTTATTTTCTCTTTATTCTCGTAATCATCCGTTGAGATTAGTTTTAGTCGTGCACTTCCTATGAAGATGTGTGGCTAATTCAATCCTTGGGTTAAGGCAAGGACAGTGTCCAAAGCCACTGATGAACCAACATAGCAAAACTTCAAATGTTCAAGTAACAGAAGCAAAAATAGCTTGAGAAATGTTCTTAATAAAAATCTCAGGCTTGGATTAATAAAAATCTCAAGCAGAACTTCCATGCCACGTATGGGAATTGCTTGACCTGGAAACGTTCTCATACCCAAGCCCCAAGTAATTATTTTGTTAAAACGTTATTTATACACTGATTTATGATAGCTGCTTAACATAGAGTCTCCATGCCATGTGTGGAGGTTGCTTAAACAAAGAGTTATCATCATCTCAGTAGTATATTTAACAGTTAAACTCCAAGCTATTTGAACTTTTAGTTACATCAAAGAAAGCTATATGGTGAGTTAACTAGGTTTAGCACCAGATTTGTCTTGACCCAAGACTTCTCCATATCCAGATTACAGTTGCATTGCATCTTAGTTTAATCTCATCTTATTATCTCATTAATCAAGTGAACTGGTGTGGTTATCTCCTTCTATGAGTAATCTCCCTATGAATTGACCCGAACTTGCCTGGTAAAAATAAAAATCTGCTACAATTACACTCGTGCACTGGCGAGTCTAAACACCTCACCCTTTCTTTGAAAATAAATAGTTGCTAAATAATCCAAGTTAACCCAAAAAGAATATCAAAAGTGACAAATGCAGGGTGAGTGTTGCAACAAATTTTGGCATCGTTGCCGAGGAGATTAAGGTAAGCTAAATAATCATCCCTAGTTCTTTCATTTTTTTTGTTTTCTTTCATTTAGTTTCTCTTTTCTGTTAACTTGGCATGGTGTATGAGACTTAGATCTGGTAGAGTTGTAGAACAAAAATCACATTCTGAAAACTCTTTGCTTGATTTTGAACTTTCATTATTGTATTTACTCATGTCTCAACACGATTATATGTCTGAACATGGTGGTGAGAATGGTGGAAATGATCCTGTTGATCAGGACATAATCAAACCTCTTAGGGGTTATCTTCACCCTCCTAGGCAGACAACACCCTCATGCATCTACTTCCCATCAACCACCATAGGTTTAATTTCAAACCTGACACAATCCAACTGTTGCTAACATTCCATGGCATGGATTCTGAAAATCCATACCCTCATATGAAAGAATTCGAGGAAGTATGTAGCACTTGCATGGACCAAACAGTAAATGAGGATGTTATAAGGTTAAAACTCTTTCGATTCTCACTAAAAGCTAAGGCAAAAATATGGTTAGGTACTCTTCTGCCTAGATCTATAGGAACTTGGAGAGAAATGCAAGCAACTTTCTTAAAAAAATACTTCCTTGCCAATAGAACTACTACTCTTCAAAGACAAATCATGAACTTTTCCTGTAAATCAAATGAAAATTTTGCTCAAGCATGGGAAAGGTTTAAAGACCTTCTTCACACTTGTCCACACCATGCTTTTGAGCAATGGAGAGTGGTCAGCTTCTTTCATGACTCACTCACTCCCCAATTGAAAATGCTAGTTTCTAAAATGTGCAATGGAGAGTTCTATGAGAAAACTCCAGAAAAAGCATTTCACTTCTTTTATACATTGGCTGAGAATACCAAGAACTAGGAAGTTGGTCCAACTTCTTCTACTGATCTAAGATAAAATACACAACCTAGAGGGAGGTACCAGTTGAGTGAGAGTGATGATTTAAATGCAAGACTAATTGCTTTAACAAAGAAAGTTGAAAACATGGAGCCCAAAAAGGTACAATCTGTTAATCAAGTGGAAGTAAAATGTGATGTGTGTGAAGCAACAGATCATGCAACTGAAGAATGTCCTACACTACCTGCTTTCAAGGAGGTATTGTATGGGCAGATTAATAACAATCATTCACATAATTTTGAGGGGAGACAAAATCAAATCAGAGTGGAACCTATTACGGGAATAATCAAAACTACAATTCATATCATCCCAATAATAGGAACCACCCCAACTTTTCTTGGAGAAATGATTTTGGAAATCACTCTCAACCTCCATTCCCTACACAAAAACAATCTTTCCAACAAAATCAAGGTTCTTCCTCTAATACTTACCAACCTCCTCGTAGGAGATCTTTGGAAGATACCTTGCATCAATTCATTCAAAGTTAAATAGGCATCAACAATTAGGTTGCCCAGCTTGCCAAAAATCAAGAGCAAACAAATAGAGCCATAGAAGACATGAGAGATAACAAAGTTGACCCAAACACTAAGTGTGAGGGAACTTGGAAGATTCCCTTCTCAAACTAACCTTAACCTAGTTAGGCAAGCAAATTAGGTGGAATCTTCTAGTGGTGAAAATAACACACATGAACAAGTACAATTAGTAAATATCCTAAGAAGTGGAAAGATAATTGAAAAACCAATTAATCTTAGGATAAGCCAAACTGTTGATGAGAAAGAGAAAACAGAAGGTCATGAACCAATCATAGGAAAAAATGAAAACAATGAAAAAGAAGAAAAAATCAAGCAAAAATAAAAAGAAGATGGAAAAGGTAAGAACATTGAAATTCAATATCATCCCAAACCTCCTTTTCCTCAAAGGCCACAAAAAAGGAACAAAAAAATGTTGATATATATAAGGTGTTTAAACAAGTGAGAATCAACATCCCACTTTTGGATGCAATCAAATAAACACCCTCATATGCAAAATTCTTGAAAGATCTTTGCACTGTAAAAAGAAAAATAAATGTACATGTAAAAACATTTTTGATTGAACAAGTGAGTTCCATTTTGCAATTTAAGACTCCTCCCAAATAAAAGGATCCAGGCTGTCCAACCATCTCATGCATCATAGGAAGCCAGAAAGTTGATCAAACACTCTTAGACTTAGGAGCAAGCGTACATCTATTACCTTACAGTGTTTATCAACAATTAGGTTTAGGAGAACTTAAACCTACCAGAGTCACTTTGCAACTAGCAGACAGATCGGTCAAAGTTCCAAGGGGCATTGTGGAAGATGTCTTTGTTTATGTGGACAAATTCTACTTTCCAGTAGACTTCATAGTTCTAGACACTCAACCCCACCATGGTCCCTAACCTGCTATCCCAGTCATTCTTGGTAGACCATTCCTAACAACTTCCAATGCAATCATTAATTGTAGGAATGGATTCTTAAAATTGTCTTTTGGAAATATGACCGTGGAGATGAATATTTTCAGGATTTCCAGACAACAGAGTACTAAAAGTGAGATAGAAGAGGTAGATTTGATTCAAACTCTGTCTGAAGAGTATTTTGAGAAAGAATTTGTGAGTGGAACTACGGAAAAGGATAGCAGAAAGGAAAATGAAATACCCATGACTCAATGGATTCCTAAGCTAGAACTTCTGGAGCATTTGCATAAAGAGCCATCAACCTCCTCCTGACTGGACTTTGCCTTTTGAACTAATGTGTGATACAAGTAACTATGCCATAGGGGCTGTGCTAGGACAAAGCAAAGAGAACAAGCCCTGTGTCATTTACTATGCTAGCAGAACCTTGAATGAAGCTAAAAGAAATTACACTACCAAAAAGAAAGAATTGTTGGCTGTCGTATTTGCATTGGATAAGTTTTGTCCATACCTGGTAAGATCAAAGGTGATTGTTTACACATATCACATTGCTTTGAAATACCTGCTCACCAAGCAACACATCAAACCACGTCTCATTAGGTGGATTCTACTACTACAAGAGTTTCACATAGAAATTAAGGACAAAAGGGGAGTAGAAAATGTTATAGCTGACCATCTGTCTAGAATCCCAGGTCAGGATCTTATCGAGGGTCCCATTCATGATAGTTTTCTTGATGAACATCTTCTTCATGTGAGCACATTGACTTCTGCCCCTTGGTATGCTGACATAGCCAATTATTTAGCTGTAGGTTCAATTCCCAACCATTGGACTAAGCTAGATAGACAAAAGTTTTTCAGGAAGGTCAGAACATTTTCTGGGATAAACCATATTTGTTTAAATATTGTGCTGATCAGATCTTGCGAAGGTACATTCCAAAACATAAGCAATCTAGTGTAATAAACTTCTGTCATACCCTTGCCTGTGGAGGTCATTTCTCCACCAAAAAAACTATAGCAAAAATCTTACAAAGCGGATTTTACTGGCCTACTCTGTTTAGGGATGTACATCAGTTTTGTTTGTCATGTGATAGATGTTAAAGGTTAGGGAGTTTGACCAAAAAGAACATGATGCCTCTACAACCCATTTTGGTTCTTGAAATTTTTGATTGTTGGGGAATGGATTTTATGGGCCCTTTTGTTAACTCATTTGGACAGGAATACATCTTGCTGGCTGTAGACTATGTCTCCAAGTGGGTTGAGGCAATCCCAATAAGGACAAACAATCACAGGGTTGTAGTAAAATTCTTGAAGGAAAATATTTTTAGTAGGTTTGGTATGCCACGTGCCATCATTAGTTATGGAGGTTCACATTTCTGTAACAAGCCTATGGCAGATCTAATGAAGAAGTATGTATGGGGTAGTTCATAAAGTTTCAACTCCATACCACCCTCAGACCAATGGC
This sequence comes from Diospyros kaki, assembly GCA_036245055.1. Lineage (NCBI taxonomy): Eukaryota > Viridiplantae > Streptophyta > Magnoliopsida > Ericales > Ebenaceae > Diospyros > Diospyros kaki. Next base: position 23,863,737 of record BSEG01000012.1, read on the forward strand.
CAGGAAAAATTGGCAAATAGGGAGATCAAGCACATTTTAGAGAAAACCATCAATTTCAATCGAAAGTATTGGTCGTTAAGGTTAATTGATGCTCTTTGGGCCTATAGGACTGCACATAAGACCATTTTAGGCATGTCTCTCTATCTATTGGTTTATGGAAAACCATGTCATCTGCCAGTGGAGGTTGAATATAAGACTTACTGGGCCATCATAAAGATGAATAAAAGTTTAGGGGAAGTGAGCCTCAACAAGAAGTTGCAACTGAATGAACTTGAGGAAATTAGAAATGAGGCATTCAAGAATGCCAAGTTATCTAAAATGAACACGAAGAAGTTGCATGACCAGCATATTAACAGAATTTTTTTTTTTATACAGGTCAACATGTATTTCTTTATGATTCAAGGCTCCATTTGTTTCCAGGGAAACTCAAGTCAAGGTGGACTGGCCCTTTTAGAATTCGTTCTATCTCAGCTAATGGTGCATTTGACATAGAAAATTTTTAATCTGGTCAGGTTGTCAAAGTGAATGGACAACATCTGAAACCCTACTATGAGTTCTTGTCTAAATAAGAGGAAAACGTGGATCTTACAGATCCACCCATTAGGTAGTGGTTAATAAAAAAATAAAATAAAATAAAATATAAATGTAGCGTTTTGCTTTCATGTACTGTTTTCACTCTTTATTTTGATTTTAGTATTGTAGTAAGCTCATGGACCCACACATGCAATGAAGACTACTAGCAATATACAAGTAAGCAATTGGATTGTTGTGCTAAAAAAAAAAAATTTGAAGACTTCTAGGTATTCCTTACACTCTTTTTCTTTAGCATTGTGCAAAACAAGTTGGGGGGTAAAGGTATGCTCGAACTGTTGTGATAACCCATGCTTATTTGTACATATATCTCTTGATGATATTCTGTGTGAATTTAAATTTTGTGTTAATAGATATTTAGGTCTTTAGAAGTATGTGTGTGAAAAAAAAAATTCAAAAATCAAAATTTTCTTTTGTCGATCGGATAATTCATTAGAATGATGCTCTGCACATTCGAATAACAGCTGTATGCGAATAGCCCTTTGTGAGTGTATAGCCAAAAACATTCGAATGACCCTTATAGTCATTCGAATGACCAAGATGAGTAGCTCAAAGTCTTCAATAATCAAATTACTGTTTAAAATTCATTCGAATGAATTTCTCCCACATTCGAATGAAGCGTCCGGTCCTTTAAAAGCCTCTAGCAAACATTCGAATAAGTCCTTCCTCATACGAATTTCCCATTACCTACTGCTCTAATACTGGACCCATCATACGAATCTCTTAGAAATCATTTGAATTTGCCTCTATCATTCGAATGAACCCAAAATCATTCGAATGATTCTTCTGTTAGTTTCATAACTGTCCATCAGTCCGAATCGACGTACCCCTCTTCTACATTCAAATCCCCTCCTCAATCTGTGCGACCATTCATCTATCCACCCAAACCCTCCATATAAATCCCATTATCTATTTCTAATAACCCTCATTCATCATCCATTTCATCCATCTAAAGATCGAGCTAGTTACACATGGGGAAGAACAGTGCACCTTCATTCGAATAGGAGGCCGTTGCATTCGAATGCGTCAGAGGAATACATCCTAGAGGTAAGAAGAGATTTCCATTGATTACATTTGAGAATTCCATTGGTTGGGTGAAGGAGCTATTTGTAATACCTCGAGAGCTCAGAGAAGTTAGTATATATCGAGGATAGAGTAAGAAAGGAAACAACACTAGCTGGATACCTTTTGGGCTAAATGTTGGCAAAGAACTCCCAAGTTAAGCGTGCTTGACTTGGGGTAATCCAGGGATGGGTGACCCCCTTGGGAAGTTCGCGTAGGCCCATCAGGGTAAGTTGTTCCGGTCCTTCCTATCGCTCGATCGGGTCGTTACACTATTGTCAAGAGGGAGTGAAGGAGATTAGTTTGAGAAAAAGAGGATTGGTTGGGTGATTAAAAGAAGAAGAGAAGGGAGAAACCATATTGTTCCTACCAACTATTCGAAGAAATTCCTAAGCCAACTCCCTAGACCAAACATCCCTCAATTAGCCATGTCTCCAAAACAAAAACGCCCTAAGGTTGTACGAGAAAGTTCTAGGGTCTCAAAGAGACCGAAAGGAAAAGAACCCACTGCCACCCCCACAATTGATTTGAATCCTCCATATTCAAATTTTAGGTTCATTAGCCCTACTGCTAAACAAAATTATAGTGAGGGATATGCAAAAAGACCAGTGCTTTATGAGAGGGGAATCATGTTGGAACGTTTTGAAGAACCCCTATGTGATTTGTTGTCATTGTTTACTGCCAAGGGATGGCAGTCTTGGGTTAAGTTTCAACACAAAGCATCGTCCCCCTAGTTAAAGAGTTTTATTCAAATGTAACCAATGACAGAGATGACTCGGGAAATAGGTGCTTAATTACTGAAGTGAGAAAGGTAAAACTCAAATTAAGACCCTCTGATGTTGCTGAACCCTTCCAAATCCCAAGAGAGGCATCACCTAGGGACCTTTGAGGAGGCAAGTGTGGACTTGGGGAAAGAGAACCTAGCTAGGATTTTGACAGAAAAAGATGATGCTGTATGGCTAGGGCCTACCCTCCCAAAAAAGAATTTGTCCCCCTAAATGCATCACATTACATAAACTTCTTGGCTCCCATTTCATGCCCTCGCATTTACTGGCAGTGTCTCGGTTAAACAAGCCACGTTTATGGGGAAGATGATTTTGGGAGTGCACATAGACTTAGCCAAGAACATTTTTGATACCATAGACCTAGTGGCTAAGCATGCACATGGAGGTGGAGGACTACCCTTTGGAGGGCTGATTACTTACTTTGTTTTGAAGAATGGAGTAAAGGAGAAGGCAACATTTGAAGTTATTAAACTAATGGATAGGATCATCCCAGCATCTACATGAAGAAGTAGTGGGCAGTTGAAGAGACTTGAGGCAACAACACCTGAGAAAGGAGAAGCATCAGGAAGGCATGTTGAAGTCCAAGAAGAACCTTCTCCAGAACCACCACTGCAGGAGGCCCAGACAGAGAGACCAGAGGGAGGTCATTCACTCAGAGATTTGTATGAGTTGGTCAAGGAAATGCAGGAAAGGCAAGAGAGGCACGAAACCTTAGTAGAGTAATCATTGAAGAAGATCCAGGAGAGACAAGAGGCTATTTTTGAAGAGCTACAGGTGAGGCAGAGAGTCATCTATTCAGGTGTGATGACTATGAATGACTATTACAAAGCACTAGACTAGAAGGTAGGTCAACTACTGAACACATCTATGGAAGAGCCACCACAAAAGTCCTCAAAGACCAAGTTGGTCAAGGCTGAGATTTGCATAAAGAGGACCATTGACATGTGGCGAGATGAAGAGGGTGCACCTTCTACATCAGGGACACATCCACAGCCTGAGCATGTAGCCCCTCCACACTCAGACATTCCATCTTCTTCCACTATTCCTCCTGCTGAGCCCTTATCAAAGACTCCCTTTGGTAACTTCACTGAGGAGAACACCAGTTCTGATGATGCCACTGATGGCAATGAGTAGTCATAGGATTCTGTTTTTCATGCTTCATTTCTATACCTATGAACTACAAAGATTAATTACATTTTCCCATTAAATGAAAGTCACTTTGCTTGCTCTATGCTTCAGATTAATATGCTTGATGCTTTAGATTCACAATTGGTTATTTAAATGATAATCTTTTGTTTGAAACCAGAATTGTGTGAGATTTAGGATAAGGACCAAGACTACTTAGGAGGCTTTATCATTGTTCATTTGTTTGGATGGCATAAAACAATATAATGGTGAATTAATTAGCAAATTACCCAAGTTCTCAAATTAAGTGTAGATTTACCCAAGTAAGTGCTTGAACCTAACAACTGTTTATTCTGAGTGAAACAACATCTACTCATAAAATGCTTTATTGATTCTCTCATCTTTTAATAGCTTCAAAACCACAATTTGCTTTGAGTGTCTTCAATGATAACACCTAAACTTAACTGACTCTAAGCTTGGAACCAGTTGAATGGATAACATTGTTTTATGGAACATCATAGAGGGATCATTTTCTTATCACTTGAGCCATTTGACATGTGTTTTTTTTTTGGATCAGTTTCTGTTGATGGCCCACTTGAGTTTTATATAACCACTTATATTGTTGCCTTCATCCAAACCATAGCCACGACCAATTTCTCATCCATCATCTAGGTCCTGGGAACTATTCCATATACTTAACTTGTTCTTCGATTACAGATTAAAAAAAAAAAGAATTCGTCTGGGAATCTAACATTAAAAGACCACTTTGCCATTTAAGAAAAATGGTTGTCTCTAGGTCTGGGACATTAAAAACACCCCCATAGCCATTGAGGATGAAGCAATGGAGGCTTAGTCATCATCAGTTGGAATAACATTTAGATTCAGGTTCGGATACGACCAACTTGTTAGTGTAGGTGCTCTAGACCCAATCAAATTGGGCATGTTGTACACTGACAATTGTAATCATGTTTATTATTTGAATAAGGAGTTGTTCAAATTCACAAGAATTCATTCTATTTGAATAAGGATTAATCTATAAAGATGTGAGATGATGCATCATAGTCTTTTAGACATCATTAAACGTAGCAATGTCAAGAATGGACATTGACAATTGTGGTAAGACTTGTATGTGCTATGTTTTTACTATGTGATAGTAATGGGGGTCTCACACCCATAGGCATGGAGATGTTTAGACAAGTAGATAGGTGATTAATATTGGAGAACGTGTCACTAGACATGACTCACCATGAGAATCCATTTTGGTTATCTGTTGATAGTATTCTCATACGAGATGGGTGTAACTAATCCTTAGACCTGAGGTTATCACGGTTATCTCATAAGAAGACCGGTATGCTTTGACATCATTTCAATGGGCCTAGACAAAGGCTGCATGTGGGCGATCGTTGGGCATATCGTGAGGCTTATGGAAATGGGTGCATAACCAAGATGGGACTCATCTATCCCTTGATAGAGGATGATTTATCTAAGGAACCTTCGGTGGATATTCACTTTAAATCTATGGCCATGGTGAAAGAGATTAATAAGGAGTTATTGATTCACTTTCTGTTAAATGAAGATATCTAGATGGCCGAAGAAAAACTCATGTGATCGTAATCAAGCAACACATCGCCATACTTGAGATCACACAGGATACATTGACGAGAGGATCAAATTACATAGTAACCATGCTCGTGAAAGGTTATTTGTGGATTATGAATCATTCTGAATAATTAGGTAGGCATAATGCCTTGCTAGAGGCCAATCTTATCTTATGTGTTTGTACCGACACATTGCTAACATATTCGGAAGCCTAATGAGTCATACGCAATAGGCACGGTCCTTGGCTTAAACCAGGAGAGCGGATGTATGGTTAAGTGGGACACTTCGGCAAGAAGTTATGTCATTGTAGGATCTCACGGAAAAAGAACAAATAGACGTATTGACGTCGATATGACGAGGGATCATCATAAAGGAAATAGTTTCCTAAAATGGAAATTGATTAATTTAAGGAGTTTTTAATTTAATAATTTTCTATTTGTTAGAGTGGCAAATAGGAAATAAAATATATTTGGGCTTAAGTTAATATTTGGACTAAATTGGATTTGAGCCAAATATTAAATTAAATATTATATTTGCACTAAATTAGATTTGGGCTAAATATTAAATACTATATTTGGGCTAAATTAGATTTGGACCAAATATTAAATAATAAATATTTGAGCTTGAATTAGATTTGGGCTAAATATTTTATAAATGGATTTGAGCCACTTAATTATATTTCTAGTTTGACTAGGATAAGCCCACTTAAGATTCTAGTTTAACTAGGATTAGTGGGCTAGCCCAATCCATTAGGGTTTTAAGAAACCCTATAATGTTTCTCTATAAATATCTCTTTATGGGTTGCCTAAAAATAGAAGAAATAATTAAGGGTTGTGTAGTTTTTCAAGAGTTGAAAAATGTATTGCCGTTTACTGTAACGACCCGTTAGAGGGCCCAGTATTTATTTAGAATGAATTAATTAATTGTTGAAGTATTTGATTAAGCGATTTTGCTAATTAATTATTTAATGTGGCAATTTAGAGATTTTGAAGGAAAAGAATAGCATTTATTTCTTTTTAATTTTAGAGTTAAAGAATTTGCCAAGGTGGCAAACTGATCTTTAATTGAGATAATAGTATTTAAATAGCATTTAAATGACATTTATTTTATAAATTAAATGCAATGGTATGAAGGTAATTTTGGAGTTTTATTATTATTTGAGAGTTTTTATAATAATTTTTGTATTATTATTAATTAAGTGGGACTATGTATTTAGAGAAGAATGAGAATCCATGTATGAGATGGATTTGGATTAAGAGTCTCCTAGTCCCAATAGGAGAAGGTTTTGAGAGTCTCCAAGTTCAATTGGGAGAAGGATTCCAAATTATAAAAGGAAAGAGATCTAGGACTTTATGTCTATATGTAGAGCCCATTAGTTTAGCTTTTCTTCATGCTGTGTGAAGAACAGAAAGACCAAGAGATAGCAGAGGCTTGCTAAAGTCTTTAGGATCTCTCCAGGGTTCGATCAAAGAGTTCTATCAGGCAAGTATTCTTTCTGTAATCCCTTCCATTACAGGTTCGTATCGGTTTTGATTTCAGATTATTCCAGTTCTTCGTTGTAGTTTTCAAATTTATATCATTAAGCAGAGACGTATATATATATGTGCGTATAACAGTGAAATTATGAGCAAGTTCTATTAATCCTTATCCATTTTGGATTGCAAGTTCCATTAATCCTTATCCATTTTGGATTGCAAGTTCCATTAATCCTTATCCATTTTGGATTGCAAGTTCCATTAATTCTCATCCATTTTGGATTGCAAGTTCGATTAATTCTTATCCATTTTGGATTGTAAGTTCTATTACTCTAAGTTCTAATATCTGGATACCTTGTATCGTATCCGGATGTATCTAAAGTTCTTCGAGTATGATATCCGGATGGTTTGTTTATACATTCGGAAAGGTCAAGATAATATCCGGATGTCTCGCCTGATATCCGGATGCCTTCCTCAAAAGTTGAATTTTTCATTTGAATAGTCCCCAGTTATATTCGAATGCATCAGTGAGATATTCGGATGACCAGAATCATATCCGGATGTCTTAGTTCATATCCGAATACATCCCAGCATATTCGAATAGCTTCTGCTTTGAATGTCAGTGTATCCGGATGAGCCTTCTTCATATCTAGATGTCTTTCATCATATCCAAATATCCTTCCTGATATCCAGATGACTTTCCCAGAAATCCAATTTAGCTTCCAATGAGTATTAATTCAAATTTAATTCAATTAATGTATTCAATACCTTCCAACATTGAATTCATAAGCCAAAACATGACAAGTTAATCATACCCACACCCTAAATCATAGTTCATTGAATCTTTGTATTCTAATATATAGATGAAGATCATATCATGTTTAACATTATTATAAGATGATCAGCATTATTTTGTGAGATTATGTGCATACATTTTAGTATGAGCATTGAGCATGACTTTATATGGAGCACTACATATCGTGTGCTAGCATTTATGTGAGCATTGCATTGCATTATGCGCGCCAGGCGGCTTGTCCATGGGGATCCCATCAGTTTCAGTTTCAACTCAGTTTATGAGTTGCCCGCTTGGGGGCCACCAGGGGGCTAGGGGCATATTGTCCACAGTATGTGCTTACAGTTTTTTTGTATGCAGGTTTCAGGTCAGATAGGTATTTATTATCAGATTATGTGGGCCTATGAGCCAAAGTTGCATACCTACATTTAATTTACAGTTTATGTGCATTACATTTTTATTAATGTAAACAGACAGTGATTATACAGTACAAGTTCAATGAGTTATTTATCAGTATCAATATTCTTTTATTCAGCTTCAGTATTCTTTCCAGCTTATTACTTGTTGAGCTTTTTAGCTCACCTTGTACTCTTCACCCCTCCAGGTTCTAGCAGGAGAGTACCAGATATGGGGTCTAGCAGCAGTGGTCTATAGTGTGTGTACGTGGAGCTGCTCAAGATAAAAGATGTCTGGGAGTCTATTGAGTTTTATAGTGTTTTCTCAGTTTAGATCTATTTTATATTTCTGTTGAGGGATTATCCCTTAGACAGAGTTTGTGTTTTTCGGTCTGTATTGACTCAGAGTTTTTATTTCAGTTGATTGAGATGTTCAGTCATGGTATCAGATTTCAGTTTATCAGTTAGTTTTATTTTATTTTCCCCGTAGCACCTCTTCTCGAGCAGTTCTAGGAGATGGGGTGTTACATTTACTCTTCCTCGTTTCTTTTGGCATCGATTTGAAATGTGGGCGTTCTTCTCCGTCCATACACAAGCCCTAAAAAGGAGAAGGAGCTAGCACTCCTATTCCGCTCTCCTTGCCAACGGACGCGTGCTGCGTATCACGAGTTAGAGGCCAGACGCTTAGACAACTTGAATCCGCGAACGACTCAAAAATCTAAAGGTTAGATTTATTTTATTTGTATGTGAATGATTTAATTTCGACGTTGATGCAATCGCTAGTATCAAGGTAAGGTTCAAAAGTTTTGAACTACGTTGCTTACCCCATAGCGATCTTGCTTTACTTTCACAACTGAGTTTAAGTGTCCTTATATGATTTTAGCTATTGATGCATGAATGCATCACATGTATATATTTATTTCCAGTGTTAAAAAAGAAAAAGTTTAAAGTTATTTATCTGTTCTTAGCTAAGTTGGAAAATTCCCGAGACCTAAACACCCTTTTGATTTTCATCATTCCCTTTACTATCCCACATCACCATTTGGCCGCATTATCTCCTAGTAAGATCCCTCTTTATTCTATGATTCATGTCATTTCAGGATACAATTTTAGAGCAAGGAAACATGGTTAATTTTAAATGTTGTTCATTGAGATACTATTCTGATCATAAAGCTATGTCAAGTCCCTTCCATCCTTAATTGCATTCTTGATAATTGATGATAACTTTTTGAACTTGCATTACATCTACTCCAAATTGAGGTACATCCTTTGAGAGTAACTTTGAGTGATCACCTTATTGAAGAGAGGCATATCCAGTGAGGTTTGCAATCAAAGCTTAGAGAATTGAATGTGATATGCTGATTGATTTAACCAAATTTCTCTTGAAAACATGCACTGGACAAAAGTTCAATGATAAACATTTCTTTGTATGTCCAAAGTCCCTATGCTACTGACCATACATTTCTACTTCACACTTGAAATTTAATTTGTCAATGAGTTTGTGAATGATGAAGTTTTCTTGCATTTGATTTGATTGCTAAGGGACTAGCAATGTTTAAGTTGGGGGGGTGTGATTGATGCTCAAAAATGCAAAAAATTTGTTGTATTTTTATTACCTCTTAATCTATTTAATTAACTAAAAATATCAAAGAATGCTTGTTACAGCCCAAAGGAAGAAAAAGAGATCAAGGGTTGAATTAATTCTTCAAAGGCATGATCAAAAGAGGAAAAGAAGAACAAGCCAAGAAATGAAGGTGTTCTGATGAAGTCTAACCCATTCGAATGAAGGCTGAGTAATTCGAATGAGTCTTTAGAAGATATTCAAAGATGGAGCAATATGGATGGAAGCCAGTTAAGATCATTTGAATGAATTATTCAAAACATTTGAATATGCAGACCATTGAGACTACATTCGGATGAGGTTAGCCTAATTTGAATAAGAAGTAGAAAATCATGGAGTCAAGGTAATTCGTATACATTCGAATGTCTTCTAAGTCATTCGAATGAATTGAGAATGAGAAGATATTAGGATAAACAATTCGTATGGAAACAATGAAGACATATTCGAATGAAGACTAAGTTATTCAAATGTAATTGAAGAAGAAAGAAGAGTTATTTGAATGGAGGCTGAGTAATTCGAATAAGAAAAAGCAACTCAAGAAATCAAGGTGAATCGTATTTACCCAAGAGCATTCGGATGAAAATAATAGCATTCGAATAGTTCCGAAGTCATTCGAATGTTAGGAAGAAGTCAAGAGAAAAATTAGAAATTCATTCGAATGGATTCACTGTTGCATTCGAATGATAGAAGAAATCACCATGTAATGAATAGTAAAGCATGAAATTCATTTGAATAAACTTTGAATTCATTCGAATGATCCAAGCAGCCAAGGAAAATCAAGCGCACATTCGAATATCCTTGCTTGATAGGCCTCATGTTCATGGGCGAGTGTTTGCTATAACTCAAGCTAAGGCCGAGAAGGGAAACAACACTATCCAAGGTATTCTCACTTTGTACAGAGTTGGTGGGTAGTGAGATTTGTAGAGATTGCAGGATTAAGGTGCATGATAAGAAATTGCCAGGTGATCTAGTAGTGTTATATATAAAGGACTTCGACCTTGGATTGGCTATCCAAACATCATGCTAAGGTTTATTGTTATGGGAAGGTGATTCATTTCGAGTTACCCCAGTCGACCACCATTGTGTATAGGGGCATCAAGACAATGGGTGCAACTCCCATGATTTCGGTAATGAAGGCGGAGAAGTTGGTGCGTTAGGGTTGTGAGGCATACTTGGCCTTTGTGACGATAGGCAAGGAGAATAAGATGGAACTATAAGAAATTCCAATGGTTCTGGATTTTCCCGATGTGTTCCCGGAGGAGTTACTAGGATTAGCACCTCCAAGGGAGGTTAACTTCACCATTGAGTTGGTGCTGGGGACGCAGCCTATTTCTAAGGTACCTTACAGGATGGCCCCGAATAAACTAAAAGAGTTGAAAGTGAAACTGCAAGAATTAATTGAGAAGGGATTCATCTACCCGAGTGCCTCGCCTTGGGGTGCTCCGGTGTTGTTTGTGAGGAAAAATGATAGATCTATGAGATTATGCATCGATTATAGGCAGTTGAATCAAGTGACATTGAAGAATAAATACCCTCTCCCATGTGTTGACGATTTACTGGATCAACTTCGAGGAGCCTCAGTTTTTTCAAAGATAGATTTGAACTCAAGGTATCACCAAGTGAGGGTTAGAGAAGAGGATGTGTAGAAGACAGCTTTTCGCACCTGATATGGACATTACGAGTTTGTAGTGATTCCATTCGGGTTGACGAACACCTGCAGTTTTTATGGATTTGATGAATAGGGTTTTCAGGGAGTACTTAGACAGTTTCATCATTGTGTTTATCAATGATATACTGATATGCTTTCCAAGTCTGGAAGAGCACGAGGCTCATCTTCGAATAGCCCTATAAAAGCTTAGAGAGAAGTGGTTATATGCGAAGCTAAACAAGTGTGATTTTTGGCAAAGGCAAGTCGGTTTTCTTGGACATGTGGTGTCCAAAGAAGGGATTGCAGTGGATCCAGAGAAAGTGAGGGCAGTAGTGGATAAGCCGAGGTCGACTTCAGTGACTGGCATTAAGAGTTTCTTGGGATTGGTTGGTTACTATTGAAGATTCATTGAAGGTTTTGCCTGCCTATCATCGCCCATGACTAGATTGACTCAGAAAGAAGTCAGGTTTGAGTGGAATGAGGCTTGTGAGGAGTGCTTCCAATAGGTGAAGAAAAGGTTGACAATGACTCCAGTGTTAGAAATTCCAAGAAGTGGGAAGAAGTTTATTATTTATGGCGATGCTTCGCATTGAGGTTTGGGGTGCGTGTTAATGCAGGATGGGCGAGTTAATGCCCATGCCTCAAGATAGCTGAAGAAACATGAACTAAATTACCCCACACATGACTTGGAGTTAGCAGCGGTGGTGTTTGCACTTAAGATTTGGAGGTATTACCTATATGGGGAGAAGGTGGAGATTTATACATATCATAAGAGTCTAAAGTACCTCCTCTCCCAGAGGGAGTTGAATATGAGGAAAAGGCAGTGGATTGAGTTATTTAAAGATTTTGACTGCGAGATTTTATACCACCTAGGGAAGGCCAATGTAGTGGCCGATGCTTTGAGCCATCGTGGAGCATCTATGGCAGCTTTGATGATCCAAGAGTGGATCTTATTGAGACAAATGGGTGAGATGTCCATCTCCTCTTCTATGGAGAGCCCTATGGTGTATTGTGCATATATGAAAATGCAACTAGATTTGATTGAGCATATTCGGTCTCGACAGCCTAAGGATAAGAAGCTAACTCAGATTCTATCTGACGTGGAGAGATTTTCTCCCGTGGGATTCAGTTAGAGAGGTGATGGCTTATTGACATTCCGAGGTTGTGTTTGTGTACCCAATGATGAAGGAATAAGGCGAGAGATTTTGTTTGAAGCCCATAAGACTCATTATACCATTCACCTCAGTGTGACAAAAATGTATCAAAACTTACGTCGATAGTTTTGGTGGGATGGAATGAAAAGAGATGTGGCGAAATTTGTATCTTATTGCTTGGTGTATCAGCAAGTCAAGGCTAAACATCATAAACCAGCAGGTTTATTGCAATCATTGCCCATTCTAGAGTGGAAGTGGGACAACATTTCTATGGACTTCGTGATGGGTCTGCGTAGAATAAAAAAAGGTAATGATGCCATTTGGGTAATAGTGGACAGATTGACAAAATCAACCCATTTTTTATCAATTAAAAAGACATATCCATTGAGTAAATTGGCTAAGATGTATATTGAAGAAATTGTAAGGTTACATGGGATTCCACCAAGTATCATGTCAGATAGGGATCCTCAATTTACATCTCATTTTTAGGAGGCATTGCATGAAGTTTTGGGAACAAAATTGAAGTTCAATATTACATTTCATCCATAGACTAACGCCAAACGAAAATGACGATCCAGATGATGGAAGATATGTTGAGAGCGTGTGCATTGGATTTTCATGGCAGTTGGGATAACCACTTGCCATTAGTAGAATTCGCCTACAACAATGGTTATCACTCCAGTATTGGTATGTTGCCCTATGAGTCACTGTATAGCTGGCTGTGTAGGTCGCCTATTTGTTGGGAAGAGTTTGGGGATAGAGCATTATTGGGGCTAGAGATAATTGAGCAAACTTAAGAGAAAATTAAGACTATTAGGGCACGAATGAAAGTGACTCAAGATCGGCAAAAAAGTTACACAGATAGGAGAAGGCATGACTTGGAGTTTTCTATAAGAGACCATGTATGGCTGAGAGTAATGCCAATGAAAGGTATGGCCGATTTGGGATTTCAGGGAAACTCAGTCCCAGGTATGTTGGGCCTTTTGAGATTTTGGAGCGGGTTAGCTCTTTGGCATACAGGTTGGCCTTGCCACCGCAGTTAGCCGGTGTTCATAACATCTTCCATGTATCCATGTTGAGGAAGTAGGTGCCGGATCCCCAGCACATCATTGACTATCAGACCATTGAGATCGGGGAGGATGTTGCATATGAGGAGATGCCAGTTAGCATTTTGGAGTGAAAAGACAAAGTGTTGAGGAACTGGTCGATTCCTTTTGTGAAGGTGCAGTGGCAGCGTCACTCCCTAGATGAGGCCATTTGGGAGCATGAGGATGAGATGCGGCGTCTCTTTCGCTAACTATTTGCTTGACCAGGTACGAATTTAGATGATTAAATTCTTTTAAGGGGGGAGAAACTATAACGACCCGTTTAATGGGTCTTAGATGATATTTACATTGTGGTGTAGAGCATTTCATGTGGCCCTTAATTGTTAGTTGCAATTAAATAAATAATAATGTTTTTGGTTAAAATTTTCTTGAAAGTAAATTGTTGTGAGTGTGTAAAATAAAGCATAAATGGTGATATATTAAGTGGGCTTGGGCCAAGTGTTTAAGTCCAATGAGAGTGGTGGGTTTAGAGAAATCCCATGGGCCTAAAATGAATTGGGCTTTTGAATGGGCTTGGGCCATGAGTAAAAGTGGGCCTTGGCATAAATTATATATATGTGTGTTATATTGTGTGTGTAAAATGGGTGATTAAAGAAAACGGGGTAAGAAAATGTTAATGAAGTTAAAAGACCAAAATGGGTAGGATAAAGTAAGTGTTGTGCGTGTGAGTGTAAGGGGCAAATGAGGGAAAGTGGGGCAAATTGGTTGGGTTAGGTGGCTAGCGGGAGGGCTTGCCATGCCCTCTTACTCCTTTTTCAATTCATCTTCTCCTTTTCTCTCTCATTTTCTTGGTGCTCTCGGCAGCCTCTCCTTTCTTCTCCTTCTTTTTCATCATCATCATCATCTTCTTCTTCTTCTTCATTCATTCTTCTCTTCTCTTGGTGGAGAATAAAGCTTCAAGTGGAGGGTCTTCATCATCTTCTTAGTCTCTCTATCAAAAGCCAATCATCCATCTTCTCTTTTTCTACCTTTTAATGCAAGATTATGTCCTCATGTGTAACCAAGTTGATATTTTCAAATCTCCAAGTAGTGTTTTTAAAGCTTAAGTTAAGCGTGTTGTTTCCAACTTTTTCTAAAATGTGGGTTTCCTTCAAGAGGTCATGGAGTCTTGTTTTTGGTCTCCATGGGGCTTGTTCTTCCCCATCTTTCATTCATGGAATGACAACTTGGGGGTTAGGGGATTAACCATGGATGGTTTTGAGTGTTTTGTATTCATTTTGTGCATTACGGGTTGTGTCGAGTTAACTTGTTGGTGCATTAAGTCAACTCGATCGAAGCTGGTTTTTTTTGGCCTTTTTTCCCATTTTTTGGCAAGTCGACTCGGTTTCGGGCGAGTCGACTCGACTCAAGTCTACTCGGATTTCCCCCCTAGTCGACTCAACCGTGACTTGACTGCATTGTGCATGCTTTGCTGTTTTGGCCATAAATTTTGATGTAGAACTCGGAATTGGGATCCGTTTGAAGCGTCATATATGATATCATATACTTTGGATATGGTTTGAGTCAGTTAAGGCTTTCCTAAATCTATATTAACCATAACGATCACGTTTTGGGAAGTTGTTAAGTAATGTTTTTGGTTAGCATGTCCACGAAAATCTCTTCTCTTATATGATGCATTACTATCATTATCTTTACACCTCTTATTATTAGTTTGGTGAGGTGTCTATGTTCCGCAAGTGTGAGACGGGATATCCCATTAAGAGCCTGACATGAGTGATGTAATACCCCAAAAATCTAATGAGGAGTTTGGATATAATGTAAGGGATAAATGATGTAATAAAGTGTGTTTA
Organism: Diospyros kaki; assembly: GCA_036245055.1. Classification (NCBI taxonomy): domain Eukaryota; kingdom Viridiplantae; phylum Streptophyta; class Magnoliopsida; order Ericales; family Ebenaceae; genus Diospyros; species Diospyros kaki. Next base: position 23,878,881 of record BSEG01000012.1, read on the forward strand.
AATGAAAGTTTGGATTTGCATGCAAATGAAAATGGCTTTAAGGACCTAAATGCAAAATAAAGGATAACATCTCCAAATAAATGTCATGATAAAAGCTTGTTTGGAAAGTTTTGAGTTGGTAAACTTTCATTGGAAGACTTATTGTCATAATAAAGGCTTGTTGGAGAAGCCTTGAGATGGAAAGATTGTATTGGGTAATTTTATTCAAAAGTCTTAAAGATAGGAAACCATGATTACCTTTATCCCTTAATTCAAAAGTAAATGGAGTTGGAAGCATCTTATTGGCATTCTAAAAGGTAAGGATAAGATGAGTTGAATAAGTAGTCACGTAATAGGTGGATGGAAGGATTGGATTGGTAGAGTAAAATCTTCAAAGGAAAGATAGAATCAAGGGTAAGTTTTTCAAAGATAAGCAATGATGGCTAGGAAGAAAATAGCCACCCAAAAGAGATAAGCTTGAAGATAAAAAGGCTATAAAAGGGGTGGAGAATTGGACCATGTAGAAGGAAAGGAGGAGAGGAAAAGCAAGGGAAGAAGAAGCCAAAAGAAGAAGGCAAAAGATGCCAAGTGGGAGATCAGATTGGAAATTGCCAAAAACGAAGAAGAAAGCTAAAAGGTAAGCCATTTTTCCTTTCGTAGGGTCATAGTACACTGAAAGGGGAGTCCGTAGGTTAAAACAGAAGTCGAATCGAAGTTAAAATGAAGGAGTTATGGCCGTTTTAAACATCAAAACACAATTCCATAAGAACCAGGGGCTCGGCGCATGAGATACACGCGCCTGCCGCAGCTGTGCGTGGGCGCGCGTGGCCACTATTCTTGGGGCGCGTGAGGGTGCGTGGCTAGGCCTTTTTCTCTGAAAATTTTATGGTTTCTTCCTTAAATGATTGCCTATAATCCTATGTAAAAATATTTTAGTTTGGTGACTCGTACTGTATGTAACTGCAGCTTTAAGGGGCTAAATTTAGTAAAAATGGTGGTTCAATGAGAAATACAGCAAGTGTGAGTGGTTCTCTACATCTTTTGCCCTTCATATTGATCATCCTTTGATTCATATGTGTTATATGTGGACATGATCACTTACTTCTTTTGTTTGGCATGAAATTTCACTTATTTCATCATTTCATGGCATGTGGTTGTTTGTGGCAAGTTAGTGGCCGCCATGAGTGACTCGCGGAGTCATATATGCGTGTTGAGGTGAGCATGGCCTGCGCAGGGGTGATTGCAACACCTTGGCATGGCTTCCACAAAGGGGGTTTCATTTTTGCATATTTGCATTTTCGTACATGAGCTATTCCTGTCTTGAGAACATCTCACTTGGATTCTTGTAATCTGACTTGGGTTGATGCCCCTAGAACGTTCCGCATTCTAGGTATGTTTGGTGTGCCAGGGACTAAGGAAGCAAGCGAGGCACACAGGAAAGAATCAGTGAACGTTTAAACATTTTTTTGTCATTTTATGTAATTCTATTCAAAGGTGTTGTAAATATTTGGAGATTTGTACCTCTTTTGTTATGATGGACTTACATGTTATTTTAACGGAAGTTTTGTGCATATTTAGCTTGCATGGGAACCCTACAAATATTTTGGCAGGTTCGATCCATTGTTTTCACTGCTAGGGTTTCCTAACACCTTTTGGATAACTAGGTGTAAACCTACTGTGCTATTTGAGATGAGAAGGCGTTACAAGTGAGGTGGCCATATGCCTGGTAGGCGATGCTCTTGCCACTGTGGGTGGCTGATGAATTTTCCTATATATGTATTCACATAGTCTCATGGTTATTGTAACACCTGAGATTTTTAGATTGAAATATGATGTAATACTCGAGTTTTTTAGATTCAGATACTTGATGAAATAATATATTTCAAAGGATTATGGAAGTCTAGAGACAAAAATTTAGTTTTTGAGCCGGAGGCAAAATTGTAAATATTGAAGTTCGGGTAAAAGTGTAATTTACCTAAAATCTTGGGGTATTAGTGTAATTTATCTATTTTTTGGGGGTTAAAATGTGCAATTAAAAATAGTATGGGGACCAACTTGCAAGGGCCTAAGTGCAAATTATCTGAAAAGATCGGGTCAATGTGTAATTCTTGAAACCTTAAAATATCTCATCAAAATATCTCAAACTAAGTCGTTAAGGTAACCAAATATAGTTAACTAGTTAAAAATGTAATGATGGAAAATGTAGAAAATCAATTAACCATGTGGGAGTAATGATGGGAAATGTAGAAAAAAGAATTAAACCATGTGAGATGTAATGATGGAAGTGTTGAAAACCTAATTAAGCATGTGAGGCTCAAAATTTCAAGGACACATGGCAAGCTTCCATTGGTCATTTGGAAGATAAGATCTCATGATGGTTCATAATGACCCCCTGAGGTGACATCGCGTGATTGGCCAAGAAAAGCTTACTTAGCTTCCAAGTTTGGTAAAGTCTTCAAGCCTTATCCTTAAGGACATGTGGCAAGCATTTATTGGCCACACATGGAAGGTAATAATGAGGCCTCATGATGGTGGCACATGTGGCAAAACATGATTGGCCGAAAATGTCTATATATAGGTCTTAAGGTAGTTCACAAGTTTTATAAGAATTTGGGCAAGGTTGAGAGAATCAGAAGAGAGGATTTTGTGATAGGGAGTGAGGGGAAAATACTACAAAAAGAAGGAGAAAATTTGGTGTAGAAACAGGAGCGAAACAACCTCACCAGAAAATTTGGGTTATTTCCAACCAAGTTAAGGTAAGTACATTATGAACTATTTACGATATTTAAGCATGCTAATGAATCATGTTTATGTGGTCCCTCATGTTATGTTTCAAGCAAGTTTCATGTTCTCAAGCAAGTTACGGGACGGGGTTTAGTAGCGTTACGCACGGAGGTTCTTACCCCTACAAGTTGGTAGAACCTATCGTGTCCCCTTATGTTATATGTTCATGTTGCAAGTTCATGTCATGTTTAAATACGTTTGATAGTTCTCTTATACTTACTGAGATTTGCATAGTCTCACCCTTTATGTTTCCCCCCCAGGTGATCATTGTAATACCCCGAAACTTGATATAAAGCTTGGATGTTGTAATGGAAATTATAGTAGCAAAATGAATGGTATTTTGATTCAGGGCATTACCATAATAAAGGGAATGATTGTAATGATAAGTCCTTACCCTAAAGTCTTATGAAGGAATGATGAACTTTACCCTAAAGTCTTTGTAATAATGAATTTTACCCCAAAAGTCTTAAGGTGGCTTAGCTTGGAAGTTGTAATAATGAATTTTACCCCAAAAGTCTTAAGGTGGCTTAGCTTGGAAGAATAAGATTGGCTTGGAAAGGAAGAGATAATGGCCATAATGGGTTCTTATCCTAGAAGTCACGTGAAGATGAGTTTTAGAGGCTTGGGATTGGGTGGAAATGAAAGCTTGAATTGAAAGATAGAATCAAAGGGAAAATTCAAGGATAGTAATGATGGCTTGGGAAGAAAATGAGGTGACTTAAAGGCTAAAGGATATCTTGAGATTTGGGGACTTGAGAGACTATATAAAAGGGAGGGAGAGAGACCCACATGAAGCTAAAATATGGTAAGAGTACAAGTGCAACAAGGAGAAGAAGGAAATCAAAGAAAGCAAAGAAGAAGAAGGGTAAAGATACCTCATCGGAAAGCAGCAAAAATAGCAAGAAAATCGAAGAGGTAAGTCAATTCTCTTTGATCATAGAACACGAAAAGGGGAGTCCGTAGGTTTAAACGGAGAGCGAATCGGAGCAAAAATGAGCATGTTATAGCATTTTTAATTTTAGGTTGCAAAATCTGTAACAGGAAAGGAGGAGGCGCGTAGCCATTCTTCTGGGGGTGCGTGAGGGTGTGTCCAGCCTCTGTTTGACCTGAAATTTTCACCATAATTCTCCTATTTTAATTGTCTACAACCCTATGTAAAAATATTTAAGGTTTGATTCACTAAAGTGTGTGATTTCTGGAAAAAACAACCCCTAGTGCTCGAAATTAGGCTGTGAATAGTGCTATTTGAGGGAAAACGATCAAGGTGAGTGGTTCTTATGCATGCTCCTTGAATTCCTATTGATCACTCTTGCTTTCCACTTGTGGATGGTTGTTGCTTACATTTCATATTTCCTTACTTTCGAGCATTTCTTTCCTATTTTGCTTGCATCACGGAGTTTGTTGTTGTGGTTCGTCGATGGGATTAAACATGACTACTCTTGCATGTAGCTTATGGTTTACATATCATATTTTCCTTGGTTTGTGCACCGTGCCTACAGGTGAGACCGTGCCTACTTAATATTCCTTAGTTTGTACATATTCCTTCTGCTTTGTCTTCAACATGTTATTTGGTGATAGTTGCTATTGGTGGATTGGGAACTTGTATATGATGGTTGGCCGCTTGTTGGAGAAACGTCACGATGATTGGGGAGGGGGCAATCCCATGCCTACAGGTGGGGCCGTGCCTAGAGGTAAGGCATGAGAGGTTGGACCATGATCACTGTAACGCCCCGCTCCCACTTACGGGTGTTACTCGGGAACAATTACCCGAATTGTCCACCTACCCGGCCTTAGATGAAGAGTGGACCATGTTTCTAGAGGAAAAACCCTAGGTGGGAACTAGGCTCGTCCTTCCCTTCCCTCAACCCCAAGATTCACTAGCAGAATTGGGCTTCAACTACACCGCATTAGATTAAAGAAAACCTCATTCAGACACCCAATCGCCGTTTTCTCAATTATTTTAAATTCTCTTTTCTGACCAAAAGATTTACCGGGCTGCATAAATCACCATTAAAATCAATCCATTGATTCATTACCAAATTTGGAGGAAAAACTCATCATTTTTAATTTTCAAAATTTCGGCATCATTCTCCAAAATGCCCGAAAAATTCCAATATTTGAAAGTTCCTCTGGGGCCCCAAAAATCAATTTAGAATTACCCCTTAATTCCATAAAATTCCAAAATTTTAAAAAAATTCGGCCAACGGGACCCATTGGCATGCCCGGGGCCCCGCGGTGCGCCTGCAGCGCGGGTCGTGCATGCCTGTCGCGCGCCCGCACAGGGCCGCACACCCGCATGCCTTTGCGCGCCACCAGCGCGCACTCGCGTGTGTACCCGTGCGCCCCAGCGCGCGCCCACTAGCATGCTGCTGCCTCCTGCTGCCATTTTCACATCTTTTTTTTTTTCTTCTTCTTGGGCCTTCTAACCCAAAAATTTCCAGAAATATAAACACCCTTAATTTGCATTAAATCCTCCACTTTTCTCATTCCAAAGCTTCATCTCACAAACAAAACCCATCTTATTTTTATTTATTACAACATACCTCAACATATCAAAATTTTTCCCTCTCTTAGCTACCATACACAACATGGAAACTTCATACACATGAAACCAAAATAAAATACAATTTATTTTACATTTCCAACCAAAATACATAGGCTACACAACCTTAGCCTTCCCCATTCATAGCCATTTCTCTCCCATTTTCACCTTTCCCTTGAGGCTTCCAACACCTACATAGAGGTCCAACAAACCTCATGAGCCCAAAAGCTCAGTAAGGGTGCATATGCAAAGTAAATACAAGCATAACAAGTCTATGTAATGGCAAATGCATGCAAACATGGTTAGGACATTCTATCCTCACAACCCAACATGGTTTGAGGCATCAACCTACCATTTCATTCCCACCCCCATGGCCATAGGTCTCATGTACAAGTAAAGCATGCAAAGAGATACATAAAAATTTATGCAACCTACTTACAATGCAATGCAAAGCCTCCTCCACATGGGGCCATCCCTTACCTCATTCTTGAACCTTCCAATCTTTATTTCAAGAGAGCTTCCAACATCATTTCTCCCACCTAGAATGGCATTTCAACAAGCCACTTAATTTTTTGCATACAAGCACACCAAAAGAATAAAGAGAAGAAAGTATGCTTGCCTTGATTTCTTCATCATCTTTTCCCTTCTTCCTTTCCTCTCATCTCTTCTTTCTTTCATTCAAATGGCCAAAGGGAAAACAAGTCTTCCATACTTGCCCTTATATACTACCATTTTCCAATTTCAAGAATGGATCTCCACCATTCATTAAAAGCACAATCCATGTGCTTAAGGGAGACTCAATCTCAACCATTCATTAAAACAACCAAGTCTCCTCTCTAGGAGAAAACACACTTTTAAATAGGTTGACAATCCATGCCATTTACTCTCTTTAAATCCCCACCATTGGATTTATTCTTTTTCTCAAGAATGCATCTCACCCACTAGATCTCTTGCATTTTTCATTTATTTCTCATTTACTTAATGAGACTATTTTCATATCAATTTTCAAGAATTAATATAAGCCATTGGATATATTTCACCTTTTCAAGACTTGATCCTAACCCTTGGATCATTTAGTCTTCCAAAACTAAAATTAGCCATTTTCTCAAATATTTATTTTGACTAATTTCAACAAATCAACTTGAGTGACTAATTTCACTCTTTCTCATTTAAATAAATTCTCTCATTTTCACTCATAAATGAGTGACTAATTTCCATTTCTTTTGCATTTTCTTTTTAAGCAACAACATCATGGCTTGCATTTAACACTTGAAAGACCATTTACTCTCCAATTTTGAATTTCATTTAAATGCCTATTCTTGATTCACAAGATTGTGCCATGTGACACTAACCACCATCTCTCATTTCTCATTTCTTTCCCATTTAAATTAATGGGACCAATTTCCACCATTACATGAGAGACATAATTTAATTTCCTTCCCATTTAATTTAATGGAACCATTTTCATAACCATCGCACTTGAGAGACATAAATGCTTTCTTATGCATTTAAATAACTCTCATATTTTCCAAGGCATTAATGGTGACCATTTACCATTTTCTTTTGGATTTTCTTTAATCTATATAATCATGCCTCTCATTAAATGCTTGAAAGACCAATTATCATTTCTTTTTGTATTTAATTAAATCCTTCTCCAACTCATAAATCCACACACACACACACACACACACACACACACACACACATATATATATATATGCACCACATTTCTAATATATACATTTCTCTCAAATTTTCAAGATTATGCCAAGTGTCACTCTAAGACACAAACTTGGCTACCAATTCTTTATCTTGGTCATCCATGTGGCATTACCACATTAATTCACCATTTTAGGGAAAATTAATTACTTCCTCAAATAATTCAATATCCACCATTTTCCCTATTTTCCATAATTAAATTCCTTTATGGAATCACTCCAAATTACCAAAATTCTCTTTGAATTTATTAATCCCATATATCTCCATATAAATACCAAATTGGGATTTTTATTCACTTCCTCACCTAATTCCACATAGGAATTATCTCCAATTTATCAAATTACCCCTTTTATTGGATTTCACTATCCAAATTACCAAAATACCCCTCTCATAGGGCACTCTCAATCTCAAGGATCTAGCACATTCCCAAGGGCATTTTTGAAAGTTTTCTTACTTCCTTTCTCATTCTCATAACACCGGTAACACCGGGTGTTACAATCACGTGCCTACAGGTGGGTCTTAGCCTACAGGCAGGGCTGAGACGTTTCACACAAGCGCCGACAAGGATGATGGTGACTCAGTAAGGATGACGTTTCCTGAAATCCTCCCTATTTCTCTCCATGGTGAAGATCCTTTATTGGGGGTCTGACAAGGGATTGTAGCTATCAAAGCGACCTGATCGTGAAGGTTGATCTTTTCTCTCTACCTTGTGAACTCGCTTGGAGACCTGATTGTTTAAGCAATCTCCTTGAGCCTCCCTTCCATTATTTCTGTTATTCCTCTTCTTATTTTGGTTGGAGCCCCCAGCCTCCTCTTTCTGTCCCGCGGGCTACTTCGAGCCAAAAGCCTCTTGCCACAGGATCACCTTAGCTGCTAGCTCATAGAATTCCCCCAGATCCTTGACAAGGGTCCTATAGATGCTCTCATAGAGCTTCCCATCCTTGTGGAGATCACAATCAGGACGCTTTCATCGGTAGGATCTTCAATATTACTCACTTCGCACCTGAACCTGGCAAGGTGACATGACAGGGCGAGCTTCCCTCTCAACTCCCTATAATGATTGAGAAACCTCCGCTGGCACTCTTCCAAACTAGTAATGCTACGAGGTGGAAGGCTCTTGAACCAAGCTTGGGGAATATCGCCTAAGGTCGCTGGAAACATGTGACACTTGAATAATAAACTGGTGGTCTGCAAATCCATCTGCACATTGAATGCGACTAAGTGGTCATAGGGGTCATTGTCCCCATTGTAGTGTTGCATACTCGGGACTTTAAATCTACGAGGGAGAGGTTCGAGCTCGACCTCTCTGGTGAATGGTGTCCTATCTCCATGACTATCATTCTGGCCACGAAGTCCTTGTTGCGCTTTAATTGCCGGACTCTTTGAAACAATTCCTTAATGGTAGAGTCTGGGTCAGATCATTAGACCTACGAATGCTTGTTATCCCACTTTGGGGAATGACGATTTGGAGGTGGATAGTTATCTCCGACATCCTCTTCTCCCGGTGGAGATCTTTCCTCCCGCTGCTGGCGAATCCTCTAGGGTGAGGGGATTTTCGGTAGTCTTTGGATAGCCTGTGCCTGAGCTTGGGCTAAGACCCTGACCGTGTCAACGAGCTGCATGACTGTGTTCTCTAATGCCTCTTGGCGTTGTTGCCAGGCTTGGATCACTTTTATCCCGGTAGTTAGAGCGGTGGATTAGACAAGAACCTATGGGGGCATGCCGATAGTGTTTTCAGCCGATAATGGCAAAGGGGCACCCACTACAGAAACAACGAGCCCTCCAGCTGATGGAACATCCTGTTGTTGATCATGGTGATTCTCTGGCAAATCAGCCATCGTGTCAGAGCTTTGTGTGTTCCTTGCTCTTACCATGACTAGCGATTAGAGCGGGGCCCTTCCTCTAGCGCCAAAATGTCTACATTCGGAATCAGTCGATCATGATTCGTGGGCCGCAATGAGAAGATTAGCACAAACACAAAGAGGAAGAACGAAAATAGAAGCAAAGATAAACGGTACGCAAGGAAATTTTGCGTGGTTCAGCCAGAATGATGCCTACTCCACGACTGTTCTCTGGGTATTCTAGCAAATTAACATGTATATTATTCTTGTTGTTCCCTCCCCTATACAGTTATTTTAGACCCCTATTTATAGTGAGGGATGTTTACAATTGTATAAGATCCAAAAGTGGAAGAATGACAACATGGAGACAAGATGTCCTTATCAATCTCATAAAACTGGGAGTGGGCTTCGTATTACCGTGGATTTGGTTTTCTTTAGATAAAGTAGGTGGGTCCCTATCTCTAGGTGTTATGCGATATTGTTATTATGTGAGCTGGATGATTAGGCCAGCGAGTTGGAAGTATTGCTGGGAGCTCGCTTGGTTCCGCGGTCTGAGCTCAGGCTTTAGTGACATGTAACCTTATTCTGATAAGCTTGCCATTGGGCTTATTAGGCTTCTGATGATTGGGTCGGCTTGCTAGGTTGTGGCCAACCCATAAGTAGTGGTGCAGGAAATACCCATAACAATAGTCAACTACCAAAAACTTTTTTACTTTTCTCTCCGATATAAATTTGAACACTTTGATTTGACTTTGTTGCCTAAAAATTGCCAAAGTGGCCTAATTTGAGATCAGGGAAATATAATGCAAATTTTTAACCATCAATTCATTTGAAAATGAAAATTGCTAAGAAAAATGAGTAATTTTATTGGTTATAGTATTATTTTTTACTCTTGGTACAACTGGCCACTGGCCAGCCTTCACGTGTGATTGTTGTGCAGCCTCCCTTGGTTTAAACTGCTAAATATGAAAGTTTGAGAGAAAAATGTTTTAACCAATCAATAGGGTAGTTATTTTCTTACATATTTCATGGGCAACTATATTATTTTTTTGTTCCTTTTCATTGATCATCTATGACAACGGTCAAATTCCAATCCAAGCAGGGTGCATGGCAACCATCTTTGAACATTTTGACTATTTTGACGAGCATTGGGTTGTTACTTAGTGAACCAAACCCTGAAGATGGCCTAATATGTGAAGCAGTAAGTTTGCATGGATTAAATTGTTGGAGCAATTAGCTATCCCATCAAAGACCTCTTTGATTCTATGCTTGTTTGTATTAATGTGTAGAGCAGGAAGTACAAATATAATAGACAGGCATTTGATTAGAAGGCACGATCAATGACAGGGAAATATGCCAGGGTTGGAGTAAGTGGGTATGGTAGTACCAGTGAATGTTTTCAAGCTTGATTAGATGAAAAGATGGTATGTATTAGCTCTTATTTTCTGGGATGTAACTTAATTTATGATATTTTTTAGGTAGTAATTTAATGTAGATGGAAACTAATAGGTCGGATCCCAAGAAGACTGAACTTGATGAGTGTTCTCTAAGCCATAGAAAGCGATATGGGATCAACCGAAAGTTATCCTTGGAGTCTTCTGCGTTATTTCGTGAGAAGGAACTAGAAGAAAGAGTCAGCAGAGCACCCACTCATCACCTCTGGCATAAGCAAAAAGAAGATAAAAAGGCCAGAAGAAAAGTCTAAACTGAGCTTGGATGAGTACTTTGAGAATCATGAGAATTGAAGGTGGACAAAACGAAAATTATCACTTGAATCCTTGGGTCCTCCAGAGATAAGATATCATGCTGAGGAGAATTTGGTGCCTACCCACCACACATCCTTGTTTAACTCCCTAGATATTGTAGTGGCATCTACGAAGGGCTCTAGAGTCCCACCAGATAGTCACCACAAGGAGAAACAACCTTAGAAGTTCGATAGGGGACCTTGGATCGAATCCAGATCCTCTATGAAGGACATGTTTGGGAAGGAAAATCAAACAAAGAAGATACGGGTCTTCTCCAAGTTGCGGATGTAGGAAAGGCGTGCCGAATTGCTAAAACAAAATATCCATACAGACATTCTCAAGTTGCAGATGTAGGCCAAGTGTACCGAAACGTTGAAACAAAATATCAATACAAGCATTCTCTTGTTGCGGATGTAGGCCAGGTGTGCTAAATCCCCGAGACAAAATGTCAATACAAATATTCTCTTGTCGCGGATGTAGGTAAGGTATGCCAAACTGCCGAAACAAACTATTGATGGGACTATTCCCTCCAACACATAGGCATGCCGCTGATATTCCCATCAAGGAATTCTTCATGTGAATGTAAGTGAGGTATACCTAACCCTATAAATTGTTTCATGGATAGTACTCTTAGTGTGTTTGTTGTAAGATCTAGGGTAGGTGTCATGACTTGAGAACAACATGGAAAAATGACAGAGCTACCTAGTATAGCGGCAATAGGCCAACAAAGGTAAAGGCAAGCCCACATCCTAAGAGGTTCAGTTCGAAAAATTGTAATTTGGTGCTAAGACCTTAGACTCACCTAAATTCCCAGATATGTTCCGATGCTATCCTGCAGGCTAACCTAGATCCCTTGCCTGAGTCTGGTGCTAAGCGTTCGAGCTAACCTTGACTCCTCAGCAAATCTAGTGCAAAGCCTCCCAGCAAACTTGGAACAACTGGTGGTAATTCAAAGAAAGGTCCAGGGTCTAACCTAGATTCCATGTGTCAAATGAACTCGAAGGAGCGACGTGGAGGAAATGGGCACGACCCTACCTTCTCAAACGAGCCCGCCCAATGGTGATTTGGCACAATGGCCTTGAACCTTCCTAGATTCCTAGACCAGTTCCGATGCCATGCCTGCAGGCTAACCTAGATCCATTGCGTGAGTCTAGTGCTAACCTTGACTCCTTGGTCAATTCAGTGCAAAGCCTCACGGCAAACTTGGAACATCCAATGGAAATTCAGCAATAAGCATCAGGCCAAACATAGATCCCCTGTGGCAAACATGTCTAAGAGGAGAATAAAGAAATGCCAAGGGCATATAAGGACTTAGTGTCTATCCTGAATTCTCGGGTGTGTTCAAATGCCATGCCTGCGAGCTAACTTGGATCCCTTGCTTGAGTCCGGTGCTAAGCTTACGAGCTAGCCTTGACTCCTCAGTAGATCAGGAGCAAAGCCTCTCGACAAACTTGGAATGACCCGTGGCAATTCAAAGGCACGTCCCAGGTCTAGCCTAGATTCCATGTGTCAGGCGAACTTGAAGGAGTGACGTAGAAGAAGAAGAAGCCACGACCCTGACTTCTTAGATGGGCTCAACTAGCTGTGATCTGGCTTGATCGCCTCGAACCTTCCTGGATTCCCGAACACATTCTGATGACCCGCAGGATAACCTGGATCCCTTGCGTGAGTCTGGTGTAAAGCCTAAGGGCTAACCTTGACCCCTTGGTAGATTTGATGCTAAGCCTCCTGGCAAACTTGGAACGTCCAATAGAAATCCAGTTACGGACCTTGGGCTAAACCTAGATCCCCTATGGTAGACGAGTCTAAAGAAGGGAATGAAAGAAATGTGAAGTACCTACAAGGCTAAGCGTCTGACCTAAATTCCTGGATGTGTTCCAACTCCATGCCCGTACGCTAACCTGGATCCCTTGCCAAAGTCCAATGCTAAGCATATGAGCTAACCTTGACTTCTTGGTGGATCTAGCGTTAAGCCTCCCAGCAAACTTGGAATGATCAGTGGGAATTCAATGACAGACTTTAGGTCCAACCTAGATTCTCTGTGGCGGACAAACCTAGGAAAGGATGGGATGAAAAGACTCAATTAAGATATAGAGTAAAGATCACTGGGTGACCCAAGGTTGTGACACGAGTCAAGCCTGGACATCACGCTCAAACGAAGGACGCAAACCCTGATCCGTACTTTTTATGGTGAGTAGACCCCAAGCTCGGGCTGCAAGTGTCGACAAAAAAAGATAAAATGCATATCTCAATCCTTGTCAAGAATGCGACTATCAATGCTTGATAACCTACCCTTTCGAGATCGCGTAGTGGATAATCCAAATGGAAAGGTAATATACATAATGTGCCAAAATGATGAAACATATATTGAATGTTAGGTCACTCTCTAAAAAAGTAGCACTAGGTTGCTGCCAGGACAAAAATGATTTGCTTAACTCTGAAGGGCTGGGCCAATACTCTAACTTTACCCTGAACTCTGCCCAACTCATGGCTTTAACTCGGACGGCCTAATGTGAGCAACTTGGCCTTAGAACTACTCGGTGGTAAGAATGAGGGCATACCTAGCCTAGAAAATAGTCTGATAAACGGTTTGGCTCTAGGAGTCCCATATGCTTAAAACCCACCAAGACGTTCAGGCTACACATAGCCACACAACAGTCCCCCGTAATAGCTCGACGACAGGCTGAAGGACAGTAAGAGTAGCGTAGGCAACTTCGCCCTAGTTAGTCATCCTTATCCTACCACACCTAACCTCTGAGTTCCGATGGAGTGGAATTGTTTAGAGTCCGTCGTCTATTAAGTTTTAAGCTTTCAATTCAGAGGCTAGCATGGCCATCTAGTTGCCTAACTTTTAATGTATCGAATGCTAAAGCCACACCATTGTGTCGTATGATCAGTTATCAGCTGAACCCAACAAGTAATTTGTTCTGCCCGAGGGCCAATCATGTCTCAAGCAGCCTTCCAAAACGTTACAAGGAGGCAAGATCACAGAACCAGTCAAAGAGGCATTCCATGAGGCAGTAAAGCAAATCCAAAGCTAGCTTCTCAGTATTCTAGAGTTGACGAATTTTTGTGACCACGAGACCATGGCCAGTGATGCCAGTTCATTTTTTAGGGCTCTGGATGACTTGCTTGTTGATTATCAACCCGTCAAACAACGAGTAATGGAATTTGTTAGCACTGCAGCATCACTCGCAGAAGTTGAACTGTCTACCCAATAAGATAACTCCCTGTAGCAACTTGTTAACAGATACAATTGCCACAAATAACACTTGGACAACGTTTCTCGTCATCATGTAGAGACTGTCACTACTCTAGAAGCTTCATCCAAGCACCTTGAATCTCTCAGAAAAGAGGTTACCCAGGTCAAGGCCATGCTGCGCCGCATAGAAGAGGAGTTATTATCCTACGAGGCTGGTAATGTGGAAATCCTAAATCGCTTAAAGCAAGTCAACGGAGAGAAGTTCAAATCTCAACAAAGACTGCAAGTTGCAACATGGTTGGCAGATTTAAGGGAACATGCAAGAGTGTTATTGGGTACAATCTCTCTCCAAAATTGCTTATGCACTTAGTACACATCTCCCTACTTACTCGCAAATGCGTAGCATCAAATGTGTAAACTAGTGGTATGAGTCACAAGAAGATAAAAGACACCCTAAGTGCAAGAAAAATTGTTTTACTTTCTTCTTTTAAGATAATAACATTCAATAACATTCTAGAGTAAAAATTACAAAGGATAATTAAAAGAGTGAGGACTTATATCTGGATGGCTGAGGTTGGGATGATTGGCTACTGGCGAGCCATTCTCGTAGTCCAGATTAGAGTATCCCCCCCAAGGTTTTCCTTCAACTCGTTTGAAATGCTATGTATCATCTTCTAGATAGCCTCTAGGATTCTTAAAGAAATTCTCTTCCTTCAGGCATATATCAAGCCTGTAACCTAGAGGGGTCAATAATATCATTTCCTACCCTCAATTTGAGATACTCGAAAGAGCTTCGAAGGCTAGGGTTATATAGGTGATAGTCCAAAGCAGTGACGAGAGTCACCAAAGGCAAATTAGTAGACCTTCCAGAGAAGCGATTGGGGAAGATGTAAGAACAACTTGTGGAAGCAAGTTTGATCTAAGCTGTGAGCCAAAAACTCCTTTTAAGGAATATAGTCTTGTCCCAAGAATAAATGCTAAGAACTTCAGGAGCTCGTGTAGTGATGCTAAAAGACTAGAAGATAACAGCTTTCTGAAGAGAGATGGAATAGAGAATGGATCTAATATGGAAATATATTCCAGGACGTCTTTAAGTAAAAGAAGAAGAGACAGTGAATGCTGGTCCTCAGTGTAAGATAAAATAGAGCATGATTGTAATGTGGATGGAAATTGTGGAGAAGCCATTGACATCAATTGCCTAGGAAACTCATTTAAATCAGGGAGAATGGCTGAACATGGACAACCATATTTAACCCAGTGTTATGATAGGATACTAATGGAATCCCTAAGAGAGGGTAAGTAGAGCCATTGATAATGGTAGAAAAAAAAATACTCTTGGCACAATGATTTTAGGTTGGCAACATCGTTTCTCACCTTCAATTTAAGACACTCATAGGAGTTTAGCAAATCAAGTCCAAACGAGCAATGATCCAAGGCATGGGCGAGAGTCACCGTAGACAAGTGCATCATCTCAGGATAAGACCCGCTGAGGCACTTTGATCCTAGAAAAAGCCGCCTTAGCTCAAACCCAAGTCTAAATAGAGTGAAACTGCTAGCGCAAGCTTCTCTACGCCTGAAAGCCGCTATCTCGAAAAATCTAGTGCCCCTGAACACTCAAAATATGATTCATCTATGTTTATGTCCTTACCTGTGGCGAAAATCTCCTTATGACCATAACATTTTTAGCTCCCGAGCCATGAGGCTAGTCTCTGGGTGCCTCCTCGACAGTAAGGCCCGTGCTTCCTCAAGCCCCTCCTATAGCGCCTTAGAGGCACACTGATCTCTTTCTCTTGAGCAGCTCATTCTCTATCTTAGATGCTTCAAGTTGCACCTTCATGTCTTTCACCACCCACTTGGCATAGTGGGTTGTGTCTTTTATATGGCTATCAAGCCTTGCTTCAGTAAGTGACATCGTTTTAGTGTTGGGGCAGAGTTGTGAATCTTAAGAGAGTCAGTTTGTCCATCGAGGCAGGTGGATGCGAGACTGGCATTAATCTTTCCTTTGACTCAGCAGTCAAAACAAAGACTTAGGGCTATTGTCATGCCATATAATTTCCAAGTGTCCACCTAGGGGTATTTCGGTCATTAAGGGCCTAGGGGTATTTTGGTCATTAGACATAGGCGAGCGAACTAGAAGAATGATCTAGACCATGACACGTTTCCCAAGAAATAAATAAAAAGAAAATGGTCAAAGAAGCATGAGTAATGCCAAAAGTGTAATTAGGCAAGGCTTAGGGGGGTGAAATTGTAGTAAATCAAAGAGGGGGCCAAGGGTATATAAGGAGAAGAAGACAAAGTTGGTAGAGGCACGATTGTGTGCTTGTAGCGCTCTCTACAAGTTCTCTCCGAGAGAGACTTTCCTCTCTCGAAGAGGATTCTTCCACTCTGCGGGCCGATGGCATCATCTCTCGACAAGGCCGAGCTCTCTCGGAAAGCCTTGTTTTCTCTCGAAAAGCGTCGCATCATCTTTTCTCTGCAGCCTTCTAGGTGGTTCTCGGCAATGCAATCCCCAGTGATGGCTTAGGGCAAGGCAGTCTGCGGTGGTGGCTTCTCTTGGCGAGGCAAGGCCGTCTCTCGGCGTCCATGTCTTCTCTCGGGAAGGTTTCTTCCCTAGAGCTTTCTCGGCGGCAGCTATGGCTTCTCTTAGGAAGCCACCTCTCGAAAAGGCTTCTTCCCAATAGGCTCTCTCTCTCTCTCTGTCTACCTTCCTCTGCGCGTATATCTATATATATGTATATATGTAAGAGGCAAAGGCATGTGTTATATATATGTGTGTATGAACATTGGCATATAGTTTATATATGTATATGTGTACGTATATTTCGCATATATGCTTGCATGAGAGGCAGCCAAATGAGTGAGCCTACAAGTTGTGATGTAGTGTAATGGCAAACATGCCCTTATGATGTACCCTCAAGTCCTCATATTACAGTATGGCCGTGCAAGATAATATATGCATCATGTTTATATGCCTATGGGAGGTAATATAATATGTTTATGTCTGTAGAATGCGATGTGTCCTCTAAGGGAGCAGTGGTCAAGTAAGCATCACTTCAAGACATCTCTCACTAAGCCCGGAGCTGCGCCCGGGCAGGTCCCTTAGGGGCTGAGACCCTGCTTCAACAGCCCACCGTGAGGCTCCCCTTCTCTCGGAAGACCCCTTAGGCAATCCAGTCCTTCGGGGGGGATTCTTCTTAACCCCATCTGATTGCTACTAATGTGCAAGTACATCCCCTGTTCCTTGTAATAGTACTAGGACTGATCCTCTCTTGTCGGGCAAGGTATAACCTTTCCTATTCAATAATATGACGCTTTACTTGTCTATTGAGTTACTTTCCTACTAGTACTAACTTAAGCATCGGAGGGCATACACGGGTGAGGAATCCCCGTGTGCCTTCTAACTTGTTCTTGTGAGTGCAGATATGCCCTAAGCACACAGGGGACCACTTCCAGGCACTCTCGAGGATGCCCTCAGAGGTCCACCTATGACCCTAGTCAGTACATCGAGGACCGAAGCTACCCAACACCTATCTCCACCAGCAGACTCCTGTTAGCTGTCGACCTCACTCTACCTCAGCTCTAGCTTTCCCTCACTACAAATTCTATTGTTGTAGTTTTCGGGCTACAACACATACATATATATATATATATTGATTGCATTGCTATTTTAATGGTTTTAGAAGACCACACTCAGCAGAAACACAGTCAATAGACAAAAGGAAACGAGAGACCGTTCGTGACCAGTCGACAGGTCCTCACCATCGGTCAACAGCTGCTATGCTGAAATAGGCTCTCACATTATGGTTTTCTTTCCCTTATCTTTTCATTAGCCTATAGAATCACATTATATTTTTATATGGTTTAACCTAGTCTAGGTTTTACATATATACGTACGTGTGCATTCATATGGTAGCTCTTACTCTTTCTTTTTCCTCTAATTCACCTTGCACACCATCATACTAAAATCACGCCAGTGGTTAAGGCATGTAATACACGTGCCTCTCATAGAACTCCAACTTAGATCCACTTTTCTTCTCCCCATTAATACAACCATATACTTAGGGGCTATGCAATGCCTTTCCTATTTCTCACGGCACGAGATGTGGCCTTTCCTGCCAAAGAACTTCTGATGGTGTGTCCCAACCTTGCATCCACCAATTATTCACCACCCATCATGTCCATCCTTTGGCATCTTTAGGCACCAAAGATCCACAACTCCTTAGGATTAGGGACACGACTTACATCCACCATGCAAGGCGCCATAAAAATACTGAACGTCACTGCTCCTACCTCACCAGGATAAAATAGCTTAGAGGGTGTCAATTCCTTTCTAGGAACAGGATAAAATAGCTTAAAGGGTGTCAATTCCTTTCCGACACCAACTGCTATCAATATAAATATCCTCCCCTATATAAGGGATCCACAAGTCGTAACATGACACTGCTTGAGACATGTCAATCGAAAAATAACTTCCTATACACTAGACCTCATTGGCCTTTTATCCAATCTATGTTTCTGACTTCTCAACCTTTATTCTTAACACTGAGGCGGCATGACAACCCTGAGGCCGTTTGCACTATCATGGAGTAACCTATAATCCAAGTACCTTCCAATGCATACCAAATCTCCATACGTAGACCTCTCTAAACCTAGTTAGCTTCATGATCCTTCATGACCACTAACTTAAAAGCACACTGAACTAAAAAGGTAACCCTTACCTCTTATTGTGCCACCAATTTGCTCCCTCACACCAACTTAGTAAACCCATAGGTCTTTATCCCCTAATCCTTTCGGGATAATGGTTGCCATTTAAACACCTTCCAACTAATGAACCTCTATCTGGGCTTTTCTCGCCATCTTCCCATGTTGCTTCTAAACTTATTCATTGTCCTTGCAAACATCCCTGATAAATTTCCACAGGGCGACGGTGTAAGTAACGGGGTCTCAAGTCGACAACCTCTTTACAAGCACTCATTTACTACATAACTGATTATTTTTAATTATCACTATAATTTAACTTCTCAATTTCGGACTACTGAACATAGCCCTAACTCTACCTGACATTCCTATGTGTACAAAGACTCCTCTCATCCCAACCATTTGCTCTGATAACCTACTAGTGATCCCTCATCTAGTGTCCCCAGTCTAGTACCCCTAGCCTTTAGCTAGTACACGATCCCAACACACGGCTTGGGTTGCTTTGATAGCCTACCAGTAATCCCCTATCTAGTGTGCCCAGTCTAGTACCCCCAGCCCTTGGCTAGTACACAGTCCCAACACATGGTTCGAGTTGCTCTAATAGCCTACAAAAAGTTGTTACCTAGTCAACATACATAAGCCCAACAACCACCCACTAGCTTGCACAATACATGCTTACCACACCTCTCGGGTCGTGAGTAGTACCCCCGTACAACGGCTAACCGAGTTAGCTCTGATACCAAGTTGTTAGGTCCCGCTCCTGGATTTATCCGCTAGCATAGGAAGTTTGAGAGAAGGTCCATTCAAAATGGATACAAGTAAAAAAATTCACTCAAAATTTCCAGAAATTTCTTTTCATTTCCATATTTGCTCACTATCAATAGAAGCCAAAATAAATATTACAAGATTTTTTATATCATCATCTCGGGCTTACCACCCATACCTTTTTCAAAATAAAAGGGCACTAAGACTTTAATTACATAATGAAGTACTCTACTCATGCCCTTAACACTATACCCATGGATCTTGAGGCTGAGACATCTCTGTACACATCTAACCGGGACTTGCCCAAATAACTATCTTCCCTTTCCCTAAAGTGACAAAAGAAGTAAGGGTGAGCCATAAGGCTCAGCAAGTATATAGCAAAGGGAATCATCAATAGATCAATCTATGAAGGCATGAATAACTCAGAGCGAAGGAAAAATCACTACCCGATATCTAAACATCAATTGGATTCATGCCTTTTACACTTGACAACAACATCCTCAAGAAATACAATTTCTTACATTTTCAATCCCATAAGATAACCACATACATGCGTAATAGATTAGCTCACAAGGCCTCTTTAATCACATGCATCATATATACATAATGACACATAATGCATGCCATGTGCTAATATAACTTGTTAACTAGCCATAACATAAGTGCATAGATGCACACATATGGTCCTTAAGCCTAGATAAAATGCATACACTGGCACCCAAGACCCTAAATACAAACCTATCAACAGCCAAGGATAGGCTTCCAAATCAATAACATGATCCCAAGGCTCTCATATCACATCCATTAGTATCATAGCCCAAGGCTCTCACATCACATCCATCAATATCATAGCCCAAGGCTATCATATCATATCCATCAGTATCATATCCACCTTTATATGTCATCATCATGTGCTGAAGCACTCACAATCACATCAAGGTCACAAGCTATTATGGGACTCAAACCCCCAGTCTGACGCATCACAATCACAAGCCAATTTCCACCACCACTACCACCATGCAGTATAATTATGCAAACATGTTGTCATGCAATGCAACACATAAGGAATGCAATGGCTTTTGCAGCATTAACATGATAGTTAGGCCCCCATAAGCCAAGCATCAGGTCATGCTATGACCACGTAAGAATTCACACAAATGTATTGTAACGACCCGCCTCCCAGAGTCTCTGCCAGCAAAGATGATCCATGAGAGTCATTATTTGAATGATATAGAACAACAACACAAAAAACTCACATCAAACCCTCTTCATTAACAACCATAGCTTTTTGACCACAAGACATTTTATAACCATCCTTACATAACCATACACCACGTTTGAAAATCTGGGAATACATAGCATGTGTTGATCCAAAGAACAAAAGGACATTAACCTGACCAATCAAAATGACACCTAGGACCCTAGTTTTAGGAGAACTCTGCACTTACTACCATGACTCAAAAATCTGAACCCAATCCCACTGAACGTACCTGCCAACTCAGGCAATGCTTATATCTAGAATGATGGAAAGCAATGATGAGTCATAAGACTCAGCAAGCTCAAGAAAGAAAGGCAATAGGTTACAAATAGACTTCCTCAATACCCCATGTGTTTCATGTCAATGCAACAACATGCCATGCCACGATCAATGCATACCTTAGCTCTAAATGCATAAACATAAAGTAAACTGCACATAAAGGGTCCTTGGGGCCCACATAAGACACACATTGGCACCCAAGTCTAGCTTACAAACCTATTAGCAGCCCAATATAAGCTACCATATCATTATTTTTTATCTGTCTTTCATCACATCATTTGGCTTTTCCTGACATTCATAACATGCCTTTTCCTGTCACATCATTAACATCACATGTTGTCGTGGGTCTCATCCCCATGGTCTTACTCACCTTTGTGGGCCTTGCCCCATTTCTCATACAGAATCTTCCTCACCATGCAATGCAACACATAAGAAATGCAATAGCATCTACAATATAAACGTGATGATAAGACCCCCATAAACCAAGCATCAGGCCATGATAGGCCTACATAAGAACACAGACATGTGAAATGCTCTAAATGCATATGCTCACTTAGTATACCCAAGTTGGCTCTTAAACTAACTAGGTCATACCAATGGATAAACATCCCCACACACACAAAGCATGTTCCTAGCAATGAATGCAACCCAATCCCTATGCATCACACAATGTCATGATATGCACAAAGTCAAGGTGAGAATCTAGCAGTACCAGCTCTTCTAGCCCATCTATCTCTTATCATAACAGCTAATAGCTGGCGCCCATATATCCAGCCATCGACTACCACGACCCATGGTCGACAGTCAATAGCTCTGTACCCCATACCCTTAGACACACATAACTAACATTAAACTTATACACTTTAGACTTAGCATTTCTTAAGCTTTCCACATGACTTTCAATGCACTTTGCAACATAGACATCAACATACCATTCTTGTTCTCGTTTCTTCTCATACATAGAAAAATGTCTCGAAATTCGAATTACTAAACATTGCACTATTCTCATTAATTCCCTTAACATAACCTAATAAACATAACCAACTCTTCCAAGAACCTAGCCCAACGAGTTCAACATCATTCCCAAAGAAAGCGAAGGGATACAACCGTGACGAACGTAATCAATGACACCAAGGAACCATTTACTTATTCCATTGACATTAGACCTACTAACAATGCACAAGTCATAAAATGGTTATCACACGGATTTACATTATTAATGCGTGGAACCGAGTCACAGTGAGGGAGAGAATAAAATATGAAAATCAATGGAGACTTGCATAGGAACTTAAGAACGTAACAAGAGGGTTAGGAGCTTGCCTTAAAACTTTTCTTGCAACGATCTTCTTAGATTTTCTTCCCTTTTCTTTTCTTATTTTTTGTTGCTAGCTATGCCTTCTTCTTCCTCAAACTTCCTCCTGTTTCTTCTCTAATCTCTCACTCTAGCCAAGCCTCCCTCTCTCATTTATAGCCTCCTCACGACTACTGTAATACCCCGAGAGCCTAGAGAAGTTAGTATATATCGAGGATAGTGTAAGAAAGGAAACAACACCAGCTGGATACCTTCTGGGCTAAATGTAGGCAAAGAACTCTAGGATTAAGTGTGCTTGAGCTGGAGCAGCTCAAGGATGGGTGACCCCCTGGGAAGTTCGCGTAGGCCCATCAGGGTAAGTTGTTTTGGTCCTTCCTATCGCTCGATGCAGGATGTTACAACTACATCCTCACTATGCCTCACCATTCCTCTAATTAATTTACACAATCATTAAGTAAACTAAACCCATTCCCAGCCATGCTTTCCCTAATTTCTCCATGCCTTAGCACTTCATTAATTCCTTGCTTGGCCACAAAGTAAGGCGGAACCAGAGAGACGAGAGGAAGGAATGTGAGAAAATGAGACACGTGGCCCATATTTGGACTTTTTTAGGCTATCCAAATGCTATCTTGCTTCTTTTGTGAGTGATATCCAAATAAAGTTCCCCATATCCGAATACAACTCCTCTTTCTTTGTCTCACATATCTGAATACATGCCCTCATATCTGAATGGCATCTTGGCATATTCAGATGCCCCTCAAGCTATCTGAACAAGCATTCATCTTCTTCGCTCACATATCCGAATAAGCTTCTCACATATTCTAATGCATAACCCCTCATATCCAAATACATACTCTTCTTCCCCTTAACCTATCCAAATACACCCCCAACCTATCCGAATACACCTCCAAATTAATAATTCCATAAATATTCCCCAAATAATATATTTAATTTCCTTAATTGCCCATTTTCTCAAAATAACATAGATTATTATTTCCCTTAAATCCTCAAATATTCAATAATTACCCCAAATACTGGAAATAATAATTATTATTCATCTCCAAAATTTTGGGAAGTTACACTTATGCTCTAATGCACATGCTCGCCTAACATACACAAGTCAGCGCTTAACAGGCTAACCCTGCCATGCCAATACTCACGCTCCCAACACATACAAAGCATGACCCCTAATGAATGCAACCCATGGGCCAACATTGTAATGAAAAACAATATAGTAACACAATGCAATGCAACGTAGACACAAGAAAAGCTATAATAAGTAACATTCATTGACCCTCGATTTTTGCCCACCAAGATTCCTGGCTATTCCAAAAAATTCAACATTTAAATAGGTTTCACCACATCATTTAAGTGCAATTATTTGATAATATTAATAATTAGGACAAGATGGAAGTATTCATTTCCAAAATTTAAGATTGAACGAATTTTAAGGAAGGAGAAAGCTGTGAATCAAGCATACATTTCAAAGGAAGTCCACATGCTCAATAGTTGTCCAAATGGTTCAAATCTTATACCAAATCGAAGCTTATCGAGTTAGGGTCGCAACAACAACAAAAAATGGGTCTTAATTCCAATATGGAGACAAAAATTTATGGTCTAAAGAGTACAAGGTTTTGAAATGTAAGTTTCTATCTGAGCAAGTTTCGAAATATAGAGTATAGGTTTTGAAATGTAAGTTTCTATTTGAGTAAGTTTCGAAATATAGAGTACAAGTTTTGAAATATAAGTTTCTATTTGAGTAAGTTTCGAAATACATAGATTATGTTTCAAAATTTTTAGCTTGAATAGTTGACCAAACTCACATGAAACTAAAAACCCACGAATGACAAACACCCACAAACAAAACCCTAACCCCCAAGTTGTCATTCCTTGAATAAAAGACAGGGAAAACAAACGCCATAGAGACCAAAACAATACTCAATGACACCATTGAAGAAAATCCACAAGATTTGAGAAAAACACAAAACTAATACATTTTAAAAAACCGTCGCAAAATTTAATTTTAAAATTTAAAATTTATGCATTTTGCGATGGTTTTTTAAAACCACCCATTTTTTGTAGTGCAATGTGTAATACCCCGTGTTATTGGTGTTAGAAAATATGGAAGGTTGATAAAAACTTCAAAAAAGTGCCCTTGTGAAAAGTGAATCTATGGGAATATTGGTGCCCTCGGGGAGGGGCATTTTGGTAAATTGGGTAGCGAGTCCCAATAAAGGGTAATTGAGAAATTTGAGAAGTATTTCCTTGTTGGAATGAGAATTTGTTGTGGATTATTCTCATTTGTGCATTTGTGTGGAGATTGATGGAATTGTTAATTTCTAAGGGCAAATTGGTAATTTGGAGTTCCTCTCCATAAAGGTAATTAATTTGTGGAGAAAATGTATGGATAATTAGGAATTAAAATGGAAGCCAAGTAAGAGTAGATTGGTGACACTTGGCAAGATTGCAAGGAAGGACTCCAATTAAATTATGAAAAATAAGAAATTAGCCTAAATAAGTGTAAAGAGGACATTTGGCAAGATCTCGTGAAGCAAGATGTGAAATTAAAAAGAAATTCAAAAGAAAAAGGAAAAGTGTCTCTCAAGCATTTAATGAGGCCATCATTATGTGGAATTAAGAAAATGCAAAAAGAAACTAGAAAATAGTCAAGCATTTATGGTGGGAAAATGAGGAGAATTAAATAAATGAATTTTAATTTGAAATTAGTCTTTCAAGTGATGGTTGAAAATGGTCTTATTTAAATAAATGGGAAGGAAATGATAAATCCAAGAAGATCTAAGGGTAGAGAATTAGTCTTGAGATAGGATTTGATCCAAAGGCTCTCATTCATTGTAATACCCTGAGAGCCCAGAGAAGTTAGAATATATCGAGGATAGTATAAGAAATGAAACAACACCAGCTGGATGCCTTTTGGGCTGAATGTTGGCAAAGAACTCCCAAGTTAAGCGTGCTTGACCTGGGGTAATCCAGGGATGGGTGACCCCCCTGGGAAGTTCGTGTAGGTCCATCAAGGTAAGTTGTTCCGGTCCTTCCTATCACTCGAATGGGATGTTATAGGTGGTATCAGAGCTGACCCCCGAGCCTCTGAACGCGGTGGTGGGGTAAACCTCAGCAAGGAGACTGAGTCCCGAGGGGCGTGTGAGGCCCCTATGGGGGGTGCGTGTAGGCACCTTAGGCGAATCCCACATCGGCCATGCACGGGGGGAGATCTGGGATCGGTTGTAAGGTCGCATGACGAGGACGTCATGTGCTTAAGGGGGGGAGAATGTAATACCCCGAGAGCCTAGAGAAGTTAGAATATATCAAGGATAGTGTAAAAAAAGAAACAACACCAGTTGGATATCTTTTGGGCTGAATGTTGGCAAAGAACTCCAAGTTAAGCATGCTTGACCTGGGGTAATCTAGGGATGGGTGACCCTCCTGGGAAGTTCGTGTAGGCCCATCAGGGTAAGTTGTTCTGGTCCTTCCTTTCACTCGAATGGGATGTTACATTCATTCTAGAAAGTTGGCATGGATTGCTAACATGATTAAATTTTTAATTAAAAAGAAAAGAATGGGTGGATCAGATTATTTTGGAAAGGAAATCAATGGCTAAGATTAATTCTTCTTTTAGGCAAGGATTATGCTTTCTTGGATGGTGAGGATTAAGTCTCCCAATACCCATCAATGGTTGAGATTAAAGCTCTTTAAAGCACATGGATTGTGCTTGTTGTGGAGGGTGTGGATTTAACCTAGTATCAAAAAGCTCCAATGGCCAAGATTTATTCTAGAAGCTTGGCATGGATTTAGAGTTTCTATAAATTGGGAAGAGAATGTTAAGTTCAAGTTTTCCCAAGATTAGAAGAAAGAAAGTATAAGGGAAAGAAAGGAAGAAGAAGAGGTAGAGGAAGAAGAAGAAAGACTCAAGTAAGAGGTAAGCTCTAGTGTTCTTGAGTAAGGGTTTTCTTTCCCCCTCATTTAGCAACCTTTATTTCTCTTATGATCTAAGGTTATTTTCTTTTCGAAGATGGTTGGAATCAAATGGGAGTCTTGGAAGGTTAGGGCTTGAAGTTCCAAGAAGAAAAGAGGTAAGAGATGGCCCCATGTGGAGGTGGCCTTGCAAGTTGGTAAATATGGTTTATAACTTCTTATGTAGCATTTGCATGTAGTGGTTAACACGTGTATGGTATGAGTTCTAGTGTACCTATGGTCACATGGAGGACTAATGTTGTAGGAGGGGTAGGTTGATGCCTCAAACCTTAATGGGTTGTGAGGATGAAAGAGCCTAACCTCATTTGCATGCACTTGGCATACATAATCATGTGTATATTCATATTTACATGCATTGCACCCTTATTGAGTTTTATGGCTCATGAGATTTTCATCCTCATCATGTAGGTCTTTCATGTGCCAAGAGGAAAGGGGAGTTGCAAAGCTTGAAGTTTGGAAGCTTTTTGATGGATTTTGTTAGTTTATGGCTTGTTGAATCCTAAAGCATGTATTGCAATTTTTATGAATGTTGTAAATATTTTGGTGTCGTTGCCATGTGTAATGGGTTAGACTTTCATGGTTCATATTGGGGCTCAAATGAGAAATTTGAATAAAATTTGGTTTTGAAGGCTTGAAGGCTAAAGAGTCAAAATGGAGTGCAAAATGTCAAATTGTTTATGTATTTTTTATGTGTATTTATGGCGGTGGAAATCAAGAAAATTTGGGGTAAAAAGCACAAAAAAAGAAAAAAAAATGAAAGGTGGCAGCTAGCAGTAGCTGGGGCCAGTAGGTGGCCACCAAGGGGCCTCAGTAGCCGGTAGGCGCAACCCAGCGTGCAGGCGCGGGTGGTAGGCGCACGAGGGCATGTGGGCAGCAAGCACAGGGGCACGTTGGCAGCGCGGGCGAACTGTCGGCCAGCAGGCCTCGCCGACCAATTTTCTTTAAAATTTTGAAAAATTTGAGATTTTTTGGGGCTTTTTGGATTAATTTTAGGTCCCAGAGGAATTTTCAAAATAAAGAGATTTTTTGGACATTTTTGAAGATAAATACCAAATTTTTGAAAATTTAAAATTTATGAGTTTTCCTTGGAATTGGGAAAATGGATGGGTTGTTTTGGAATTTTAAATTATATAGAGCAAGGTGGAATATTGGAAAAGAAGAAGAAATAAAATAATAAAAAGAGTGTTGGGTAAGTTAAATAGAAATTGATTTGAAAGGAGTGGAATTCATATAGCCCAATTTGCTAGTCAATTCTGGGAATGAGGGAAGGGAAGGACGAAGTCTAGTTCCCACCTAGGGCATTTTGTGTTGAAACATAGTCCGCCCTTTAGTATTGACCTGACATGTGAACAGTTTGGATGATTGTTCACGAGTGACACCCGTAAGTAGGAGCGGGGCATCACACAATGCCATCAACTTCATACATACCTGAGCCTTTCTTAGATGTACCTCTCTCAATAGACCATTGATAATTGTTGGAGGTCATTTCTTCAAGCAGCTCGTATGCATCTTCTGTAGACTTACCCATTAGTGCACCCCCTACAGTAGCATCTACAGTGATTCTAATTGAATGAGATAGACCATTATAGAATGTTTGCACAATCAAATAGTAAGGCAGACCTTCCACACCGCCTTTGCAATTTCTAAAACCTTTCCCACGCTTCATACAAAGATTCACCGTCAAATTGAACAAAACTAGTAATATCATTTTTGAGTTTGGTAGTCTTACTTGATGGAAAATACTTACTCAAGAATGCTTGTGATAAGGTTGCCCATGTGGTAAGTGAATTTGGAGCTTTGGAATTCAATCACACCTTGGCTTTATCTCTCAAAATCTCAGTCTGATTGCATCCTCACTGACACCGTTCATTTTAATGGTGTCGCATATCTCTAAAAAGTTTGCTAAATGCGCATTAGGATCTATAGTTGGATTTCCACCAAACTGCCCCTATTGAGCCATCTGAATGAGTTCTGGTTTGTTTTCAAAGTTATTGGCATTGACTGTTGGTCTCAATATGTTGGGTTGAGCTCCAACTAGGTCTGGCATAGCATAATCACGTAGCAATCTCTTATTCTGATTTTGGTTGTGATTTTCTACCATGACTATTACTTGTCGTGCTAATAGTCTCTTTCTTTATTGCTCGGCAGGTTCTGTCTATCTTCGAATCAAATGGCTGAATTTCTCCATGATTTCTTGGCATGCACTACTTAGCCTATAATGTAAAACAAGACTATGTAAGATAGGCAAAATAATGGTAAAAAAATAAAATAAAAATAAATAAATAAATAAAATCACAAAAGACAAAGACACTCACAAAAAGAATGTATACAATCTAAATTAATAAAGAAAAAAAAATAATTTGATATTAAAGAATACTTTCCCCCAACAATGGCGCCAAAAGCTTGATTGCCCTAAAATCTGCCGCAAGTATACGAGTCGCACAAGTAATATAGTAGTGAGTAAGAATATTGTTTTCACGAGAAAAGAATTCAAATACCAAATTTTTAAACTTTTTATATTATTTAAACAATCAGAAATTTTAGGTTTAATAAAGAACAAGTAAAAAAAAATGATAAAAAAATAAATTAAACTAATTAATTAAATTAATAAAATAAAATTGATTTAGAAGAAAACTTGAACCAAAGAAATCAATGGATTTTAATAACTAAGACACATGTACGAACCTAGCTATGCAATGCAAATCATAGATTTTTATGTAAATGAATTGGTAAATTGAGTATGTGACAGTGAAATCTCCTAACCTATTCGTTATCCTATCTCTAGATTATAACAAGTCAATTCTCATTTAATAACTTCATATATCTCTATGAAAGTTTAATTAAATAAAAACGTATTACAATTTGTGAAATTCCTAGCTTATTGCTAAAAACTGCACAAAAAAATCAAATTCTATCTCTAGTCGATTTTACTTTATGGTGTATGATACCTACGATGTAATTGATCAACATATTTTGCACTATTATTTAGTGGTTCAAGCTTAGCATTTAATTATTCAATGAGCATGATTGCTACTTATTTTGGGTTTAATATTGTCAATATAGGTACACACTACATGCAAAGCAGACATGACCAAAAAGAGTGATTTTGGTGTATGATGGGAGTGAAATAGAGCTTGAAGGCATGGTCGGGTATCGAATTAAAAAAAAAACAAAAGAGTATCAAGAGCAAGAAGTTGAAGATGATAAAGCAAAAGGCTAAAGAAAAAGGCTAGCGGGCTTATAGCGGAATGCATACCGCTATAGGACCGCTATAAGACTTAGTTTCTGGAGCTCACGGTCTTATAGCGGAATGCATACCGCTATAGGACCGTTTTAGGAATTAGTTTCTAGAGCTCACGGGTCTGCAGCAACAAGCATACCGCGGTAGGGTTCAAAACTTCGTGAAAAGGTCATTTTAAGTCCATTTTAATACAAATTAAAGAGGAATAGACTCCTTCTTGGTGCATGACTTTGCTAACTTAAAGAGCACTATATAATGAATTATTCTTGGGAGATTTGGGAGCTTTTGGGGGAGGAGAAGACGGCAAGTCGAGGCAAAAGGAGGAGATTTTCTTAAAGATCTTCGGTTTTGGTTTTATTTTTCTATTCTTTCTTCTCTACAACATCATGAACTCCGTTTTTTTTACTTTTTCGTTGGTTGAAACTATGTTAGGCTAAATACTTTGTGGCTAAGGTGATTGATGAAACCTAGTTCAATGATGGTTTAATTAAAAGTATTTGGATTTTATTTTATTCTTGTCTTTTGAGTTGATCGTTTATTATGCACTAATTCCGTTTTGATGCTTGGCCGCCATTAGAACGTGTTTGTGATTTATATTGCTTTCGAGAGATTCAATATAGATTAGCACTTGATAATAAATGACATAAAGTTCGATAATAAGTAGAGATACCGTTATGCCTTGTGAAATCTTATTTTGATAATCATTGTGGATAAATGCATGTTTGTATATTTGCAGATTAATTAGAGATAATTAATCTCATATGTGAGCATAGATTTGATTGACCATCGAGAGAGGCTTTTGATTAACTTAGGATTATCGATTTTTAGCTCAAAGCAAGAATTATGAAACCCAATCATTGAGAGATTAAACCAAATATAGAACTACGGTAGATTCATGAACCCTAGTGCATTAGATTTCTATATTTAAAATCTAAAGAATTATTTTGTGTTTTCCTTTTGGTGAGTTAGTTTTAACTTATATAAAACTTCCATTGAGTATTCTTTTAATTGTGTGTGGCTTATTAAAGTTAATAGTGGTTAAAGTAGGGACCAAAAGCTAATTCTCGTGGGAACGATATTTGATTCATCATTATATTATTTGTTATGATTCTATTCACTTGCGGGAAAGAATAAGCGAACATAATCCCCAATGTATCTTCTCTCAGTCTCAAGATTAGGCATCAAATCATGTAAATAATAACTAATTATTCACAAGTATTAAATCAAATACTACACAACTCAACATATCTCAATTTATTCAATCATATAAAATAATAAAAAAATACATCATCATAGGTTCAGCTATTATATGATCTTAGTTTAACAAATTAGTTCATGACATAATTAATTAGTACCTAAAGTAATAATGAGAGCAAAAAAGAATTAATTTTATAAGGAAATAGTAGGAGAAAAAGCTCGCTACTTCAAATCTGTGTCAGATCTGAACCCTGATCTGTTCTAGCCTTCGGCCGCTTTCTCGCTTGCCCGCATCTTCTGCCTTGCGCGCACCTTGGATGAATACGGTTGCGTCGATGAAGCTCGCGTGAGCCACCAGTTGCTTCCAATTCCTCTCTTTAATTTTTAATTCTTCAATTGCTTCGTCTGTGCGCAGCTACCAATCTTCCTTATTGCCTTGCTTCATCAATTCATATCTTATTATTATTATATATATACATGCATATGGCCGCCTTACTCCAAGTTCACGCCACTTCATTTAATAAAATAATATATAATATACATAAATAATATAATATATAATATATGATATAATAAAATATAATAATTAATATTTAATATATTATTAATTATTTATAATATTTATTTTTTATTTATATTATAATATTAATTTATAGTATTAATTTTGAAATTAACTTTATAATTTTTTTTAATCCAAATACCAAGTAGTATTATTGTAAAATAACAAGAATTACTAGAAATTAAATATATGTAAAGGAAACTTAAAACACTAGATAATTCTTGGTAAAACACATAAAATACTAAAAATACTATTCAATTATGACTAATAAATATGTGAATAAATTCCCACAATACTTATCAAACTCACCAACTCGATAAATCTCAGGCACCAACATAAAGGATGGTTCTTAGTAACAACAAATCTCAAGCACCAACATACAAGACAATTGTGTTGTTTCCAGTCTAAGGACCAGTAATACAATCGAAGTTAGTGACAGATCATAGATTCTCTCAGCCATGTGATCTATTACTGCGTCACATTCAGTAAGTATTCCACTAACATCTACCCACATGCCTACTATGTTCATCTCATGGACTATGGCATGCGACTCACCATCTTTTATCATTAATATCTTATACTAATCAAATGTAGTAACCCATGTGTCAATCCATAACTGATTAATCATAGGCATCTTCTAAGAAATTTAAGGACTAGAAATACCATTAAGAAATCCTTAACTCGAAAGTCTTTGTCACATATTCTTAATACTTAAGAACAAGACTTTTATTAGGAAATCTACGGGCTCATTTATATATGTACAAATTGGAGAGGTATCAATGAATATATGACCTTAAAATATGAAAACATTTTTATTATATTTTGCAAGATTTACATCATTAGTACCATAATACAATAGCTAAATGACATCTAAATCTAGCATTGAAGTTCTAATATTAACATCTCCTCCAAGACCCTCAATGGGTCGCAAGTGTTTGAGGTCAACACTGTCACTGCGAGAACATTTCCCGCTACTAATAGATGCAACATTTACATCCTTCTGTCTAACACTCTCGTGCAACTCTAGTATATAAAGACCATTCACCATAATGTCAATGCCAACTACATCATTACCATAATGAATATGACATGCATTAGAAGTAAAATAAAGTTCATAACCATCTCTTACAAGCCTCAGAATAAACATTACATTTCCAAAAGTATTAGGTAAAAATAAACAGTCTTTCAAATTAAGTACATGCCCAGAATTAAGAGTATTAGAAACTATCCCTATAGCTAATGGCTCCACTGGAGCTCCATTCCCCGCTCTAAGGATAACTTTTCGTTTCCCAAACAGCCTACTCTCCCCGAGATCCTGTAAGCAAACACAAGAAAAGGGTTCTCACATTACACATCTCTTGTTTTCCTTTTGAAAAAAAATCAATCGAGTAATATGTTGTGTGTTTTTCAAGTTAGTCAATTATGAGCTTTTGGCTAAAATATTTGAATTGACTATTAAGGATTTCTTAGTCAAGTAACTTATGCTTGCTTTCTGTTTATCAAAAATTAATCGAGTAAAGTCTGTTGTCAATCAACTATATGTGCTTCTAAAAGTCGAGTATCTCTTTAGGTTAGTCAAGTAAGGTTTGGACTATCTCTGGCTAAGTTTATGTGCTTTAAAGTCAATCTAGTATCATTTGTTTATATTCGAGTATATATTCTTGTTAGTCGAGTAAGTCTGGCCTGGTAGTCAAGTGTTAAATGCATAATATCTGTGGCTTATGAGTTTATTGAGTAATGCTTAGTCATACTCGAGTAAGCTATACATATAATCAATT
This sequence comes from Diospyros kaki, assembly GCA_036245055.1. NCBI lineage: Eukaryota > Viridiplantae > Streptophyta > Magnoliopsida > Ericales > Ebenaceae > Diospyros > Diospyros kaki. The sequence continues at coordinate 23,911,770 of BSEG01000012.1, forward strand.
ACATGAATTATTCAATCGATTGGAGTATTGTATCAGTTGAGTATCTCTTTAACCCAATCAAGTAATTGTCATCTGATTTTGAAAATTATAATCATTAAGCACATTCAATGCTTGACAGTTTCTACTTTTCAAAACAATTAGTGTATCTCAGACAACATGGGCATTCTTGAATGATTAAATAAATGTTGTTAGAGACAAAAAAGTGACAGTTATGAGACAAATGGAATATTCAATTTGAATTCTTCCATGTCAACTAACATTTAATATAGAAAATCTATAAATAGAAGTGAAAGCAACTTAAAGACGGTTGTCGAACTATTTGCACAATTCATACCAACTTCTATGAGCTTTAAGTATTCTTCCTTTGCTATGATCATGCTTCTCACATACTTCTATCTAAAATCTTTTTGTGAGAAATTCTTAAAAAGTGTGCTTCATTCTAAAATTTTGTAACTCTATATATTGTCAAGAGAAGAGTATCTATGCTCACTATTTTATTCATCATTCTCTTGAGTTTATCTTTTCACAATCATTTGTGAACTTGTAAGAGGGTACGCCTTAGCTTTCAAAAGGTAGTGGTTTACAAGATCACAATAAAAATGTGAATGAGGGATACAAGAGAAGGTATAGAATGAACTGAAGTTACAAACTTTTCTCTTATGTTTACAAGGAGAGGAAAAGATTGAAAGATATATTCTCTCTCTCTCTCTCTCTCTCTCTCTCTTTTGGATGCTTATAGTAGATCACTTGTTGAAGGCGTTTTTGAATGCTTGACATATCACCTTCTATTCTTCAAGCTTCAGCCCCTTTATATAAGTGTTATGCCATTTAATGTTTCTACTGAGCTATCCATCAAGGTGAGAGAATGTTCTGTGTCTTAACTGCCACTTTTTGTCTTTATAACATCTCAAAATTCAATTAGAAACATCAAAATCTATGTACAACTTGTCTGAGAAGCATTTAATACTTTGAAAATTAAAGACATCGCATTTAATGCTCTGTAATGGCTATATTTTTCAAATTCTAACAAATGTTACTCGAATACAAAGTGATGTTTAATCGACTAAGTTTAATCTTTTATCGAGCATATATGTTTTGTAATCGATTATTATTGTGGCTTACTCGATTACAAACTATCTTTTACTCTATTAAATTTTTGACGCAAAAAAATTCAATACATACTTGATTAGAAAGTTATATTTCTTTACTCGATTAACAATTTTAGTACTCGATTAAATTAATAGTCCAGAGACTTGGCATATTTCTGACAGATATTTACTCGATTAAAAAGATTATTTACTTGAGTATACATGATTCATTACTCGATTAATAATTCGAGTACTCGATTACAAAGATGATCCTAAGACTAACAAAATTCTAAAGGATATACTCCATTACAAAAGCTATTTACTCGAGTACAAATGAATCATTACTCGATTACAAAAACTAAATACTCGATTAATTTTGCATCGCCAAAAACTTATATTATTTACTCGAATGCAAAGGCCTATTTAATTGAGTACATTTGATCTCTACTCAAATATACTAAGATTTGTAATCGTACCTATTATACAGTTTATGTTTATTCGATTACAAACATGATACACTCGACTACAATAACATGCTTACTTTGAATTTATTTTAAGTTTTTTCTTGACAAGAAAATTACTTGAGTATATAAGACTTTTACTCGAATAGAAACATTAAATCACATAATTACTTGATTACATGAAGCTTATTACTTGATTATAAGAACCAATAATCTGACTTGATTAGAGATATTACTTCATTACTCGATTAGCATAGAATAGTACTCGATTGAAAACCTGACTCACTCGATTAATATATATATATATATCTTACTTGATTATTTTTAACCTTAACGCATATTTTGGTCATCATCATTTACAAGAATTTTCCTATTTCCTCATCAAATCAAAATTTTAATGACTTAATAAATTACTCAACATTTATAAATATATTAATATATTTATTCATAATTTTGTAAATATATTATTTAATATAAAATTATCAAATTTTAAATTATTATAATAATAATATAATTTTATTGAATATATTTAATACTATTATATATATTAATTTAATCATTTAACATAATATGATATATGTATATATAATAAACTAAAATAACAAATTAATTTTAAGTAAAATATCAAATGTTGGTGAGCCTAAACTTAAGCTCGACCTAATCAACAGGCACTCGAGCTCGAGTCAAACTTGAGCCAAGTTTGAAGTCAACAAAACTCAATTTGACTCCATTCGATTACAACCCTGACAAAAAGTCCCATACCATAAAATAAGTCATTATTGTTTATTCTCTTCCCTCTTCTCCTTTAAAAAACATCATTTTATCCATAAAAGCGTTAATTGTTCTCTTTCCTTTACACTCAAACTATTCTCATAGCTATATAATATATGTATATGTGCGCGCACAGACACACACACACACACAAATATATATATATATATATACACATATACACCTCTTATGTCAACTTTATTGTTATTGTTGGCACTACACTATTTCAACCCTATAACGCATTTCTTCAAAACCTGTTAACTTGTTTCAACATGAGGAGTCCGAACGTGACATTCATTTTTCCAAAATTCCTTTAGTTTCTCATCATAGTACGAACTTCATAAATTTAGGCCACTACCCATCTGTGACTTTTCAACAATTGAAGTCACTAGCGTTATTAACTTAACCTCAACTACCATGTCCTCATCAAACACAAGTATTTTTCTCCAAAAATTCAAAGCAATGTACTAAATCGAGCAGCGGCGACAATGTGGCTGTAAGGAGGCAAGGGGTGAGACCTAAGGTCGTAAATTAGTCTTTTAATTGTTCAACACAAGCCCCTTTTTTTTTTATCAAGATGTAAATATTTATAAATATCAAAATGTACAATATACTCCGGGCATACCCAAGTCACAGAGAAACATCAAGACTATAGCCCCTGAGCAAGAGACTCATACTGAATTAAAACATAGGGATACAAAGAAAATATAGCTTTGTATACGAAGGTTTTAATCCTATAAGAAATGCTCTCACAACAAGGTTTAACATTCTCAAAAACAGCACGATTTCTAACTTCCCAAATGTGGTAGACCGCGGCTACCAAAGCCATCCTTTTAACCCGACTCAACCAGGAAGACCCTTTAGCTTGATGCTACAACCACTTTAACGCCCTTGGCAACGAAGACATAGCACGAGCAAGGCCTAGCCAAGTCTTGATCGAGCTCCAAATGTCCAAGCCAACCTGACATTGAAAGAAAATATGACCCATGGACTCATCAACAATGTTTCACATAGGGCATGAACGATCGATATCAAGGAACAAAAGCCTATCCTTCGTGAGAATTCTCGCCTTGGCACAAAGCCACAAAATGAAAGCATGTTTGGGGAACAAGATTGGACTTCCACACCATCGAAGCCCACATAGCTCTTTGCCCTTAGGCCTAAAATAATCATACGCTGCCTTAGTGCTAAAGGACCCACTTTTGTTCCACCCTTCAAAAATAGATAATGCACCATTGAGGGAACCTCCATCCTGTAATAGAGTGTCCCTAACACTTAGCAACTTTTTGAATAAAGAAGAATCATCCTCTTTGCGCTCCCTCTCCCATATGGATGATGCCTCTAAATACTGATGGCCTATCCATTTCACCCAAAGAGAGTCCTTCTTGGAGTGAATGTTCCATAATAACTTGGATAACAGCCCAGTGTTCCAGTGTCTAAGATCTCTGAGACCCAGGCCACCTTCAAACTCCAGCATGCACAGAGATCTCCAAGGAACCAATGAGAACTTAGAATTCCATAAGAAGAGCCTACACAACCGGGCTATATTATCAATCACAACACCAGGAACATTGAGGATCGAAAGCCAATAACATTCAGTCCCTTGTAAGACAGCCTGAATAAGCTCGGTTCTCCCAGCATACAATAATGAAGAAGTTGTTCATGAATTGATACAATCTGAAATTTTGTTAATAAAAGGTGCATAAAAGCTCACTCTTAGCTTCTGAGCCGCAAGAGGAAGCCCCAAATATCGGAAGGGCATATTACCTCTTTGGAAGCCTATGCTACTAACGATATCCTGCATATCCCCACCCTGGATCCCTGTAGTAAAAACACTAGACTTCCTCAAATTAGCAAACAATCCAGATATAGCAGCAAAATCATTAAGGTAGCACATAAGCATTGAAACATAAATGGGATCCCCCCTTGACATGAGCATTATATCGTCCGCAAAAATAAGGTGAGAAATACTGAGCTTGTTGCACTTGGGATGGAAGTTGAAATCCGGCTGCCGGGTAACACAATTCAACGCTCTAGAAAGATATTCCAAGCATAACACAAAAATGAAAGGTGATATAAGGTCTCCCTGCCGAAGCCCGTTAGCCCCTTTGAAAAACCCACACAAGGCTCCTTGACCATAATCAAATATGAAGAAGAAGTGATGCATTCCATGACCCACCCAACAAACCGCGAGTGAAAGCTAAGGCTCCCATCACCTGCCTAATAAAACTCCAATTAACAAAGTCATATGCCTTACATAAATCCACTTTAAGGATGCATCTAAGAGAAATCCTCTTACGGCAATACTTTTGCAGTAATTCTTGAACAAGGTGAACATTACCTGCAATGCTTCTACATTCAACAAAAGCAGCTTGAGCCTGGTCAACAATATAACTGAGAACCAGGACCATCCTTGACTCCAAAATCTTAGATATAACTTTGCAACAAGATATAAGCCTATAATCAGTCAATGCCGAGGCATGAGCAATCTTAGGCACCAGCACAATAGCCGTATGGTTGATCTTCTTTAACAGCAAGCCTAAGTTAAAGAATTCTTTAACCACTTGGCAAAACTGATGACCCACAATGCTCCACGCTTTCTTGAAAAAACAGGAAGATAACCCATCCGGCCCAGGAGCATTGTCTTCCCCAATATCAAAGAGGGCTAGCTTAATCTCCTGATCAGAGGGAATACCAATCATGCTATCAGCTTGCATCTGGGAAACCAGAGGCCCCGAAAAAAGGATATCCATGGAAACAGGCTCACATGGGGAGGACGACCCCAGTAGAACCTCATAGAATCTAATGAACTCCCCGGCAACCTGTTCTAAGGACGATGTGGGCTGGAAACAGGCCTTTCTCTTCACGATATCATGAAAGAACCTGGTGCTTCTATCACTCAGCCTCAAATACTCACATTTAGCCTTCTGCCAGTAGAACTTTCTTTTAGCATCAGACAAGAAAAAAACCCTCTTACGAAGCTAAGCCACATTACTCTGGGCTTCGGCATCAAGCGAGTGACTTTAAACAACAAGCTGGACCTCTTCCAACTTTCTTGCCATCTCACCCCTCACAGAGATGTGGCTAAAATGCTTAGCATTCAGCACCTTAAGAGGCCCCTTAAGCTGCTTCAGCTTCCTACAAAACATGAACTGGCTAGACCCATAAGAATTAACCTCCCATAATTCACGAACAATGGGAAGGAACTAATTATGTTCAGTCCACATATTAAAAAACTTGAACGACCTTCTGGATCACTCCTCTGATGGAAAAGAGAAACCACAGCAAGAGAGTTGTTCGATAAACAACCCGATGGCAAGAACCTGGCCTGGCCTTCAAACCCTTGCATACGCCAGTTATTGTTAATGAGCACCCTATCAAGCTTGGAGCAAACTGAGTTGTTTGTCCAAGTATAGAAACAGCTAGAAGAAGCCATGTTTGATAAGCCAGCCAACAGACAACACTTCAGGAAGTCTTTAATCTCATAGAAATTAACTACACACCCATTAATCCTTTCATTGTCCTTCAGCACACAATTAAAGTCCCCTAAAAGCATCCAAGGCCCCTCACAATGCAGAGCAAAATCAAAAAGATTGTTCCAAAGCTGCCTCCTATTGGTGACCGTGTGAAGGGCATAAATATAACTTAACTGAAACATAATAGAAGAAACCTTACATTTAACCCTACAGTGAATGACCCGAGGCATAATCTCTACGGTCATCACGTCCACTGTCATCGGGTTCCAAAGGATCAAAATTCCGATCGCCCCTATGCAAATCAAAATTATTCACCTGCTCCCAACCCTGAAACTTGTACCTAATAACATGCGAAAGTTTTTCGTGGTTGAGCTTGGTTTCCAAAACACCCATAATGTCCACAGGATGCAGCTTCAAGAAGCTTCGCACCCCATTTTTCTTCAGGGGCAGATTAAAACCCCTGATGTTCTAGCTAGAGATCTTCATGGATGTGAAGGAAGGGCTAAACCACCCTTTGTTCTATCAGATTTGATTAGTGGATTCTCCCGCCTCCATGCATGACTCTTTTTCAAAGACTCACCTTGAGGTTTACTGCCAATCTCCTTCTTAGAGACTACCGACTTGCTGCATTCCCCCTCTTCCACATCAACCCTATGCTTCTTCTTGTATGTGACCATCTGGAATGGACCCTCCTTGTCCACAATGGGATCTTCCCTCACACTTAGCTGAGCAACAGAAGAGCCCTTTAGCTTCTCATCCCTAGAACGAACTGCATTTCCATAATGGTTACTAGGTTCTGGCTCATTACTGCTGAGGTTTTGCTTCTCCAACCCTGACTACTTTTGATGAACTAGAATCCCCGCATCATTCACCTTATCAGGAGCTTTCTGGGCATCCTCCTTACCACCATAACCCAATTCCTTCTCCTTTTTCTGCGAAATCTAGTCCTTGCCCTTACAGGACCCCTTTAAGTGACCCAACACCTTGCACTCTACACAAAATTTGGGTTCAAATTCATAGGCGACACATTGATCTTGAGTCTTCCTAGTTGGCATAATTATTCGGACATTTTGAGTTAACTCCCTTGTAGCATCAACCTCCACAAGCACCCCCAGTAAAAGAGACTCTCTCCAGTGTAACAGTCATCTTATCTGTTGCAATGGGTTTTCCCACCTTCGACACAATCTTGCTCAAAGCAATCGGGTGCCAACACTCAATCAGAAGGCTAGGAAGATTAATCCAAATCGGGACCGAGCTTAAGCTAACCTGATCAAACTCAAAGCAGTTTGGAATGATCTTAAGCATAAGAGATCTCTTGAATACAAAATACAGTCCCCCTTTAAGAACCTTATCCCTCGCTTCATCATCCACAAACTTGAAAACAAGCCATCCACTAGCATGCAGGAAGTATTGGTACCTAACATTCCATCCTTCACACAATTTCAAGAGAGCCGACCTACTTGGAAATTTGCCTGCAAAATAGCCAACCAAGCAAGACCCCCAAGCCTCTTTCACAGCATACACCTCTAATGCTCCAAGACTCACTGCCTCCTGATCATCTTCAATCACTTTTAGCATGTGCCCCTGGTCCAGCTTCCTGTTATCCTTGAAAAAACCCACCCATGGAGCCATTTTTGAGGGCTTCACTACAACGACGTCTTTCTACACAGTGCTAAACTCCGAACCAAGGCTCTGTTGGAAATGTATGCCCTAAAGACACGTTTTATTTAATTTATGGTAATGATGTTTTCTTTTAGTCAGTTTATGGCACATATATCATTTGCATTTAATTGTTGGAAAAGTGTCCATGCTATTAAGTAAGTGATTCATGTGATGGGTCGTTCTTCACAGTTAGGCATGAATCATGGGTACTTAATAAGCAAGAAAAATATTACTCTTGATCTTTTGATAGAACTGGGCATTCTATCATGATAAGATCATTGTGCAATAGATCCTAATGGAGGATGCCTTGCCTTAGTCAATAAACAGTCCGTTTACTCTAATTATACAAGCGCATTTGGAATGCGTAGAGTGAACTTGTGATAGAAGCTAATGACAAAGTACTGATTATCATGGAGCTAGTCTATCACTGCTACTACGTGGACGAGTACTCTAATACTTGAGTATTAGTTGGTGGTCTAGTGAACCTAGAGATATATTCTTAGATTCACTATGGGTGAGGTCAATCAAAGATCAGTAACCTTGTGAGTTGGGAGTATGATTTCTAATTAGCTAAAACAGACTAATACAAGATAGTTTCTGTGATTCACCCCCTTGTGATTGTCCAAGAATAATCAAATAATCCAGGGCCTTGGGAACGTGACTTAAGAGTGTGTGCTTCTGGGTAGCTCCCAGTGATGAGCAAGTACATTCGAGTAGTCATGGATTATTGGACTAGTGATCTAAGGATGGTAGAAATCATTTAGAGAGGTGTTAGTACATTATTCCTTTCTAAATGATGGGTGTTACGCAGAGGGGTATTTTTGTCATTACACTAGTAGGTCAAAGACATCGCACATGCAAAATTATTCGTGGGGTCAGTGTTACCATATGGTGATAGTTGGAACACTTAGAATGACAAAATATAGCTACTGGGTAGTAGGGATATTTTGGTCATTTTAATAGCCATGAATAATTTGTCTTTTGGTCCCCGGGGTAGCTCGATATAACTCATGTATTATTTAATACATTTGGCATGTTGGGTAAATTACATTGAGAGAATTATTTTATTTAGAATAGTCCATTGGGCTAGAATAAAATAATAAGTTCATTAGTTTTAATTAATTAATTGGGCTAACCCAATTAGAAAATTAATTAATTGGACTTGGCCCACTAGGGTTTTAACCCTAGGGTTCTCCCTATATACACTACAAGAAAACAGTCAATTTGAGACGGATTTAGAGACGGAATTTTAGTTTGAGACGGATTTACAGACGGATTTGAGACGGATTTTGAGACGAAAAATTTTCGTCTCTATTTGAGACGGATTTAGAGACCGTAATAGAGATGGATTTTGAGACGGAAAATTTCTGTCTCTATTTGAGACGGATTTAGAGATGGAAAATTTCTGTCTCTATTTGAGACGGATTTAGAGATGGATTGATATCGCTATTAGAGACGGATTTGTACGCATATTAGAGACGGATTTAGAGACGGAATTTGAGAGGGATTTAGAGAGGGAATTTGAGACGGATTTTGAGAGGGAATTTGAGACGGATTTAGAGACGGATTTAGAGACGGAATTTGAGACGGATTTAGAGACGGAATTTGAGACGGATTTAGAGACGAATTTAGAGACGGAATTTGAGACGGATTTAGAGACAGAATTTGAGACGGATTTAGAGACGGATTTAGAGACGGAATTTGAGACGGATTTAGAGACAGAATTCTATCCATTTTAGAGACGGAATTAGCGACAGATTTAGAGATGGATTTTTTTCGTCTCAAAATCCGTCTCAAATTTAAATATAATTAGAAAAATAAATAAAATTCTTACAAAATTTTATATATAAACCTGATATACACAATATAAATCATGCATAAATATATAAACCTGATATACACAATATTAAATCCATACAAGAAGTCCATACACAAACCTGATATACACAATATAAATCATGCATAAATATATAAAGCTGATATACATAATATTTAATCCATACAAGAAGTCCACATAATATTTAATCCATACAATATTAGTCAAACACATCGTCCATGAACACTAAAAATAATACAATGTAATATCTATCCATGGCGATGACAGATCCTCCTAATGATCCGAGGGATTGGCGGGTGGCGACGATGAAGAAGAGTTATGAAATCTTTCTTCTATAGCTGACAAACGATTATTAAATGGTTGTATAGCTGCGCTAATAGCGCAGCTAACAGCTTGTTGAATTTGATCAGCAAGTGAAATTGATGACTGTGGAGGCAGTGGCGGTGGCGGTGGCGACAACACATGATAGGAACCAGGGATGACATGTGCTTCAGACCCCATGCCATACACACGGCCCTTCTTTTTCCCACCTGTAACCTCCAACCATAATGATGTCTCATCAAAAGCTGGCTGTGAGGGCTGTCCAGCAACGTCACTATCTTCAGTCGACCCAACTGCTAATGATTGTGATGATGCTTGGCGCATCTGAAAGTCAGCCTGCAAGTATATAATACATGGAATAAGTTGTACTATCAAAAGGTCAATTAAGTATAATAAAACACAAGTACTGTTATATACTTACATAAGTTTCCTTGGATTTACTGTCAACAAATCCTGAATGATCTTTTCTTTGGTGCATCGCAATGAATAACTCAGCCTGTGTAGGTGGACGACCTAATAGCTTAGACTGCAAAGGAAAAAAATAAAATATTAATGCAACCATACTTAAGTAATTAAGTAAAATGAAAATAATAAAAAAGTTTACAAATTACCAGTCTCTTCTTATGTTCAGACATAGGGATGGAACCACAAGTATGCTTACTACCTCCAACATCTGAAGACCGATTTTTCTTTGCCTTTTCTGATTTGTTCTTAAATTCTGGACTATTCCAATACTCCTTGAGTTCTTCAAATACAACAGGACACATCCAAGATGGTTTTTTTGTCAAGTCCCTCCTCACACGGAACAAAAGGTCGGTCATACGATCAGAGGCTGTCTTTTCAAAATTTATCCTTATTTGATTTTCCAATTCACTCTCCCAAGACCAACTCTTCTGTAATTTAAAGCAAAGCAAAATTATAACAAAATAAAAAGTTAAATTAATCTATCCTAATCCATACTTACGGTCAACAAAAGGCATAGCCCCATCAACTAGTGGGGTGAAAAAACGAGGAAGAAGAGGAGTATCAAATAGAGACGGTGAAAGCAAGAAGTATGCCCTATGCTTTCATTGCAAGAAAGACAATCATGCTGAGAGATTATATATATTGGTTTAGGCCTAATGTGCAATGCCGTCTACAAGGTTATATTGAAAATGTATGTAAAAACAAAAACAAACAGACACAACAAACATACCAAGCACAGGCCATTGAGAAAGCACAACCAGAGGAAAGATTGTTTCTTGCTACCTACTATGCAATAAGTTGCAGCAAGGATGCTTGGATGGTGGACAGTGGTTGCACACACCAGCTAAATTTTTCAGAGAAATTGAGAGGAGTTTATCCCCATAGTGAAGATTGGCAATGGCGATTATCTTGAAGTTAATGGCAAGGGTGAGGTTGTAGTGCATACACCAGCAGGCACCAAATTTATTTTTGATATTTTATATTTGTCAAAAATTAGTAAGAGTTTATTAAGTGTAGGACAAATGTTTGAAAAGAACTATTCCTTGATTTTTACAATAGGTCCTGCACTATTTATGATAAAAAAGGATGTGAAATTTTGACTGTTTGCATGAAAGACAAAAGTTTTCCTATTTAATGGAAGAAAAAGGAATTTTTTGCCTTCCATGCCAAATTCTCTAGTGAATCTATGCTTTGTCATAAGATGTTTGGGTCCTTTAACTATGCATCTCTGTATTTGAGACATAACAAGTATTTAGTGGATGGAATGCATGTTGTACGTGTGAATCAAAGTGTGTGTGAGGTGTGTCAACTTGGAAAACAAAAAGATTGTCTTTTCCTATGGATGTTGCATGGAGATTGGAGAGCATCTGAGAAGTTTTAATTGATCCACACTAATGTGTGTGACTTATAAGTAGTCACTACAAAAAAAAAATCTAGGTGTAGAGACAAAATACAATCTATCTCTAAACTTATAAAATTCCGGCTCTAATGTTTTAGAGATGAATTTTGGTTTTCTGAAAGGCCTGTTGCTAATCAATTGGAGATGGAATTTATGTTTACTCTCTAATTAGAGACAAAATTCTATCTATTTCAAAAAATAAAAATTGTCTCTAATTTGGTTATGAAATTGGTGACAGAATCAATTGAATTTTGTTTTTAGAGACAGAAACAACATTCCATCTCTAAAAACCATTTAGCTAGATTTAGGAGCATCTAAGTGATCCCTAAGTGTTAGAAGAGGACATGTATCATCTCTTGTTGAGCGGGCATCATCAAAAACTAGGCTGTAAAACCATATTTTGTTAGATTCAAATCCCACACTAACGGGACACACACACAAGCCATTTTAGTGGAAGAAAGTAATTTTATTAACTTGAATTAAAATTTAGTACAGATATCTATTATTACCAGCATCTAAAGAGTTTAAATAGATAAGTTCCACGTGACTTGTTACACACACTTGGCCACTTTTTCCTAAATTTTTTAACACCCTTTGACACATAATCACGAACACTTAGTGGGCACTATTTCCACTTAGCTAAATTCTAGAACAAACAATTAGCAAATAGTTAAATAAAAGGGATAATGACAAACATGCAAAGAACAAGTCAAAACACACAACTAAGTCTAGCCGAACTTGAATTAAATCCTAACAAGGATTATTTTACATAAAATGACCAAAACAAATGGTATGACAGACAAAGATTTCATCTGTGTTGACTTGCAAATCAAAGAGATAAACTTCAAATGCACATAACAGAAAAGCTAAACATACCAGCCTTGCATAAGTTAATAATCAGGAAGAGGGAACAAAAAGAAATTTATATGGTTTAATCAAGAGAGCACATACAAAGGAATGACGGGCAAACCTTTCGCTATTATACTTTCACCAAGAGCTGAAAACCATGACATGTTATTGAACAAGTTCAACATTTTAATTAGTTTTAATTTTTAATTGAAGTTATCTTTTAATTTTACTTGCTACTGGATTAAGGTCAGGATTAACTATATATAATTAAAACTTACTTGAAGATCTTACTTGAAGTAGGGCGAGCCAGTGAGCGAGGGCCAGAGCTAGGGCGAGGGCGAGCTGCGAGACCGAGGGCAAGCCAGCGATGGAGGGCGAGAGCTAGGGCGAGAGAGAGCCGCGAGATCGAGGGCGAGGGCGAGCAGCGAGATCGAGTGCAAGGGCGAGGGCGAGGGCGAGCCAGAGGGCGAGGGAGAGTTAGGGCGAGGGCGAGGGTGAGCCGCGAGATCGAGGGCGACGGCGAGCCAGTGAGCGAGGGCGAGAGTTAGGGCGAGGGCGAGGGTGACCCGCAAGGGCGAGGGAGAGCTGCGAGGGCGAGGGCGAGGGAGAGCTGCGAGGGCGAGGGCGAGCCAGTGAGCGAGGGCGAGGGAGAGCTGGGAGAGGCGAGGGCGAGGCCGAGGGAGAGCTTAGAGAGGCGAGGGTGAGAGATCCAAAGATGAGGGAGGCGCAGACACTTAGGGTTTTCGGGAGAGAAAGAGAGAGGGGGAGGGAAGAGAAGGGTTTTTGGGGAGGGGGGAAGTATATTTAATATTTAATATTAAAATATAAAAATAAAAATAAAATTTAAAAATAATAATTAATATTAAATATTTTTTAATATGTAATATTAAATAAAAAATATAATTTATTAAAATATAAATAATAATTATTTAATTAATAAAAATAATATAATTTAAAATTATAATAGAGGATAAAAATGTTTAAATTATGAAAAATAATATTATTGTATCAAATTAATATTTATTTAAAAATATAATTATTTTATAAATCTAATAATTCTAATAAATAAGTTTGATATATTATAAATTTAAAATTAAATTTTCATTTTTTTATTTTTTGGTATTTAAACAAATATTAAATAAAAATATCAAAAAAAATAATTTAATGCATAACAAATTAAAAAATATAAGAAAAATAATATTAGGGATGGAAATTGTTTAATGAAGTTTAATTTATATGTATTTAATATCGATTCAAAATATATAAAAAAATATCAATTTTATTTTTCAAATCTTGATTAAGTTAATTATTGAATGAATATATTCAACATAGTATCCACTTATTGAATGAGTAGTTTTCAAATTAGTCAATATACTTTATAATAGTTCAATAATAAAATATTTTACTTTTAAAATTAGCTAAAAATCTAATTTTGAGTTAGTATCTAAATTACAACTTAAATTTCATAGTGTGTTGCAAGAGCTATTATTTTTATGAAAACGATCGTATTTTGAGTTTCACCATCAATCATTCTTCTACCAACATACTCACCAAAAACAAAAAGGATAAAATAATAAAATAAATCATACATAAGCTCACAAACTTCTAAAGAGAGGGCTTGCACTGTCAGTTGTCGTCGGCCATCGTAGCCGGCCATTTTTTACGATCAGAGGCAAGCACTCGGCACCCTTACCCCTATCGACTAACATACCGAAAAATCAACAAAATCCAATTATCGAATATCTGTATTCCTATGTTTAAACTTCCGGCTAAACAATCAAACCCCACATATACGTATATATCTATATATCATGGATATATATTGAAAAAAATATGCTAATAAAACTGAAAGACGTACCTACTTGTACATTGAGTTCACTTTTACACTGCAAACGTTGTCGGATCAATGATCGAACGGCTGAATATATACATGGCATAAATCGATGATTTAGAAAGGTGTTATTGAAAGAAAATTGAGAGAGAGAGAGAGTAAAATTGGTCAAGAAACTTTCAGCACCCACTATCGACCCCATCCTATTTATATCTGACCCAATTCGTACTGGTTGACCTTCCCTTTTATTAGGCAGATTCGACCTGGTCTGCTTGCCTTATATATATTTTTTTAATATAGATATATTATTATTATTATTATTATTATTATTTTCTCCCATCTCTTCCATCTTTAAATTTGTCTCAAAAAATTCAGTAACGAAATCTGTCTCTAAACTGTTATTTTATTATAGTTTCATTTCGTCACAATAAGTATGTTGTCAGAATTTTCATACCTATCGTGACAAATTAATTTATTAGAATAAGTCTAAATTCTTGTATTAAAGGTGTTCAACATCTTACTGTGAATGGCATTATTGAAATCTTTATGAATAAAATTGAATATGTTTTTAACCTATCATGCATCCTTAAATAAAAAAACAGTCCTTAGATTTCTCATAAAAGAAAAATATGATAAATCGATTATAAATTGACACATGGACTATTACTTTTAATTAGCATGAAATATTAATCTTAAAGTATAATGAGTCACATGACAATATTCATGAGATGAATATAGTAGATATGAATAAATGTTAGTTGGACATCTACTGAATATGACACGAGTCACATAGGTAGCACCATTTTTTTTTAGTTGATTCCTTTAAGAAAATAATATTTATATATTTATTATTGCATGTCTATAATTTTATTATTTAATATTTTTTGGAATTGATTTAATTTGTTTTTAATTATTTAATCATCTTAAGTTGTAGATTGATTAACTTTTAATTTAATTATTTTTTAATATTTGATTCCCTCATTTTACGTCCTTAAAATTTAAAATATAGTGTATGTTTAGTACAGATTTTACTTATAGAAATTTATAATATTAAAATGTAGTATATATATTATTTATATTACTAATTAAAATAGAGCGCGTATGTTTTAAGAAATTTTATATTTAGTTTATATTTTTGAATATACTTTTCATTAAATTTTTTATTTTATTACTTATATATTTAAATAAACTTTAAATTAAATAATTATATTTAATTTTCAATTAAACACTTCCGTCTCAAAATTTAAAATGTCTGATAATTTTATGTAATTTGAGACGGATTTTGAGACGGAAGTTAATCCGTCAGTAATTTGAGACGGAAATAAATCCGTCTGTAATTTGAGACAGAAAAAAATCTGTCTCAAATTTAAGACGGATTTTGAGACGGAAATCAATCCGTCTGTAATTTGAGACGGAAAAAATCAATCTCAAAATCCGTCTCAAATTTGTGACGGATTTTGAGACGGAAGGAAATCTGTCTGTAATTTGAGACGGAAAAAATCAATCTCAAATTCCGTCTCAAATTTGAGACGGAAGTAAATCCGTCTGTAATTTGAGACGGAAAAAAATCCGTCTCAAAATCTGTCTCAAATTTGAGATGGATTTTGAGACGGAAAAAAATTGGAATATAATTAGAGACTGAAATAAATCCGTCTCAAAATTCGTCTTAAATTTTTTAGACGGATTTTTTCCGTCTCTAAATCCGTCTCAAATTTGAGATAGATTTATTTCCGTCTCTAAATCCCTCTCTATTTAGAGACAAATTTTTTTCCGTCTCTAAATCCCTCTCTATTTAGAGACAGATTTTTTTCCGTCTCTAAATCCGTCTCAAATTTGAGACGGAAAAAATCCGTCTCAAAATCAGTCTCAAAAGCGTTCAGTCTCCAAATCCGTCTCTAAATCCGTCTCTAATTAGAGACGGATAAATCCGTCTCAAAAATCCGTCTCTAAACGCCTGTTTTCTTGTAGTGATATATTCTCTCTTTGTTGGTTTTTCTACCCGAAGTCGTTTTTCTCTTCTTCACCAAGAGAGGCCACGAGTTTAGAGTCATACCTTGGAAGATCAAGAGATCTGATGCGAAGGAGCCGACGGATTGCAGGACAGTCGACGTCTCCACCACGCGAAGAAGCAGTCGCGCCTCCTCCTTCTGTTGCTCCATTCCGTCCAGTAATCCGAAGGAAAAGTAAGTCTTCTAGATTCTTATCAATATGAGGATTGTTATGTTTAAAATCGCTTCCGTTGCATGCTTTGATCCTCGTTGATGGTCCTTCAAGCTCGCGATCGAAACAAGGGCGAACAGAGGATCCTGGGTCGAGGCTTCCTTAACTGTTGGGGAACCTTCGCTAGGCGAGCTTTGCTCCTCCACACAAACCCGATATTGGCCCTCGAATTTTACTGAGGAGGCTCTGACTTCATCTTCCCTTCTAGAAGAATCTGACCCTTCATCAACACCTTATCCTTACCATTCACACATGGCTCCATCGGTTTGCTGTCTGACGACTTAATCCTGAACGTTTCATAACCTCAACTGAAAGGCCATCCACCCTTGTTGCTTCCTTCACCTTCTTCCTACCCATTTGATGAGATGCGTAAGAGCAAGGATTGGACCCAGATTCTAGGACTCCGACACCACCACTTACCAGAAGCACCTCGCAACAGGGACCTTGTAACAGCCCATTTTCTCGGGCGTGTTATACCTTAGGAAAATTGGGTCTTTATATATATATATATATTTTTTAAACTACGATGCATCCGAAATTTCCTAAGGCCTATCTAGTGTTTAATTTACACACCAGAGATAAATACAATTTACAAAGCGGAAGCTGAACCGAACCTGCTTATGGCAATATATATATATATATGAAAAACTGGACAAGTATTTATTACAAACATTATAACCTTCTGAAAGTAAAGCAAAGGTACATAATTCTTAACTATTCATATCACAACATAACATGACAAATTTCCTCGTTTCCTGACGTCTCACGTCACTATACATCTCCAGTCTCGGTATCATCGCTGCAAGGCCCGATTGGAACGTTGAATGTTCCAGGGGCGAACCCAAGTTAGATGATGAACCATCTAAGTAAGGATACATAATGCTATATCATAAGTGTATGCAATGTCTTTCATCGTAGGTGTCAACAGCACTCCTTGAACTATCTACCATTCTTACGGCCCCTCTTTCGGAGTCGGGGTATCTGGGGGTACCCTTGGTAGCGGTGCCAGTTCGTACTCCCTACGGCCTCATATGCGTGTGATCAACAATATCAACGTGTATTTATGCATTTCATAATCATGTATGCAATCTACGTGACAGACACATATCAAGGCATGTCAATATGATGAAAATATTTTCGAGAAACATAAACCACTTGAAAACCAAGTATTTTCCATACAACTAACTTTAATTGAGGAGTACCACTTACCTTCTCAAATTTATCGGACTACCTCGAAATCCGTGTCTTGCCTCGATTTGCGTGCCAACCTCAAAATTTGCACCAGACACCTCAACTTTGACCTCAAAGCATCCTAATCACCATAGGTATTTAAATAAATATTAAATCCTATTTTTTTCATAATTTTTAGCATTTTCTTCAATTTCTCTCTATTTCTTCCTATTTTTCCTCAATAATTCCAAATTAAATATTTCTAGAAATAATTTCTCAAATATTTCACTACGGAAATTCATAAAATAATATTTTAGAATTTCTAAAATTTTCTAGAGAATTTTACTCATCTTGACTTAGCATCTCTGATTTCTTCGATTTGCATGCCATATTCCCAAAACACGTGCCCGAAGCATTTTTTGGCCCAAAATCTCCAGGATAACCATAAAACTCTATTTCCTATTTTTCAAAAAAAAAATTTCCATATTTCCTCTATTTTCTTCTATTTTTTCTTTCATTTTCCTTTTCTTTCTTTTTCTTTTCTTTTCTTTTCCCCTTTTTTTTTTCTTTCCTTTACTTTTTTCCCTCCTTCCTCTCTTCTTCTTCCTCTCGCCTCCTGCTTGCAGCACCATGCTGGCTCCTTTCTCTTCCTCATTTCTTCTTCTTTTTTTTTTTTCTTTTCTTCCTTCTTTCTTTTCTTCTTTTCCTTCCTTCCCTCCTTCCTTCCTTCTTCTCCTTTTCTTCCTCCCTTTCCGACTCTTACAAACTGCCATGGCCAGCCCTCTGCGCGCCGTCTGCCTACGCACCAGCTCCCTCAGCCCTCCTTCGCGCGTCGGCCGGCCACCTTCACGGTCGTCCTCGACTTTGTCGGTCGCCCTCACGCTGCTGCCCCTACTGCTAGCTGCCACCGCGCCCCCTGCCTCGCGGCCATGGTCACTCAAGTTTGCTAGAAGCTTGCGGCCATGGCTGCCGCAAGCTGATGCCGCCACTTCGATTGCCTCCGGCAACCCACATCGCTTTTCTCTCACTCGCACAATCTCTCCCACTCTGTCCTCGTGCTCGACCAAGCTTTCTCTCCCTTGCATCTCTCGGCCAAACCCTGCCTCTTCCCTCTCCTTCTTCCCCCTTTTATAGCCATTTGACCGCCCCAACCCTGTCATATCCATCACCTATTGCGTGTAATCCTCTCTAAATCTTGCAGAAACGTGGCTAATTGCAGGGCGTGGCTGATTTCAACAGAGCATGGTTGAAGGTTGAAGGTCGCAGGGTATGGGCTTAAAGTTATTTAAGGCATGGAGATTTGCAGAGGCACTTCTACGTATATACATATTAATATATATATATATAATGTTATATATATTATATTATATTAAAAACAAATTTATACATTTAAACTTTAAATTTTATCATGAATTCATTAGAATAATTCTCTAATTACAATAATATTCTCAAGTACTGAATTAATTGACATTATAATATCGAAAACGCAAAATTAATAACTTTAAAGTTACTCGATTTGGACGATTTCGCCCCAGTGTCCTCACCGGGCTGTCGTTCCATCTCGAAACTACCGAAGGGTTGCTCATTATGCAAAACCGGAGCCCCCCTAGGGTTCCGTTGATTTTTCGGGAGTCTCCTACGACAATTCAGTTTTACAGCCTAATTAACAGCTGTATTTTAGTTGTACCGAAAATTGTTCCCAATTCGATTTCTTTCGATACCATAAATTCTATCTCGAAACGCTCGTCGAGACCATATAATTTTCTTTAGGCAATTTCACTCCGAGGCATTCCCTGTAATCAATTCGATACTAATAATTGCTATTAAATCAATTTTTTGATATTCTAAACTCATCAAAATTACGTGTCAACCTTATCTATACGTGGGGTATTATAGACCCCTTGCTCAGAAATCGCAATAAATAATCCCTGGGAGGGATCCTAGAGAGAGGATACACCCCCAAAGCCAGCCGCAAAATCTGGCGAGACCAGCCGCTAACACAGACTTCTTCTAACAGCCCTTGGCAGGAAACTGGAATTTGAAAAATGACCAAGAAAACCACCGCTTCCAACACCGAGAATGGTCAACGAGGACCCAACCCCTTAAATGTGCGCAACAATGCCCAGCAAATCACAGAACGAA
This sequence comes from Diospyros kaki, assembly GCA_036245055.1. Lineage (NCBI taxonomy): Eukaryota > Viridiplantae > Streptophyta > Magnoliopsida > Ericales > Ebenaceae > Diospyros > Diospyros kaki. The sequence continues at coordinate 23,931,462 of BSEG01000012.1, forward strand.
CGTCATCAACCAAGAAATTAGCACATCCAAGAGCACCCATGTTCACAGAACATACACATGGTTGAGAGCTTCTCTCTCTAAAACACTTCCCGGTTTAACACAAGCCTTTTTTCATACAACTTAAAAGCTCTTGGGAAAGGTGTTGTAGGAGAGAGTAGGTTTTGAAAAGTACTCTTTTGTAGTTACCAAATACGTTGATAAGCTTTTAACCTCAGCACTCTAACTGCAAAGCACATAATAGGCTCTTAGCACGACTACCCAACTGCTTATACAATTTTTTTTTCTTCTCTCTTTTTTAGTTATAAATATATATTTATATAAAAAGTTTTGACCTCCTAGCTAATATTGTTTAATTTATATTAAATAATATTGATGTGACAATTCAAATATAATGATGTGAGTAGAGGCGAAACTAGGATATTTAAGTAAGAGGCAAATAACAATGACAAATAACGTAAAACTTAAAATTATATAACCATAATCTATATTGATAAAAAAAATATTGTAATATAATGTCAAAAATATCATATCAAACATCGTTATAATATTTCTACATAAACTCCAATACATGTTTTCCAAAAAAAATCTTTAGTTTCAAAAGCAAAAATATCATACTTACATTTAAGTCTTCACAAAATCATAGATGCTCTCACCGAGTCTTCATATTCTAAAATTACTACATGATTTTTTCATTGTCAATTGTATCAAATGTTTCATTTTCAATATAAATAACCAAACAATCATTCATCTATCGATCATCAATTCGACTGCGCAAACAATTTTTAACGAAATTCATGGCTACAGCTCTTTCAACAATTATAGTAGCAACATAAAGAATTAAAACTAACTACAAAAGTATATACACTAATGAATATGCAACATTCTTTTTCGTTTGAACTAATTTCTTTGCAAGACCACCAATCTTATTAACTTTCAAAAATTCATTATCAAATTGCACATCAATTATATAAGTCTCCAATTGATTCTTAAGTGCCATGAGATTAATTTCAGAAAAATCTTATGAATAAAATTGAGCAAGATGAACCAACTTATCCTTGTCAAAAACATGAAAAGAATTATTTGGATTCAAACATACCACACAAAGAAGTAAATCAATATTTGTCTCTGTAAAATAACTGAACTCATGAAGTTATTTGTCCATCACTCAATAAAAAAGTTCAACTCTATAATGATGTATATTAGTATGATGTTCAACATTACGTCTTGAGCACCTCAAAACAACATCAACATTATCCATGTTCGGAATGACAATATCATGTTTTTCACAAAAAAGATAAAACTCATCAAGTAACAATTCTCATCCATCATCCCTTAATATTTGTAAATGTTGTTTTGATACTTTAACCAATGTCATGCCATTTACAATATCCTGATTTTTTATTTGCAATGCTTGTGCCAACTTACTTGCAATGGTCAAGACATTTTTCATCAAGTATAAGTTGAATACAAACTAAACAAATTGAATTAAACTCAATCAAGGACAAGTTTTACCGTTTTGCTATGAACTTATACCATCTCCTTCATTAATAATTTCTAGTACATCAATAACAAAGGAATATAAAACAATCAACTTTATCAATGTACCATAATGTGATTCCCACCATAGCTAATGATTTTCGACAATCAGAGTCAACCACTCGACACAACAGAATCTCCATAACCTTAAGCTTAAACTTTCGACCAAACTCAAATCATATGTATATACGTATATATCATATATTTGTGCTAAAAATAATTGTTGATAAAATTAAAATACTTATCTTTGTATAGATTGAATCCACTTTTATAGTGAAAATACAATCAAATATAAGATTAAACAGTTGAATTTTATAAAATTAATTATTTATAGATATATTTTTGAGAGAGAATGAAAAGGAGAGAGAGAGAGAGAGAGATTGTGTAGGAGAGCGACCCAGATGTTGGGTGGGTTCGGGGGTGGGGAGAGATTAGTGGTGGCGGAAAATTTAAATTCATTATAAATATAATATATATAATTTTAAATTTTGTCTGGGCAGGGGGCAGCCCCCGCCCCCCCCCCCCCCTGTGTCCCCACGGTGGATCCACCCCCGGAATGTGAGAATTAAATGAGTTAAACTCTCATGTAATTATTATATTTAAATTGTAATATTAATATTATTTAGTATAAACTAAATAATATTGATTAGAAGACGAAAACTCATAAAATATATATATATATTTACATTAAAAAATATTAATATATATAATTAGCAGGCAGAGGTTTTTAAAAATTATATATATGCACTGTAAAAGGAATTACTTTCTGAGATGAATAAAACAAATAATTTTTATTTTTTAACTTCTAATATGCCTTTTTCTTTATTTATTTATTTATTTATTTTCTTTAACAACAAAAAAGAAGTGCAGAACACACTTGCAGCAATCAACTACATTTCTGCTGTTAAAAAAAAAAAATCCAAAAATGCAAAATTAATTGAAGTATACAATTAGGGGAAAGGCTGGGCACCACAAACAAACCCTCTTATCCAATTTAATCAATCAAAAAAGGCAAACAAACAAACGCCCCTTTGAGATTAAAGCATATCATCAATCAAAAGTGTTTTAACTAACAAAAGTCATAATGCTCATAATGCTCATGCATACCATTTATTGAGAAGTTCTAAGAGGAGAACAGCCGCAGAATCCTTGGCTTTCTTCACACTGGGCATTGGCTCCCCCACGCATTCATCCGTCCATCCCTTATCTGTTGTCTTCACCCGCACTGCAAATGTAAACCTTTTCGCATGCGCAGGCCCACCCTCGTTCACGCACCTACACACACACACACACACACACATATATATATATATATATACATTACACAAATACATGCAATAAAAACCCATTGCATAATCCCCACCAAACACATTTAATCTATCTATCTATCTATCTATCTATCTTACCGGTAAAGTGGCATTGGCCAGTTTCTACGCAAGCAGATATCGTTCAAGGTCTGTCTGGTGAATGTTTGCCCCCCATTTTTCTTCTTCTCCTCCTCGCTATGCCGCTGCTTCTCCTTAGCTTCAGTAATTTCCCTCTCTTTTAATGCAACGAGGGCATTCCTGGCAGCCAATTTCTGTGCCATTTTCTTTTGCGGATTCTGAGCTATCCCAATCTGAACCCCATCAATGAATACTTCAACAGTAGCTAAATTGCCATTTCGAGTGGCCTTGTACTCCAGCCCTTCAGCCTGTTGCTGGCACCGTTCTTGTAGTTCCCGCACTGGATGCATTGGCAATGTTTCTGGAGTGACCATTGGATGCAGCAAAGGCTGGAAAACCTGAAAAGACGTACCGAACCGAACATCAACAGAAGGGAAAAAGTAGGCAGTCAACAATAGAAAAACATTTATTTATTAAACAAAAAAGAAAAAAAACCCGGTTTCAGTTCAGAAAGTAACCTTCCAAACAACTGCGGTTTCACGTCCACTGTCCAAAAAGATAGCGCCAGCAATAGATTCAACAATGTCACCAAGAACCTTTGGAGCTTTGCAATCCCCCAAACCAAAGGAGTTAAATCCTGGTTTGTCCAATTCATCTTGAACTTCCCTCACAAAATCTCGAATCTGAAAACCAAAAAAGCTCATCAGAAAGGGAAATAAAAATAAACTCAGTTATAACAAGCCCTACAACTCTTCATGCCACCAAACTGAGGTGAAGTTACAAAACCTGTTTTTCGAGGGCACTTGATCCATGCCTGAGGTGCGAGTGAAGCTTATGTTTAACAGAAACTCGTGCAAAATTTTCATTGTTCACAGCAGCAGCCCGCAAGTCAGTCAAGCGGCCAGGAGGCAGATCTGTGTATGCAAAGAACAAATGCCTGGTAATGAGATGATCCAAGACTGCATCACCAACAAACTCCAAGCGCTGGTAACAGGATACTCCAGGTGATGGTCGCGAAGCATGAGTGATAGCTTCAACTAACAAGCCCCTATCTTTGAACTTCATGTTTAATGATCCTTCTAAAGTATCAAAATCGACACTCCTAAGTACAGTCTCCGGGATACTAGTAGCCCTGGTTGTGCACTCAAATTCCATAGCATCAAAATCCACTGCAATCCCAATCCATTTCATGAGATGGTTTGCAGCATTCTTCCCGCCTTCAACATAATACACACCAATGAGTGCCTCAACGACATCTGCTAGTGTCTTGCTAGAGAGGACCCGATAAGAACTGGAATCACTCTCAAGCTCACCATCTTCCATTTCATCATCTTCATACCCATCATCACCTCGAACTTCTCCAATTGCAGTCCCAGAAAATGTTCGTTCATTATCAAATAAGGATGACTCTGTTTCTCTGATATCTTCATCAAAGACAGGCAGTACCCCAGGGGCAGCCCATCTGGATGGTGCAAATCGATCTGCTTGGATATATGATTGGAGTCCCTCATTTAATGCAAACTGATATAAGACCATGTTACTTACCATTTGTTGTCTCATTCTAGTGAGCTGCCCCTCGTGTTTCTGTGGATATTTAAGAAAAAGGAATCGGCTAACAACCCATTTGAGGTAAGCATCTCCCAGAAGTTCTGCTCTTTCATAGCAAAAAGTCTCTTGGCAGGAAGCAGCAGTCAAGGCTTCCAAGACCTGTAAATTGAGGTTGCATTAATTGATAAAAAGACAATTAAAAAAAATTCGATGATCTAGGACAAAGACAATACCTTTGAGGCAGGAACAGGGTAATTAATTATATGCTTTAGCTGAATGGCAAGCAACATACTTTCAACCCTCCTCATGATTGATGGCAATCGCTGGGCACCTCGAACAAGTCCTCCAGGAAGAGGATGTACAAAACATAGCTCCGGAGGGAGAAAAACATAATATGTTTTATCAAGTGCCTCCTCAGATTCACATTCATGCACTGAAAAAACTAATTTGTGCAGTTACTTCCAGAACCCGCAACACAGTGAATTCAACAAGTAGTTCGTTACAGAGGAGAGAATAATGAATAAATGATTGAAGATAAAGGAATACCTTCTGAATGTTCAAATCGAGGGGAAAGGAGATTCTTGCAATATGAAACACCACGTCCTCTTATGAGAGGTTGTTGTTTATAGATCAACTCAACTCCATACCTGTTATAATGAGAACCGACTAGCCAAATGCACCTTTATTGTACATGAGGAGTTAAAAACCTCCCCCAGTCTTGAAGGAACCATTAACTACTGACAGTGGGATTGGCACAATTATGCAAAATCTCAATAGAGATGACATACTCCACATCACCAAGTAGTTAAATGCTACCTTCTCAGAATGAGATCAGCTTCTCCCTCCTTCAGGCACAATAAGAAAGGTGCATTAGTGCTATCCGGTTCTTGCATTAAAACAAATAGACTGTTAGCAGCTGGTAGAAAAGGTCTTCTCTCTCTCTACTAGAAATAATGAAAATGAGGGTAACACAATAGAAGTAAAATAATTTGATATTTGAATTAGACTGATACTTTTGCTTGTAGTAATCAGCATATGAACTGTACTCTAAAGGACCAAGGTAGCCCTCTTTCCTAGGGAATGAGTTCTCTGCAGTCATATCATAGCGTACGGATTCTACATAAAACCTCTTCCCAGAATGAGCAGCTGTTACAATTCTCCCCACCAGATCTTCCGCACTTGTATAAGAATCTGCCATCATGAGTTTGCCTTTATTCAAATTAAATTGACTCGCCAAGTCAATAGCATCACGGTTAGGTACCAATCCAGATGCTTTCACAACGTCAAATTGTGCTACAGCTCCTCTAATGCCATAAGTTGGATGTGGTTTCTGCCCAAAAGCAATGCCATGACGCAATTTTCCAAATCCGTACTCCCTTCGGTCTCCACCTAGTGTTCGTTCATTGGTGCCAAGGTAAACATCAGGCCGAGCTCTCTGAAGGGGATTGTTCCATGCATTTGTCTTAGTAATATTTTCAACCAGATCCCAGTCAATTCCTATCAGTGGATCAACAGATTTATCGCCAACCACAGGGACAAACAAGTATGCCTTTGCAGCATCCCAAGGAGTAGTGGATGGTTCAACATTCACATCCAGTACAATACTCATTAATCTTACATGGAAGCTCTTAAGTAATGCCAACTGCAAAAAAGAAAAGATCAGGGTTTGTCCAAGCTGAGCTGGTAAAAAAGTAAACAATCGTAACATTTATACTTGACTTTTTCTTAATAAAGGTAAAGGATCAATCAACCTGAGTTTCTGTAATTTCAATTGGCCCCCGGAAGACAATAGATGCTTTTGTTATCATGGTTCGAGCGATAAAGAGGTCCATTGACATCGATAACACCTGCCAATAAAAAATCCAGACAGAACATTATGCTTGTTCTAGCAATCTTAAAATAATGACAACATACCTCTGCATCCAGCTCATTTCCAAAAAGTACCGCAAACTCTGATACTCTGGTTAAGAATGGATCTTTTGAGGAGCCAACATCCATACAGTCAATACCATACATGTAAAGATGAAACAACTTCGAGTCATTACATGAATCCCTCCCAGATAAAATCCATTCTCCCTACAAAATAAAACAAGAGGTAAGGTGTTGCGTATTTAGAACCAGCTTGCATCAAGTAACTTAGAAAAATACTAGTGAATGTTCACTAGTTTCTATGGGTATCAAATAGTGAAGATCATCAGTTACATGACTCACCATACATAAGCACAGTTGATAAAGTTTTGTTAATAGAAAATATAAGCGTAAATTACACAGACCTCTCCTAGATTAAGTGAGAATACAGACAATGCTTTCTGAGGTGTAAAATTTACACCATCATCCCTGTTGAGTTATATGGTTATAGTCTAGGGTTAATCCTATGTTAGAGCTCATGGCCCATGGCGCATTGTATTTGTATATATATATATAGGTATATAGTCTATGAATTTAATTAAGTGGTATATACATATTAAAAACTAGATTTTCTTCCTAAGTTTCACATGGTATCAGAGCCAAAATACAAACCCTAACTTTTAATACAAACCCTAGCAGCCACCATATAAACCCTAGCAGACGCCGCCCACATCACCGACGACCACCGTCAGTCGCGTCGCCACCAACCACCGCAGCTTGCTGTGCCACCGTCATCGCCGCCCACTGCGTTTCCACCTCGCGCGCACTACTGGTCAACAGCCAATCTTCAACGTCCGACCACCAATCACGCACACCACCACCGCCATTGCGTTCACCGGCCTCCGATGTGTTAACCCCCAGAGGACTGTCGCCATTGCTGCCGCCACGCACCGCCTCTCTCGCACTGTTCACGGAGACGTTTTTGCTCCGATCTCTCTCACCAATGCTCCGATCGCAACGCCGTCTTCACCATTGGACTCGCCTCCTTCAGTCCATCCCAACCCCAGTGGTTTCGTATCCATCCATTGCCATCCACCGTCGCCGGTCACTGACATCCACCATCTGTCGTCGCTCCAGCGCGCCTGTTCTCTGTGCTGGATCATCCAGCCTTTATTTTATGGGTTGAAGCAGTCTCCTCGAGCCTGGTTTGGTCATTTCAATGCTATCATTCAAGACTTTGGTATGACTCGTAGTGAGTCTGATCATTCGGTTTTTTATAAACATGTCACAGGGGAGGTGTATATACTTGGTTGTCTATGTGGATGATATTGTTATTACAGGTGATGATCGGAATGGTATTATTCAGTTGAAGAAACATATTTTCCATCATTTTCAGACTAAAGACTTGGGGTTACTTAAATACTTTCTTGGCATAGAAGTTGCTCAGTCCAATTCTGATATTGTTATCTCTCAACGAAAGTATGTATTAAACATTCTAGAAGAAACTGGGATGCTTACTTGTAAATGCATAGATTCTCCTATGGACCCTAATGTAAAGCTCTTACCAAGACAGGGGAAGCCCCTTGTTGATCCTGGAAGATACCGCAGGCTAGTCGTAAAACCTAATTATCTCACTATCACTCATCCAAATATTTCTTTCGTTGTGTTTCCATATTGTACTTGTTGGTTTCACCATGTCAACTAAGTTATGGAACACAACTATATCAATTATCTTCATTCACCACCATCTCATGAAATTTCTCCATGTGAAGATGGTGTTCAAACTTCATTTCATCATTACTCCGCCAGGGATATTATTCACTGCCGGTCCCAAGCCCCGATAAAGGAGGAGGGTTGCGTTAGGTAGCCGACAGCCAGCGTAAAACCTAGTCGGATCCAAATATGAATTCTAGACAAACTATCTGTTGGGATGTAACCCACATAGAAGTCTAGAATTCATGTAGCCAACCCCACATAGTGGGATAACGGCTGGATATGTAGTGTTGTCAGTTAGTTTTTATAGTCTCCATGCGATAGCCACTGGGATGTGGTAGTCTGGATTCTCAGGTATATTAAGGGAGTTCCAAGTAGAAGACTATTGTATAAAGATAGAGGTCATACTCAAGTAGTCGGATATTCTGATGCTAATTGGGCAGGTTCTCCTTTCAATAGACAGTCTATGTCAGGATATTGTGTTCTGGTTGCAGGAAACCTAGTATCTTGAAAACGTAAAAAGCAGGAGGTTGTTTCTAGGTTAAGTGCAGAAGCAGAATATTGTGCTATTGCCTTGGCAACGTATGAATTTATCTGGTTAAAACAATTGCTTCAGGAGCTCAAGTTTGGGGAGATATCACAGATGAGATTAATTTGCAACAATCAAGCTGCATTACATATTGCTTCCAATCCAGTCTTTCATGAGAGGACCAAACATATCGAGATAGATTGCCACTTCATCCGAGAGAAGATTTTATCTGGCTATATTACCACAGATTTTGTCAATTCCAATGACCAGTTAGCAGATGTTTTCACTAAATCTCTCAGGGGTCCTCGAATTGAGTATATTTGTAGCAAGCTTAATGCATATGATATATATGCTCCAGCTTGAGAGGGAGTGTTGAGTTATATGGTTATAGTCTAGGGTTAATCCTATGTTAGAGCCTATGGCCTATGACCCATTGTATTTGTATATATATATAGGTGTATAGTATATGAATTTAATTAAGTGGTATATACATATTAAAAGCTAGGTTTTCTTCCTAAGTTTCACAATCCCTCTAATCTGGTTGCATGTAACAGTAACAGATTCCCCCATCTCAAAAATGTGATTACTAACAGTCAATATAAAATGCTCATAATACCTATTAATTTTGTAAAATACCTATTATATGCTCATATAAGAAAATTAAAGTTAAAAGTCAATTCTCAATCTGGGATCCCAAAACCCACCGCCTCTTCTTATCCCAACAATTAAACCCGTTGTCATCCACAAGCTCTACCCCATCCACATATACTTGCCATTAGCACAATGTCATCTGCCCTTGCCATACCCATTACCAAACCCAATTACTACCCATCTGTTCCAGGAGCTCCATCCACTCCACCAGCCCTACACACCTGCCTGCATGATATGCTCCAAAAGCACCAAAAGAACTCCACATCACCAAAACTCTGTCCTCCCAACCTTCTAAGTGTGATATTGTACTCCACAAACCCTAAAAGCTGGTCAAAACGGACAAGTGCTAATAGGATTTTGTGCTGTTGTAAAATCCCTATTAACTAAAAGGAAAGTGTTATCAAATGGTAATAAGGCAAACTCTGTTGTATGGTAGGATATGTCAGGCAGTAAAACCACATCATGAGCAAAATATGGAGTTATTTTCAAAATTTGAAACCATCTTAAAGAAAAATTACAAAAATAAGACTTAGACTAAAGTATTTCCCACACAAAAACTACTCACAACACTTGTTAAAAGATTTACGAAAATCTAAATCTCACACTCATCCTCAGCCTACAAGATTTGATAAGAGAGAAAAGCAAAACCACTTTTGCAGTTTCTAGATAAACACCAAAACCACTTTAGTGGTTTTTCCTAAAGGCAAGAACCCAACAAATTCAAAATCAATTTTGCGGTTATAGATAAGCTCTACAACTACATTAGTGGCTTTTTCTATATATATATATATATATATATATTAAAAAAAAAAAAAAAAGAGAATGAACCTCTTGTGTAGTTTATTCATTGTCAAATAAACCACAGAAACGGTTCATTCTATGTTGGAAAAACCGCAAAAGCAGTTTCTTCAATAATGGAAGTGGTTTCAACAATGAAATTATTTCTTCAATAAGAATAAACCACTCTTTGGAGCTAAAACAGCCTTAGATCTTTTATCTTTAGTCTTTAAACTGCATTACAGTTTTTTCATTTTCCTCTTCTGCCCCGCCACCTTGATTCTTATTTGACAGGTGTGTGTGAATCAGTTTTTAGTATGAGCAATACTTTTATCTGGGTTTTGTTTTGTAAACACTCCAAAATAAGAGAGTAATTGAGATGTTACGATGGATGAGCACCCATAGAATGATTCTTGAGCTTATTTAGCCTAAAACTTTGTGAAGTTTATAGAAAAAATATTACAAAAAGGGAAAAACCATGGCTACAGGCAGAAAGAAAGAGCTGCACACAACAAACAAGTGAGACTGAAAGTGTTGCAGGAACGGAACTTTGGAGATTTTTATCCCCTCCGGGAACAAAACAAACTAGATTTTTTTTTTTTTTTTTTTTGGGGGGGGGTGGTTCTGATTGAATATAATTTTGGGAAAAATAGGCAAAAAAGGAGGAGCTACCAGGACCCAGAAACCGAGTCGAGAACAGCTGCAAAGTTGGGTTTTTCCTTCATAAAGGTAAGTGTTTACTGTTGCACTTCTGGCTGAATTATGAGGTTGTTACCTATGAATATATCTTGAAATTTTTGTGAGAATGATGCATGCTTTTGTTATTCAAGCATTAACTTATATCATGATGAAAATAAATATATGAGTATGCTTCTATGTGGCCTTATGTGATGTCAAAAGGTGGTCCCTCCACTATAGGGCCTAGCATGGCCTGTGTGTTGATTCTGTAACAATGGTCAGGGCCTAGGGGCCTAAGTAATTATTTGTGCCACTCGTGGTGGTTTGAATAGTGTTAGTTGATGTATATTTGCCTATGAGATGCCCAAAAATGAGCGTGAAGCATAAAAAATAAGTTTTTGTTTATCTCTGTCTCAGCAAAAACTTCTATTTAGTGCTACAATTCATGTTGAGCATTCCAAGTGTTAAGACTTGGATCTAGGTACCAGAAAAGCAAAGAGCATGCGATCCCCTGAGACATGCCACAGCCTGCTTCTAGGGTCTAAGTTTGAGATTGGCATGTTATATTGTTAAACTATCTTTTAGAGGCCTTGTGACCTTAATAATGTTATAACTTAATGTGTATTAGACATACTGTGATATTAATTTGTTATAATTAGAATGTATTTAGAATCATATTCCACGTAAACTAGGATGACACCCTATTAGGGTTAGGGAAACCCTAATTGAATTAAGAAAGCCCTAACTTAGAGGTAACTGAAATAGGGTTGTGAAACTTGACAAAACAAACTGTAGTTTTTGACAGAAAAACAACATAGCATCATTCGAAATTGTAGGAATTCTCAGAATTCTTGCATATTTACAGCACATATTTAGACTCATATTTAAGGTGAGTCTTGACACCTTCATAAGGAAACACACCTTCACTATTAAGGAAACATAAAAAATTAGGAAACTAAGTAATCAGGCAGCTAATTGATACAGAAAAAACAGCTAACTGTACATTCTATGTCTACATTAGGAAACATAATTTTCTGCATTCAATGGTGAGTTAATTAGCTGAGTAGGTCTTTTATTTCCTTTATTCCAACACTCCCCCTCAAACTATTGAGTGGATATCTTTTATTCCCAACCTGCCAGTAATCTCTTGAAACCTAGAAGTGGATAATCCTTTAGTTAGAACATCAGCCAATGCATTCTCTAATGTCACATGAAGGATAGTAATGAGTCCACTGTCAATTTTCTCTTTGATGAAATGTCTGTCCACTTCTACATGCTTCATCTGATCATATTGTACTAAATTGTGTGCTATACTAATAACTGATTTGTTATCACAGTATAGGTTCATTGATCCACTTTCAATCATCAAATCCTTTAGAATTATTTTGATCCACAAAAGCTTACAAACACCTAGAGCCATAGCGTGAAATTCTGCTTCTGCATTTGATCTAGCTACTACATTTTGCTTCTTGCTCCTTCAAGTAACCAAATTTCCTCCTATGAAAGTGTAGTAGCCTGTAGTTGACCTCTTGTCTATGAGAGATCCTACATAGTCAGCATTGGTGTATGCCTCTACTGTCAAGTTACTTCCCTTTTTAAACAAAATTCCTTTTCTTGGAGTAGTTCTAAGTACCTGAGAATTCTCTAAACTGTTTGTAGATGTTTCCCCTTAGAATCATGCACGAACTGACTAAATACTCCCACAGCATAAGCAATGTTAGGTAGATGTTCTCCCTTAGAATCATGCATGAACTAACTAAATACTCCCACAACATAAGCAATGTCAAGTTTGGTGTGAGAGAGATAAATCAATCTTCCTACTAGCCTCTGGTAGAGCCCTTTATCAATGATTATTCCCTCCTTGCTTTCTTGGTTCATTCTACGGTTCGGATCAATAGGTGTACTCATTGGTTTGCATCCAAGGGTACCTGTTTCCTTGAACAGATCAAGAATATACTTTTGTTGGCATATAAATATCCATTGTCTAGAATATATTACTTCAATTCTAAGGAAGTATTTCAGTTTCACTAACTCTTTCATTTCAAATTCTCGAGCCAATTGTGTTTTCAGCCTCAATTTTTCTTTCTCATCACTCCCAGTAACTATAATATTATCTACATAAACCAATTGAATTGTAATCTTTTCCTTACCTAAGTGTTTCACAAATAAAGTAAGGTCACTATGACTCTGCTTATTCCCAAATAGCATCATAGCCTTAGTGAATCTCCCAAACCAAACTCGTAGAAATTATTTTAGCCCATAAAAGGCTTTCTTTAGTCTGCAAACTTTGTCAGGACCATATTTTCCATCAAAGCCTGGTGGTGGCTCCATGTAACACCTCTTCTTCTAAGTCTCCATGAAAGAATACATTTTTTACATCATATTGTTGGATTTCCCAGTCAAAATGAACTACTAGAGAAAATAGGATTTTCACCGTGTTCATTTTTGCCACCGGTGCAAAAGTCTCTTGGTAATCCACCCTATAGGTTTGTGTGTAGCCTTTTGCAACTAGCCTTGCCTTATATCGTTCAATAGTTCCATCTTCCTTAAATTTAACAATGTAGACCCATTTGCAGTCAACTACTTTCTTTTCCTTGAGACGCACCACCATCTCCCATGTTTCATTCTTCTCCAAAGCTCTCATCTCCTCCTCCATGGCATATGTCTAGTTCCGGTCCCTTAAAGCATCATATACTGTTTTGGGTATTTCGATTGAATTCAAGGTGGAGAGAGCTTTTGCGCCAGGAGGATAGTCTATGTGAGGTGATGAAATGGGCTATAGGAGGTGAGGTGATGAAATGGGCTATAGGAGGTTGGGTACACTTTTGTGTTACTTTTCTCCAAGCAATAGGAAGATAGAGATCACAATTTGAGTTAGCATCACAAACAATAGTGCTGTTAGTTTCAGAATTGAACAAGTTCAAAGTGTTTGCATTACCTAGGCTTGGAGTTGATTCTTGGACTTGCTTGAGTGGTTGAGGGTTGTACTTTTCTTGAATATTGCTTCAGTGTCTTTAAAAGGTTATGGATTTGCACCTGTTCATGGACATTGGCAGTGTCACTAACAGGTTCAAGAACATTTGCAGTGCCATTGGCAAGTTCAATGGCATTAGCAGGGTCAAGGACATTTGCAGTGTCATTGGCATGTGGTTCAATGTCATCAGTAGGTTCAAGGACATTCGCAGCGTCACTGCAACTTCAATGTTGTCAATGTCAGTTGCTGCAATGTCCTTTGTAGCAGTGATATCTGCCATATCTGCAACCTGTTCAATTGTTTTACGAATGATAACATTGGGAAAGGGCTGAGATGATGATGGTTTATCAAGAAGGTTTGCATTGAGTTCGAGAAAGGGACTTAGTGAGATGATAAGAGGAGCAAGTCTGGATGATAAGAGGAGCAAGTCTGAAGGGACCTATGTGTAATGACCCAATCCCAACTTGGGCCACAGACCAGGCAATGATTGCTCATCAAACCCTGGCACTACAACAGGCCTGAGACTACATATTCATGGGACACGGGATGAACAAATATTAAGTCAAGTAATCATCTCCTTGACTAACTCACTAGGGATTAAATACGTACATAATGGAAGCATAAAAATGCAAATAACTCAGTGCTTAACGCTGGTGAGACTTGTCCTCCTATCCACACCATATAAACGCATATATATACGAGGGGGCAAGTTTTGTACCATATGCATCAGGATCAACAACCCTTAACAATCATCAAAATAAAAACCTATAGACATACAATAATATGAATGACACTATAACTCATAAGATCCCTACATATTGAACTTTTAGCCGAAACAAAAGACCAGTCCAACCAGCATGCAGGTAACACTCTTGATAAAGCTAACAGGAATAGGTCAGTTTCATATCCTATACGGAGATGAACTCTGCTCTCCAAAATCATGGCTTCCTTGTCACAGCCCTCCAGCGATACACCCATGATGATATAAAATTTTTTGGTTCTACTAGGAACCAAGTGGAGGTGTCCTTGCCACTCTCATAGTGAAGAAAAGGCACTGCTACAAATATGCATTATCAGCCAAATACAATTCTCCAGAACTGTAATCTCAGTTTCTTTTGTTTTCACAAATGATTTTTTGCTCCTTTTCTATTGATTATTATTATTTTTTTATATCCAACATCTAGCATAGACAACATGCTAGTTTCCTAAAATAAATGGCATGCTCAAGGAACTAACCTGGAGAATATTAGCTACACCTTCAGGATAAAACTCCCTGTGCCTGGCAGTCCCAGGGAGTGGATCTCCTTCATCATTTTGGTCAACTTTTTCTCCTCCTCCTGTATTTCCCTTGTCTGGCAAGAGCATGTCAGTAAATGCCCCCATCTCATGGAGTTTCTTGCAAGCAGCCAAGCAAACAGCCTAAAAATTAAGAAAACCAGTGACATGTTTGCCTTGAAGGAGAACTATGAAGCTTCACATCATTAACGTGAGAAGTGCATGCCTGTCGCGCAAGATGCATTGAACTGCAAACAGGACCCTCAAGTTTCTCAAACGGTGCATTACAGGGGAGCTGGAGCCTGCATGAATATTCAGTGGGACCACCTGGCTTCTCATGGCGCTCCATAATAAACTCAGGACGAAGAATTGAGTATCTGAAAACAGATGCAACAACTTAATCTACATCCCTAAATGACAAAAGTTAAAATAAAAAAGATAACAGTCATGAAGATTGAAACTGCACCTGTCACTGGGTAGCTGAGAACAATAGAAGTGAATGAGTCCCACAGCAGAATTCAAGCTCACAACAGCACCTGTAGACTCCACCTGATACATTGTACCTGGTGTTGTATCCACCGACACTAACCTTGTTGTGCCCTTAAGATGACTAAGGTCAGTTCTCTCTATTGCTTCTTTTCTCAAAGTTTCTTCACTATTTCTAGCATTTCTCAAAAATGCTTCATGCGATAAATTTCCCCTATAAAAGTCATTCAAAGGGATAAAATACATTGATTATTTATATCTGAAGACTGAAACTAGTTGGCATTTTATACTTATCACCAAGTGGAGTTTAGTGCAGTTATGGAACCAAATTATGATTGATACCATACCTCTCAACCATCAAAATGTAATCCGACCCAGGCTTTCTAGCACGACCCCTAGATTGAATATATGCTAAAACAGTTTTTGCAAGGTCAAAGCGGATAACCACATTGCATTGCCGTATATCAAGACCTTCCTCAGCAACACTAGTGGCAACCAGCAAAGTCACCTGAAATCCAGATAGCAAGTTTCAACAAGACAATGGCACATACAACTTATCTTAGAAAGAAGCTCTTTTTTTTTGTTTTTATTACATACACGACCATCTCGGAATTTGTCAATCGTGTCTTGCATTTGGCATGTCCGCATTTCTTGACTATTGTTGTGCCCAATCAAACTTGCGGACTTGACAAAACTAAGGGATGGAAGCTCTGCAAAAACCTGCATATTAACAGAACATAACAATCTACAAGTGACAAACATGAAACAAAAAATAATTCTCAGGGAAAAAATGGCATGCAGTAAAAGTTAAACCTTTGGAAGAACTAAGGCAGCCACAACTCGCTCAACAAAGATAATTGCACGGAAGTCCTCTGTATGCTGATATTTTAGAAGTACTTTAATCAAGGACTGCACCTTTGGTGTAACCTTGCCATCAGCTACTGCAGCTCCTATAATCACATCTACATGCTCTCCACCAGAGACAACTAATAACATAATAACAAACACATAAGATATTCCAGAGTAAATCCCATAACAACTAACAAAGATATCAAGAAAAGGAGAAAAATAAAGGTAGCAAAATTTTAGCAGTTTTTTTTTTTTTTTTTTGCTTGGTCGTCTGCAAATTGACAAGCTTGCAATGCATAGTATTGATGCCTTGGTGCATCCTCCAAAAAAACAATGTTCTTTGTGCATGCTTCGGCAACAGACAAGAAGAAAAGGGAAAAAAGAGGGAAGCCCCTCAAATGATATTCCATGTCAAAACCGAGAACAGCAAAGTTATGAGGTCCAGCAGTGAATTCACACAATATCAGTCACTAAATTCATGAGATGAAACAAATGTTTATGGTCCTAAAATGACTGAGTTTTAGCAAATGAGAACAACAATTAATCAGAGTAAAATATTTCATTGGACCGCTATTATATCATATCTGACAATTTGATCAAAACTTTTTCTTTTGTCGGAAAACTTCATATAAGAATGAGCAATTTAGTTGAGCCCCTTATCAAGTAAACCTCCCTTGAAAAAAGGGCGAGACTATTTTATTGTTGTGGAGAGTGGTAAGAGAAACAAACTCACGCCACACACTTGCACTCGACCCTCAAGAAAGACACTTAACACTCACGATAAAGACATAACAAGAATAAGAACAAAAAACAACAACACACACACACACAAAGGACAACGGATTTATCTTGGTTCGGATCACCTTTAAACTAGTGAATCCTACGTCCAGACTTATCAGAGGGCTTATGGCTTTCACTATCTTCAAACAATAGGAACGACACAATGAACTACACTCACAGCTCTATGACCGAGCTATCCTCACCAAGATTACAAAGACTTAGGCTTTTTTCTCTAGCAGTACACAATCACAAGATACAATGAAAAATAGGAGAAATAAAAGACTCACCCTGACCCTCTATTTATAGATCATAGAGGCGGGAGTTATAAGGAAAAAATACCTAACAAACAAATTAACAGGTAGTTACCTTATTTGATAGTTACCATTACAAAAGCCTAACTACTCCTAGACACCAGTCTTCAACGACTTATTCTCTTTTGTCCTTTATATTCTTCCAAGCCATAAGACTAATCTTAGGAAACTCTTAACAAATTCTCCACCATTTGCATAACATTAGTCTTCATTAAAATAGATACCTGTCCTCTTTAACAACTGACTTGATCTTCTGTTCAAGTATCTTGGACTACTTGAAGTAGCTCCAAACAGTGCTTCAGCTTTGCCATAGTGACTGCCTTTGTGAACATATCTACAGCATTTTCATCACTTGCAACTTTTATCAATTTTACCTCTTTTTTATCTAATATTTCCCTGATAAAATGGTGACGAACATCAATATGTTTAGTCCTTTCATGGTGTGCCTAGTTCTTGGACAAGTGTATGGCACTTTGACTATCGCACATCAAAGTGGCATCCACTAGTGTCCCAAGGAGCTCACTAGCTAATCCTTTTAGCCATATAACTTCCTTAATAGCCTCTGAAACAGCTATGTATTCTACCTCAGTTGTTGATAAAGCCACCACATGTTGGAGGCTTGCTTTCCAACTGATTGTGGAGTTCCACAATTTGAAAACATAACCGGTTGTGGACCTCCTCTTGTCCAGATCAGCTGCATAATCAGCATCTGAATAACCTATAATACTTGTTGTTTCTCCTATTTTAGCTCCACCATAAGACAAAACCATGTCATTAGATCCCTTTAGATACCTAAATACCCATTTAACAACATTCCAGTGTGTTTTACCTAGATTTGCCATGAATCTACTCACAACGCTCATTACATGGGCCAAATCAGGTCTAGTGCACACCATACTATACATAAGACTGCCCACAACACTACAGAATGGTATGACACTCATCTCAGTTTAACTTTCCTCACCCTTAGGTGATTGATCAAAGGATAACTTAAAGTGTTGGGCAAATGGCACACTTACAGGCTTTGCATCTACCATACCAAACTTCCTAATCAATTTCTCTAGGTAGGATTTCTGAGATAGGTACAACTTCCTTTGTTGTTTATTTCTAGTGATTTTAATCTCTAATATTTTCCTAGCTTCCTCTAACTCCTTCATTTCAAACTCTGATTTTAACTTCAGCTTTAATTGCTAAATTTCCTTATCACTTGCTATCAGCATGTCATCCACGTAGAGGAAAATACTAGATGAGACATGCTTGAAATATACACAACAATCATATGAACTTCTAACATATCCCTGTTTTAGCATAACCGTATGAAACTTCCTATACCATTGTCGTGGGGATTGCTTAAGTCCATAAAGAGATTTCCTAAGTAAACATACATGCTCCACCTTTCCTCTAGATTCAAAACCTTTAGGTTGTTCCATTAAGATCCTTTCATCTAAGTCACCATGAAGAAATGTTGTGGTTACATCCATTTGTTCCAAATTTAGGTTTAGGTGTGTTATCATGGCAAGCAACACTCAAATAGAGGTATGTCTCACAATTGGTGAGAATACCTCATTGAAATCCATACCCAAGACTTGAGTGAACCCTCTAGCCACCAACCTAGCCTTATACCTAAGTTTGGAATTACTTCCAACCCCTTTTTTATCTTATATAGCCATTAGCCAACACTTCGATGTCCTTGAAGCCTATCAATCAGCACCCAAGTCTGATTCTTTCTCAAGGACTCAATTTCCGACTTCATAGCATCTATCCACTTTTGGGATTCTTTTGATTTCACTGCTTCTTCGAATGACACTAGTTCTTCCCCCATAACCTCTGATGCACTTGTTAGTGCATAAGAAACAAGGTCTAAAAATCCATATCTAAGTAGTGGTCTACAACTCCTCATTTGCCTATCCCTAGCCACATTATACCTTTGGGTATTCGACTGGTCACCTGCATTGGAGTCACCGTCACTCTCCTCCTCACTCTCCTCTTGATGAGCAAAATCCTATTCATGAGGAGTTTCTAAGTCATTTTCCAAAATTACACCTTGAACCTCAACATCTATTGACTTGAATTTTTCTTCTAAGTCTGGATGGTCATCAACATTAACGCCCTTTATCGTAGACCCTTCATCAAATGTCACATCCCTTGTAACAATGGTCCTCGTCCCTTCAATTTCTAGGTTCCATAGTTTATAACCTTTTACACCGGTGAGATAACCTATAAATAAACACTTCTTTGCCCTAGGTTCCAGCTTGCCTTCCTTCACATGAGCATAAGCCAAGCAACCAAATACTCTAAGGTGATCTAGAATTGGTTTGTGACATGTCCATTTTTCATAGAGTGTTTTAAACTCAATAATAGCAAATGGGGATCTATTGATCACATGTGCTGCAATTGACACTGCTTCCCCCCAAAATACAACAACAACATATCCAGCCTTCATCCCACTATGTGGGGTCGGCTATATGAATTCTAGACTTTCATGTATTTCTGTCTTTTGTCATATCTTTATTTAGGGCCATATACTTCATATCAAACTTTAATGTCTCTCCCAAAACCTTCTTGGGTCTGCCTCTACCTCTTTTTTTGACTAATTGTTCCATTTCATCAACTCTCCTCACAAGAGCGTCTCTTAGTCTTCTTCTCACATGACCAAACCATCTTAGTCTAGACTCTCGTCTCTCTCATCTTCTCCTCGATTAGCACTACTCTTACCTTATTACAAATAAACTCATTTCTAATTTTATCTTTTCTTGTATGGCCGCATATCCATCTTAGCATCCTCATCTCCGCTACGCTCGTCTTTTGCTCATGCTGGTATTTGACTACCCAATATTCTGAGCCATACAACAAAACTGGCCTTATAGCTATCCTATAGAATTTTCCTTTTAGTTTTAATGGGATTTTACCATCACATAACACCCCCGATGCATTTCTCCATTTAAACCAACCTGCCTTAATTCTATGCGTGACATCCTCGTGAATTTCTCCATCTTTTTGGATCACTGATCCCAAATATTGAAAATGGTCTTTTATTTGTTTGATTTGGTCTTCCAATTTTACTATAACATCCTCTACTCTAGTATTCTTACTAAATTTACATTCCATATATTCTGTTTTCCTTCTACTTAATTTAAATCCCTTAGATTCTAATTTGCTTCTCCACAACTCAAGCTTAGTGTTCACTCGCTCTTTTGTTTCATCCACCAACACTATGTCATCTACAAATAGCATACACCATGACACATCTATTTGAATGTGTTTAGTGAGTTCATTCATTACTAAAGCAAATAAGTATGGACTTAGTGCAGAACCTTGATACAGTCTCATTGTAATTTTAAACGGTTCAGTATCCCCTCCGCATGGAATAGTATGTATCTCACTCTTTCCAATAGAGTCCTATTCATCCTCTCAGCCAAACCATTTTTGTTTTGGATTTCAAGAGATAGTTAAATGTATCACTATCCCACTCTCATTGCACATTTGAGCAAATTTCTTATTGCAGAATTCTAATCCATTATCGGTCCTAATGGTTTTAATGGTTCTCTCCTTTTGGTTTTCTACCATAATCTTTCATGTCTTAAAGGCCTCAAATGTATGATCCTTTGACTTTAAGACATACCCATACTATTATTGAATCATCATCAATAATAGAAAGGAAATATCTAAAGCCTTCATGAGTTGGGGTTTGAGATGGTCTCCAAAGATCTGAGTGTATGTAATCTAATGGTGCCTTGGAGGAGTGAATAGCCTTCCTACTAAATTTGACTTTGCCAGCTTTGCCATAAATGTAGGACTCACATTTATCGAGTCCTACAACCTAACCTTAACCTAGGATGCCTTGTTTTTCCAGCTCTTTTAGCCCTTGTTCACTAAGGTGTGACATCCTTAGATGCCACAATCTAGCCTGCATGTGAGCTTTGTTTCCTGCCACTACAGCTTCCCACTTAAAGTGGTGGTTTACAGAATGGTATATACCATTTTGCAACATGGCTCTCATGCATATCAAGGACCCTCTAGAAACTCTCAAGACTCCACCATCACCCTTAAAGTTATAGCCATTCCTTTCCGGTTCACCAAGAGAAATTAAATTTCTCTTTAATTCTGGAACATGTCTAATTGCTGACAGTGTTCTACATGAGCCATCATACATCTTAAGTCTTATATCACCTATCCCTAGCACCTTACATTCATAGTCATTTCCTAGTATGACTTTTCCTCCATTGATTTCTTGATAGTTTAGGAAACAATGCCTCTTTGGTGTCATGTGGTATGAACCAGAATCTATTATCCATACCTCATTTTCAGCCTTCTCTGAAACGACAAGAGCATCAACACTATCATATCCGAACTCACATATACTAACTCCACCATCAGAATTACATCCACCTTGAAAATCTTTTTTCTTCTTAGGACAATTTTTCTTAATGTGACCCTCCTCATGACAATAATAACATTTAATTGATTTCTTTCCAGGTCTAGACCTAGATCTTAGCCTACCCCTTCCCCTAGGGTCTCTTCAATCATTTCTAAATTTTACAATAAGGGCATCTCTCGAAGAGCTTTTCCCTTCTACCTTGTTCTACAATTCTTCAAAATTAAGGGCCCTTATTACATCATCTAATGATAGGGTGTCTTTGTAGAAGAAGAATTCTCTGTATTTTCTTATTCTGCAAGTTGTTGTGTTAATTTAGCTAATAATCGTATGTATTGTAGCAGTGTAGTTAGTAGGTTATCTTGTTGAGTATAAATATAAACTCAGCATAGCTTTTGTAATACTTTTTTTATTCACTTTCAGTTTATTCAGTGAATTACGAGAGTTTCTTCTCTCTCGATTGTGCCCTAGCCTGCTATTCTTGTTTGCCCTAGCATATTGTTTCATGGTATCAGAGCCATTGACGCAAGTCATGAATTCGAATCTTGATCTTAGTGCCACCTCGCTCGTCCTCTTCTTTATCATCTGCATTGCAGTCAGATTTTGCTGCAGTTGCAAAGGCGCTTAGTTTTATTCCAATAAAATTGGATTCCAACAATTATATCTTTTGGAAGGGGCAAGTTCTAGCTACGATCAAAGCTTTTGATTTACTGTCGTTCCTTAACAAGACTCCACCGCCACCGAACTGCGTAGCAGATCTTGATAATGGAGAATCTAGAGCTCAGACAATAAACTTGGAGTACCTTAATTGGCTGCGATCGGACCAGTTGCTTCTAGACTGGCTCTTTTCAACAATTAACAAAGAGGTCGGATGATTCATTGTGAATCATTTGTCGAGGTATAGTCTTCACTTGAAAGTTTATATTCATGAAAAACAATTGCTAAATCCTTTCAACTAAAGCAGCAACTAAGATCAATTAAGAAGGATTCTTTGTCTATTAATGACTATATTCTTAAGCTCAAAACGATTGGACATTCTCTTGCCGCGATAGGTGAGCCTTTGGATGATAAGGAATTACTTCTTGCAATCCCTAATGGATTAGGTCATGATTATAAAACACTGGCGAGCCCAATTACTTACCAAATGGATGAAATAGATCTTGAGAAAGTGCAATACTTGTGATTAATGCACGAACAAAGACTAGCTTCTAAGAATTTGCCACAATCGACAATTAATTTTGATTCAGTTACACCTTCATCTATGCAAGTCAATATGACTGCATACATAGCAAGAGGTGCTAGTAATTTTGTGAACAATAAAGGTAGTTTCGGTCAAAGAGGAGGTGGTTATATGAATCTGTAAAAATATCAGTAAAACCCTAGCGTAGGCAATTGATTAAAGTGAGAAGAGATAGGCGAACAAGAGAAGAGTTCTGACTAACTTCGTAATCTTCTGATTTCAGAAATGAAAAGCATACAACAAATAGATAGCTTTGCTATTTATATAGAGAACAGCTGAAGCTTACAAATACGCAAATAACAAAACACGCTAACAACTTAAGAACAAACAGCAACAGCAAGCTACAAGAATAAACACTAAAAGCAAACTGCTTTAACATTCCCCTTCAATTAGAACTCTCTTGAATCATAAGCTGCTTTAACATTCCCCTTCAATTAGAACTCTCTTGAATCATAAGCTGCTGAGAAGATGCTCTAACATTCCCTCTCAATGAAGACTCTCCTGAACAGGCAACCTTGTGAACTGGAGAAAATATTAAGCCAAGTTTGTTACACAAAAATTGAAAACGAGCCTGAGAAAGACCTTTTGTAAAAACATCAGCGATCTGATGTTCAGTGGGAACATATCTGATTTCTACCTCATTCTTTTCAACCTTTTCACGAATGAAATGAATATCAAGCTCGATATGCTTAGTTCTCCCATGAAAAACCGGATTTTCAGCCATACTCTTAGCAGCCAAATTATCAGTCCACACAATGGGTTTAGATGAAATTGAATCTAAAAATCCCAATTCAGAAAATAAGGACTTTAGCCATAGTAATTCTGTTATACCTTGAGCAATAGCTCGGTATTCAGCCTCACCAACTGATCTAGCAACCACTGTTTGTTTTCGAGAACCCCAAACAATCAGATTACAACCAAGAAAGGCACAAAAACCACTAGTAGAGCGCCTGGTGACCTTGCACCCTGCATGATCTGCATCGGTGTATACTGATAGATCTAAAATACCAGGTGAGGGAGAGAAGAAAAGACCATATCCCACCGTGCCTTTCAAATATCTAAGCAACCGTTTGCAAGCAACCCAATGCTGCACTTTAGGAGATACCAAAAACTGGCTTAGTCTATTTACCACAAAGGCAATATCTGGCCGAGTGTAGGTTAAGTATTGAAGAGAGCCAATTAGAGTTCGATATAAAGATGGATTGGAAAAGACTTCACCATCATTTGTAAGAGAAAATGAAGAAGTGGTAGGAGTAGCACAAGGCTTACAGTCATACATATCAGCTTTCTTCAACAAATCCATAGTGTACTTGGCTTGAGTTAAGTGAATACCAGCAGAATTTCTAAAAGCTTCAAATCCTAAGAAGTAACTGACTGAGCCTAGAGTTTTTAAGGAAAAAGTGCTGTTCAAATCTCTAATACAAAGTTGTAGAGCAGCTGAATCTGAACCGATGATTAGAATATCATCAACATAAACCAAGGCAAACAAAACATAAGAAGTAGTTCATTTAATGAAGAGAGAAGCATCAGAGGTTGCCCGTGTGAAGCCCCAATTCTGAAACGCAGATTTCAGCTTTACATACCAAGCACGTGGTGCTTGTTTCAAACCATAAAGGGACTTCATTAACTTGCAAACATGAGAGGGATAACTAGAATTCACAAAGCCCTCAGGTTGAGTCATGTAAACACTTTCTTCCAAGTCACCATTTAGGAAAGCATTATTGATATCAAGTTGTTGTATATCCCAACCAAAATGGGCTGCTAAAGAGAACAACACTCTGATTGTTGGAGCCTTTACAACAGGGCTAAAGGTCTCAGCATAATCCACACCAGGTGTTTGTAGAAACCCCTTAGCAACCAGCCTTGCTTTATACTTAAGAACAGTACCATCTGGCTTATATTTGACCCTAAAAACCCATTTACTGCCAATGATATTCATATCTGCTGAAAAGGGAACAAGATCCCAAGGTGGAAAAGGACGAGGCAGAGTCTGGTAGGCAAATTTATTTCCAATTGTGTGGCAAGCCAATTACAGTCTCTACCATGTTTTAGGATGCCTACGAAGGTCTCATATGATCTAGGTAAGGAATGAAGCAAGACCAATGCCTTGTCTTCATCTTCATATTTTACCTCTATGTTTTCAAGATCTAGGTAGAGTTTGTTAAACTCATCTATATGATCTTCAAGCTTTTGACCATCATTCATTTTGAAAGTGAAAAATCTTGCCTTTGAAGTATAAGCGACTAGATAGTGACTTTGTCATGTACAGGCTCTCCAACTTGAGCCAAATATCCACAGCCATCTTCATTTTGGAAACCTCCCTCAACACCTTGTCGCCAAGACTAAGGATCAGCATGTTGCAGGCTTTCTTTAGGATCTCCTTCTTCTATTCTGTCGTATATGTCTTAGGCATCTTGGCTTCTCCCTCTAGTGCTTCCTCAAGGCCAAGATTATCAAGGAGGGCACTCATCTTCATCTTCCAGAGGGCAACGTCATTTTGCCCGTCAAACTTCTCAATGTCGTGTCTTGAGGTGGATGAAGATGATGCCATAGTTCTGAATTGAGTCATGTCTCTTTACCTTGAGTAAATTCTTGACTTCTTGAATGTGGAGAACAAGGCTCTAATACCAGATTGTTGAACAAATTCACGTTACACACTCGCACTCAACCCTCAAGAAAGACACTTAACACTCACGATAAAGACAGAACAAGAATAAGAACAAAAAACAACAACAACACACACAAGGGGCATTAGATTTGTCCGGGTTCGAATCACCTTTGAACTGGTGAATCCTACATCCAAACTGATCAGAGGGCTTATGGCTTTCACTATCTTGAAACAATAGGAACGATACAATGCATTGCACTCATGGCTCTATGACCAAGCTATCCTCACCGAGATTACAAAGACTAAGGCTTTTCTCTCTAACAGTACACAATCACAAGATACAATGAAAAACAGGAGAAATAAAAGACTCACCTCGACCCTTTATCTATGATACCGGTAGTTACCTTATTTGGTAGTTATCGTTACAAACGCCTAACTACCCCTAGACAACAGTCTTCAACAGCTTATTCTCTCTTGTCCTATATATTCTTCCAAGCCATAAGACTAATCTTAGGCAAACTCTAACAAGAGTGAAAAGATCCTTGGAGCTGGCAGGAAATGAAATGCTGTAGATTTGTAGAGTTCTAGAAAGTGTCATCCACCCCATTGAAACTAGGACTCAAAGATGTATCTGTACTAGAGAATGGAAGTTGGTGGTTTGTTGTGAAGAGAATAGAGAAGGTAAGCATTTGGTAATGGCTAGAGACCAGGTTGGAGAGATGTACTTTGTTTATACTGCCCAAGCTAGGATTGGAGGTTTGGGAGAATTTGCCTTCAATCCCAGAATCCTCGTCACTTGTGGAGCTGGAAACAAACAAGTTAATGCCACCTATTTGGAAGTAGCAAAGGTGACTTCTTGGTCGAAGCTAAAACTGAAGGTTATTTATGGGGGGTGCGTTAGATTTGATGGCATTCATTACAGCACAAACCCATTTCCTCTCAGCTGTGAGACCAACCCAGCAAGCATCCCCCTGTTGCTTCTTGTTGATTAATCCTCCCCTGCTTCCTTCATTTCTGATTTGTCTCATTGTTATTGAATTGTGTTATTGTCATTTTAAAAGCTCAGTTCTCGGCTGGTAGTGGTCTTTTGATATTGGTTTGTGGGTTTAATAGGTACTGAAACAGGAATTGTTTCACTTTGGCCAGGTTGAAATATATGCATATATGTGTGCACGCGCGTAGTGCATTAGTTTGTTTGTGACATATTTGTGTATGTGTGTAAAAAGCTTGGACTTTGGGGGAATTCAATACATATATACTAAATATATACATATATCATCCTCAAGGATTCGAAATGTTGCGTTCGACTACAATATTTATAAGTAGCAGTAGAATTTAAATGGAGCAGGGTGTTTGTGAAGTAGCAGTAGAAATGTCCCATGTAGCAGTGGAGTTCAAGTGTTCTTTTGCTTTATTTCCAATTTTTATCCCAGCCAATTTTTCAGGCCTGAGAGTCAGGAGAAGATGAAATGAGGGAGATGATGAAAAGACAAACTCAGCATTAATCTATAACGTGAGTTGTGCTTTATATCAGGGGCAAAAATATCCAGACGGTACAAACTTTTAATCCCACCCAGGTGGGATTATTTTATACTTGGGGGGAAGATGGGACAAATTTATCCCACTTTGGCGGGATAAATCTGTCCATGGAATACCACTACGAGTCAGATTCCAAACAAGGTAATATCCGGTCAGAAGGTAATACCTTCTTGTACTCCTATCAAGTGGGCTGTTAGTTTGTAGGTTGCTGAATTCTGGCAAGTCCCTACAGGCATGGGGTTTATGGATTCTTGTGGAGTTTTCTACCTAATCACCTTCTGATCAAAGAAGGGGAATAGGATGAAAGCTCAAGAATCTTGCTTGAAAATCATCCTTTGAGGCCCAAATGGTGGTCAACCACAGGAGAATGTAGACCCTTGAACAACAATGCAAATGGTGTACGGGATATGTTGCCAAGATTACCAAATCATTTGCGTGGGTTGGAGATCTATGAAGCCGTTGGTGCCAGGGTTGGCAAGCTGAAATTACCATTTCATTTATTGAGTTTCAATAGTTTTGGAGCCATTGGGAATACATTTGGTGGCTTATTAGGGGTGGATGAGAATATGAAAAACAGAGCATATCGCAAGTGGACTACACTTTGAACCAACAAAATATGTCCCAACAAAACAGTTGTTCCTCCACTTTCATTCAATAACTTCACACACACACAAACACATGGCATTCAAAAAAGAAAAGAGGTTTTAGGTGCTCTTAGCATGATTAGAACCAAATGAGTTCTCTTTAGCCTTCGTCCATCACCTTATAGTGTGGTAGGGGCAGACGTCATGCAAGCGTTCAACAAATTCCTTGAGTCTAGCTTAAATGCTAACTCATTACCTCTTGCCCCTAACATGAGCGGAGTTATTGAACTTTCAGACTTTCGTACAATTAATCTTGCGGTGAGAATCTATAACACCATTACAAAAGTTTTGTCAACAAGATTTAAACGAGTTATTAGTAATGCCATTTCCAAAAACAAAAATTGTTTGTATGGGTTGTACACAAGTAAAATCCGTATGCTTGTCTCAAATAAGATAGGTTTACGGTCCAAACAGATTGAATAGATTCGATTTTAAATTTCTACTATGTTGAATTAAGAGATCGGGAGGCCAGCAAGCCGAGAATGGTGCAAGATAAGGATCCGAAATCTTAGGGAAGTTAGAGAAAGGATAATTCAGTTTAAATTATATTCCTAAAATTTAGAGATAGCTAGTTTGTATTTTAAATAAACTTAGATATCTTGTAAATAGAGTAGACTTCTATAGGAGATAGATGTCTTGTACTCATATGTATATACATACATCCCATGCATGAATGAAGTAGAAGAGAATTTCCTTTCTCCTAAATATTTTTTACATGGTATCAAGGCAGGATTTTTTTTCCTGTTATCAAACCCTAAGGGATTAGCCGCCGCATAATCCAGCCTCCTACCCGTATCTGCCAGTCTTGCCGTGATTCACAATGGCCGACAAAAGCAGCCAACCCTCCGAGATCATTCCCCTACCAAACAACAACCTTGGAACCATTGACAACAACAACATGTTCACCATTACGGGGCACAAACTAAATGGTCAGAACTATCTTCAATAGTCACAATCAGTGTTGATGTTTATATGCAGCAAGGGAAAAGATAATTACTTAACAGGAGCCACAACCAAACCGGGAGAAGTAGAACCAAGATTCAAAGCTTGGAAGTCCGAAAATAATATGGTGATATCTTGGCTCATCAACTCTATGACAAATGAAATACGTGAGAATTTTCTTCTTTATGACTCCGCACAACAGATTTGGGTGGCTGCTAGGGAAGACCTACTCACATATTGAGAATACCTTTGAATTATTTGAGATAGAGACCATGCTTGATGATCTAAAGCAAGGAGATTCTCATGTTACATAATATTTTAACTCCCTAAACAAGTATTGGCTTCAATTGGATAAGTATGATACTATCCAATGGAAGTGTACAGATGATTCAGAAAGGTATAAGCAGATTGTGTAAAAGAAGAGACTATACAAATTTCTCATAGGTTTGAACAAAAACCTAGATGGAGTAAGAGGGAGAATCCTTGATACGAAGCCTCTGCCAAGTCTTAGAGAAGCGTTTGCAGAAGTTCAAAGGGAGGAAAGCCGGATGAAAGTCATGTTGAAGCCTACAAACCCAACCTTGGAGCAATTAGCTTTAATCACTCGAGGAAGCCATCAAACTTCAGCTAAACAAAAGAAGGGGCGTCCTTGGTGTGACCACTGTCACATGACATGCCACACTAAGGATACTTGCTGGGAAATCCATGGGAAGCCACCTAATTGGAAGTCCGCCCATGAAAGGAAGAGTGGAGGTACCTCAGCCTCCACAGAGGAAACCACAACAACCCCATTACGCAACCAATTCAACAAAGAACAAATAGAATGGCTTCAAAATATGGTTGGCAAGACACATATTTCTCAGTCTCCAATATTGGCATCCGGTTCTATAGCCCATAAAGGTAACAACTTCCATGCCTTGACTGCTAAGAGTAATTTTTCTGTTATATGGGTTGTTGATTTAGGGGTTTCAGATCACATGACTAGAGATACTAATCTACTAACTAGATTTCAACCATGCAAGCAAGATTGAATGGTAAAAATTGTTGATGGTTCACTATCAAAGGTGGTTGGAATAGGTTTAATGGCTATATCTACAAACCTTACCTTAAATTCTATACTCTTGGTGCCAAATCTAGACTGCAACCTATTATCAGTTAGTAAGTTGCCTGCTAATCATGATTGTGTGGTTAAATTCTCACAAAATTAGTATGAATTTTAGGATCGGATTTCGGGGAAGACGATTAGCAGTGTTGAGGCATGTTCGAGACTCTACATCCTTCAAGGGACTACTTCCAGCAATAAGCTTGCTCATTTCAGCAATGGTTCCCCATTAAACCCTCTATTTGTCTCTCTAATTTTCATTTTAACAATAATAGTGCAATCATGTTATGGCACTATAGATTAGGACATCCTAATTTTGTTTACCTTCGAAAATTGTTTCCCTCATTATTTGAGAATCAAGACCCACATATGTTGCAATGTGAAATCTATCAATTCTCTAAACATATTCAAAACACTTATCCCAGTCAGACCTATAGTTCATCAGTCCATCTTACCCTTTTTCTTTGATTCATAGTGATGTGTGGGGGCCTTCGAGGGTTAAAAACATTACAGGAGCTCGTTGGTTCATGTCCTTTACTGATGATCATACTCACCTCATTTAGGTGTTTCTTATGAAAGATAAATCTGAAACTGATCCTATTTTCCAAACATTTCATTCAATGGTACAACATCAATTTAATGCCAAAATTCAAATCCTAAGGACCGATAATGGCAAAGAATACTTCAATTATATTCTTAATCATTATCTCTCCCAACAAGGCATTATACATCAAAACTCATGTGTCGATACCCCCCAACAAAATGGGGTTGCTGAACGGAAGAACCGACACCTATTAGAAGTGGTAAGATCCTTATTGTTTTCTACTAATGTTCCAAAACATTTTTGGGGTGAGGCTATCCTTATGGCCACATACCTTATAAATAGAATGCCCTCACGCATCCTAAAGCATCAAACTCCTAGTCAACTTCTCCTCACATCCTTTCCTCACACTCGGATTCGTTCACAAATTCCTCTAAAAATTTTTTATGGTTGTGCATTTGTTCATGTTCACAACCACCTTAGAAGTAAGCTTGATCGCAAGTCCATCAAATGCATCTTCCTAGGCTACTCTTCTCATCAAAAAGGTTACAAATGCTACTCTCTCGAGCTTCAGAAATTCTTCACCTCTATAGATATAACCTTTTTCTGAACATCATCCATATTATCCCAAATCCGATATTCAGGGGGAGACTACTCAAAACAATCAAAATAACACTTCAGAATACCAGTTTTGAGATATTCTCTCTCCCTACTCATAACCAGCTCCTTGTTGGTAACCAACAGCCTAAGGAACCACATTTGTCAGATCTTAGAAGATCTAACTAGACCAGAATTCTCTAGAATTCTGTGAAAAATTCGGGAGAATTAGAGAAATAGAGAGAGAGGAGAAGAAAAACAGAGAGAGAGAGAAGGGGGGGGAAATTGAGAGGGAAATGAGAGAATGAATTCAATTCAATATCTGGATGATCGATTTACATGTGCTCGGGTCCTTTATATAGGATCCCGCCATTACATTCCCACTAGCCTTTTATTTACATAGTTACCCTCTTCTAGAATTAGCTAGTTGCTTCCCTTAACAGCCACACAGGTATACTCCCCTTTTACACGATATCTCTACTTCTACTTATTAAGACCATGACAATTTGCCCCCAACTTGGGATCATTCTTGTCCCCAAGAATGTTAAAAAGGCTGGCTGCTTGAGGGAATTACCGTAGCAGGTCAGATAAAATTCCCATTTGCTGTTTTCCAGGGCAAGATTCAACTACTTCACCAACACCTATATGATAGGGGCCCCGTGCTTGTACGAAACTCATCTGTCTAGGATAGAGCCAGGCACTGCCATGACATTGGTGTCGATAGAGAGCTGTGGCAAGTTGGAGGATGTCTATTGTGTTTCCACTGATCTCTTGAGCAAAGAGACGTGGAAAACTAGGTGAATTCAGGATCCGTCATGGAGCTGTAGTCAATATGCTACATTCCTCACCTTGGCTTCAATCACATAGGGTCCATAGTACCTGGGGCTAAGTTTGGTCACCTGACCCTTTGTAATGGCTTTAAGGTGGGCTGGCCTAAACTTGAGGTAGACGTTGTCCCCCACGTTGAACTCCCTTTCGCTCCTCTTCTTATCAACGTACTGTTTTATCTGATTTTGCGCCACTGCCAGCTCTTCTTTGAGCTATTACAAAACCCTCTGTCTCTTTTCTAGGTAGGCCTCCACAATGGCCACTGAGGTGTGCTCCCCTACTGCTGGGAGTAGTGGAGGCCGATATCCAAATAGTGCTTCGAAGGGGGTTCTTTTGATAGATGCATGGTGGCTGGTATTGTACCACCATTGTGCCAGGGAGATCCACTTGTGCCACCCCTTAGGATGCAAGAAGCATCACCTCAGGTAGCCTTCCACACACTGATTAACCCTCTCCGTCTGGCCATCCATTTGAGGATGGTAAGCTGTAGACATTTTAAGCTTCACTCCTACAGATTTCATCAGCTCCTGCCAGAACAAGCTTGTAAAAATCTTGTCCCTATCTGAAATTATCGATCCGGGAATCCCATGTAGTTTCATCACCTAATCCAGGAAAGCTCTAACTACTTCCCGGGCGGAGTAGGGATGGGTTAGGCCAATGAAGTGTGCATACTTAGTGAATCGATCCACCACCACTAAGATGCAGTTCCTCCCTTTTGACTTTGGAGTCCCTCGATAAAATCCATACTTATGCTCTCCCGAGCTTGTGCAGGTATGGGTAAGAGCTGTAACAAGCCTGGTTGTGCCATGGTTTCATATTTGCATCTGCTACACACATCACACGCCATCACATACTCCGTCACATATCGTTTGAGGTGAGGCCAATAAAAAATTTGCTTCACCTTATGATATGTATTTTGAATTCCCGATTGCCTACCCACAAGGAGACTCATGAAGGGAACTCAGTACTTCTTTCTTAGCTCCTCATTCTCACCAATTATGACCCTTCCTTTGTACCTCAATATTCCCTGCAGTGTATACCCCAGCTTCCTGTCGAGGCTTAAAATCAACTGCTCCCATAACTCTTTCAGTTTATCGTCTCCTTCATAGCTCGCCTCGACTTCCCAGTACCATTCTAGAGTGACCACAATAAGAGTGACTGCTTCTCCCTCTTCTGGGCATCTAGAAAAGGCATCAGCGACTACATTTTCTCTTCCCTTCTTGTATTGTATGCTATAGTCGAGACCCATAAGATTAGACATTCCCTTCCTTTGGAGGTGGGTATGTAGCTTCTGTTGTAATAGGAATTTAAGACTTTCGTGGTCAGTTCTAATGATGAATTGGCCTCCTTCCAAGTAATATCGCCACCTTTCAACGGCTATTATCATAGCCAAGAGCTCCTTTTCATATATACTTAGGCCCAAATGCCTAGGGGACAAGCCTTGACTAAGATAAGCCAACAGTCTTCCTTCTTGCATTAGCACTGCTCCCACTCCCGTACTACATGCATCAATCTCCAGTATAAATGGCTTATTGAAATCTGGTAGCTCGAGCACTGGGGCCTTGCTCATAGCTTCCTTTAATTCTTCAAATGCCTTTTCTGTCTCTTGTCCCCAATGAAATCCCTCCTTTTATAATTACTCTGTTAAGGGTCGACTAATAACACCATAATTTCTTACAAATCGCCTATAGTACCATGTCAAACCTAGAAAACCCCTTAAGGCTTTAATGTTGGTAGGACTTGGCCAAGCCGCCATAGCAGCCACTTTCCTTGGGTCGATACTCACCCCTTCTCCCAATATAACATGCCCTAAATACTCCACTTGCTTCTGACCGAATGCACATTTAGACCTCTTAATATACAATAGGTTGTTTCTGAGAACCTAAAATGTAGTCCTTAGGTGTTTCAAGTGTTGGTTGAAAGTTAGGCTGTATATTAAGATGTCATTGAAGAAAACCAAAATAAAGTGGCATAAGTATGGTTCAAAAACTTGATTCATAAGTGATCAAAAGGTGGTTGGAGCATTGTTGAGCCCAAGAGGCATCACCAAGAACTCATAACGGCCATGATGGGTTCTAAAGGCTGTTTTGTGGATATCATCAGCATGCATGCGAATTTGATGATAGCCTGATCGAAGATTTAACTTGGAAAAATGGTGGCATCCTTTAGTTCATCGAGTAGGTCTTCGATTATGGGAATGGGAAATTTGTCCTTTATGGTTAAGGCATTAAGCTGTCGATAGTCTATTCAAAAATGCCACGTTCTATCTTTTTTCTTTACAAGGAGGACAAGGAAAGCATATGGGCTTTGGCTAGGACGAATAAAGGATTGTTGAAGCATGTCCTTGACCATTCTTTCAATCTCGATTTTCTGGTGTGGGTGGTATCTATAAGATCTGATATTAATGGGCTTAGAGTTGGGTTTAAGGTTAATTGAGTGGTCAAAGGCTCGTTTGGGAGGTAAGGAGTTAGGTTCTACAAATAGGTCCTCATACTTAGCCAAAAGCATATTAAGTTGGTGTAAGAATGATACCTCTTATTTGTTTGAATCTGCAGTGTGGGTGGCCACTTTCAACTCCTCTTCCTGATCCTTACCATCTACTATCTCTTCTAATGCCTGTATGGAGAATGGTTGGGCTACTTGAGCCCATTTACTTCAGAGCAATCTCTGAAATTTTCTTCCTGTGATCATCTTGCATGTACCAATCTCTCTACTACCGGTAAGGGTCAGCTTCCTTCCCTCCTTTTCAAATGTTACTTCCATCCGATTGAAATCAAAGTTGATCGGCCTCACTTGTTTCATCCAATCCACCTCGAGTACTACATCGCAACCCCCTAGCTTAAGTAGCCTCAATTCAGTCTCAAACCACTCCCCTTGCATCTCCCAACAAAATCCAGTGCAAGCTGATTTGCTTAGCACTTTGTCGCCATTAGCAACTGTCACAGACAATGGCTGGGTCCCTGTCATATTGCATTGAAGCCTCTTGGCAGTACCCTTGTCCAAGAAACTGTGGGTACTCCCACTATCAATCAGGATCATTAGGCTCCCCTCCTGGACCCTTCCTTCCACCTTGATAATTTTATTGTTGGCTAGCCCTTTAAGGGCGTGCAACGATATTTCTCCATTATCATCCCCTGCTACTTTGAACACTTCTTCCACTCCATCTCCTTCTTCTACTACTTCCTCTTCCCCTTCTAGCAAGAGCAGTTGTCACTTGCATTGGTGACCTGGAAAATAATGGTAACCACATCTGAAACATAGTCCTAGTTAGCTCTTCTGATCTGCGAATCTCCCATTTGGTCCTGTGGAGGAAGAAACAAGTGTTGTAACCGCCATATTTCTCTGCCCCGGATTCACTCTTACCATCTCCCTATTGTACCCCTTCACCATCGGTCCGACCGGCCCTACACCGACTCCCCTACTCTGCTGCCTCTGCTTTTTCATGAGGGCCTCTATCAAAACCTCCTGTAGTTTAGCATCTTCCGCTGCCTGTTCCACTGTTGCAGGTCGTAACATCTTGACCATAGGTCTAAGCTCCTCACTTAACCCACTCATGAAACTAGAGACAAAGTATGCTTCCGAGAGGTGGGGGTTTAGGGTGACCATTATGGATCTGAGCTCCTCGAATCGGGCCTGGTAAGATTACACTCTCCCTTCTTGTCTGAGTTTATTAAATACCTCAACCACGTCCATTCTATTTCTATCTCCAAACCTCTCACACAATTTCTCAGCAAACTCCTCCCACGGACATTCTCCTCTAGCCTACGACCACCTTTAGTACCAGGCGTCCCCTACATCATTAAGGTAGGCAGCCACCAATGCTACCTGTCGCTCTTTTGGAACATTGTGCCAACCAAACACTCGTTCGCACCTTCTCACCCACCACCTAGGATTACTCTCTTTAAACATGGGGATATCTAATTTAGGCATAGGAAACCCCGATTGATTAATTGTAATCGGTCCTTCCCGCCTTAGATCCATTCCCATATCCCTTTCTTCTCTCGGAGCCATCTCCCTTTCAGAGAGTCCGGCATTCCCATTCCTCACTCCCTGCCCAGTGAGCACCGATTCAGTTCTTTTTATAGGGGGAAATTAGGTGACAAACTTACCCGATTTTGACACGTAAACATCACCATGAAATTCTGCAGTTGGTCTTTGATCTAAGCTTTAATTTCATCCCTGATTCCATCCAATCTTCTCTCCAAACCTCCTAACGATGCGTCCATCTTCCAATCCATTGCCACAATCACGTCGTGATTGCAATTGGATCCAATTTCCAGCAGCTTGACCCAAGCTTGCAAGCCGGTCACCATCAAATGAAATTGGTGCACCTGCGACTCCAAGTTTTTCATTCGAGTTCCCTTTGCCATTGTTGTTATTGCCTTCCCTTGGCCCGGATTTGCTCTTATACCAAATTGTCAGATCTTACCAGAATTCTCTAGAATTCTGTGAAGAATTCAGGAGAATTAGAGAAATAAAGAGAGAGAAGAAGAAAAACAGAGAGAGAGAGAGAGGGGGAAATGAGAGAATGAATTCAATTCAATATCTGAATAATCGATTTACATGTGCTCGGGTCCTTTATATAGGATCCCGCTATTGCATTCCCACTAGCCTTTTATTTACATAGTTACCCTCTTCTAGAATTAGCTAGTTGCTTCCCTTTACTACCGCACATGTATACTCCCCTCTTACACGATATCTCTACTTCTACTTATTAAGACCATGACAACATTCTAATTCCAAAATCAACCATTCTCCTTCTCCTAGCAAGGAATTTCAAGTTTATTCTCGGAAACAGTTTAAACATAAGGAAAGTGAGGACCAAACATGCCCTAGAACTAATCGAGAAGCTAACCCAAATTCAAATCTAGTGATAATAAGGGGAAGGAATACAACTACTGTTGAGGATTCTAATACTACTTCTATTGATGATGAGGATTTGCATTGGCCCATTACCTTAAGAAAGAGAGTAAGATCATGCACACAACATCTTATACAGAACTATATCTCATACAAGGGCCTCTTGCCCAAATTCAGCACATTTGTTTTAAATGTGGATATGAAGTGCAGGTTCCCAACACTATTCAAGAGGCTTTTCAA
The DNA here is from genome assembly GCA_036245055.1 of Diospyros kaki. Taxonomy (NCBI): domain Eukaryota; kingdom Viridiplantae; phylum Streptophyta; class Magnoliopsida; order Ericales; family Ebenaceae; genus Diospyros; species Diospyros kaki. Next base: position 23,968,318 of record BSEG01000012.1, read on the forward strand.
CATCCTAAATAGAGGGAGGTTGTCCTTGAGGAAATCAAAGCTTTGGGAAAAAATGAGACATGGGATGTGATGACCCAAAAATTTCCTCAATTTTTAATTACAATCAGGTAAGATCCCAAATACATGGGTTGGAGTTTTGCCCCAAAATAGTACTATAACGGAAGCAAAATGAACATGGAACAACCACTCAAGGGTTTAATCATACATGACAACACAAAAACCAATCAAATCCGACAAACCACGATATCTGCCCCTGATCACTATTCGCATTTCACGAATCTTTTAGTCCGGATTGCCCTGTACACACAGCTATCTACGACCGACATGCCCAACGGGCTAGTCACAGCATCAGCTTCCACACTTGGAATGATGGAAAAACAAGATGAGCCACAAGGCTCAGCAAGCATAACCAATGAATATAGGTAAGACTAGGGTATAAACCATCCACACTGGAGTACATCCCACTAAATGCAAGTAAGACAATCAAAAACCAGAAATAACCATACCCGACATATGCCTCGCTCGACAAAGATAAACCAAAAATAAACCACAATCGAAGTACACCTCGCAACATAACAATAACAATATTGGGAATACATCCCTCACCCAGAATACAGCCGCACAAAGTGCAATGCAGCATATGAATATACCATGTCATATCGTGCAATAGAGAATCCAGTACTCCGCATAAATATAACAATGCACATAAGAGTCCTTGGGACCCAAATAGGAAATGCACATCCTGGCACCCAAGTCCCGGCATACAAACCTACCACAGCCATGAACTGGCTGGCATAAAGCCCATGAGCCCGAGGCTCCCACAACACGATCCACATGAGCCTAAGGCTCCCATCACAATCACATACCGGAATTCTCGAGTCATAGCTATCTAGAACCCAGCTTCCACTCATAGCTATCGAGGGTCAACTCCATACCACAATCAATATCGAACAGTAACTGTGCAATGCAACAGATAATAAATCCAATGGCTTTTGTAGTATTAACGTGATGACAAAGCCCCCCATAAACCAAGCATCATGCCACACTACGCCCACATAAGAACCCACACAGGCAAAATGCTATAAATGCACATGCTCACCTACCATACCCAAGTCGGCACTCAACAGGCCAACCGAGTTATGCCAATGCGCACACTTCCCCATACATACAAAGCTTAACCCCTAATAAATGTAAACTCAATCCCATGCACTGTAATGTCATGCACTATGCCATATAGTGGTAGAGCCAGTCGACAGTAACCAAGTATCGATCGACAATCCGCGACTAGGAACAACCAGTCGACAGCCACCCTCGGCCCGAAGACGGTTCGCCCCAATGTCATCAAACGGTCAACACGTTACCTCACCGGACGACAGCTCACGCCGCCTGTTATTACCACTCACACCTATAGGAACCCATAACCACATCATGATACGTGCACATCATGGGTGGGTGTCCGGTGGTACCAGCTTGCCCGACCCGTCTATAGTCTATCGTAACAGCTGATAACTGGCGCCCCATACATCCAGCCATTGACTGTCACGACCTAACGATCGACAGTCAATAGTTTGTACCCCACACCCTATAACTCATATAGACATCTCTCGAGACTCCCGGTTACAACAACTCACTCCGAAGGGCACCCATGACCATAATCGACTCACTAAGAACCTAGCCCAAACCAGATCCGGCATCATTCCCAAGGAAGTAGAGCAATACAATACCCCGTAAGCTCTTATCAAATTAAACCCCGGAAGTCTCCTATTTAATTTAATTAAATTAGTCTATACAACAAATACTCACAACGCACATAAATAATTTCTAAAACCAAATCAAGCTAAAGAAGGAAACGAAATCCATAAATCGAAGGAGATTCACAAAGAGAGTAAGGAGCTTGCCTTTAACCAGGAGATTTCAAGGTTTTTATACCCACACGTCGCTAAATTGATACGCACTGCAAAATAACATCATCTCCCAAAATTATTAAAATCATACCCAAAATTAAATTCTAACCGTACGAACTTGTTCACATAATTTACTCAACTTACCTGCATACTTAGACTTAAATTAAACTGAATTTATCCGTGATTTCTACCAAAATTTCCCCTCATTTTCAGCTTCCGTGCGCTACTTGTTCTTCTCCCCGATTTTCCTTTTCTGTATAACCATTTACTGCCCAAACACATGCTGTAAAACAGCAATTTAAAAGCAAAAAGGAGGCAGCTCAGTGAGCGCCATGTGGCAGCTAAGTGCTGCCCACCGCCTCACATGAAACGGAACCGTTTTGGACGCCTCTTTGCTAGAAAATCAGCAAAATCCTCCCAGCTCCGCGCACATCACCCGCGATTCGATCCCGCGTCCAGCCCATGGGTCTCTCGCGGGCGTGCCACCTGCGCCAGCCGCTCCTTCAATCTATATACACCCCTTATTAAATTTAAAGTAATCTTCTGCAACTTCCAGAATTTACCTTTAAACCCCATGACTTACCAAAATTACCACATACACCCCTCTTATTAATATTCCTTATACCCCAAATTCCCAATAATTAATTACCCATTTCTTTTAATACAAAATAATTTAATGTTTTCTTTAAACACACAAATATTCGATAATCATCTTAAGTACAATAATTATTAGCCGCTCTCGATTTAAATTAATAATTATTAATTATTCCCGAATTACCGGGATGTTACATGGGATATCATTGATTTACCTCCCAGAAAGAATTTTGTGGACTGCAAATAGGTTTTTATAATAAAATACAGGGAGGATAGAAGGATTGACAGGTTTAAAGCCAAACTAGTGGCAAAGGAATTCACCCAATCCTATGGTATCGATTATCAAGAAACATTTGCCTATGTGACAAAGCTAAATACCATCAGAGTGTTGTTGTCCCTAACAACAAATTTGGATTGGCCTTTGCACCAATTAGATGTAAAGAATGCATTCTTAAATGGAGATCTAGAAGATGAAATCTACATAGAAATTCCCCATGGATTTCAAACTAAGCTTACAAGAAACAAAATATGCAAGCTAAGGAGATCACTCTATGGACTTAAACAATCCCGAGAGCTTGGTTTGAGAGATTTACAAGAGCAGTCAAGAAGCATGGATACAATCAATGCCAAGCAAACCACACCTTATTCATCAAGCACTCCTTGGAAGATAAAATATCTATTCTTATTGTATATGTGGATGATATCATTGTTACGGAAAATGATATTATTGAAATCAAAAATCTCAAAGAAGTACTTGCAAGGGAATTTGAGATTAAGGATCTCGAAAGTCTAAGATACTTCTTAGGCATGGAAGTTGCAAGGTCCAAAAAAGGGATTTCAGTCTCCCAAAGAAAGTATATCCTAGATCTCTTAAATGAGACAAGGATGTTGGGTTGCAAACCAGTAGATACTCCTGTGGAATCTACAACAAAATTAGACAATGGCAAAGAAAGCATGCCAATTGACAAAAAGAGATAGCAAAGGTTGGTGGGAAAGCTCATTTACTTGTCACATACTAGACCGGATATAGGCTTTTTTGTGAGCATTGTAAGTCAATTCATTAATGATCCCAAAGAAGAGCATTTAAAAGCAGTTTCTTGCATCCTAAGGTACTTAAAATTAACCCCAGGCAAGGGATTAATGTTCAAGAAAAAGGCAGATTGAGGGATAAAAATCTATAGTGATGCTAATTGGACTGGGTCAATCCTAGATAGAAGATCAACCTCTGGATATTGTTCTTTTGTATGGAGAAATGTAGTTACTTGGCACAGCAAGAAACAATTTGTTATCTCTAGAAGCAATGCGGAAGCTGAGCTTAGAGCTATGGCTCAAGGATTTTGTTAAGGAATATGGCTAAGAAGGCTACTTCAAGAACTACAAATACCTATGACCGAGTCAGTACAAGTATTGTTTGATAACCAATCGACTATTAGTATTGCAAAAAATCTAGTTTATCGTGGCCGAACAAAACATGTGGAGATTGATAGGCATTTCATCAAAGAGAAGATGGAAGAAGGGGCATTCAAGTTAAGCTACACTCCTACTAACAGTCAAGTAGCTGGCATTCTCACTAAGGCTCTACCAAGAAGAATATTTGATGAGTTAAGATGCAAGCTTGGCCTAAATAACATATTCATCCTAGCTTGAGGGGGAGTGTGGAATTAAGAGATCGGGAGGCCAGCAGGCCCAGACTGGTGCAAGAAAAGGATCTGAAATCTTAGGGAAGTTAGAGATAAAGGATAATTCAGTTTATGTAATTCAGTTTAAATTATATTCTTAAAATTTAGAGATAGTTAGTTTGTATTTTAAATAAACTTAGATATCTTGTAAATAGAGTAGACTTCTATAGGAGGTAGATGTCTTGTACTCATATGTATATACATACATCCCATGCACAAATGAAGTAGTAGAGAATTTCTTTTCTCCTAAATATTTTCTACATACTATTAGGTTGTTAAACCCTTATTAATGCAAATCCCGAAAGCTTTCTTTAGGACTTCTAGAGGTTTGAGGGAAGGGATTCTCTTTTCCCTTTCATGTTTATCTTAGTCAAAGAAACCTTTAGCCATATCTTAGCATGCTTAGAAGAATAAGGGCTCTAGGGTTTTGAGGTTGGAAGTATGGGGGGTACAAACTAAAAGATTTCTGACCTCTTTTTTTTTTTTCAAATAATAATCTACTTTTTGTGTGATTTCGGGAATGGATTTAACAGTTTTGTTTACTTTGTTTTTGAGGATATTTTCAGGTCTTAATGTGAATCTTGTCAAGAGTGAGAACATTGTAGTTGGGGAGGTGGAAGGGCTTTCAGGATTACCCTCTAACCTACGATGTAAGGTAGGTTACCTACCCTATACTTATTTATGTTTGTCGTCAGGGTAGAACTTCAAGTTGAAGGATATCTAAAGTGGGGTTGGCAAAAAGTTTGAGGAAAAAAATTAACCTCACAGAAGCCTAATCAAACCTTAATATCAGAATAGTGAATCTAGTAATGATTAAATGGGTTAGGTCCATTTAACCTTTTTTTTTTTTTCCTCTTGTTTGTTGATTTTGAATTTTTTGCAAGGGACTTGATTGGCATAATGGGAAGTATCACAAAGGGACTAAACTTACCTAGTTAACTAATCAAGAGTGGTCTGTCAAGTCTTACAACCTTTACTCTATCTTTGTTCTTGGCTCTCATCTCTGAAGTCAAAAAGTTAAAGAGACTGGCAAGGGAAATTTTGTGTGGGGGTATGAGTAGTGATCTTAACTTCCATCTTGTTACGTGGGGGCAGGTATATATCCCTATGAGTAAAGGCCAATTACGGATTAGATACTAAGGTTGTTTGGAAACACTTTTTTGGGTGAGTGCTGTTGGAGGTTTCTGTTAGAACTATAAAGACTTCAAAGCAGAGCAGTAGTGTACAGATATGAGTGAAAGTGGGGTTGGGCACTTGTAGAGTTCTTTCCCTTAAGGGGTTGATTTATGGAGGACTATTATGAGAGTTTGTGGTCAGTTCAGACAGTTTAATAGGGGTGCTTTTAGTAGGATCTGTGGTGCTTTCATGGGCCTAGGCATGCTTGCTATCACCCCTAGTGGAGTGGTCTAGTCCACATGATTTAGGTGGCTTTTCATGGAAAAAAAAAATTGACTCATCACCAGCTTTTCTTAATTGGTTTTGTGAGAAGTTAAAAGTAGAACTCTAACCTGAAAAGCTAGCTTAATAGGTGGAGGGATCCTCCTCCTTATATATAACCCAGGTCTCCCTTGTGGAGGCGATATGGGATTCTCAACACTCCCCCCCACCCCGAAGCTTCTCCAGTAACTGATACATGCTCAGGTGATCGGGCAAGATACTGGTCCATGACCACGACAGCCAAGGGTTAGTTCTGATACCATGTGAGAAGTTAGAGGTAGAACTTCAACCTGAAAAGCTAGCTTAATAGGTGGAGGGATCCTCCTCCTTATATATAGCCTAGATCTCCCTTGTGGAGGCGATGTGCGATTCTCAACAAGTTTCAATTCAGTCCTAGCATAGATGGTTATGGAGCCCAACAGCACAGCACCATCACTGTTTGCACTTATGGCCCGTCGTGAGGGCTTTTCGAACTTCCATTGGAAAGCCACATGGAAAACAAGCCTCCCAAACGGAGTTTCCTTCTTTGTGTAAGGAGCTGCTCTCGGAATCATATTTATTATTTATAATGTGACGAGGCATGAGCAGGTATTGTTCGATTGTTGCTGCCTGTGTAGCAGCAGTAGTGAGTAAGTGGACCATGTACTCCATTGCCAGGTTTCTTGGAAGGTTTGAAGTTTTATGTTTTCCAACTTGGGAATACAATGGAAATGTTAGCTCAATGGTGGAGTCAATGGGATCTTGGAGGAGGAGTTGCTAGCCCATGACAGAGAGGTCCATGGATGGCTATTCCTATGTCCATTTAGTTTATTTGATGAGAAAGAAACAAGAGAACCTTTGACACTGGAGATTTTAGTTTAGCCTTTTGTTTTTCATATTTGACGAGCAACTTAATTTCTACTTTATATTCTGGCTGAGAATGGACACTCCTTTTTGTTTGTCCTCCATTGTATAGTTTCTCAAAGACATTGTGCTTCTTAATTTAACAGAAAAACATAAGATTCACGCCCCTCAACAGAACTCTTTTTGTAAATCAATTTACCATCATTGATATTATGCAATGCCAGCAAAATATGCATCCTTCAGATTGAACTTTTGCAGGACAATTCATGCTACAGTAACTTGTTTCCAAAACACAACACCTATGTGCATATACCAAGAACATAACCTGATACATAGTCGTAAACTCATAAATAAACTACTTTTAAAGTCACATTTTCAGAAATGGATGAACAACAATAAGAGGACAAAGAAGATATATAATCAAATAGGAAAGTTAATTTTTGCAATTACAGTTCAAGGAATCCATGAAGAAACTCCTGGGAGCCTTATACCACCTACACTAGTTTGCATCCAGAAGCATTTAATTTTACTTAAAATAAATAGTATATACAAGTACTCACCATGACTGTCAGGAAGCTCCCCCTCTTCTATTTCATCAAGGTCACTCCTCTCTTGTGTAATGCAATCATATGCAGGCAATTTAGTGTTATTTTCTGAAACAGCTCCTTCTGACAATTGACATTGCAAGAGGTTGACAACTTTACTCAAGTATGATTCTTGAAACTTGACGTCAAGCTGGTAGGTCGCCCTCTCATCATTTTGTAAAGCTGTCAAAAAAGCATGAGCAACCTGCAAAATAAATGAGGCTCAGAAAATCAATCTACTAACAACTGTCTAGTTGATCAAGACATTTTTGGAATATGCTGCACCTTGTATGCACACCACTGTCCTAGTTCACCAAGTGCGTAGTTAATAGCCCTCAACTTCTGGATTAGATTAGCAGCACCGTCACTTTCTGTTCTTTCAGACACACCATAAACTTGTCGCAGCTCTTCCTTGCTTCCAGCATCTCTTGCTCCCATAAATTGCCACTTACTCCTTCTAGAACTAGATTGAGCAGCTTCTTCTACTGCCAACTCCATTTGTTTAATTTGTTCATGTAGGGACCACAAACTAGCTGCTTTGTCATACTCCACCACAATTTCTGAGGGCATCGGGACATGCTTCTCCAGCTCCTTACGATCTTTGATTGTACAAACTACAGAGTCCAGTTTACTTTCAAGATTACGAATCTTTATTGCACAATCCACCTGGCTAGAAACACCTGCATTAATCATGAGCAGCAACATGATTGATCAACACATGGAAGTAGCAAAAACACAATGCTATTAGAAATTTAACTAACTTGTCAAAAAGGATATTGAACAATGGAAAACACTACAATAAATTCTTAAAAACAAGCACATTTCAATAATTCCCAGTCTAAAAAGAAAAGTAATGCCAAGAGTTTGGGTGAATACCCTTTAAGTTAACAGGAGATGCTGTCATTCCAAAAACTGATGGCCTTTTCTCCTTAGGTGTTGTGTGATAAAACTCAGACATAACTAGAGAATATGGATGTTTCTTCACAGCATGATGACATTCATCCAGGATAAGTAGATTGATAGCTTCCATCTTTACTATGCTGTGTCTCAGAATGTTCAACAGTATTTGAGCAGTCATCACTAGAACCTGCAGCCAAAGCAAAGAGGTAAGGGAGTTGAGATTAGTAAGTACTCATTCACAAAGCCATAGTTTGCAACTGAATGCAAAAACCTTCAAATTTTTTTTTCTTTTCCCCTTTAACCATAGCAACCTAATTTCCCTTAGATCTGGATGAAACTTAGATCTGGACGAAAACCCCAAGTACTGATTCTGTGAACTAGGCGCTGTTCTGAGCTAGAAACCTACTCTTAGTTCTTACATGGTTGGATTAGCCATAAGATTATTCCATTCTTGGTGAGCTGATTAACAATCAAAAGACAATGGCTGAAGTACTGAGCTTACTGAAAAGAAGAGACATTTTTTAAATTCACTTACAGCTAGAACTCCAAGATTGGTATTGCATTAGCCAAATTTAAAGTAAATCCCTCAAAATAGACCATTCCATAGTAAATTGGCTACTACCATATTATTGCCATATCAAGTCTGTCCACTAGCCCATATTTACCCATTAAGGATGTTTAATTTGAGAGAAGGGATGCATTGAGACAAGAATTAATCCCCAATATTGTACAGTACTAGGACTATTAGTTCTTAGGACTAAATTTATTTGTTAGCAAAAAGTTGGATTAATCCCATTCAATCTCAACTTTTGTCTGTTTAGCGAGATGAGGTGCAAAATCCCTGTTACCCATCAATGAATAATGACATAAAATATAGACAATAAAGTATAAATACTTTAAAAATGTATTATTTCAAATTAAATTCAATGATGATAATCATCAAATTATTATAATGTAATAAGTAATAATGTCATTACGGATATAATTTATCAGATATGTAACAAAATAACTATAATATGTATTATGCATGCATACAAGGCTCAACCAGTAATATATACATGGCTCCAGGAAAGCCAGAGTACGTGATTCTGCTCCATTGGACGACTAATGACAAATTACAGTCTATAAATCTAGATATGAGTGCAACCACATGCAGAAACATTAAGGATACCTGCTTCATTTCAAACTCACGTTGCCACCTCCGAGCATCCCAGAAATCTTGGCCCATTTCACCACAGTAATGGCCTACTTGGTAACCAGTTCGCTCACGAATTACTTCTGCTTGCTGAAATCGTCAAAAGATGCAATGTTAAGCCTATATGTAACATATGATAATGATAAAATAGTGAATCGTATGATAATGACAAAATTGTGAATTGCATGCATAAGCTAAACTGTGTAAAACAAATTTTCTGTTGAAAAATCAGAACACAGCCGAAAATAAATATTTACATATATATTGGTCAGAAAAATGAAGATAAGAAATGAGTTAAAAAATTTCCTTATAATAAAATGTAAAGATCAGTGTTGTGACATTTGTATTAGATTAGATTAAATGTAATCATGTATTTTTTGTATTGCTGCATGATTCATTTCTGTTAGGGTGTTAGAATTAATTTCTCTTCTAGAAGGTTTGTTTCTGGAAGGGGCAGCTGTCCAATTAGGTTAGTTAGGTCAGTTGGTTAGTTAGTTATTTTACTTTATTGTACTCCACACCCCTATAGCTTATAAATAGGGGTCGTGGGATAGTAGTATGAGAGAGTTTTAGTGTGCCTATATCTGAGAAGTATAGCTTCCGGTTTCTGTCTTGTATTTGGGATTGAGTGCGAGAGGTAGAGAGTGGCTGGTTTGTAGCTTGTATTCTCTAGGATCCTTATAGCTTTCAGTATATATGGGCGGGAGGGGATTCAGTTCTCATTGTAATCATCCCATGGATGTGTCAAGATCGTGAATTAGATTGGTGCCTAGCATTCTGGATGTAGGTCATGTTTTCAAGACCAAACTAGGATAATTCTTGTGTGTTCTTGGTGTGTGTATGTCTGTTTGTGTCTCTCCTATATATGTTTCCATTATCGGTGTGTTCTTGAGTTGATAGAGAGCTAGTTGAGTTGAGAGAATCGATAGAGTGTTAGTGCGATTACTCTAACAATCAGTAATTATCTTTTTTTTTTGTCAACATGAACTGATGATTTCAACATTATTTGACTGTGCTCTTACCAGTACTGATAGAAGACGGCAAATTTTGTTTATGTTAACTATTTCATTTTTGTTCAAAAAGTATATTCAATTATTCATATCTAAATTTCCCAACAATAAACATATAAATTAGAAAAATCACATGCAATCATTTAATTAAATCAATAACAATATATCATGAATCTTAATCCCACTAGATGAGCTCAGCTATATGAATTCTAGCTCTCCAATAATCTCTATTCATTGTCACATCTTCTGCAAGGCAATTATATCCCATATTATATTTACGGGTTTTTCACCAAGTTTTTTGGTCCTCTACTTTTGTTACAAATCCTTGATGGAGGACGTTGGAAGCAACCTTTGAAGAAGCAAAAGAAGTGTCTTAAAATTGGTTCAAGGCCCAAGCATTGATTTGGGATGCTTTTTATGAAGAAAAGCCCTCCCAGAAGCTTTGATAGGCTTAAGTCTGATCATTTTACATAAGGTTTCCTAAAGTCTTTTCTGAAAACTCTAATTACGTGCTAGGGCTTTATTTATAGTATTTTCCTAGTCCTATTATTAGTAGTTTTTTATTTTGGTTACTCTCCTAATAGGAAAAATGAAGGATTTCTATTTTGTTTAGTTTCCTAACAGGAAAAAGAAGGATTTCCAATTTGTTTTTCCAATTAGGAGAAAAATCTTAATCCTATTATCCTAGTAGGAATAGGATTACTAGAATTCTATAAATACTATTCTAACCTTTCTTTTGCATTAGTGAATGAACAATTTCAGTTTTCTCGAAGCATTGATGTTTTGTTTGAATTCAGTGATGCAATTCTACCCTGAGGTGTGAAGCCTAGAAGATCTCTTTCTCCTCCCTTCTCTCTCTTTCCCCCACAATCTTTCAATTCCATCTTCTCATAACCCTACCTCCAGCCCAGTTCTCAGCCCCAAATCTCATATTCTGAGCCACATTTCGCCTCCACATTACCCAGCCAAACCTAGCTTTTCTAAAAATTTTCCTAGCCTTCAAACCATAACCAGGCCTTCAATCACTAAGTATTCTCAGAACACCAAACCTGTCCCACATCAATTTGGTATCAGAACCTTGGACTGAAATATGTCAACTTGTACAGAATACCCTTTAAGGGGAAAATTAATCAATTATCAATGCAATGAGATGACGTTCAAGATCATGAAGCAACAACAAGAAAAAGAAGGTGGGGAAATTGATTTAGGTTGGAACAAGAAGAGTTAGATACTGTCATGTCCGTAAGGGTATGGTAGTAATAGATAATTAAAAAAAAAAATTTATTTGTACCTGTTGTTAGTTTGGATTCAACCGGTTGTACTTAGAAGTAACCAGCAGTTGTACCTAAAAGGTAGCAGCCTTCTGTTGTACTTGATTTGAATATTTGGCGGCCCTATTGGCACCAAATCACTGCTATCTGGATCAGTATATATGACTGATCCAGCATAATTCAAGGGCATGAATGAATACATGTGAAATATTTCTGATTTACCCCCTCCAAATTCATTCTCTCTCTCTCTCTCTCTCGATCTTTCCCTCCCTCACTTTTTGTTCTTCTGACTATCCCTACATTTCTGCTAAATTCCCCCCTCATTCTTCCCCAAATTCTCACCAATTGGTGAGAGAACCCTATCAGATCAATGGGATCTGCCAGAAAGGCCACTTCTTTCTGTTATTAGAAGGATACTTGCAGTCCCTAAAATAGAAAAAGAAGATTGGAAGCACACTTCAATTTTTCAAATGCTAGTTTTTTGAGAGATCAAGCTAAGAAGCTTAATATTGATGGAGGCATAGTTATCAAAGGTGTAAGGCGCACTAAGGCGCAAGGGGGTCCTCGAGCGCGAGGCGCATGGTGGGGCGTGCATCAGGCAAAGGCGAGGTTCACAGAGAAAAAAATATAATTTAATAAAATATAGGCAAATTAAAAGAATAAAAAAAATATAATAAATTAACAAGTGTTCATCATCAAATTCAAACATAAACAATTCATAATGAAACAAAAAAATTCAAGAAAATAAACACAACAATAATAACATCCATCATCAATCATCATCAATCATAAGATGATCTTGATTTCATCTAAATTATATTGGTCACTTCCAAAAGTCTTCCTATTCCTCCTTTTCTTCATATTCTTCTTCAAAATCAATATCTTCCTCCTCATTTCTAAGTGTTAAGAGGAGTACTAATCTTTAACTAAGAAGAAGATTATAAAATTTTGATTATAAAAAGAAACTTGAAAATAAAAATGTATAATTTTGAAAAAAAAAAATAAAAACCCAGGAGGAACTAATACCCATAGTTGTAAAAGGCAAAATATTGAAGGAAAAAAAAAAGAAAACAAACGGTGAAAAAAAAAAATCCGACAACATTTCCCCTTAATAATAGTGATAATCTTTAATTTTTAAGAAGAAAAAATCAAAGAGAGAGAGAAAGGGAGGGAGAATCGAGATAGAAGAAAAAAAAGAAAGAGGGGGATGAGATGAGAGCGACAAAGAAAAAACATACCAATTTTGGTGATAGCTGGTCCTTTTCCATCACCAACAAACCAATCATGTCGAAAGAAGAAGTTTAAACTGCTATCTGGTGTAGCGAGAAGGAAGAGAGGCTTTTAGGGCTTTGGGTCTGTCTCCATCAGGTATTTAGGGTTGTGTTTTTTCATGTTTTTTACTTTTTTAAAAAAATATATATATATTAAAGATATGAGAGGTGTGCCTCCTACGCGCCTCTCGCCTCTGCTAAGGCGCGTCCCTCAACAGATAGGTGCATGCCTCTTTAAGGCCACCTTGCCTTGGGGGGTCTAAGGCGCAGGGGCTGGCGCCCCTTGTGCCTAAGATGCGCCTTTCACAACTATAGATGGAGGACGTTGTATAATGTTGTTTCAACATCCACTATTGAACACCTCAAACTTCAGGTTGAATCCCATCCTGAACCATACAAAGTTGATAGGATTGACAGCAGTACAATTCTGGTAACTCAAAGATGCCTTCTTACCTTTTCTATTGGTAATTATAAGGTTTCTATATGGAGTGATGTGATCCCTATGAAAGTTACCCCACATACTTCTTGGTTGATCATGGCTATATGATCGGGATGTGCACCATTTGGTAGAAAGAACACTTGCACATTCACTTGTACTGAAAAAACCATAATTTTGAAGCCTATGACCACAACTGACATGGGAAAATTCAAAGCACCAACCCCTAAACCTGCTGGAAAGGACAACTTATGGGATCATTGGAACAAGCAATGGGATCATTGGAACAAGCAAAGGGGCAAAGGAACCTTTGATGCTGATACCATTAATGTACCAGTTGCATATTAAACAGCTGAGAAGCAGCAGATGAAAAAGTAGGTAAAAATTTTGAGGAAGTTTCTAAACTTGCAGACAAAAGGCCAATCCGTGGAATCACTGCAATAGATGAAGAGAACAAAGAAATTTCTAGTGATCACATAACTAATATGGAAAGTCTCACAAATAATGAGAAAAATCATACAGTTCTACAACCAGCATCTGAAGGACATGTTGCAGAAGACTTGAACTTGAAAGAACAAGTTGTGACGTTCCTAGGGTTTTCCATGGATGTAGAATGGAATTATGGAAGAATTAGGGAGTTAAAGAATAGAAAGGGAGGGAGAAAACAGGAGGGAGAATTCAGAAGAATGGAGTGAGAATTAGGAGAATTAAGAGAGAGAAAAAGAATTCAAATTCATCCATAAGCTGTCATTCTCTACTTATAGGCTGTTACATCCTTTCAGTTAGTAACTAACTGAAGGTACAATATTACAACAGCCTAAGGTACAATCAAAAAAATACATGCAATGGTACAATTACTCCTATGCCCTTGGGGTCATGACAAATTCCCCCTCCCCCCAAAAGAGGTTTCTTGTCCCCAAGAAACTTATTACAATTGTGCCTTCTTCGTCACCCAATTCCCGCTAGTTCTTCTTCTTCATTTTTGTCCTCTGCTCCTTCCATGTTCAATGACTGTCTTTGACATCGATGGTCGGGAGTGAATTTATCTCCACACTTATAACATAATCCTAACTTCCTTCTCTGCTCCATGGTAGATGATTTAACTGCATTAGGGTTTGGATCAACCTTAGAATTCACATTTACTTTATTCCCTTCCAATGGTTGATAGAACGAAGACTGAATTTATGTTGCAATCATGTATTGAAAATTGCTTTCAATGTAAGCTCCTATAGCTTTGCCTTCCCAGCAGCCTGCTTAACAGTAGCAGGCTGCATCGTTTTTACAATTGGCCTTAGTTCATCCTTAAGGCCGCTAATGAAGCTGGAAACAAAATATTACTCTGTTAAAACAGGCTGGGAATTCAACATTAGAGATCTTAGTTCTTCAAACCAAATCTGATACTCCATCATAGATCCGTCTTACTGAAGCTAGTTAAATTCTTCAACCATGTCGGTCATTGTTGTCACAACCCTAGGGTTTGGCTAGGTTTTAGAAAGGAATTTGGAAGAATTAGGGAGAAAAATAAAGAAGATTTGGAGGGAGAAACAGAACTGAACAGAGATAATTGAGGGAGAAGAGAAGAAGGAACGAGAGAGAGTTAGGAGAATTAGGAGAGAGAACAGAATTACAATTCATTCATTAACATAACATCCATCCTCCTACAAGTAGCCTTTTATAGGCATCACCTAACAACTAATCTAAAGCATATTCTAGAATAACAGCTCCCCTATGCAGCTAACCGAATTACAAAATATCTCCTAACAACAATTGTAACTCAATTATAACTTTGCCCCCGTAATACTCCTAGGGTCGTGACAATTCCCCTTCCTTGAAAGTTTCTTGTTTCCAAGAAACTTATTACAATCGAGTCGTTGTTTCTTCATCCAATGTCCATCTTCACCCACTGGTTCCTTCTTCGCCTTTTCTTGTTCTTATCTCGTATTGCCCTTTTCTTTTGCTTTCTCTTTTCTTTTTCCTCAACAATAACATACTCTGACTTGTTGCAACACCAAGTTCAGCTATCCACCTCTTCCTTATTGTCATTGAAAATGGTTTCAAATGAACTGTCAATCCTACAACCCTATCATTTCCAATCATATAAAGAAATTCAAACTTCTCTGCAGGCAAAAATCTAATGTGACACTGCAGTTCTCCCCGCTTCACAACCTCTTGTCCTTCCTCATCTTTAGTAGAGACCTCCTCAAGTGGAGAGACTTTTACTTTCTGATTACTGGAGTACACCAAAGGCACACTTTCAGCAGATTTTTCTTCCAGTAGAACCTCAATCTCTCATTCAGCAATTCCCTTTTCTTTCTTGTGATTCTGAATTGCCTGATTCAATTCAGGTTGTTCCTGATTCTTTGCAGCTACCACTCCCATTCTTAGGACCTCATCAGCCTCATACTTCTCATCAGCTGCGTGAGCACTATCTTCCTCTTCTTCTTCTTCCTCCAGATCACCCCAATGTGGTCTTATCAATTGGTTCTTCCTCATAGTTGGGCTGATCTTGTTGCAGAACCCCAAAAACATCACCATGGAGCGGACAACCATACCCATCAAAAGGGGGAATAAGAGCATTCAACCCAGGAATTTTCAAATGCGGATAAGAAGGGGGTGGACCATATCTCTGCATGTTGATAAGCCATAGGGGAGGAGCACCTTCAGGCATCCCAACATGTGACAGCATCCCACACTTCATTTCCCTTAGCTTTACCTATAACCCTTTTCCTTCAAAATACATATCACCGTGTGCTGTCAGCTTAGGCTTAGTTAGATATTTGAAAAATGCATCATAGAGAACTTGATAATCAATATCCATCTTTCCCATCTTTGGCTGCATCTTGTTTTTGTTTGAGTTTCTTACTATCCTCCCTTTCAATATGAGCCTGTCTGATTTTCTCAATGCCTCGTTTCCCCTGATATTCCTCCATCATTCCCTTCTGTTTCAGCTTATTGAATTCCTCAATGACATCCGCCCTCGTCTTCTCCCCAAACCAGTTGGAGAGACCATTTACGAATTCCGGCCAGCTCCATTCCCCCCTTCCTAGGCTCCAATTCTACAACATCATCCAAATAAGTTGCAATCATGTTCACTTTCTCCCTTTCAGCTACTCGGTATTGATAGAACACCCGTTCACACCGCCAAATCCATCACCAAGGTCTATCTCTTTCAAACGGTGAATATCCATTCGTGGCCCTGGAGGATTAGAGCGGTTGCCTTCAATTCCTCGGGTCAGATTGTCTTCTTCCACCTCCACCCTATCCCCTACTTCCATATGATCGTTAGGCCTCTGCCTCGCCTTTAGCGTTGTTAGGATTGGCACTGATGAAGCCCGAGGAGGAAAGGCCATCGAGAGGCTGGCATTAGGCTGTCGAGCAAACATGATCAAGGCTGAACTCACCTGCTGGCTGTTTGCTGGCTTAATTCAGCAATTTCCTCCCAGAACCCGCCAACGGCTCAATCCACATTGGCCACATACTCCGATCAGCTCTAGCTGATCTCTTTTTGAGCTTGTCGAACCCCCATCTCCAAGGTCTCCAAGCAGTCATCCACCTGCTCTTAGTTCTGGCGTATCCCCATTTTGATAGCATCCAATTGGGACTCCATCCTCATTCCCTCTGCCTTAACCATGAATCAACAAGCCCTCAATCCAATTCTGGAACCGAGGATTGCTGGAATGAGCTCTACTAAATCACCTTAGTTACCTGCAGCAACCTAGATCTGAATTTCAACACCTTTGATCCTAGTCCTCTTCCCGGATTGCAATGTCAATTGTTCAACGATTGCTCAATATTCGCTTCCGTTGCGCCCTCTGATTTGCCTTCGAATTCCACTTGATATCCCGCGGAACTCTTTCGACCTACGTTGCCTTCACTCCTGAGCCGAAATTGGCTATGCTTAGCTTCGCCTTTCAAATCTAATTCAATTCCGATTAATTGAATCGACGATAGATCTCGATCAATTGGATATGTTGCAGATTTCTGAAAATCACTTGCAACCAACTTCCAAGAATAGCCTTGCTCTACAATCGCCTTTGATCAGCAATCGCCTATCCTGATACCGTCATGATCTGTCTCTGATATTTTCAGAGTCAGATTGAAATTAACTGCTTCCTTCCATTGCTCGAATCCTAACTCGCCTCAATCGCAATTCAATAGCCCAAGGACCACCGACTCTGAATTCGCCTCTAATCCACTTCCTGAATCACGTTTTCCTTCTCGCCCAATCACCGACAGACTTCACCTAATACACAATTCAATAGCCTTGAGAATCAATTGGATTCGAGAAGCTATTGGATCTATTACAGCTTCCTGAAATCACCTTCAAAACTCAAGTCGAATCGGATTACGGAATCGGCCTCTCTTACAATTTGCCAAAAATTGTTGGCGATGTTCCTTCTCGCTTCAATCACCTAAATTTGCTTCAATTATCAGCCGAATTTTACTCGCTTGAAGCACCGAAAATCGCTTGGCTCATCGGAATTAGATGCACTAAATCACCTTGGCTAACTACTAAGAACTTCTAAATCACAGCCAGAATTGTCGGAATTACTTGACAGAGAGAACCGTTGATAAACGAACAACTCTAATACCAAATGTCATGACCCTAGGGTTTAACTAGGGTTTAGAAAGAAATTTGGAAGAATTCGGGAAAGAAATAGAGAAGAATTGGAGGGAGAGATAGAACTGAATAGAGATAATTGAGGGAGAAGAGAAGAAGGAACGAGAGAGAGTTAAAAAAATTAGGAGAGAAAGAACAAAATTACAATTCATTCATCAACATAACATCCATCCTCCTACAAGTAGCCTTTTATAGGCATCAACTAACAACTAATCTAAAGCATATTCTAGAATAACAGCTCCGTGCAGCTAATCGAATTACAAAATATCTCCTAACAACAATTGTAACTCAATTACAGCTTTGCCCCTCTAATACCCCTAGGGTTGTGACAGTTGTCTTCTCTCCAAACCGATCACATAGATCCTTCACAAACTCAATCCAATTGGCCTCATGCCTACTCATCCCCTTCCAGCCTTGATACCACTAATCAGCAGTATTGTTTAGATAGGTTGCTATAAGGTAACCCTATGTCCTTCTGGTTTATTGTAATGCTGAAAAAATCGCACACATCTACAGATCCACTATCTCGGTTTTGATTCTTCAAAAACTAGTATCTCCAACCTTGGCATGGGAGTATAATGGGTGGTTTGAGAAGAGCCTCTTACCTGGACTGTTGGCTCTTCAATCGATAATTCCTCAACTGTAGCTCGAGGAGGAATCTCATCACCATGCAAGAAGGGATCAAAAGCCTCGGTGGAAACTCCACCCTGGAAACTCGAGGAAGAAGTCCATCACCAAGCCGGATTGGATCGAAAACAGACCTCAGTGGGAAACTTGTTGATTAACGAAATTGAGGCAGTAATGTCAACAACATGTGGAACACGCTATCTATTCTCTAACCATATTGATCCATCGTCGCCCGGTGCCAATCCAATTCCCTCTACATACTCTCTCAAGATGCAGCAAGATCCTCCTACATGTTCTCCCTTAAGGCCGAGATGTCCTCTCTGTTGCGGGTCATAGCCTCCTAAGTCCGTAACATCCCCATTTCCAATGCCTCCATCCTTGACTCAAGTTGTTTCATCCTTGTGCCTTCTGCCATTTTACTTCCTCCAAAGAATCGTTACTAATTTGCTTCCAAATTCTAATTGAACCTCAAAATTCGTTGCCGACCTACTTCCAAGGATTGCATGAGATCAACAATTATCAGGTCCTCTTCGACCATCTCTACTATAGCTTCCTCAGAGTTTGATCGAAACTGTTGCAAAAAATTGAAGTTGCCGAAATCATCACCAGAAGTTGTCAATTCTATCGCAGTCTAGGAATTTGCTGATAACCGACCAAACTCTTAAGATCTGATTTACCATGAACAATCTCCTGAGAATCGAACAACAAATGTTATCCTCTGGAATGAGAATCGATCGTTGCACCAGTCAGCAACCTAGGATCAGTTGCTCTAGATGAATCACTACGGATATCACAATCGCCAATGAATCTGCTTCCAAATTCGCAATCGACTACTCTAGATCCACTTCCTATGCTGGTCGATTCTAATGCAGCCAATAAAATCCATTGAAATCAAGTCAGAAATTGCCTGAGACTTGCCTCTAGCTCAACTTCCAAAGAACCGAATGGATCTGCTTCGCTAGGATCACTTCTTATCAGCAATTTGTTGATATTTAGCAATCGCGTAGGAAATTGTTTCCCACAATCAAATTCCTGATTTGCTTTAGTAGCTGAGGGCTATCTGACTTCACAAGCCGGAATTTGCCTTCAAATTCTGAGCCCCACTACTTTGAGTTTGCTAGAATCACAGTCAAGGATTGATCGACTCTAATACTAAATGTGACGTTCCTAGGGTTTTCTAAGTTTGTAGAATGGAATTATGGAAGAATTCGAAAGTGAAAGAATAGAAAGGGAGGGAGAAAACGAAAGTAAGAGGGGGAATTCAGAAGAATGGAGGGAGAATTAGGAGAATTAAGAGAGAGAAACATAATTCAAATTCATTCATAAGCTACCATTCTCTACTTCTTTAGCCTATTTATAGGTTGTTACACCCTTTCAGTTAGTAACTAACTGAAGGTACAATATTACAACAGCTAAAGGTACAACAAAGAAAAATACATGCAATAGAACAATTATTTCCATGACCTTACATGACACAAGTTCACACAAACAAGACAGGCATTTTACAATGCCCAGCAACTTTAGAGGAAATGCTTGCTGGACGGAACACTAAACATGCAGATTTTTCTTTTGCATGATGGCTTTCTTTTCAAAGGGTCTTGTCTTGGCTTGCCTAATAGACCTTATGTGAAGAGACCATTAGAGAACCATAACCTGGTGGATTTTCAAGCTTGCACCCAAATTTTCTCAAGCCAAGGAGAAATGGAGGACATTGGAAGCAACCTCTAAAGACATAAGAAGGATCTTAAAATTGGTTCTAAAGCCCAAACATTGATTTAAGATGCTTTTTATGAAGAAAAGCCCTCCTAGAAGCTTTGTTAGGATTAATTTTGATCATTTTACATGAGATTTCCAAAAGTCTTTTTTGATAACTCTAATTATGTGCTAGGGTTTTATTTTTATAGTATTTTCTCAGTTTTATTATTAATAATTTTAGATTTTGATTAGTTTCCGAATAGGAAAATGAAGGATTTCCATTTTGTTTAGTTTCCTAGAAGGAAAAGGAACTCTCTCTCTCTCTCCAACCAAAACAACAAATCTTTCAATTTCATCTTGTTTCCGAACCCTACTTCCAGCTCTGTTCTAGGCCCCCAAATATCATCTTTTGAGCCATATTTTGCCTCTAAAGTGCCTACCAAACCATTACCAATTCAAATCCTAGCTTTTCTACAATTTTTCCTAAACTTCTAACGCTAAATAAGCCACCAATCATTAGAAATTCTCAGAATACGGATCTGTCCCACAGTAATGCTTCAATTCATCCACTCAACCAACAGATGCATTTACTGGTCTTCTTCTTACATATCCAAACCATCCTAATCATCTTGATGCAGGAGCAGTTTTTTTGTTATTAATGTTGTTATTTTATTTTGATTAGTTTAATTATGCTTAATATTTAAGTTCTTAGGTTTTAAATACTCTTTATTTATTACTTTAGTAAGTAGTCATGTGACTATTAAAATAGATAGATTCATAAGATTAGATGGATTCCTTTGTGATCAAGGATTAGGAGTTATTATAGCTGTAACCTAGTATAGATGGTCTTTTAACAGACTTTGTAGACAGCCATTTTATTCTATTTCAATCCAGATTTGATCTTACACTGTTTTTGCACAATTTTTGCTTTTGTTTTTGCTGATTCTTCTTCCCATACTGTTTGGTATCAGAGTGAAAAGATCCTATCATTGTGTTAGGATTTTCCAGTTTGACCATGGTTGGACATGCTAGAGGACATGGACAACACAATCCAGGCCAAGAAAGAGAACTGGCTGCAATGTGGCATATGATTGAAGATTTGTAGCAAGTTGTGCATGTTTTACAGTGATAGAAATGTGTGGAAACCCATGTGGAGATTCCGGAAGGTGACCGCAGCCCTTTCGGCATGCCAGAAGGTGGTCTTAAGGGAGGACTTGACAATGGAGAAGATGAAAAAACCTTTCATGATGCTGGAACCTCAGATTTTGTGGCACAAGGCAGATTGGAAGGGCGATTGGTACTAGCAATTGATTACCCTGGTGGGCAGAACCTGAAGCTGAGCATGGAGAAGACATGTTTATGATGAATATGATGAAGATGAGGAGAAAGATTGACTTATTACCTATCCAAGGTGAAAGTCTTGTTTTTCAGCAGGTTTTATATACTACTATGGTAGTAGAAAAAAAAAAATTGGAGAAGAGTAGAAGCTGAAACTGAGCATGAAGATGATATTCAAGAACCCATTTATGATGAATATGTTGAAGATGAGGAGGAGGAAATTAACTTATTACCTATACAAGGCAAAAAACTTGTCATCCAGCAAGTTTTATCTACTCCTAAGGTGGTAGAACAAGAAGATTTGAGCAGACATGGAATATTTTGCACCAAGGAAACTTGTGAAGAAAAAGTTTGTGATGTTATTATTGATAATGGTATTATGGAGAATACTGTATCAAAAGAAGCAGTTGACAAGTTAAAACTTGCCATGGAAAAACATCCCCAACCTTACAAAGTCTCATGGATCCAAAAGGATAATGAGATACCAGTCACTTCTCGATGTTTTGTTCAATTTAACATGGGTGATGTCTACAAGCATGAGGCGTGGTGTGATATCTTATAACTTACCAATAAATGCTTGGGCTTATAATTGATATCAAATTTCCTCGCATGCTAGTGTAACATACTTAATTCAGATTCTGAAAATTCAGTTCTTTCATGCTGATCCTCATCATAGAAATTTTGCTATTGATGTAGATGAATCACTCATCTATTATGACTTTGGTATGATGGAAGAGATTATGTCTTTCACATGGGAGGGAATGTTGGAAATGTTTTATTGAATTTATGAGAAAGATGCAAAACAAGCTGAAAGGAGCATGTCTCATGGAGAAACATCACCAGAAGTGGATGATTTTTCTTTTGTGGATCCTCCTCCAAACTACTTGGACTTTCGTAAACTGTATGATCCCGGGGGAGATGAGCAATTCAATATCAATGCAGCAGGACCAAAGACAGGAAATTGTGCTGTTATAGTGAGTCACGGATATTCTGGGGAGTTGAAAACTCCCGAACGTAGTGTCACAATCCTATGGTTTAGAACGGAATTTCGAGGAAATCAAGAGAGAATTACACTGAAAGAGAGAGAAATACAGCAAGAATAGGGAGACATTGCAGTCCGAACAGAGAAAGAGGAAGAATCAGATGGGTCGGGAGAGAGATCAGAACAATTGAGAGGGAAAATCAGAATTCAATTCATTCAACAATGCCCTATTCTCTCCTACTACAGCCTATTTATAAGCTGTTACATCCTTTCAGTTAGTAACAAACTGAAGGTACAATTCTACAGCAGCCTAAGGTACAATCTGAGGAAAATACATGTATGAAACAATTACTTCTATAGCCCTAGGGCCGTGACAAGTAGTTGGGGTCTGCATGGGATAATTAATGTGAATGACTAGAAACTGAAAAGGATCGTCAATGGCATAGATGCCAAAGAGTGGAATCCACAGTTCAATACTCACTTAACATCTAATGGTTACACTAATTATTCCCAAGAGATCCTTCAGAAAGGCAAGGTCCAGCACAATACAGCGTTGCAGAAGGGACCAAGTCTACATTTTTATGATGATGCCCAATTAATTGCTTCCATTGGGAGGCTGGATCACCAAAAAGGTGTTGATATAATAGCAAAGGCAGTTCCTTGGATGATGGGCCAGGATGTGCAACTGGCCGGGATCACCAAAAAGGTGTTAAGCACAAGGAGGGCTAATTTGGAACAGATGCTCAGGCAATTTGGCACTCAACATCACGAAAAACATCAAGTATGGGTTGGATTCTCAGGGAAGACAACTCATTGGATAATTACTAGTCCTGATATTCTCCTGATGCCTCCCAGATTTGAGGCTGGTGGACTGAACGAGCTTTATGCAATGAGTTATGGGACTGTTTAAGTTGTTCATGCTGGGCGTGGACTACAAGATAATGGGTAGCCTTTTTATCCTTTTGATGAGTCAAGCCTTGGGTGGACATCTGATTGGGCAGACTCCAGTAAGCTAATCCATGCAACGGGGAATTGCTTGCTAACATATCAAGAATATAGGAAGAGTTGCAGAAAATTGATCAAATCAGTAATGATCGTTACAACAAGGTATTCTCGTTGGAGCCAAGTTTCTTTTCAACTGGGGAGATCAATGCAGGAGCAGTTTTTTTTTGTTATTAATGTTTTTATTTGTTTAATTAAGCCTAGTATTTAAGTTATTAGGTTTTAAATATTTTTTTTATTTATTAGCTTCAGTAAGTACTAAGTAGTCATGTGACTAGCATGTGACTATTAAAATAGATAGATACCTAAGATTAGATGGATTCCTTTGTGATTAAGGATTAGGATTTATTAAAGTGGTAACCTAGTATAAATGGTCTTTTAAGAGACTTTGTAGGCAGCCATTTTATTCTATTTCAACATTGAGGATGTCTTAAACCCTAATTTCATATCTTCATTTAAGATTTGATTTTACACTGTTTTCATACAAGATTAGCCCTTGTTTTTGCTGATTCTTCCTCCCATAATGCATCACATCTCTTGTGCATCTGATCTTCAACAGGCATCACTTGACCTTATTATGGATAATCTTGTGTCTGATCATGTTTTTTTCTTTTATGGTCACACATTCATTGCAACATTCTCATTTCTGTTAAACTCATATTTTGCACATATTGGTACTTAATTACTTAACATTCTAAGCCATACAATAAAAATGGTCTTATATCAGTTCAATATACTTCCCTTTGTAGCTTTAAAGGGAATTTATGATGACAGAAAATGCTAGATGCATTTCCCCATTTTAGCTATAATGCCTTGATTTTGTAAATGGCATCCCAAATATTCTCACCTTCTTTTTGAACAATAGATCTGAGACATTTAAATTAATATTTTCTAGTAATGACTTGATCTTGAAGACTCACCACAATATTCATGCTTTTTTATTTTTACTAAACTTACATTCTATATATTCAACCCATCCCACCTAATGAGATTAAGGCTTGTGATTGTTGTTGTCATTGTTGCTTACATTCTATATATTTGGTTTAGACATGCTCAACTTAGAGCCTTTGAATTTCTAAAATGTTCCTCCATTATTTAAGCTTAATGGTCATGTCATCTTTTAACCCATCTACCATGAATCTCCTTTAAAATCTCATTTAAAAGAATTACATACAACAACATATCCAGCCTTTATCCCACTATGTGGGGTCGGCTACATGAATTATAGACTTCCATGTATTTCTGTCTTTTGTCATATCCAGCCTTTACATGCCCAAAAAAAAAAAGGAACAAGAAACATAGTCTCTCATAAATAACATAATCATTGCAAAATTCTAAGGGACCAAGAGATATAGAAAGCTGCTGATCATATTATCAAACTGATATGTATTTTATCATTTAGTTGAGACTGTTAGAGAAAGTAGAAAAATATTGGAAAATACGCAAAGGGAAGGAATCCTTTCAAGATGTAAAACACAATGAATATTACTAGATGATTTGACTCAAAAAGTTTATGAGTCTTGAATTTCTAGCTTTGTGGAAATTTATTTCATTTATGTGTGTGTACTAGTATTTGTTATTCAATGGCAGAGCGTGGCAAGCCCAGATGCCCCAAGGCAAGAAGGGGGCATAATGTTCTGTTTCTATCCTAGTGGTTTTCTACTCCCTCCGCCAACTAAAACAAAATAGGAAGAAAAAAAAAATTCTATGCTACCTTGGTTGCCCTTTCTACATTTTTAACTCATTTTTAAAATGCATTGAATGTCAAAAATTCTCTTTCCAATCCTAGAGGATATCCATTTCTCTTTCCCTTTCACTCTGCACATTTGTTTAGTACTTTCCACAAATCTAGAAATTCCCTATATTCAAGTAACATTTAAGGAAGCTGTTACATTCGCTTTGATAGCCAATAACACAAAAAAATAAAAAAATAAAAATTAAATGTCTTCTACAGTATATGCATTGAATAGTTGCAGGGTATGACAATTATTCACTATGAGAATAACACCACAACCTGAATTCCACATTCCATTAGGTGGGGTATGTTATATAATTCTCTCTCTCTCCAATTATGTCTACAATGATTATATCTTTTGTAAGGCCATCACATCTTGTACATAAAGTTTCTCGCCAAGTTTTCTTCATTTTTCTAACTCTTTTGGTACAAACTTCTTCCATTCCCCTCACAGTTGGATATATTGATCTTCTTCGCACATGTCAAAACCGTCTTAATCATGCTTCGCATATCTTATCTTCAATAGGTGTTAATTGAACCCTATATAACAAATAATCTCATTTCTAATTCTATCCTTTCTTGTATAGCCACACATCTACCCTAACACCCTCATCTTAATTTCACTTATATTATGAGGCAATTATCCATTAACATTTAAAACTTTCACTGCTCTAGCAACCAATATCTAACATAAGAATCAAGGATGTGCCGTATCTGTATTACTACAATTGTTATTAAAATTTGGAGCCACCTGAAAAAGAACTCTTCATGCTTATTTTAGCTAGCTACCCATATGAACCGTTTCAGTTGATGAAAGAAAAGAAGTAAATAAGTCTTAATTGCACAAGAGTTCAAAATAACCCAGATAGCATTCTTTGTGTTCATAAAAGATGACATTTTAATGAAAGCTGACAGCCAAGAAGTCTGTAATCTTCCCCCAACCCACCCAAAAAATAAAAATTCAAATACTAGTTGCAATTTTGCACATGTAATATGAATGTAAGGCATAAATTATTTGCCAACTGTAGTAGAGCATAACACAGTCCAAAGAAAGTATTACCTGATAAACAAGAGGCACTTTAGGAACCAGAAACACCGCCAGCATCTTCCTGTTTTGTCTTTGCAAATCACTGCAAACACTTTTGATAAGGAGCACCGCGATGAGCGTCTTTCCTGCCCCCGTTTCGAGAAAAGCTATCGTATTTTTCTGCTTGGCCTGTTCAAGAACATCCAATTGGTATTGCCGTGCCTGCTCCTTTGGAAGTCTCTCCTTGGCCTCTTCAGGTTTCTTCTCTACCTTTCCACAGCATTCATGCTTTCGCTCAGAGGGTCCCTTCCCCTCTCTGTGTTTTTGAGCTTCCCAAGTACCCATGCGAAAAACCATCTCATTTGAACCAGGGCCCTCCCTCTCCCAGTATCCCCTGCTTTCCCTCCAATCCCTATCCCTACAATCTCTTTTGCTGTTTCCATTGCATTCTATCCTCCTGGTCTGATCTCTGTCCCTCCTGTCCATGTCTTCCCGACCACGAGGCCTTTTCCTACCTGAAGACCTTTCCCTTTCCCTCTCCCTCAGGTGGTAATGCCCTCCTTTTTGCAAGTGCCTTCCATTTTTGTAATCAAAACCACTTAGGCGAGCTCTTTTATTGTACTTTCCTTCACTGTCGTTGTCATCAAAATCACTATAAGGATCAGTGCCCCTATGTTCAAGCTTACGGGCTCCATTTCTCTCAGGCTGCTGGATGAACGATATTTTGCCACTGCAATTGTCATTGGTTTCATGATGTTTGCAATTCTCAAAAACTGCATTGCTCCCCCTTGACCTCATAATATTGTTGTAGGTATTACCATTGCTACTATTCTTAGCATCATCAGGCTTGTCCCCATTGCCATTCACGCAATCTGCAGTTTGGCACACCGGAATAGAGTGCTCAGGCACTTGCATCAAGCAAGAAGCACCCTCCTTGTCCCCACTGCCAAACTTAACAGGTTGAACAGGAACACACTGATCCAGTACTCCTGCACTGTTACTGTTGCTGTTGAGGTCCAGAGGCATACCGGAACCATTCTTGATGCTGTCCAGAATCTGATCGATTTCCCCAAAAAAACAAGGATCAGGGGCAACCACCTGGTTGGAGGTACCGTCCACAGGCCCCGGAACAGTACCCTCATCGAAACTGACAAAAGCATCAATGAAATCACAGGAGATATCCTCACAGGCATCCAACCAGTAAGAGGGCTCCCGTACATCCTCCTCCTCCAGCAAAGGGTTAACACTTGCTGAAACCCTAGCCTCATCACCCATCACTACTCCCCTTTTTTCCTTTTATTGGGTACGATAATACAACACAACTAGTTCACACACAGCAACAAGAACATCAGAGGCTAACTCACGGTTAACATTAAAGACGAAAACAGTGATATTCTTAAATGGATTATAAATAAGAAAAAAAGCTAAGTAGAAACAAAATCGAAAAAGAAGTTCCCTCTATCAAGCTGCAGAACAGGAGGGCGGAGACGAGAAGAAAGCAAGCATCACGCTAGATGCTAAGGTGCCGTCGGCTAGATGAAACGATCTTCACCGGAAGCTGAGGGAGGAGGCGATCTCTCCCTCTCTCTCTGTCTAGCAAAAGGGGGGTGGAGTTTGCAGATTAGCGAGGGATAGACCGTACGAAGCACGCAAATAGTTTAGCCCTAGGGAACCAAATTGTGTGATTCGAAGATTCCACGCACGATCTATCAAACGCGATTCTGCCCTCTTCGCCCCCACCGAAAAAAGAAAGATAAACTGGCTCGCTCTTCTTGCCTCTTTCCCTTTATTTTCGGCTTTTTGTCCTTTCTATTTCCAGTTTACACCCTCTTCTTCTTCTACGGCCACGCGTCTCTCTTCTCCCTCTGATCAGCCCCTGCTCGCACCTGCGCTTTTCTTTGCACCCAGAGAGAGAAGACGCACTCGCCTTCGCAAGGATGGCTGCGGAGGCAACTTTATGAGGGAGATGAGATCGGACTACCCTATGAAGCTAATTCCGTAATTTGCCCCTACCCCCAACCGCAGGAGCATCCGCTCAAGATTCTTTCTATCGAATGCGAATGTCAGTCACTTGCAACTATAAATTTTTTTAATGTGCATATTAATATTTTTATCAAATGTCATTGTCAGCCAGGTCTTGAACTTTTTAGGAATAAAGGTAAAATAAAAATTAGACCTCATATATAGATTTAAATTTAGAGCCTGTGTTGATTGTTTGTATTTTCATGAAAAATCACTATTTTTCATCCAAATTTTAATTTTTGTAGTGTTTGATTAGCTAATTTCTCTAAGTAATTTGATTTCTAACTTTCGGTCACGTGAGGCCTTATTCTCACTTTTGCTGGAAATAATTTTCCTGGGAGGTAGTTTTAATTTTCTAAGAAACTCACTCGCGTATGTACATCTATTCACCCAAATTCCATTGTTTCTGTCCACCTCGATTTCTCAGGGTTTTCTTTTCCCATTCGCGTCGACTTTGTCCCTTTCCTCTTTGTCACCATCCACCGCCGAAGTCGAGTTCCGACTTGGGCTTCGTTGCCATCTCTAACTTCCTGTGAGCCACCATCCATTGCTGAAGATAAGCTCTATCTTGGGCTTCATCGCCATCTCTACAGAATATCAGCTCCGACTTCGTGTTCATCGCCATTTCTGTAGAAAACCATCTCCGATTTCGAGTTTCAAACCACCAGCGCATCTTCATTTTCTTCCATGATAAGATTTCCGACCACGTTCTGTTCTTATCTTGTAGATCCACCAGCAACTTCACGATTTCTGATGCCAGATGTTGCCCAACGTTCGAATCTCCGCTCGCAATTCATGGTCGTGATTGTTGTTCCCTGTTAACAGAATGAAGGGATGGTCGTGGTTGTTGCCCAAAAGTTTTTTTATTGTAATTTCAGTTCCAGAGGCATTTTCTGTGGCTATGGGATTTTTTGTGGCTATCAGAGATTGTATGTATATTTTTTATGTATATTTATTTTTTTGAATATTTTGTATATGTGTATTTGATTTATTTTTTAAATATGTATATATTTGACTATTTTATATAGTTTATTATTGATTCATGTATTTGATTATTGATTATCTGTAATGTGTGTATGTGATTATTTTTATGAAAAATAATAGGAATCAAACACAAAAAGATAGAAAAGTGTAACAATTTTTAAGTAAAAAATTAAGTCAATCAAACACATTAATTGATATTTTCTCTAGAATTTAATTCTAGGTAATTCAATTATCTAGAAAATATTTTCTTTCCATGCAAATTCTATGCTTGCAATCAAACGCACCCTTAGTGATGAACATATTCTTATTTTTCAATAAAGATTTAACATGTCCAAATTAACTAAAAATTTAACATTCAAACCAAATAAATTGTATCGATTCAAACTTCAATATATTAAAATTTAGAATAAAATGCTATAATATATAAACAAGATAAATACATATAACAATTCAATAAGTTTTTTTTCATCCAACAAAATAAATTCTTTTTCATCCAGTCAAAAAAAAAATTGTCTATATGCTGAATAGCTGAAGCAAAATAACATCAATCTATTTGAAATCTCTTTGCATCCTTAGCGTTAGCAACCAGCAAAACAAAAATGTCTTTACATACTCAATAGCTAAAGCAAACTGCAACAGTCTACTTGAATCTCTTTGCATCCTCAATAACCAGCAAAACAAAAATATATTTTATTCCTCAATAGCCAAAGCAAACAACAGCAGCCTACTTGAAATGCCTTTGCATACTTAGCAACCGGCAAAACATCATCACCACTTGCAAGATAAGGTGAAAAACAACAAATTCACAACTAAAAAAATATTATTTAAATTATTTTCTCCTTGCATTTTGAGAAGAAAAATCCTCAATGATGCTTTCAAATTCAAGCTTTTCTAACATCTCATTTCAATGGATAATATTGCTAGCCTATTTAGCCTTTCTTGTGACATGATAGACTTCAAGTAAGATTTCAATAATTTTAATTTAGAAAAGCTTCTTTTTGCAGATGCTACAGTCACAGGTACAATCAATAGTATTCTATAAGCAATCAAAACATTTGAAAAATAGTTCATACCTTTTAAAAACTCTACAATTTCAAGTGTTGTGTTTACTGCTGATGGTAAAAGATATTGCAGCACCTGTAACTCTGTAAACAAATCACTTGTATTAACATTAAAAGACTCACCATTTCTTAAAGTAGTTTCAAGCTTCACACAACAATTTTTCAATTCCTCATCACCCAATGAAGTTAACTTCTTTGAATTAAACAAAAACCCAAAAAATACCATCATATGTTTGCATTTGTTCAAATCTACTCCTTAATGAAGAAAGAGTCGTATCCACTACACAGATGAAATAATTGACTCTAAATGATTCTTCAACTGATTGTACTGTCTCATCATTAGCATTCCCTTCAAATTGTTTCTTTCTATGACTTTGACGTTTTTTAGGAAATTCAGCTTCAATCCCCATATCACAAGAAATAGTTTTAGCTTCAATCATAGCAGATGCAAATCTATTTTCTCTATAATTCTAAAAAAAAAAAAAAATGAGCCCTTTCAAATTTTTTAAAATAACATCAATGCACATATCTTTAGATTGTAACTTTTTGCTGACTAAGTTAATTTTCAACAAAATATCATGCCAAATAATCATGCCTAATAAAAACTCAAAATTTTTCAGTTCATGTGTTGCTAAACTTTCAGCTTCACTTTTTGTTTTAGCATATTCACTAGTTTCTACTACTTTAAATAAAACTTCTTTTATTTGAGCAGCTTGGGATCTTATTGTTTTAACACTCTCTACACGACTTTCCCAACGTGTAGTTGACATTGTTTTGAGAGTTAAATCATCTACATGATCTTGTAAAATTTTTCAACGCTTTGTAGAATTAGCAAAAATACAATAAATGCATTGAACCACCCTAAAAAAGGATTTCGCTTTCACATAACATTTTGTCATATCACATAGTGTTAAATTAAGAGAATGACAACCACATGGCATAAACAAAACTCTAGGATTTATTTCAAGTAATCTTCTTTGTACACCTTGATGTTTTCCTTTCATATTAGAGCCATTATCATAACCCTGTTCTCTAACATCATCAATTTTAAGACCAAGGGACTCTAGGACAGATTGCAATTCATTAAAAAGTCTTAATCCTAATGTATCTTTCACAATTAAAAACTCTAAAAAATACTCTTCTATTTGCACTGGACTCCTTGACACATCCACACACCGTATTATCAAAGTCATTTGTTCTTTGTGACTTGAATCAGGAGTGCAATCAAGTATCACTAAAAATATTTTACTTGTTTGATTTTCTCAATAATTGCACTTCTGACTTTTGAAGCCAACGAAGCTATTAGCTTATTTTGAATCTTATGACTTAGATAGTGATAGTGAATCTTATCATTTTGAATTCGTCGAAAATGTTCTCGCATTGTTGGATCAAATTCAGCAACCATTTCCAATATACCTAAAAAATTACCATTATTTTCTTCATAAATTATCTCTTTTGTTCCACGAAATGCAATATTATTTTTAGCAAGACATTTGACAACAGAAATTATTCTTACCAAAACATGTTTCTAGTGTTCCTTCTCTCTCCTAATTTGCTCTTGTATGCCTTTATCAATTGTTTCATTTTTTTTCAATCTGTTATGTAATTCAATCCAATGACTCATGTTAGTTATGTGTTCAATGTTGTTTTCATGTTGTTTATACCTTTTCACTAAAATGTTTCCAATTTCTAAATCCTTCATTTGCTAATTAGTTTCTACAACACATTGTCTTAAACAACTTACAGCAAGAACAAAATACCTTATCCAATTCCTTTGAGTATACTAGTCATTTTCTGTCATGAGTCTCTCTATTTGGTAACTTTCTCATGTAATAAGTCGAGGAAAAATATCTAAAGTTTTCATCCCTGGGAAATTTGATATTATTATCTCTTGCAAAACCTTTTTCTACAAGTAAACCTCTCATTTTTTCATATAGATTATCCCAAATTCTAGGATAAAAAATGTTTAAAGGAAAACTTGGTTCTACACCATCAGATTCAGTGTCTTCATTATTACAAAGATGATCAAAATCTTTATTCTTAACATATTCATCTTCACCTAAGTCACCTACATGTGCATTAAAATCATTCTTAGTTCTTACCAATTCTTCCACATGATTTTGTTGTTCAAATTCATTGACTAAATCATTATCAATTTCTACAAATTCTTCAACATGATTTTGTTGCTTAGATTCATTAACTAAATCTTTAGTTGAGTTATCAAGTGAACTATTTGTTTTGTTTTGAAAAAATTTATCCAAAGCTCCCTTTTGAGATTGAGTTAATTCTTTTCTTTGTCTTTTTTCTTTTTTTTTTTTTTTTTGACTTTCAGATGGATGTTTCTTACTAAGCATTGTTACTTGAAAACAAAAACAATACAAGAAAAGCCAATGCAATTTTAATACTTCAAAGAATAAACAAAGAACAACATAACCTGGAATTTGACAAACCCCTTTGAGAAATCCCTCTTCCCCCCAAAGAAAGTTCACAAGAATCAACTTAGAATCTTATATCAACGGACTTAAAGAATGAAGAGTCCACCCAGCACTAAGCGAAAGGATCAGCTTAGAAATTAGAATCTTAAATCAGCGGAGTTGAAGAGTCCGCCCAGCACTAAGAGGACTTGAAGTCCGCTTTCAAGTCCGCTTAGTGAAGTCTGCTGGCCTTCAGTGGACTTGAAGTTCGCCCAGCAGTGCACTAAGCAGACTTCAAGTCCGCCAAGCATTGCTTGAACAGGGTCTTTTTTTAAAAAAATATTAAATCCATTAATAATTATAATAATATAATATAATATTTACTAAAAATATTTTGGGCTCCTTTTAATAATGGGCCTAGGGCAATTGCACTGACTACCCCTATTTAGGGCCGGATCTGATCATTACTTATGTTCTTTTAATACAGATGTTAATCTTTTTGTTAAATACTAATAGAGGTCCTTTGTAAGGATATATTTTTTTAAAGTGTGTTTTATTGTAAATATGAAACTTACATAGGAAAAAAAAATTCTAGACAATTGAATTTTCTATAAATTATTTACCTAAAAATTGTCAATTAAATATGTTTGATTGAACTAATTTTTAACTTAGAAATTATCAAAACTGGACAAAACAACATATGGCAAACGAGAATCAGTAAAAGAGTTACAGTTGTAACACCCCGCCTCACCAGACGTGTCACTATAAAGGAATTCTTTGGAATCTTTTTTTTTTTTTCAAGTTCATCACGCGTAGTGTATTAAGAACAATCTTCACATACTTTAATATGTCTGGCACATATAATGATTCAACGAACATTCTTCACATGCTCACACAGGCCGGCACCTATGGTGATTCCAAGAACAATCTTCATATGCATACAAGATCCCGAAAACTCCAGTCTTGCCCGTTTAACTAACAAGATCAATAGTCTTAAACTAAATGAGTCATAATATTACGCAACAGAAAGTAATAATATAACAATACCATGGACTACCACGATCATTCATACATATATCAAAATAAGTATTACAACTCCAAAATGATACAACAGTTATCACGCTAAACATCGTTAGCCCTCAACTGTCCACATCCTTGCTTTTGCAGAAGTCCCTGGCTGGAACGTTGAATGTTATAGGGGTATAACCGAGATTAGATGATAAAACATCTAAATAATGACATGATACAGTTAACTGAATGAATGAATGATTACAAGCATGGCATATACAGATAATGACAACATGCAACACGTCTAACTTGAGAAATTTCCTTGACATCCACAATCTCTAGGGGAAACTCCATTTCCCATCATACGAATACCTCCACATCGTACAATTCGAATTGCTCTTGTCGCAACATACTTAATCCTCGAGTGCCCATCCACGTCACCCGATCACTGGGATTAACCTTGCCCTATTCTCAAGAAGACCCCATCCCGTCCCTACGGACATAAACACAACCCGAAACCAACACAACAATGATATGAAAATCACATGCCATGCATCGACTCTTTTATAAGAAAAACCAGTTGATGCAATATACCACATGTTCAATATGCATACAACGCCAAAATCTTTAAGTAAAACACTTACGAGAAACATCCTAAGTCCTGGAGGATATAATCATTTGCTGGAATTAGTCTAAACACGTGCAACCTAAGCTCGGGAGGGTAGAACTGCTCACCTGAACCCACTACACTCACACCAAATCACTTACAAGACAAAGGGTAAAATTGGATTCGAACCACTCACCTTATTTTAAAAGTCGACTTATTCCTCGTAATGCATGCTAAGCCTCAATAGTCACGCAATCCTTTCCTCTAACGATCAACTCTTCTCCTGTTCACCTTCGTGTTTATAGAAATCAATATTTCTTTTTTTTCCATAATTTCCTCAATTTTCCTTATTTTTCTTTATTTTCCATAACCTTTATTTCCTTAAAAAATTCATAATAAATACCAAACACCTAATTTCTCCAAATATTTTTGTACAAATATTTCTAAAATATTTTTAAGAAAATAAAAAAATTAATTTCAGAGCCAAACAGTACCTTAAGCACCCTCACGCGCCACACACATGCTCTGGAGCGTGAAGCCCACGTGCAGCTTCTTCTCTGGCTTTGGTGGTCTACAACGGTCTCCGATGGCCGTTTTTCCTCCACCCCCTTGTAGTAATCCTCAAGCTGCATCCATGGGTACCCTTAGGTGGCCGAAATACTAGCTGGAATGGCCCTTAATGGCCGGTTGTAGGTCACGGTTCTGGCAGCCCCAATTTTCCGGCCAACCTCTTAAAACCCCATGAAACCTAGACCATCATCTCCCAAATTCTCCAAAATTGCTTCCCACAACCCAAAGGACAAAAACCCTCTAAACTTATTGCTCGATTCAAGCCAAAATGCCTTGAATTTCTCCTGATTTATTTTGAAACCCTCGGCTTTGGTTGAGTTATTTATAGGCGGAATCCCTTTGCAAACTGCCAAAACTCGAGCTTGCCCTAAATCATGCAAAAAATCCTTCGAAAATCTCGGCCAAATTTTCAATCCCATCTGCCATAAAACCCAATCACATCGATGTCGTTCTCGGCCAATGGCCACCCCCAAATGAACCATCATGACCTGGAGGCTATTCTGGAGCCTCCAGACGACCTTCCTGACGGCCAGAGGTGGTTGGCCGGTGGCCACAGTGCTGCTGGTCGGTTTCCCACTACTTTTTGCAATTTTATATTTTCACCCCCCAATTAATTTCCAACTACAAATTGCCCTTTCCTTGATACCCCTGAACTTTCCATCAATTCCACTAAGGCCTACAAGTTCCAAACTCTTCATTTTCCCCTAGAGTTTCTGGAAAATTCGTTGTTTCGACCTCTCTTGAGCAGTTTACACATTTTGCACTTTGGTTTGGATGATTGATTCGACCTTAAGTCCTTTCATTTCAACCCGAAATCACCCAAGGGTTATTCTATATATAAAATCTAGGTTCTCAAAATACTCTGTTGACTTTTCAGAGGTCTTCTACGTCGATTTGATTTTTTAATCGGATCCACAACTGTACCAAAAATTGTTCTCGGTCTAATTTCTTTTGTCACCTAAAATCATGCCTTGGATCACTCGTCGATACTATATCATTCCTCTTAAACATCTAGGGTTCGGGGCACTTCCTGTGGTTGATTCAGTCACTCAAGACTATAATGGTGTGCCCTATAGCCCTACCCTTCTAAAAATTCTACTTGCACCATACGTAGAATTCCATTTATAACCTCAAGCATTTCCTGGGTATTACAATAGTTGTAGTTGCCAAATTGAATGACAAACGAGGATGAGATTGAGACTCGAAAAGGAAGGAAGATGGCGGGACAAATGTCTGGTTTTTGCAAGAGGAGGAAGAAGAGATTCAAGGGTCAAGCTTGTGGGTCTGGTTCCATTTTGAATACAACGTTAATAAACAACACTTGTGGGTTTGGAAAGTGTGCAAGTTACTTGGAAAATAAAAAACTACCCCTACCAGGAAAAAATATTTTTTAGCATTTCGAGAAAAATCAAGTCAAGTGAAAAATAAGCAATCAAACACCCAAAAAATTTGAATTTGGGTGGAAAATAGGCATTTTTCATGGAAATTTGGACCCATCAAACGAATCTTAATGCATATGTTAACCTTTTTTATTGAATGCATATGTCAGTTGCTTGTAATGATATGTTCTTTTAATGCACATGTTAAGTGCATTTATTGATGTGGATAATATTACTTGTCATTTTCACCTTTAACGCACTTGTCGAGTATGCCTATAAATTTCATTTTTATCATATATGTCAAACACTAGTTGATAGGCTTTCAACACATATAAAGTGCTCTTATTGATTTTACCTTTAACATGCACGCTAAATGCACATAGTAGCAAGGGTGACTTGGCGGCACACATTTGCCATACACATTTGTCATAAAAATCATTATCATTCCTATAAATGAACTATAATATTTCAATTTATAAAAATTAGATAATTAATCATTCATATCTAGATGGTAACTTACGTGATGCATAGAATAAATAGAAGGAAAAGGAAAATCACATTTAAACCCTTTAGGTTATTTGCGATAAGAGCATGTGTAGTTTTAAAAATAATTTTTGAAGGTGTTTAATTTAATTTTATTTTTTTCTCTATTTTTACTTTTCTTACTTCCAAGGCATATGCCCAATTTCACAATTTTCCCTACCCCACTCACAAGAGTTTTTCTAGAAGGCTAATGATTATTTTTATTAAACATATGTGTTAAGTGCGTGTCTATCTATAAGGGCAAGTTGTAGTTTTATATTTGTAGATTTTAAATTTTAACGTGCATATTTAGGGCATTTGTTGACATAGATAACATTGCACTTGTCAATTTCACCTTTAACACACATGCAAGATGTGTATGTTAATTTCACTTTTATCATGCATGAACACATGCTGAGGCACTTAAGACACATGCATGGTTCTCCTTTCAGTTTCACCTTTAACATCCACGCCAAACACACAATAACGATGATGATGTGTTAGCACACACGCTTTGGTATGCACATTCATCACAAAAATATTTATCCTTCTTATAAATAAAATATAATTTTTCAATTTATAAAAATTAGATACTGAACTATTCGCAACTAGATTTTAACCTATGGAATACATAACATATGGCAACAAGGGGTGACTGGTTAACGTAATTTGCCCCTACCCCCTATTATAAGAGCATTTCTAGAAGTCTACTCAAGATTTTTTCTATCGAATGCGAATGTCGGTCACTTGTAACGATATGTTCTTTTAATGTACATGTTAATCTTTTTATCAAATACGTACGTCAGTCGCTTGTAAGGATATACTTTTTAAATGCACATGTTAATCTTTTTATTAAATACGTACATAGATCATTTGTAAGGATATGTTCTTTTAGAATGCGTTTGATTGCAAATATAGAACTTACATAGAAACAAAAATAAGTTCTCGACAATTGAATTGTCTAGAAATTATTAGTATAGAAATTGTCAATTAAATATGTTTGATTGACTTAATTTTCAACTTAAAAATTGTTGAAGCTGGACAAAACGACAGACGGTGGACGAGAATTAGTACAAGAGTTACAGTTGTAGTTGTTGGACGGAATGACGAATGGGGATGAGATCAAGACTCAAAAAGGAAGGAAGACGATGGGGCAAATGTCTAGTTTTTGCAAGAGGAGGAAGAAGAGATTCAAGGGTCAAGCTTGTGGGTTTGGTTTCATTCCAAATACAACGTTAATAAACAATACTTGTGAGTTTGGGAAGTGTGCAAGTTACTTGGAAAATACAAAACTACCCCTATCATGAAAAAATATTTTGTAGCATTTAGAGGAAAATCAAGTCACGTGAGCAAAAG
This sequence comes from Diospyros kaki, assembly GCA_036245055.1. NCBI lineage: Eukaryota > Viridiplantae > Streptophyta > Magnoliopsida > Ericales > Ebenaceae > Diospyros > Diospyros kaki. The sequence continues at coordinate 24,006,392 of BSEG01000012.1, forward strand.
TACAAAAATAAATTGCCTAGAAAAAAAAAACAATCAAACACCCAAAAAATTGGAATTTGGGTAGAAAATGGGCATTTTCCCTGAAAATTTTAGCCCATCAAACGCTCCCTAATGCATATGTTAACCTTTTTATCGAATGCATGTGTCAGTTGCTTGTAACAATATGTTCTTTTAATGCACATGTTAAGTGCATTGGTTGATGTGGATAATATTACTTGTCACTTTCACCTTTAAAGCACTTGCTGAATATGCCTATCAATTTCATTTTTATCATGAATGTCAAAATCTGGTCAATAGGCTTTCAACACTGTAACGCTCCACTTTTCCAAATACACAACTACATGGAATATAAGCAGACATCACCTATAGGCGTTATGGAAACCCTTACCAATGAAAGCGTTGGATTGAACCTGAAAGCTTAACCAAAGCTAAATAAAAGGGAGTTTCCACTATATTTTCTTTACAGGTACAAGAAATGCTCACGACTTCCAATACTCCAAAAAGATAACACATCACTGTAGGAACAATTGTAGGACACTCACACACACCACTTACAACTCTGAGTATCTCAGCTGCTATTTACAATACATCATTCGAAAACTTTCAAAATCCACAAACAATTCTTACCATGTTCATAGTACATAGTAACCCCGACTTACACCCTCAACAACATAAAAACTAAATCCAACCCTTACGTAACCCCTACTTATACAACTGCAATACACAAGTCTAAAAAAAAATCCAAACGTTACATAAGATCCATATCACATGAATAACATGAAGTTAAACTAAACATCGGCCTCCTCGTAGCCTTTTCTCCTGCTTGTCTCCGAGATACCTGGCATGCTAATATACCTGGGACGTTGAATGTCCCAGGGGTATGAAACACCCAAGTTAGATAATGACATCTAAGTGAGTGACTCAGAAAAGGTAAGTACATGCGTGCAAATGCAATAATGCTATTATGAAATCCACCCCTGTGATAGCAATGCCAAGGTGTTGCAATCACCCCTGTGGTCATCATAGTCACTCCTGGCTCATTACTAGAGCACGAGATCTTCCATGATGTCCCAACAACTAGCCACAGTCACCAATACGAACATAATATATGACAAAGCAGAAGGAATATGCATAAACAAGGGAAAAAATGACATGTAAGCCACAAAGGCATGATATGCAAGCCAACATCTACTCACAAGTGAAGCAACAAATGCTCAAAGTGTCACAAAACATGCATGAATCACTCACCTTGACCGATTACCTTAGGAAACACGATTTACAACGAGTAAGATGGGTTTTCTCATAGTTTTTCTTACTACTTGGCATTAACTTCGAGAAAGACCCAAAAATTCCGTCAAGGCTTATTCTCCCTTGACTTTCTCCCTTCTTTTTGACAGCGTTTCCTCTCTCAAACTCCCTTCCTTTTCCTCCTTGCTTGGTGTCCAAAATGAATAACCCCAAAGCCCTTATTTATATGAAACTTTGGCGAACCAAATCGCGCCACGTGTCGCGTCATCATTCCATCCATGAGCATCCAATTAAAATATGCCACGTGTCTCTGATATTTTGAGCCTTCACATGTTTAATTAGATTTTCAAGATTCCCCATCATTACATCTCACACGATAAATTATATTTTCTACATTTCCCATCATTACACCTTTAATTAACAACTACATCCCACATGGTTAATTGCATTTTCCACATTTCTTATCATAACACTTCAAATCCTATCTCTAAGTGGCCAATAAATGCTTTCCACATATCCTTAGAGATAATGTTTGGAGAATTTTGCAAACTTGGATACTAAGTAAGCTTTTCCTTAGCCAATCATGCAATGCCACCTCAGGGGGTCATTATGAGCCATCATGTGACTTTATCTTATCTTCCAAGTGGCCAATGGTTGATTGCCATGTGTCATTGAGGATAAGGTTTGAAGACTTTTGGAAGCTAAGTGTTGAATTTCAAAATGATCTAACGATGGATTAAATGTTATTTAAGATCCGCAATCATAACTTAACTATATTAGAATAAGTTTGGAATCCGCAATCATTACTCCGAAATGGTTTAGTTGGCCTAGTTCATTATTCCATACTCTCAAATGGTTTAGTTGACCCAGTTAATTATTCCAATGATCTAGCTATAGGTTTCAAGAACTACACCTTGACCCGAACTTTTCGGTTAATTTGCACTTAGGCCCTTGCAACTTGGTCCCCGTACCATTTTTAATTGCACTTTTTGGTCATCAGAAAATAGATAAATTACACTAATACCCCAAGATTTTTAGGTAAATTACACTTTTACCCGAACTTCAGTATTTATGATTTTACCACTGATTCAGAAACTGAACCTTTGTCTCAAGGCTTCTATAATCTCTTGAAAGAACCTATTTCCTCAAGTATTAGAACCTAATAATCTCAAGTATTACATCATATTTGAGTTTGAAAATCTGGGATGTTACAAACACATAAAGTTCCCCTCTTGGTTTTACCTGTAACATGCACGCTAAATACACATAATAACATGGTTGACTTGGTGGCATACATTTGTCATAAACATCATCATCATTCTTATAAATGAACTATAATATTTCAATCTATAAAAATTAGATAATAAATCACTCGTATCTAGATGGAAACTTATGCGATGCATAGAATGTATTTTCATTAGCTAATTTTTAAGTAAAATATTTTGCAATAAAAAAATAAAAAGAAAAGGAATATCACATTTAAACCCTTTAGGATATTTGCGATAAGACCATGTGTAGTTTTAAAAATAGTTTTTGAAGGTGCTTATAATTTTATTTTATCTATTTTTCCACTTCTTACTTCCAAGGCCTGTGCCCAATTTCATAATTTTCCCCTACCCCACTCATAAGAGGTTTTCTAAAAAGCTAATGATTCTTTTTACTAAACATATGCGTCAAGTGTGTGTCTATCTATAAGGGCAAGTTGTAGTTTTATATGTGGTGGTTTTAAATTTTAACGTGCATATTTAGCGCATTTGTTGATATGGATAACATTACACCTTGTTGATATGGATAACATTACACCTATCAGTTTCACCTTCAACACACATGCAAGATGTGCATGTTAATTTCACTTTTATCATACATGAACATGTGTCGAGGCATTTAAAACACATGCATGGTTCCTCTTTTAGTTTCACCTTAATATCCATGCCAAACACACAGTAATGGCAATGATGTGTTGGCACACACGCTTTGGCATGCACATTCATCACAAAAATATTTATTCTTCTTATAAATGAAATATAGTTTTTTAATTTATAAAAACTAGATACTGAACTATTCACAACTAGATTTTAACTTATAGAATCCCTAACATATGGAAACAAGAGGTGACTTATTAACGTAATTTGCCCCTACCCCCAACCACAAGAGCATTTCTAGAAGCCCACTCAAGATTTTTTTCTATCAAATGCAAATGTCTGTCATTTGTAACGATATGTTTTTTTTAATGTGCATGTTAATCTTTTTATAAATGCGCATGTCGGTCGCTTGTAAGGATATGTTCTTTTAATGCACATGTTAATCTTTTTATCAAATGTGTATGCCAATCGCTTATAACTATATGTTTTTTTAATGCACATGTTAGGTGTATTTATTAATGTGGATAATATTAATTGTCACTTTCACCTTTAATGCACTTTCCAAATATGTCTATCAATTTCGTTTTTATCATGCATGTCAAACACTGGTTGACGTCTTTCTACACATATAAAGTGCCCTTGTTGCTTTTACTTTTAACATGCATGCTAAATACATGTGGTAGCATGCAACACCCCCTCCCCCAAGCTACCCTATCTCTGGGGCAACCTAAAAGAGAGAGTGTTATGGACCATGAAAGAACCAACAACCAGCCATAAGCATACATACATTACACATTCCCCCCAAAACTCAAATCAAAATAAAAAACCTTAAGGATTACAAGCACAGTTTTATCTAGGTTACATAATACAAAATGCTCTATGCAAACACAACCAAATATCTCCCAAGACCTTTAACATGAGAGAAGATATAATACTCCAAAATTTGAAAATAGATAATAATTATTCAAACCGGTGTTTGAGGGCATTATTGAATATTTAAGAATTTAAGAGAAAGTATTTATTTATGTGGTTTTGAGGAAAATAAGGAATTAAGGATAAGTAATTAAATTATTTAGGAATGGTTAATAGGTATTAATTATCATATTTGTGGTGATTATTGAATATTTGTGGGTTAAAAAGAAAATATTAATTTATTTGTGTATATGGAGATTTAAGAAAATGTTTGTTGATGTTATTTTGAGAAAATAATTATTTAATTAGGAGTATTTATGAAAATAGGGAAATAGATTAATTTAGTGAATTTTCTGAAAAGTATGGGTTGAAAGTGTAATAAGAGGAAATGGAAGTTCGGGCGTATGTGCAATTAATAGAAACGTGATTTGCGAAAGTGGCCGCAAATCACTTTAAATTTAATGGGAGCAGTTATATGTATGAGGGAGCAACTGGATCAGGCAGTCGTGTGCGCGTGTGCGAGGGAGGAGGTCGCGTGTTCGAGGCTTGGAGGCGCGTGCGCGGCTGGAGGAAATACTGATTTTTAATCAGCAAGCCCAGCCCCAAAACGACGCCGTTTTGGGGTAAGGCAGTTGGCAGCTAGCCGCGGCCACGTGACGCGCTAGTGTGCCCCGCTACAGCTTCCATGCGTCCCCTGTTTTGCGAATTTTAAGGCTAATTTGGCCATGCATTTTAGCTGATTTTTCTCATGGGATTAGCTTGCTATTTAAGGCTTTAAGTGAAGTTAAATTAAAGGCAAACAGAGAGCTCGGGAGAAGAACAGACGTGAGGTAGCGAGGAAAAGGGAGAAAATAGAAGAGAAATTTAGGAAAAATAATTTTTCTCCATGCAAGTGAAGATCTGAAGAGCGAGGTAGGTTAATCAGCTTGTATTGAACATTTTCTACGGATTAAATCGTATTTTTAGGCTATATTTCAGTTTATTTTAGTGTTAATATTATTTTACAGTGCGCGAGCGTTTAAGGCCAAAAATATGCAAAATAAGGCAAGCTCTCTTTACCATTTAAATTTTAGTGACCTCACATACCCGTAATAGCTTCGATTTTATACCGATTTAGTTAGGTTATCGGAGATACGCATATGGGTTTTATATCGAAACTTAGTTTCATTAGTAAAATTTATTAATTTGTGCAGCAACTGAGCCAAGAGGTGGGAATCTGCTAGTAAAAGGCAAGCTCCTATCCCTCTCCTCACAATCTTTAATTCCCGTGAAAGACCCCGTGATTTCATGTATTTTATCACCTCTCTTACTCTAATTCGGCGCTTAACATTATTTATTGAATTATTATTCATTTGTTTTAATTTAAATTAAATCTGGTACTTCTTGAACTTTATTTATTGTGTGCCTACGGGGGTTTGTACCGCCCCCACTCCTTTTGGGAATGATGCTGAACCAGCTTGGGGACTAGGTTCCTAGACGTGCGGGTTTATTTACAGTTTTTCTCGGATTTATTTATGGTTCAGTTAGAGCTATCAAGCCGTGGGGTAGGGGTCGGTTGTTGGTGACGTTGGGGTAGACTATTGTACGGCCCTGATGTGGACCGTCGGGTGGACACTCCTAGTCACTGGCCGTTGACCCGTGCCGGACACTGCTAACTAGCTCTGCCAGTATATGATTTACTGCATGATTAGATTCATTATATTACTGTTCATGATTTGATATGCACATGAGTACAGGTTGCATGTTAGGATATTCATTTATTGAGTATGCTTGGACACAGACATTCTAGCTTGGTTAGGTTGCATCCAGCACGGGCATATGCATCGCGTGTGATTTACTATGTGAGCGGAGCATAGCCTGATGCTTGGATGTATGAGTGTTAGTGTATCACGTTGATGCTCACTACGCTATTGTATTTTTATGTGCATTGCATGGTTACTGGTAGTTATTAGTTCTCGGATGAGAGGACTGTTTCAAGGGAGCCTATGGCTCGGGTGTCGGGAGTACCAACACCGACATACGGGTGACAGGAACATCGACCCGGGATAGCGTGCACAGGTTTGTTGGAGATACATGTTGCCTTTCAAGGCAGCGGCAGGTTAGTATGGGACTTGGGTGCCATGTGTCTTATGTGGGCCTCAAGGATCGGTATGTGCTTTCATTCTGCTATACTATTGTGTTGTAGCGTCTCATGGCTTGTGTGTACCTGGTGGTTTATTTTGGGGAGAGTTTTCTAATTATGTTCAGCCTTTAGCCTTTCTTTTCTTTATACTTACTGAGTCTGTCGACTCACTTTGCTTTCCATCATTCTAGGTAGTGCCAGCGTGGGTCCGAGCAAGGGAGTCAGCGTCTAGCGGCCGAGTCGATATGGTGGACAGGCAGTCCCGTTAGTTCCTGTCAACTCTAATGTCTGAGTAAGATTTACTCTATTATTTTTATTGTGCCGGGTCATTTCACGAGTCTCATGTATGTCGGCACAGAAGTTTGTGTTCATTTATTTATCATGTGACCGCTGTGCTAGCGGGGTACCCGTAGTGCATGCATGTGTTTAGCTTCGCTTTCGTTGTTCTTATTTTTGTGTATGCATGCTAGGGTAGTTCTTGTCTTGTGTTTTATTATTTTTCCCTTCTTTAAGCGCTCTCGTTCGGGTAGTCTAGTGGTTGGAATATCCGGGCAGGGGTGCTTTGGTTGCGCTTAACCTTGTGCATTTATTTCAAACAAAAACATACAAAATAAACAAAGAAGAAACAAGCATGCAAGCACAAGGAGTTTATACTCGCCAGTGTACGAGTGTGCGCTATAACACAATTTAATTTTCTGGGTAAGTCCAGGTCGATTCACTGGGAGATCAAAACAGAAATAAAATGCGGCGAAAGATTTTTATGTGCTAAATGGGTTTGTCAGACCAATTTAGCTAAATGATTTGCTTTTTTTTCAGAAGAAAATGGATGTTTGTGGATGGAAGGTAATCTTGGGATAAAGCAATTTATGTGCCAGCCCACTGATTTACCAAAGAGATATCAAAATATTAACATCGACTGATTTAAATTGAGGTTATGCGGTTAATTATATCCCAAGATGATAATAGTTCTAAGTTAAGCACCCTCCATACATGGCATGAGAGAGTCTGGATTAAGAAACTATCATAAATTGAAATACAAATTAACACACATTTGAGATCCGATAAGTAACCACAACTCAAGGTCATGATAGATCTAGGTTAAGCACTCTCCATACATGGCATGAGAGAGTCTAGATTAAGAAACTATCATAAATTGGATCGCAGATTAATCATTCCAGCTTGAGTATGAAACTATTTCCAGTTTAAGTAACCTCCATACATGGCATGGAGACTCTAAGGTAGGCTTATGTTTCAACTCAAACCCAAAGATTCAATACACACACATTTCTCAATTCAAATAAGCACTCTGTTAATTCAATAGGAGTTCGGCTCTCTTGGGCAAGCAGTGGCACTGGACACAATCCTTGCCTTGGCCCAAGCTTAAGCTTAGCCACACATCTCCAACTAAAAATTAAAGAGACAAGAAGTAAAATGCTGGAATGTAAATTTAGAAATTAAAATTACAGAAACGTAAATGAACAGTTAAAGAACATTACAGAATGTAAACAAGTATGAAAAGAAATTGCATAATGTAACTGACAGAAATGAAGAACACTGTATTGATGAAACAAAGTAAATGAACAACACTACTGGAATGAAAGAAAAGAAAAATAGAATGTAAACAATGCTCTCTTCCCCTTATTCTTGCAGAAATGGTGGATGGGGTCTCTCTTGCTGAAGTCGACGATGAATATATATATGTACATATTCTGCAAATGGCCCTGGTCAAAGAAAAAATTACATCGCATGCCACCACGTTCATTTACGCGTGCTCTGACAGAAGATCACATGGTGAAGCTGCTGTGCGCCTGCTGATTTCACGAGCTGGGCTTCCTTTTTAATTTCATGGGCTGCTTGGAGTTGGGCCTTCTTTAAATGGTGGAGCATGCGGCTTTAATTTAACACAGTGGGCCTCCAAAGATCAGTGGCTGGGTTCAATTTAATTGGCATTTGTGGGCTTTCCTTTGCTTTGGATTTTGATGAGCCTCCAAGTCCACGCATGCTGCATCCATGAATATATGTTATTATATTATATATTATATATATGTATTACACATGCAATTATATCATAGTATATATATATATTTATATAGTATTGCACATATATGTATTATATATTATATATTACATATATTATATATTATATTTACTTACTATTTTATTATTATTATATATATTTGGGAAATCTACATATAACCATGAAAGGCATATAAATATTCAATTAAATCCAATTTCAAGGTCAAAATAAGGGTGAAAATATAATAAAATTTTGACATTTTTGAACATCAATCACACCCCCCAACTTAAACATTGCTAGTCCTCTAGCAATCAGATTTTATATTGGCCAATTTTCATTCACAACATCAACATTAATGTTTAAATTTCAAATCTGAAACCAAAATGTATAAAACAAGAATAAGCTATTCTAACACGCAATTGACCATTCTTTGTCAGATTTTCATCATGGGACACTCAATCATAGAAAAAACAATCAAATAAATTAACACACCCACATTACAACCTCTAAGCTTTGACTTCAACCCTCTCAGGTGTACACTCCAAGAAAAATGATCCCTCATGGCTATTCTTTGGGATGCACCGTAATAAGAGTAAAAGCAAACCAAATTCAAATCGGTGTCATCCTAAAATGAAAAATGGACTTTAATGAAAGAAAATGGATTTTGACATAGCTTCATGATCGGAATAATGCACAAATGCACAACTTCAGATATTAAACAAAATTTAAATTCTAAAATTCAAATCTCAAGCTTCCATGTGTCAAAGGATGTAGAAGGATTGCATGAAGATTGTAACGCGGCTTAGGGGTGGATGGGTAAACAAAGAAAAGGATAAAGAATTAAAAGAAATGTGCCCTGGGAAATATTCCTATCTAAGCAGATACTTATTTTTTTTCTTCTTCTTTTTTTTTTATATTTTTTTTTGGTGTTTTTTTTTTTTTTTTTGAATTTGATGTTGACAAAAAAGAATGAATCAACACAATGAAAGCATACATCTTCTCATTAGCTTTTTATTGAATAGCTGCAAGTTTTTTTTTTTCTTTTTTTTCTTATTTTTTTTTATCATTTTTTTTCTTTTCAATTTTTAGTACCAAGATAGACTATTTCTCGAACAAATTAGGTAGGGTAATATTTACAGGGTTTTGGATAAAATTAGGTTAGTAAGAAAAGAAATAATTTAATTGGCTCAATGGGACTAAAAAGGGAAAATAATAGAAAAAAGGAAATAGGTTAACAGGCTCAAATTTTCAACAAAAGAATTCCACTGTCACATCCTATTGACACACTTCCACTCAATCATCAAATTTTAGAATTTGAAACCAATTTAATTCTTTCATTGACATTTTTGGCATTCAAAGCAAAGTAGTGTAATGAAGCTATTGAAAAACATGAGTGGCAAGGAAAACTACAACTAGAGTAAGTATTTATTCACTCAGAATGAACATTTAATAGGCTTAATTTCTCACACTAGGTAAACAGTCTCCACTTAAGTTGAGGAGTTATGCAATGCATTAACCAATTAATTACTATTTCAATAGATTTCATATCCGACAAACAAATTTCCAATCAAAGAACAATCTATGCATACAGATCACTCATTCTAAATACTATACATTCATGTGTTCAAATAAGAAATCATCACACTCATGCCTCAATTGCAAACTCAAATTAGCTAACAGCATAAAAATCTAATGCAATAGAATAAGCATCAATTAAGCACATTAAGTTCCCAATAGTGGAACAGTTAGATTATATATAGGAGTAAAAAAAAAGAGCAAAAGAATCAAAAAAAATATTTTTTTCTCTTTCTTTTTAATTTTTTTTATTTTTAATTTTTAATTTTTTTTATTTTTAATTTTTTTTATTTTTATTTTTAATTTTTTTTATTTTTATTTTTAATTGATGTATTTGGATGCTATAGGAAGCACATCCGAATTGATTCTTCATTTTTTTTAATTTAATTTAATATATTTTTTTGGATTCATTTACATGAATAACGTTTGAATGAATTTGCAGATTTTTTTTTTAATTTTTATAGTTTTTTTTATTTTTTTATAAATATTTTTTATATATTTTTTTACTTTTTTAAGTAATTCATTTGCTACTGGAATAACATTTGGATTGATTTTTGCAGTTTTTTTTTTTGACATTTTAATTTATTTATTTATTATTTTTTTTAATTTTTAAGATGATTCGAATGAGTGTAAAATTGATTCGAATGAATTTCAAAATAGGAATTCAATTTATGAAGAGATTGTACAACCCATTCGAATGAAACAGTAATATCATTCGAATGTGTTGTTCTATTTTGTTTTTTTTGTTTTTTTTTAATATTATATTTAATTTTTTTAATATATATTTTTTTAATTTTAATTTTAATATATTTTTTTTAATTTTAAGAGATGCATTCGAATGTTAGGGACAACATTCGAATGTATTTTCTCAACATTTTTTTTTAATTTTTTTTAATTTTCAAATATATATATATTTTTAATTTTTTTTAATATATATATATATATTTATTTTAGGATTATCATTCGAATGAGAACAAAATTCATTCGAATGAATTTTAAAGAGTAACTCAATTTTGTGAAGGATTTGTACAGGTTATTCGAATGCAACAGTGCTTTCATTTGAATGAATTTCAAGCATATTCAAATGAAAATGAGGACATTCGAATGGTTTTTCTTTTCCTGTACATTTTCTTCTTGTTTTCCTTGAGTTATTCGAATGTAACAGCAACTCATTCGAATGACTTCCAAGACATTCAAATGTCTCTGCACACATTCGAATGACTGCCAAAATTTTTTTTTTAATTTTTTTAATTTTTTTTAACCAAAAAAAAAAAAGAATTTAGACAGTTGAAACCGTATTCGGATGTTAGGAATGGATTCGGATGAATTTGAGAGTATTCGAATGTGGGCTTCGAAATTTTTAAAGAAACAGCAGATTCATTCGAATGGATTTGGAGACAGAGAAATTCATTCGAATGAATTTTAAACAGTAATCTTCATTTACGAAGGAATTTGGCCAGTCATTCGAATGCAACAGTACTTTCATTCGAATTAATTTTGGACATATTCGAATACAACAGAGACTATTCGAATGTTTTCTTGCTTTCTTTTTAACAGCTCACAGATCATTCGAATGGTTTACAACACATTCGAATGACTAATCTCATCCGGATACAGAATTAGAATAACAGCAAATTTTTTTTTTTTAAAAACAAATCAAACAAACAACCACAGTTAAGCATGAATCAATTGTACCTCACCCCCCAACTTGAATTATGTATTGTCTTTAAACACAATAACACATAAAAAAAATTAGAAATACCTGGATGGTGAAATACCCTTAGACACAGTAAGAAAGTTGAGTTTTAGGAGTACCTGGTGTCTTCAATGCAGAAAAGATCCATATGCTCATTGTGGATTTCAAAAACTAAAAAAGAAACATAAACTAGTGAATGTTAAAAGAGAAATGCCAAACTTACAAAAGAACTCTCTAACAACAAGCACACATCCAAATTAAAAAAAAAACTACATGAAGGCAGAACTAATAGCCTTTTATTCTTATTATTTCCTTTCTATTGCTTTTTCCTCTTCTTCCAGTTAAGGATCAAATAAGTGGTTGCACTTCGAATCACAGTAATGATTACATGCTTTAAACCACTTATAACATTATTTTCAAAATGATGCAACTGGATTTTTCTTATAAAAGCACGACCATCTTTTGAAAATGTTTCATTCAGAGGTGTTGGATCTATTACATCAGAATGTGGCATATTAATTTGCACAAACACCTCACACATGTCTGGTTTAATTTGATCCCCTACATAAACCAAACTAAAGATCAGAAAGTTAGGCTCAAATGTGGATAGACCTATGACATCTTGACATTTCAACTTCTGGATCTTATCCTCATCCTCCTCCTGGACTTCTTCTTCTACAATGGTATCACTGGACAAAAATTCCTCCCCAAGATATTGACCTACAGAATTTTGATTGGGTTGGGTTGGAAACTCACTAGGATCACTCATGCTTAAGGTCTCTGTTAACAAGGTCAATTGTTCTAAAATGTCACTTGTGGCCCTAGTGGTTTGTTCTTGAAGTTCAGCCAATTCGGCCACCTGTGCATTAAATCTCATTTGACCTTCCATGAATTTCTGAAGGGTGCTCTAAAGATTGCTCATCTTGAGACTGATAAACATCGGATGCAAACCCTTGCTCTAATTCAAATTGGTGAGGTGGTGAAGGGAAAGGTTCATGAAGTTGAGAAACAGAATCATTGCTCCAAAAAGAGTTTTGATTATCATATGAGCTGGGGTAAGGGAAAAGACTTGGGTTGTAACTCGACACAAAAGAATCCTCCCCCTGACTCTGAATCTGGTTATAAGAAAACCTACCCTCATTGTCGTGTGATTGAAACTCAGATGGTTTCCCTTTCAGAAATCTTTTAAGAACAGGTATGGTTGGACAATCATCTGTCTGATGATTTAAAGACTTGCACACTGAGCATCTCACCTCACTTACATTTTGAAAATTTTGATACTCCAACCACTCCACCTTCTGGGTTAAGTAATCCAATGTCGCACTAGGGTCGTCATTAAAATCATGGGGAGCAATAGGAAGTGTGGTGTAGGATGGAGTTGGTTGCCTAGGAAGGTTTGGGTAATCCTCAAAGGGTCTGAAAACAGTTTGCTCAATAGGATCATGATAACCAAAAGAATTTCCACACACAGACATGTAATCAAGATACTGAGACATAATTAAATAAGATCGTGAATATGCAGATAAGAATTCTAACAATGAATCTTACCTAACCTATATCTCATGTATTAATAACACAACAACAAAATTAACAGAAACTAAGTTACTGTATTTTTTTTCGCAGCACTAATTCCATCACCGATCTCCCCGGCAACGGCGCCAAAATTGGCCGCGCTTAACCTTGTGCATTTATTTCAAACAAAAACATACAAAATAAACAAAGAAGAAACAAGCATGCAAGCACAAGGCGTTTATACTCGCCAGTGTACGAGTGTGCGCTGTAACACAATTTAATTTTCTGGGTAAGCCCAGGTTGATTCACTAGGAGATCAAAACAGAAATAAAATGCGGCGAAAGATTTTTATGTGCTAAATGGGTTTGTCAGACCAATTTAGCTAAATGATTTGCTTTTTTTTCAGAAGAAAATGGATGTTTGTGGATGGAAGGTAATCTTGGGATAAAGCAATTTATGTGCCAGCCCACTGATTTAGCGACGAATTTGGTAATGGGTACCTTTTCGTTGCTAAAACTAGCGTCGCTGAATTTATTTTATTTAATTTTATTTTATTATTTTATTATTTTTTAGAGACAGGGTTGAGCCCGTCACTAATTCCGTGGCTAAATTCAACTCCAAAATTCAAAATTCAAAGCGCGCCAGGCCCCAACCTCCATGTGTGGCACGTGGCTGCGTCTTTGCTCACCACGTGGCAGCGCTAGATTTTACTCCCCCAACTATTATTCTCAAACTTTCTATCGGATTCGAATCCCTAACCTCTCATAACTAAGTTTAACACGCGAGCCATCCGATCTGGAAGCCTTCTTGTTTATTGTTATAGATAAAATATATTTATAGTATTCTCTTTCAAATATTTTTGAATTATATTTATACACCAAAATTTCTTAAACTTATTTAATAATATTAATTTTAATATTTAATGTTAGTAAAGGGAAATGAATATTAATTTTAATTTTATTTCATTATTAATTCAAATAAAACTTTATTAATTATTATATTAACAGTGAAAAATTATGTTTTTATTTTAATTTTAATTTGTAATATATTTAAAAATTATTAATTTAATTTTTACTAATATTAATGTTAGTAAAAATTATTATAATATGTTTAAATGTAAATTTTTTAATTTTAACTTATTTTTTTTATTTTTTAGCAATGGGATTGGCCTCGTTGCTAAATTTTAATTAATTAATTATTTTTTTTATTTTTTAGCGACAAGATTGGCCCCGTCACTAAATTTTAATTAATTAAATTAATTTTATTTATTTATTTTTATTTTTTAGCGATAGGGTTGAACTCGTCGTTAAATTTGAATTTTTTTGTTAATTTTTTTTAATTTTTTAGCAATGGGGTTGAATTCGTCGCTAAATTTGAATTATTTTATTTAATTTTATTTATTTTTTATTTTTTATCGATAAATTTTAATTTATTTATTTATTTATTTTTTATTTTTTTAGTGACGGGTGTGACCCGTCGCTAAATTTTAATTTTTTTATTTAATTTTTTTTTATATTTTAACGAATTTGAATTTTGTATTTTTTTAATTTTTTATTTATTTTTTTACTTTTTAGCGACGAAAGTGTCTCTGTTACTAAATTTTAATTTTTTATTTAATTTTTTTTATTTTTTAGTGACGGGATCTATCTCGTAGCTAAAAAATAAAAAAGCTTAAAATTTAGCGACGGGGTCAACCTTGTCACTAAAAAATAAAAAAATTAAATAAAAAAATTAAATTTAGTGACGGTGTCAACCCCATCGCTAAGAAATAAAAAAAACTAAAAAAAAAATTAAAATTTAGCGACGGGTTACTCTTGTCGCTAAAAAATAAAAAAAATTAAATAAAAAATTCAAATTGGCTAAAAAATAAAAAAATAAATAAAAAAATTAAAATTTAGCGACAGACTCAATCCCGTCGTTAAAAAATAAAAAAATAAATAAAATTTAGAGACTGGTTACTCCCGTCACTAAAAAATAAAAATAAATAAATAAAAAAATTCAAATTCGTTAAAAAATAAAAAAATAAATAAATAATTAAAATTTTGTGACGGGTCAACCTTGTCTCTATAGAATAATAAAATTAAATAAAAAAATTAAAATTTAGTGACGGGGTCATCCCCATTGTTAAAAAATAAAAAAAATTAAATAAATAAAAAAAAATTTAGTGACGAGTCAATCCATCGCTAAAAAATAAAAAAAATAAAATAAAAAAATAAAATTTACCGAAGGGTTCAACCCTATCGCTAAAAAATAAAAAAAAATTAAACTTTAGCGACGGAAAATCCGTTGCTAAATTTAGTGACGGGTATTTTGTCGCTAAATTAAAAAAAAAATTAAAAAAACTATTGACGAAAATTCCATCACTATCCGTCACAAATTAGCGATGAAATTCCATCACAAATTCCGTTGCTAAATATAATTTTTCTTGTAGTGGAAATATATTTCTTTAGTTAATGTTAACTAAAACATTTTGCAATAGGAAATAGAAATGAAAGGCAAATTGGATCATTTACGATAATACCACATTAGTTTAAAAATAATTTTAAAGGTCCTTATGGTTTCATTCTTTGTTTGTTTGGTTGTGTTTTTCATTTGTTTTTATTCTTTTTTTTTTTTTTCATAGGAACCATCTTACATTGTTGACATTGTTTAAAAAAATTCAAGTAAATTAGACTCAACCCACTGTACCTAAACCATTTGCAACATGACCCCACATTGTTTAAATTTAGCTTTGTAGATCATTTTGGATTCATTTTTAACAAAGACTCCTTTTGTTATCAACACCATTAAAAAGTGTAAGAATGCAACTCTATCTCCATCATTTCTTTGTGGTTGCAACTAAAAATGAAGTAAAGAAAGATTACAAAAATAGAGATATACCCATCATTCAAGAAAAGAAAGAAGAGAGATAAATAAATTATGTATGTATAGTAGCAGAAGGTCGAAAAGCTCTTGGATTTTTCAATCGCAAACTCTATTTGATTCTTCAATTTCAAATTTTGTTTAGATTTCCTTCAAACAAATCTTCTCAAACTTTCTTAATCTCTCTCTCTTTTGAATGATTTTCACCTTTAACATGCATATCAAGCACACGTGCTAACAAGGGTGACGTATAAAAATCCATATTTCCTTTAGATTTTTTTTTTTGAAATAAAAGCTTCTCAAACTTTCTTAATCTCTCTCTTTTTCTCTACAATTTTAAACCTATCTATTTCATCTTTAATGTGCATGCGATGTGTTCCTATTGGTTTCACCTTTAAAATGCATGCAAGCGTGTGTGCTTACAAGGGTGAATATTCAGCTTATGCACTTGGCATAGATGCTTGTCACAAAAATCATTATCTTTTCTAGAAATAAACCATAGTGCTTCAATTTTGCCTTGGGTAAATTTGATGCAACATCCTAAGAATTGACTAAAAGACATTAACTACACTCTCATGTTTTTTGAAATATTACTAATCTCCATGTTGTCTTTAAACGGCTATTTTGATGTTCTAAAACAACTTTATGTCAAGAATCAAGTTAAGATCATTCAAATATGTATTTAGGTAACAATGTATTTGTTACTCGAGTAATATATATTAATACTTCACTAATTGAATGAAAATGCACAAAGATCCAGATCTGGACCTACATTACATGACTATGGTTTGAAAGTAGTTGAACTGAGAGACAATCAAACTGTACTCGACTAATATATTATGTTAGTCGAATCCTAGTTTGTGCCTCTCAAAATATCACTCGACTATTATTAAAAGTAGTCAACTTTTTGTCAAGATATGGAGAACACTTTATTTTGTACTTGATTAATATAAATTATTACTCAATTCCTAAGATAGACTTTTGTTTGAACTATTAAAGAACACTCAACTAAAACATATTAGTCGACTTCTGATATAACAATAGAGAACAACTCAAAAGTGTAATCAACTAATAAGGAGACAGACTCAACTAATGTGCTTGAATACAGAAGATGTCTTAAGTCACTGAAATGTCTATACTCAATTACTATACTTTATACTCGACTAAAAGTAGACTTTACTCGACTAATATTGAATAGTATTTGAATAATTATGTGCTGATATTGAAAATTTTATTTTGATATATTCTACTTGACTTCTTGATTAAAATAATTGAGTACTTGATGATATTACTTAACTAACTTATCTTTGTACTGTGCTAAAAATTAAAAACCCTAAAGCACTGAAAGTATATATTGAAGCAACTTGACATATTACTTAACTATTTGCATAAGTTACGACTACAAGTACTTCATACTCGAGTAATCTATTTATGCGAATTTAAAATCCTTTTATATTACTTCTCTAATTAAACAATTCGATAGATATATTTAATGTTCTAAATGTTACATGTCTTCAAGACAAGTTGATGTTAATATACGTATCTACTGATTGAGATTTCTTATCATTTTGCTATTTGAATATATTTGCTTAAATTTCAAATTTGAAAAAGGCAATAACTAATGTGATTTGATGCAAAAAAACCTATCTGGAGAAAAAGTTTTCTCTCTTTCTTATATATACATACATGATCTATTAAAGATAGAAAAAGAAATAGTGAATAAGCAATAAAGATACAAACATCCTATCACACGAGCTGAAAGATTTCATCTTTTCTTCTGTTGAAAGTTGTTTCAAACAACTAAATCTTCTTCCTTCAAGTTCAAATATAACTTTTGAGAGTTTTCTCTATTCTTTTCTTGTATCATTCTTAAGAGAAAACCTTTGTATCCTTAAACATCCTAGTCTGTTATATTGTCTGTCACTTGTAAAGTGACGTTTGAGGGTTAGTCCTTAAGTCCAAGCAAAAAGGCAACTAGAGGGTTAAGGTTGCTTCTTGAGAAATCTTTGTAGGTTATAGAAGATAATGCTTGCCTCTTCAAAAGCACTCAGTTAATGGTTGTTTCAAAATTCATGGCAAGTGTCAAGGTATTGGATATAGGTTTTGGACCGAACCACTATAAATATGTTGTTTCCTTTTCTTGTGCTTTGATTATGTTATATTTTGTTCTTTCACATTTCCATTTGGCTTAATTCTTTTTTGGGTAGGATTAATTCACCCCTTTTTAACCTAACTTGTATAACACTTCCTTAGCCTTTACTAATTGTGCAAATTAACCTTTCACAACATTTTAAAAACCATTCCTATTTCTCCTTCTACCCTCCTTCTCTCTCTCTCTCTCTCTATTCCATCCCAAATCATTTTCTTTATTTTTGATTATGAAAGGCAATATGTTTCTCTCTCCTTTTTCCTTTTCTTTGTCTTATCTCTTTCTACCTTTCACTTTAATGGAACCCACACTAATAGGTTCGTTGAAACCACATTGGGTTTGTTGGTCAAAACCCATTGTGGCTTTTTATATGTTTCATTGGAATGGGTTCCGTCAATTGGAACCCACACTAGTGAATTGAAACCCATTGGTAGTTTAGTTGATTATAACCTACTATGTGTTACAACAAACCCATTTTCGATGCATGGTAGTTTTTTTCTAGTGTTTATTATTTTTTATATAATTTTAGAAGAAAGAGTAGAGAAATAGAATGGCATTTTGGGATTTTTACAAAATTAACAAATGGTACTTAACGATAAAAGAGTATATGTTAAGTGGTAGTTAATCTCAAGGGAGATTAGTAATATTTTTAAAATATAGGGATGGTAGGTGCCTTTTCACCAAATCACATAGGTGTTGTGTGAAATTTATCTTCTTTGCCTTTTACAAAAAATAAAATAGTGAACCATGCAACCAAATGGTGACTTGTGCGATGCATGAGATGTACTTTGATCATTTAATTTTAAGAATGATATTTTGAAAAAAGAAAATAAAGGGTAGATTACATTCAAACTTTCTATGATTTGGGTAATTTTCAATTAGACCATATGTAGTATAAAACTAGCTTTGAAAGTAATATTGTTTCAGTTTTTTTCCACGAGGACCCTTTATGGTACTAGCATTTTTAGAAAAAAAATCAAGTAAATTGCACTCAAACCCCCTATGTGTTTACCATTTGCAATGAGACCCATTTTCTTCAGAAATGGCTTTAAAGGTTCTTGTGGTTTCATTTTGTTCACAAATGTAGCCCTTTTGTCATTAACACCTTTAAAAAAGTGCATGAATGTAATTATCTCTCAGCCTTTTCCTTTTGGTTGTTTCTAAAGATGAACCGAAGAAGATTATGAAAATAGAAATAGACCCATCATTTACGCGCGCGAGAGAGAGAGAGAGAGATTATTTATGTATGTATATACATATATATATATATTATTAGTATAAAGATGGAAGACTCTTGGATTTTTTTAAACGAAAGCTCTAGTTGATTCTTCAATCACATATTTTGTTCAGATTTTTTTTCAAGTAAAATTCCTCAAATTTAATGTGCATGTGGTTCTCACCTATTAGTTTTACCTTTAAAATGTATGCCAAGCACATACGTTGATATGGGTGACTAGTGGTCACATGCACTTTGCATGGACTTTTATCACAAAAATTGTTATCCTTTTTAGAAATAAGCCATAGTATTTTAATTTTGCCTTAGGTAAATTCACACAACACCCTAAGGTTTGGCTAAAAGGCATTGTGTTTTTAAAAATATTACTAATCTCCTTTACCTTTCTTGACTAACAATGCAAATTGACAATTTTGTTCCATTTTAAAAACCATTTTCATTTATCTTTCTCCATTTAGTTGTTGCCTATTTTTCCTTATCTAACAGAAAAAGGTAGTAAGTTTATCTCTCTTTCTCCTTTTCTTTTTCTTTGTCTCACAGAAAAGAAACCCACTACAACGAGGTTAAAATCTACAACGGTTTGTTGGTTGAAGTTTACTAGGGGTTATGATATGTTTGTTGAGTTTCGCATATGGGATTTATGTGATTTTTCAAACATTTTGAAATCAAAGTGTGTAGCAGTAACACATTCAATCCGATATAACTTAGATTTTTTTAGCAATTTGCAACCTGTATTCATCAAATGAAATACTTTTACCTTGTGAAGGATCTGTCCTTAATGTTGGCTTTCACAGTTTGATCATCCTCAAGTGAAAAGGGCCTAGGCTGTCTGTAACACCCCAGATTTTCAAAATAAAAAAAAATGAGGTAATACCTAAGGTTATTAGGTTCTAATACTTGAGGAAATAGGCCATTTCAAGGAATTGAGGAAGCCTTGAGGGAAAAATTCAGTTTCTGAACCAGTGGCAAAATCGTAAATACTAAAGTCGGGTAAAAGTGTAATTTATCCAAAATCTTGGGGTGTTAAGTGTAATTTATCCATTTTCTGGGGACCAAAAAGTGCAATTAAAAATGGCTCAGGGACCAAGTTGCAAGGGTTTAAATGCAAATTATTCGTAAAGTTCAGGCCAATGCGTAGTTCTTGAAACCCTAAAAATATCATCCATGGGCCAATCATGAATGGCCAAGTGTCCCCCCTAGGTGTCACAATTGGATTGGCTAAAATCTAATGATTATGGGTGTAATGATGAGCATAGTGTGAACACTCAAAACAAATGGAATTTTGGATTTCAAAACTCTATTAAATTCATTTAAGAGACGAGAGGTGCATTTGAGTTGGAATGCACATGGGAGAAATGATGAAGCCTTATCTTCAATGACACATGGCAATCAACCATTGGGTTACTTGGAAGTTAAGTTAAGGTCACATGATGGCTCATAATGACCCTTTGAGGTGGCATTACATGATTGGCTAAGGAAAAGCTTACTTTGCTTCCAAGTTTGCAAAAGTCTCTAAACATTATCTCTAAGGACATGTGGCAAGCATTCATTGGCCACTTGGAGATAGGATTTAAAGTGTAATGATGGGAAATGTGAAAAATGAATTAAACCATGTGGGATGTAATGATGGGAATATTGGAAAATCAAATTAAACATGTGATGGCTCATATCTCAAGGGAGACTTGTCATAAGGGCATGAAAATGCACAAATCTTTAGGGACACATGGCATATTTTAATTGGATGCTCATGTGGAATGATGACGCAACACGTGGCATGATTTAGTTCGTCGAAGTTTCCTATAAATAAGGGCTTTGGGGTTATTCATTTGGGCACCAAGAAAGGAGGAAAAGGAAGGGAGTTTGAGAGAGGAAATGCTACCAAAAAGAAAGGAGAAAGTCGAGGGAGAATAAGCCTTGACAGAACTTTCGGGTCTTCCTCGAAGTTCGTACCAATCAGTCAGAAAACCACAAGAAAACTATTCCCGCTTGTTGTAAACAGTGCTTTCCTGGGTAAATAGTCAAGGTGAGTGGTTCTTGTGCATGCTTCCTCTTAATCATTCTTGGTTTCACTTGTGAGTGGTTCTTGTGCATGCTTCTTCTTAATCATTCTTGGTTTCACTTGTGAGTGGTTCATGCATGGTTCTTTCTTTCTCTTAACCATCATTGGTTTCATTTGTGGATGGCTTCTGGCTTACGTCTTATGTTTCCTTTGTTTTGAGCATATCTTTCCTATCTTTGAACATATCATGGAGTTTATGGTTATGGTTTGTTGATGGGTCATCGTGGGAAATCGTGTCCGTGCAATAGGACTGGGTCATGGCATGCATATTATATTTCCCTTAGTTTATGCATATTTCTTCTGCTTTGTCTTACATCATGTTGTTTGGTGACTGTGGCTTGTTGGTGGTTTGTCATATGTGAACTACCACGGGGACCCGTGTAAGAGGGCTAACCACGTGGGCTCGCGTAATAGGGTTATCTCGTGCTTGTGTAAAAGGGCCGAAAGGTTCAGACATGGCAACACCCCAGCATCTGCTATCACAGGAGACCACCTCGTGCTTGTGTAAAAGGGCCGAGTGGGTCGATCATGGCTACGTTCTGACATGTTCATCTCGTGCCCGTGTAAAGGGGTCAAGAGGTTCATAACAGCACCATAGCATGGCTATCGTTGGGAAGATTTTGTGGCATATCTATATATTACACCTGCATGCACTATTTTCTTTCTTGTATCACTCACTTAGATATCATTATCTAACTCGGGTGTTTTATACCCCTGGAACATTCATCGTTCCAGGTATATGAGATGTACCAGGTGATACAGGTTCTAGTGCGAGTAAGGGCAAGGAGGTGGTGCTTGGCTAGCTTTGGTTTTTATTCCATTATGTACCCTCGGATTACGAATGATGTATTGTAAATAGCAGTTAGGATACTCAAGGTTGTAAGAAGTATGTGTGGGTGTCCTATAATTGTTCCTACAATGAAGTGTTACCTTTTTGGAGTATTGGAAGTAGTGAGCATTTCTTGTACTTGTAAAGAAAATCTAGTAGAAACCCATTTATTTAGCTTTGGTTAAGCTTTCAGGTTCGATCCAACACTTCCGTTGGTAAGGGTTTCCATAACGCCCACGGTGATGTTAGCTTATATTTTACATTGTTGTGTATTTGGAAAAGTGGGGCGTTACACTGTCCACCCCAAACTAGTTTTAAAAAATCCCTTAAAACTTCTTTAGGCTAGCTGAAGATTATCAAGGGCATGTTTATGGCTTGTATCTGTTCTTGATTTCAAAAGTAAAGGCTCATTACATGAGTATATAGAAAGAAGAGAAATGAAGAGAAGAAGGAGCTACCAAGAGGCAGGGTTTTCTTCAAGGGAACATACATGCTTTCTTCTTCTTCAATCATCCTATTTATATTCAAAGCAAGAAAACAATTGGTGGGATCATTTGATAATCCATTAATTGAGATATACATCACAAGAGTGGCCTATAAGGTTAGTGGTTTTACTAACTCTAGACCATTTTTGATGTTCTATCAAACAAGAATTAATTGTAGACTAGTTTCTTCAACCAGTCGACAATTTTTTCAATTTTAAAAGTAGTCGATAATTTGTTTTAGTTTTGGAAAAATCGGCGGACCATTTTGTGTTTTATGCTATAAGTTTTGCTTAATTGCATATAAGTTCTCCATTAACTTTTATTGAAAATATATTAGCCAAGTGAAGCGTAAGAGATGGGTTAATTAAGTTTTGAAAACTTTTTGCCAAATTAAAATATAATAGAAATAAACAATAGAAAATAGAAAATAATAAGCAGAGATGGCATTGGTGTTTATTGTGATTTTCCAACTCACTTAGATCCACTACCTTGACTCCTTGCAAAGGATTTGTATATCTATTATTGGAGTGCTTTTGAAAAGGGAAGCATTATTCCATAAACAATCACTTTTCTAGTGATCTTATACTTTTTACATAGGCTCAAGCAATAACCTTCCTCGTGTTTTTTCACAAGCTGAAACACCTAACCTTTATTGTTCTTTTACATAGGCTCAAGCACTTAACCTTACTAATGTTTTTATAGGGTGTAAAAACTTGTAAGAGTGTCCACACAAGAGGGGGGGTTGAATTGGGCACATTCAAAACTTTTTGCTAATTTTAATAACTATGCATAAAATCTGATTTTAAATAATTTTCTTTTCAAACAAGAATTGTTGTTGAGAATAAAGATTGCCAATGATAATCATTTGCGATTACAAAATTCATGCTTTGATGAGACAACATTCATACTTGATGTAAAGAAATGATTTAACACACAAAAATGTAAATGTACAGAAAGTGAAAGTTAAATACAAAGAGAAACAAAAATCAAATATAAGACATAGTATATAGAGTGGTTTAGGCAAAAGGTCTACATCCACTACCTTAACTCCTCAGTAAGGATTTAAAACATTCTATTAAGGTAGTATTTGTCAATCAAGATATAGACTGAAAAAAGTAGTATATGAAAAGCATCCCGAACAAAAGTGTTTTTTATTGTGTTTGTTAAATTTATCTAGAAAGAAGTCATGTGACTTCTTATCTTGGAAAGAAGTCAATGTCTCATTTTTGTTAGCCATATGCTTTATTATTACGCTTTTCTTTAGGGTCATTCTAAAGATGATGCATGAGTATTTGTGAAAGCTTATGATATGCTAAGTGATATAGGTGGTGACGTTACTCAAAATTTTTGTGTAAATTATCATATACTCAAGTGATGGTACTTGAGTTTTGATTTGAAGGATTTATATAGTCTTATCCTTCATGGTAAGGTTATGCTAATAACCTTACTATGTCTTGTTTGTGATTAATCTTGCTCTTATTTATGAGCTTATTATATTAATAGGTTAGTTTTGGGATTTCAAGGGATATTTTAAGTATCCATATTGCATGAGTGTCATGTGGATCTCATAATGCTTAAAGTAGGCTTAAGGTTGGGGAATATTTTAAGCTCTAAAAATATGTGAAGGCATATCTTAAATCTAAGAGTAATGGTTCTATTTGATCTATCATCTATGCTCTTAAGTAATGTGTATATATATGTATATATTTAGGTAAGTGATCCTAAGTTCTAGAGCAATAATTCCTAAAGTTCTCAAGTCCTTAAATTTAAGAAGGATCTCTTGAAGAACTTGTTAATTTGAATGTATGTTACTTGATAAGCAAAATCATTCAAGATCTTGAAAGAATTTAAATGTTTTATGTTTTCCAAGAAATTCTTCCTAGCGTTGCTCATGTTTAGGTTCAATATATTTGAGTAATAGAATTATAAAGATTCTATCTTTCAAGAATTACTCAAAGTATGCATTAGTAGTATTTGTGTATGATGACGATCTTATAGAATAAAAATCATATATATTTTGTTTATCTTATGTGTGCTCTTGTTTGGACCAAAAGAACAAAAAACGACGAGTTATCATAATACTCAAGCTAGAACATCTTTGTAACACCCCTCATCCCCCAAGCTATCCCATTCCAAGGCCACCTGGAAGAGCGGGTGTTAGGGAATATAGACAAAACAACACTTAGCCACAAGCATACATACATCTGACAACCATCAAACTCAAACCCAAAATAAATACTTCCAGGTGTTACAGGCACAACTCTTCTTTTAGTTACATTACACACAAAATAAAGTCTATACATCTACCAACACAGCTTCCCAAGACCATTTAGATCAAGAGGGGACTCGTAAGCGCACATGTCTACCCATTCTTCTTGCTTGACTCATCATTTGCCACCTTTTTACCTTTACTTGGAATGGAGGAGAGTACAATGTGAACTACAAAGCTCAACAAGCATAAGAAATAAGAAGGAAGAGCACGACAGATAATAATAGGGTACAGGTGTGGTGAACATGCATATAGATGGAAATGATAAGTTATAACTCAAGAGTTATACACACACACACACACACACACACACACCCGTAATGATAATGTCATACATAACACATATAAAAGTCGATCAGCAAATAACTGGCCAGTGGCCTCACATAGCAAATAAAATGCATCATAATACATATCAGCCTGTAGTTGAGTCTGGCAACAAGAGGAACTGTAACATGTAGCCCATAAGTCATATCTGATATACTTGGCTATAACCATACGTACATATATATAAATATATATAATCTCACCCATAGTCGTCACTATTGGGCGCACCCCTCAGCCGTTGCCGCAGGAGCGTAATCCCAATCAGGCTAATACCTACTAGTTTTGGGGGATATATCCCGACAGTACACAATCGCAACGTGCATAATCAACTCTGTCCATACCTTTCCCAATGCACATGCAACACATAAAGTGCCCACATACAAATTGCATGTGTGCTGGAAATAAGAATTGATGCTCGTGCACACCCATGAGATGCTATACAGAAGGTCAAGCTAAGACATGCTCATGATGCACAATTACCACTCATTCAGGACATGTCATGATAGTACGTATATGAGCAAATTAAAGTTATTCTCTGTTTATAAACATGTTCAACACAATTAGCCAAGAACACTGAATTATGGATTTCTTGTGTAGGCTCAAGTTCACAGTGAGATACGTTAAGCAGAGCATGGAGAAGAAACAAGTCTCCCATGCAAAATTCCACTTAAAACTCTATTCCTTAGGATTAGTGGGGAGAAACAAGCCCCACATGGCTGTTAGAAACTTTTCCTCAAGCTTAAATACCTTAACCCCAGTCATGATCTCAAGACACGTAACCAACCCATAACACAATAAAATCCAAGAGAAAAGAGGAAGGAAGAGAGAATTTGCCTTTTATTTCACTTATCAACCACTAGGAACTCCTTGGTTGAAAGAATCTAGCTTGCTGTGAGAAGAAGAATGAGGGTTTGAAGAAGAACAGAGAGTTTACGAGAAAGAGAAAAAGAGTGCTCTGTTCCAATGAGATTTTTCTCACAAATTTCTCTTTTATATTTTCTTCCTACGTCATCTTTATCCATCTAATTATTTCTCAAATTATTTATATATTTATTATATATTTTTTTGATTTTCCAGTTCTAGAATTTTCTATGCATTTCCAGAGCTAATGAGGTATCGAGTGATATATATATTTTTTTGAATCACTGAGGGAGGCATTCAAATATAATTTAAGGCATTCAGATAATATATACATATATAGGCTGCTGTGCTAAAGTCATTCAAATGATTTGGGCACATTCGAATGAGTTTTGAGGCTTTTGGTAGAAGAATTGATAAAATGGAGAAGGTATTCGAATGCCACAACAAAGCATTCGAATGAATTTTGAATAGTTGGATGAAAAGAAGAGGGATATTCGAATGCTACAGTGCCATCATTCAGATGAATTTTGTAATTTTCGCATGACTCATTCGAATGTGAAGGCAGTTCATTCGAATATGAAGGATCAAATGGATTCTAGATAGTTTTGACATCATTTCGAATTTTGGACATAACTCTTTCATCTAAACTCTGATTGAGGTGGTTTAATATGATATAGAACTAAAAGAGAAAGATCTACAACTTTCATGTTCTGCGTTTTGAAAGATTTGAGCTAAAACATTGTCGAAATTGGGTTACAATGAAGAAGCACCACCCAGCAAAACAGGCCATTCGAAGGGATCACCCCCCATTCGAATGACTCACACCCCATTCGAATGGGGTTACTCTAATTTGAATGATGCTTCCTTCATTCGAATATTTAGCCTCCCAAAGCCCCACACATTCGGATGCCTCTTCATAAACCCTCCTAACTCTTAACCACTCATCCTAAACCTTCCAAAACACTTAAATACACGCTCACACCGCACCAAAACCCAATTTAACGAATAATTCTACCCACAAGTCATAAAATAATACCATGTTATTCATTAATATCAACACCCCATCTTCGGGTCGTTACAATCTTTGTGTTTATATGTTGTGTTTTGTTGTTGAGAAACATATATTGTGCTCAACAATTTTGCAATGTTCTATATTAGTCAAGTAACAAGTAAATTACTTGACTTTTGTGTATTTCATGTGTATATTTGTTATGTGAATAAATAGTCTTTTGGGTAATGATATTTCTATAGACTATGTCATATTGTGTGCTAAGGCCATCTCCAACGGAGACGGAAAAACATCACACCAAAATGGTGTGATGAATAGTGGGACGCCATAATATGGCGTCCCACTGTTCACCCACGACAAAAATGCAATGGGAAGTGTTCGCTTATTCTTTCCTGTTAGTGTACGGAATCGTAACAAGTAATATAATGATGAATAAAGTATCGTTCCCACGAGGATTAGCTTTCGATGTCTACTTTAACCACTATTAACTTTAATGAACCACACACAAATAAAAAGGATACTCACTATAGGTATTATATAAAATAAAACTAAATAACTAACTAAAAACTCAAAACAACTCCTTGGAAGTTTAAATGTAGAAATCTAACGGGCTAGGGTTCATGAATCCACCATGGTTCTTCAATTGGTTTAATCTTCCAGTGATCTGGTTTTATAATTCTTGCTTTGAGCTGAAAATCGATGATTCTAAGTTAATCAAAAGCCTCTCTCGATGGTCAATCGAATCTATGCTTACACATGAGATTAATTATCTCTAATTAATCTACAAATATATACACATGCATTTATCCACAATGATCATCTAAATAAGATTTCACAAGGCATAACAGTATCTCTACCTATTATCGAACCTTATGTCGTTTATTATCAAGTGCTAATCTATACTGAATCTCTCGAAAGTAATATAAATCACAAACACGTTCTAATGGTGGCCAAGCATCAAAACGACATTGGTGCATAACAAACGAGCAACTCGAAAGACAAGAATATAATAAAACCCAAAACTTTTAATTAAACTATCATTAAACTAGGTTTCATCAATCACCCTAGCCACAAAGTACTTAGGCTAACATAGTTTCAACCAATGAAAGAACAATAAAAACGGAGTTCATGATATTGGAGAGAAGAAAGAATAGAAAAATAAAACCAAAACCGAAGATGTTCAAGAAAATCTCCTTCTTTTTCCTCGACTTGCTATCTTCTCTTAGTCAAAAAGCCCCTTAATCTCTCAAGAATCCTTCTTTATATAATGCTTTTCAAGTCTTCAAAGTCGTGCCCCTTGAGAGAACCCATCTCCACTTGATTTGAAAGGAAACGGGCTCAAAACGGGCTTTTCGCGAAGCTTAAAGCCTTACCGCGACCTTACCATGGAATGCTTTCTGCAATAAGGTCGTGAGCCACAGAATGAAAATCTTGTTACGGGCTTACCACAGAATGCTTTCCGCAGTAAGGTCGTGAGCCACATAATACTTTTTCAACCACGACTTTATCACAGAATGCTTTTCGCGATAAGGTCGTGAGCCACAAAAAACAATTCTTACCACAACCCTACCATGCAATGCTTTGCGTGATAACACCGTGAGCCGTTTCTCTTTAATTTCCAACACTTCACCAATGGCGTCATTCTTCCGGCGCTTTGCGACATCATTATTCTCGGCCCCGAATGGACATTTGATCTTGCCTTTTTTGCCATTTTAGCTCAAAAAATGCGACATTATCATCATTTTGTGCTCCAATTGTCTTCAACACATGCTCCACATCTACATAACCATATATAGAACCAAATCAAGTAGAAATCATTCTCATTGAATGTATAAATGCTAAGTTTATAGACCAAAATAAGTGTATAAAAGACACTTATCAGGAAGTTTATGCCCAAATTACCCTTCCCCTTTCAATGTAAAAAAATGTTATTCCCATTATATCCTTTTTTAATTTTTTTTAGTATGTATAATTATTGATTTTAGTCTTAATTTATATATTTAATTTGATAATTATTTTTAAGAACATAATAAATTAAAATTAAGAAAAAACAATTATAATTATTCATCAAGAAAAAATATTTTACTCCATAAAATTTAAAAAGTTGAGAACAACATGAGTAATACAGAAACATAAACATTGAATATTAAATTCTAGCATACACTAAAAATGAAAGTCAAATATTTAATATTCTAGTAGATTATTTTCAGATCCTCCAAGACCATCAAAATAATAACTAAATGGAGTTGAGGAACTTCTGAGTTCTTTATCCTGTTGTTCACCTCTTTTCTTCATGATTATTCTCTGTTATTTTCATATAAACTCACATAGTTCTAAACCTGAAATAGAACTCAAATCTTTTAGTAAAATTTTATTTTTAGAACAAAATTCCGCTGCATTGGCTTTTTTTAGATTACTTTCAGTTCGAGCCCTCTAAATTTCGTAAATTTCCTGTCTATCTTCAATTCCCTTACGTTTGATTTCAGCGAGTTGATGTTGCTCCTCCTTCTTTTCTGCAATCATTTTTGAAAACTCTTCTTCATTTTTCCTTTTTGATTTCGCCTTTTTTATTCCAATAGGTCGTTGACTCGAACTACCGCTGGGATTTTCTTCATTTATATCAAAAGAAAATGAAGACAATCCAGGAGACCCTGAGGTAGGAGTTTCTTCATTTATAATAATATTTTGGCTCAATCGATCTGTAAAATGATATCAATATACATGTTAACATTTATTACTTGTAATATAAGAAAGTAAACTTTTCAATCCATACTTACAATATCTTTTTAAGAAACACCACTTGGATTCAGATTTTTCACTTGTCGAATGCATCCTCGCAATTTGCTAATAGCTTTTGAAATAATCGTGTAGCGAGTTAGCATTGATCTTAGTAGTCGAATTTGACTGATACACTCTGGTAGTGAGTTGTAATCAGTCTCAACTCGAGACCAGAATCTCTCTTTCGTTTGATTCATACCTATGATCGGGTTTTGAGAAACATCTAGATATACACCACATAGGTGCATATCTTGTTGAATGGTGTATGAGCCACTTCGTTTGTTGGAACTCATTTTTTGTTGGTTAGTAGAAGGTGAAGGTAGTAGAAGGCAAAGGTGACAAATAATGAAGAGGTGATGCACTATTTATAGTAAAATAGAAAAAATGATAGGGTTTGATGGTATCTAATCAATGGTTGTGATGCATTTCGCATAATGAGGTCATACTTTGGGATAAGATAGGGTTAGGTATGGGGAATTAAATCCAATGGGTGAGATTTGATGGTATGTAATCAATGGTTGTGATGCATTTTGTATAAAGAGGTGAGACTTTGGGATAAGTTAGGGTTAGGTATGGGGAATTAAATCCAATGGATCTTCAACAATTATTCTCGAGGCTGTAGCAGATTATGATCTTTGGATATGGAACGCACACTTCGGTATGCCAAGTTTAAATAATGACATCAATGTTTTTGAGGCCTCTCATCTGTTTGCTAATCTAGCTGAAGGTATTTCTCCTCTCACTAATTACGTCATATGGGGACATGAATATAATATGGGTTACTATTTAGCAGATGGTATATACCCGAAGTGGTATACTCTTGTAAAAATAATTCTGAGCCATGTGGTCCCAAGAAAAAATATTATGCAATGAAACAAGAGATTTGTAGAAAAGATGTAGAACGGGCATTTGGGGTTCTACAATCTAGGTTTGCAATAGTTACAGAACCGTCATGCTTTTGACAAAAATGTGTCTTACACGATATAATGGCTGCGTGCATTATTATGCACAACTTGATTATCGAGGATGAACATGATGTTGAGGCCCCAATTCGAGATTGGGTAGAAGCACCAAGTCTAGATGTTGAGATAGTTGCTAATGAAGGCACTCGATTTCAAGAATTCGTCGCTTGACACTGAAAAATCAAGGATAAAGAGGCTCACATTGCACTTCGAAATGAATTGATTGAACATTTGTGGGAGGAATATGAGAATTAAACGTCGAGTCTTAATTGTATTTTTTGTTTGTAATGTTTTTTTGTTCAAATAATCCCTTTTGAATCTTGTTGTGTTAAATTATAAATCTTGTAGTTTGCGATATAATATGCCATATCGTATTTAATTTTTTAATTTAATGTAATATTTGATGTAAATAAGTATAATTTTTTTTACATATTTAATTTGCAATTACATAAATAATTAATAATTTTTTGAAATAAATTAATTGTTATGAATTAAAGAAATAAGAAGATAGAAATAATACTATTCATTTGGTGTAATTTTTGGTGTAATGGGTTGGAGATGACTTGATAGGATAGTGTGAAAGTTGCACCATTTTAGTGTAAAAGTTGCACCATTTTGAAGTTTTGGGTTGGAGATGGTCTAAGTAGCATAATCTTTCTTTATGATGACCCCACCCTTAGAAACCCTAGCTGAGGCACCAAGGGAGGAGCGCCAAAAAGAGATGATAACTACTGGCGTTATAAGAAGATAACACCTAGCATTTAGTCATCAACAACAAGACTATATATATAACATGAAACATAAACTACTATCCCATACAACAAGCATTAAACTCGAAGCATTACGAGAAGACAAAACAAGGCCCTCAAAAGCTATACATCCATGAACTTAGGCACCAAGACAAAAGCTTGAAGATCTCTCGTTTGGGACAGCTCTGTACACATCTAAACACTGGATCCCATATTACTAGGCTCCCTGTCAACCTTAGTCTTACCCCTACTTGGAATGATACAAGCCCAAGTGAGCTATAAAGCCCGACAAGTAATATAGAAACAATGAAAAGGGAGTAATAGAGCTCAACCATAGATGATAACATATAACCTTACTCATGAACATAGAGAGAAGTGGAAATAAGCTATAAGTGTCGTGAACATAAATCACTTGCATCCATGTAAGCCTGATATCAAGTTACAATAAACATGTATAGAGATTAAGACACATGTTCTTTCATAACCACCTACATAGTCATTTGAAGGGGGATCTAAGTCCCACATGAGTTCGGCCCTTTTGGCCCACCCGAGCTTGACACAAGTCTGGCTGGATAGCCTACTCGAGCTTCGATTCAACACCATAAGGATATCCCAGCAGAACTGAAGGACCACACACGAGGATCAAAGCATGCAACGGAAGCGTTTTTAAAATAAAAATGATCCTCGTATTGATTTGAGTCTAGGAGACTTACTTTTCCTACGGATTACCGGACGGAATGGAGCGACGGGAGGAGGAGGAGGCGCGGTAGCTTCTTCACGTGGTGGAGACGACGACTGTCCTGCAATCCTTCGGCTCCTTCGCATCAGATCTCTTGATCTTCCAAGGTATGACTCAAACTCGTGGCCTCTCTTTGGTGAAGAAGGAAAAATCGAAATTAGGTTAAAAAACAACTAAAGAGAGAATATATATATAGGGAGAACCCTAGGGCTAAAACCCTAGTGGGCCAAGTCCATTTTAATTAATTTTCTAATTGGGTTAGCCCAATTAATTAATTAAAACCAATGAACTATTAAATAATTCTCTCTCAATGTAATTCACCCAACAAGCCAAAATGTATTAAATAATACATGAGTTACATCGAGCTACCCTGGGGACCAAAAGACAAATTATTCATGGCTACTAAAATGACCAAAATATCCCTGCTACCCAGTAGCTATATTTTGTCATTCTAAGTGTTCCAACTATCACCATATGGTAACACTGACCCCACGAATAATTTTGCATGTGCGATGTCTTTGACCTACTAGTGTAATGATGAAAATATCCCTCTGTGTAACACCCATCATTTAGAAAGGAATAATGTACTAACACCTCTCTAAATGACTTCTACCATCCTTAGATCACTAGTCCAATAATCCGTGACTACTCGAATGTACTTGCTTATCACTGGGAGCTACCCAGAAGCACACACTCTTAAGTCACGTTCCCAGGGCCCTGGATTATTTGATTATTCTTGGACAATCACAAGGGGGTGAATCACAGAAACTATCTTGTATTAGTCTGTCTTAGTTAATTAGAAACCACACTCCCAACTCACAAGGTTATTGATCTTTGATAGACCTCACCTACAGTGAATCTAAGAATATAGCTCTAGGTTCACTAGACCACCAACTAATACTCAAGTATTAGAGTACTCGTCCACGTAGTAGCAGTGATAGACTAACTCCATGATAATTAGTACTTTGTCATTAGCTTCTATCACAGGTCCACTCTACGCATTCCAAATGCGCTTGTACAATTAGAGTAAACGGACTGTTTACTGACTAAGGCAAGCCATCCTCCATTAGGATCTATTGCACAATGATCTTATCATGATAGAATGCCCAGTTCTATCAAAAGATCAAGAGTAATATTTTTCTTGCTTATTAAGTACCCATGATTCATGCCTAGCTGTGAAGAACGACCCATCACATGAATCACTTACTTAATAGCATGGACACTTTTCCAACAATTAAATGCAAATGATATATGTGCCATAAACTGACTAAAAGAAAACATCATTACCATAAATTAAATAAAACGTGTCTTTAGGGCATACATTTCCAACAAGAACTCGTTTGTAGTGCGCTTTAAGTTTTACAACCATGCCATGCATAACAAGGATCATGTTTCATGCAAAACCCATGCACAATACCCCTTGTTATTTACATGCATAAGGCTACACATACTCATGTAATCATGGTTAATATGCATGGAGTACACTCAGGAATAGGGAAACATGAACCAAGAGGGAGAAATAAGTAGTTTAAGCTTGCAAAAGGCTTTAGAGCCAAGTAAGGGGTAATCGGTTGACAGATGCCTTGGCATCTGTCGAAAGATTTCCCTTAGGAAGGCAATCTGTCGAGAAATTTCCCTCAATTTGTCGATAGATTGCTCCCAATTTGTCGACTAACAGAGGCCAAAAACTCCCGATTCCGTTGCTTCTTTCACTCAAACCATGGAAAAAAGGGGACAAACTCTTGCCAAATCTTCAATCCATCAAAAACACATCATTCCCAAGTAAGAATAGGGAGAGCAAAACCCTTTGGAAGCATCAAAGGAGGATTAAACAAGGAAAGGTAAGTATATTACAATCATGTAGAAGTTTTACCTCCAAAACATAGAGTTCAACAAAAACCAATCCAAATGCTGAAATCTCAGGTTTATAACCACGAGAAAGGATTAGAACTTGCTTCAGCTTCCTTCTTGACAATTTCTAGCCTTCCTTTACCCTTAACACCACTTGTAGGCTGCCATACATAGAGATTTTCATCTATTTTTAGTCAAGCAATAGAGAGAAAATAGGGTTCTAGGGAAAGGAGAAGCTAGAAGATGAATTTTTTACATTGCAACCATTCTTAGCAATCCCTAGCTGCCTCACAAAGAAGAGAAATTGTAGCACCCCCTTTCATAGAATAGCTGGGGACGAGGTGCTACTGAAAAAGAGATAAAATAAATACGGACAATAAATTTTAAAATATGGAATCATTAATAAATTAACTAATCTAAACACATCATACTGAAAACATCTCAAACCGTATTGTTAAAAAATTCTGAACTGTGAGAGAGTTTAACATAAACTGAAACAATAATCATTGGTCCTCAAGGGACATACGTCTAACTGATACTATTGACTAAGGAAATCCCTCAACTGAAAATATAAAATACCCTAAAATCTTAAGACACAAACAACTTTCAGAAATCTTTTATTTTTTAACAGTTCCCCATACACACTCTACTGCCCGACATTGCTAGGCCCGAGTTCTGGAACTCCCCTAGTAGGACTTGGAATGATGAAGAATACAAGGTGAGCCACAAGGCTCAGCAAGTAATAACATGAAATAAAACTATGGCTGAATCAAGAAACATCGATACTCATTAAGTACTAATTGTTCTTGTATTGAGAGATTATTAATCAACTATATGGTTGCACATATACGATACATGTTAATGCACATAAACTGTATAATGTAGGTAAGCAATTTCGGCGCTTAGGCCCACATAATCTGAAATACATACCTGCCTAAACTGAAACCTGCAACTATAGAAACTGTAAGCACATACTGTGGGCCTTGTGCCCCTATTCCTCTGGTCATCACTAGGCGAACGAAAAATAAAGCTAAATTGTGGGCCTTACGCCCCTAAATTGAAATTGAAACTTACGGGATCCTCGCGGATTAAGCCACCTCACGTGCATACTATAATATAATGCACATATACATGCTGGCACACAATATGATGTGCTCCACATAAGTTTGTGCACCATGTTCACTCAAGGATGTATGCAGCTAATACCATATCATCTCACATAACATTGCTAAGCATAACGTATAATTATCAACATATTGGAACTTTACGAGTTATGACTTATGGTATGAGTATGTTGGACTTATCATATTCTGATATGAGATTTTAGTATTTATGAATATTTAACCTTGCATTCAAATAATAACTTGCATTTGGACATACTTAAGACATATGCAGATACAAGTTAAAACCATTCGGATATGATAGAGAAACATTCGGATGTAATTCTCAAAGCATTCATATATGATTCATAACATTCGAATATGACAAACGTATATGCACACTTGCATTCAGATGGGAGAAAAGAGGATTCGGATGACACACACAAACTTAAACAAAGGTATTCGGATGTTGTATATGGCATTCAGATAAGAGGCTTGAAGAATGTGAGATGCATTTAGATGTCACAGGGCCATTCAAATGTCACAAGGATAGCATTTGGATATTAGACATGGCATCTGGATATCACACACATGTATGCATATTTGCATTCAGATGAAAGAAGAGGGCATCCAGATGCTATTAAGAACACATTTGGATGTGATATAGGCTATTCGAATAAGA
This sequence comes from Diospyros kaki, assembly GCA_036245055.1. Taxonomy (NCBI): domain Eukaryota; kingdom Viridiplantae; phylum Streptophyta; class Magnoliopsida; order Ericales; family Ebenaceae; genus Diospyros; species Diospyros kaki. The sequence goes on from BSEG01000012.1 coordinate 24,042,278, forward strand.
GGCTTAAAGAATGTGAGATGCATTCGGATGTAATCTCAAGGCATCCGGATGTCACTCACAGAACAACTTGCATCCATCCGGATGACTCCCAAGCCATTCAGATGTCACTCACAAACATCAAACAAAACTATCTGGATGTGGGGGATTTCATCTGGATACCTGAACCATCTTATGAGATAAAACATGCGATATCAATATTCATGTTCTGTACAAACCTATCATCGCTACACCATTTCGAAAGAAATTTGGGTAATCAAAACCCAACTAATGTGAAACTATATTTGGAATGATACAAGAATCATCCTGAAGGAAATTGTTAAATAAGAAACAATACATAACTTGTAAAAATCAAAGATTGCGAGAGATAAATTTCACTGGTACGTATATATATTGACTGTGCTGATTTGAGTATGAAAACTTAAAGTATACAAAGATCGTTGCTCTAAACATGAAACCTGTAATGAACGGATTATAGGGAGAGAAACTTACATCATATTTCTTGACTAGAGTTAACGATTGCAACGTAACTCTCCTATGGAAATCCTCACTGTAACACCCCACCTTCCCCAGGACGTTAGATAACGTAAGATTTCAGGGATATATTTTTTTCCAACATAAACTCCACACAAATTGTTCCCCGACAATCCCGTTATATCTTCTCAGCATACCAAAGTAAGATCAATAAGCTAAGACAAGTAAATCATCATAAATGCGGAAGTTAGATCGAAACCTCAAACGGTACATAACCGAACCATTTTATTCATAACATGAAAATCATACTTCATCATCAAGATATACATCATCATCAAAAGACACGCTACAAACCACCTACTAATCGTCGTCACTCCTTGACAATGCCTCTCCCTTTCACACCACTGCTTTCACCTGAAACATTTGAATATTCTAGGGACAAAGTCCAAATAAGATGCTGGATCATCTAAGTGAGAGTTCAAAACACGATTTCATGAATGTATGCAAGATATGAAACAAATCGATATAACCCCGCATGTCCCAGTCCAAGAGACTCCCACATAGCACTTAACCCTAACTGAGGAAAATACAATCTCTTTAAAGGCAACACAATCATATTGACATATTGACATAACACAATCCTACTTAAGAGGGACAACCTCAACGCATGAACCTGGGTGTCAACCTTATATCATGTTAGGCATTATGCTCCCACTCAAAAGCATTCTAGATCTCAACACCACCCTGGCCACAAGACGATCAACATTATCCCTGGAATCAACGTCCACTTAGGCAATAAAGCTATTTCTCAAAGGAACCTAGGATGGTGTCCACTCACAGCCCCGCCACTTGAGCCAACATCCGGGGTGGTGTCCACTGTTAGCCCCTCCACTTGAGTACCATAGGGTGAAGTCCGTCTCAGCCCTGTCCCAAGTGGGTTGCATAGCGTTAATCCTTGGCACGCATCCCTAGTGCTATCATTCAAGTGCCATAACACAGGTTGACAACCCACATCCCACATGGACAACACACAAATATGCCAACACCACATACCACGATTTGATGCATCATATATAAAACAACATTTCGATGTACACAATTTATCGCACAAAACTCAATGCACATGTATAAAATATTTTGAGATGAACCTTCCACATGAAAACAACCTTCCACAGGTTAAACCATTCACATGCAACAAAACCATTTCCATGAAACCAAAACAATTTTAGGTCAAACCACCCTCAATAAACCAAGTTTAGGTAGAAGTACTCACAATAAACGAAGTTTTAGATAAGAACACTCATAATAAACTAAGTACTTTACGCGTGTGATGCCTCGTGTATGCTTTAAAAGCCTTCTATCCACTAAACCCGATGCACTCTCGTCTAACATGAATTTATCATAACTTTGAATGAGAAAACCATTGGCCATGAACACCTTATTTATAGGTTTCAAAACTTGACCACCAAGTAAGTCACATTATATTACAATATTTCTTAATCATTTCAAATCTTCTAAAATCTTCTCCAAATCATTTCAAATATTTTAAAATCATTCTAAATCTTCTATGATTTTCTACAATCATTCGTATCTGAATCAAATCTTATTCAAATATAATCTTATCAAATCATATCCAATCAAATCTTATCCAAATCAAATCTTATCAAATCTTATCGTTAAAGTCATCATCAGGCTTCATCTTTATCTCTAAAGTTATCACAAGTGTAACGCCCAGCTTTCCAGGCGCATTATAACTTGGGATAATAAATTTTTTCTTTCAAACATTAATGCTAAACCATATCATTCCTCGAATACGTCCTAGAATTCCCGCACACTAATCTCGAAAGAGAATCAATATACACATCAAATGCGGAAGCAAAGATCGAAACCTGATATCTTAACATTAATCATAAATAAATTCGTATATCTTCAACATTCCTCAAAACGTTCAGAATCTAAAGTAGCAGAACTTAAATACAGGGGCTACGTTACATACGTTTCATTTATCATGCACTCTGCTAAGTGCCATCTCATGCCTCATTAATCCTCGTATCTGCTACAATCTCCATCTGGAACGTTTGAATATTTCAGAGGCAAAGCCCAAGTTAGATGGTGAATCATCTAAGTAAGGGTACAGAAGACATATTTCGTGCATGAATGCAATGTCTTTTTTCATAGGTGTCAACTACACCCCTCATGCTACCTACCATTTTAGCGGCCGCCTCATTCGAAGCCAGGGTGTATGGGTGCACCCTTGGTAAAGCAGCGGTGCTAGTTCGTACTCCCTACGGCCTCAAATGCGAGTGATCAATGATGTCAACGTGTATTCATGCATTTCATAGTCATGTCATGTATGTAGTCTATGTGATGGATGCATATCAGGGCATGTTAATATGATGAAAACATTTTCAAGGAATATAAACGACTTACAAACCAAACATTTTCCATAAAATTAACTTTAATTGGGGAGTACCACTTACCTTTTCAAGCTTATCGGGCTATCTCGATATTCGTGTCTTGCATCGTACATCGCCTCAATTTGCGTGCCAACCTCAAAATTTGCATAAGTCACTTCAACTTAAGTCTCAAAGCATCCTAATCACCATAATTATTTAAATAAACATTAAAATCTATTTTTCCATAATTTCTTGCATTTTCTTTAATTTTCTCTCTATTTCTTCCTATTTTCCCTCAATAAATCCAAACTAAATATTTCTAAAATATTTTTCCAAATATTTCACTACGAAAATTCATAAAATAACATTCTTGAATTTCTAAAATTTTTTAATAAATTTTACTCACCTTAACTTAGTATCTTTGATTTTCTCGATATACGTACCCTATCCTTGAAATGCGTGCCCAAGCTGTTTTTCTCCCCAAAATCTCCGAGATATTATTGAAATATCATTTCCTATTTTCTGGAATTTTTTCAGGATTTTTCTTCCATTTTCTTCCATCTTTCCTTTTCTTTTTTCTTTTCTTTTCTTTTCTTCTTTTTCTTTTTTCTCCTTCTTCTTCCTCTTCCCGCACGACCTTCAACTTCCTCTTTTCTTCTTCCTTCTCTTCTTTCTTTCTTCTTCTTCTTCTTCTTCTTCTTCTTCTCATTTCCTTCTTCCTTCTCTTCTTCTTCTTCTTCTTCTTCTTCTTCTTCTCTTCTCCTCCTCCTTCTTTCTCTGCACCACGCCTGCAGCTCTTTCATGCGCACCAGCTCCATGCGCAAATAGCTCCCGCCACCTCCACCTGGCTCCGCCAGCCACTGTTGCAGACATCGACGCCGTGCGCCACCGCTCGTGCGACCACCCCCGCAGCTGCTGCTTGTAGCCTCCCCTACGCCGCGATGGCCTGCTGGAGCACGCGGTCATGGCTGCCATGGCCACGGCTTCCCTTCTTCTACCTGCTTCCCGAGCTGCCTCAAGCACCAACAAACCTTGATGCAATTGCTTTGAGTGTTGGCTGCCCTCCATTTGCCGACCAATTGCTTGAGAGCTTCGAGCTCGAGTTGCCATGGCCGCGGCTTACGGCCATGGTTGCTGTCTGCCTTTTGCGGCTAGCTTCGGCCGCTTCCGCTGCTTCCTTGCACCTCCCCGAACCCTCTTCCATCTCTCTCATCTCTCTCTCTCTCTCTCAATCTCCCAATTGCTTGCTGCTCTCAATCGGCAAAATGAATTCCAATTTGTAGCCACAGCGCCTTAGCCACCACTCCACCCGTATATATATATATCACTGTTACAAGCTTGCCCCCCACGCACATCATTTAATCACAAATCTTGTTCTAATCCCTCAAATCTCGCTGCCATTCTCTTCCAAATTGCAGCAAAGTCTAGGCCAAGAGATGGCCTCACACGTACACGCGCACAACCATATATATATGTGTATATATAACATTATATACTACATCACTAATAGAAAAATTACACATTTAAACTCTAATTTTATCTCTATTTCACTTGGGCAATTCTTTAATTGCAGCTATGCCCTTAATCCTCAAATTAATTTGCATTACAATACCGAAATCCCCAATTAATAACTCAAGATTCACTCAATAAGGTAATTTCGTCCCAATGTCCTTACTGGGCCATCATTTCATCTTGAAACTACTGAAGGGTTGCTCGTTATGCAAAATCGAAGCCCCTCTAGGGTTCCGTTGATTTTTTGGGAGCCTCCTACGACGATTCGATTTTGTAGCCCAAATGACAGCTGTATTTTAGCTGTATCGAAAACTGTTCCCGATCTGATTTCTTTCGATACCATAAATCTTTTCTTGGAACGCTCATCAAGACCATATAATTTTTCTTAGATAATTTCACCTCGAGGCATTCCCTTCACTTGATTCGGTACTTATAACTACTATTAAGCTAATTTTTTGGTGTTCTAAACTCATCGAAATTACGTAGCAACCTCATACGAACATAGGGTATTACAACCAGCCTTTATCTTATCTCTAAAATCATTATGAGCCTTCAGCCTTATCTCTAAAGTCATCATGAGTCTTTATCTTATCTCTAAAATCATTATGAGGCTTTATTCTTAATCTTTAAAGTCATCGTGAGGCTTTTCCTGAATCTCTCAAATGCCCCGAGAAAAAAAAGTTTCAAGAATTACCCCTTGGCTTGAACTTTTTGAGTAATTGCACTTAGACCCCTTTTAACTTGGTCCCGGGCCATTTTTTAATTATACTTATGCCCTTGAAAAAAAGATTTATTACCCTAATACCCTAAGATTTTAAGTAAAATACACTTTTACTTGAACTTCTGTGTTTATGATTTTGCCCTGGTTCAGAAACTCCATTTTTATCTCAAGACTTTCATAATTCTTTGAAATGTGCTATCTTCTCAAGCCGAACTTACTTAACACTACAAAATACGGGGTATTACACTCATAGTGTTGCAACTCTTGAATTCTATTTTTCTTGCGGCATGAAGAAAATTATGGGTTATATGGGTATATATATATATATATATATATATGAGAAGCCCTAGACGCCATAACTCATTCTCCTTTTGTAACTTGAAGAATTTCAAGCTTAATATCTCATCCTCACGGAAGCCTATTATCTTCAAATACATAATATCCTCAAATTATTAATTCCTAATAGTCTAAAATTCCACATAATCTAAATCCCATTTAATGTTATCCTCTCAATTCAAAATTTTTAAAATGTCACATGAATATTTACTTGGCAAAAACCCCTTTTAACCTAAAATTTAAAAAGATAATTAAATAATTCTCAATAAAATTCTAGGCCATCTAATGGGTTGTTACAATTTCTCCCCTCTTTAAAAGAATTTGATCCCCAAATTCGTACTTGGTCACTTGAATAAAGAGGGGTAGAGACGTCTCATTTCCTCATCTAACTCCCATATCGCCTCATCCGATGAGTGTCGCCGCCATTGCTTCATTACAAAAAGGCTTTCAAAACATACATTGAGTATAAATTAAATATTTAACCATTGGGATAAAATGGAATTGAATATCTTGATTATTTTCTTAGATTTTACCCATTGGTCAAGAAAACCAATAGTTATGTGGTAAGGAAGGCTGTAAAAGGCAAATGAGCTTTAAGAAGAGATGATGATGCTGGGCTAATTTCTTCTACACTCATTCTCAAGCTAAGTGCCCTCAAAACATTCTTCTTTTCTAAGAAAAAGAGAGAGAGAGAGAGAGAGAGAGTGTGTGTGTGTGTGTCTTTATCTTCATAATCTCTTCATCTCTATTTTCTTTGAGAAAAGCTAATCTTGTTATTTGTTTTAAATCTTGTAAGAGCTTCTCAGAGTGTTTAAATTGTAAACATCTCTTATCCTTTAATTAGGTTAGTAGTTGAGCCTGTAAAAAGCACAGTGTAAAGAGGTTTTAGTTGATCCTTGTAAAAGCTAGGTATTTTGTTACTGCTGACTCAGTGAAAAATAGAGGTTACAGCTACATCTGTGAAAGGTTATAGTCGAGCCTAAAAAAGCTGTAGTAGTTTGAAAAATCCTTGGTAAAAAGCCAAGAGAGTGGAGTAGGCTAGTTGAGCCGACCCACTATAAAACTCTTTGTGTTGCATTGTTTCTTTCTTTCTTTCATTTTAGCAAGTCATATCTTTATTTCCCTCTTTCAAAGTTTGTAGTTTTAACAATACAATTTGATCTTGCAAAGGATGTTGTCATTTAAGTTACATTTTCTTCATTATTTCTTATAGAACCAAGATTTTAAAACTTTCAAAAACAATCTCGTATATTCATCTTTCAAAGACTCTAAAAGGCCAAACAGTTTTCTTTGCTAAAAAATCTTTAAATCTAAAAAGATTTCAAAAACCTAATTCATCATTTTCTTGGGTGTCTACTATTTCTTTCAGAAACTTTAAATCAGAAACAAATTAAGAATCTAGTACACACAATAGAGTGGTTGTGACAACCCATTCCCACCTACAGGTGCCACTTGTGAATAATCAACCATATTACTCACACGACAAACAAACAACTGAAGGGTTGGACTATGTTTCAATGAGAAACGCCCTAGGTGGGCACTAGGCTTCATCATTCCCTTCACTCAACTAGAGGAATTAGTCCCAAATACAGACAAGAAACGTAGTAGAACGAGACCTGAAACCCGAGAGAACTTCACCTTTCTCCAGCTCACCTCACAGCAAGCTAAAGGTGACCCAGGCACAAAGCTAACATAACAAACACTTCGCTGAGTATTGGGCATTTATGGGAACATACCTTTTGAACCTTACCTGATCTGAGACTCAACTCCACCAACTAAAGCCATATACATCAAACAATCTCACAAACACCTATCACACTATGGTGATTACAACAACTAGATACATCAAGCACTCAACAACATTTACATTCAACCACATGAATACATACATGATAAATGCATAACATACAACTCGATAACACCGCTACTTGCCACAACAGCCTCCCGGCACCCTCCCTACTTGTATCTGGACTTGTTTCATCTACAGCATGAGGTAAAACTTCATGAGTCATAAAGACTTAGTAAGGGTGCAATGCATAAGTAAATGAAGCATGAAAGAGCATGTAATGCAAAAATGTAATGCAAAAACGGGTAATCTTCCATGCCCTCATAACCTTCTTAGGTTAAGGCATCGACTAACCCTTCCCACAACATTAGTCCTCCATAGGGCCATAGGTACACTAGATCTAATATCATGCAAGTGTTAATCACTACATGCAACTTATAAAGACAACCGTTTACAAATGCATGCAAGACCATCACCCTTGGGGTCATCCCTTACCTGGCTCGAAGCCTTTCCTGCTGAGAGCGAGAACGTTCGCCAAAACTCCGAGCTCTTTTAGGATCACCGCCTCCCTGGTTGAACCTAGATGCAACCACACAGTCCAATCACATCAGACATTAATCCAGGGTTTATATTTTTGCCACACATAGCAAAAACCACCCATCAATAATCCAACGATCCCCAACTAAGGGTTTCATCCAACCAACAATTTACACATTTCACTATTCCACATCATTTGATACAATGCCTATTACTTGAAAAGAAATTATAGATTTATCTCAACCAATCTGGAGGAGAAATCTACAAAACACCCATACCGACGCTGACTCCTGAGCTGCTACCTTGTACTTAAATTCACATTTTTGAGCTTCTAACACGCTTATTGAGTCTTGGAATAATTTTCAGAATTTTCTCCCATTTTTCTAAAATTTTATAGCATTTTTTTTCCTATTTTCTCCATTTTTCCTTTATTTCTTTTCTATTATTTTTTTTCTTTTCTTTTTTCTTCTTTTCTTCTCCTTTTTCCTTCGCCTTCTTCTTCCCACGCCTGCCTCCTGCGTATGCTGCCGCTAGCCACAACTGGCCTTGCTTCGCCGGCTGTCACTACTGCCTGCCGCCACTGTGACACCCGTAACTTAAAAACATGTTTAAAAATAATAATGATAATAATATTCATATGAAATTCAAGGTTTAGCGCAGACGAAACTTGAGAAACAAACTTTTATAAACTTAAGTAAAGTTTTGAACATAATAAGATTTAGAGCATGTTTCGAGTAAATATAAATTTTGATACTGAAAACATGGCTTCAATAGGAGAGAGAAAGACTTAGCAAATATAACAGCATCCATACCGAGAAAACCGGACTTAAAATAAGACTTGGCTCTTTTCATAAACTTATATAATCTTTAAGGACATATAGTGTAGCAATAGTGTACATCTATCATAAGAGTGTAATATTGAAAAACCTTTCTATTACAGGAAGAGAGAAACATCATTTCGACTATTAAAAATTATCTTCGAGTAGCCACCACACTCCACGTCCACGTTTCGTTCTCCTCATTCGTAATCACCTGGGGGGAAAAATATGGGATGAGATTCTTGCGAGTCTCAGTAAGTACAAGAGAACTATCATATGTATTTAAACAAGTCACGACATAACATAACATATCGTATGGAGACACGAAAGGTTCCACCAACTATGGGGGCACGAACCCTCGTGCGTAGCGCTACCAAGCTCCGGTCCCGAAACTTGCGTGAACATAACTTAACATGAGGGATCACATAACATAATTCATGGGCATGCTTAAACATCATAAATAGTTCATAATGTACTTACCTCAACTTGGTTTGATGAGATTTGAATGTTTAAGGCTTCACTTTTACACCTCTCAATATGACATAAACTTAGCCTCGATTGATTTGGAATGCCCAAAACTCACCCAAAGGTCCTATTTATAGAATTACCCAACAAATCATAACCTGCCACGTGTCATGTAATTATTTTGGATTCATCATGACTTCCAAGTGTTCACATTGCCAAATATCTTATATAATCATTTCTATCCATGTGTTCTTATCAAATCATAACAGCGATTGGCGGCGGCTTGGAACAACGATCGGCGGAGGTGAAGGCGACAACGATGAGCTGCAACCAAGGGCAATGGTGGCCGGAGGCCATTGGAAGCGACAATAGCTGCATGCAGGCAGTGGCGCCGAAGATGTTGGTTGCGGTGGTGGCAGCCGATGGTGGTGGATGCGGGGCCGGCGATGGCGACTCAAGCAGCAGAGACGGCAGGCGGGCCAGGCGGTAGTGGCTGGTGGCCAGCGGCCATGCGTAGGAGCCCTATGTGCGTGCGGTGAAGATGAAGTGTAGAAGAAGAAGGTGCGTGGGAAGACAGAGAAAGAAGAAGATAGGTGGAAGAAAGAAAAAAAAAAGAAAATAAAAAAAAAGAAAATTTGGAAAAGGGAGAAAAAATAGGAAAAATAGCTAAAAAATTCTAGAAATTTGAAAAAAAATTATGAAAATTAATTTGGGGCTCGAGGAACATGCCAGAGGATCAAAAATAGAAATTTGGGCATAAGGTGGCAGCTTAAGAAGTAACGCTGGTATGGGCGTTTTTTGGATTTGTACTCTATATGATTGAGCTAAATTTATTTACTTTTTTCGAGTTAATAACATTATGTGAGATAATGTAATCTGAAGTGATGGTTGGATTATCACTACAAAAAAATTAGCATTTAGCGGCCATTTTTTTTGCATTTTGTGACGATTTTTTTTGCATTTTTTGGCGGTTAAAGTAATTTAGCAACAATTTTGAAAATTGCCACTATATCAAGCGTTGCGAAATATTTAGCTACAGTTTTCAGCAACCAGTGGAGTAACCATCACTAAATGCTATTTTTTGCGACAATTTTTAAAATATTTAGCGGCGATTTCGAAACCGCCGCAAAAAAATTCAAATCTTTTGAATTTTAGCGGCGGTTTTAAAACTGCCGCTATTTATCGCACCAATGCACAAGTAAGCGGCAAGGCCGAGTGCCCAATAGCTTGTGGGCGCGGGCCTTGTAATACCCAGTATTACATGATATTGAAAATAAATAATTTTCAATTATTTTGAAAGGATCTCGGGTGGTCCAGGAAGCCCAAGAGTAGATTTTGAGAAATTAATTAATGAAATTTATCGAATTGACGGCAGAGAGTGCCTCAGGACTTGGATGTCTAGGGAAGAGGGCAAGAGATTGGTGAGCGTCTCGAGATGAGGATAATGACGCTGGAAGCGGTCCAACCGAGAATAATTTTTAGAATAAATTTTGTATAAGCCCGAGTAGGTGCCAATATCGAATAGTCGTAGGGGACCTCCTGGAAGCTGAAGGGACCCTGGGAGTGGTTCAGTTTTCTGTGTAAGGCAACCCTTAAGTGTTTTCGGGTCGAATAAAGGTTCCGTGCAGGTGCAGAGTCAAAATCAAGATTCCCGAGTAGATGCCGGTTATTAATTTTCAAAGAATCAAGAATTTGTGTGGGTTAATGAAAATTAATTTAGGTCTGGGAGGGCCCAAATGTCATTATTAAAAATTCCTAAGTAGAATTAGGGGTTCTTAAGTGCAATTAATGAGAATTAATGAAGTTAATATGTAATTGTATATATATGTATATGTGTGTATGTTCTCCCGCGTGAGAGGAAGCTTCAATGAAGCTTCTTATGTATTGTCTCTGCCATTTGAAATGGCCGAATGGAGAAGAGCCGAGAGAGGGAGTGAGACGCAGAGGAGTTGCGAGAGAGAGATCGCGTGAGCGTGAGAGTGAGCCCACGAGAGAGAGAGAGAGTGAGCTTTGTGAGGGAGAGTGAAGATCGGCCATGGCAGAAGCTGCCATGGCCGACGATTGAAGCAGCGGTTCCGGGAGCTTGAAGACTCCATTGGCGGTCCAGCAAGGCCGATGGCCACGGAAGAGGTCGGTGACGCAACAGCAGCGAGGAGGTAGCCGCGGTCTGTAGTAGCGATGCTCGGCCATGGCAACACTGTGTGAGCAAGGGAGGTGATGGCTAGAGGCACTGGTCGCCGCTGTGTGCGGCGGAGCTGGGGCTGTCGTCGATGGTGTTTCAGGCGGCGACGACTGAGAATGGCAGCGGGGCAAGCAGCGGTGGTAGCTGCGTAAGCGCGTGGTGCACGCAGGCTAGTGAAGAAGAAGAAAGAGGCAGCGCGCGGGAAGCTGAGGAAGGAGAAGAATAAAAGGGAAAAGAAAAATAGTTAAAGAAAAAGAAATATGGAAAATCTGGAAAAATAAGGAAAATTCCAGAAAAATGGGGGAAAGTTCTAGAAATTAATTTGGGGCCCGAGGAGCGTGCCAGAAGCTTGAAAATGGGATTTTGGGCGCAAGTGGCAGCTCGGGAGCCAACGCCGGTGTGGGTGTCTGATCAGTTTTCTCCTCCAGATTAGTTGAGGTAAATTAATTTAATTATTTTTCTAGTTATGTTCATTATGTGAGATAATGAATTGTGTAGTATTGGTTGGATTGAACCCTCGGGTGGGGTTGATTGGAAATTATTAATGAATGGTTTTGGTGGTGTGTGGCGAAATTGAGGGCATTGGTTTAATATTGGATGTTAATGGAGTTGGGTTTGTGTGTGTTTACATCTAGGTTCGACCGGGGAGGCGGTGATCCTAGAAGAGCTCGGAGTTCGGGTTGGCGTTCTCGCCGAGGCAAAAGAGGCTTCTAGCCAGGTAAGGGGTGGCCCTATGTGGAGGTAGCCTTGTAAGTTGGTAAATATGTTTGATAATGTTTTTATGAAGCATTTGCATGTAGTAGTTATCTTGCGTGATGCAAGATTTAGTGGACTTATGGCCATATGGAGGACTAGTGTTGTGGAGGCTGATAGGTTGATGCCTCAAACCTTGGAGGGTTGTGAGGACAAATGGGCCTAGTCTCATTTGCATGCATTTGGCATACATAATCATGATTATATTCATATTTACATGCATTACACCCTTACTGAGTCTTTATAACTCATGAGGTTTTACCTTATGTTGTAGATGATGCAAGACCAAATTCAAGCAGGGATGGTGCCGGGAAGTTGTTGTGGCAACTAGCGGTGTTGCCCGAGTTGTGTATTTTATTATCCCTTGTATATAGCCATGTGGTGTTATGTATGTATACCCTTGTGAGTAAATGTATGTGTTGTGGAGCGTTAGATGTATCTAATTGCTGTAATTATATTAGTGTGATAGATGATTGTGAGCCCACGTGATTTATGTGTGGCTTGAGTTGTTGAAGCCAAGTTTGGACTGAGTTAAGATCAGCGAGGTATGTTCTCATAAATTCTCAATACTCAGCGAAGTGTTTGTTATGCTAGCTTTGTGCCTGGGTCACCTCTGGCTTGCTATGAGGCAAGCTGAAGAGAGGTGAATCTCACTCGGGTTTCGGGTCTTAGTCTGCTGAGTTTTTCTTGTTTGAGTTGGGACCGATTCCTGAGTGGAGCGAAGGGAAGAACAGAGCCTAGTTCCCACCTAAGGCGTTTCCTGTTGAAACATAGTCCAACCTTTCAGTGGTAGTTCGTCGGGTAGGTAATCTGGTCGATTATTTACCGGTGGCACCCACAAGTGGGAGTGGGTCGTTACAGGTCTAGCCTTGCGCGCCACTTAGTTGTATGTCCACGCACCACATGGCGATGTTGGAAATTTAATTTTCCAGCCTCTCATTTCCTTGGGCTGCATGCCTGCAGGCCTGGCCCTGCGCGCCATTTGGTCGCATGTCTGTGCGCCATATGGCCATGTTGGAAATTTAATTTTCTAGCCTCTCCCTTCTCTGGATTCAAACAAACAACCTCCCGTACGCGAGTGTGCGCGCCACTTCATCTGTGAAACCTCTTTATTAAATATTCACGCATATAAATTATATACTAAACCAATCTCATTTTCCAGAATTATATTCTATATTTTTTTAATATAAATTAAAAATAAATTGGAAAACATAAATTAAATGATTATTTTTTAAAAGGATAATGAATTAAATTTTCAATAAATTAATTAGATGAAATAAAATAAATTAATTGGTTAAAAATAAAATGAAGATTTTATATATTTTTTAAAATTTCATTTTAAAATTATTAAAATTTTGTTGCATGTTTTTTTATTTTTTTTAGAATTAAATTTTTAATGAATTTTGTTTTTAATTATTTAATTATTTTTTAATTTAGCGACGATTTTTAGAAATCGCCGCTAAATTAATTAAAAAATTGTACTTTGCAGCGGTTTTTCAAAAATCACTACAAATATTAATTTAATTTTTATTTAATTATTTAATTATTTTTTAAATTTAGCGACAATTTCTAAAAATCGCTGCTAAATTGATTAAAAAATTGTATTTTGCGACAATTTTTCAAAATCGCTACAAATATTAATTTAATTATTTAATTTTATTAAAATTTAGTGATGGTTTTTAAAACCGCCGCAAATATTAATTTAATTTTTATTTAATTATATAATTTTATTTGAATTTGTAAAATTAATTTTTTTAATTATTTATTTCGTTTTTGAATTTTGTGGCAGTTTTTTGAAAACTGCTGTAAAATTAAATTTTTAATGAATTTTGCAGTGATTTTAAAAAATTATCGCTAAATGTTAAAAAAACCGCCGCAAAAAATCAATTTTTTTTATAGTATATGCTTGTGATTGGGGTTGTTTGAAAGTGGTTGATGAATGGGTCTTTGCAGTGAATAATACAAATATAGACCCTGGTTTAATTTCTAATTCTGGATTTTGTGATTGCGTCTAGGGTAGACTGAGGAGACGGTGATCCTAGATGAGTTCAAAGTTCGGTCTAGCGTTCTCGCCTGTGGCAAAGAAGAGGCTTCGAGGCAGGTAAGAGATAACCCCAAGAGTGGTGGTCTTACATGTATTTGTAAATGTTTTTCTTTATGAGTTGCATGTAGTGGTTAACACTTGCATGATATGAGTTCTAGTGTACCTATAGCCATATGGAGGACTAGTATTATGGGAAGGGTTGGTTGATGCCTTAACCTATGAAGGTTATGAGGGCATGGAAGATCACCCATGTTGCATTGCATTACATGCTCGCTCATGTTTCATTTACTTATGAATTGCACCCTTACTAAGTCTTTGTGAATCATGAGGTTTTACCTCATGTTGTAGATGTTGCAAGTCTAGATGCAAGTAGGGATGGCGTAGGGAGGATGAAGTGGCAACTAGCAAGGTTGCCCGAGATATGTTGTGCATTCTCCTATATTTTCATATATGTATTCATGTGATTGAATGTACGCGTTATTGAGCACTAGATGTATCTAGTCATTGTAATCATCATAGTGTGATAGGTGATTATGAGATTGCTTGATGTATATGGCTTTAGTTGATGGAACCGAGTTCAAATTAGGTAAGGATCAAAGAGGCAAGTTCCCATAAATCCCCAATACTCAGTGGATGTTTGATGTGCTAGTTATGTGTCTGGGTCACCTTTGGCTTGTTGTGAGGCGAGCTGAAGAAAGGTGAAGCTCATTCGAGTTTTGGGTCCTGCTCCGCTGTATTGCTTTTGTGTTGGGACCGATTCCTTGAGTGGAGCTCAGGGAAGGACAAAACCTAGTCCCCACCTAGGGCATTTCTCGATGAAATATAGTCCATGTCTTCATTAGTTTGGTTGTTGTGTGTGAGTATGTAATACCATGTATTACATGGTATTGAAAAATAAATAAATTTTGATTATTTTGAAAGGATCTCGGGTGGTCCGGGAAGCTCAATGGTCAATTTCAAGAAATTAATTTAATAAAATTACCGAATTAATGGTAGGGAATCCCCTGAGACTTGGATGTTTAGGGAAGAGAGCATGAGATTGGTGAGCATCTCAAGGTGAGGTTAATGACGCTAGAAGCAGTCCGATCGGGAATAATTTTCGGAATAAATTCTTTATAAGCCCGAATGGGTGCTAGTACCGAATAGTTGTAGGGGACCTCCGGGAAGCTGAAAGGACTCTAAGAGTGGTCCAGTTTTGTGAGTAAGGCAACCCTGAAGTGTTTTCGGGTGAAATAAAGGTCCTGTGCAGGTGCAGGGATAAAATCGACATTCCTGAGTAAGTGCTGGCAATTAAATTTTCATAAATCAAGATTTTGTGTGGCTTGGTGTAATTATTTAAAGCCTTGGAGGGTCCAAGTGCAATTAATAATTCTTCAAATGCAAATACCAAAATTGTCTAAGTGAGATTATGAGATAATAGGAGGATTAATGTGTAATATAGATGTATTATATATAATATATATATGTACATGCATGGATTAGGGGCTAAGTTTGCTCCCATTTTTTAAATCAGAAGTAAAGAGAGAGACAAAGAGAGAAGGCGCTCGTGAGAGCCATGGTCGAGAGAGTTTGTGCGGGCGTGCGTGAGTGAGCGAGAGAGCGAGAGAGAGAGAGAGAGAGAGAGTTGAGATTGAGAGTGTGGAGATAGCTGGTGGTTGGAAAAAGAAGTTGCGAGGGTGGCGACCATGGTTGATGCGAGGTAGAGCAGCGACGGACCAGCGAGGGTGTGCGATAGAGCTCTGGAGGCTGGAGGTGGAGTTGGCTCGCGGTGGCTGTCTAGGTGCGTTGATGGCTGGCCAAGCAGCCAGTGGTGATGGCAGCGACGGTGTGTGCAAGCTGCGCGGTGGAGGTTGCCATGGCTGCTCATGGTGGTGGCAGTTGAGGCGTGGGGAGGCCGGTTCCGGTGGTGGCAGATCGTGGCTGTGGTGGTGGCCGGCCAGTGGTTGCAGGCAGTAGCGGCGGTCGGTGAGCCAGGCGTCGGTAGCTGGCGGCATGCATTGGTGCAGGTCGCGCGCAGGGGAGAAGGCGCACGGGAGGAGGGAGAAGATGAAGTGAAGGAGAAGAAAGAAAAAAAATAAAAGAAAAAGGAAAAAAAGAAAATTTGGAAATTTGGAAAAATAGGAAAATAATTCCGAAAGATTCCAGAAAATTGGGGAAAAGTTCTGAAAATTATTTCGAAGCTCGTGGAGTGTACCAGAAGTTAAAAAATTGAGATTTGGGCTCGAAATGGCAGTTAAAAAGGCAGTGCCATTATAAGCGATTTGTCAAATTTCTCCTCTAGAATAACTGAGGTAAATGAGTTAGGTTCTTTTGAATTAATTACATTATGCGAGATAATGTAGAATATTTATTAGTTGGATTAAACCCTTGGTTGGGGTTGATTGGAAGTAGTTGTTGGGTGATGTGTGCGGTGTATGGTGAAATTGGAGTTTTTGTTTAATTTCTTTTGTTGGGTTTTGTGTGTGGAATTTTGGTTCGTCTGAGGAGGCAGTAATCCTAGTAGAGTGTGGAGTTTAGCTAGGCATTCTCATCATTGCAGAGAAGAGGTTTCGAGCTAGGTAAGGGTTGACCGCAAGTGGTGGTGGTCTTGCTTGCATTTGTAAGTGCTTTTTTATGAGTTGTATGTAGTGGTAAACATTTGCATGATATGTGTTCTAGTATACCTATGGCCATATGGAGGAGTAGTGATGGGAAGGGTTGGTCGATGCCTTAACCTATGGAGGTTATGAGGGCATGAAAGATTACCCATTTGTATTGTATTTTGCATTACATGCTATCTCATGCTTCATTTACTTGTGCATTGCACCCTTATTAAGTCTTGATGACTCATGAGGTTTTACCTCATGTTGTAGATAATACAAGTCCAGATGCAAGTAGGGATGATGCTGGGAGGCTGTTGTGACAACTAGCTGTTGTATGTTATGCATTTTTCATGTATGTAATCCTGTGATTGAATGTAATTATTTATGAACACTAAATGTATCTAGTTGTTGTATTCATCGTAGTATGGGAGTTGTTTGTGAGATTGCTTAATGTTTATGGCTTAGTTTGTGGTGCCAAGTTCGGATCAGGTAAGGATTGATAAGGTATGTTCCCATAAATCTCCACTACTCAGTGGATGTTGATGTGCTAGTTTTGTGCCTGGGTCACCTTTGGCTTGTCGTGAGACAAGCTGAAGAAAGGTGAAACTCACTCGAGTTTCGAGTCCCGATCTACTGTGTTTTCTTGATTGTTTTGGGATCGATTCCTTGACTGGAGCGAAGGAAAGGATGAAGCCTAGTGTCCACCTAGGGTGTTTCATGATGAAACATAGTCCAACCTTTCCGTTATTGTTTTGGTGGGTGAGTAATCCGGTCGATTATTTATCGGTGGCGCCCGTAAGTGAGAGCAGGTCGTTATAATAATTTGAGCGATTATTCACTGGTAGCGCCCGTAGGTGAGAGCAGGTCGTTACAAAAGAACTGATGGACACCCAAGAGGGTGGTGAATTGGGTTTTCAAAAAAACTTTTCTTGATTTTAAACACTCTTCGAATAAAATAGTTTAATCTTTTTCGAACTAGAGCTTTACATATTTCCTTAACAAAAAAAAAAAAAAATGAGATATGTATAAAATAAAATCAGTGTATGAAAACTTATCCTTTGTAAGAGTTAGAAAGCTTTTGATGAAATAGTAAACTAATGTTAAACTTTGCTGAAAAGAAACTTTGTTGAAAGAAGAATGGAAGTGCTGAAAAGAAAGAAAGAAAAGTATGCAGCACACCGTAAATTTATAGTGGTTCGGCCTCAACCAGCCTACACTCCCTTGGCTCATCACCAAGGATTTAACAATCCACTTAGGTTTTTCAGGCTCAGCTATAACCTCAGCTTTTAACAGGTGCAACTATAACCTTCATTTTTTACAGGTTAAGCAGTAACTAATATACAATCAGTTTTTAAAGGCTCAATTGAAACCACTACCTTTTACAGGATCAGATGTAAGCTCTTGACTTTTCAAAGGATTAGGCACAACCTCTTTCCTTTTCGGGATCAGGAGTAACCAAAATAAGATATAACATGATTACAATTTAGAACACTTGAGAAGCTTTTACAAGATTTGAGATCAAATACAAAAGATTGGCTTCTCGCAGTAGAAAAGAGAGATACAAAGAATATATAAAATGTAAGGACTCTTTATCTCTTTTTGTGATTAATGATGAAGCTCAAAGCATCTTCTTGGCTCTAAGTAGATGTAAGAAGTAATAGAACAACAGTCTTGAAGCTTCATCTTCATCTTCTTTTATAGTTGCTATCATAAGAATGAAAAATAGTAAGGATAGCTTTATTTTTCCATAAAATAATCATTAGAATATTCAAATATCATGCTAAATTATTTATGAAAAATTTAGATCCATTTTAGAGCCTAAATGGTTCAATCTGTGCATTAAAAACACCTCCAATGGCTAGTTCAACAGCTAGTCTAACAGCTAGATTTTTAAGCTTCAGCAATCATTCAGTCGACTAATGAAAATTTTTAATCTATTGAACTCAAAATATAATTGATTGAACTTTTGTTAGCACTATTATTCTCTTCAGCTACTCAATTATTCATGACATATAGAGAGCTTGCATAATATACTTGACTATAGCTTACTAATAGTTGATTATCCAAAAACTTACACTTGATTACTCTCCAAAAATACTCCATTTAAACCTTATAATCATTGCTTAATCAAAGATACTCGACTATGGGACCAACATACTCAAGTAATATAAAGATATACTATTAGTGAAAGTGCCCTAGATGTTAGATTTACACTTTGAGATGTAAGTGAGTAGCATTGTTGGTTATTCTTGATGATAAAGGTCATATCTTTAGTCCATCTCATCTTTATGAATGAGTCCCTCGATTTCTTAGTAGACTTCCTACTCTCAAAGGGTTAAGACTGTGTGACTTTGGTATCTAGTTTAAGATTCTTAAAGGTATTCTCAATCCTAAGACTTATTAGAAGGGAATTATGATTAATTGATTAGTGGATTGACACATGGGCTACAACCATTATTTAGCATGGAGATACTAATGAGATGGGGTGGTGAGTCACATGCCACATTACTTGGGGATGAATATAGTAGACATGTGGGTGGGTGTTGGAGAACATCCACTGAATGTGACGCCTACGACTATCACATGGGTTTGGGATTAATGATCAGTCGCTAGCTCTAGATTGCGTATCTGGTCCTTTGACTAGGGGCGACATAGTATCTTATGCACTAGTGTTAGGGATTTGCCGTTGAGCGGAACCATCTGGTGCAAGAGGTGGGAATACTCACTGTGCGGTCTCTCTATAGTAGTGTATAGAGACAGATGTCCATCAATGGGATCTATTAACTTCCATTGGTTGAAGGGTACATCCTATGCGGTCTTTTTTGGTGGTGATTGGAAATTCCCTAGCCAGGGTAAGCATGAGATTGAAAAGAGTTCCAATGTCATATTTCTCTGACATGCTACCTTAATCACACATGTGTAGAGTAGACCTAGCTATTGAGTCCTATGAGTTTAATCAGTCCATAACTCTCACTCGGTTAGGATGTTATTTAGTGGAAGGACTATAGTGCATTGTAATCGAGCAGCCTTAATATGTTCATATGAAGTTGACTTCATTGCCATTAGGATCTTGAGTCCTGACTAGAGGATACTCAAGATCTTTCGGGGTGCTCTGAGGATTTGGAGAGATCTTCTCAATGGGGATTGACCGACATTAAGGAGTTGACGTGTCTTGATTGCTAGATGAATGTGAACCTAGAAAGCCACATGCATATTGAGTAATGATTGGATTATTGATCCATTTCTCTTAGTGTGTTCCTCATTGCTGTTAGTTAGTGATGTTGGTCGCTTGAATGTGTTGGACACATCAATCTATGGTTTATGAGAGGTTGTTGTTGTTTAGCAAGGACCTTGTTTGCATTATTAGAGAAGGGATGGGACAAGATAGAGGCATGATTAGGAAACAAATTAGAGAGATTGAAAGAGAGGGTTTGAGAGGAGGAAGGTGAAGCTCATGGCTGCTCCCTTCTTTTTCTCTCTCTGGTTCTTCTTCTTCCTCTGGCTGCCTGCTTTTTTCTCTGCCATAATTGTTGCCATTCTTGTTCTTGCTCCAAGAGTTGGATGGTACAACTCTTCTTATTATTCTCCCATTTAGATCGAGGTTGAGACAACCAAGAGGGAACCATGATAGAGCTTCGGGTTACCTGCATTGAGAGGGTCCTAGAGTGGCTCTGTTAGAGGGTTTTGAAGATGTCTTCAGCATGGACCAACTAGGTCCTCCACACTTGAGGAGGCGGGCTGGTCACCCGACATTATAGTTGGTTCAAAGGAGCTAATCGAATCAAACGAACAATGGCGAGGCGAGGTGTTCGCTCAAGCTTGTAGCTTGTTTGTGGGAGCTAATCTAGACAACAAGAAGGAGAAGCATTCCTGTTCTTATGGAACATACTTTTGTCTCGACATAGAGGACCTCATGATAATGTCATCCTAGCAGTAGTGTGCTCCTTCACAATAAGGCCAAGCTTTGTGGCAAGGCCTTAGCCTCTCGACATAATGGGCCTTGAAGCATATCCTTACTCTCGGCATGTATATTCCTCTAGGTAGTGTGATCCTAGCGGCAAAGATGGATCTTGTGATGAAGGCATAATGGTCTTCGTGAGATGGATATCATCTTGCATAAATAAGCCTTGTGGTAGTGTGCCTTACAACAATGTAATGGATAAATAGGCCTTACAGTAGTGAGATCCTTGCAACAAAAGCACTCTCTTTGGCATCATGAGCCTTCAACAAAGAGGTCTCTTTTGGCAGGGTCTCTTTCTCACTGTTGGATGACTGACATGTGTTGACACCTAATATCCTCGAGATTCACGCCCTATAAATACCACGCTACAAGACTTAGAAAAGGATCCAAAAATTTTGGTAACCTCTAAACACTAAGAGCATTTCTACTGTTTCTTGTGGGGACTGACTTAAGCATCAAAGGGTCATTGTGAGCGAGGATTCCCGCAAGCCTTCTAACATTTTTTGTGAGTATCAATAGGGAGATAGAGGACCCTTGTGGCACTCTCATCCTTGTGGCAAGACACCTCCCTTGCGGCAACCTCCTCGAGGCAACATCTTCGCGGCACTACCAAAACCTTGTAGCAACATACGTGCGACAAGACACAAACCTTGCGGCAACCTCCTTATGGCACTCTCATCCTTGCGATAACTTATTTGTGGCAAGAGACAAACCTTGTAGTAACCTTCTTGTGGCACCACCCCCTTTGCGATAACATCATCCTTGTGCGAACACCACCTTTGTAGCAACATCCTCACAGCACCATCCATTCCTTACGACAACATCCTTGAGGCATGTCCTTTCGGCACTCTCATTCTAGAGGTAGTCTCATCCTTGTGGCACTGTCATTTTAGAGACAGTCTCATCCTTACGGTACTCACATTGAGTTGGGTAATTTCATCCTTGTGGCACTCACCTTCTAGAGGCACTAACATTGAGTTGGGCAATTTCATCCTTGTGGCACTCACATTCTAAAGGCACTCACATCCTTGAGACAGTCTCATTCTTGTGGAAGTTTTGCTCCTCTAGGAAATCATGGTACTTTTAGCAAGTCCCACGTTATAAAATCTAATAGCTGTATTTTTGGCAACAACAAAAGCATATATGATTTCTTATTCTATAAGCCCTAAGCTCTCAAATACTACTAATGCATACTTTGAGTAATTCTTGAAAGATAGAAACTTTAGAGTTCTATTACTCAAATGCATTCAACCTAAACATGAGCAACATTAGGAAGCATTGCTTAGAATACCTACATCATTCTGACCATATCTAAATGTTTTGAAATAAAGTTACTTATTCTTATTCAAGTGATTAACTAGCACTCGATTTATCAGCCTAAGAAAAATGGACTTGCAGTAGCTTAACTAAATGTTGCTTGAAGTCAACAATCTTATACATATTTGAATCACATCAACCAGCATACAACTAGTTGATATCAAATATCACATAGGCAATGAAGACTCTATGAATTTAGAACTTAGAAACACTGCTTAAGCATATACTCAAGAGCAAAGATGATTGATACAAAAATATTAACTAAAGCATACTGCTCTTAGACTTGAGTAAAGCTTTTACAAAACTTGAGTACTTAAGATATTTCTCAATCTTAAGCTTACTATAAGTGTCATGAGGATATAGGACATTTATCCATGACACTAATGCATTATGATACTTCAGATATCCCATGAAATCCTAGCGTAACCTATTGACAAAACAAGCATATAAACAAGAGCAAAAATAACTACAAACAAAATCATAATCTTACCATGAAGGATTAAAAAATTCTACAAATCAAGACTCAAGTACCCTCAATTGAATATATGATCCTTTACATTAGACAATATATATAGAATATATTACTCTGAAGCTTGAGTAATGCTACCACATAAAGCATTAAGCATATCACAAGATTTATAAAGCACTCATGCATGATCTTTTGGATGACCCCAAAGAGAAACATAAAATATATATCAATAGAGCATATGACTAAAACAAGTTTATTTAGCACATATAAGAGCTTTAATAGATAAATCTTACTAACACATAACCTATCAAGATCCCTTGACCTTATATATTCTTAAGGCAACCTAAACATATATTCTATCCACATATCTTATCAAGATAAGCTTAACATATGCTTAATCAATATTCTAAACATTTTTTCTCAAATACAAAATATGGAACTATCAAGGCAAACTAGATATACCTCTAAATAAAAAGCTAAAAAGGGATAAAAATAAACTTCACACAAATTGAAGCTATAAAAAACAAGCTTATGAAGACATTAAATTTTACGACACAATGCAGTCATGATCAAAATATTCTAGAACATAAACTCAACACAAATAATTGGTATTTTCTCTTGAAAGATAGAGAGATACATAATACAAAATTTGGTAAACTCTCTCTTAGAAAAGCTAAAGTAAAATGATCTTTGAAAGCTCTTAAATTCACGGGAATAGAATGTAGAAGATTAGAAAGCTCTTGTGTTGTGTGTTGTAACCTTTTTTAGCTAGCTTCAGCTCCTATTTATAGCTTTCTGGTATTAAATGCAGCTATTAACCTATCTTAAACAATTAGAATATATGTTTTGTCTCACAACTGCCACTTTTTGTATCTACAAACTTCAAACAATCAATTAGAAATTCATAAATTATGCATATGATGTCTGAAGATCATTTAATGCACTAAAAAGTAAAGACAAACAACATTTAATACGCTGTAACAACTATATTTTTAAAATCTAACAAGTATTACTCGAGTACAAACTAGGCATTACTCGACTAAATTTGATCTTTATTTGACTATATGCAATTTGTAATCGATTACTTTTGATGCTTACTCTAGTACAAAGATACCTTGATTAATTTTGAGCAATAGAAAAAAATTTTATCCACTCAATTACAAATCATTATTTACTCGATTAAAAAAGATCCTTACTCTAGTACAAAAATTATTACTCAATTAAATTTTAAGTCCAAAGACTAGGTGTATTTTCAATTTATGTTTACTTGATTACAAAGAATATTTACTTAAGTAAAAAGTGATCTTTACTCAATTACAAAAACAAGTTACTCTAATATGAATTAATCATTACTTGATTACAAGATCTATTACTTGATTATTTTTAACCATATAGAAGGATGCATTATTGTTGTTGCCCAAAATACAACAATAGAAACTTTTTTAAAGTGAAGGAAATCGTAGTCTGAAGCCGAATGAGATGTTAGTCTTTGAAAGTACCTCCGTTGGGAGGGCCCTCTCAAAGAGGATGCTTCTCGAGAAGAGAGAGTCGTGGAAGTGCTGGATTAGAGAAAGAACGTGTAACACCCAGTGTAACCGATGTTAAGAGGATGAGAAATGGAGTAAGAAGACTTCCAAAAATGCCCTTGAGAATGTGCTAGATCCTTGAGATTGAGGGTGCCCTATGAGAGGGGTATTTTGGTAATTTGGATAGTGAAATCCAATAAAAAGGGTATTTTGATAAATTAAAAATAATTCCTATATGGAATTAGGTGTGTAAGTGAATTAAATCCTAATATTTATTATGGGGAGATATATGAGATTAATAAATTCACAAAGTGTATTTTGGGAATTTTGGAATTAATTCCATAGAGAAATTAATTATGAAAAATGGGAAAAATGGAGAATATGAAATTATTGGAGGAAATAATTATTTTTTCCTAAAATGGTGAATAAATGTGGTAATGCCACATGGATGGTGGAGATGAGAACTTGGAAGCCAAGGTTAATCTCTTGTTGTGACACTTGGCATTTTGTGGTCCAAGTTAAATGGAAAGATTAAATTAAATGGAAAGGAAATTCAAATTAGTCTTTCAAGCATTTAATGAGGGGAATTATGGTGATGGATTAAGGAAAATCCAAAAGAAAATGATAAATGGTCACCATTAATACCTTGGGAAATATGGAGATTTTATTAAATGAGAAAGAAAGCATTTATGTCTTTCAAGTGGTCTCTCATGTGATTGTGGAAATTGGTCCCATTAATTTAAATGGGAAAGAAATGAGAAATGAGAGATAGTGGTTAGTGACACATGGCATAATCTTGTGAATCAAGAATAGGCATTTATATGAAATTCAAAATTGGAGAGTAAATGGTCTTTCAAGTGTTAAATGCAAGCCATGATGTTGTTGCCTAAAAAGATAATGCGAAAGAAATGGAAATTAGTCACTCATTTATGAGTGAAAATGGGAGGATTTATTTTAATGAGAAAGAGTGAAATTAGTCACTCAAGTTGATTTGTTGAAATTAGTCAAAATAAATATTTGAGAAAATGGCTAATTTTGGTATTGAAAAACTAAATGATCCAAGGGTTAGGATCATGTCTTGAAAAGGTGAAAGATATCCAATGGCTTATATTAAGTCTTGAAAATGGATATGAAAATAGTCTCATTAAGTAAATGAGAAATGAATGAAAAATGCAAGAGATCTAATGGGTGAGATGCATTCTTGAGAAGGAGAATAAATCCAAGGGTGGGGATTTAAAGAGAGTAAATGGCTTGGATTGCCAACCTATTTAAAAGTTTGTTTTCTCCTAGAGAGGAGACTTGGTTGTTTTAATGAATGGTTGAGATTGAGTCTCCCTTAAGCACATGGATTGTGCTTTTAATGAATGATGGAGATCCATTCTTGAAATTGGAAAATGGTAGTATATAAGGGCAAGTATGGAAGACTTGTTTTCCCTTTGGCCATTTGAATGAAAGAAGGAGAGAAGATGAAAGAAAAGAAAGAAGAAGAGAGGAGAAAAGAGGGAAGAAGATGAAGGAATCAAAGTAAGTTTATTTCTTCCTTCTCCTTACTTTAATATGTTAGTATGTAAATTAAGTGGTTTGTTGAAATGCCATTTTAGGTGGGAGAAAATGATGTTGGAAGCTCTCTTGAAATAAAGATGGGGAGGTTTAAGAATAAGATCAGGGATGGCCCCATGTGGAGGAGGCCTTGCATTGCATTGTAAGTAGGTTGCATAAACTTTTATGTATCTCTTTGCATGCTTTTATTGTTCATGAGACCTATGGCCATGGGGGTGGGAAAGAAGTGGTGGGTTGATGCCTCAAACCATGTTGGGTTGTGAGGATGGAATAACCTAACCATGCTTGCATGCATTTGCCATTACATAGACTTGTTATGCTTGTATTTACTTTACATATGCACCCTTACTGAGCTTGTGGCTCATGAGGTTTTACCCTCCCCTTGTAGGTTGTTTTATGTCAAAGAGAAAGAGAAAATTGCAAGCTTGTGGTGGAAGCTCATGGTGTTTAATTAGTTTGTTGTAAATTTATGGTTTATGGAAGCCTAGGTTGTGTTGTTGATTTAAGAAATGTAAACTTATTTGATTGACAATGGCTTTAAAGCCTAAGTTATGAGTGTATATTCCTTTGAAGTGTTGATTTTTTTTTAGTGAATGAGATTGAGGCTTATGGCATGTTGAAGCCTAGGTAAAATCTCACTTTGGTATGAGTTGTTGTGGAAGCATCAAGGATGTTGCTTAAGCTTTAATCATGAAGGAAAAGAGGCTTTGAAATGTGAAAAGTGCATATTGTAAATGCATTTAGAGGTGAGTAATTTTTTGAAAAAATTTGGGTTTTAAAGGCCCAAGAGAAAAAGGAAAAAAAAAAAAAAGAAAGCTGAAGGGGCAGCATGAAGCAGCAGCCCCGCGCGCGCAGGCGATCAGCAGTTGCAGCGCGTGGGCAGGCGCAAGGGCGCGTGCGCGCAGGCGAGCGCTGGCGGCCTCGCGTGGCATGCTTAGCCAGCTTGAGCGGCCAGCGTCCAGCGGGGCCCCACCGACCAATTTTTTTAAAAAAATTAGAATTTTTGAGAATTTTGGGGCATTTCTTAATTGAATTTGGGCCTTGGAGGAATGTTCAAAATAAAGAGATTTTTCCGGCATTTTGGAGAATAATGCCAAAATTTTGAAAATTTGAAAATGATGAGTTTTTCCTCCAAAATTAGTGATCCATCAATGGATTGATTTAAATGGTGATTTTTATGGAGCCCGGTAAAATTCTTAGTCGGAAAAGAATTTAAAATAATTGAAAAACAAATGGCGTTTGGGCGTCTGAATGAGATTTTCTTTTTAGCCAATGCGGTGTGGTTAAAGCCCAATTCCGCTAGTGAATCATTGGGATGAGGGAAGGGAAGGACGAGCCTAGTTGCCACCTAGGGTGTTTCGTCTTGAAACATGTCTACCCTTCACCTAAGGTTGGGCAGGTGGACAATTTGGGTAATTGTTCACGTGTAACACCCGTAAGTGGGAGTGGGGCATTACAGAACGCCTCGAGGAGAGGCAGAGTTTTTCGGAGAGATGCAGGACTGCTTAGGAGCCCGGTTTGGTAGAGGGCTCTTAGAGGAGGTTTTATACACCCCTCAGAGAGGAAATCGAATGGCTTCTGGAAAAAGAGTGGTCTCTTTTAAGAAGGTGTTTTAAAGGCCTCGGAGAGAAACATGAGCTCTCTCGAAGGGACAAAGAAGAACAAGGCTCAGCTTCTGGAAGAACTACGACACACAACAAAGATTAAAATGCTTATGGGAAGGATCTCCCATGAAGACCCTTCGACGGTCAAGTCAGTATCCAAAGATAGAAAAGGTTGTGGAAAGAAAGGAAAAAAGACTTTGAAAAGGAAAGTTTGAGAGATTTTAGATCATTACCAGATGTTCAAATCCCCTCAATCGTGTTGTACTTTTCCTTTTATAGGAGTCTAGGTCTTGATGGTTAATTGGGACATGTGTGCAACGGTCTTGCTATCCTCTCAGAGAGGCTTTTCCAAGAATCTTCTCTGAGATTAAATAAGTCTTTTTGTTTCCTATGCTCTAGCCTATCTATTCTCCATTATTTATTCTTAATTATTTATAAGTCTCAAGATTGACCTTGTGAGGAATTCAGTTATGGGCATCCTCACCAATGGCTAATGAGATGAGGAGGTAGGAGTTTGAGGATTTTGAGAAACAGGTTGAGGAGTAGATTGAGTGTAATGACCAATTATCGGGGTCCAAATTTTTGTGGAATTTAAGTATGTTTGGTGTATATTTGTAGAGTCAGAGGGTGAGTTCGTTGCAAGCAACAACTGTCGACAGATTTTCTCAAAATTGTCGACCGATTAAGAAAGTTGTTGATAGATTACTTTGAATCTATCGACTGATTGATGAAACTGCAAATAGATTGCTTGAGATTGTCGATTGATTGTTACTGGATTTAGCTTCCCAATCCATTTTCAGGTCGGTTAAGTGGTGGTAGAGCTCAGTTTGTGCCTCCTAGAAGTCTTTGGATTGTGTTATGACATTCCTACAACATCTAAGGGCCTATATAAATATAGAAAAGAGAAGAGAAGGGAAGAGAAAGAGAGGAAGAAGCAACTAGCTAAGAGAAACCGATAGGAAGAAAGGGAGAAAAGAAGAAGAAAAAGAAGAGAAAAAGGAGGAAACAACTTAAGGAAAATCCTCCTTTAGTTTAGGCAAGTTCCTCTTCCTTCTTGCCTTCTTTACTATTTGAATTCTCTATTTTCTAGTCTCCTTTGGGTCTCTTGAGTTGTGAGCTCTTTAAGGGGCAATTTGGCTAGTTGCACTATCACTACCGACCAACCACCTATGGCATTTGAGAAGGTCTCCCAAGGGGTCCAGGAGGTGACCCAGACCATGATGAGTCAATTGATGGTAGCCATTGGCCAAGATTGGGCCATGATGTGATCGGAATTAATGAAGGAAGTGATCAAAAAAATTGACCGACAAGTCTTAGCATTTTTCTCATGATTCAAGGCTACTCAAGCCACTTAGTGGCTAGATTTAGACCATGGGGGTTAAGTAAGCTTAGGATTTGGAGGTTAGAGGCTAGAATTTGCCTATAAATATAGGGTTCGAGGTCAAGGGTTTTATTCAAATTTTAGCTTCAAATTTGTGGTGTTTGAAAGAAAATCGAGTGTTTTTGATATGGGGCTTTTATTCCTTGTGATTTGTAGAGTTTTTTTTGGAGATTTTGGTGAGGTTTCATGTGGGTTTTAGCTAGTTTCAGAGGCTTCGTCGAAAAATCAGGCTTCGTTGGAACTAGGACACCCCAAGGATCGACTTGAGAAGTGTTACAAGGTGGTAGGGTCGAATCAACCATCGGAGCTGTCGTCAGCAACCAGGGTCGGAGAAGACGATCAGATAAGGTAACCCGTATGTGCTGCATGCGTGGACTTCACTCGCAGGCCACACACTTAACGCGTGAGGGTGCATTAGGTAACATTAAATTTTGAAATTCTTTTTAATATTTTTAGAAAATTATTTTAGAATTTTCTATGATAAAATATTTGGGAAAATGTTGAGTTATTTATTATGGAATTTTAAAGAAAATAAGAGAAAATAAGGAAAATTATAGAAAAATTAGGAAAATCAGGAATAATAATTTCCTTGGATGAAAAGTTGGCTAGCAGGTGATTTGGTCGTCAGATTTGAGGGTTTGCACAACATTTAAAGTCGGTATGTGTTTTAAGGTTGCAGTATAAATTGTGTTAAGGTGAGTGGTTCGACCCAGTACTTACTTTGGTTTCGTACAAATGATTTTAGCATGTGATTTGGTTAGTGAGCAGTTTTACCCTCCAAACCATTGGTTGTTCCATGTGAATGTCATTGCTATAATGTCCAGTGGGACGGGATGGGGTCTCCTTGAGAATGTCGCTATGTTAATCTTGCTGGAGTTGTGGAATAGGTTTTCCACGAGTGACCGCCGATATGCACCCCGGGGATTAAGTATGTTGAGGTGTTTTCCCAGGGTTGACATGTTATTTGTATATGCCATACTCATGATCATACATGTATTCTATAAAATTATTTTATGGCATCACTTAGATGTTTCAACATTTAATTTGGGTTATACCCCTAGAAAATTCAAACGTTTTAGATGGGGATTGCAACCAGGGCAAAGGCATGGCTAGTTGTAGGCCAATGGAGAATGAGCGTGATAGGCATTATTTACATTTGCAAGTCATGTAATCCTAATTTGAATTAGAAGACAATATGTATGAACGGTTGTAGTAATCTATGTTATTTAGTCTTGTTATCTCCACTGCGTAATGATATGCCCTACTTAGCTTAAGTCCTTTGAACTCGTTAGCTAAATGGGTAAGATTGGGGTTCTTGGATTTTGTGAGCATGTGAGGATTGTTCTTTGAGACACCGTGTGTGACGAGCTTATGTATGGTTAGGTTCTTGTGAATGTATGAAAAAAATCTCGGTAAATCCCTTATAGTGTTATGCTCGGCGAGGCGGGGTGTTACATTTTGTGTGGATAACTTGAACCATTCTATGTTGGTGATCCAATTTTTCAAATTTTCTCCAAATTTTATTGATTCGAATTCAGCCCAATCTATATTCCTACTGAGTAAGAAACCCCTAGACAGAATATCCAAAAATAGGGTTTTGTGCTGATCATTCCTAAACCTTTGTGAGTA
This sequence comes from Diospyros kaki, assembly GCA_036245055.1. Classification (NCBI taxonomy): domain Eukaryota; kingdom Viridiplantae; phylum Streptophyta; class Magnoliopsida; order Ericales; family Ebenaceae; genus Diospyros; species Diospyros kaki. Next base: position 24,072,328 of record BSEG01000012.1, read on the forward strand.
TGTGTGAGTGGGAGTGCTGAAGGTTGGCTTGTCAATGAGGTAGATGCCTTATGTTTGGGTGCCATTTCAAAGTGTTCGGACTCGATTCAAAAAGTACTGAAAGGAAGATTTTTCACAACAAAATGATTTTAATGAGACGAAGATGAAAGAAAATGGGTAGATTTCATGTAATATTTGAACAAATCAAAAGAAAGAAGACTGAGGGTTACCTGGATTCGAGTTGTCGAGGGCTAGGATTTGAGATTTTTGCGAGAGATGAAATGTAATCGAGTGAGAATCCTTTTATAATAGCGTAATCTGTCAATTTAAATCCCTAATTTTTGAAATATAATGAATGATTACTTGACTATTTCTTATTTGTAATCGAGTATGGCTTGATGATTTAGTTGACTATTTTTGGTTTGTACTCGAGTAATGATTGAATACATGCTTTTCACTTGAGTACAAAAGTTTTGAAATCGATTGCTACTCGAGTAATCGAGTAACCATGATTGGTACTTAAGTAAGGCTTGCATCTCCTCTGCTTCAATATTTACTCAACTATTATTTATTTGTACTTGAGTAAAGTTACACAATAGTCAATTACAAACTTTCCCATACTCGATTATAAATGATCCAACAGAGAGATATCTAAAATACTTGATTATTGATTCATTTTTACTTGATTAAAAATTATACTTACTCGATTAAAAACTAAATCTACTTGACTAAGAACCAACTTTACTCGATTAATACAAGATTTGTACTCAACTATTTTCTCCTCAAATTTCGATAACATCTAATTCAATTCTAATTTTTGTGAACTAATTTTTCTCTAAAGGCTTGGTAAAAATACGATCCAATTGATTTTTTGTTGGCACATATTCTAAGACAATATCCCCCATTTGAACATGATCTCTACTGAAATGATGCCTTATTTCTATATGCTTAGTTCTTGAATGATGTATTGGATTTTTGGATAGGTTTATAGCACTCGAATATCACATTTAATAAGAATATGATTTATCTTAATTCCATAATCCTCCAATTAATGTTTTAACCACAAAATTTGTGCACAACAACTACCAATTGAAACATATTCAGCTTCAGTAGTGGAAGTGGCCACACTGTTTTTCTTTTTAGATGACCATGAGATCAACATGCTTTCTAGCAATTGACAGGTGCCACTAGTGCTTTCTCTATCCACTTTGCATCCAGCAAAGTCTGCATCAACATAGGCACAAAGTTCTAAGGGATAATTTCTAGGATACCATAAGCCAAAAGAAGGAGATCTCTTGAGATATTTGAAAATTCTTTTAACTGCTACTAAGTGGGACTTCTTGGGATCACTTTGATATCTAGCACAAATTGTTATACCAAATAGTATATAAGGTCTTGAGGCAATGAGATAAAGAAGGGATCCTATCATACCTCTATATATCTTTTGATCCATAGATTTTCCACTTTCATCCTTATCCATTTTCACAGATGTGCTCATTGGGTTATCCAAGGATTTGGCCTCATTCATATTGAATTTCTTTAGAATATCCCTAATATACTTAGATTGACTGATAAATATTCCATCTTCTAACTGCTTCATTTTTAATCCTAGAAAATAATTCAATTCTCTTATCATGCTCATTTCAAACTCAACTTGCATTATACTAGAAAATTCCTTGCATAAGTTATTATTTGTTGATAAAATTTTTTTATCATCCACATAAATTTGGACTAATATAATGTCATTTTTATCCTTCTTAATGTATAAAGTGGTGTCCACATTTCCTCCCTTTAAATCATTCTTAATGAGGAAATTTTTTAAAGTTTCATACCAAGCCTTAGGAGCTTGTTTAAGTCCATAAAGGGCCTTGGTAAAGTTGTATACATAATCCTCATGAATTGGGTCCTCAAAACTTGGGGGTTGGCTCACATAAACTTCTCTTTAATAAAACCATTTAGGAATGCACTTTTGACATCCATTTGAAATACCTTGAACCCTTTGTTATAAGCATAGGCTAGTAATAACCTAATACCTTAAAATCTTGCCATGAGTGCATATGTCTCATCAATATCTATGCCTTTTTCTTGGCTGTAACCTTGAGCCATAAGTCTAACTTTGTTTTTGACTATTGTCTCGTGCTTATCTATCTTATTCCTAAACACCCATTTTGTTCCTATGACTTACTTATCTTTTGGCTTAGGTACCAAGCTGTTGTTGCATCTTTTTGTATATTAGTTTTGATGATGAAAAACATATATTGACTTAATCCCTAAGTCATGATTTGTAATGACCCGCTTCCACTTGCGGGTGTGACTGGTGAATAATCGACTGAATTACTCATATGACAAACCATCAACTGAAGGGTTGGACTATGTTTCAACGGAAAACGATCTAGATAGGCACTAGGCTTCTTCAGGAGAAGACAACATTCATTATTGACTGGGGCACCTATTGCTATACTGTTATGCCTTTCGGCTTAAAAAATGCAGGGGCTACATACCAACGGCTCATAAATAGGCTCTTTCAGGACCAGTTGGGTCGCAACATGGAGGTTTACATGGATGACATGCTTGTGAAGAGCCTACTGGTAGAGGAGCATCTGATAGATCTAGAAGAGTGCTTCAAAACCTTGCGTAGGTTCCAATTGAAACTGAATCCTTTTAAGTGCACTTTTGGTGTCTCTGCAGGGAAGTTCCTCGGGTATATCGTGCATCATCGTGGGATCGAGGTGAATCCCGAGAAGATTAAAGCGATACTAGAAATGCCGACCCCAAGAAGCATTAAGGAGGTCTAACAGCTCACCGGAAGGATAGCGGCTCTAGGGAGATTTCTCTCCCGATTAGCAGAAAAAGGGCCTCCCTTTCTTCGAAGCCCTATCCAGGACTAAGGATTTTTTCTGGGACCTTGAGTGTCAGGAGGTTTTTAGCGAGCTCAAGGAATGTCTGGCCTCACCGCCAGTCCTCACTAAGCCAAAGATGGGTAAGACACTATACCTCTACTTAGTCATAGCAAAGGAATAAGTAAGTTCAGTACTGGTATGTGAAGAGAATAAGAGGCAGAGGCTAGTATACTACACGAGCAAATGATTGCCTGTGGCAGAGGCTCGGTATTTCCCCATGGAGAAATTGGCGTTTGCCTTGGTCGTCTCAGCGAGGAAGTTGCGACCCTACTTCCAGGTGCACTCAATCATCATGCTTATTAACTAGCCTCTAAGGCAGGTTCTAGGGAAGCCGGAGCTCTCAGGGAGAATGTTGAAGTGGTCGATGGAGTTAACAACATTCGACATAGAGTACAAGCCTCGTTCAGCTATTAAGGCCCAGGCCTTAGCAGACTTCATCGCCAAGGATTTGGACTTGGGGGATCACCAGAGGACAACCTAGGACCATGGATGTTAGCAGTGGATGGCAGCTCAAACCCTGGGGATGGAGGAGCTGGGCTGATGATTAAGAGCCTTGAGGGTCAGTCCTGGCTATACGCTTTACATTTTGAGTTTCGGGTGTCTAACAATGAGGCAGAGTATGAGGCCCTCATAGCTAGTTTGAGGCTCGCCGTATAGTTGGGGGCGAGACATCTACAGTCTGATTCTAACCTTGTTGTTCAGCAGGTGAAGGGAGAATATGAGGCCAGGGAGGACCACATGTCCAATTATTTGAATTTCGTTCAGGAGTTGATGAGTCATTTCCGATCTGTGAAAATAGAGCATGTGCCCCGATCCCAGAATGTGGAAGCAGACATCTTATCCCAGATCGCGTCAGCCTCTTTCCCAACCAATACCAGATAGATCTTTATTGAGACTCTACCCCAGAGAAGCACTGACGAAGTCATGGAAAAGCTATGTCTCGACCTAGAACCAAGTTGCTTGGACCCTTTTGTCAGCTATTTGAAGGACGGCAAGCTACCAGAGAATGATTTAGAGGCCCGAGAGTTAAAAAGGAGGGCTCAGAAGTTTATACTAATCAACGAGGAGTTGTATAAGAGATCCTTCACTCAACCACTCTTCAAGTACGTGAGGTCGCGTGAATCAAGCTATATTTTGAGAGAGATCCATGAGGGGATATGTGGGAGTCACATAAGAGCCTGGACACTCTATCAGAAGGCCCTTCGGCAAGGGTATTACTGGCCGACTATGGTGTCTGATGCAGAGCAGCTGGTCAAGAAATGTGAAAGATGCCAATGGGTCTCCAATCTAATTCATGTTCCTAGTGCCATGCTCACCCACCTGGTTCAACCGTGCCCCTTTGCCCAATGTGGGATTGATATCCTGGGTCCATTCCCTCTTGCTGTGTGTCAGGTTAAATTCTTGATCGCAGCTATAGACTACTTCACCAAGTGGATAGAGGCCGAGCCCTTAGGCTCCATCACTGCACGAAAAGTGAAGCAATTTTTATGGAAGAACGTGATTTGTCGATTTGAGATCCCATGAGTGATTGTTTCAGATAATGGGACCCAGTTTACGGATTGAACGGTCAAGGAATGGTGTTAGGCTTTAGGGATCAAGCAACACTTCACCTCTGTAGCTCATCCACAGGAAAACAGATAGATTGAGCTTGTCAACAGGACTATACTCCAGGGATTAAAAGCCCGGGTTGACAAGGCAAATGGAAGCTGGGTAGACGAGTTACCAAGCATCCTTTGGTCTTATTGAACCATAAGGAGGGGGTTTACCGGGGAAACACCATTCAGTTTATGTTACGGCTCAGAAGCCCTTATTCTAGTAGAGATTGGGATCCCAACTTTTAGAGTGGAGCATTTTGATCCAGACTCCAATGAGCAAGGCTTAAGGAATAACTTGGATATAGTGGAGGAGCTTTGAGACGACGCAAGAGTTCGCCAGGCGGCTTATAATCAGCGGATTGAGAGGTATTATAATTGGAGGGTGAAAGCTCGAAGTTTTCTACCTAGCGATTGGGTCATTCGACGAGTAAGTGTTAGCAACCCCCGAGATTCTAACAAGCTGTCGTCGACTTGGGAAGGCCTCTATCGGGTTACCGAGACCCTCAACCCTGGGGCATATCGGCTCGAGACCATGGACGGCACGCCTATAAAGAATACTTGGAATATTCAGAACTTAAGAAAATTTTATCAATAATGGGTTACCCCCAAGGACCTTGGAGCTATGTATTTTTTTCAATAAAATCTCATTATGTTCTTTTTATATATGCAGACTTTGTCATATAGAATATAAAAAAAAAAAAGAGGGAATGAGGGGTGATTAGTGGTTAAATTTATAAAATTTTGTTATAATTATAACCCCTGTTTTGATTTTAAATTGATTTAATTGAATAGTTATGTGTAATATATATCTATATATATAATATATAATATATTATAATAAACATGTAAATATAATATATATATATATACTCAATGGAATGTATGCATGGAGCATCTATATAATATATAAGTATATAATATACTATATAATATATCATATAAATATATATAATATATAATTTATTAATAATACTCAATTGCTTGTTTGTAGGCATGAAGAATTCAAGCCCATAAAAAATTAAATCTCAATTTGAGCAAACCCATGGAATATATCATTTGGAGAAGGCTCAAACATTATTTTTAATCCTAATGAAGATTAAAAAACCCAATTATAGAAATTTATTTTTATTTTTATTTTTTATAAGATTTGTTTTATGAGTGCTTTATTAGGTGTGTATTATAACTAAAATCTATTTAATTTTATGAGTGCTTTATTAGGTGTGTATTTTAGCTAAAATCTATTTAACTTTAATTCTGTATTATAGCTAAAATCCATTTAACTTTAAGTGTGTGAGTGTCCATTAGATATAATTATGTCTAGTTGAATAATTAAAATTGTGTGGTTTGTATTGCATCTTGTGGGTTATAAATAGCTCACTTGATTACATTTGTAAGGGTGATTATTATTCTTAAATCAAAGTTTAGTTGTTTTCTTAGAAATTCTCTTTGAGAATTGTTTTTGTTCTCTTTTCTTTTCTCTTATAATCTTACTTCTTTTCTTTCTTCTTTTAAATTCTTATGTCATTTATTGTTACTTTATTATCCACCACCTAAATGGCTAGTTAATTTCTGCCTTTAAATTTCTGTAATTTTAATTCTTGTCTTTTAATTATCCACCGCCTAAATGGCCGATTAGTTTCTGCTATTTTAATTTCTGTCATTTAAATTCTGCCATTTAAATTCCTGTCAATTAATTTACAAATGAAGATGAGTAGCTAAACCCAATCTTGGGTTAAGGTAATGACAGTGTCCAACGCCAATGATTCCCAAAGAAAGTTACGCTTTAAATGAGTGATATTAATTTAAATTTCAATATGAGTGTGTATTTTTAAATTAAGAAATCACTAGGTTTGGATTGGAGCGTAAGCCTAACTTAGAGCTTTCATGCCACGTATGAGAGTTACTAGAACTGAAAACGCTATCATACCGAAACTCGGATGATTAATTTAGTTATTTTGTGTATTAATTGTAATTAGATTTATGATAGTTGCTTAAACTAGAATCTCACATATCATGTATGGGGATTGCTTAAATTAGAACTATCATCATCTCTAATTGTATTTAATAACAAACCCTCATATTTGAAATTAAATTAATATTGCTAAACTTTTCTGCTAAAAATTTGGGATTAACGAGTTGGTGCTGAAATTACCTTAATTCAGGTCTTATCTAATTATATATTTTTACATTCAGTGTTTATTTTAACTTTTGTCTTACTTTATTTCCTAGCATCTGTTATTTGAAAATCCATAAAAAAAATCCTGTTTCCAATTCATCCAAATGTGTGTGTGTGTGTTTGTGACATTCTTTTTCTTTTGCCATAAATAAATCTCTCAGTGGACGACTTGGACTCATCCCGAAAATATAAATTTAAATTTGAACTACAATTGCACTCATACACTGACAAGTATAAACCTCTCACCAAAATAAAAGAAAAAATAAAAATTTTAATATGTTTTTATTGTGTTTTAATTGCAGGGTGAGAGTGCAGCGAAAATTTGGTGCCATTGTTGGGGAGATTGAGGTAAAAAGAAAAAGAAAAAAAATTATAAATTAAAAAAAATTAAATAAATAAAATAAAAAATATAGATAGATAACTATTAGTTACTAAACGGTGCAAGAGACTACGGTCAGGTATGATTATTGAAGCATTAATTGATTCATTAGCATCATTATCTGTCGTTGAATTGTCATTTTCATATTCTATATATCTCAGTATTTTAGCATTTCTGTGTCTTCGAATGCATTTGGCCATCCCGAGCCTAGTGAGGGGAGGTTTTCTTTTAACCAGAATCAGAGAGAGAATTCTTATTTGTCGGGCTACGACTCGGATCTTTACACTGATTACCCTAGTTCCTATGACCATTGAAATTATCCTTGGAGTGATGACTCTTTGTTCCAATCTCATGAACCTTTATTTTCAGTGTCTCACCAATTCAAGTTCGAACAAGGGGTTAGATTTGATACTTATTAACCTCAGGATGAAAAGTTTTTAGAGAACACCCTTCAAGAGTTTATGCAAGGTCAAATGAGTCTTATTACACAAGTGGCCGAATTTCAAGACCAAACCTCTAAGGCCTTAGGTGATATTCTAGATCAGTTGACCTTGTTAACACAGACCTTGAGCGTAAGTGAGCCTGACGAGTTTCCAACCCAACCTAATCAAAATTCCATAGGTCATGAGTCGGTCCAACCAACACTCATCCCTAAGAGTGAAGACCCAATTGAGAGACCCGATGACCCAAGGATGGTGTACCTTGTCATAGAAGAAAAATTGGACAAAAAAGAATCAAGTTTAAAAGAAAAAACTTGGGAGGAAGAAGAAGATAAAATCCGAGAGCTAAAATGTGAAGATGTCATAGGTCTATCCACATTTAAGCCTAAATTTCTACCTTTTAGGCTAGTTTATGTTATTGGGGATAAAATTAAACCAGACATGTGTGAGGTGTTTGTGCGAATTAATGTGTCATGCTCTGATGTAATAAAACCAACACCTCTGGATGATACATTTTCAAAATATGTATGTGCATTCATGAGAAAAATCAATTTACATAATTTTGAAAATAACTTTAAAAGTGGTGTAATGAATGGGAGTTATTATACGATTAGGTGGGCAACCACTCATCTAATCCTTAACTAGAAAAAAAGAAAACAATTCTAAAATTTTGTTTTTTTTAAATAAATAAATATATTTAAACAAAAAAAATAGATATAATAAAATAAAAAAATTAAAAAATTATTATTATTATTATTATTATTATTATTATTATTTTAGAGAGAAAAGAGGAGACAGAATTGACGCTGGTGGTAGCCACTTTTCTCGAGCAGTGCGATCACACTGCCCTATAAAGAAAGAGGCATACTGCCAAATGTTGAAAAATGAGACGCTAGACGACGCCAAGCGTGTTAGCGCAATTATGGCATGCCTCGAGCCGAGTGTAATAGTGGCACCCATTGCTCTATAAGAAACTCCATATCTGTAAGAGGTAAGCCACACTTCTACAAACAAGATCAGTCTTCTCTCTTTCGTGTTTTTCTCCGATCAGGTACTCTCGTTCATTTTGTAAGATTTATAGTTTTTACTTTTCTCTTATTATAGTTTTTTTTTATTATTAAAAAAAATGGATCCTCAACTCTCAAAAATTCGCAAGTACTATCCATCTCTCCCAATGAATGATTTGAAAAAAATTTATGCTAGTAGGTGTGAAAGACTTAGGATGTTGATGTATAATAGCATCCCTAAAGATATTCGTTGGTTGATCGAAGCAAAAGTTCGATTAGCTGGCGAAACTTCACCTAGTTTTAAGCACTTTTTAGGTTTGGGGAAGAGTAGTTTTGCGAAGAAACGAAGAGCAAAAAGAGTGAATGGCTGTCACAAATGTGCTCGTTGGACCTGTAACACACGATGCAAATTTGTGGGGTTTACGTCTGTAAATTGAGAAGATAAAATTAGTTTCATAAAGGATGGACTGAGTAAGGAGTCTTTGGATGATATCCGATTGACTCTTGAGATGCATCCGTGTAGAATAGTGAAAAGAGAACTTCTTGCTTTATGGACCCAGTTCATAAGTGATTACCAATGCTATAGTCTTGGGAATCTGACTAAAAACGACCATGTTTGCTAATCTATAAGAAAATTGGATGGGAAGCCTATCCCCACTTCATAGAAGGTGTTTAAGCTATTTCTTGACGTAAAACCAGAGGAAGATGTGAGCCACAATTACAACTACTTGTATATACGCATGATTTTTGTTTGTGTTTATTTCTTGTTGAATTTTTGTATAGCTGCTTTTGATCACCAAACCTCTTTTTAGGGCATATAGAAGGAACAAACATAAATGGAAGGTCAGTTAGTTCGTCGAATCAAGACCATATGTGTACTATGTGACTCTCAACTTGGGAACGATAGTTGTTACGCACTTGCAGCAAGCGAACTTGGCCTAAAATTAGGAGAGAGAAAAATTAATTTGGTATATGGAGGGGGAAGTCGTGGATTGAATGGTTGTGTTTCACAAGCTGCACATCTTGGAAAATCATATGTGGTAGGTGTAATGCCAATCCCTTGGGCTGAACCACATATTTCCAGGATTACACACGGTCAACTTATAGAAACTAATTCTATATCTGAGCGCATGGCTTGTAAGATTTATCAGTCAGAGGCCTTCATTGCTTTATCAGGAGGTTTTGGTACACTTGAAGAAATCTTCTGTATAATCTCTTGGGCCAAGAGCAATCTACATACCAAACCCGGCTGAGAGTGCAGCCAAGGGGCAAAAAAGAAGGAAAGGTTTTTCCCTTTCCCGACCTCAGAGGCCTCCAAAGGGATTTTTGAGTCCTTTCGTCCTCGCTGAAGATAGCAAAAGCAATGGGCCAGATGTGGCCCTAAGGGACCACCCCTAAAATAAAAAGGAGAAAAAGGCTAAGAGGGGTAGAAATGACCCTTGAAGAAGCCAATTTATGGGGTCTCAGAGGAGACTCCTAACTCCTCACCTCTATACCGGAGTCACAGAGGGGTAAAAATAATAGGGGTAGATGTGACCCCAGGGGACCACCCCTAATAAAAAGGAACCAGATGGAACAAGCATCCGCCATTGCGTCAACATGCGAGCTACGGTGGAGGGGCAAGAAATAACAGAGATCACCCGGCTTAGACTATTACAAAAAACATATCTTGGAGGCACTTTATTTAATAAGGTGAGAAAGGCCTAGTACAACTCGAGCTCAAGATAGAAAAATGTATACAAACATAAGAACTAGCGACTAGGCTTCTTCTTCAGACTCCTCAAGTTCAACGGTGGAGGCTTGGGAAGAGAATGCCCGGCTGAGCTCGGCGATCACCTCTTCCATGGACTTGACGGGGGAAAAATTGAGATCAGGGTAGGCTTTTTTCACTTCTAGATACCTTGTAACGAGTGAAGCCTCTCTTCTAGATACCTTGCACTCACATCTGATATATCCTCTCACCTCGGGGAGCTAGGTGGGATCTGCATATCTCTCTTCTAGCTCTCGGTTACGCTCCTGAGACCATCCCAACTCTTTTTCCATGGCATGACGGCTAATCTCGAGCCCTTGAGGCATTCCTCTAGTTCCTCGGCTCGTTGATGTTAAGCCCTTAGATCCTCATGCCGCTGCTCGATGGTCCTATGGCAGTCAGCAAGGGCATTCGCTAACACCAACATTTTTTGTGAGTTCTTCGCCATTCGCCTCTGGAGCTCGTTATGAGCAACAATACTCTGTATTCAAATAGCAAAAAATTAGAATATGGGGGCCGAAAGTTCTCCATGTTAAAAGACCGAGAGGTTAACCTGAACCAAGCCCTAGCAAAAGTAAGACTCCAGGGTCTCCGAAGTTAAATCCGCGGCCCCCTCCATGTTTGCCTGAGTCGGTAGGCCCTGGATAAGTTGAGTTGTTACCCAAGCCTCACTGTTGTGGTCTAATTCGTAAACATTTCAGTTTGGTCGGTGAAGAGCCCGGGCAGGAATGGGCGTCTCTTCCTGAATCATGTCAAAAAGGGGCTCGGTGCCTGGAGAGCCCCCTGCCTCGGGTTGGGGCAAAGAAGAGCGGGACCCAAAGGCCTTCGATTTTTTGTGCCAAGAGGGGAGCCTAGAGTCTTTAGTATGTCTCTTGGCATTCTTCCGGGCCCGTTTGGCCTCTTCAGCGGCTTGCTTATTGGTCCCCCACAGCTCTGCATCATCAATCATCTTGGCTGAAAAGCATGACAAAATAAAGTGAGTGTCAGGATAAAGAAACACGCATGAATTAGAGACATGAAGTGGAACAAGAGGATTGAAAAAATCAACCTAAGGGAATATCGGTTGCTGGGCATTGGTATTGACACACACCCTTGAGAAACAGAGTTTGCTCATTAATCAATCTGGTGGTACTAACGTGCTCTAGACCCATCAAAACCTCAGCATCCCTCCTCTCTAACGGGGACATTTCACATGGGAAGTTTGTAAAAGGAGGTCGATGCCAGGTGGAGGGCACACCCATAGTAACGGAGGAAGATCCCATGAAGAAAAATCAATTTTTCCAACCTTTCAAAGAGGACGAGGTGTCTATGAGGAACTTATAACCAGCGTATGCCATGAAGGAATAGCGAAATTCGGACTTATCAATGCATACAAGGCGAAATAGTTTTAGGAAGAGCTCAACTTTAGGGACAATACCTCTCCGCCGATAACATATAACGAAGGCGACTAAGCTCCTTCACCCGTTGGGTACTAGTTGAGAAGGATATAACCCTATGAAATAAAAGATCTTAGCTAGGTTGTCTTCGAAAGGAAATTGACACCCAGCTTTAAGAGAGGCTTCATAGATGGTTAAACCACTAAGAGAGGATTGATAGGCTCTAAGGTTAGAGGATGTAGCGTACCAAAAGCCCTTGATGGGGAGATGATATTTTCGGGAGAGTCCGGAGACCTCATCCTCGAACAAGGAAGAATAAGCAGGGGTTAGGTCATCAGGGAGACCACTACAATCTAGCTTTAACTCTATGTCAATATCGTTATCAAAAGAGAAGGCATCAGGGTGGGGCTAGGAGGTCCCAAAGTCTCCTATTTGCATACTAGACTGGGAAGCGGAAGACCCAAAGGAGCTGGAAGAGTCCGAGTTATCCTCGTCCGAGTTACTAAAGGAGATCATGGGCATCGACTTACTAAAATAACGAGCCATGGGGAAGATAAACAATAAGAAACCACAGAAAATAAGAGAAATGAGATAAAGGAATACCGGATGATTAGAAGAATTCCAAAAATGAAAGGAAGATGCACGAGAGAACCCTTAGGAAGGAGCCGAACCGTCCCCTGTTGAACTTGAAGGCGTCGCTCAGATTCTCTCGCATCTCATGAAAGCCTGCACAAAAAAACCAGCCAACAAAGAGCAATTAGAAACAGGGGTCAAGAGATCCCCCCCCCCAAAAAAAGGGAAAGGGGGAGAAGCCTCAAGGCCGAGACTACTGGTCTCAGCCCCCCCCAAAAAAGGGGCAGTTGGACCTCCACAGGCAGCGCCACGCGGTCGAGCGGGGTAGAGGCGTGAGGCCGAGCCACGCGACCTCAGCCCACATGGCCGAGACCAGCGGTCTCGGCCAACGGGGTCGAGGCCAATGTGGCCTCAGGCCGCGGCCTCCGCTAGCAAAGCCGAGACCGCTGGCCTCGACCATGTGCATAAAAAATAAAAAAATAAAATAAAATAAAAATTTTAAAAAATAATAAATAAGAAAAAAGAAAAGAAGACAAAAAATGAAGAAGAGAGGGGGAGAGACCTCTTACCTTTTACTCCACTCCAAGAACACTTTCACTCCAATAATGCTTAGGAGGAGGGGGCCATGTCCACATCCCTTTTTATAGAGTTCTTTGAGAGCCATGAAAAGGGGTGAGGGGACTTTGAGTTGGGAAGTGAGCCAATAATTGAGACCATTAATCCTATTTTTTGCAAAACTCTTTTTTTTTGCAAAAGAGCAAAGAAACTTGGAGGACTACTCCTTCAGCTGCCCGAGCTCCTCACCCTCACAGCTCAAGGAGTTGGGAGGGCAAGTGGTGAAGGGATATTTTACTAAGGGCAAATTTACTATACTACCCTTGGAGACTACCAGCCCGGTGCTGCCACATCCCCGTCTCAGGAAAATGCCTGGTGTCCTCCAGATCTTCATCCCATATTTAATTTTGAACGAGATTGACTTAGTCAACTGGGATTCTCTCCAACGTTTTTTTCAAAGGTTATCCTATCTCTTCAGAGTAAGCTCTACGACATCTTTAAATAGAGGTCAACTTCTATAGGTATGGGGATTTGACTACTGATTCACTTTCCATTTCGGGTATCTTCTTCTACTGACCTGAGTGTTGGAGTTCTCCTTGGGGATTAAAGCCCCGCCCTTGCAGGTACTTGGTTCGAGGTAGACCTCGGTGATCGGTTCAGCATCATCATATGTATATATGTGTGTATATATATATTCTCTGTGTATGTATTTTGTGTGTGAGTGTGTGTATTCTATGTGTGTATATAATTTTACTAAGTTCGTCACAAACATTTGCATAGAATCAAAGGATCCTGTTTCTTTCTTTACTTTATTTGACATAATCATGTGAATTGTATTTGTACCAAGTAAAATTGTGGCCTTTCATAACTATTAATGCTATAGCACGACTACTATAATAAATTTATAGATGGGAAACCGTCGATGGATGACCCACATATGCCTTATCAGAGCAATGGATGACCTCACCCAGGGGAGGGATGACTCTCGTACGGCTGAGTCGAGTGATGGATGACCTCACTCGGGGGATGGATGACTCCTTTGGGCGATGGATGACCTGCTAGAAAGAAAATCAATTAGGGGCACGGGTGAGAATCCCCGCACGGAGCCTCCGATGCATAAGTCAGACTCGTAGGAGTGAAATGCTTCAAAGCAAAGAATCAGCCAAAGTATTAGAGTTTACGTATCGAATGAGGGGGAGAAACCCCTTATTTATAGCGATGGGAAGGGCATCTATGTGTCGTGTGACCCGATCTTCATGGTAAGAATCTTGGAGAGGCTTTGGCCGAGTCTCACTAGGATAGTTTTAGGCCGATTCTTTCGAAGGTGTTAGCGTAAGAACATGGGGCACATGGATGTGTGCATGGTACCCTGGCTGACCCTCACTCGGGTGTGTGTGCCAGCGTGGGCGAGGATGCGGGTGCAGGTAAGAAAGAGTGCACAGGGGTGGCATGGGGCCACGAGCGTGAGGGTGTAAGGGGCCGTGCATTCTATGGTCGTGCGTGTGGTCCTACTATTGCCGCGTGCATGTAACACCCCAAGTGGGGTCACTTGGGGGTGCCTTACCCTCGAGTGACCCCCACTTGGGGGTACTCTGCCCCCGAGTGTCCCCACTCGGGGGCTAGGCTGTGCGCGGGGATGCCCCCCAGCTAGCCTGCTGCGTAGCGTGCTCGCTGACTAGCACTCAGGGGTGCCTTTTCTGCCACCCCCAAGTTACCCCTACTCAGGGGTGACGGCCTCACATGGGTGGCCTCCCAGGCCACCCATGGCTAGCTTGCCACGTGTCACTTCCTAAGGTCGCCACTTGGAATTTCTTTATCTTCACCATTTTTATGTTTTGTCCAATATTTTGGTTAGGCATAACAATTGCTCCCTACTTTTTCTGTTGGGGCTCCCGAGATGAAGAATATTTTTCTTATGTTATACTCTATTTTCAAGAGACCATTTTCTTTTTGAGAGAATTTTTCTGTATCTATCTCTTCCATCTTCATGTCTCTCGTAGTTATCTTTTCCACAATGTTTCCCAAGGACCACTAAAAAAGGAAGGCTTGGCTTTTCATTTGACCATTACTGTAACCATTCTTTCGTAATAATTCTCTCGACATTCCAGATTTCTACACGGTATACTTCCTCATCCATGGTCTTATGTCACCCCTGAGAGACACTCATCCATAGGGATTTATAGATACTTCTTCCCCGAGTGACCCTCATCCATGGATCCATTTGTTGGTCGTTACCTCCTGTGACCCTCATCCATGGGTCTCTTAGTCAACCTCATCACTACGTGACCCTCATCCATGGGTCTCCACCTTACTGCTGTGTGACCCTTATCCATGGGTCTTATTCTTACCATTGTGTGACCCTCATCCATGGGTCTCATCCTTACCTTTGCATGACCCTCATCCATGGGTCTCGTCATCAGCTTCACCTTTGTGTGACCCCATCCATAGGAGTTCTAGTCCACCTGAAGCATACGTGCTTGTCTCTTCCCTTTAGGATTTAAGCGTTCGGCGTGGGCCATTTTAAGAATGCTTTACCACCTCTAACTCCTGCTTCCAATGTGTATATATCTCTTAGACGACGGTCCACGGTGAAGGAGAGGGAATTAGCCGGGATCCGGTCTCGTTTCCAAATTCCCATTGACCACCATATTAGGCTCTCTACACCTGAAGAGACAAGTACTACCCTAGTAGGAGGACATGATTTTGGGGTCTAGTTGGCTTCTTTAAGAACAGGTCTTCGTTTTCCTTTATCTAGATTTGGTATGGAGTGGCTTGATTACCATTGCATTATTCCAGCACAACTTCATCCTAATGGTTGGGCTCAATTAGTCAGTTTTACCATTCTTTGCCATATGATCCAAGTTCCTCCTTCCGTCGAGTTGTTTGGTTGTTTCTATAGGTTAAGAGGAGTCAAATGAAAGGGAGTTTTTTTAACACTTCAAAGAATTGCAAGTCTACCCCTCTCTTTCAGAAACTTTAAAATAAGGTGGACTTCGAGTCCCGATGGATTGTGATTGAGCCTCCTCCCAGTTGGAAAACGCTGCTTCGTTGGTGTTGGGATAACGAGCGAGACACCTAGTCGGAGAAGCTTAATGACATCGGGATTTCCTGGGCTGTCTATCACAGAGTAATTGAGAGATTATGTGCTCTTGGCACTTGTAATCTACCCAACATGTTTACCCCAAAAAACATTGCAGCTGCAGGGTGGGGCCTTCGGCTCGAAAACATGCCTGGGACCTCCAATCTTGCTTTTTCGCCACCATCGGCTATGCCCGAGGACGCCTTACAAGTTGAGGAGGAAGAGGATGAGGGCCTCGAGGAAGAGGAAGAGGGAAACTCTTTAAGGAGTATGGTCTTTCTTGAGCGTTCTTCCTCTGAGGGTAGAACCCTAGTGTCGCCAAAGATTGTCCTTGACTTTTTTCTTTAATTCCTTATTTTTGCAGACATGAATCATTTTAGAGAGCAAATGCTTAAGCGACATGGTAGGAATTCGCTCCTGCCTGGTGAGCAAGGGCCATAGTCTCACCCACCACCAGCTCTTGACTCATTGCAAGGACCTCCATTTGGAGCACAAGATCTTAGCCTCCTCCCTCCACTAGCGCCTAACTCATCACGAAGACGTCTGAAAATGAAGAGGTCTAAAACGGGTGCTTCGTCTAACCTTCCCTAATTTAATATTTAGCCCCAATATCTGATGTACCCATGTTTGACCCTCCTACCCTCGAGGGCGCTCTCGAGGGTCCTTCGGATGCACCTGGCTCTCAAAGAAGGGAATTTAACAGCTCACGCTCGCACTTTTTCCATGATCTTGATCGAATCAGGAAAGAGAGTCATCAACCATTTGTACCTTTTCGCAGAGTTTGATGGAAGTTGAAGGTTGAGCTCCTAGACTTTCGCCTAATTCTTCCTCCCATTACTGAGCCCAGATGAAATTTTATACTTATCCTGAATAACACTCGAGTAAGGGGAGACCACTTTCATGTACACGCTGGACTAATTAACACAGACTCAATAAAGGATGCAGGGGTTGGCACCAGGATGATATATGCAATTGTGCTCCCATAGGATGAGCAGGAGATCCTTGGCATCTGGCCTAGTGTCGTCAACATTCCTAAGCAAAAGATTATTGAGGTAAGTTTCCTTTATTGTGTCTGCATACCATTGTTTTCTTCTGACTTTGCTATTAGCCTTCTAATGCAACGTTTGTGCCCAGGAAGTCTAAGGCTTGGTGATATCCAATGCTATTGGAAGATCTTACCATCACCGGGCCGAGCAAGAGAAGGTAGAGGTAAGAGAAAATCTGATAAAGTGGAAGGATTGATAGCATTCTTACCAAGCGGATCTCAGGAAGATGGATCATGAGGTGGAGGACATGCGCTCCAAGATAAAGGAAGTCCACGTTGAGTCTTCAGGCATGAAGGGGGAAATAGAAGAGCTTTGAAGGAGTAAGGAGTCACTAGCGAAAGAGCTCGTAGGGGTCTGGGAAACTCATGTGAATCTCTTGCAAGAGCATTCCTTGAGGGTGGATGACCTCGCTCGCTAAAAGAAGCAATATATGTTGCTCAAGGATCGAAGAAATGAGGAGATTTTGGCAACGCGGGAAGAGGCTGTGAGGGACCATCGCCTCTCGACGGACTGCCAAGAGAGGAAGATCCGCTCCGAGGGTTGTTTTACTAAGTACGAATTTTACCTTGCACATTCATACGTGGAATCCAAGCGCCCAAGAGAGCAATTTCCCGAGTTGGTCTACACAAATGAGGCGGAGAAGTCAGAGGTTCCAAATTGGCGTAGATATAATGATCTCGATCCCACAAGCCCCAGGACTTACTTGGATGGCAATCTAAATGATAATTTGGAAAACTTGTTGGGTCCATGGGAGCTGTATGCCTTTACTTTAGAGGAAGTGGAGATAACTGACGCCCTCCCTACGGTTAATGACACAGCTTTTCCATCATCTGGTTAGGAAGAAAGTAAGGTCCCATCGGCCTCGAGTAGCGGTGCTCCCCCTTGTGCCTCTACCAGCTCTGGCAGGAGGAAGCGGACGTAAAGAATATTTCTTTTTGCTTATTCTTCGTTGAGTGTAGTAGCTTTTTTTTTTTTTTTGCATAAATAAGATTGATATCTTTGTCTATTTTCTTTAATAGTAGAATATCACTGGTTTTCTTTACTATTATTGCCCATCGAAGGTCTTATTTTGATCGTAGAATTCAGGATCTTTATGCCATAAGGCAGACTATGGGCATTCAGGCCCTTAGTAGTCCCTTAGCAATTCCTTGTTATCAGGCTAAGCCAATTAATAGGCTGGCGGGATAACTTTTGGTGCCACTATTGAGGATTTACGTTGAGCATGTTTGTTATTTCATTGGATCGGGCCTCTTGGCTTTGGGGCAGGACGTTAATCATAATCATCGAGCCTATTGAGCCGTACTTTTCACATATATTGTGCGGCAGGGCCTTTTGTATTACTATCGGGCTTAGTAGAATATTCCACTAACGGGACATTAATTCAATCGCCTTAGGCTTTCGGTATTTAATTCTTTCACTTCTGGGCAAGACTTGTCATATTGTTTTGCGAGGAAGCTAAAGTTTTTATAAGGTGAGGACCCGTAGTGAGTCGCTCCTTTTATCTTTAGCCTTGGAATAAACAAAAAGCAAAACATAGGTATTTTTACGTGGTTCGGCCAAATGTGCCTACATCCACGATCCTTCCTTGGGCTCATATTATTATTGCATTACATGTCAGGAGGAAAGTACAATTTCAAATGATTAGTGCTCCAAGTCTTGCCCATGGTTTCACCTTGGAGCATTTGGAGGATACATGTACTAGGGCCTATCATTTTCTGGATGCGATACGACCCCTCCCAATTAGCTCAAAATTTCCCATCTTCTTGGAGTGCATTGGTGATGGCAGACTTCCTGAGGACTAAATCTTCTTCATTTAGAGGCTTATTCTTTACTCGAGAGTTGTAGTAGTTGGTGATTCTTTTGTGATAAGCAACAATTCACACGGCTTCCCTGTCCCTCTATTCCTCCATGAGATCCAGACTTTCTCCTAAGGAATCCGAGTTGTATGAGCTATCACATTTCTCAAAAGTGCTCAATCGAGGTGATCTACCTGAAATTTCTATTAGAATTAAGGCTTCTGTTCCATACACTAGGTTAAATGGCATTTCACTCGTTGAGACTCAGCTAGTTGTTCGATAGGCTAATAAGACGGTAGGTAATTCATCCACCCATGCTCCATTTGCACCTTCTAGCTGAGTTTTCAAACCATGAAAGATTGTTCTATTGCTGACTTTAGCTTGTCCATTGGCTTGGGGATACGTTACTGAAGAAATTCTTAATTGAATATCCAGGCCTTTACAAAAACCTCAGAGGGAATCGCAGTCAAACTGCCTTTCGTGATCAGAGTTAATGATTCGTGGGATTCCTAATCAGCATATAATGTCTTTCCACACCATGGCCTCTACCTTTTTCGCATTGATAATGGCTAGAGCTTCGACCTCAATCCACTTGGTGAAGTAATTCGTTGCAACCAAAAGAAATTTCCTTTGACCCGTTGCTTATGGAAATGGGCCTAGAATATCCAAACCCCATTGAGTAAAAGGGATGGGTTGGAATGTGGGTTGTAATTGTGATATTGAAGCAGAGTGAATCGGAGCGTGCTTCTGACATTTATCATATTCCTAGACTTTCGTTTGAGTATCCTGTTGTAATGTGGGCCAAAAGAAACTAGCCCTTAGGATTTTGGCCACAAGGGCCCTTCCCCCTAGATGCTCACCACATATTGCACTATGAACTTCAGTCAAGGCATACTCGGCCTCTTGGGGACCCAAGAATTTGAGGAGCGGCATAGTGAAAGCTTGCTTGTAAAGTATTCCATCAATCACCGTGAACCGAGCCCCTATAATTTTAATTTTCCTGGCCTCCCCTGGATCTGCCAGTAACTCTGCCGTAGTCAAGTATTTGTAAAAAGGGATTCTCCAATCATTGTTATTCTCAATGCATGCTACCTCAAGTTCTTCTATACTTGGTCGTTGAAAGACCTCCACGTACACTGTTCTTCTTGTGATTTCTTTAGTGGACGCTAATTTGGATAAGGCATTTGAATGGCCATTAAGGGATCTATGGATCTGCACTAGTTGGAAGCTTTCGAACAATTGTGTAAGGGTCTAGAATTTTTGCAAATACTATCCCATGATCGGCTCCCTAGCTTTGTACTGCCTGTAGTATTGCTAAACAATCAACTGAGAATTATTGTGGGTTATTAATTGTGCCACTTCAAGATTTTGAGCTAACCTCAGGTCAGCAATTAGCGCCTCATATTCAGCCACATTATTCGTGCTAGGAAAGGCGAATCTCAAAGAGTATTCGAGGGATTCTCCTTCTGGCGGGACAAGCACTATTCTTGCCCCACTCCCTTGGGAACTGGAGGCCCCATCAACAAACAGTAACCATTATGTTTTGTTCTCTTCTTCAGCACCCCTAGAGGGGGTACATTCAACAATAAAATTTGCCAATGATTCTCCTTTTATGGCCCGCCTAGGATGAAACTGTAGGTCATATTTGCTCAACTCAATGGGCCATTTGGTGAGACGACTGGAGCATTCAGGCTTCTGTAAGATGCTTTGCAATGGTTGGTCTATTAGTACAATGATAGAATGAGCTTGGAAGTATGGCCTCAATTTTCTAGAGGCATTCAATAGGGTCAGTGCCACCTTTTCAGTGAAAGGATAATGTGTCTCTGGACCCTATAAAACCTTACTGACATAGTATACTGGTCAGTCCACCTGTCCTTCATTTTTAATCAACACTGCACTTACTACTCTGTCTCTTACGCCCAAGTACAAATATAATGTCTCCCTAGCTTCGAGATGGGTCAATAGGGAAACTTCTTTCAAGTACTCCTTTAATGCCTCAAACGACTTTTAGCATTATTCTGTCCACTCAAACTTTTTCCTAGCCCTCAGCACCTGAAGGAATAGGAGTTCTCTCTCGGCTGACTTGGAGAGGAAACGTCCTAGAGCTGTCATCCAACTTGTCAGTCGTTGCACATCCTTAACTGATGCCGGGGGCTCCATATCTAGTATTGCTTGAATTTTTTTGGGGTTCACCTCAATGCCCCTTTACGTGATCATATACCCCAAGAATTTTTTGGATTGTACTCCAAATGCACATTTCACCGAGTTTAGTCGCATTTGTATTACCTAAAAACTTCAAGCACTTGTGCCAACTTTTTTATGAGTGATTCCTTCTCTCGACTTTTCACAATCATGTCATTAATATATGCTTCCATTGTGTCACCCAACAACTCCTTAAAGACTTTATTCACCATGCATTGATAAGTGGCCCCTGTGTTCTTGAGTCCAAAGGGTATGACCTGGTAACAATATATCCCCTTCTCTATATTGAATGATGTTTTCTCCTGATCTAGAGGATACATCATTATCTGATGATACCTTGAGAAGGCATCCAAAAAGCTCAACAGTTGATACCCATATGTTTCATCCACAAGATGGTCAATCCTAGGCAACGAGTAGGAATCTTTGGGACATGCTTTGTTGAGGCTGGCGAAGTCTACACATACTCGCCATTTTCCATTGGGCTTTTTGACCATGACGACATTTTCTAGCCATTCTGGATACTACACTTCTCGAATGAAACCTGTCTTTGGTAATTTATCTATTTCTTCTTCTAACGCTGACAGTCTATTAGGGGCAATATTTCGCTTCTTCTGTCAGACAGGCTTGAACTGAGGATCTACATTCAGATGGTGACATATCACATCCAGACTGATCCCAAGCATATCCTTTGGTGTCCAAGCAAAGACATCCAAATTTTTTTCAAGACACTTCACTATATCTTCTTTTACTGATTCCGGAAGTTGTGTGCCAACATACGCCAATTTATCAGGATCAATATCGCTTAAGTATATTGTTTCTAACTCTTCAACAAGTTAGGGTTTACGAGTGATGTCTTCTGCTAAGGACTTATGTATGGACTTCTCAGTAATAGATAAAGTCTTTTCCATCCTTTTTCCCTTTGTAGATGACACGTAATAGGTCCTTGCTTTCCTCTAATCTCCACGAATCTATCCCACTCCTGAGAACGTGGGGAACTTCATCAATAGGTAGCAAGAGGACACTATAGTCCTCATATCGTTGAGGAGTGGTCGACCCAAAATCATGTTGTAGGCTGTTGAAGGGGCTTTGACCACCATAAAGTTTGCTTGTCGAGTCACACTTTGGGGGTCTGTGCCCAAAGTGATTGTTAACTGAACAGACCCTTCCACTGGGACTGCCTCCCCAGTGAAGCTGTATACAGGGGAAGACACTTTTCTTAATCGATCTTATGATATATACATGTGCTCAAAATAGTTCTAGTAGATTAGGTTAACAGAGTTGTCGCTATCCACCAAGATTTTACTGATGGGGTGTTTGGCAACAACTATAGAAATTACCATTGGATCGTCATGCGAGAGTATTATATCACCCCCATCAGCAGCAGTGAATGTGATTGGCTCCTTATCATCTCTTACCTCCATCATTGAATTGACCTAGTAAGCCTAACGGGCATAGGCTTTCTGAGAAGAAGTATCCCTAGCTAAAGTCTCACCACTAGAGATAACATGAATGGCCTGATGTGTTGGCTCATTATCAGGGGGAGCTACTATTCTGTCATCCCTTACTCCTTCGTTTTGCCACCAATTTCATCTGTCTTGACCCTCAGGCCTTTCTTCCCTCCCCTGACGCTCCCGGCTATTTCTTCCTTCACTCCTTACATACCTTTACAGGTGTCCTTCATGAATAAGTGCTTTAATTTGGTTTTTCAACTCCCTACACTGATCAGTAGAGTGGCCCCGAGTTCGGTGATATCTGCAGTATTCTTCTTGATTTTTCCCCATGGGTCGGTATGCCCTATTCGAAAGTTGAAGAAGACTTGACCCTTCTATGACTGCTAATATAGCTGACCGAGGCTAATTGAGTCTAGTGTAATGATGGAATTGTGGCCCGGCTATATCAGATCTCCTGATCCGTTCTTTTCGCTAACTAGAGCCCTCGTCATTGTCTTGTTCCTTTCTTTTTCTCTCTCCATCTTCATTTCCTCCCATGGTTCTCATTACCTCTGTATGGAGTATGTATTTATTTGCTCTAACAAATAGGTCTGCTAGAGATTTCAGAGGGTCTAGAGACAATGATTCTTGCAAGGAAGTTAGTCATGTTCCTTGGAACATAACAGATACTGTCATTTCAATCGGCATATTGCAAATCTCAAGTGTGGCATTCCAAAATCTGTCCACATAGTGGTGTAGGGTTTCCTTACTCCCTTGTCGGATGTTAAGAAGATATGTTGCATCCTTCTTCCTCCGACTGTTGATAATAAATACTTTAATAAACTCCGTTTTTAACTGTCCAAATGAAGAAATGGACGCCTCGGGTAAACAGTTAAACTAGGCCTAAGCGTGCCTAGTTAAGCTTAATGGAAAGGCCCTACACATTATCTCATCGTCCGATCCATGAAGCATCATCAAAGACTCATAATTTTGCACATGATCATAAGGGTCATCCTTACCCAAATAAGGGGTTATCTGAGCCATCTTAAACTTTCTCAGTAAGGGTTTTTCCATTACCCCTGCCACAAATGGTAGTTTTCCCCGAGATTGTTCTTCTAGAGCTGGTAATAGCTTATTCTGTTGCAACACTCGCTCAATCATTTTCTTCATGTCAACTATTTCCTGTGCACTAAATGCTATAGGGTTGTCATCAGGCTCATGATTTCATTTGGTAACAAGCTTAGGGGAATTCTGTCTTCCTTCCATAGGAGTGTTGGCCACCGTTTCAGAATATCGTCCCCTTGGAGGGCTTTGTCCTTCTTCCCTTCAACGATCAGTCCCTCATTGATTTCCCTGATGGGGAGAAGCTTGGCTATGAGCCCCTCTCAGAGGAGACGTTGGATGATTACCTTGAGGAGGGACAGATTGAGCATTAGTTTAGAGGGTCGCTTCCCGATAGGTGCCATTTTCTGGTGCCTCTTGGAAAACCCTATGGGACGGAGCTGTTTCGAGTATGAATTTTCTCAAAGTAGCTAGGATTAACCCATGAGGAACCAAGCCTTCCTTCCAGCCATTTCCCAAAGAGTCTGCACCCCTTCGGCATGTTGTTGTCATAGGGCCTTGTACTCAACCTAAGGAACCACAGATGGGATCTGTATACCTGAGTAGGGTCCTAAAATGACGTGTGAGGAATTAAGGGATGGCACTTGAAGTTGGACCCCTAATGGGTGAGAAGTCCATGGAAAGGGTGGTTGCAAATGAATGAGGGATGGATGACCCTCACGTGGGGACTGATGGGTGAGGGTTAGTTGTCCCTCATGGGTGAAGGGTGGTTGGCTTCCATGGATGAGGGATGGATGGCCTCCATGGATTAGGGGTAATGGGCCCTCATGGGTGAGCGGTGGCTGGCCTCCATGGATGAGGGGTAGCTAACCCTCATGAATGGGCTGATGTTGTTCTTCCACACAAGAGAGGGTTTTTCTTTGGGGCGATTGGGCGTCATGGGAGAGAGATTGACGATTGCTTCGGCTTTGTGCCATAGCGAGGGAGTTGTTCTTTATCTTTTTGTTCAATTTCTCACAGACGACGCCAATTGTTGTAGCACAGTTACCACAATAAATTTACAGATGGGAAACTGTCAATGGATGACCCGCGTATGGCTTATTAGAGCAATGGATGACCTCACACGAGGAAGGGATGACTCTCGTGTGACTGAGTTAAGCGATGGATGACCTCACTTGGGGGATGGATGACTCATTTGGGCAATAGATGACCTACTGGAAAGAAAATCGGATAGGGGCACGGGTGAGAATCCCCACACGGACCCTCTGATGCTTAAGTCAGACTCGTAGGAGTGAAATGCTTCAAAGCAAAGAATGAGTCAAAGTATTAGAGTTTGCATACCGAATGAGGGAGAGAGACCCTCTATTTATAGCAATGGGAGGGGCATCCATGTGTCGTGTGACTCGATCTTCACGACAAGAATCTTGGAGAGGCTTTAACCAAGTCTCACGAGGGTAGTTTTAGGCCGATTCTTTTGGAGATGTTAGCGTAAGAACGTGGGGCACATGGATACGTACGTGGTACCCCGACTGACCCTCACTTGGGGGTGTGTGTGAGCATGGGCGAGAATGCGGGCGTGGGCAAGAGGGAGTGTACAGTGGTGCACGGGGTTGCGCGCGGGAGGGTGCATGGGGCCATACGTTCCATGGTCGCGTGCGCGGTCCTGCTATGGTCGCGCACGTGTAGAACCCTGAGTGGGGTCACTTGGGGGTGCCTTACCCCCCGAGTGACCCTCACTTGGGGGTACTCTACCCCTGAGTGTCCCCACTTGGGGGCGAGGTTGTGCGTGGGGGTGCCCCCCCGCTAGCCTACTGCGTGGCGCGCCGTTGAGTTACACTCAGGGGTGGCGGCCTCACACGGGTGGCCACCCATGGCTAGCTTGCTATGTGGTACTTCCTAAGGCCGCCATGTGGCATTTCTTAATCTTTACCATTTTTATGTTTTGGCCAATATTTTTGTCAGGCATAACAATTGTAATTTGTAAAATTATATGCCTCCAAATCAGATGTCATCTATAGCTAGGGATTTATTTTCCCCCCTTCAAGGACTCAAAGAAGTTCTCTACTTGTACATGTGCAAAGTAAAATATACCAAAGAAAACCGAAAAAAAGAAAATAGGCACCAAAAATATGTTTCTTTCAATAATGCATTATTTAGTTACTTCAATAATGCAAAGTAATGTTGTTGTTTCTTCATTCTCTTCGAATGCTCTTTCTGTTTTTTGATTTTCTGTGTAATTGAACCCTTGGTGGTCTTTAGAGCTCAGGCACTGTAAATTAGTACAGTTTAGTGTTTTAATAACAATCTTAACATTTTACCAATTTCTAGTTTGTGTTTCTTTTCTTATGATCTTCATGTGCTAAAGCATTTAATTGTAGGAAATGTCATGATCATTGGTTCAAATTTTTTTGCATAAATGTCAAGATGAATTATCTAAGTAGCAAAGGAGCCTTGTTGAATAATAAAAGAATGAATATATTTTTTTTGCATAAATGTCATGATCATCTTGACATTTTTTTGCATAAATGTCAAGATGATCTTATATCGTGCTGAATCTATCTTCTTGTAGAGGATGACTATTTAGATTCTGTGGCTAATTGGGCACTGTCACTTGCTTACTCTTGTGAGTCCTAAGGGATGACTCTATAGAAAACTTGGTGAATGTCATGGTGGGATAGACCATGGATATGGAAGTGATATTTGCAGTTGCCAGTTGTTGCAAAGCAACTTGTTTCCTTTTTGTAGAATAATTTGTTTTCAATATTCACAATAATCTCCCAAATGGATGAAGCTAGTTTTGTGCTTCTGTTTTGTAAGTTATTTGTTGTATTCCTGAATTGGAAGCATATAGGGTATAAGAAAGATATTTACATTTGTCTATTGTTTCAAAAAAGAAATTTTTCCCATTATGCTGAACTATCTGTTTCCGTTATGGAGAGCAATCACTAAAAGGATGAAAGCTCATTCTGTGCAGCAATCACTAAAAGGATGAAAGCTCATTCTGTGCTTCTGTTTCGTAAGCACAGAATGATCAGAAAAAATATTTATAAAAATTATTTAAATTTTTTCCCATTATGCTAAATTTTTTAATAAAATAATTATATTAATTTTTTATTTAATTTTTTAAATTTTTATATTATTTAGCGACGGAAATGTTCCATTGCCGAATAATTTTTATTTTTTATTTTTTAATATGTTTTAGCGACAAAAATTTCTGTCGCTAAATTTAAAAAACTTACAGTATCAACGACAAAAATATTTCTGTCGCTAAATTTTAAAAAAATTTCATTTAGCGACAGAAATATTTTCGTCGTTAAAACCCGAAATTCTTGTAGTGTGAGTTGAAACTCCCACTATTAGGTAAGTGCTTATCAACTTGCTTGGATATCCTTTCTCTCATGTGCAGTCACAGCCACACTGCAAAATAATAGGTGCGCTACATTTCATATATAAAAATGCCATGCAGATGCCATATATCACAATACACATGAATTGAGCATAATCGAATTAAACACTCATTAACATGGTTGGAATTACTCATTTCGCCTTTCACATCATAACCATCCACATCCATTAATCAATCATGATTTAAAACCCAATAACACACACATGATCACATAATATTCTCCCCACCCTCCAAGAATAGCAATCAAGATTATAAGTTGACAGAAGAGCTTATTAGAAGCTTGCATGATGATGTGAGGGTGGATTGGAAGCATTAAAAGAAGGATTGAGTGACTAGAGGGAAAAATCGATCGATAGATAAGGGGTAACTGTCGACTACTAGAAGACAATGCCATAATCGATCGACAAATTCGCCCCCGTCTGTCCATCGTCAAAACCTTATCAAGCCATTGGTCGACAAATGAGGCTTAATTTGTCGATCGATAAATCCATTTTCAACGAACGGTTGACAAATGAGAAGAAATTATTGACCGACAGAATGCAATTTCCACCATTAGTTGATAGAAACTGCCAAAATGGCCACAGACAGCAACAAAAATGATAAGTTCAAAGCAAAATATGTGTAAGATACACCAAATTCTTGCATGCAACTTAACTCTAACAATAAACTCACCATTCCTTAGAAAAGATGGAGTGAACCAAAATTCTATTTGGATCTTTAAGGTAATTTTTCAAAAATTCAAGAAAAACTACACGAGTTACAAGCAACCAGATTAAAACCCCTTTTTTCTTTTATCAAAGATATAGAGATTTCAAGGATCTAAAAGCTGAGAATGGATAATCCAAAAGACACCAAATCAAGAGAAGAATCAAGTTATACAACTGTAGAGGAAATGAGAAAAAGGAGATCTTGCATGAAAAGCAAATAAGGATAAGATCTTGCTATATAAAGAAAAAAAAAAATAGGAACTTGCCTTTAGGAACTTTTTTGATTGATGAATCAAAAGAAGAAGAAAACCATGAAACAAGCCACCCAATCTACCTTTAGAAGCTCCAAACTAAGAAGAAGATCCATGGAGAGAATAAGAGAAGAAATAGGAAGAAAAGAGAATGAAGTGAAGAAAGGAAGCTTGCACACCAAGCTCCTTAAATGTGCCCAAATGCACTTTTTCCCTCTTTCCCTTTACCAATTTTATCCCCACAAATAAACATATTAAACATATTGACACACACAAATCCCCTTTAATACCCATTTTCACATAATATCCATCATATATACATATATACACCAACTGACTACCACCTTTTTCTATTTCAATTTTAGCCATCTAATTTTAACTTTTTTCACAAGCACGCGCGTGCACACTCATACTTTGGCTCTTCCTCACTTACCTCCTTTGAATTTTCCTTACTCAACTCTTTTAACTTTTCAACCCTCACTTAATTCTTACTTTAACAATTCATTACACAACAATTAACTTTTCTACTTATTTCATTTTTCAATGACTTTTCAACAACTTAAATTTCTATTATCTTGATTTGTCAACTATCATATAAATTTACTTCCCTTTAACTATTCCATACACATAAATTCCATTCATTTTAGGCTTCTCAATATCACATTAAATATTTTAAATATATAGCTCAAACAATGCCAAAATATATCACAGAATAATAACGATAAAATAAATTAAACTTGATAGCGGGTCATTACATTTACTATTTGAAAGTTGGTGAAAAATCAACTAACTTGAAAAGGAATAATAGTTTGCTCAAACTCAAAATTTATAAAATTCCATTCAAATTGAACGTGATTAACCATGGGCTTTCCAAAGGAAACCCAGATGAATCAAATGATAGTGGGTTAATTAGTGGAAAAACATTTAAAAGTTGAGAGAATTTAGAATTCAAAGAATCCATTGATTTTTGAAAAATAAAAAAAGATAAAATAAAAATGAGACAAAACTATTTTAGATCGAATTAATTTTCAAGTTAGGCCATGATCAGTTAGAGTCAGGCTTGAGCTGCATAATATACTCCCTATTCCAATTTCACAAAAGGGGGGCTGCAAATCCCCTCTCCCCAATGGTACCTTATGCCCAACAAACCAAACAATGAAAAAAAGGGACTGCATACATCAAAATGAAATTAGAAGCTAAGGAGCAAAATGAATCTCATTTAAGCACAAAGCAATGCGACTTGATGCATAATATAGTCTTATATAGCATGTCTACGTACATGATCTCTCAAACAGATAATGTTGCATTAAAGAAAATGCGTTTTCTATGCATAGTCATGAAACTATTGCTATAGTTTGATTCGGTGTGCTTGGGGCATTATCTCTTTTACTACAGGATGAGAATTGATTTACATTTTGGAACAATCTTGCAAGTTGGCCATTGGTAGAAGCTTTAATTAATATAAAGTGGGTTATCATCATTGGTTCATAAGCAAAAGTTTTATTTTGATTATCAATATTGAGTTTCCAGCATGCTATTGGGACTCTTTCATTCATATTTGTTTCACAATATAAAGAATTTGAAAAAAAAAATTTCTAATATATATAAAAAGTTTAATATATATATATATAAGAATTCTCATAAATATTCACAAAAAAGTATATTGGGCTACTTGTGTTAATGTCATCCTTTCTGTTAATTTCTTTTGTAAGAGATATTCCCATTTACTGAACATGATATATTCTGATTGAAGAAAAAATTAGGGGCTATCGCCATGAATATGTTATGTTGAATTTGTCATAAATTGGTATTTATATTTCATAAATGGATGCTATATATCAATTCTCCAAAAATGTTATCAAAAATATTCAACATTCTAAACTAAATATCCAAACCGTTCAACCCCCATAAATAGGAAGCAACCTGTGTGCTCCAATCAACCAAGTGTTGTTTGATTTCATTCTTAATTAACTAAAAACACTCTGACCCTATCTTTCAATTCTCCCCCACCTATCACTGTTGAAACGTTAATCCTCTTGTGAAAATGGCATTCTCCTATATATTTCTGTTTCCCTAGAGGATTGAATCAACACCCGTGTATGAACAATTTAAGGATTGAAACAAATTAAAGAACAGCACAACAAAAGCCCTTTTGTTTCTTTTGGCGATAAAACATCAGCATAAGAGGAAGAAGGAAATGAAAGGATATGCATATCATATATTGGGTTATGAGAAGTGGGATTTACAGCAGCTCTTGATCAAATGGAATGCCTTCTTCTGGTTCTGGTAACAATAATCCATTCTCGTCGTAGTGAAGGGCTCCAGATTGATGCAGCGGCCTGCACCTGCCCCCCATCAGTATCCTCTTCTTGCACAGTGAAAGTTTTTCCCCATCTTCTTGGTCTTCTTCTTTCTTCTCTGATTCTTTTTCAGTTCGCTTGTCGATAATGGCCGCCTTCTCTCTCCCCCTAGACATCTTGCTTGAAGTTGAACTACTACTCTGCTGCTTTCCTTTACCCCCACATCTACTAGCCCCCTTAAAGAATCTGAGGCCACTCCTCTTAAGAAATATGTTTGAGAAAGATAAGAATCCCTCTTTCGACTCTTCTTTTGATGAGAACTTGTGGCCATGATCAAGACTGCTTCCACCATGCTTCTCTTTCCCATCTCCAATGTTCTCCAAGATTTTCAAGGAATCCTGTTCATCAACCCGCTCATGATCCGCCGAAACCCGAATCTCCTCCTCTTCTATGCAGTAATCTCTCAAAGTCTTCGAAGCACTACTACTCTTTCCCCCTCCACGTTGAATGTTCCCATCTTTTGCACGAGTAGTCGGATAGGAGATCTCTGGAGATTTCTCGTTGCCAAACACATTACTGAAGGCGATAGGACTACCGGTCGCCACTGCTTTCTTTGGCGGCAAAAGGTTTGATCTGGAGTGCCTGGGCCAGTATCGCTTGCTGCGATCGGCGGAGCCATCAGTTTCATTGCCGCTGGACGTGCTGTTTCTTCTCTGGTGCATGGCCTTGGATAGTAACTTGGGAATCTTGATTCTTATCCTGGGCTGAGACATAATGGTGAAGTAAGTGAATGATGAGAGCGAAGACGTTCTTGTTCTTGGTAAGTTATTTGCGTTCTTTCTTGAAGTGCTTAGAGCCCTGCATCTATAGGGCTTATCTTCTTCCCTAGTTTTCTGCAGAAAAGACTCCATTTTTGCGCCTCAAAGCCAGAGGAATTAAGTGACTGGAAAATTAATCAACGGAAATGAACTTTTTTATATCAAGTACCAGAGAGAGAGAGAGAGAAAGAGTCGTGGGAGTTGTTGGTCTCCTATTTTTTGGGTACTGGGACGATCGCTTTTTTATCCATTTCAAGTAACGTCCATATTTTGGAACTAGATATATAGAATTCGAATTGGAGGGTGGATCAGTGATTTCGATTATTCAAGATTAAGGATAATTGAAAAGGTAGGTTCATTTTTTTTTCTTCTATGATTTTGATTCGAACCACTTTTGTCAGTATTTAAATAATTCAATTGCGAATTGGAGAAGACCTGTTGAAATCTACCGAATTAATTAACATTTTATTTAGTCCCTGGTACATATATATATACATACATGGACATATCTTACCAAGACCAAGGACTTCTTCACACTCATCCTTCACCATTATATCTCTGCCCAAGCTGAGCATCAAGATTCCCATGTTACTATCCGAGGCCATGCACCAGAGAAGAAAAAGCATGTCCAGCGGCAATGAAACTGATGGCTCCGCCGATCGCAGCAAGCAATATTGGCCCAGGCACTCCAGATCAAGCCTTTTGCAGCCCAAGAAAGCAGTGGCGACCGGTAGTCCTGTCGCCTTCAATAATGTGTTCGGCAACAAGAAATCTCCAGAGATCTCCTATCTGACTACTCATGCAAAAGGTGGGAACATTCAACGTGGAGGGGGAAAGAGTAGTAGTGCTTCGAAGATTTTGAGAGATTACCGCATTGAAGAGAAGGAGATTCGGGTTTCGGCGGATCATGAGCAGGTTGATGAACAGGATTCCTTGAAAATCTTGAAGATGATTGAAGATGGAAAAGAGAAGCATAGTGGAAGCAGTCTTGATCATGGCCACAAGTTCTCATCGAAAGAAGAGTCGAAAGCGGAATTATCATCTTTCTCAAACATGTTTCTTAGGAGGAGGATCAGTGGCTTCAGATTATTTAAAGGGACTAGTAGATGTGAGGGTAAAGGAAAGCAGCAGAGTAGTAGTTCAAGCAAGATGTCTAGGGGGAGAGAGAAGGCGGCCATTATCGACAAGCGAACTGAAAAAGAATCAGACAAGAAAGACGAAGACGAAGAAGATGGAGAAAAACTTGCAGTGTGCAAGAAGAGGATACTGATGGGGGGCAGGTGCAGGCCGCTGCATCAATCTGGAGCCCTTCACTACGAGGAGAATGGATTATTGTTACCAGAACCAGAAGAAGTCATTCCATTTGATCAAGAGCTGTAAATCCCACTTCTCATAACCCAATATATGACATGCATATCTTTTCTTTTCCTTCTCCCTCTTATGCTGATGTTTTATCGCCGAAAGAAACAAAAGGGCTTTTGTTGTGCTGTTCTTTAATTTGTTGATTCAATCCTCTAGAGAAACAGATATATACAGGAGAATTCCATTTTCACAAAAGGATTAACGTTTCAAAATTGATAGATGGGAGAGTTGAAAGATAGGGTCAGAGTGTCTTTAATTAATTAAGAATGAAATCAAACAACACTTGGTTGATTGGAGCACAGAGTTCGCTTCCTATTTATTTATGGGGGTTGAACGGTTTGGATATTAATTTAGTTTAGGATGTTGAATATTTTTGATAACATTTTTGGAGAATTGATATATAGCATCCATTTATGAAATATAAATACCAATTTATGACAAATTCAACATAACATATATGGCGGCATCCCCTAATTTTTTCTTCAATCAGAATATAACGTGTTAAGTAAATGAAAATATCTCTTACAAAAGAAATTAACAAAAGGGCCAAAACATGCTTTGAAGAGTTGTATCATGGAATTCAATTTTATGAAAAATATAGTGTCAAACAGTAAAAATAGAATTTAATTTCTTGAATAGGACATTTTTCATAGAATTTTTATGCTATCAAACACATCCTAGTATAGCCCAATATTCTTTTTGTGAATATTTATGAGAATTCTTATATATATATTTTTAAACTTTTTATATATATTAGAAAAATCTTTTTTTCAAATTCTATATATTGTGGAACAAATATTTTAGAATGAAAGAATCCCAAGAGCATGCTGGAAAATCAATTGTTAAAAGATGATGTACATTCTAGAAATTAAAAGAAGATAATTTCAAGAGAAAAATCTAGAGATTTGGAGGAAAATATACAAAAGCAAAGAAAAGTTTAAAAACTATTAGGTTGTGTTTTCTTTGTTGTTTCTAACTCATTTTGAGTTTTTAGTTTTTCAAAATACTAAAAACGCGTTCTCTTTACTATTTTCAAATACATATTTTCAAATACATATTTTCAAAAATAAGAAAAAAATTTGTAAAGTTATTTTAGGTGTTTTTAAGTAAAACGAACTGAAAACAAAACAAGCGGAAAACACCACCCCCTCACCCCCAAATCCAATCTCAGAACCTATCTTCTTTCTCTTCTCTCCTTTCTCCTCTCTTTTTCGCTGTCGTCAACCTCACCCACCACCACCGTTGCCGACTTCTTCTCTTTTCTCCTTCACCCTCCATCGCCAGCGACCACATGAAGCTGACAATGATGGCTTGATGATGTCGATGGTGGCTTGATGAGGCTTGGTAGACGACGGTCATGGCAAAGCAAGCAAGCGATGATGACTTGATGATCGCTAGCAGGCTAAGCAACATCCAAACGACAGTCAATGGCCATGAAACCACTAGTCACGATGGTAGGTGGTGACTAACTGCGTTTTTGAGGTTTGACAGAAAATTAAAAATTAGATCTATCAAAATCTAGCTATTAAATATGGCTCATTTTTGTGGCTATTAACCTTCTTGGCTTGGCCTTTCTAATGGTAGGCTCTGATCGTGTGAATCTCTAGAGAGAATAGAAAAAGAAAAGAAGAAGAAGAAAAAAAAAAGAGAAAATTTATTCTTAAATTTAGAAAATAAAATCATATATTTATTTAAAATTTTAAAAATGTAGTATAGATATATTACAATTAAAAATATATATTGGGTATAGTATATTAGTAAGTGTATTACACATATTATATATAATAATATTTAATATAAAATATTTAATGAAAAAGAGTTGATTTTATTATTTAATAATCAAATTTCTTGAATAAAATATCATAAAATAATATTTTACAAAATTTCAAAGCAAACATGTTTTCTAGTTTTCTATTTTAAAATATAATTTTTCAGAATGACAAAAAGAACGCGTTTTTAAAAATCTCAAAATAGACACTCAAAACACAATTGAAAATGAATTCAAACGTCAAAACTCAGAACTGAAACACGAAGAGAACACCACATTAGTTTTTCCTTAAGTAGGATATCTAGAAGGACCTAAGAAAATACCTAGATTTAGACCCAACTAGGAATTATTATCTAAGAAATATGAAGAATTCTCTAAAAAATAGGTGAAATTGTGACGACCCAGAATTTCCTGGATCTTTATTTACAACCAGCTATTAACTCAAACGCAGAGGCTAGAATTTTGCCCCGTTAACATACAACAGCAGAAGCAAATTAAATATAAATACACCTCTCAAGGGCATTTCCTTACAAAATAAAGTATTGATCAATCAAATACCTCATATACATAATCAAAGCCCCTGATCACAACTCACATCCCAAAGATCTTTTCGGCTGGAATTGCCTTGTACACAAAGAATCCAAAGAAAAGAATAACAATCATCATAGCAGCCATTCTTGAGCATCATTCTTCTCAACCTGGAATAATAGTAAAACAAAGTGAGCCACAAGGCTCAGCAAGCGCAATAGAAGAAATATGGTACGGTTGGGGCTAAATCTCCCGCACTGAATACCACCCATCAAATGTCATGATGGAAATCAAAGTGTCATACCATGCCATGCATTACAATATGCACTCATCAACATAAATAAATAAACCAATGAACATAGTGGAAGTCCTTGGGGCCCACATAAGAAATGCACAACTTGGCACCCAAGCCCGTGTACAAACCTATCGCTATCATGGACTGGCTAACACACACCATATGGGCTTGAAGCCCTAGCATAAATTATATGAGCCCGCGGCCCTGGCTAGCAAAGATATATGAGCCCGAGGCCCTGATTAGTGTAAATATACAATATCATAACCATGCAATGCAACAAGTAATAAATCCAATGGCTTCTGTAGCATTAACATGATGACAAGGCTCTCATAAGTCAAGTATCAAGCCATGCTACGCCCATGTAGGAATTCACACAAGCGAATGCTCTAAGTGCATATGTTCACCTAACACACACAAGTCAGTACTCAGCAAGCCAACCGTGTTATGCTAATGCTCACATGCCTAACACACACAAGCATGATTCCCAGTGAATGCAAATCCAGTCCCATACATTGCAATGCCATGCAATATGTCACATAATGACAGAGCCAGTAGATAGTGACCAGGCACCGGTCAACAATCTGTGACTAAAGATCAACCAGTCAACGACCGTCCTCGACCCGGTCGACGGTTCGCTCCTATGTCACTAAATGGTCAACATGTCACCTCACCGGTCAACAACTCATGCCTCTATTTATCAAGACTCTCATTTGTAGGAAACCATAACCACTACCAAATCCTGCCAATCCTCTAGGAACCTAGCCCCGAATTAGATTCAGCATCATTCCCAAAGAAACAGGGGCAATACAATACCCCGTAAGCACACAACAAATAAAATTTCAGCGAGTCTCATATTTAATTTAAATTAATTCATACTAATAAAATCCTCAATTCGTATAATTAATATACGAAACCTAATCGAATTAAGGGAATGCATAGAATTCATAAAATGGAAGGAGTTCATACAGGAAGTAAGGAGTTTGCCCTTATTGAGCTGATTTCAGCATTTTTACGCCCACACACCACCAAATTAATACACGCTGTAAAATAGTATAACTTCCCAAAGTTAACAAAATCGCACCCAAAATTAAATTCCAACTGTATGGAATTATTAATACACTTTTCCCTACTCACTTGGCTAATTATTCTTCGGCTAAACAAGATTTAATCGCCAATTTCTCCAATCATCTTCACTGCATGCACCTTCTTTCTCTTTGTTTTTCTCTTCCTCGAATACTGCTAGAACACCCATCAATTTTTGCTGCAAATTGTAGCTTAAAAAGAAAAAATGAGGGGGCTACCAACGGCTGCCGCATGGCCAGCCATCACACCGTCTTGCCCAAAACGACATCGTTTTGGGCAAGGTGTGGCTGGAAAATCCAGCCAACTTTTCTCCCCCGCGTGCGCCTGGCCCTCAACTCGAACCCGCATCACCCACCTGGCCTCCCTCACTTGCGACTGCTCGCACCATATGCTGCCTTCAACCATTATATGCTTCAATTTAATTTTAAGGTAATCTCACATAGTTTTTGGTTATTACATTTAAACCCCACAACTTCCAGAATTTACCACTTACACACTAACTATTAATAACTCTTAAACCCCAAATTTTCAATAATTACTTACCATTTCTTCAACACACATAATTAGGGGTGTTCACGGTGCGGTTTGGCCGATCTAAACCATTTTCAGCAAGCCAAACTGCTAGTGCGATTTTTTTATCAAACCAGACCGCGGTCTGGTTTTGGTGCAGCCAAACCGCACCAAGCCAGACCGCATTTGCGGTCTGGTTTGGTGCGGTTTTTCGCGATTTGAAAATAACTATTAACAATATATAATATAGTATAAAAATATTAGAAAGAATAATTATATATTATTATAAACTATTATAATCTGTTGGCAATTATAATAGTTATATATTATTATAAACTTGTTATATATTATTATAAAAAGATAAGGTAATTTTTATAATAATAAGGGTTGTAGGGGCTATTGGGGTGATTATTATAATAATATATCTTTTATATATTTTTTTTATATTTTCTTGGGCGGTTTGGTTTTAAACCAAACCGCCAACCATACAAACCGCAAACCGTGCAGTTTGTATAACTACCAAACCGTTTTGGACCGCAAAAAAAAAAAAAAAATCGACCAGTTCGGTTCGGTTTGGTTGATTTGGCCGGTTTCCGCGGTGTACCGATTTTTTTGAACACCCCTACACATAATAATTAATATTTCTCTTAAACCCACAAATATTTGATAATCACCTTATACACAATAATTAATAATTATCAACTGCCTACTAAATTATTCAATTCTAATAATTCAAAAATCACTTCAAATGCAGAATTTAATAATTATTAACTACTCCCAAATTATCGGGATATTACAGAAACAACCATGGAAGCCTATAAATAGGCTTCGGGGGGTAATATATAAGGCAAGCCAAAAAAAATTACAAATCGATTGCCTCCCAAAGTTTTCTACCATCTTTCTAATTTTGAAGACAAGGGCTCCAACACAACCATTGTAATTTTACTTCCATCAATACAATTAATTTTTCATTTCTAAAACTTTGAACTACTTCAATCCAATTTCTTTCCCTTTAAACATTTTCATCAATCACTAAAATTCCAATAATTAGTATCAAAGCCAAGTTCATTCATTACTGGGCGTAGCCTTCTTGTTGCCTAGAAAAATACCTAAAAGGGGGGTGAATTGGGTTTTTTGAAAATTAATAATTTTAGCTCTTGTTAAAAACATCTTAATAAAATGTGATTGAGCAAGTATATGAAAATTTAAATCAATCAACCACAAGGAACAAGAGAATTTTTATAGAGGTTCGGTTCTATAAAGCCTAGTCCTCTCTCTCAAGATTGAGCTTGAGGTTTCACTAGGGAGAAATAACACTAGCTTTTAATTGGAGTTAGAACCAATATACAATCTCTTGCTTAAGTAAGAACCCACTAGCACACAACTAGAAAATACAAACTCCTTACACAACAAGTGAGTAAAAATAACAAGTCATCTTATACAAACACAATTTCAAACAAGTCACCAAGGTTGATAATTCCACTAGCTAGCACACTTTCAGTACTTAAACTTTTTCACTCTTGTTTGAATGTTCTACCACATTTTGTTCTCTATATTTTAGCCCTCATACTCATCTTATATTTATACAAAACTCTAGAGAACTAGTTGTTACAAGGAGAGGAGAAAAGCAATTTTGAAATTCAAAATTCTTCAGCTTTAACAGCCTCCAGCCAACATTTGTTGATATCTTAGAAAACAAACACAAGAATAAAATATTTTACACAGAGAAGTCAATAGAGAAAGTTGAAGGAACAACCTGAAGTTAAGATTAGATATAAATTTTTTGAGACAAAAAGCTCATGAGTGTTAGAGACAAGAATCTGCAAAAATGATAAGTCAAAATACCTTTTCTAAAAGAGATTTTACTTTTTGCATTAGGAAATTAGACCATGATTTTGAGGTACAAGGTAAAAACATATTTGAAAAATATACCCTTTGGTGTGCAATACAAAGAGATGCAGAAAACAAGTACAATGAGAAACGATAGTTGAACTTCGATCGACCTAAGGCATAACTTCGGTTGACTGAAGTTGTCCAGCAACCAATTACAAAACTTCGATTGAAGGTTAGGTCGACCTAAGACATGAGGCCAAACATTCTGACCAACTTCGATTGATCAAAGATTAACTTCAGTTGACGTAAATGGCATACAACAAGAATAAACCATTCTACCTCATTTCAATCGACTTAGGCTAAAACATTAGTTGACTTAAGATACATAAACATGAAAAACATATCTTACTTCACAAAAAACTAAAAAATACATTTGCATCATAAAATATTTTGTTATCATCAAAATCTTATTTACTTATCCTTGAACTTAACAATCTCCCTTTTTTTATGATGACAAAAATTTCATGTTTTTCTTTATGATAGACAAAATTTAAACATAGCTCCCCCTAAATTTATGCATAAAATATATTTGAGATAAAATATTTAACTGATAAGTATTTTAACAGATAAGACATACCAAATATAAGATCAAGACAAGACACAAGGATCAGATAACATTATATTCATTTAGCATAAGACAAAAAAAAACATAGGAGTACATAAGATCAAGACAAAAGATAAAACATGAGGTCATTTCTCTCCCTTTTTGTCATAATCAAACTAAGATCTACTCATGAGATGGAAGAGGGGGAGGAAAATAACTCTCGAGCCTAATGAGTCGGTCCTCAACCATGGTAATTCGAGCGCCTACTTCTAAGATGGCGTCAAGTATATCCTGCATAGAAGGACCTAGGCAAGCAGAAGACGAAGTGCCAGTAACAAGATCATGAATCGGAGTGGGTGACATGTTGGTGGCCCTGGTATACTCGGCCTCTTCATCAGTAGAGTTATCCTGAGCTCCATAAAACTCTGGATTCTTCTGCCAAATCCCTTGTAACTTGATGCAACGCATGCGATGTAGAGTGCCCGTGTAAATCCAGTTTGTGGGCTTGAGGGAAACGAAGTACTCATTCTCAAGAGGAACATTGAAGTGTTTGAAGATGAGAGTGAGAAACATGCCATAAGGAAAAGGTGTAAACCTCTTGGGATCATAGACATCCATATGATGAACTATAATGCAGGGAAAATCGATAGGGAGTTTATGAATAAAACACCAGAAGATTTTCAAATTCAAAAAATGAAATGTGATTGAAAGACCCACTTTTTGGAACAAAACAGTGACGAATGACTAAATGCAGAAGGCGAGTGGTAATGTCAAAGTCTTTACACAAAGGCATACTGAAAATCAAGATTGCTAGTAAGGGTGTAAACAACCGAAACGGGTTCAAAATTTGGGATTTTATAGGTCCATTGCTGGGTTTCGAGAATTTAGATATAAGAGGCATATAAGACTAAATGTAGAAGGTTCTAATACCAATTGTTGCCCAGAAAAATACCAGCATTAAACTCAATATCAATGTCCTTGACTTTGGATGAAATATGAACATGACGGTCAATGGAGGCAAGGTCAGGATAAACTAACTCTTCGATAGTGAGAAATAGGGCCCATTTACCAAGATAAAAAGATAAATCAAATCCTTTTTTGTGAAGTTCCTTGAACTTAATTTTTCGACCATTGAGGACGACGCTTTTCTCCATCTTGCCAAAATAGAAGGCCGCTTCTTCAAAAATGAACATGGATACGTTGAATTCATGGCGGGCCTTTGTATGTCTTTCAAACGTGGATCCTTGGACTTTCTCAAATGTGGACCCTTGGACACGCTTACCGGATGCGCTTCTTGGGGCCATTTGGAATGAAATGGGAATGGGTGGAGATATATACAATAAACTAAAGAGAGAGTGAGAGAAAACATGAGAGTGAAATGGCCCAAAGGGCCTTTAAATAGAGTTCAATCGACCTAGGGTTGTTGCATTCATGGTAACTTTGATCGAAAAAAATTTCTCTCCAGTCGACCAAAGAT
Source organism: Diospyros kaki (assembly GCA_036245055.1). NCBI lineage: Eukaryota > Viridiplantae > Streptophyta > Magnoliopsida > Ericales > Ebenaceae > Diospyros > Diospyros kaki. The sequence continues at coordinate 24,112,615 of BSEG01000012.1, forward strand.
GGGCAAAATACCCATTCTCAAACCAATCAACTTTGATCGACTGACTCTACAACTTAGGTTGACCAAAGATGGACAAAATGTCCACCCTCGAACTGCCTATTATTTGGTTGACTGATCCTCAATTTAGACTAACTGAAGATGGATAGAATGCCTACCCACTACAAGAATTTGAAGAATTTACCTACACATAAATTATTCACATAATGGTAATATTTATGGGTGATTAAATTAGACAAACTTGTTATATTATCCACATTTATTATGTGTGGGTAAATTGATATACCTATACTTATTTTGGCGAAAAAAATTCCTTCTACTTTCAGAGGTTAGTGAGATATTTTTCTGTAAAATTTTAGTTAATGTGGCATATTTTTGGGATTATATTGCCCACACATATTAATAAATGTTATGCATATATGGGTAATTATTTACAAACTTATCCACACATAATTACAAATTTTATATGTGTAGATATCCACGTATTAGTTAATGTGTCATTTTTTGGATTATGTTGCCCACACATATTAATAAATGTTACTCATGTGTGGATAATTATTTATAAACTTACCCACACATAATTACAAATGTTACATATGTGTGTATCCACGTATCTATGATTTTATACTTAAATTACAAAACTATGTCATTTTAATTTTTTTGATTTAAAATAATTTATTTATTTTTATTTTATTTACAAATACAAATAATAAACCTAAAACTAAATCCCTTCACTAAAATTTCCCCTTCCCTAGAATTAAATCCCTACCCGGTTTCTAATTTCTAAAATCCCTCTTTTGCTCATCGACCTTAATTAATAATACATTTATTCATTCAATAATATATCTTCATTGTGTAATATATCTATTCAATACTTAATTAATATAAAAAAATAAAGAGACATTAATAATAAAAGACTAACGGCAATAAATTTAGTGGTTAATGTAATATTATTAATGACTAAATATATATAATTTCCTTCCTTATAAGATAAATTTTTACAATATATTGAATAAGTCATCGTTAACTTACCACTTTCTTGTCGTTATTGATTAAAATTTTTAATTCGAACAAAGAAATAATAGAAAAAAATTATTAAGATTTAGTCATTAATAATATTACATTAACCACTAAATTTATTGTCATTAATAATATTACATTGTTCTGGTTCTTCCCCTCTCCCTCTTTCTTTCTCTTCCAAGTGCATTTTTGGGCATCATTGTTTGTGTGAAATCCGATCATTCGTTCTTAGATCTGACTGCATTTTCACTATGAAAGCAACTTCAATCTACAACTACAAAAAAAAAAAAAAAGAGAGGCATTAATGACCAAAAACTAATTATGACTTTAATTTTGGTTGTTAATGTAGTATTAGTAACAACTAAATATAAATCTCATCGTTAAAAGATAAATTTTAACGATAGCCTAAATCAGTTGTCATAAAAAAAAATAATTCTATCGTTATTAACTATAATTTTTATTTCTAACCATAAAATAATTAAAAAAAATAAGATTGAACTAACATTATATAAGCAACTTCGATTGACTAATCCCTCATCTTAGGTTGACTGAACATAGATGGCGAAACAAGAAAAAGAAATAGACATAAATTAGCCAAACACATAGATAATAAACTTGAAGAAGCATATTACTCCAAGAAATTCATCATTTATAATTCTCTTCTAATTTTGAAAAATTGGTCATCTTCTAAGGGTTTTGTAAAAATATCAGTCAATTGATCATTTGAGCTCACATATTTTAAATAAATGTATCCTTTTTTTACATGTTCTCTAATTTTGATGTGCTTTGTCCTAGAATGAAGGATGAGATTTTTAGTTAATTGAATTGCACTAGTATTGTCACACCTAATGGGAATATGATTAAACTTGATTTCATAATCTTTCATTTGATACTCTATCCAAAGGATTTGAGCACAACTCCTAGCCGCTATATATTCAGTTTTAGCTCCTGAGAGTGTAATTGATATTTGTTTCTTACTAAACCAAGAAATGAGAAAGTTTCCTAAGAATTGGCAAGTCCCACTTGAACCTTTTTCTATCAACCTTACTTTCAACAAAATCAGCATCTAAATACCCAATTAATTCAAAAGAATATCCTTTTGGATACCAAAATCCTAGATCTTTTGTTCCTAAAAGATATTTAAAAATTCTTTTCACAACTGTTAAGTGTGATTTCTTAGGACTAGTTTGAAATCTAGCACATAAACATACACTTAACATTATACCGGGCTTACTAGTTGTTAAGTAAAGTAATGATCCTATTATTCCTTTATATTTCTTTTGATCAACATTCTTCCCATTTTCATCCTTCTCTAATTTAGTTGAAGTACTTATGAGTATTGGACTTACTTTATTTAATTTAAGCTCAAATTTCTTAAGAAGACCCTTAATATATTTGGGTTGACGTATAAATATTCCATTTTCTAATTGCTTTATTTGAACACCTAGAAAATAATTTAATTCTCCGATCATACTCATTTTAAATTCTTTTTGCATTCATTCAGTAAAATCTTTACACATTTTCTTGTCTGTGGCTCCAAAAATTATATCATCTACATATATTTGAATTATGAGCATTTTAGTTTTTTTCATTTTTGATAAATAAATTTTTATCTATTTTTTTCTCTTGTATAATTATTATTTAAAAGAAATTTGTTTAATCTTTCATAGCAAGTTCTAGGAGCTTGTTTTAATCCATATAAAACTTTTGACAACCTATATACTGTTGGAAATGTATGCCCTAAAGACACGTTTTATTTAATTTATGGTAATGATGTTTCTTTTAGTCAGTTTATTGCACATATATCATTTGCATTTAATTGTTGGAAAAGTGTCCATGCTATTAAGTAAGTGATTCATGTGATGGGTCGTTCTTCACAGTTAGGCATGAATCATGGGTACTTAATAAGCAAGAAAAATATTACTCTTGATCTTTTGATAGAACTGGGCATTCTATCATGATAAGATCATTGTGCAATAGATCCTAATGGAGGATGGCTTGCCTTAGCCAGTAAACAGTCCGTTTACTCTTATTGTACAAGCGCATTTGGAATGCGTAGAGTGGACCTGTGATAGAAGCTAATGACAAAGTACTAATTATCATGGAGCTAGTCTATCACTGCTACTACGTGGACGAGTACTCTAATACTTGAGTATTAGTTGGTGGTCTAGTGAACCTAGAGCTATATTCTTAGATTCACTATAGGTAAGGTCTATCAAAGATCAGCAACCTTGTGAGTTGGGAGTGTGGTTTCTAATTATCTAAGACAGACTGATACAAGATAGTTTCTGTGATTCACCCCCTTGTGATTGTCCAAGAATAATCAAATAAACCAGGGCCCTGGGAACGTGACTTAAGAGTGTGTGCTTCTGGGTAGCTCCCAGTGATAAGCAAGTACATTCGAGTAGTCACGGATTATTGGACTAGTGATCTAAGGATGGTAGAAGTCATTTAGAGAGGTGTTAGTACATTATTCCTTTCTAAATGATGGGTGTTACACAGAGGGGCATTTTCGTCATTACACTAGTAGGTCAAAGACATCGCACATGCAAAATTATTCGTGGGGTCAGTGTTACCATATGGTGATAGTTGGAACACTTAGAATGACAAAATATAGCTACTAGGTAGCAGGGATATTTTGGTCATTTTAATAGCCATGAATAATTTGTCTTTTGGTCCCCGGGGTAGCTCGATATAACTCATGTATTTTTAATACATTTGGCCTATTGGGTGGATTACATGAGAGAGAATTATTTTATTCAGAATGGTCCATTGGGCTAGAATAAAATAATAAGTTCATTGGTTTTAATTAATTAATTGGGCTAACCCAATTAGAAAATTAATTAATTGGACTTGGCCCACTAGGGTTTGGCCCACTAGGGTTTTAACCCTAGGGTTCTCCCTATATATATTCTCTCTTTTGTTTGTTTTTTGACCTAAGTCGTTTTTCTCTTCGTCACCAAGAGAGGCCACGAGTTTTAGAGTCATATCTTGGAAGATCAAGAGATCTGATGCGAAGGAGCCGACGAATCGCAGGACAGTCGTCATCTCCACCACGCGAAGAAGCCGTCGCGCCTCCTCCTCCTATCGCTCCATTCCGACCGGTAATCCGAAGGAAAAGTAAGCTTTCTAGATTCTCATCATTACGAGGATAGATTTTATTTTAAAATCGCTTCCGTTGCATGCTTTGATCCTCGTAGACGGTCCTTCAAGTGGTATCAGAGCCACGGTTTTGTTGGTTTGAATCTAGGAGCATGCCTAGGATTAAAAATCGGAAAAAGGGTGGTTCCTTTTATTGATTAAATGCTGTTTTGATTGCGTTTATGGATCCCTCCAAGAATGGTTTTAGATGCCTTGTAAACCTCATGAGTGGAGGTATAGGATGATGTAATCGTTTGTGTTTTTTCAAATAGAATCGATGTAAACCTCGCGGTTGGGGTATAGGCGGATGTACAACCAGTTTTGATGGTTGTTTTGATCGGTTTTATTTTATGCTTATGTAATGATCGATCAAAGAAGGACAAGGCGGATTAGATGCAAACGGAAATTACCAGATTGCAAAGATTGCAGTTTCGGCCGGATCGGGCAGCGCTGTTTGCGTTTTGAGAAAACCAGAATGCAGCGTTTTTGTTTTGCAACTTCGGCCGGATCATGGCAGTGCTGTTTTGGGCAAGATTGCAGCGTTTTTCAAGCCATTGCTTGCGAAACCAGATTGCAGAAATCGGCCATTCTTGCAGCGTTTATCCAGCCATCGATTGCAAAGGCTGAATGTGATGGAAGAATCGGCCAGATCTGGTTTCGGCCAAGGGCTTGAATCGATCATCACAAGAAATCAGCATTGCAGATTTTCGGGATTGTCCATGGAACTTGCGGCGGCTGAAGGAGCGACCTAGGGTTTGTTCGAACAGTTGGCGGCTGCGGTTTTGGCAAGAAGATCTGGTAGTTTTGCATGGAGAAAAATTTTTGGTTCGGGGCGCTGCCCCGCACCCCGCAAGGGGCGGCTTCCCCTTGACCCCCGCCCGCTAACCGGCTAGCGGGACCGCCGAGCCTACGGCGGGCTTCGCCCGCCCCAGCCCCATAGTTGATAGTTAGGTGTTTTAATTAAAAACCATTCTTGGAGGTTAAATTATTTGCAATTAGATTATCTTTGTGATATGTTGCATGAAAATAATTAGTAAAAGGATGGAACCACCTTAGGATTAAACAAGACCACATTTAATGTTTATTTTATGTGATGTTTAATCAATTATATGGTCACTTAGGAATAATGAATAGAAAAGCATGTAACTTGTTTATTGTGCTTTTTCAATTGTGATCATATGAGAAGTTATTTCATGAAAAACGTTTTATTAAGCCAATTGATGAAATTAGTTTACAGGTTTGCTTTCTCAAAGGATTTATCCCTTGGTATAGAAAGTAAATGTAGACTTAGATATTTCATAATTAGGTTTAAATTTTGGGTTGATTAATAAAAAGAAAAATTAACTTATGGTTTACTCTCTCAAAGTTTTTTTTTGGATTAGAGAGTGTTTCAAGTTTAGATATTTTTCTAAGTATTAATGGAATCCAAAAGGAAAAACGTTTTTAATCAAAACCCTTGTTTTAAAAGATTAAGTGGGAGAGGGGTTCCAACGACCCCATGGCTTCCTCCACACCTTTAATTAGAGATCGTGGTTGCCCTCGTGTCATTCTGAGCATGACCCCCTATAGGATGGGTATTCCATAAGGATCTAGATCTAATGGTAAAGGTATAACTAAAACCTAGGATATGTGTTGTTATCGGCCGGCCTATCGTTGGAGGTAATAATGCAAGATTATCCGTAGGGAATGTGAGATAATGGCCGCCCTATCGACGGAATTATTCTCTAGATCATTTCCTATTCAGGAAGTTTAGTTTGTGGTGGTTATACACTTAACTTAGAGAATTATTAACCTCCCTATCGGAGCTCTGTTTGTTCTTCTAAGAGCCAAATGACATATTATTGATAATAGTTTGAGGGAAATCTATTTTCAAGATATAATATGAGCTTATGTGCAAAATACTTGTTTATATGTGCATTGTCTAAAACGTCTTATTTTTCCATAAATTGTACAGGAATGTCAGGTGGAGGTTCTTTCAGTCCCCTTGCTATGATCCTCAAGGATTCTAAGCTGGATGGGGGTAATTATGTTGACTGGAAGAGGAAGTTGAACATAGTACTCACAGCCGAAGGGTACAAGTATGTTCTGACTGACCCCTGTCCTGTGATTGGGACAAACTCCACTGACGAGGAGCGCCAGGCTGAGGCGGAATGGAAGCAAGCTGACGAGATGGCTCGTTGCTACATGTTGGCTTCCATGTCCGATGTGCTTCAATCGAAGCACGAGCATACGCCCACTGCTTATGATATTGATTTATCGTTGCGCACCATGTTCGCTGATAAGAGCCGGCCCGCAAGGCAGGAAGCTCTTAAAGCGATTATGACTACCAGGATGGCTGAGGGGGCATCAGTTCGAGAGCACATGCTCAAGATGATTGCTTACTTCGAGGAAGCCGAGGTATTGGGAGCGACGATAGATGCTGAGAGTCAGGTAGACATGGTCTTAGAGACTTTGCCAGATTCATACTCACAGTTCAAATTGAACTATAACATGAATAAATTAGAGATGAATCTAGTGGAGCTCATGAAAGAGCTCCAGGCGGCAGAGAAGATCATGAAGCCTACCTCGAAGGCTCTAGCTATTCATTCTGCATCTTCTCCTAGAGTTGGCCCTAAAGCCAAGAACTTTAAGAAGAAGAAGGGTCAGAACAAAGCAGGGGGCAAGCCCATAAAGCCTGGAGCTAGTCAGGTTGATGCCAAGCCCAAAGGCAAGTGCTTCAAATGTGGGCAGAAAGGACATTGGAAAAAGGATTGTCCTGCCCTCAAGGTGAAAGCATCAGGTATTGCTCTTTACTTAGAATCCATCAGTTTGGTAGGATCTTCATCCTCTTGGATAGTTGATTCAGGATCCACTGATCATGTCTGTAACTCTTTGCAGGGGTTCAGAAAGACAAGGACTCTACATGAAGGAGAGCATGGATTGCTGGTAGCTAGTGGAGCTCGAGTATGGGCTGAAGCAGTGGGAGTTTTACATTTGTTTTTTGATTGTAATAGGATTTTAATTTTGAAAGATGTTTTATACGTTCCTGCTTTGAGACAGAATTTAATTTCAGTTTCTAAATTGATTTCTTATGGATATTCTGTTTTGTTCCATTCTGGTGTCACTATCAGTAGAAATGGACAGGTTATTTGTTCAGGCAACGTATTTGGGAATCTTTATTATATTAATCCTATTAAAAGTCAAATAAACAACTCTGAAATTGAACCAGTTAATAAGAAGAGAACATTATCATCAAATGATTCTTATCTATGGCACTTAAGATTAGGACACATTAATCCTAATCGGATTCAGAGGCTAATCCATGATGGACCCTTGGGCTCATTGAGATTGGAAGAATGGCCTCAGTGTGAATCATGCCTAATGGGCAAAATGACTAAAAGGCCATTTACTCAGAAGGCAGGTAGAGCCAAAAACATATTAGAGTTAGTTCATAGTGATGTTTGTGGTCCAATGACTACACCTGCTAGAGGAGGTTACGAGTACTTCATCACATTTACGGATGACCACACTCGTTTTGGTTATATTTATCTTATGAGGCGCAAGTCTGATTCTTTTGATAAATTCAAAGAGTTTAAGGCTGAAGTGGAGCGTCAAACAGGTAAATTAATCAAAATTTTGAGGTCAGACCGTGGTGGAGAGTACCTTCTTGGAGAGTTTAAGGACTACTTAGTACATCACGGTATAGTTTCTCAATTGACTGCACCTGGGACCCCCCAGCAGAATGGAGTCAGTGAGAGAAGGAACAGGACTCTAATGGAGATGGTAAGAAGCATGATGAGCCATGCATCTCTTCCTATTTCCTTTTGGGGATATGCCTTAGAAACAGCGGCATACATTCTGAACTTGGTACCTTCCAAGTCTGTACCTAGGACACCCTATGAGATGTGGACCGGACGAAAGCCTAGTCTAAATCATCTCAAGATATGGGGCTGTCCAGCTTATGTATTGACTAAGGGGAATAAGTTGCAACCAAGGTCAGAATTATGCTACTTTATAGGATATCCAAAAGGCACTCGTGGTGGATATTTCTATTATCCTAAGGAGCAGAAAGTACTAATCAGTACTCATGCTAGATACTTGGAGGATGATCAGAGTATGTCCACTAAGGGTTCAAGCAGAGCAGAACTAGATGAGAAGTTGTCTTCTGAACAAACTTCAGGTACATCTAGTGTCCCAATTGAGGAACCAAAAGAGACACAACCGAGTGTTTCTATACACACGGAGCCTCGTCGTAGTGGGAGGGAATCTAAAGTTCCTGATAGATGGACAGGAGAAGCTTTCGAGCTAGTCTCTGACAATCAGGAACAAGATCCCACTAGATACGAGGAGGCTATCCTTGATGTCGATGTGGACAAGTGGCGTCTTGCAATGGATGCCGAGATTGAGTCTATGCATCTCAATCAGGTTTGGGATCTTGTAGCTACACCTGAAGGGGTAAAACCCATAGGGTGTAAGTGGGTATACAAGAGGAAAAGGGGAGCAGATGGAAAGGTGCAAACCTTTAAAGCAAGGTTGGTTGCAAAAGGATTTACTCAGAAAGAAGGGATCGATTATGAGGAAACCTTTTCACCAGTAGCCATGCTTAAATCCATTCGCATACTCCTTGCCATAGCATGTCATTATGACTATGAGATATGGCAAATGGATGTTAAGACGGCCTTTCTTAATGGCTATCTTAGTGAAGACATCTATATGTCCCAACCAGAAGGCTATATTGTGAAGGGCCAAGATCACATGGTCTGCAAGCTTAAGAAGTCCATTTATGGACTTAAGCAGGCATCAAGGGCATGGAACAAACGTTTTGATGAGTCTATAAAGTCTTATGGATTTATTCCAAACGTAGATGAACCATGCGTGTATAAGAAAACAAATGGTGAAAAGGTGTCTTTTCTGGTGTTATATGTTGATGACATTCTCATCATAGGAAATGATGTAGGGATGATGTCATCAATTAAGATTTGGCTATCGAGTCAATTTAGCATGAAAGATATGGGAGAGGCTAGTTACATTCTCGGTATAAAGCTTCTTAGAGATAGGAAGCAGAGAATGTTAGGTTTATCCCAATCTTCTTATATTGACAAGATATTGGTCAGGTTCAGTATGGATCAGTGTAAAGGGGCATTAATTCCTTTTAGACACGGATTGGGCTTATCTTCCAGGGACTGTCCCAAGACAGAGGAAGAAAAGGCGCGCATGAGTAGGATTCCTTATGCTTCAGCTGTAGGAAGTCTCATGTATGCCATGCTGTGTACCAGGCCAGATATCTGCTTTGCTGTAGGCATGATAAGCAGATTTCAGTCAAATCCAGGGGAAGCACATTGGCAAGCTGTAAAGCATATACTCAAGTACCTTAAGGCTACTAAGGATTATATGCTAGTTTACAGAGCTGATGACTTAGTTCCAGTAGGCTACACAGACTCAGATTTCCAGGCTGATAAGGATGAAAGAAAATCCACTAGTGGATATGTTTTCACCTTGTCTGGAGGAGCTATTTCATGGCGGAGTATCAAGCAATCTTGTATTGCTGATTCCACCATGGAAGCTGAGTATGTAGCAGCATCAGAGGCGTCCAAGGAAGCAGTATGGCTCCGGAAGTTCCTTATAGAACTAGGAGTTGTACCGCATGTGGAAAAGCCTATTATCCTTTATTGTGACAACACCGGAGCAGTGTCACAATGCAAAGAACCAAGGAACCACAGAAAGGGCAAGCATATTGAGAGGAAGTACCACCTCATTCGAGAGTTCATCCAGAAGAATGAGATAGTGGTGGACCAGATATCTACATCAAACAATCTAGCGGATCCTTTCACCAAGCCTCTGGCAGAGAAGGTCTTTCGAAGACACTTAGATGTCATAGGGGTGGGAACTTATGGATTTTCATAGTCTTTGAGTGCAAGTGGGAGATTGTTGGAAATGTATGCCCTAAAGACACGTTTTATTTAATTTATGGTAATGATGTTTCTTTTAGTCAGTTTATTGCACATATATCATTTGCATTTAATTGTTGGAAAAGTGTCCATGCTATTAAGTAAGTGATTCATGTGATGGGTCGTTCTTCACAGTTAGGCATGAATCATGGGTACTTAATAAGCAAGAAAAATATTACTCTTGATCTTTTGATAGAACTGGGCATTCTATCATGATAAGATCATTGTGCAATAGATCCTAATGGAGGATGGCTTGCCTTAGCCAGTAAACAGTCCGTTTACTCTTATTGTACAAGCGCATTTGGAATGCGTAGAGTGGACCTGTGATAGAAGCTAATGACAAAGTACTAATTATCATGGAGCTAGTCTATCACTGCTACTACGTGGACGAGTACTCTAATACTTGAGTATTAGTTGGTGGTCTAGTGAACCTAGAGCTATATTCTTAGATTCACTATAGGTAAGGTCTATCAAAGATCAGCAACCTTGTGAGTTGGGAGTGTGGTTTCTAATTATCTAAGACAGACTGATACAAGATAGTTTCTGTGATTCACCCCCTTGTGATTGTCCAAGAATAATCAAATAAACCAGGGCCCTGGGAACGTGACTTAAGAGTGTGTGCTTCTGGGTAGCTCCCAGTGATAAGCAAGTACATTCGAGTAGTCACGGATTATTGGACTAGTGATCTAAGGATGGTAGAAGTCATTTAGAGAGGTGTTAGTACATTATTCCTTTCTAAATGATGGGTGTTACACAGAGGGGCATTTTCGTCATTACACTAGTAGGTCAAAGACATCGCACATGCAAAATTATTCGTGGGGTCAGTGTTACCATATGGTGATAGTTGGAACACTTAGAATGACAAAATATAGCTACTAGGTAGCAGGGATATTTTGGTCATTTTAATAGCCATGAATAATTTGTCTTTTGGTCCCCGGGGTAGCTCGATATAACTCATGTATTTTTAATACATTTGGCCTATTGGGTGGATTACATGAGAGAGAATTATTTTATTCAGAATGGTCCATTGGGCTAGAATAAAATAATAAGTTCATTGGTTTTAATTAATTAATTGGGCTAACCCAATTAGAAAATTAATTAATTGGACTTGGCCCACTAGGGTTTGGCCCACTAGGGTTTTAACCCTAGGGTTCTCCCTATATATATTCTCTCTTTTGTTTGTTTTTTGACCTAAGTCGTTTTTCTCTTCGTCACCAAGAGAGGCCACGAGTTTTAGAGTCATATCTTGGAAGATCAAGAGATCTGATGCGAAGGAGCCGACGAATCGCAGGACAGTCGTCATCTCCACCACGCGAAGAAGCCGTCGCGCCTCCTCCTCCTATCGCTCCATTCCGACCGGTAATCCGAAGGAAAAGTAAGCTTTCTAGATTCTCATCATTACGAGGATAGATTTTATTTTAAAATCGCTTCCGTTGCATGCTTTGATCCTCGTAGACGGTCCTTCATATACATGATTTGGATATTTATCATTTTCAAATTCTAGAGGATGTTTAACATATACTTCTTCATTTAAGTATTCATTTAAAAAACACTTTTGGCATCTGTTTGGAAGAGTTTAAAATCTTTGTAGCAAGCAAAGGCTAATAACATTCTAATGGCTTCTAATCTAGTTAAAAGGGAAAATGTTTCATCACAATACTTTCCCTCTTGTTGATTATACCCTTGAGCAACAAGTCTTGTTTTATTTCTTATCACTATTCTAGATTCATCCATTTTATTTCTATACACCCATTTTGTTCCAATAACAAGGTAATTTTCAAGTCTAGAAACTAATGTCCAAACTTTATTTCTTTGAAATTGACTTAATTCTTCTTGCATGGTCTTCATCCAAGTTTCATCATTTTTGTCCTCTTCAAACTTCTTTGGTTCCAGCTAAGACACAAAGGCTAAATTTTCACATATGTTTCTAATTGATGACCTTATTCTAACTCATTCATTTGGATTTCCTAGGATCTGATCCTTAGGGTGATTTTGGACAAATTTTCATTCCTTGGGGAGATTACTTGTATCACTAGAAGAGGTTTTGATTTTTAATGTTTGATTTTGTTAAGGCAATATTTGATTATAATCTTGAGAAGCATCATCATTATCTAAATACACTCTTGGTAGAAAAGGTGAAGAGTCATCAAAGGCAACATGCATTGATTCTTTTATAGTTTGAGTTCATTTTTTAAAAACTCTATAGGCTTTACTAATCCATGAATATCCCATAAATATTGTTTCATCAGATTTAACATCAAATTTTCCTAAGACATCTTTATTATTATTTAACACAAAACATTTACATCCAAATACATGAAGATGACATATCCTAGGTTTTCTATTCCTAAGAAGTTCATATAGTGTATTCTTTAAGATTGGTCTTATAAAAGGTCCATTTAAGATATAACAAGCAATGTTTACAGCTTCTACTAAAAAATATTAAAGGTAGGTTACTATCACATAGCATTGTCCTAGCCATATCTTCCAAGGATCTATTCTTTCATTCCACACCTCCATTTTTGTTAGGGTGTTCTAGGAGCTAAGAAATTATGATCAATACCATTTATATTGCAAAAGAGTTCCAAATCTTGATTATCAAATTCTTTGCCTCTATCACTTCTAATACTAATTACCTTGAGATTACTTTTGTTTTGCAATTTTCTACCAAATTCTAAAAAATAATCATATGTTTCATCTTTTGTGGCTAAGAACATAACCCATGTATATCTAGAGTAATCATCAACAATGACAAGGCCATATCTCTTTCCTCCCAAACTAAGTGTCCTAGTTAGGCCAAATAGATCCATGTGAAGTAATTCAAGTGGTTTAGTTGTTGATATTATATCGTTGGATTGAAATGAAATTCTTACTTGCTTGTCTTGTTGACATGTGTTAGTATTGTGTTCCCTAATGCTAGATTTGGATGACATCTAGCAAGTGTGTAACTAGTTACATTCATTGTATCTTTATATATATATTCATAAAAGAAAAAAAATTTCATTCATGAGCTCTCCAGTTTATCACATGAATAAGTCCCTAAATATTCTATTGAGAATCTTATTTTCAAGGTGTTGAGACTGTGATAGGATTCTTTGGTAATAGGATGTTTTAAACTATTCCTAGTCTTTATATTCTTTGGATGGGGACTTCAATTAGTCGAGTATCGACTAGCATAGGGGTTACTATCTTGTTCAGTATGAGATACTGATGGTAGGGTAGTGTGTCACAGGTCACGTGACATGAGATGTCTCTAGTAGACTTGTGGGTGGTTGTTGGAAAATGATGAGAAATGCTAACTATTGGAGTATCAATGCAATGGTTTAATTGGATTTTCAAAACTTTTTCTAAAAACCAATAAAATGGCATTCGAAACATAAACCAAAATCACCTTGCAAGACTAGTTTCGATGTCCATATGCTAACCAAAAACTAAACCATGCCATAGGAGATTTAGTAGGTATAGCTTTTAACTCTTGAATGTCGATGTAGAGGTCGAAATCCTCTAGTGGCAACAACTCCTTGCTTCTAAACAACTCTCGAACAGTTTTTTGGTTAGACAGAACGGACTCCCAAAAACACGGAAGGCCTAGTCAGTCCACATTCCAGCGAGATTGTGAATCCCAACTATTGTGCCATAGAATTCTCGAGCGTCCACCTAAGGGTATTTCGATCATTGGCTGCCTGGGGGTATTTTGATCATTGGATGCATAGGGGTATTTTGGTCAATAGACCTAGGTGGGCGAATCCCAAAAGTGGTCTTGAGCTAGGACACATTTCCCTAGAAGAAACCATGAGTGAATAGCCAAAGAAGCCTTACTAATGGCAAAAGGGCAAAAAGGCTAAGCTTGAGGGGCAAAGTGGTCAAAGGAAGAGTGAGTATAAAAGGCCAAGTCAATAGGCCACAAAAAAGGAGGGTGGCAGCTGCTAGAAGGCCCAAGCTTTCTTTCTCTCTCTCTCTCTCTCTCTTTCTCTCTCTCTCTCTCTCTCTAAGGAAATGGCAACAAAAAGCATCCACTTCGGAAGAGTAATGGTCTTCTCGGAGAGGACCTGCTTCTTTCAAAGAAGGGGCAACCTCCTCTCAGCAACCTCTCTCGGAGAGGCTTAAAGCCTCTCGGAGAAGACTCCCCCTCTCGGCGACAACCTCCCGAAATGCCTCCCTCTCTTAGTCTCATCTCCTTTCAGCAAATCCTATCGGAAAGGCCCTGGGTCTCTTGGAGAGCATCATCCCCAATGCCCTATTCTTCTCCCGGCGGCCTGTAACACCCCACTTTTTTTCCTACCGAGCGTGTCACTATGCTAGTGCCCAAAATATACATACATATATAAATTCTTTTTTTTTTTCCACGATACATATCTTAAACCTCAAGTATCGAATTTCTAAACAAAACCCCTAGCATATTATTTACAACTGCGGAAGCAAAAATTGAAACCTGATATGGTACAGAATTGAAATCCACTTTAATCATAAAATAAGAATCCGTACCATTACATCTTCAAATACTTAATTACATGGAGACTCATCATCAAGAGATAACAACTAAGTACCTCAAATGATACAATCTAATGATACCTCAAAAATACATTAAACAGTAACAATTATATACATGATCATCAATATAATAACATATCCTGAATCCTCATGAGGAAGCAAGTACCAGAATCATCTTACAAAGTCTATCGGACACGTCACCACATGCCGGTCATATCTCAACCATCTCCTTGCCATATCTGCAAGTCCTAACTAGAACATCTGAATGTTCCAAGGACATAACCCGATTAGAAGATGAATATTCAAGTAAGGGTTTAAAATCAGACACATGAATGTATGATGCAAATAAATGAACAAACATTTGCCTTAGTGTAACTTCCTAGGCCCAGTCCAGCACGGAACCCTAGGCAGAATCCTGACACCTTCGGCAGAATAATCCTAACATTGTTCCATCAATTACCCTTGGGGAATTATGACTACACTATCGGGGTGACATCCCATCCCATGCACAAGTATCAATATACCAATAATATCATGCCATATGAAAATCATGACTTTCCATGCAGCAATATATGAACAAGTATGACAAAATGCTCATAACTTTCACGAATAACATGCATAACATAAGCAATCATATCATATATAAGTTTTTGGGAAAAAACCACTCACAAAACCAGGTTTAGGATAAAACTACTCACAAAACCAGTTTTTGGATAGAACCACTCACAAAACCAAGTTTAGGGTAAAACTACTCACCTTTAGACGCAAATTCGAATCTCCTTGAAAAACATGCATTGCCTCGATTTGCATGTCAAGCCTCGAAAATCATTCAAATCACTTAACCTCAAGCATATCGATCCTAGGCTTAACTTTCAAAGCCTCTTTGATATGCATGCATTAATCTCAAAATGCGTGCAAATCCTTGATTCCTGCGCATCGATTCCCATGCACCACCTCGACTCTCGCGCACCACCTTAATTCTCGAGCATTACCTCAATTTTCGTGAACCGCCTCGATTTTCCTGCCAGACCTCGAAATGTGTGCCCGAACCATTTTTCTCATCAAAATCTCTGAAATATTATTAAATATCCATTTCCTATTTTTCAGAATTTTTCTAGCATTTTCTCACATTTTTCCTATTTTCTTTCCTTTTTCCTTCTTTTCTTTTTCTTCTTCTTCTTCTTCACCTGCGAACCTGCTCCTACGAACAGCCACTGACCGTCGCTTGCGGCTCCACCACCGGCCGCCGCCTAGGCCTCCTCCAGTCGCCACTCACCTTGTCGACAACCACTAAACTGTCGGTAGCCGCCCGCGTCGGCTTTGCCATTACCGCGAACCACCGCACGCAGCGCTGCTGCCATAGCTGGTTGGTGCCACTGCTTGCCTTAGCCACTCTAGCTACTTCCGAAGCCTCCGAGCATCACCTCGAGCCCTCGTCGGCCTCTTTCAAGCGTGCTGCTGCTACCTTGCTCGCCGACTAGCCCGCTGCCACTTGCTACTTTGACTTCCATGGCTGCTCGACTCTCTCCCTCAAGCTCCGCTCTCTCTCTCTCTCTCTCTTTCTCAATCTCTCATAGCTCTCTGCCAAGCTCTCACGAGCTCCCTTCCTTCTCTCTCATTTCTCAGCATCTCTTTATCTCCCTCAAACTCTCTCTTCTCTTTGATGCTCTCGGCCAAACTCTTTGCAACTTCCTCCATTTTCATTTCTCTTCTATTTATAGCAACTCCCAGCAACCTCAAGCCCAACTAATCTCTCGATCTCTTGCTTTAATTGCTCCCAAACAAGGAACCAACCCAACATGCTGTAGAATTGCCTATCACGCGTGCATTCCCACTGTCTGCCATTCCTTGCTCGCACATGCATATACATGTATATATTACACATAATTTGCATACAAGTCCCTCAACTCTTATTAATTACACTTGAGGGTTTTATTAATTGCACTTAATCCCTCCAAGCTTCAAATTAATTACCCTTAAACCAATCAAAACATTGATTTCTCCAAAATTAATAATCGACATTTACTCGATAAAGACCGATTTGGCCTAGTGTCCTCACCGGGCACTTGTTTCATCCCGAAACCATCTCAGGGTTCATCGTTACGAAAAACCAGAGCCTTCTCAGGCTTTTGTTGACTTCCCAAAAGTCCCCTATGACAATTCAGTTTTTCAGCCTAAATTGTAGCTGCATTTTTGCTGTACCAAAAATCGTTCCTGATCCAATTTCTTTTGATGCCATAAATCCTATCTCAGGATGCTTAACAATGCCTTACCATTTTCCTTTGGCATCTCAGCTCCAGGGCACTCCCTACAGTCGATTCGGTCAATTTTTGGACTATTCAAATACCAATCTTCCTTGAAATACCATTTTTCTAATAAATAGTTTATTCTTAATTAACCCAAATTTCTTGGGTATTACATGGCCTCCCTCTAGGAAGCCCCCGCTCTCAATGAGGCCCCCTGCCCGTTTCTCCTCTCAGCAAGCACCTCTCGGTGAGGACCCTCTGGAAGACCTCTTCCCGAGAGGCTTCCCTTTGCAATGCCCTCTTCCTTGGGCTTCTTCCTCGCCCATTCTCTCCCTGCAACCAACATATATATGTATAATGTATATTCACGTGGCGGCCAGAGATATGGCCTTGTGGGTTGGGTTTGTTTTTAAAATACAAAGGCACTTATAAAGTATTATATAACACCTCCTTTCCCAAGCTACCCTAATCCGCAGACAACCTAGAAGAGAAAGCGTTGTGAATCAAGAAAAGATTCGACAACCACCAACAAACATATAATATATATAAACACCACGCGTATGCCACAAGACCCAAAATGAAAATAGAAGACTTTAGGGGTTACAAACCCAATCCTAAATGAGGTTACATGTTACAAGATAAAACCTATGCAATCTTTAGCCACACATTTTCCCAAGACCATTGATTTGAGAGTAGACTTGCGCACACATCTTACTACCCATCCTTCCTGCTCGACTCCTCACCAGCTATTTCTTTACTTTTACCTAGAATGGTGAATAGTATAAGGTGAGCTACAAAGCTTAGCAAGTATAAGAAATAAGAAGGAAAAATGATGGCAGATAGTAATGTGACAGAGGTCAAGTGAGTGGTATTTGATAGCCGTATAGATATGGATGACAGATTACAACACATGGACCATGCACCCACATATGAGGACCATGCACCCACCCATGAGGACAATGCCATACATAGCACACATAAAAGTCGATAAACACATAACTGGCCAGTGGCCTTACATAACAATATAAAATGCACCATAATACACATCGACCTGTAGCTTATACTTGTAACTAGAGAAATTATGATAATCTGTGGACCATAGGTCCCATCTCATATACTCGGCCATAGCCATACATATATATATATATAATCTCGCTCAGGGTCATCACCTCTGGGTGCGCCCCTCAGTCATCACCTCAGGAGCATAACCCCAGTCAAGCTAGTGCCTACTGGTTTTGGGGGATATATCCTAGTGGTATAGAATCGCAATACGCATAACCATATCTGATCTTACCGATGCATATGCAACACATAGGATGACCACACACAAAAGCATGTGATACAATGGCAATATGTTATGCTCGTGTCCACTCATGTTACATGGTGATAATATTCATGCCAGTCCATGCCCATGATGCATAATTACCACACTATGAAAACATGTCATGAGAAGGAGTAACATTCTCAGCTGCAATTATTCTCATCTCATAATCATGGACATCACAGTTATTGAATAGCACCAGAAGTAGGGAAATTTCGTACTCAACTCACAGGAATATGAAAAATAAGAGAGAATATCTTTGGACGTACGAAGCAAAACAGGGCTCCAAATATACATGCCATGGTTGGGAGTAATATTTGAATTTAAAAATTATTCCTATTTCATGTCGTGACCATTATTGACTGTAAATCACATGGAGGGTATGGAAGGCTTCACTCTTAGGCTTCAAGAGTAAATCAGAGTAAATTGGTAAATATCTGAAACGTTGGTAGGGCATAGGGAAGGGATAAATTTCCCGTGCAAAATATTAACAAAATCACCATTCCTTAAAGAAAGTGGAGAAGAACAATCCCCACATGGCTATCAAAACATCGTCTAAGTTATAATCCATTAACCCATAAGAATCAATCGTATGACACTCACACCTCTGTTTATGTAATAGCTTTTGTTTATTTCCCTTGTATTCAACCTCAACAACACCCTTAAGTTCCTGAACCATTCTCACAGTTCTCCTTTCGTCACCCTTAAGTGCATATATCAAGGTTCTATCAAAATTCCCAGAACCCAATACCACATTTACAGTGAATTATAATTTAAAGAATAGGAAAGAACGAAGAGAACTTGCCTTCTTAAGCTTCCTATGAAGCTCGATAGCAGTTAGAAACCCCTTGGATGGTAAAATTTGGCTTGGGGTTGGAGAGGAAGACAAGGGTTTGCAAAGAAGAAGAAACTTATGAGAGAAGTTTCGGGTTGCTTGTCTGATACGTTGATATTTTTTCCCCAAAATTTTCCTCTTTTATATTTTCTCCAAAAGTGATACTTATCCATTCGATTATTTCCATAATTTCTCTAAAATTTCCTTCTTATGCCATAATTCTAGAATTTTCTATGCCTTTCCAGAGTTAACGATGACTCGGAATGTATATATATATATATATGTATCGTTGAGAGGGACATCCGAATGTGTTATGAGGCATTCGGATGTCAATGAGTCAAAATTTAAGAGATGTGAGAGCCATTCGAATGTATCCTAGGCCATTCAGATGTCTCTCTAAAGATATGAAAGTTCCATGTAAAGACATTCGGATGAGATGACTCATATTCAAATGAATTATGGAGAAATTTCAAGTTATGAGAGTGACATTTGAAAATAAAGCAAGATCACTATGGGATAAGCAGCATAGTTCAAAAATTTTGAACCTTACCCCAATTTTAGTGATTGGATCAACGTTGAAAATAAATTATTCACATACAAATAAAATGAATCTAACTTTTAGATTTTCGAGTCGTTCGTGGATTCGAGTCATCCAAGCGTCCGGCCTCTAACTCGTGATATGCGACACACGTCCGTTGGAAAGGAGAGCAGAATATGAGTGCTAGCTCCTCCTTTTTGCGGCTTGTGTATAGATGGAAAAGAAGACCCACGTTTCAGATCGATGCCAAAAAGAAACGGGGAAGAGTGAATGGCATTCGTTCTTCAACTCTTGAAAAACTACACAACCATTAATTCCTCTCTTTAGGCAACCCAAAAAAGGGTATTTATAGAGAAGCCTTCTAGGGTTTCTTAAACCCTAATGGATTGGGCAATCCATTAATCCTGTTTCAACTAGAATCTTAAGTGGGCTTATTCTAGTCCAACTATAAATATAATTAAGTGGTCCAAATCCATTTATAAAATATTTAACCCAAACCTAATTCACGCCCAAATATTTATTATTTAATATTTGTTCCAAATCTAATTTAGTCCAAATATAATATTTGGCCCAAATACTTTATTTAGTCCAAATATTAATTTAATCTCAAATATATTTTATTTCTTATTTGCCACTCCAACAAATAGAAAATTATTAAATTAGAAACTTCTTCCTAATTTAATCAATTATAATTTTAGGAAACTCTTTCCTTTATGACGATCCCTCGTCATATCGACGTCATTACGTCTCTTTATTCTTTTTCCATGAGAATCTACGACAGCATAACTTCTTGCCAAAGTGTCCCATTTAACCATACGTCTGCTCTCCTAGTTTAAGCTAGGGACCGTACCTATTGCGTATGACTCATTAGGCTTCCGAATATGTTGGCAATGTGTTGGTATGAACACATAAGACAAGATTGGCCTCTAACAAGGTGTTATGCCTACCCAATTATTCAGAAGGATTCATAATCTGCAAATAACCTTTCACGAGTATGGTTACCATGTAATTCGATCCTCTTGTCAATGTATCTTATGTGATCTCAAGTCTGGCAATGTGTTGCTTGATTATGATCACATGAGTTTTTCTTCGGTCATCTGGATATCTTCACTTAATAGAAAGTGAATCAATAACTCCTTATTGATCTCTTTCACCATGGCCATAGATTTAAAGTGAATATCCACCAAAGGCGCCTTAGATACATCATCCTCTATCAAGGGATAGACGAGTACCATCTTGGTTATGCACCCATCTCCATAAGCCTTACGATATGCCCAATGATCGCCCACGTGCAGCCTTTATCTAGGCCTATTAAAACGATGTCAAAGCATTCTGGTCTTCTTATGAGATGACCGTAACAACCTCAGGTCCAAGGATTAGTTACACCCATCTCATACGAGAATTCCATCAACATATAACCAAAATAGATTCTCATGGAAAGTCATGTCCAGTGACACGTTCTCCAACATTGGTCACCTATGTACTTGTCTAGTCATCCCTATGCCTATGGGTGTGAGACCCCCATTCCTATCACATAGCAAAAACATAGCACATATAAGTCCTACTACAATCATTAATGTTCATTCTTGACATTGCTACAACTTGAGACGTTTAATGATGTCTAGAAAATGTGATGCATCATCTCACATCTTTATAGATTAATTACAGTATACATCATATGGATTTCCATCTAATTTCATTCAGTTATTACAATAATAACAAGAAACTAATAGAATGACTTCTTATGAATTTAAACAACTCCTTATTCAAATAATAAACATGATTACAATTGTCAGTGTACAACATGCCCAATCTGATTGGGTCTAGAGCACCTACATTAACAACATTTAGATGTTATAGTGGAGCATTCGAATGAATTTTAAATAGTTGAATGGATTACTGAAGAAATGAGAAGGCCATTCGGATGCTACAGTGGCCTCATTTGGATGAATTTCTCAATTTTCACTTTGCTCATTCGAATGAAAGGGTGGCCATTTGGATGTGAGGGTTTAATTTTCAAAGGAAACAGATTTTGGATAATTTCGACACCTCTTCGAACTTTGGGCATAACTCTCTCATCCAAACTCCGATTGAAGTGATTCAAGATGCCATGGAATGAAAAGAGAAAGATCTACAACTTTCATGTTTTGAGTTTTGATATATTCAGACTACATCATGGTCGAAATTGGGTTGCAAAGAAAATACACACATAGGAACATAGGTCATTCGAATTGCTTGGCTCCCTATTCGAATGCTTCACACCCCATTCGAATTGCTCCCTATAGCATTCGAATCACTTCACTAAAACTCAAAAAACTCATCTAAATAATGCCTAAGACTCACACATCTAAATGCTTAAGCTCTCATTCTAATATCCTAGCCTACATTTGGATATCTAAGCTACCATTTTCACATACATTCAGTTACAACACCAGAAACCTAGCTTTCACACTTAACCCCTATCCCACACTTAAAGAAAAAAGGTCACCAAATCAACATATTAAACATCAAGGCTAACCAACTCAATCCTCAAGGCATGACACAAGAATAACTATATTCGGGTCATTACATATGTCTCCTAAGCATATAGTGGGGCCCAACCTTTATGGCCTTGTCTCCCCATAGCTATCCAATGTAATTCACAGTGGTAAGCCCCCATTATGCACATACGCAGGTCACGTATATAATAGTACCTCATGAGTTACTCATACGGTTAAGTAGACAACATCTACAGGTATTCTCTATCAACCCAGGGTTTGGCCTGGGTGGCCACTTAGAGGCCAAGAACCTGTTTCGGCAACCTGTCATGAGGCTCACCTTCTCTTAGAGGACCCCCTAAAAAGTCCGGTCCTCCGATGGGGATTCTTCTTAAGCCTATCCAAATGCTACTAACGTGCAGGTTCATCCCTAACTCCCTATAATAGTACCGAGATTGATCCTCTCGAACCAGGAAAGGTATAATTGTTCTATATTCAATGACAATATGCTTTACTTGTCTATTACATTTCTTTCCTACCTCTACTAACTTAAGCATCGAAGGGCATACGCAGGTGAAGAATCCCCGCATGCCTCCTAACCTATTCTTGTGAGCACAGTTACGCCCCGAGCGCCCGAGAGGCCATAGTCTAATAAAGCAATTCATTACTGAGGATGCCCTCAAAGGCCCATCTACGACCCCGGCCAAGATATTGCGGACCGAAGCTGCCCAACGCCAACTCCACCAGTAGACTCCTGTCAGCTGTCCACCTCGCTCTGCCTCAACTCTAGCTCTCCCTCATTATAAATTTCAATTGTTGTATTTTGGCAATAACACCAACACTCTCTCTTTGTGCTAGACAGAGAAGGGAGATTAAGGTTGGGATTGAAAATAGGTTCTACGAAAAATCTCTAAACCAATATAGACTATCTATATGGTTGGGTTGCTACAATAGCAATGGAGAAATCAAAGAGGAGCAATGGAGAAAAGGGGTAATGGCTCTCAAGAAGAACAAAGTAGAGGCCAAGAGAGATGATGCAACAACTTGCAAAATTGAACTTTTTTTCTCGTTCTTCTCTCCTTTGGTTTATATATCAAATACATAAACCCTAGATGCCCAAAACCCACCCAATCAGACAAAATTGATTAGAAAAGAGATAGAGATGTGATGACCCACTCCCACCTATGGGCGCCACCGGTGAATAATCGACTGGATTACTTACACATTAAGCCAATAATTGAAGAGATGGACTATGTTTCAACAAGAAATACCCTAGGTGTGGACTAGGTTTCGTCCTTCTCTTCGCTCCACTTGAGGAATCGATCCCCAAATAATTAAAGAAAAAACAGTAGAACGGGACTCAAAACCCAGTGAGCTTCACTTTTCTTCAGCTCGTCTCACAATAAGCTAAAGGTAACCCAGGCACAAAAACATATCAAAATTTCATTGATTACTAGGGATTTATGGGAAATACCTTTTTTATCCTTACACGATCCGAAAACTTAGCTCCACCAAACTAAAGCCATTTACAACTAGAAAATCGGCATAATCACACATACACCACGTTGATTACAACCAACTAGATACATCTAGTGCCCAACAACACATACATTCAATACACATGAATATATATACATAAATATATACAACATACAAAGCTCAGGCAACAACACTAGTCGCCACTTCATCCTCTCGACATCATCCTTGCTTGCATCTGGACTCACAACATCTACAACACAAGGTAAAAACCTCATGAGTCATAAAGACTCCGTAAGGGTGCAAATAAATGTAAACAAGATAATATATGAGATGCAATGACAAGTAAGTATGCATGAATGGCGAGGCATAACTGCCCTACGAACCCACCTGTTCGAGGCATTAACCTCCCAAATTACCCCTAGCATGCTTCTAGTCTCTCCCACAGCCATAGGACTCCACTAGACCACATATAGAACATGCATAACATGCAACTGCACACAACATATATCAATCAGTTTTACCAGACATTCACAAGGCTACTACCCTTGGGGTTATCCCTTATTTGACTTGAAGTCTCTTCTACCAAGAACGAGAACTCCAGGCTGAACTCCGAACTTTTCGAGGACCACTGCCTCCCCAATCAAACCTATACACAATCAAATAGAAACCCACCTCCATCAGAAATTTAAACTAGGGCCTAAGTTTTTGCAATACACCGTAAAAACCACACATCAACAATTTCCAAACAACCCAAACCGAGGGTTTAATCCAACCAACACTTATTCTACATTATCTCATATAATGTAAATAACTCGAAAAGAATTAATTAATTTACCTTAGAAAATCTGGAGGAGAAATCCAACAAAATGCCCTTACCGGGGTTGCCTCCTTGATTGTCACCTTGGCCCCAAATTTCTTTTTTAACCTCTGGGATACTCCTTAAGCTCCAAAATAATTTCCAATTTTTTTTCCATTTTTCTGAAATTTTTCAACATTTTCCCTATATTTTTCTCCTCTTCCAGATTTTTCTATTTCTTTTTTTTTTCTTTTTTCTCCTTTCTTCCTCTTCCCTTCTTCTTTAACCTCCCGTGCAAGTGCATAGTGCGCACTAGCCGCTGGCCACCCACCGCTACCTAGCTCCGCCGGCCGCCACTACTACCAGCACTGACATCGTTGGCCACTGCCGATAGCATCGCATCTGCCAACAACGGTTGCCACCATTGCAAGCCACTGCCTGTAATACTTGTATTACATGGTGATGGAAAAGATATAATTTTTAGTTATTTTGGAAGGACCTCGGGTGGTCCGGGAAGGCCGAAAGTCAATTTTGAGAAACTAATTTATAAAATTGTCGAATCGATGACAGGGAATGCCCCAAGACTTGGATGTCCAGGGAAGAGGACATGATATTGGTAAGCGTCTCGAGATGAGACTAATAACACTAGAAGTAGTCAGACCGGGAGTAGTTTGAAGAATAATTTTGTATAAGCCCGAATGGGTGCTCGTACCGAAGGGTCATAGGGGATCTCTGAGAAATTGAGAGGACCCTAGGGGTGGTCCGATTTTGCAAGTGCGACAAGCCTAAAGTATTTTCAGACGGAATGAAGGTTCCGTGTAAGCGTAGGAACGAAATCGACCTTTATCGAGTAAGCGCCGATAATTAATTTTGAAGAAATCAAGATTTTAGTGGTCTGAGGGTAATTAATGCAGGGCCATGAAAGGTCTAGGTGTAATTAATTTAGTCTTAAGTTAAATTATCAAATTCCTCAAGTGAATTTAAGGAATTTTTGGAAGGTTATTGTATAATATAAATATATATATATATTTATATGTGCATTGGATACTTGAGAAATGAGAGAGAGGGAGAGAGTTTGCGAACAGAGGAAGGCTCGGGACAACAACCAAGACCATTGAGAGAAAGAGAAGGAGATTGCGTGAGATTAGGAGCGAGAGATGGTGTAATACCCTTGATAAGTCATGATAAAAATTATCGATTAAGGGGAAAATGGTATATGGAAATTTTCAAAATTTCCCTTGAACCAAAGAGAATGCACATAATATATATGATGCCATAGGAGGGGCAAAACGGTAATTTGGAGTTCCGTCCCATAAAAAGATAAATTATTTTTTTGGAGAAATTATTTATATTGGAGAATTGATTTTTGGAGAATTTAATTCTTGATTAAGTGTATGGATATTAGGAAATTAAATTGGAAGCCAAGTATGGTTAGATTTGTGACACTTGGCAAAATCTCATGGAATGAGATTTAATTAAATTTGGAGAATAAGGATTTATTTAATTAAGAGAAATTGGTGACACATGGCATGATCCTAGGAATCAAGAGATGTGTTTAAAATAAATGCAAAAAGAAAATAAATTAGTCTCTCAAACATTAAATGAGAGCCATGATGGGGGGAATTAAAAGAAAATCCATATTAAAAAGAAATGTGTCAAGCATTAATGTTGGAAAATGGTAGATTTAAATAAATGCTAAAGTAAATGGATTATGTCTTTCAAGAGCCTTTAAATTTAAATCAAAAAGAAATTATTTTAGTCTCCATTAAATGCTTGAAAAGTGGTGAATTTAAATTAAATGGAAAAAATTGAGAAATTAGTCAATCTTGAAATTAGTCATTATTTAATTATTTGGAAAATAGGAGAATTATGGGAAATTGGGATTGATCCAAGGGATGAGATTTAATCTCCAAAGAAAGATCAATGGATGAGATTCAAGGAGACAAAGTCTCTTGGATTTGTGTTTTCTTTGAGTCAAGAGAAGTGTTCTCCTAAAATCAATGGCTAGGATTAAAGTCGGGAGAAGCACAAGGATTGTGCTAGTGTTTAAAGGTGGAGATTTAGTCTCTTGAATTAAGAAGAAATCTATGGCTAGGATGCAATCTTGAGATTTGGCATGGATTGAGAAGAGAAGTTCTATAAATAGGGAGTGGGGAAAATGGTTCAAAGTTTTCCCCACATGTGAAGTGAAAGAGGCAAGAAGGAAATCAAGACTAAGAGAAGGAAGAGAAAGGCTAGCAAAGGTAAACCAAGTTCCCTCTCTTGAAATAGTTTAAATGCTTATGTATAAGAGCTAAAACAAAAATTCCTTTATTATTTTTCTTAAGGGTGATTAAAGTCTAAGAGAGAGTCTTGGCTTATGGAAGTGTTGAAGCTTCAAAGATAAAAGGTAAGGGATAACCCCAAGTGGTGGGGTTTTGCTTGCATTTGTACATGTTTTGAATGAGTTGCATGTAATGGTCTTATTGCATGTTTTGTGTTCTAGTGGACCTATGGCCATAAGGAGGACTAGTAATGAGAGAGGGGTTGTTGGTGCCTTAACCTAAGTGGTTATGAGGGCATGGAAGACTACCCATAATATGCATTGCATTTGCATTACATGTTTATATTCTCATATTACATTTACATTTGCATAGCACCCTTACTGAGCATTGGCTCATAAGGTCCTTTGACCTTTATGTAGGTGGAGAATCATCTAAGGGAAAAGGAGTTTTGCAAGGTTGAAGGGTTTGAAGCAAAGAAGAAAAGCATGTGTAGTGGTTTATGTAATTTTGTGGATTAATGTTGTAATTATTTGTTAAATATGTAATGAATGCTATTGTGGGTGAAAAAGGGGCAAACTTGAATGTTTTGGAAGCCCTTTAATGAGAAAATGCATTCTGGAAAATATGGGATTTTAATTCCAAAAAAAAAAAATTGAAAAAAAAATGTGCTAGGGCGCCTGGGCGCGTGGCCATGCGGCCAGCGCGCGCAGCCAGGCCGTGCGCGCACGTGGCCCGCACGCTAAGGGCGTGGATACTGCTGCCTGCCCCCCTTGTGGCTACTGTGTTGACTTTTTTTTATTTTATTTTAATTTTGTTTGCTGTTTAATTAATTATTTCTGACATTTTGAGAAATTGTGAAATAAAATATATTTTAAATAAATTAATAAAAGAGTATTTTATCCTCTAAATTAATTATTAAATTAATATGAATTTGAGGCAATTGTGAAAAAATTTCTATATTTTTGGAAATGAAATAATGGAGTATTTCCCTTAAAAATTTGAATTTGATGAGGATGCTTTGATGTTTTATTTCAAAATTTATTTCCTAAGTGTTAGAAATTTGGGGTATTTTGAAATGATTAAAGGGAAAAAGCAATGGAGATTTGATAAGGAAAATTTTGTTAAATTTTTCCAAGAATGATTAATCCAAATATTTTCCAAAGGATTTGGAAGTGAGATAAATGGGTTAATGGTTGGGGCAAAGAAAAGAAAAATTACTTCCTTATAATTAAGGCATATTTCCAAAATTTATATGAAGCTAGCGAATTAATTTATTTCTTTCGATCTTGGGAAGTCACCCTTAGCTCTTCATTGAGAGTTTGAGAAGGGGTGGAATTTTGCGAGGTTTTGGGTTTTATCTTCGCGAGGTCGTTTCGATAATTCTCGGATCCTTGAGTGGAGCGAAGAGAGGGTAAAACCTAGTTCCCACCTAGGCCGTTTCTCATTGAAACGTAGCCGTCTCTTCATCATTTCCCTAGCGTGTGAATAATAGGTCGATTATTCGTGAGTAACACCCGTAGGTGGGAACGGGGCGTTACAGATGGATCGTGGTGGTCGGTGGTCGTCCGGATCCGACGGCCTAAAGCAGTTGCAGCTAGTGGAGATGGCAGCCACAATTGTGGCTGTGGTGAACCAGCAGGCGCGCAAGGCAGCCGATAGTGATCACAGTGGGTGAGGCGGTGGCTAGCGGCTAAAGCAACGGCTATGGCAGGCAGCACTGTTGTGCTTGTTGGAGGCATACAGGAATGTTGTTGTGGTGGCTAATGGCCAGTTATGGCAGTCGCTCGACGACGGGGGCGGTCGGACGCAAGCAACGGCGGTTGGAGACAAACGGGGGTGACGGCAGCTGGAGCAGGTCACGCGTAGGAGTTGGTGCACGCAGAGAGTTCGCGAAGAAAAAGAATAGTAGAGACGGAGAAGAAAATAAAATAAAAAGAAAAAAATAAAGAACAAATAAGAAAAAAATGGAGAAAATAGGGAAAATAGCCCAAAAAAATCCCAAAAAATGGGAGAAAATTCAAAAAATTAATTTGGGGCTTGAGGAGCATGTCAGAGGCTCGAAAATGAGAATTTTGGCATGAGGTGGCAGCTTAGAAGGCAACGCCGAGTGGGCGTTTTCTCGATTTCTCCTCCAAATTGATTGAGGTAAATAAATTATTTCTTTTTGACTTATTTGCATTAAGCGAGATAATGTAGAATAATTATTGGTTGGGTTAAACCCTCGATTGGGGTTTATCGGAAGTTGTTGATGGGTGATTTTGCAGTGTATAGCAAAAACATAGACTCTGGTTTAATTTTTGTCGGTGGGTTTGTTATTGCACCTAGGGTCGACCGAGGAAGCAGTGATCCTAGAAGAGTTCGAAGTTCGAGATAGCGTTCTCACCCATGGCAGAGAAGAGGCTTCGAACCAAGTAAGGGACGGCCTCAAAGGTGGCGGTCTTGCGAATGTTTGGTAATATGGTTGAATATATGTCATTTGTAGTATTGGTTGTACATGTTCTATAGGTGGTCTAGTGGAGTCCTATGGTTATGGGGTAGACTAGATGCGTGCTAGGGGTAATATGGGAGGTAAGTGCCTCAAACAAGTGGGTTCGGAGGCCAGTGATGTCTCGCCATTCATACCTATTTACTTGTCACTGCATCGCATATATTATCTTGTTTACATTCATTTGCACCTTTATTGAGTCTCTATGACTCATGAGGTTTTACCTCGTGTTGTAGATGTTGCAAGTCCAGATGTAAGCAGGGATTATGTCTGGAGGTTGAAATGGTGACTAGCGTTGTTGCCCGCATTGTGAATTGTATTATCTCCTATATGTATTCATGTGGTAGTATGTATATATATCCTTGTGTGTGAATGTGTATGTTGTTGGGCGTTGAACGATATCTAGTTTGTTGTAATCGGTATAATATAGTATATGACTGTGTAAACTTCTGGTTGTTAGTGGCTTGTTTGGTGGAGCCAAGTGTTAGGAATAGGTAAGGATCAAAGAGGTACTTCCCATAAATCCCCAATACTCAGTAGATATTTAATGTGCTAGTTTTGTGTTTGGGTCACCTTTGGCTTGTTGTGAAGCGAGCTGAAGAAGGTGAAGCTCACTTGGGTTTCCAGTCCAGTCCGTTGTGCTTCCTTTTATGTTTTGGGACTGACTCCTTGAGTGGAGCGAAAGCAAGGACGAAGCCTAGTCCTCACCTAGGACGTTTCCTGATGAAACATAGTTCATCTCTTCATTAGTTTGGTGTTGTGTGTGAATAATCAGGTCAATTATTCACCGGTAGTGCCCGTAGGTGGGAGTGGGTCGTTACATTGTCGAACTCACCTGCGGGCAACTAACCTGCGACCCCTGCCACCGTGCAACCAACCACCATCCCCGGCCCCAAAATGGCCTCAATCGCTGCTTGTCGTGACCCCGACAGTCGCCTCCGCACATCCCCTCACGCCACTACCGTCGTTGTTTCACTATTGGCTATGGCAGCCCCTAACATTGTCATTGCTTTCAACTAGCAATAACCGCATGCCGCTTCTGTTTCAGGCCCCCACTGGCCACCCACAATTGGCCACCTCCATCCCTCTCTCTCAATGCCTCTTCTCTATTTCATCTCTTGGATTGCTCAACCCAAAGCTCATCCTCTCTCTTTCTCTGCTCTCCAATCTCTCAGCCAAGCTCCATAAATGGGAGAACCAATTTCATATTTAAATGCTACTTACTGTATGTAACACCCGGTGTGACCGATGTTAAGAGAATGAGAAAGAGAGTTGGAAAACTTCCAAAAATACCCTTGAGAAGGTGTGGGATCCTTGAGAATGATGGTGTCCTATGAGAGGGGCATTTTAGTAATTTGGATAGTGAAATCCGATAAAAAGGGTATTTTGATAAATTAGAAATAATTCCTATATGGAATTAGGTGTGGAAGTGAATTAAATCCCAATATTTATTTATGAGGAGATATGGGATTAATAATTCATGAAATGAGAATTTTGGTAATTTGAAGTGATTCCATAAGGGAATTTAATTATGGAAAATAGGGAAAATGGTGGATATTAAATTATTTGAGAAAATAATTATGTTTTCCCTAAATTGGAGAATAAGTGTGAAAATGCCAAAGGGGTGGATGAAATGAGATCTTAAAGCCAAGTTTGTCTCTTAGAGTGACACTTGGCATAATCTTGGAAATTTGAGAGAAATATATATATATTAGAAATGTGGGGTATATATATATATATGCGTGTGTGGAATTATGAGTTGGAGAATGAATTAATTAAATGCAAAAAGAAATGTTAAATGGGTCTTTCAAGCATTTAATGAGAGGCATGATTATATGGATTAAAGAAAATCCAAAAGAAAATGGTAAATGGTCACCATTAATGGCTTGAAAAATATGAGAGTTATTTAAATACATAAGAAAGTATTTATGTCTCTCAAATGTGATGTTGGAAATTAGTCCTATTAATTTAAATGGGAAAGAAATTATTTATGTCTCTCAAATGTGATGGATGTGAAATTAGTCCTATTAATTTAAATGGGAAAGAAATGGAAATTAGTCACTCATTTATGAGTGAAAATGGGAGGATTTATTTAAATGAGAAATAAATAGAAGTCTCCAAGTGATCCAAGGGTTAGGATCAAGTCTTGAAAGGGGTGAAATATATCCAATGGCTTGGATTAAGTCTTAAAAATGGATATGAAAATAGTCTCATTAAGTAAATGAGAAATGAATGGGAAATTCAAGAGATCTAATGGGTGAGATGCATTCTTGAGAAGAAGAATAAATCCAATGGTGGGGATTTAAAGAGAGTAAATGGCATGGATTGCCAACACATCAAAAGTGTGCTTTCTTTTAATGGGGGAGATTAAGTCTTGAAAAGGCAAAATCATCCAATGGTTGAGAATTAAAGAGACCATGGCATGGATTGTGTTTTCTTTCAAGGGTTGAGATGGAGTCTCAAAAAGAAAGATCAAGGGCTAAGATGTGCTCTTGAGTTTTGGGAAATCAAGACTTGGGGGAAAATCTCTCAAAAGAGGAAAGAAAGAAAGAAAGGGAGAAGATGAAAGAAATGAAGAAGAAAGGAAAGAATGGAGAAGAAATGAGGATCAAATCAAGATGGGAGGAAATGAAGATGGAAGCTCCCTTGAAATAAAGATTGGAAGGTTCAAGAATGAGGTAAGGGATGGCCCTATGTGGAGGAGGCCTTGCATTGCATTGTAAGTAGGTTGCATAAACTTTTATGTATCTCTTGCATGCTTTATTTGTTCATGAGACCTATGGCCATGGGGTGGGAAAGAAATGGTGGGTTGATGCCTCAAACCATGTTGGGTTGTGAGGATGGAATACCCTAACCATGCTTGCATGCATTTGCATTACATAGACTTGTTATGCTTGTATTTACTTTGCATATGCACCCTTACTGAGCTTTTGAGCTCATGAGGTTTGTTGGACCTCTATGTAGGTGTTGGAAGCCTCAAGGGAAAGGAGAAAATGGGAGAGAAATGGCTATGAGTGTTGAAGGCTAAAGTTGTGTAGCCTATGTATTTTAGTTGGTAATGTAAATAAATTGTATTGTATTTTGATTTCATGTGTATGAAGCTTCCATGTTATGTATGGTAGCTAAGAGATGGAAAAGTTTGATATGTTGAAGTATGTTGTGATAAATAAAAATAAGATGGGTTTGTTTGTGAAATAAGGCTTTGGAATGAGAAAAGTGGAGGTTTTAATGCGAATTAAGGGTGTTTAGATTTCTGGAAAATTTTGGGTTAGAAGGCCCAAGAAGAAGAAAGAAAGAAAAAAAAAAGAAGTGGAAATGGCAACAGAAGGCGGTAGCAGCAGCTGCTGGGCGTGCGCAGGGCGCGCTGGGGGGGCCGCGAGCGTGCCCGGGTGGCCGCACGGAGGCGGGGGCGCGCGGGTGGCCGAGCGCAGGTAGCCGTGCGGCATGTGCGGCTAGCGGGGCCCCGCGCGGGCCAACCAACCCCGCCGGCCAATTTTTTTAAAAAAATTGGGGAATTTTGGGGCATTTCTTAATTGAATTTGGGCCCCAGAGGAATTTTCAAAATAAAGGAATTTTTCAAGCATTTTGGAGATTAATGCCGAAATTTTGAAAATTTGAAAATGATGAGTTTTTTCTCCAAAATTGGTGATCCATCAATGGATTGGTTTAAATGGTGATTTTTGGAGCCTGGTAAAATTCTTGGTCGGAAAGAATTCAAATGAGAAAATAATGATTGGGCGTCTTCGCGAGATTTCTTTTTAACCAAACGCGGTGTGGTTTAAAGCCCAATTCTGCTAGTAAATCCTGGGGTTTAAGGGAAGGGAAGGACGAGCCTAGTTCCCACCTAAGGCGTTTCTTTTTGAAACATGGTCCGCCCTTCATCAAAGACCAGGCAGGTGGACAATTCGGGTAATTGTTCACGAGTAACACCCGTAAATGGGAGAGGGGCGTTACACTGTAGCACACTTAGCCTCTAAGCCACACACGCGCATATATATATACACATTAACCCTCATTAATTTCCTTAATTTCATTTAAGAAATTTATTATTTGCACTTGGACCCTCCAAGCCTTAATTTAATTACCATCAAGCCACAAAATCTTGATTTCTTTCGAAATTAATAACCGACATTTACTTGGAAAGACTGATTTCGTCCTTGCACTTGCACAGGACCTTTATTCCACTAGAAAATGCTTCAAGGTTGCCTCACTCACAAAATCGAACCACCACTAGGGTCTCTCTGACTTCCCAAATGTCCCATATGACCATTTAGTTCTGTCAACCATTCGGGCTTATACATAAACTTTTCTAAAAACTATTTTCAATCTAATTGCTTTCAGCGTCATTAGCCATGCCTTGAGATGCTCGCCAATCTCATTCCCTCCTTCCTAAACATCCAAGTCCTGGGGCATTCCCTGTCGTCAATTCGATAATTTTATTAATTTATTTCTTAAAACCAACTTTTGGGCTCTCCGGACCACTCAAGGTCTTTTAAAAATAACTAAAAATTCTATTTTTTCAACACCATGTAATACCGAGTATTACAAGAGAACCAAGGGGAGATAAGAAGGACACATGCGATCGCCCATCTCATCCTTCCGTCATCTTTCTGTGCCATGTGCCCCCAAATCCGTTGCATAAGATGCTAAATCGATCATGCATTCTTCCAGCAAGATCGACAGAAACTGTCGAAAGTTTGGAAAGAGCTATTGACAGTTTTGCCGAAGTTGTCAATAGTTTTTGCCCCCTTTTATACAAACTTCCAAAAAATTTTATCTAGGTCTGTTATTAACTCTTAATAACACTTTGATTATCTCATAATGACACTAAGGCCCCCGTTAACTCTTAACGACATACTCGTCAACTCTTGATGATTACTCTTTATTAATTGATCATTTAACCTGATCTGTTAGCTCTTAACAGAAACGTGATTAACTTTAATGACGATTTCAGCCTTAATCGCTTAGTCAACCATCACATATGGATATGCGTGTGATCTTCTAGGTTCACTACTAAATAAAAATCAAGACATGTTAAACTTTTTGACGTTGATCAAACATTTTGGTCTATAATGAGGTTCTCCCCATTTCCTCGATGTATCCCGAAGGACCTAGAGTGACAACTAGCATTATGTTAGGGTGATCTTACTAGTAATGAAGTCTTACTTCAAAATAGAACCTATTTTGCCATTCGATTCCTATATACTATAATCCCTCTATCAATTATCACCCCGATCGAGTGAGAGTCATGGATTGGTCAAACTCACTAACTCGATGACTATGCCAAAATCAATGTGGTGAGATTGAGATGACAAATCGAAACTCTTCTCGACATTAGAACACTTTCCAATCAAGTGTACCTTGACCAAGTGTTTCTACAATCAAGATCACCACTAATTGCATAGGATGTTTTCCTCACGTCGGAGGTCGATGGATCCCATTAGTAATCACCTGCCTCCATATGCCACTATGTAGGGACCACACAGTGCATCTCATACCCGGTAATCGGATGGCTCTTAGCAATGACAAATCCTTAGCACCACCATACAAGACAACTGTGTTGCCTCCAGTCTAAGGACCAATAACATAATCGAAGCCTGCGATAGACCATAGATCCTCTCAGCCATGTGATTTATCACGTGTGTCACAATCAGTAGGTGTTTTACTAACAGCTACCCATATGTATACTATATCCATCTCATGGATTATGACATGCGACTCACCATCCTTTATCATTAGCATCTCATACTAATCAAAGGTAATAATCCATGTGTCAATCCGTAATCGACTAATCATAGTCCCCTTCTGAGAAGTGTAAACACAAGGAATTATCATTAAGATATCCTTATTACAAACGTCAATTGTCACATATTCTTAACACTTAAGAATAAGACATTTAACAGGAAATCTAGGCACTCATTCATATATAATGATTGGAGAGCTATGACTGAAGATATGACCTTAAAATATGAAAACGTATTTTATTACATATTGCAAGAATTACATCATTAGTCCCATAATTATAAATGTCAGATGTCATCTTAATCTAGCATTTGGGCACCAACAATAACAGAGAACAACTAGTCGAATGTGACACTAATGACAAGCCACATGGCATGGTGGATAATGGTATTGTCATTAGGCTGCGATGGTGTGTTGATCCTCAAATTTCAACCAACACAGTTATTTTGTATATTAGTGTGTGGGATTTGCTAATGAGCTAAACTATCGAATTGGGAGGTGGAGAGGTTCATCTATGTTGTTTAATATTACTGGTATATGAAAACAGGTGTTAGGAATAGGATCTGTCACCCTCGTTAGTAATTGATGGGTGAACGTCTTATGTGATCTACTATTAGTGTGATAGGACAATCCCTAGCTAGGGCAGATTGAATATCAGGAAAGGAGTTTCCTAAGGTCTCATCTAGTCACATTGACGAGGTCAGACACATAGTTACTGAGTTTGTGAGTTTATCACTCCATGGCTCTCGCTCAATCGGGACGTTAGGTGATAAAAAATTATAACACGCAGTAATCGTCAACTATAATAGGTTCACTTGAAATGAAACTTCATTACCACCTATATTGTCCTAAACTGCAACTAAGTGTTATTTAGGAACTCTTGAATCGTCATCAGGATGTGGAGAGATTCCGGTGATGGGTCAAGGGGTTGACCGGTATTGAAAGGGGTTTCGGTACTATCTATTTGCTAGCGGACAGTGAACCTAGAAGGTCACACACCATAATGTTGCATCTAGTATCGATATCATGTGCCCAATGTGTCTCAGGGATTGACAGGTTAAATGTTGACTTGCCATCCTAGAGAGTTGACTTTCCTGTGGTGGAAGTCGACTTCTAGGGAGGCAAAAGTTGACTTTTTCCAAGGAAATAGTCAAATTTCAATCACTTAGCTACCACTATAATTGGGTTCCACATGTTGGCCAATTAAATGGGGGCATAGGTGAGGCGGTGGCTGATTTTGGGAGGAAATATATTGAAGAAATAGTGTAAACTGCTTCTGTAATGACCGATTTATGGGGTTAGGTCATTGTGTCATCTAAGTTTTATAGTGGCATTGGTGTTGTGATGCATGCAGGATGCTCAAGGGCTAGGTGGTAAGAGGCAGCGTTCGACTAGTTCTTCCGAGGTTGTCGACCATTTTACTGAATGCCCAAACTATTGACCAGTTTCCTCAAACTGCCGACTGGTCCCTTCAAGGTTGTCAACTGTTTCTATCTGGGTGCAACTTCCCAGGCCACCTAGCTAAGGCGATGTGAAGTGGGAAAGGTCTAGGAGCTCTTCTAGAAGGCATTGGCACGTGAGGAGGCTTCCATTAACTCTTTAAAAGGATTAAGGATGCATTAGTTTGAAGGCAATCTTGTTTTCTTAGGTGGTGGAATGAAAGAAGAGAAGAAAAAGAAAAGAAAAGATGAAGGAAAACAAAAGCAAGAAGGAGGCTGTAATCGGGCACTTCTAGCCCTTCTCTTTCACTCTTAGGCTGTCTAAGGCAAGCTCATCTTCCTTCTTACCTTCTCCATTTTTTGATTTCCCTATTTCTCGACTATCTTTGGGTCTTTTGAGTTGTAAGCTCCTTTAAGGGGTAGTTTGAAGTGTTTCTTCCAAAACCTTGAATACGGTTTTGACTCTCCCTATGTTTCTTCATGGAATGATGCCTAACCATGTTGGGATAAGTTCCTAAAGGGTGTTGAGGTGTTGTGTGTGCAATTCAAGTATGTTTGTATATAGGTTTCTAGGGGTTGGTTGAAGTGGATGTCAATTGGTTGGGCTAAGTTGTTAACTGTATGGGTGCCTACAGAAGGGAACTGTCAACCAATTTGAGGAAGCTTTCGACCATTTCCCCCACTGTCACAAGCTGTCGACCGTTAACTGGAGACTATCGACCACCTCTGCTAATATTTCCTCTTTAGCATTGCATTGTGGCATTAGGCATCAGGTTTGTACTTTGGGTGGATCATATGATATGTGTGCTTGGGAACGGACATCGTAAGGTCACTAGGAGCACTAGCATTGCATTAGATGTGTGTGTTTATGTGGGCAAAGCACAACTTGATGTTTGGTTTTATGGGGACCTTGTATCATGTTGATGCTTATTTTACCATTGCATTCTCTATGTGTTACATTGCATGGTTATCGATGTGCGTGATGAATTTATCCAAGGGGTATACCACGAGCTTCGTCTTGAGATGATGATATACGAGCTTCGACTCAAGAGGATGTTATACAAGCTTTGGCTAAGAGGATGGGTGATGGGAGCCCTAGTTCTTGGACATATACCGACCAGTTCATTGTTATGATAGGTTTGTATGCAAAACCCTGGGTGCCAGTTTGTGTGCTTTATGTGGGCCCCATGGTTCGTTATGTGTATTGACATGTTGCTGGCAAGTGTATGTTCTTCATGGCATGGGTTGCATGTGATGTGTGGATGTGGGTGACGTTTATCCGTAGCCTTGTATCCTTTTTATTTCATTATGTTTACTGAGTCTTGTAACTTATTCTTGCTTTCTATTATTCCAAGTAAGGGAAAGACGAAGATTGAGGGCGAGTATATCAGTGTCTGTGTAACATCCCGGTAATTTGAGAATAGTAATAATTATTAATTTTTGTATTGAAAGTAAGTTGTGACCGATTGGAGTGGTAAGGATTTGAATAATTTAGTGGAAATAATAATTATTATACTTAAAGGTGATTATTAAATATTTGTAGGTTTAAAGGAAATATTAATTTAATTTGTGTTACGGAGATTGGTAATTAATTATTGAAAATTTAGGGTTATGAGAGTTATTAATAAGTGGGGTGTGTGTGATAATTTTCGAAAGTAGTGGGGTCTAAATGCAATTTTCGGGAACTACTGCGAGATCACCTTAAGTTTAATATAGTGCGTATTTAGGTTGAGAGAGTCAGCTAGCGCAGACGATTGCGCGTAAGGGACTAGGTGGGAGATGTGGGATCGAGGCTTGGGGCTTGCGTGTGCTAAAGGGGATTTTGCTGGAATTTTCTAGCTAGTAGTGCCCTAAAACGACATCGTTTTGGGGGCTGGAGGCGGTGCAGCTGGGCTGCCACGTGGCAGCTGCTGATGGCCCTTCCTTTTACCGTTTTAATCCTTCGTTTCAGCGTGTAAACGAGGTGATTTCAACAGTAACAAGGCGGATAAAATTACAAAGAAGATGGAGGCGTTCAGAGGCTAGAAATGAGGGGAAAAGTCCAAGAGAAATTGTGGAAAAATTTAGTTTAATCGAGACTTAAATATTCAAGTAAGTGGAGTAAATTGTGTAAGGAAATCTGTAGGATTGGAATTTAATTTAGGGTGTGATTTTACTAATTTTGGTTGATTATACTACTGTTATGCAGCAAGTACTAATTTAACGGTGTGTGGATGTAAAAACATTGGAATCAGCTGATTAAAGGTAAGCTCCTTCCTTCCTTTGTGAATCTCCTTCGATTTGTGGATTTCGTTTCCTTCCTTAGCCTAATTTGGTTTTAAAAATTATTTACGTGTGTTGTGGGTATCTGTTGTATAAGTTAAATTTAATTAAATTAAATAGGAGGCTCCTGGGGTGTAATTCAGTAAGTACTTACGGGGTATTGCATAGCCCCTACTTCCTTAGGAATGATGCCTAACCTAATTGGGGCTAGGTTCCTAGTGAGTCAGTTGTGGTTGTGGGTACCCTCCGGGGTGAGTTGTTGTAACTGGGAGTCTAGATATATGTTTATATGAGTTATAGGGTGTGAGGTACAAAGCTACTGACTGTCGGTCGTTGGGTTATGGCAGTCAATGACTAGATGTATGGGCGCCAGTTATTAACTGTTACGATAGATTATGAACGAGTCGAGCAAGCTGGTACTGTCGGACACCCACCCTTGATGTGTGCTTATCATGATGTAGTTATGGGTTCCTGTAGGTGTGAGTGGTAATAATAGGCGACGTGAGCTATCGTCAAGTGAGGTAACGTGTTGACTATTTGGTGACACTAGGGCAAACCGTCATCGAGCCAAAGGCGGATGTTGACTGGTTATTCCTAATCACGGATTGTCAATCAATACTTGGTCACTGTCGACCAACTCTGCCATTATGTGGCATATTGCATGACATTACAATGCATGAGATTGGGTTTACATTCTTTAGAGGTCCATGCTTTGTATGTATGAGAAAGTGTGCACATTGGCATAACTCGGTTGGCCTATTGAGTGCCGACTTGGGTATGGTAGGTAAGCATGTGCATTTAGAGTATTTTGCATGTGTGGGTCCCTATGTGGCGTAGAATGGCCTGATACTTGGCTTATGAGGGCTTTATCATCACGTTAATGTTGCAGAAGCCACTACATCTATTATTTGTTGCATTACATGGTTACCATTGATATGGACTATGATATGGAGTTGACCCTCAATAGCTATGAGTGGGAGTTGGGCTCCAAATAGCTATGATTCGGGAACTTCAGTATGTGATTGTGGATCCTAGTATGGAGTTGACCCTCGATAGCTATGAGTGTGAGCTGGGCTCCAGATAGCTATGACTTGGGAACTCCGATATGTGATTGTGATGGGAGCCTCGAGCTCATGGGCTTTATGCCAGCTAGTTTATGGTTGTGGTAGATTGTATGCCGAGACTTGGGTGCTAGGATGTGCATTTCTTATGTGGGCCTTAGGGACTGTTATGTGCATTGTTATATTTATGCGGAGCACTGAATTCTCTATTGCACGGTATGGCATGGCATGTTCATATGCAGCATTGCACTTTGTGAGGGTGTATTCTGGGTGAGGGATGTAATCCCAACATTGTCATTGTTATGTTGCGAGATGTACTTTGATTGTGGTTTATTTCTAGTTTGTCTTTGTCTAGCAAGGCATATGTCAGGTATAGCTATTTCTAGTTTTTGTCAGTCTTACCTGCATTTAGTGGGATGTATTCCAGTGTGGAAGATCTGTGCCCAGCCTTACTTCCATTCTTTTATTATGCTTCCTAAGCCTTGTGGCTAATCTTGTTTTTATCATCATTCCAGGTGTGGAAGCTGATGCCGTGGCTAGTCCATTCGGCATGTCAATCGTAGGTGACTCTGTGTCCAGGGCAATCCCGACTCAAAAGATCTGTAAAGTGCAAGTTGTGATTAGGGGCTCAGTTATTGTGGCTTATTTGGTTTGGTTAGTTGTTGTGTTGTTATGTATGATTAAGCCCCTGAGTGGTGTGTTTCATATTCATTTGGCTTCCACTGTTGTATTATTTGGGGCAAAACCCCAGCGCATGTATTTGGGATATTAGCTTAATGTAATTTAATAGTGAGGTAATTTTTGGATCGTCACAGTCTAACTTGGTAGGTAAATATGTGTGTAAAGAAGCATCCTAGCCGATGAGTTCTGGGGGAGTTTTGTTGGTCTTGGGTGTTAAAGGGTGTTTGTTCCACCCCTTGTGATATGTCTATGTATGCTTTTGTGTTGATAAGGGGTTATGCCCTACCTTTGTTACCTTCGCGCCTTTTTTGGGCCAGTTTGTATGTATATGTGCACCATGCTTCCTCTATGATAGTCAGTTGCCTGTGTGGCCATGTTATTATAATCTTTTATTTGTTTCTCTCTTCCTGAGACTCCAACTCGATTTCCCTGGCTTCTGAGGTATTTGAGATGGGGCTCTCACAACTTCACACTATTTCTGTTTTCTTCTTCTTTTACTTCCTCTGTTGTTTTCTATTGCCGCTGGAAATTAAATACTCGCAACAATTACTCATGGGAAATTTAAGACACAAGTAGGGGTGATACGACAACCCCTGTGTCTAGCTCAGGAAGGGGAAACTGAAATGGTATCAGACAATATACTAGGTGTGGACAGACTAAGACCACCATATCGTGAGGTGAATTGGTCTCAGTATAGAAATTGTTTCTGTACCTATCTACATTAAACGACAGGTATGTATGTATTTATATTCATGAGATGAATATGTGTGTTACTTAATTACCTAAGCTATGTGTACAACATGTATGTGTATATTCCGCTACATCTGATGTGCATAAAAATTTTAAAATTCTCTATACAACAGTACACGAGTTTTCCATCAACATGCTCACACATTTTATATTTTTCAAACTTTATTTTAGGAAAATCTTATACTAAGTCAAGTCTAACTAATTTTGAGAGTAGATTCATATTAGCACGACCTAGTTTCTTACGCCAAATCCAATCTTCGTTAGTTGCAAATAAACATTTCACATTATTTACTAAGAGGTCATCTAAGTCAACTATATACATATTTTCATGTTTTTGACCAACAAATATGATATTTGACTCATATTTAATTACAAATTTAGATGATTCAAATATTATAATATATCATTTATCACAGAGTTAACTTATACTAAGGAAGTTATGCTTCAATCCAACAACAAGTAGCATGTTTTCAATAATGGCAGAATGAGCATTACCTATTTTTCCAGCACTAATTATTTTACCTTTGACATTGTTGTTAAACTAACCCTACTTGAAAGATTCAAATATAAAATACCTAACAATAGATTATTCAGATCATAAGATCAACACGAAATGAAAAGACAAAAATGAAAAAATAAAATGGAAAGAACACACTTGAACACGATGATGTATGTGTTCAGATTCAAAAGAATCCTACTCACGACAAGGAGATTGCCCCTAGTCAGTCCACTAGAAAGATTGAATCAAAGATATGCACAATACACCCACAAAACCCTTTCAAGCACTCGAACATCAAAATCAAAAAGCACAAAATCTCAACAGAGTACAATGCTCCAAATAAACCCAAGCACCCTCACACTCTTACCTTACAACCTCTTACAGAAAACCCCAAGTGATTTACACTTACAGTGGATCAAGATTGGAGATTATTTGTTATTCGTCCATTCTTGTTCTTCATTGAGAGAGAGAGAGAGAAAGAGTTTTTTAGATCGCACACACATGAGATATATGTAAAACCTTAATCTAATATGATTATATATACTGGAATAAAATGCAAGGCGGTGTAAACTGTTATGTAAATGTGTAAATACTCGAAACTTAATTAAAAGGCCAAACTGCTATTTCTAGAACCTAGCAATCAACAAGCTAAATATTTTAAAGTCACATATTAACAAGCGTTATCCCCAAAAGTTACAAAGCCTCCATCTTTTGGTTTTAATTTAAGGAAGTTGTTCAGATCTCTAGTCATATGCCTTGAGCATCCATTATCCAAGGACCACTTTGAGCTCTATTGAGACTTTGATTTCTCTTACAAGCATTTCAAACATTTTTTTTTGGTACCCAAACTTTCTTGGGTCCAGCATGATTAGCAAATTTCGAAAGCATATTTTTAGGTACTCATACTTTCTTAACTAATT
Organism: Diospyros kaki; assembly: GCA_036245055.1. NCBI lineage: Eukaryota > Viridiplantae > Streptophyta > Magnoliopsida > Ericales > Ebenaceae > Diospyros > Diospyros kaki. Next base: position 24,154,986 of record BSEG01000012.1, read on the forward strand.
TTCTTTTATATGGGCATGAGTAGGCTTTATAACTTTCCATGACAAGAGTAGCATGTACCAAAGAATGACAATTTTCTTTAGGTTTTTGCCAAAACGTATTTCTAAAAACTTTTGGTTAGGGTAATAAAATTATTTTTCTTTTTTATAATTTTTATTTTTCTTAGTTTTGACAAAATTCATTTTCTCTTTTACTTGATTTTTCAAACTCTCATTACTTTTTCAAGGCTTTCATTCTCCAAAATAAGAGAAACACTTTCTATTTCAAAGTTTTCTATTTTTATTTTTATAGCATCATTTTCTTTTCTTAAAGAAGTCATTTCATTTGTTAATGTAGCATTTTTGGTAGAAACTTTTTCTAGTTTATCAAAAACATCATAAAAAGCATCAAGAATCTATTCATAAGTCAAATTTAATGAATGAGAGTTTGATTTTACTTCATCCTTAAGAGTTATGAGAACTACACTTGCAGTCTCATCTTGAGGTTCATCATCTTGCTCACTTTCTTCAGTATCAAGTCATGAAGCCACCATTGCCTTCTTCTTTGATTTATTGAGCAATGGGCATTTGGGATTGATGTGGCCAGGCTTCTTGCACTCATAGCAGATGATCGACTCCTTCTTCTGAGACTCCTCCATCTTCTTTTGAGGCTTCTCTTTGAGGAGCTTACTCTTCATCAACATGTTGTATCTTCTTGTGATGAGGGCAAGCTTATCATCCTCATCAATATCATCCCTTTGCTTTTACTCTTCGATGGACTTCAACACGATAGTTCTTTTCTTCTTATTGTTGTTGTCCTCTTCTTTCTCTTCTTTAAGTTCCATCTCATATGTAATGAGAGATCTCGTCAACTCATCAAAGGCAATAGTCTTGAGATTCTTTAACTCTTGGATGGCAATGAGTTTTGGCTTCCATTCCTTTGGCAAACACTTTAAAATCTTTTTAACAATTTCATGGTTAGGATAAGTTTTTACAAGATATTTCAAATTATTAATAATATCAGTAAATCTAGTAAACATTTTAGAAATGACTCATCAGATTTCATCTTGAAAAGTTCATAACTATGAACAAGCATTTCAATCCTAGTTTCCTTAACTTGATCAGTCCCCTCATGTGTTGTAGCATATCCCATATTTCTTTAACAATATCATAACATGAGATTCTATTAAATTTAGTAGGTGAAAGTGCACAATATAAAAGGTTCATTGCTTTAGCATTGCTTTGTGCCTTCCTAGTATCTTTTTCACCAAAATCTTCCTCAGGTTTTGAGATTACTTCAACATCTTCTATAGTGGTAGGCATTTCTACACCCTTAGGCATGGTTTTCCATGTATCATAATCATTTGTTTAAACATAATTTTTTATCCTGACTTTCCAATAGGTGTAATTTATGCCATTGAATAGTGGAGGCCTATTTGTGGACTGACCTTCAGCTGTACCCTTACCAATAATGGTTGTCATTGTGTAATATGAAGATAAAGATCACAAGTAAGAGTAATAGACAACTAGAACAAATTATATATCTGCTCTGATACCAATTGTTACCCAAACAAATACTCAAGAGGGGGATGAATTGAGATTTTTAAAAATTAATAATTTTAACTCTTGTTGAAAACTCTCTGTCATAAGATTTAAATGAAGAGGTCTCCTTATCTCACTCGTCATAACCAAAATCCCTTTCAACAACCACTTCTCTAAAGGGGGATTATGAATCTTAATCCATGGGGGGATTAATGAATAAGTCTCTTTAGCTAGATTCATAGCTAGATTCATACCCCTTTCCTAACATTTTAAAATAAATGGGCGGTCCACAAAATTTTATGGACCTACATCAAAAAACTTTCAGCATGTTTTCTTGGAAATCAAAACAAAAAAAAAAAAAACTGCAGTTATTTGAAAGAACTTCTATAAGGCCATGGCGTTACCACATACACTTGGCAATACTTTAGACCACCAAGAATGGTAGCCGTTTTTCAATAAAATAACCTACTAAGGCATTTATCCAATAATCAGGACATTTTTCAATAACATCACTAGGCAATTTAACGAGAGGAATTTCAACTTGTGTACCTATGGGCAGAAAATATTCCAAGCAAGTTGGAACACGTTGAGCATGACCTTCCGTGATATTGACCCAAGACTTAATGGGTTGTACATTGGACCTTAGTTGATTTCTCATGTTTTCTGGTTGTTAGTCCTTGACATTGGGACCATTTCCCTGCTGGTTCTTATTATTTCTATCCTTAAAAGCCCACTGCTCTCTTATTTATTCCTTTGTATGGAGCTCATTTGACTTGGCCCAACCATGGGTTGTTTGCCTGGAGGCCCACTACTGCCATTGTCCTTTGAGCTCGGCCCATGCATCATCCTTAAACTACCTAAACCCATTAAGGAAGATATTGGCCCACGATTTAATCCCATGCACAGCCTAGATGTTCGATCTGACCCAGAATCTTCCCCACTCAAAGACCCATCAGATCTAGAAATTTTCGGACACTACAAATTAATCAGACAGCCTTCTTTTTCCTTTTTGTAACGGTTACCTGGGGAATTCTACCGAGATTTGCGAATCTAGTCTCCAACCCTCCACCTTTCTGATTCCTTGTATTCGATCACCGGCGGCCCCCTTGCACGCCCTTCCGACATCACCTGGAAACGAGGATTATTGTTAGACTTTTGATGAACCGCCTGAGAAGGGATTTACGATGAGTTTTCCAATCCAACCATCAAATTTTGATGCTCGCCTTTCCTCATTGAGTCATCCCAATCAGCCAGGCATTGGTCGAAGCTTCTGTAATCGCCGTCAACTTCATCCATACACTAATGGACCCCTCTGAAATCGCTTGAGTCTTGGACCATACCTCCACGATTCATATCGCGTTCGTCCAGCAAGTCATCTTCTTCAAGCAATGGATTAAAAAATCCATTATTTTGCATCTCCCGCCCATTTTTAATCACTTCTTTGCCCCTAATCGAATAGATCTCCAGAACTCTTCTTCATCATCTCGTGCATAGGATCACTTTCGCTAGAAACTCCATTCGTATTCTACTTCTGAACAATACCTTGCTCATTTTCGGACATCATTATGGCCTTCTCAAAGCCATTAACATCCTTGATAGAACCTACATCAGATCTGCCAGGGTTAATATTGCCACTATTTGCCTTTGAATGACCTTCAACACCACTACCCAACACACGCGCAATGGCCGAATTTTTAGATCTCGACCGACGAACCTGTTTGGAGATGTCTCCATTATTTCTACGAAGACCAACGAGAACACGCCATATGTTCAGTTTGCTTGGGTATTGCCATTAGAGTTCACAAATTCTCTTTAGTTAGAGATAGAAACTTTTTTAAAGCTTTTTGGACTTTTTATTGAACTTAAAAACATGTTAATCAATCTTGAGCTTGACATTGACAATATCAGAGGTAAGGGGTATGACAACGAGTCTAATATGAAAGGAAAGTATAAAGGTGTACAAACAAGACTACTTAAAATAAATTCGAGGGCTTTCTATACTCCATGTGATTGTCATAGTCTTAATTTGACATTATGTGATAGAGAAAATTGTTGTCCTAAAATTATGTCATTTTTTAGAGTGATACAACGCATCTATATATTGTTTTCTTCTTCTACCAAATGATAGAAAATTTTCAAAGATCATGTAAAAGGTCTTACACTTAAGCCATTATGGCAAACGCGTTAGGAAAATAATGTTGAAAGTGTTAAGCCTATATAAAAGCAAATTGTACAAATAAGATATGTTTTATTTGACTTGGTAGATACTAGTGAAGATCCTAAAACAAGAAGCAAAGCTGAGTCCTTAGCAACATAAGAACTTCAGAATTTTGAGTTCTTGCTTGGCATGGTAATTTGGTACAAGTTGTTGCATGCAATCAACGTTGCAAGTAAATTTCTTCAAATTGAAAATATGGATATTAATTTTGCTATCAGTCTTTTAGAAAGACTTTTTTTGTTTATTGATGACTATAGAGAATTTGGGTTTGATAAGGCCATGGTTAAAGTAAAACAAATGGCAAATGAAATAGGAGTTAAAGCTGTATTTCAAGAAAAACACATGATTCGAAGAAAGAAACAATTTGGTGAGGATGACATTGATGAGGTAACACAATCAATATAAGATAATTTTAGAGAAAATTATTTTCTCTTCATAATTGATTATGATATAGCTGAAAAAATCGAGCCAATTCCTGATTAAAGATGGGCCCAGCGTGGTAGCAAGAAAATGAGCCAGCTTCCCCATTTTCATAACCCACTCGATCATGACTGAGTGGGCCCCCTCTCGCCGTCTTACAAGAAGGCTAAGGCAGAAAGCATTCGGGCCCGCCTAGCCGCGAAATCTCTGAAATGGGCCACGAAATCTCTGGAATAGGCCGCAGAATTATCGCCGCATGGCTCCCTTTAACCTCCACTATAAATAGGAGGCTATGCCTTCCTCACGAGATACATACTTTTGAGTCTTTGAAGTACAATTTCACACTTTTGCTCTCAAGAACCGACTTAGGCATCAAAGGTTTTACGCAGGGACCCCCACCTGCATCTTAACAATGCTCTCATTTTGCAGGCCACTCGGTTATCCTTGGCCATTCGGTTATCAAGGACCACTCAGTTATCATTGACCACTCGGTTATCTTGGGCCACCAAATCACCAGACCCACTAGATCTTCAGACCCACCAAATCATCTAACCTAATCATTCATCAGACCCACTTAACCACTAGGACTCAGCTCACAGTGTCGAGGCTCTTACATCCACCCACCCACAATTAAAAATAGATTCTTGTATTTTGGCAACAACAATTGACGCCGTCTATGGGAAACGCAAAATAAAAAGTCAACTTAAGAATGACAAACACCCGTGGACACTGACAAAATCTCTCTCAAGGCGTCAAAACACACCTGCCACCACGGAACTCTCAGCAATAAGGAGCGCCCCCATTATTCCAAATTCTCACCTGCAGGGAGCATCTTCGCTTCCTCACAATTCTCAGCCCCAAGGAGGAGGTCTCTCTGTTTCCCTGAACTGACAAGCGAGAAACCAGCCAACCCCACTTCCACTTAACATCAATTCGGGGCCACCTCCCACCAATCAAGCTGGGACTTCACGACAGCCACCGCGTATGGTCCCATGGGAAGAGTACGAAGCATTGAGACAATAACATGTTGAGGTCATGCAAGGACTTCGAGACATGGCTAGTATACTCCAAGGTATGATGCCTGGAGAGACGTTGCCTGATACCTTGAAAAAGTTTATGCCACCGCATGAGCCTCAGCCCGAGATGGGAGTTGATTCCTATCAAGAGGCCAGTCCCAATTCTCATTCCCAATCCACTCCTCATCGAGAGAATAGGCCCAAATCACCACCACCAAGAAAGAATCCTCGCAGCACACCCCAAAGAAATAAGAATCCACAAATGGAAAACAAGAGCAGAAGTCCCCAAAGACAGAGATACCATGAAACTGTGGCCAGTACGCCAACAAAACATGATAACCAAATAGCAGCAAGCATACATGATGACATGAAAAGAGTAGTTGAAGAAGTACTTGAGTGGAAAAAGCTAATCCCCGCAGCAGAAGAGCATCAACGCAGAAAATGCCCCTTTACTACAAATATATTGGAAAGGCCTTTACCCCGAAAGTTAAAATGCCTCAAATCACCCCATATTCAGGAAAAGACAATCCATATGATCACATTCAAAACTATGAGTCACTGATGATATTACACGAATGGGACGACGACATTCTTCTTCCACCCAGACCATGTCTCCAGCAAATCGAGAAGATGAACTTCATCCCCTCCGAGAGTTGGGAGCAAGAGAAGGAACTTCAATGGCTTCTTCCCATGAGAGAGGAACTAATGTTGGGTTTTCCATAGGAGAAGGCACTTCTACACTCGATTAGTCACCTCTCGGGCGGCGATGCCTTTCAACCCCGGTAGGAGAAACTCCTGCAGGTCTGCATAATCGAGGAGGTCGAGAGCTAGTAGATCCCTCGGTGCGACGAGCAGAAGCCCCAGCTGTTGCCACAATGCGTGCCTCCTCCTCACGATCGCGCCTGCGTAATTCCACCTTTCTGCCTAATCTCACCATCCCTACAAGAATTAGTGCAAAGCGTTAGGTATATGAAGTTGTTAGAACGAAAGGTGTTATGGCACACACCAAGAAGGAGGTGAATTGGATATTTTTAAAAATACTTTATAGAACTTTGAAATCCTTTTGATTGAAAATAAAAACTCAATGCAAGTGAGGATATGAAATGCTAGTAGTGATAAACAAATCCAAAAACATAAGCAAGAGAGATTACAAAGATTTATAGTGGTTCGGCTTAACCCAAGCCTAATCTACTATCTTAGCTCCTCACTAAGAATTTTTCAAACCATCCACTATCAACCCCCTACTCAACCCAAGTAGGTCCTCCAGTCCGAGACTAGGAATTACAACCTCCCACTCAAATGGGCCCTCTAGCTACACAAGCTAGGAAAATAACAACGATACAAATGAAAGAGAGAAGATAAGAGTTAACACTCTTAGTTACAAGTTCTCTCACAATGAAAACAAGGCTTAATAATAAATTTACAATAATAGAATAACGAAGCCTTGGAGAAAAATATACAACAGTGAAAGCGCAAATATTATAAGCTCGAGTAAAAATGATTTGAACTCTTTAGATCAACTTGTTCTCATCCATTAGCTAGCTCTTGATCACCATTGATGTGTATATATAAGCATCCATAAAGATTGAAGAGGAAACTAGCCGTTTGAGACCGTTGGAATTTGAAAAACTAGCCGTTATAGCTTTCTGCAAAAAGAAATAGTCAACAGAAGAAATGCATAGTCGACTATTTTTATAAGAAAAACAAGAAATAGTCAACAGACAAGAAGGCATAGTCGACTATTGCTCAACCAAAATTTCTCATAGTCAACAAATCCTTTTACATAGTCGACAGATCAAAAATTACAAAGAAAATTTTGAAACTTATGAATAAAAAGAGTCGACAGATGAAAAGCTATAGTCGACTATCCTTACATGATAGTCGATAGATCCAAAAATAGTCGACAGATCAAACAGCATAGTCGACTATCCTAAGGCATAGTCGACAACACAGAACCATATAATCGACTATCCATTATGAAAAATTTAAAACTCAACTGATAACATGAAGAAGCACACTTGATTAATACAAAACATCACAAGATATTTACATTTCTTTAGTTAAAGTAAATGTCCTCATTTTGTTTAATTTATATTTTACCTTTTATTTACTTTAATACATAAATATAAATAACGAAGTACCCCCCCATTTGGATTCAATAAAAATATCTAAAAAATCAAAATCCATAAGAATAAAAAAGTAGAATTTGGGTTTTAGTAGGAACTTAAGATTTTGCGATTTTACCACCTCCAAGATATACACTTTCTATTTCTTGAAAAATTCGTTAAAAATCATTTTATCACTAATGAATGTTAGCTATTGAATTACCGGGAGTTAGTTTTTTAAAAAGAAAACATTTTCATGTATGTCTCCCTATAAGGTGCTAGTCTTCCAGACTTAAAAAAATATTGAAACGTTATCAAAACGAGTTTCAAGACATGATGCATAAACTAAAGGATTTTTCATACGTTTAAGTTTCAAGCCAAAACTTTTTATGAACGCTTCAAAAGTTTATTTAAAAATCATTTTAGGAAATTCTTTTAAGACTAAATACTTGACTTTGCAAATCTCCAACTAATATAGCAAATCATAAATCTTTTTGGTTTTCATTTTAACAAAGCACTTGAAATTGATTTTTGTTGAAAACCACCACCTTGATTCATGACTTAGGGATTTAATAAAATATTGTTTTTCATCATCAAAACTAAGTATACAAAAGTAAAACAACAGAAGTAATGCAGTAGCAAAACAATGAAGACAATGAAAAAAGGACATCTAACCCCAAGAGTGATTTCCTCTTAAGGATCAAAAAGAGAATGCGAAGATGGCCCAAGCATTTCCATCTCCTCCTCCTCGACCCCTTCCATTCCTCGGTTGGATAGCATAGAAGATAGAGAAGGAGCAGTTGGCGTCACAACCCCCCAACCCGCGACTCTAAAATTCTCTAAACTCAAGAGACTCAACAGGTCAACAGGACCCCGCGTTGTTAGCATCCCAACAAGATGATGATATACACCCTAAACATCTTTGGAATGAGGGAACCCTTGGTTAGCATCGTGATGGTTCCAATGCCTAGGAGCATCCCAATCGAGTGGAGGCTCTATCACTAACCATCATTCCTCGAACCGATTGATCTTGTTAGGAAGAGCGTTAAATAGTTTGAAACCAGATATCTTTTGGAGCATGTAGAGGTGCCAGTCTTCGTTAACCCTCCACAGCCGATAAAAATAGCTGAAAAGCATCAAGGAATGGACCACATACCGTTGATGATAAAGTACAGAGAAACCCACTAGTTGGGCCCAGTTGTTAGGATGGAGCTGAGCTAGAACAATCCCATAATGATGCAACCACTCCTTGGCAAAAGGCAGAAGAGGAAAGTGAAGTCCCATCTCAAAAGAAGCATAATGAATTCCTAGGGAGTCTTCATCCACTTGTGAGGGGTCTGACTCATCAAGGCGAGGGTATCATACCATGTATCCCGAGGGGGTGGCATCATAAACCCTCTCAAAATCTCTGAAATGAAATCGAGAGCTTGAATCCTCCGGAATGTACGTGGGGCCAGGGGGTGATACGGTCTTCTCCTCGACATATTGAAGAGACTTAAGAACGTTACCTTGTTTAAATGTTGAAGAAGTGAAAAAATACAGATGGTCACAGCAAATAGTACCTACAGACAAAGCAAAAACCTTAGTATAAAACAAAGAAAAACAGAGCCATGAAATGAAGCAAGCAATAAGTGGCCGAGAGCAGGTGAAGACACCCACACGGTCATGATCGAGTAGCCACTCAGTCATGACCGAGTGGCCCCCCAACTGCATCAACACAACCACTTGGTCATGACCAAGTGGCTCCCCAACCGCATCAACATGGCCACTCGATCATGACCAAGTGGCCAAATGTCTCACACAACGGGCTTGGAAATGCGACGAGGCCTGAAACGCACCGAGACTTGAAAGAATTTGAGCTCTGAAGACACCTACGACCAAGTTGTATGTGGATCAAATGAAGGCCTTAAGCCCTATTTATAGAGGCTCAAAAGATAGAAAAGCATCGAAACTTACGGATGAATACAGAAAATAAAGAACAAATACACACAGACGGTCTTTCGAAGACAAGCAAAATATGGCAAGAAATGCCAAGATTTTCCCAGGACTGTATGCTCTTTCACCCGACTTCCTCAGCTAAAAAAGCAGGGAGAAATTGATATACCCAAAAAATTAAGCCAATACCTAATTAAAGATAGGCCCGGCATGGTAGCAAAAAAGGGAGAAAAATTAGGAGGGAAAAAATGTCAAAGGAAGCAGAAGAAAGCCTACTTGGCATAACCGAGTGGGGCCCCACTCGGTCATGACCAAGTGGGCCTAGCCCGATTGCACCATTTTTGTAGCTCACTTAGTCATGACCGAGTGGGCCCCCTCTCGGTGTCTCGCCAGCTTCCCTATTTTCATGACCTACTCGGTCATAACCGAGTGGGCCCCTTCTCGCCGTCTCGCAAAAAGGCCAAGGCAGAAAGCATTCACATCTGCCTAGCTGCGAAATCTCCAGAATGGGCCTCGAAATCTCCGGAATGAACCTCGGAATTATCCCTGCGTGGCTCCCCTCACCCTCCACTATAAATAGGAGGCCATGCCTTCCTCACGAGATACACATTTTTGAGTCTTTGAAGTACACTTTTGCTCTCAAGAACTAACTTAGGCATCAGAGGGTTTGCGTGGGGACCCCCACTCACATCTTAATGGTGCTTTCATTTTGTCGGCCACTCGGTTATTGTCGATGTTAAATTTCAGCCAACTGTGATTCGTTTTGGGCCGCAATGAGTAAGTCCGAAAATGGTCAGAAGAAGAAAAACAAAGATCCCAGATATCAATGAAAAACACCATCAATTTTCGCGTGGTTCGACTAGAACGATACTTACTCCACGCCCGCACTCTGATTATTCTTTCAGAATTGCGGTGTCTGATTATTCTTCCTGTTTCTTTGTGTGTACCTCTCATGATATCTCTGACTCCTATTTATAATGAAGGGCATTTATAATTTGGATAACATATAGAAATATAAAGATGATATAACAAGGGATAAACAGTCTTTATCATCTGTACAAAACCGTGAGTGGGATCCTCATCTCGAGGAGCATGGGCTATTGCAGATAAAGTAAATAAACCCTACCTCTGACTTCTCAACAAGTTTGCCATCTGTGCGAGTTGAAGGTATTAGGCCAACGACCTGATGGTCCAGCGAACTGAGGGTTTTACCGGGAGCTTGTTAGTCGATCGAGGAGAGCTCGCAAAAGGGTTTACCGAAAGCTTGTGAGAAGCTCGCTTTATGAGCTGTGGATTTTGGGGGTATATGGACTTTCTTCGACGAGGTCGCATGGGCCTTCTAGGCTCCGGGTAATTAGGCCGGCCTATTGGACCGAGTCTGGCCTGTAAGGAGTGATGCGGGAAATGCCTATAACAGTTATCAAAGGCCACTCGGTTATCGTTGGCCACTCAGTTATCTTGGGCCACCAGATCACCAGACCCACCAGATCTTCAGACCACCACATCATCAGACCCACTTGGCCACCAAGACTCAGCTCACAGTGACGAGGCTCTTACATCCACCCACAATTAAAAATAAATTATTATATTTTGGCAATAACAGATTAAGCTCGTTCTTCACTTCAAACTTGATTTGAACAATTCCAAAAATATGAGGAAACATTTAGATTTTTGTTTAATTTGAAGATGTTGAAATGTGCTGATGATGATACTTTGTTGTGATCTTGTAAGAATCTTGAAAAATCCTTTCATTTCGATATTGATGGAGATGATTTGTTTTCAGAGTTGATAGTCTTGAAATACTCTTTACCTAGAGAAAAAAAAAACAATTGTTGTGGTGAACTATTTGAAGAGAATTGATGGGTATTTCCCAAATACTTGTGTTGCTTACAGAATTTTGTTGATAATACCAATTACAGTTACATTTGCAGAAAGAAGTTTCTCAAAGTTGAAGTTGATCAAGAGTTATCTCTGCTCAACTATGTTACAAGACAGATTGAATGGATTGACTATGTTGTTTATTGAGAAAAAAATATTTGAACAAATTGATTATGTAAATTTGATTGATATTTTTGCCTTCAAAACTACAAGGAGAGTAGTTTTTAATTGATCATTTAAAAAAATTTCAATTTTATTCTTGATATGGTATGAGTATTTATTTTTATGCTTTATTATGAAAAAATAAAGTTTGAATATACACTACGATTTAGAGGGCCCATTTTTACATTTTGACTTAGGGTCTCAAAATCTTAGGTACGACACTACTGGTCTCTTATTACTCCTGTTAAGATCCTTACTTTTGTTCGAAATATCTCTTTTTCTTTTCAACTTAATTTGAGTTTAAATTGAACCCTAACATTATTATTAAGTATTGATTGAGGCTAGTGATTTATAACCAAATAGGAGGAGAAGCAAGCCAGCCTTGATTGGTTCAAATAATATGTAAAGAGTGTTTATTGTCCTTTTCTTCATGTTGATCTCTTCATTTCATGATGATATTAAATTATTGAGTAAATTGCATTGTCTCTATTAGGAAAATAAATATATAAGAAGCGTCCTTCACATTTTTAAAATTACACTAACTAAAATTACATCTAACGATTGCTAACAAATATGTACAATTATTATTTTGTCTTTTGAATAAAAAATAGTAGATTTTTTGAGTTAAGTTAAAAGGCCAAATTTTCCTCTCTAGATGTAGCATGGCATTATTCAATCTCAATACCACTACATTTTATGAAAATTACAACCACCTCTTACTTTTTGAAAATTTACAAAAGGAAAAAATAAATTGGGTGTTACAAACACCTGAAAAAGGGTTTCTTTCTAATTTGAGAGACTTGTTTTCAATTTTAGGGACTTTTTCGTATGAATTAGAGACTTAGTTTGAATATGATATTCAAGAAATATATCAAACTTCATAGAAAGGAGGGAGGGAGAGAGGTCATGTTCTTATCTTTAGCTTTTCACAAATTATTGCCTATTTTACTCTCCTTTTTGGTCATTTACAAAATTATGTTTTTAGCCGCAGTGGACTAACCTTTATTTCTAGTATATGGAATTTGAGATGTTCTTGAATCTCATTAAAATCCTTTTGACTTGATAATTATGGGTTTATTAGGTGTCACCAACTTCGCAACTAACTACCTCTTTATAAAATAAAATAAAAAGTGAAAGACATTCTATATATATATATATATGTATATGTTTGTTAGACCTCAAGAGCTACTCCATTTATTATAACAATTGTTTGATACAAATTTTTTAAAGATTTATTGGACCTTTAAATTAATTTAAGAGTATTTTGGGTTGTTTATCACTTTTTTTATATTAGCATTTTCTAGTATTTTCATTTATATCCAGATATACTAGTAGGAGGAATTTGATCCAATTTTTAAAAATAAGAGTAGTCAATTTTTCAAAAGAGTTGACGGAATATATAATTTGATAGTTTTTTTTAAAGAAAATTGTTGATAGTTTTTTTTAAAGAAAGTTGAAGCAAACAGAGGAGTAAAGTGATAATTCCTAAACTAAAAGTAATATTAAAATAAGACGATTGCTGTTGTGGGGGTAACTTAGCAAAACCCAAACCAAAATTCAAGAAAGTATCAAAAGAGGTTAAAGATTCGAAACATCTCGAAGAGTCTTCAGGCAACCAACCATTTGAAATGCCCTTAAGTTGTTAATCCCAAGGACTCATCCTAAAGAGTCTTCAGGGCCAGTCCTTGAATCTTGAAGACTTGAAGAGTCTTTGAGGTCTTTGAAGGAGTCTCATCTGAAAGATACTCTTCGGAGCATCCCTTCCTTGAAGGTAGCTTCAGGCTCTTCAGTCTTAGTCGTAAACTTTTCGCTTGAAGAGTCGATCCACTCGAGCATGCCACGTGTCCCAACCATCGAAGCCTATAAATACCCTCTCGAGTTCTCACTCTCAAGATCTAAATATAGCACTCAAAGACCCAGACCTAACACTTTAAATCCAAACTCATCCGAAAATTGTAACGACCCGTTAGTGGATTCAGATGTTAACTGTGGGAATAAAATATTTGTTTTGTTTGAATCACTATTTTTGAAGGATTATATGTGATGTTTTCAGTTGGTTTAGCATAAAAGGTAAAATGGTGGAAAAGTCAAGGATTTGACTTTGACGAAAATTTGAAGAATACGATGAGAAGATTAGGAACTTGTCTTGAAATGACCAATTCTCAACTTGCACGCACTTTCGTTAGCTCAAAACCTTCTTGACTACCCACCCTGCACCTAGATTTTATTTTTGAGCCTTTAGCATACTCCTCGATCCCCAAATTAATTTTTAAAATTTTCTCCAATTTTTTCTAAAATTTCTGACTATTTTTTCCCATTTTCTCTCTTTCTTTTTTTTTTTTAGATTTTTCTTTATTTTTTATTTTTTTTATTTTTTCTTCCTTCCTCTTCTTCTTCACGCACACAACCTGCCTGCTCGCAGAGTCGCTGCCGATCAGCGCTGCCTAGGCCTCCACCGACCACTGCTGCACCTAGTCTCGCCAACGCGGGCCACCTCCAATCGCCGCCATCGGCCGCCTCTAACTGCAAGCCACCGCAGCTAGTCCCCTACGCCTCCAGCACCGACCACCACTGCTGCTTCATCCATCACCGCCCATCGACTCTCCCGGTCGCTTCGTTGTGGTTGCCTTCCACCACCGCTAAGACCCTGTCCATGACCGACCACTGTTGCTGCACGACCGCCTCTGCTGCTGGCCACTATTTCGCTACACAGCCATGGCCAATTGGTGTCTTCGGCTGCTACCGACCACCCTCAATAGGCCACTGCCTCCTCTTCAAGCCGGCCAACTGGTGTATATAGATATATATATATATGTACCTGTGTGTGTATATGCATATGTATGTGTATATATGTATGTGTGTATTTGTGGATAAGAAGATTATTAATCTCAACCATTGAAATGTATATGTCCCTCTCGTAAGACATTTTAAAAATTTCTCGTGCCTTATTATATAGATGTCAATCAATCAATATCATTTTTTTTTCTTTTTATAACTTAACCTTTGTAAACATAAATAATTATAGTAATTTTTTTTATCATAAATATTTTTTTAAGTGCTGGCTTAAAGAGCGTAACTTGTGTAATATTTATGTGTGACTAATTATGGGAAAAGTATATATATATATATATATAAGCATAAGGATTATTAAGCTCTATTCAACACTGCAAAACATTGTTAAAGGAAAGCAAAAGTTTAATGGGGGCGTTCCGAGAATCGAACTCGGGACCTCTCGCACCCAAAGCGAGAATCATACCACTAGACCAAACGCCCTCCCATGCCAGTCGATCTCAAAAATAATCATAAATTTTTTAGAACTTCTAGGGTTTTTCCAGAAGCGTGTAAATTGTTGCTGCTTTGCTTTAGGAGAGCGGCTGAAATCACTTGCGCTCGGATCTTCGGTCTCCCGCTCTGCTCTTCTTCTCCGGTAGGTTTCTTCTGCTCGGTCAACTTCCCCTTTTGCATATATAGATATATGTATGCACACACATTCTTTTTTCTGCGAATGTATGCACCTAAGCGTATTGGTTTGTGAGACTTCATCGTACGCTGCACGGATTATTTTCGACTTATACAGATTTGTGCACAATGCACTTTTATCTGCTTTAATCTCGAGTCGCTTTTATGGATAAGGGGCTTCTTTTGAATCTGTGGTTTCTCCATCCAAGGAAAACCCTTTTTCTTTTTCTTTTTTTTTATGAATAATGGACTTCTTTTGAATCTGTGGTTTCTCCATCCTAGAAAAACTCTATTTTTTTTTTCTTTTATCAACAAGGGACTTCTATTTTTTCTTCCAACTTTTCTTATCATTTCTTCAGAAAACAGCATGAAAGGACATTTCACTTGTTGCATAGAATTTATTATGTCTTTTCCACTTGCTTGTTATGGATTCTCTGATTTCTTGGAATGCCGGGCGGAACATGTGTTCAATATCTGGACAGTTTCTGCAATTAAGGCTATATGAAGTTATTTGCCACCTATTGTAGCTTCTTGATTTGGGCTGTAATCAGTTAAACAAACTTATATGGGATTTGTTAATTGCATGTATATCTGACATTTCAAATGTTATTTAAAAATGATTTGAAAGGGGTAATGGATGTGCCGATGAGAAGGATTCTCTTCTTCTCCATTCGCTATGATGCGCATAAAGTTTCATCTTTTCACGTTTTGGCAGAGGGATTGAAAAATGTAATGGCTAAGACCATTAACGAGCACGCAACACTTATCTGGAATGGCACCAAATATGGTTGCTGAGTTACCTAGCAAGAACGCAAACAACACTCACACACGTAGGTGTACATGTGTGCAACAAGGAATGGTGCAAGCTAAGCATGAAATCAGCATGCTTAAGCAACATCATTTTTATTATTTTATCAATGTATCCAGACTACAAGTAGCCATAGAGTAAGCAATTTCTTACTTGTATGAGAATGCAACAACAGCAACAGCAGTTTGAAAGTAACCTTGATGGGTTTTGATGCAGTGTATGGGGCGTCACTACTTGGTTTGTATATTGGTCTGTTTTTATAGCTATCACCTGGATGTAGAAGCGATGGTATTCCTCCTGTTAACCATAACAGTTAGACTTCGCTTTAGATGGGTTGTATTCTTGTATGGTAGAAATTATATGTTTGCTTTTATCTGATTAGCAATTCAATTATCTCCTGAACTGTTTCATTTAGTAATTACATGTTCAGTTGTAAAGCAGGTCACTGATGGCATCAAGATTGCAACGATTGCAATCTAAGGCTTCGGAAGTTTCACAATATGTGGTAAAGCATGGAGTTCCATACTACAAGAAGTTGTTGGAACAGAACAAGCAATACATTCAAGAACCACCCGCAGTGGAGAAATGCAACCTGTTGGCCAAGCAATTGTTTTACACTCGACTTGCTAGGTTATCCCTACTGTACCTTTGTTGAGTTTGCAATTGGGTTTTATGTTCTGCTGAAAGGATAGTATTGGCTTGACCATACACTTTAGTGTACAGCTGTTCTCTTTTCAAAATATACATACAAAAATGAACTTATAGTTTCCATTTGGATCTCATAATACACTTTCATACATAAAACATTTTTTGTAATTATACAAGAAGTGTTGATATACTCCTGATGGTTTCACTTGATTGTTGAAGGAGTATAAGCCTATATTTTCAACTAATCAGATGTTTATTTGTTTCTTGTGTTAGTTATAACTGATATATTTGATAGTTGGCATATAATATAACTTTTCACAGTGGACTTGGGAGTTAGAAGACTCAAATGGATGCAAGCTTATCACTTATCTGCCAATGTTGACTTTGGAATATATTACTCAAAGTCTGCATGTATTTAGAAGGATGCAAAATGGCCTCTCTCCGCTGGCCTGAAGGCACTCCTTTACCCAAAATGATTCATAAACTCAGATTTCTAGTATCATTTACCCCAGCCACTGCTCTCTTAGTTAGAGGAGAATAGGTTTAATGTTGGGCTTTTTTAAACATTTTGAATGATCTGCAACTGCAATGTCAAAGACAGGGAAACGCTTAGAGTTGACATATTTCTTTTGGACCTGCTAAATATTGGCTTGCTGAAAGAGGAGAGTATCTGTGTTCTTCTCACCCCAGAATATTATTCAATGGGAAAAATATTTATATAGTTTAGATACTGTCATCTAGTTAGGAGCTAGTATATATAGTTTAGATACTGTCAACTAGTTAGGACCTAGAATGTCATTTGGAAATCTGTATTTGGATTGTACAATAGTCTAGTATGTTTTATGAAATGTTCCTTTTGTTTTGAGGATGCATTTGTTGATGACGCATCTCATACAAGAATTGCTTTCAGCAAAATAACTGCAAGTGTTTTAGTTGGAGTAACTCGGTAACCTTTTTTTTGGTCATTTCGTCAAAGTTATCATTTTAATACGACTCCGTGTAACTTCACTATGCATACATGAATTTTGCCCGCATGGTCATCTCACTGGATTACTCTTAACAGTATTCCAGGTCGGTACGAGTCATTCTGGAAGGAACTGGATTACGTCAAGCATCTATTGAAGAATAGGCAAGAGCTAAAGGTTGAGGATGCGGGGATTGCTGCTTTATTTGGACTGGAATGCTTTGCATGGTTTTGTGGTGGGGAGATTGTTGGAAGGGGGTTTACATTCACCGGTTACTATCCATGAGAACAACTGCTCACGTGCAACTGTATGTGGGGTGATTGATGTCTCTACAGGCTTTCTTCCTGTTAACTTGAGGAAATCGGTTAGTTCAGTATTAGCATATTGTTCATTTAAGAAATTGTTTTTCTTCTGATAAAATTTTTGAAGCTGAGGAATAATAATCGGTGGGTAAGGACGGCTGCCCCCAATAATCCCTGTATTTGGTATTGGGTACTCTTCTCTTGAGATGCATCTGTTTGAAATGCTTTTTATCTCCAGAAGAAACTAAACTAATATTTCAAATATTACAAGGCAGTCAATCCAGCACCCAGCACTCTGTTGCTTGTAGTCCCGACGACCAGTCCCGACGACCACAGTAATAAATACAAGATTAGATTATAAATAAAAATGACTAGCGACAGCTAAAATTTGTGGAGCCAAGATTGTACTAACAGTAACCACTCAGTTATGCTTTCAAGGGAAATCATCTTCCTGAAATTTGCGTCAAGAGTTGTTAGTTAACAGAGGAATGCAATGCAATGCAATGCAAGCGCATCCAGAATTTGAGCCACAGCAGATGCAGCAGCTCTGCTTCAACAATCAAAATTATTAGCTCAACAAGTCAGCCTGGTAGGGATGGACGCTCGCAATGAAAGCAGCGGCAGCTGCAGCTGCAGCTGCAGAGAAAAGAAAAATCATTCTTTTGTTCTTCTATTTCTCGGACACCCCAGTCAGGAGCCGGAAGGAAAGATGAGTACAGTACAGAAAAGAATCTCCACTTATACTAATTAATTAATGGTCAGCTACCATTACCAACCTCACTTACGAATCATACATAATATGCCCTCTACAAACATAGGGTTGCCAATGCCAAATTGTGATGCTGATGCTGCTGCAAATGAACAGGTCCTTTGCGACGGTTTGAACAAATTACATATATCAAAGAAACCTCATCTACTTCTTGACATCTTCATGACATTAAAACCGTCTGGCAGAGGAAGATTTTGTATTTATGACAATACTTTCTGCAGATTTCTTTTGCTTTTGCAGCAAATGATTCTGCAACCAGTAGAGGAAAAACAATAGTTGTGTCACAAATTTAAGTGATTTGGATTGGATGATTTGTGATAAGTACTCACGTGGATATTATCCATGTCCTAATTATGATATTATGTAATGGTCCGCCTCTCGAAATATCCACTAGCATAAGTGATTCGTGAAAGAATCGTCAAAGATGGAGCAAAACAACTTTAACTTAAACAACCACATGCAATCTCACAATTCTTTAGACCATTAAAATCACATGATTCATGCCGTTACACAATATCAATTGCTATTGCTTTACATTTTATACATCACCAATTTAGAAGGCAAAATTAGATAAAATTACAAAGACAACAACACCTCTTCTGCGCCACCAATACGTACTTCCCAGGATCTTTTAGTTTAGGGTGACTCTGTACACATGCTATTCCTAACTCACAAGCCGCTAGACTCGTCCTTTTCTTTGGCCTTATCCTTGCTTTTGCTTGAAATGACATAAGAAGAATAATATAACAAGTATTGGCAACAAATGGAGGCATAACCTACAACAATACAATCAGTCGACAACACCCATATGAAACTCTCACCCCAAGAGGAATAATTCCGGTGTCATTATGAACAAAATCTATCTAACATTTTCCCACCATGACTAGAGCATCACTAGCCACGAATTCAACCATTCCATATTTCAATGCACAATGAATAATGATATGCCATATATTTGTATCATAGATACGGTGGACAGTTATCCACCCCTTACACCTAGTCCATGTTAGGCTGCAATTATATAATATACATATGGTGGACCGTTATTCACTCCCTACACCTAGACCATGCTAGGCGGCAATTCGAGCCATAGCTCCCTCGATTAAGCAATGCCCACCAAGCTTGGTTTGGGACGTCCCTCTATGACACGAATCAACCGACACACAATATATAACTTGCACACATATGCCAATGCATGAAATATACATTCTCATTTCCAACATAACATGCAAACTATGCATTCTCATAATATTATTAACCATTATCTCATTCAAGGATGTTTTTATGAGAGCATCTTCATCTAATATGTTTTTTTTTTTTAAGCATTTATTACACCCAAGTCCCCCATGCACAAAACACAGTAACAGTTGTACAAGAATCGACTAAGAACGTCTAGATATATTTTGGAAACAAAATGAGACCACTCAAACTTGTCCAAATGGTTTGAAATATGAATCAAAAATAATCTTATCGAGTCTAGTTTACAAAGCAACAAATGGTTTGTGGATCCAATATTTCTACAAAAAATTATGCTCAAAACAATAGAACATGTGCATGCTGTCAATAGCCAAAAACTGTCGGCAGATGGGAAAGAAAATGTCAACCGATAGAGGCTTTTTCACCTAAACGGTCGATCGATTAAGGCAATAGTGGACCGACAAAACCCTCTATACCAAGATAATCGACAGTTTATGGAAAACAGTCGGCCGACAACACTCTTTAAACCACGAACACACTAAAAATACATGCAAATAACACCAAATTCTTGCATATCACTACACCTTAACAACAAATACATCATTTCTTTCAAAAAATGGGGAGGAACAAGTCCCAGTTAAAATGATACACTCAGCTGACCAAAACTCCTAGAAAAATGATACGAAACGCAATCAACCAAGTTTCTTAGAAACCATTTTTCAAGAGAGAAGACAAAGGAATTTATACACAAAAGATGGATGAATCAAGGAGAGAATCAAATCTTACTTTAACGGGGCTTAAGGAAAAAGTTTACCGTACCAAAAAAAAAAATACAAATACACTTGCACTAAAAGAACAAGGATGAAGAAGGATCTTGCCTTTGAATTTCTTGATGGTTGAAATGAATACCAAAGTTGCCAAAACCACCAACTTCACTTCCAAAAGCTTCAAATCGAAGAGAAGCAATAGAGATAACAAGAAGAAGAAGAAGAAGACAAAGAGAAGGAGAAACAGGAGAAGAGAAAAGAGAAATGAGGGTTTTCCTCATCTTTCTTATATATATATATATATATATTCTCTTTTTTTTTCATTTCCATTTCCTTTTTCTTTCTTTTTGGAAATTCCCAAATTACCCTCTTACAATTTCATTTATACCCACAAACACATGGCCGGCAATCCGTTCCAATTCAAGGCATAAATTTTGACTTTTCAACTCCCTTCTTCCTCTTGACTTTCCCACTCTTTCCCATCTGAATTTTCAAATTTTCATTGTTTTTGAATTTTCAACAATCACACATAAACTTATAACTACTCAACAATTCACTTTCACGTAGTTGCTTAGAATTTTTATCTTGTCTTCTCACACACAAAATCTCATTCATTTTAAGCATCTCAAGCTCATAAAATAATTCCAACATTTAGTTCAAATATTGCCAACTATGACACACATAATATAAGGCCACATTACCTAGACCCATTTATGGGCCATTATATATTAGGCTTAAAATTGAAATCCTTGGAATAAAAGAAATCTATTAGATTCAAAATAAACTAGAATATGGATTGAAGTCTCCAAATGTGATTTTCAAGTTCATTTAGGAGATTCTAGAAATAGTGTAGCTTTTAATTAGTAAGTGTTTCAAGATTCTCTCGAAGTGACTTGTAAAGTCAATCGAGTAAATTTGCAACAGCTTTGCAAGTTGCAGTCTGATGGTTGAGTAATGGGTAATATTACTCAAAGATGATAGAATTTGCTAAGATAGGATAATTATGTATTTGTTCTTCACTAGTTGTGAATTAAATTTAATCATGATTGTAAATACTTTTAGTCTACATTTTATTCTGTGACTACCTGCTGCTTGATGTCAAATTTTGCTATATGCTTAAATTGTTTCTTGAATGTTGAGATGTCATATGCTTGAATGCAAGACAACTTGGCTACCTACTTGATATGTCTACTTGCTGAATGCTCTATAAATAATTGCAAAAAGCTTGAGTGAATTAACATGTTTAATATCGACATGTTCAATATTTTTCCCTTATCGATTATGCAATTTGTCATTTTGCCTGTATCCGTTTGCTAAGCCTTGATGTTAAAAGAACTTGTTGCTTATTTATGGGGGAGCATATCCTCTATTGTTTCTTTTTAGCTTTCTATTCCTTCCAATATGTTTTTCAAGAGATATTTTATTTCTCCAAGGAGTAGATAAATCTTGTGACTTTGTTCTCTAGTTAGTGCACATGTGAAATTAAATTTATTATCTCTCTATGTGTCGTCTATGTATTAAATGATTGCAGAAATTCATAATTATCTTTTACAAGTCATGGAACGGACACTACATTCTTAATAGTATTAGCGATATACAAATGGTTCTTAAGATTCAATACATGACTAGAAAGCAAAAATACAGAAGCAATCCCTATAACTAATGCAATAACTCTTACTCCATTTCTTTCTCTAAGAACAACTTCTTACTTCTCAAGCAGTCTACTTTGCTCAAGATCCTGCATGGAAACACATATGCGAGATGTTTCACCAAAATCCAGTATCCAGGAAATGGGATGATGGCCAATCGAATTGATCATCTCAATAACAAACATGGAAAAAGTAACTCGGCCCTGAGAATCTAACTGCTTGACTTTCAAGCTCTGAAGATATTCAGAGCAATTACTCTTCCAGTGTTCATCCTACTGGCAATGGAAACATTCCCCTTTGCTTACTATTTTCCTAGACTATTTTTGGCAATGTCCTTCCTAGGCCCCAATTTCTTCTTCTTATTTTTATTTTTCTTTTTAAAAGATGAGTCCATGGCAAGAACTCCTTCTTTGCCCTTACCCTTCATCTGGACTTGTGAAGTTGTTAACATATTTAACAACTTGAGAGGTGTGCACTGAATCTTATTCATGTTAAAGTTCATAATGAACTATGAGAAGGAATCAATGACGAAAGAATGAGATTAACGTGGAGATCAATGTCCATATAGAATTCAAGAATTTCTAATTGACCAATCAAATCGATTATTTTAATAACGTGGTCCCCACTGTCCGATCCTTCCAACATCTTGGCCCTAAACAACTATTTTGATATCTTATATCAAGCAGTTCTACTTTGCTCTATATATAGCTTGCGTAGATTCAAAAATCATACTTACAATGTTAGTCATGTGCTTATACTAACACTGCAGCTCACTACGCATAGAGTACAATATATAGTTTCGAGCTCTAAAGTCATGCTCTTTCATCTCCTCCCGTATGACACGTTTTTCCTCACTGACACCCTTTAAGTAATGAACTAGGAGGACTTTGTGTCAAAACATAATCAATTTTCTCAATACTTTGAACAATTCTTAAGTTTCATAACCAATCCTTAAAGTTGCGTCTAGTTAAAAGATATTTGTCCAATATACGAGAAAAAGGGTTCGATATGTTTGCCATTTTGAGAAAAGCTACAGAAACTAAATAAAAGATTGTTAGTTAATTTTATATTACTTAACCATTTAATTTCAGTCTCTGAATGATGCCTCTTACTAAACTTTTTGGTCTCTAAGTGGTAAAAGTGAATCCGTTAACTTATAATGGATGATCGAGTTATGTCCTACATGGATACCCCTCTCATTATGGTTTCTTAGAATATCCACATATTTGAGTAGGCAACTCTTGCCTTCCATAGCTCATGTGGGGTTTGATCTTCGGCCCCTATGCCACCAAATCCTTACATTATAGTTTTTTGAACTTATGACACAATTAGATTTAACCCATTGCCTCAGCCAATGATCCATTTGAACATTTATAACCTCACATTTATAATTAATTTGCCATATCCATATGGGTACACCAACAACATCTCAGGCTTTAGATACGTATATCAATCAACTCTCAACCCTCCTATGTTTTTACAGCTAGAGTACACCCAACGAGTAATGATTCCCTACGACACTAGAGTGCCACGATAAAACATTTTTACTGTTTTAATCTAATATTGTTTTTGCACAATTTTGGAAGATTTTGGTCTTTATTTTAAGGTCTCACTTTGCACATGTAGATGTTTTCACTATATATATCATACATTATAAAACAAATGCATATAAAAAAAATGGATGATTATGGACTTTTGCTTTTAATTAAATCTGAGCATCTAGATTTAATTAATAGCAATAAGAAAGACATTCACACATAACCATCATGTTTGAACTCTCTTGACGCCCTTCGAGTCATCAACTCTTGATGCCTTCTTACTCCACCACATCAACTTTTGATGCTAGCCCACTCCATCACATCAACTCTTGATATTTCTTCTTCATTTTACATAGAGTAATGTACAATACATTAGAATCTAATAAATGAAAAATAAAATGGAGACCTATGTCTCTTTTACAAATCAAATGAAAGAATAAGTTACAATTTAATATCATTAAATACCTGTAACATACAGTCATTCATCCATCTATTCAATCACATTGAATCTAGTTCATAATCACCCATTTGATCTCATTGAAACAACGCACAAAAACAATAAACTGTGTTTATGTAATCTATGTGTAATACCTCGGAACTTGATATAAAGCTTGGATGTTTTAATGGAAATTATAGTAGCAAAATGAATGTTATTTTGATTCAGGGCATTAACGTAATAAAAGGAATAATTGCAATAATGATTCCTTATCCTAGAAGACATGATTTGGAGAAATAGGATTGGATTTGGGAACTTTACCCTAAAGTCTTATGAAGGAATGATTGTAATGATGAACTTTACCCCAAAAGTCTTAAGGTTGCATGACTTGGAAGAATAAGGTTAGCTTGGAAAAGAAGAGATAATGACCATAATGGGTTCTTATCCTAGAAGTCACGTGAAGGTGAGATTTTGAGGCTTGGGATTGGAAGGAAATGGAAACTTGAATTGGAAGATAAATCAAAGGGATAATTCAAGGGTTGTAATGATGACTTGGGAAGAAAATGTGGTAACTTAAAAGCTAAGGGATAGTGATGGCTTGAGGAGAAAAAATGGGATAACTTAAAAGCTAAGGGATAATGTAGTAATGATGGCTTGAGGAGAAAAATGTGTAACTTAAGAGGAAAGGATGTCTTGAGATAATGATGCTTTGAAATTTAATATAAAATGGGGGAAGGACCTACATGAAAGCAAAGCGTAGCAAGTAAGCAAGTGCACCAAGTGCAACAAGGAGAAGAAAGAAATCAAAGAAAGCAAAAAAGACGAGGGGTAAAGATACCTCGTCGGAAATCAGCAAAAACAGCTAGAAAATCGAAGAGGTAAGTTGATTGTCTTTTCGTAGGGTCATAGAGCACGAAAATGGGAGTCCATAGGTTCGAACGGAGAGCGAATCGAAGCAAAAATGAGCAAGTTATAGCATTTTTAATTTTAGGTTGTAGAATTCGTAACAGGGAAGGAGGCGGTGTGTGGCCAATCTTTCGAGGGAGCGTGAGGGCGTGTCCAACCTCCGTTTGACCTGAAATTTTCACCATAATTCTCCTATTTTAATTATCTACAACCTCATGTAAAAATATTTAAGGTTTAGTTAACTAAAATGTGTGATTTCTACAGAAACAGCCCCTAGTGCTCGAAACCGGGCTGTGAACAGTGCTATCGAATGGGAAACGATCAAGGTGAATGGTTTCCACATGCATCTTGCCTCTTCTTGATTATCCTTGATCTCATTTGTGTCAGGTTGGTGGCTTACATCTCATGTTTCCTTACTTTCGAGCATTTCTTTCCTATTTTGCTTGCATCACGGAGTTTGTTGTTGTGATTTGTTGATGGGATTAAACATGACTACTCTTACACGTAGCTTGTGGTTTGCATATCATATTTTCCTTGGTTTGTGCACCGTGCCTACAGGTGAGGTCGTGCCTACTTGATATTTCTTAGTTTGTACATATTCCTTATGCTTTGTCTTCAACATGTTATTTGGCGATAGTTGCTATTGGTGGATCGGGAACTTGTATATGATGGTTGGCCGCTTGTTGGAGAGGCGTCACGATGATGGGGGGGGGGGAAATCCCATGCCTACAGGTGGGGCCGTGACTAGAGGTGAGGCATGAGGGGTTGGACCACAATCACGTGCCTACAGGTGGGGCTTAGCCTACAGGTGGGGCTGAAGTGTTTCACACAAGTGCCGGCAAGGATGATGGTAACTCGGGAAGACTTCCTGTTAGATTGCATTTTTCTCTTGCATGCGCTGTTTCTTTCTTTATTAACACTCACTTAGATGTAATATCTAACTCATGTGTTTTATACCTCTGGAACATTCAACGTTCCAGGTATATCAGAAGTGTCAGGTGTTTCAGGTTCCAGTTCGAGCAAGGGCAAAGAAGTGGAGTTGGGCTAGCTTTGGATTTTGTAGCTAGCTTTGGGTTTTATTTCATTATGTACCCTTATAATCCAAATAATGTAATGTAAATAGCAACTGGGATATTCAAGGTTGTAAGAGGTGTGTGTAGGTGTCCTATAGTTGTACCTATAGTTGTATGTTGTGTTTTTGGCGTATTGGAAACCATGTGCATTTTTTATGTTTGTAAAGAAAATCTACTGGAAACCCCTTTATTTAGCTTTAGTTAAGTTTGCAGGTTTGATTCAATGCTTCTGTTGGTAAGGGTTTTCATAACGCTCGTAAGTGATGTCGGTTTATATTTCGCATTGTTGCGTATTTTGGAAAATAGAGCGTTACAGTATGCCACTTTTCAAACCATTGACAATCTCATGTCATATCTCTTTTAGTTTTCCATCTAACATAATCTCATTGCATTCTAGCGTACATATTAGAAGATTGCAACCAATAAACTAACCAATCCTTCATAAGAGTTTATGGTTTCAAATAGTTTACAAAATTGATCAATTGATTTCTTAAATTTGTCGACTGTTTCTCCCACTACCTTAAACTGGTCGATAGTTTTAGAAGGGTTGTCAATTGTTTTGGTGGGTTTTGTAGAACTGGTTGATACCTTTCCTTTACTGGTGGCAATTTCGTTGACAGAAGTTAAAAGACGGTTGACAACT
The DNA here is from genome assembly GCA_036245055.1 of Diospyros kaki. Lineage (NCBI taxonomy): Eukaryota > Viridiplantae > Streptophyta > Magnoliopsida > Ericales > Ebenaceae > Diospyros > Diospyros kaki. The sequence continues at coordinate 24,181,398 of BSEG01000012.1, forward strand.
AGGAAGAACAAATCGACAGTCACTGTACACCCTACAAAAATAGCAAGCACAACCATTTCCAAAACATGCAATACATCACACAATCATGAGCATAGGTCAGCAAACATTGATCCGAGGTTCTGATACCACCCAAATGTCCGCTAACACTTAGTATATCATGCAAGAGCTAATAAAAATTTTCAAAACATTTTTCATAAACACATAATAAGCAGCGAAAACATATCGAAATATTTTTGCAAGACTTAGTGTGTTATAGCCATATGCATTCAAACCATGAAAATGGAACAACCACAACAAGTAACAGTGTTGAGAAATTTGTGTTTTGATTTAATGAGAAAATATTTTTTAGTAAAATTGGTTCATTGATAATAACTAAAACCTTTTGAAATATCCTTAAAATTGATAATCTTTCAATCAAGTAACTTGTTCAAAGTAATCGAGTATTTATTGAAAATGTTGTGGGATGCCCTAAAAATTTCATAAGTCTTAGTATCTCCCCAATGAATCATGATTCCTTGGATAGTCTTTGGGACGCTACCTCTTAGGCCCCCCGGGAACAGTTTAACCTATTCATTTTGCATAAGTCCAGAGACACATTTTCGATCTCCTGGACCAAAGCCTCCCAATGACCCCGGAGCCCTCTTTGGGACCACCCTGAGACAGCCATTGAGGCTCTACCCTGAAAATGTCTCTAGGCCCTCTGGCCTCTTTGCATAAACTCCCCAGAAGAGTCCAAAGACTAGATTGTGGGTCCCACTTATTTGTCTATAAATATTTGTCGCTTCTAAGGCAAACGAATCTCTCTTGAGACTTCTTAGAACCATTTAGACCTGACTCTTTCCCTCTCTAAAAACTCATCCAGAACATCTTCTTTGGGACATACGAAAGACACCACATACATACATACATTGGACACTTACTTGTACATTTCTCATACTTCTTAGACTATTATCTGACTTAAAACATCGAAGGGCCTATGTGGGGAAGTCCCCTGCATGCCTTTTTGACATCCTTTGTGCTCGTAGGCTAAGGTAAAGCCTTGTTCTCTAAAGACCCTAAAGGCTCATCTCCCTAAAGACCTATTGGGGCCCTTCATCCGTCATTTCCTTAAAGACTCTTTTGGGCATGCAGTCCCGAAGACCCCCATCTAGGTCCCCAAAGATTTGGCCTTTTAGGACTCCAACTTCGATTTAGTTTAAACTCGTTTAGCCTTGCCAGTGACATCTCGGACCCCAACTATAGTGAAGGAATCTTCTTTGACTAGTCCCAAGACAAATAAATGTAATTATTGTATCTTTTGCAACAAGTATTTGGCACCATATGTGGGAATCGAGTAAAAAGCCATCCTTTTACAGTTGGTGAATAGTCGCGTAAAGATGTTGCCTCAATGCCCCCGTCTCATCCTGCAGTGCCTCATAATGAGTAATGCTAAATCCACCAGGAAGGCATCGAGGAGCATTCTATGAGGCGTTTATCCCGCTATTATGTCAGGCCTCGGGAGAAAAGCACACCTTCCCACCCTGTATCTCTACTGGGCGTCTATGTTGTTCTTCAAAGCAAGGATTTAGGCTAGGCAAGTGGGGACTGAGGATGAGCCCCCCAAGGATATTTGAAGGCTAAGTTTGGGAGTCTTTCTTCCCGAACTTGTATTTGATGATGTGGTCATCCTCCCTAGTAATGTCGGCCCTCGTAGAAGAGCGTTACAGGGAGGAAGAAAATTTTAAAGACCTCTTCTACAGGGAAGACTCTTCCTAGAATATGTTTGTAAGAACATTCTATGAACCCAAGAGAGAGTACCTTAGGCTTCCCAACTACCTCATATATATTTTTTCTAAGCCCGAAGAGGTTCAAGAGCAGAAGGTGGCTTACCAACTCAAGTAGAGGCAGGAGTTGTAAAGCTACACGAAGTGCCGATGGGAAAAAGAAAATTATCAGCATCTTCTCCAACAATGGGCCCTACAGTGACTATCGATCCAAGAAGACAACTCTCTACAGCAACCTATTTTTCTACAACCACTCTTGTTGTAGCCACAACCCCCTCGACCAAAAGATGTTTGGCGTTCCATCCTAACTTACTCAAGCCTCGCGATTAGCTGCAATAATAGTTTCGCATGACCCTTCGCCATATCTCAAAGGCAAAGGATAGTTGTAAGCACCTGTTGTGTTATATTGATCGCTTTAAGAACATTATATCTAAAGACACAAAATCTTGTTGTTCTATATCTCATATTAGAAGTCGCCAGCTTGTAAGAAGAAGCTGTTAAGTGAAGACATTACTAACTTATAACTAACATCTTGTAAACCACGAAAGTAGGTGCATGTACTAAACCACGTAAACAAAATACGCCTAGAATGTAAAAAAGATATAAGGTAACATATATGTGTGTATCTTCTGTTTTATAGCAACTCAGGGAAAGACAAAGAGCCGAATTGGGGAGCTAAGGGGATGTAAACCCTTATGTTTGGTCTAATATCAATCTCCTATAATCTCGAATTCAAAGTTGGATAGTTATGAATGTCTAAGGTTTTGGAATAGAAGTATTCCATTAGCACCATAAGACATCAAACATTTTGATATGCCGATAAGCAATTGTTAAAAGCAATCTCTAAGGGAAAACGTAGGTAAAAGACTGAACTACAAGAATAAAAATATCTAATTACTCCATGATCACAATTGGGGATGCCCTGTCCAATATTGCTATCTTATTGCGAAAATAGGCACTCCGTCGAACTATTTTGACAAAACATTAAGATTGCAGAAGTAGACACTCCGCTAAACTGCTTCGACAAAATGTTGATATCATGATTGCGGATGTAGGTGGTCTAGGAAAATCCCCACTAAACCGCTAATTCAAAATAGATCAGCGGACGTAAGCTCTTGACCCCCGTCAACAAAATAAAGTGCCTCTTGGTGCACTCGTGAGTTGGAGGAAGTTAGTATCCCCATTGCACAAGGGGGCCAGATTTTCTTGGTGTGCCTATGAATATATAGGAACACATATACTTGTAAAGTACTTGGACCCTACTAAAAGGAAAGGCACATCTTTATCGATAACAATTGAATTATTTTAATTTATGCTTCATGCATTCATACGTACGTTAGGCTCCCGTTTAGTCGACCGAATGCTAATCTATCATTCAAAAGAATACTCATTCTATTAGTATATGTTCAGTTCTCAAAATAAAAAAGTGTAATGAGCCAAAAAGACAAAATGGGGTGAGAATAAGTCTATCCTAAATCAGAGCCCTAGGAAACTTGTCCTCTTGAGCAAGGGCTCCTTTCGTAAAATCCAAGTCAGTGAACTCAATAACCTTCAAGGCATCAATTTCCTGTCCCTTGGGGAGCTCCATGATTGGCCGGCATCGGAGGGTCTAAGTCCGGCTCCAGTACATAAGGGCTCCACGGACCAGCAGGTTTGTCAAGATCCTCCGCCTTTTCATTTAAAAAGTCCTTTGGCGCTATAGGACGACATCAGAAAAATAGGTAGCCGTCCATGTTCTCCCCAAGTATTCCAAGGCCAAATAAAATCCATATTTTACAAAGCTCGAGGTATACCTTTCCTTTTTCTCATGGCACACCCGAGACGACAAATATTCCTTAATTGTCTCGGCCTTGATGGTCTCAATATTCATCCCCTTGAGCTGATTAGACAGCTTATCGGCCCGCCTTCTCTCCTCTTGAAATTGGGAACGGGAATTATCTCTCTCTTGCAAAGCCAGCTCAAGCTCGACAGATAGGGTAGAGTTGGCCCCAGTAAGCGCAACCACAGTCTCCCTATGCCGTTCAGCATCATTTTTTAAGGAGTCTCTCTCCTTCTTTGCCTCATCGGCCTCGCATTTGAGCTGGAGAGCTTGTTTCTTATACTCATTGAGGTCCCAAATCTTATGCTCCAAGCACCTCATCTCGTCTTTCTGGCGAATGGAGCAGCGAATCATCCAGGCTCTATCTGTCTCGGCCTTTGCTAGGTCTGCCTGGGCATTCCATCGCTTGGCGATGCAACCCTTGCCAAGTAAAAGCCCAAATATTGGAAGCCTCAATAAATATACGGGAAGCATTAAAGAGAAATTCAAAGTCCCCATACCTCAACCAAATATTGCTCTACCGTATCTAGCTGGCTTCGAGTGCTCCATGCATACCTCAATTCGTCACGTGGTATTATCTGATAGAATCGTATAGCTATGGCAACAATACCTAAGAAGGGGGTGAATTGAATTATTTAAAATTTTGATATACAACATGCAATTTTCTCAATGAAGAAGGATGAAAGTTTGATGCAAGTTAAGGATGAATGAAATATTGCAAATTACAATTTATGAAATAAAAAGTAAGCATAATATAGTAACACAAGCGATGCATAGTAGTTCAACTTAAACAAGCTTAATCTACTATCTTAGCTCCTCATTAAGAATTTTCAAGAAAATCACTATAACCCTCCCATCAAACCGGATAGGCCTTCTATCACCAACCTAAGAAATTACAATCCTTTTACTTAAACAAGCAAGCCCTCTAGCAAAACTAGATAAAATACAACTTCCTACTTAAACACGAGTAGGTCCTCGAGCTATGTGAGCTAATAACACAATTTAAAATACACGAGAGAGATGTCTAAGAGTATACACTCTTAGTTACAATATGACCACGAACAAATTCAAGGCTTGAAATCTAATTTTACAAGATCAATACAAAACCTTCAAAATGAAAAGATTGAAAACACCAATGAAACACAATAATGGGTAAGCACTTGGGAGCTTGTAGATTGATCACTTGGGTGTATTGAAATCTTCATTTGACTTGTATTTATAACCCATTGAGAGCTCATTCACAAATCTTGCCATTGAAAGTGGAGAGAGCACTTGAGAATAGTGGACAAACTAGTCGTTGGGTGTTCTTGCAATAAAAACAATCGACAGATGCACTACAAAAAAATTAATTTTTTGCAACGATTTTAAAAACCGTTACAAAACATGATATTTTGCTGCGGTTTTTCAAAATCGTCGCAAAATTTATTAAAAAATTTAATTTTGCAGCAATTTTTAAAAAATCACTACTAAATTCAAAAAATAATTTAATAATTAAAAATTAAAATTAAATTTTGTGGCGAATTTTGAGAAATTGTCTCTAAATTCAGAAAATAATTAAATAATTAAAAAATAAAAATAATTTAACATTTGCGGCGATTTTCCAAAATCGTCGCAAAATTCATTAAAAAATTTAATTTTGAGGTGGTTTTCAAAAAATGGCCACTAAATTCAGAAAATAAATTCATAATTAAAAATTAAAATTAAATAACATTTGTGACGGTTTTTCAAAACCGCTGCAAAACTCATTAAAAAATTTAATTTTGTGGCGATTTTCAAAAAATCGTCACTAAATTTAGAAAAAAATTAAATAATTATAAAATAAAATTAAATAACATTTATAACAGTTTTGAAAACTACAACAAAATTCATTAAAAAAATTAATTTAAAAAAATAAAAAAAAAATTAACAAAATTTTAATATATAAAATTTTTAATAATTTTGAAAGGAAACTTTTAAAAAAATATAAAATCTTTTTTTTAATCAATTAATTTATTTTTAATTTATATTAAAAAATATAAAATATAATTCTAAAAATAATTGTTGTATTAGGATGCTGGATTAATTTTCAATAACAACGCCACGTGGCGCGTGGACGTGCGACCACGTGGGGCACAAGGGTAGGCACGCATGTGCGCGCGACTTGGCCGCTCGCACAGGTGTTTCAAAAATTCAAAATTTTCGGAATTTTTCACTAAATATTTTAAAAACTGCCACTAAATCACTTATTTTGTGACAGTTCTTAAACCGCCGCAAAAAATATGACTTAGCGACGATTACTCTAATGATTGTTGAAAATCGCTACAAAATGCTTCACGACGGCTGATTTAGCGACGGTTTTCAAATCGCTGCTAAATACCAATTTTTTTGTAGTGATACAAGGCATCGGTTGACAGTTGATTTGAAATTGTCAACATGTCCTTGTGTATGTATTTTGTCGGTCGATAGATGTATAAGCATTGGTCGACAGATGGTTTGCAATCTTTAGAAGCATTGGTCGTCATGAGAATCCATTTTGGTTATATGTTGATAGAATTCTCATACGAGATTGATCTAACTAGTCCTTGGACTTGATTTTGTCATAATCATCTCATAAGAAGACTAGTATGCTTTGACATTATTTCGATAGGTCCAGACAAAGGTTGTATGTGGGCGATCGTTGGGCATATCGTGAGCCTTATGGAGATGGGTGCATAACCAAAATGAGACTCGTCTATCCCTTGATAGAGAATGATGTATCTAAGGCAGCTTTGGTGACTATTCATTTTAAATTCATGACCATGGTAAAAGAGATCAATAAGCAGTTATTGATTCACTTTTTATTAAGTGGGGATATTCGGATGATCCAAAAAAACTCATGTGATCATAATCAAATAACACATAACCAGACTTAAGATCACAGAAGATACATTGATGAGAGGATCGAATTATACAATAACCATGCTCGTGAAAGATTGTTTGCGAATTATGAATCCTTCTGAATAATTGGGTAGGTATGACCCCTTGCTAGAGGCCAATCTTGCCTTATGTGTTTATACTGACACATTACCAATATATTCGGAAACATAATGAGTTACACGCAATAAGTACGCTCCCTGGTTTAAAACAAGAGAGCAAACGTATGATTAAGTGAGATATTTCGACAAAAAGTTGTGCCATTATAAATTCTCACAAAAAAAAAATAAATAGACGTAATGACGTCGATATGACGATGGTCGTCATAATGGAAATAGTTTCCTAAAATGGTAATTGATTAAATTAAAAATGAGTTTCTAATTTTCTATTTGTTGGAGTGACAAATAAAAAATAATATATATTTAGGCTTAAATTAATATTTGGATTAAATAAAATATTTGGGCTAAATATTATATTTGGACTAAATTAGATTTGAGTCAAATATTAATATTTAAATATTATATTTGAGTTAAATTAGATTTAGACCAAATATTTTATTTAAATTTATAATTAAATTTGGATCACTTAATTAATTACTAGTTAGACTAGGATAAATAGATCAACCCATATCTACTAGGGTTTTAGAAACCCTAGGAGGTTGTGCTTCTCTATATATATCTCTTTTATGGGTTGTTCAAATAGAACGAATGGTTTTATGATTTTTCAATAGATGAAAAAATTGTCATTCACTCTTTCTCGTTTTCTTCTTCATTGATTCAAAACGAGAAAGTTCATTCCGTCCATACACAAGTCGTGAAAAAGAAAGGGAGTTAACACACCCATTCCACTCTCCTTGCCAACAAATGTGTGCCACGTATCATGAATTAGAAGTTGAACGTTTAGACAGTTCAAATTTACAGATGACTTAAAAAATCTAAAGGTTAGATTTAATTTTATGCAAATAATTTAATTTCAACGTTGATCCAATCGCCGAAATCAAAATAAGATTCAAAATTTTTAAATTTCATTATTTACCCCATAACAATCTTCCTTCACTTTTATTTTATGGCTCAATAAATCTTAAATCTGGTCTAATAGTAGAACACCATAAGAGTAATTAGTCACCTAAGTTAGAAAATAAATATATATATATATAACTAAAAATAAATACAAATTTGTGAAACATGATGATTTTTTCTTTCTTCAAAATGAAAAAAGAAAACTAAACATAAAATAAAAAAGTGAAAAGTGAAAACGTGGTGGGGAACCGGGCAGTGTGGGGGCTGTAAGACAGGCTGGCAGCATCCAAATGCATTTCTAATTTCTAACACAAACAAAATCCAAATGCATTTCTAATTTCTTCTTCACGATACAATCGTAAATAAAGGCCTAGTCTCAACCCTCCCCCCTCCTCAAGCAATAATTCCCCGTTTGAACAACTTGTCCCCGCCTTCAACCTGTGAATGGTTTAGAGGAGCTGGTTGTCTTGTGCTATCATCAGCTGCCATCACTCCCTCTGCATTCCAATACCAAGGCTGAAGATGTGGGGAAGGGACAGGTGAAGACGACGAAGAAGAAAGGTGAAGAACCACAGATCCCCAATCTCTATCTCCAACTCTCGCTTCCCTTAATCGCCTCCTTACCAACAAGTTTCCCGCGTCTTCTCTTCTCATCTCGCACACGCTTCTGAGTATCGAGATGCATAATAGAAGCACCAAAACTGCATCTTCTTCGGGCAAGAATTCCACCACCAGTAGCTTCCAGTTTAGAAGTGCTGTTGCTCTCCCAATCGGGTCCTCCTCTGTGAACCGAACTAGCGTCACGAATCCATCTTCATCGTCCTCTTCCTGTTGTTGTATCTCATCTTCGGTGTTAGTGCTCTCTTCGTCATCTTTTATTTTCCAACCCTTCCGGTACTGCATTTTCCGCCCTCTTAACAACTTTACCTGCAAGGTTTGGTTGGTTCTTATTAATTTAAATTGCAGATGCGGGACCATGCATCTATCTTCAGCTGTAAAGAAGGGGTAGGTATCTTCTTCACTTCACCGTTGTTTCAGGAGATGTTTCGTTTTTCAGGTGAAAACTTAGGCTTGATGATGATGATAATTCCCAACGCATCATGAGTTCATCACCTGTTGAAATTTCCCATGAAGCACTCCCTTGTTCTGATGGCTTTTTCGGTGTTGCTCTTCCCACCACTTTTACTGCACCAGATGACCGATCTAACCATTAGGAAACAAGCCTCGAAACCATGCTCTCTGAGGTGCACGAAAAGCAAAAAAGTCCTCTCATGTAGAACACATAAGATTCACACATCTTTTTAAATTTCCTACTAAATATTCCTTTTGTAATAAGTTGTAGGGATAAATATACCGTGAAAGGAAAAGGGAATAAAAAAGGAGCAGCACCCTTTCCTGTGGCTCTCATCCTCCAAAAGACCATAAAATTTATATGGTTAATAGGCTAAGAAAATAAAACAATAAAAATTCCAAATTCCCAATTCCACTAGCAGGGTTGACTCTATGAATTCTAGGCCTCCAACCATCTTTATGCTTTATCCATCATGTCTGCAACATCTTATACTCAATAGGGTTTAGGGACACTCCAGCCTTATTACACATAATCTTGTTTCTTATTTTGTCTTTTCTTGTATGACCCCACATCCACCAAAACTTCATGACATCAGCTACGCACATGTTTTAGAAATATTGGTGTACCAAAATGGTCATAATATTGGATAATTAAGTACCAAAATGTGCAACATGCAAGGTGAGAAATGCCAGGAAAAGAGTACCTGAAACAAATGGTATTCCATGATTCCTAACTTAAAGAAAGAAAGAGCCTTCCATGTCATTTGGCCTTTATCTAACCATTTTCTATATAGTTAGTTTCAGCTTTTTTCCACCTTTCCACTTCTGTTTTTTAACTTAGGGATATATGTCTAAGCATATGATATGTTGTGCAAAGAAAGAAAACCTGAACACATACAAAACAATCCTTGTATTTCATCTCATTTCCTCATGTTTCCTATATCAACCAAACTCTACATGCATCTTTCATGTCAACAATACAAAATACAATCGCACCATGTTACACATAATCAAAAAAGAGAAGAAGATAAATAGCACACATACCAGGAGCTTGACCGATAGACCCGGCAACATAAGACCAAGAACCTTCACGAATCTCCGTTATCCTCTCCTCCCATTTCACAGAAGATGGAGTCTCTCCACCCCTCCTCCAAAACCCTCCACCCACTCTATCATACGGAAAATTAGCAGAATATATATATATATATATATATGCTCAAATCCAAACTGTCCCTTCCTGTTTAGGACGGGTGAATAGCAAAAGAACATACCTCATTCGAACAACAAAACACTCTCCCCCCGCATGATCCAGAACAGTGCGAGACAACCATCTCCCTTCCTGAGGACGATATCGGTTCATTCTCAGAATCACATCCGATATCATGGCACCTGAATCATCCGTGACCCGATCAGGCACACATTTCAGCAAGTACGATGTTTGAACTGGGGGAGTCATCGAAGATGCCACCCTCAGTCTTTGATCAACTTCTCTTCCTAGAGTCAGAGAGCTTGCTCGCAGTAGGTCATTCCACAAAATAGTCACACTGTCTTGCAATGTACTCCCTTTGAAACAGTTACTGCCACGGTCATGAAGCTCAAGCACAATTCCCCTGGTCCCAAATTCACAGTAAAGATGCCAAGCTTTTTGCCATGAGTCGAAGGGGAAAATGGATGTTTTTTTATCAATCTTAAGCTCCCTGTGACATCTCACCATACGAAGACGCAGAAATTCATGCGATTTGTTCCCTTGCATTGCCGCCTTCTTTGAGTCAAGCTTCACAAATACACATGCCTGTCTAGTATAACCCGCAGTGTCAATATTATGGCTGCTCAATAAAAGCGAGTTTCACATTCAGTGAAGTTAATTTAGTTCAATCCTGCATAGTGGGTATTGGGTACAAGTTTCAGATAAAAGCTAGCTAGTCTGAATATTAGGAAGTTTTTACATTTATAAACAGCAAACTGTTCTCAACAAGGGTGACTTAGATGAAACGGCAGAGAAATTTCACAAGGAAAAAAAAAAAAAAAATTCTACTTAACTTTGGCAAGAACATAATGCCACTATGAGAAATGACCAATGCAGGGTGGTCATCTTTCTAACTTAAATGGCATCCACCTACATTTATCATATTATTTACGAGAGCCAATAATATGATCTTGTATGGAAGAGAGTATCCCATGGCTAACTCAGCCAATATACAATATAGAGAGCACTGAAATCAGTAACCTGAATCTAATGCCCAGAAAGAGCATTGTATTACCATGATCATATGTTCTCACTGAAGCGTGCGCAGAACAAATTTAGATAGAATGCAAACTTCCACGTATTTACATACTCTTTTAGTTTCTCCCAAATATGACATACAAGAATTTTCAAAGAAATAGAATGGGTGGTGACTTCAAATCAACATTTCTTTCCACCAAGCCCGAAAGTTTGACTGTGGGGAAGTCAGGTGCTCAAACAAAGCTCTTAAGCTGATAGCTGGTGAGACCTATCAGATGTAGAATCTCAATCTCTTTAATTTCATGTTAATATCATGGAGAATTACAAGAAGACACTCACACAGGATTTGATGAAGCCTACCCAATCTTGATTCTCTTTGTTTAGACTCTGGAGGTCTTTCTTGATGGTTTATTACCATATTTGACAGTCAGGTGCTCCGAAAATGCAGGATGATGATGATTAAAGAACCAAATAACAAGCACGAGAAAGAAACAGCCAAGAGAATCATCCAAGTTATGCAAATAAATGAAATAATTGTCCTTAAATCTTTCCTTTGACCAAAAAAATAAAGATACTGAAAGAGCTGAAAAACTATGAAAATCCTAACCTACCTCCAGCAAGAACCTTGGGTGCAAGGTCTTGTATCTTGTATTGACATCATCATCGGTTATGTCCCAGTAGATAGGTGGTTTGATCTTATCACCCCCTCCATTGGCTGCACCACCAGCTTTTTCGTATGGTTGATCAAAGATTCTCTCCCAAAGTTTCTTGGTCACTTCCACCTCTTCTTCTCTGGCTACCTCCCATACTGGCAGCACCTTTCCCATATCCTCCTCAATTTCCTTCACATCAGCAGCGTAGACTGTGGGATAGCTCTGATTCGTCAACAAAGGGGAGAGAATAAAATCAGAACAAGAGTAAATCCACAGGAAAATCCCAATGTCTTCAAAATGATACGGCTTCCTCTAATTGATCTTTCATTTCAAACTAAAGCATCTTCCATTATTCATCAGAATTTCAGAAAGGAGAGCTTTTTAAATAAAAATTCTGTTAGTTTCCTTTGGTTATTGAGAGACACCTCAAAACATGCGTAAGATAAAGAACAGGATAAATCTACAGAAACAGATTCAGTCTTAAGAAACAAAAAAACGCACCCACAAATTTATCATTGTTTCAGAAACTGCTACAGCCGATCTGTTACATGAAGTTCTCAAAGTTCCCCACTTTCCTTTAGACCTTGACTGGATAACACCCCAACTACGTGAATATTACACAGGCAAATTTATCTGAAAAAAACTGGATGACTATCATTCCATTATAGAGTTGATTCAGTTTCCATGGCATACGAAAATGAATACAGGCAAGGTTTTGACCACCTAACTTGGATTCTATTATTCTAGAAAACGACTCAATTTCTGCTTGTCCCTCTCAATACTAAGCTGTCTATGTAAATTTTGAAAAAAAATAAGACTTTGTCATCAACAAAAGATAGCTTTCTATTTCATCTACTTCTAATGTATAGAGAGAGAGAGAGAGAGAGAGAGGTATGTAATGATAAAGATGACAAGAAATCCAAACCTGATGGGTTAGCCACATTACTAGAATATCAGAGGCCGGCACTAAACGATCGAACCCATCGGAGAATCTCTGAATCATACATAGAAACATTTTGTAACGGTGTTTGGCTGCAGTTAAATAGACAGTCTCCGCCATGTAAGGCTCAGCCAAATTAGCATACAGATTTTTGAGCTTCAAGACTTGGCCCAGAAGGTGTTCATTTGTAATACGGGGGACTGATACATCAGAAGCCAGTTCATTTTCAAAAGGCTCAGATGGGTATCTAGAGATCCAAACGTCCCTGCATCTGTTGAGCGCATACTCGTCGTTCTCTTGGTCGAAGATGGCCGGTTTTCCGATGATCTTTGAGAACCTTGACTCGCAGTATTGCCTGTAACTGGCCTGAAAATGGATTGTCAACAAAAACAAACAGAAACAGAACTGGGACAGAGGAGGAAGGAAATCGAAAGCTTACTTACCGGATTCAGGGAGTGGCAAAACCAGACCCATTCGATATCAATAGGAGGAAGAGCCATTGGGGGCTTTGGCCCCGCCGTGAGATCAGAAATCAGCGGCATCCAGAGCTGCTCATACCTGCCGCATCAAAAACCCACACACTTATCATGAGCTTCTTCACTTGACCCAAAAAAGAAATTTGGGGAAAACATAGGAAATTAAGGGGGAAAAAATGTAGAAAAACACCGTCGTATGGCCTCGAAGATGGTGGGTCTTTGGTGGAGCCAATGAGAATCGGCCACGATTCTTAGAAACCCAAGATTGCGCCTGGCGGCGGACACCAGATCAAAGCTCACTTGGACTATCTCCTCCGAGGACGACAAAATCTCACGGAGACTTCGGGTGGAGCAACCGTCGGAGACGCCGCCGCCGCGAACAACCAGAGACATTATCGTACTGACAAAGAGACTTTAACCAAAGAAAGAGCATTTATCGTACTGACAAAGAGACTTTAACCAAAGAAGGAAGAGCATTTATGCTTGGAATTGGTGATCTTCAATTAATGCGCTGAGAGAGAGAGCGCCACGTGGGGCATGGCTAAAGCATTCGGGGCGGGGGGGCAGCTGTCAGCGGGACGGGGGACTACACCATCTGGTTTTTGCCCCGTTTACTAATAAGATACGTATAGAATTGAAAAAGGTGACAGACAGGTCTCCAATTTTTGGCTTTATTCATCTATATTTTTCATTTTTAGTTTGGAAATGTTTGTAAAAGTTATTATAGTGAACACATCTATTTTATTATTAATTTTGTTAAATAATTTTAATTAAATATTAATAAATTTTAATTAAATTAAAAAGACATTATCCACAATCAACCAGCAATCCTTCAATACGGTTCCCACCACCAAAACCCATCGACAGTGGTTTCAAAAAGTTCCCGTCACTAACAAGCATGTAACCCCATCATTGATGAGTTTTAAAACTTGTTGCTAGTGGGCATTTAAAAAAAAAAAAATACACATATAGAAGAAGGATTGGCATTGGCCAAATAGGGAAAAAAGAAAAGAAAATGAATCTAAAAAGGTGAAAACAAAGCGACGAGGAACATGAAGAAGATAAAGAAAAAGAAAAATCAAGGAAGAAGAGGTCATCGATTGTGTCGTCATTATGTTGATTTGTCGTCGCCGTCTTCTTCTTCTTTTCTTCTCGATTGATTTCTCATCTTTTTTTTCATTTTCTTCTTCTTTTTATTTTTTTTCTCTAGGTTTCCAAACCCACTAAGGATGGGCTTTAGAAGGAGCCCATCATCAATGGGTTTCGATGGTGAATTCCTTCTAGGACCAACTACTGAAGCTTTGTCGGCAAACAATTGGAACCCATAGCCAACGATAAGTTTCAAGTAGTAAATTTTTTATAATTTTATTTATAGAAAAATTTGTAAATTTTAATTTTTAGAGTTTAAGGAATTGTTTTTGTAATTTTTTGTTTTATATTTTGATTGAATTAAAGTTTATTTTGACTTGTTTAATATTTAATTAAAATATTTTAGATTAATTTAATAAAGCTAGTAAGAAAGGAGATGTATTTGTTAAAAAAACTAAATCACAGACTTTAAGAAGTATTTTCAAACAACATAAGGTGTCTTGACCAATAATCCAAATCATGATGATGTAGGTGTATTTTACCCTTCTTTATTGTTGTAGCCCAACTTCTAAGAGATATGCGTCGTTCTCTCGGAGAAGGCATCTCACTCATTATGAGGAACTAGTCCCCTCGGACAGCGCAACTTTTTGTGAGAATAATATTCTCTTAAATAAGTCATTCATGCGCAGGGGAAACGTTCTCTTGTACAACTCTTCTTTACTAAATAGACTTTACACTACATAAATCAGGTTAAGTCATTCTCCTAAGGGAACAACAAGGGAGGTTCTTCTCCAAGACAACTATGTCCTATCATTGTCCCGCATTAAAAGATCACTCGATATGGGGGTGAAGTGAGTGTTTTGAATAAATTTTTGTGATATTAAATAAAGTATCCATTTTAATTGATTTTTAACAATATTCTCTTCAATATAAAAGAAGCATTGGATCAATATAAAATTATATGGAGTAAATTATCATTCATAGATATTATTCAAACATATTTGAGATATAAAATATATATACAAATAGAAAAGTGATTGCATTTGAAAGAAATGATAAAGAGACTAATATGATGTCACCGTATGAGGATCACTTTTCTTTTCTAAAATTTATCTTTAATTTTAACAAAAAATATATGCATTTAAAAAGTATGTATGAGAGTAGTGATGTTAAAGGTCTTTCATGATTGCAATGAAAACTAAAACAATTATGTTGAATACTAATGAATTGAATTTAAATGAGAAAAATATTGTATGTCAGATGAGGAATAATATCATTATAAAAATGAATAGCAAACCACAAGAACATAACATTTTGAGTAATTTAACCAACAAACTTAGTCCACTACCTTAACTCCTTATTAAGAATTTTGAAAATATCCCCTAGGAGATTTTAACTTTTAAAGATCAACAATAACCCATATACAGTTTTTACAGGGTCAACTGAAACCTCCACTTTTCATAGGTTAAATAGGAACCCCAGTTTTTATAGGAACAACTGTAACATCTACTTTTACAGGCCAAGCAGTAACATCTACAGTTAGTTTTTCATTATACTCTTAGCCACAACCACTGCCTTTTAAAGATAAGATGTAACCTTTTACAAGTTTCACGAAAGTTGTGAAAAGATTTCTCAAGAGAAAAATATGAGATAATACAATGATTACAGACATTCTCTTGAACAAAAGAGAGTTACAAGATCTAAAT
The DNA here is from genome assembly GCA_036245055.1 of Diospyros kaki. Classification (NCBI taxonomy): domain Eukaryota; kingdom Viridiplantae; phylum Streptophyta; class Magnoliopsida; order Ericales; family Ebenaceae; genus Diospyros; species Diospyros kaki. The sequence continues at coordinate 24,197,050 of BSEG01000012.1, forward strand.
AAATAAAACACTCAACTCTCTTGTTTATAATTTCTGGTTTAAGAAGATCTTCATAAGGCTTAACCAGATAATGACTTGAAGTGAAGGAAGATAAGCATGAAGAATTATCACTCAAGTAGTGAACTTTGGCCCAAAATTAATTAGGTTTTGTTGTGTCTAGGTTTAGATTGACTCTACATTGCTTTGACTTCAACAACCTCACATTCTCTTGCACTACTTGACCTTTTATAGAACTTTTGAGATTTGAATTTTTCCTAGATACCTGCACATACTCATAGTTTCTTTTGATTTGATTGATACTAATCAATTTTGTTAAAAATATGCATATTATAAAGATAGACATTTTGCACATTATATATAAACACATATATCATCTTGTTATAAGAGGACATTCAGATTTCTTAAAATAAAGAGATAAAGCTCAAATGCTTAAAAATAGTCATTTCTTTCTTCTCTGAGTAACGACTATATTTTTCAAAATTTGATAGTCAATACTTGACTATCGTATAAGGTTACTCGAATAATCTAGCAACTTACTTGATTGGCTATATAATGTAATCGATTATGTGACAGGCTTACTTGAGTATGACCAAGTCATTACTTAACTAACACAGAACCCACAAAGACTTTGCATTACTTACTCGATTATAAAGTTAAGATTACTTGACTAACATAAAACTTCACTCGAGTACCAACATTTGTTAATTGATTGCATTTAGGTCCAAAGACTTAGTCAGAGACTAATGTATCTTCACTCAACTAATGCATATATTTAATCGATTTATAAAATTCATTAATTGATTTGGACCTAAATGCAATTGGAACAATTCATATACTTGATTGTTTTTGAAAGAATGCTGAGCAATACTCAATTGATCATCATCATAAAGCTTTTACATACTTAGTTGATATTTCATAAAAGTTTTCTCACAGGCTTTATAGTAGACTCGACTAATACAAAAATATGTTCGACTATTTTGAAAATATATAAGATTTTATCATTTTTAAGAGATGCATAATGATAGCCCATCTCTAAGGCTCTCATTCTCGCTAAAGACTATTTCTCTCTAGGGGTATGGGGAGGTTTCTCACCAGGCCTATTCCATACTCAACCTAAGACAACTCCTAACACTTCTCATACATGGACGCCACGTAACACCTCGTTCTTCCAAAGCATGCGTTAACCCAAGATTTTGGGGATATTTTTTTTTTTCTTAACATACACTCAACATAAATTAAACCCTGACAATCTCGATCTATCATATCAGCATATCAACTTAAAGGAATAAGTTAAGACTAGTAATATCATCACATCAACGGAAACAAAATCGAAATCTCGATAATGCATAACCATAATTCCTTTATTCATAATATAGAATTCGTACCATCGATGTTCAACATGACATCATCAAAATAATACACCTACAACTGAATATCTTATACATAATAAAATACCTACAAAAGATCTAATATGTAACTATCAGCTACATCTTAAGAGTCTCATTTCCTTTGGCGTCGCTGCTTTCACTTGGAATGCTTGAATATTCTAGAAACAAAATTCAAATTAGATGATGAATCATCTAAGCGAGAGTTCAAAAGTATTTTCATGAATATATGCAAAACCATGAATAAAACTAACAAATCCCGACATGTCCCAGCCCAAGAGAATCCCACATGGCACTTAACCCTAACTGGGGAAAAATACAATCTCTTTAAGGGCAACATAACCACAATGATACATTAGCATAACACAATCATGTTTAAGAGGGGTAACATCAATGCATAAATCTGGGAATCACCCCACTATCATGTCAGGCACTACGTTCCCACTCAAAAAGCATCCTGAATCTCAACACAATCCTGATCACAAGAGAATCACATCAGCACTATCTTGGGAATCAACATTCACCTTGACATTAATGTTATTTCTCAAAGGAACCTGGGGTGGTGTCCATTCTTAGCCCCGCCACTTAAGCTAACATTCGAGGTGGTGTCCACTCTCAGACCCGCCACTTGAGTACCATAGGGTGATGTCTGTCTCAGTCTTGTTCCAAATGAGTCACATAACATTAATCCTTGGCACGCATCCTGAGTGTTTTCACTCAAGTGCCATAACACAGGTTGACAACCCACATCCTACATGGATAACACATAAACATGCCAATACCGCAACACATAACATGCATCATATAAAATCAACATTTCAAAGCATAAATTTATAACGCACGAAATTCAATGCACAGGTATAAAACAACTCGGGATGAACCTCCCACATGAAACCAACCTATCGCAGGTCAAATCGTTTGTATAAAACAAATCAAATATAGGGTCAAACCACCCAAAATAAACCAAGTTTGGGGTAAGAACTCTTATAATAAACTGAGTAATAGGGCGAACACTCACCTTGAACGTATCTTAGACCACCTCAATCCTCATGTTAACCTTGATTTTCGTGTCAAATCTCAAACAACTGTACTTTTACTCAACCTCGAGCTTCAACGATCCTTAGACATCATAGTTATTCAAAAAAATATTAATATCTATTTTTTTCATAATTTTCTCATAATTTCTCCTCATTTTCTCCTCAAAAATTTTAAAATAAATACCTCATCGAGTATTTTCCCAAATTTTTCACCAACATAATTCATACAATATTTTCTAAAAATATTAATTTTTTTTTTAGAAAATACCTCTCACACACGTGCCCTCAACCATTACCCACGTGCTTGCATGTAAAAACCCGCGCATGGACTGTATGCGCCAGTCGTATTCTCAGGCAAGCCCCTCGCCGTCGGCGACCGGAATTCTTCCTCAACCACACCACTTGGTAGCCCTCTTCAAGTTGATCCTATTGGTAGCCTTCTTGACCTGAAAACACCACCAGAAAGCCTTCCATCGACCGTTTAAAGCCTTGGCTCTGGCGACCCTTCGACTTTTTGGCCAAGCTTCCAACACCACTCAAACCTATACTAAAATGCCTCAAAATCTCCAAAATTTCTCCCTACTCACCAAGGAACAAAGCCCTCTAACAATTTCTCTCGATTCATCCACTAAAGCCTTTAGATTGAGACTCAAAATTGTGAGAAAGCCTCGGTCTGACTTACGCTATTTATACCCAAAATTGAGCCAAGACAAGCCATGCTTCGTTAAATCGAAGCCTTAAATGCCCTGATATGACCTTATCTTGATTTAAATCATCGTGATTAGCCTCGAACGAGCTTGCTTGATTTTTTGGCAACCTTTGGCTATACTAACGTCAAATCACGGCCATACTCGGCCATTTCTCGACCATGCTTGCTCCTAATCCAACTACCATGCCCTGGTGCCCACTTTCTGACCCCTGAAATGACCTCCTCGATGCCGGTAGGAGGTTGTCAATGGTGGCAAAAGCTTGGTCGGTGGTGGCTATGGCAACTTTTCAAAATTTTACATTTTAACCCCCCTTTTTCTTCTAGTTTCCATTTTGGCCCTTATTTGAAGCCCCTAAGCTTTCCAACTATTCCACTGAACCCCATAATTTCTAAACCCTTCATCTCACCCCCAAAGATTCAGAAAAACCATCATTTCAATCTCCCTCAGCAAAAATTAATACATTACACTTAGGCCCGAATACACGTAAGATTGTGTTTCGACCGAAATTACTTTTGTTTCTTCCTAAAACCACTTAAGGGTGGCTTCTTATGCTAAATATGAACCTATTCAGGGTCTCGTTGACTTCTCAAAAATCTCTTACGATGATTCAATTTCTCAGCCTGAATCATAACTGTACCAAAAATTGTTTATGATCTAATTTTTTTTTGCATAAAAAATCTTATCTCAAGACGCTTGTCAACGATATAATATTTTCTTTTGACATCTAACCTCCAAGGTACCCCCTGCAGCTGATTCAATCACTTATTCAGGTATTTTGATATCCATTTTTCACAAAATTTCATATTTCCACAAAACACTTGTTTACAAAATTTTTGGGTGTTACAGTATAAATACCCCCTTAGCCCTCATTTTTAGGGATTTTTTTCCCAAAATCTTCACTGAGATCTCTTACCTTCATACACATGTAGCTCACGTACTTATCCTTTTGGAGGAACGCCCTACACTTCTCTCGGACAACTTAACCTGTTTTTTCATACTTTTCACCTGCTTATGCATAACATCATGAAGACTACATCTAACTTAAGTATTGGAGAGCCCACGCAGAAGAAATCCCCGCATGCCTTCTAACTGTGTGTTACCTTGCAGGCTCATTCTCTTTGACATCAAAACACTTTTCTGGGTAACTACTTCACTTTCCCACTTCAGCCTTTGTGCTACTTCTTCAAGTCCAATAGCTTCTTATTTGAGAGACTTAGGTCAATTAATTTATCCCCTAAATAGAGGCTCAAGTTCCCCTTAACAACGATAAACTCTCTCCAAGAACAATAATTGGCCAATTGCCTCCTAACTCGTTGTTCCTTGTTTATTGCCTAGGTCTACCTCAGCTTGAGTTTCCTGTTCTATAAATTTTACTTCTTACATTTACAGTAACAAGTTGGTGCCATTTATGGAAATTAACAAAAAGTCACGCTAAAATGGCGAGGACAAGGTTCACCCGTGTTAGAAAATCACAACATTAAGGAGAAGAAGCTTCCAAAGAAAAAACAAGTCCCCCTGGAGGATGTTTTCTAGTCGCATCTTCAGATGATGTTTGACCATCACATCTTCAAAGCCCTTCGAAAGATGTGTGCTTGTTGCATCTATAAGAAAACGCTCTTATAGTTGCATGTAGAGTCTTCCCAGACAAATACAAGGGGAACCTAATACCAGCCAGGAGTATTCCCTAGAGTAAGGTTGTTTCATTGAACACCATTCCCCTAAACAAGTCCAACTAGCTCCTAGTCAATGGAGACATCATCCAAGATAATGAAAGTGTTCTCCTAGACAATTCTTTGCTCCTTTTGGGTTTTGTGATATGCATTCCTTGGGATACTCCATAGTTCCCAAAAGGAACCCTCAAGTCCCTATAGGAGCCTCAAGACTTTCAAGAGGAATAATGCCACTAATAGTCTCTCTCGTGGAATATCAAGAGCTCAAGAAGAACTATGAAGATTTGAGGAAAAGCTACGAAGAGAACACCAAGGCCCTTAAGGATCTTGCAGATGTTTTGCAAGTCATTTTACCTTTTATTGAATTGGCCCCATTAACAAGGCATTTTGCTACAAGAGAGAACAAGCCTTACTTGCCTATAAGGCGATTAGACATACCACCTTTAGCCTTTGAAGGATTGCAACTCACATGGCTACTCTTGAGGAGTTATATGTAAAAAGTCATAGGCACACAAGAATGGCTATTTCTTAGGATGAAATGGTAGGAAGCCCCACTTCCATCAAGGGTGATGAAAATCCTATGAGAGAGATTTGTCTGAAACCAATTGATGCTATTCCCTAAACGTCTTTAGGGTCAGAGGTGAGGAAGACTGCGGAAGAGATTCTCAAGTAAGAGAGGGTCGTATTAGTCTACAATGACATGCACCAAAGAAAAGTACTCTTCTTTGCTGATTTATAGAGGTGATTGCTCCTTCCTAGATTTAAACTCTCGTACCTGCCTGTTTACTTTAGAAGGGGAAATTTTAATCATCACTTGCAGCGATATGGATCCCTTACCCTTCTCCATGGGTGGGATAACGCTACAATGTGTCCCTCTTTCTTTTTCACCCCAGCTGACCTCATGTTTAGTTCAACACACTCTTGGAAGGGTTTATTGCTTCTTTTGATCAGTTGCAGCAAGAAATCATTACGGATTTTACCATGAACGCCCCTAAGAAGAAGGATCCAACATATTTACTCAGTGTTCACCAAAGCTTAGATGAGACACTGAGGCAATACATTAACCACTTTAGACATGCTATCTTAAAAGTTTATGAGTTGCAAGTTTGCATGGAAGTCACAGCCCTTTTACAAAGTATGACCTTTACGCTGTTAAGGGAGTCTTTGGCCTTTGATCAACCACATCATTAGCCAAACTACTAGCTTGCACCAATCGCTTCATAGTGCAAATGGAGATTCTTAACACTCTTGGCACTTCGAGCGATAAAGATATAAAAAAAGAGAAAAACCAATTGACGAGAGTCTTGGTAAACAAGAGATAAAGGCTTAGAAAACTGACAATTTTGCTAAAATGTAGTTCAGTGCTTTACACCTTTCTTAGACTCCCATATTGTTATTTTTTCTTCCATGAGGCACATCAGATTGACTACTTTTCCTCTTTCTTCTAATAAAAAGTTGGGTAGAAACCTGAATTGTCGCTTATAAATTTCATGAGTGTTTGGGTTACTCCACTGAGTAATGTTGTGAGCTGCGAAATCAAATGGAGTATTTAATTCACGAAGGCAAATCAGACAAGTTCATTCTAGATGGTCCAAGGTAATCCCAAGAGCAAAGAAACGGACTAAGACAAGGTAACCAATAGGGATGACCTCTAAGGCCTAAGCATGATAATCAGTAGATGGGGGATAATAATGGAAATCACCAACGATGAGGGTCGGGGAGAAACCTCGTGGGCCCCTGTTGATAATGAACCTATGCAAGAACGAATCCACATCATTTTTGGCGGAGAGACATTGGTTAGCAATTCTTTATCAACAAGAAAGGCATATGCTCATCAAGCCCTACACGTGGATTCTAGGTTTGTGTGGAACAAGATGAAGAGCCTAATACTTCTCTCTTGCAGACCAAAGGGACATTATAATGCTACACGATGACCCTTTTACCATTTTGACGGTGATTTCCAAACACCCCATTGAGAGAATTCTCGTGGACAATGGCAGTTTCATCAACCTTATTTATTGGAATTGTTTCAAGTAAATGCACATTGTTCACGACTGATTCAAACTTGTCTCCTATCCTTTGTACTGTTTTATAGGCGGGGTGGTACCTATCATGGGTTTTGTATAGCTAACATAACTTTGGGTACTCATCCCTAAAGCGTGACCTGCTAGGTGAATTTTATGGAAATAAAGACATTGTTCACTGCATACAAGGTCATTCTTAAGAGATTGCTAGTCAATAATATGAAGGTCATGATATATCTAGGCTATTTGCTCATGAAGTTCCCAACTCCTCATGGTGTGGGACAAGTAAGAGGTGACCAGAAAAAAGCTCAAATTTGTTATGTTTCTTAAACTACGAGCTTCAAAGGCGAGGAAATGGTTGAGATACTTGAGACACTATCCAACTCAGATCATGCCATAGCCAAGACACAACTTGATGGGAAACCTGGGGCTCTGATATCAATTGATGGGAAATCCGATGCTCTGATACCAATTAATGCGAACCCGCGATGGAATGAAGCCAGAGAAACCCACAAAAGATTATAACGAACCTCGAAAAAATCAAAATCGAATATAAGGCAATGAATTCTCAACCCGTTGATTCATGAACTAAGAACCTAGAATGTGTTAAAATCTAAATCCATTGATTTGCGCAAACAAGAACCAAGAATTGCGTTGTTGAACGCCACAAAGACTGCACAGATCTTCAATAAGTTCAGGTCTTAAATGCCACAAAGAAATCAATCATTTGATAAGTTCAAAGTTGTGTTCATTGAAGAATAAGATAGAAAAAGAGAAATCGCTCAAATTCAATTCATAATCTTCTCCCCTTTTAGCTTACAATGGAAAAGCCTTTAAATAGGAAAAAATAATTAAATCCTAATTCTACTTAGAAACTAATAAAAATCCTAAACCTAATGGGTTTTAGTTAGCCCAATTCAACTACAAATTGGAATAATAAAACTAGCCCAATCCAACTACAAGTTGGAATAATAAACCTAAACAGAGCTAAATAAAAAGGAATTAAAAATTATACAATTAGACTTCTAAATTAAAAAGGAAACAAAAATTTGAAAATCTAGGAAAATAACAAATTTTTCACCAAAATAATTAAAGTGTCAATTTAACACCCTAAACAATGGAATTTTGCCAAAAAACAAGTGGGCTTAAGGGCTTTAGCCCATGAGTTCTTCTCACTGACTCATTTTTGGTTGGAAAACACATACTATTTATCCAATTTTGACATGGTTGACTGGATTGACTGATCCGATTGCATCATTGTTAGTTGACCCTCCACGATTCTCATCACAACTAGTTGAAGCCTTGAAGGCAGTAAGGCTACACGATGACAATGATGAAAAGTTGGTTTACATGGGAAGCCAATTATCACCTCAAGAGTTTTAGGAAATCATCTAATGCTGACATCTTTGCATGGACACTTGCTGATATGCCCAGCATTGGCCCTCATGCATATGTTGACATCATTGTATCTTTTTTGAATTAGGATTTATCCTAAAAATTTTCTTGAGTAGGCGCCAAAAGCACACTTGGTGTGGTTAAGCCACATATTATACTTCCTAAAGAATGCAAACACCTGGGAAAGTTTGTTAATGTGTAGCTCATTATAATGACTTTTAACAATCATGTCATCAACATAGGCCTCTATGGTATTCCCTAGCAAGTCTTTAAAAACTTTGTTCACCATCCACTAATAAGTGTCCAAGCATTCTTTAACCCAAAAGGCATAGCGTTGTAACAGTAAATGTCCTTTTTGGTGATGAAGAAGGTTTTCTCACAGTTTGATGAATACATGTTAATTTGGTGATATTTGGAGAAGGCATCCAGAAAAAATCTTAGCATTTCATAACCGAGCGTTTCATCCACAAGATGATCAATGTAACGCCCCGCTCCCAATTACGGGTGTTACTCGTGAACAATTGCCCAGATTGTCCACCTGCCCGGCCTTAAGTGAAGGGTAGACCATGTTTCAAGATGAAACGCCCTAGGTGGGAACTAGGCTCGTCCTTCCCTTCCCTCATTCCCAGGATTCACTAGCGAAATTGGGCTTTAACCATACCGCATTGGCTAAAAAGAAAATCTCATTCAGACGCCCAACACCATTTTTCAATTATTTTAAATTCTTTTCCGACCAAGAATTTTACCGGGTTCCATAAAATCACCATCTAAATCAATCCATTGATTTATTACCAATTTAGGAGGAAAAAACTCATAATTTTTGATTTTTCAAAATTTCGGTATTATTCTCCAAAATGCCCGAAAAATCTCTTTATTTTGAAAATTTCCTCCAGGGCCAAAAATCAATTAAGAAATGCCCCAAAAATCTCCAAAAATTCCAAATCTTAAAAAAAATTGGCTGGCGGGGCCCGCTGACCCGCGCGGGGCCCTGCTGGGCGCTGGCCCTCGCATCCGCGCGCCCGCGCGGCTGCTGCCCGCGCCTGCTGCTACCTGGGCCCTGCTGTTGGGCCTGCTGCCACTGCTGCCTTCCACATTTCTTTTTTATTTATTTATTTTTTTTTCTTCCCTTGGGCATTTAAATCCCAAATTTTTTAGAAATTTAAAATAAATAAATACCTCACTTTCTTTCAATTTTTGCCTTTATTTCTCCATAATTAAGGCTTAAACTACACCCTTGAATGCTTCCACAACAACTCATACCAAATGAAATTTAACCTAGGCTTCATCATGCCATAAACCTCAATCTCATTTTTAAATGAAACATACATTCCCAAAATATAAAATACACACATGCTCTTGGGCTTTAATAAGCCATTATCTATAATGAAATTTCATTTCATAAATTAAACATAACAAAATAGGCTTCCCTAAGCCATAACATGCACTTGAATCATCATTTCCATTCTTCCACATGCCATTCCACCTCTTCCTTGATTCTTCCCATGCTTTCACAACCTATATGTGAGGATAAAAACCTTATGAGCTATTAAGCTCAATAAGGGTGCAATGTCAAATAAATATGAACATAACAAGTTATATGATGCCAAATGCATGCAAATGTGGCTAGGTTTCTTTGCCCTCACAACCCTCCAAGGTTAGAGGCATCAACCCACCATTTCAACCATGTTCTCAAACTAACCTATGGCCATAAGTCTCATGGACATAAAAGAACATGCCAAATGCAACATATACATTTATGAAACATATTTAAAACCCATTGCAAGGCCACCCTCCCATGGGGCCATCCCTTACCTCTTCTTGAATATTTAATCTTCATTTCAAGAGAGCTTCCTTCATCTTCTTCTCTCTTTTCTCCTCTTTTCTTCTTTCTTTTCTTTCTTCTTCTCTATTTCCTTCTTTCAAATGGCCAAAGGGAAAACAAGTCTTCCATACTTGCCCTTATATACTACCATTTCCCAATTTCAAGAATGGATCTCCACCATTCATTAAAAGCACAATCCATGTGTTTAAGGGAGACTCAATCTCAACCATTCATTTAAAACAACAAGTCTCTTCTCTAGGAGAAAACACACTTTTAAATAAGTTGGCAATCCATGCCATTTACTCTCTTTAAATCCTCACCCTTGGATTTATTCTCCTTCTCAAGAATGCATCTCACCCATTAGATCTCTTGTATTTTTCATTCATTTCTCATTTACTTAATGAGACTATTTTCATATCCATTTTCAAGACTTAATATAAGCCATTGGATATCTTTCACCTTTTCAAGACTTGATCCTAACCCTTAGATCATTTAGAGATTTCTATTTGTTTCTCATTTAGATAAATACTCCCATTTTCACTCATAAATGAGTGACTAATTTCCATTTCTTTCCCATTTAAATTAATGGAACTAATTTCACATCCATCACACTTGAGAGACATAAATAATTTATTTCCCATTTAAATTAATGGAACTAATTTCCAACATCACATTTGAGAGACATAAATACTTTCTTATGTATTTAAATAACTCTCATATTTTCCAAGGCATTAATGGTGACCATTTACCATTTTCTTTTGGATTTTCTTTAATCCATATAATTATGCCTCTCATTAAATGCTTGAAAGACTAATATCCTTTCTTTTTGCATTTAATTAAATCATTCTCCAACTCATAAATCCACATTTATAATTTCTCTCAAATTTTCAAGATTATGCCAAGTGTCACTCTAAGACACAAACTTGGCTTCCAATTCTTTATCTTGGTCATCCATGTGGCATTACCACATTAATTCACTAACTTAGGGAAAATATAATTATTCTCCTCAAATAATTTAATATCCACCATTTTCCCTATTTCCAAAATTAATTTCCTTTATGGAATCACTCCAAAATTCCTAAATAATCTTTGTGAATTTATTAATCCTATATATCTCCACATAATTACTAAATTGGGATTTTTATTCACTTACTCACCTAATTCCACATAGGAATTATTTTTAATTTATCAAAATACCTTTTTTTTTTTTAATTTCTCTATCCAAATTACCAAAATACCCTTCTCATGGGCATTCTCAATCTCAAGGATCCATCACCTTCTCAAGGGCATTTTTTTGGAAGTCTTCTTACTTCATTTCCTATTCTCTTAACACTGGTTACACCGAGTGTTACAATCAATGCGAGGCAGAGGATATGAATCCTTCGAGCATACTTTATTTAGGTCGGTTAAGTCTACACATACGCACCATTTGTCGTTGGCCTTTTTTACCATAACAATGTTGGCTAACCAATTGAGATAGTAGACTGACTTGTAAACCAAAGGCTTAATGTATTGATCGGTAGGGGTAATTTGGTTGGACGACACTTTGTGTTTCACTAAGTCAATTCTAGATCATAGAAACTTGAAAGATGGATACACAAGAGTGTACTTGCAACTCACAACCAACTAAAATGGTTGTGAGAGAGCGATGAGATATGAGGATGGTGGCCCTAGGCATTCTCAAATACCCAATTCTCATTTTTTTTTCTTTTATTCTATTTCTTTATGTATATCATATAATAATTTAAGTAAACAAACAAAAATTTAAAGCTTTTCCCACTTGATTGGTACCTCAGCCATTAATTTTTAAAATTTTTCATGACTGATATCTTTGTTTAGCCATTTATTAAAATTAAAAGTTTCTTCTAGTTGATTCCACATTTAACTACTAATTCTAAAGTTTTTTCTGTTGTGAATATATATTTTATTAGGGCTGGCAATGGTTTGTTTTGGTTTCGATTTTTGTCAAAATCATAACTAAACCAAACTTAAACTATTAAAACCAAAACCAAACAATTACCCCATTAGTTTTAAAAATTAAAAACCATAATCAAACCATTCGATTTCGATTCGATTTCAATTTTAACCATGATTTTTTTAGTTTGATTCATACCAACAAATAAAGAACAAATTCTTACAAATAGCATTCATAAAAATTTTTGATAACTCCACAACAAATAAAGACAAACTCTAATAAAGTTATCTTCTTCTTGCATAAAGTTACAAATTAACTTCAAACTTCTTGGATATAATTATTTGATTGATAAAAATAAAATAATTTAAGATTAGGTTTTATTTTTATTTGTTAATTACTTTATAAATGTTAAATATTTTATATATTTGTAATACATTAGTTAAAATACTTGTAAAAAAATGCATTAGTCAATATATATATTATGTGTATATATTATATATTAAGTAAATAAATATCTATTATATATATGTATATTTGATTTAGTTTGGTTCGGTTATCTACACATTCAGTTCGATTTTGATTTAAATTTTGGTTTGGATTTAGTGAAAATCATAATCAAACCATACCTATTGAGATAGTGTTTGGTTTTTCCCTAAAGCAAACCATAACCCAATCAAATGGTTTTTAACCGCGTTGACCGATTCGGTTTTGATTCGATTCCCCATGGTTTCAGGTGCAATTGCCATCCCTATATTTTATGCCACAAATGTTCATTTTTGTTTGTAATGTGGGAATATATAAAGTAGAGTGAGTGTTTAGATTAAAGGTCTAAGGTATCCTTTACATAATCAATTTACTTAATGTTATTACTAATAACGGAGGGTGTCCTGCACATTTCAAAATAGTTTGAGGATTGATTTGGTAAAAATAAAATTTAAAGGAGGTGAAGACCAAAAGTCTATAATGTAGGACGTATGGTCAATTTATCCTTCCTAAGACTCGAATTCCTACGTTGTTCTAAGTCATAAGATTCCTTAAATCTAAGTCCAAGAATAATGATAATTGGTTGGATTTGCTAAGAGCAAAACATATGCAATATATTATTTTTGTAATAACTATATATTCTTGAAGTTTAACTCAACTATAAAATGTAGTTCTCCCATCGTATAACTCATAAAGATCACATCTACTGTTAAAAGTTAGGACCATTTACCTAGTAATTAAGATGATGAATAATAATAATCAAAGTTAACAACCCCTTTTAAGTTATTGATGGTGTTTGAAATGGGAGTCTCATTTATGTATCTCTCATGCATCAAATGTTTTTAAACCCTTAGTAAGTGATTTGAGTCACTTATGTTGAGATATTCAAATGTGATAGATGAGAGTAAGTAATTCCAAAAAGGAGAGAAGAAGATAAGTGAATAGCACTACTCTTGTGGCTCAAGTTTTTATTGTTACTTTATAATACATGCTCGAGATTTTTTTATTTATTTTTTATTATGTATTATATTTGGAATTATTACAACTTTTGGGGTTAACCTAAACAACCCATATGCTTGGATGAATGTAATGAACTTCTTTATTGAGTTTTTAATGCGCTTCATTTAGGATTGATGCTGATCACATTCTACAAGCAATTGTAAATTCTAATTATTTGTTTTAATCTAATATGGTGCTAAAGAGATTATAAGGAACTAAATAGAATTTCGAGAAAATAAGAGAGTAAGTGTAAATATGACCAAAAAATTCAAATTCCTAGAGCTATTAGTAACACACTGGAGACCCAAGAAAGGAGTGTCAAGGTTGCTATGATCTTCTTTAAGTTGGGCTTCAAATATATTAGTTTTTTATTTTTTTTTAGATAGTATTTGTTAAAATGAGTAAGATAAGACTCTATCAATATAATTTATCTGTAAAGTTCAATATAAATTATTCGAAAAGGGGAAAGAAATAAATTTATCTTGAAAGTTCAAAATAAGAAGTTATGTAATTTTTTTAAAAAAAATTAATAAATATAATAAAAAATATTTTTATTTAAGATACTTTTCATATTTTATTTTTTTAATTTATATTTTAATTAATAAATATTACCTTAGGATTTAACATCGATCATGTTAAAAGGCTTCTGAGCTTCAACAAATAAGTGTGTTAATCTCTTTGAGGATTCTTGGAGAGGGAGAAACAAAAATCTTGACACCTCACCTCGTCAATGACAACTACAACTACCACCCCCTCTGTCTCAACTCATCCACCATGGCTAAGTTAACACGAAAACTTACAATGAATACAGCTAAAGGATCTTGTCCTTTTTTGTATTTATATGTATAGATATATACACACACATATATATATAGTTTATTTATATAAATATATAAATCTAAACTATATAAATATATTATTTGATATATAAAAACTTATTAATTATGGTTTGTTTCATTATAATTACTTTTTAATGAATTTATTTATACAAAGGGAAAGGGCAAAGGATATGTCCTTTTCAATCATTTTGATCATCGCTTCTAACAAATTTAAGCTTCTATATATATTACTAAACATCTATTTATATAACTGACAACTTTAAATATATTTTATCCAAACATTTTCATTAACTTAAAACACTACATATAACTTAAAGTTTAAAAAAATTTAAAGATAAAGATAACTTAAAACTCTTTTTTTTTAAAAAAAAAAAAAAAACTTCCCCTAAGATAACATATAATAATAAAATTAAATGAAAGCCAAAAGTAAGTGATGCAAAAGAATACGAAACAAACAAGACAAAGTAAATTATTAAACTATAATTTTGTTATTAAGAATATAATAATATATGTGGGCGGTTAGAGCCGTGAGATGTGATGTGGCGGCAATTAAGTTGCGCTGATGAAATAGTGGTTGGTTGGGAGTATGACGCAACCATTCAATTCATGCTTTAATTGTTGTCGTCTCCTGGTACAGAACAGTACCATTAAATAATATGTAACAAGGGATAACTAAACTTAGTTTCCATTATTTCAGTCTGAACTATATATAAATGATAGCGTCGGTGCATAAATAATTTTTTTTTATTTATAAAAAAAGCAAGTTATTAGGAAGAAAATAACTCATATCAAATTTGAATTGGAAGAAGTTTTAGTTTAATAATAATAATAATTGTTGTGTGCTACAACATTAAGGGATCCAGGTCTAGAGAAAGGAAATCGAAAGAAAGAAGCTTAAAAGAAAGAGGGCCAAGGGTCATCAGGGAACTTTCCTTGGAGCCAGTCTTTGGAACACCCTTCCTTAAAGGGTTTCTTGAGTGACTGCAGGTAACCCTACCTCAAGAGGACACTTGTATGCCTATCAAACAAAGCTATTCAGCTCACCCTAAAGAAATTATTCGAAAAAAATCGAGTGACCCGTCTTAGAAATCTTTCTCAATATTTTCAAGAGACCTTTTCAAAACTCTCATGGGTGACACGAACTCAAAAGTCTTTTTTGTGATAGTGGAAGACCTTTTCAGGATACTCTCAAGCCCTTTAGATGTGGTCTCTGGAAGACTACTCATGCTGTGAGAG
The DNA here is from genome assembly GCA_036245055.1 of Diospyros kaki. Taxonomy (NCBI): domain Eukaryota; kingdom Viridiplantae; phylum Streptophyta; class Magnoliopsida; order Ericales; family Ebenaceae; genus Diospyros; species Diospyros kaki. The sequence continues at coordinate 24,212,565 of BSEG01000012.1, forward strand.
TGAGACCACAAAGAATGAGTCAAACTTACCTCTAATATGTTTGCCTGAAAATCCATAATAGGTAATCTCGAGTAATGTGTGGTTATTCATCTATCTATCAAATTCACCCTCTATAAATAAGAAAAAATCATTCAATTGAGATAAACTCAAAACTCTAGTTGAACTGCACTTCTATTATTACTACATTCTTACTTAGAAAGAGACTAACTTAATAAGCATTAGAGGAGTTGTGCGAGAGACATCTTGTGCCTTGAACCACTTCCTTTTTTGCGAGTCTCCTAAAGACTCAAGGCTCAAGATGGACACTCACTGACAATTATAAATTTTTATTATATCTAAGCAACAACAATTGGAGGCGTCTGTGAGAAGTCAATTGAAAATCCAAAAAAGGAATGTCACAAGCTAACAATCATGAGGGACAAGAAGTTTAGTCTCTTGAGAATTAACCAAGACCATGGGAGACCCTCGCCACTGGTTTCTTAAGACCCTAAGAGACCTATACAACTAGTCTCCCGGTGGCACAATCTCCCAAACCCTCTAAAAAACCATGGGAGACACTTATGACTAGTCTCTCAGGGAGCTTTGGTTGATGATGAACCTATGCAAGAACGAATCCACATCATTTTCGATAGGAAGACATTGGTTGGCAATTCTTTATCAGTAGGAAAGGCATATGCTTATCAAGCCCTACATGTGGATTCTAGGCTCATGTGGAATAGGATGAAAAGCCCATTACTTTCATTCTTGTAGACCAAGGGGATATTATAATGTTGTACGATGACCCTCTTGTCATCTAGACAGTAATTGCCAAACACCTCACAGAGAAAATTCTTGTGGACAATGACAGTTTCATCAACCTTATTTATTGGAGTTGTTTCAAGCAAATGCACATTGTTCACAACTAATTCAAACTTGTCTCATCTCCTCTGTACAGTTTTATAGGTGAGGTGGTACCTGTCATGGGTAATGTACAACTACTATAACTTTGGGTGCTCATCCCCAAAGTATGACCCCCTAGGTGAATTTTATGGTAATAAAGACACTATCCACCGCATACAATGTCATTTGCAGGAGATCGCTAGTCAATAATAAGAGGGTCATCATGCATTAGGTTATTTTCTCATGAAGTTCCCAACTTCTCAAGGTGTGGGACAAGTAAGAGGTGACTAGAAAAAAGATTGAATCTGTTATGTTTCTTCAACTACGAGCTCCAAAGGGAAGGAAGTGGCTGAGATACTTGAGACACTATCCGACACAGATCATGCCACAGGCAAGACACAACTACTTGAAGACTTGGAGACAGTAAGGCTACATGATGACAATGATGAGAAGCTAGTTTACATGAGGAACCAATTATCACCTCAAGAGCTATAAGAAATTGTCCAATGCCGACATCTTTGCATGGACACTGGCCGATATGCCTAGCATTAGCCCTCAAGCATATGCTGACATCATTGTATCTTTTTCAAATTAGGATTTATTCCTTATCGTGTTATCTATATCCTAAAAATTTTCCCGAGCAGACACCAAAAGCACACTTGGTGTGGTTAAGCCACATATTATACTTCTTGAAGACTGCGAACACCTGGGAAAGTTTGTCAATGTGCAGCTCATTATAGCAACTTTTGACAATCATGTCATCAATATAGACTTCTATGGTATTCTTGAACAAGTCTTTAAACACTTTGTTCACCATTCGCTAATAAGTGGTCTTAATATTCTTTAACCCAAAAGGCATAACGTTATAACAATAAGTGTCGTTTTTGGTGATGAAGAAGGTTTTCTCATAGTTTGACGAGTACATGTTGATTTGGTGATATATGGAGAAGGCATCCAGAAAAAATTAACATTTCATAATCGAGCATTTCATCCACAAGATGATCAATGCGAGGCAGAAGATATGAATCCTTTGGGCATACTTTATTCAGGTCGGTTAAGTTTACACATAAACATCATTTTTCGTTAACCTTTTTTACCATAACAACGTTGGCCAACCAATTGAGATAGTAGACTGACTTGTAAACCAAAGTCTTAATGTATTGATTGGCAAGGGCAATTTGGTTTGAAGAGATTTTGTGTTTCACTGAGCCTATAAAAGATCATAGAAACCAAAAAGATGGATACACAAGAGTGTAATTACAACTCACAACCAAAATGGTTGTGAGAGAGCATGAGAAATGAGGATGGTGGCCCTAGGCATTCTCAAATGCCCAATTCTCATTTTTTCTTTCTCCTATTTCTTTATGTATATCATATAATAATTTAAGTAAGCAAATAAAATTTAAATCTTTCCCCATTTGATTGGTACTTTAGTCGTAAATTTTTAAAATTTTTCATGACTGATATCTTTATTTATAGCCATTTATTAAAATTAAAAGTTTCTTCTAGTTGATTCCCCATTTAGCTGCTTAATCTGAAGTTTCTTTTTATGCCTCAAATGTTCATTTTTGTTTGTAATGTGGGAAAATATAAAGTAGAGTGAGTGTTTAGTTTAAAGGTCTAAGGTATCATTTACATAATCAATTTACTTAATGTTATTACTGATAAGGGAGGGTGTCCTGCACATTTCAAAGTACTTTAAGGATTGATTTGGTAAAAATAAAATTTAAAGGATGTGAAGACCAAAAGTCTATAATGTAGGATGTATGGTCAATTTATCCTTCCTAAGACTTGAATTCCTACCTTGTTCTATTAGCCCTTGTGATTAATATTATTATGGATGATTTAAAGATGATCATTTATTAATTACTTATTCTAGGGTGTTAATGGACCCTATGTAATGAAACTTGTCTAAATAGTCCAATTCTTGGTTGCGTTGATTCCTTTGCTATGTTTATTTTACTATATCCTTAATGCTAATGATTGTTTAGCTACCAATTGCATGTTATGAGATTCTATATGATGTTAGAGATGGATAAATAAAGAATAGACTTATTGGACAAAGTAACACATGATGTACATTAGGGTAGATATACACTTAAATGCTTGTGCAATCCATGTTTATGTATAAAAAATTCTTGAACATAATCATACTACGAGTGCCTAATCTTAATTTATTCTTTAATATTAATTCACATAAATATATAACAAGTTAAATTAAATGAATAAACTCTTTAGACCTAGACATAAGATATTGATTGACATAGCTTGTGATTTTGCAAACCAAGAATGAGTTGATTTAACATGTGGAATTGCTAGGTGAAATTAATTACCCTAGAACCTAAAAAACTATTGAATTTAATCTTTAATCAAATGGGCACTTAAAGAATAAACTAGGGTTTTGATTTTAAAGCTTGGAAACATAGAAATCTTAGGGTGACAAACCAGGGTTTTAAAGTTTCTAAGTTTAATTAATTCGGCCTTCATTGAAATTTGATGACTTGGATTAATTTAAGGTTAGATTACATTCGGCTTAGTTAAACAATTAAGTTTAAATTTTAATTTTACTTTATTTGCATTTTGTTTCTTAATTTAATTTAGGTTTCAATTAGTGTTTGGTTATTGATTCTTCAAATATAATTTTAGTAATTAATGGGTTGATTTTCATGGAAAACGATATCTATTCGTTACCTTATTATTTGTTTTAATTGTATATACTTAGCATAATTTCTTGAGTTATATAAATAAAACCAACCACAAACACTAATGCTCACGGGTTCTTTTAGATACTCTTCCTTGCACAGGAGGACATTCACTCGTGTCGTTTGGTTTGGTTCTTTACCTTCTTTTTTTTTATTATTTTTAAGTTATTTTATTTATTATTTGTGTTTGATTTTTTGGTTAATATTAAATTTATTGAATACGCAATTGAAATGATGTTGTCATGACTGCGCATCCATTCATTCATTGATTCATTCATGCATGTCTGCTGCACTTTCCCCTCTGCCAGCGTTGATTTTTTTTTTATTTTTAAGTGCCACTTTAAGGTAAAGAAAGCGTGCACTATCCATCAGGACAAAGGAATATATGATGAGAAATAAAATGGGCCCTAACTAACGCCATGCCTAATGCTCAGCCTCCGATTGCATTCCATGTGTGTAACCTTTTTGGCATTTTAATCGATGATGGTGATGATGCTGCTGGCGGCAGCAGCTGTTGCTGCTTCTATCCTATCCTATCCTATCCCAACGCACTTGTTCTGAGTGACTGGCGGACACCTGTAAAGCCAACAAATAATACGGCCAAGGTCTCTTTTCTCGCTTTCGCTGCAGATCCATTCATTCATTTTAGTTTTAGAAAACTAATTTTGATGGAACACAAAAGTCGTTGAGAGTTTGAGCCCATCTGTTTACCTGCCTCATCCGGGCCATTTTCCAGCTCAAATACATGCCCACAGCCCACACAGCATCTGGATTCTTTCCCTGGCCAACCAAGCAAGCCCGCCGTAGAATAGTCTCTACGGACATAATTTAGCAGTAAAATATGTAAAATTTCACAGAAAGTATTAAGGATTAAATCTTGGTGGTATTTATTTCATATAAAGGTATAAATTGAATATTCTTTTATGTATGTATATAGACTGTAATCACATTCAAATTTATCGGATAGATAAACTAGGAGAAAGACTATTCATCCCCAGGATTAGACGGACGAAATTCTAAATTTGAGTTATAAAAAAAAAAAAGAATTATACGATAATAATAGATCGTGATAGATTTGACGACTAATAATTAGGAGAGGTGATGGCGTAGGCCATGAAGACGACGGGACGAGAGAATAGACTACTTGACTTACACCCACTCCCCATAACCGCATCATCCCTTTAATCGTGAATAAAGAAGGGAACACATACATAAGTTTATAAAATTCAAACAATCAACAGAGATAAGTGTAAGTATTGAAACCCAAAAAAATTAAAAAACTTTGTATTATTTTGCTAATATGTCCAAATGGCGAAAGTTGTCTTTACGTTAATTATAATGAAAGATAGATAGATTAATCATTTTAACTACTCGATCATGTGTTTGATCAAAATTTTGTACATTAATATCTCAAAAAAGTGTCAAATTAGCTCGTGTATTTTAATATGAGATCAAATTGATTTTTTTATTTTTAAAAAGACCAATTAAGTCTACGTATTTTCAAATTTAGAGTTTAGGCAACCCTTATAACAAACATTGTCTAAAGGCCATTTGACAATGTTTATTTTCTATTAATAGAGTTAAATCTATCTCAAATCAAACCCAATTCTCCAAAATCAAGCCCAAATTAGAGTTTTAATGGGATCAAGCATACTTTATTGTTAGGGTTTTTTTATTCCATTTGAGTGAGGTAGGACTTTTCAATTACAAATGACATTCCAATGTGTATGTGAAGTGCGATTGTGACTAAAAATATGATAAGTGTTTAGTTATTTTAGAAATAATACCACCAATTTAGCTTAAATCACCCCTAATATAATATTATTGATTTCTCAGAGTTGGGTAATGAGTCATCTTCTTCTTGTTCTGGGATAAGTCAACTGGTGAAGAGAACGCCTCCCAACACCCAAAGGAGCACTCTTTTATTAATTTCCATTTAGCTTAGTCCTACAAACCAAACAACCTTTTCCCAGTAATATTCCTTTCCCTCCTGGAAAATTAGCTGAAACAGTTTTAAATGGTCAAATCGATATTTTTATTTTTTTATATAGTCATTCGATTTTTTTTTTATTTTGATTATATACCTGAATCTGTATTTTCAATTAAATTTAACTCTTATATTTTGATTTTTTTTATAGCAATTCGAACTTTTATTATTTTAATTACATCTTTAAACTTGTATTTTGAATTAATTTAATCCTCTATATTTTTGTGTGGCAATGATGATAGCACCTTTCATGGCAGCCCCTTTTGCCAGTTCCAATGTTCTACATTGACAACTTGTGACGGTTATGGAGGCTGATATGGCAACATGCAATAACAGTGATCTTGTCGGTGGTCGATGGTGACAGAGTATATATTAGGTGACGTTAGATCTCGAAAATAACGTGATGATGACCACTTTCATTGTAGCACCCCCTCTCCTAGAGCCGCCGAGAAAGAGATGCTACTAGATAAAAGACAAAAATAAAAATTCACAATAAATTTGGAATCATCAATAAATTGACTATTCTGAAATATCATAATTGAAAAATATCTCAATTGTACTGTAATAAAATTCTGAATTGTCATGAACTAAAACCTTGTTAGTAGTACCTTTATTTTTATTTATAAAAATGTAATGGTCACTCATTCTCTTAATGGTTTGATTGTAGACACTAAAATTTACCACATAGTTAGAGGCCATGGAAGTTATATGGAGTATCATTGACTTAGGAAGGGACAAAGAAGATACATAGGGAAAAAAACCAGCAAATAGGTGCTTCGAATTGATACCTAACAGCTAAAGTTGCAAGTTAGTCGCACATTAGTTCTTTATGATGTTCATTATGCTTAAGGAATTGGGAAAAACATGCTTTCAGTTGTTCCTTTGCTTAGATTAGGTTATAAATTTAGTTTATCTTAAGATCCCACAAAATTTTTTTCATACGACATCTTTTTCTAATGGTTTGATTATGTTGGATACTGAGGATGTTCATTTTTATTTTGTTGTTGTTGTTAGTAGTGTATGCCCTAATGCTAGATTTGGATGACGTCTAGCTGGCTTGTAATAAATACATTTGTTATATCTTTATATATATTCATAAAATGCAAGTTTATCTTCAATCATAAACTCTCTAGTTCTTATATGAATGAATCACTAGATCTTCTGTTCGAGAATTTTATTCTCCAGATGTTGAGACTGTGTGACATGGTTCTCTAGTAACAAGAATTCTTATATGATTTATGATCCCTAGATTATTCGGATGGGGACTCCAATTAGTCAAGTATGGACTAGCACGTAGTTTACTACCCTTGATCAGTATGAGTTACTGATGGTAAAGGGTAGTGTGTCACATACCATATGACATGTTGATGTCTCTAGTAAACTCGTGGGTGGTTGTTGGAGAACAACGCTCTGAATGTGACATTGATGACTAACCACATGACATAATGGATAATGGTCATGTCATCTAGTTGTGATGGTGTAGTTGATCCTTAAACTTGAACTAACATGGTTGTCTTATGTATTGATGTGCGAGATTTGCTAATGGACCAAACCATTCAATTATGAGGTGGATAAGTGCATCCATGTGGTTTAATATTGTTGATATATGGAGATAGGTATTGGGGATAAGATTTGTCACCCTCATCGTCATTGATGGGGTGAACATCCTTTGTAGTCTACTGTTAGTGTGATAGGACAATCCCCAGCCAAAACAGATTAAAAATCAAGAAAAGTGTTTCTTGAGATGTCATTTAGTCAGTTTAATAAGATTAGATACACGATTACTAAGTTTGCGAGTTTATCACTACATTACTTTCGCTTAGTCGGGACGTTAAGTGATAGAAGGATTGTAACATACGGTAATCGTCAACTGTAATAGGTTCACTTAAAGTGAGACTTCACTATCACCTATATTATCTTGAGCCACTACTGGGCACGCCTCATGAACTCTCAGATCATCACTGGGATACGGAGAGATTTTGGTGATGGGTCAAGGTGTTAGCCAGTACCAAAATGGGTTTTGGTGCTATTTGATTGCTAGCGGGTAGTGAACCTAGAAAATCACACACCATTTAGTGTTGTGTTTGGTATCGACATTGTGTGCTCAATGTGTCTCGATAAATAGCAGGTCAAGTGATGACTTGCTAGAACAAGAGAGTTGACTCCCTACAGTAGTCCACTACTTTGACAATCAACTTTTGGTGATGGAGAGTCAACTCCCACACTGCCCTAACTAGCAGTAGTGCCATCCACGTGGCACAAAATTGGGGAGGCTGAAGGGTGAGGCTGCAGATGAAATTGAAAGTGGAGTATATAAGGAAATTATAGAGGCTTTTCACTAAAATGCTTTTTTCTGTAATTTTTGCTTCATTTGTCTTCTTTTGCTTCTATTGAAAATTTTTAGTTGCGTGATTGTCACATGAGAATTTGAGACATGGGTGCTGGTGATAGGGGCAACCTTCGGTTTAGCATGAGAAAAGGTGACTAAAATGGTACCAAATAGCATGCTAGGTGTGGACAGCCTAGGGTTACCACAACATGAGATGGAATCTAGTCTTAGTATAAAAAACATTTATGTACCCTAACCTGACATCAGACTTTAGGTATGCATTTATTGTTATTCATGTGATGAATATACGTGTTGCTTAAATAACCAAGATGTACATAGCGTGTATTAATAACTTCCGCTGCGTGTATCTAATGCATGTAAAATTTTTAATTTTACTCGTATTGCCATACGTGTTATCCATCAATTGCAAGACTACAACAATTAACATTTGTTTTTCTAGGGAAAATCAGCAAATATTCAGCAAAATGGAGAGTGTCCCTTGTCTTTCGAATCCTATTCGCCAGATCTAAGGAATAAGGAAGTTGACTAGGGCAGACCCAGTCTGTCGACCCAAAAAGGGCTTGATTCGCCAACTAAGAAAGTAGTAGGACCAAAAAAATGAAGATTACTATGGGATGCTAGGAGATCTTCGAACTTGGGAGTCAGTTTGCAAGACAGAAAGTAGTTAGAGGCAAGCGAGGATTTCTCCTACATTGGCACTCTGATGCTTAAGTCAGATGAGGTCTCCATGAAGCAAGAAATGTAAAAGGATTCTGGAATAACGTGCTAAAGGCATGAACTGTAATACGTTATATTTTTGTAAGGTTGCCACGTATTTTAATTGAGTTTAAAATATTGAAAAATATGTTTGAAATGACAACAAATGACCGAATCGATCGCAGGGAGTGCCCTGGAGTTTAGATACCTAAGGACAAAGGTATATTTTTGACGAGCGTCTCAAGGCGATATTTATGGTGCTGAAAGAAATAAAATAAAAGACGATTTTCGGTTAAGCTAAGTTATAACCTAAAAAGACCGAATGATGGTAAAGGGCTTCCAAAAAATCGTATATATCAAGTAATTTTGAGTTATTAAATTCGAGATTTTAAGTATCTCAATAAATTTGATGTTTGAGGGTGTAATTGTAATTAGAGAATTATCCAAACGAAATAAGGATAAAATTAAGGGCTTATGTGGTAAAATATTGAAGTTGAGGACTTGAAATAAGGGCCAAAGTGTTATTTGAAAGAAGTTCGGGATTTTAGCTTGGATTTCAAAAGTTGAATTCATTATAGCTTTGGATTTCAAAAGCCATTCAATTATAGGTTTGAGTCTTTGGAGTACATGGCTAAGATTGTGACAAGTGGCATAATGTGATTGGTTGAAGAAATCTATAAAAAGATACCATGGGTTCTTCTCAAATCATTCCAACCAAGTTTGAGGAGTGAAGCACTCTAAGAGGAGGATTTTTCTCTAGAGAGAGAGAAGGGAGTTTGGCAAGAAGACGGGAAGGAAGCGGTGGAGAACGAGCTTTGTCAAAGTTACGGGTCTTCACCGGAGTTTGCTAAAATCAGTCAGAAAAAAAACGAGGTAAGTTCGATTGTTTTTGATAATCTTGTAGAGGGGGAATAGAGGGTCGCGTAGGTTCAAACGGAGGTCGAATCAGAGTTAAAACGAGGGAGATATGGCCGAAATACGAAAACGAGGCGTTACTGTCCGAATTTTGGTGCCTACGAGTGAGTTACACGCGCCGAAAAATGGCTGCGCGTGAAGGCGCGTGGCCAACATTCTTGGGGCACGTGAAGGCGCGTGAGGGGTCTATTTTCCTTCAAATTTTTCAGTTATACCCCTAATTTAGTACCCTTCAACCCTATATAAAAATATTTAAGATTGAGTTTACCAAAACGTGTGTTTTCTACAGAAACATAGTCCGTTTGCTGTGAAATTATACCGTCCAAGAAATAAACCAACAAGGTGAGACTCCTATACTCCAAATCCTATTTTTAATTCTCTTATGAGAGACTTCTATTGCATGACACATGTTTCGTGAAGTTCTTATACGTAAACTCTTATTATTCGCTTACGTGAAATCATGTTGCATTTATGAACTGAATTTTCCTGAAAATATATGCTGTTGGCTTTTTAACTATTGCATTTATAAAATCTGTGTGGCCATACTATTATACCTATTTGTTGTTGGCCGAGGGCAAAATTCGGATATCCCCTGAGAGGCGCTATGCGTGCACCATTGAGAAAGCTCTCGTGGGGAAGACCGTGAGTCTAAGGAACAACGAATGTGGTGCTTGCATGAGTTCTATGCGGTTGGGCCAAAGTGACATGGTTAGGGACCTCCCGAGAGGCGCTATGCGTGCGCCATTGAGAAAGCTCTCGTTGGAGGAGGCTGACGTGTTTACGAGGCACTTCGGAGTAGTTCTCCTTGTCTTCTCATACATTTTATACCTGATCATGCATCGTTATAAACTGTTTTTGGAGTTTCTCACCAGAAGATTCATCTTCTAATTGGACTATGTCTTTGGAATATTTAAACGTTCTAGGTTCAACAAGCGGCTCGAAGGGAAATGAGGTAGCTGAAGAATAAGTTTAAATTGTTATCTGTAGCATGTTTAGAATATCTATGTTTATGTGCAAACTTATGTATGATTCGAATATGTTTAAGACGTTTATTTATCACTTGCGAGAGATGATGTCCATGTAATACCTTTTGTAGACGTTTTGAATGATTTTATTTATGATAAATAAAGCATTATGGTTGTGAACCATATCAGGTTCGATTTAGCTTTTGCATTTGAAATTTTAACACCTGTCTTAGCTCTTTAATTTTGGGTTTGTTAAGCTGAGGAGGTGAAAATTAGGGTTTTGGGGAATTTGTGCGATATATGACAGTGATTGTGGTATGAAAAATTATTATATTCCTGAAATCCTAAGTTATAACACGCTCAAGAAATTTGGGGTGTTACATGAACTATGGGGATATGGGGGTGTTGCCATAGCTAGGCTAATGGAATGATTGCTGGTGTATTTGTCTAGCTTTCAAGTATTTTGTTTGCTTATTTTTTCTTGTTGCGGTCTTGTCCCCAAATTGGAAAGTTAGGGGCTATTTATAAACGTTAGGGGACGTGACACACACGTGTGAGGGTGCGGTGTTCTCTCCCGAGAAAGGGTAGTACGACTTACTCATCTGTGGTGTTATCCTACGGTTAAGCTTGGAAAAGGCCTTCGAGAGAACACCCCCTACCCAGTGGGGAAAGACCCCTAGAAGGAAGAGGGCTTGAGATAGGTGGGCCGCATTGCTACAAGGCAATGCGGAGTAATGTAGGTGGGGGACGTGTCTCCTAAGGTTCCTCTTGAGAGCATAACTCAACTAGGGGGAACTATGCAGATCTAGGAAATTGGTCCTGGACGAATGATAGGCGAACAAAAGGATTTTTAACTGAAATGCTTTAGTCTTAAGAGGGTTTCATTGAAGGGGATGGCCTCCTTCGAGATTGTTAATGCACTGACTACTTCAAACGGGATCTCCTAGAAGGCTATGCTGTAACAATGGGTCCCTACTCTTTGCTCTAATTGAAAGTTAGAGGGAAGAGTAGACAATAAGACAGAGGAGTCATTTTAGAGGAGGTAGAACTTACTTCAAGTGTATGCCTTAACCAAGAAGGAGGAAAAAGAAATGAACACTAATGGGGAGAGAATGCAAGGTGATTATTTGGGAAAGGGAATGAGAATAGCATTTTTGAAAATGACACAAAGAAGAACCATAGGGGGCATGCATGTGATGAGGATGCACATATTCTATTTCTGGTTGTGGGGGTCTATAAATAGCTAATAGTCCTCGAAGGTCCACACTGTCCTTTCGCTCTGATTAGAGATTTCATCACATAAGACTTATCTTAAAGAACCTTGCCCCCTGAAGAGGGCTTTTAGTTTTCTCCTGAAGCAGTACTCATCTAGGGCGATTTGTTCCAGAGGGAATTAGATTCCTATAGGATAACACACTATCATTGGGAAGATGAATTGGCTGAAGAACACAATGAAATAGCATATTGTAGAGAAGTTTACTTGCGGGGCCTGGGAGCGCGAGCAGTGAGCAAAGGTTGTTAAGGATGAGGGTTCCAAGAACCTTCAGAGACAGAGTAAAAGACCTAGGCAAGAAGCTAGCTCCTCATATCAACCGGCATCAATCCCTCCACCAATGATCCCACATCTAGTAGAGGGAGCTTGTGAGTCGATAAGGGGATAGCCTTTAAAATCTTCATAGGGCATTGCTACCTTTACGGAGCAATTGGAAATGGAGATTGAGGAAGTGTCAAAGCAGCATAATGCTAAAATCCCAGATAAATGTTGACTTCTTCAATCTATGAGGGATCCTTCCCAACAACTAGAATGTTGCAATTTTACCCTTAATGCAGAGGAAACATTGGAGTCAGAAGATCCTCATCAATTGTTAATTTTACCAGAGTTACCCTTAGTGCAGGGGGGAATGACTTTATTCAACGATTATCTCTTTACAACGAGAATTTCCATAGTAGCCTTGGGTTATTGGATACGGATTTGGTGATTGACTCAAGGTTCAAGGCAAGATTGATCTACTCGACCATTCTGTCCCAAGATGAGGTAAGATTTTTCAAGTAGGCTCAAGAAGACATGGAGCAGAGCACCTACTTATTGATTTTTCTTTGGAGGCTTATTGCTATTTTTGAAGACTTGCTTAGGTGCGATTGCCTATGTACATTTTATATGGAGTTTAGGCCATGGTTGTGGTGAATGCAGTTAACCATGCTTTGCTTAAGGAAAGGTCTTTGCAATTAGGACATGAGAGCCCTAGGTGGAGTTCTAGTAGTAGGAGCGTCACCAATTCATAGCTTGCATCTGTTATTTGGGAAAAGAGAATAATAGACTTCAAGGCCTTAGGTTAAAAAAAAAAAAGACTTAAAAATAAGGATGGCATCCATGGAGGACGAATTGAGGAGACTGAGGGGGGTCAAGGCAGTGGTGAGGGAAACGCTGGAGGTTTACCTAGCTCTTGTCGAAGAAAATAGAAAAATTCTAAGGGAGTTAGAGCAGCCTTGCATGGGCAGCATGTATCTATAGACTTGTCTTCAAGAGGGAAAACACTATTTTTGAGAGATGGATGTGGCAAATATCTTTGTTAACACCATTAAGGAGTACTGGGTTTCTTGCGACTGCCTTAGAAGGAAGGAGCTATATGCTCGGAGCTTCAAGAAACAATGATTCTACCAAGCTTGGAGTACATTGGAAATGTTGTATCCTGGGGAGGCATTCCCTTAGCTGAATTGTCCAAATGAGGTTGTGGGGATGGAAATCTTGATTTAGAGAAGGTTAATCCTGATCCACGCACTCTCGAATAGGTTTTGGATATGGATGCTCAAGATGACTTGGTGAATTTTTTCAGGGCCCTAGAGTTTGTACATGTCGAATTCTGATCCCTTTTGGGGGCTACTAGGGCCTTTTGGACTGAACTAGTTCGAGGGACCAATTTGGACCTCTTGAGGTGCTTGTCAACCTTTTTGATGGGCTAGATGATGCCTTAGGATAGGTACCCCTTGCAGGTAATTTTTTTTTCTAACTTAAAAAAGAGGAAAATTTGTGAACTATACTAAGACAAAGCACAACAAATATATATGGAATAATACGCGAGCAATTATTCCTAATGCATGGCTAATGCATGTATGCATGCATAATGCAAGTGATAGGGTAAGGAGTACTTGGTACTTATTTTTCTATTTGACTCTTCCAAGTCATGAAAAACCATAGAGGTTAGAGGAAAAAGGTATAAAAGGATCGAGTTTGAGCAATCCTTAACTTTAAAGTAGGGCATGGTACAAAGCAAGGCCCGTTAGTTTTTCTTTCCCTGTTATTGTTAGGAACAACGACTGTGCAGCCTTTAGTGCCGTATGATTTCGATCTGTAGAGACGCAAACGCGATCTCCTCCACACAATCGATTCTTCCATAAATGCCTTGGTCGTGCTAGCAACCTTAAACGCCTTTTGAGAGAAACAAAATTTTTCTTTTTCTTTTTCTTTTCCAGCTTCTTAAGCTGCATATAAATAGAGTTCAAGAACCCTAATCATGCCAAAGAAAATCCTAAACAATTTAGGCCCAGCCTTTAATCACATTGGGCTGGCTCTTTCCTTTTTTAATTGTGGAATGGGCTCGATCTAAGTGTGTGACTCCTTAGGTCCACCATTAGACTAGATGTAGCTAATTCTATTTGGGCTATTTTAGGGCCCAACTCATTGGTTTAATTAAACTCTTTAATTAACTCATCTCATGAGCTTATTAATTAAACTCTTTAATTAATAGCTTTAGAATTAATCAAATTAATTCTAATATCATGGTTAACGTCTAGCAACATGCCATGATACCTAGCCAATGATGAAATAAACGCGGACTTTTTCAATTGCAATTACTGTGCAGTAAAATGCTTTCATCGATTTGTATCCCAATTGAATTTAGGGCATGATTTTATGATGAAACCCTAATCATTCAATAACTGTGTATCTATTCCAGATTTATGACTTCATAGGTAAAATCAACATACCTTTTGATTTTCACCTCACCGTGGCCAAGGATTTCCTCAGTCATGAAATAATCGGAATACATAGGACATCCTCTCATCTTGATAACAAGTGATGAATCATATTTTGACATTCACAAGCCTTCATATGTAACAAGGCCATGCCCAATGACAGTTTGTTAATGACTCTATTAGAATCCAAAAAAGCACCAAGGCACAACCATGTCAAATATAAGATTACCATGATGTCTCAAGTCTAAAGATTAATCTGCACGATTGCAACACAAGAATTCCAATTCGACATTAACCAATAACCATTAGGAATTTTGTAGTGGGTTAGGTCAGTGTACTTATCCTTATAATAAACACCCACATATACACACTAGTGTCCTCACACCAATGTCCATGAAACAAGACATTCTCTTGATTGAGCATGCATCATATGTGCTAGTCTATCTGAGTTATTAGTGTCCATTCCTAATAACTCTATGACTAAGAACATTTAAGATCAAGACTTATAACGAATATATTTCATGATTGTCATCTCTATGCATGACCATATTCCATGAGCCTATTTGATCTATGGACTTTGTTAAATATGGATTGCAATAAATAATGACGATAACCATCAATGACAAATAAAACATAATCCCTTGCAATAACAATTGATTAAAGATAAAGAATCCCAATGTAAAATATGATCAATTACATAAAATATGATTGGCTTGTGGGGCATAACTTTAATAGTTATGACAACAACAACAACAAATGAGAATACCTTGACTCCGCAATGCGAGCCTATTAAGGCAGGTGGTTGCTTTTCAGGAAAAAAGTTAGTCTCCATATTGTAACGGAAAGATGAAAGTATACATTATGTTTTCTAGGTGTACCTTTGAGATTAATACCACGAGGGCTCTGAGATTTTGTTTTTACGATTGGGTTACCCTAAATTCACAATAGGATACCAAAAAATTTTGTTAAGGTGGTTCGGAATGCAATGCCTACCTCCGTAACCAGAGTGTTAGAGAAAGATTTGTTAAGGCAATTTGGCACGTGATGCCTACCTCTATAACCAAAATGTTAAGAGGAGATTGTGGCTTTGTTTATGTAATTCAATGCGATCTACATCCACAAGAAGATCTCTAGGTATCATGTCTTGACGGTTCAACGTGTAATGCCAACTTTCGCAACCAGAGTTTCGATAGGAGATTGTGGTTTTGTTTCTGCAATTCAACCTGGTCTACATTCACAAGAAGAACTCTAGGTATTTTTTTTTGCAACCAGACGACTAAGATTTTATTGAAGTAATTCAGTGTATGATTCCTATTTTTGTAATCCAGGAGATTTTGATTAACATAGTTCAGCATGCAATGCCTACCTCCACAACCAGAGCGTTGGAGAGGGTTTTGTTAAGGCAATTCGACATGTGATGCCTATCTTTACAACTAGAGTGTTGAGAGGAGCATGTGGTTTTCTTTTTGCGGTTCGACCTGATCTACATCTACCGATATACATCTCCAAGTATTTTGTTTTAATGGTTCGATGCATAATACCAACATCCACAACTAGAATGCCAAGAGGAGATCGTGGTTTTGTTTCTGCAATCCAACCTGGTTTACATTCGCAAGAACTCAAAGTATTTTGTTTTAGTAGTTTAGCACATAATGCCTACTTTCACAACTAGAAGACTAAGATTTTGTTGAAGCGGTTTAGCGTATGAAGCCTACTTCTACAATTCGAGAGATTTTGGGTCACATGGTTCGACATGCAATGCCTACCTCAACAACCAGAGTGCTGGAGAAAGTTTTGTTAAGGCAGTTTGGCATGTGATGGCTACCTCTACAGCTAGAGTGTTGAGAGGAGATTGTGGTTTTGTTTTTGCAGTTTGACCCGATCTACATCTTCGAGAAGAACTCTAGGTATTTTGTTTTGACAGTTCGACATGTAATGCCAACTTTCGCAACTAGAATGTCGAGTGGAGATCGTGGTTTTATTTCTGCAGTTCAACCTAGTTTACATTCACAAGAAGAAGTGAAGCTGAATCGAATAATATCGATACTGAAGAAAAACTTACTGAACTTGTACTGAGTGAAACACTATCTATTTGCATTTATAAATGTAATGCACATAAACTGTAAGATAAATTCTGGTATGCAACTTTGGCACATAGGCTCACATAACTGTAATACATACCTGGCTAATTTGAATATGCAATATAAAAACTGTAAGCACATATTGTGGGCAATATGCCCCTAGCCCCCTGGTCGACATCAGGCGAGCATCTCATAACTGAGATATAACTAAACCGATACTAGTGGGATCCCCGCGAACAAGCCGCCTGGCTCGCATAATGAAATGCTCATATAAATGCTAGCACACAATATGTAGTGCTCCATATAAAGTCGTGCTCAATGCTCATGCAAATATGTATGCACATAATCTCACAAAATAATGCTGATCATGTCATAATTAACTGCTAAATATGGTATATGATTTTTACCAGCTATATTGAGATATAAAGATTCTGAAATTTCTGAGTATAGGCATGGCATATTGGATTTTATCATATCTTGACATAAAATTCAATATTTAAATAATTAAATATTTATATTAAATTTGAGACTTGCATCAAGAATTTATTGGAAGTCATTCGGATGCCATATGATACTATTCGGATGATTGGTGAAGCATAAGGAGCAATTCGAATGAAACAGTAGCCTATTCGAATGAAAAAAAAAGGACTACAGCAAGCTCATTCGAATGGAAGAAACTCATTCGAATGACAGAGACTCATTTGAATGAAAGAGGCTCATTCGAATGACAGATGATATATAACAAAGGCTATTCGAATCTGATCAAGGACTCATTCGAATGACTCACAAATTCATTCGAATGAATTTGACAATTTTCTAACTTTTGAACTGGCAAAAAATGACTCATTCGAATGCAACAGTGCCCTCATTCGAATGAATGAATGGGATACTCACGGGTCATTCGAATGATAGAGAGACTCATTCGAATGCTAGACTGTAACACCCGGTGTTACCAGTGTTAAGAGAATGAGAAAGGAAGTGAGAAAAAACTTCCAAAAATACGCTTGAGGAGGTGATGAGTTCTTGAGATTGAGGGTGTCCTATGAGAGGGGTATTTTGGTAATTTGGATAGTGAAATCCAATGAAGGGTATTTTGATAAATTGAAAATAATTCCTATGTGGAATTAGGTGAATAAGTGAATTAAATCCCAATTTTGTATTTATGTGGAGATATATGGGATTAATAAATTCACAAAGGGTATTTTGAGAATTTTGAAATTTAATTCCATAAAAGAATTTAATTATGGAATATTGGAAAAATGGTGGATGTTCTATTATTTGAGAGAATAATTATGTTTTCCCTAAATTGGTGAATTAATGTGGTAGTGTCACATGGAGGGATGAGATTAAAACTTGGAAACCAAGGTTAATGTCTTGTTGTGACACTTGGCATTTTGTGGTTCAAGTATAAATGGGGTGATTTAATTAAATGCAAAAGAAATAATATTGGTCATTCTTGCATTAATGAGAGACATGATTATATGAATTAAAGAAAATCTAAAAAGGAAATGTGAAATTAGTTACCATTAATGCTTAAAATTATAGCAAATTAAATAAATCTAATGGAAAATGGGAAAATGGTCACCCATTAATGCTTTGGAAAATGGTGGGATTTATTTAAATAGAAAATGAAGGATTATGTCTTTCAAAGTAGTCTCTCATGTGATGGGGTGAAAATAGTCTCATTAATTTAAATGGGAAAGAAATGAAAAATTGGAAGGATGAGATTGATTCTTAGAATTGGAAATGATCTAGGGCCACCATTTAGTCTTGAAAATTGGCAAGGATTGCCAACATATTAATGATTTAATTTAAAGACTAATTTTGGATGGCTAAGATAAATTCTTTGAAAGGCACATGGATTGTGTTTCCTTTTAATGGTGGAGATGAAGTCTTGTAAAGGCCAAATAATCAAATGGTTGAAATTTAAAGAGAGGAAATGGCATGGATTGTGTTTCCTTGTGTAGTTGGGATTTTCTCTCATAAAGCAAATGGGAATCAAGGGCTAAGATGAAGTCTTGAAAGTGAGATTTCAAGACAAGAGTAGTATAAAAAGGAATAGAGTGCTTTAGCCTCAAATTTTTGTCATTTGAAGTGTCTTGAAGGAAGAAAGAAGAGAGATAGGAAGAAGTCTCTCATGGAAGAAATAAATGAAGAGAAGAAGGAAAGGAAAGAAGAATGTAAGTATTTTCCTTAGCCTTGTTTAAGTTTCTTCCACTTCTTTATTTGGTAGCTTAGCTTCTTTAAATTTTTGTTTAAGAAGCTCTTAAGGAGAAGAGTGGGAAATGAAGCTAAGTGATTCTTAAAGCTTTAAAGAAAAGAAGAAGTTCTAGAGAAAGAGAAAGGGTTGAAGACAATGAAGCAAGGAGACTTTTAAAGATTCAAAGAGAAGAAAAGAGGTAAGGGATGGCCCCATGGGAGGGTGGCCTTACAATGGGTTTTAAATATGTTTCATAAATGTATATGTTGCATTTGGCATGTTCTTTTATGTTCATGAGACTTATGGCCATAGGTTAGTTTGGGAACATGGTTGAAATGGTGGGTTGATGCCTCAACCTTGGAGGGTTGTCAGGGCAAAGAAACCTAGCCACATTTACATGCATTTGGCATCATATAATCTTGTTATGTTCATATTTATTTGGCATTGCACCCTTATTGAGCTTAATAGCTCATGAGGTTTTTACCCTCACATGTAGGTTGTGGAAGCGTGGGAAAATCAATACAAAGTGGAATGGCATGTGGAGGCATGGAAATGAAGATTCAAGTGTGTTGTTTGGCTTAGGGTAGCCTATTATGTGACATTTGATTTATGAAATGTAAACTTGTTTGGTTGGTGATGGCTTATTCAAGCCTAAGATCATGTATGTAATTTATATTTTAGGATGTTTGATTTTATTGTGAAATGAGGCATTGGCTTAAGGCATGTTGAAGCCTAGGTTGGGTGAAAGTCTCATTGTTGGGTATGTTGTGGGAAGCAACTAAGATGTATACTAAAATGGTTTTGTTGGAAAATTTGTGTGTGTTTGATAATGTTATGGAAGTATTGAAAGTTGGGTTTAAGCCTTGATTATGGAGAATTAGAGGCAAAATCAAAATGAATGTAAAGAATTTTTGATTATTTTGAATTCTGAAAAAAATGGGTTAGGAGGCCCAAGAATATATAAAAAAAAAAGAAAGAAATTGCAGCCTGACTGCAGCAGGGGCAGCAGCAGCCCCGTGTGCGGCAGGGCTGCGGGGGCGGGCGCGCGCAGCATGCGCGGCTAGTGCCCCGTGGGGCCCCGGGGCGCACCGTGGGCCCCACCGGCCAATTTTTTTTTTTAAAATTGGAATAATTGGGGAATTTTGGGGCATTTCTTAATTGAATTTGGGTCCCGGAGGAATTTTCAAAATAAAGGGATTTTCGGGCATTTTTGGAGAAAATGCCGAAATTTTGGAAAATTAAAAATTTGAGTTTTTCCTCCAAAATTGATAATCAATCAATGGATTGGTTTAAATGGTAATTTATGGAGCCCGGTAAAATTCTTGGATGGAAAAGAATTAAATATAAACAAGAAATGGCGGTTGGGCATGTTCATGAGTTTCTTTTAGCCAATGCGGTGTGGTTAAAGCCCAATTTCGCTAGTGGATCCTGGGAATGAGGGAAAGGAAGGACGAGCCTAATTCCCACCTAGGGTGTTTCATCTTGAAACATGGTCTACCCTTCACTTAAGGCCGGACAGGTGGACAATTTGGGTAATTGTTCACGAGTAACACTCGTAAGTGGGAGCGGGGCGTTACATAGACTATACAAAGCAACAGCTTATTCAAATCTTCAAGGACTCATTCGAATGACAAGAAAACTCATTCGAATGACAGACTCAAAACTTCAAAAACACATACGAATGATACGATAACACATGACTCATTCGAATGACCAAGGACTCATTCGAATGACTGGTACATTATAAGGGAAAAACTTACGATAACACTGAGAATTCATTCGGATGCGTCAAAACTCATTTGAATGACACAATACTCATTCGAATGACTGGAATCTTATCAGACATAAAACTCACGATAACAGAGACAATATCTTGAATTAAAAACTTAACATTACTACACAATTCCGAAAGAAATCTTGAGAGAATAATCCCAATTGATATAGAAATAACTTTAGGAATGATTTAATGATCATAACTAATGAAAACGTTGCCAAAAACGTGCTCGAACTGGCTTGTACTCACTGTAACGCACATATATATATATATATATACATACATGCGCTGGAATTGATAAAATACTAACAATCAAATATCAACTCAATCAAGACCTATAATAAAAGTTTACAGGGGAAAGATACTTGCCTTAGACTCTCTGATCAAACCCTTGAATGATCTTGAAGCTCTTGCGAGACACTGCTATCTCTCGGCCCCTCTATTCTTGACACGGCTTGAAGACAATATGGCCAAAGAGACCTTATATATACATATGTCTATGAGAAGCCCCAACGCCCATCTCCCTCTCCTAATCAAACTTGGAGACTCTTAAACCCTCTCTTACTAGGACTAGGACTTCAACCCAAAGCTATCTCCCGTTTGGACTCCCAATCACTAATTAACTTGAATTGTCAATATAACCTTAAATAAATAATTAAATTCTAATCACAAATTGCTAAATGACTCTCATGTCCTAGCATTTAATTTTCACAATAAATATAATTAAGTGCTATTTAAATGCTATTTTCTCGATTACAATCTCTAAATTACCACATTAAAATTAAATAGCAATTTCTCTTAATTAAATACCTCACTAATTAATCAAATAATTCTACTTAAATACTAGGCCCGCTAACGGGTCGTTACAATTTCTCCCCTCCTTAAAAGAATTTGGTCCTCCAAATTCGTAACTGGTTATTCGAATAATGAGGGGGTAAAGACGCCTCATCTCTTCTTCTAGCACCCATGTCGCCTCTTCTGATGAGTGTCGCTGCCATTGCACTTTCACAAGAGGAATTGATCGATTCCTCAAAGTCTTCTCTATACGCTCTAAGATACTAGTAGGCATCTCTTCATAGGACACATCTTCTTTAACTTCAAGAGTCTAGAAATCGATCACATGCTGAGGATTTGGCACATACTTCCTCAACATCGAAACATGGAACACATTGTGAACATGGGACAACTGAGGTGGCAAGGCTAACTCATATGTCAAAGTCCTTATTCGTTTCAAAATCTCAAATGGACCAATGTAACGAGGACTAAGCTTCCCTGTTACGCCAAATCTTCGCACACCTTTAATAGGCATGACTCTTAACCAAACATGATCGCCTATCTCAAACTCGAGGTCTCGTCATCGCTTGTCTACATAACTTTTCTGTCTGTCTTGGCCTGTCTTCATTCTTGCTTTGATAACTCGAATTTTTTCTGTCGTCTGTTCCACAATTTCAGGACCTAATAAAGCCCTATCTCCAACTTCTTCCCAACATATCGGTGATCGACACAGTCACCCATATAAAGCCTCATATGGTGACATTCCAATACTTGAATGGAAACTATTATTGTAGGCAAATTCCACCAAAGGTAGGTGCTCATCCCAACTACCTTGGAAATCTAGAACGCAAGCTCTCAGCATGTCTTCAAGAGTTCTGATAGTTCTCTCTGATTGACCATCTATCTGTGGATTAAATGTTGTACTAAACTTTAACTGAGATCCTAATGCCTCATGCAAAGCTCCCCAAAAATGAGAAGTAAAACGAGGATCTCGATCTGATACAATGTTGGATGGAACACCATGTAATTTCACGATCTCCTTAATATAAATTCTTGCAAATCTATTCAATGGGTAAGTCTTCTTAATAGGAAGAAAATGGGCTGATTTAGTCAAACGATCGACAATCACCCATATAGCATCATAGCCTCTAGTCATCTTGGGTAACCCATCACAAAAATCCATAGCAACATTATCGTGTTTCCACTCTAGAACTTGTTAGCATACTAAACCCTATGAAATATATTTGGCTACATCTTTATTCATTCAAAATCTCTTGCTTAACATTTCTATCATCGGAAATACAAATCCATCCCTGAAATAAGGGTATTCCATCACTCCATATAGTATATTCCAAAGGAGAAAACTTCTCAATATCTGTTAAAATTCATGCCAACTTTTCATCTTTTGATTGCTAGTTCTTGATTAAATCAAATAACTAGGGTTACACCCTCATACTAGCACAACTCATCACTGATCTATCCTCTAGGGCTGAAATAAATAGAGCACTCAATTGCTCCAATAACTTCCATTTTTGAACCATTATCGTAGCCATAAAAGCTCCTCGCTGACTCAAAGCATCGGCTACTACGTTAGCTTTTTCTTGATGGTATAGAATCTCACAGTCGAAGTCTTTAAATAACTCGACCCAACGTCTCTGCCATATGTTCAATTCTTTCTAGGATAGAAGATAATGTAAACTCTTATGATCTGTATAAATCTCAACTTTCTCATCATATAAATAGGGTCGTCATATCTGCAATGCAAATACTACCACTGCCAACTCCAAATCATTAGTAGGGTAACTCACCTCGTGTTTCTTCAATTGTCTTAAGGCATAGGCATTAACTCGACCCTCTTACATCAATACGCATCCCAATCCTAACTGGGAGGCATCACTGTAAATGGAATATTTCTCTCCACTTCTTGGTATAGTTAAGACTTGTGCAATAGTCAACTTCTGCTTTAATTCTTCGAAAGCACGTTCACACGCAACATTCCATTCAAACTTATCTCCTTTTCTTGTTAGCTTAGTCATCTGAGAAGATAGACGAGCAAATCCTTCAATGAATCACCTATATAACCTGCAAGACTTAGAAAACTACGTATCTCTGTCACTATCGTCGGCCTCGGCCAATCCATAACTGCTTTAACCTTGTCTAGATCCATTGAAACACCATCTACAGACACCACATAGCCTAAAACTCCAATTTGAGTGAGCCAAACTCACACTTGCTGAACTTGGCGTATAGTTGCTCTTCTCTAAGTCTCTGCAATACTAGTGTAAGATGCTCCGTATGCTCCTCCGCATTAGGTGAGTATACTAGAATATTGTCGATGAAGACAATAATGAATCGATCTAGGTATTCACGTAGAACTCGATTCATCAAATCCATGAAAATAGTTGGGGCATTCGTCAACCCAAATGGCATCATCACGAACTCGTAGTGTCCGTAGCGAGTCCTGAAAGCAGTCTTTTGAATATCCTCATCTCTAACTCGCACTTGACGGTATCCCGATCTCAAATCTATCTTCGAGAATACCTCAGCTCCTCTCAACTGATCTAACAAGTCATCCACTTGAGGTAAGGGATACTTATTATTCACTGTCACCTGGTTCAATTGGCGATAGTTAATACATAATCTCAAAGATCCATCTTTCTTTCTCACGAACAATATTGGTGCGCCCCACGGGGATGAACTGGGTCGGATAAAACCCTTCTCCATTAATTCTTCTAATTGGGCCTTTAATTCCTTTAGCTCATTAGGTGCCATCCGATATGGAGCCTTAGAGATAGGCTGTGTACCAGGTAGTAACTCAATAGTAAACTCCTATCCTCTCCGAGGAGGTAATTCTGGTAGCTCATCAGGGAAAACTTTTTGGAAATCTCGTACTACCGGTACCTTGGATAACTTCTTCTTGCTTCCCTCGTTAGTGGTTACAAAGGCTAAATAAGCTTCACATCCATCACACATCAGCTTCTCGACTTTCATCACTGAGATCATAGGAATCGTAGCTATAAGCTTAACTCCTCTATAAATAAGAACCGGTTGTTAAGGTAGTTTGAAGTTAATAATCTTTTGCCGACAATCGACTCTTGCATAATGTCGTGACAACCAATTCATGCCAAGGATCAAATCAAAATCCTTAACATCTAGAATTACCAAATCTCCCAATAGCTTCTTATCATGAACTTCGATCTCACAATTCTCAAACATTTCTCTAGCTACCATAATCTTATCTCCTGGCTAGACACAATCAAGTGGTACGACAAAGAAATCCGGGAATGGGGAACATAACATACTATGTGCAGTGCAATAAAAGAATGTGTAGAACCAATATCAAATAATGCACGCACATCATGAACATATAAGGATAGAATACCTTGGATAGTCCCATCACCCTGCTCTGCCTCAGCTGTGGTAAGGGCATAAACTCTACCCTGCACCTGTCTATCTACGGGCGGTGGATGCTGAGCTATTGGTAGTACTGGTATAGGTGCCCCTGGCCCTCTAGCTGCTGGTAACCTCTAATTCACCTGCTGACGGCCTCTGATTCACTTGCTAGCCTCTGTTCTGGGGCAGTTGTGTACACCTGTTGGCTGTGTGTCTTTTCTGTCTGCACCTGAAACAAGTGACCTCTAGTGCTGGGAGCACTGCATGATTCCTCGTACAATCTTTCTTTATATGCCCTTCTTGTCCATACTTGTAACATACGTTCTTCCCAGCTAGGCACGATCCCCCGTGCTTCCTCCCACACTGACCACACTGTGGATTATTCTCTGGTTTATTTCCTTGTCCGGCTGTCCACTTCATTTTCTTATTATTATTGGATGAACCCTGAGAAGTACCTGTGCCCTTCCTGGCTGCTTGTGTTGCTCTCCACTCGTTGTGATCCCGCTCGATAGCATATGCTCGCTGGACTACCGTGGCATAATCCACACTCAAAGCTCCTCCAAAAGCATGTCGAACATTTGCCCGCAATCCTCTCTGGAACTTGGCAGCCTTCTTTGCTTCAGTGGACACCAACTCTGGAGCATACCGTGATAATGCTATAAACTCTGCCTCGTACTGAGCCACCGTGTTAGTACCTTGCACCAACTCAACGAACTCATAGACTTTCTATTCCTTGACCCATGCTAGGCAATAAGTGTCATTGAACACCTGTTGAAACTCGACCCATGTGGGCTCTCGATTACCAAACCTCTGGCGGGCAGTCTCCCACCATCTCTCGGCATCGCCTCTGAACATGAATGTGCTAAGTCGTACTTGTCGGTCATCCGCACAACCAATAGATCGGAGATGCTTTTCTATCGATAGCATCTAATTCTCAATCGTTACTGCATCTGTGCCTCCATGGAATACTAGTGGTCAAAAGGCCACGAAATCCTTTAATAGCTGACTCTCTGTATCTGCTAGGACCTGGAATGGTGAAGAGTACAAGGTGAGCTACAAAGCTCAGCAAGTAGTAAGGCTGAAAGAATAATTGAAGCTGAATCGAATAATATCGATACTGAAGAAAAACTTACTGAACTTGTACTGAGTGAAACACTATCTGTTTGCATTTATAAATGTAATGCACATAAACTGTAAGATAAATGCAGGTATGCAACTTTGGCAGATAGGCCCACATAACTGTAATACATACCTGGCTAATTTGAACCTGCAACATAAAAACTGTAAGCACATATTGTGGGCAATATGCCCCCGGCCCCCTGGTCGACATCAGGCGAGCATCTCATAACTGAGATATAACTAAACTGATACTCATGGGATCCCTGCGGACAAACCGCCTGGTGCGCATAATGAAATACTCATATAAATGCTGGCACACAATATGTAGTGCTCCATATAATGTCGTGCTCAATGCTCATACAAATATGTATGCACATAATCTCACAAAATAATGCTGATCATGTCATAATTAACTACTAAACATGGTATATGATTTTTACCAGCTATATTGAGATACAAAGATTCTGAAATTTCTGAGTATAGGCATGGCATATTGGATTTTATCATATCTTGGCATAAAATTTAATATTTAAATAATTAAATATTTATATTAAATTTGAGACTTGCATCAAGAATTTATTGGAAGTCATTCGGATGCCATATGATACTATTCGAATGATTGGTGAAGCATAAGGAGTAATTCGAATGAAACAGCAGCCTATTCGAATGAAAAAAAAAAAAGGACTACAACAAGTTCATTCGAATGGAAGAAACTCATTTGAATGACAGAGACTCATTCGAATGAAAGAGGCTCATTCGAATGACAGATGATATATAACAAAGGCTATTCGGATCTAATCAAGGACTCATTCGAATGACTCACAAATAATTCGAATGAATTTGACAATTTTCTAACTTTTGAACTAGAAAAAAGCGACTCATTTGAATGCAACAGTACCTTTATTCGAATGAATGAATGGGATACTCACGAGTCATTCGAATGACAGAGAGACTCATTTGAATGCTAGACTATACAAAGCAACAACTTATTCAAATCTTCAAGGACTCATTTGAATGACAAGAAAACTAATTTGAATGACAGACTCAAAACTTCAAAAACACATACGAATGATACGATAACACATGACTCATTTGAATGACCAAGGACTCATTCGAATGACTGGTACATTATAAGGGAAAAACTTATGATAACACTGAGAATTCATTCGGATGCCTCAAAACTCATTCGAATGACACAATACTCATTCGAATGACTGGAATCTTATTAGACATAAAACTCACGATAATAGAGACGATATCTTGAATTAAAAACTTAACATTACTACACCATTCTGAAAGAAATCTTGAGAGAATAATCCCAATTGATATAGAAATAACTTTAGGAATGATTTAATGATCATAACTAATGAAAACGTTGCAAAGAACGTGCTTGAACTAGCTGTAACTCACTGTAACGCATATATATATACATACATGCACTGGAACTGATATAACACTAACAATCTGAACTCAATTAAGACCTATAAGAAAAGTTTACAGGGGAAAGATACTTACCTTAGACTCTCTGATCGAACCCTTGAATGATCTTGAAGCTCTTGCGAGACACTGCTATCTCTCGGCCCCTCTATCTTCACATGGTGTGAAGACAATATGGCCAAAGAGACCTTATATATACATATGCCTATGAGAAGCCCTAATGCCCATCTCCCTCTCCTAATCAAACTTAGAGACTCTTAAACCCTTTCTTACTAGGACTAGGAGACTTTAACCCAAAGCTATCTCTCGTTTGGACTCCCAATCACTAATTAACTTGAATTCTCAATATAACCTTAAATAAATAATTAAATTCTAATCACAAATTGCTAAATGACTCTCATGTCCTAGCATTTAATTTTCACAATAAATATAATTAAGTGCTATTTAAATGCTATTTCTCAATTACAATATCTAAATTACCACATTAAAATTAAATAGAAATTTCTCTTAATTAAATACCTCACTAATTAATCAAATAATTCTACTTAAATACTAGGCCCGCTTACGGGTCGTTACACAACATGTGATGCCTACCTCTACAACTAAACTGCCGAGAGGAGATCGTGGTTTTGTTTTTATGGTTCAACTCGATGTACATCCGTGAGAAGAACTCCAGGTATTTTGTTTTGATGGTTTAGTGTAGAATGCCAACTTCAGCAACTAGAATGCCAAGAGGAGATCATAGTTTTGTTTCTATGGTTAAACTTGGTTTACATTCACAAGAAAAACTCTAGGTATTTTCTTTTAGTAGTTTAGTGTGTAATACCTACATCTACAACTAAAAGACTAAGATTTTGTTAAAGCAATTCAGCATATGATGCCTACTTCTATAATCTAGGAAATATTGGGTGACGTGGTCTAGATGAAGCCTACATCGGTGAGGGACTGATTTTGGTAACGCAATTCGTATCCCTGGATCTACTCTGCTATTTTGTTATCACAGTTCAAAAGAACCCTACATTCGCAACTGGAGGCACTTTTTAGGTAACACTATTCATTTAAAGTATGCTTATTTAGGAATTCATCTACCTTCCCCATAATTATTTTATCTTCTGAAAAGGTCAACATTTACTTGTCCTTGTGGTAATTTTACATTTGAAAGGATGTCTTTTGGTTTGTCTAATGCTTTTGCTATTAGTGTTGTGTGCCCTAATGTTAGATTTGGATGGTGTGTAGTGGGTTTATAATTAATACATTTATTATATCTTTGTATATATTAATAAAAGTCAAGTTTATCATATTCATAAACTCTTCAATTTATTATATGAATGAGTCCTTAGATCTCTTGTTTGAGAATCTTATTCTCAAGATGTTAAGATTGTGTGATAGGATTCTCTAGTGATAGGACTTCTTAAATGATTCCTGATTCTTAGATTAATCAGATCGAGACTCTAATTAGTCAAGTATAAATTAACATAGTGTTTACTACCTTGTTCAGTATAAGATATTGATGGGAGGATGGTGTGTCACATACCATATGATATGAGGATGTCTCTAGTAAGCTTGTGGATGGTTGTTGGGGAACAACGCACTAAATGTGACATGGATGATTAACCACATGGCATAGTGGATAATGGAGTCATCTAAGTTGCGATAGTGTAGCTAATTCTTAGACTTGAAAGGACATAGTTGTTTTGTGTATTAGTGTGCGAGATTTAGTAATGTGTCGAGTCATCCAATTGCAACGTGGAGAGGTTCATCTACATGGTTCCGTATTGCTAGTATATGGAGACATGTGTTAGGGATAGGATATGTCACCCTCATCGTAACTGATGGGGTGAACATCCTATGTGATCTATTGTTAGTGTGACAGGACAGTCATTGACCATGACAAATTGATTACTACGAAAAGTGTTTCCTGAGATGTCATCTAGTTTACATTGATGAGGTCAGGCACATAATTATTGAGTTTGTGAGTTTATCACTCCACGACTCTTACTCAATCAGGACATTAGGTGATGAAAAGATTATAGCACATGGTAATCGTCAACTATAATAAGTTCACTTGAAGTGAGACTTCACTATCACCAATATTGTCTTTGATCGTTGCTACGTGTTATCCAGGACCTCTTGGATCATCACCAAAATATGGAAAGATTCTTGTGATGGGTCATGATGTTGGTCGCCATCGAAATAAGTTTTGGTGTTATCTGATTGCTAGTGAATAGTAGATCTAGAAAGTCACATACCATATAGTGTTGTGTCTAGTATCAACATTGTGCATCTGATGTATCTCGATTATGTCATTAATGGTTAATGACGTGGTAGGTCAAAAGTTGACTTGCTAAGGCATTGAGACATATTTTAAATGGGAAGGAAGGGGTTTGAATCCAAGAATAAGAGGTTCCTCAATGGATGGCTTCACTTTTGGAGAAGATGCAACATCTATAAGTAGAATTTTCCTCATTTAAAAGTTGATCCTTTGTGTTGTTCTCCTAGGCATGTTATAGCCTCCATGACCTCCTTACCTATAGAATCATCTTTCACATGCAAAACATTAACAATACAAGTATTAATAGAATCATCTAACCAAGTAGCATTAAAATGTCCATTGACTAATCCATTGACGACATATATCCTAATAACCTTTGTCTCTTCATGACAAGGATATTTCATAGTGTTGAGTTATATTGTGATGATGAAATTTAAGAAGAATTTAATGATAAGGAATTAGGCTATTAATCGAGTAAGTATGTTCATAAATCAAGTAACAAGAAAGTTAATCATCTACCTTATGAAATTAATCGAGTACAACCTAATTAATCGATTATATGCTTGTCTTTTTTGAGTATATATGTGTGGGAAGTCAGTTTTAACCAACTTTCAAAACATTACTTAAATAACCAATATTGTTAATCAAGTAAGATAAGTTATGGGCTTAGGATTAATCAAGTAAAATGATTAGTTGGGTAACAAGTGATCATACTTGACTAACTTATTAGTTTAATCGAGTAAGACTGGAATACTCTAAGGTTTAATCGATTATATGTCTGATGTACTCGAGTATCATACTAAAAACCTTTAATCAAGTGATTAATATGTAATTAGCTAAGTGATATAATTAGTCGAGTAACCATACTCCTTAATCGAGTAAGAAATGAGGCTAAAATGACATGCCTCTGTACTTGTATCATTAATCAACTAAATCAAAATGTTAATTGAGTAATGTTATAATTTAGTTGAGTAAACACAAATCTTTCTCGAGTAATAATTCAAGAGAAATGCCAAGTACAGTTAATCGACTAAGAAGATGTTTTACTCAAGTAACATACATACTTAGTCAAGTAATTACATTATGTAGTCAAGTAAAATTAATGAATATAGTGATTCTCTGAATCTGAACTATTATTCAACCAATTAAGATTTGTAGTCAAGTAAAGTTACATCAGACTCGAGTAATAACAAATCTTACTCGACTAATATTTAAAATAAAATAGCCGTTACAGAGCATTAAAATGCACGTAGAGTTAACTTTTTTAGAAATTTCAATTCCATTATGATCGTTTTTGCATATGGCATAAAATTTGAAATATATATTAATTGTTACCTTGCCAAATAAGAAGGAATGTTTCTATTCTCTCATGGCATGAAATTTGAAATATATATATATATATATTAACCATTACTTTGTCAAAGGAAAATGAATGTTTTTATAGAATTTCAAGAATGAAGATTTCACCATTAGACGAAGAGTCAAAGCTACATATACTCAAGACATAAGAAAAAGGATATACACACATACATACAACCAAGTTGATACAAACATCTTGAAAGTCATTCTCGAACCAAAGAGCTAAAAAATCATACATCTCGAATTCACTATAAATCAGAGAGACTATTCTTTCATTTTTATATTCTTTCTAATCTCTGTTTGTTTGAGAGAAGCCACTTATTGTTTGAGTGCTATAGTGTAATCTTCTCTGAGTGATCTATTTTTTTAGCTTCTTAAGCTATTGAGGTTTGTGCTTGAGCCCTAAAAAAGCACACGTAAAGGTTTAAGCAAATCCTTGTAAAAGTTGTGTAAAGAGGTTTTAACTTATCCTGTTAAAAGCTAAATAGTATATTGTTTTAAAATCCTTAACGAGGAGTTAAAGTAGTAGACATAGGCAGTGGGGCCAAACCACTATACATACAGTGTACTACATTTTTCAATTTGTTTACATTCAACAATTTTTTCTTGAATTAAGGGTGCGCATAATTCACCCCCCTTCTTCTTAAGCTTACAATTTCTTTCAATTTCTTTCATCAAAATTGACTATATTTGAGCTTAAAATACATATCTAATCATCAAAAAAACAAAGAAAATAGAAATATCTTACAAACCATAAGACTTAATGCTTTTATCATTTAGAAAATTCAACAAGTGCATTGAAGAAGCAAAAACTATAAATACTTAATGTGTGCATGAGATTGAGGCTACTGATACTCTAATGAAATGTCCTCTTGAAGAGAATGAGAAAGAACAAAAAGAAAAAGAAATAGCTAAGCTGAAAGCCATCATCCTCTAAGATCATATTGCTTCGAATATTTCATTGCTTGAGAGAAAATAAAGCTTCCACTTTCTATTTTTAATTCTCTCTATTTGTATTGTAAAATCCCTCATGAGCCTTTTTCACATTCTTTTAAAGGGTTATTTGTTGTGTGAGCTTCTGTTCCACATTCGTTTCAGAGTGTTTTCTTTGTGAGCTTTTGCTCAATACTTCTCTGTCTCAACTTACTGAAGGGTTACAACTAAGCCTTATAAAAGCTATTGTAAAAGTTATAACTAAGCTCGTTAATAGCTATTGAAAGGTTGTAGCTAAGCCTATTTGTAATACCCAAAATTTGACATATATAATATTTTAAAATTTGTGGAATTTTTTTGGGCCAAAATGAAATTTTTGGTACATGAGATGCAAAAGTGTAATTTATGAATTTTGGCCAACAGTGATGAAATGATTGAGGCAAAGACAGAAATTAGAGGCAAAAGTGAGGAAAGGAGGTTTAGGGACTTGTAAACCCAAGAGGTTTGCTAAATAAGGGTCAAATGTGGTTTCTATACAGTTGGGCCAAAGTGTAAGTCTTGAAATTTTGGTTGTAACACTCCAAATTTCTTGAGCGTGTTATAACTTAGGATTTCAGGAATATAATTATTTTTCATACCACAATCACTGTCATACATCACACAAATTCCCAGAAACCCTAATTTTCACCTTCTCAGCTTAACAAACCCAAAATTAAATAGTTAAGACAGGTGTTAAAATTTTCAAATGCGAAAGCTAGATCGAACCTAATATGGTTCACAACCATAATGTTTTATTTATCATAAAATTGTTTAAGACGTCTACAAAATGTATTAATATACATCATCTCTAGCAAGTGATAATTGAACATCTTAAACATATCCAAAATTACATAGGTTCGCATATAAACAAAAATATGTTAAACATGCTACAGGCAGTAAATTAAATTTATTCTTCAGCTATCTCCTTTCCCTTAGAGCTGCTCGTCGAACTTGGAACGTTTGAATATTTCAGAGACATAGTTCAATTAGAAGATGAATCTTCTAGTGAGAGACTAAAAAAAAAAAACAGTTTATATTGATGGATGATCAGGTGTAAAATGTATGAAAAGACAACGAGAACTACTCCGAAGTGCCTCGTGAACACGTTAGCCTCCTCCAACGAGAGCTTTCTCAATGGCGCACGCATAGCGCCTCTCGGGAGGTCCCTAACCATGTCACTTCGGCTCGACCTCATAGAACTCATGCAAGCACCACATCCATTGTTCCTTAAACTCACGGTCTTCCCCATGAGAGCTTTCTCGATGGCGCACGCATAACGCCTCTTGGGGGATATCAGAATTTTACCCTCGGCCAACAACAAATAGGTACAACATTATGGCCATATGAATTTTATAAATGCAATAGTTAAAAAGTCAATAGCATATATTTTTCAGAAAGATACATTTTATATATGTAATATGATTTCACGTAAGAGAATAACAAAAGTTTACGTATAAGAACTTTACGAAACATATCTCATGCAATAGAAGTCTCTCATAAGAGAATAAAAAATAGGATTTGGAGTATAGGAGTCTCACCTTGTTGGTTTATCTCTTCGACAGTATAATTTCATAGCAAATGGCCTAGGTTTCTGCAGAAAACACATATTTTGGTAAACCTAACTTCAAATATTTTTACATAGAGTTGAGGGGCATTAAATTAGGGGCATAATTGAAAAATTTGAAGGAAAATAAGCATCTCATGCACCCTCACGCGCCCCCAGAAGGTGGCTCATGCATCTTCACGCGTAGCCACTTCCGGCGCGTGTATCTCATGCGTTGCTACCAGATTTCGGACAACATTGCGTCATTTTCGTATTTTGGCCATATCTCCCTCGTTTTAACTTTGATTTAACCCCCATTTGAACCTACGCGACCCTCTCTTCCCCCTTTATAGGATTATAAAAAAAAAAAGACTTACCTCACTTTTTTTCTTATTGATTTTGGTGAACTCCGACGAAGACTCGTCACTCCGACGAAGACCATTCTCCGTCGCTTTTCCGCCTTTTTCTTCCCGCCTTCTTGTCGAACTTCCTTCTCTCTCTCTAGAGAAAGCTCCTCCTCTTAGAGTGCTTCACTCCTCAAAGCTCTCTTGAATGGTTTGAGAACAACCCATAGTGCCTATTTATAGATTACTTGAACCAATGATATTATGCCACTTGTCACAATCTTAGCCATAGACTCTAAAGACTCAAAGATATATTTGAATGGCTTTTCAAATCCAAAACTATAATGAATTCAATTTTTGAAATCCAAGCTAATTCCCCAACTTATCTCAAATGACACTTTGGCCCATATTTCAAGTTTTCAACTTTAATATTTTACCACCTGAGCTCGTAATTTCATCCTTCTTTCATTTAGATAATTTCTCTAATTAGAATTATACCCTCAAATATCAAATTTATCGAGATACTTAAAATCTCAAAATTAATAACTCAAAATTACTTGATATGTACAATTTTCGGGAAGCTCTTACTGTCATTCGGTCTTTTCAGGCTACAACTTAGCTTAATCGAAAAACTGTCTCTGATTTGATTTCTTTCAACGTCATAAATCTCGCCTCGAGATGCTCATCAAAAATATACCTTTGTCCTTAGGTATCTAAGCTCCAGGTCACTCCCTGTGACCGATTCGGTTACTTGTTCCCATTTCACGCATATTTTTTGATATTTTAAACTCACTAAAAAAATGTGGCATCTTCACAAAAATATGGGGTATTATATCAGTAGATGGAGGTCAAAAAGAGGTTTTTCCCTAAGTTTTGGGATTAATATGAGGAGTTTGGAACTCAGGGAGCTTGATGGAAGTGTTGGAATTCTCAAGGGCTTTGTGGAAAGGTCTAAACTGTGTTTAGAAATTAATCTGGGGGCTGAAGTGTAAATAATAAAAGTCAAGTAGGAAACCTGCCCTTTTCTGGCCAGCCGACCAAAGACCGCCGACCAGCTACCTTTGGCCCTCAGGAAGGTTGCCCAAGGGGTTCAGAGGATGCCCCAGGTCATGATGGTTTAACCTGTGGTGGCCAGTGGCCAGTGGCCGAAATCGGCCACATCTTGGCTGAATTTAATGTCGAAAAAAATTGAAAAATTTGTCCAGCAAAACGTGGTTTTTTTCTCATCATTCATGGCTACTTGAGCCACTTAGTGGCTAGATCTAGACCTTAGGGGGTGAGTAACTTGGGATTTGGAGGTTAGTGACCGAGAGTTAGCTACAAATAGAAGGTTCGGGGTCAAGGGTTTTATTAAATTTTTGCTTCAAATTTGTGTTGTTTTAGTAAGAATCAAACATTCTTAATATGGGGTTTTGTTCCCTGATTTCTAAGGAGTGTTTATGGAGAATTTGGGAAGATTTGGTGTAGGTTTTAAGGGGCTTTAACAAATTAGCTGGAAAATCAAGTTTTGCCTAAAACTGAACCTACAACTGCCTTTTTGATGCTTTTCTAGTGGTGGTTTCAGGCAACTCGAGGTATCCCTATGACCGACTTGAGAAGGGCTACAAGGTGGTAGGGTCAAATCGAGCATTGGAGCAAAGTTGCAGTCACCGAAGCCGAGGAAGATAACTAGAGAAGATGTGATGCATGGGTGCATGCGAGGACTTCACCCTCAGTCCATGCACTTGGCACGTGAAGGGGTGTGAGGTACAGGTTTTTCTTTAAATTAATTTTATAATTTTTAGAAAATTATTTTAAGAAAATTATTTTAGGAATATCTGTGGGAAAATATTTGAAGAAAATAGATGATAGATATTTATTGTGTAATTTTTGAAGAAATACGAGTTTAAGGAAATTAAAGAAAAATAAGGAAATAATGGGAAAATATAGAAATATTGATTTCCTTGGATATGAAGTTGGTCAGGAGGTGATTTGGCTGTCAGGATCGAGGATTGCACGACATTCAGAATCAGCACGTGTTTTGAGGTTTTAGCATAAATCGTGTTACGGTGAGTGGTTCGATCAAGCACTTGGTTTTGGTTTATTATAAATGATTTTTGTCATTCATGGTTGGTTAGTGAGTAGTTTTATCATCCAAACCTGTGGCTCGTGGTTGGTTAGTGAGCGGTTTACCCTCCAAACCTTGAATTATGCCTTGTGAGTGCTTCGCCAAATTAATTGATTTAACAGCATATTGAGCATATTATATTCTGTACATAATGCATCAATTGAGTATGTTTCATAAAAATGCATTGCGTGTGGTTTTCATGGGATTGATATGTTGGGACTGTGTTATTATCATAATGTTCGGTGTGAAATGGGATGGGGTCTTCCTGAGGATATTGCTATGTTAATCCCGCTGGAGTTGTGAAATAGGTTTCCATTGGTGACCATCGATTTGCACCTTGAGGATTGAGTATGATGAGGTGTTTTCTCTAGGTTGACATGTTTATTTGTATATGCCATGCTCATGACCATACATGCATTCTATAAGTCTGTTTTTGTGCCATCATTTAGATGTTTCAGCATCTAATCAGGATTGTGCCTCTAAAACATTCAAACGTTCCAAACGGGGATTGCAGCAGTCGCAAAGGTATGTCCACTTGAGGACCGTCGGAGAACGAGCATGATAGTTACAATTTATATTTTTCAAGTCAAGTAATCCTTATTTGATTTAGAAGTGAATGTATTTGAACGATTGTGGTAATCTATGATATTTAGATCTTGTTATCTCCGTTGCATAATGATATGTCTTACTTGGCTTAAGTCTATTGAACTTGTTAGATAAGTAAGCAAGACTGGGGTTCTGGGATTTTTGTGGGCATGTGAAGATTGTTCTTTAAATCACTGCGTATGATGAACTTATGTATGGTAAAAAAAAAAAAAAATCCTGATAAATCCCTTATAATGGCACGTTCGGTGAGGAGGGGTGTTACACTATTAAAGCTTTTGTAAAGGTTATAACTGAGCCTTTATAGAGGATAGTGCTTTCCTTTCTAAATAGGCACTCCCTTAGGGGTTTGAAAAATCCTTGGTGAGGAGCCAAGGTAGTAGATTAGGCTGGATTGTGTTGAATCATTATAAATCTTGTGTGTTGCATTCTTTACTCAAAGTATATTTTAGCAAGTTTTATTTCAATACTTCCAATTTACATTTACTGCATTGTTTTTCAAAGGTATAAAGAACTTTAAAATAGTTTTTGTGTAAAACATTTTATCAAACTAGAAAAAGTTTGAAAAACCCAATTCATCCCCCCTCTTAATTGTACACTCCTATACTTTCAAAGAGAAAGATGCTACTCTAGGGAAAGAAATCAATCATTAACTCTAAGAAAAAAGAAGATCCAATTAATGGAAGAGCCATAATAGTTTCCATCTTCTACACTTTGGTAAATGATACCATGCTTGGAAGAAGCATAGAATAAAGCTTGGACACTTATAAATAACTGAGAAGGGGATCACCCCACTCCTTATGTACTCTCGCTTCTAACTCAATGAAGTATTTTTTCAAGCACTTGATACTTGTTATTGTAAAGACCAGGGATCACCTTGAGTAACCAAGGCTATTTAGGGACCACCTCCAAGACCTTGTCAAGACATCAAGGTACCAAGACATAGGGTCACGTTAAGGGTGTCAAGTCGAACCAAGGTGTTAGAGCCAAGGTGCAGAGCCATAGGGCTACACTAAGGGTGTCAAGATGAGACATAGGCACATACTGAATGGTGTTAAGCCATTAGGTCACTCTATTGCCTAGTACTCCTCCTATGGAGACGAGTGGCAAGGGGACAATCCTAGTTGAGCACTTTTCCTCAAGAGCCAAGCAACAAGAGGACCACCTCAGCTGACCACTCCTCTTTTAAGTTTGAGTAACATAGGGACCACCTTAAATCAACATGGAAATCTTGGGACCACTCTAAATGAGCAAAGTTGGGGACCACCTCGAATTAACATAGAAATCTAAAGCAACCTAGATATGAGCAAGGGAACCAACCTTATCTATCCCCACAGGGAATGCTTTTGCATTTCATGAATTATAACCAGCTCACCTAAATTGAGCCCAACCCAAGCACTAAAAAAGTTATTGTTTAATCCTAAGTTTGTCACCTCAACCAAGGCGAGAAAGACTGGAATCTAAGGGTTAACTAAGAGGTCCTAGGTTGCTTACATTTGCAAATGTCGAGGCAAGGCAAACCTAAAGAATTCCAAATCCCCCATTTGTCCAAGTAACAAGCAAGAGGGGACTGAAGAGAAGGTCAACTACTCCAAATCCCTTACTTCAATCAAATTCCAAGCAAGAGAGGACCAAAGAACCAACTATGAGCTAGCAATCCAAGAAGCAAAACCTTTGATATCCTCCTCAGTCAATAGTGGAGTAAGCTTGGGAAAAATCCTCAAGTAAAGTAGTGACTTTTCAACTTCTTTTTTAGCTCGATTAGATGCCCCATGTCTAAAAAGCCCAACTCCTAATTCAATAAGGTGAGAGGATAACTCATCTTCCATACCTTGTAGAACTATGAGAGCTAGACTTCGATGAAATCATATTGAGCGAAGCCATTGAGTAAAATCTAATTAAGGAATGAGGGCAAGCAAGATTCAACCAAGTGATCGAGCCAAACTCATCTC
The DNA here is from genome assembly GCA_036245055.1 of Diospyros kaki. Lineage (NCBI taxonomy): Eukaryota > Viridiplantae > Streptophyta > Magnoliopsida > Ericales > Ebenaceae > Diospyros > Diospyros kaki. The sequence continues at coordinate 24,250,961 of BSEG01000012.1, forward strand.
AATTAATATTAAGCTACTTGTGGACTTAATTAAGCATGGATGACAACTAGGTATTAATTGACCTTGATGGTAAGAAAAGCCAAAAGAAAAGAGGATAAAGAAAGCTAATCAATAAGGCTTAGCAATTTGTCAAGCCAAAGAGAAAGAAGAAAAGAAAAAATAGAGCAACCGACGTTAAAAAAAAAAAAATAGCCTAATAACTAGGGTCGACACCATTATTCTTAAAATCACCAGTTAACTCTTATGATTTTACAAGTTTACAAGTCAACAGCCATAAAACAAGTTAACTCGCTTGTAGGATCATTTTTTTAGTAGAATCAACCAAAGATTGCAAGTCAACTAGTTAGACTCGATAAACTCAGATCAAGTTTGTCGAGTTCACTCTTTGGCCTAGTTTCTAGGTTAGAGATGGAAATATTTCTATCTCTAACCAACGTATATATATATATATATAATGCTCGGTTCCCCATTTTGGTCCTTCTGTGCAAACCTTAAATAGCTAAGAGGAAGCGATCAGTGGTCCCCCTTGCTATGACATGCTTGATCGGTGTTGATGCTTACTACGATGTGCTTGATTAGTGTCGATGGTTGATGCAACAAGGTTGATTAGTGGCAGTGCATCCTATTACTGTTTGTGTGTGGTTGTGTGCTCTAGCTCTACTACTCTATTTTGGCTTCATTTGTTCACCTTCCTTCAAAGTTTAAATCCTCAAAGGTATAGTGAATGAATTTAACCCATCACCCATGTACGAGTGTGTTCAGTTGTTGTCTGATAACTTCTGCTTTTGACCCATGTATGAGTCATATATATATATATGTATACTGTATACACATACATATTTTTTTTATAGATATTACTCTCATTGCTACAATTTTTAGGGAATTTTTTTGTTTAACTATCCACTATGTCATAATTTTATTGTATCTTTATTTGTGATTATGTATCCTTTAGTCCATATCTGTATCTTATTGTTGTATGTGTAAGTATCCTGATTTTTGTATCTGTAAGTGTCCTTTATTATGCTTAGGCATTTGTTTTTAGCCTTATCTAAATGCCATGAATACTCAAAATAGATTTGAGAATGCTCTTTATGAATTGTGATAGAGATCCATAGTAAAGGAAATAAAAAGGTGGAAAAGGAATTAAGTAATTATTATATCTATTTGGAGTTTCTTTTTGGGGTCAATGATAATTAATTACTATGTGAATAGAAATTAACTATAATGTCTATGTGTTTATGTTTTAGCTAAAAGGACGATTATTGCAATTTGCAAAATCACTTTGAATTACTATGTGGATTGGGTTTGAATTTCAATTATTATTTTAACTAAAAGGAAATTAATTACTATGTGTTTGAATTCTAGTTTACAAATTATTTCTATCTTTTCCTTATTTCTAGTTTGAATTTATTTTGGATCACATTTCATAGGATTACTATTTACTAATAGTCAATAAAGAATGTCAACATTTGGGTCTTCAAAATCTAAAGTTATGAAAAATATGCAGCAGGAAATAGGTTTAATGTGGGATGGCAATATGCTACTGATGTGGATGAGAACTCGAGAAAAGTGCAATGTAAATTTTGTGATAAAATCTTTTTTGGAGGCATTTTTCACCTTAAGCATCACTTAGCTTGTACTCGTAAAGATGTGGAGCCTTGTGTAAGTGTTCCAGATGATGTTAAAAAGGAAGTGTTGACAATTTTGGTGAAAAATGCTGAAGTTATAGAAAGAAAAAGAAAGATAATTCATGGTATTGATGATTCTGATAATGAGGGCAATCAAGTGCAACACGTTACATCAAAAGAGAAGGGTAAGAGTATTGGTTTGGATGTTTTTTTCAAAAGTGGAAGTGTGCAAGTGCAACTGGAAGTACTCAAATAAAAATTAATCATATATTGAAAAAATAATTAGAAGAAGAATGTTGCCAACAAATTGGTGGATTTTTTACGCATGTGTTATTCCTTTTAAATGTATAAAGCATCCTGAGTTTGCAAAGATGCTTGAATTGGTAGGTAAATATGGACGTGGACTTAAACCTCCTTCCTATCACGAGATTATAGTGAAATATTTTTAAAAAAGAAGTAACTTGCACCATGGAATTGTTTAAGGAGTACAAAGCTAAATGGAAAAAAATAGGTTACTCAATTATGTTAGATGGTGGACTAATAAAAAGAGGCATTCAATTTGTAATTTCTTAGTTAATAGCCCAAAGGGGGCAGTTTTTTTAACCTCAATTGATGCATCTGATGTTTCTAAAACTATTGACAAAGTGTTTGAGATGTTAGATGTGATCGTGGAGAAAATAGGAGAGAAGAATGTGGTGCAAGTTGTAATTGATAATGCTACTAATTATAAAACTGCAGGTGATATGCTAATGGAGAAAAGAAAAGGGTTGTATTGGACTTCATGTGTTTCCCACTGTATTGACTTGATATTAGGACTTTGAAAAGAAACTCAAAGTCCATAGTACTACCATTACAAAGGCTAGGAGGGTATCAACCTACATCTATTCTAAAAGGAAGAGACTTGATAAGACTAGATCTTACTCGCTTTGCAACTGCATATCTGACTTTAAGTTATCTTATTGAGCTAAAAGGTCCCTTGATAACAATGTTCACTTCAAAGTCATGGAATTCCAATGGGTTTGCCTCTCAGCATGATGGGAAATGAGTTCAACAAATGGTGTTAGATTCCAAATTTTGGAAAAATATAATTTATTATCTGAAGGTAGCATAACCATTGGTAAAAGTTCTTAGATTGGTTGATTCAAATGAGCAATCGGCAATAGACTTTCTTTCTCAAGAGATGGATCGAGCTAGAGAGAAGATTAAAACAAATTTTAACAATATAAAGAAAAAGTAAGTTCCTAACTATATATGGTTTTACTTTTATCATTTTACTATACTTTCTTTCTTTTACATACACCTATTTATTTAATTTTGTTATTCTTTTATGTAGCTTTGAGCCAATTTTGAAGATTGTTGATGAAATATGGGAATTTCAATTGCATAGGTCATTACATGTTATAACGTATTTCTTAAACCCTCATTATCATTATAGTCCAAATTTTAAAGTTAATACTAAAATAAAATTGGGACTATTTAATTGCATTGAAAGAATTGTTAGAGATCTAGATGATAGGACCAAACTAGATGTGCAAATTGAAATATTTAAGGATGCAAAAGGGTTATTTGACATTGAATCTGCTAAGCGTTCAAGGGATAAAAGGGCTCCAACACAGTGGTGGGACACCTATAGAGATACATGTCCCAAATTGCAAAGGTTTTCTATTCGTGCGTTGAGCTTGACATATAACTTTTCTGGGTGTGAATGAAATTGGAATGCATTTGAGATGGTAAGCAAAATATACTTAGTCATTATTTTAATTATCCTTTAAATTTTGAACACCATGTTTTGATGCAAACTAACAATTGATTTGTGATAACTTTATAAATTATGTTTCAGATTCACACAAAGCGAAGAAATCATTTGCATCAAAAGAAGATGAATGACTTTGTAACGCCCTGCTTTCTCGGGCGCGTTTATAAATTGAGATAATTCTGGGACAATAAATTTTTTTTTTCCTTTCAAACTAATCCTAACTCACATCATACCTCGAATCCGTCCCAGAACCTCCAAATATTTTTCTCGAAAGAAAATCACTATACATATCAAATGCGGAAGCAATGATCGAAACCTGATGTAATACCCTTGATGAATCATGATAGATTTCATCACGTACGAGAGAGTATTGGTATATGAAAAATTCCATAATTGCCCTTGAATTAAAGAAAATGCCATGATATATTGGATGTCTCAAGAGGGGCAAAACGGTAATTTGGAGTTCCATCCCATAAGTAGATAAATTATTTTTTGGAGAAATTAATTATATTGGAGAATTAATTTTTGGAGAATTTAATTCTTGATTAAGTGCATGGATAATTAGGAATTAAATTGGAAATCCAAGTATGGCTAGATTTGTGACACTTGGAAAAAATCTCATGGAATGAGATTTAATTAATTTAGAGAATAAGGATTTATTAAATAAAGGGAAATTGGTGACACATGGCATGATCTTAGGAATCAAGAGATGTGTTTAAAATTAATGCAAAAAGAAAAAAAAATTAGTCTCTCAAGCATTAAATGAGAGCCATGATGGAGGGAATTAAAAGAAAATCCATATTAAAAAGAAATTAGTCATGCATTTATGTGGGAAAATGGTGGATTTAAATAAATGCTAAAGTAAATGGATTATGTCTTTCAAGAGCATTTAAATTAAATCAAAAAGAAAAGATAATAGTCTCCATTAATTGCTTGAAAAGTTTTGGATTTAAATTAAATGAAAATTGGAGAAATTGGTCAATCTTGAAATTAGTCATTGTTTATTTATTTGGAAAATAGGAGAATTATGGGAATTTGGGATTGATCCAAGGGATGAAAATTAGTCTCCAAAGAAAGATCAATGGATGAGATTCAAGGAGACAAAGCCTTTTGGATTTGTGTTTCCTTTGAGTCTAGAGAAGGGTTCTCCAAAAAAAAAAAATCAATGGCTAGGATTAAATTTGGGAGAAGCACAAGGATTGTGCTAGTGTTTAAAGGTGGAGATTGAGTCTCTTGAATTAAGAAGAAATCAATGGCTAGGATGTAATCTTGAGATTTGGCATGGATTGAGAAGAAAAGTTCTATAAATAGGGAGTGGGGAAATTGGTTCAAAGTTTTCCCCACATGTGAAGTGAAAGAAGCAAGAACGAAACCAAGATTAAGAGGAGGAAGAGAAAGGCTAGCAAAGGTAAACCTAGTTCCCTCTCTTGATGAAGTTTTAAATGCTTGCGTATAAGAGCTAAGACTTCATTTATTATTTTTCTGTAAGGGTGATTAAAGTCTAAGGGAGTCTTGGCTTGTGGAAGTGTTGAAGCTTCAAAGGAAACAAGGTAAGGGATAACCCCAAGTGGTGGGGTTTTGCTTGCATTTGTACATGTTTTGAATGAGTTGCATGTAATGGTCTTATTGCATTTTTTGTGTTCTAGTAGACCTATGGCCATAAGGAGGACTAGTGATGAGAGAGGGGTTGTTGGTGCCTTAACCTAAGTGGTTATGAGGGCATGGAAGACTACCCATAATATGCATTGCATTTGCATTATATGTTTATATTCTCATATTACATTTACATTTGCATAGCACCCTTATTGAGCATTGGTTCATAAGGTCCTTTGACCTTTATGTAGGTGGAGAATCATCTAAGGGAAAAGGAATTTTGCAAGGTTGAAGGTATTGAAGTAAGGGAGAAATGCATGTGTAGTTGTATGTATTTATGGTTTAGTGGTTAATGTTGTTTTTATTTTGTTAAATATGTAATGAATGCTTAATGTGGGTGAAAGATGGCAAACTTGAGTGTTTTGGAAGCCATTTGTGGTGTAAAAGCATTCTGAAAATTTTAGGTTTCAAAAGAAAAAAAAATTAAATAAAAAAAAGAGTTGAGGCAGTGTGCATGTACTAGGGGCGTGCGGCAGGGCGCGCCTGGGAGCAGCCAGGCGCGACCGCGCGCATGGCAGGCGGCCAGTGGGCGCGGCCCATGCGCGCGCACGCGGCCGTGCGCTGGGGGACGCAGCTGGCTGCTGCCCACCCCCCTTGCTGCTATGATGTTTTTTTTTAATTCTAATTTTATTTTATCTTTATTTAATTATTTCTAACATTTTGAGAAGTTATGAAATAAAATATATTTTAAATAAATAAATAAAGGAGTATTTTAGCCTCCAAATTAATTATTAAATTATATGAATTTGAGGCACTTGTGAGAAAATTTTTTATATTTTGGGGAATTAAATAATGGAGTATTTTCCTTAAATTTTGAAATTGGATGAGAATGCCTTGATGTTGTATTTCAAAATTTATTTCCTAAGTGTTTGAAAAATTATGGTATTTTGAAATAATTAAAGGGAGAAAGCAATGGAGATTTGATAAGGAAAATTTTGTTAAATTTTTCCAAAGAAAGATTAATCCAAATATTTTCCAAAGGATTTGGAAGTGAGATAAATGGGTTAATGGTTGGGGCAAAGAAAAGAAAAATTACTTTTTTATAATTAAGGCATTATGCCATAATTTGTATGAAGCTAGCGAGTTAGTTTATTTCTTCGATCCTGGGAAGTCATCCTTAGTTCTTCATTAAGAGCTTGAGAAGGGTGGCACTTTGCGAGGTTTCGGGTTTTATTTTCGCGAGGTCGTTTCGATAATTTCTGGATCCTTGAGTGGAGCAAAGAGAGGGCAAAGTCTAGTTCCCACCTATGTCGTTTCTCATTGAAACGTAGCCGTCTCTTCATCTTTGCCCTAGCGTGTGAATAATAAGTTAATTATTCGTGAGTAACACCCGTAGGTGGGAGCGGGGCATTACAGCTTGGTATCAGAGCGTGGTTTTAGTTTGAGATGGGATTTCATGATTGCTGGGCATTATAGTTTGTTGATATGATTGTTGTAGTGGTGATGCCTTGGGGTTGATATCTATGGTGTGGTGTTTTGTGCGTAGGTATAGAGAGACGAACCCCATTTCGTTCAGTGTGGCTAGTGCGAGACTACATCCGGTGGCTGAAGGCCCAATGGACATTAGCCCTATCAATGATGAGACCTGAGGAGTCCATCCAGCGCTACCTTAGTAGGGTAGAGGATGTCATTGCAGAGACTCCGGGCACGGCCTTACCTCCTGGATTGTTGGGTGAAGTAAAGGTGCATTATGTGAAAGAGTTACTCCATGGCAAGTGGAGGCGGTACGCGAGGAGGATTGCTAGGCGTCCTAGAGTGTCCAAAAACTTTTCCCTATTCATTGTGATGATTTAGGAGACAGACGTGTGGCAGTTTAGAGAAGTCACCCGTGGACACGTGGGACTAGATGAAGAGAGTGTTGGGAGCAATGAAACCATAAATGATTCAGAGGAAGACCTTGATAGGGAGATAGATTCTCCCGAAGCCCCTTATGAGGACCCCTCGGAGGAGTCCGAGACCCAGATTGACACCTACTACAGCGACCCAGTCAGTCTGAAGCTTCGAGACGGGGTGATCCCAGGCAAGCCTCAGAGTAGTTATGTGGTTGATGGGCCATGTGGGCCTAGTGACGAGGGTCGTGATGTGGAGGCTATGGGTAGGGCCAAGTCATGTTAGGTGACTGGTGAGCTCTAAGGGTTGTATGTTATGGGGCTGGTGGGGAGACATGATGTATTTTGTTTTGTGTGGTTTTGATTCAAGGTGATTATAGGCTTTTCCTCTCGTTGAAATCATTTTGTAAAGGGGAAAGCTTTCTTTTGTAAGCCTGGATCTTGTTTGTATAAATAAATAAGTCATGTTGAAAGAAGTTCATCTTGTATGGCATTGCTCAAACTTGTGTTATGCATGTATGTGTGGCTATGGTGTAGTAGAAAATGAATGTCGCTTGTGCCATTATGCAGATGAGCCATGAGGAGCGACTTCACAGAAGGAGGGGCCAAGCCCAGTCGTCATCTCGAGACATCCCAGAAGGAAGTGGCTCAGGGATGCCAAGTAGGGATAGGTCATTCGAAAGGTTCGTCGAAATGATGATGAGTTCAGTGAACAAACCAGAAACCCCTACCACAAATTGGCTGAAGATGTTTCGAGATTTACATCCGCCAAGCTTTAAAGGAGACCCAGAAGTGGACCCAAGCGTAGGAGAGTATTGGATGGAACAAACTGAAAAACTGCTGGAACACTTAGAGTGCCCTGAAGAGCACTAGGTAAGATATGCCACATTTATGTTAGAAGAAGAAGCAGCTATATGGTGGAAGTCCATGTTAGGAGTCTTAAGGACTCAAAATACCGTCCAAGAAAATGGAGATGTGCGGGTAATGCTTATTACATGGGAGCAGTTTAAGACTGCATTTAATGATAAGTACTTTCCTGAGTACTGGAGAGAGGTGAAGAAGCAAGAGTTCTTGAAGCTGACCCAGTCAGATGATATGTCCGTGGTGCAGTACGAAGCTAAGTTTTCCAAGTTGAGTAAGTACGTACCCATGTACACCACTGACGAATTTCAGAAGGCCCAGAAGTTTTTCCAAGGACTCAGAAAAGAAGTGAAGCAAGTTCTGTACGCATGGAACATTAACACTTTTGAAGATGCAGTGGAGAAGGTCATTACCGTTGAGCGAAACATGATGGCTCAAGGAGAACTGAAGCTCCATAGTGATTCGAAAAAAGAGGTGGAGAGCAAAGGCAAGTCAACGGACCCTCCAGTAGCCCAATTCAAGAAGCCAGAGGGAGCCAAATTCAAAAGGGAAAGGTATTGCAAGAAGTGCCAGAAAAGACATGCTGGAAATAAGTGTGGGACCAAAGACAAAGGCAAGGGAGCAGGTTGCTTTGTTTGTGGAGAAACTGGACACTTCGCAAGAGATTGCCCTTTAAGGAAAACGTTGAAGATTGAGGAAGCGCCCAAAAAGGAGGTGACGTGCTATGCTTGCAAACAGTGGGGACATTATGCATGGAACTGGCCCCAGCGAGGCAAGTCTGACCAAGGAAAGAAGCCAGAAGGAAAATCAGGCCCGCAACCAGCTCGAGTGTTTCAGCTGACAAAGGCGGAGGCAGATACTAACCCAAGCGTGGTGAAAGGTACGCTCTTCATCCACACTACTCCTGTACATGCATTGGTGGACCCGGGTGCCTCTCATTCATTCATAGCAAGTGAGTCTGCTAGGAGTTTAAGTCTTGAACCCTTAATAATGGGGCATGAAGTTAGGATTCAATCTCCAATTGGGGAGACTATGGAGACAAATTTAATAGTCCGAGATTGTGATGTGGATATTGAGGACGAGAGGTTTAAGATAGATCTGATACTTATGGAGATGCATGATTTCGATGTCATCCTAGGTATGGATTTTCTGTCTTGATATTGCGCCAGTATGGACTGTTTGGGAAAGACAGTGGAATTAGGATGTCCAGGGGGGAAAATGGTGAAGTTTAAGGGACCACGATTTGGTAGGCAGCTAAAATTTGTATCAGCCTTGAAGGCTTGCAAATGGTTGGAAAATGGAGCATATGGATTTATAGCTCATGTTATGGTGGTTGACAATAAGTCAGAAATGAAACCAGAGGATGTAGAAGTAGTGAGGGAATTCTTAGATGTTTTTCCAAAAGATTTAACAGAGCTACCTCCAGATCGAGAAGTGGAGTTTGCTATTGAACTGTTGCCGGGAACAACGCCAATTTCTATACCCATATATCGCATGGCCCCAGCTGAGTTAAAGGACCTTAAAGTACAACTTCAAGATTTGGTGGATAAAGGATTTATTCGACCAAGTATTTCCCCATGGGGAGCTCCAGTTTTGTTTGTAAAGAAGAAAGATGGCAGTTTGCGATTGTGTATCGATTTTCGAGCACTCAATAAAGTGACAGTGAAAAATAAGTACCCATTGCCCAGAATTGGAGAGTTATTTGATCAATTGAAAGGTGCTAGAATATTTTCCAAAATTGATCTGTGCTCGGGGTACTACCAACTGAAAATTAGAAGTGAGGATATACCCAAGACGGCATTTCGGTGTCGATATGGACACTTTGAATTTTTAGTGATATCGTTCGGGTTAACCAATGCCCCTGCAACTTTTATGGATCTTATGAATAGAGTGTTTAAACCATTTCTAGACCAGTTTGTGATCGTCTTTATTGATGATATCTTGGTGTACTCCGTTAGTGAGATGGAGCACTGTGAGCATTTGAGGTTAATGCTAGAGAAATTGCGTAGCGAAAGGCTATATGCCAAATTTTCCAAATGTAGCTTCTGGTTGAGAGAAGTAGCATTTCTTAGCTATGTAATTTTGAGTGACGGTGTATCAGTGGATCCATCCAAGATAGAGTCCATTAAGAACTGGCACCGACCGAGGTCAGTGTTTGAGATAAGAAGTTTTCTGGGGTTAGCTGGATACTATCGACAATTCGTTGAACGATTTTCAAAAATTGCTTTGCCTCTAACACGTTTAACTCAAAAGAATGTGAGGTTCACTTGGGATGACAAGTGTGAACAAAGTTTTGAGGAACTTAAGAAGCGGATAACCACAACACCGATTTTGACCCTACTTGAAGGTTCTGGAGGATTCGTGGTTTACAGTAATGCTTCGGGATCGGGATTAGGCTGCGTGTTGATGCAGCATGGTAAAGTGATTGCTTATGGGTCACGTCAATTACGACATCATGAGAAGAACTATCTTGTCCATGATTTGGAATTGGCTGCAGTTATCCACGCCCTGAAGATTTGGCGACATTATCTGTATGGTGAGAAGTTTGAGATATTCACTGATCATAAAAGCCTAAAGTATATCTTTTCCCAAAAAGAGTTGAACATGAGACAACGTCGATGGATGGAGTTCTTGAAGGATTACGACTGCACCATCCATTATCATCCGAGGCGGGCGAATGTTGTGGCAGATGCCCTTAGTCGTAGGGATCTTGTAGTAGCGGTCGGGATGATGATATGGGAATGGCAGCTGATAGAGGTGTTTAGTAGCCTAACGGTGGGTGTAGTGCCTGGGAACGGAATGTCCATGGTGGCTAGTCTGCGAATTCAGCCAGGTTGGTGGGAAGAGATACGACGGCTACTGGAGAAGATCAGAGGCTTTTCCAATAGGTGAATGAGAAGGGTCAGCCAGTGAAGATAAGTTTTGAGTTCAGAGATGGAATCTTGAGGATGAACGGGCGAATTTATATTCCTGATAATGAAGAATTAAGGCAAAGGATTCTGGATGAAACGCATCGATCAAAGTACACTGTTCATCCAGGGGCAACCAAGATGTATAAGGACTTGAGAGAAGTTTATTGGTGGCCTGGAATGAAGCGGAATGTGGCTCAGTATGTAGCCAAGTGTGATGCATGCCAGCGTATTAAGATCGAGCATTAATGGCCAGCGGGATTGTTGCGACCATTAGAGATTCCAGAATTGAAGTGGGAGCACATTTCTATGGACTTCATCGTGGGATTACCTAAGACAGCAAGGAAAAAAGACTCGATATGGGTTGTGGTCGACAGGCTGACAAAGTCAGCTCATTTTATACCTATTCAAACTGGTTAAGGTGCGGAAGAGCTATCGTGGATTTATGTTCAGGAAATTGTGCGGCTGCATGGAACCCCAGTTAGTATCGTATCTGATAGAGATTCAAAATTCTTATCAAGATTTTGGACGTGTTTGCAAGAGGAATTGGGAACGAGGTTAAATTTTAGTACTGCATATCACCCCCAGGTAGACGGCCAAACTGAGAGGGTGAACCAGGTTTTGGAAGACATGTTGCGAGCATGTGTCCTAGAATTTGGAGGAAGTTGGGATGAGTACTTGCCGTTGGTGGAGTTCTCATATAATAACAGCTATCAGAGTAGCATTGGCATGGCGCCGTATGAAGCATTGTATAGCAGGCGATGCAGATCGCCTTCGTGTTGGCTTGAGGTGGGCGAAAGGCAGTTGGCCAAGACTGAATTAGTACAGCAAGCCTCTGAGAAGATTGATGTGGCGAGGAAGTGTATGAAGATTGCTCAAGATCGCCAAAAATATTATGCGGATCACCGTACGCGAGATTTGGAATTTCAAGAAGGGGATAGAGTATTTCTTCGGATTTCACTGCAAAGACCGTCAATGAGGAATCGAGAGCAAGGGAAGCTTAGTTCGAGGTTTATGGGACCATACAGGATCATTGAGCGAGTGGTTCCTTTGGCCTATCGATTGGCCTTGCCCAATGAATTAGTTGGATTTCATGACGTGTTCCATGTGTCTCAATTGCGGAAGTTTATACCGGATCCAAGAATGGAAGTCCCGGAAGAAGAGATTGAGGTGCGTCAGAACCTAACCTATATTGAGAGCCCAGTGAAAATCTTGGACTATAAGGAGAAAAGGTTGAGAAGCAAATCAATTCCATTAGTTAAAGTTCAGTGGAACCATCACTCTGATCGGAAAGCAACATGGGAGCTAGAAGAGGATTTAAAGCGTCAATTTCCCGAATTATTTGTTGATGCAATGGAGGGGTAGCTTTGATGTATTGATCAATTACATTAATGGAAATGAAATTTCGAGGGCGAAATTCTTTTAAGAGGGGTGGATTGTAATACCCTTGATGAATCATGATAGATTTCATCACGTACGAGAGAGTATTGGTATATGAAAAATTCCATAATTGCCCTTGAATTAAAGAAAATGCCATGATATATTGGATGTCTCAAGAGGGGCAAAACGGTAATTTGGAGTTCCATCCCATAAGTAGATAAATTATTTTTTGGAGAAATTAATTATATTGGAGAATTAATTTTTGGAGAATTTAATTCTTGATTAAGTGCATGGATAATTAGGAATTAAATTGGAAATCCAAGTATGGCTAGATTTGTGACACTTGGCAAAAATCTCATGGAATGAGATTTAATTAATTTAGAGAATAAGGATTTATTAAATAAAGGGAAATTGGTGACACATGGCATGATCTTAGGAATCAAGAGATGTGTTTAAAATTAATGCAAAAAGAAAAAAAAATTAGTCTCTCAAGCATTAAATGAGAGCTATGATGGAGGGAATTAAAAGAAAATCCATATTAAAAAGAAATTAGTCATGCATTTATGTGGGAAAATGGTGGATTTAAATAAATTCTAAATTAAATGGATTATGTCTTTCAAGAGCATTTAAATTAAATCAAAAAGAAAAGATAATAGTCTCCATTAATTGCTTGAAAAGTTTTGGATTTAAATTAAATGGAAATTGGAGAAATTGGTCAATCTTGAAATTAGTCATTGTTTATTTATTTGGAAAATAAGAGAATTATGGGAATTTGGGATTGATCCAAGGGATGAAAATTAGTCTCCAAAGAAAGATCAATAGATGAGATTCAAGGAGACAAAGCCTTTTGGATTTGTGTTTCCTTTGAGTCTAGAGAAGGGTTCTCCAAAAAAAAAAATCAATGGCTAGGATTAAATTTGGGAGAAGCACAAAGATTGTGCTAGTGTTTAAAGGTGGAGATTGAGTCTCTTGAATTAAGAAGAAATCAATGGCTAGGATGTAATCTTGAGATTTGGCATGGATTGAGAAGAAAAGTTCTATAAATAGGGAGTGGGGAAATTGGTTCAAAGTTTTCCCCAATGTGAAGTGAAAGAAACAAGAAGGAAACCAAGATTAAGAGGAGAAAGAAAAAGGTTAGCAAAGGTAAACCTAGTTCCCCTCTCTTGATGAAGTTTTAAATGCTTGCGTATAAGAGCTAAGACTTCATTTATTATTTTTCTTTAAGGGTGATTAAAGTCTAAGGGAGGTTTGGCTTGTGGAAGTGTTGAAGCTTCAAAGGAAATAAGGTAAGGGATAACCCCAAGTGGTGGGGTTTTGCTTGCATTTGTACATGTTTTGAATGAGTTGCATGTAATGGTCTTATTGCATGTTTTGTGTTCTAGTGGACCTATGGCCATAAGGAGGACTAGTGATGAGAGAAGGGTTGTTGGTGCCTTAACCTAAGTGGTTATGAGGGCATGGAAGACTACCCATAATATGCATTGCATTTGCATTACATGTTTATATTCTCATATTACATTTACATTTGCATAGCACCCTTACTGAGCATTGACTCATAAGGTCCTTTGACCTCTATGTAGGTGGAGAATTATCTAAGGGAAAAGGAGTTTTGCAAGGTTGAAGGTATTGAAGCAAGGGAGAAATGCATGTGTAGTTGTATGTATTTATGGTTTAGTGGTTAATGTTGTTTTTATTTTGTTAAATATGTAATGAATGCTTAATGTGGGTGAAAGATGGCAAACTTGAGTGTTTTGGAAGCCATTTGTAGTGTAAAAGCATTCTGGAAACTTTAGGTTTCAAAAGAAAAAAAATATTTTTTTTAAATAAGAAAAAGAGTTGAGGCAGTGTGCTGGTGCCAGGGGCGCACGGCCGCGCGCTGGGGGGCGCAGTTGACTGCTGCCCGCCCCCTACTGCTATGATGTTTTTTTTTTTTATTCTAATTTTATTTTTTGTTTATTTAATTATTTCTGACATTTTGAGAAGTTATGAAATAAAATATATTTTAAATAAATAAATAAAAGAGTATTTTAGCCTCTAAATTAATTATTAAATTATATGAATTTGAGGCAATTGTGGGAAAATTTTCTATATTTTGGGGAATTAAATAATGGAGTATTTTCCTTAAATTTTGAAATTGGATGAGAATGCCTTGATGTTGTATTTCAAAATTTATTTCCTAAGTATTTGGAAAATTATGGTATTTTGAAATAATTAAAGGGAGAAAGCAATGGAGATTTGATAAGGAAAATTTTGTTAAATGTTTCCAAAGAAAGATTAATCCAAATATTTTCTAAAGGATTTGGAAGTGAGATAAATGGGTTAATGGTTGGGGCAAAGAAAAGAAAAATTACTTTTTTATAATTAAGACATTATGCCATAATTTATATGAAGCTAGCAAGTTAGTTTGTTTCTTTGATCCTGGGAAGTCATCCTTAGCTCTTCATTAAGAGCTTGAGAAGGGTGGTACTTTGCGAGGTTTCAGGTTTTATTTTCGCGAGGTCGTTTCGATAATTTTCAAATCCTTGAGTGGAGCGAAGAGAGGGAAAAGCCTAGTTCCCACCTAGGTCGTTTCTCATTGAAACATAGTCGTCTCTTCATTTTCGCCCTAGCGTGTGAATAATAAGCTAATGATTCGTGAGTAGCACCCGTAGGTGGGAGCGAGGCGTTACACCTGATATCTTAACATTGATCATAAATCAATTCTTACATCATCGTACCTCAACATAACTTAATACAAAGCATAAGTTCTCAACATTAACCCTAAATAGGATTATACATCATCATTCCTTAAAACGTTCAGATTTCAAAGTAACAAAACGTAAATACATGGACTACATAACATACATTTCATTTCTCATGCACTTTGTTAAGTGTTATTTCATGCCTCATTTATCCGCATATCTGCTATAATCTCAATTTGGAACGTTTGAATATTCTAGAGGCAAAGTCCAAGTTAGATGATGAATCATCTAAGTAAGGGTATAGAAAACATATTTTGTGCATGAATGCAATGTCTTACTCATCGTAGGTGTCAACTACACCCCTCATGTTACCTACCATTTTTGTGGCCACCTCTTTCGAAGGTGGGGTGTATGGGTGCACCCTTATTAAAGCAGCAGTGCTAGTTCGTACTCCCTATGACTAGAATGTACGTGATCAATGATATCAACGTGTACATATGCATTTCATAGCATGTCATGTATGCAATCTATGTGATGGATACATATCCGAGCATGTCAATATGATGAAAACATTTTTGAGGAACATAAATCACCTACAACCAATTATTTTTCATAAAACTAAATTCAGTTGGGAAGTACCACTTACATTCTCAAGCTTATCGGGCAACCTCGATATTCATGCATCACCTTGATTTGCGTGCCAATCACAACATTCTCACGAGTCACTTCAACTTTAGCCTCAAAGCATCCTAATCACCACATTTATTTAAATAAGTATTAAAACCTATTTTTTCATAATTTCTTATATTTTCTTTATTTTTCTCTCTATTTCTTCCTATTTTTCCTCAATAAATCCAAACTAAATATTTTTAAAATATTTTCTCAAATATTTCACTACGAAAATTCATAAAATAATATTCCTGACTTTCTAAAATTTTTTAGAGAATTTTACTTACCTTAACTTAGCTTCTCAGACTGCCTCGGTATGCGTGCCACATTCTCAAAACGCGTGCCCGAACAATTTTTCTTGCTAAAATCTCCAGAAATTACTAAATATCCATTTCCTATTTTTTCGACATTTTTCAAGATTTTTCTCTATTTTTATTTTCCTTTTCTTCCTTTTTTTTTTCTTTTCCTTTCGTTCTTTTTTTCTTTTCTCTTTTTTTTTTTCTTTTCTTTCTCCCCTTCTTCTTCCCCCCTTTTTCTTCCTCCCCTGCCTCCTGCAACTTACGCACAACTTCTCCTTCTCTCTTTTTTTTTTTTTTTCTTTTTCTTTCTTCTTTCTTCTTTCTTCTTCCTTCCTTCCTTCCTTCTTCTTCTTCTCTTCCCTTATTCACCTACTTCGCCGCCATGTGCGCACAGCAGCTTCGCCCAGCCGCCACCGCCCGCCTTCTAGCCTGCCGCCGCCTACTGCCAACCTCCACAACCGATGTCGCGACCGTCGCGCTATCGCTGGCAACCACTCGCGACCACCGTTGGTCGCCGCTAGTCGCTGCATCGTTGCAGTGGCTTGCTGCCATGGCCACTGCTACTGTGCGACTAGCTTTGGCCTCCTCCGACCATTTGTCCAGCCTCCACCAAGCTTCCTCGCAGCTTCTCCAGCTTCGCCCCATTTGCTTCTCACCTTCCCCGCAAGCTGTCATGCTTGCTGCGATACTGCCATGGTTGCGCCTCCATCTCCCTTCCTACTCTCTCTCTCTCTCTCTTTCTCCCTTGCTTCTCTCGGCCAAGGCTCTCTCTTGCTTGCCATTTGCTTGCCTCCATTTCTCTCTATTTATAGGCAAGTCCCTTGCCTTGAGCCTACCATGGAGCCATCCCTCAATGCGTGAAAATCTCCACTTGCAGAAGGAGTGGCCATCAAGTTACAGGGCATGGCTAAAGCTTGCAAGGCATGGAGTAAGTTGCAGAGGCATGGGATAGCAGCACATTGCGTGAAGATTACTCTAATTGAACCTATTATTTTTGGAGAGCATGGGCAGCCAACACTTATGCATGCACAACACGTCTATATACATATATATATATATATAATTCTATACTATATTGTAATAATAAAAATTATATATTTAAATTCTAAAAATTCATTTCCATTTTACTTAAATAATTATCTAATTGTAACTATGCCCTTAAACATCGAATAATTTGTATTTCAATGCCGAAAATGCAAAATTAATAACTTAAATTTTACTTGATATAGATGATTTCGCCTTTGCATCATCTTGGGACCTTTGTTTCATCTCGAAACCACTAAAGGGTCGCTCATTATGCAAAATCGGAGCCCCTTTAGGGTTCTGTTGATTTTTTGGGAGTCCCCTACGACAATTTGGTTTTACAGCCTAAATAGCAGTTGTATTTTAGCTGTATCAAAAACCGTTCCCAATTCGATTTCTTTCGATACCATAAATCCTATCTCGAAATGTTCGTCGAGACCATGTCATTTTTCTTAGACAATTTCACTCCGAGGCATTCCCTGCAGTCAATTTGGTACTTATAACTACTATTAAGCCAATTTTTTAGTATTTTAAACTTGCCTAAATTACGTGGCAACCTTACGAAATATGGGTTTTTACAGACTTGGTTTTTGTAATGTATAATTTAAAGTTGAGAGAGAGACAATCCATAAAGGATGAAGCATTTTTTGGTG
Organism: Diospyros kaki; assembly: GCA_036245055.1. Lineage (NCBI taxonomy): Eukaryota > Viridiplantae > Streptophyta > Magnoliopsida > Ericales > Ebenaceae > Diospyros > Diospyros kaki. Next base: position 24,268,302 of record BSEG01000012.1, read on the forward strand.
TTGATAAGTTATCTTCTGATGATGAATAGATAATAGAGGAGTCTAGCCATATTGATTCCTCTAATGGAAATCATTTAGGTATTCTTGATGGTTTAACAATGATGGAGAGTGGGGAAAATAAAGTTGGTGGAGATTTGGAAAAGTCATGAAGATGAAGGTGAAGATCTTGTGATGCATGACCAAGACAAAGATGATGATGAAGGTCCATCAGAGCCCTTAAGAGGTTCAAAATTGGATAGTAATGATATTTTTGCTATCAGTTTTGAACTTGAAGATGACATTAATTTAGAAGATGTTGATGATGATGGTGATGGTCATAGATTGGACTTGGATGAAGATTTAAATATTTCTACTAATGATTTATTTTAGTTTGTATTTTGTGCTTGTAATGACATGCTATAGAAGTTTAATAATGTTTGTTATTTTTATAACTTATTTTTATTTATATTTAAGAACAATGTTTGTTGATGATAGTGGTAATGTTTGTTGTTTGAAATTTTGATTATGAATGGATGAATGATGAATCGATGATAAATAATGGACTTAATATTTAAAAATTTCATATTATTAATGTTTTTGAAATTGATAGATGGAGTAATTTTGAAATAGGTACATGTATTTCATTTATAATAAGGGTTATGTCATTATAAACACATATTTACATAAACTAAAGGGTATTTTTAATTATCAGTAAAATTTTACGATTCGATTTTATTAACCCTCTTACGATCCCACTTAAAATCTTGATTTTAACAACCTTGAGCGTGCCTATGCCACATGCAGCCTAACCATGCATAATAGTAGCAAGGCTTGACAATTTGCCGAGTCGACGCACTTGAGTAGCATGCGCTCAACCTGGAGCAGACTAAGTTGGGGTAAGCTAATAAAACTGAGCTAGAGAATATTGAATTGGAAAAATTGAGTCAAAGAAGACAAATATGACCAAACCAAGCCTAGTGAAGACCAATCTAGCAAAAACCCAATAAGGAGACAAAAAGAGCCACAATATTGAGTGACAAACTTAGAAGTAATTTCTACTATTCCATGAACTAAATGGATTCTTCAACTCAAGGAATGGGGGCAAGTGATAAAAAGGTACCTAAAAAGATGAAATCACCAAGAAACCCCTAAAAAGTAGTGAGTCACATTTAACCACATGTTCTTATTGTCAAGCAATAGGAAAGTGACACATGTCCCGTATCTAGCTCAAATCTAGATCTAACTCTCAGATCTTAATACATAAGATCTAGGTTAGATTTGATAGATTTGTCCAGATGTAAAGTCAAACCAAAGATCCCATTATCTAAAAAATAATCAAATTTGGGAATCTCATAGAGAATCCCAACAAATCTCGAGAATCATTTCAAATATCTCGCTTTCTTTAGTCTATATAAAGGAAGGACATCTATAAGTAAAATCATTTGACTACGAGCTTGTTATACCCCTTGCTCTAGGGTTACTCCCGAAAAAGGCAGCATTCTTAGGAGGAGCAATTCTCCTAAGAGGGTCTTTCTGAAAGGACCTTACAACCACTTTCTCAAGACTGGCTTCCCAAAATAGTTGTCCACTCGATCAAGCCCTGCTCCCGGAGGAAGCCTAGGAAGACTCATCTCCCAAACACTTCTGCCCCACGTTGTTTCACACAACATGGCCACATGCTCTAGGCTCATATTCATCTAGATCCTTTCTCCAAAGGGGTTTCTCATGAAGGCCTTCTTCTGAGCTTAACCACAGGACAACACCACATTCGCATAAACGCTTTGCATTCCCGCATATGCATGCCATGTGTCCCAGTCACACTTGACGACTATAAATGGCCCTCGACCCCTCATGTTTCTGGACTTCGAGTGGACCTTCAACTTCTTCTTTCCACAACTTCAAGCTCACCCCAATTTTCAAACCCTTAACCTCCCTCTTTGGAGACTTCTCTCTCTACTTCCACTCTGGGCAATCTCTTGCATCCTAGACACTCGATGACACTTTTTTTTCTAGAGAGCCCTTTATCTTGCATAGTTAGCATGGCATTCCATTGCATGGTGCATTCTAGACTTTACCATGACACTATCTGACTTATGCAGTAGAGGGTTTGTGCAGGATAAATCCCCACTTGCCTCCTCACATGTTCCTATCTTGTTAACCATTTTCAAGGAACATGACAACTCTTCTGAACAATAAGGATTCGCCCCTCAAACTGTTGTGGTCTCCATTCCTTCTCTCGTCTCATTCAAGCTCTCCCAGACCCGAACAACAAATTGAGCTCTCTCAGAGGCCCATCCTAGCTCTCCTAGGCAATGGATCAAGCCTACCCCGAACGACTGCTTATCTCCCCCTCGTTGCAGTGGACCAAGCATAACATCATGTTCTCATCTAGGCCCTGTTGACTGTTGATTGCTCGTTGAGTTTTTTCCAAAATAAACAAATGTTAATTGTTATATTCTAGCAACAACAAAGCTCATATCCTAGTTGGTGCGTGTATTATACATACATGATTGTGGAGACCAAATAATTGAAGAGAAACAAATAATGAAAGAAAGAATGATAGACTGAATCAAAAAACAAGGAGCAACATTAATTTGCATCTGGGATGTGGACATAATATATAAATTAATGGACTCTCGGATGATTAATTATCCTATTAACTTATTTAATGTTTAGTATTTAGTGTTTAGTGTTTGGCCTGAGTTCAATGCCTTCAATAATAAGACCTCCTTTGAGTTGGTAACCTTTCACCTCCTTCAAACTCATGGTAATTGCCTCATCATCATCACCGTCCATAGTCGTTTGGCCACTGAAGAACTCTCCAAGCTCAATCTCCATCCACCCATCTTTTCTTTTACACGGAAGTCGATGCTCATCGCCACCGTTGTTAATCGTCATCTTCTTCCGCATGCTGTGGTTCGTGTAAAATAGGCGTTCTGTCTGCTGTTTGCTGCTGTGAGGACACTGTAAGTAGGCTGTGGTAGCGGATACATGATGACGATGATTCCCAACCACTTCAACTGAAGTCTCACAGGGCATTGAGTCAAGGCCATAAGCTCTTTCTGTGATTTCCATGATGAGATAGGCTCCATATTTGGTGTTTGGACTTAGCATTCCACTTCTTATCTTTGCTTTGATTTCTAGCCAACTCGTGGCCCTAAGAACAGCCACCTTGCTAAACCTGCCAATCCACATTAGCCTCATATTAATTAATCAATTAATAATATTAACTTAAGCAGTTAATGCTTAGTTGTGCCATGCATGCATGCTTCCGAGACAAAGAATGAGAAAATTCATATTTATCCAGAAAAAACGAAATGGGTATCTAATTAAATGTAACTAGCTAGCCATCCACAATTTTATTTTGCTTAGTGTGTTAGTTAATATATCTTCTATTTTTTTTGTACTTAATATATATATATATATACTTCCTTTCAATTTATCCAAAATTTCTAATTGAATTGAGCTCATCTAAAGGCCTCTCCCTAAAATAGTCTAATGATTATAATTGTGAATGAATGTATAGTCCAATTGGCCATTAGGTTTGATTTTAAAATTTAAAGTATTGGGTGGGTAAAAGATTGGAGCTGGTTGCAATTAAAAGAGATTTTAGCACGAGAGATTTTTGTGAATTAATCATCAAAAGAGTGATTTTTGGGGGGTAAATTCTATAGATTTTCTGGCAAATTAATTATATAGATTTTTCTGTTCTTTTGGTTATTTGTATGGAGACTTTTGTATTTTAAAGATGCTTCTGAGATTCATGTGGTTTATTTTTCTTTCTCAAACAGCCCCTCTATTACTAACATCATTAATTAAATTCTAATTAAATTATAATTAACTTAAATTTAATTTTAACTAAGATAAAATATATATATATATATATGAAAGAAATAAAAGAAAAGCTATCGCCGGCTAGACCCATCGTCAACCATGTGGGTTCCAACCAACCCATAGGTCCCAAGAACTCATTGGCCAGCTAGAATTGAACCACCATCGTGGGTGGGTTCTCAAGTATATACCCACCACTGATGGGTTTCAAAGAACCATCATCCAAATGGCTTCTCTAAATCCATTGGTCAGTTGGAATTAAATCATTGTCGCCAAAGGGTTATTTGGAAGAATGAGTGGAGAAGAAGGAGATATCTCATTGTTGAGATAACTACTCTTCAATTTTTTGTTTTGTTTTGTTTGTGATTGTATTTTATCTCATTGTTTAGATTAGAAATAATGTAATGATAATTTAATGGAGAAAAAATCTCTTAAGTTAATCTTAATTTGATGGTGAGTCTAATTAGGGAATTAGAATAAGTTTAGGGGAATCTCAATTTTGATATAACTCCATTTTGTTTCTTATAAATAGGCAAGACTAATTTAATATAGAGTGTGTGTTTCACAACTTGACAACCAGAATCTCAGTATGTGGTACTATTAGTTATCTAAAGTCATGAGATTAGTATACCTTGATTGGTGGATTATTTTTTTATGGTGGGATTATGGAGATAAACTATTAAGTAAAACCACATTAATTTTTTGTCTTTATTTTCTCATTTGATTTTTGTTTATATTTATGGTTTACGTGATTCAATCATAACAAGTGGTTTTAGAAACATAGTTGGGTTTTGATATGCCCTACAAATAGTAGACAGTTCGGATATGGAGCGAGCCCAAGCAACAAATTCGAGTCAAAATCTACAAGTGGACCATCTCTACTCTTTTCTATTATCTCTACTCTTTTCTATTATCTCTTCTACTTCTCCTCTCTTTACCTTTTCCTTAGGGATATATGGACCATCTCTAACTATTTCCCACAATTCAAGACTATATGCAGTTAAAAAATCTTCCATCATTGTTTTCCAATATGCATAATCGGTGCCATCAAAGAATGGTGCCCTGGACAAAGAACTGCCCTCATTTTCATAAAAACGTGAACTCGATGCCATGGATACACCCAGTGATGATTAATCACTCTCTTAGGAACCTCGCTCTGATACCACTTGTTGAGTTCAAGCCTAGTCAAGAGGGGGTGAATTGACACCTTTTTAAAATTCTAATGCTAAACTTATGCACGTATATATATATATATATATGAGAAAACAAATTTATTATAAACCAAAATTGTAGTTGAGAGTATAGGAGCACTTAAATACTAGATAGATAATATGATATCCATTAGTTGTGCTAGTATGTGCTTTGATCCAATATACTCTTAAAATTACAACTTGGTGAAAATAAGTGATTTGAATGCACACAATAACAAGCCTTTAAATAAACCAAATGGAATATTGAATTAGTACAAAGAATGATCAATTAAAGCGAATTAGAATATAATTAAGATAACCACCAAGAGTGTAGGCCTTAGGATTCGACCACTTTAGATAGAACAAGACTAAAAACAAACAAGTATAATCAAACAAGAATAAATAAGAGTGAAGAGAAGAAGAACACAACGATTTATAGTGGTTCAACCCTTATGGCTTACATCCACTACCTAAGGATTCCCTTCCTTAGGATTTTAATCAAACCCACTATATGAAACTTTTCTTACAACCACCAAAGTCTTCACTTGGCTTCACCACCACCAAACTATTTCTAGAGTCTCACACTCACTAGTTTGGATTTTGTACGCTCTTTACAAGATACAAGAATAGTAGAGATTGAAAAATAAGGTTCTCTCAAAAATAATACAATGAAGTGCAGAGAACTCTCAAAAAACAAATCAAATCAAGCCAAAGGAAGAAGTATCACCAAGCTAGGAAAATGACAACTCGGCCATGACTAAGTGCCCACTCGGTCAAAGAAGTGCAACATGCAAGTGTTACGCCAAGCTTCAAACAAGTTTCAAAACAAGCAGCAAGAGCAGTTCGCAAGGCAATGACTAAGAAGCAAGAAGAACCAAGCCAAGGGGAAGTGAGTGATGACCGAGTGGCCACCACTCGGTCATGAGTGGCTACTCAGCCCTAAGAGCCTTCTTTGTAGCCGACGAACCCTCCTAGGGCGTTCCTCGAACTGAACCCAGCTTGGGACCAACAAGAATATTATAAGATTTTGAGGAATGTGAGAATAATATGTCATGAATATACTGGGAATTTACTCAAAATACGCCACTTGTGAAGCTCGAAATGGCTGCCACGTGTTCCCCTCTCCATCCTCTATAAATAGGAGGCTCACATCCTCTCTTAGGTATGCTCACTAGGATACTCAAACTCCATTTTTGTACTCAAGCACTTGAAGACTAACTTAAGCATCAGAGGATTTGTGTTGGAATAGCCTTCTGCACCCCTAACTAGTTGTTTGTCGTGGAAGGCCTCTCGGTTATTCAGGACCTATCAATCATCCAGGACCTCTTAGTCATTGGAGGGTAGTAGTTCATCAAAGGTCTCTCGTTCATTAGCAAGCCATCCTTTCTCTAGGCCACCTGATCATTTAGTCTCCTAATCATCCTCGCACAAGAACATCTAGATCACATTTCCCATTGTTGTTGCCAAAATACAACAATCTATTTTTTTTTTTATTGTGGACAGACGCAAGAGTCTCGGGAGTCGTGTCTTCACTGATGAGAATCTTGACAAGCGATTGGATCTGTCAGAGTTCCAAGTCTGATAAACTAACAGAGCTGATGGTCTGATGAGCTGATAATCTTGTGGGCTAATGATCTAGTGGCTTCAAAATGATCTGGTGGCCAAAAGTGATCTGGTGGCCTCGGGATGACGAGAGGCCTTAGAGTGACGAGAGGCCTCGTAGTGACGAGAGGCCTCGGGGTGACGAGAGGCCTTGTTGATGACGGGAGGCCTCGGAGTGACGAGAGGCCTTGGAGTAACAAGAGGTCTCGGGGTGACGAGAGGCCTTGGAGTGACGAGAGGTCTCGTGGTGATGAGAGGCCTTGGAGTGACGAGAGGCCCCGGAGTGACGAGAGACCTTGTGGTGACGAGAGGCCTTGGAGTGACGAGAGGTCTCGTGGTGACGAGAGGCCTTGGAGATGACGGGAGGCCTCAGAGTGACGAGAGGCCTTGGAGTGACGAGAGGTCTCGGGGTGACGAGAGGCCTTGGAGTGACGAGAGGTCTCGTGGTGACAAGAGGCCCTGGAGTGACGAGAGGCCTCGGAGTGACGAGAGACCTTGTGGTGACGAGAGGCGTCGGAGTGACGAGAGGTCTGGTGGTGACGAGAGGCCTTGGAGTGACGAGAGGTCTCGTGGTGACGAGAGGCCTTGGAGTGACGAGAGGCCTCGGAGTGACGAGAGGCCTCGAAGTGACGAGAGGCCTTGTGGTGACGAGAGGCCGAGAGGTCTCGGAGTGACGAGAGGCCTTACTGGTGACGAGAGGTCTCGGGATGACGGGAGGCCTCAAGATGACGAGAGGTCTCGCTGGTGACGAGAGGCCTCGTTGGTGACGAGAGGCCTTGCTGGTGACGAGAGGCCTACAAAACGAGAGCACCGTTAGGGCGTGGGTGGGGGTCCCCGCGCAAACCCTCCGATGCTTAAATTAGCTCTTGAGAGAAAATGAGAAGATTGTACTTCAATTGCTCAAAATAGCGTACCTTGTGATAAAGACATGATCTCGTATTTATAGCAGAGGAGAGAGAGAAGATGTGCGAGAATCTCACGGCCCATTTTGATGATTTTGAGGCCCATCCGAGAGGGAAAAGAGGAGAGACTGGTCCAAGCCCACTCGACCATGCATTCTTCTCCCCTTTTCCTTGGCTCGGTTTTGAGTGGTTCACATACCTCAATTTTATTCTCCATTTTCATGATGATTTAACTCGAATCTCTCAAAACTCAAAACATAAAAGTTATAGATAATTCTCTTATCTTTCCATAGAACTTTGAATCAGGTCAATCGGAGCTGGTATGAGAAAGTTATGGCTGAAAAACTGAAGCAGTGTCATACCCACTCGGCAAAACCGAGTGGGTCATAAATAGCGAGTGGCCACTCGGTCATGACCGAGTGGGGGCCACTCGGTCATGTCTTCTTTTGCCCGAACGAGTGGGGGGCCACTCGGTTATGCCTTCTTTTGCCCTTTTGACTTGGTTCGAGTCCATCTTCTTTCAATGCTTAACTCCGAGCCTTCATAGTGTAGGTGCACCAACTTCATACCAGATTTATCCCTTGATTAATTTAGAATCCATCAAAACTCAAAACATGAAAGTTGTAGATAATTATCTTATCTTTCCATAGGACTTTGAATCAGCTCAATTGGAGCTCGTATGAGAAAGTTATGGCCGAAAAACTGAAGTAGTGTCATACCCACTCGGCAAAACCGAATGGGTCATAAATAGCGAGTGGCCACTCGGTCATAACCGAGTGGCCACTCGGTCATGTCTTCTTTTGCCCGAACGAGTGGGGGGCCACTCGGTTATGCCTTCTTTTGCCCTTTTGACTTGGTTCGAGTCCATCTTCCTTCAATGCTTAACTCCGAGCCTTCATAGTGTAGGTGCATCAACTTCATACCTGATTTACCCCTTGATTAAGCCAGGATCTATCAAAACTCAAAACATGAAAGTTGTAGAATTCTCTTATCTTTCCATAGGACTTTGAATCAGCTCAATCGGAGCTCGTATGAGAAAGTTATGGCCGAAAAACTGAAGTAGTGTCGTACCCACTCGGCATAACCGAGTGGGCCCCCCTCACTTGGTCTCGGCTCGACCTCTTGCTCCTTCGGCTTACTTCCTTGATCTCCTACAACCCGTTGGGCCTTTGGGCTTCATGTCCATGTCTCAAGACTATTTTTTAGGTCTTGTGATTCTCCATGTTTACAGGGCATATCAATTGCTCCCTACTCTTTTAGCCAGAAGGTTCGGATGAAAGAGTATCTTGTCCGGTAAACTTTTGAACACCACTTCTCTTTTAGATGATTAATCTTCTACACATCCTCTCGAGCTTGTTTTCACATCATGCTTTTAAATTTCTGGACTCTTGTGATTTTCAATTCCTTTGTAGAAGTATGAGGTAGATATACTAGTAAGTTTGTTTTCCATCAATGTCAAACTATGCATTGAACGATGAGTTTGATTCTGCTCCCAGTTATTGAGTTATGCGCGAGACAATAGGCTTGAATGTAATTTTACCTCGTTGCCGGGCCATGTGCAGGACAACGGACTTGATCGAATTTTACCTCGTTGCCGGGCCATAGGCGGGACAACGGGCTCGATCGTGTTTTACCTCTTTGTCGGGCCGTAGGCGGGACAACGGGCTTGATCGAATTTTACCTCGTTGCCGGGCCATAGGCGGGACAACGGGCTCGATCGAATTTTACCTCGTTGTCGGGCCATAGGCGGGACAACGGGCTTGATCGAATGTTACCTCGTTACCGGGCCATAGGCTGGACAACAGGCTCGATCGCGTTTTACCTCGTTGCCGAGCCATAGGCAGGACAACGGGCTTGATCGAATTTTACCTCGTTGCCGGGCCATAGGCGGGACAACGGGCTTGATCGTGTTTTACCTCGTTGTCGGGCCATAGGCGGGACAACGGGCTCGATCGCGTTTTACCTCGTTGCCGGGCCGTAGGCGGGACAACGGGCTGGATCGAATTTTGCCTCGTTGCCGGGCCATAGGCGGGACAACGGGCTGGATCGAATTTTATCTCGTTGCCGGGCCATAGGCGGGACAACGGGCTCGATCGAATTTTACCTCATTGTCGGGCCATAGGCGGGACAACGGGATTGATCGAATGTTACCTCGTTGCCGGGCCATAGGCGGGACAACGGGCTCGATCACATTTTACCTCGTTGCCGGGCCGTAGGCGGGACAACGGGCTGGATCGAATTTTACCTCGTTGCCGGGCCATAGGCGGGACAACGGGCTCGATCGAATTTTACCTCATTGTCGGGCCATAGGCGGGACAACGGGATTGATCGAATGTTACCTCGTTGCCGGGCCATAGGCGGGACAACGGGCTCGATCGAGTTTTACCTCGTTGCCGGGCCGTATGCGGGACAACGGACTTGATCGAATGTTACCTCGTTGCCGAGCTATAGGCGGAACAACGGGCTCGATCACGTTTTACCTCGTTGTCGGGCCATAGGCGGGACAACGGGATTGATCGAATGTTACCTCGTTGCCGGGCCATAGGCGGGACAACAGGCTCGATCGCGTTTTACCTCGTTGTCGGGCCATAGGCGGGACAACGGGCTTGATCGAATGTTACCTCGTTGTCGAGCCATAGGCGGGACAACGGGCTCGATCGCGTTTTACCTCGTTGTCGGGCCGTAGGCGGGACAACGGGCTGGATCGAATTTTACCTCGTTACCGGGCCATAGGCGGGACAACGGGCTCGATCGAATTTTACCTCGTCATCGGGCCATAGGCGGGACAACGGGATTGATCGAATGTTACCTCGTTGCCGGGCCATAGGCGGGACAACGGGCTCGATCGCGTTTTACCTCGTTGCCGGGCCGTAGGCGGGACAACGGGCTTGATCGAATTTTACCTCGTTGCCGGGCCATAGGCGGGACAACGGGCTCGATCGTGTTTTACCTCGTTGTCGGGCCGTAGGCAGGACAACGGGCTTGATCGAATTTTACCTCGTTGCCGGGCCATAGGCGGGAAAACGGGCTCGATCGTGTTTTACCTCGTTGCTGGGCCGTAGACGGGACAACGGGCTTGAGTTTATTTTTCCCTGTAAGCAGAGCATAGCAAACAAACTTTCACAAAGCAATGTGTAATGGAAATGCTTACATTTTTTGAAATAAGTGAGTACATCCACTATTTCATTTTGGGTCTTATTGTTGCCTCCGAGCACGAAATGTTTAGTTTCTCGATCTTTAACATAGGCTCTCTTCAATGTGTCTGAATTTTCCTCCCAGTTTTCTCTTTGAGGGCATTAATGGTAGCTAACTGCCTTCTTCTAAGGGCATGTCCTTTCGTGGCTTGTTTAGATGGAATAGGAGGAGTCCCTTACCATAGTTTCACTGCCTGAGATGACATGCATGGGCTCATGAACTGGTTCATTGTCTAGAGGTGGATTCTCTCCGTAACCCCTTCCTCTCTCTTGACATCTCTGATTTGATCTCCCCCGCTCTTCCTGTCTATCTTCTCCTCTTTGAGGATCACCATCTTTGACCTGTACGTACCTTTGAAGATGTCCTTCATTAATTAGTATCTCAATCTGATCTCTTAACTCCCAGCACTGGTCAGTGCAATGACCACGGGTTCTGTGATATCTACAATATTCTTCTCTATTCTTCCCCATTGGATGGTCAACCTTTTTCGGGAGTCTAATGAGACCTAACCCTTCGATGGCTGCAAGTATGGTTGATTGAGGTTGGAGGAGTTTGGTGTAATGGTGGAACTGGGGCAGAGGTATATCTGATCTTCTAACCCTTTCCTGTCGTCGAATAGACTCTTCTTCCCCTTCTCGCTCATTTCTCTTCTTTTCTTTGTCTTCATTCCCTACCACATTCCTCATAATTTCAATGTGGAGGATATACCTGTTTGCTCTGACAAATAGATCGGCCAGGGACGTTGGGGGGTCTAAAGAAAGTGACTCTTGGAGAGAGGCAAGGCGTGTCCCTTGGAGCATAGCAGACACTGCGACTTGGGCCGGCAAGTCGGGGACTTCCAGGGTGGCATTACGAAATCTATCCACAAATTGACGTAAAGATTCCTTATTCCATTGTTGTATGTTGAGCAAATATGTGGCATCCTGTTTCCTTCGACTGTTAATCACAAAAGCTTTAGTAAATTTTGTTCTAAGATGCCCAAATGAGGAAATGGAGGCTTCTGGAAGGCTGTTAAACCATATTCGAGCATGTCCTGACAGTGTTAAGGAAAATGCTCGGCACATTATATCGTCGTCCCATCCATGCAATATCATTAGTGACTCATAATTCTGAACATGATCATATGGGTCGTCTTTCCCTGAGTAGAGGGTAATTTGTGGCATTTTGAATTTTCGAGGCAGTGGTCTCTCTAATATATCGGGCGTAAAAGGACATTTTCTTTGTTAGTGCTCTTCTGTTGCAGGGATTAACTTTTTTTGTTCGAGCACTTCTTCTACTACTCTTTTCATATCATCCCTCATAGTGGTTGTTGTCTGATTGTCATGTCTTGTTGGCGTACTGGCCACTGTTTCATGATACCTCCGTCTTTGAGGGCTTCTGGTTTTGTTTTCCATTCTTGGGTCTTCATTTCTTCGGGGTACAGAATGAGGGTTCTTTCTTGGTGGTGGCGATCTAGGCCTACCCTCCCGTCGAGGCGTAGGTCGAGAATGAAAATCGGGAGTAGCTTCTTGGTAGGAATCGGCCCCTACCTCGGGCTAAGGTTCTGGGGGTGGCATAAACTTTTTCAGAGTATCGGGCAATGTCCCTATCGGCATCATACCTTGGAGGATACCAGCCATGTCTCGAAGTGCTTGCATGCCCTCAACGTGTTGTTGTCTCAATGCTTCATACTCCTCCCACGGGACTGTGCGTGGTAGCTGTCGTGAAGTCCCGGCTTGGTCAGTAGGCGACGGCCTTGAGCCGATAAGTAGTGGTGGTGGGACTGTTTGGTTCCCTACCTGCATGCTGGGGGAAATGGGGTGGTCACCTCCTTCAGGTTGAGCATTATGTGAGGGAGGAGGTGCTCCTTGTTGCTGAGTGTTTCGTGGCGCTAGGCGTGTTTCAACGCCTTGAGAGAGAGTTCGTTCATGTCCACGGGTGTTTGCCATTCTTGAGTTGACTTTTTGTCTTGCGTTTCCCACAGACGGCGCCAATTGTTGTTGCCAAAATACAACAATCTATTTTTTTTTTATTGTGGACAAACGCAAGAGTCTCGGGAGTCGTGTCTTCACTGATGAGAATCTTGACAAGCGATTGGATCTGTCAGAGTTCCAAGTCTGATAAACCAACAGAGCTGATGGTCTGATGAGCTGATAATCTTGTGGGCTGATGATCTGGTGGCTTCAAAATGATCTGGTGGCCAAAAGTGATCTGGTGGCCTCGGGATGACGAGAGGCCTTAGAGTGACGAGAGGCCTCGGGGTGACGAGAGGCCTTGTTGATGACGGGAGGTCTCGGAGTGACGAGAGGCCTTGGAGTAACAAGAGGTCTCGGGGTGACGAGAGGCCTTGGAGTGACGAGAGGTCTCGTGGTGATGAGAGGCTTTGGAGTGACGAGAGGCCTCGGAGTGACGAGAGACCTTGTGGTGACGAGAGGCCTTGGAGTGACGAGAGGTTTCGTGGTGACGAGAGGCCTTGGAGTGACGAGAGGTCTCGTGGTGACGAGAGGCCTTGGAGTGACGAGAGGTCTCGGGGTGACGAGAGGCCTTAGAGTGACGAGAGGTCTCGTGGTGACGAGAGGCCCTGGAGTGACGAGAGGCCCTGGAGTGACGAGAGGCCTCGGAGTGACGAGAGACCTTGTGGTGACGAGAGGCCTCGGAGTGACGAGAGGCCTTGGAGTGACGAGAGGTCTCGTGGTGACGAGAGGCCTTGGAGTGACGAGAGGCCTCGGAGTGACGAGAGGCCTCGAAGTGACGAGAGGCCTTGTGGTGACGAGAGGCCGAGAGGTCTCGGAGTGACGAGAGGCCTTGCTGGTGACGAGAGGTCTCGGGATGACAAGAGGCCTCAAGATGACGAGAGGCCTCGCTGGTGACGAGAGGCCTCGTTGGTGACGAGAGGCCTTGCTGGTGATGAGAGGCCTACAAAACAAGAGCACCGTTAGGGCGCGGGTGGGGGTCCCCGCGCAAATCCTCCGATGCTTAAATTAGCTCTTGAGAGAAAATGAGAAGATTGTACTTCAATTGCTCAAAATAGCTTACCTTGTGATGAAGGCATGATCTCGTATTTATAGCAGAGGAGAGAGAGAAGATGTGTGAGAATCTCGCAGCCCATTTTGATGATTTTGCGGCTCATCCAAGAGGGAAAGGAGGAGAGACTGGCCCAAGCCCACTCGACCATGCATTCTTCTCCCCTTTTCCTTGGCTCGGTTTTGAGTGGTTCACATACCTCAATTTTATTCTCTATTTTCATGATGATTTAACTTGAATCTCTCGAAACTCAAAACATAAAAGTTGTAGATAATTCTCTTATCTTTCCATAGAACTTTGAATCAGGTCAATCGGAGCTAGTATGAGAAAGTTATGGCCGAAAAACTGAAGTAGTGTCATACCCACTCGGCAAAACCGAGTGGGTCATAAATAGCGAGTGGCCACTCGGTCATGACCGAGTGGGGGCCACTTGGTCATGTCTTATTTTGCCCAAACGAGTGGGGGGCCACTCGGTTATGCCTTCTTTTGCCCTTTTGACTTGGTTCGAGTCCATCTTCTTTCAATGCTTAACTCCGAGCCTTCATAGTGTAGGTGCATCAACTTCATACCCGATTTACCCCTTGATTAAGCGATAATATATCAAAACTAAAAACATAAAAGTTGTAGATAATTCTCTTATATTTCCATAGGACTTTGAATCAGCTCAATCGGAGCTCGTATGAGAAAGTTATGGTCGAAAAACTGAAGTAGTGTCATACCCACTCGGCAAAACCGAGTGGGTCATAAATAGTGAGTGGCCACTCGGTCATGACCGAGTGGGGGCCACTCGGTCATGTCTTCTTTTGCCCGAACGAGTGGGGGGCCACTCGGTTATGCCTTCTTTTGCCCTTTTGACTTGGTTCGAGTCCATCTTCCTTCAATGCTTAACTCCGAGCCTTCATAGTGTAGGTGCATCAACTTCATACCCGATTTACCCCTTGATTAAGCCAGAATCTATCAAAACTCAAAACATGAAAGTTGTAGAATTCTCTTATCTTTCCATAGGGCTTTGAATCAGCTCAATCGGAGCTCGTATGAGAAAGTTATGGCCGAAAAACTGAAGTAGTGTCGTACCCACTCGGCATAACCGAGTGGGCCCCCCTCACTTGGTCTCGGCTCGACCTCTTGCTCCTTCGGCTTACTTCCTTGATCTCCTACAACCCGTTGGGCCTTTGGGCTTCATGTCCATGTCTCAAGACTATTTTTTAGGTCTTGTGATTCTCCATGTTTACAGGGCATATCACCCACCTTACAAATTCATTATTGTATTTTGGGTAACAACAATTGGTGTTGTCTATGGGAAGATGACAAAAGTCAATCAAGAACCACTATTGATGGTAAACACCAGGAGCAATTGACAAACTCTATCCCAAGGTGTAAAGGCTCGCCCACGTCCACAAGACCCTTAACACCCAATGGGAGAGCACTCGCCCCCAATAGGCTCTCAACAACAAGAGAGTACCCAGCCAACTCCCCTGGAGCCCCAACAGCAAATGGGGACTCAGCCACCTCCATCGGGTCTCCAACATTAGTACAGACGTCATGATTAACCTGGCACATCTCAACAGGCTCCCCCTACACTCTCTTGGGTAGAATATGAAGCACTAATACAACAACATGTTCAGGGTATGCAAGCACTATGAGACATGGTAGGGATACCTCAAAACATAGTCCCCAATGTGGCTCTACTCACAACACTGAGGAGATTCATACCAGATGTTTCCCCACCAAGGAAAGTCTAGCAAGAAGAAGAGGAAATCAGTTCTTCTCAGGAAGCCACACCTGATAGAGGTCCTTTCCTCATCGAGGAAATCAATCAAAACTCTAGCCACGAGAAACTAATGCCACTCCACGACAAAATTTGGAGCGAAAATGAAATTATAGAGGAGATAGGAGAAGCCCAAGAAGGGGAAGTCATCACAAAATCATGGCAAGCACGCCAACATAAAGGAAGCAAAGCCCCACTAAGGGTTTGATGCCAAGGAATAGAGGGATAGATAACCACACCGCAATAAGTATATGGGATGATATGAAGAGAGTGGTTGAAGAAGTACTCAAATAGAAGAGATTGGTTCCAGTAGTAGAAGAATAGCTAAGATGGAAGTCCCCGTTCACTGAGAACATATTGGGAAAACCACTGCCAAGAAAATTCAAGATGCCACAAATTACTCCCTATACTGGCCAAGGTGATCCTGACGATCGCATTCAAAATTACGAGTCCCTCATGACACTTTATGGTTGGGATGATGAAATTACGTATTGAGCATTCTCGCTAACTCTAACAAGACACACACAAATTTGGTTCAATTGCTTACTCAAAGATCCATCTCCTCATTCAAGTAGCTAAGGGAAGAATTCACCAAAGCATTTGTCATTAATGGCCAAGAAAAAGAAAAACGCAATGTATCTCCTCAATATTAGACAGTGAGGCAAAGAGACCCTTCGTCAGTACGTGGACAGGTTCTGTAATGCCACTCTTGAGATTCATGACTTACCAATTGAAATGCTAATATCCACTATGTTGCAAGGGACATGGTTAACTTCCCTACAAGAATCTTTATCACTGGACCTACCAAAGTCCTTAATAGATTTGTTTGTCAGGGCAAATAAATACATACACCATACAAAGGTAATGAGGACCATGGTAATAGATGAAGACAAAAAGCAAAAAAGAAAATAGTGAAATGTTGAAGAAGACCTTAACCGACAACAAAAGACGGCCCAAAGACTGGATGTTTTTAGCCCCCAATTTTGTCACTATGTCTGACTCACCCAACCATAATCAGCCATACTAGCGGCCATAGAGGGGTTAGGACTTATCAGACTTCCGAAATAGTTGATTGGCCTATAGGAAAGAACCATGATGAGTATTGCAGATACCATAGAACTCGTGGCCATTCAATTGATTAATGTCAAGAGTTAAAAAATAAAATTGAGATGCTTATTCGGGAAGGACACTTACAAAGATATGTACAAGAAGAAGAGGGGAACGACAGGGAGCCACAAAGAAAGAAGAGAAGCTTGAAAGACATGAGAGGCATAAATAGAGACAGTAAGAGAGAATGAGGAACTACAAACAAAATCCAACTCTTGATAATAAGCTAACTCATCAAGCTATATATGTCATATTAGGTGGCGAAATCTTAGCTGATGACAACTCATTTTCCTGAAAGACTTATGCCCATCTATCTTACCAAGTTAACTCGATAATGGAAACTAGAAAGAATGAAGAATCCATTATGTTCACACTAGCTGACAAGGGAAACGTAATCATCCTACATGATGATCTGATGGTAATTGTAGCAATAATTGCAAAACACCCCATTTGGAGAATTCTAGTGGACAGTAGCAGTTCAATCAACCTTATTTATTGGAACTGCTTTGAACATGTGCGAATTGCCCATGACCGACTGAAAAAATGTCTCCTTCCTTTTATACAGTTTCATCGGGGAGATTATCCCAGTAGCCAGTTTAATTCAATTACCAATCACATTGAGATCCAATCCTCAAAGCATAACATGACAAGCCAGTTTCATGGTGGTTAAAGCCACCTTAACTACATACAATGTGATTTTGGGTCGCCCCTTACTCAATGACATAAGGGTTGTAGTCTCCTTCTGCTATCTGTTAATGAAGTTTCCTATGTCTCAAGGTGTGGGATAGGTCCGAAGAGATCAGGGAAAGGAAAACACTTGTTATGTGTCATCCACAAAAGAGAAGAAGAGTAAAGAGACTTTATTTATTACCAACCGAGCTGTACAAAACTAACCACTCATAAATACCAAGTCGTATTGTTTCCCTCATATGAGTTGTATGCATGATAATTGCTAATAATGTGAGCCCAAGGCGAGATTGTGGACATAGGCACATTTGGCTGAACCAAATCAAAAAATGCTTGTACTCTCTCGTGTAATACATTATCATTATTATGTCCATTATTAT
Organism: Diospyros kaki; assembly: GCA_036245055.1. Classification (NCBI taxonomy): domain Eukaryota; kingdom Viridiplantae; phylum Streptophyta; class Magnoliopsida; order Ericales; family Ebenaceae; genus Diospyros; species Diospyros kaki. The sequence continues at coordinate 24,285,946 of BSEG01000012.1, forward strand.
CTGTCTCTTTCATTTCTCAAGATGAAAGGAAAGATCAATCAAAAGTTCTTTTCGAAACAAAAGGCTTGTTGGCTCGGACATAGCCCCACAACGAGGTTAAAATCCAAGGCCCGTTATCCTACTAACAGCTCAACAATGAGGAGAACAACAAGCTCATTACCCCACACATAGCCCGATAACGAGGAGGAAACAAGGTTCGTTATCTTGTTAATAGACTAATAATGACGTAAAAATAAAAGGCCCATTTCCCTACTTATAGCTTCGCAACGAGGTGAAAAATCCAAAACTCGTTGTACTACTAACGGGCCGACAATGAGATAAACACAACAAACTCATTGCCTTACTTATAGCCCAGTACGAGGTGAAAATCCAAGACCCATTGCCCTGCTCATAGCTCGACAACAAGGTAAAAACCAAAGCCTCATTATCCTACTAACAGCCCGACAATGAGGAGAACAATAAGCTCATTGCCCTCACATAGCCCTACAACGATGAGGAAACAAGGCCCATTATCCCATTAAAAACTTGACAACGAGGTAAAAACAAAAGGCCCATTGCCCTACTTATAACCCGACCACAAGGTGAAAAAACCCAAGGTCGGTTGTCCCACTAACTGTTGGTTCTAATGATGACAAATATATCCCAAGAAGGGGGTGAATTGGGTTTTGTATAAATGTTTTGATAATTAAAACAATGATTGATGGCAGAATACGATGGTTTGAAATATAGGTTATATGTTTCGAAATAAACCTTTCTATTTTGCAAGTTTCGAAACCTACTATATATGTTTCAAAATATACCTTACTATCATAGCTTGTTTCGAAATATAGAATGCGTGTTTTGAAATATACTTTTCTATTTTACTTAATTCGAAATCTTTTAACTTGTATTTCAAAATAATGATCTTTAGCAAAGATGATTTATATAAGTAAGAGTATACCAAATGTGTTTGAGATTAAAGATAGGTACTTATGTTTATATGAATGAGTATAGGCTTATGCTCAAGGAAAATATGTTTTTGTCTTTGAAAACAATTCTTTTGAAATCTCAAGCAATAATGGATAAGTAAAAGCAAAAGATTAACTGAACTGAAGATATATAGTGGTTCAGCACCTCGCCTAGTCCATTACCTTCAAGTTTTTCCACTTGAAGGATTTTTTAATCCCAATCACTTTCGCTAGTGATCAACACAAGGGTTTTACCACGGTTCACCCTAAAACCTTGTACAATGAGTTTTTATGGCTCAACTCAAACCTTTCACCAAGTGAGTTTTTACGAGCTTAACTCAAACCTTACAATAAGTGAGTTTTAGGTGCAATTCAAACCTTTTCCACAATGAGTTTTAGACTTAACTCAAACCTTACAACAATCAACAAGATAAATAAACTTTTCTCTTTACAACCCAATGAATTTATAGCAATGAATATCTCACCAATGGCTGCACAAACCTTTGTATTAGCTTAAGACAATGAGAGCTAGAGAAGATATGACTTCTTGTTTCAACTTGCTTCTCCTTCTCACTTACAATGCACAAGAATAGGATTTGTAGAAGATCTTATTTGAAAGGTTGAATAAACGTTTTGATCTCCACTTGTGCTTGTGTATGTGTCTCTAGTGTGTGCTCTCTTGTTCTAACTTGTTTTTGTTTTCAAACACCTGCTATTTATATCAAGAGATAGAAATTTGGTTGTTTTATAGCTGTTAAAGACAAAACAGAAAAGAAGGTTTCGAAACATAGCATACAAGTTTCGAAACATCACAAATTTACACTAAGATTTCGAAACATACTCATCATGTTTCGAAACATACAACCTTTCTAGTTGGACTTGCACTTAGAGATAGCATTGAGTGGCAGACTATGATTTAAAAATGTTCACTACAAATTTAAATTTGAATTTTGCAGATCATGGAGAATGCATTAAAAAATGTTATGAGAAGCTTTTAGAAAAATATTAAAATGAAAAACAAAAGTATCTTGGATCTTTAATGCTCTACTGACAGACGTGTCCGAGGTTTCGAAATATAACCTATAGGTTCTGAAACATAGTCTAAAACTTGATTTGAAAACAAATATATTACATAGATGTTTCGAAATAGCATATACACTTAGAAAACATGAAAACCTTTTCAAAAAAGCTTTCAAAACATGCATAGAAACATGACAGATTTTCAGAAGGATTTGCTTGACAACACAATCCATTGCATGTATGCATTACAACATATTTACATTTTTATATTTACCTTAAATTTTCACATTTTCTTTTATTTATATTTTACCTTTCATTTACTTTAATATATAAATGTAAATAAGAAAGTACCCTCATTTGGATTCAATAAAAATATCCAAAAAAATCAAAATCTATAATAATAAGAAAGTAAAATTTTGGTTTTAGTACAAACTCAAGATTTAGCAATATTATCAGCTCCAAAATACATATTTTTTATTTCTTAAAAAATTTATTAAAAATTATTTTAGTACCAATGGATATTAACTATCAAAATACCGAGAGATAGTTTTTCAAAATAAAAATATTTTCAAAAATATGTTCTAGTTGATCTTTTGCCTTAGAACAATTTTATCTATATTTTGATTAATGATTTCAAGGCTAAATTTACAAAAACACTTTAGGAGATTCTTTTAAATCTTAATACTTGTTTTTGCAAATCTTCATATGTATAAGAATAAAATTAATTTGGTTTTCATTTGAACAAAATAATACTTGATATTGAAATTGATATATGTTGAAAATCATAACCTTGACTCATGACTTAGGGATTAAGCCAATAGATGTTTTTCATCATTAAAACTGATATACAAAAGTGAAACAACACTAACAACCCAACAACTAGGTAAAAATAAAAGACACGTTGTCTTGCTTATACCCCGGCAACGAGGTGAAAAACCCAAGGCCCATTGTCTCGCTAACAACCCAATAACAAGACAAACACAAAGGGCATGTTGTCCCGCACATAGCCCGGTAATGAGTAGAGAACAAAACCCATTGTCCCGCTAATAGTCCAACAACAAGGAAAAAATAAGCTCGTTGTCCTACTTATAACCCGGTAAAGAGGTGAAAAATTCAAGGCCCATTATCCTGTTAACAACTCGACAGCGAGGTAAACACAAAAGGCCCAATGTCTCGTGCATAGCCCAGTAATGAGGAGAAAACAAAGCTTGTTGTCCTGCTAACAGCCTGACAGCTAAGTAAACACAAAAGGCCCATTATCCCATGCATAGCCTAACAATGAGGAGAAAACAAAGCCCATTTTCCCGCTAATAGTCTGATAATGAGGAAAAAACAAACCCATTATCCTGCTTATAGCCCGACAACTAGGAGAAAAACAAACCCATTGTCCCACACGTAGTCCGACAATGGAGGAAAAATAAAATTGTACTGCAATTAGCCCGATAACATGAAGGTATAAGATTGTTGTCCCACAAATAGCTCGACAACATGAAGGTATAAAACTGTTCTCTCGTAAGTAGCCTGACAGCGATGAGTTATAATATATGTTGCCCAGCGAGCTACTTGTACCACTTTGCCTAGTGACCGAATGTCATAATATATGTTGCCTTGAGACTGACTTACACCGTTTCACCTAGTGACTAAATGGCATAATATTCGTTTCCCCACGAGCAACTTACATTGTTTCGCCTCGTCATCAAATGGCATAATATTTGTTGTCCCGTAAGAATTTCAACAATAAAGAAATGTTACATCCATCGTCCTGTAAGTAACCCGATAAGAAAGAAATAGAACGTTAACCATCACGAACATTCAAGGTTCAGAGAAAGTTCCCAATATACCACTACTCCTCCCAGCGAAATATAGACATGTATATGAGCCAACACCAAGCACAATCACTAAGTTCGTGTCTAACACTCTTAAGCGGATTTGAAGAACTTTCCCGTGAAGCATTAAGTCTTTAGCAAGCATCGCCATAAATAAGGAAAAGAAAAGCCCCCACCTCCCTACGCAGCCAGGATCGCGTGAAGGAGTCTTGCCTACACTCTCAAGAAATAGAGAACGCTGAGATTTCTCCTATAGAAATAAAAGCTTCAGCACAGTGCGCACTTTCTGAGACACTTCCCTCATCATCTCTAGGCCTTTCGTAATTATGAAAGTCAAAATATGAAAATGTCAAAGGTACAAATGATCTAGAGACTTGAAATGATACGGAGAGTTGAAAGAACCTTAAGACTTGAGAGTCACCTGGAAAAGAGCTTCAAGAGAAAGAAGTGAAAGGAAGGCACATATGAGATTTGCAGGGCGAAATACTCTTCCACCCAGGACTCCTGGTTAAAAGAGTAGAAAGCAATTGATATAGCTTGCAAATAGCAAACAAGTCGAATATAGAGCAGGACCAAGTGGCAAATTCAGGTCAAAATCTACGAGTGTCCACCCGATCAAGGGAAATTAAGTTATGAAGATAGTCTATTGGTAAGCAAAAACAAATCAAATCAAGCCAAAGGAAGAAGTATCACCAAGCTAAGGAAAGGGCAACTCGGTCATGGCTCACAAAAGGGAACTCAGCCATAACCGAGTGCCCACTCAATCATCTTACCAAAGGGCTACTCGGTCATGACTAAGTGTGAAAGTCCAACATACAAGTGTTATGCCAAGCTTCAAACAAGTTTCAAAACAAGTAGCAAGAATAATCCGCAAGGCAATGACCAAGAAACAAGAAGAACCAAGCCAAATGGAGGTGAGTGTGGCCATCACTCAGTCATGAGTGGTCACTCGATCATGATGGCCTTCCTCTTAGTCGACGTTCCCTTTCGGGGCATTTGTCAAACCGAACCTGGCTTGGGACTCTGCAAAATATGCTAAGAATATGCCGAGAATATACTTGAAATATGCCACTTAGGAAGCCTGAGATGGCTACCATGTGTTTCTTTTTCCCTCATCTATAAATAAGAGGTTCGTCTCTTCTCCCAGGTATACTTACTCGGACACTCAAACTCTATTTTTGCGCTTAAGCACTCGAAGAGTAATTTAAGTCTCGGAAGGTTTGAGCAAACACCGCCTCATTCGAGACTTCTCGGTCATTGGAGGGCACTCATTCGTTAGAAGTCTCCTATTCTTCAACAAGCCATCATTCCTCCAAACCACCTAATCATTTGGTCTCTTGATCATTTACCTCGAGACCTCCTTATTATCTTTGCACAAGAACATTAAGATCATATTTCCCACCTTACAAATCCATTATTATATTTTGGACAACATCAGATTTGTTTGTGACATTACTTTCTTTAAAAATCCTTGTATGAGGGAAAATTTGTCAAGAGAGAAAGAGATATTTTATTGTGTGTGTTGACGAACACGGAAGTTACATGTTATTTCATTGTTAGGTGGAAGACCACTAGCAAAAGTTGAGATTTGAGAAGCCATCGGGCGCCGCGGATCGTTGAGGAAATTGCCATCATGTATACATCTTTGCTTGTCATTGTCGTTCACAGCTTGACGAAGAGCTGGCACAAGACCAGTGGTTGTCGTTGATATTTCTGTTAACTAATTAAGAAAGGTTGACTTTGAGGTTAGGTTCGTAATTTTGACAAGGTTGTTTGTGTATATTTTGGGTGTCTCTGCAAGTGACCTAAACTACAAGGATCTGGTGCAATTTACAATTATCAAAACATAATTTTTTTTATTTTTTTATGGCAACAAAATAATTTAGAGTTAATTACTAATAAATTATCAAATTAATATTTTGACTAATTTTATACTTATCAATTGTAATATTTTTATAATAAAAATATTTTATAACAAAGGATATAAAATAACTTATCAATTATAGATTCGTAAACCATTTTCCTATTTACACTAAAATTAACAAAATTATTTACACATGTATACATACACATGCACACACATATATACATACACATGCACGCATGTATACATACATGCAGAGAGATATACATTCATAATTCATTTATGCATACACATGCACAAGCAATTTTTGAAAAATAATTTACAATGCAAACAAACACTACCAAAATGGCGATGCTAATTATATCAGCTAAGAATATCTTGTTGGGTTGTCGAAATAGCGTATCCGAATCGTTTCCGTACTGCAGAATGACCTATTATTTAGGTATGTGATGAACACTTTTTTTTTTTTAATGATTTTATATGTAAAAATAGCTAGCATTACTAAAAATAGATGGAAGGGAGAAAACTGACCTTGACTTAGGCGTGGATGACCAGACCCAATACATTGGTTCATTACTCCATGTAATGGATAGCTCTGTTGCCGACAGTATGTACGATTTCTTTCCCGATTCTTTCTCTAATACGAAACTCTGCAATATTCATTTATTATTAAATTAAGAAAAAGATGCACGAGATCGATGGATGGCATGCATGCAGAAATGAAAGAATGGGTATATATGATATGCACCTTGGTACCGCCATGAAGGAGAAGGGGGCTGCAGAGGCGAGCATAGAGCTGTTTCTTTGAAGAGAAGTTGATCATGGGAGTAGTAGCGAGTGATGATGCGGACACGATCTGCGGGTAATCAGAGGGCAAGAATTTGTCCCAGACGGCGTCCGAATCGGCGACGGAGCGAAGCGACGAAGAAACGAGGGACGAGGTGCATGCATCGAGAGGAGTAGTCCAAGAGAGAATTGCAGAGACACAGTCGTCGGGCAACGTGCACAAATACTCCTCCTCCTCCTTCATCTCCATTAATTAATATCCAAATCCAGAAAACCAATTAAGGAGGCAGCCACGTACCGTACGTATATATATGGGGAGGGAGAGAGAGGGAGAGATATAGGTCCAATATATAATTAATAATTCTAAATGTGAAATGCAATTAATTGCGGCGGCAAAGGGAGATTCAGATTTCATGGCGTCACAATCACGTCCACACGCAGATTCATACATATATATGATGGGCGGCAAAGAGTTCTTCTTTTCTTTTCTCTAATTGTTTTCTTATATATTTATTTATTTATTAGTTAATAGTAGCACGTAGTATTGTCAAACTTATCCGTTTGGCCAAAAGCGATGGCTTCCTGACCCATTCTCCTTCTCGAATATATTCTAAATTAATCAACGCGCGTAACCCCCCCCCCCCTCTAATTATATGTCTATCTATCTATCTATCTATCTATCTATATCCAACGTACTCTCCATCATTTTTATTTATTTACAAACCAATTAATAATAATGATATACCAATCAAAATTATACAAACACACCCGGCCCCACACACATATTTAAAAAAAAAAAAAACTCATTAAAGCAATTCATAATTATTTTTGAAAGTCGACAGTACTCATGGTCTAGCCAGCCAGCCAGCCAATCTTACTAAATTGATGAGCTCTATCCATGATGCTGATGATAATGATATAGAAATAGAATTGACAGACAATCTCGTCCTCCAATAACTGTTTATCCGCCCGCGGGTCGAGTGGGGTGGGGGTGTGTTGTTTTTGAATTAAAGGTCTTGTTCAAAGGCCGGACTCAGCCAACCATTTCCACAAAACTCCAGCAATCTTAATTAGTGGGAATTAATTATTAGTTAATTCAGCGGCTGAGGCTGACTGGAATTAAGATATTGACCCAATTTGGATAGCACGCCCAGCTCAGCCTGCCCCGCCCGCCGTTGTCTTCTTACGTAAATCTTTTCTTTTCTCACTTGTTAACTGACAGCGTGGCGTATGGGCGGGGGAGCTTTCAATAATGAAAAGAAAGAAGGAAAGTGACTGACTCAGCGCTTCTCTTGTCAAATCTGGCTCCCTTATTTTCCACAGTCTTCCTCCTTTAACTAACAATAATATTTAATTTAATTTGTTCCGTAGCACCGCTAGCTGAGGCTGATCATGAGGTGCTGGCGGCCACTCCATCCTATCCTCCTTCCTCTCATATTTTGCCTACCTCGTCATCATCTCAGCCAAGTTTAAATTATATTCTTTATCTTGATTTTCATAGTTTGTAATAAATTACTTAATATATTTTAATTTTTATTATTATTATAGTCATTAATTTTTATTTTTATTTTTTTATTAAATTCTGTTATAAAAAATAACATTGTATACATTAATATAAATTTTAAAATTATTTGATTGTGTAGTTTAAGTTAATTTTATTATAAAGTTTTTTTTTGGGGGGGAGTTTATACTAATGTATTTCACATTGATTTTTATTAATAAAATTTGACAAAAAATTGAAAAGAACATTAATTTTTCATAAAAATCAAAATTTAATAGCTACTTTGAGAAAAATTAAAATTTAGTAATCAATTTATTATAAAAAAAACAAAATTTAGTGATTGACAATATAATTTACCCATTTTTAGAACTTCATTATGTGATTTTTTTTTTACCCAAAAATAAATATGTTATGGGCATAGCCTACTAGAAGAGGATTTTCAAAATAGGCAGTCCTGAAGGAGGCAATCCCTTTAGTGAAAGACCTTATCAAGGTCAAAGTATCTTTCTCCTAAGAAAGCCAACATTTGTCTACGACTAGTTTCCTAGACTTGTATGATTCATCTGGTCAAGCTATCCTCGACCAGAGGAGTCCACAAAGGTACGTCCTCAACTTGCATTATCCCACATTATCCCACAGCAATGCAACTTATTTGTTCTAAGCCCACTTTTTTTCAAGGGTCATTTCCCATTGGGGGAATGAGGGTTCTCCCAAAGACCCTTCCGAGCTTAGCCCTGAGATAACACCACAAACGAGGGAGACGCACTGCTCATTCTCAGGAAAGAGCACTTCACCCCTGCATGCACGTCGCGTGTTCCTCTTCCCCTTTGATAGCCCCAAAGTCCTCAATTTCAGGGACACATAAGTCCAAACAAGAAAAGCATGCCTAAGTCAAGGAACAAGCTTAAAGCGATGCTCATCTTATTCTCACATTTCCCCCAAACGACATTTATGCATCTTACTGTTGTATTTTGCATTGCATGATGACCTCATCTAACTTAAGCATCGAAGGGCCTACGTGGGAGAAATCCTTGCATGCCTCTGACTGCTTTCTATCTTGTAGACCTACTTGTGAGGTAAAGGATCTCCCAACCGTGGGATGTATCGTAGGCGCTTTTCAACGATCTTTATAAGGATCCCCTTTGGGCCAGGGTTTCCTTGCTTTCTTGCTAAAAGAAGGAGGGAGGTGTGGGGGTGTAATATCCCGAGAGCCCAAAGAAGTTAGTATATATCGAGGATAGTGTAAGAAAGGAAACAACACCAACTGGATACCTTTTGGGCTGAATGTTGGCAAAGAACTCCCAAGTTAAGCATGTTTAACCTGGGGTAATCCAAAGATGGGTGACCCCCCTGGGAAGTTCGCGTAGGCCCATCAGGGTAAGTTATTTCGGTCCTTCCTATCGCTCGATCGGAATGTTACAGATGGTATCAGAGCCGACTCCCGAGCCTCTGAGCGCGGTGGTGGGGTAAACCTCAGCGATGAGGCTGAGTCCCAAGGGGGGCGTGTAGGCCCCTATGGGGGTGCGTGTAGGCACCTTAGACCAATCCCACATTGGCCATGTAAGGGGGGAGAGATCTAGGTCCGGTTGTAAGATCGCATGACAAGGACGTCATGTGCTTAAGGAGGGGAGAATGTAATACCCCGAGAGCCCAAAGAAGTTAGTATATATCGAGGATAGTGTAAGAAAGGAAATAACACCAGCTGGATACCTTTTGGGCTGAATGTTGGCAAAGAACTCCCAAGTTAAGCGTGCTTAACTTGGGGTAATCCAAGGATGGGTGACCCCCCTGAGAAGTTCGCGTAGGCCCATCAAGGTAAGTTGTTCTGGTCCTTCCTATCGCTCGATCGGGATGTTACAGGGGGTTTCACAAGCCTTGTGAGTGATAGCTTCCATGATTGCTCTCACATTTGCGTACTATTTGTAGGACGAATGGCTTCTGCATATCGTAAGAAAGAAATCAAGGAAGAGCTGGAGATGCTTTGTAAGGAAAAGAGTAAATCCGTGTCGGGTTCCACTCTGATGGATAAAGTAGCTAGGAAGGCTTCAGTTATGGTAGCTTTGGACTCCATGCTAGCAGACAAGGCAGCTAGAAAGGCCTTAGCTATGTTGGAGCAGGTTGTAGACATTCCTTTCACGCGGCCCCTTGCTATGTTTGCTGCTACCACGGCTCCAAACCCTAGCTCTAGGGAGCCTACCCTTTCTGAGGAGGTGGCCTAGCACAAGAAGCATCAGAAGGGTCCTGATGGAGAGGTTCGATCACCAATGGTTCGAGTCTCGCTGGAAGTGGCAGCTACCTGGTTTCGTTTCAGGATCCAGAGTTTCGAAGCGACCTTTTCATCGACGCTTATCTTGATTTGTCATTGAACTGGAGGGGACTACCAGGTTCTAACTCATTCGCTGAATTTCATCAGGTTGAGCACCAGGTACACCAGCTTGTTGCGGATTGCCGCTTTCTTGAGGTGGACACGGCGACTCGACTTTCTAAGATGAAGACAGACCATGAAAAGGAATTGGGCTGGGTTCAAGAGTTAGTAAGGGGAGAGGTTCAGAAGGCCGTGGAGGCGATCACCGTCGAGACAAAGAAGCAAGTTGATGAGGCCGATCGTACAGTCAGCGTTTTCCAAGTTCAGCTAGATGTTTTCGGCACAGAGCTGAAGAAGTTGGAGGCGGAGGTGGCATTAGCCAAATCTGAGGTGACGACGAGGGACATGAAAGCGAGGGCTAAGGTGGTTGTTACTCGATCCGAGATGGCACAGGCGAAGACAAAAGAGGACGAATCGAGGAATGAGGGGTATGAATTGGCCCTGTCCCATGTTCGAGCTATTTTCCCAGAGCTAGATCTTTTGGCCTTTGGTTTTTCAAAGAGGTTAAGGACGGCTATCTTATAAACCCGTTGGAGGAAAGTTGACTCGAGCTGTGATTTTGTGTGGTAGTATAGGTTTTGGCGCGTATCTTGTAATCTTGTTGGGCACTTCTTGCTCAATAACAAATTGCGTTCCTTTCCTTATCACGATGCGTTGTTTATGTTTTTCTCTTCATGAGTATCTTACTTGGTCCCTAAGGTTTTGGTGTCCTAATAGGCTTGTCGTGTCCAGGATTTTGGTATGTGGGGTGGGGTCGAGTTGTCGTTCCTTCGAGGGGTTCAGTGCTTCAACTTTGGGTTGTTATTTTGGCACATTTATTTGATTGTGTGAGGCTCCATGAGTTTCGAGAATCGAGACGTCTATCTGAGGGCATGAGGCATCGCCTGTAGGCATGGAGTGGTCTGCTGCCCTAGGTGGAGCAGGTCCGTCAGAGTGCTTATCATGGGACACGTGGCGGAATCTTGTTGGCCATCGGTCATCCGTTGGGCGTCTCGTGCAATGCCTATTTATATACGTCGTCCTCGTGCGTGCACATCCCTTATATTCATTCTCGAATCGATCCTCTGTCTTGGGATCCTTTTTTTAACGTTCGATTGCTCCAGCTAATTAGCCTTCGGATTAATCGAGGGTGGTATGCTACTCCGCTCATCAATGGCTATCTCCACTTCAAGTTCTATTCGTGAGTAAGACTGGGCAAACGAGGAGGTTACTTGGATGGTGTCGAAGTTTTCTACAGATTTGTCTTTGGGGTAGTAAAGAAGAAGATCGCCTCCTAGAGAGGGGAGAGGAAGGAGAAGGATGGGGAGACTCATGAGGAAAAGTTCGTATGTCGTCCCTATGGCAGGGAAGAGCATGTTTGTCATTCAATCTAGGACTCTAGATTTCTTTATATGTACTAGATGCTATTTACGAAGCTACAATTGCAGCTTCCCTTGACCGAGTTTTAGGGTTTGGTTTTGGAGGTGACGAATGTTTCCCTGACGCAGCTGCACCCCAACAGTTGGGGCATCATCATCGGCTTCGAAGTGTTGGTTAAGTTTCTTGGCCGCCACCCTACCAAGGCAGTCTTCTTCTACTGCTATCACTAGAAAGGGGTTTATCGGGGTGGTTGGATTTCTCTGACTGATCGCACGGGGAAGTCGGTTCTTAAGACTTTTACCTCATCCCTTAAACATTTTAAGGATGGCGTCTTCAAGGTGGGCTTGAACGAGAAGGAGCTCAACTTTTTTCTAAACGAATAAGGCAAGGAGAAATACCCTTTGTTTTGGCAGTCAGAACTGAACCCCCTATAGAGGTAGAGTATGGGAGTCTCGATCTGAAGGACCAAGCCCTAGCGGATTCCTTTACGTTCTCCCCCCAGCTCGAGTCTGCAAATCTCGTGGAGTTTGGGACAAATCCTCGAGCTTTGTCCGAGTATATGGGTACGTCGCCACTACATGGCTCTGCTTTGGTTTTTGCTAATCGATAGCTCTTATTGGGACCTCGTGTTTCAAGGAAAAGGGCATCGGGTTTGACGGCGGAATAGGTGGCGAGGCGTACGATGGAGAAGAATGTTGGGGTACCATTCGAAATGCTTGTAAGTAGGGGGAAAGCCACTGCTACGAAGCCAAAGAGTCCTATTCACGCCCAAACGATTTTTGCAGTTGTCGCTGGCACCCCTTCCCCACCAGAGGTCAAGGAGGTGCCTTTTTAGCTAAAGAGACGCAGGGTAGCTGTCAAACCGGGGTTCTCAAATCAAGCTCTTGGTGCATCAGGCTCTTTGAGCCAAGTTGTTCACGTGCCAAGCTCTTCGGATCCTGGGTCAACTATTGATGTTGCGGGCCCTTCGGGTTTGGATCCGCTTACCGATGCCTCAAGCTCTTCGAGCTCAGGTCGGGTTTATGGCGAGCCGACACCCGCCCGATTGATGCACACTCAAAGCTCGAGCTTGTGGGGTTACGACGATGCCGAGGATAATCCTCGGAGCCTTTGGAACCATTCCTTTCAGCCGGGGAAGTTTGTCCAGGACCAACTCCTCTTAGAGCTCAACTAGAAAAGGTTTGGCTCTCTTGGGAATAAGAGGTTGTATCGATGGGTGGAGATGTTGCAACTGCATGCTGTCAGTGCCATTCATTTGCTATTCATGTAGTCGAAGCTAAGGAAGGCTAAGGCTAGGGCTGAGTCGGACAGCCTTTACGGGCGGGCTGCTTCAGCCTATGAGGAGACAAAAAGGCTAGCATCTAACTATGTGAGAGTGGTCGGCCAGAGGGATGAGGCTTGGTAGAAATTGGTTGATTTTGTCGGTCCACGATAATGTCTCCGGCAGTAATATAGTGGATTCAGGTGATGCACTGGTGGCTGGAGTTAGTCGTGATTGGTGGTTTTGGGTGTTTGTGATACGCAGGTTAGTGATTTTAGGTGGTTGCGATACGAGGGTTGATTTACTCCTTTACTTTGAGAAGTTCACCCTCTGCCTCCCTCACCCCTCTGCCTTCCTTGGAATTTCAGGTTCCCTGGGATCTGCAACTATGATGTTAGTGTTGTCACATTCCTTGGACCTCGATCTGGAGTTTTGCTTATGCCTCTGCCCGCGTGGATCTACCTCACTAAGGTGTGGCTTGCAAGGGTCTCATTTAGCCAAAGTGTGGCCGAGGGGGCCTCTAGTCGATATATGCCTTGGGTTATCGACTCCAGTATGGGCCACGCTGTTAACATCGGTCTCTGGTAGCTCATGCTAGGAAGCTCTTAGGGGCTCTATGGAGGGTGAGTGTTCAATAGCTAGGTTGGCCTCGTTGTGCTAAGATTTGATTATGGTGAAGTATAGAACTAGCTCAATTGTGTTTTTATTGTAAATGGATCGCAAAAGGCATAATAAAGGATCTTGTATTTTTTATGTGTTTTGTAACGGAAAGGAGTAATGAAATGAAAATTTTTTCAAATATGAGTACCTTGTATTTTCGTTTTTTGCTCCTGTTTTGTTTAGTAGTTGACAATTCAGCCTTAATACCGAGCGAGTTCAGGTTGTTGCATCTGCCTATTTCGAGGTAGGGTTCGGTAAGACCGAGGAAGCTTCTGGTCTGCTGGCATTTGTATATACTCAGGGTCTTTTAAGTAACAGAAAAAGTAAATATTCAAGTACCTTGGAGTTTCCTTTACTAGGATGGGCTCAACATGACTCGAGATCCGTTGGGGGAAATCAAGAAGACTTGAGGTTTGCTGATAAAAGGCGTAACTTGGATAGGATCGAGGTAACTCAAGGTCCACCGGTGCTTGTTTGTTACGAAGCTTTGTTGGAGAAAGGTCGAGGTTACTTGAGGCCAAAGGCGGAAGACCGAGGTAATTTGAGGTCCGTCAGTGCTTGTTTATTACAAAGCTTTGTTGGAGATAGGCCGAGGTTACTCGAGATCAAAGGTGGCAGACCGAGGTAACTCGAGGTCCATCGGTGCTTGTTTGTTACAAATCTTTGTTAGAGATAGGCCGAGATTACTCGAGGCCAAAGGCAACAGACCGAGGTAACTCAAGGTCCACCGGTGCTTGTTTGTTACAAAAAAATTTCAGAGATAGGCCAAAATTACTTGAGACCAAAGGTGACAGACCAAGGTAACTCGAGGTCCGCCAGTGCTTGTTTGTTACAAAGCTTTTTTGGAAATAGGGTGAGGTTACTCGAGGCCAAAGGTGGCAGACCGATGTAACTTGAGGTTTGTCATTACTTGTTTGTTACAAAGCTTTGTTGGAGATAGGCCAAGGTTACTCGAGGCTAAAGGTGGCAGATCGAGGTAGCTTGAGGTCCGTCGATGCTTGTTTGTTACAAACCTTTGTTGAAGATAAGTCAAGGTTACTCGAGGCTAAAGGCTAAAGATTGAGGTAACTCGAGGTCTGCCAGTGCTTGTTTGTTACAAAGCTTTGTTAGAGATAGGCTGAGGTTACTTGAGGACAAAGGCAGCAGACCGAGGTAACTTAAGGTTCGCCAGTGCTTGTTTGTTACAAAACTTTGTTGGAGATAGGTTGAGATTACTCAAGACCAAAGGCAGCAGACCGAGGTAACTCTAGATCTGTGGTAAAAGAAAAGAGAACCTCAGGCTTGAACCCTCATAAGGAAAAACAAGTAATAGAAGTAAGTGTATTTATTTGAACGATGTAAGGAAATAACTGCTTAGCTATAAAATTTCCACAGGTTGGCTACGTTTCATGATCTGGTCAGGAATTTTCCTAAGAGTTCTGCCAAGTGGTAAGCTCATTTGTCGAGGTTGTTGGTGACTCGGTAAGGGCCTTCCCCGGTGGCGTAGAGTTTTCCTTATGTAGGTTGTTTTTTTGGGCCTTCAATCTTTCTTAGGACCAGGTCTCCTTCTTGAAATCGTCTGGGATTCACCCTTTTATTGTATTTCCAAGCCGTTTTTTGCTTGGCAGCTTGTTCGTGAACTTAGACCTAGTCTCTGATTTCCTGGATAAGGTCAAGGTCGACTCGCTGTTCTGCATTATTTGTGTCTTCCCGAAAATGTTGTCGCCTAGGGCTGGGTTCTTCAATTTCAACTCGAATCATAACTTCTGACCCATAAGTGAGTCGAAAAGGCATTTCCCTCATTGATGTCTAAGTTGTGGTGTAGTATGACCACAACACCATGGGGACTTCCTCTGGCCAGGCTTCCTTAGTGTTATCGAGTAGTTTTTTTAAGCCAGCCAAGATGACTTTGTTGGCAGTTTCTACTTGGCCTTTGGTTTGGGGGTGCTCGACCGAGGTGAAGACCTGCTAGATACCGAGCTCTTGGTAGAAGTCCTGGAGCTTGTTGTTAGTGAATTGAGTGTCATTGTCTGAGCTTAGTACCCCAGGGAGGCTGTATCAGCAAACGATACTCTTTCAAATGAATTTTCAGATTCTTTTGGTGGTGATAGTAGCGAGGGGCTCGACCTCGATCCATTTCATGAAGTAATCAATTGCTACCACCATGAACTTAAGTTGTCCTGCTGCGGTGGGGAAGGGTTCGAGGATGTCTATTCCCCATTTGTAAAATGGCCAAAGGCTGTCGAGATTGTAGAGTTCCTCTGGCAGGAAATGATGTGCGTTTGCGAACCTCTGACACTTGTCACAGCATTTTACATAGTTTAGGCAGTCACTCCTCATTGTTAGCCAATAGTATCCAGCTCTTAGCACCTCTGGTACTAGGGATCGTCCACCGTGGTGGCCTCCACATACCTCTTCGTGCACCTCGATCATGATGTCGGTGGACTAATCGAGGTCGACACACTTGAGGATTTGAGGTGAATAGCCTCTTCTATACAGTTGGTTCCCGAATAGGGTAAAGTAGTAAGTTATTCTTTTGAGCTTCTTGGCCTCTTTGGCATTGGCAGGGAGCGTTCCCTCTTATAGGAATCAGATGATGAGGGCTCCCTAGAATTTCGGTGTCGTTTCCACTATTTGTATGTTAGAAAGATCGACAATGGGTAAGTCCAAGGTCTCCTATATGACTGACTGGTTGTTCTTGGGTTTCTTGGTGCTAGCGAGCTTTGAAAGCAGATCCACTTGGCATTTTATCCCCTAGGGATATATTTAATTTGGAAATAATCAAAGGATTCGGCTAGAGTTCTGACCTTGTGGAGGTATCAGCCAAGCTGCGGTTCTTTTGTCTAGAATTCGCCTTTAACTTAGTTGGTCACCAATTGGGAGTCCCTCTTGGCGACTAACCGGGATGTTTCGATTTCCTTTGCTAGGTTTAAATCGGCTATGAGAGTCTCATACTCTGCTTGGTTGTTGGTTATCTTGAAGTTGAAGCGAAATGATTGTTCTATTGTCAACCGGTTGGGTCATTCTAGGATGATCTTAGCTCCGTTTCCTTTAATGTTGGAGGCTCCGTCAACGAATAATATCCCGGGGCTGGGTTTCGGGTTTGGATCAGAGGGCAAGAGCTCAGCACAGAAATTAGAGAGTGCCTGGGGTTTGATGTGTTCGTTGGGCTAGTACTGTATATCGAATTCGGAGAGTTCGACTGACCATGTAATCATTCTTTCTCAAAGTTTCAGCTTCTGGAGCACCTACTGGATCGGTTGATCAATGTGGACCATGATCTGATGGCTTTGGAAATATGGCATGAGCTTTCGAGATGCCGTCACCAGTACTAGCGCTAGCTTTTCGATCTTCTGGTAACACAACTCAGCTCCCTGAAAGGTTTTGTTGATGAAGTATACTGGCCGTTGCGATTTGTCTTCCTCCCTAACTAATATCGCACTAAAGGCGTTATTGGTGATGGAGAGGTAAAGTGAAAGTTCTTCCCCAGGCGCCAGTCTTGAAAGACTAGGGAGTGCTGCTAAGAAGGACTTTAGTTCTTGAAAAGCGGCTTCAAATTCTTCTGTCCACTAGAACTCGATTGACTTTTTTGGGCATTGGAAAAATGGCTTTTCTAGAACTACCAATTTTGGGAGGAAACGGGATAAAGTTGTTATCCGACCTGTTAGCTACTGGACCTCTTTTAGGCTGGTGGGGCTACGTATCGTGAGGATGGCTTCGCATTTGTCGAGGTTGACCTCAATTCCTCGATTGGTTAACATGAATCCCATAAACTTGTGGCTTACACCCTAAAGGCGTATTTATCATGGTTAAGCCTCGTGTTATGCTACTGGAGTTGCATGAAAATTTTGGCTAGGTTATAACACCCTATATTTTCGTGAAATTGCCACGTATTTTTAGTGAGTTTAAAATACCGAAAAATATGTTTGAAATGGAAACAAATGACCGAATCAGCCGCAGAGAGTGCCCTAGAGCTTAGATACCTAAGGACAAAGTTATAATTTTAACGAGCGTCTCGAGGTGAGACTTATTGCACTGAAAGAAATCAAATCAGAAATGGTTTTCGGTTAAGTTAAGTTATAGCCTAAAAATATCGAATGATGGTAAGGGGCTTCTGAAAAATCGTATATATTGAGTAATTTTGAGTTAATAATTTTGGGATCTTAAGTATCTCGATAAATTTGATGTTTGAGGGTGTAATTGTAATTAGAGAACTATCCAAACAAAATAAGGATAAAATTAAGAGCTTATGTGATAAAATATTGAAGTTGATGACTTGAAATAAGGGCCAAAATGTTATTTGAATGAAGTTTGGGGTTTTAGCTTGGATTTCAAAAGTTAGATTAATTCTAGTTTTGGATTTCAAAAGCCATCCAAATATATCTTTGAGTCTTTGGAGTCCATGGCTAAAATTGTGACAAGTGGCATAATATGATTGGTTGGAGAAATCTATAAATAGAGGCCATAAATTGATCTCAAACCATTCCAAGAAAGTTTGAGGAGTGAAGCACTCTAAGAGTAGGAGCTTACTCTAGACAGAGAGAATGAGGTTCGGCAAGAAGGCGGGAAGAAAGCGACGGAAAAGTGGCGGAGAACGAGCCTCGTCGGAGTTTTGGGTCTTTGCCGGAGTTCACCAAAATCAGTCAGCAAAAAGTGAGGTAAGTCACCTTTTTTTTATAATCCTGTAGAGAGGGAAGAGAGAGTCGCGTAGGTTCAAACGGGGGTCGAATCGGAGTTAAAACGAGGGAGATATGGCCGAAATACGAAAACGAGGCATTGCTGTTCGGAATCTGGTGCCTGCGCGTGAGTTACACGCGCCGAAAAATGGCTGCGCGTGGCCATCCTTCTTGGGGCGTGTGAGGGCGCATGAAGGGTACTTTTTACATAAAATTTTCTAGTTATGCCCCTACTTTAATACTCTTCAACCCTATGTAAAAATATTTGAGGTTAGATTTACCAAAACGTGTGTTTTCTGTAGAAAACTAGGCCGTTTGCTGCAGTTATGAACTGAATTTTCCTGAAAATATATGTTGTTGTCTTTTTAACTGTTGCATTTATAAAATCAGTGTGGCCATACTGTTGTACCTATTTGTTGTTGGCCGAGGGTAAAAGTCGGAGATCCCCCGAGAGGCGCTATGCGTGCGCCATCGAGAAAGCTCTCGTGAGGAAGACCGTGAGTCTAAGGCACAACGGATGTGGTGCTTGCATGAGTTCTATGAAGTTGGGAGAAGTGACATGATTAGGGACCTCCTGAGAGGCGTTATGCGTGCGCCATTGAGAAAGCTCTCGTTAGAGAAGGTTGACGTGTTCACGAGGCACTTCGGAATAGTTCTCCTTATCTTCTCATACATTTTATACCTGACCATGCATCGATATAAACTATTTTTTTTTTGGAGTTTCTCACTAGAAAATTCATCTTCTAATTGGACTATATCCCTGGAATATTCAAACGTTCCAGGTTCATCGAGCAACTCTAAGGGAAAGGAAGTAGCTGAAAAATAAGTATAATTTGCTATCTGTAGCAAGATTAGCATATTTTGTTTATGTGCGAACCTATGTAATTTTGGATATGTTAAGAT
This sequence comes from Diospyros kaki, assembly GCA_036245055.1. Taxonomy (NCBI): domain Eukaryota; kingdom Viridiplantae; phylum Streptophyta; class Magnoliopsida; order Ericales; family Ebenaceae; genus Diospyros; species Diospyros kaki. The sequence continues at coordinate 24,305,093 of BSEG01000012.1, forward strand.
GTTTAGTTATCACTTGATGATGTCCATGTAATATATTTTGTAGACGTCTTGAACAATTTTATGATAAATAAAGTTTTATGGTTGTGAACCATATCAAGTTCGATCTAGCTTCCGCATTTGAGATTTTAACGCCTGTCTTAGCTATTTGATTTTTGGGTTTGTTAAGCTGAGGAGGTGTAAATTAGGGTTTTTGGGATATTGTGTGGTGTATGACAGCTATTGAGATATGAAAAAATTTATATTCCCGAAATCCTAAGTTATAACACGCCCAAAAAATTTGGGGTGTTACAGTTGGTATCAGAGCGAACCTAAGGAAAAGTTTGCATGTGGCTAGATGAGTAAAGCCACCGTATGTCTTGGGAATTAGGATTTTTGAAATAATTAGTGGCATACTCTTGTTGCTTATTCAATTTGAATTGAACCATGTCGTGATGATTTAATAGATCGCCCTGTCTTCTTGCTAGATGGTGAATACAAGAAGAAACAGGCGCGGGAGAGGCAATGGAGAAGAAAGCAACACCAACCCGCACCCAAGAGGTGGTGTGGAAGGTCAAATAGATGCACGAGCTGACCTCGGTGAAGGCCAGATAGATAAGATCGAAAGAATCCTTTGAAGGAATGGCTGGGCGAATTTTGGAGTTGCAGCCCGAGCAAAGAAGAGTAGACTCCTTGGAAAGGTATCTACCACAAAACCCGTCAGTGTTTCAAGGAAAACCGGTAGATGACTCCGCAATCAGTGAATACTGGTTGGACCAGACCGAGAAGATCCTACAAAGATTGAGAATCTTGAATGAGGAAAAGGTCGAGTGTGCGACCTATATGCTGGAAGAGGAAGCTGCCTAATGGTGGAGGTCTATGCAGCGAGCGATACCTCACCGGACAAGATCTCAAGGGTCGGCAACAGATGCAGAATTGGGGGAGGCACCCCAGATGTCGTGGGAACGATTTAAAGAATTATTCAACGGGAAATTCTTTCCCACTTGCTGGAAGTTGACTAGAGCTCGAGAGTTTATGAATTTACGCCAAGGGCCAAATATGTCTGTGGCCCAATACGAGGCTAAATTTTTGCGGTTAATCAAGTATATGCCGCTGTACGGGATGGACGATGTGGAAAAGGGACGAAAATTCTTACAAGGCTTGCGAATCGAATTTCAACAACTGATGAGCCTGGTCTATGTGGAGTCTTATGCAGACATAGTTTTCAAAGCTATGACGGCCGAGGAGAATATGATGCGAGTGGCAAAACTAAAGGCCATGACTGTTCAAGCTGGAGGAGAATCAGAGAAATCCCACTCAACTTTGGGACCTCGGGATGGGAAGATCGTGAAAAAGGGAAAGGCATGCTTTAGATATAGAAAGAGGCACCCGGGGAAGAGGTGCGATGGTCAAATCATTGTCTGTTACACTTGTGGACAACCCGGGCATACTTCCAAAAATTGCTCGAAAGGAATGGTCCAAGAAAGTAAAGTTATAGGAGCAACACCAGTGAGTGTGATCTGCTACAATTGCAACCAGCACGGGCACATCTCGAGGAATTGCCCGAAAAAAAAAGAGCAGCCGCTAAAGATTGAAGAGGGAAAAGGGACCAGACAGGGACGAGTCTATAATTTGACCAAGGAAGACGTAGAGGCAAACCCTATAGTTATCCAAGGTACTCTCTTCATTTTGGATACTCTTGTGCATGCATTGATAGATCCAGGGTCTACTCATTCTTTTATATCGCATGTTTTGGCTGGGAGTTTGAGAGTAGAAACCAAGTCTATGGGGTGTCTTATGATGATTTCGACACCCATGGGTAAAAGTATGAAGTCCTCAGAAATGGTGAGGGGATGTGAAATTAACCTGAGTAACGTCCGATTCCAGGCTGATCTGATTCTGTTAGAAGTATATGACTTCGACGTAATCTTAGGGATGGACTTCTTGTCCAAGTACGATGCCAATATAAATTGTCATAGGAAGATGATGATCATAAGAAAACCCGAGGGAGGGTGGGCCAAATTTTAGGGGCAAGGCAACCCCGACGTTGGAAAGATGATTTCAGCAATAAAGGCAGCGAAGTTGCTGAGTCGAGGAGCTCATGGATTTATAGCCTATGCTCAGTTAGAAGAAAGAGAGGTACCGAAGCTCAATGCGGTGCGAGTGGTACGAGAATATAAGGATGTGTTTCCAGAAGAATTACTGGGACTACCTCCACCTCGAGAAATTGAGTTCTCAATTGAGTTAGTGCCAGGAACCCAGCTGATATCAATTCCGCCATACCGAATGGCTCCGGCAGAGATGAAAGAATTGAAGAGTTAGCTACAGGAGTTGGCAGATAAAGGGTTCATTAGGTCAAGCACATCGCCATAGAGCGCACCAGTACTATTTGTAAAGAAGAAAGACGGGAGTCTAAGAATGTGCATTGACTACCGTCAGCTAAATAAGGCCACTATAAAGAACAAGTATCCGCTCCCAAGGATAGACGAGTTGTTTGATCAACTACAAGGAGCGAAGGTGTTCTCGAAGATTGATTTGAGATCTGGGTATTATCAGTTGAGAATTAAACCAGATGATGTTCCAAAGACAACATTTCGGTCGAGGTATAGCCATTTTGAGTATTTTGTAATGCCGTTTGGGTTAACTAACCCTCCAATAGCATTTATGGATCTTATGAATAGGGTTTTCAAGCCTTACCTGGATCGATTTGTAATCGTCTTCATAGATGATATATTGGTGTATTCTTCGAATGAGAGTGACCACGAGGAGCACTTGAGAATAGTGCTAGGAACCCTCAGGAAACACCAATTGTATGCCAAGTTCTCGAAGTGCGAGTTCTGGCTATCCCAAGTTGCGTTTCTTAGCCATGTGATCTCAGCCGAAGGAATCTCAGTAGATCCAGTCAAGATTGAGGCTATTCAAAGATGGAAGCAGCCGACGTGCATAACCGAAGTGCGAAGCTTTTTGGGATTAGCAGGCTACTATCAAAGATTCGTGGAAGGGTTTTCGAAGATAGCTTCACCTATGATGAAGCTCATACGGAAGGATATCAAGTTTGAATGGACTGTCAAGTGCGAGGAAAGCTTTCAAAAGCTCAAAGACAGACTGACCTCGACACCTGTGCTGGCAATGCCTAGTGGGCCCGGCGGATATGTTGTATACACCGATGCCTCGAGGGTTGGTTTGGGCTGTGTATTGATGCAGCATGTTCGGGTGATAGAGTATGGATCACGCAAGTTGAAGAGGCACGAGGTGAACTACCCAATGCATGACTTGGAGCTGGCAGCGGTGGTATATGCTCTGAAGCTATGGAGGCATTACCTATATGGAGAGACGTTTGATGTATTCACGGACCACAAAAGTCTAAGGTATGTGTTCTCACAGAAAGAGTTAAACATGAGGCAACGATGATGGATGGAGTTCCTGAAGGACTATGACTGCACCATCTTGTATCACCCGGGGCATGCCAATGTGGTGGCCGACGCATTGAGTAGGACTGTGCCTACTGTTATGGCTGGGTTGATGGCCTAGGAGTGGCTATTGATTGAGGCTTTTAGCCTGATGACAATGAGTATAGTGCCGAAGGAATCTTCTGTCCTAGTAGCCGACCTGGCAGTTCGACTGGATCTGGAGACCGAGATATGGAAGGCTAGTGGGAGTGACCGACGTATACGTCTATGGGTAGATGAGCAAGGCCAGCCCAAGAGTCCAGATTTTGAGATGCGAAATGGCATTCTCAGGTTTCGGGGTAGAATGTACGTGTCAAACCTTCGGGAGTTGAGGCAAAAAATTTTAGATGAAGCCCACAGAGCTAAGTATACCGTGCACCCAGGAGCCATGAAGATGTATCGAGATCTTCGAGAAATCTACTGGTGGCCTGGGATGAAGGCCAGCGTGGCAAGGAGAGTGGCACAATGTGATATATGCCAAAGGGTAAAGATTGAGCACCAGAAACCCGCAGGGTTGATGAGACCTTTGGAAGTTCCCGAGTGGAAATGGGAATATATCACAATGGATTTCGTGATAGGATTTCCGAAGAGCCGAAAAGGTAATGATGCCATTTGGGTGGTGGTAAACAGGTTGACAAAGTCAGCCCATTTCCTGCCTACGAGGATGGATCAACCGGTACAAAAATTTGCGGAGCAGTACGTGAAGGAAATCGTACGACTCCATGGTGCACCGGTAAGTATAGTTTCAGATCGGGACCCAAGGTTTACCTTGAGGTTTTGGGAGAGTTTGTAGGAATGCATGGGGACTCAGCTAAAATTGAGTACTGCTTATCATCCCCAGACTGAGGGGCAATCAGAGAGGACAATTCAAACGCTTAAAGATATGTTGAGATCTTGTGCCCTTTATTTTGGAGGAAATTGGGAGGAGCATCTGCCATTGGTAGAATTCGCATACAATAATAGTTACCACGATAGCATCGGGATGGCTCCTTATGAGGCTTTGTATGGAAGAAAGTGTCGGTCGCCTATCTGTTGGACCGAAGTAGGGGAACGACAGATGTTGGGGCCCGAACTTGTGCAGCAGACTACCAATAAGATTCGAATAATCCAAGAGAGAATTCGAGGTACACAAAGCCGACAAAAATCATATGTTGATCAAAGAAGAAGGGATCTAGAGTTCAAGGTAGGGGATCTAGTGTATCTCAAGGTGTCACCTCAGCATTTGGTGACACGTGGAAGCGGTAAAGGAAAGTTGAAGTCAAGGTATATAGGACCATATCCGATTGTGGAAAGAGTCGGACTGTTGGCTTATCGATTGGAGCTTCCGCCTAGCTTGTCTGGGATTCACAATGTGTTCCACGTCTCCCAACTTCGAAGGCATGTGCCAGATCCAACCCTCGGAGTTCGGGTGGAAACAATTGAGCTAAGGAATGACTTGACCTACCCGGAGTCACCTGGAGCAATTTTAGATCACCAGACTCAAGTGTTGCGAAATGAAGAGATTCCGTTAGTGAAGGTTCAGTGGGGAAAGCACTCGGATGACGAGGCAACGTGGGAACTTGAGGAAATAATTAGGAAGAAATATCCTCATCTGTTCGAGGAAATGGAAATAGAGTAGGAAATTTTTTTCCAGAAATTGTATTCCAGAATGCCATAATTATTTAACCTTCAATCAATTAGAGTATGTTTCAAATTTCGAGGACGAAATTCTTTTAAGGGGGGAGAATATAACACCCTATATTTTCATGAAATTGCCACGTATTTTTAGAAAGTTTAAAATACCAAAAAATATGTTTGAAATGGAAACAAGTGACCGAATCAGCCGCAGAGAGTGCCCTAGAGCTTAGATACCTAAGGACAAAGGTATAATTTTAACGAGCGTCTCGAGGTGAGACTTATTGCACTGAAAGAAATCAAATCAGAAATGGTTTTCGGTTAAGTTAAGTTATAGCCTAAAAATATCGAATGATGGTAAGGGGCTTTTGAAAAATCGTATATATTGAGTAATTTTGAGTTAATAATTTTGGGATCTTAAGTATCTCGATAAATTTGATGTTTGAGGGTGTAATTGTAATTAGAGAACTATCCAAACAAAATAAGGATAAAATTAAGAGCTTATGTGATAAAATATTGAAGTTGAGGACTTGAAATAAGGGCCAAAGTGTTATTTGAATGAAGTTTGGGGTTTTAGCTTGGATTTCAAAAGTTAGATTAATTCTAGTTTTGGATTTCAAAAGTCATTCAAATATATCTTTGAGTTTTGGAGTCCATGGCTAAAATTGTGACAAGTGGCATAATATGATTGGTTGGAGAAATCTATAAATAGAGGCCATAAATTGATCTCAAACCATTCCAAGAAAGTTTGAGGAGTGAAGCACTCTAAGAGTAGGAGCTTACTCTAGACAGAGAGAAGGAGGTTCGGCAAGAAGGGGGGAAGAAAGCGACGGAAAAGCGGCGGAGAACGAGCCTCGTCAGAGTTTTGGGTCTTCGCCGGAGTTCGCCAAAATCAGTCAGCAAAAAAGTGAGGTAAGTCCCCTTTTTTTTATAATCCTGTAGAGGGGGAAGAGAGAGTCGCGTAGGTTCAAACAGGGGTCGAATCGGAGTTAAAACGAAGGAGATATGGCCGAAATACGAAAACGAGGCGTTGTTGTTCGGAATCTGGTGCCTGCGCGTGAGTTACACGCGCCGAAAAATGGCTGCGCGTGGGGGCGTGTGGCCATCCTTCTTGGGGCGCATGAGGGCGCGTGAAGGGTACTTTTTACATGAAATTTTCCAATTATACCCCTAATTTAATACCCTTCAACCCTATGTAAAAATATTTGAGGTTAGGTTTACCAAAACGTGTGTTTTCTATAGAAACTAGGTCGTTTGCTGTAAAATTATACCGTCGAAGAGATAACCTAACAAGATGAGACTCCATGAGACTCCTATACTCCAAATCCTATTTTTATTTCTCTTATGAGAGACTTCTATTGCATGACTCGTATTTCGTGAAGTTCTTATACGTAAACTCTTATTATTCGCTTACGTGAAATCATGTTGCATTTATGAGCTGAATTTTCCTGAAAATATATGTTGTTGGCTTTTTAACTGTTGCATTTATAAAATCCGTGTGGCCATACTGTTGTACCTATTTGTTGTTGGCCGAGGGCAAAAGTCGGAGATCCCCCGAGAGGCGCTATGCGTGCGCCATTGAGAAAGCTCTCGTGGGGAAGACCGTGAGTCTAAGGCACAACGGATGTGGTGCTTGCATGAGTTCTATGAAGTTGGGCCGAAGTGATATGGTTAGGGACCTCCCGAGAGGCGCTATGCGTGCGCCATTGAGAAAGCTCTCGTTGGAAGAGGCTGACGTGTTCATAAGGCACTTTGGAGTAGTTCTCCTTATTTTCTCATACATTTTATACCTGATCATGCATCGATATAAACTTTTTTTTTTTTTGGAGTTTCTCACTAGAAGATTCATCTTCTAATTGGACTATGTCCCTGGAATATTCAAACGTTCCAGGTTCATCGAGCGGCTCTAAGGGAAAGGAAGTAGCTGAAAAATAAGTATAATTTGCTATCTGTAGCGAGATTAGCATATTTTGTTTATGTGCGAACCTATGTATTTTTGGATATGGTAAGATGTTTAGTTATCACTTGATGATGTCCATGTAATATATTTTGTAGACGTCTTGAACAATTTTATGATAAATAAAGTTTTATGGTTGTGAACCATATCAGGTTCGATTTGAGATTTTAATGCCTATCTTAGCTATTCGATTTTTGGGTTTGTTAAGATGAGGAGGTGTAAATTAGGGTTTTGGGGATATTGTGTGGTGTATGACAGTTATTGAGATATGAAAAATTTTATATTCCCGAAATCCTAAGTTATAACACGCCCGAAAAATTTGGGGTGTTACATAGGTCCGAGCAATGGTTTTGTTTTCTTGAGGTTTTTTCCAGTTCTATTGTCTGCATAGACCTTGATGTTCTGGTCGATCTACTTAGTGAATACTTTATTCATCAATCGTTGGTATGTCGCGCCTGCATTCTTTAATCCGAATGGCATAACCCAATAACAGAAATTGGCATTCTCTATGATGAATGTCATTTTTTCTTCGTCTTCAAGGTGCATCCGAATCTAATTATAACTAGAGTAAGCGTCCATAAAACCCAAGTACCTATACCTGGAGACCACATCTACAAGTCGGTCAATGTTAGGTAGCGGGTATGAATCCTTTGGGCATGCCCTGTTGAGGTCGGTGAAGTCAATGCACATTCTCCATTTACCTGAGGATTTCTTTACCATGACCACGTTAGCAAGCCATGTTGTGTACAGGACTTCTCTGATGAACTCAGCCTTTAGGAGTTTGTTGTTTCTTTAGCAGTCGCACGCCATTTTTCTTCTCCCAATCTTCTTTTTCTCTAGGTGACAGGCCTAACTTCTGGATCCAATGCCAGCCTGTGGTAGATGATGAGCGGATCTATCCTAGGCATGTCAATGAGCATCCAAGCAAAAAGGTCGGCGTTCTGCCAGAGCAAGCTGATGAGCCTTTCTTTTAGTTCACTTGTAATGTACAGCCAATACGAACGACCTGTTCTAGGTAATGACCCAAGCTTACAGGATGAAGCTCTTCAGTGGGCTGGGGATGTCTGTCCGAGAGCTCGCTTCATGGGTTTAATTCGGCCATATGTACACAGTGATGTGGGCCCTAGATGATGGCGTCTACTAAAACGGACTTCTGCTAGGAGCCTTATTCTGCTTGGTTGCCACTGCTGGGAGCTTCGTTTCTCTTGTTGTCCTCGCTAGGCTCAGGGCCCCGGGCTTTGAGGCTATCATGGTAGCACTGTCGCGCCTGCTTTTGGTCGGCATAAATGACCCCGACCTTGGTATTTGATATTAGGAACTTCATGGCCACGGGGGTGGATACTATTACGCCCAAGGTGTTAAGGAAGGGTCGGCCAAGGAATGTGTTGTACGGTGTCTGGCAATCCACAATTAAATACTAGATGGTGATGACTTTGACTAGGGGAGCTATCTCGAATGAGGTCAACAAGTCGATGTAACCCCTGACGTCTACCTACTCTCTCGAGAAGCCAATCAGGTTCTCGTGAAATGGTCCTAGCTTATTTTCGAGGATACCTATGTAAAACCCCGTTTTTGAAATAAATAAGAGAAACAAATATTTTGTAATTCGTGTAATCAGAACGATTAAAATTCAAGGTCTTATACATCAGATTGCTAGTAGAAAGCAGCCGAATTGTCAGAGGGAGCTTCTGAAATGATAATGGAACTCTTAGGAGGCTTCAGTTTTCCAAGCTAAGCAACCCTTCAGTGTTTCTGGGAAGAAACAGAAAGAATTTCAAGAGATAAGCCAATCGGGCCTAAATGCAATTTTCTAAAAATGCCCAAGGGAGGCCTAAACGTCGTTTTTTTGAGAAGTGAGGGGCATGAATGTCAATCTTGGAACTTTAGGATCTTAGTGAAAGCAAGGAAAATATCAGGGGCTTGTGAGAAAGGGCAAAACCGAGATTTCCAAAGTAGTTGGGGGCAAATTGCAATTTCTCAAAAATTGCATAGCTGCCATGGCCGACAGCCATGCACGCCTCCGACCAGGCGGTTTCAAGTTTGGAGAAATCCAAAGGGTTGGTCGGAGCACGCGAAGGAAGCAACCAGGGTCGGGATCGACGTCGCGTGCGGCCAGAATTTCAAGAAATTTCGACCGAGGATGCGTCGGCCATGCCGACCTGCAACCTCAATTTTAAGAGGCTTTGTAGGTGATTTTTGGACGCCCAAGGGATGCTCGCGAAGCTTAAGGCATTGGGCTTCACGGCCATGTCGGTTTCGAGGACCGATTTGGCCTATAAATAGCGATCTAAGGGCCGAGGGTTTCGTCAAGTTGGAGCTCAAAATCGGGCATGATTAAGGCCGAATCGAGCTTGAGTAATAGGGGGCTTTTGCTCTAGAGAGGGTGAGGATCAATTCTGGATAATTTGGAGAGTTTTCGCGTGCGTTTGCAAGGTTTCGAGAGGTCGCCAGAGAATGAGGCAGACGCGTCGGTCGAGACTTCAAGCTTCAAGTTGGACAGCTTTCGGACCTCCTTTCGAGCCATCTCAGGTACCATTAGGATCGATTCTTCATAGGCTTTCATTTGGTATTGGTTTCGCAATTTTCTGGCAAGGAGTTGGCCAGAGAAGACGACCGGCGCGTGGGCCCCACGCGCCAGTCTCACTCGCCCTATCACGCGCCAGTGTGTGTGGGCGAGTGTGGCTCTAGATTTTCGTGCAATTTTTTTTAAATTGTTCGGAAAATTATTTTAGAATTTTCTATATAAAAAGATTTGAGAAAAAGTGGACTTAGGTATTTATTTTGGGATTTTAGAGAAGAAAAATTGAGGAAAATCGAAGGAAAAATGCGAGAAAAATGTGACAAAAATTGGTTTTGGTATTTATGGATTTAATGTGATGTCTAGGGTGCATTAAAGCTTGATTTTGGGTGTTGGTTCGAATTTCAAGAATTTACACACAAATCGAGGCAAAGCACGCGTTTCAAGGATCGTCAGATTTGACCAAGGTGAGTGAGTGTGCCTACGTAAAACCTAGTTTTTAAGTGAATATCCTATTTTACAAACATGGTTTAGCGTGAGCAGCTATATTCCAAGGACTCGATTTCATGAGAAAATGTTATCTTAAACCCTAGTTAGACAAAAGTTTCCTTAAGATCAATGATGAACGTTTTACCTGAAACCTGATTTATCATGTCGTCATGCTTTGAATGATAATGTCATGTAGTTGCATTACATGTTATGATGAGATATGCATACATCCATTATGAAATTATTGATCATGCATTTCATATGAGTTATGATGGCACCGCTGCTTTCATTGACCTCGGCATGGAAAGGAAGCCGTAGCAATGAGGAGTAGTATTAAGGTGCAACGGGAATGCGGATCGTCACCACTGCACCCTTGACCTCGGCATGGAAAGGAAGCCGTAGCAACGGGAGTAGCATTAGGTGCGGTCGGTTCACGGAATGTAATAAGGAACGAGGACATGTTGCATCTTGCATTCATGCATGAAAAGTATGTTTTTATTTCACTCACTTAGATGATTCATCATCTAACTTGGGCTTCGCCCCTAGAATATTCAAACGTTCCAGATGTTGTTGTAGCAGAACCAGGTACTGACGAGGCATGTGATGGCACCTTTCAAGTGCCCGATGAAGTATGAATGTAATGGCAACGTTAATGTATTTAAGTTCTGCTACTTAACGTGTGAACAATTGAAAGACTTGATGTATTTTCTAAGTTATGGTTAATGTAATGATAGGTTCGATCCTTAGCTTCCGCATGTAACATTTTGATGACTATCTTTGGAATGAATGGAATTTTGGGTTGATCTTCGATATGATTTAGCATATAGGTTTGAAAGGAAAAGGAGAAAATATATATATATATATATATTATCCCCAAATTGTCCTAGTTTATAACACGCCCGAGAAGGTGGGGTGTTACAACCTATCTTTCTTGGAGTTGGCAGGTACAACAAGTCAATTGAGCTTCCTTGGTCTACCAGGACTTTCTTTACCAAGAAGCTCATGACAATGACCAAAATTATCATGGGATCGTCGAGGTTCTGATCAACGCCTTGGAAGTCTTTGTCTGCAAAACAGATTGTGGGGTGCCAAGCCATTCCTCTCAGCTTCTTCCTAATACTGTCTATTGACATTACCGTGCAGGGGTGTCATTCTCGCGTCGAGCTTGGCTCTCCTGTAACACCCGGTGTAACCAGTGTTAAGAGAATAGGAAATGAAGTAAGAAGACTTCCAAAAATGCCCTTGAGAAGGTGATGGATCCTTGAGATTGAGAATGTCCATGAGAAGGGTATTTTGGTAATTTGGATAGAGAAATTCAATAAAAGGGTATTTTGATAAATTAAAAATAATTCCTATGCGGAATTAGGTGTGTAAGTGAATAAAAATCCCAATTTGGAATTTATGTGGAGATATATGGGATTAATAAATTCACAAAGAGTATTTGAGAATTTTAGAATTTAATTCCATAAAGGAAATTAATTTTGGAAATAGGGAAAATGGTGGACATTAAATTATTGAAGAGAATAATTATATTTTCCCTAAGTTAGAGAATTAATGTGGAAATGCCACATGGATGACCAAGATAAAGAATTGAAAGCCAAGTTTGTGTCTTAGAGTGACACTTGGCATAATCTTGGAAATTTGAGAGAAATTATAAATATGGATTTATGAGTTGGAGAATGATTTAATTAAATGCAAAAGGAAAGGATATTAGTCTTTCAAGCATTTAATGAGAGGCATAATTATATGGATTAAAGTAAATCCAAAAGAAAATGGTAAATGGTCACCATTAATGCCTTGGAAAATATGGAGAATTAAATAAATCCAAAGGAAAATGAGAAATTAGTCTCCCATTAATGATGGAAAATTGTGGGATTTATTAAATGTGGAATAAATGTTTTATGTCTCTCAAGTGTGATGGTTATGAAAATAGTCCCATTAATTTAAATGGAAAAGAAATGAGAAATTGGGAGATGATGGTTGGTGACACATGGCATAATCTTGTGAAGCAAGAATGAGCATTTAAATGAAATTCAAATTAGAGAGTAAATGGTCTTTTAAGCATTAAATGCAAGCCATGATGTATTGCCTAAAAAGAAAATGGAAAATAAAAAGAAATTAGTCATCCATTAATGGTGTGAAAATGGAGAGAATTTCTTTAATGGAAAAGAAAGTGATTATGTCTTTCAAGGCTTGTCTTGAAAATGGTCCAAATTAAATAAGTAGAAAAGAAATCTATTTATGGGACTTGATCCAAGGGTGTGGATGGTTCTTGAAAATCCAAAGGCTTGGATTTCAAAAGAAAGGAGCTCATGGATTGTGCTTTCATGTGTTTTCTCCAAGAGAATGGATGGTTTTATTTGAAATCAATGGTTGAGATTGAGATTCTCAAAAGCACATGGATTGTGCCTTTAGTGAATGGCTAGGATGCATTCTTGAAATATGGGAAATCTAGTATAAAAAGGCAAGTGTGGGAGACTTGTCTCCCTTTTGGCCATTTGTAGAAATAAAGAAGGAAGAAAGAAAGAAAGAGAAAGAAGTCTCCATGGAGGGAAAAGTGAAGAAAGAAAGAAGATGATGAAGAAAGCCAAGGCAAGTATTCTTTCTTCTCTTTATTTTTGGTGTGCTTGTATGCAAAAAAAATAAGTGGCTTGTTGAAATGCCATTTTAGGGGGAGAAAGAAATGTTGGAAGCTCTCTTGAAGTGAAGATTTAATTATTCAAGAAGAGGTAAGGGATGGCCCCATGGGAGGGTGGCCTTGCAATGGGTTTTAAATATGTTTCATAAATGTATATGTTGCATTTGGCATGTTCTTTTATGTTCATGAGACTTATGGCCATAGGTTAGTTTGAGAACAAGGTTGAAATGGTGGGTTGATGCCTCTAACCTTGGAGGGTTGTGAGGGCAAAGAAACCTAGCCACACTTGCATGCATTTTGCATCATATAACTTGTTATGTTCATATTTATTTGGCATTGCACCTTTATTGAGCTTAATAGCTCATGAGGTTCTTATCATCACATATAGGTTGTGAAAGCATGGGAAGAATCAAGGAAGAGGTGGAATGGCATGTGGAAGAATGGAAATGATGATTCAAGTGCATGTTATGGCTTATGGAAGCTTATTTTGTTATGTTTAATTTATGAAATGTAATTTCATTGTTAGATAATGGCTTGTTAAAGCCCAAGAGCATGTGTGTATTTTATATTTTCGGAATGTATGTTTCATTTAAAAATGAGATTGAGGTTTATGGCATGATGAAGCCTATGTTAAATCTCATTTTGGTATCAGTTGTTGTGGAAGCATTCAAGGGTGTAGTTTAAGCTTTAATTATGGAGAAATAAAGGCAAACATTGAAAAAAAGTGGGGTATTTATTTATTTTAAATTTCTGGAAAATTTGGGATTTAAATACCCAAGAGAAAAAAAAAATGAAGAAAGGAGAAGAAGAGAAGTGAAAAAGGCAGCAGGGGCGCACGCGCGCGCGGGGCGCGCGGGCAGCCGCGCCCGGGTGCGAAGGTGCACGGCCCTGCGGCCGCGCGGCCAACGGCCAGCGGGGCCCTTCTTGGGCCCCGGGCGTGCCAGTGGGCCCGCCGTCCAATTTTTTTTTAAAATTTGGACTTTTTGGGGATTTTGGGCCACTTCTTAATTGATTTTGGGCCCCGGAGGAATTTTCAAAATAAAGGAATTTTTCGGGCATTTTTGGAGAAAATGCCGAAAATTTGAAAAATTTGAAAAATTGAGTTTTTCCTCCAAAATTAATAATCAATCAATGGATTGATTTAAATGGTGATTTATGGAGCCCGGTAAAATTCTTGGTTGAAAAAGAATTAAATAAAATTGAGAAAATGGCGATTGGGCATCGGAATGAGATTTTCTTTATAGCCTATGCGGTGTGGCTAAAGTCTAATTTTGTTAGTAAATCCTGGGATTCAGCGAAGGGAGGGACGAGCCTAGTTCTCACCTAGGGCGTTTCATCTTGAAACATGGTCCACCATTCGCCAAAGGCCGGGCAGGTGGACAATTCGGGCGACTGTTCACGAGTAACACCCGTAAGTGGGAGCGGGGCGTTACATCTCCACTCATAAAGCCTCTAGAAATGGTGTTAAATGACCCCGGCTATCTGGTTGGCTAGAGGTGAGACGACACGAATAGGGGTGTGGGTGGTTTGACAGTGGTAGGTGTCGTTTGGCCTTTGGGTAGGGGCGATTCTGGTTCGCATCATGGTGCAGCGATGGGGTTGGCTTGAAAGGCTCTAGTGAAATTATGGGGTAGGTAAGTTTTATCGAGGCCCACGGTGGGCGCTAGATGTTCCTTCCTGAGCAAAGAAGGGATCGGAGACAGGGTCGCAAAGGCAGGACGCAGGCTCCGGTGACGGATCCATCCGGTTGGCAACTAGCACCTACAAGCACTCCAACGCTTGAGTAAGTAAGAGAGTAAGGAAAATGTAGTATATCAGTAGGTTAGAGGGCAGAACATACCTTGGCTCTGAAAAGAGCTGGCAAATATAGGAGAGGAGGCATCTTTCTGCATGCATGCATCGTGCGTTTGCTGTAATGAGACTGAGTATCCGGTGCTGGCGGAGGTTCCCAAGTGGCGGCATGGTAGCGAGCGACCCTCATTAATATGGATGGGATCCGCCATTAATGAGGATGGGATATGAGATGGGCGTGCAGATACCCAGTAGAGGTTACAATAATGTTGGGGTAGGCTGGCGTAGGACTAGGATGAGGCCAAGATCGGGCCAGATTGGGCAGAGAAAGATGGGTCGAGAGAGGTGGGCCAAGATTGGCCGAGAGAGATGGGCCAAGATTGGGATGAGAGAGGTAGGCCAAGATTGGGTCGAGAGAGATGGGCCAAGAAGGCCCGGATGGTCCAGAGACATATAAGAAAATATTTTCTTTTTGGAAAACTATCTCCCGGTATTTTGATAGCTAACATTCATTGTTATTAAAATATTTTTTAATAAATTTTTCAAGAAATAGAAAGTATATATTTTAGGAGTGGTAAAATTGTTAAATCCTGAAGTTGTACTGAAACCAAAATTCTATTTTCTTATTGTTTTGGATTTTGATTTTTTAGATATTTGTATTGAACCAAATAAGGGGTACTTTCTTATTTACATTTATGTATTAAAGTAAATGACATTTACTTAAACTAAATAAATGTAAATATCTTGTAATGTATACATGCTATATGGATTATATCTTCAAACAATTGTTATATGTATAAAATTTATTTTTTGTAAAATTGGCCTCAGAAGTCGACTCTTGGTTCAGTGGAGTCGACTCCCCTTAAGTTAAAGTCGACTCTTGCAAAGTTAGAGTCGACTAACCAATAGCATGTTATGTAGAGTCTACCTGACAACATTGGTTTATTTCAAAGAGTTGACTCTAACAGTAGAGACGTCGACTCTTGTATAACTAGAGTCGACTCCCACTTAAAATGGAAGTCGACTTCTATTTTAGAGAAGTCGACTCTCAGACTCCAATGGTCAGATTTTTCTAGTCGTTACAAATCCGTTGGAAGTTCTACTATATATATCAAGAAGAGATTTCAAGAAAAGACTAATGCTCTGTCAAGATCCATCATTCTAAAGCACACCCAAGCTCTCAAGCAAGTATTTCAAGCAATCCAAGGCCTAAGCATTAAAGATAAATCTTTAGAGCCCAAGACAAATGAGATATTCTCTCCAAGTGTGGTAAAAATTATTTCATTATATTTATTCATTTTCCTTGTATATTTTCATTGTATTCATATCCATATTAATCCAAGTTTGTTGGACATAGGATTGTTTATTTGTATTAATTGTGGATTGTGAGTGGCCTTCTAGAGTCCAAGCAATTTAGATGTATTTGTTGTATTAGTTTTCAAGGTGAGCTAAGGAAACAATCTCGATGTGGTGTAAAAGTTTTCTAGGTGAATTTGTTGGAAAACCTAGGTGTGATTTTAGTGGAACCTCAAGTGTCGGGTTGATCTTGAGAGAGTGGAGTAGGCGTTGGAGACACCGAACCACTATATATTCTTATGTTGTTATTGTTGTTTGCATATTTATAATGCTATCATTCTCAAACAACATATAAATTTATAACAAGTATTTTCTTTGTATAAGAAAAGGTTAAGAGTTTTCAAAAGGAAAAAATTCAATTTAATAAGTTTTTAACACTCAATTCACCCCTCATCTTGAGTGGCCATTGTGTGTCAAAGGACCTATAACTGAGTCTTCGAAGGTTGATTTTGGTTTCTGCTGTATATGTTTTATGCTTCTATTGTATTATTTTTCTATTGAAAAATGCTCTGAAAATAAAAGTCTTGTATAGATCCACACGGGGTAGGTGTTTTTGGCACGCCTTAGGCCGTTGCCTTTAAGTGGTATTAGAGCCTCAGCTCGGTTTTATCATCTCGTGTTTGTGTTTTGTGTTTTATGTGTATGTTTTCGAACATATTTTGTATTCTGTTTTGTTGCAGGTTGCAAAAATTGTTGACTGTTGCATCCAAATAGTCGATTGGTCTGTGTCTGATAAAGGAAGCCAGTCGACAGTATCTTTGGGATCTGTCGACCGCTTTGAGAGACCTACAAAATCGATCGACCAATTTTGGATAATGTTGACCATTTCACGATCAACCAACCAAAACAATCGACTACTATGAGATCATATCGACTGTTTTCTTGCAGTGGAAGATACAGTTAACAATTTTTTAATCTATCAATCACTTGGGTACCACAAGGGGAGAAATAATCAACCATTTCATACTATCATTTTAAATTCATAAATTATAATTTACAAAGCAATATTATCATTTTAATTAATGAGAGAGATTTAGCGTGAAACTAAGTTTGGCTAAATAGATAAATAATTAATCTTACAACAAGTTTAGAGATATATCTATGAATACATTTGTTATAAATTATTAATCACTATTTCTTCTAAAAGTTTACATCTTTTATATTATTATTATTATTATTATTATTATTATTATTATTATTATTATTATTATTATTATTTTACTTTCTATAAATTTTAATCCCTACCTTTAAATTTTATGATGAAATTAGATACAAATATTATAAAAACATAATACAAGTACTATCTTTTTCCATGTTTTCTCCTGGGGGTGTATCAAACTCAAAAGAAACAATTTTTCTTATTTTTAGGTCCCATGGGGATTAGAAATAATTTCATGAATTGGCCTTGAATTTGGCATTTTCCCAGGTGTGACGTCCTTTGTTTGCAAAGCCTGAAACCACCAAACACGATGGTTTTTTGCATCAGAGCATTAAATGCTCTGATGCAAATGATGGAAAGAGAAATTTGAGAGGGTTAGGCATGCATGGCAATTGGCAGAGAGTATGAAAGGATATGATAGTGTTTTGGTGGATCAAGGTGTCGTGCAAGATTTTCGCTCACTACTGTCCATCTTCTCTATTTTTTTTCTTCTTTCTTTACTCCTACTTGCTTGTTGCTCGTCTTCTTCTTCTTCATCTTAAGCTACGGATTTTTCTGGTTCTTGCTCCAAGACAAGCCAGTACAACTCCTATCTTCTTCTTCTCCCCATAGAGAGGATGTTGGACAACCAAGAAGCAACCAATGTAGGGATCACGTATGGCTTCTAGTCACCTCCATCGAAGGGGTCCTAGCACGACTCTGTTGAAGGGTTCTGTGGCGGCTCGAGCATGGATTAACTAGGTTCTCTATACTTGCAGAAGAAGGCTGGTCACCTATGTGCTTGAAGAGACAATGAGGCTTGCTAGACATAAAGAAGAGGAGGCTACTGCGTAGGCAACTGGTATCGAACCCCATTTGAAAGTATACTAAAAAATCTCTATGGCATGGGCTTTTCTGTTTTGCATGTGGTTAATAGATACTAAGTCTTGAACGTTGATTTTGGTTTCTGCTGTATATGTTTTGTGCTTCCGTTGTGCTATTTTTCTATTGAAAAATGTTCTGAAAATAAAACGTTTGCATGGATCCACATCGGGTAGGTGTTTTTGGCATGCCTTAGGCCACTGCCTTTAAGTGGTATTATAGCCTAGTTTTATCATCCTATGCTTGTGTTTAGTATTTTGTGTGTATATTTTCGAACATATTTTGTATTATGTTTTGTTGTAGGTTGTAAAAATTGTTGACCGTTGCATACGAACAGTCAATTAGTTTGTGTCTGATAAAGGAAATTGGTCAACAGTATCTTTGGGATTTGTCGACCGCTCTAAGAGATCTAGAAAATTGGTCAACCAATTTTGGATATTGTCGACCATTTCACGATCAACCAACCAAAACAATCGACTACTATGAGATCATATCAATCGTTTTCTTGCAATGAGAGGCATGGTTGACAATCTTTTAGTTTATCGAGCACTTGGGTACCACAAGGGGAGAAATAATCGACCATTTCATACTATCATTTTAAATTCATAAATTCTAATTTACAAAGCAATATTATCATTTTAATGAGAGAGATTTAGCGTGAAACTAAGTTTGGCTAAATAGATAAATAATTAATCTTACAACAAGTTTAGAGATATATCTATGAATACATTTGTTATAAATTATAAATCACTATCTTTTCTAAAAGTTTACATCTTTTATATTATTATTATTTTACTTTCAAGAAATTTTAATCCCTAACTTTAAATTTTATGATGGAATTAGATACAAATATTATAAAAACGTAATACAAGTATTATCTTTTTCCATGTTTTCTTCTGGGGGTAATCAAAACTCAAAAGAAACAGTTTTTCTTATTTTTAGGTCCCATGGGGATTAGAAATAATTTCATGAATTGGCCTTGAATTTGGCATTTTCCCAGGTGTGACGTCCTCTGTTTGCAAAGCCTGAAACCACCAAACACAATGGGTTTTTGCTGGGGGCAACAATTTCACCAACAAATAGAAGCCTTGTCCCACATCGTCCATTGACATCCGGAAAATTTTCTTTATAATAGACGACTAAGGGGAACACAGCACGCCGAGCTAGGTTGCGTTAGCTTGTGACTCAAGTGGGGGCATTGGAGTGGCTGGACAATGGCTTGATCCGTCGTGGCAGGACCTGCAGGCTGCAGTAGCTGGTCTGCCCGGTCCAAGTAGGGAGCTGGGTCATGCGGCCCGGGCGAATGCCCCGAGCCTCGTGACTCCTAGAGAGGAGGGTAAAGCGTGAGGCTGGCTTCACAGAGCAGCGACAACTCCCGCTCTCGACAGTGGAAGGATAACAAGCCGGCGCACTCTCGGTCGATGTTGCCCACATGGGTCCTCTCAATTGGACAGCCACTTTTACCTTTTAATTTGTACTACAATACCTTTCCAACCGATAAGCCTGAACTTTAATTTTTATTGTAATTCAATTCATATTTTAATTTTTCATCAAATTTTGTTAAAGAAATTAATATAATATACATTAGTATAAAATCAAAAATCACTTAATTTTTAAAATCAGTATAAACACCACAATCAAATAATTTTGAAATTTATTTATTGTGTTATTTTTATTAACACCAAAAATGAAAGGAGAGATTGAGTTATTAACAAAAATTAAAACTTAGTGACAATGATGATAAAAAAAAAAAAAATACAATAACTAATTAATTTAGTATGAAATATAAAGTTAAAAAATTCAGAGTGTAATTTGCTAAGAAAAAGAATATGACTATGACTAGACTTTTATTTTGAAAAAGGAATATGCAAACGTTTAATACTCTTTTATAGTAACAAAAGAGCTAGCATAATGGTATCGCCGAGTGCTTTAACGAACTCCACACCTCCTTTTCCCAGACGCTTGTGCTTATTCTCATAGCCTTGTTAAAATGCAACATTAATTTTCACGTGTCTAAGATGCCATGGATTAGATGGCGATGGCGGCATCCACGTATTAGGTCAGTCAATAATCAACTAATGCTCAATTTGGTCTTGTATTCTATTGTTATTATTTTGCTTTTGTTGCCTAACTAATTACTCAAGATTTGTTCTCTTGGAATATTTACTTTTGAAGGGGTGGGTCTAAAATGGAAAAAGAAAGAAGAAAAATCATGCAACTTTGAGAAGTCTTTATTATTGATTCAATCCCAACTCTGAAAATGGAATCTAAAAATGAATTGTCCAAAGCGATCTATTAATAACACTCCATCACCACATGACGTCATCTGATTTACTTATTTAAATAATTGTGGGTGGATTATGATGATCCATCGGCTCTTGTCATTGGACTTAAGTTTAGTTTGGCAAGCAAATGACTAATTTTAAAACATAAATAATGTTTAAGATAAGAAAAATCATGACAATAATATTTGAGAATTAATTGTTAATTCTTTATTAGTTGTTACTATTACAATATATTTTAAAAAAAGTTACATAATGCAAAAAACTTAGCATGATGATGGCTTAATATTAAGGTAATTAGATTACATGGGATAGGCTTGTTGGGCATGTTACGTTTGATGGTCGCTTGTACAGATTTGTCTATTTTTTTGTGGAGGTATGCATTTCAAACTGCTATTTATCTCTTGAATAGGGCTCCAAACAAATCTATTGAGACAACACCATATGAGATATGGTATGAGAAAACTCTCAGTCTTATGTTAAGGTTTAGAATTGTTCGATTTTTGTCAAAAAGCTGAAAGAAGATAAGTTGGAGGTTCGTTCTAACAAAGGTAGATTTGTGAGATATTCTAAAAATTATATAGGGTATCAGTTTTATTTTCTGAGTGATCAAAGAATTCTAGTTAGCAGAGATGTTATATTCTTGGAGAAGGAATTTCTTCAGGAATGTAGGGTCAAAAGGAAAGTAGATTTGGAAGAAGAGTCTTTAAAGACATATTGTACCTAGTCATGAAGATGAGCCAGTCGCTCTGTCAAATGTTATCCCCAAAGCTCTTCATAGGTCTGATAAAGTACGTCGCCCTCCATAACGATATGGATTTAGTATGGAGGTGATGCGGGATATGTTTCTGTATGGCGAGAGTAATCTAGTGGTTGATCCTACCACTTATGAGGAGGTGATATGTGATATCAATTTCAAAAAATGGTTGGAGGCTATGCAATAGAGAATGGAATCTATGTATTCCAATCACATCTAGACTTTAGTGGATCCCCCCGAAGGAATTGTTCCCATAAGTTGTAAGTGGATCTATAAAAGGAAGATCGATGCTAATGGGAAAGTGAAAATCTTTAAAGCGCGACTGGTGGTGAAAGGGTATCTCTAACACCAAGGCGTGGATTATGAGGATACCTTCTTGTCGGTCGCTATGCTTAAATCCATTAGGGTGGTGCTAGCCGTTGCAACGCATTATGATTATGAGATCTGGAAGATAGATGTTAAGACGTCGTTCTTGAATGGTTATCTTGAGGAAGATATATTCATGGAATAGTCGCGGGGATTCCAGTCAACTGATCCTAATCAAGTTTGCCAACTGAAGAGGTCCATTTATGGTCTCAAGTAGGTATAGCGCTCTTGGAATATCTATTTTGATTTTGAAATTAAGAAGTTTGATTTCATAAAGAATTTGGATGAGCCTTGCATGTATAAGAAGGTAAGTAAGAGCGCAAGAGCCTATCTTATCTTATATGTGGATGACATTCTTTTTATGGGGAACGATGTTGGCATGCTAATTGTAACGACCCGCTCCCACTTACGGGCGTCACCAGTAAATAATCGACTTGATTACTCATCCGACAAATCACGACTGAAGGGTTAGACTATGTTTCAACAGGAAACGCCCTAGGTGGAAACTAGACTTCGTCATTCCCTTCGCTCCACTCGGGAATCGGTCCCAACTCAATCAAGAAAACACAGCGGACCGAGACCCGAAACCCGAGTGGGCTTCACCTCTCTTCAGCTGGCCCCATAGCAAGCCAGAGGTGACCCAGGCACAAAACTAGCATACAAACACTTCGCTGAGTATTGGGGATTTATGAGAACGTACCTTGCTGATCTTTACTTGGTCTGAAACTCATCTTAGCCAACTAAGCCATATCCAAAGAACAATCTCACAATCATTTATCATACTATGATGATTACAACAATTAAATACATCTAATGCTCAATATCACTTACACTCAATTACATGAATACGTATAAAAAGTTACAAGGGAATACACAACAACACATCTCAGGCAACAAAGTTAATTGCCACAACAGCCTCCCGACACCATCCCTGCTTGCCTCTGGACTTGCAACATCTACACATGAGGTAAAACCTCATAAGTCATAAAGACTCAGTAAGGGTGCAATGCATGTAAATATGAATATAATCATGTTTATGTATGCCAAATGCATGCAAATGAGGCTAGGTCCACTTATCCTCACAACCCTCCAAAGTTTGAGGCATTAACCTATCAGCCCTCACAACACTGGTCCTACATATGGCCACAGGTCCACTAGATCTCGCATCACGCAAGTGTCAACCACTACATGCAAATGCAACATAAAAATATTATCAAACACATTTACCAACTTGCAAGGCCACCTCCACATAGGGTCATCCCTTACCTGGTTCAAAGCCTCATCTCTGCCTCGGCACGAACTCCAGCCCGAACTTCGAGCTCTTCTAGGATCACCGTCTCCCTGGTCGAACCTAGATACAAATACACACAAACCCAACTCTATCAACATCCGGCATTAACCCATACCTTCGTTTTTGCTTACACCGCAAGACCACCCGACAACAACTCAAACAAACAACTTCCAAACAACCCCGACATAGGGTTTAATCCAACCAATACGACACAATTCATTATCTCACATAATGAAATTATTTTGAAAAGAAATAAATTAATTACCTCAATTAATTTGGAGAGAAAAGCGGCTAAATGTCCACATCGGCCTTGCCTCTCGAGAAGCCGCTTACACTCAAAAATTCAAATTTCGAGCTTTCGGCAAGCTCGTCAAGCCCCAAAATAATTTCAAGATTATTCCAGAATTTTTTGAAATTTTTGGATATATTTTTTTTCCCTCCATTTTCCTTTTTATTTCTTTTCTATTTTTTTTCTTTTCTCTTTATTTTGTTTCTTCTCTGCGCCTCCCCTGCGTGCACACTGTTCCCCATCTTCCTCGTTTCTTTTCTCCCACGACTGCTTCCTCTTCCTTCGTGCGACCAGCCCACCTGCAACCATGCATGGCCGCTGCTGGCCATCACCCTCCAGCCCTCCGCCGGTTGTTGTCGCTAATCTCACCGCTGCCATCGACCGCTTCACACCGCGAGCCTTTCGCGCCAGCACGCACAGCAACGTTGCAACCACCATGGCCGGAGCTCGAAGCTCCCAGCCGTCCTCACGCTCATCCGCTGCAGAACACCGCAACCTCGCTGGCCGCCCCAGCACATTCCCGAGCCTCTACCGCTTGCTGGATGCTCCGCTCACTGCTGCTTTCATCTTCCATCATCGGCCATGGCAGTTGCAGCCATGGCCGATCGACCTCATCACTCTCACTCTCTCTTCTTCTCCCTCCCTTTCTCTCGCAAGCTCTCCCTCGATCTCTCTTTCTCGCGTGCGGATTACCCTCTCAGCCATGCTCTCTTCTCCCTCTCTGTTCTTTGAATTCAAATTTTGAATTTTTCATGGCAGCGAGCTCGCGGGTCTCCTATATATATATATTCACGCCTATATATATCCATATATATAACTTAATCACACACTTAATCCCCCTAATTTCTCAATAAATTCACTTCCCAATATCCTTAATCCCACTTAAGGGATTTATTAATTGCACTTGACCCTCCAAGCCTTAATTAATTATCACAAAATCACACAAAATTTTGATTTTTAAAGAATTAATATTCGACTTTTATTCGATAAGGCCGATTTCGTCCCTACGCCTGCACGGGACCTTTATTCGACCCCAAAACACTTAAGGGTTGCCTTACTCAGAAAACCGAACCACCACTAGGGTCCCCTCAGCTTCCAAGAGATCCCCTGCAACCATTCGATATTGGCACCCATTCAAGTTTATACAGAATTTATTTCGAATATTATTCTCGGTCGAATCGCCACCAGCGTCATTTGCCTCATCTCGAGACTCTCATCAATCTCTTGCTCTCTTCCCTGGACATCCAAGTCCCGAGGCAGTCCCAGCCGCTAATTCGACAATTTTTATTAATTAATTTCTCGAAATTAACCCTTGGCCTTCCCGGACCACCCGAGGTCCTGCCTAAATAATCCAAAAATTATTTATTTTCAATACCACGTAATACCAGGTATTACACTAATGTAGACTAATGTATGGTTATCTAGCAAATTCTCCATGAAATATTTGGGAGATGTGACCTTTATCTTGAGAATCTGCATCTATAGAGATAGAGCGAGGAGATGGATAGGTATTTCCCAAAGCTAGTACATAGATAAGTTATTAAAGAAGTTTAGCATGAAGAACTCTAAGAAAGGGCTAATACCCATTGGGTATGGAGTTCCACTCTCTAGGAAAATGTCTCCATAGACTCTGGAAAAGAGGCAATGCATGGAGAAAGTCTTTTATGTTTCGATGGTGGGGAGCCTCATGTATGCTATGCTATGTACGAGACCTGATATCGCCTATGCGGTAACCGTCAACAACAGATATCAATCTAACCCAGGTAATGAGCATTAGGCGACCGTGAATCATATCATGAAGTACTTGCGAATGACTAGGGATATGGTTTTGGCCTATGTAGGAGGTGATCTCCATGTAGATGAATTCATAGATTCAGACTTTTAATCTAACATGGATGATAGGAAATCCACATCTAGGTTTGTTTTTGTCTTGAATGGTGGAGCAATTAGCTGAAAATGTTCCAAGCATGATATAACTGCAGATTTCACCACGGAGGCAGAATATGTGGCAATATGTGATACAGCCAAAAAGGTTGTTTGGATGAGGAAGTTCATTTCTGAACTTGGTGTGATTCTAGTCGTTGAGTTGCCTATACCTGTAGAAGGTGGCATCATTGGAAAATATTGCTGACCCACTGACTAAGGCTTTGACACAAACTCAACTGGATCCTCATCTTTAGAAGATGGGTATTGGATACCATGTGACAATTTTGTAGTTGCTACTTATAAATTAGCATTAGTGCAAATGAGAGTTTTTTAATGATAGTGCCCTAAATGTTAGATTTACATTATAGGAGATGTATGTGAATAGCATTGTTGATTATTTTTTAATTGATAAAAAGTCATATCTTCATTTATATGTCTCCCTCTCATCTTTATGAATGAGTCCCTAAACTTCCTGATAGACTTCCTATTATCAAAGGGTTGAGACTGTGTGACTTGGATATCTAGTTCAAGATTTCTTAAAGGTATTTCTAATCCTTAGACTTATTAGAAGAGGACCATGATTAATCGATTAGTGGACTGGCACATGGGCTAATACTATTGTTTAGCATAAAGATGTTAATGAGATGGGGTTGTAAGTCGCACGCCACATTGCATGGAATGCATATAGTAGACATGTGAATGGGTGTTGGAAGAACATCTACTAAATGTGACACCTGCGATAGATCACATGGATTAAGGATTAATGATATGTCGGTAGCTCTCGATTGTGTATTTGGTCTCTTGACTAGAGGTGACATAGTGTCTTGTGCACTGGTGTTAACGATTTGCCATTAATCGGAACCATCCGATGTAAGAGATGGGAATGCTTTTTGTGCAGTGGTGTATAAAGGCAACTATTCATTGAAGGGATCTATTAACCTCCATTGAATGAGGGCGAACATCCTATGTAATCCATGTACGTGATTGTGGTTGGAAATCTCCTGGGCAGAGTGAGCACGAGATTAGAAAGAGTTCCAATGTCAGAGTAGATTTGACATGCTACCTATATCACACACCATACTAGATCAGTCATAATTACTAAGTCTTATGAGTTTAATCAGTTCACAACTCTCACTCAGTCGAGATGTTAGTTAATGGAAAAATTATAATACACGAAAATCGATGAGCCATAATAGGTTCATATGAAGTTGGATTTTGCTGTCATTAGGATCGTCCTGAGTTTTGGTTAAAGGATATTCAAGATCTTTTAGGGTGCTTTGGGAATTTGGAGAGATTCTCTTAGTAGACCGATGGGATCTGCCGACTTTAAGGAGTTGATGTATCCTGATTGCTACATAGATGTGAATCTAGAAAGTTGCACGCATATCGAGTGATATAGCAGATTAGTGATCCATTGCTATTAGTGTGTTCTTCGTCGCTATGATGTTAGTTGCTATATTATGTGTGGGACACATAGATCTATGGTCTTGAGAGATTGCTATTAGATAGCATGGCCTTAAGGGCAATTGGACAAAGTTGGAGTTTGGCAAAAAGAGTCGGTTAATAGATTCATGGAATGGTCAACCGGTGCTTGCATGTTATCAACCGGTCGTGTGCTATCGACTAGTGCATGAGGAAAGTCAACTGCCTCAAAACGGTCGATTGAGTACCTCATGTTGTCGACCATTTTTGCCATTAAATGTGACGCAGTTTTATGGCATTAGAGCATTCAATGCTATGATGCAAATAACGAAAAGAGGAATGGAAGAGGGTGAGGCGTGCATGGCGATAGGGCTTAATTATGTACATATTTTTATCTAATTTTTATTTTATCTTTATACTATTTTTCCTACATACAATGTGTGCTATATAGATTTTATATAATTTAAATATCTTTTTGTAGGAAACAAGCAAAAGAATTAAATTTGAAGATTTGGACATAAAAGGAAAAAAAGATATTATCAATTAATTTATAATGTTAATTTTAATTAATATTATAATATAATTAAAAATTAATAATTAATTGAAGAAGCCGTGTATATATATAATATAATAAGAGATTGATTTGGAGCATAATTGCAATTCAAGCATAATTGAATTTGAAGGATAATGGTGTTGCATGCACATATATATTATATAAAGAAATTGGATTGAAGGCAATTGGAGGACCAGGGCGGCCGAGCGTTGCATATATATAATATATTATAAAGTGACAATTGAATATTGGAGGGGGAACAGCAGACTGAAGATTTGGAGGAAGTAGCCGCAAGACCAGGCGAAAACCAAGCTGAACCAGCCATAGGGACGCTTGCGAAGGAAGTAGCCGCAAGAGCAGGCGAAAACCAAGCTGAACCAGCCATAGGGACGCCTTACGCAAGCGGGCAGCCGTGGAAGCAAATCTATTATGACCTAAATCTGTTTCAGATTTGAGTAGAAAGCTCTTTTACTTCATTTAATTTTAATTTTTATTTTAACTATATCTAGATAAATTATTTTAGATAGAGTTTGGATGAATTTTAATTCTAGAATTATGTTATTATTTATTTAGTTTGATTCAAAACTCGATTATTATTTGTATGAACAATTTATATTATTATGTTTAATACTTTTAAGAGATTGGCTACCTTTTAATCATTTAATGATTTATGTATGACTTATTAAATGATTGTTATAAATTAGACCCATAGGTAATATAAATTATATGTTTGCTTATAATATCAAGATATGATTAACTCATATTTGAGAATCGAGGAAAGTTAGCGAGTCAAATCCCTTTTGATATTAGAAGTTTTCAAAGAACTTAATGCTTATTTATTTTTTTTGACATCTGCTCAGAAATTTGACGGTGAAATTAAATTAATAAAGGATTAATATGATTTGAAAAAACTTATTAATTAATTAAAGGAAATCCATCATTACATGCAAATAATTTTTAAAATACTCTAAAGGTGTGTTTGATTGTATTACCTAGAATTTAATTCTAGGTAATATTGCCTAGAAAACAAAAATCACCCCACCCCCTTAGAAAATGAATTTCATGAAAAGAAATTTTAAATGTTTGTACCATACATATTTTTTTATAGAAAAATTAAGAGTACTTGATTGTTTTTCATAGAAAATGTGTAATAATTACAGATTTTCTATAAAAAAATATGTACAATCAAACACACTCTAAGGGTATTTTTGGTTTTGAATTGGACTGAATAAATAATTACATAACTCAAATTAAATGAAATTTAGACTCTAATTGCATTCATTAATTAGTTTTCTCATAAAAGAATTTAGTTTTTACTTTATTTTTTTTATTCATCAGATTAATTAATTAGTTCAACTTAGGCTATGTAAAAATTGATTTGATACTGTGATCTAGTTCTCGTGGGATTGATATTTTTTTCATCACTATATACATATTTGACTAGGGTATATTTGCTTGAATTAATTATGCATAAATCACACATCACATGGCAATTGGCAGAGAATACGAGAAGATATGAGGGAGTTTTCGTGGATTAAGGTGTTGCGCAAGATTGGCTCCTGTTGCTCTCTATCTTCTCTCTTTTTTTTCTTCCTTTGCTCTCGTTTGCTTGCTATCTATCTTCTTCTTCTTCTTTCTCTTGAGTTGCGATTTCTTCTTATTCTTACTCTAAGACAAGTCGGTGTAGAACCCATCTTTTTCTTCTCCCCGTAAAAGGCTATTGGATAGCCAAGAAGCAATCGAGGCAGGGATCGCGTATGATTTAGAGATGGAAAGTTTTTTTATTTATGAGAGCGGGCATAACTCAGAGATGGAAAAATTCCCTTTCTAATTTCAAAAAAACCTTCAAAAATAGAAATATTTCCGTCTCTGAATTCAAAGAAGAAAAAAGTTCGTCTCTAATTCTGTCTCTGATGGAAAATTTGTCTTTAATTGAAAAAAATTTCAGAGACAAAATTTCTTTCATGTCTGATTCGAAAAACGTTCAGAGATAAAATTTTTCTATCACTAATTCCGTCTTTAATTTAGAGATGAAAAAAGTTTCATTTCTAAAGCCATCTCTAAAACATTTGCTAAATCCATCTCTATTATTTCCATCTCTAAATTTCATCTAAAAATATATATATTTTTTTATAGTGATAGTACTATGACTAGGGATCTGTTAGAGCATTACATTGTATACAAGGACACTCACCATTATTAATACTTTTGATTTCAACTATATATACTACATTCGCTTTAAGAATTTTATAAAACAAATATACAAATGTGTATTAAAGAAAATTCATTGATAAATAATATTATATTAAAATTCGAATTACATAAATAAAATAATATTTTACATAAACTCTTCTATAGTTCTAAGGCATAACTCTGACAAGCACAAACCAACCTAGTTAAGGAGTGAAGGTCTTGTTGATCCTCCTTGTTAACAAATTTATTAGTGACACTTTTTTGGGTCATTAAAGACAGTTATTTTCCAACTGTAGCATCATGAAGAATAATAGAAGGAATATTTAAACTAAGAACTAAAGTAGGAGCATTGGCTTATTGTATGGATCTTTGAAGGCCATATTTATTAACTTAGGGTAATGCTAAGCATTAATAAATGCACTTTGTTATTAGATAAGGAATACTTATTACATCTTATTTTTAATATTTAAATAATTTTATTAACTAATACAAATTAATTGTATTTTTAACTTGTTGTATTAAAAAAAGTAAGTCTAGAAGAAGAAGCCCAAAAACGGAAGTTTGTGACATTAATAATCTCTAAGAGACTTTTTGGAAAGCCATTCTTGGATACCCTAGGGAGATCTTTTTGGAGGCCTCTCTTGGGTTCAAGAATACATCACCTCCTAGTCTCCAAGATCTTTACTTGGAGATTCATAACAAACAATATCGAAAGAATCAAATGTTTCTTCACCTGACATTCCCAACTCTATAATTAAAGAGTGATTCTTCTAATTAAGATATGACTAAAACTTTATTCAAATTATATTTTTATTATTTTTACATACTCTCTTAGAGATAGATTTAAGTATTAGAGGGTTTGCGCAAGAGACACCTTGCTTCCTTAAATATTTTTTATTTCATAAGTCTTTTGAAAACTAAAAGTTCAAGACATATGTTATGTTTTATTCATAAATTTATTATTATATTTAGACAATAATATAATTATATTTAATTAAATTATTTAAATATTAAAAATAAATATAATAAGTATAGATAATCTAAAAAATAGAAGATATTTATTAATATTTAGTCATTCCCTTTAAGCTAAGCTAACAATTAATGATTTTAAGTAGAAAGGGCGGGCAGCCTTGCGGGAATAAAAAGCATAATAAAATATAATTAATATTAGGTGGTGAGATGAGAAAGCCTTGAAGCTTGGATCACATTGATTCCATCCATACTCAATTCGCCACGTGTTAGACTTGACTTGGAGGAGGATTGAATATACAATTTATTTATTTATTTATTATCTTTTAATTTGAAGGAATTGGGTGCTGCGGCTACTGCTTGCAGGCACATGGAAACCTCGGCCACTGTTATTATGACTTTACTAACAGCTTGAAGTTGAGCGTGCCGACACACGAGACGAGAGAGACCGCTCATAGACTAATAAAACAAAAAATTACAAAGGTAGTCTTGCTTGGTTGCTTTTTTTTTAAAAATAAATAAATTAAAAATACAATTTAGTTAATATTATTATTATTATAACGAATATATATATACCCTAAATTGTTCCAATAAATTAATTAAAGCAACCCCCATCTACCACTAAAACAATAAGAAATGACAAGACAAGAAGAGGTGCCTCTCTCTCTCTCTATCCATCTCTAATAAGTTTTCTTGTCAGATCCACTCCCAAACAATAAGAAATGACAAAGAGGGTACCTCGGAAGCAAAAGGTGTTAACCCACACCCCGAGGGTCTCCACGAACTGTCCCACGCCACGTGAGGGGGGTAAATCAAGAACTTAGCTGGCAGGTGACGGGGAGGACCAGTGCGAGCCGCCCACAAGGACCCCTGAGGAGCAGGAAATCCCACACTGCGGCTTGCCCGACTCGATCCTTGCCACTCGAAAGTAACTCTACTCGCTCCTTACCAACTGAGCTGTGCCCTGGGGGCGACAAAGAGGGTACCTCAATCACGTTTCACGTGGTTTGGTCATACTACTGAGGGCTGTTAATATGACAATGAACAACCTTCGGTGACGATTCTTCCACGCCCCCTCCCCCCCACCACACGTGTCAACATCACAACACGCCTCCACCAATTCTCCTCATCCTTTCCAGTTCCCACTCCAAAAGTGAACGTGGCGACAAGAGCCGTGGAGTTGCTGCTTCTCCCCTCCCCTCCCCTTTCTGTATCAAACTATACATACATATAAATATAATCTATTTATATATGCATATATCTATAAAACGCTGACTTTGGGTGGCCGTGGAAAAAGGATAAAAGGACTTGACAAAGGGGGCTGGTGGTCGGAGCCGGAGCAGAGAAAAGAGAGTGCGTGGTCCTGCAGCGCACCAATGTCGTCGGAAAGACTTATTCTGGCGGCGACTTCGTCGTCGTCTCAATCCTTCCGTAGTTACAGTGCTCCCGAGCTGCCACCACCGAGAATCTTCGACGAGCTTCCTAAGGCGACGGTGGTGTCAGTGTCTAGACCTGACGCCAATAATATCAGTCCCCTCCAATTGTCTTACACCATTCACCTCCAATACAAACAGGCACACACCATCTCTCTCTCTCTCTCTCTCTCTCTCTCTCTCTCATACACACCTGTATTTGTATCTATGTATCGAACTATATATACGCTTTCCTGTTACTTTTCTTTTCTACTGTACAGTGCACAGTTTAGATGTTGAGATAATTAGGAAAGGTAAAAGAGAAAGAGCTTCTCGTTTGCCTGGAAGTTGGTTTGACTCCAGACAGTTTAATTGAACTAAGCCATGGTGTGATAATAAATACCCAGTCGCAAAAATTCTCAATTACATCAAATGGATATGAAGACTGCTTTCTTTTATGGAGAATTAGAGGAAAAAATCTACATAGAACAACCCGTGGGTTTCGCGAAAAAGGGCCAAAAAGTAAATGTTTGCAAATTAAAAAAATCTTTCTATGGCCTTAAACAGTCTTCTGAGAGTGGTATATACGATTCCATCAAGCAATTATTTCTAATGGATTAGTAATGATTCAACAAGATCACTGCATCTATGTCAAAAGGTCAAAAGATTTCTTTGTGATTTTAACATTATGGATGA
The DNA here is from genome assembly GCA_036245055.1 of Diospyros kaki. Classification (NCBI taxonomy): domain Eukaryota; kingdom Viridiplantae; phylum Streptophyta; class Magnoliopsida; order Ericales; family Ebenaceae; genus Diospyros; species Diospyros kaki. The sequence continues at coordinate 24,337,057 of BSEG01000012.1, forward strand.
TATTTTATTGGCAGGAAATAACAAAGAGTTTGTCTTACCTATTAAAAGTTGGTTGGGTTCCAATTTTGAGATGAAGGATATGGGTGAGGCTTCTTATATTCTTGGAGTTAAAGATCCATAGGGATCATTCAAGAAAACTCCTAGCATTGTCTCTAGAATCTTACATTGAAAATAAATTCTTGATCACTTCAATATGAGTAGATGTAAACCCATGGACACTCCAATAGCTAAGGGATAAACTTTGAGCCTAAAAATGTGTCCCTCGACTTCCTACAAAGAAAGCTCAAATGAAAAAGATGCCATACTCAAGTGCCATTGGAATTTTGATGTATGCCATGATGTGCACCGGACCGGATATTTGTTATGCGGTCAGATTGGTAAGCAGATACCCATCAAATCCACAACCTTAAGCACTGGAATGCAATCAAAAGAATCCTTGAATATCTAAGAGGAATTGTAGACTATTGCATCTGTTACTAAGGTGGACATATGCATTTAACTGGCTGCACAGATGCCGACTGGGGTGGAGACTTGGATGAATGCAAATGAACTTCAGGATATGCGTTTTTGCTCAGCTGAGGTGCTATATCTTGGAATAGCAAGAAACAAACATGAACAACTTTCTCAACAATGGCAGCTGAATTCGTTGCATGTTTAGCTACAGTACAAGAAGCAATGTGGTTAAGGAGATTTCTAATTGGCCTTGGGGTCAATCCTAACATTGCAAGACCTGTACACTTTACTGCGACAACCAAGCTTCGATTGCATATTCCAAAGATCCAAAATATCACAGCAAGTCCAAACACATTGAAACAAAGTATAACTTTGTGAGAGACATTATAACGCAAGAGGAAGTGGTGTTGCAATTTATCTTTACACCTAGGATGGTTGTTGATCCTCTTACAAAGCCCATCACTAAAGATTCCTATAGAGATCGCGCTAGATCTTTAGGCTTATGTAGATTGCAATTCATTTCTTTATTGCATATGTGACTTTTCATTTATTTAATAAATTGAAGTATTGTCAATGTAATAACCCAAGAACCCAGAGAATGATAGTATATATCGAGGATAAGTAAGGAAGGAAAACAACACCAGTTGGATACCTTTTGGGTTGAATGTAGGCAAAGAATTCCTAGGTTAAGCGTGCTTGAACTGGGGAAACTCAAGGATGGGTGACCCCCTAGGAAGTTCGCGTAGGCCTATCAGGGTAAGTTGTTCCGACCCTTCCTATCGCTCAATGCGGGATGTTACAGGTGGTATCAGAACCGACCCTCGAGTCTTTGAGTGCGGTGGTGGGGCAAACCTCAACGAAGATGCTGAGTCCCTAAGAGGGGGTGCGTGTAGGCACCTTAGGCGAATCCCACATCGGCCATGCAAAGGGGGGAGATCTGGGACCAGTTGTAAGGTCGCATGACGAGAACGTCATGTGCTCAAGGAGGGGAGAATGTAATAATCCAAGAGCCCGGAGAAGGATGGTGTATATCGAGGATAAGTAAGGAAGGAAAACGACACTAGCTGGATACCTTTTGGGCTGAATATAGGTAAAGAACTCTCGGATTAAGCGTGTTTAAGTTGGGAAAGCTCAAGGATGGGTGACCCCCTAGGAAGTTCGCGTAGGCCCATCTGGATAAGTTGTTCCGGGCCGTCCTATCGCTCGATGCGGGATGTTACATTCTAAATTTTTTTTATTGTGTTTGGACTAAAAGGATCAAAAGCTAGCATAGATATGTCAATCAAATAAGGATCGGTTCCCTCACATGAATGATCACCTCTATCACTTTAATAGCGAATAGAGATGAGACGCAATATTTTTAGGAGCAAGTATACTGGAGTATACCATACACATAAATATTGGTGTCGCCTTGGATAGTTACCAAGAGGAGGCTATTTTTGTAACGTCTGAACATGATAATATCATGATCATGTAAGTTTGATATGAGCCGGATCTAGCGCATAGTGGGAGATGTGATTGAAAAGAGATTCGTATGGTGATGGGAGTGACATGGGATGTCTCAGTTTGTACTCACTTCCCTTATTGGTAATACTCATAAGCACATGTAGTATGAATTACATGCTATGGTGATTTCCTTCCACTAAGGGCCGTATATCACTCCCATCGCCTTACATATCTCTTTTCAATCGCACCTCCCACTATGCTTTAATACCATATGTTGGGTTATTCAATGTATAAATCGTAAATATCACAAAGATAAATACCTGATATCGTAGAAATTTCAGATCTTTTAAACTTATTGTACCATGACCCTTCTTGAACTTTCAGGTCAGGTGCACAATCATAGGACGAAAAGTGCACTTAAGTCACAATCCAAATACCCACTCTTCTCTAATATTACTCACAATATACGGCGCTCAGTAATTTTTTGTGTGTCCCAAACCTTATGCAGAGACCTCTATTTATAAGGGAGAAAACCTTAACTGATAAGGTTTAGTAGATGAAGATCAACCAGAATTCTAATTCCAAAATTATCTCTTATTGAGATAATTTTATTTTTAGGATGAGAACTTATCGCATCTTATTTTATTCTTGATCAGGTTGACTCATCTTAATCGTTTTTGAATATTAATTGAAAATTATCAATTATTATTATATTTCTCTACAATACTGAGTTGTAAAAATTCTGAATTGGGTTTGAATGGATTTAGACTCTCCACCCGCTTTTCTTTCTATATGCATAATGGAGAAATACAATTTTCATTTTCGGAAACTAACTGAATTATTGTGTTCTCTATTAAGTTTGGATTATGTTTGACTATGTTGGGAGCTTCATTTGATTTGGTAAAGAAACGATTATTTTGCTTATACTGTGTAATTATAATGATTGAATGATTTACTGTTGAATTGTAAATGTTGCTGGGAGATCATTATCGGAACTTTGCATTTGGGTTTTATGAAAATGGCAACCAAATTTTAAACCAAAAATATTATCCCGTATATCATAGATGATCGATCGTGGACCAATGGACATTTGAATGCTATATTAAGCATGAAGATGGGAATTGAGTCATGAAAGTAGTCATGTTTACAGACTTAACAAATTGCTCGGCATAATACTGGCTCTTTGTTTTGGAATTTTTTGTTATTGTTGGTAACTTTTGATAGTTGGGATTGAATGTAACAGTCTGCCAAAAGGCCCTTTATTGAGTTCTTATAGTCATAGCTCAGGGTGCATAAATGGAAAATGGCGATGTATTTTGGTTCCAGAAATGCTGGGTTTAGGGTACTCCTTGTCTTCCCTTGATCCATTGCACATATCATTACCTAGAAAAATAGTCGAGTTTCTTTGTTATAAATGAATCTTTGATAAGAAACTAGTGACACAGTGTATTATTTCTTCTTGGAATCGTAAGTTTTGTAATGAGAACATTGAGTTTATTTTGATTTTAGGTGGCTTTTCTCAAATGTGTTAGGCATCCCTCATGATTATGAGCCTACACTGTAATTTTCTAATAAGTATAACATTTAGGCTCAACATTTTAGACGCTTTTTCACATATAGAAATATCAAGTAAGTAATTATACGTTTTAGACACTGTAATTTTTCAGCTTATGTTCTATAGTTTTTATGTTTATGCATTGAGCACCTGAAAGCTGCTCATTTAGGTCTTATCCATATCTATATATAAAAGTACTACATTATCAATATTACAAATTATAGATTGGTTCATTCTATCTCAACACTCCTAGGTCTTTGTTTATTACTATTACTACTACTACTACTACTATTATTATTATTATTCATTTTTTCCAAGAAGTCTCTGTGCTATCAGAATGTGCTTATAATCCTACTTTTTCTCATGACTATGTGCTAATAGTATTTAGACTTTGTGTATGGTTTGATGATTGTCCTGAGTACCTTAGTCCTTGTGTTGTCAGTCATAAATAATGGGTGAGAAGAATTTACTTTATTGTTACTGTTAGTTTATGTAGTTATCCATGGCCTTATGGAATTGTTCAACATACCTCCCCACGTGTGGCCTGTGTCTGCTTAGCAGGTGGAACACCTGTCGAGATTGAACACAATAAATATATACTACCTATATATGATGGAAGTTTTTTTTCTTTGAACACTGTCTCATCTAACAATTTAAGCTATTAGGAAAAGAGTAATTTTAATATACTGCACATATTCTCATCACTTGTTTCTACAGATGCTTTCATGTTTGAAAGCTCTGTTCCTAATTCTTCTGGATGTTGTTGCCTGTCCTCTGAGCTTTATCTGGGGATGTTACGGTAGTAGTTTTGTGTTTGCTCTCTTCTCAAGTTTTATGATCTGTTGAAGTGTTAAAGAAGGGGCCTAAAATCTCAACCTCCTTAATTTTCTGTTCTTCTTAAGCAGTCACTGCCATGAAAAACTCATTCTCTCTGTTTAACAGTTCAACTGGCACTTGCTGAAACAAGCTTCGCAAGTTATCTACTTACATTTTTCTTTGAAGAAGCGAGCTATACTTGAGGAATTCCATGAGAAACAGGAGCAGGTTTGCTTCTTGACTTGTGCCTATTCCTCTTCCTTGCCCTTTCATTATGCTCTGTCTTCTGTATTCCAAGACCCCCTTGTCCAATTGATGGGAAGAAGACTGGGCACTGGAGGTTTTTATATTGAGTTTCATGAAGTCTTGGATTCAGATTTAGCACCTTATGCTTTGGGGAATTCCCACTATATTTGTTAGGATCTTAAGACTTTTTCCCCTTTATTCTTACATGGAAGGTGAAAGAATGGCTTCACAACATTGGAATAGGAGATCAGACAGCAGCTGTGAATGATATTGTTGAACCTGATGATGGATTTGTTTCTGTACCTCATGAAGATGGTGTTAAAAATAGGTGATTGCTAATGCTTTATTGCCTGTTCCATTTACTTCTGTACTCCCTAGCTTGCAACAACAGTGATGTCCATGGGCTGGATTTTGTGCAGACATATTCCATCCAGGGCTGCACTGCCAATCATTCATCCAGCCCTGGGAGCACAGAAGAGCATCTCAGAAAATGCAAAAGTTGCAATGCAAGGATATCTAAATCACTTTCTGGGAAACATAAATATTGTAAATTCTCGAGAGGTGGGTAAAGAAAATTTCCTGTTCAACATTTATTCTTCCTATTCCTATGTCTTCACAATTGCCATTGTTTATTTCCCTTCCCTTGTCAAGATTGCAAACTATGGAATCAAATTCAATTCAATCTACATAAATCTTCACGATGGCCCTCCGGACTTATAATTACTTATTGTTGTAACTTCTATTTGTTTGTGTCTAAAAACCAAGTCTCATTCATGGCTCTTTTAGCATTAATGTGATTCAAAATCTCCTCTGTTGATAGGAAGCTGGGGTGAATCCTTCAGTAATGGTAGGGCTTAATCCTTTCATAAGTAATCATTAAGAATTAAGTGAAACTAGGGATTGAGTTATTTCTCTTAAAAACCATTCAAGATTAGTTTGCAGAGACAAGCAGCTTGCTAGGTACCAATACAATAGCCATGGATTTGAACAGATCCTCACTTCATACTATTTCATATGACCAGACAAATTTCCTGATGCTCTTATCACTTCAGTTAGCGTGGTGCCTGAGCTTTCAGATATTCTCCATTGATGATAGTGTTTTTCTTATCATATTTAAATGACTAATTGCTCCAAATTATGTCCTTTTGTATGGAATTACCCAACCATTTGACATTAATTCTTCAGAGTGGCAGATGCTTCCAGTAATGCAATTCAGTTTGAGAACAATTATACCTTTTAATGGAGCAACATAAAAATTGTCCTTTTCCTAAAGTAGGATGAATGAATGTGTGAGAATCCCACATCGCCTCAGTAAGAAAGACCCGAGCTATATATAAGGAGGATGATCCCTCCACTTGTTAAGCTGACTTTTCAAGTTGGAGTTCTAGCTCTAACTTCTCACATGGTATCAGAGTCAACCCTTGCCTGGGGGATTACCCTCGGTCGTGGTCATGGACTAGTACCCTGCCCGATTACTTGGGCATGTATCAGTTATTGGAGAAGTTTCAACGTGGGGGGGAGTGTTAGAATCCCATATCGCTTCATAGACTTGGGTTATATATAAGGAGGAGAATCCCTCCACCTGTTAAGCTGCATTTTCAGGTTGGAGTTCTACCTTTGACTTCTCACAAAATGATTGATATTTTATGGAAGGGAATAATTTGGTAATTCATGTTGATGGGACTTCATCATGACCAACTTTATCCTACTATAATGGGTTTGAGAATTTGAAAAACATCACATGGGTAACTCAAGTTGCTTCTTCTTCTTCTTCTTCTCTCTCTCTCTTTCTCTCTCTCTGCTATGATTCCTTCCACAACTGAATTTCCTTCAATGAATGACTGTTATTTTCGAATGTAGAAAATCTTTATAGTTGCAACCATGTGCGTAAGTTTTTGAACAATTTGCTTATCTATTTTTATTTTCATTTTGGTCTCCTCTGTGGAATGGAGAAATGTGCTTGCGACCTAGAACCAATGTCTTAGTCTTAACATGTTGAGTTGACAATTAGTTTGGCAGCTGATAGTTATATCTATTTGGGAATTTGAGTAAATAAGTCAATTCTAGTGACGATGGAAATTCTATTTTTTTGAGGTAGTATGTCATGATTGATTACTTCAAATTTGTATAATCAGATACACCTTTTATATCTTTCCATGTGGGAATAGTTATCACTTTATGATTTGTGCACTTGAATTAAGATTATTTGATCTTTACTTAAATGGACATAACAATTTGGTATCATTTGATGAGTTACAAAAACTACCTTTTTTTTTTTTTCCTTTTGTGCATTTGTTTTTGCATATATGTCCAAATAAAATATATTTTCCAACCAATCTCTTTTTCTATGCACCACGATGTCAAGAAAGTGAACAATGTGCAAGGCTTGGTTTTGTTTATGTCTTTTGCAATTAAACATAGAATTCACCTGCAATACCAACCTCTCTCAAGTCAATGCTTATTTGGAGGTCATAAAAAATTTGATAGTACTCTTGAAGATCTCTGAAATTCATTAACATATATGGACATTGCATTGACTTTGATATTTCTGTAACATTTCAGGACATCATAAAATACTTTGACCTCAACAAGGAAAACCAAAATATCCTCTTTCTGAATATTCACAAAGTCCTCAATTTGTGTGAGGAGTATTAATTATAAAATTTCACCAGCCTCTGAATGAATTCTCCAACTTCTGTTGCACAGCCCCTCTCCCAAATCACCCTCTCTAATATCTTTCAAATTACTCCTTGTGTGTTGCTAATATTTTTTTAATGCCTGAACATCTGACTCTTTTTAACTAGTTGACCATGCATTTTATCAATTTCTCTTACTCTGACATGAACATTGTATTTATATCTGTTAGCCCATTTTAGCAAAATGAAGGAGTACCATGCTGTCAACTGGATTACATGAAACTTCCTAACTTTTTTCTGATGCGTACTTGGTCCATTGTATATCGTATTTAGTTTGCTCAGTTTTATATTGTCACTTGTTCCCACTAATCTAGTCCATAACAAGTCCTTTTGAATTGTAGGTCTGCAAGTTTTTGGAGGTCTCTAAGTTATCATTTTTGCAAGAATATGGTCCAAAGATGAAAGAAGGTTATGTCATGGTCAAGCATTTGGCAAGAGTTTCTAAGGGTGATGAATGTCACATCTGTTGTTGGTTTGGCTGTTGTAACACCAGTTGGCAAAAGGTAACTGAACAAATTGTTAGATTAGGCTTTATCATCTTGTATTCATAAACAAAAATTGACAAAGAGGTGTATTCACATGCATGTGTGTGTAATTTTTTTGGGTGTTTCAGATGCATATGTAAGTATCTTTGTAGGTTTTGTTAACTTAATTTCCATGGCAGGTTGCAACTACGCTAACACATTCCAAGGAAAGGCATTGGAATGGCATACTTTGTTATAGGGGCAGGACACTGCAAGTAATGCCAGTGAGCAGAACCTATATTAAGATGGTTGGGAAACAAGAAAATAAAATATGAAGAAAAAAGGTTTAGTAGTAAAAACCTTGTGTTTTGTTTCTTTTAAAAAGGATACTATTGTTACATAAATACAACAATAAATTTCTTTGTAGCAAGAAAGTGTCTCAATCAGAGTCTACGAGTGATTGTCTACGGGTGACCTGCAACAAAGAAATCAGTTAGGGGCAAGTGAGTTCTGTGCGTGCCCTCTGATGCTTAAGTCAGTCTTTGAATGAGAGTGTAGAATGTAGAGCAAATAGAGCTGTGGTAAGTATAGAGTTCTTAGCGTACCTCAACCGGAAGAGAGTTCTCCTATTTATGGGGAGGAAGATATCAAAAAGACCACATTCGGCAGGCATATTGGACACCCTTCCGGATTCATAGGCGGGCACATTGGAGGTAGGTTTGACTTGGTCTCATGTGAGTAATAGTTGGAGATCAGGTCTCTCGGGTTTTATAGTCTTCCAGAAGGGTCTCTCGCATTGTCTAGAGAAGGGATATTAACCCTTCGGGCAAGCCATTGAACCATGCTTGAGCATGCTCCGTCGATGTTAAGGGGAAGGCTTAGCACATAATTTCGTATTCCCATACATGGAGCAACACGAGGGACTCGTAATTTTGGATGTGATCCTGAGGGTCGCCTTTGCCTGAATGTGTAGATAATTAAGGCATCTTAAATTTCCTTGGCAAGGATTTCTCCATTATAACTAAGGCAAAAGGGATCCTTCTTCAGGGTTGATCCTTAGAGGTAGGTAATAATCTTTTATGCTCTAGCACCCTTTCAATCATTCTTCTCATGTTGGTTGTTTCTTGGGCGTTGAACGCCAAAGGACTCTCAATCTCATAGGTCTTCCTCGATAAACCCTTTGCAGGAACCCGATCTTCGTCAGTGAATGTACTTTCCACAGTCTTAGGGCACTCCTCTTTCGAGGACTCTCCTGATCATCCCTCAGCTGTTTGTGGACTTCTTCTCTCTCTCGGTTCTAGATAGCTGTCAGGTGAGTTTAACAAGGAGGGTAAGTCTGTGGATGAGTCTTTGAGGAGGAGGAGACTGCAAAAGAGTCCCTTGTGGCTTCGAGGGGTGGCTTCTGAGCAAGAGCTATCTTTTTGTATGCTTGGGAAAGGGATCGAGTGCGACAACAACTTCTTCATTGTCAGTGGCAATGCACCGCTAGGAACAATGTTTTGCAACAACCCTGCCATCTCTCGGAGTGCTTGCATCCTTTCTTTGTGTTGTCGTTGCAGAGCTTCGTACTCTACACGAGGAACCATTAGAGGAACTGGTTCGGACATGCTCAAGAGACTAGTGGGGTGAGTCTCTCGCGGGACATGAGAATGAATCTCTCGCACAACTTGAGGGTGAGTCTCTCACGGGACATGAGAGTCGGTCTCCTGTGGGACATGAGAGTGAGTCTCTTGCTGGACCTGAGAGTGAGTCTCTCATGAGACATGAGAGTAAGTCTCTTGCTAAGGTCTGGTGGAGTGAGGGAGGGTTTGTCACGGTCTTAGCAGGTTCTTAGGAGACTGAGCCTCTGCTTCCTCGGGACTTTGTCGGTTAGCAATGCTTCTTGGCTTTTTGATTGAGTTTCCCACAAACAACACCAATTGTTGTTGTCTAAATATAACAATTAATTTCTTTGTAGTGGGAGAGTGTCTCGATCAGAATTTGCGAGTGACTATCTACGGGTGACCTACAAGGAAGAAATCGGTTAGGGGCGCAAGTGACCTCTCACGTGAGCCCTCTGATACTTAAGTCAGTCTTTGAATGAGAGTGTAGAAAGCAGAGCAAATAGAGCTATAATAAGTGTAGAGTTCTTAGCATACCTCAACTAGAAGAGAGTTCTCTTATTTATAAAGAGGAAGATACCAAAAAGACCACATTTTTTGGTGAGCATATCAAACACCCTGTGGGATTTGTTGGCGAGCACATTGGAGGTAGGTTTGACTTAGTCTCATGTGAGTAATATTTGGAGATAAGGTCTCTCGACATCTATAGTCTTTCAGAAGGGTCTCTCGCATGGTCTGGAGAGAGGTTTCCAAGTCTGGGTGGCCCACGAGAGTCTCTTGAACAGGGGTTTTCTTGTGACTGAGTGACCTATGAAACTCTCCCGGAAGGGTCCCTCGGTGATATTGAGAGAGGTTTCCAAGAGAGATCATTCGAGTCTCTCGGCGAGTGGTCACTCATTAAACAGAGGGATCACTCGTACATCTCATCAAGATGGTTTTCCGCACTATAAATTTATTGTTATAGTTAGGTAACAACAGATACAGTTCCATGTGAAATTGATATGAGCACTTAAAAGGATAACATCTTTAAGTTGACTCATAAACATTGCATGTATCAACGGATCCACGTGTTGGCTGACACATGGCCTACTAACTAGGGTGGACATGGTGCAACAATGACTAACATTGCCCGTTGTTAGCAAATAATGTCCTAGCTGGACTCTTCCCAAGTAATGTTCATAAGATGCAAGTGTGAGGGTTCAAAACAATATGATCCAATAATGTGTCCAATAATACTAATAATCTACGTGCAACATTTCCATCCTTTCACATTATCAGATTATGCAAATTTAAACATCAATTATCAAACTGTCCTAGTAACTATGGAATCATAATAAATCATAATCCATGTACAATCTATGTGAGCTTGTTCCCCTAGTGTTCACTGAAATTTGAAGTATGTAGAAAACAAGTTCTTCATGCAATATTTAAGATGTGCACGTGTGTATATATATACGTGAAAGGAGTATGTTCATAAGAATTTATGCAAAGGGAAAACAACAAATGATATGCATGCAAAGATAATAGATGCAAACAAAGCCATCGAAACATAAACTATCAACTCACAGTGCTATCAGAAAATGTGCACTTAAATATTGTCTATTATCTTTGCATTGTCAAAATTATACCAAGTAACCTAGGCTATATATAACTATTGTGAGTTGACTATTGTACCTAATCTATGTCCTAAACCGAATGGTTACTGCTAGTAATCTTTCTGCTAGTAATGAATAGGTTTCAACACAATCTCTTGAATCATGGGTTGTTGGATTTATAGAGGAATATGGCTTCACAAATCTAGTTGATGGGCACCCTAAGTGATACGCGATTCTCATCACTAAGTTATGTGGAGTTAAATAGATTGTCCTTGAAAAGCTCTATAATTGCCATAGCTTGGAAGCTTTTTCTGCTTTAAATAACTCTTCGATTTGTATCAGCAACAGGGATGCCCAAGTTAAGTAAAGTAAAGCTTGGGTAGAGCTGAAATTCCTCAGGTGCAATTCAAACTCAGACAGCAGTTTTCTGGACTCTTATTAAGAGAGCAAATAGCATTATAATTACTGCTCCACTATCAATGCTGTGAGCTCTATTAATTTTCTAATGCCCCATCTTAGACAAAGCCCTTATTTATCATCTTGATATGTGTTATGTGCTGCCCGTATATGATCACTGTAGTTACATTTCTGTTTTTCTTTTTCTTTTTTTAGTTTTTACACGACCCCTCTTCATTTCCCTTGTAGGTTTGGGCTGTATTAAAACCTGGGTTCCTGGCCTTGCTGGAAGACCCTTTTGATACCAATCTTTTAGATATAATCATTTTTGATGTGCTGCCAGCTTCAGATAAAGATGAGAAGGACCAAGTACATTTGGCAGAGGAGATAAAGGAACGCAACCCTTTACGACATTCATTTAAGGTTTGCTGTTTCTAATCATTTTAATTTGTTGAGCTTATAAAGTATATGTTTTAACATTTTATAATGGCTTTAGACCCTTCTGCTGTTTTTATTTTTAATTTAATTTCTATGCTATATGATTAGCAACTTGGAATCCATGTACCTGACCCCACCTAATGGGATTAAGGCTTCTTGTTGTTGTTATTACTCATTTTTATGTTGTGTTTGGTTCTATTTTAAATTCTCTTTAAAGATATATCCGTGGTAGCATTTTGATTTTGACAGGAGACTACCATCTACATTTGTTTTAATGATGACTATGCCCGTGGATAGAAATAGCTAGTGGTCTAGAATTCGTGTAGTGGACCAGACCTACTGGGGTTAAGGTTTGTGATTCTTCTTGTTGTATTCAGGTTTTGCTTGATAACTGAATGTATCTGATACCTCATCTGCAAAAGCTTGACACAGCTAATTACTTGTATAACAACTGATTTCTAGCTTTTTGAATATCACTTCTCTACAATACATTTTAAATGCTTCATCTTTCCAATTTATGTAGAAATTTAGTGCTGTGAGGATACCTGACACTGCAATTACTTGACAAAACAAATACAAAATTCAGTTTGTTGTGAGATGACTCTTATGGAATGGCTTGGTTACTACCCTTTCAGTCCTCCGCTGATCTTGTCCAATTTACTTTTCACTGATCTTGTCCACTTTTCTTCTTATAAGAAGCAACATTTCACTACCAGAATTCCCTCTAGTGTTATTGTGAATTTATGATCCCTTTCTGTATGGGCTTACTGAAGGATTAGCAGCTTTTTTCTTTGATGTTGCTAGGTCTAAGACTATATTTATGAGATTCACATTTATACAAACTGTCAAGATGCAGGCCTTAGGGGAAGTGATCATATTAACATAGCAAAATTGTATTTCATCAGACACGAAAATTTGCAGTCCATCTATAAACACCCATGACATATACTAGTTGGTTTAAGGTTAGATGAGTCAAAACAATCGAGCTTAAAATTATATTAAGGCTTGCCCATGAGAGCCAAATTTTCCTTCTAGGGATGTGCATTGTCAATGACAAGTCTTTTCATAACAAAATTATTCAAAGCAGAAGCTGTAATATGTAAATTTCAGAAGTTTCTAAGTCATCTTATATTATCAATCATTAAGATGAAATATAATATTACATTGCCTGGGTCAATTTGTAAAGAGATGCTTGTACTTTACCTATGATTTTTATTCAGATTTTCTCCTTCCTGAGGAATGAACTTATATTTTTTGCTCAAAAGATCTATATTCTGAGGCTTGTATCAACTTGATAATTTTTTCATATCTTCTTGGCAATGGAGAGAATCCCCTTACAGATTCTTGGTCTGAAGGATATTGTTATTGATAGAGAACAAACATGAAATCACTTTCCTACTAGAGCTCATAATCACATTAGGGGGGCTACGGGAAAGGCTTTTGTTACCACATCTTTTTTTTTTTTTTTTTCTTTTTACGAATGTTTTTATAGTGGTCAAAACAAAGTGTATCCGGATTTCAAAGTAAGGAGAAGTCTGTTTTGGACTGCTTCTCAATGACAGCAATGATGTTTTGAGGGAGTTGGAGTTAAGGGCATCATTGGCAAGAAATTGGTTGTAATTAAATGCCATTCTAAGGTTTTGAGGGGTGGATATTTAGAGATTTCAGGAGAAAATAGAAAACAAGATGAACAATGAACTGTCTCAATCATTAGAATCTGTCTAATGATCTTCTATGAGTCTTACCTAGAAATAAACAATGAACTCTTACCATTGCAATGATTCTTTGAGACACTCAATTTATTTCATGTGTATAGTATTTGAAAAATCCACAGATGTATTTCTCCATCAGGCAGATAATTACAATAGTTGTTCCTTCTTATTTTTTCAATTTTTCTGGATTTGCTTTGGGTCTTTTTCTTTTACTTTCTTATCATTGAAAACTGTTGAAAGGTTTCTTGTGGAGACCGGAGCATAAAGTTCAGAACCACAAATAATACTAAAGTCAAAGTATGGGTTTCTGCCATCAACAATGCTTCTCAAAAACCTCCCAAGGGTTGGAGTCATCCTCACCGCTTTGGTTCTTTTGCTCCTCCAAGAGGTTTTATTGAAGATGGAAGTCAAGCTCAATGGTTTATAGATGGCCAAGCAGCATTTGAAGCAATTGCTTCTTCTATAGAGAAGGCAAAATCAGAGGTTGAACTCTCAAACTACCAAGCCTCACAGTAAATTTGGTTTTGTTTCTGTTGTCATTAAATACTAAAATGACTGAGGTTGTGTGTAGATATACATATGTGGGTGGTGGATCTGCCCAGAACTGTACTTGAGACGTCCCTTTCACAGTCATGGTTCTTCCAGACTTGATGCTTTACTTGAAGCAAAAGCGAAGCAGGGGGTCCAGGTGCAAGTGTGAATAATCCATTGTAATTGCTGATACAGTATTGCTTCTTCACCAGTAAACCCATTTGTCTTTGCAGCAGCTGCTGACAGACATGCAATATAAGCCAACTCCAGTACATGCTAGACTACTCTAGCTAGTTATCTACTTAAACTGGCACGTTTTGTTTACAAAAAATTTTTGCTTAGTGGAAAATATTTCCAAGTTTGTTTAGTTTCTTTTCTTAAATCAATGATTTTGTTTGGAATTGGCACCTGACTTTTTGTTGTATTACGATCCAGATCAACACCCCTTAAGACAAGCCTAAACACAACATCTTGCCAAACCATAAGGAAGAGCATATGAGAAACTTTTAGTTGCTTAGTTGGTTCAATAAACTATCATGGAATCCTTCAAATTTTCATGCAGTTTTTGATGTATGCTGCTGTCTCTCACTATAAAGTAGTTGGAGGAATGTGTATTTAATTTGCATTCTAGTTGTTGAACCTATTGAAGTAATCATGGTTCTGAACTAACTTCTAGTTGAATAAAATGCAGATTTATATTCTTCTCTACAAGGAAGTTTCTCTTGCTTTAAAAATTAACAGCTCATACAGTAAGGAGAGGTTGCTTGATATTCACAAGAATGTGAAAGTATTGCGCTATCCTGACCATTTCTCTACAGGCGTTTATTTCTGGTATGTATACTCCATTATGACCATTCAACATTCTTGTGAATGTTAAATGTGGGGGCATTTGAAAGTTCCTCATCAATACTGTCCATTTTAGTATTTTCTTTTTACTTGTTTTTATGCAAACATTGACTGAACATTGTTGGTTACATACAGGTCACACCATGAGAAACTTGTGATTATCGATTACCAGATTTGCTTTATTGGAGGACTAGATCTATGCTTTGGACGTTATGACACGACTAAACATAAAGTGGGTGATTGCCCTCCTCTCATATGGCCTGGAAAGGACTACTATAACCCTAGGTAGTTATTATCCTATCTTCATGACTGGAAATAATTTGGAAGTTTCTATAGACATGATTGGAACCTAATAGGAGAATATAACTTTTGAATGAGAACTTTAATAAGTTTATTTCCTACTTAACATTGATCATACAAAGATCAGAGTAAAGACTTTATTCACTCAAAATAAATCTAATTTGATGTGCTTGTCAACTTAAGAAAACTTTCATGGATAAATGATTACCCTTCAGTACTAGGTAATGTAGATAATGAGATAATGACCTTAGGCATCACCACATATTGCACTTGGTGAGAACTTGATAATTATTTATCATACCTAATTTTACAAGACTTACGTATTTGTCCATACCTGGAGTTCATTGGTTTATTTACTTAAATGTGTTTTTATTATTTCAAAGATATTTGGAGAAATTTTCCTCATATTATGCCAAGGGGATTGACCCCTATATATACATCTTGTACAAGCCTAAATAGGGTGGCACCAAGGCAGCCCTCAACCCCTAACCCGAACCCCAATGTACCCTAGCGAGCAGGGGTTTTCATCCCGTTCCTTACCCTAACGGGGCGTGGGGCACCCTAAACCCATTCCCCCATAAGATTTGGTAAGAGTGGGGTGGGATACCTCAAACCCATTCATCCACAAGATTTGGTGGTGTGCCCTGAACCCCAAATCTAAATATTCATATATATATATATATATAAAAAAATATATAATATTTATATATATGCATATATATATTTTTATATATAGAAAAATGAACAAACTTGAACAATTTGAGGGATAGAAGATTTACTGGAGTAAATAGGAGAATTATCTTGAGTATTTGGAGATTGTAATTGGGTAGAAGAAAAACTTACTCAACTAACTGTGAAAAATGTTTTTCTTATCTTGCATTGAAGTCAAGATGGGTATATATGCACGAGATCTTCTAGAATGTCTCCTAAAATACAGGGATAAAATACAAGAAAACAAATTTAAAACTAGACTTGAATGATACAGATAAACAGAGTAATTTTTGAACTTGCTGGTCTGATCTTTTCTTATCTTCCTAGAATTACTTCATCTCTTATCTCTTATCTGCATTGATTTATCTCTTTTACCTCTTATCATTTTAGTTTGTAAATCTCTTATCACTTGTGCCCAAAAACCTTATCTCTTGATTTTCGGCCATGATAGAGACAACTTGAACATATTTGCCTCTTTAGACTTAGTAGGAATATAGGAAAGACTAATACCTTCATTTTCAATTTCTTGTTTGATAAAATGCTGGTCAATTCTTACATGTTTCATTCAATCATGTTGCACTAGATTATTCACAGTATTGATTGTTGACTTGTTGTCACTGTATAGCTTAATTGAAGTAGATATAGATATATGTAGATCCTTCATTAGTTTCTCAAGCCAGATAACCTCACATATACCTTGAGCAATGGCTTGATATTTTGCTTCTGCACTGCTATGATCCACCACAGTTTGTTTCTTGTTTCTTGTTTCTCCATGTTACGAGGTTACCCCATAATTTTGTGCAATAGCTGGATGTAGACTTGATGTCTTCAATTGAACTAGCCTAGTTTGTATCTACATATCCATAATTCCTCTATCCTCACTCTTTTTAGTTTTTAAATAACTTCCCCTTCCCTGGTGTGCCCTTAAGATACCTAAGGATATGACATGTAGCATCAAGATGTCTTTTAGTAGGAGAATGCATAAATTGACTTACCACACTCACAACATATGCAATATCGGGGCGAGTGAGGGATAGGCAGATTAGTTTCTATGAGAAGTTAGAGGTAGAACTCCAACCTGAAAAGCTAGCTTCTCAGGTTGGAGTTCTACCTCTAATTTCTCACATGGTATCAGAGCAAACCCTTGGTTGTCGTGGTCATAGACCAGTACCCTACCCGATCACCTGGGCATGTATCAGTTATTGGAGAAGGTTCGGCGTGGGGAGGAGTGTTTAGAATCCCACATCGCTTCTACAAGGGAGATCTAGACTATATTTAAGGAGGAGGATCCCTCCACCTGAAAAGCTGGAGTTCTACCTCTAACTTCTCACAGTTTCCCTATTAACCGTTAATATCTCCCCTTGTCCACTTGATGTTCATTTATGTCATCTTTATACCTCCAGTTTGATTCCAATAGAGTGTTGGTAAGTTTACAGCTAAGTTTGCTTGTCTCCTTTAACAAATCTAGAGTGTACTTTCTTTGAGAAATGAAAGTACCCTCTTTACTGCTAGCCACCTCTTTCCCTAGGAAATGTCTCAGCTTTCCTAGGTCTTTAACCTCAAAAACATTCCTTAATTGCCTCTTGAGATGCTCTATTTCTTGATTGTTATCCCCTGTGATGATAATATCATTTACATAAACAATTAAAATTGTCTTCTTTCCATTTGTTGCATGCTTTGTAAACAATGTATGATTAACTTGCCCTTGTTTGTAGTCAAGCTAATCCAAAGTGATACTAAACCTCTTGAACCATGCTCTAGGGGACTGTTTAAGGCCATATAGGGATTTATTTAGCTTACATACCTTCCCTTTTTTGTCTTTCGTCTCAAAACTAGGAGGCATTCTCATGTAGATTTCTTCTTCTAGTTCTTTGTTCAAAAATGTATTCTTAATGTCCAGTTGGTGTAATTCCTAGTCTAGATTAGTTGCAAGCAAAGGTAAGACTCGTATTGAATTTAACTTAGCAACTGGAGCAAAAGTCTCCTCATAGTCCAGTCCTTGAGTCTGTGTGAAGCCTTGGGTTACTAGTTTAGCCTTATATCTGTCAATGCTTCCATCTGACTTATATTTAACTGTAAATACCCATTTGTTGCCAACTACCTTCTTGTTGTAAGGTAATCCCACAATATCCCAAGTATTGTTTTTTTTCTAATGCCTGCATTTCATCCATAATTGTTGCCTTCCATTGTGAGTCCTGTAGAGCACAATATATATCTCTTGGAACCTTGATCTCATCGATACTAGTAGTGAATGCCCTGAATTGTGGAGATAATTTTGAATATACCAAGTGGTTAGAAACAAGTTATTTAGCACATGATCTTACCCCTTTTCAAAGAGCTATTGGTATGTCCAAATCATCAAATTCTGCAGCTACTACCTCTTCCACACTGTCATTCTCTGGACTTCTCTCAGATCAAATGGACCTTGTTGAGGATCATAAGGCCGTTTAGAATAATTCTAAACCAATGTTGGTTTTCTAGGAATTTGTTCTCCCCCTTAATTGGTCATGTAGATTTGGGTAGGGATAGTGACTGCTTCCATTGTTTCAGTCCCAATTTCAGTTTGCAGATAAGGAGTAGGATGAGAAGTAGGAATTGATGTAGAAAGAGAAATAGTAGGATCCCAATATTGCTCTGTACTGGATATATCCCCCTACAGAGAGATATTGGGATAAAAGGGTTGATGCTCAAAAAATGAGACATCACAAGAAACAAGAAATTTTTTGGTGTGAGGACAATAACACTTGTATCCTTGTTGGGTAGGAGAATAGTCTACAAACACACATTTAAAAGTTTTAGGTTCAAGATGGGTACATATACACAAGAATGGTGGGTCTAGATAGGATAACTGTAGATGGCAACAGTTTTAACAAGTAAAGACTAATATAGGTTCTCAAAGGAGAGTTCAGATACTTGACCTCTTTGATTGACTTATGTTTAATATATTTTGCTTGCATCAGTTCTGTCAGTTTTGACTTTTTTTTTCTCTAATTTGATTTTTTGGGATAGAGAATCTGAACCAAATTCTTGGGAAGACACCATGAAAGATGAACTGGAGCGTGAAAAATATCCTCGCATGCCCTGGCATGATGTCCACTGTGCTCTGTGGGGACCAGCCTGTCGTGATATTGCCAGACACTTTGTTCAGCGTTGGAATCATGCTAAGGTTGTCTGATGTAACTTTTATTCCATTACTGTATCTTTTCTTTAACTTTGGTGCCTAACACCAATTCACATGGTCCCAGAGAAATAAAGCTCCAAATGAACAAGCAATTCCATTATTAATGCCACACCACCACATGGTGCTCCCACATTACATGGGAAGAAACAGAGAGATAAATATTGAGAGTGATAGAGAAGTACTGCAGAAAGGCATTAGCAGACAGGATTCTTTGCCCTGCCAATCACCAGTGGAAGATATTCCAGTGCTCTTGCCCCATGAAGCTGATGAGCTAGATACTTCCTACCTGAATGATCAGTTAATTAGACTGGGCAAAAATCAATATCAACATCAATTTGATCTGCTAACTGAGTTTGATGAAAGTATTTCATTCTCCTTTCAAAGATCAAATAAGGGTGAATCTTCAATTCCAGATAGACAGATGAAAGGTACTGCTGATGATCTGAATTTCATGGACCTTCAAAGGGAAATGAATTTGGATGTTGCGCCAGAGCCTGGCATGCAAATTTCAGATGATTGGTGGGAAAAACAAGAGCGAGGTTATCAGAATGTTTTGGATAAAACTGGACCTGTTGGCCCTCGCACTCCATGCTATTGTCAGGTTAGTTGTATCTCTTAAAGTTTATCAAAATTTTCTGTATTTTGTTTTTCGGATGTTATTATATTTGAATTATTTGTCTGATTATTGTTTGGTGGCATAGAATTATGACAATCTTTCAAACACTGTAAATGAGATGATATAATGAAATTTCCAATTCCCATGCCATTCTACTCTAGGGTTTAGAATATTAAAATTAATTAAAAGTTTGTATGAATGGACAAGCTGCTGATGACGAAGAGAGATTATGCTCGGAAATGATAATGGATACTCTGTATTCAGCAGTTGGAAGAACAATAATAGTTGAGCTAGATGGCTGTTATAGTCTGATTATATTTCATTAATATCATGATTCTTCAAGATACTGAACATCATGCTTGTATTACCAGATAATTTTTTCCTTTGCGACCTTGTCCATCAGGTTGTCAGAAGTGTTGGCCAGTGGTCTGCCGGAACCAGTCAAACGGAAGATAGCATTCTTAAAGCATATTGTTCTCTCATTGAGAAAGCACAGCACTTTGTTTACATAGAGGTAATATAATCATGAGAAGAACTCCAGTTTACGTTAACTTGTATGTCCCGTCAAAGTGAAATAGCTGCAGCAAGTGATAATTGCAACCTAGTCATATAACCTGCATCTGATTTGTCGATTGTGGAATTTGGGGCAGGAAAAAAAAACCTTCCTCCCACCCCTGCTTTTTAAACTGATGTTTCTTTAGTAGCACACGCCTACATCTAGAGGGGGGTACTCTGACCTTGATCATGTTATAGTAAATAGGTTTAAGTGAAAGGACGGGTAAAGGCCGAATACACATAATTGAAATTACATCAAGATAAAGACAACCAATTCTATAGAGCATGAGCAAACCTTTCAGTTTGCTGAATGTGAGAAGGAAGTGATGAAAAACATTCTGAAATGGGGACAAGCCAACCTAGCAAGAAAATCTGCTGCTTGGTTGCTTTCAAGAAAGTCATGTCTCTGAGATATCTATTGATTAGGTAAACATACTGCAGTTATATAAAGAAATTATTTTCTTTGATGAGAACTCTTGTGCACCTGGTTGATATGACCCGTCAATTAGCAAGAATGATAACTATTTTATGAGGGATTAATTTGAATAATTAAGGTAGGACATGTTGTAACACCCCACTTTCTTAGGCATGTTATAACTTGGGAATCTTGGAATTTTATATATATATATATATATATATATGACTCAACATAATATAACTCCCAAATTTCTACCTATCTATCTAGCATTATACATCAAATAAGCTAGACTAGGCATTCATAAATAGCGGAAGCAAAGATCGAAGAAGCAAAGATCGAACCTAACATTCCAACATTGGTCATAAATTAATTCTTACACCATAGACTTTCAAAACGCTCATAGTTCAAGTAGCAGAAATTTAAATACATCACTTCCATAATCAAATACATTATGCACTTAACAAGTGCTGTCACTTGCATCTGCCACAACAACATCTAGAACGTTTGAATATTCTAGAGGCAAAGCCCAAGTTAGATGATGAATCATCTAAGTAAGGGAACAATATACATATCTCGTGCATGGATGCAATTATGCAAAATGTCTTGTTCCTTATCTTAGTTTGAGTGGATCGCACCCAACTGCTGCTCCCCATTTTTACAACCTCCTTACTAGACCGAGGTGTATGGATGCACCCTTGGCAAAGCAGCTGTGTCAATCCATAATCTCAAACCCTTATACGATGCATGATCAATATTATCATCGTGAAACATATGCACAATTCATCATCAATATATGCAAATGCAATCTATATGACATATTCACATCAAAATATGGCAGCATGATAAAATCGTTTACGTAAAATCAAGTTTTGGTAATTAAATTTAGTTGAGTAATACTCCTTACAAAACCAAATTTAGGACGAGACTGTTCAAAATAAAGTAAGTTTGGTGAAAACTCTTACCTTTAGATAAAACTCAGATTTCCTCGAAAGACGTGTGTCCTCGGTTTGCGTGCCAAGCCTCGAAAATCGCACCAACACCCAACTTAGGCCCTAAGGTACCCTAAACATCATATTAAACCAATAATAACCAACAAAATTTGTTTCTCATATTTTCCTCACATTTTCTTTATTTTTTTCCCCTGCTATTCTAAAATAATTTATCTATACACAATCTTAGGCCCCTAGGTACCCCAAAATCATAATAAATCAATAACTATCAACCCCAATTTTTCTCATAATTTTACTTAATTTTTTTCCTCTTTTTCTTTATATTTTTCCTTACTAAATTCTAAATAAATATCTATACCTCATTTTTTCCAATTATTTTTATAGAAAAAATCTTAGAATAATTTTCTAGGAATAATAAAAAAAATTTCAAAAAAATACAAGGCTGCACGTGCCAGCGCATGATAGGGCGAGTGAGACTGACGCGTGAACCACATGCGCCGGTCGTCTTCTCTGGCGTCGGTACACCGGCAAATTGAGATTTCTACATCTCGTTAAACTACATGATTAATCAATTCGAATGGTACCTGAGATGGCTCGAAAAGAGCTCGGGAAGAGGCTCAACGGACAGCTCGAACTCTCGGCTAGGCAGACTGCCTAGGGCTCCGACGAGGCCTCGGATCTCCTTCGTTCTTGCTCCATTGTTCACCAAATTCTCCAGAAATTACCTGCTACTCATGGGCAACAAAAGCCCTCTGTCCTTAGCTCTCAATTCGTTCAAAAATGCCTTCAATTTGAGCTTCAAAGTTCTAAAATAATTCGGCCACTTCAAGCTCTATTATACTCGAATTTGAATCCTAAAACGACAACTATCGCTTCAACCAAAGTCACTAGGGTCCTCTCGTGCCTTAAATCGGTCCAAAACGCACCGAAAGATGGCCCCAAAATCGATTTACAGTGGGTAATTTTTTCGGTTTCTTTCAGCTAATTTTTGTCCAAAACGATCACTTTGGTTGGCCATTGATCGCTCTAGGCCAAGCTCCAAGGTCCCTTAGACCTTTACCTCGAGCTTCCTATGGCTGAATGTGGTGATGGAGTGGTAGCCAAAAGCTTGGTTGGCCATGGCTGCCAAGCTTTTTTCCAAAATTTGTAGTTTCACCCCCTTAAAACTTTGAAATACATTTTGGTCCTTTCCATAAGGCTCCTGAGTTTTCCAAAACTTCTATTGAGACCCTCAAGATTTAAACTTCTCTTTTGACCCCCAAAGTTTCAGAAAAAATGTCGTTTCAACCCCCCTTAGGGAATTTCAAAAATTACTCTTGGGCCTGAATCTTTATTTTTTGCCGTAAACCCTTTTTCTTTCTTCCTGCAACCATTGAAGGGTTGTTTCTTATATAGTTTTTGACTTTTACGAGGGTTCTGTTGTCTTTTTGGAAGCCTCTTACGACAATTCGGTTTTCTAAACCGGTCCGAAGCTGTATCGAAAATAGTTCCAAATTTGGTTCCTTTTGATATTAAAAATGTTGTCTTATTATGCTCGCTATGGATATCTCATTCTTTTTAAGCCATGTGCATCTCGGGGCATTCCCTCCTGTCAATTCGGTTATTCAGTACGCCTAAACTGTTTCCTAGATTCCCTTATTGCCACCAAATATGCAACAATTCATGAAATAATTACACAATTATTCATTTTTGATTTAGAACATTACATTCTCCCCTCCTTACAAAAATTTTGTCCTCGAAATTTGTTCATTCTACATCCATTTTACTTACCGATTCTTCGAACAAAAATGGAAAATTACTTCTCATTTCCGCTTCTCGTTCCCATGTTAACTCCTCGCTTACTGGATTTCTCCACAGCACTTGTACCAGTTGTATGGACTTGTTCCTCAGGACTTGATCTCTTCGATCGAATATTTTAACTGGTCTCTCAAGATAAGAAAGATTCTTTTGTAGTTCGGCGGCTTCTGATGGCATTACTTGGGATGGGTCTGGCTCATGTTTTCGGAGTTGCGATACGTGGAACACATCGTGTAAATTGGATAAGGTCCTTGGAAAAGCAAGTCAATAAGCCACCGACCTGATTCTTTCTATGATGTCATAAGGTCCAATATATTTGGGACTTAACTTACCCTTCTTGTGGCTCCGAGTCGTCATCCTTAAGGGAGGTAACTTTAAATACACTTTGTCGCCGACTTGAAATTCTAAGTCTCTTTGTCTGACATCAGTATAAGACTTTTGTCGACTTTGAGCCTCTCTAATTTTGTCTTGTATGGTCTTTATCTTGTCGGTAGTTATCTGAACTATCTCGGGACCTAATACTTGTTATTCACCAACTTCAGTCCAACATACTGGGGATCTACACTTGCGTCTATATAACGCTTCATAAGGAGCCATACCAATACTGCTGTGATGGCTATTATTCTCGGCAAACTCTACTAACAGAAAGTGCTCTTCCCAACTTTCTGCAAAATCTAGAGCACATGCTCTTAGCATATCTTCTAAGGTTTGAATGGTCTTTTCTGATTGATCATCAGTTTGGGGATGATAGGCTGTACTTAGCCTAAACTGAGTGCCTAAGCACTTTTGCAAACTATCCCAAAATCTCAAGGTGAACCTCGAATCATGATCCGAGACAATACTTGCTGGTATGCCATGAAGTCTAACAATTTTATTGACGTATTGTTGGGATAACTTATTTATAGGTTGACTTACCCTCATAGTCAAAAAATGAGCAGACTTGGTTAATCTGTCTACAATCAACCATATGGCATCATTTCCCTTAAAGCTTCTTGGTAAACCTGTTACGAAATCCATGGTGATGTGCTCCCATTTCCATTCTGGAATTTCTAATGGTTGTAAACTTCCACTTGGTCTCTGATGCTCGATTTTTACTCTCTGACATATATCACACTGCCCAACGTATCTTGTAATGCTCTTCTTCATTCCCAGCCACCAATACACAATCTTTAAGTCTCTATACATCTTGGTACTTCCTGGGTGAATCGAATATCTAGATCAGTGTGCTTCTTTCAAAATTGTTTCTCTTAGTTCCTTCATTCGTGGTGCATATATCTTTCCCTGAAATCGGAGTATGCCATTCCTTAATTCAAATTTTGAGGTCTTTACTTGACCTTGCTCGTCAACCCATATCTCCAGCTTGTCGTATCTGCTCTATCATTTTTGACTAGATGGTGAGACTAGTTACGTAAACTGAATTTCCTTTCTGAGTAACTTGCACTGTCATCAGACTGAAAGCTTCAACTAACTCCCATTCGGATACCATCATTCCAACCATACACACTGGTTCCTTTCTGCTTAGAGCGTCGGCCACTACGTTGGCTTTACTGGGATGATACTGAATGGCATAGTCCTAATCCTTTAGGAATTCCATCCATCGACGCTGTCTCATGTTAAGATCTTTCTGGGAGAATACGTATTATAAACTCTTGTGATCGGTGAAGATTTCAAACTTCTCGCTGTATAAGTAGTGTCTCCAGATTTTCAAGGCGAACACTACAACAGCTAGTTCCAAATCTTAGGTCGGGTAATTTTGTTCATGCCTTTTTAGTTGTCGAGACCCATAGGCGATTACTTTTTCATACTGCATTAGCACACATCCCAATCCATTCTTCGCGGCGTCAGTGTACACCTTATAACCTCCGAATCCGTTTGGCATGGCTAGAACCGGAGCAGTTGTGAGTTTTTCTTTAAGCATCTGAAAACTCCTTTCACATTGCTCGTTCCATTCAAATTTCACGCTCTTTTGAGTTAGCTTCGTAAGGGGTGAGGCTATCTTTGAAAACCCTTATATGAACTTTCTGTAATACCCGGCCAACCCTAGGAAACTCTTGATCTCGGTAATGGTGCTGGGCTGGCTCCATTCTCTTACTGTCGATACCTTTGCTGGGTCAACTAATATTCCTTCGGCTGAGATAACATGCCCCAAGAAAGCCACTTGATTTAACCAAAATTCACACTTGGTAAACTTGGTGTATAACCTGTTTTCCCTCAATGTCTGCAGTACAATCCTCAGGTGGTTTTCGTGTTCTTCCTTGGAAGATGAGTAAACCAAAATGTCATCTATGAATACTATTACGAATTTGTCCAAATGTGGCTTAAAAACTCGGTTCGTCATGTCCATGAATGCCGCTGGGGCGTTGGTTAGTCCAAATGGCATGACTAGAAATTCGTAATGACCATATCGAGATCGAAATGCTATCTTGGGTATATCGACAACATTGATCCTCAGTTGATAGTACCCCGATCTCAGATATATCTTTGAGAGGACCTTCACACCTTGCAACTGGTCAAATAAGTCCTCAATCCTTGGAAGCGGGTATTTATTCTTGATGGTCGCCTTATTCAACTGCCAATAATCTACGCGCATCCTCAAACTTCTATCTTTCTTCTTAACAAAAAGGATCGGCGCTCCCCGAGGTGACATACTGGGTCTAATGAATCTCTTATCCAACAATTCTTGAAACGGGATCTTCAATTCTCTCAATTCCGCGGGAGCCATCCTATAGTGTGGTATGGAGATGGGGTTAGCCCCTGGCATAATTTCTATTGAAAACTCAACGTCTCGTTGTGGAGGCAATCCTAGAAAATCCTCAGGAAACACATCTCCGAATTCGTTGACAATTAACACATCTCTTAGTTCTACAGGGACTTCTATATTTTCTTGAACGTGTGCCAGATACCTGAAAGCTCCTTTTCGCAACATTTTCTTTGGCTTTAAGGCTGAGACCTATTTCTTTTCATTTATTCCACCTTGTCCCCGAAACTTAATAATCGAGTTTCCATTCTTGAGACTAACTACCTTGGCCTTACAATCCAAGGTGGCATTGTACTTGGCTAGGAAATCCATTCCTAGAATCATATCGAAGTCTCGAAATTCAAGAAGGATTAAATCTACCAAGATTTAATCTACCAAGATCTCAGTTTCTCTTATCTAAATTTTCTTATTTTTATATCCTGACAAAGTTTCTAGAGACTTCCCCATAGGGGTTGCTGCTATCATACGACAATTTAGATTTTTTGGTTCTTTCCCTAATACTTCGAATAATGCATGTGAAATAAAAGAATGACTTGCTCCTGAGTTTATCAAAACATGTATAGGAAAACCAGAGGTAAACATGATACCTTGAATGACGGCCGGGTCCTCAGCCGTGTCTTGTCAGGTTAAGTTGAACACCCTTCCTTGTTGGATTCTTGGGTTTCTCGCTGGTCCTTACAACTACCCTATCTGCTTTGGCTTTGAACAATTACTTGACAAATGTCCCACCTGACCGCAGTTGTAGCAAACGGGTCTCTTCTTCGGGCAATTGATGCTGAGATGACCTCCACAATTGTAGCAAACGTTCATCCCTTGCTTGCAGGGCCTTCCAGAATGTAGTTTGCCGCATTTTGCGCAGGGATTGCTGGGCTTGAACTGAACTTTCTTGGGGTCTAACTTTTTTCCGGAACTTGACCTAGGATTGGTGGCTTGCTGGTTGGCTCCTTGAATAGAGTCAATTCAATCCCAATTAGCCTCGACAACTATTGCTTGTTGTACCACCTTAGCATAGGACTCCGTATTTATATTACCGAGGGTCTTTTGAATCCTTAGCTTTAGCACTCCTAGAAACTTTTGCGCCTTGATTCTCTCGTTTGTCTCATATATTGGCATGTATTTGATTAGTCGAGTGAAGGCGTCTTCATATTAAGCTACGTTCATGTCCCCTGCCTGTTTCAGATTCATGAACTTCCTTTCCTTTGCCATCCTTAGACTAAGCGGGAAGTATTTGTCATTGAATAGCTCCTTGAATCGCTCCTAGCTGACGTAGGGTGTCCTTGCTGATGCTGGGGCGACCATAGCCCTCTTCACTCCCTTCCACCATCGTTCGACTTTGCCTTGTAGCATAAAAGTCGCATAGTTCACCTTCTTGTCCTCTCTACAGTGGAGATGGTCGAGCAACTTCTCAGTCTGTTCGATCTAGAATTCTCCCTCACTGGGATTGGCTCCCGATTTTCCTTGGAAAATGGGTGGATTTTGTCGACGATAAAGGTCCCAACATGCAAAATGGACGTCCTCCTTGGGTCTGCATCCCTTGCATGACCCTCGCCATGCTTCCCACAATTCTCTCGATTTGGTCCAAACGATTTACATTCGCTCTCTCCTCCTCCTGACTTGAGTTACCCTCAGGTATGCCGTTGGTATGTCCTTCAATACCTCTTCGGTAATTTAGTGCCATAGGTTGTATTGCTCGCCGAGTATTTACCATCTGAAAAGAAAGACAATATCTCATTCCATGGAAATTTCTTTAAAAACAATTTCAATTCTTCATGTTCCAACATTCGACGTAACAAGACAACAATTTACACACTCAACACACTATTAAATATGCATCGTTCGAGGCTTTTTCTAGGAACTGGGTGATTTCCAAATCCATGCATCGTCGTCCATTGCTTCGTCTTCGAACTCGACTTCTGGTCCATCAGATTCATCGAGTACAGTCGGCCCCTCCTCCTCATCGTCAGAGTTGAAGTTATCAATGCCCATCTTGTTGGCCAAGGCTGCCTCGTCGGCATCCCATTCCCTATCTGAATCCTCAGCTTCTACTATAGCCTCTTCGTAAACAAGGGCAACGTTAGCACGGAGTTGCTAATAGAAGAGATAAAAGGACGCATGATTACCTTCGTGGCAGATCTCTTCAGCTAGGGCTCTCTAATCACCTTCCAAGTGATTGATTGGGAATTCCATTTGGACATGAATTAGACCTGGTCGTGCATAGCTACTGGGCGGTATGTCCCTTAAGATCTCTTTGAGGACATTTAGGCGGCTGAAGATGTCCTTTGCCATCAGTTCACTATCAACCCAACGAAAGATCCAGTGGGTCACCCAAAACTACTCAAGGCAATCTCCTTCCATGCTGACATTGAAAAACCGATCAGATTTTCATTATTAAATAGTAACCGAATAGTGTCTGTACGTGAATAATACACCAGGTAAGCTCCCAAGAAATAGAGGTGGGTCACAAACGAACACACTTAAATACCAAGTCTTTCTTTAGCCAAAACTTTCCTAGACATGCACGTTCATTACTCCACACTTAAGTCCATAACCTCTAAGACTTTAATCATCAATCTCCGAATCTCTAAATAGGGATTTCTAAATCTAAGTTTTTCTAAACCTTTGGTTCATAAATTCCTGATGATCTTTCCTAAGTTTTCTTATAATTTGCTCTGATACCAACTATAACACCCCACTTTCTTGGGCATGTTATGACTTGGGAATATTGGAGATTTTATATATATATATATATATATATGACTCAACATAATATAACTCCCAAATTTCCACATATCTATCTAGCATTATATATCAAATAAGCTAGACTAGGCATTCATAAATAGCGGAAGCAAAGATCGAACCTAACATTCCAACATTGATCATAAATTAATTCTTGCACCATAGACTTTCAAAACGCTTAGAGTTCAAGTAGCAGAAATTTAAATACATCACTTCCATAATCAAATACATTATGCACTTAACAAGTGTTGTCACTTGCATCTGCCACAACAACATCTGGAACGTTTGAATATTCTAGAGGCAAAGCCCAAGTTAGATGATGAATTATCTAAGTAAGGGAACAATATACATATCTCGTGCATGGATGCATTATGCAAAATGTCTTGTTCCTTATCTTAGTTTGAGTGGATCGCACCCAACTGCTGCTCCCCATTTTTACAACCTCCTTACCAGACCGAGATGTATGGATGCACCCTTGGCAAAGCAGCTGTGTCAATCCATAATCTCAAACCCTTATAAGATGCATGATCAATATTATCATCGTGAAACATATGCACAATTCATCATCAATATATGCAAATGTAATCTATATGACATATTCACATCAAAATATGGCAGCATGATAAAATCGTTTACGTAAAATCAGGTTTTGGTAATTAAATTTAGTTGAGTAATACTCCTTACAAAACCAAATTTAGGACGAGACTGTTCAAAATAAAGTAAGTTTGGTGAAAACTCTTACCTTTAGATAAAACTCAGATTTCCTCGAAAGACGTGTGTCCTCGGTTTGGTGCCAAGCCTCGAAAATCGCACCAACACCCAACTTAGGCCCTAAGGTACCCTAAACATCATATTAAACCAATAATTACCAACAAAATTTGTTTCTCATATTTTCCTCACATTTTCTTTATTTTTTCCCCCTGATATTCTAAAATAATTTATCTATACACAATCTTAGGCCCCTAGGTACCCCAAAAGCATAATAAATCAATAACCATCAACACCAATTTTTCTCATAATTTTCCTTAATTTTTTTCCTCTTTTTCTTTCTATTTTTCCTTACTAAATTCTAAATAAATATCTATACCTCGTTTTTTCCAATTATTTTTATAGCAAAAATCTTAGAATAATTTTCTGGGAATAATAAAAAGAATTTCAGAAAAATACAAGGCTGCATGTGCCCGCACGCACGAGCGCATGATCGGGCGAGTGAGACTAGCGTGTGAACCACACGCGCCGGTCGTCTTATCTGGCGTCAGTACACCGACAAATCGAGATTTCTACATCTCGTTAAACTACATGATTAATTGATCCGAATGGTACCTGAGATGGCTCGAAAAGAGCTCGAGAAGAGGCTCAACGGACAGCTCGAACTCTCGGCCAGGCGGACCACCTAGGGCTCCGACGAGGCCTCGGATCTCCTTCGTTCTTGCTCCATTGTTCACCAAATTCTCCAGAAATTACCTGCTACTCATGGGCAACAAAAGCCCTCTGTCCTTAGCTCTCCATTCGTTCAAAAATGCCTTCGATTTGAGCTTCAAAGTTTTGAATTAATTTGGCCACTTCAAGCTCTATTTATACTTGAATTTGAACCCTAAAATGACAACTATCGCTTCAACCAAAGTCACTAGGGTCCTCTCGTGCCTTAAATCAGTCCAAAACACACCGAAAGATGGCCCCAAAATCGATTTACAGTGGGTAATTGTTTCGGTTTCTTTCGGCTAATTTTTGTCCAAAACGATCACTTTGGTTGGCCATTGATCGCTCTAGGCCAAGCTCCGGGGTCCCTTAGACCTTTACCTTGAGCTTCCCGTGGCTAAAAGTGGTGATGGAGTGGTAGCCAAAAGCTTGGTCGGCCATGGCTGCCAAGCTTTTTTCCAAAATTTGCAGTTTCACCCCCTTAAAACTTTGAAATACATTTTGGTCCTTTCCATAATGCCGCTGAGTTTTCCAAAACTTCTATTGAGACCCTCAAGATTTAAACTTCTCTTTTGACCCCCAAAGTTTCAGAAAAAATATCGTTTCAACCCCCTTAGGGAATTTCAAAAATTACTCTTAGACCCGAATCTTTATTTTTGGCCGTACACTTTTTTTGTTTCTTCCTGAAACTATTGAAGGGTTGTTCCTTATATAGTTTTTGACTTTTGTGAGGGTTTCGTTGTCTTTTCGAAATCCTCTTACGACAATTCAATTTTCTAAGCTGGTCCGAAGCTTGTACCGAAAATAGTTCTAGATTTGGTTCCTCGTGATATTAAAATCTTGTCTTATTATGCTCGCTATGGATATCTCATTCTTTTTAAGCCATGTGCATCTTGGGGTGTTCCCTTCTATCAATTCGGTTATTCAATACACCTAAACTGTCTCCTAGATTCCCTTTTGCCACCAAATATGCAACAATTCATGAAATAATTACACAATTATTCATTTTTTATTCGGGACATTACACATGTATTCCATAATAACAGAAGTGTGGGTTGTAAAAGGTCAATTGAGGCCTAGGTGTAAAGAAGTTGAGTGAGAAGTCGACTTTGGGTTGACTCAGCCAGAGCAGGGTGAGCAGCCTACCAAAAGTCAACTGAAGGTCAGCTGTGAAGGACAGAATAAGAGGTCAGATGACAAGGGATAAGTAGACTGTTGGCCTTGATTGAAGCTGGAGGAGGCAAGCAACTGTGGCACAAGTTGACTGTTGATTACGCCATTGACTATCCAAGAAAACTTGGAAATTGTCTTGAAGCAGATTTTAGGTGTGATTTTGAAGGCCCAATTGAATAAGTGTTAGAGAATTGTAAGAAGAATCTTGAATGACTAGAATCCAAAATTAGTGGGATTAATATCACAGTATTTAGAAGTTATCTTCTGTTATTATCTTGCCTATTGTATTCTCTTATAGCTTAGGAATTATTTCCATTTTTACAGCATCCTAGATTAGGAAATTAATCTTGTATATCTTACAACATCCTAGATTAGGAAATTAATCTTATATATCTTATAGTATCCTAGATTAGGAAATTACTCATGTGTATATATCTTAGAGAATAATGAGATTTGTGTGAGAGTTATTCACCACAAAACCTTGTCTCATTTCATGGTATCAGAGCTCGGTTCAACCTTGTTAGCATACCTAGAAGAACCAATCACCATGGCCGGCATCAACCCTGAGAATGCAGTCCAAACAACTGCAGATTCCTCTGCCACCTCCAACCCACCATCTGTGAGTATCCTTTCAACCCCTCTATCCTTCAACAATCATTCCTTGTAGATTACTCAACACAGATTGAACTGAAATTTTTTTTAGAAATTGTTCAATTTGTTATTCTTGTAATCAAAAGCAAAGGAAAGTTTTTCTATCTCTCTAGAGCAATTTCAACTCCACCTGTGGATACAGTGGATTATCAAACATGGGAGGTTAAAAATTCAATTGTCATGGCATGGCTTATTAACTCAATGGAGTCAAAGATTGGACGAATCTACCAGTTTTACAAGACTGCTAAGGAAGAATGGGAGGCAATATAGGAGATATATTCCGATCTTGAAAACATAGCCCAATATTTTGATATTCGGTCTACTATTAGCAGTGTTCGAAAATTTGGCCTAGGCGGCCGCCTAGGCGTTGAGCGGCCACCTATCGCGGCGAATTAGGGTTACTCGGCAGCCCTGTGCGCCATGCCCGACTAATCAGGCTGCAGTGCCGCGTAGACGGACCAGGTGGTGCCTAACTGCCTGGGCGGCCGCCTGGGTCGCGCGCGGCCTGGGCCACCTAGGTCGTGCGCGACTTGGGCCGACCTTATTTCCCCTCCCGTTCTCTATTTCCCTTTCTCTCTGGTTGTTCATCGCGGCTCCTTTCTCTCTCTCTCGCCTTCGATCTCCTCTTGGTCGTTCGCCACCGCCATCGATTTCTTCTCTTGGTCCTGCTCTCTCGTTGCCGCCGACCTCACTTGTTGGTCGTTCTCTCTCGTCGCCACCAATCTCATCTGTTGGCTATCATCTCTCGTCGCCGATTACGTCTTGCTGCGGTATGTATCCAACTATCCATCTTCCTCCGCCAACGCAAGCTTCCGTTGCTGCTTGTTGAAGCAAGCAAGTTGCTTGTTGCTTGAAGCAGCAAGTGAGCAACGAGCAGCTTTGCGTCGCTACAGCAGCTGTTGATTTCATTAGATACTTTTTATTTTTAATTAAATTTCAATGTCAATTATTTAATACTCAGGGAAAAAAAAGAAAATAGGAAGTAAAATGAATGATTCGGATAGGACTGGAAGTACGGGAGCATTGTCCGAGGCCTCCTCAATTCTTAAACGGAAGTCAAATGATGTCAGATGGGAGTATGGAATGTTAATTGATCCGAAGAATATGGATAAAATTAAATGTAAGTTGTGTGGTAAAAATATGTCTGGAGGCGTTTACAGAGTAAAAGAACACATTGGCCACATTTCTGGAAAGGTTTCTGCATGTCCAAAATCTTCTCTTACTGATCAAGCCAAATGTAAGAAAGCTATTGCCGAGGCAAAGAATAAGAGGAAAAATAAGTAGAAGGAGGAAGATTTGATGAGATCAACTGTTAATATCTTTGAAAGAGTGGAAGGGGATGATGAAGATGAATTGCAAGAGTTAAGTAGCAGAAAAACGTCTCATAGTCTTGGCCCTATGGATAAGTTTGCTAGCTCCATCAGCCCTGAAACTTGTTTGAGTGCGAGAATGACCCAAAGGCAACAAACTATTAGTGAAGCACTATTTAAAGAGAGAACGTAGTCTGTTCGTGAATATTGTGCTAGATGGGTGTATGAAGTTGGTATACCTTTCAATGCTATTGACAATGATAGATTCAAATTGTTTGTTGAGGCGGTTGGTCAATTTGGGCTGGGCTTCAAACCTCCCAGTCAATACCAATTGAAGGAACCGCTATTAAAAGGGGAAGTTAACAGAATAAAAGAGTCATTAAAGAAGCATGAAGAAGAGTGGGCACGAACTGGGTGCTCCATTATGACAGATGCTTGGACAGATAGAAAAAGGAGGAGCATCATGAACCTATGTGTTAATTCTAATGCAGGTACTGCTTTCCTTTCTTCTAGAGAGTCTTCAGATGAAGCACATGCAAGTGAACTTATCTTTGAGTATGTGGATAAGTGCATTGAGCAAGTTGAGCCACAAAACATCATCCAAGTAGTAACCGATAATGCTGCCAATAATATGGGAGCGGCAAAATTATTGAAGGTGAAGAGGCCAAATATATTTTGGACCTCATGTGCTACTCACACTATCAATTTGATGCTTGAAAGTATTGGAAAACTACTGAAGTATAAGAAAGTCATTGATCAGGCTAAGAGTTTCACAATCTTCATTTATGCATACCATAAGACCTTGTCCTTAATGAGGTCATTTACGAAGAAGAGGGATATAGTGAGACCAGGAGTCACTAGATTCGCTTATGCTTTCTTGACTTTACAGAGTTTGATGGAGAAAAAAGCCTAACTGAGGGTAATGTTTACTAGCTCTGAATGAGAGGAGTGCAAATGGTCGAAGATTGTTAAAGGGAAAGCAGCCTATGCTACTGTGATGAGCATTGCTTTTTGGAATGGTGTGACTATATGCCTTAAGGTTTTTGCACCTTTGGTGAAGGTGTTTCGAATTGTTGATGCGGATAGAAAGCCTTCTATGGACTTTTTATGTGGAGAGATTAAGCAAGCAAAGGAAGAAATTAAGGAGGCCTTAAATAATCTTGAAAAGAACTATAAGCCTATTATGGAGATTATTGAAGTAAGGGTAAAAGATAGGCTAGATAGTCCACTACATTTTGCAGCTTACCTTTTGAATCCCTACTACTTTTTCAAGGATATGGATATACAACTTGATAATGAAGTGATGGATGGGCGTTTTAACTGTGTGGAGATGTTTTGTCATTATGATGGTGAATTGCAAGGCCATGTTATAAATGTTGAGTTGCCAAAGTATACTCGTAAAGATGGAACTTTTGGAAAATCGTGGGCAATTCAAGGGTGTGCGAAAAATGATGACAATTATAATCCAGGTATAAAATTCCTTTAATCCTTTCTATTGTGTATTAGTGTATAGATTAAATTTGTTTACCTTATACTTGTTTGGCCTATATAGTTACATGGTGGATGACTTATGGAAATCAAACTCCAAACTTGCAACGAATGGCGAGAAAGATTCTCTCGTTTACCACTAGTTCATCTGGTTGTAAAAGAAATTGGAGCACTTTTGAAGGGGTTAGTGTATATATGAATTATATTTATTTACTATCAATTAGTTATCCTTATTCAGTTTTCATTTATATTGATATTGCTTTTATTTTATTTATGTAGATACATACGAAGAAAAGAAATAGACTAGACGTGAATCGATTGAACAATCTAGTCTATGTTCAATTTAATGCGAAATTGATGAACAAGCACAAAAGGGAGAAGGAAATGAATGTTGATGTGCTACTTTCTAGTGATGCTAGTAATGCACAAGGATGGATCGTTGATGGAGAAGATGATGAAGAAGTTGAGCCTGGTACGGGGCTTACTTGGGAAGTGGTTGGTGAAGCATCGGGAGCAGACGAGATGCTTCAAGCTCGAAGAAGTTCTAGGATGAGAGAGCTTCATGAAGATGATTTTCAATAAGAAGAAGATGAGCAAGAAATCAATGAATTTGATTTTGAGTCCGATGAAGATCGTGTATTGGAAGAATATGGAGAGGAAGAAGACCAATTAGATAGTTAGACTTAGATTCTGCGGATATGGTTTATGTTGTATTATTACTGCTTCTACCTTCTTGAACTTATAACTAATATAATAGTTTATTTTTTGAGTCTTAATTCTATTATTTCACTTGTCTTTTCAACTTTGATTTACCTGAAAATAATATCAAATTACATCAAAAGGTTTTTAGAAAAAAAATATATCATTTTTCCTAGTCGCCGCCTAGGCCCCACCTAGGGGCCCTAGGCGTTAGGCCCCAGCCTGGCGCCCAACTAGCGCCTAGCGCATTTTTGAACACTGACTATTAGCACCACTCGACAAGACAATCTTAGTGTCACTAAATACTACAATGCCTTGATGGAGTTATGGGAGGAGATGGATCTTTTTTATGATCCTAGTTGGGAGTGTCTTATTGATAGTTTGAAATACAGTAAAATGCTTGATAATGAAAAGATCTTTGATTTTCTTCCAAGACTCAATGCTGATTTAGATGAAGTACGTGATCGACTACTAGGCACCAAACCGCTTCCATCCCTCTGAGAAGTGTTTGTTGATGTCAGAAGAGAAGAGAGCAAAAAAAATGTAATGCTCAACTTCTTTGTGGACTCAAGTTCAAGCTCTACGCTTTCTACATTGTCAGATCTCTGATTTGACAAGGGAAATCCTTACCTCTAAAGAAGAGTTGAGAAAATGAATAGAGGGAATTTAGGGGAAGAGAAGTGTAGGGAGAGAGAAAGAGCGAATTCAGAAATGAGAGGGAAGAGAGGATGGAGGGAAACTAATTTCCAATTCAATCATCATGTGGACTTAGGCGTACATTAGCGAAATTTATACTGATCTATGTTCCAATTTGGGCACCAAAAACGGTTAGCCCTTAGTTCACTTGGCCTTACACCTGTCACGTGCATGCTGGAACATTTCTCCAGCTATGCCAAAAACACAACTTATTTAAACAAAGCTAAACAGTATCTAGCAAAGCCAAACAACCCCTACACCAAGCTAACATCCTGCTAACGTAACAATCCCCTCCCTTTAAAGCATTTCTTGTCCCCAAGAAATGTGTAGTAAGCTGGCTGAATTAGGAAATTGCTGGAGAAGATCTGATAGATATTCCCATGTGTTGTTGTCCTCGTGGAGTGAGACCACTTAACTAGCACCTGGGTGAGAGGAACACCATGTCTGCGGATCACCCTTCTATCCAAGATAGCTGTAGGGATTGCCTCTTCCATCTCATCTCCTCTCATAGGGGGAAGTGTAGGTAGGGATCTCTGTGCTCCAATGGCCTTCTTGAGAAGGGAAACATAGAACACAGGATGAATGCGTGCTTCTTCTAGCAGTTGCAACTTGTAGGCCACAACACCTATCTTTTCCAATATAGGGAATGACCCATGGTATTTAGGGCTTAGCTTAGATACGGGTTGTAGGCTCAGGGACTTGAGATGTTGTTGGCTCAGCTTCAGGTGGACATTCTCCCCAATTGAAAAGTCTCTCTCACTTCTTCTTTGGTTAACCAATTGCTTCATTCTGTTTTGGGCCTTAGCCGACTCCACTTTCACCATCTTGATTGTGTCTTGCCTCTGCTGTAAATAGGCTTCCACGACAGCAACTGTAGATTGTCCCCCGATGGCTAATAGCAACCTTAGCTTGTAACCATAGAGAGCCTTAAAGGGAGTCATTTTGATCGAGCTATGGAAACTCGAATTATACCACCACTGAGCTATTGCTAGCCACTTATGCCACACTCGTGGTTGTAGGAAACTAAAGCACCTCAAGTAAGCTTCCAAACATTGATTTACCCTTTCTGATTGACCATCGGTTTTAGGGTGATATGCAATAGACATGAGTAACTTTGTCCCTAGAAATTTCATCAATTTTCTCCAAACACATGTTGGTGAATATCTTGTCTCTGTCCAAGACTATAGACTAATGAATACCGTGCATTTTCACTACATTATCCATGAAGGCTCTAGCTACATCTTGTGTTGTGAATGGGTGGGATAAGCCAATAAAATGGTTGAATTTGGAGAACTTGTCAACCACTACCATTATGTAGTCCTTCCCTTCTGACCTTGGGAGTCCTTCAATGAAATCCACGGTTAGGTGAGCCCATGCTTGGTCTGGAATGGCTAAGGGTTGGAGTAAATCCGAATGGGCTACTATTTCGTGTTTGTTTCTCCTACACACATCACACCCTAACAGGTAATCCCACACATTTTTTAAGCTTAGGTTAGAAGAACACCTGTTGTACCTTGTGGTAAGTGTTTTGAATCCCTAAATGGCCTTCTATAGGAGACTCTTGTAGTGTCTGTAATATTCTTCTCTTCAACTCCTCACTATTCCTAATCACCAGCCGACCCTTGTACCTTATTACCCCATTGTTAAACTAGTAATCCGGCCTGCTATTAGCATCTAGGCTTAGCTGCTCCAGCAAACAAAGGATTCACTCTCCCTGCTGGTAATTGTTTGTGACTTCCTGGAGCTAATTGGGTACCACTGTTGAGATGGCTGCACTCTCCCCTCCTTCCTGGTAGCGTGACAAGGCGGTAACTGCTACATTTTCTTTTCCTTTCTTGAATTGTATTACATAGGCCATTCCCATGAGTTTGGTCATCCCCTTTTTCTGTAGTTGGGTGTGTAATCTCTGCTACATTAAGAACTTCAATCTTTCATGATTTGTCCGAATACTAAACCTTCCTCCTTCTAGGTAGTGTCACCATTTCTCTACTGCCATAAGGATTGCCATCTATTCTTTTTCATAGATACTGAGACCTTGGTGTCTGGGGGTTAGGGATTGGCTTAGGAAAGCTAAAGGCCTGCCTTCTTGTGAAAGGACAACCCTTATGCCCTAGTTGCTAGCATCGGTCTCTAGCACGAATGGTTTGCTAAAGTTCAGAAGACCTAGCACTGGCACTTCACTTAGTGCTTTCTTTAGCTGCTCAAAGGCCTCCTCAGCCTTGGGGTTCCACTTAAAACCTTCTCTCTTCAATAACTCTGTTAAGAGTTGGCTGATCAGCCCATAGTTCTTCACAAATCGCCGATAGTAATCGTTGAGCCCTAGGAACCCTCTTAGTGCCCCAGATGCTGGTTGGTTTAGGCCACACCACTATAGCCTCAATTTTCTTGGGGTCAATGCCAACTCCAGCCCCTGAAATCACATGTTTTAGATATTCCACCTGTTTTTGTGCAAAAGAACTATTAGAATTATTAGTATAATTAGATATATTGCATATTGTTGTATGTGTTTTTATTTATTTATTTGTTATAACTATGTGTAATTAGGTTAAACCCATAGACTAAGTCCATAGGTTATTAGGCCTGTTGTGCCTATTATAAATAACACATTAAGAGACTAATCTCTTAGGATTTTCTCTCATAATTGTTTTCTCACATGGTATCAAAGCCACCGGTGAGAAAAACCCTAGCCACCATTGTGTATCTTTTTCCAGCGGCCTAAAAACCTAGTTTTCTTTCTTCACCATCACTGTTCATGCTGGAAAAACCCTAGTTTTCTTTCTATTCATCACTGTTCATGCCGGAACATCACTATTCGGCTGTCTTTTGTTGGAATCGACCCCACCCTAGGGTTCACCACCTTCAGGCTGAGTTGTTGTCGGAAAATCACAGTCACCGGAGCTCCCACATGCTGCCGCCACGTGCAACCGTCTGCCCCCATGTGCCGGCGCGTGAAGGCGCATCTGTCGGCCGTTTTCTCCTGGCTTCTCCAAATCAGCTTGCCTCCCTGCCCTAGGTCTATTCCCAGTGCCAAATTCTCGCTATGTCTAACCTCAGTGACGCAATTTCTGTTGGTGCTATTCCCGTAACAGCACCTGTTGTCCCTGCTGCCTCTCAGTGCTTTACTGTCTCCAATCTCAGAACAACCAATATCACCACTGTCAAGTTAATAAGGTCTGCCAATTATCTCTAATGGGCAGCCTCTGTCAAAATGTGGTTCAAAGGGAAAGGCCAAGCCAATCATCTTACCACAAAGGTTGAAAGTGTGCCAGAAGCCAATCGGGGTAGATGGGAACAAGTTGATGCCCAGTTATGTAGTCTCCTATGGCAGTCCATTGATCCATCCATCATGCAGCTCTTTTGGCCATTTGAAACTTGCGTTGACGTGTGGAAGGAAGCTGAAGAATGTTATACGAATGATATCCAACGTTTGTACACTGTGGTCTCTAATATCAAGAATCTAAAGCAAGAGTCGTCCATAGAATCTTATTTGGGATAGGTTTGGGCTCTCATACAAGAATTTGATGCTCGTCTTCCCATTACTACGACCAAGACCCAATAGGTTGCTCAAAGAGAAGTTTTTTATGGTTATTGCTCTTTCCGATCTAAAATCAGAATTTGATGCCATCAGGCATCAAATCTTAACTAGCTCCACTAATCCTACCATGAATGACTCTTTTAAAGGGTTACTGAACATGATCGGTGCACATGGTATGTCCTCTTCTTCTCATGTCGTTCCTCCAGCCGAATCTTCAGCCTTTGTGTCTCAGGCTTCTCACTCAGGAGGGCATAGAGGTTGTAATAATAATCGGACACGTCCACAGTGTACCTTTTGTAAGAAACTGGGTCATCTTGAGGACAGGTGTTGGAAGAAACATGGTTGGCCCACTGCTCCGCCTACATCATCTATCAATGCAGCTCATGCATTCCAGAATGATCCTAGTTCTATCCAATTTGCACCGGGTTCACAGTTGATACCTATGTATACAGTTGAGTATGATGTCTTTTTGAGGTTTCAGCCCACAACCCACCCAGCAGTCTCATCCTGGTAATCCTGTTGCTTGCATTGCTAAAAGCCCATCTCTTGGTCCTTGGATTTTAGATTCTGGCGCCACTGATCATATGTGTGGTAATGAACTTCTTTTCTCTTCACTTACTTATTCTGATACCTTGCTTACAGTTATCCTAGTTGATGGCACTAAAACTACAGTTAAAGGGATAGGCCAAACCACACCTACTTCATCTTTATCTTTAAATTCAGTTTTATATGTCCCTGACAGTCCTTTCAATTTGATTTCAGTTAGCCAACTTACTAAAACCCTTAATTGCTCAGTCACTTTCACTCCTACCTCTGTTTGTGTACAAGACCAGGGTATTGGCGTCGGGCGTGAGTCACAAGGTCACTATCATCTTGCTATGCCGATGGCTTGCACGAGTGTTGCTTCCCCAGATCTTCTCCACTCTCGTCTTGGTCATCCCAGTCTCTCCAAATTGAAGAAATTAGTTCCTAGTTTGTCATCGTTGTCTATTTTTGATTGTGAGTCATGTTAGCGTGGTGAACACGCACGTAGTTCTTTTTCTAGTCGTGTTAATAATGGGGCTGAGGCTCTGTTTTCTCTTGTGCACTCTGATGTATGTGGGCCCAGTCATGTCAATTCTACTCTTGGTTTCTCATATTTTGTTACTTTCATTGATGACTTTTCTTGCTGCACTTGGTTGTGTCTCATGAAGAGTCGATCTGAGTTGTTTTCTATCTTTCAGACATTCATTGCTGAAATAAAAACACAGTTTAGAGTTTCTATGTGTCCTTTACGTAATGATAATGCCCCTGAGTACTTTTCTTCTCAATTTACTACTTTTATGACTACTCGTGGCATTCTGCATCAATCTTCTTGTCCTTATACACCTCAATAAAATGGTGTTGCCGAGCGTAAAAATCGTCATCTCATTGAAACTGCACGAACACTACTTTTACATGCCAATCTTCCCACCAAATTCTGGGGAGATGTTGTTCTTACTGCGTGTTATCTGATCAATCGCATGCCATCTTCAGTTTTAAAGGACAACATTCCTTATGTTCTTTTGTTCCCCTCCTAGCCCCTTTATTCTGTTCCCCTTCGTGTATTTGGATGTATCTGTTTTGTACATTCCTTTTCACCGGGACAGGATAAACTTGCTGCCAAATCCCTCAAGTGTATTTTTCTCGGTTACTCCCAGTTGCAGAAAGGCTATAAGTGTTACTCTCCTAAGTTGAACCACTATCTTATGTCTGCTGATGTCACATTCTTTGAACAAGAGTCATTCTTCTCGGTTGTTCAGCCTAATTCACAGCGTCTTGACCAGGTATTGCCTATTCCTTCTCTTCCGTTGCCCTTATCAGATCCGTCTATCTCCTCCTCGGTGGACCTTTCACTTCCATCTTCCGGTCCACACTCCCCGACTCCCCCACTTCTTACTTATCACCATTGTTCTCATCCTACTCCTGGCACCAGCATTCCTCTTAACTGCGACTCTCTTGACTCACTATCTCCGTTAGTGGTCACTCCTGCCATGGATCCTCAACCCAACAGTCTTCTTATTGCACTCCGCAAAGGTACACGGTCTACTCGCAATCCACATCCTCTTTATAATTTTTTGTGTTATGAACGTTCATCACCTGCTTATAATGCTTTTGTTTCGAGCCTTTCTTCTATTTCTATTCCTAAAACTATAGGTGAAGCTATGCCCCATCCTGGTTGGCGCCTGGCTATGTTAGATGAGATGGGTGCTTTGCATTCTACTGGCACTTGGGATTTTGTGTCTTTGCCACCAGGAAAGACTCACGTTGGTTGTCAGTGGATGTTCACCCCTAAAGTGGGCCCCGACGGACAGGTGAAACATCTTAAAGCCCGCTTGGTTGCCAAAGGCTTTACACAGATCTATGGGCTGGATTACAGTGATACCTTCTCTCCAGTTGCTAAAATGGCCTTTGTACGCCTATTTCTCTCTATGGTTGCCACGCATCATTGGCTGCTCTATCAATTGGACATTAAGAATGCCTTTCTTCACGGTGATTTGCAAGAGGAGGTTTATATGGAGCAACCACCTGGTTTTGTTACTCAGGGGGAGTCCAATGTAGCTTGCAAACTCAAAGAAGTCTCTCTATGACCTGAAACAATCTCTACGAGTGTGGTTTGGCAGGTTTAACACTGTGGTTCAAGCCTTTGGTCTCACTCGAAGTGAAGATGATCATTCAGTTTTCTATCGATATTCTTCTTCTTTATGTATCTACCTCGTTGTTTATGTAGATGACATTGTTATCACAGGGAACGATCAGATTAGTATAGAAAATCTGAAGGAATATCTCCATTAGCACTTTCAGACAAAAGACCTAGGCAAACTCCGATATTTCTTGGATATTGAAATTGCTCAATCAAGAGATGAGATCTCAATCTCTTAGAGGAAGTATGCACTTGACATCTTAGAAGAAATTTGTATGGTGAACTGCAAACCGATTGACACCCCAATGGACCCAAATGTCAAACTCTTGCCGGGACAGGGGGAGTCTTACTCAAATCCTGGAAGGTATAGAAGATTGGTAGACAAATTGAACTATCTCATAGTCACTTGTCCCGACATTGCTTTTGGTATGAGTGTGGTGAGTCAGTTTCTCAATTCTCCATGTGATTCTCACTGGGATGCTGTTATCAGGATTCTGAGATATATCAGACGAGCATCGGGTAAAGGGCTACTCTATAAGGATAAGGGGCACACAGATATTTGTTGTTATGCAGATGCAGATTGGGTCGACTCTCCTTCTGATCGTCGGTCGACCTCTAGATATTGTGTTCTTGTGAGAGAAAATCTGATTTCTTGGAAAAGTAAGAAATATAATGTAGTAGCTAGATCCAGTGTAGAGGCAGAGTATCGGACTATGGCTAATGCAACTTGTGAGCTCATCTGGTTTAAGCAACTCTTGGAGGAACTCAAGTTTTGTGAAGTGTCCCCTATGAAGCTTGTTTGTGATAATTAGGCTACCTTGCACATTGCTTCCAATCCAATGTTCCATGAGCGGACTAAGTATATTGAAATCGACTATCACTTTATTAGAGAAAACCTGGTTGAAGGTGTTATTGTTACAGAATTTGTTAACTCTAGTGATCAACTTGCCGATATCTTCACCAAGTCTCTAAACGGTTCTCGGATAGAATATATCTGTAACAAGGTTGGTGCATATGATATCTATGCTCTAGCTTGAGGGGGAGTATTAGAATTATTAGTATAATTAGATATATTGCATATTGTTGTATGTGTTTTTATTTATTTATTTGTTATAACTATGTGTAATTAAGTTAAGCCCATAGGTTATTAGGCCCTTTGTGTCTATTATAAATAACACACTAAGAGACTAATCTCTTAGGTTTTTCTCTCATAATTGTTTTCTCACAAGAACACTTTGACCATTTAATGTATAATTGGTTGAATCTCAAGGTCTCAAATGTAGCCCTAAGGTGGTTTAGGTGTTGATCAAAGGAAGGGTTATAGACTAGGATGTCGTCAAAGAAGACCAACACAAATTTTCTGAGGTGGGGTTCAAAAATCTAGTTCATGAGAGCTTGGAATGTGGCGGGGGCATTGGTTAGGGCAAATGGCATACTAGTGAATTCAAAATGCTCATGGTGAGTCTTTGAAGGCTGTTTTAGGGATGTCTTTTGGATCCATCCTAATTTGATGGTATCTCGATCTTAGGTCCAATTTTGAGAATATAGATGCGTTCTTAAGCTCATCTAAAAGGTCCTTAATAATTGGTATTGAGAATTTGTCCTTAATGGTGGTGGCATTGAGTTGCCTATAATCGATACAAAAAGCCATGTACTATCTTTCTTTTTCACCAATAGGACGGGTGAAGCAAATGGGTTGTGGCTAGGTCTGATAATATCTTGGTTCAACATTTCTTTAACAAGTTTTTCAATCTCGAATTTGAGCTTAGGGGGATAATGATCGGACCTAATGTTCACTTGTTCAACATTAGGTTGGAGGGGTATTGTGTGGTCTAGGGATCTTTTGGGGGGTAGGCTCTTAGGTTCTATGAAGAGGTCTTGGTATTCAACCAATAATGCATTAAGACAAGCCAATTCATGTACCTAGCAGATGGCTGTAGATGGTGGACTTCCATGTTCGGGACCCCCTTCATTCCCTTCCTCCAGCTGCTCAATTGCTTCAATGGAAAATAACTGAGCTTCTTGGGACACCTTCCTTCTGATTAGTT
This sequence comes from Diospyros kaki, assembly GCA_036245055.1. Taxonomy (NCBI): domain Eukaryota; kingdom Viridiplantae; phylum Streptophyta; class Magnoliopsida; order Ericales; family Ebenaceae; genus Diospyros; species Diospyros kaki. The sequence continues at coordinate 24,381,555 of BSEG01000012.1, forward strand.
GTCGTAGTTTCTTCCCCTTAATCAACTTGCATATATTCCCAATTCCATATTCCCTTGCAGCACCACTCTCCCTCCTTATCTAGGGTCACCTCCATTTTATTGAAATCGAAGCTGATTAGACTTACTCCCCTCATCTAATCAATCCCAAGCATAATGTGACATCCTCCCAACTTCAATAGCCTCAAATCAGCTTGGTACTCTTCCCCTTGCATTTCCCAACAAAATCTCAAGCATGTAGATTTGCTGATCACTTTACTTCCATTGCCTACTGTCATGGACAATGGGTGTGTGCTGGCCAATGGCTACTTCATCCTCTTAGTTGTGCCCTCGTCGATGAAACTGTGGGTACTCCCGCTGTCTATCAAGACCACGATGGTGTTGTCTTGCACCTTTACCTCTACTTTGATAATTTTATTACTGGCCATTCCCTTGATTGTGTGTAAGGAAATACCCATTTCCCTTCTTTGTCCTCTTCTTCTATCATTGCCAGCTCTTCCTCCTCTTCCTCTTCTTCTCCGTCTAGTAGAAGCAACTGCTTTTTGCACTGGTGCCCGATGGTATATCTATCCCCACACCTAAAACATAGTCCAACAACCCTCCTTTGCTCAATGAGCTTGTCCCTTTGTGGTAAACTCAAATTAGGGATTGAATTAGCCATATTCGTCACCCCGATTCCTCCTATGAAATTCTCCTTGCTCTGCATCCTTCCTCCTGATTAACCCCTTTCATTTAGCCCCTCTGTTTCTTCATTAACGCTTCTACCGTCAATTCTTGTAGCAAGATATCCTCTGCTACCTCTTGCACCGATCTAGGCCTTATCATTTTCACCATGGACCTGAGATCTTCGTTCAATCCGCTTATAAAACTCGACACAAAGTACTCCTCAGTCATATATGGATTCTTGTTTAGCATGAGTGATTTCAGCTCTTCAAATTTGAGCTGATACTCACGCACAGTCCCCATTTGTCTCAGCTTATTAAATTCTTCTACAATGTCTACAGTTCTCCGTTCTCCAAATCTTTCGCGCATTCCCCTAGCAGTTCCCAACTGCAATTATCTCTCACTCCTGCCCATCCTTGGAACCAGATGTCGCCTAAGTCATTCAGGTATGCTATTGCTAGAGTAACCTTTTGGTCATCAGCCCCCTGATGAATATTAAACAGATTCTTGCACCTCATGATCCACCATCGGGGCTTAGTCTCATCAAACACAGGCAATTCTACGTTAGGCACCAGAAAATTCGAATGACTGGAATTCATTGGAGCCTCAGGCCTCTTGCCTGTCACATTCTCTACTGTAGCTATTGGATCCATTCCCAAATCCGAGGATCCGACTACTCTATGTCTAGTACCAATACCTGGTAGTATGGGATCCATTCTCTCTCAAGGTGGGAAATTAAGGGATAACCTTACTGGTGCTTGATGAGCAAACATCATCGCGAATTGTTGCATCTGGTCTCACACCATGTTGTTGTGTTCTCGCATCTCCTCCCTGATCTGGTTACGCAACTCCCCTCGCAACCAATCAGAGACGACTTCCAACTTCTTATCAACAACATCTCCTATCACTTCTTCCATAGATCCCACCTGACTCTGTATCTCCATCACCGTTACAGTTACTTGTTGTAACTACATCTCCATTTGTTTCATTCGAGTGCCATCAGCCATGGCTACAAGCTCACCGGAATCCGTTGGCCAGGTCTCTGCTCTGATACCAATTTGTTAGATTGGAGATCTGACAAGGGAAATCCTCAACTCTCGAGAGGAGTTGAGAAAACAAATAGAGGGAATTTAGGGGGAAGAGAAGTGTACGGAGAGAGAGAGAGAAAGAATTTAGAAATGAGAGGGAAGAGAGGATGGAGGGAAACTAATTTTCAATTCAATCATCATATGGACATAGGCTTAGATCAACGGAATTTATACAGACCTATGTCCCAATTCGGGTGCCAAAAATGGTTAGCCCTTAGTCCACTTGGCCTTACACCTGTCACGTGCATGCTGGAACATTTCTCTAGCTATGCCAAAAACGCAACTTATTTAAACAAAGCTAAATAGTATCTAGCAAAGCCAAACAGCCCCTACACCAAGCTAACATCCTGCTAACATAACATACATTTAAGTGTGAAAAAAGTTCTTCCTTTCTCGGGACAAACAGTGGCGTGACCATTGTAATAAACACTATCACACAAAGAAAACTTGCTGGAAAATACATGGCAAGCCAACAAATTGAAGACAAAAAATAAAAGGGTGAAGGAGTGTTCAACATATATTACGACTGCTGTTGCTCCTGAAACTAAGAAAGGCACTAGCTTGAACCTGACCACCAAAGAGCTAGAGCTTTGTCACAAGCTGTTGAGCCATACACAACTAAGGGGCAGACTCCTCAACAACTAATCCAACAGTCTCCATGGCACAAGAAGGTAATTTGAGATATGCCTTATTATCTAGAAAAATGAATGGGAATTGCTAGATAGTAGATATTGGAGCCTTTGATCATATGACTGGTTCTATGGCTGCTGTAAATAAGTTCTAGCCTAGTGATAAGAACTTGAAAGTCTTGATGAGATGGTGCTATGTCTTCGGTTATGGAACATTGTAAATGGGAGGTAAAATATTATTGTTGCTCCTAGATTACACGACCAAACCCTTCTCTTATAGGGCTGGGAAATCTATACATTTAGGAATATGCCAAAAGTAAATAGATTATACAATCAAGAATATTTACAAGATACAATAGGATCTTTCCAAAAAAGTAGGGATGTGATTGTGAATTGAGGATATGATCAGATATTGCAAGAAATGGAAACTTTTTGGATTAAGGAAGATTTGTAGGATTGCATAGTACTAGATGAAGATTTGTAGGATTGCATAGTACTCGATTATTCAACATCCAGTTTATTTTTTTTTTAACACCAGTTTCTTTGGATTATTCATCAGAGTGGAGTGGGGTGTCAATCATGTTTGGAAGAGGTTCACGAATTTTCAAAAAATTAGCTTCTTCTACATTATTCTTCCCCTAAAGATGATTTTTGGGAAAATATGATTGATTCTCTATGAAAGACACATCCATGCTTATGTGGGTTTTCTTTATCACAAGACTAAAGCATTTGTACCCTTTTTTATTTGGAGCGTAACCAACAAAAACACATTTTTCAGTTGTTGGATCCAATTGGGAAATGTAAACAAAGCAAGTGCATCCAAAAATTTGTAAAGGTAACTCAAAGTGCAACTGACGCATGGGAAAATTTCTTTTTAGAGAATTCAAAAGAGTTTCAAAGTTTAAGACATGAGTTAGCATTCTATTGATTAGATAGGAAGCAGTTAAAACAGCATCTCTCCAGAGGTATTTTGAGACATTCATAGAAAACATAATAGCTCTATCTACCTCAAGGAAATGTCTATTTTTTCATTCAGTGATGCCATTTTGCTAGGGAGTTTCACAACATATTGATTGATGTAAAATACCTTTTTCTTTCAAAAAATTCCCCCAAACATTCATTGTAATGCTTTGTTCCATTATTAGATTGAAAAATACAATTTTTGTGTTAAATTGGGCTTCGATCATGTGAAAGAAATCTTTGAAAATTTTGGCCACGTCGAATTTCTTAGCAAGCAAGTAAATCCAACATAGTCTAGTATGATCATCAATAAAAGTTACAAACCATTTTTTTCCAGATAAGGTTGTAACCTTTGAGGGTCCCCAAATATCAGTATGAATAAAATAAAATGGTTTTGAAGAGTTTTAGGGTTTTGAAACAAATTTAACACGATGATCTTTAAACAAATGATAACTTTCATATTAAAACATTGAATATTCCACTCCTTTAAACAATTTAGGGAACAAATGTCTAAAATAGGGAAAACTAGGATGGCTTAACTTAAGATGCTATTGCATTATTTAATCAAAAGCAGAGATTGAATTAGTACCACTCAGTCCGTGAACTTTTTTATTACTAGAGAAATCCTCATTCAAATAGTAAAGTCCGTTTACCTCTCTAGCACTACCAATTATCTTCCCCAAGTTTTGATCTTGAAATGTACAATAAGAGTCAAGGAAGGTAATACGACAGTTAGAATCTTTTCGAGAGTTTACTGACAGACGAAATTTATGGGCAAGTTTAGGAACATAAAGTACTGATTTAAGATCAATACTATTAGAGATTTTAATGAGCCTTTTACCTGCAATAGGTGAAAAACTAAAGTCAACTACTCTTATTTTTTCACTACCAGAACAATGAATATATAAATCAAATAGATTGGATAAACCAGTTATATGATCAAATACCCCTTAATCAATGATCCATGGAGCAGTTTTTAAAGAACTAGATAAGGTTAAAGGATTTTGTAACAAGAGGTATTATAGAATGAATTCTTCTCTTGATCCTTCCATTGAGTTGATCATATGTATATATATAGGTTTGATAGCTATCTCCTAAGAATTCAAAAAAAGAAAAAGCTATCTGTCTCCTATAATCAAGGAGATTCTTATTCCCTATATTCTCCTAACAAACCTATCTTCCTATCTTCTTATCTTCTCCTCCTTTGTATCTTCTCCTCCAACAAATCTAATCTAATCACCCAAAAAATACAATACAAAAATATAGAAAGTAAAAGAGATAAATATCTAACAAATCATAAATCTCCAACACTCCCTCTCAAGTTGAGGAATAGATGTTCATCATTCCCAACTTGCCAAGAATAAATTAAAAGTTAGGCTTGGGTAGTATCTTTGTGGAAACATCTGCGTCCTTCATTTGAGTGGAAATGTGACACAATTCAATCCCACCTTCTTTAAGCTTGTGTTTGATAAAGTTTTTGTCAATTCTAATATGTTTCATTCGATCATGTTGTACCGGATTATTCACAATGCTTACGGTAGACTTGCTATCATTGTGAAGCTTTGGAGGGGTTGAAATAGATATTTGAAAATCATCCATTAGTCTTCCTAGTCATATAACTTCACATATGCCTTGCGCAATGGCTCTAAATTCTGTTTCAGCACTACTCTTAGCCACCACTATTGGCTTCTTGCTTCTCCATGTGACCAAATTCCCCCACAACTTTGTGTAAAACCCCGAAGTTAACTTGCTATCTTCCGTGTTACCAGCCCAATCTACATCTGCAAAGACTTCAATATTCCTGTTTTCATGTTTTCGAAACATCAGTCCTCTACCTGAAGTTCCCTTGAGATATTTGAGGATGTGTCCCACGGCATCTAAATGTTGTTGAGTTGGGGAATGCATAAACTATTGAAGCACGAGATATACGTGTGGATGGTAATATGTGCATTGTAGTAGATAGTATTAGAATCATTAGATTGATTCATTCCTAAAACTAGAATAAGAAGTTTCCTAAGTCAGACTTAGGAAACTTCCCTAATAGTGTGTATATGTATCTTATGATGTTCTTTCCTTTGCTATAGTTTCTTGTAAATGGTAGGTTTCTGTATGTAGATCCTCTTCTTCTCTAAAAGAGGACCTTCCTGTGTACACTATGGATTACTAGAATCTATTATTCAATTTTCTTCTGCATGGTATCAAAGCAATAATTTCAGGGTTAGGCAGTGCTAGAATAGCATGCGCTTGAGGTGTTAATTCTAGTCCAGGGTTGGGGGCCGATGGTGATGCTGGCTGAGGTACATCATTGGCCTGTCTTCTTTTAAATATGTGAGGAGAGCCTTTAAATCTCATTGGGGATGGCAGCCTCTGATCTACTTGTTCATTGCAACCTTCATTTTGAGGAGAGGGATTAGGTAAAGAAGTATGCTGAGGAGAAGGAACAAAAAGGAGGTTAGGAATTGTATCAATGGAGCTTGATGTTGCTGATTCTAGGGATGGAAAGAAATGCCTAGGGTCGTGATCTTCATCTCCTACAATCTCCCCCTAAGGTCTAACTTCGAGAGAACCAAAAAATGGTTGAGACTCAACAAAGGTGACATTTTTGGAGACATTGAACTTCCGCAAGGTCGGGTTGTAACACTTATGGCCTTTTGGGTAGGTGAGTATCCAAGGAAGATACATCTATGAGTTCTAGAATCAAGTTTGTCTCAATTGGCTTTAGGAATATGAACAAAACACACACACTCAAACACCTTAAGAGGTTGAGGAGAGTGCAAACTCAAATCTGGGAAAAAAGAAGCTAGACATTGGAAATGGCTTTGGTTGTTGAGGATTCTAGATGGAACCCTATTAATCACATATGTTGCTAAAACCCTATCTCCTCAAAACAGCTTCCCCCAAAAAATGTTTAGGGACATGGTGATGGTGGAGAAGAGATCTTCCCACAATGAGAAGATGTCTCATCTTCCATTCAGGTACTCCATTTTGTTGTGGAGTATCTATGCAAGAAGATTCATGAACTATCCCCTCTTGTTGAAAAAACTGATGCAAGTGATTGTTGAAATAATCCCTTGCATTAGCAGTCCTAAATTTTTGGATAGAGGTTCCAAATTGAGTGGATATCATTTTGCAAAAATATGGTAGGACAGTCCCAATGGCAACCTTATCTTTTAGAAGAAAAATCCAACACATGTGGGTGCAATCATCTATAAAAGAAATAATCCATTTTGCCGCAGAACAGTTTGGTATCTTGGGTGGTCCGCAAACATCATAATGGATTAAATAAAATGGTTTTAATGAAAGTTTATTGCTAATAGGATAGGACACTCTATGGTGTTTAGCCATCACACACACATCACATTGAAAATTACTAGGGTCTAGGGTCTTGAACAAGGCAGGAAACATGCTTTTTAACAAAATAAAGGGAGGATGTCCTAGTCTAAAATGATGGAGCTAAATGGTGGAAAGGTCCGAGGCTGATTGAGATGAACAAGTAATCCTCAGCTTCCTCCTTTGTGGATAATTACTCTCCCTTTGTAAGACATACAACCCGTTTTGTTCTTAAGCCACACCAATTATCATCCCCATGTCCATGGCCTGAAATTTACCCATATGTGGAGAGAAGATAGTATTGCAATGTAGGTCTTTAGTAAGTTGATGAATGGAAATGAGATTGGTAGCCAAATTAGGTACATGAAGTACCTAGTTAATAGATAAACAAGGGCTAAGGTTGAACTCGTCCTGTCTAGTGATTGGAATAGAAGTACCATTGGCAATAGTGATCTATTTAGTAGTTTCAAGAGGCTCATATGTCTCAAAAGCATGAAGGTTGGGGTCATGTGATCAGTGGCTCCCGAATCTAGGATCCACATGCTATTGCTATCAGTTTTGGAGGTTGAAAAAGAACCAAAGCTTAGGAATTTACCTTGCTATGCAAGAGAACAGGATGCTACTCCATCCTGGATAGTCCTTAGAAACGATTTCAGCTTGTTAATCTCCTTTGCATTTAACTGATTCAAATCAGTTCCAGATGCTTCTTCTTTATTAGTGACCTCCTCTTGCTCCTTGTTGGAGATGTAGGCCTGGTGCTTCATGCCCCTGAACCCTCCTATCTTGTTTAAGACTGCATCCTTCCTATGCAGTTTAAATCATGTATCCCTTGTGTGTCGTGGTTTCTTGCAGTAGGAACACCACTGCCCTTCACAACTTGAGTTCTTGCTTTGAACTTCTGTCTTTCCTAGTTTGAATTTTGCTCCCTCTTTGTTGCTAGCCATCAAGGCTAAACCTTCAGGACTGTACTCATTGAGCATGGCCCCTCTTCTGTTTTCCTCACTCCTAACAATAGCAAATACTTTATTTAGTGTAGGGAGTTTATCCTTACCAAGAATTCGGATTCTTACTTGATCGAATTTTGAGTTTTGGCCTACTAAAAACTCAAAAATCCTATCTCTTTCGAAGATTTGATTGAGGGTGGTAGCATCAGCACTGCACACCATCTTTATATCTTGATAATGATCAAACTCCAACCATAATCCCTTCATTCTATTATAATACTCCGTATTATTCAACTGAACTTGCCTAGTAGAACCAATCTTGGTCTTGATTTCAAAGATCACCGAGGCATCTTGAACCTTTGAATAAGACTTTTCTAGGGACTATCATAAAACTTTTTCTAAATCTATGAACTCCACTTGTAATTTTCTTTTATCTATCTTTTTGTTTTGTGTCTCAACAAGTATATATAGCTTCTACTTTTGACCTACCAGGTATGAATCCAAATTGGTTTTTAGATACCTTTTTCTTAACCTTTGCCTGATCACTCTCCCAATTCCATGGTCTGGTACATTAGCTTGATTTGTCTATAATCCATTCTACTTTGAACATATCTGTTATTCTTATAAATAGACTCTTAAGTGTTCTTCTTCCGCTCTTCTTCATCCTTTTTGATATAAGGATCCAATTGAGTAATTTTGTTAATCAAAAAATGTCATCTTCTCCCATGCATTTCCATGCTTCTATTGGGATTAATGAAGTATGAAATTTGAGCCAAGGAATTACCAATATGATGAATTTAGTCCACAATTGACCTTGCGATTACTTTCAACTATAGATACTCCTATTTTATACATTTTCTCATAGTCGTTCGTTTTCCTTCTCTTAGCTCTTCCTGCAAGACAATATGAAAACTACCTGAGGCCCTCTTGGAAAATGCCCTCCGATACTTGAGTCAGAATTCAGAGAGAGAGAAAATGACTTGCTGGATTAGATGAGGATTTTTCTTTTTAGGAAATCTTTTCCCTGATCCCTATGAAAATGAGATTTTCCTCTAATTATTAACAATTGAATTGGTGACCTCTTTTCCCTTTTTTGCAATGAGGTCCTTTTTCCCTATCTATTTTCACCATTGTCCTCCTTCCTTGTTATTTAATATCATTTTACGATCTTTCCATCATCGGGGATATTATTTGGTCTATCCACTTACTATTCCACATCTCTTTCAATGTTTGTTTTATTTCACTTGGATGTCCATTGTAATTCCTATCTTCTTCAAAGTCACTAAAATGTCCCAACATAACACTTTTTCTTCACCTTAAGTGAATAACTTTGAGACTCACACATTCCATTTCTCATTGATCATCCTCTTATTTACAAGTACCTCTGCTCAGCTCATGATAAGAAACACTGCAACCTATGCATGTGTTCTCAACTTCATTAATGGCTTACAACCATGGTACTTAATTAGTAAACCCATAGTCATAAAGGCTGGCTGTCTTCATGTTAAAGGCCTTTCCAGTCAAATTTGTTGGTCAATTTCTGTAGATGACTAGGGCAACTAGTGGTTTGATGACCTTTACATGTACAGCTTATTTTATTGGTACCTTTGCTCCACATTTGTTCATAAAACAGCTCTATATCTCGGAATTTTTATTACATATATTATTCAAATCCTTTTGACTGCTTATGAAAAAAAAGACTAGTCTTTAGAATATGGAATGCAAGTATGGTAGCTTTAAAGTGATTAAACGGTAAGCCTGATTGGAGTTGGAAATTATGGATGCATCTAAGAAGTTCTTTTTGGAAGTAAAGAAAAGTAGGTGCATGATGGAGTCATATACCAGCAAGTCTTTTCTCCAGTGCTTGCTGCAACTATAGTTGAATGAAAGCTGCAGCAACAATAGAGTCTGGCTCTTGCAAAGAAATGATTTTGCAAGGAAAGCCAGCGCTTAAATGAATGAAAAAAAAAAAACCATAAAACCAAAGGAAAGGACAAAGAGGGAGAAGAAGACATGATGCTTAGCAGCTAGTCATAGTTAGACAATCAAAAGACAAATTTTTGTATGTGCACGTGGACTGAGGGCCTATCTAACACCACGGATCCTCACCCAAAATTGCTAGTTGAAGGGGAGTATTGGCTTCATGGCACTAAAAATATACCCAAGACCTCCCTAGTAGACTACTAGTATGAGATTGGGTTTTGACAAACTCTCCTCCTTTTAATTCTTTGCATCCTTCCAGGCCATAATCTGTATCTTAATCTGAGACCATGTCAGTCTCAAAATACTTTCTTGGCCCTCACCCAATTGGTGGTGATCCTAGGTTAGCTTTGATACCTCTTGTAAGACCTCGGATCCTCACCCAGAAGTATCATCTGAAAGTGACTATTGGGTTAATGGGACCAAGTATGCCCAATGCCTCTCTGGTTGACTAACCGATGTAAGATTGGTTTGTGACTGTTGACTTCATGCTTCTAACTCTCAAGTTGTTGGAATGCAGCATATGTTTTTTTAATAATTTCTATTATCAAAATCCATCTAGCTGATAAACTTTCCATCGGCTTCTTCTCGCTTCCAGAATCAGTTTTTTGTTTCAGGCCTTTCAGGGGATGAAAGCATACAGAATCGCCTTCTTGAAGTATTGTACAGACGAATCTTGCTTGCTCATAAAGAACAGAAGTGTTTCAGGGTGGTTGTTGTCATACCACTTTTACCAGGTTTCCAGGTAGTAAATTCATTTTACTTCTTTCCAACCAATTAGAAATTTTGCATGTTTGAGCAGTATATTTATTTTTCTTCTTTATTGGGTTACAAATTGACAGGGGGGTGTGGATGATAGTGGTGCAGCAACTGTAAGAGCTGTAATGCACTGGCACTATCGAACAATTTGCAGAGGAAAAAACTCAATATTGTACAATCTTAGTCAGTTGTTAGGATCAAAAGTAGATGATTATATTTCTTTCTATGCTCTTAGGGCATACGGTGCACTCTCTGATGCGGGGCCTGTTGTCACAAGTCAGGTAGTTTCCAATATAATCTGTCTCCTTTTGATTTATATCATTGTGTGGGTTTCATCAATTAAAAGTTTTCTTCTTCATACACTCTAGGCCTAGCCCATAGGCAATGCTTCGTACTTTCTCTATTTCATGTGTTCTAGAAGTTATCACATGCTGTTGACAGATTGAAACCTTATCTTTCATGATACTGCTGCCTTCCTGCTCCAATAGGAGGGATAATCAGATGCAGCTGGAACCACTACTGTTGATTATCCTGTCTCCCTTACTAATCTAAATGCTAAAAATCTCAGGGATTGTCACTATAATTCAGCTTCCAAATAAATGATGACTCGGTTAATCATAGGTTAAACGAGCTTTTGTTGGCACCTTTACAGATTCCTAATGTTACTTCTCACTGCAGGTATATGTTCATAGCAAAGTGATGATAGTTGATGATTGTGCTGCCCTGATTGGATCATGCAATATAAATGATAGGAGTTTGCTTGGATCAAGAGACTCTGAGGTATGATTGGATTTTCATCCAAATTTAATTTTTACATCATATTTATAACAATTTAAGTCTTTTTTCTGCTGCTGCAAGAATCAGGTTTATCAGATGCTAGTGTGAAAAGTTATTCCAAAATACTTGGAAGTGTAACAAGTTGAGCCTTCGGATTCTCTTCAATTTTGCTCCAAACTCTGTTCAGCTTGTACGGCCCCATATGTTTGGGGGTCGATATCATATGACTTGAAAGTGCCAAGGAGGCATGTCTGAATCGCTCTTAAAAATATCACCTAATGTCATAATCAAACTGTAAAGACTTAATGGAAGGTCATGGTACTAAAGGAAGTACGGTAGAAGTAGATGATTAACTTTGTATTATTGCTTAATTCACATCACCTTCTGAATACAGTCACTTGAGATATAGATATAGATCTTGTAAATAGAAACAAAACCAGGTCCTAACTTTCCACAAGATGCTTTTTGTCTTGCTAGCTAAATGATTCAATGTTCCTCTCTCTCTGTCTCTCTCCCTCCCACTCTTTTTTTTTTTTTTTTTGACATTAAATGCTCTCAGATTGCTGTAGTTATTGAAGATAAAGAGTTTATCAAGTCATCAATGAATGGGGAGTGTTGGGATGCTGGAAAATTTACTTTGAGTCTTCGAATTTCCCTTTGGGCAGAGCACCTTGGTCTTCATGTGGGAGAGGTACGTGATTGATAAATCTGAAGGACAAGAGCTCTTCTCGCTCTCTCTCCCTTGGGTCCATGCTTAAGCTGCCACAAACTTAAAACACAAAAACCTGTCCTCCCCTCTTTGTTCTTGCTGTTGCTTTAATTTAAACCGCACTATTATCAGTAACCGGTAGCAATGTGCTTTTCATACCTCGTGCTTTCATTTCTTTCTTTTTTTGTTTCAGATTAGTCAAATCAGAGATCCAATAGCTGAATCTACATACAAGGATTTGTGGATGGCAACTGCAAAGGTGATAATGATTTTGTATTTTCCATTTGTTTTTTTAGAAAAATGAAAGGAACTCTTGTGCTAAGAAACGCTTGAAAATAGGTGGATTTTTCTTTTTCTCTCTCTTTTATCACTACAGTAGCAACCATCAAGTTCACTTTTAATCTATCAAGGATGCAAACTCTATTAAGGATTCAAACTTTATTTTGAGAGGTCTTCTCCTGAAAATTATTGCATATGCATAAAGAGTTGTGTCTTGCACTTGATTTTATGGATATAACCAGGTGTATGAGACCAAAGGTGTTTGTCGAAGATGATCAAGTTTAGGGTTTTTAGTTTTGGTGAAGTTGGTTTATGTTTCAGTTTCTGCCTAACATTGAAAAGCAATTCTTGTGATTTGATAGAAAAACACCAGAATCTATCAGGATGTGTTTGGGTGTGTCCCCAACGATCAAATTAGCTCCAGGTACAACTAATTCTTAGATAGAGTAGTATCTGCATATTTACTGAATGTTGTTGATTTTATACATGTGTATGTATATATATATATATAATGTGATTTTTTGCTTATTGGCATATATGTATGATGATTTTAATTTTGCTCTGTGTGTGTGTGTGTGAAATGAAGGTCTGAGCTTAGACAAAGCATGAGCTACTGGAAAGAGAAGATCGGGCACACAACAATTGATTTAGGAGTGGCTCCTAAGGAGCTAGAAATAATTGAAGATGGAGAAACCAAAGTGATGGATCCAATGGAAAAATTGAAGTCAGTAAGAGGATATCTGGTTTCATATCCCCTGGAGTTCATGTCTCAAGAAGATTTGAGACCCATGTTTGCTGAGACCGAGTTTTATACGTCCCCCCAAGTCTTCCACTAACCAACCGTACAGAAACACTTACATACATGGATGGGCCAACTATTATTTATCATCCATTTGATTTCTCTTTAAAAAGCAGTAAGACAAAATTATAGACACTGCTGCTGCTGCCGCCGCTGCCGCCGCTTCTACCCTACTTATTTGTTGCATCTTCAGCTGTCTAGAAATCAGTATTACTTGGGAGATTATGAACCTCTAGATGTATACACATCAGAGTGCCAATAATGTAATCAATCTTTTGGTTTTAAGGTAAAATATTTTAAGAGTAATGCCAATCCGTGTTAAGGGCACTGGTTAAGGTACAATTTATTGCATATTATTTCCAAATTCAAACAATTTCATTATTAATTGATAAAATGTTTTAAACTACTATGATAAATAAGTGATAGTCTGAAAACAAAGTGCATTTTGTTACTGTTATATTTATGTGAAGCTTCAAAATGCTACGTTTAACGGAAGGGTAGGATGGTCATTTTGGAAACTCTCATGGCTGCCCAAAACGGCAGCGGTTTGGGCCCTAGGTGGATGGCCAAAATGGCATCCCTCCTTGTCATTTCACTTAGCGTGCTTACCTTGTCGTTTGCCTGCTGCTTCCCCGATCGTCGATGTTGCCTGCTATCCCTTTATATGACTTGATCTCCACCACTGGTATCTCCTTTATATCTTTTACAATGGCCTCGAGATCTGCAAGTTGCACAGCCTCCGATTATCAGCTTCGTTTAGGGTTTGTTCTACTCATTTTCTCTGATTTCATTCTCCCTGTATAGTTCTTACGATTGTTTATGTCTCTCTAGGGTTTGTGCCTCTAACCTATAGACTTGTGGTTATGGAGCCGATTTGAGTTGAGAGTTGTTTTGTATAGTGAGATTTGAGAGTGAGTGTTTGTATATTGAGGCTGTAATAGTTTTTGACTTGATAGTGCAATGAGCTCTCTTTACCGAAGCTCAACGTAGATGTAACCATCATTAACGGGTGAATCACAGTAAAAATTGCTTGCATCTTGTGTATGGTTAGTTTCTGTTCTTATCTATTTGCATGCTTTAATATTTCATATGCACTGTGAATGTTTAGGCTCTGTTTTGATTTCTATTTTTGAGTAAGTGGTCGAGGGTTGTCTCGACCTAACAATGGTATTAGAGCCATTTCTCTGGTATTCACGGTTAGGGTTTTTGGAGCCTGTGCGATTTCAACTTCTGAGTCATATTTTTTTTTGCTTTACTTGTGTTGGTTTGAGATGTTAGGGTTTGCTGTGAGTCTCTGTTAGTCGAGGGCTTATTGAGTGAGTCTCTGTCAACGTCTAGGGTTTTAGGGTTCCTTCGTACAAAGTGAAGATGATATCAACCCGATTTGAAATCGGTACATTTGATGAGAAAAGTGACTTCGGTAGTTGAAAAAATAAGATGAGAGTCCTGCCCTCTCATCACAAAGTGCTTATCGCACTTGAGGCTGACAACAGAAAGTGGTCGGTAGATTAGTTGGCTAGAACTGATAAGGTAAGGGAAGAGGCATTTAATCTTATTTTCTTACACCTTGGTGATAGTGTTATTCGTAAAGTTGATGGCATGAATACCCCTATTGAATTATGGAACAAACTTGAATCATTGTATTCTGTATTGTCTGCTCCTAACTTAGTTTATTCAAAGGGTATGCTATTCAATTTTAAAATGAATGTTTTAAAATCTATGGATAAAAACATAGATGAGTTTATCAAGCTTGCTTTACTGTTAAGAGGAACAGATCAAGCCCTAAGTGATACCAATGAGGTTATGATCATTTTAAACTCTCTACTTGATGAATATAATGTAGTTAAGCATGCTCTTCAATATACTAGAATTGTTCCTAGTCTAGATTTAGTTATATCTGGAATTAAAGTTAAGGAACTTGAATTAAACGCATCTAAGAAGCCTGGTAATAACTTGTTTGTGAAAGATAAGTTTGAAAAGAAAAACAATACGAGTAATGGAGATCAAATTGGGAATTTTGGGAACAAGGGTAAAAACAAAGAAAAAAAGGCAAATAAAAACCTAAGTGGAAGTGCTATCATTGTGGGAAAGAGGGACATATTAAAAAATATTGTTATGACCTTTTAAAAAAACAGAAACAAGGAGGTAATGCAACTATAACTACTAGTAATTCTAACATGTTAGCTAAAGTTCTTACTGTTTCTAATGAAACTGTTAATAATGAGTGGATTATGAATTCTGGATGTTCATTCCATATGTGTCCTAATATTGCTTGGTTTCAAAACTTTAGTAACAAAGAATCTGGCACTGTGTATATGGGTAACAACCAATCATGTAGTGTGAAAGGAATAGGTGACATAACTCTTAAAATGCATGATAACAAAGTCAGAATGCTCACAAATGTTAGGTATGTGCTTGGCCTAAAACGAAATTTAATTTCTCTTGGTACTCTTGATGAATTAGGCTATTCTTATACTGTTGAAAATGGTTTCATGCATGTGTTTAAAAACAATAACCTAATTCTAGCTGGAACTAAAAGGCATGGCTTATATGTGTTAGATGGTTGTTCTCTTTCCCCTGTTTCTACTGCATGCATAGTTAAAACTGATAAGATAGATCTCTAGTATTTGAGATTTGGTCACATAAGCCAGAAAGGTCTGCAAGTGCTGTCAACTCAAGGTTATCTTGATTCAGTGACTGCAGAGTCCCTAAACTTTTGTGAGCCTTGTACCAACACAAGTTGAGTTTCCCTAAAGGAACTCACCTGGTAAAGGTATGCCTAGAGTACTTGCATGCAGACCTCTGGAGTCCCTCTCAAATACTAACTCTTGGTGGCAATAGGTATTTCTCATCCATTATTGATGACTCTACTAGGAAAGTGTGGGTGTTCCCTCTTAGGACTAAAGACTAAACATTAGAAAAGTTTAAAATATAGAAGTCCTTAGTAGAAAATCAAACTGATAAGAGAATTAAAACTTTAAAAACAGACAATGGATTAGAATTATGTAATAGAGATTTTGATGAATTACGTAATTCTCAAGACATTACTAGGCATAAGACTGTTAGGAACACACCCCAACAAAATGGGGTTGCTGAAAGAATGAACAGAACCCTTATAGAAAAGGTTAGATGTTCACTGTTCACAACTGATATGCCTAAAACATTTTGGGGAAAAGCCCTCTCCACTGCTGCCTACCTGATCAATAGAAGCCTCTCCGTTATTTTAAATCTAATGTGCCCTGAAGAAAAATGGTTAGGAAGGAAAATGAATCTAAACCATTTAAAAGTTTTTGGATGTCAAGCCTATGTCCACCAATCTATGGGAAAATTAGACCCTAGGTCCTCAAAGTGTGTTTTTGTAGGGTACCAAGATGGAACTAAAGGCTACAGGTTATGGGATAGAAGTTCTAGAGGTGTTAAAATAATTATAAGCATGGATGTTATATTTAATGAAAATGTTTTCCCTTGTAAATTACAAAATTTAGAATTAGACCCTAACTCTAGTGTCCCAGAAGACTTTGTGATAACAGGTAATACTTGGTTTCAAGTGGAGCAGCCATCAGGAATGCCTGATTTGCCTGCTACCCCAGCCTTTGTCAATCCCAACCCTGGAAGTAACTCATCCTCTTATCATGAAAGTGATCATGAGGAATTAACTGAAGTTCCTGAGGCTGAGGTAGAACATCATAACTCCCCTTAGCAAAACTTAAGGGACTATTAGTTAACACGAGAAAGGAGTAGGAGGTTAGTAAGACCTCCTGCTAGATATGCATATTCAGACCTTGTCTATTGTGCCTTAGTGGTAGGAATGGAACTGAGAGGCAGTAAGCCTACCTCTTATGAGGAGGCTGTCAGCTCTCAAGATAGCCCAGAGTGGTAGTGTGCAATGAAGGAAGAAATGGCCTCCTTAATAACCAACAATACATGGGAATTGGTCCCAAGACCTCAAAAATAAAAGCTAGTGAAGTGTAAGTGGCTGTTCAAAATCAAAGAAAGTATGTTACCCACTGATCCCTTAAGATTTAAAACTAGATTAGTTGGTAAAGGGTTTACTCAGAGGGAAGACATTGATTATACTGAAATATTTTCACCAGTTGTTAAGTTTAAAACCATTTGTATGATGCTTGCTATAATTGTTCAGTATGATTTAGAACTAGAACAGTTAGATGTTAAAACTGTCTTCTTGCATGGAGATTTAGAAAAACTTATCTATATGGAACAGCCTGTTGGTTATGTTAACAAAAAACATCCTGATTATGTTTGTTTGTTAAAAAAGTCTTTGTATGGACTAAAGCAATCCCCACGTCAATGGTACAAGAAATTTGATAATTTTGTAACGAGGATTGGTTTTGTGAGGAGTGAATATGATAATTGTCTTTACTTTATTCTCTCTGATATCCCTGTATATTTATTGTTGTATGTTGATGACATTTTGTTGGTTAGCAAATCTAAGTCTAAGATAAATGAATTAAAATCAATGTTGAACACAAACTTTGATATGAAAGATTTAGGTTCTGCTAGGAAAGTATTAGGGATGGTAATTGAGAGAAATAAAAGTAAAAATTGTCTAAAAATTCATCAACATTATTATTTACTAAAGGTTGTACAGAAATTTAGAATGTCAAATTGCAAACCAGTAAATACACCTATAGGAGGTCATTTTATTTTGTCTAAATCCTAATGTCCAACATTAGATTCTAAAAAGTTAAAAATGGAATCTATTCCTTATGCTAATGTAATTGGAATTATCATGTATTCCATGATTAATACCATACTAGATTTTGCTTTTTCAATCTCTTTGCTTAGTAGATATATGTCTAATCTTATCTCTTTGCTTAGTAGATATATGTCTAATCCTAGGAAACATCATTGGGAAGCCTTAAAATTTTTGCTGAGATATATTTATGACTCTTTAAATGTTGGTTTAAATTACATGAGAAGATCTGATGCACTTGATCTGGTAGGGTTTGTAGATTCTGATTTTGCAAGAGACCGAGATTCAAAGAAGTCCACTACAGCTTATTACTTTACCCTAAGTGGTAATTGTATCAGTTGGAAGTCTCAGTTACAGCCTTTGGTTGCATTGTCTTCCACTAAGGCTGAGTATGTCACTGTAACAGATGCTTTTAAGGAAGCCATCTGGCTTCAAGGGCTCTTGACAGAAATCCAAATGTTGCAAGGTAAGGTGGTGGTTTTTTCTGATAATGAAAGTGCTATTCATTTGTGTAAAAACCCTGTATATCATAAAAGAACAAAACATGTAGACGTTAAATACCATTATGTAAGGGACCAAGTGGCCAAAGGAAAGGTAATTATTCAAAAGGTCCCTACAGAAAACAACTCAGCTGATATGGGAATAAAAATTGTGACTGCAGCCAAGTTCAAACATTGTTTGGACTTGCTGTATGTCACAGTTGGTTGAAAAACCAACTAACATGAGTAATGAAGGCAAAGATTATAGCATGCTGCACGATTGGTGTCTTGTCTCTTAAAGTTTGAAGCTTCAAGGTGGAGATTGTTATATTTATGTGAAGCTTCAAACGCTGCGTTTAACGGAGGGGCAGGATGGTCATTTTGGAAACCCTTATGGCTGCCCAAAACGGCAGCGTTTTGGGCCCTGGGTGGATGGCCAAAACGGTAACCCCCCTTGTCGTTTCACTTGGCTTGCTTACCTTGTCGTTTTGCCTGTTGCTTCCCTGATCGTCGATGTTGCCTGTTGTCCCTTTATACGACTTGATCTCCACCGCTGGTATCTCCTTTACAGTGGCCTTGAGATCTGCAGCTCGCACAACCTCCGATTATCAACTTCGTTTAGGGTTTGTTTTGCTCATTTTCTCTTATTTCATTCTTTCTGTATAGTTCTTACGAATATTTGTCTCTCTAGAGTTTGTGCCTCTAACTTGTAGATTTGTGGTTATGTGGCCAATTTGAGTTGAGAGTCATTTTGTACAGTGAGATTTGAGAGTAAGTGTTTATATATTGATGCTGTAATCATTTTTGACCTGATAGTGCAGTGAACTCTCTTTATCGGAGCTCAACGTGAATGTAGCTCTCGTTAACGGGTGAACCACGATAAAAATTGCTTGCTTCTTGTGTATGGTTAGTTTTTGTTCTTGTCTATTTGCATGCTTTAATATTTCGTATGTATTGTGAATGCTTAGGCTCTGTTTTGATTTCTATTTTTGAGTAAGTGGTAGGCTTTGTTTTGATTTCTATTTTTGAGTAAGTGGTAGAGGGTTGTCTCCACCTAACAGTTACCACTTTGGGACACTAGCTAAAATTACCCATATCTGAATTAGTTGCCATGACCCAGACCTATGGGCTCCTCTAGCATCATACCAATTATATGAGTAGAAGCTCGCCTGCTGCATCAAGGAAAAGAAAGAAACAGAAGTAAGCATATATGGTTGATTGATACGAAAATGAACGAAGTGGTGGTTCTGCTTCTGCTTCTGCATTTCTCATTGCTGCTATATTGGCTTTGTTACAGTGTGCGAAAATAAAGGAGAAGAAGAGTGAAAGAAAAGACAAATAGCCGAAATATCATCCATCGCGATTTCTTGCCTCTTGCGCTTCCATGAACGAGCAGCGAGCTCCACCAGACGCTTAGCCGATTTTGCCCTGTCTGCCGTGGAGGACACAATTTGTACAGCTTCTTCATTGGAGATCACATCCCACACTCCATCTGTGGCCAACACAACAAATTGGTCCTTGCTGGTTATGCGTCTGTGTGTCACTTCTGGCACAGAAATGAGCCCAAAATCCTTCACACAGTAGTCCCCAAATGCCCTAGACATTGCCAACCCTGGCGATTCCTCATCCGGCAGCCACACCCTGTGCACCTCTGGCTCGTCCTCCAAACAGAAGACTCGCCCCTTGCATTGAATTATCCTCTCAGCTTCCTCTGTTGTTAGTATATCATCATCAGCAACAACAGGTTTTATCGTCAGTCATCGATGCAAAAAACACAAGATGAGCCAGAGACAGAGATTAGAGATGTTAAGAAAGAGAGCTAACGTGGTAGATTGGGCTTGAAATCAACAGTAAGTCGAATTGGCACCAAGCTGCCATCATCCGAAGTGGCAGCCAATACAGCCCGGGAGTCGCCAACATTTGCCACGAATATAAGTTCACCCTAGCAAAAACCCAATTAAGGGAGAATAAGACAATCATCCTAATGTCATGTTCCCGATCAAATAAGTTGTCAAAGATCAAATAGAAATTTTGTATTACTCTGATACCATACAACTTTCTGCAAAAAAAAAAAAAAAAAGTTCTAGACCTCTACACTACTTGATGGAATTTAGGGAGATACAATATTTAAGAGAAATCGAACCCACAGATAGAGGAGAAAAAAAATGACATAAAAATATTTAATATTATTCGGTCTCTCATTAAATCTACGTCCATTATTTCTTAAAAAGGATCATTTACTATCACCAAAGTTACAGCGCCTTTGAACAGAAAAATTATTAACTCTCTCTCAACTCACACCACTCCAATAATCCAGTTACATCCTCTCACAAATAACTCTGACCACCCAAGTATGTTACACCATTACCTTGTTACTATGATGTGCATTGCAGTCCCCTTGCATCTCCGAATACTTCCATGATTTGGTTCTTATTCTTCTGCTGGTATTCAGAGTAGTTGAAAACCAATTCCTACCTAAACGAAATACTTTTCCAAGTACATTCTTTTCTTGTTTTAATGAATCAGCAACATGCATGCATATATCTGAAGGGTTGGTTACATGAGGTAAAACTTCCATAAATACAACCAGGGAACTAGACAATTGACTCTTGATCAAGCAGCTAAGTTGAAATAGAAATTAACCCAACTAGTTGAGATTGAGTTGGCCAAATTTGAGCGAACTCTCTCCCAAGTGAGCCAAACCAAAAAAGGACACCACCACAAAGCAGCCATACCCCTCTGTAAAAAGGAATTTATTCCCCCTTCAACAACAAACTTGAGGATCAATTGCAACAGCTGTGCCCAAAAGTCATATGTTACACAATTTGTTTCCTAAGGAAGTTATTCCTCTATTATCATTACTTTCTTTATAGATGAAGCATCAATATATATATAGTGCAAAACTTGTTGCATGGTAGGTTTATTGACACAAGTTGGCAAGTACTTGGCTAAATGTCGCAGATTGGTACTTGTTGAGAGTAAAATGATAATATAAAAAATAAAGTTAATCTAGTATCTAACAACTTAACCTTTTAGATGAGATAGTGGTTAACAATTCAACATTGCCTGTTACAAGTTCCATGGCCACAGTGGTTAGAGTTATGTACTCAATTGTACATTTGAGAGCAAGTAGAACAAGCACACGCCAGCAAGATGCTTGGAGAGTGTTATTGAGCAGTTGTGTGTTTCTCTAGATCTTGGCCTTTAAGGAAGTTTGGGTAGTTTTCCCGATTTTTGACAATTAGGTTGAAGCCATTAGAAGTCCAATGCAATTGATAGAAGAAGAATTAAGATATGTGAAATTTTCTAAGGCTGTTGTGACTAGAGCAAAGATAAGAATTTTCTCATATCACATAGACAATGATTCAAAATACATATCCTGAAAATGGCATGTGCTATCTTACATATGTCATGTGCTATGGTAGGATTTGTGCTTGGGTGCATTCAGACTTGACCTAGATGCTATCTAGTTTTGCTAGCATGAGTATGCTTCAGCAACACGCTTGGTTGCCTATGCTATTCTATGCTTAAGCTTGGCTACCCAAGCTACAGGCTTCATTTCTGGATTCCTGTAAGGGATCATGTCTCACAAGTCGTATGTGGCTAGGCCTCATTTCAGGATTCCGACTTGCCTTGCAAGAGTGAATATTGTCTGGAAGACGTGTCTAGCACTGCCAAAACACATTATTGTAGCTAATGCACCGATTGGAACCATTCAAATTGGAGCTTCAGACATATGAGGACTAAAAAGATGGCGTATGCAATAATGCAAATTAAGTTTCCAGAACTAATTACCTGCCTAACAATTGTGAGAGCAGTGGTTCCACTGTGGAAGGAGTTGATTTTCCGGTGGTGGCTGAGATCCTGATCAACTGCAGCACACATCTTCAGGTAGGAATCCTTCCATATATTAAATCTGCAGAGCTTTTTCTCATCATCCTCCAAATTAAAATCAGGATGAAGCGAAGCTGCTTCAGCAAGCGTCTCCTGCCAATTGAAGAGCAAGGAGGAAGGCATCACTTTTCTGACCCTCTTTGCCACAAAATGTCCCCATGGACCCTGCCCGTCAAAAATCCCACAAAACATCATGTCTTCTTGGCACCCAAATTCCTAAATCCCCCACCAAACATAAGTTACAGAACAAACACTAGTTCGAAAAATAAAATCACATCTCCATTTCCTTAAACTGGTGCAGCAAATAGAAAGCATTGATTCATTAATTAATTACCTCCCACACAATGAAGCAGTCTTGGTTCACTCCTTTCTCGCCTCTTTTGGAGAATAGTGATGCAAAATTGTTAGATCCACTAACATTGACAGTTCCTGAAGACCGCAGTATCAAGCCACTCTTCTTGGCATCTCTTGCCATGGCTTCCACTGCCTCCCGTGCGTTACAATTCCCTGAATTTCGGCCTTTCTTGAGTGATAGAGACTTCACCAGTCCATTGAACATGAATGAAAGGTGGCCCATTTCACGAATGCCATATAACAGTAGATCTCTGCACAATTCACTTTCCACTTAGTACAATGAGGAAAGGGATTGGTTGCAGATTCAGAATTCTGGATAAATAAAAATGGTGCCTGCCTTCTACGTACCACAGATCGTCAGAAATGTGCATATATACAACAGAATTGAGTAATACTTTCTTTGCTGAGAAAAATATTAGACATGACTCAGAAAGCTAAGAATCTACAGGATTAAAAAAAAAACAAAACCGGGGGGGTGGATACAAACAGAAATTACGAATGTGGAGACGACTAAAGAACAATTCTGAGTTCACGAAAAAGAAGAGAATATTCATGGAATTCCAATAGCACATGAAACTCTTGTTTGATAGCTCAGAAAAAATGTACGACAGAAGAGAGAGGGAAAGCCAAAATAAAAATAAAAATAAAACAGTAATTCCCCAAGTTTCAGTACCTGACAATAGAAATAATCAATAAACAATCTGCAAGGGCAGAAAGCAGAAGTGAGAAATTTTCCTTATTTTTCCTCCATTTTCTCAGGTACCAAACAGGGGCTAATTGAGGGGAAAGTAAACCAGATAACCGTGTGAGTCTACTTTTTTAAAACAAAACCCATACGGAACAAGAAGGAAGGAAAGAAAGAAAGAAAGGTAGACCTTGTCCTTGTTCCGGTGGGAGAAGTAGTAGCACTAGGCCGGAAACGGAGATGATGACCCGAAAATGGATGGTGCAAACAGAAAATTCGGAACGCTGCCGAAGTTGAGAGTGGGAGAAATTTGTGGGGAAGGTAAGAGAGCGATGGCAATCCATGATTTGGGTGTTTTCTCGTCTGATCTTTTCGGGTATTTGTGTAGTGTAGTGTGGAGAAGAAGAATACAAAGACGACGTAATTAATATGATGTATGCATACGTGTATGTATGTGTGACTCTCTTCCACAGTCCACCACCACCACCACCTAAGAACGTGGTGGTTGTGGTGGTGGTGGTGGTGGTTAAACGTGTCACTTATATATGGACTTACATTTACATATGATGAATTTAAGAAGCATAGACTGACTCATTCATAAATCAAATTAATATAAATAAATGTTTTATATATATATATATGAGGAATGAGGTTTGTATGCTAATGATTTAAGTTTATGAGAATAATAATTAAGAAGATTCCCATTGTTTAAATTAGAAATTGTGGGTAGCAGCGTTGCGTTGCGTTGCCCCTCGCCCACAAATTAAACAACCAATTTAATTATATACAATTTACAAGCACGTGCCAGCTTATTATTATTATTATTATTATTATTATTATTATCTTATCTACATCATCATTGAGGATCCCTGTTATTATTATTATTTAATTATTATGATGATCAATTATATATTATTCTAAAATATTCATCCTCCATTTTATTCAGTTTTTTGGGTACATAAAATTAAAATATTCTGTACATTCTCTTTTTTCTATTTCAGGGGACCGCCCAATTCCACCGGAAGCCTTTGTCAGATGCAATTATTCAATTCAATTCAACACTAAAAAAAAATCGTCTTAAACCAAAAAGAACTAGCAGCGGAATCGATGCATGCAGTTACATCGATTTAAAACTAAGTTGTTTTCAGCTATATCTTTTAAAAGGGAATAAATTTTACATTATCATCATTCTTCTTTTTCTTTTTATTTTTCTTTCGTTGACCTTCTTCAGCTGACTTCTTTTTTTTTTTTTTTTTCATTCTATCAGCATTAATTCTTTTCTAATTCAATCATCAACAAGCTACGTTGACGACAACTCCTCGCAATCTTGACATCACAACCTAAGTTGTTGACCTCCAAAAATAGGCATGTGCTCTCTCTTTTACGAATATTTTCTATTTTAGTATTTTCTAAATGTTATTTGATATTTTTAAATTTAGTTTATTTGTGCATAATGTATGTTTTTATATTCTATATTAGTGATATGCTTTAATATTAAATTTAGATGATATCTGTTGGATAATATGATTTATTTTTGTAAATTAATAAAATGAACATATCTTTTTAGTTTTTTTTATATGAATTGAGTTCTTAAACCTCTTTTGAAGATATTATTCTTAAGTTACTAAAAATATTGTGACGAGAATCTTTAATACATGATTTCTTAAAGTGTTCCTAGTCAAATTTTTCAAGGGAGAACTTTGATTTATCAATTATAGATTAACACATAATTTATTACCTTTTACTAGTATGAGATATTAATAATAAAGAATGGTGAGTTACATGTCATATTGCATAAGATGTAAACAACGAATATGTCTATGGATATTGGTTGAACATGACGTGAATAACATATCACATGGCTAAAAAGATCAATGATATGTTATTGGTTGAAATTGTGTAACTGATCCTCAGACTTAAAGCGACACAATTGTCTTGTATGTTGATGTTGGAGATTTGTCAGTGAACAAAACCATCCAATTATAAGATGAGAATGTTCAACGTGTGAGCTCTCTTCTACTAGTATATGGAGGCAGGTGATTACTAGGTAAGATCCATTAACCTCCAGCATGAGGTGAATACCCTATACAATCTTTGTTAGTGATCAGTAAAATTCTTAGCTAGGGTATGAATGACCGAAAAGGAGTTTTCGATATATTATTTCTATCACATCAAATTAGATCTTGACATAGTCATTGAGTTTAGTGAGCTTAATCAATCCATGACTCTCACTTAATCGGGATGTTAAATGAAACAATTGCATTACATGGTATAATAGAATTGACTAGCAATGACACCACAACCCAAGAGAGATGGTGAATTGGTTGTTTTAAAAATTGAAAACTTTGTGGAGATTTTGAAAGAGAAATATGAAAGTAAATAAGCTTAACTAAAATAAAATGCAAGAGGGACACAAGCGATTCATAATGGTTCGGCTAAACTTAGCCTAATCCACTCCCTTAACTCATCACTAACGATTTTAAAGCATCCACTAAATTCTCCTATTTGATCACAAGTAGACCCTCTAATTCTCAAGATTAGGAAATACAACCCCCTACTATCTAAGTAGGCCCTCTAGCAATCTTACTAGGTAAATACAGGAATATTACAATAAGAGTTTTGAGAGATAAATTTCTCAGTTACAAGATCTCTAAAAAATAATACAAAATTTGAAATAATAAATATAAATGAAAAAAAGCCTTAAGAGAGAGAAATTTTAAAATAATTGAGCACTTGTGAATAATTTGTACACTTGAAGCTTTGCAATAAATTCTTTAAGAGTCGTGAATGATCCACCAACCTTCAATTTATAGAGCATGGCGAGCCATTTGAAAAATTTGGTCATTGGTAGTAGTTGGGAGCACTTAATGAGCTTCCAGAACTAGCCGTTGGAGAAGTCTGTGAGAAAAATGATTAACGGATTCTAACAATCGATTGATATGTTAGTTCATAAATTTGAAAAATGGTTGATCGATTTTTATGCAATAGCTATCGACCACATTTGGCCAAGACCTATCATTTAACCGGTTGATAAGCTATGAAGGTCGGTCGACAGTAAGGACCAAAACAGTCGACAAATCCTTTAGAATCGATCAACAGTTTGTGTTTTGCTTTTAAAAATTTGCTTCATATATCCAACACTTTAAAACCAATTTCAAATCATATTTTTAGGAGATTTTTTTGAACATAAGACTTTGTTTTTCCAATCTCCATTAAAATCGTCTTGAGAATGAAATAATTTGCATTTTAAGATGAGTTGAAATTGATCTTTATTTTGAATCCAAAACATCTTATAAAATGATTTAGGCCATAACAAGAAGAAGAAACATGAAAATAATGTTTTCCACCATCAAAACCCAAAACATAAGATCAAAACAGCATTCTCTTCTTTTTTGATGATGACAAACCTAATTAAAATCAATTTCAACATAATAGACCATATCTCCCCCTTTTTGTCATATATCAAAAAGGAATTTTTGAAAATCTTTGGATTGAAACACATATACTCCCCCTTAAACCAAACTCTCCCTTATGTTAACATAAATCAAATAATCACACAAACATGAGACATTAGAAGTGGGTATGACGACCCCACCCTTGGAGACCCCAGTCGAGGGAACTAAGGGAGAAGTGTAACGCCCCGCTCCTACTTACGGGTGTTACTCGTAAACAATCGATTAACTATTCACTCACTAAGGTAATAATGAAGAGACAGGTTATGTTTCAATAAGAAACGCCCTAAGTGGGAATTAGACTTCACCTTCTCTTCGCTTCACTCAAGGTTTCGGGAAGATATAAAAAAGACCTTACAGAAATAAACTCAGCACCTTAGTGAAGCATCACCCTCCTCAAAACTCTTAATAAAGAGACAAGGATGAATTTTCCCAGGATTCAACAAAAGCGAACCACTCATTTAATTTATCTATGTCTCAAGGCCTTAACAAAAAATAAATAAATAGATTTTTGGTTTAAATAATAACCCATTTTCTCACTCTCATTAGCCTTAGGAAATACTTGGGTTAAACTTATCTTGAAACTTTTAATGAAAATTTTCCTTGGCCAAATCTCCACTTATTTCCTTTAATTTATTTCAAAAATACACCCATTTTTTCCATCTTCTTGGGGAGTAAGTTTTTTTTTTTTTGAATTTCAAACACCAAGTTTATTCATCCATTTTCCCCACATTCAAGAAAATACTCTTTTGTTTTATTTTCCAACATATAGAGAAATTTTCCTTTTTAAAGTGCCCCAAATTTTAATTAATTTAATAAATATTTTAGGGGCTCAATCTCACATTTATTTTATTAAATAAATCTGATTTATTTCCAGAATTTCGAGGATTTAAAAAAATTTAAAACAGAAAAAAAAAGAAACACAGTGGTGGCAGCGGCCCAACCGCGCCTGCTGCGTGTTGGGGCCGCGCACTGGCCGTCCTGGTGCGCACAGGTCGCGCCCGCTGCGCGCGTGCGCGGGCCGTGCTGGCCGCGCGCGCCTGTCGCGCGCCAGCAACTCCCAGTCCGCCTGCCAACCACATTTTTTTTTTTTTAAAAAAAAATTTCAAAATTTTTAATTTACAGAAATTATAACATAACTCTCACATTCACTCCCAAAATCAAGCCATACAACCATAAGGTACTTACACCACATGTACCAAATTAAAATACATACTCAAATTTAAACTCCATCAAGCTCTCAAACACCATAACAACATATAAAAGGTACACATCTAGTCTTCCATACTCATAGCCCTTACTCCTTCCAAAATGCCTTTTCCTTTTGAGCTTTCACCACCTACAAGGAGGTCCAAGATGAACTTATGAGCTATTGCTCAGTAAGGGTGCAATGCAAAACAAATGAGAGCATAAATAATCATGTAATGCGAGATGTAATGCAAATATGGGTAGTCTTCATAGCCTTCACAACCTTTCAAGGTTGAGACTTCAACCAACCCTTTTTCCCAACTCCTAGTCCTCCTTATGGCCAAAGGTCTACTAGAGCCCACTAATACATATATACTTGCAAATATATGAAACTCATAACAAACATTTGCTAAACAAGCAAGACCGCCGCCCATGGGGTCATCCCTTACCTTAACTCTTAGATGCTTTTCAAACAATTGCTTCCAAGTACCTCTTTGGTTCCAATAACCTAAAGAGAATTTCTTTGAACATTAGAAGATTTCTAAAATCAAGAGATGAGAAGGATTAAGAAAACTTCTTATTTTCTTTTCTAAGAACAACAAAGTATAAGAATCTTACCTTCCTTTCTCTTCTCCTACTCTTCTTCTTCTTCCTCTTGTAATTGTATTCTTGGCCAAGAAATTTAACCTTCCATACCTTCTTCCTCTTTATATTACCTCATTTTCTATTTTCTTTTCATTATCTTAATTTCAAGATTTACTTTAAACCATTGGATTTTATTGGTTTGAGAGAATTAATCTCCACCATTCACTACAAGCACAATCCATGTGCTAAATAAACTTTTAATCTCATCCTTTGATCACTTAGAATTCAATCTCAACCCTTGAGAAGAAACACAATCCATGGTTAAAAAGGCTTTAATCCTAGCCATTAATTTGAAACGGAGATTAAATCTCCACCATTCAAAAAAGCACAATCCATGTGCCAAAGGATGACACCATCTTAGCCATTAATTCATATCCAAGATTTATCCCATCCATCCATTCTAATCTCTCAAAAATTAATTTTTTATTTATATTGGCAATCGATGCCAATTTTAAAGACTCATTTGTTGCCCTTGGATCGACTCCCATTCCAAGGCCACATCTTATCCATTGGATCCATCTTAAACTTTTAATTTTTCTCCCATTTATTTAATTCTTCCATTTTCAACCATAATTGCATGGCCACCTTCTATTTTACTTTGCATTTTCTTTATGCAACATAATGATGACTCTCATTAAAGACAAGAATGACACATTTTCTTTTTTTCTTTTCCTTTTAATTAAATCTCACTTTTCTTTTAATGAGATTTTGCCAAGTGTCACTCATACACTTAATTTAGCCATTTCTTATTTCTTTAATATCTCATCTTCTTCATTGAGAATTTGCCAAGTGTCACCATTTGATACCTATTTGGCTCCCAATCGATAATCTTGGCCATCCAATATCTTTCAATGAATTAATCAAAATTAAATCCTTTCCATAGGATTTATTACATATTTTTCACCCATAATAATTCTCTTTTAATGGGATAATATCCAAATTACCACATTGTCCTTTTAGAGACATCTCAAATATATATACTTCTATCGGCCAACCTAGGACAATTTTGGAATGCCACATACCTCTATTCTCATAATTATTTAATTAAATTCACACTCACAACTAGGGTGTTACAAGAAGTGTCAAAAAGGAATAGTTATCTACTGGAGTCATAATGGAGAACACCAAATCATCTTATAACCAACCACAAGGTTATATATATAAAATTGAACATTAAGTATTAACATATATAACGGGGCCATACACTTATAGCATCACAAAAGAAAGATAACATATGGCCCTCAAAAGAGCAAAATATCTACAAACAGGCACTATGCCAAAATCCCCAAAGACCTTCTAGCTAGAACAACTAT
The DNA here is from genome assembly GCA_036245055.1 of Diospyros kaki. Lineage (NCBI taxonomy): Eukaryota > Viridiplantae > Streptophyta > Magnoliopsida > Ericales > Ebenaceae > Diospyros > Diospyros kaki. The sequence continues at coordinate 24,411,193 of BSEG01000012.1, forward strand.
GTACACATATATGTTAGTGTCAGTGTCCTTAATGCTAGATTTAGATAATGTCTAGTATGAGTATTGGACCTAATGATATAATCTTACATGGTCATATCTTCAATCATAACTCTCCATCTCATTAATATGAACAAGTCCCTAAATTTTCTGATAGAGGTCCTACTCTCGAGGTGTTGAGACTGTGTGATGTGGATCTTTAGTTCAGGATTTTTTAAAAGTATTCCCAGTCCTTAGACTTATCAGAAGAGGACTATGATTTTGTTGATTAATGGACTGGTTTATGGGCTACTATCATTGTTTAACATGGGATGCTAATAGGATGGGGTGGTGAGTCACACGCCACATTACATGGGATGCGTATAGTAGACATGTGGGTGGGAGTTAGTTGAACATCTATTGAATATGACGTATGTGACAAATCACATGGTTTTGGGAATTAATGATATGTTGGTGGTTCTCGATTGTGTATCTGGTTTTTTTTACTGGAAGTGATTGTTGTCTTTTGCACTGGTGTATGAGATTTGCCATTGTACGAAACCATTCAATGTGAGAGGTGAGAATGTTCTTTGTGTGGTCTCTCTGTAGTGGTGTATGGAAGCAGAGGCTCGTTAATGGGATCCATTGTCTTCCATTAGTTGGAGGTGAACGTCATATGCGTTCTGAGTTGGTTGGTGATTGTGGGAGTCCTTGGCCAAGGCACGTATGATCAAAAAGGAGTTTTTGATGCTGAAAAGAGTTTTGATATGTCATCTCGATCACCCTAGACTAGATCCGACATAGTTATCGAGTTCAATCAGTTTAATTAGTTAATGACTCTTACTCGATCATGATGTCAGTAGTGGAGGGACTATAATGCACGGTAATCGAGAACCCTAATGGATTTGCAAGAAGATTTGACTTCATTGCAGTAAGGATCGTCCTAAGTCCTAGCTAGAGGATACTCAGGATTTTTCGAGGTGCTTTGGGAATTTTGAGAGATTCTCTTAGTAGGTCAAAAGGTTTAGCCAACGTCAAGGGGTTGATGTGTCATGATTGCTATATGACTGTGGAACTAAAAGATCACACCCTAAGTAGATAATGTTCTGGATTAGTGAATCCGAACTGGTTGACTATACTTCCACCACTAGGAATTAATGAAAACTAAATTATCATTAAGTGTTAATGGTTGATAAAAATATCTTTAAAGAGTTAATGATATTTTAGTGGGATATTAATTATGAGAATAGTTCTTATTGACTAATTAATTCTTATATAATATTTTATGTATAATGGTTATATATTATTATATTATATTAATAGAATTAATTAAAGAAAAATGGATTATTCAATTGGGATTGAAAAGGAAGACTGAGAAAAATTTGAAGGCCATGTACATATATAATACATAATGTATATTATGTTATATTAATATATATATTACTATTAATATTGTGTCATAAACAAAGGCCCATTAAAAGCCCAAAATGATATTTTGGGTTGAAAAGCATAAATTTCCTATATGCGGGGGATCCCACACAAACACGTAAACAAGATAACTCTGACATTCGAAAATTTCTCTGAGAAGATAATCAATTATCCATAAAAGAATTCTAATTCTAAAATAATTTTGGAATATTGGGACAAATATTATCCCTAATAAATTTCATCCCCAAAAAAGGGTGGAATAAACATTATATATAAAAGATAGATGTCATCTATAACAAATCTAGTCTCAACAAGATTAGGATTAATCAAGATAAGCATTATCTACAAGAATCCTAATTCTATTATACCTTAGATCACTCCATATTTCTCTATACATAAGCAGACATTCATTCTTAAAAAGGTACAACATTTCTAATACTAGTTTCAATACATTTTCTTTCATCATACTTAGTATCTGACTTAAGTATCAGAGTATTTGTGCGGGGACCTCTTTATGCCCTTTGATTGTTTTCTTATTTTTGCAGATTCAGTCAGTTTGACGATAACGTTTCTAATTAACTAAATTCATTGTTGTATTTAGACAACAACAATTAACGTTGTCTATGGGAAACATCCAAAAAGCCTATGAATACTACAACAACGTCTTTAATACTGATTTCAATATAGTTTATTTCATTATATTCAATATTTAACTTAAATATCGGAGTGTTTGTGCGGGGACCTTTTTGCGCCCTCTAATTGTTTTCTTATTTTTGCAAATTCAAGCGACTCGATGATGATGTTTCTCGTCAATTAAATTTATTGTTGTATCTAGGAAATAACAATTAAAATAAAAAGTAATTGATTAAAGGGAGTAATGGGAGATAAGGGAGCAGTAGGCTGATGTGCATGGGAGATTGAAATTAAAAAGGGGAAGGCTGATTGAAATTGGGAGGTGCACTGTTGTCTCTCTCTCTATATATAAATAACGTTGTATATTATTATTATTATTATAAGACTTAAGAAGGCAGTAGCAAGAAGTGCAGTAGGCGCATGATAGAATTCCCGATTTTTCTTCACTATGTGTGCGTTTTTTTTTTATTATTTTAGAAGTACGCCGTGTGTAAGAGAGCTTGCTATAACATCCCTGATTTTGGGTAAAACTAATGATAATTAATTTATGTATTTAAAGTAATTTATGATAGGTTTGAAATCCTATGACATACACTAAGAAGGGGGTGAATTAGTTATTTTAAAAATAGTTTGAAAACCTTGAAATCTTTTTCAAAACAAATAAGAATATAATAAAAGATTGATATGTGAAACAAGTGACGAATGGAGAGATGCTTGACAATAAAGAAAATTTAAAGAATACAAGTACATAAGAACACCAAGATATATAGTGGTTCAACTTAACCCAAGCCTAATCCATTACCTTAGCATATCACTAAAGATTTTCCAAACAATTCACTAAAACCTCCTACTTAAACCAAGTAAGTCTTCTAGTCCAAGACTAGGAATTACAACCTCCTACTTATATAAGTAGGCCCTCTAGTTATACAAGCTAGGAAATATAAGAAATGTACAATAGGAGAGAATCTAAGAGATGAATCTCTTAGTTACAATGTCTCTCAAAATGATACAAGGCTTGAAGTAAATAATTACAAGTGAAGATTAAAGCCTTAAAGAGAGAAAATTGAAGCACAATCAATGTAAATACAAATAAGTATAAGATGTAAGCTCAAATCAATTTATTTGCCATCCATTAGGTTTTTCTTGATCATCCTTGAGTTGTATTTATAATCATTTTGAAAGCTTCAAGAGAAAACTAGCCGTTTGTGACCATTGTGATTTGAAAAACTAGTCGTTATACTTTTTTGCGAAAACAGTTAGTCGACAAAAGACAATAGATAGTTGATAGATTCATAAACAAAACAAGATATAGTCGACAGAAGAGATGAGATAGTCGACAGAACAAAAATATGAAGAAAACACCTTTTAAAATATACACTGATAGTCGACAAATCAAATTATTCTATTGACAGAACCACGAGGATAGTCAACAAATCAAAACATAGTCGATAGATACAAGGCACAGTCGACAGATGCAAGGCATATAGTTGACTATTCTCTTAGAAAGACTTAACACTTAGTCGATAGATGCTACAAATTTGCCTTTAACTTCATTTTTCAATATTTTGAGATTTAATTGAAATTTAATACTTTATTTTTCCAATCTCCTAAATCATAAACAACACATATATATTGGAAAATACTTAGACTAAATATCTTTGAAACTTGATAACCAATATGAAAAACTTTCGGGGAATAATATGAGTTCATTTAATTTGGAGCATCAAGATAATAATCATTAATAATTTTGTCATCAAAATACAATTATTTTTCATCATCAAAACTATGTCAAGGTGAAACATTAATTTATTTATGATTTATTGAGAATTAGTGGTGTTAAGGTATTTTTGGAATTAGGGAGTAATTGAAAGTTTGAGGAATTTAGGCGTTTAAGTGTGATTTTAGAAAATGGGGGCAGGATCACTTTAAATCAAAATGGGTAAGGGAAGCAGCAAGCGCGAGATCGAGACCCCATGCGCACAAGGGAAAATGGCTGGAATTTTTCTAGCCAGGCAAGGTGTCAAACGACGTCGTTTCGGGGGGGAGGGGAGGGGGAAGGGAATGTGGCAGCAATGCGCGACCGCGAGGTGGTACTACGTGGCACAGGCTGGGAGCACTTCCTGCCTTGGCCGCCAAACTGCTTCAATTTTGCTAAAAAATCAGCCAAATCTTACCATTTTCAAAGGCAAATTTGGCCACCAAATTTACCCCTTTATTTGCCTATAAATAGTAGGTAAGGTATAAAATAGTGGAAAAAAAATTACAAAAACGCTGTTGAAATTTTGGGTGAATGACAGTAAAGGAAATAACAATTTCGGCAAATGACAGTAAGTAAATATAATGTAGAAAACATGTGATAATGATTGTGTTTAATTAACTATATGGCCTTATTTTATTTAATTAATTTGTTAATGAAATTTTGGGACGCAATTGCAGTGCGTTTGTCGGTTTAACGAGGCAGGCGGTTAATTAATTTTGGTAAGGGTTTAATATGTCTTGCGTGTAAATTATTTATCATGATTTACATGTGATGTCGAGGGAGTACCTAGGCATGAAGCTGTGGATTTTTAACCGTGTGAGTCTCGAGATGGGGTCCTAGATGGAACTACTCGGGGCTACCAAAATCCTGGTTAAGGTGTAATGGACAATCTTGTATCCATGATTCACTTCATGTTTATCTATGTTTATCATGAATATTAATTTACTGTATTATATATTGCCTTTACTGAGTCTTAGAACTAACCCTTTTTCCCCACTAACCACACAGATGACTTGGGGTCCAATAAGGGAAAAACAGTTCTTATTAATGACTAGCCAGCTGATGAGAGTGTTAAGCCATGAAAGAGTTTAGGTTAAGCGTGCTTATGGTTACTGTAATTTAACTATTTTATGTTGAACTTGATGGCGACAGCTAAGGCTTAAGATATTGGAAGTTTTCATGTGATGGTTGGGAATTAATTTTAAATTACAACTAATTGATTTTAATCTTAAGGCTTGGTCAGTTATGAGACTTTGAGTGGCTCTCCATTGCTAATGTATTATTGGACTCGGGTTTTCTTCAGACGAAGGCGACGAAGCCTGGACCCCACCTAGGGCGTAATACCCAAGAAATTCTAAAGGACTCAAGGGTAATTTATCTTAGGGTAAAAATATAATTTAAAGATAAATAGAAGGTATAACGGTAATTTATTACCGTATGAATGACCGAATCGACTGCCGGGAGTGCCTTGGAGCCAAGATGTCAAAGAAAATGATGTGGCATTAACAAACACCCTGAGATAGGATTTATGGTACAGAAAGAAATCGGATCGGGAACAGTTTTCGATACAGCAAAATAATAGCTATCAATTAAACTACAATACCGAATTGTTATAGACGACTTCTGGGAAGTCAACGAAAGCTTGAGGGGACTTTGATTTTTCATAAGGAACAACCCTTCAGTGGTTTCATGAAGAAACGAAGAGGTTTAGGGTCAAAACGAAGATTCGGGCCTAAGTGCAATTTTTCGAAATTGCTAGAGGGAGACCAAAATGATATTTTTTCAGAATCCTCAGGGGTCAAATTGATGTTTTAGGACTTGAGGATCTTGAAAGAAAATATGAAAGGGCAAAAAGGTAAAGGCTAAAGGTTAAGGGGCCAAATTGCAAAAAGACAAAAGTTGGCCAATGACCAGCACATGGTCGGTCGACCATGGCCGAAATGGACCACGGGGTTGCATGAGGCATGGTCGGGGGAGCATCTTTTGTAAAGGAGGATCCGACAATGGCCAATGGGTTGGCCAGAAAAGCAAAAGAAAGCGGCCGAAAGTTGGCCAGATTTTTCGTGTGCCTGTAACTCCTTTTTGTGGTCGGGTGTTGGTGATTTAGGTCGATCTGAGGAAGGGTTATGCTCTAAGGCTCATGGGCGAACCGATCTGAGGCATTTGAGGCATCGAGGATGCCTATAAATAGGGGTTTCGTGATGACCAAAAGTTAGGGCTTTTGAGCTTCAAATTGACCCACTTATTGAATGAATTAACGTTCCATTTTAAGGGGCTTTTATTGCCCATGAGAAGAGGAAGCTTGCTGAAGAATTTGGGCCATTTTCATGGAGGTTTGAAGGGCATTCGAAGGGTCAATGGAAAATGAGATGGACGACCAAGCCGAAACTTTGGCTGTCTGGTTGAGGGTCTTCGGGAGCTCCTTTCAAGCTCCAAGAAGGCCCATGAGGAACGATTGGTCGAGAGGTAAAGGAAGGTGGAGAAATCCCAGATCGCCGGCACGGCCGTCGCCGGAGAAGACGACCGGCGAGTGCCGGTCACGGGCTGCACCTCACGCCCGCCTAGTCGCCCTAGAATGTGCAGGGGCGTGCGGGTGCGTGGGGCTCGGGAAAATTCTTGAAAAAATATAAAAAAATCAGGAAAATTATTTCACGGAGGTCTATGAAAAAATATTTGAAGTTGGGGTTCCCGATGTCCTAATTTTAGGACCAAAGAGCCTCATTTTGCGTGAAAATGCAACATTCGAGTAAGTTCAGTATTTTTCCTTTGAAGTTCATAACATATTATGAATTGTTGTGAAGATAGATTTGAGAAAATGATCTCAATGTATTTATTGGGATTTTTAGAAGGAAAAATGAAAGGAAAATGAAGGAAAAAAGGAAATAAATGGAATATTGAGATATTTAGTGATAAAATATCATTTTTATGTTTGAGGTAATCGAGATGATGTGATTGGTGTAACTTTTGAGAGTTAGCACGAGAATCAAGGCAGGGCACGCATATCAAGGTGATGCACACTTTCCGAGAAAATGCAAGTTTATCTTAAAAGGTGAGTTTTCCTATCCTAATTATGGTTTTGTGAGTGGTTTTCTCACAAAAACCTATACTCATGATATGTTCCTTATATATGCATGAGATTATAAATTGCAATATTCATTTTGTCATATTGCATGGAAAATTGTGATATTTGCATTGCACGATATTATTGTCATATTGATATTTGTGCATGGGAATGGGATGTCGCCCTCAAAGTGTAGCCATAATTCCCCTAGGGCATTGAGGGAATAACGTTAGGCTTATCCTGCAGAAGTTCGGGATTTGCCTAGGATTCCTAGTTGGGCTGGTGGGCCTGGGAAGTTACATTAAAGGACGCAAATGTTGTTCATGTTATTGCATCATGCATTCGTATATATATGTTTCGGACCCTCACTAGAAGTTTCATCTTCTAATGGGTTATGCCCCTGAAACATTCAACGTTCCAATTGAGACTTGTAGTTAGGGCAAGGAGCAGGTTGAGATATGACGGCATGTGATGGCGTGGCCGATGGATTCAGCGAGCTGATGCTTTATTGATGATTAGCCTTGTTAGAGTATTATGAAATCTCCATGTATTTATGTATTTAAATATTGAGGATATGATATCAACTATGGTATGGATTCTTATGTTATAAATAAAGTGATTTGATTATGTACCATATCAGGTTTCGATTATAGCTTCCGCATTTTTAATGATTTGCTGGGGGTTTTGTTTAGAATTTGGTACTTAAGGTTAAGTTATGTACCGAGAAAGAAAGAAAAAAATAATTCATGTATATTTTGGGCTCCAGTATAGTGACACGCTCGGTAAGAGAAAAGTAGGGTGTTACATAGGGCGCCCTAATTATTTTACTTTTTATTGTTGGTAAGGCATAGCTGACCTTTGGGATAGGCCGTGGCATAACCTTAGGTTACTGTGGCACCCGATAGTGGGGCCAGGACACCACACTTGCTCTTCCTCTCTCTCTTGCGTTCTTAGAGTAGAATGCATTGTGTGTCTGACACACAGTGGTGCATTCTTCTTCTCAAAAATTTTAGCAGCCCCCAGTTCTGTCTCCTTTCTTCCTTCCGTTCTGTCTGTGTAATCCACCGATGGCTTATATATATATATATGATATATGTATATTCAGTTATTCTCTTGAGAAGCTCCTATCTATGGTTATCTTTTCAAATGCTTGCATACAGGCCATTTCTAAGTTATCTAATTGCGGATGTAGGCAAAATTTGTCAACAAAATAATGGTATTCTTATGGTAGAGGTAGGAATGATACACCGAACTGCATCAACAAAATTCTAGTCTTCTTATTCTCATTATGGATGTAGATGGTGACTGAATTGTATTTACAAAATGATTTCTGAATTATCTTATCATGGACGTAGGCAAGTTGTTTTGAACTGCATAAACAAAATCATAAAATCATCCTTTGTTGTGCTTTTTTTTAAGTCCCTTGTTGTACTTTCATGGATGTGAGCTTGGGGGGTTGAACCATGTCAGAAGTATTTTTATCCCTATTAACCTAGGGAGTTAAGTTGCGCTAGATCCCTATGATGAGCTTAGCCTAACCTATGATTCCACTCTCAGTGACTTGGTGTGAGTAGTTTCTCCTTGGACTTACTCTGTGGTTAAAGTCAAGGCATACTTGGCTTAAGCACCAGTTCAACACAATAGTTTGGCTCCAAGTCCCTCGAGCCCAAAATCCACTGGGATGGTTAGGTTAAATATAGCCACACTTGGATCCCCCATGGTAGCCTGGTTAGCAACTAAGGGATATTATAGGAAACATTGGCAAAAGTCCCCAGCATTGGAAATGGTCGATGTCTAGTGTTTCTCTAAAAACCCATCGCCCAACGCTCCATGTAAGCTATAAGGATCTACTTAACTGTAACGCCCAGCTCCCACTTACGAGTGTTACTCGTGAACAATTACCCAAATTGTCTACCTGCCCGGCCCTAGGTGAAGGGTAGACCATGTTTCAAGATGAAACACCCTAGGTCGGAACTAGGCTCGTCCTTCCCTTCCCTCATCCCCAAGATTCACTAGCAGAAATGGGCTTCAAACACACTGCATACGATTGAAAGAACTCATGAAGATGCCCATCCGCCACTTTCTCATTGACATTTAATTCTTTTCCCATTCAAGAATTTTTACCGGGCTCATAAAATCACCATTTTAATCAATCCATAGATGGATCACCAATTTTTGGAGGAAAACTCATCATTTTCAATTTTTCCAAAATTTCGGCATTTCTCCCCAAAATGCCCGAAAAATCCCTTTATTTTGAAAATTCCTCTGGGACCCAAATTCAATTAAGAAATGCCCCAAAATTCTCAAAAATTCCATTTTTTTTAAAAAAAATTAGCTAGCGGGGCCCTGTTGGGCGCTGGCCGCGGGTGCAGCCTCCCGCTCGCTCGCGCGCCCGCCCGCCCAGGCTGCTGCCTGCTTGTTGTTGTTTCCAAAATAATATATATATATATATTTTTTCTTTCTTAGGCCTTCTAACCCAAATTTTTCCAAAAAGTCACTCATCTCTAAATGCATTTAAAATATGCACTTTTCACATTCCAAAGCCTCTTTTCCCTCATAAATAAGGCTTAAGCAACATCCTTGATGCTTCCACAACAACTCACACCAAAGTGAGATTTTACCTAGGCTTCAACATGCCATAAGCCTCAATCTCATTCACTTAAAAAAAAAACAATCAACACTTCAAAGGAATATACACTCATGACTTAGGCTTTAAAGCCATTATCAATCAAATAAGTTTACATTTCTTAAATCAACACCACAACCTAGGCTTCCATAAACCATGAATTTACAACAAAATAATTAGACACCATGAGCTTCCACCACAAGCTTGCAACTTTCTCTTTCTCTTTGACATAAAACAACCTACAAGGGGAGGATAAAACCTCATGAACTCAAAAGCTCAGTAAAGGTGCATATGCAAAGTAAATACAAGCATAACAATTCTATGTAATGGCAAATGCATGCAATCATGGTTAGGTTATTCCATCCTCACAACCCAACATGGTTTGAGGCCTCAACCTACCATTGCTTTCCCACCCCCATGGCCATAGGTCTCATGAATAAATAAAGCATGCAAAGAGATACATAAAAGTTTATGCAACCTACTTACAATGCCATGCAAGACCTCCTCCACATGGGGCCATCCCTTACCTCTTCTTGAATCTTCAAACATTCATTTCAAGAGAGCTTCCATCAACATCTTCTTCCATCTAAGATGACATTCCCAACTTGTCACTCACTTTGCATACAAGAATACTAAATAGAGAAGAAGAAGAATGGAACATACCTTGATTTGATCTTCATTTCTTCTCCATTCTTTCCTTTCTTCTTCATTTCTTTCATCTTCTCCCTTTCTTCTTTCTTTCATTCAAATGGCCAAAGGGAAAACAAGTCTTCCATACTTGCCCTTATATACTACCATTTTCCAATTTCAAGAATGGATCTCCACCATTCATTAAAAGCACAATCCATGTGCTTAAGGGAGACTCAATCTCAACCATTCATTAAAACAACCAAGTCTCCTCTCTAGAAAAAAACACACTTTTAAATAGGTTGGCAATCCATGCCATTTACTCTCTTTAAATCCCCACCATTGGATTTATTCTCTTTCTCAAGAATGCATCTCACCCATTAGATCTCTTGCATTTTTCATTCATTTCTCATTTACTTAATGAGACTATTTTCATATCCATTTTCAAGACTTAATATAAGCCATTGGATATCTTTCACCTTTTCAAGACTTGATCCTAACCCTTGGATCATTTAGTCTTCCAATACCAAAATTAGCCATTTTCTTTAATATTTATTTTGACTAATTTCAACAAATCAACTTGAATGACTAATTTCACTCTTTCTCATTTAAATTAATCCTCCCATTTTCACTCATAAATGAATGACAAATTTCCATTTCTTTTGCATTTTCTTTTTAGGCAACATCATGGCTTGCATTTAACACTTGAAAGACCATTTACTCTCCAATTTTGAATTTCATTTAAATGCCTATTCTTGATTCACAAGATTATGCCATTTGTCACTAACCACCATCTCTCATTTCTCATTTCTTTCCCATTTAAATTAATGGGACCAATTTCTACCATCACATGAGAGACATAATTTAATTTCCTTCTCATTTAATTTAATGGGACCATTTTCATAACCATCACACTTGAGAGAAATAATTTCTTACTTACGCATTTAAATAAATCCCATATTTTTCAAAGCATTAATGGGTGACTAATTTCCCATTTCATTTGGATTTATTTAATTCTCCATAATCATGCTCATCATTAAATGCTTAAATGACTAATTAGCATCTCTTTTGCATTTAATTTAATCTCTCATTTAACTTGGACCACAAAATGCCATGTGTCACTCCAAGACACCAACCTTGGCTTCCAAGTTCTAATCTCCTCCATCCATGTGGCATCACTACATTTATTCTCTAATATAGGGAAAACACAATTATTTTCTCAAATAATAGAACATCCACCATTTTCCCAATATTCCATAATTAAATTCCTTTATGGAATTAAATTCCAAAATTTCCAAAATATCCTTTGTGAATTTATTAATCCCATATATCTCCATATAAATACAAAATTGAGATTTTATTCACTTACACACCAAATTCCACATAGAAATTATTTTCAATTTATGAAAATACCCTTTTTATTGAATTTCACTATCCAAATTATCAAAATATCCCTCTCATAGGGCATCCTCAATCTCAAGGATTCATCACCTCCTCAAGGGTATTTTTTTTGGAAATTTCACACTTTCATTCTTATTCTCTTAACACCGATTGCACCGAGTGTTACATTAACTATGGAGAGTAAAGTGGCACTTAAACCCTATGCTAAACTTAGGTCAGTCTATGGGTCCACACTCGAGTGATCTAGTGCGAGCAACTTTTCATTGGACCTACTCCATGATTAAAGCCTAGGCATACCGGGCCTAAGCACCAATTCATCCCAATAGATTGGCTCCAAGGGTCTCTCATGCTCAAAATCCATCGAGATGGTCAAGCTAGAGATGGCCATACCTCCCCTGTAATGGCCCGACTAAAGGTTAAGGGACAATATAGGTAGCATTGGCAATAAACCCTAGTTAGTCGTCACTATCCTAGCATCTTGGTTAATAATCTTTGATTCAAGGTACATATAGGACCCCTTTTACTTACGCTTGTGTTTATCATTACTATTTTAAACACCTCGAACCATACTAACCTATTTGTGTTAAGACTTTTGGTGCTCCTCTACCCTACGATTGGGGGAGCTAGGTACTTGCTAATAGGATAGGGGTACATCCCAACTAAACAAAAAAGGATGCTCGTGTGTGAGTTAAGGTACGACAATACAAAATCCTATCTTTCCATACTTTTCTCTAACTAGTGGAATTGGCAAATTTAAGGAAAAGGAAGAGGCAATACAAGGTACCATTACATTACTTGCTTACTTTCCTATCTAGCACATGCATCCTCACTTATCTGTAAACACATCACATAACACAAAGCTGCATTCTCAAAAAATTATTTTGTCTTTCAAATCAGGTGAAGGCACGAAAATCGTATATCTTCCCTCTGACTCAAAACTCAAAGCAAAGAGTGGGGGCGGGGGGGGGGGGTTATTGTTATTTTATAAAATTGTCAAGCATCCACTTAGGCATATTTTTCAATTTTTTTCCATAATAAGCTAAAAAGAGTTGTTTCGGGATTAATCTGAGGTTAAGCCTAGGACTATGCTGCAAAAGGCTAAGGTCCCCCAAAGGCTTTCATTGCACGCACATCCCTAGAAGTTCCCAATGAGCACGCATTCCCAAAAGCCCACATGTCAACAAGCTGTTCGCAACCTTTCTTGAATGCTTGCATGCGTGGTAGCAGATTGTGCAAACCCACACAAAACCTGCACACCAGTTGGCTGCACGAGTTCACCTAAGGTTACAATTTTCTCCTAGAGTTCCTGTTTCTCCTAGAGCTCCTAAATTTTCCAATCTTCACCTTGGAATTTTTCTTGGACAAGTCATCTGGAGGCCAAGAACTTGTTCTTACAGCTCGCCATCTCCCGAATAACACCCTAGGCTACTAAGTCCTCTGAGGGGATTCCTCTTGTAATACCCGAGATTTTTATGACACTCATGAGTTTGAGGTAGTAAGATATGTCTAAGGAATCACAGGAATCAGGGATAAAAATACAATTTCTGAAAGGTTTAGGAAAATATGTGATTTCTTAAAAATATTGGAAAGCTATTTAGGGGTCGATAGAAGACGCAAGAAACCTGTTCTTAAGGACATTTGGGATAGAAATAAGGAACCCCATGAATAACAAAAACCCTAAAAGATCCAGGGGTCAAAGTACAAATATACGAAACTTTGGGCCAAAGTGTAATTTTTGGAAACCCAAAACAAACTCATTAAAGGAATGAACCAACCAAATTTACCATTGGAGGTAATCATGAAGCCTCATAAATGAGGCCTTAGGTGGCATGGCATGTGGTGCAAAGTGGTTGGCTGGAAAGTTCTATAAATAGCCCAAGAATTGCACCCTAAGCCATACTAAGGAGATTGAGCCAAAATTATGTTGGGTTGAGGGGTTGTGAAGAGAGAAGTAAGTTCTTGAGGAAGAGGGGGAGGTTTTGCAAGAAGAAAGAAGGAATTTGGTGGTGAAATGAGGAAGAAATGAGTTTCACTGGAGTTTTTAAAGCTTCGTCGAAATTCAAGCCAAAATTGGTGGAAAATAGTGAGGTAGGTCCGATCTAAGCTTATAATCCTGCAAAGGGGGAAAAGAGGAATTCATAGGTTCAAACAGGGGTCGTATCGGAGTTAAAATGGGAGAGAAATCGCGAAAAAATTGAGGCTGCAGGGAGTCTGTGTCCACTATGGTCGGAAAAGACAGCCGGCGCATACAGTGCATGCGCTAGTCTATCCTACGCGTGTGGGCATGGGAGCCCACTTCTCCGAGCGCGTGAAGGCATGCATGGCCTTGGTTTTCCTTGAAATTTCTCACACAGGTAGGTTAAAACATGTAGAACAATATTATGTAAACATATTTGATGTTTGGGTTACAGGAACTCATGTTTTCTTTGAGAAACCTAACCCTGCTACTGTGAACAGTGCTCTCGTAAGGTGAACAATCAAGGTGAGTGGTTCATGTATGCGTCTTGCTTCATCTTGATTATTCTTAGGTTCATTTGTGTGTGGTTTGTTGCTTATATCTCATGTTTCCTTTATTTCGAGCATATCCTTTCAAATTTCCATGCATCATAACATTTGTGGTTGTGGCAAGCTTGTGACCTAACATGTGTGGTCGGGGACCATGTGGCCGTGCAGTGGGCTGAGTTGTTGGACATGTTAGTGCGAGGGTGATTGCAACATCCTGGCTAGGATTTCAACAGAGGGGAAGGATTTCATGACATATTGCATATTGCATATTGAATTTGCACGCATGTATCTTCTTTTCTGAACCATCTCACTTAGATGTAATTATCTAACTTGGGTGTTTCATACCCCTGGGATATTCAACGTCCCAGGTATATCAAACGTGCCAGGTACCCCGAAGCCAAGAGAGAGAAAAAACAAAAAGGTGGTCGAAGCTTAGCTTACCTTCTGTTGTTTGTGTACTTGAGATTTTTGTATAAAAAGCTATTGTAAATTGTTGGGTTTTTTCTATCGTTTCTTAGAATTAGATGTTGTAACGAAGGGGGCTACCTTTATGGGTTTCGTTACTTTAAGGTTGTGTACCACGATTGTACTTGTATCAATATATACATGTAATGGAAATCCTTGATATTTAGTTTCAGTTAGCTTTTAGGTTCGATCTTTCACTTCCGGTAGTAAGGATTTCCATAACGCCTGTAAGTGATATTGACTTATATTTGGTATCGTTGTATATTTGAGAAACATGACGCTATAATTGGTATCAGAGCTAGAATGTAAGATGTTGGTTTGGATTTTGATTTGACTAATCTTAAGAATATTTTGGGTTGATGGCAAGTATGATATAGTAGGAAACCAGCACCGACGTGCCATTATGGGATGATGGATGACACTTTTAGGAGGACTGTATATGCACCCACGAGATGCGTTGGGGGGGGGAGATTTTCTAGATTTGGTTACCCCAACCTTGCAATGAATTCCACCCCACGTGATGGTTCCCTATGTTGTAGATCTTCAAATAGCATATTTGAATTCCTTATTGACGGTAGAATGACAGGACATTGGGAATGAACTTCATGCCCAGGGACCTTATGATAACCTCGTGACTTTTACCACCCACCTACGTGAAATTGAAGGATTTATGGGACATACTATAACGCTCAACTTTCTAGGGCATGTTATAACTTACAAAATTTGGGATATATTTTTTTCCTTAAAAACAATCTCAACATCATATTAACTCCCAAAATTTTTCATTTACCTACCTAGCATGAGAACTATCATACATCATAAATGTTAGGCTAGGTATTCACTAATAGCGGAAGCATGAATCGAACCTAAGCATACATCAAACCATATTAATAATACATGATCATTTCGGACATATCCCATAATACAAAACTTTTCATCAACAGAACATAAGTTTTCAACATGACTTAAAACATAACATAACATAACAAAATCTTGATGAATAAGCAGAACATCAGATCTATACGTAGAATCCATCGGCCATGTCATCACGTGCCTCAAACCTTAACTTTATCATTAACCACAAATAAGATTATACATCATCATTACTCAAAACGTTCAGAATTCTATGTAGTAGAACTTATACACATGGGCTACATAACATTTAATCATTACATCTTGCACTTTACTAAGTACCATATCATGCCTAATTCATTCTCGTTTCTGCTACAATCTCCATCTGGAACGTTTAAATATTCTAGGGGTAAAGCCCAAGTTAGATGATGAATCATCTAAGTAAGGGTATATCATTCATATCTCATGTGTGTATGCAATGCAACATAATATCATTTTTTTCATTTGATTCAACCGCACCCAACTGCTACTCTCCATTTTAACAACCTTCTTACCAGGCCGAGGTGTATGGGTGCACCCTTGGTAGAGTAGTGGAGCTAGTCCCTAATCTTAAACCCTTATGTGTTACATGATCAATAATATTATCGTGAATGTATGCATAATTCGTCATCAATACATGTAAATGTACTATATATAATGCATAACATAACATAGCATGTCAATATGATAGAATTATTTGCATAAAACTGATTTTAGGTTGAACCACTTACCTTTTTGTACCAAGTTCAGAACACCTCAAAAATGTGCACCGTCTTGATTTCGTGTACAACCTCGATTTTTGCATAAATCATTTTACCTCAAGTCTCAAAGTACCCTATTCATCATATTTATTTAAATGAACATCAAAGCTCATTTTTCCATAATTTCTTTGTATTTTCTTTATTTTCTTTCTATTTTTCTCTTTGAAAATCTAAAATAAATACCTACTCGAATATTTCTCTAAATATTTTCATACAAAAATTCATAAAATACTATTCTAGATAATCTGAAATTTTTCTAGATTTTTCCTAGATTTTATCCTATTTTTCTCTAATTTCCATAATCCCCACTTTCTCTAAAATTTCAAAAATAAATATTTCTCACATCATTTTCCAAACGTTTCTCCACAATAATACCCAAAATAGTTTTCTGGATTTTTTGAAATTTTTTGAGAAGTTTTACGAATTTTATCCTATTTTTTCTTCCTTTTTTCCTAGTTTTTTATTTTTCTTACCTTCTTCGGTCATCTTCTCCGACGACGGTGACCTACAACTTGCTTTGATGCTCGATCTGACTTCATCTCCTAAAAAATCTCCTCGAGCTGATCACAATGGTGCCCTTGGATGCTTGAAAAAACAACTAGAAGTGTCTTAAATCGGCTAATTATAGTCCGACTCTAGCGACGCCCGTTTTTCCAGGGAACTATTAAAACATGCTCAAATGAACACGAAATCTCGCCAAACTTTCCAGAAAAATATGAGGAAGAAAATCCCCTTATTCTTCTACCTCAATTTTTCCTTAAACATGTGGATTCAAGACTCGCTCGATTTTCTGACGAACTCTTAAAACCCACTTAAATGAACACGAAATCACACCAAAAATTTCCAGAAATGATCCTAAAAATATGAGGAACAAAAGCCCCTTATTCACTTCCCACAATGTTTCCTCTAACTCTCGAATTTAAGAGATTAATTTTTGAAAAATTTTGACCATCCCATAACCTTTATTTATAGGCGACCGAGCTCTCAAATGCTCATAGCTACTCAACCCAATGCCTCTAAGGCTACTACCTTCCCCAGATCGAGCCAAAACATCATCATTTAACCGTCAAATTATTCACCAAAATTTAGCCAAAAATGGTCGAAAAACATGAAAAAATTGGCCACATTTGCTGCTAATGTCAGCCTAGGCTTGACCCTGAACATCCCTTATCGCCTTCCTCGACCCTCCCATGGCTGAAAGCGGCTGTCAGCAACCAACAAGGTTGCTGGTTGGCCATGGCAATAATCTCACTGTTCAAGTTACAAAAATTGCACTTCAGCCCCTCTACAAATTTTTAATTTCGCTTTGGTCCTTTCTTTGAAGCCCCTAAGCTTCCCAATAGTTCCATTAAGCTCTATACCTTTCATTTTATCTCCGAAGATTCGAAAATAATGTCCTTTCAACCTCCCTCAGGCAGAATTAAGAAATTACACTTAGACTCAAATCTACGTTTTGACCGTAAACCTTTTTATTTCAACCCAAAACCACTAAAGGGTTCTTTTACATACTAAATATGAACCTCCTTGGGATTCCATTGATTTTCTGGAAGTCTCCTATGACAATTCGATTTTTCAACCTAAATCATAACTGTACCGAAAACTGTCTCTGACCCGATTTCTTTCTATGCCATAAATCATGTCTTGATACCTTCAACATTACCATATCATTTTTCTTAGACATCTCGGCTCCAGGGTACTCCCTGCTGTGACACCTGTAACTTAAAAACATGCTTAATAATAATAATATTCATATGAACTTCAAGGTTTAGTGCAGAAAACTTGAGAAACAATACTTTTATAAACTTAAGTAAAGTTTCAAACATAACAGAATTCAGAGCATGTTTTTGCCTAAATATAACGTTTGATATTGAAAACATGGCTTCAATAAAAGAAAGAAAAACTTAGCAAATATGTTTTGTAACAATAGCATCCATATTGAGAATTCCAGTCTTAAATTGAGACTCGGCCTTTTCATAAACTTATATAAGCTTTAGGGACATACGATGTAGTAATAGTGTACATATATCATAAGAGTTTAATATTGAAAATCTTTCTAAAACAAAAAGTAAGAAACAAGATTCCATTATTTGAAATTCTTTTTTTTTCCAAGAGCCACCACGCTCCACGTTCACGTCCCGATCTCCTCATTCATGATTACCTGGGAAGAGGAGGGGGGGAGAAACATAAGGGGTGAGATTACGCAAATCTCAGTAAATACAAGAGAACTATCAAACGTATTTAAACATGACATGACATGACATGAAATTGAAACATGAATGTATAACATGAGGGGACACGATAGGTTCTACCAACTTGCAGGGGTAAGAACCTCCGTGCGTAGCGTTACTAAACCCCGGTCTCGTAACTTGCTTGAGAACATGAACTTGCTTGAAACATAACATGAGGGACCACATAACATGATTCATGAGCATGCTTAAACATCATAAATAGTTCATAATGTACTTACCTCAACTTGGTTTGATGAGATTTGAATGTTTAAGGCTTCACACCTTACTGGGTTTGCTTTTCTGCAGAAAATATATATTTTTATAATTTTACATAGGGTTATAGGGAATTAAGTAAGGGGTTGATACTTTAAATTTCAAAGGAAAAGGGGCTATGACGTGCCTTCATGCCTGACGGAAGGTGGCTTACGCGCCTTCACGCGCAGCCACTTCCCGACGCCTGAGCTGCATGTGCCGCCCTTAATTTTTACGACAACTTTTGCACCCTTTTTGTTTTTCAGCCATATCTCTGGCATTTTAACTCTGATTCGATTGTCGTTTTTTCCTACATGCTCTTATTTCATCCCTCTACCAGAATATAAAAAAAAAAAAATGGACTTACCTTGCTGTTTTTCAGTGATTCGGGCCCAAACTCCGGCGATATGTAGTTTTTTCGATAAAACTCGTATCTCTTTTAGTTTTTAGCAGAGTTTTCCTCCTTCTTTGGCAATGTTTCCTCTCTCAAAATCTCCTCATTTATCTCTCGTTTGGTGCCCAAAATCATTCCCCAAAGCCTTATATTAATAGGTAATTTTGACGAATCCAATGGCGCCACGTGTCGCATTGGATAAGAACTCATCATGAGATTTGCAATGTTAAGCCACGTATACATAGAGATTTGTGCATTCACATGGAGATTTGTGCTCCATCATTACACCCCCCATCATTACACCCCTAAGATTAAGCCACGTATCCATATAGATTTGTGCATGGCCAATAGTTTCTTGCCACCCATGCCTCGAAATTCGTGTCTCATAATCACCTTCCAAGTTGTGGCCAATCACGCTTTGCCACCTCAAGGTTATTAATGATGTTTCATCATGATTTTCAAATAAGCCAATAGTTTTCTTCCACCTTGGGGGTTATTATTAATGAGGTTTCATCATTACTTTTCTAATGGCCAAATTGTTTTATAACACCTAAGCACCCTCATCCATGACTTCCGTGTGTTCCCATTGCCAAGTGTCCTATATAATCATTTCTATCCATGTGGTCTTATCGAATGATGCCATGTGTCATATAATCATTTCTATCCATGTGTTCTTATCAAATGGTGCCATGTATCCCATATAATCATGAGGCCTCCTTATTTCTTTCCATGTGTGGCTAATAGTTTGAGGCTAAGTGTCCCAACTTGGAGGCTAAGAAATCTTGGTGGCTACGCAAAAGACTTGGACTTGGATTCAAAATGATCCAAAGTTAAATTTGAAATCCATTTGAAATCCAAAGCTATATTTAGTAAGATTTGTGCCATGTCGTCGTTGATCTTATCCTCAAACGTCCAATAGGATCTTTCCACCTCACAAGGACACTTGGATGGTGTTGATTGGCTAATCCTTAATATTTTTGGCTAGTTTATCAATATTACACTTTGTCTCAAACTTTTTGAGTAATTACGCTTAGACCCTTGCAAGTTGGTCCTCGACCATCTTTTAATTGCACTTATGCCCCTGGAGAAATGATTTATTACGTTAATACCTAAGGATTTTAGTAAATTACACTTGTGCCCGAGTTTTTCAAAAAATTTCACTTTTACCTAGTCTTGGTAATTACGATTTTGCCACTAGTTCAAAACTAAATTTTTGTCTTAGGACTTTCTAACCTCTTAAAAATGTCTTTTTCGTCATATATCTGAACTTAAAGATCCCTGGTATATATCACAATTTAAAGTTCTTGGATATTACATATTTGAGCTGAGAAAGAAAAGAAACAAAAATCTCGGGTGTTACACCTGTAGTCGATTTGGTTGCTCATAACTGTACCAAAATTATCTTATAACCTTAATTTACCTAAAATTTGCATTTTCGCCTTAAGATAAATTACTCTTGAGCCCTTTGAAAATTCTTGGGTATTACACATACTCTCAGGCGGGGTAGCACCTGAAGAAGGACTTGAAGAACAAAGCCCCACACCTTCGCCAGGATCCAATACCCAGGAAGAATGATTTTAATTTTTGAGGACTACATATATGTACAAATAGTGAAATGGAAACAAAGTAGTGAGATGCACACGTACAAATAGGGATAAAATGGTGGTATGTGATGGTTATGGCATTTAATTGATATTACTAACTTTTGAGGTTCCTTAGTGATATGATAGGTTAATTATATAGTCTTGATTTGGGTTTGATTTGACTAACTTTGTGGATATTTTGGTCTATGGTAGGATATTGAAAATTGTAACATCTCGCATCGAGCGATAGAAAAGACCGGTATAACTTACCCTGATAGGCCTACACAAACTTTCTAGGGGTCACCCATCCCTAAGCTTCCCTTGCTCAAGTACACTTAACATAAGAGTTCCTTGCCTACATTCAATTCAAAAGGTATCTAGCTGGTGTTGTTTCTTTCCTTACTTATTCTCGATATATACTACCTTTCTCTGGGCTCTTGAAGTATTACATTTTCCCCCCTTGAGCGCATGACGTCCTCGTCATGCAACCTTACAACTTGTCCCAGATCTCCCCCTTTGCATGGCCGATGTGGGATTCGCTTAAGGTGCCTACACACCCCCCTTAGGGACTCAGCGTCCTCATTGAGGTTTACCCCACCATCGCATTTAGAGGCTCGGGGGTCGGCTCTGATACCACTTGTAACATCCCGCATCGAGTGATATGAAGAACCAGAACAACTTACCTTGATGGGCTTACGAGAAATTCTCAAGAGGTCATCGATCCTTGAGCTTCCCCAGCTCAAGCACACTTAACCCGGGAGTTTCTTGCCTACATTTAACCCAAAAGGTATCCAGCTGGTGTTGTTTCCTTCCTTACTTATCCTCAATATGTACCACCCTTCTCTAGGCTCTTGGGGTATTACATAAATGATTTTCACAAAGACCCTATGATAAACTTATAGTCTTATCGTTCATTTGCGTGAAGTTAAGGCAACCCGGGGAAGAACTTGAGGAATGAGCCATCACACCCCTACCCTAAGACCGAAGATGAGTGATTTTGGTTTTAAGGATTGGTTGTACACATGCACAAATAGTAAAGTAGGGCGTTTGTTGTACATGTACACCTATGTACAAAGGAAAGATAGTGGATGAACGTCTATGGTACATAGATTTTCCTTCCAGTACGAGTATCAATAGACCCTGGGCCTACCTATTCATTTATATTACATGCATTATCATGTTGCCTAGAACTAAAATTGAAAAGTTAGATTGCCCAATGATGGTGGCTACCCTTTTGGGGGAAATAAGTGAAAACCTACACAGAATATAAAGATGGGGAAAATGATGCTAAGGAATAGTGGATTTCCAGTTGAACTTACAACACTAGAGATTTAGGATTTTGACATAATCCTAGGAATGGAGTTCCTATCCAGATATAATGCTAGGATTGATGGTCAAGCAAAGTAGTAGAATTGTAAGATGACTATGTGACTTAGAAGAGGTGGGAAAGATTTCAAGGACAAAGTAGAAATGACCTGAATTTTTGGAAAAATAGTATAGTGATCAATTGTGTATTTAAGGTGTAATTTATAATTAGTCGCTTGAGAAAATTAAAGAGAACTTAAATTTGTTACATTTAAGGGAAATACCCTAGCAATCTGGCAAGGTGATCTTTTAGCCGGTGGATTTTACTGTAAAATAATGACATGGCATGTCAACTTGGCAAGAGATGGAATGCCAAGTAGTGAATTGGGTAATTAAGATGAATAATTATTTTACCAGGTGGATATGTGTGGAATTACAAAAAGAATATGTGGTGTTTCATTATATGGTGGTTTTTGTGAAATTATCCTGCTTGAGATGATTTATTGTATTTAGGGACTGTAAATATTTAGAAGATTTGGGGATTATGATGGTTTATTGGTAGTCCGTAATTATGGTTTTAGGAATGTTATAGGCTAACGTGTGTTAAATGAAACCTTGGATGTGAAAATGATTTGTTGAAGATTTGTGACTTTAAGGAATTCAAGTGAGGATATTCTCGAAAGATGACTTGAGGTTAGGATACTACAAATTGGGAGTTAAAAGAAAGGATGAAGCAAGATTGCCTTAGGTCCTGTTATGGATATTATGAGTAACTGGTGATGTCATTTGGGTTAACCAAACTCACCTACAGCCCTTATGGAATTAATGAGAAGAATGTTCAAAGGATACTTAGATTAATTTATGATTGTTGATTATATACTGATTTACTCAGTCAGTAGGAAGAAGAACTTGAGCAACACCTGAGGATTTGTTCTAAGGGTACTGCGGGAATATCAACCTTATGCTAAGTTTTCAAAATGCAAGTCTTAGCTAACTTAGGTAACTTTTCTAAGTTATGTTACATTGAAAAATAGGTTAGCCATGAGGATTGAGAAAATAAGAGATTGGAAGCAGCCTTGAACGATAATTAAGGTACAAAATTTTTGTGAGTATGGCATGTTATTATGAGATATATTGAAAGCTTTCCTAGCCATGCTTTGCCACTTGCCTCATTAACACAAAAAGGAAGCTAAGTTGAGGGGGTGATGAAAGTAGGGTTGCATACACGGGTCGGGAAAAAATTCGTAACTATGAGTGGTATGTTTCCCAGATATAGGCATGCGATGTGTTGTGGGTTTGCTTAGGAAATGTGTTTTCCCAGAATAGCAAGCAGTGGGATTGTGCTTCCCATATTTGGCCTTTGGAGAGGAGAAAATTTATTCTAGTTACTGACTTGACCTTCATTTTAGTATGCAGACAGTTGTACACCCCAATAATCAGGAGGTGCTGGTTCTAGTTTGATTGTCCCAAATCTTTCCCTATTAATATAAATGTTGGTGTAGTAGTAGGCTTACTTTGGTACACTTGGGAGCAAGGATTGGTTTTAAAGAAATGGGAAGAAGTTAAGTTTGAGTAAAACGAGGCAAGGTGAGCATGACTTTAATAAATGAAATGGAAATTTACCTATGCTCCTATTTTAGCAATGCCTCGTGGAACAGGGTGGACTAATGGTCCATGCTAATGCTTCTAAAACTAGGCTAAGGGTGTGTCCTCAGGGAAACGTATGGGTTTTGGCAACTGAAAATTGTGAATAGCATTTTATTACTTATGAATTAGAGTTGGTAGTAGTTGGGTTTGCCTCAACTTTAGTGACATTGTTTGTATGGGGGAAAGATTCGAGGTCTTTATGAATCGTGAAAGCTTGAGGTACATGTTCCCTCAAAGAGACTTGAGTATGAGGCAGCGGCGGTGAATGGAGTTTTTGAAGGATTGTGATTGTTCGATCCAATACCATTCTGACAGGGCAAATGTGTGGTGGCTGATGCAGGGATGAGCCTGCTCTGATAGCCGATCTGATGGCTCGAGAGTGGGGACTAGTGGTGGCTTTTAGCCTGTTGACAATGGATGCGATTCCTAAGGAAACGTCTGTTTACGTTACTGGCTTAACAATTCACTCTCATCTGCTAGAATAGATCTGGAAAGCTACTCTAAGAAGACTCGAAGGTGAGGCCATGGGTTGGCAACCGAAGGCAGGTAAAAAATCTTGACCTTTGGATCAGATGGAATACTTTGATTTTTGAATCAAATTTATGTGCTTAAAGCCAAAGGACTAGGACAAACCATACTGGATGAGACACACAAAGCTAGGTACATTATCCATCATGGTGTTACCACACTATATAAGGATTTGAGGAATGAGACGATATCTCTTGTAAAGATGTTATGGAGTAATCGTGATTATGAGGAAATTACCTTGAGAAGTAAGAAATAAATACGCAAGTAATACCCATCCATTTTCGACAATACGGAGTTATGTGATGAAATTTTGAGGATGAAATTATTTTTTAGGGGGGGGGGAGAGTGTAATACCCTAGATTTTTATGACACTCATGTGTTTGAGGTAGTAAGATATGTCCAAGGAATCACAAGAATTCAAGGATAAAAATACAAATTCAGAAAGGTTCAGGAAAAGATGTGATTTCTTAAAAATATTAGAAAGCTATTTAGGGGTTTATAGATGATGCAAGAAACCTCTTCTTAAGGACATTTGGAATAGAAATAAGGAACCCCGTTAATAACAAAAACCCTAAAAGATCCAGGGGTCAAAGTGCAAATATACGAAACTTTGAGCCAAAGTGTAATTTATGGAAACTCAAAACGAACTCGTTAAAGGAATGAACCGACCAAATTTACCATTGGAGGTAATCATGAAGCCTCATAAATGAGGCCTTAGGTGGCATGGCATGTGGTGCAATGTGGTTGGCTGGAAAGTTCTATAAATAAGGCAAGAATTGCATCCCAAGCCATACCAAGGAGATTAAGCCAAAATTATGTTCGGTTGAGGGGTTGTGAGGAGAGAAGTAAGTTCTTGAGGAAGAGGGGGAGGTTCTACAAGAAGAAAGAAGGAATTTGGTGGTGAAACAAGGAAGAAACGGGTTTCATTGGAGTTTTCAAAGCTTTGCAGGAGTTCATGCCAAAACTAATAGAAAATAGTGAGGTAAGTCCGATTTAAGCCTAAAATCTTGTAGAGGGGGAAAAAGGAAGTCATAGGTTCAAACAGGGGTTGAATTAGAGTTAAAAAGAGGGAGAAATTGCAGAAAAACTGAGGCTATAGGGAATCCATGTCCACCGTGGCTGGAAAAAATAGCCGGAGTGTGCAGTGCACACGCCATTCTGTCCTGCGCGTATGGGCGTGTGAGCCCACTTCTAGGAGCGTGTGAGGGCATGTGTGGCCTTGGTTTTTCTTGAAATTTCTAACACAGGTAAGTTAAAACATGTACAACAATATTATGTAAACATATTTGATGTTTGGGAACTCGTGTTTTCTATGAGAAACCTACCCCCGCTATTGCCAACAGTGCTCTCGTAAGATGAACAATCAAGGTGAGTGGTTCATGCATGCTTCTTGATTTATCTTGATCATTCTTGGGGTCATTCGTGTGTGGTTTATGGCTTATATCTCATATTTCCTTTGTTTCGAGCATTTCTTTTCAAATTTCCATGCATCATAACATTTGTGGCTGTGGCAAGCTTGTGAGCCAACATGTGTGGTCGGGGACCATGTGGTCGTGCGGTGGGCTGAGGTGTTTGGACATATTGGCGCGAGGGTGATTGCAACATCCTGGCTAGGGCTTCCACAGAGGGGAAAGATTTCATGACATATTGAATATTGCATTTGCACGCATGTATCTTCTTTCCTGAACGATCTCACTTAGATGTAATTATCCAACTTGGGTGTTTCATATCCTTAAGATATTCAATGTCCCAGGTATATCAAACGTGTCAGATACCCTAGAGCCAAGTGAGAGAAAAGGAAAAGAGATGGTTGAAGCTTAGATTACCCTCTGTTGTTCGTGTACTTCAAATTTTTGTATAAAAAGCTATTGTAAATCGTTGGGCTTTCGTGTACTTCAAATTTTTGTATAAGAAGCTATTGTAAATCGATGGGTTTTTTTGTCGTTTCTTAGAATTAGATGTTGTAATGAAAGGGGTTACCTTTATGAGTTTTGTTACTTTGAGGTTGTGTACCATGATTGTACTTGTATCAATATATACATGTAGTGGAAATCCTTGATATTTAACTTCAGTTAGCTTTTAGGTTCGATCCTTCACTTCTGGTAGTAAGGATTTCCATAACACTCGTAACTAATATTGGCTTATATTTGGTATCGTTGTATATTTGAGAAACGGGACGTTACACCTCTAAAGCCCTTACGATCTTAACTCGAAACAGTCGTCATCATGTTTGTTTAACATGTGTTCATGTTTGACTACCGTGGTACAATAAATAACCCCTCTTGCTTTGGGAAAGGGACTTTTTGGGCATTTCCACGCTCAAACAATATTTACCACATTTTCTACTTTCTTTTTTGTCTTTCTTTCCAGATTGACTTAAACATTGGAGGGCATACTAGTGTGAAGGACCTCTGCGTGTCTTCTAACCTATTTTTATGCTTGTAGTTTCACCTGGAGTTCACATATGTCGCAAGCTTCTTCCAGAGATCATATTGGCAACGGGCATATCCCATAAGTAGTAGGTTGCACAAGCTCCCTATCGTGTGCAACATCTCCTACAATTGCGCACGCTATCACCCGAAGGTCCCTACCACACTTGTTGCATGCCATAGCGCACGTCATCTCCCAAACCCCCTTGTGAGGTATCTCCCAGAGCTACCCCTTGTGTGCACCAGCTTGCACCTCCAGCGCGTCGTTCCTCTTGAAGATTGACACTTCTGTGAGCCATGCAGTACCTCTTGTACGCTATTCCTTCTGAAGATCCATGAGCCATGCAGGCCTCTTTCAGGCTTTCGTGAGCCATGCCGGCCCTTCCTGAGAGCCATTCCTCTCGAAAGCCCACATTTCCACGAGCCACCCTGACCTTTCCCGTGCGCTATTCTCCTTGGAAATATTAGAGCAAAAATTTACCTCATCTTCTTCCTTGGCCATTACACATGGATTGGCCACTTCTTCCCCTTGAGATTCATCATTTGATGATGAATCATCTTTACTCCATGCAGTAAGAGCTTTCTTCTTTCCTTTTCTTGCATTCTTTTTCAACAAAGGACACTCAATCCTTATATGACCTAACTTTTTGCACCCAAAATATCGAACTTCGTTAGTAGTTCCTTCTTTTTGTTCTTTATCTTTCTTAAAATTTCTTCTTTGATTAAATCTACCCTTTTTCAAAAATTTACTAAATCTCCTAGCAAGCATAGCAAAATCATCCTCATCACAATCTTGCGACTCTTTTTCTTCTTTCTCAACTTTGAATGCTACATTTTTGTTTTTCTTTGAATCCTCCCATTCATCTCTTTTCATCATAATTTCATGAATCATTAGTGACCCTAACAAATTATCAAATGATAGATTATCTAAATCTTTAGCTTTGGTTATAATTGTGACTTTAAGATCCCAAACCCTAGGGAGACTTCTCAAAACTTTTCTTACTTTTTCACCATTTGTTTATACATTTTCCTAATGAATCCAAACCAGTGATAATGTCATTGAATCTAGCGAACATTTCCTTCATAGATTCATTTTCTTTCATACTAAGCAACTCATAATCATGAATAAGTAAATTTATTTTAATTTCATTTTCCTATTTTGTATCTTCATGTGTTACCTCTAGTTTGTGTAACGACTTGTTCTGGGTACCGATGAAATGTATGGATTCAGAATAATTATTTTATTTAGATAATAATCTTAGAGAATTAACTGTGATATTACAGGTGGTTGTTAAAGGCAGTGAAAATAGAAAAGTCAAAGAGATGACTTGAGTGGTAATGGGACTTGCAAGTATAGAAGGTAAGTGTGTGGATAATTTATGAAAATCTTATTATTGATTAAATTGTATTTGGTTTAAATTTTATCAAATAATATTAGAATATAATGAGAATTTATAAAGGTGGGGACATGCAAGTCATTACCATTAAGGGAGTAGGGGCATTTTGGTCATTATGGAATTGGATATATATATATATATATGTGTGTGTGTGTGTGTGTGTGTGTGTGTGGAGAATTCTTGATTTAAAGAAGGAAAAGGAATGGGGGAGCAACGAGGGAGGAAAGAAAGAAAGAG
Source organism: Diospyros kaki (assembly GCA_036245055.1). Classification (NCBI taxonomy): domain Eukaryota; kingdom Viridiplantae; phylum Streptophyta; class Magnoliopsida; order Ericales; family Ebenaceae; genus Diospyros; species Diospyros kaki. Next base: position 24,439,326 of record BSEG01000012.1, read on the forward strand.
CTAGGGTTTTGATTCTCCAACTGTCTCTTCATCAATCTTGGTTTTTGGTGCATCAAAAGGTAAGATTCAAGTTGTGGGTGGCTTCATCTCCCTCATATTGCTCATTTTCTTTTGTTTTGGGGTGTAGGAAAGTGTGATTGCTTTTGTAGAGAATTCTCCAAGAAAGACCATGGGAAAGGATTATTAAGGCAAGTTCCCCTCTTCTCTTCTTCATCTAACCCTTTGGACTTGATGTATGGTGGGTTTGGTTATGAAAATCTCATGTTTTCCCTAAAGGATTGTTGGGTAGGAATCTATGTCAAAATTTTTGTAAATCTCTCATATCTTCAAATTAATCCCATTAGTTTCAATTAGGTGTTGAAATAGAGGTTGATGCACCCTATGAGATGAGGAGAATGATGTAATTTGAGATTTGATGGAGTATTGGAAGATTTGGGATGGTTTTGGGGTGTTCCCTATCGTTTCTGTGGGTTTTTTGTCTCATTAGTCAACTATTTTGGTCAATAGTTGACTAATAAGTGGGTTAGCTGACCCTCGGAAGAACAGGTCTCGGCCCAGTCAACTAATGCTTTCAATAGTCGACTGATCCTTTCATTAGTCGACTAATTATCTCATTAGTCGACTATTCCTAAGTCAACTCTACACTGCGCACCCTATATTATTTTGGCCATAACTTTTTGTGTAGATATCCGATTGAGGAATTGTTTGAGGTCTTGTAAACTAGATTCGATAAGGTTCGATTTGGTATATAATTTGGGGTTATTTGGACAATAATTGGATCAGCTAGAGCCCTATGAATTAGTAGCTAGAAATCTAAACTTCAGTTCCAATCCAACAATGTTTTGGTGCTTGGGGCATAACTACTTGTGGTGATATCCAAATTGAAATCCATCTTTGGTGCCATAGTCTAGATGTCATAGAATTGGTTTTGATAAGCTAATTGAGTAATTTAGGTATGAGTTGAGTCCATAGCAGCCCTATCAAATTCCATCTAGATATTGAAATTCTTCTACTGTGGGAGATTTGCTTTGCACCGGTTTTATGGAATAAATATCTTTCTTTGGGGTATGATGAGAGCCATTGAGGGGTTAAGTGGTGATGCTTCTAGTTGTGATTCCCTTGTCGGTTGGGAGGGTCTTATTTGGCATTTCTTAACGTGTCTTGTTTTCAATGACCAAGTAGGGCTTGATCTCCCTACGTTTCTTTGCGGAATGATGCTGAACCTTAACGGGGTAGGTTTCAGATGGATGCTATTTGGGGTGGTGTTGTATTTCAGTTTATTTATTATTACACATTGCATGGTGATGCATTGGGACATTGGGCTATGGGTTTACATACATCTGGGATCATGCTTTGTATTTAGTGGAGGCATGAGCATTGGCATGACACGGTTAGCTTGTGAGTACTGACTTGTGTATTGTAGATGAGCATAGGCAAATGGAGCATGCGTATGTGTGAGTTCTTATGTGGGCGTAGCATGGCCTGATGCTTGGCTTATGGGGGCCTTGACATCACGTTTATACTGCACAAGCCATTGCATTTTTTTATATGTTGCATTGTATGGATCTTTTGTGCATATTAGTCTAATCCATGAGATGTACATCCATTTCGAAGATGGGAGGACCATTCTGAGGGAGCGCTGACTCATGAGTTTTACTATTTCTGGTGTTGGGAGTACTACCCCGATAAAGCTTGGCTTGTGATTGTGATGCGTAAGACTGGGGGTTCGAGTCCCACAATAGTTTGAGATCTTTGATGTGGTGGTGTTCATGGTTCCGTTATGGTAGCCTATCATGGCTACTAGCAGGTTTGTATATGAGGCCTTGAGAGCCATTGACTGTGATCTCTTATGTGGGCCTCAAGGACCATATGTGTGCATTTATGCATTTTTTTATTATGACTTGGCATTACGGTACATGGCATGGATTGATATGCAATACATATTCATTTATGGGAATGTTTATGGGCGAGACAACTATCGGCCTTGGTATCATTTTTTTTATATATATGCTTGCTGAGTCTTGTGACTCACTCTTGTTTTACATCATTCCAGGTAAGCGTGCAAAGGCAGTCGAGGGTGGGCTCAACCAAGCTTAGTTTTCCTATGATAGACATCGTGAACCTACACCTTAACTGGAAGATTCTTGGGCGTTTTGTCTTGTTTTGAGTCTAGGAAGAATATTGTCTTGCTAGGCTAGGTATGGTGTTTCTTGTGAGATATACGGGCATGTGGGCCCTAATGTTGTCATTGAAAATTGTGTACTAAATGACGTCTGCTTCTGTTGTATATATTAATGAAAAGCTCTTTACAGATGTTTTTTTTAAGTCTGCATCTATATCCATTTTTGTGAGGGCTTTCCCTCGGAACTCCTATGTTTACGGGACTTTCGGGAGTGGGTCCTTATAGTTTGTGTAACACCCGGTGTTATCAGTGTTAAGAGAATGAGAAAAGAAGTGAGAAAATTCCAAAAATACCCTTGAGGAGGTGATGGATCCTTGAGATTGAGGGTGCCCTATGAGAGGGGTATTTTGGTAATTTGGATAGCAAAGTCCAATAAAGGGTATTTTGATAAATTGGAAATAATTCCTATGTGGAATTAGGTGAATAAGTGAATTAAATCTCAATTTTGTATTTATGTGGAGATATGGGATTAATAATTCATAAAAGTGTATTTTGGTAATTTGGAGTGATTCCATGAAGGAACTTAATTATGGAAATAGGGAAAATGGTGGATATTGAATTATTTGAGAAATAATTAATTTTTCCTAAATGGTGAATCAATGTGGTAATGCCACATGGAGGGAGTTAAAGAAATGCAAAAAGAAATGATATTGGTCATTCTTGCATTAATGAGAGGCATGATTATATGGATTAAATAAAATCTAAAAGAAAATGGTAAATGGTCACCATTAATGCATTGGAAAATATGGAAATTTTATTAAATAAGAAAGAAAGCATTTATGTCTTTCAAGTGGTTTCTCATGTGATGGTGGAAATTGGTCCCATTAATTTAAATGGGAAAGAAATGAGAAATGAGAGATAGTGGTTAGTAACACATGGCATAATCTTGTAAATCAAGAATAAGCATTTAAATGAAATTCAAAATTGGAGAGTAAATGGTCTTTCAAGTGTTAAATGCAAGCCATGATGTTGTTGCCTAAAAAGAAAATGCAAAAGAAATGAAAATTAGTCACTCATTTATGAGTGAAAATGGGAGGATTTATTTAAATGAGAAAGAGTGAAATTAGTCTAAGTAAGTTTATGAGAAAGAGTGAAAAAGGATATGAAAATAGACTCATTAAGAAAAGAAAGAAGAAAAGAGAGAAGAAGGTGAAGGAATCAAAGTAAGTTTATTTCTTCCTTCTATTTACTTTAATATGTTAGTATGTAAATTAAGTGGTTTGTTGAAATGCCATTTTAGGTGGGAGAAAATGATGTTGGAAGCTCTCTTGAAATAAAGATAGGGAGGTTCAAGAATAAGGTAAGGGATGGCCCCATGTAGTGGAGGCCTTGCATTGCATTGTAAGTAGGTTGCATAATTTTTTATGTATCTCTTTGCATGCTTTACTTGTTCATGAGACCTATGGCCATGGAGGTGGGAAAGAAGTGGTAGGTTGATGCCTCAAACCATGTTGGGTTGTGAGGATGGAATAACCTAACCATGCTTGCATGCATTTTCCATTACATAGACTTGTTATGCTTGTATTTACTTTGCATATGCACCCTTACTGAGCTTTGTGGCTCATGAGGTTTTACCTGTAACACCCCAAATTTTTCGGGCGTGTTATAACTTAGGATTTCGGGATTATAAAAATTTTTCATATCACAATAGCTGTCATACATCACACAATATCCCAAAAATCCTAATTTTTACCTTCTCAGCTTAACAAACCCAATAATCAAATAGCTAAGACAGGTAATAAAATCTCAAATGCGGAAGCTAGATCGAACCTGATATGGTTCAAAACCATAACATTTTATTTATCATAAAATTCTTCAAGACATCTACAAAATGTATTAATATACATCGTCTCTTTCAAATGATAACTGAACATCTTAAACATATCCAAAATTACATAGATTCGCATATAAATAAAGATATTCTAAACATGCTACAGACAGCAGATTAAACTTATTCTTCAGCTATCTCATTTTCCTTAGAGCTGCTTGTCGAACCTGGAACGTTTGAATATTCCAGGGACATAGTCCAATTAGAAGATAAATCTTCTAGTGAGAAACTCCAAAAACAGTTTATATAGATGAATCATCAGGTATAAAATGTATGAGAAGACAAGGAGAACTACTCCGAAGTGCCTCGTGAACACGTCAGCCTCCTCCAACGAGAGCTTTCTCAATGGCGCACGCATAGCGCCTCTCGGGAGGTCCCTAACCATGTCACCTCGGCCCAACCTCATAGAACTCATGCAAGCACCACATCCGTTGTTCCTTAGACTCACGGTCTTCCCCACGAGAGCTTTCTCGATGGCGCACGCATAGCGCCTCTCGGGGGATATCTGACTTTTTCCCTCGGTCCATAACAAATAGGTACAACAGTATGGCCACACGAATTTTATAAATGCAACAGTTAAAAAGCCAACAACATATATTTTCAGGAAAAATTCAGTTTACATATGCAACATGATTTCACGTAAGAGAACAATAAGAGTTCACGTATAATAACTTCAAGAAACACGTCTCATGCAATAGAAGTCTCTCATAAGAGAATAAAAATAGGATTTGGAGTATAGGAGTCTCACATTATTGGTTTATCTCTTTGACGGTATAATTTCACAGCAAACGGCCTATGTTTCTGCAGAAAACACACGTTTTGATAAACTTAACCTCAAATATTTTTACATAGGGTTGAAGGATATTAAAGTAGGGGCATAACTGGAAAATTTCATGTAAAAAAGACCTCTCACGCGCCCTCACGCGCCCCAAGAAGACTGGCCACGCGCCCCCATGCGCAGCCATTATCTGGCGCGTGTAACTCACGCGCAGGCACCAGATTCCGAAAAGCAACGCGACGTTTTCGTATTTCGGCCATATCTCCCTCATTTTAACTCCGATTCGACCCCCGTTTGAACCTACGTGACCCTCTCTTCCCCCTCTATAGCATTATAAAAAAAAGGGACTTACCTCACTTTTTTGCTGACTGATTTTGGCAAACTCCGGCAAAAACCCACAACTTCGATGAGGCTCGTTCTCCCTGGCTTCTCCTTCGATTCCTTCCCGCCTTCTTCCCGAACTTCCTACTCTCTCTCTAGAACAAGCTCCTCCTCTTAGAGTGCTTCAACTCTTAAGCTTGCTTGGAATGATTTGAGAACAATCCATGGTGCCTTTTATAGATTTCTCCAACCACTCATATCATGCCACTTGTCACAATTTTAGCCATGAACTCCAAAGACTCAAAGACATATTTGAATGGCTTTTGAAATCCAAAACTAGAATTAATCCAACTTTTGAAATCCAAGCTAAAACCCCAAACTTCTTTCAAATAACACTTTGACCCTTATTTCAAGTTCTTAACTTCAATATTTTACCACATAAGCTCTTAATTTTATCCTTATTTCGTTTGGATAATTCTCTAATTACAATTACACCCTCAAAGATCAAATTTATCGAGATACTTAAAATTTTGAATTTAATAACTCAAAATTATTTGATATATACGATTTTTCGGAGCCCCTTACCATCATTCGACTATTTTAGGCTACAACTTAGCTTAGCCGAAAAACCATCTCTGATTTAATTTCTTTCAGCGTCATAAATCTCGCCTCGAGATGCTTGTCAAAAATATACCTTTGTCCTTAGGTATCTAAGCTCTAGGGCACTCCCTGTGACTAATTCGGTCACTTGTTGCCATTTCAAATATATTTTTTGGTATTTTAAACTCACTTAAAATACGTGGCAACCTTACGAAAATATGTGGTATTATAATCTACCCCCCTTAAAAGAATTTCGTCCTCGAAATTGTCTCGTACACTCAATCTTCAAATATCAAAATAAGTCATTTCACAGCTTGGACATATCTCATAGTTGACAAAATCCCAAATTTTCATTCTAACTTTTTCGATGGTGAGCAAACAAGAACGACCAACAACCATACCTCAACAGTCGACAGTTAACACCCATTCATCTAGTATCCCCCTCGTCGGCCCGACGTGGGATCGCTCCTCCCCTAAGGAAATCCGACGTACCTACTGGCAGAGGCTTCCTCACCTCTAGTGGTCCGGACATTCCCAGCCTGGGTATGGACTACCCCACCCACTCGGTTCAACCACAGGGACTACTCGACTAAGGGTCCAACGGTCGATAGTTTTGGTATATCGGGCGACCGATAGTGTTATTCCACCACAAACCACACAAGAAACCATTCCAATGCTGCCATTGTAACATGAACTCAACCAATGGTAGGTGCTGCTCCCAAACTTTAGGCACGCACATACTACCCCGAAACTTGAGAATATCATCTCGCATCTCAAAAATCAGAACCCCTGGGCTAGCCACACTCATCTATCTATAGATGTATACACCGATCTCCCCCACTAGTCTCTCGTATCTTGGTCTCCAGATCCAGCCGAACCGCCAGGTCAGCTATCAAGATGGACGAACCCTTCGGCACTACACTCACCAACATCAGGCTCAAAAGCCTCAACAACGGCCACCCCTGGGCCATCAACCCAGCCACCTCATTGGCACGCCCCAGGTGATACAAAAAGTGCAGTCGTAGTCCTTCAGGAGCTCCATCCACAGTCCCTGCCTCACGTTCAGCTCTTTCTGTGAGAACACATACCTCAGACTGTTGTGGTCCGTGAACACCTCAAACATCTTACCGCATCGGTAGTGTTTCTATAACCTCAAGAGCACATACCCCAACTACCAGCACCAAGTCACACATCAGGTAGCTTACCTTGTGCCTCAACGTGATCCACACATGATCACAAGGTTATGTTGCATCAACACGCAACCCAATCCTTTGAGCTATCACAAGCTCTCACTGCATCCGGCAGACCATTTTCACTGGACTCTCCTCACGAGTCCTAACATGGATATAACTACTCTGGAAATTCTCTTCACGAATCTCTGACAACAGTCTGCCAATTTCAACATACTTCCAATCTTTTCATAGATAGCTTATGGATCCTATCACAAAGTTCTGATCCCTTCCTCTATCACATTTGACACTACTTCCCGTACCAGGCGTAACTCCAGACCTCATGGATCCTTGGGTCACACATCCCTGAGAACTCCATATTCCTTCCCATAGGTGTCAAAATCACCATCAAACAACCCTAGGTTCAGCTTCTACTGTCAACGAAATCTCACTATGGTCTTGAGCTACACGCCTCAAACCATTACATAAATATTTCGAAGATCTGCCTTTCAGCTATCTCGATAACGATTTGGGTCCCATGCGGTTGCCTATGGCATAACCTATCCACATGTCTCTTCTCACAGATCGTACCCAGACTTTTGATTATCGTGTGTCTTCCTTACACGGATATACTATCATCCAAGGACATCAACTCATCATGTCCCAAATCATGGACAATTAAAATTTCCAACTTGAAACCTCTACAAGGCTTAAGACTTCATCTTAGCCATTTCATCAACTAAGTTGGCACCAAACTTACATAACCCGACCCCTCGAGTTGCTTTCTCAAGGTAACCCTACCTCAATTCCAAAATTCGAGGCATTATCAAAAACCTCTTCCCTCAACTACCTCGGGCTGACCGGACTTTTGGGCAGGTCATCGCACCTTCGCCACTCCATCACACAGCCAAGATTCTCGCATGGGTGACCACAAAGCTAGGGTCACCCTTCAGTCTATTGGAAGTCAACTCTAAGGCGTGCCTCCATTGCATGCTCTCAACATTTTTCAAATCCTTGAACCTACTAGACTGCTCAAAATTCTTGGCCTAAATCCCAAGATTCAGAGTGGCTTCGCACATCTAGCCACGTACAACTTTCTGATCATCTATCAGGTTCTAACAAAATAATGCAAACCTTCCCTTAGGTTCGCCTTGAGGTTACAATCCCCAAAAATCTCCAAGCCCACTCATGGCTAATCACCTGATAACCTCAAGCTATTAACAGCAAATTTAGACTTATCTATCGATAAATCTATCGAGAATACACCCTGGTATCTCCCAATTTTCTTATGGTTTTTCACCGACCGCAAGTGCCTGTACCATATCTTAGCAGGCTCATAACTTGCTGGCATCACTCAGCTATACATCTCCCCATTTGCCTACCAGGGCTACTTAGACTAATCGTCTAACCATACGGGAGTTTCCATTCTCCAAAATCAAAATCTTGGATCTCCAATCAATTTAGGTTTGCAGCTTCTCCTACTACGACCCGTCATCTTGGCACATCTTCCATTACTTTATTCTCTCAATCACTTCAAAGATTCGCACAATCTTTAAGACGACAATCCACAACTACATTGCCAGCTAGAGTAGGTAGGTCTTTACATCACCCACGGTACTCAAATCCTTGCTGGATTTCTTCCTGAAACTCTAAAGTTTCATCTCGAATCCTTAGATCCTCAATCAATTCTTTCAAGAAATTCCTCAAGAATCTCAAACTGATTTATTTCCGAAAATCTCGAATCAGATCACGATATCTGGTTCCAATCGTCTTCCGAAAGCTCGATTCCTTTGCAACCATGGCCCTCAATCCACCATTTATCATGGTGTTTTCAAATTCTTCTCATTGGGTTGACTACTGACAACTTTTCCTGATTCCACAGGTCTATTCGGCACATTGAACCGTAGTCACAACCTCTATTGACTAGGTCGCCTTATCAATTGACACAACTCACACGTCATCACTTGGCTATCTTTGACCTCTCACTTGACCCAATCCATTAGATCCCTGATCCACACATCTCATTTTTAAGACACTAATTGATCCTCGAAAATACTTATTATTCAATCCTAACTCATCAGCTAGGCTATGTCAGATTAGACTAACTATTCATGATTCACTTATCCTTGATAACCACCAGTTATCTCATCATTTCTCGTAATGACTTCGACTAATGACCTCAAATCAACAGTCTCCAAATTTCTCGAATCCATAATCATGGTTACCAAGTCAACCTTACATTTGAACCACACTATCGGGTCCTAACGTCCATCAGGCTTCCATTATTCATTGCAAATAATAACCATATACTAGAATAGTGTTTGCACGTGAATAGTACACCAGGTAAGCTCCCAGGAAAGAGAGGTGGGTCACAAACGGACACACTTAAATACCAAGTCTTTCCTTAGCCAGAACTTTCCTAGACATGCACTTTCACTACACCACACTTAAATCCATAACTTTTAAAACTTCAGCCGTCAATCCCCGAATCTCCAAATAGGGGTTTCGTCTTATGAACTATTAGTCTCTTTCCCCTAAGGCTTCACTTAGGGTTCCTACCAACTGGTTCTATTAATATCGGATCCTCTTAAGTCTCCAAATCAAACTTCTCCTAAGTCTCCAAATAACATTCCGCTCTAATATCAACTATATCAGAGTCACTTAAGTCTTCCAATAAACTTAAGATCTGATACCAACTATAACACCCCAAATTTTTCGGGCGTGTTATAACTTAGGATTTCGGGATTATAAAAATTTTTCATATCACAATAGCTGTCATATATCACACAATATCCCAAAAACCCTAATTTTTACCTTCTCAGCTTAACAAACCCAATAATCAAATAGCTAAGAAAGGTAATAAAATCTCAAATGCGGAAGCTAGATCGAACCTGATATGGTTCAAAATCATAACATTTTATTTATCATAAAATTCTTCAAGACGTCTATAAAATGTATTAGTATACATCGTCTCTAGCAAATGATAACTGAACATCTTAAACATATCCAAAATTACATAGATTCGCATATAAATAAAGATATTCTAAACATGCTATAGACAGCAGATTAAACTTATTCTTCAGCTACCTCATTTTCCTTAGAGCAGCTTGTCGAACCTGGAACGTTTGAATATTCCAGGGACATAGTCCAATTAGAAGATAAATCTTCTAGTGAGAAACTCCAAAAACAGTTTATATAGATGCATCATCAGGTATAAAATGTATGAGAAGATAAGGAGAACTACTCCGAAGTGCCTCGTGAACACGTCAGCTTCCTCCAACGAGAGCTTTCTTAATGGCGCACGCATAGCGCCTCTCGGGAGGTCCCTAACCATGTCACCTCGGCCCAACCTCATAGAACTCATGCAAGCACCACATCCGTTGTTCCTTAGACTCACGGTCTTCCCCACGAGAGCTTTCTCGATGGCGCACGCATAGCGCCTCTCGGGGGATATCCGACTTTTGCCCTCGGTCCATAACAAATAGGTACAACAGTATGGCCACACGAATTTTATAAATGCAATAGTTAAAAAGCCAACAACATATATTTTCAGAAAAAATTCAGTTTACATATGCAACATGATTTCACGTAAGAGAACAATAAGAGTTCACGTATAATAACTTCAAGAAACACGTCTCATGCAATAGAAGTCTCTCATAAGAGAATAAAAATAGGATTTGGAGTATAGAAGTCTCACATTGTTGGTTTATCTCTTTGACGGTATAATTTCATAGCAAACGGCCTATGTTTCTGCAGAAAACACACGTTTTGGTAAACCTAATCTCAAATATTTTTACATAGGGTTGAAGGGTATTAAAGTAAGGGCATAACTGAAAAATTTCATGTAAAAAAGACCTCTCACGCGCCCCAAGAAGACTGGCCACGCGCCCCCACCCGCAGCCATTATCTGGCGCGTGTAACTCACGCGCAGGCACCGGATTCCAAAAAGCAACGCGACGTTTTTGTATTTCGGCCATATCTCCCTCATTTTAACTCCGATTCGACCCCCGTTTAAACCTACGCGACCCTCTCTTCCCCCTCTATAGAATTATCAAAAAAAAAAGGGCTTACCTCACTTTTTTGCTAACTGATTTTGGCAAACTCCGATGAAGACCCACAACTCCGATGAGGCTCGTTCTCCCCGGCTTCTCCTTCGATTCCTTCCTGCCTTCTTCCCGAACTTCCTACTCTCTCTCTAGAACAAGCTCCTCCTCTTAGAGTGCTTCAACTCTTAAGCTTGCTTGGAATGATTTGAGAACAATCCATGGTGCCTTTTATAGATTTCTCCAGCCACTCATATCATGCCACTTGTCACAATTTTAGCCATGGACTCCAAAGACTCAAAGACATATTTGAATGGCTTTTGAAATCCAAAACTAGAATTAATCCAACTTTTGAAATCCAAGCTAAAACCCCAAACTTCTTTCAAATAACACTTTGGCCCTTATTTCAAGTTCTTAACTTCAATATTTTACCACATAAGCTCTTAATTTTATCCTTATTTCGTTTGGATAATTCTCTAATTACAATTACACCCTCAAAGATCAAATTTATCGAGATACTTAAAATCTCGAATTTAATAACTCAAAATTATTTGATATATACGATTTTTCAGAGCCTCTTACCATCATTCGGCTATTTTAGGCTACAACTTAGTTTAACCGAAAAACCATCTTTGATTTAATTTCTTTCAGCGTCATAAATCTCGCCTCGAGACGCTTGTCAAAAATATACCTTTGTCCTTAGGTATCTAAGCTCTAGGGCACTCCTTGTGACTGATTCGGTCACTTGTTGTCATTTCAAATATATTTTTTGGTATTTTAAACTCACTTAAAATACGTGGCAACCTTACGAAAATATGGGGTATTATATTACCCTCCCCTTGTAGGTTGTTTTATGTCAAAGAGAAAGAGAAAGTTGCAACCTTGTGGTGGAAGCTCATGGTTTTTAATTAGTTTGTTGTAAATTTATGGTTTATGGATGCCTAGGTTATGGTGTTGATTTAAGAAATGTAAACTTATTTGATTGATAATGGCTTTAAAGCCTAAGTTATTAGTGTATATTCCTTTGAAGTGTTGATTTTTTTTAAGTGAATGAGATTGAGGCTTATGGCATGTTAAAGCCTAGGTAAAATCTCACTTTGGTATGAGTTGTTGTGGAAGCATCAAGGATGTTGCTTAAGCCTTAATTATGTAGGAAAAGAGGCTTTGGAACGTGAAAAGTGCATATTTTAAATGCATTTAGAGGTGAGTAATTTTTTGGAAAATTTGGGTTTTAATGGCCTAAGAAAAAAAAAGAAAAAGAAGTGAAGGAGTAGCAGGGGTGAAGCAACAAGGCCGTAGGGGCGGCCACGCTCAGGCAGTCGCGTGCGCGCGTAGGCGGCCGCCCGCGGGGCCATCGCCCAGCGGGCCCTGCTGGCCAATTTTTTAAAAAAAATTAAAATTTTTGGGAATTTTGTGGCATTTCTTAATTGAACTTGGGCCTCGGAGGAATTTTCAAAATAAAGGGATTTTTCGGGCATTTTGGAGAATAATGCCGAAATTTTGAAAAATTGAAAATGATGAGTTTTTCCTCCAAAATTGGTGATCCATCAATGGATTGATTTAAATGGTGATTTTATGGAGCCTGGTAAAATTCTTGATTGGAAAAGAATTTAAAACAATTGAGAAAATGACGTTTGGGCGTCTGAATGAGATTTTCTTTTTAGCTAATGCGGTGTGGTTAAAGCCCAATTCCGCTAGTGAATCCTGGGGATGAGGGAAGGGAAGGACGAGCCTAGTTCTCATCTAGGGCGCTTCATCTTGAAACATGGTCTACCCTTCACCTAAGGCCGGGCAGGTGGAGAATTTGGGTAATTGTTCACGAGTAATACCCGTAAGTGGGAGCGGGGCGTTACAGTTTGGTATCAGAGCATGGTTGGAGCATCAAGTGGAAGATGCTTGGAGAAATGTGGTTGAAGGTCGATGTGAAGACCTTGGAAGGAGGACTACATGTGACCCGAGGACCCTAAGAGTTGGGTCAAGGCATTGAGGGTTGTGGCAATGCGAATGGTGTGCTCGGATATTCCTGTTATAGGAAAGGGAGAATATCATGGTTTGAGATGATATTTCATAAGAAATATAAGGGTCGAGCAAAGAAGAGTCAAATGCCCAAGTGTGGGTATTGGAATTGAGAACCAGAATGTGAAAATTTGAGAGTAAGTGAAGCGTTTTAAGGATGAGATTTCCTTGTGATTGAATTATTAAGGCTTGTGTGGGGACACAAAGCTGAGTCATGATAAGAATCATGATAGGACAAGGAAAGCCTGAAGTATATCTAATCCGGGAAGGGATTAGCGGAGCACCCCTATGTTGGGAGAGATGATCAAGCAAGTATAAGGAAATGGAGTGGTTTCCATAGGTGGTGTGCTAAGGGTTATGTGCTTGAACTAGGGTGAGCTAAGGTTGAAATTAACTTGAAGCCTAAAGAAAGAAGTCGTCAACAGGTTATGTGACGAGCTCCGAGAAGGGAGTAAGCTAAAGTTGCTCATAGATAGGCTCTAGGTGGAGCGAGCATGTGAAGCATATGCCAGTCATGGCCAGGGTAGACATGACGTTGGTGGCTTGCAGAAAGACACCAAGGGGAGTCGGGTGTGCGTTATGCATGAGGGATGCATATGGTGCCATGCAATTGTATCGTTATGACGATCCTAGAGGGGACGTGCCTAGGGTATGAATGGACCCTAGTTAGTTTCATGATGAAACAGGATATATCCTAAGAAAGGATAGATGTGTAGCAAATGGACCCTAGCGAGTGTTTGTGTGAGATGAAAATCCCCAGTGAGTCGAGTTGGAATCCAGGGGAATCCAGATTTGGGATAAAGGAGTTGGGCTTGCGTAGATATGCGTGTTGGAGCCATGGGATTAGAAGTCCTAATTGTGAAAGGCCAAGTGACTGTTCATGTGATTGATGGATGAGGGGCATATTTAAACTCTCAATGACGCTTGGGGTTAGGTGGGACGCCTAAAGTTAAGAGATGAGAGGTGAATAGACCCTCATTATGATGGTTGGGGTCGTGATGACGCCTAAGGTCACGAGACCCTTGATGGGAGACGCAGAGGTCACCCAATGAAGGGTGTGAGCAGTGTGGGCCGATGGTAATGAATTGTGGCAACAGGACATCCGTGGGTTATGCGCACGCAAGAAATGCCAACTTTGGATGCCATGTGGGCAGGGGCATGGTGAGCAATGTAGAAGCCCTGAATTTTATAGTTCCCAGTCAAGGAAGCCCGAGCGAGGCGTGTGGAAAGGCCAGGCTGGGCGTAGTGATTGAATGTGTTCATGAGTGTGCAAGGAGAGACGAGAGGTCTCAATTTACCTAGAGGGTAATAGTAGGTGCTCTATGGTTATGGGTGCCGGAGTTTGAGGTAGGTTTAACGTGTCGGATGTAGACTGAGCGATCATTGATAATCAAGCTCTAGGATGAGCTGAGAGGCAAAACGAATCATGATGGATTTGGATCCATTGTCATGGAAAGTTGGAGCTTTCAAATGTTGAGTGAGAGCCGTGAGGTGTGATCTTGTGGGGTAAGATCATGAGGCCTCAAGATGTGAAATAGTTTGAGAGTCTTGAAGCGGTAAGAGATGTGAAGTCATGAGGAGTAGGGCTTATGGTATGAGCTTAAGGTTATCAAGGCAAGGATAACCAAGTAAGATGGCTTTGGTAAGATGGTGGTGGAACCATTGTAGCTTAGGGAGGCTTTAAGTAGCTTGATGCTAAGGGTGCAAGGCTCGATGTGACGGATCTGATGCTATAGACCGTGTGGCAGATGACTAATGAGTTGGCTCACGTTGAGGGCAAGTGGCCCATGGGCCTGAGCAATTTAGTGAACTGCAGGTGACGATCAGATGCCGAAGATCTGGAGCAGCACCCTAGGAAATCTGGTCAGGTGAGACTGAGAATCTCCTGTTAGGGATAGGACATCTAGAGTAGTCCTAAGGAGGAAACGTGGAACGCGGTAATGATCCGATAGATTTGTTGTCGAGTAGGACGCCTGGTTAGGGAAATGGCTACGAGCGTGGTGTAGTAGTCATACTGGGTTTGATATCAGAGGTGTGACTGAAAGGATGAAAGTCACACTACGAGGTGCGAAACAAATCAGAGTGGGACCTGAGCCATGCTGTTGGAAACTGTTGTTAGGCCAGTGTAAGGGAGCCACACGATAATAATGATTGGGTGTTGACTCTTGGGTGTTGACTCTCTGAAGCACAGGGTAATACGATGGGGAACCAGTGTTGGGCCAGTGTATGGGAGTGACACATGATTGGGTGTTGACTCTCTGAAGCACAGGGCGACACGATGGGGAACTAGTGTTGGGCCAGTGTATGGGACTGACACGATGATGGTGACCAGGTGTTGGCGCGCGCCTAAAGCACAGGGCAACATAGTAAATATGTAGATGGTCAGGGACTGAAGATCTATGAGATGTTTGAGAAAGAAACCCGGGGAAAAGAAACGGGTCTAGCGTGGGAATAATGCTACAGTTGACGCCTATCAGTGACGGGTCTAATGCTAGGGACCACTGGTGCAGATGGTTAGTCGACAGGAGGGACTGCAACCCTCTACGTGGAGTAACCCATCTGTAATGGAGACGATTAGACGCCGAAGACCTAGGGTATGCTGTAGGTTATGCCTGAGCCAGACCTAAAATTTCGTAAGGGTTGAAGTATGGTGGTAGTGCTTTGGTGTCAAGGCAGCAAGAAGGTTTGTGAATCGATTGAGTAATATCTTATGATGTGATATCAAGAGGTGTGGTGATGCTCCTCGTTAAAGGATGCTATCGTAGTTGTGGTTAAATTCGATCGAAGTTGATCAGGTAAATTGGGATGATGGACCCAGTGTGATCTTGCAGTAATGTATGAAGACGGGATTGATTGGTAGAGTCGGTAAATGGCTCTAGAATGATAAGTAAGTGCCGTGGAGGGCGAGACTTACGAGTTGGAAGCCAACCATGAGATGGGAAAATTGAAGCATGTGAAGGCTTCGAGTAAAGGGATCTCTAATCCAGTGAAGTGAGTTGTGGTAGGTTGAATGTGTGGTGAAGGCACAGTTTGAAATCTGTGGAGGTGCGCAATTGCACAGTCTGGTGTTAGTCTTGGTTGTGTCGATGCGAAATGAGAAAGTGTCCTCATGTGGCACTGGAAGGGTTTCCAGTTGATGACACACGAGAAATTGCCAGGTGGTAGCACCTGATGGCAATAATGGAGCGTGAGGCTTGAGGGCTGTGGTGTAAAGCCTTGTTGGTCGTCGTGTATGCAATATAAAGGTGCGGCGGGTCCTGATGGTTAGACTAGGCAGATTTGGCAAAAGAGATCCAAGGTCATAAAAGATGGTTGGTTAGGGCAGAATTGTGCCACTTAAAGGAGTGTGGCTTCGGAGTGAGAGCTATTAATGGTAGTTGAAAGGTTGTCAGGGTAGAACATGAGATGTTCTCCCAAGAGAAGTTGAGCATGAGGCAATAGAGTGGGATGAACTTCCTAAGGTGCTACAACTCTATCAGGATGAATCACCCAGAAGAAGCTAGCGTGATGGTAGGTGCCTGAGTAGGAAGATGAGTCCTACGGCGTTGAGTGGAATTGTGAATTCCACATGAAGGGCATGGGTGATTTCCAATGGATGGAGTATAAATCGAAGCAGTAGTCGATGATTACAAATGCAGTGCCTAGAGGAAGGTTGTGTGGGTTGTGGGCCGAGCAATCTGGCTAGATTTAATCGAGTTGGTTAGATGGGAGATGAGGGCGAATTTAAAATGTCGCCAATGTGTAACGAGAGCTCGAAAGAAGAGCTTATGGGGCGAGATTGGTTTCCAGAAATGGTGTTGAGGTGAGGAAATCATCTAATGGATATGAGTGATGCAGCTGAAGGGATGCCTTGGAGTATGGGCAATTGATGAGAATTAACCTCGTGTCTAAGGTTAATGCTTGTGAAAAGAAATCGGCTAGTGAAGTTGTGGTGGTGTTAGAGCCATGTGGTTGCTCACCGAGTGGTGTGAGCTGGTTGTAGCAAGTGTATGAGAAATCTGGGAGAAGCTAGAGTCTCCTATGGAATTAGCCAGCTGCTATAAATATAGCGAAGTGATTTGTGGAAGGCGGCCTAAGAGTGGGGTCGTGCTGGTTGCGATGACTAGTGAGATTCAAAGAGCAGTAAATCTTTTGGGATGACATTGTGGTGTCATCATCCTTGTCAGGGAAAGGAAGTTCTCAGGAAGGTCAAAGGTAACCATTGTGCATGGTAAGACCTTGAAGCCGAGTGTGAATGGCCATGAAGGCTGGTGCCTGTGAAATTTGAGATGCAACGATTGTGGAGGGGAATTTGTTGTTGTCGTGGTGTTGTCCTTGCCAAGGAGGACAAGGGGAACCATTATGCATGGTTTAAATTAGGTGTCTAATGTGGATTGAGAATGAACCTGATTTAGGATGGCTAAAAGTTTCGTGCCTCAAGAGTAAGAGGCTCTATTGAGAAATGGTGAGATTTGAAAAGTCCCAATGAAATTGAAGCTGGGCAAGTAAATTTGGCTAGAAGACCGCTATAAGAGTAGGGGTGTAACCATGATAGCTTGTTGTGGTGTGGACCAAAGGCACGAGTCATCCTACAGGTGCGATGCATAAGTGATTGTGTAGATGGTAATAAGCCAATCACTTGTGCCACGCATCGTGGGTGATGACGAGGCCCAATTAATGGTTCCGCGACCTTAAGCGCAATGGTAGGATCCTGGACTCGTGGTAGGGTAAATAGCCAAGGTAAGGCCTAGCATGGGGACATGATTGTAAAAGCTAAAATGGGGTGAAGAATTGAAGAGGGGTTACTCAGTGAAGAGTTCCTTTATATGGGTAAGAGACCCCTACTAGCGTGTGATATAGGCTAGTAAGTATCTTTTTGTGCTTAATGCGAAGAACTCCTGGCTGGGAGAAGGATGTGGCCCGAGCATGGTTAAGCTCGAGGTGAGATTGTAATGGTGCGTGCATCGCCAAGCTCGAGTTGGACTCGGGTAATGCACGTATGGTGGAAATGTGTAATTACCTGGCATGGTGTTAGGTATGTCGATTTTGCGTAATCGTATCGATAAATGAGGGTCGGCTGGTCAAGGTAGAAGACCATGTATGAAATGGTCGAAGTTGGCAAGGTGGGCCAAATGGGTGCTTCCCATGTAATGCTAGCACTATAAGTTGATTGGTAATGAGAGGTTGCCATGAGGATCAACTTAAGCTATGCATGCGTGTGATTAATGGCAGTATGCCATGGTGGAATGGGTGTTTGAGTGTCTTGTGGGCACTAGAAGTGACATTGCAGTGAATGATTAGTGCTAAAACGTTACTGGTTGGACCAGCGTAAAATCGTGGCCATCTGTGATTGGCAGTCAAAAACGTTACCGTGTGTGATCGGCGTAAAATCGTGGTAGACTGATCAATGATGCAATGTTAGTGAGAGTTTGTTTGATCGATGGAAAATGGGAAGTAGATAGCAAAGTGATGCTCGAGGTGGTGAAAATTCATCCGGTGATGGACATTGTTGCAGTAAGCATGACCAGCGACCAGTGGTGCGGTTTGGCGGGAGGCCAAAGCTGTGTTCGATTGTTAAATGTCCTCGAGAGTTGGGGGACCAAAAGCCTAAGCTAGACCTCGAGGTAGGTGTAACCCGAGGTAAATGTGAGGAATGGATGGGCTATGAGATTTTCGAGCACGAGAATTTGCCATGTATCCCAAGAATGTGATTGTCTTGGGCAGGAGATATGGTAAACTGAATTTCGAGGACGAGATTCTTTAAGGAGGGTGAAATGTAACACCCGGTGTTATCAGTGTTAAGAGAATGAGAAAGGAAGTGAGAAAATTCTAAAAATACCCTTGAGGAGGTGATGGATCCTTGAGATTGAGGGTGCCCTATGAGAGGGGTATTTCGGTAATTTGGATAGCAAAGTCCAATAAAGGGTATTTTGATAAATTGGAAATAATTCCTATGTGAAATTAGGTGAATAAGTGAATTAAATCTCAATTTTGTATTTATGTGGAGATATGAGATTAATAATTCATAAAAGGGTATTTTGGTAATTTGGAGTGATTCCATGAAGGAACTTAATTATGGAAATAGGGAAAATGGTGAATATTGAATTATTTGAGAAATAATTAATTTTTTCTAAATGGTGAATCAATGTGGTAATGCCACATGGAGGGAGTTAAAGAAATGCAAAAAGAAATGATATTGGTCATTCTTGCATTAATGAGAGGCATGATTATATGGATTAAAGAAAATCCAAAAGAAAATGGTAAATGGTCACCATTAATGCCTTGAAAAATATGAAAATTTTATTAAATGAGAAATAAAGCATTTATGTCTTTCAAGTGGTCTCTCATGTGATGGTAGAAATTAGTCCCATTAATTTAAATGGGAAATAAAGAGAAATGAGAGATAGTGGTTAGTGACACATGGCATAATCTTGTGAATCAAGAATAAGCATTTAAATGAAATTCAAAATTTGAGAGTAAATGGTCTTTCAAGTGTTAAATGCAAGCCATGATGTTGTTGCCTAAAAAGAAAATGCAAGAGAAATGAAAATTAGTCACTCATTTATGAGTGAATATGGGAGTATTTATTTAAATGAGAAAGAGTGAAATTAGTCACTCAAGTTGATTTGTTGAAATTAGTCAAAATAAATATTTGAGAAAATGGCTAATTTTGGTATTGGAAGACTAAATGATCCAAGGGTTAGGATCAAGTCTTGAAAAGGTGAAAGATATCCAATGGCTTATATTAAGTCTTGAAAATGGATATGAAAATAGTCTCATTAAGTAAATGAGAAATGAATGAAAAATGCAAGAGATCTAATGGGTGAGATGCATTCTTGAGAAGGAGAATAAATCCAAGGGTGGGGATTTAAACAGAGTAAATGGCATGGATTGCCAACCTATTTAAAAGTGTGTTTTCTCCTAGAGAGGAGACTTGTTTGTTTTAATGAATGGTTGAGATTGAGTCTCCCTTAAGCACATGGATTGTGCTTTTAATGAATGGTGGAGATCCATTCTTGAAATTGGAAAATGGTAGTATATAAGGGCAAGTATGGAAGACTTGTTTTCCCTTTGGCCATTTGAATGAAATAAAGAGAGAAGATAAAAGAAAAGAAAGAAGAAAAGAGGAGAAAAGAGAGAAAAAGGTGAAGGAATCAAAGAATGTTTATTTCTTCCTTCTCTTTACTTTAATATGTTAGTATGTAAATTAAGTGGTTTGTTGAAATTCCATTTTAGGTTGGAAAAAATGATGTTGGAAGCTCTCTTGAAATAAAGATAGAGAGGTTCAAGAATAAGGTAAGAGATGGCCCCATGTGGTGGAGGCCTTGCATTGCATTGTATGTAGGTTGCATAAATTTTTATATATCTCTTTACATGCTTTACTTGTTCATGAGACCTATGGCCATGGGGGTGGGAAAGAAGTGGTAGGTTAATGCCTCAAACCATGTTGGGTTGTGAGGATGGAATAACCTAACCATGCTTGCATGCATTTGCCATTACATAAACTTGTTATGCTTGTATTTACTTTGCATATGCACCCTTACTGAGCTTTGTGGCTCATGAGGTTTTACCCTCCCCTTGTAGGTTGTTTTATGTCAAAGAGAAAGAGAAAGTTGCAAGCTTGTGGTGGAAGCTCATGGTGTTTAATTAGTTTGTTGTAAATTTATGGTTTATGGATGCCTAGGTTGTGGTGTTGATTTAAGAAATGTAAACTTATTTGATTAATAATGGCTTTAAAGCCTAAGTTATTAGTGTATATTCCTTTGAAGTGTTAATTTTTTTTAAGTGAATGAGATTGAGGCTTATGGCATGTTGAAGCCTAGGTAAAATCTCACTTTGGTATGAGTTGTTGTGGAAGCATCAAGGATGTTGCTTAAGCCTTAATTATGAAGGAAAAGAGGCTTTGGAATGTGAAAAGTGCATATTTTAAATGCATTTAGAGGTGAGTAATTTTTTGAAAAATTTGGGTTTTAAATGCCCAAGAAAAAAAAAAGAAAAAAAAAGAAGTGAAGGAGTAGTAGGGGGCAGCAGCAAGGCCGTAGGGGCGGCCAAGCGCAGGCAGCCGCTCGCGGGATGTGTGGCCAGCCCGCGCGGCCAGCGCCCAGCAGGCCCCGCCGGTCAATTTTTTTAAAAAAATTGAAATTTTTGAGAATTTTGTGGCATTTCTTAATTGAACTTAGGCCTCGGAAGAATTTTCAAAATAAAGGGATTTTTCGGGCATTTTGGAGAATAATGCCAAAAATTTGAAAAATTGAAAATGATGAGTTTTTCCTCCAAAATTGGTGATCCATCAATGGATTGATTTAAATGGTGATTTTATGGAGCCTGGTAAAATTCTTGGTCGGAAAAGAATTTAAAATAATTGAGAAAATGGCATTTGGGCATTTGAATGAGATTTTCTTTTTAGTTAATACGGTGTGGTTAAAGCCCAATTCCGCTAGTGAATCCTGGGGATGAGGGAAGGGAAGGATGAGCCTAGTTCCCACCTAGGGCGTTTCATCTTTAAACATGGTCTACCCTTCATCTAAGGCCGGACAAGTGAACAATCTGGGTAATTGTTCACGAGTAATACCCGTAAGTAGGAGCGGGTGTTACAGTTTGTCCCATATTTCTTTAGCTATCTTGCACGTAGAGACCCAGTTGAACTCCTCGGGGTATAGAGCACAAAACAAAGTGTTCATGGTTCTTGTATTTGTCTCCACAATTTGTTTGTCCTTTTTCGTCCACTCCTTCATTTTCTCCATATTTGAGAGTTTTGTTTCCTTATTAATGGACTACAAAATATTGATGTCCTGCATAAGAAAACAAGACATACATTTCTTCCAATATCCACAATTAGAGCCATCAAAGAAAGGAGGATGGGAGGTGCTTTGACCCTAAAATTGGGATGAACCAAAAATGTGTGCCATTAAGTGTATCTTTTACCCTAGGTTCTTAGACCTTTGAAAAAACGAGAACTTGGTTCTGATACCAGTTGATAGATTTGTCTAGCAATGGCACCACAACCCAAGAGAGGGGGATGGGGGAATTAGTTGTTTTAAAAACTTAAAACTTTGTGGTGATTTTGAAAGAGAAATATGAAAACAAAGAAACAAAACCAAAATAAATGCAAGTGGGGCACAAGTAATTTATAATGATTCAGCTAAACATACCCTAATCCATTCCCTTACATCCTCACTAAAGATTTTTCAACATCTATTAAATCCTCCTACTTGATCATAGGTAGGCCCTCTAATCCCCAAGACTAGGAAATACAACCTACTACTATCTAAGTAGGCCCTCTAACAATCTTGCTAGGCCAATATAAGAATTTTACGATAAGAGAGAAGTTGAGAGATAACTCTTCTTAGTTACAAGATCTCTACAAAATCAAATACAAGCTTTGAAATCAAATGATACAAGTTAAATATAAAGCCTTTAAGAGAAAAAGTATAGAACAATTGAACACTTGAATGATTTTGTTGAGAAATTTCTATTTTGATTTATGGAGAAAATAATATTGAAAAACATATTTTCAGTAAAATTGGTTTATAGATGATTTTTAAAATATTTTATAAAAGTCATTTTATATATGTATATTGAAAAAAGCTCATATTCATATAGTTATATATGTCTTTCAAAATACCTAAATATTTTTTTTGGTTAATAAAGAAGTATGAAGCTTATAAAAATATATTTCTTTAAATTGGAGAACTTCTTGCTCATATATTCTTCTATTATTTAAAACATAAAAACATGATTTTACAATGTTTGATTTTGACGTAAAATGTTTAAAAAATATTTTGAAAAGTTTGGCTAAGTATAAAAATCATTTTGTTAAACTAAGTATATGTATTTTGAAACTTTTGAAGGCAAAGTATTCGAATTTTTTTTAAAGCTTCTTCATCGCCATCGATCAAAAATAGCTTTGTTAATTATGTACTGCTCAGTATAATTTTCAATATATTCAATCATGTATTTCATAAAAACCTACTTGAGCATATTTTGCAAAAACCTATGTTTTCTTTAAGCTCAATTAAGTATGGTATTTGCATAATCAAGTATCTTCATAAAAACTAAAATCTGAGCATATTTTTAATCGAGTATTATTGCTTTGTGTTTTTTTCAAAAACAGTCGATTATATATTTTAGCAAATCCTTCTTTTAATTGATTATTAAAATTTTCTACTCGAGTATTTTATGCAAACTCTTTGTATTTCAAAATTAGTCAAGGAAGGAATATTTTCAATCAAGTATGCTCCTAGTATCAAAACTCCAAGAATCTCCTTAATCGAATATATCTTTCTCTCAATCGACTAATTTATTTTTATAATCAAGTATTAATATGTTTTAATCGAGTAAAGATTCGATAGAATATGGCTAAGTTTTCGTGATTAATTTCAATTGAGTATCATTTATCTATATTCAAGTATATCATTATGTTAGTCGAGTGCGTAATGTAAAGTCTCTGTGGCTTATGAGTCAGTCGAGTAATGTTTTCTCATTGTAACATCCTAGAATTTTAAAGATAAATAATAATTATTAATTTCGATATTTGAGGTGATTTATTTATAATTTAATTAGAAATCGTAGTTTTAAGGAAATTAATTGAGGATATTAAATTTATTATGTTTGTAAGTGGGAAGGAAAACAGATAATAAAGTAAAGAAGAGTGAGAGGAATTGGAAGTAAAAGGGTGTCGTGCACTAGTGTGCATAAGTATATATGCAATATATATGTATATAAAATATATTAATATTCTATGGATGCTTGTGTATGCAAAGTCAAAGCTGATGATTACACTTAAAAATTGACAAGCTCATGATTATGCTTGGAAAGTCTCAAATTGGAGACTTGTTCAATTGCTTTGTGGCTAAGTAAATATTAAAGTGGAGTAAATGATGTCTCTAGGGAAGGCAAATGCACAAATTATGTGTGATGATGGTATTTGAGACCGATCACCACGTGCCGCCTCGATAAATGGGTCTCGGGAATAGGATTTCGGACTTGGCTATGTCGAGCCTCGGGAATACAACTTGCAAGATAACGGAGTGACGAGGCTAGGGTCCCCCAAAGTAGACTCCGACGCTCAAGTTAGTAGAGTAAATGTGAATAGTAGCAAATGTAAGAGCTGGAGAGCTTGTCATATCTGGTGAGAACTCTTATTTTTTATAGGCAGGTCTGTTATGGGGTACCCGCGATGGGCTAGCATGACTCCCGAGGACCCCGATCGAGTTGAAACGGGTCTCACGGTCTGATCCGAATTTCTCAGACTCTGCTCCGGATTGTGGACTTGCCATGTGTCAGTCTCTCGGGCGATCCACGTGGCGAGCGAGACTACTAGCGTGTAGGGGTATTCTTGTAATTTAGGCAGTGTCACATTACTTGCCCCTCACCCCTTGAGCCGAGCTAAAAATTATGCTGGGTTAAGGAGTAGCTTAACTTCTGAAGTTATTTGACTGTAGATTTTTCCCGAGATGCGGAGGGGTATTTTTCGTGTTAAGGATGGCCTGGTCTCGACCCTTAGATTTTAGCCACTTTTTCACGGAGGAAGTGATGTGGCACTACCTAAATTACAAGAATACCCCTACATACTAGTAGTCTCGTTCGCCACGTGGATCGCCCAGGAGATTGACACGTGGCAAGTCCACAATCCGGAACAGAGTTCAAGAAATCCGGACCAGACCGTGAGACTCGTTCCAGCTTAATCGAGGTCTTTGGGAGTCGTGGCCGCCTATCGCGGGTACCCCATAACGGACATGCCTATAAAAAATAGGGGTTCTCAACAGGTATGGAAAGCTCTCCAGCTCTTACATTTACTACTACTCGTATTTACTCTACTGACTTGAGTGTTGGAGTCTACCCCGGGGGACCCTAGCCCTGTCACTCCGTTGTCTTGCAAGTTGTATTCTCGAGGCTCAACATAGCCAAGTCCGAAGTCCTATTTCTGTGGCCCATTTGTCGAGGCAGCATATGATGGTCGGTCTCAAATACCATCATCAATGTGGATGAAAATTGGCATAAACTAGGTGATGAATACATAGATAAATATGCAATATATATATATTGTACTAACAACTATTTTTTTAAGGGAAAAATATTTCGTGTTGCCAATAAGAAGTTGTCAATTGGGTTTAACTCCATATGATATTGTGTTAAGCCTAATTTAATGGATTGGGCCTTGAAATTTGAGTTGAGGCCAAAGGTAAAGTTTGTGGTGTTTTATTTGAGGTATAGTTGTGAAGCCCATTAGGCCTAAGGATTTGTTGGTCCTTTGAGTTAGGCTAGTGAAATAGGCATTGGACTCGTGCGCATAAAATTTGTGTATTTTATTTAATAAAAAAGAATGGCTTATGAAAAGTCTAAAGAGGGCTTGTCTTATAAGTTGAGTGTGATAAAGCTAAGGGTAAAATGAAAATTTCATAAATGGATAATTATTATAAATAATTTGTTGTGCATCACAGGAAAAGCAAAATAAACACAGCAAAAAGATAGCAACGTCACCAAAACAACAAAATCATTAGAATATGAGAGTTTTTTTACAAACAAAAATGTTAAATACACAAAAAGATAAATATTTTTTACAAAGAAACAAAAATCTAAGAAAATAAAGAAGACTTAGGAATCAATGGCATCATAGAGGGATTCGCAACTAGAAGAGGAGAAAGATCCAAGGCTACTAAAGAATGAGTCGAGTCATCAATCACATCAATATCAAAACCTGAGGGCACTAATATGCTCTAGAACTCCTAGATTACCTTCATACGGCTCCCAAGGACCTGTCAGATTCTCTAAGGGTGTGTTTGATAGCATGGAAAATGTCCTATCCAATGAATTGAATTCCATCTTTGGTGTTTGACACACTATATTTTTCATAGAATTCAATTCCATGGTATAATCATTAAAGTAAGTTTTTAGCTATTTTTCATGGAAAATTCCATCTAAGGGGGAGATGGTTTTTGTTTTCCATGTAAGTTGAAAAATACTTTCCTTTCCACCTAATTGTTATCAAACACACCCTAAGTTATCCATTAAAGAAGAGTTGAGAAAAGTGTTAAGGCTCTCAACACCTGGCTTATATTTCTGCCAGTCTAGAGAATTTGCGTATAGGGCAGCCTCAAAAGAGAAGATTAAACCATCAAAGGACTTTCCAGGCCTCTTCGACTCAAGGAAAGAGCGCGCAAAATAAAAGAGAAGCTTCACAAAACTGCCAATGTATCCTTCTTTCCTCTCAAAATAGTTGCAAGAGAGCTGATACTCCTTAACAACCTCGGTCTTCCACTTGCTGTTATCGAGAAGCCTCGAGCTTTCTCTGTAGCTCCTCCTCCTGTGCCCAACTCAAAGCCAACTATATCATTCTCCAACTGAAGAGTAGAGCAAGCCTGACTAAGTGCTTGTTGAGTTTGTTGTAGAACGTTTTGATAATGACTACTTTATGTCAAAACTTTAATGTTCTCATATGTTAATATGTTTTATCTATTTGTGATTAAGGTTGTTTTATGCTTTATCTATAAAGAGGTTGTCCTAGGATTTCAAGAGATATTCTAAATATCCATAAGACATGCGTATCATGTGGAGCTTATGGTATTTTGAGTGTTCAAAATATGTGGTAGCATTTCTTGAGAAGCAATTTGTCTCTCTCTTTCTCTCTTTCTCACGCACACACATATATTCTTAATATTTGTGGTTTGATAATTTGATATTTAATATCGAATTCCTAAAGTTCTCAAGTCTTGAAATTCAAGAAAGAACTCTTGAAGAACTTACAAAGTTAAATGTTTGTTGGTTGATAAGCAAAAGTATTCAAGTATTTGAAATAATTTAGAGCTTATTGAATATAATAGTATTTGATCAAGCTACTATGATTTCTTAAGGTATCAATCGAGTGATGCTTATTCTTTCACTAGAACAGAGAAGGTTGAGCAACCCATGGGGAAGAACATGGAGGCATACTATAGATACCATGGAACTTGTGGTCACACCACTAACTAATGTTGAGAGCTAAAAGACCAAATCGAGGCACCCATCCAAGAAGATTTGAGACGACACATGAGGATAGAAGAAAGGGATGATAGGGAGCCTCGAAAAAGGGGAGGAAGGCATAAAAACAAGAGA
Organism: Diospyros kaki; assembly: GCA_036245055.1. Classification (NCBI taxonomy): domain Eukaryota; kingdom Viridiplantae; phylum Streptophyta; class Magnoliopsida; order Ericales; family Ebenaceae; genus Diospyros; species Diospyros kaki. The sequence continues at coordinate 24,466,336 of BSEG01000012.1, forward strand.
GACATGATCAGAGGCTGAACAAGAGGAGGAAAGAAGGCAGACAAGCTCCTCTCTTAGATAATGAACCAACCCACTTGGCCATTCACATTATTTTGGGAGGCAAAACTTTAGCTAGAGATTCATCAACCACCCAAAAGGCCTATGCTTGTTAGGCCTATCAAGTTAATTCGGTAATGGAGGTGCAAGAAAATGAGGAGCGCATTGTGTTCACGCCAACTAACAAAGAGGACATCATCACTCCACATTATGATCCCATGGCTATTGTTGTGATTATTGTGAAGCATCCAATAGGGAAAGTTTTTGTTTTCCTGTTCTTGTTTCCCCTTTCGAGTCTAAGCAATGGCATTTGAGCAGTGAAAATCAAGTTTCTTTTTAGTGGTGATTGCATCCACAGATTAGTGAGATGAGAAGTAAAAAGATCTGAAGAATAGGTATTTCACTTTATATTTTTTGGTTTCGCATTTAAGTTCTCTTCATAGGTATTCCATTTTATATTTGTTAGGTTTCGCAATTAAGTTCCCTTCATTGGTATTTGAGGATGTGGTCTCAATTGTTTATATAAGAAATTGTATGTATGTTAAATTTGTGCATTGATTTTTGTTTAATACAAATATACATGCATATGTTTTGTATAGTTTGTTGTTTGTAAAAGGAGTGGATGAAAAAAGAGGTAAAGTTGTCGTAACTACTTTAAATTGCCTGCTGAAAGATGAATCGTTGTCGGAAGCCAAATCGTTGCTAAGATAACACCAAAAATAGATTCCAAGGGTTGCAACATTTGGGTACCACTATGTCGGAGACATTGTTGGGCCAGGTAATATTCATCATCGTTGGATTTGGATCACAACAACACGTATTGGGTTTATGGGCTCGCTAGCGACAATTGTAACTTGGATTAAGTCAGTTAATTGCAACGACAATGGTGATTGCAGGCATTTTTACTGGCAATTCCAAGTAGTTACTATGATGGTTCCTCAGTGGTGGTGGAGACTATCGATGTTGGTCTGGATGGCGCTGGCTGCGAGGAGGCTAAAGGTTAAAGTGATTGTCGCTGCCTTTTTCCTAGACCCTGATGTGAGTAGTGGTAGAGAAGCTGGAGGGGATAGTATTGTAGCAATGATGTGACGACTCGAATTTTTGGGAAAAATAATAGTAATTTATCTTTGTGTTTAAAATGATATAGTTATTAGAGATTTGTGCATTGAGGGAACACTATGTGTATGTCTAAGAGGTTAAAGTAGGTAAAATTTGATTTATGTTGGAGAGCAAAAATAGATGAGGTGTTAGATATAGAAAATCGAAGCTAATGAGAAGGCAAAGGAAATAGAAATAAAGGAAATGGGAAAATATACGTGTGTGTGGGTTATGTTGTAATTAAAAGGAAAATAAAGAAAGGAATTATATATATATATATATATTTCTGTTTATTTAAAAGGGTTATAGAAAGGACATGTGGGGGATTTATTGATTTATGAAAGGGTAAATGTGGAAGTGGGAAAAGAGGAAAAGAAAATAAAGAAAAAAAAAGTATATATATATATATAGAAGGAAAGAGAAGCTACAAGAGCTTCTCCTTCTTCTTCCTTTTTTGTTCTTCTTCTTCTTTCTCTTTCCACTGCCACTTCTTCTCCTCTCATTTCTTCTTTGATCTTTTTTTTATGCTTGATCTTGAGGGTTGGAGGTGAGGATAGCGGCTTTGGCGGCTTTGAATTTCGATTAAGGTAAGTTCCATCTTTCTTTGTTATTTATGTAAAAAATTCCTCTTTTTTTCATGGGGTTGATGAAAGTAAGTCATTTGGGGTTTTGGGGACCCTTGCAAATGGTAAATTTGGGGGTTGTTTTAAGATTCGGTATGTTTTTGCAAAAAGTTTGGGTTTTTATATAAAATCTGGTTGTATGTAAATCTTTCGTTTGTTATCAAATTTTGAGTGTCTAAGCTTGTGGTTTCGTTGGGGTATTGATCTACCACATATTTCCTAATGATTGACACTAGTTTTGAGTCAAAATCGAGCTTAAATGAGTTGGAAATTGAAAAATTGGGTAAGGGTTTTGTTCTGCCGATTTTGTTCTGTTTTTGCTTGCAAAAGTCCACTCTCTATATGTTAAAAGTCGACTCTGCCTCAAAAGTTGACTCTCCATATGTTAAAAGTCGACTTTTCATATATCAAAAGTTGACTCTAGCAGTGGACTACACTGCGGACCTTGTACTCTTTTAGCTACAACTCTTTACCCTGATATCGGAATTGAGATCCGTTTTTTGGGTTGTAAACTAGACAATGAGGGATTTGATTTGATATAGAATTTGACATATTTTGGTTGTAAAATGAACCACAAAAGTCTTGTTATAATGTGATGTGCTATGCAAAGAGAATGAATTATGGAGTATGTGTCCACAAAGAGTACACAATTGTAAGAGAAGTGACGAAATGATTAAAATGATTAAAATGGGAATGGAATTGATTTTGGAACTTGATCATATGCCCATAAATAGTGCATTTGTGAATGAAATGATGAAACTATGAAATAAGGAAACATGTTTATATGAGGCATGAAGTGATTACATACATGTTGCGCATGCATGATATTCTTATATGTACATTAGCGCATTTACTATTTTGCACAGAGAGGAAGAAAAAGTATATCCTACAAAGGGGAAAGTATAAGACTATGGGTTAGAATCCCACTCCATTTGTACCCCGTGACGTGTAAGACTGTGGGTTAGAATCCCCTACCATTTGTCACCGTCATATGTAAGACTGTGGGTTAGAGTCCCCAAGCATTTGTCACCATAATGCATAAGACAGTGGGTTAGAGTCCCACTGCGGCTATACAAACTCGCCTGAATTGAATTCAGGACAAGGGTGAATAACGGTCCACGATGTGATGATGGAATTACTTTGTTTTGGGCACATGATATATATATTAGAGATGGAAAATGGGCCGGGCCGGGCCAAATTGGCCCGCTTAAAAACGGGTCAGCAAATTGCTGGCCCTAGCTCGGCCCTACACGGGCCAAACAGGCCAAACGGGCCCGCCCAGGCGAGGGCGGTAAGCGAGGGCGACGGCGAGGGCAAGGGCGGTGAGTGAGGGCGAGGGGCGCAGGCGAGGGCGAGGGTGAGGGCGACGGCGACAGCAAGAACGAGGGCGAGGGCGAGGGTGAGGGCAACAGCGAGGGTGAGGGCGACGGCGAGACAGAGGGCGAGCGAGGGCGAGAGAGAGGGGCGCAGGCGAGGGCGATGGTGAGGGCGAGCGAGGGCGAGGGTGAGGGCGGCGACCAAGGGCGAGAGCGAGGGGCGACGGCGACGGCGAGACAGAGGGCGAGCGAGGGCGAGAGCGAGGGACGAGGGTGAGGGCGACGGCGAGACAGAGAGCGAGCGAGGGGCGCGGGCGAGGGTGAGGGCGACGGCTACGGCAAGAGCGAGGGCGAGGGCGAGGGTGAGGGCGAGCGAGGGCGAGAGCGAGGGTGAGGGCGACGACGAGACAAAGGGCGAGCGAGGGCGAGAGAGAGGGGCGCGAGCGAGGGCGATGGTGAGGGCGAGCGAGGGCGAGGGTGAGGGTGGCGAGCGAGGGGCGAGGGTGAGGGCGACGGCGAGGGCGAGACAGAGGGCGAGCGAGGGCGAGAGCGAGGGACGAGGGTGAGGGCGACAACGAGGGCGACGGCGAGACAGAGAGCGAGTGAGGGGCGCGGGCGACGGCGAGGGCGAGAAGAGGGTGAGGGCGAGGGCAACAGAGGGCGAGGGCGAGACAGAGGGTGAGGGTGAGAGCGAGGGCTAGAGGTGAGGCTGGGGGGGGGTTGGCCAATTGGCGGCCCAGCCCGGCCCGCCACCATTTGGCCTGCCAGGCCAAGCGGGCCGAGCCAAATTGGCCCGGCCTTAAACGGGCCAGCAAAATGCTGGCCCTAGCTCGGTGTCGGGTCGGGCCCCAACGAGCCAGCCCGTTGGGCCGGGCCCATTTTGCCATCTCTAATATATATGGCATACATGACTTTTAGTATATGACGCACATATTAACGCATGTGGCATGCATGACCATAGTATGGCTAAAATATTTATATTTGCATAATACTTGTAAAGGTGGACAATGGACCACGATATGATTATGGCACTTTTATACATATGCATGTGTAAGTACATGAATGCATGTGGCGAATACGAATGAATAAAATGGAAAAAGAATAAAAACAACATGACATGGCTGGACATGGCTAGGAAGTTATATATCTGCTGAAGTGAATTTAAATTATTTCATGTATTGTTCTTCCAACTTTGCCTAGTTTCTGATACTTGATTTCATTCATATTATATACTTGCTAGGCCTTGTGGCTCACTTTGCTTATTCCATGTCAATCTAGATAAGGGCAAGGCTGTTGTAGGAGGTGAGTCCAGCCATACATGATTTTTGGGGACGCATAGTGTGTACAGAATCTCCACGGACAGAGGATCTTGGGGAGTGTTTTATCTTCTTTTGAGCAGGGCATAGGGAAATAGATAGTTGATGTAATGTTAATACAAATCACTTTGATTTTGTAATGTATAGGCGGTTAAGCCCAAGATTTATATCATATCAGATGTTGTTATATGAAGGAACAAGTGTTATATTTTCATTTTATTCTATTGTGAAATGTCATGAAAGTACTATTGGGATGCTTTGTTTCCATTTTTTAACGACCTTCTCACGGATTGCCTATGCTAGCAGGTACTCCAGGAGACGGGTCGTTACAAATGATGATAACAACAATTGCGCTCTCCTTCACTAACGATTGTGTTACGATGAAGTCCACCGTTCCCTAGTGTCGATGACTGCAATGTAGGAACCTGTAACAATGTTAGTGGTGCAACAATGGTGGCATTTGGCCTTCTAACGTTGGCAACATTGATGGTGGTGGTGATTGCTTCTCTACCAGTGCCAATGGTTGTGTAACAGTGATAGAGCTTGAGCTGATTGCTGGTGGTAATAATTTGCCTAGGTGTTGATGGCTATATCATAGGAATCCAGTATGATGACACTATGACAATGCTAGTTGCCCTTTCTATGTTGGTAGCCTTTAATAACAATGGCGACCACCCTCTTCGACGTCGACGATAATGACTAATGATAACGAGGACAAGCTATGATGGTGCCCGTGGTTGCTTCTTTCTAATCTTCCTCGTGTAGATAAATATTATAATTGATAATGATTAATTAATATTAAAAAACAATCAAGATGAGTCAATCTAATTAGCAATAAAATAAGATGTGATAAGTTCCCATCCTAAAATAAAATCATCTCTAAGCGAGATAATTTCAGAATTAGAATTTCAATTAATCTTTATCTCTTAAAGTTTATCAGTTAAAGTTTTCTCATCTCTAAATAGAGGTCTTTGCGTAAGGTTTAGAACACATAGAAAATCACTGAACATAGTATATTGTGAGTATTCTTATAGAAGAGTGGGTATTTAGATTGTGACTTGAGTACACTTTCCATAATGTGATTGTGCACTTGACCTGAAAGTTCAAGGAGGCTCATGGCACGATAAATTTCAAAGATCCAAAATTTTCATTGTTGATCAAGTATTTATCTTTGTGATATTTACGATTTATACATAAAATAACTAACAAATGATATTAGAGCCATATTTTATAAACGCGTGATTTTTTTTTTTTTACTAGAAATTGTTTATTTTTTGTGCCTGCTTAGTATTCTTCGGCCATGGCCTTATGCCTAGTCATGGCCGAGGTTGTGTCATCGGCGACCGTGTGCATCACAACCAATAAAGCAGATTGAGTACTCATGGGTCTTCCTCACCATGGAATTGATGTCGTTGGTGAACGTGGGGCGACGTGGTTGTGACTATTGGTGTCCGTTGTGACCATGCAGCGTCACTGACCAAGGCTGTGATCGCATGACTGGAAATTGGGCATGACTAGAAATCAGCCATGGTTGTGGGCATCAAGCAGTCGATATTGCTCGTTGTCGCCATCGGGTTTTTTTTGTTGCTCACTATCACCGATGATCAGTTGCCTTCGCCCATTGTCGACGGCCATTGCTTGATATGTTCGCCATGGTTGCGACCCTTTTGTTTTCTACTCACCGTGGCCGCCTTCTCCTCGAGTCATTGATCATCTTAGTCGACCCTTTGTCAATTTGAACATCATGAATCTACTAAAGATATGTGGAATGCCATAAAAGAAAGATCTGGCATTACCTCGTTGTCAAGGCAAATGATTCTTACAATCAAATTTGACACTTACAAGATGTGTTCAAATCAAGACATGAGAGAACATCTCAGGGTGATGTCAAATGAGCTAAGATTTACTGTCCCTTTCCCCTATCCCCTTGGCTACCTCTCTAATCAAATTATGTCACCTCACCAAATTAATACACATCACCAAATAATAATGAGTATTAATAACGACAAAAAATTTAATGTTCTTATTCTAAAATTCATTATGTAATTAACATGAAAAAACTCATCTCTTTTAGATGAAAAAATGAATTTTTTCCAGATAAAATACCTATCTGGAAGAATTTTGTCCAAGAAAAAAAAACCCATTTCTTCATCTGGAATAGATGAATTTTTTTCCTATTAATTACAGAATGAATTTTAGAAGAAAAATATTAAATTTTTTGTCATTTTTAATATAAATTACTATTTGGTGATGCGAATCAATTTGGTGAGGTGGCATAATTTGATTAAAGAGACAGTCAAGGGGATAGTGGGAAGGGACAACAAATCTAGACTCGTCAAATATGATTAGAGAACTCTAATTAGCGAGGCACAATCTCAGACGAGCAATAGATTCAGGCTATTATAGGATATCTCTCTGCCACTTGGGAACATATGAAAGTAAATATGACGCATAATGATAACATCAAAACTTTTGATGACATAACGCGTCATTTAGAGTTGGAATATGAGCACCTACAGGCTACTAGAATTCTTAATCAAGTATATGTTATCGACTCAGGCTCTAAGAAGTTCTTTCACAAAAGAAAGTGAAAAGAAAAACGTTTTCAAGACAAAGTCGGATGAGAATAAACCTAAGGCCAACTCGAGCAAAAAAGGCAAGCGAGGAGGAAAGAAAGACATCTCAAAAGTAAAATGCTACAATTGTGATCAAAATGGACATTTCACCAGCGTGCAGACAGCAACCCAACAAGTTTTTGGGCTCTGAAGGTCAAGAGCAACCTCGATGTAATCATTGCACTAGAAAATAAAATAAAATATTAAAAAAATAAAAATCTATTTTCTATTCTTTAATAAGTTATGGTTTTTATTTTTATCTATGCTTCAATTTTTCTAAAATTAAAACTTCAAAATCAAAGGAGTTTGATTTATAATCAAAGTGTTTGATTAAGTTGAAATTTTATTTTAGAAAAACATAAATCTTAAATTGTTTTAAGATTTATAAATGGACTTTATGCCAAATTAATCCTTTGATTAATTATTAATCAAGTAAAATAATTTAATTGCTCGTGATGTATGTGATTAAATTATTATAAATGATTATGGATTATGGACCAATGTAATTGGATGAATGATTATTCCTATTTTCATGAGAATGATTCAAAATTATAAATGCATAAAAAGTGAGAATGATTTAGAGTCAAATATGCAAAATGCGTGACAATGATCTAGAATAAAAAACACATAAAGTGTGAGAATGATCTAGAATCAGATACATAAAAAGAGTAAGAATGATCTAGCATAAAAAATGTAAAAAGTGTGAGAATGATCTAGAATCAGATACATAAAAAGAGTAAGAATGATCTAGCATAAAAAATGCAAAAAGTGTGAGAATGATCTATAATCAAAAGCACAAAAGCGAGAGTGCAGTGTAAAAATCGAAGGCAAAAGCATGAAAATGGTCTAAAATCCAAGAACAAAAGTGTAAGGATGGTTTAAAACTAGAAGCACATAAAGCGTGAAAACAGTCCAACAATTAAAAATGCAAAAATCGCAAGAATAATAAAGGGAAAACCTAACATCAAGTGCAAAATGAGTGAGATCGGATTAAAAATAAAAAATACAAAAGTGCAAGAATGATCTAAGATAACGCAAAATCAAAAGCGATTAATGCATAAGAATAATCTAAAATAACCTAGAGTCAAACGCACAAAATGCATGAGAACGGATTAAAACCGAAAATGCAAAAGCATGATAACGATGGTCCATCATCCACAAAGGATTGGGGATTGAGCGTAATACTCCTCTTCTAACCAAAAAAAAAAAAAAGTGGAGAGAAATAAAGGTAGGCTGTAACACAGTTTATTATTCCCTCCGAGAAAATCAAATGAAAGAATGTGGAACAATTAATGTGTCATAGGCAAAAGTTCAAGAAAAGACTAAAAGCCCAAACTAACTTTTTGAGTTAAAATGATGTAAAATTCCCTTGATTAAGGGAATGAGGGGGTGTTCTGAATAAAGCGCAAATAGGATAGCTCTAACATCTGAATCCCTTCCAGAGTCCTATAAAAAGGACATACATTAACCATAAGAATCCTAATTATTAGTGAATAACATAATATCAAGATAAGTATTATTCATATAAACCCTAATCTAAATAGATCATGAAATGTTAGGAAAAACATTATCCATAAGAATCATAAATCTTAGTAGACCTCAAAATATTAGGATAAATATTATCTGGAAGAATCTTAATACTAGGGGATTTGGGAAAGCTTAGCGTTCCTCTACAAAGAGACGAGTGTCATGATCCTAAGTGTAAATCAGTAAAAGGGATGATAGTAGTCATTAGTTGTTATCTAGCTAGGGGTTAGGGAGTTAGCTAACAGTATTGCCTTGTTGTTATGTTAGTTAGGGGTGGTGTTATATTGTTAAGACTTACTATTAGGTTTGTTGCTAAAGGCTCTATAAGAGACCTATGATAATAATAAGAAGGATCATCAATTGATTGAATAAAACATTTAGTTCCCCCCCTTCTCTCCCTCTATGCATCTAAAACCTCCATTTCCTTCTTCATTTCTCTTTCTTTCTATTATGTTTTCTCCCTCCAATTATGTTCTTTCTTCTTCAATTTCATATTCAAACCCTAGTAAACCCTAGGGTCGTGACAAGTGGTATAGAGCCAACGATTCTTGGTTGTGGATCTAACTAATTCCAGCAAGTGATTCCGACGATAAAATCCAGTAGTGGACCCAAATTTTAGCAGATTCAATGGAGGCGATTCTTGGGGTCAATTGTCAAATAGTAGGGAGGTTTTTGGTGCAATTATGTAACGATCTGATAGTAAGGTCTAGAGTATGTCGACCTTGTTTGATGTGTGTGTTACACTTTGGTGTGATTGATTTAGAGGGTTAAAATATTTCAACTGTTGTGAAAGATGAAAATTAAATGAGAACCAAGTGTGTTGAATATTCAAAATCCAAGAAAATAGAATTGGGAAGAAGGTCAAATGCAAAGGATGTGGAAAAGTCAAAATTGGGCCTTGAGAATGGGGAGGAAATGGGGATTGCCGGTTGTGTGTGAGAGGGTGTATGTATATATAAGCTATTTCTATTTAATTTAAAGGAGGAGAAAAGGGACTGGCCACCTTGTAAATTCTTGTAAGTGCAAGGGTAAAATAGAAAGAATGAGAAGTATAAAAGAAGGCCTTGTGAAAATTCTTTTCAATTCCTTCATTCTTTTCCCAAATCTTCTTCTCCTCTTGTTCATCTCCTTCTTGTTCATGCCAAACAGGAGATCGGTTGTTGAAGTTAAGGGGCTATTTGTGAGCTTCAGAAGCTTGGTTTGTGGCCTACCTTCTTCTTTGGATTTATCCATCCACTAAGACAAGTTCCTATTATGTCTCTTTTCCATGACAAGTTCTCTTTTGGATTCTTGTTGATGTATACCTTGATTCTCTTCTTCCTTCGTGAATCTTGAGTCATCTATTTTCGGGTAAAGATTTCATAAAACTCTTTGTTGGAAGGGGGTTTTGTATAACCTGGTTGTTTGTAACTCGTGTTGTTTTTCTTGTACTTTTGGTAAACTGTGCCTATTATCCGAGCAGAGACTTGATTCATCTCGTATTTCTAAAAGGAATAGCGTGTTTGATACTAGCGTGTAGTTGCATGCAAGAGTTTGGTATTGCTTGCATGAATTTTGGGTCTTTTGTGAGTTGATGTTCGAGTTGGAGAGGTTATTTGTCGACTAAATGGGGTGGATCGATTAATAGATAGCAAAATGGTATTTTTTAGTCGACAGATTGGGTCTTATGAGGGGCAATCGATCAACAAATAAGGGTCCATTTGTCGATAGTTTGAAGCGTGATTTTTGGTAGTTGACATCTTCCTTCCATCTATCGATAGTTTGCTTCCCATGGTTGTTTGATTCTTCATTTTATGCTTCTCATGTGCCCTCATTCTATTATCCAATCTTCTAGCAAGCCCCTCCATATGCTTTAACCTTGTTATCATCTTTGGAGGGTGGGGAAAAGGGTTGTTCAGCTATGTGTGCACTTGTATAAATACCCTATGAAATGGAGCGTTGGGGGGCTATGGATGTAGGAGGATATGAAGAGGGTAGTGTGCATAAAACACTCTCAAAGCAAATGATGGGAATAAACCTGTGGGTATGCGTGGAAATACGTTTGGTGTGTGGGCAGGGGCGTGTGCACCCACTAGTTCATAATGACGGTGAGTCCGTGCGTCTCTAATGACGATGAGTCTGTGCATCTCTAATGATGGTGGGTCCGTGTACCGTATTCTTATGCCCAACTGTGGGGATCCAACTCGTAATGCCACCTAGCATGGACCTGGTGGTGAGTGTAGGCGAGTTAGCTCATATGATATGTGTTCATGGGTATCTTCACTTGCGATATGAGAATTCCTAATTGATCTTGTATATATTGTTGGCCACTGTGGTTTCCTCCTCAATGTGATGATGTTATATACCTATGGTTGTTGTATACTACTCATTGCGTTATGATCCGTACTTGTTTTATAGATTTGCTGAGCCTTGTGGCTCATATTGTTTATTGTGCCATTCCAAGTCGAGGCAAAAGGGGAAAGCTAAGGAAGGTGACGAACCTAGCCGCTGGTGAGTTTGATATTAAACATGTGTACAAATGTCTTCCTAACTTGAAGATCATTAGAGGTTGTTTTGAGGGCATGATGATGAGTTTTATTTTGTAATTTCTATAGCCGTTTTGATATTTTGTAATGTATGGATGATTAAGCCCAAGAGAAATGTTGTAATATCATGATGATGCATACATATATAGTCAAGGTTGTTTGATTGGCATATTGCCCATATGATTGGCTTTTGTTGGATTGTGTTTCTATACCTCATATTTGACGACTCCCTCACAAATCTCCTATGCTAGTGGGAGCTTCGGGAGGTGGGTCATTACAAATTAAATTACAACATGTCACGACCTTATGGGTGAATTAGCAAATGGTCGTTAACAACTACTTGTATGTGTCGTTAGTTGCTAAATAGATAGGGGTTAAGACTTTAGTGGTTAGGGAATTAGCTTACTGTTTTGGCTGTTATGTTAGTTAGTTGTCATATTGTTAGAATATTATTATGATTGTTGGAGACTCTATAAAAGACCTACAACAGTATGAGAAAATGGATTAGATAATAATACAAAAGTCTCTCTCTCTCTCTCTCTCTCATTCTATTTGTCTTCCTACATTCATTTCTTCCTCAGAATGCAATCGAAATTCCCTCAATTGTCCAACCTATAATCAAAGGGCTTAACAAAGTAGTATCAGAACCATGCAATCCTTGGTTGTGAATTTTTCAATTTGGGTAGAACCCTTAAGCAATGCATTGAGAATTTGATCCGACACAAAACCAGTAGTGTCAAAAGTGATTGAGCTGCAAGAAGCAAGCCAGCGAAGCTAATTCTACAGATGACAGATCAGAATTGAAGTCGCAACAGAGCGCGTGTAGGCAAGGTTAGACGTTCTTAGCTGCCAAATTGAACCAGTCACATGTGGAAACTCAAGAAGCAATGAATTCTGGTGATTACGAAAATTACAAAGCCGACGACTTCAAGATTCTACTAATTTCAGGAGGGTCGGTGATTGGGTAAGGAGACCCGAGCAAAGTCGAAAGATCTTGAGGGTCGAAAGTAGAAAATGAAGCAGGAGGTAGTCTCACGGCAGTGAATTTTGAAATTTTTGGCCCACAACTGTGATTCTAGCAAGTAAGGGAAAAGGAAGTAGAGTTGGTTGGTCCAACGATGGAAGTGGCAACAACAACAGTCAATTGTCGCTTTGGTGTGAAAGGAAAGAGCCAACAACCACGGGGCCTATTGTGATTGAGGAGTAAGAAGTGATGGCTGAAGGAACACACTTGAGGCAATTGGAGGTGAGGTTGGAAACCATGGAGTTTGGCATGAATCACAACCAAGAGGCCATGTGTCAAATGAGGGAAGGACCGGTCAAGCGGAAGGAAGTCATGCAAGCAACATCGAAAAAGTAACAAGAAATAGTTGAAAAATGCTAAGAATATGTCCAAAGGTGCCAAGAATTGGTCCAAAGGTGTCAAGAAATTGTGGAACAACAAGGGAAAAAGATCAACAATATGTTAAATATGTTGGCCTATCTGCCCCAGTTTCGGTTGCCACCAGAATTTCCACAAAGGAAGGCGTCGAAGCTGATCTTGCCGCATCAGGGCAATCGATCGAGGTCAAAAGGAGTTCTGAAGGAGGCGGAGCAGCAGTTAGTTAGAGAAAATCTGGGAAGGAATGTGCAACCGGTGGCGCACAGCCATGCACCCATGCTAAAGCTAAAGATACCCCTATTTGAGGGAAAGAGCCCAAGGTGGTGGATAAGGCAGTGTGAATGATTCTTTTAACTCTACCAAACTCCTGAGGATTAAAAAGTGACTCTAGTGGCAGCCTATTTGAACAAAGTAGCAAATTCTTGGTACCAAGGGTGGGTCCAAGATGAAGGCTTGCAAGGGGATTGGACAGATTTTTCGGAAGGACTATGTGAGCGCTTTGGGGAGAAGAATATAACAAATGTTATAGAAGAATTCAACAAGCTAAAGCAAGAAGGGACTGTAATGGAGTACCAAACTCAATTCAAGAAGTTGAAATCCATTGTATGTATTGTGCAACCAAGGCTTACTGAACAATATTTGGTATCCAATTTTATTAGTGAATTGAAGGAGGAGTTGCGGCCCATGGTGAAAATGATGACACCCTCATCTGTGCGGCAAGCTGTAGAAAAAGCTAAGTTGCAAGAAATGACCTTAGAGGCCATTTTCAAGAAGCATAATGTTCCCAACAAGCTGAGTTTATTGGCCGGACAATACGAAGGTGGTAACTCTAGGCTTTTGCTTGCAAGACATAATCAAGAGGCAACCAAAGCACAGTCCTATAATAATGGCACAAAAGGTAATTTGATAGAGCAAAGGAGACAACTAGGGCTATGCTTTAGGTGTGACGGCAAATATAACCCCGGACATCAAAGTAAGAGGTAATTGATGAATATGGAAGGTTATGATGGGGAAAAGGAAGAAGAAGAAAAAGAAGATGTTTCCCATGAGGAAATAAGTGAGTGTAAGGTGATCATTGGAGAGGAATCATAGTTGCATTCTATACAAACCAAAGTGTTTGAAGGAAAGGCTGAAACAGCAATGGAATAGCTAGCGAAAGACGCTGCTACACTTCTACTCCTCACAAGGGAAAAGCAAAACGGTAAGAAGAACAGAAGGAGGCAACAAGTATTGAAGGTAGGGATTGGTTGAACCATAGCCTTTGCTGTTAATTCTTGGGGACAATAATTGTTTGAAGGGGTAGGGATTGTCACGACCCTAAGGGTGAATCAGTAAATGGTCGTTAATAACTACTTGTATGTGTCGTTAGTTGATAACTAGATAGGGGTTAAGACTTAAGTGGTTAGGGAATTAGCTTAGTATTTTGGTTGTTATGTTAGCTATTATATTGTTGGAATGTTGTTATGATTGCGGGAGGCTCTATAAGAGACGTACAGCAGTATGAGAAAGGGGATTGGAGAATAATATAAAAATCTTTACTTCATTTATGTCTCTCTCTCTCGTTCTTTCTTTCTCCCTCCCTCATTCTATCTGTCTTCCTACATTCATTTATTTCACGAAATGCAATCGGAATTCCCTTAATTGACACAACGCTTCTTGGGAGTTAATTGCATTTAATACCCAAGTAAATTCTGACGAGATTGGGTAGAAATTGAAAGCGAAGCTAGTCAGCGAAGCTAATTCCCCAGATGACGGCTTGGAATTGAAGTTGCAGCATAGTGAGTGACTATTTGAACCAAATCAAAAGTTATTACATGTGACCAAAGCGAGAAAGAAAGCGTGGCTCAGAAGTTGAAGGCGAAGTGGAAGTAGGCCAGGGGATCTTGAAGGAGCAATTTCGAAGCAAGAATTGCTTTTGATTGAAGTAAGGAATAGGTTTAGGCAAAGGTTCAAGAATTGGTCTTGATTGAAGTTCAAGACCGGTGCTTCTTAGCTGAGAAGTTCAGCTATTCTTGAAGCAAATTTTAACAAATGGTGATTCTCAATTGCTATTATTCCAATTGAGATTCTCAACTTGGACTTGAAAGGATTGTGGTGGTGATCAAAGGAGGATTTCGGTGAAAGTCAGACAAGCAAATTTTAGTGATTCCAGAAATTGGATGATGATTGGGTGATTTTAGGCGATCTTGAAGGTGCGATTCTAAAGCAAGGACGGAATGCGGTTTGGAGGCGAATTTGCAAGGATTTGAACCGAGAATATGGATACATGAATTGCAAATATTTGGGATAGTATTAACAAATTGAAAAAGGTTTATGAAGTAATTTAGAAGAATTTTTTAATAAGTCTACCAAGAAGAATCAGGTTGGAGATGAGAGTTACAATGATGAGTTTAACAAGCTAAAACACGAGAACTCAGTTATGGAGTATTTGCTCAAGTTTGAGAAACTGAAAGCACGGGCGCTCCATTCCCATCCAACCTTGAATGAGTCTTATTTTATATCAATATTCACTAATGGTCTTAATGATACGCTAAGGCTTATGGTGAATATGTTTTGTCCTACTACGGTGGAACAAGCGACAAAGAAGGTGAGCCTGCAAGAATTGGCATTGGAAGCCATTTGCAAAAAGCATGGGTTACCGTTTAAAAGTTTTCTTAAGAGCAGCGAAGAAAAACAAAGGTAAGTTTATGACTACCCCCCAGCTCACAACAAGAAGTTAATGATTTTTTCGCAATGGAACAGTAAATTCAGGAATTAAACAATAATCCTAATAAGGAGATCTCTATGGAAGATGAGGAAGTAAAAGAGGTTGTGAATTCGAGAAGGGATATGATCACAACAACTGTGGATTTTGAAGATTTCAAGTTTGTTTCTCTTGAAAAAGGGGGTACTAGTATTGATGACAATACAAAGTTAATTTTTGAGAATCTATAGAATAAAACCAAAGAAAAGGAGGAAAAAATAGTTAAAAAATGTCAACGTGTGGTTTTGTTGCTTTTTTAGACATTACCAAGGAAATCACAGTAGAGTATATTGTTGGATTTTTCTTAGCCACTAAAGATGCAGAAGAGTTAGTGTTGATTTTAGCAGAGGAAAAGAAATGAGGGACTTCAAGAGAGCTTGAAATACTTGTCGAACGTGGAGATGTTGAATTCTATCTCATTCATCAGATAAAGCAAGTAAAAAGGAAGGAGAAAGAAAAAGTGGCCAAGGTAAGTAAGAGAAGAGAACAAGAAAAGGTGAAGACGAATTTAAATTGTGAAGGCTGGAATTTGATGAAAAACATGATCAGCAACTGTTAATTCTTGGGGACAAGAATTGTTTGAAAGGGTGAGAATTGTCACAACCCTAATGGTAAATCAGTAAAAAGGGTCGGTAGTAGCCGTTAGTTGTTATCTAGTTAGGGGTTAGAGGTTAGGAGGTCAGGGAGTTAACTAATAGTATTGCCTTGTTGTTATGTTAGTTAGGGATGTTGTTGTTGTTATGTTGGTGTAATACTTCAAGAGCTCGAGGTCAGGTCTAAGAAGAGACTCCATTAAAACTAGTATATATATCGAGGATAGTAAGGAAAGAAACAACACTAGTTGGGTGCCTTTGGGGCTAAATATTGATAAAGAACTCCTGGGTTAAGTATGCTCGAACTAAGGTAGCTCAAGGATGGGTGACCACAGAGAAGTTCGCACAGGCCCATCAGAGTAAGTTGATCCAGTCCTTCTTATTGCTCAATGCAGGATGTTACAAGTAGTACCAGAGCCAATTTTTGGAGAAAGGGGTCCGATGAGGACGGGGAGTGGTGCCAGGACGCAAGGGCCTGAACAAGAAGCGAATCCTGACAGGTTCTAGGATGGCAACCCCCAAAGGAGAGAAGATCTGAGACTACTTATAAGGTCACATGACGAGAACGTCATGTGCTCAAAGGGGAGACCCTAAGGTCAGGTCCAAGAAGGGACTCTAGAAAAACTAGTATATATATCGATGATAATAAGGAAGGAAAAAACACCGACCGGATACTTTTTGGGTTGAATGTAGAGAAAGAACTCCCAGGTTAAGTGTGTTTTAGCTAGGGTAACTCAAAGATGGGTAAACCTTGGGAAGTTCGCTTAGTCCCATTAGGGTAAGTTGATCCGGTCATTCCTATCGCTCAATGTGGGATGTTACAAACCCAAAATTATTCCAAAATGACCCAAAATATCTCAAATATTTCATAATTTTAAGAAAAATTGAGGCATTTTTGGGCAACTTCGGCTAATTTTTGAAAAATAAAAAATGTGAGGAATTTCCCGTAGGCATGAGAAAATAGCCCAATATTTTAAAAAATCAGGAGAACTTGGATATTTTCTAATGAGAAAAATGAATAAATGAGTTTTCTCGAAAAGCGTGCAAGCAAAGGAATTTCGAGCAAATAACATGAAAATTAAATTTCGCTCAATAGTAAAGGCTGAGGTGTAACACCCGGTGTAACCGGTGTTAAGAGAATAAGAAGGGAAGTGTGAAATTTTCAAAAATGCCCTTGAGGAGGTGATGAATCCTTGAGATTGAGGGTGTCCTATGAGAGGGGTATTTTGGTAATTTGGATAGTAAAGCCCAATCAAGGGTATTTTGGTAGTTTTGAAAAAAAAATAAATAATAATTCCTTGGGGAATTAAGCAAGTTTGTGAATTATTTCCCATTTGGTATTTATAAGAATAAATGGGGAATAAAAATTCATAAGGGGCATTTTAGTAATTTCGGAGAGAAATTCCATAAAGGAATTAATTATGAGAAAAAGGAGAAATTAATTATGGGAGCGAAAATAATTAATTTTTCCTAAATTGGTGTATTTATATGGTGGTGCCACGTGGATGGATGAGATTAAAGCTTGGAAGCCAAGAATTGTGTCATGGAGTGACACTTGGCAAGTGGTGGTCCAAGTTAAATGAATAATTAAATAAATGTAAAAGAAATGATATTAGTCATTCTAGCATTTAATGAAAGCAATAATGATGTTGCTTAAAAAGAAAATGCAAATGGAAAAGAAAATAGTCATGAATTAATGGTTGGAAAATGGTGGCATTTAATTAATTCATTATGGAAATGAATTATGTCTCTCAAGTGGTCTTTCAAGCATTTAATGAGAGGCATTATGGTGTTGGATTAAAGAAAATCCAAATGAAATGAGAAAATAGTCACCATTAATGTTTGAAATTATGGTGAATTAAATAAATGAAATTGAAAATGGGAAAATGGTCACCCATTAATGCTTGAAAAATGGTGGGATTTATTTAAATAGAAAATGAGGGATTTATGTCTTTCAAGTGGTCTCTCATGTGATGGTGGAAAATTGTCCTATTAAATTAAATAGGAAATAAATTAATTATGTCTCTCAAGTGTGATGGTTATGAAAA
Source organism: Diospyros kaki (assembly GCA_036245055.1). Taxonomy (NCBI): domain Eukaryota; kingdom Viridiplantae; phylum Streptophyta; class Magnoliopsida; order Ericales; family Ebenaceae; genus Diospyros; species Diospyros kaki. The sequence continues at coordinate 24,484,157 of BSEG01000012.1, forward strand.
TAGTCTCATTTAAGTAAATGAGAAATAAATGAAAAATGCAAGTGATCTAAGGGCTTAGATGCATTCTTGAGAAATAGAATGAATCCAAAGGTGGGGATTCAAAGAGAAGAAATGGCATGGATTGCCAAATATTAAGAGATGAGTGGTTGAGATTAAATCTTTCAAAAGCACTTGGATTGTGCTTTTAATTGAAGGTTGAGATCTTCTCTTGAAAAGTGAATAAAATCTTATGGAAACCTATGTTGTTGTGTTTGATTTATGAGATGTAAACTTTATTGGGTTGGTAATGGCTTGTTAAAGCCTAAGACTATGAGTGTATATTCCTTTGAAGTGTTCATTTTTTTTAAGTGAATGAGATTGAGGCTTAAGGCATGTTGAAGTCTAGGTAAAAATCTCACTTTGGTATGAGTTGTTGTGGAAGCATCAAAGATGTTGCTTAAGCTTTAATCATGAAGGAAAAGAGGCTTTGGAATGTGAAAAGTGCATATTTTAAATGCATTTAGAGGTGAGAAATTTTCTGGAAAAATTTGGGTTTTAAGGGCCCAAGAAAAAAAAAATTGAAGCAGCAAGTAAGCAGCAGCCTGCACGCGCCCAGCGCCCAGCGGGCCCCGTCGGCCAATTTTTTAAAAAAATTGGAAGATTTTGAGAATTTTGGAGCATTTCTTAATTGAATTTGGACCCCGAATGAATTTTCAAAATAAAGGGATTTTCGGGCATTTTTGGAGAAAATGCTGAAATTTTTAAAAAATTAAAAATTTGAGTTTTTCCTTCAAAAGTGGTAATTAATCAATGGATTGGTTTAAAAGGTGATTTATGGAGCCCGATAAATTCTTGGATGAGAAAAGAATTAAATATAAATAAGAAATGGCGGTTGGGCATTTTCATGAGTTTTCTTTTTAGCCAGTGCGGTGTGGTTAAAGCCCAATTTCGCTAGTGAATCCTAGGAATGAGGGAAGGGAAGGACGAGCCTAGTTCTCACCTAGGGCGTTTCATCTTGAAACATGGTCCACCCTTCACCTAAGGCCAGGCAGGTGGACAATTTGGGTAATTGTTCATGAGTAACACCCGTAAGTAGAAGCGGGGCGTTACATGAGGTAAGCAATACAACCTAAGATATCACCAAAGCCTAGGGTAGTCATCCTTGGCTCAAGTCGGTAGAGCTGAAGAAGGATGACGCTCGTTTGAGGTTTCGGGTTCCTTCCACTACAATCGTTTTCAAAATCTCAAAACTGACTCCTCAAGTGGAGGAAAGGGAATGACGAAACCTAGTGTCTACCTAAGACGTTTCTTATTGAAACATAATTTGACCCTTTCGAATCTGGTTAATGGGTGAAGAATCTGATTAATTATTCACTCGTAGCACTCGTAGGTGGGAGCGGGGCATTACAGTTAGCTAGGAGTGTTGTTATATTATTAGAGTTACCGTTATGGTTACTACAGGCTCTATAAGAGACCTACAATAGTAATAAGAAAGATCATCAATTGATTGAATAAAACATTCAATTTTTGCCCTACTATTCTCTCTCCCTCTGTACGTCTAAAACCTTCATTTCCTTCTCCATTTCTCTTTCTTTCTATTATGTTTTCTTCCTCCAATTTTGTTCTTTCTTATTTAATTTCCTATTCAAACCCTAGTAAACCCTAGAGTTGTGACAATGAACCCTCATTTCAAAAGAGATACATATTTGATACTGATTTCAATACAACCTTTAAATTTTCAGTATCTAATTTAAGTATCAGAATATTTACGAAAACTTACCTGCACCCTCTAATCATTCTCTTTCTTGTGGAGTTCAAGTGGCTTAACGATGACATTTCCAACTAATAAACTCATTATTGTGTACAAGCGATGACAAAATTTTTTATCAAAACCCTCAATGGAAAAAACACTCTCTCTCTCTAATTATAGTGGATCCCAAAATGTCAAGATAAATATTATCTATAAAAATCTTAATTCCAGTTGATCTTAGAATGTTAGAATAAATATTAGCTATAAAAATCCTAATCATAGTGAATCTTGAAATATTAGAATAAACATTATCTTAAAAAATCCTAACACTAGAGGATTTGAGAAACCTTGATGCTTTTTTATGAATAGATGAACCCTCATTCAGAGAAATATATGTTTCGAATATTGATTTCAATATGACCTTCAAGATTTTAGTGTCTGAATTAGGTATTAGAGTATTTGCGCGGAAACTTTCCTGTACTATCTGAACTTTCACTTGACAAAAATATTTCTAGTTAATAAATTCATTGTTGTGTATGAGTGATAATAACAAGATTTCTTAAAACCCTCCACGGAAAAAACAAACTCTCCCAAGCGCTCATTCTCTTGACCAAAGTATAGAGAGCAAAATGGCTAAAACTTGGCCAACTCCACCTATTTATACCATCCACAAATCTTAGTAGTTTAAGCAAATGGGTTTCTTCTGGCCAAACATGCCCTTAAGCTTAAGCACCATCATTTCTTCCACAAATTCAAGCTTCTTAAATAAGCATCCCAGTTTAATTATTGATTTTATAAACTTTTATGACCTTTTGAGTGACGAATCACTAATTTTTCATACTATGGTTACATCTTTTAAGTCTCCAGTCTTAGTTTTGCCATTTCACTTGTCACTTTAGTGGATTTGCCTACTTTAACTCATTTCACTACTCTACACTCACATGACCATCGGAGTTACCTAAAACTCTTGCGGCGCTGATTCACATACCTAGCGAACTTAATTCACACTATTAGGGGCTCCATGAGTTATTCCCATGAATTTCAGTTTGACTCCCGTCCTTGAACTCGATCACCAATGAATCCTTGAACTCGATCACCAATGAAGCTAAGTATTGTAACCCTGAACTCCTCGCCTAGCTACCAATACCATTTCATCCATGTCAACAGCATATATTATTTTTAAAACATCTCCAACCAACCCATAAACGAACCTATAAACGAGTCACAAACAAACTTGTTCACGAATTCAAACGAGCTAACATCCTAAAATTCAGGTTTACCTCATTTATTAAATAGGCTTAAAAATCAAATGAATGAACTTAAACCCTAATTGAGCCAAGCTTCAAGCTGTTCAAGAAGACTTGCAGGCCAATGGCATATGATACTCTACTAAAAAGGCTTCTTATCTCACCCACCAAGGAACTGGGCAAATCTCATTTAATGGAGTAGTCAGCCTCGATCAATCAGTAATAAACAATAAAAAACAATACAGGACATGAGGAAGTTTCATATAAACTCAACAGTGTAACAGCATAAACGTGTATGCATATGTCCTACACGCACAAAAATAATGATATCCCAGCCCAACCAAATTTCCCTCCCTGAACCTGAAGCATCACCGTGCTTTTTTATTCTTGGGTCAAAAGGGGGAGAAGTAGGGTGGGGTACTCCCCCTGAAAACAGCATTTTATGTTAGGGGGAACCGCAATGAAATTGCTAAACTAACTTGCTGAGCAAACAAAAGTCTCAGTTTACTCAATAATGTTTAAATAATACCAGCCCGCAAGCACAGACAATTAACTTGAAACTTCATTGTATTTGAAAACACAATCGTACAGCCTTCCCCCAAGGAACTGTGCAACCTCCGGGTGCTTCACCTACATATCAAATATCAGGGAAAGTAAAACAGGAAAATGGCAGAACATGAAAGAAATATTGCATGAGCCAATGGAATCTAGGAGAATAGCGCACAACTTAATAATAGCAAGTCATTACCATCCCAATTTTAATGGAATCACATTTGAATTGAGCATAGAGATTTGTCTCGATTCCACGGCCCTGTGACAAGGATGTTAAAAATGTTCATTGCATTTAGCAGTAACCAGGTTCACTTGGTAGATATTCAGAAATCTGGAAGTTGAAATCTAATGTGCACCAAATTTCTGACTATTTTCTCGTAAGAGTAGGCATATGCTAAGCTCAGTAGAAAAGTCCAACTCTAATATGTTAAGCCATAACAAATATAAAAAAAGAAAAAGAAAATCATTGCTAACAAACATAAAAATTAAATAATAGTAGCAACCATTCTACTCGCAATTGCTTTGCTTCCCATTTCCTATCTAGTCTCCAAGTTTTCCAATAAACAAAACGTCAGTTCTGAGACCATATCCATGCTATCATGCTATGACCTAGTCTGGGTGAAAATTTTCAATACTCCACAAATGTCAGAAATAAAAGGCTTTTTGATGCTGTATCCACTTAAGTTGGTCAATGTAGATAGCCTGATTTTTTTAAAGCTAATTTCCCCATGATGACCAAAAAAGTGGAAAACTAAATCGGACTGACAAGTCAGTCAACTTTTAGGTGATTTCAAATAATTGGGAAAAACCAATAAGGAAAATTGCTTGGATAGGTTCTGGGTCCCTCCCTCCCTCCCTCTTTCCTTTCCTTTTCTTTTCTTTGAGGCCGTAATATCAAGTAGTTCGAAAAAATAATATTTTTTCCTCTTGTTTTCCTTTGGAGCAAGTGCTCAGGTTGGTTGACAGCCTTTGAAGAATTATGGTCAACAATTAGCTGGGCGCAAGCACCAGAACCAAGGGAGAGAGTAAAGCAAATTCAAGGACAAAGAGCAGTAGTGAAGAGTGAAAGCTAGAGTAATAACAAGGGTTCTGCGTGTATGTAGTGATTTACTGCCAGATGCTTGAATTTCATATTTATAGTGGAGTTGTCACCAAAAATCACATCAGTGGAGTGAGTAAACACATCTGGAGTGAAGGACTGGCACTTGCAATAGAGTGGTTCCTGAGTAACAGAGGAGACAGAGCCATCCATTTGTAGATTTTATCTCAATGAGCCAGTTGAGATAAGGATCCTCTAGAATGGAGTATCCATCTTTAGCGAACCCTTAACTTTAGCTCCATTCCACAAAGCCCCCAATGGTTCATGCAAAGAACCTAGGCCCTACCTACTGTCAGAACCGTTGGATATGTTAAAATTGTTGGACAATATAGTAGTAATTGGGGTCTGCTTTGAGTGACCTGTGGAATGGCCTTAAGGAGTAGCCCTGTGAAACAGCTCTATAAAGCAACCTGCAGAGCAGTTCTATAAAAAGTGATCTTGTGAATTGACCCCTGGATGCACATGTAGTCATGTTCAAGATGACAATTCATAAGGCCCTCGAATGAAGAATTCTGATAGCCAAGTGATAAGCACTAGCAAGCATCATTATGCTGAGCAGGCAGCATGTGACCATAGAAGTCTTGCAGCCAAGCCAACAAATCCTGGGTGCCCAAACCAGTAAGGGAAGACAGTAGGATAATTTAAGAAGACGGATTCTTAAGGGGTGACAGCCATGGAGATGCACTGGATCCATAAAGGGAGAGCTACAAGAAACACACTAGATACTCAAGGAGAGAGCCTATGGAAATATACTAGATATTTGAGGGGAGAGCCTATAATGTTGCTCACATGCCCCTCAATGGACACAAGCTGATAGCAGTTAATGGATCAAAGTAATACAAGCCCACAAGAATTATGCACGTAAAAGCGAAATAAAAAAAACCAATGAGTCCGCTTCTAATGTTTATAACTACTTCAGAGAACAATAAATGCCGAACCCTACATGGAAGATCATAAGATGCAGTCACAAAATTCTCAAATTGAAAGTAAAATTACTTCTACAAAGAATATGCACAGTTGCTGATAGGGATTATTATAGGACCAGTTTGATATGTTTCCAATTTTGATTATTTCCTATTTTAATTTTAGAAGATTAGGATTTATTTTGTTCTCTTATTATTTTGGTGTGAATAGAGATATCATAGGATTTAAGATTTGGATTGGAATCATATTGATTAGATGAGTTGCTCCCATTTTTTATTTAGTTCCCTATAAATAGGCTCTTGATGCAACTTTTTGGACATTTCTGAATATTGAATGAATTGATATTGGATTTCTCTTGGCTATTCTTCTCTTCTTCCTACTCTCTTTCTTTCTTTCCAAACTACTTCTTCTTCTTAATCTCTTCTCTATCTACTGTCCCATATCAATTTTGGTATCAAAGCAAAACTCAATTCTGAATTTCATCACCTTCCGTCAGTTCCACATAACCGAATTATCGTCAGCACCAGCCAATGAAGTCATCAAAGCATCCTGTTTCCTATCAGCAATAATCAGTTTTCTTGAGTTTTCAGAGCTGAGAATTTCTGACAAATCTTGCTAAGCCCAAATCTTTAGCCCAAATAAACCATTAAGCCCAGCCACCAGATTCTCCATTGCCAAAAAAAGAAAGCAGGTTGTTTCTTTATTTGGCTAAAATTTCTGTTTGCCAAATTAATAATTTATTTTTATGCATGCAGAATTTTATAAGTTGAGTATACCTTGTCAAAACCCTTCTCCCTATTCAAATACCACATAATGGACTTTGTCCAAAAGATGCATCGAGAAACACAAGCCATGATAGACTTGATGAAAAGAAAGATAAAAGCCCAATTTGCAGCTTTGACTGCTAGAATTGAAACACTTGAAAAGAGCCCTCAATACAATAGGAATCATTGTTCTATAAATCATACATCCTCAGTGAACCACAAGTCTATGCTAGGTCATCTTTCACCTAGTATGCCACCCGCAATTGTTCAATCTCAACCAAAGTGTTCTCACTGTGGATTTACTACTCACTTTATTGAAGATTGTTCAGTCATGCTATTGGAAAAAAATGCTCAAAAGAAGAATTGATGAGGAAGAACATCCAGAAGAACAAGCTCCTAAAATCAACATTGGCAAATTGGGTGACAAAAGAAGATTGTGATCAAGAAATCACACAGGCAGTAGAAGAAAAGGAAAGTGATATTAGTAACCATGAAGAGCCTCAGCCTGAAAATACCAACAAAAAAGTTGCAACAATTGAGGAAGTTTCCCTGTGTTAGTTTTATAGTATTGTACATGCTTAGACCTATACATAGTGTTTCCTATGTTGTACCTAGTAGAGTGTATATATTACCTAATAGACACCAATAAAATATTGAACTTTTTTGTCTTTCTCAAAACATGGTATCAAAGCAAAGAAAGTCACAAAAAACCCTAACCCTAACCTCACCTCCTACGCCGCCTATCCATTGCCAGTGGGTTCTCTGCCATGCCTCTCTCTGCTATCCACCACTGCAGCTTCTTGTCAGGACACTAAGACCCGACAAGCAATTCTTCTTCAATTCTAGGGAATTAAAGCAGAATTTGAGAAGGAAAGGATAGACGAACAGAGGAAGACAAGAAAACAGAGGGGGAGAGATAGAGAATGTATGAGAGAGAAATCAGAAGAGTGAATGAAATATCTTAATTCTGTAAGAATATTCCCCTTAGCTGGCTTAGCTGTCTATATATATTGAAGCCACTACAGGGTACAATCCAAGCAGCAGCTTGAAGGTACAACTGCCTATAGCTGAATTACAAAAAAGGAATAAGGAAAATGAAATAGGAATCCCTTTACAGAATATGAGGGTTCCTGACAAATACCCCTCCATTAAATTTCTTGTCCTCAAGAAATGGACAGCAGCCTGGCAGCTTGAGGAAATTAAGTCAGCAATTTTGGTAGATATTCCCATGTATTGTTATCTAGGTGCAGGTGAGTCCATTGCACCAGCACTTGCGCTATAGGAGCACCATGCTTGAAGATAACCTCTTTTCCAAAATCAAAGCCGGCTCCACTAGGGGTGGAGGTTCACAAACAAAAGTAGGCAGGGATGAACTAACCTGCTGAACTCCTGCCGATCTCTTAAGCATGGAGACATGGAACACCAGATGAATTTGAGTAGTAGGGGGCAACTGGAGCTTATAGGCCACCGTCCCAAACTTAGCCACAATAGGAAATGGCCCGTAGAATTTAGGACTAAGTTTGGAAATTGGCCTATGAAGAAAAGCCTTCTATCACATTCCTATGGTTAGCTAGGGTTGTGATAGGAATTAGGGGAAAAATCAAAATTGAAGAATTGAAGGAGGGGGAGAAATCAATAGAAAGAGAGAGGAATTAGAGAAGAAACAAGAGAGGGATAAAGAAATTAGAAAGAAAGAAAATTCAGTTTCATTTCACATATCATATCCAACCTCTTACAAGTAGCCTTTATATAGGCCTAACTAGTTGCAAATTGATTCCTAATAGCACCCATGTGCTCCTTCCTAACAACTTGTAAAATATCTCCTAACAACTATTGCAACCCTATTACAATAATGCCCTTCTATTGCTCATAGGGTCATGACACTTTCTGGTGAGAATTTTCAGTTTTAGGTATACCATATCCCCCACCTCAAACTTTTGTACTTCTTTTTCTGTCACCAAACTGCTTCATTTTGTTTTGAGCAATTGATAGCTCTTTACACAACACCTGTAGAATTTCTTGTCATTGTTGTAAATGTGAATCCACTCTAGCTACTGTTGCAGACTCCAGGGTGATGCCTCAAATGGGGACATCGTGGTGGAGTTGTGATGACAAGAGTTATACCACCACTAAGCTAATGGAAGCCACTTATGCTAGCCCTTGGGTTGTACAAAGTAGAGGCAGCATAAGTAAGTCTCCAAGCATTAACTCACCTGTTATGTTTGTCCATAAGATTCAAGGTGGTATGCAGTAGACACATGCAGCTTTACTCCCAAAGCTCTAAAGAGTTCCTACCACAACAAACTCGTAAAACTTTGGTCTCTGTCTGAAATAATGGACTCTAGCACTCATGAAGCTTAACCACATTATCTAAAAATGTCCTAGCCACCTCCTGTGCTATAAATGGGTGTGAAAGGGGAAGAAAAAGGGTAATTGGGTAAACCGATCTACCACAACTAGGACATAGCCCTTGCCCTCTGATTTAGGTAGACCCTCCACAAAATCAATGGATATGCTTACCCAAGCCTGTAGAGGCAATGCCAATGGCTGCAGTAACCTAGGAGCAACCACTGTCTCATGTTTACACCTCTGACACACCTCATTGGCCTGCACAAAAGTCTATCACTAACTTCTTTAGATTTGGCCAGTAAAACAACTACTTTACCTTATAATAGGTGTTCCAGATACCCGAGTGACCTCCCAAGGGGGACCCGTGCAGGGATTGCAGGATTTTATGCTTCAACAAGTCACAATCCCCCATCACCATCCTTCCTTGAAACTGCATTAGGCTATTCGTTATTGTATACCCTAGTCGGCCGGAGGGATCAAGAAGCAACTGTTCCAACAGGTCCTTAGTCCAAGAGGCCATCTCATAGCTGATTGTAACGTCCTACAACCAATCTAGAACGACAGCAGTTATGGCTGTGATTGCTCCATTTTTAAGGCATCGGGATAGGGCATCTGCAGCTAGGCTCACTTTTCCTTTTCTAAATTGGATGGTGTAGTCTAGGCCCAACAATTTGGTCATCTCTTCCTCTAGAGCTGGGTCTGTAACTTTAGCTGTAACAAATATTTCAAACTCTCATGATCAGTTCGAATGATGAACTGATTTCCCTCGAGGTAATTTCTCCACTTATCAACTGCAAAGAGTACAACCAGCAACTCCTTGTCAAAGCCACTTAACCCCAAGTGTTTTGGAGCTAAGGCCTGGCTTATAAAAGCAATAGGATGGCCCTTCTACATCCAAACAGCCCCCACTACAGGCTTATAAGAGCAATAGGATGGCCCTCCTACGTTAGAACAACCCCCACTCCATGATTACTAGCATCCATTTCTAATAGGAAGGGTTTATCAAAATCTAGTAAAGCCAAAACAGGGGCGTCACACATAGCCCGCTTTAGTTTAACAAAAGCATCATCTTCCTATGCATTCCAATAGAAGTTGTCCTTCTTCAATAAATCGGTCAAGGGCTTATTAATGGCACCATAGTCTTTGACAAACCTCCTGTAGTAACCAATGAGTCCCAAAAACCCTCTCACATCCTTGACAGTAATGGGTTTAAGCCAATTAAGCATGGTAGCCACCTTCTGGGGTCCATACACTTACACCCTAATTAGAAATGATATGCCCCAAGTACTCCACCTACCTTTGGACAAAGGCACATTTCGATTTCTTAACATACAGCTGATTGAGTCGGAGAACCTCAAATGTAGTCCTTAGGTGGGCTATATGTTGAGCAAAAGTGGGATTGTACACTAGGATGTCATCAAAAAAGACTGGGATGAATCTCCACAGGTAAGGCTGTGGAAGGCTCAAAGATTAGGTTCATGAGGGATTGGAAAGTGGTTGGGGCATTGGTTAGTTCAAATGGCATAACCTTAAACTTATAGTGCCCATGATGGGTATGAAAATTTGTCTTGTGTATGTCCTCCGATTTCATTCTTATTTGATGATAACTAGTTCTAAGGTCAAATTTAGAAAAAACTGAGGCATGCTTGAGTTCATCCAAGTGGTCTTCTAGAATGGGAATAGGAAACTTGCCCTTGATGGTTATGGCGTTCAATTGACGATAGTGAACATCGAATCGCCAAGAATCATCTTTCTTTTTAACAAGTAGTATGGGTGACGCAAAGGGGCTATGACTAGGTTGAATGATGGATTGCTGCAGCATGTCTTTTACCAATATCTCAATTTCAGATTTTTGTCTTTAAGGATGTCTATATGATTGAACATTAACAGGTTCAGCATTTGATTTAAGGGGAATGGAATGGTCACAAATTCGGCTAGGTGGTAGGGTAGTAGGATCTGCAAAAAGGTCCTCAAACTCATTCAAAAGCATGTTTAAGGAATCGAATTTGTGTACCTGCAAAGTTGCTTGGGGCTGGCTTCTGACAGTCACCCTCATCTCCCCTGCATACGCATGCACGCCTTCCATTTCCTCTATGGCATGTATTGAGAATAGTCGTGCCACTTGCATCATCTTATTCTTTAATAACCTATGCAGTTTCTCCCCGATAATCATTTTACATAGGCCTGTTTTGAGGCTGCCAACAAGGGTCAGTTTCTTCCCATTCCTTTCAAAGGTGTCCTCCAACTTATTAAAATCAACGTTGATTGGACTGACAGTCTTCATCCAATCTACCCCCAACACTATATCACATCCTTCCATAAGGCTATTACCTCTTTTTCCTCATTCATATGCCTAATCAAGAAGATATGTACTCCAAATCTTCGAAACATTTTTGCATCGAAGAGATAGGTTCATTAAAGTAGACAGGATGGAAAATTCTTGTCGGGCCCTTTCGAATATTGTCTTTAATGCACAAATCAAATGCACTGCTATTTAAATTACTTGAGGATAGAAAATCTCGAGTGTCAAAGAATGTATTGTCCTAATCAACTGTTTCTGCCTCTGCAACATCCACCCTTTCATTGTCATCTTCAAACTCGCTCACACTTCCTTCAGTTATGATTGGTTCAGCATTATCTCTTGGTGGAAAATCCACCAGAATGCTAATCTGTGACAGCTTAGAAAACATATGTAAGAATCCATCCAATATTTTTTCCAAAACATCCATAGATGCATCTAGCTTCTTCTCCAAAGATTGAATCACTTCTTGATTCCAACTCAATCCTTCCTGAGTCTGGAGCAGTCCTGACTCCATCATGTCCATCCTTGCAAGAAAATAAATTGTTATTTTATGGGTTAAATTATTATTAATATATAATTTAATTTATGTATGATTTATTATTGGATAAAAATACAATATAATGCAAGAAAATAACAAATGTTATAAAATAATGTAGGTTTATGTGCTAAAAATAGCAGTTTTTCTAGGCTCCGCCTAGGCACCCTAGGCGCTAGGCCTCGGTCTGGCGCCCAACTAGCGCCTAGCGACTTTTAGAACACTGGATTTGATGAAGAACAAAATGGAGAATGAAAGGAATTGAGAAAGAAGAGGGAGAAAACAAAGAGAAATTAGGGAGAAAGAGAGAGAGAATAGAGAGGGACAATTGAAGAGAAAGGAATTTCAGATTTCTTATTTCTCAACAACCTCCAAAGCAATCTCGAATAGCTTATATAGCTACTCTTTGAGGCAGTTATTTCAGTTACATATTGTAACTGAAAGTGTACAGCTATCAACTAAAATAACAAAAAAAGAATAACAGCTGGTAACTACTCTTGAGAAATAATCTGCTACACCCGAGATCAACACATTTGTACTAGGCTAGGCACATATCATGTGTATGCGCCTGCTGGAGAGGGAGTGTTAGCTTTATAATATTGTACATGCTTAGACTTGTACATAGTGCTTCCTAAGTTATACCCAGTAGAGTGTATATATACCTAATACACATGAAGAAGATACTGAACTTTTTTGTCTCTTTCTCAAAACACCCTGGATGATAAAAAAGAAGCATATCTGTTGACTAAAAAATCTCCTAATGTTATCCTTGTGGAAGTCTTCAAACCTTTTTGTCCTTTGCCAATTCCTTGATGTCGTGTCACAACTTTATCCTCCCCAGTGTAAGCCCCATTACCATTACCTTTCTGTTTTGCACACAAATATAAATTGGACATTATTTTATGTAAACAGAATCTTTTTCCCAGGAATGGACAGATTCACTTCTTTCTTGTTCATTGGGTGAATCCTCCAGATTTCACCTACGCTAAGATTTCTAACCAACCCTCACAGTTGTTTAGCCTTGTCCCATTGCAACAATGGAGAAGACAAGAAGATATAGACGTGCAAGCAGCAAGCCCTTCCTAATTTTGGCAAGTCCATGTTCATGATAGTGCTTGGCCTCTAGTAACAGGGACATATCTTCGATGGCGCCAGAATACTGTCCAAGCATCTACAAAACTTTAAGGCGAGTTTTTCTCCCACCCAAGGAGAATGATTGGACTACTTTTGATATGTTTCAAATTTTGATTATTTCCTATTTTAATTTTAGAAGATTAGGATTTATTTTGTTCTCTTATTATTTTGATGTGTTTCCATTTTTCTTAGAGGATTAGAGATATTATAGGATTTAGGATTTAGACTGGAATCACATTGATTATTTGATTTGTTTCCATTTTGATTTAGTTTTGACCCCATAAATGGGCTCATGATGTAATTTCTTAGGCACTTCCGAATATTGAATGAATTAATATTTTGAATTTCTCTTGGCTATTCTTCTCTTCCTAATCTCTTCTTTTCAAACTTACTGTTCTTCTTAATCTCTTCTCTTTCTACTGTCCCACATCAGTTGCAGTCTTCATGCTGGCATTTTGTATAACAAATTTATTTTGATTCAATTATTCAGAAAAATTTATCATCAAATAGTGGTAGCTTCCAGCTAGATCAACAAATGAATACTTTCATTCAGAACAAACTTAATTTTTCGTTGTTGTTGCCCAACTACAATAATAAATTTATAGTGTGGGAGAGTGAGATGCAAGTGACCCAATGAGCTGGGTAGTGACCCCAACAAGTTGGGTATGAGTCTTCTGAACCAAGTGACCTAACAAGTTGGGTGAGAGTTCTTTTGAGCTGTGTGACGAGAGTCCCAAAGTGACGAGAGAGTCTCAACGTAATGAGAGACCTGCTGAAAAAGAAATTCGTTAGGGGTGCAGGTGAATGTCCTCACACAAACCCTCCGATCCCTAAGTCAGGATGCAAGAGTGAGCATACATTGAATGAAGAGGCGACCCTCCTACTTATAGAGGAGAAAGAGGCTGACAAGTGGCATGTGCTCACGGCCTCCCAAGAGAATCTCTTGCATGGCTTGGTTAAAGCCTGGATAATCGAGAGACCCAAGAGTCTTTGGGTTATTAGTGGGGCTTAATGGGGCCTTGAATTTCCACGAGGTTTTGACACCTCACGACCAAATAGTTGCATGATTTATGGTTTGGTATGGCTTGAGGGGGCATCTCTCTTAGTTATAACATTGTTGGCTTCATAAATGCCAAAATGTAAAGGTCGAAAGCCCCACCAAGCTTGCACGACGTCTTTATACTATTATATATATATATATATCTATATAACAAAACACAATGCTTTTTGAAAATGTCTCAAGAGAAAGACATTTTAATGGCTTGGATCAATTTATGAAGATTTGATGGCTGGGATTAAAAATATTCCCGCCCAAAGCCAGGCAACCTTCTACCCAAAGCACACACTCACATCACAACGCAGCCACCCACCCACACATATATATATACACACACACTCACATCTATATACACTCAGCTACACACACAGGCATACACTCACAACGCAACGCAATTAATGGCCAACTTTCTCTCTCTATATATATACAAAGAGCAAGCAGTGGGCGAGGGAGTTGAAGCGGCTGGGTGCGGCGGTAGGAGGCGCGACCGATGGTGGTCGAATGCGGTGACGCTTGGCGGCCAGAAGCAGCAGGGTCGAACATCTGCGTAGGGTCGAATGACGATGGTGGCCCGCAGCGGCGAACGGCTGATGGCGACGGTGGGGTTGGGACTGAGGACGACCAGAGGAGACGGCGCTGGCCGCGGTGGCGGCTGGCGGAGGCTGCGCAAGCAGCGGCCGGTGCTATGCATTGCGTTGCAGGAAGAAGAAGCGAGAGGAAGAAGATGAAGGGAGAAGGAGAAAAAAATAAAAGAAAAATAAAATTTAAATGTATATATATACAATTTATTGGATTCTGTGTGTACGTATGTTAATGTACAATACATAATTTTTTAATTTTTAAATATCAATACTTAGTTGTATTCTGTGTGTACGTATGTTAATGTATTGGATTAATTAAATGTATTTTTGGTGTGTGTATGTATAATTATGTATTGTGTATGGTTATATTTTTTATATGTATGTATTCTATATATATGTTGTATTTTTTGTATGTGTGTATGTATGTTATATTCTGTGTATGTATGTATATTTTTCGCATGAACTCTTTTTATGTGTGTGTATGTATCAAATTTTATTGTCTTAAATACATACACAATCAAATTTATTTACATACACAAAAATTTTTTATGATAGAATCGTCCGATGGCGGTGGGGGAAGGGAGAGTTGGCGACAGGTGGGGGGGCCGGCGAATGCGATGGCGGTGAGGGGGACGGGAGGGACGATGGTAGGTGGGGGGTCGACGGGTGCGATGACCACTCACTCCCCCTCTGTTGCACCCTCTCTCCCATTCCTTCACTCACTGCCTCTCTCCCTCTTCCTCTCTCTTTCTTTATCTCACAAACCTACCCACCCATGCCATCGGCGGGTGCGACAGTGTGGGGGGGAAGGCAGGGTCGACGACGAGTAGGGGGGCTGATGGATGGGAGCAAGGCGTTGCGAGGGCTGGCAGGGGGGCGATGGAGGTCCAAGATGACCCTTGGGCCCTCGACTGGCCGTTGTCGGGGGCTACAAGGGTCCCGAGGACGACTGGTATGTATTGTTTGACAACCCTTGGGCCCTCGACTGGCTGTTGTCGGGGGCTACAAGGGTCCCGGGGACGACTGGTATGTATTGTTTGATATTTAATTTTTAATTTAATTTATTCATATTGTAGAGCACTTACTAATTTGCTTTAATTTCTATTTTTTGTTCAGAATTTATAATTTTTTTTGCAATATTAGTGAACATTTTTGTATTTTAATCTTAATATTATTTACACCGTGCCTTCAGGCACGGGTATACGCTAGTGTATATATATATATATATATATATAGAGAGAGAGAGAGAGAGAGAGATATGCAGCCAAGCCATGCCTTGCTTCCACATAATTAATTTATATTTACCAAATACATGACTTCACTTCACATAGACCTCCACTCACTTCTTTATTATTAATTCACACAGCTTGCTTCCAATTGTGGCCTTCACGTGTACCATTACCAAATGCATGACTTCACCCTTTTAAATATATATCTCAAATGCATGGACAATTGTTGTCTTGCTACTTGCAACAACACATGGGCCTTCCTCCCAACCACCTTCTCTATTATTAAAATGCATACATATAACTTCTACACAATGTCATTCCTTCCACTCTCTTCTCAATATATATATATATATATATATATATATCTAACAGGCATGGTTTATGCTGCTAAGTCACTCGATGGGCAGGGTTGCGTGGCCTCACATGCACCTGTTGCATACATGTGTGCCTAATGCCCCTTGTTGCCTTGCACTCACTCAGTTATGATCGAGTGGGTTGTCCACCTTCTCTCGATTATCCACGTGACTTAAGGCCACTACCACTCACATATTGCACTTGTTTATTCACAGGTTGCACTGCCCCTTTGTCGACCATTCCACCTCACTTGGCCCTTAATTGATTTCAACACTTTAGATTAATTAATCAACTTCAATCCTTGAGGCTCACTTGTTCACTTCCAAAGCTTAAGACTTCCATTAATTAATTAATCTTCAGCCTTGAGGCTAAATTAACTTCAAGACGCACCTGACTATTCTTCTTATACTCATTTTTTCATCTGCGAATTTGGTTGTACTGTTCATCAGAGGCATCCCACTAGGCCCCAACTCTATTTGCTCCACTGAGAGGCTATCTTTAATTAATACCGAGTCACTTGGTTGTTTTGTTCACACATAAGCAATCCACTCCCTCAGTTTGCACGTGAACCCTACTTGGCTTTTGTCTTGACCCTTTTGGTTTACTTTGGCTCGTATTAATTTTTCAGCCCATCTTCACAGCTTGGCCCATCCTCTTAGATTGTAAACCCATTTCATCACATTCGACACGCCACATGTCAGCCTCTTTCTCCTCTATAAATAGGAGGGTCACCTCCTCATTCAAGTTATGCTCACTCTTGCACTTCGACTCTCTCTTTGTGCTCAAAGACTCAATACTCTCAGAGACTGACTTAGATATCGGAGAGTCTGCGCGAGGACACTCACATGCGCCCCTAACCGATTTCTTTCTCAATTGGTCTCTAGTCACATTGAGACTCTCTCGTCTCTTAGCAAGTTTCTTAGGACTCTCGTTATTCAATAGGTCTATTGTTATTTTGAGACTCTCTCGTCACATAGCTCAGAAGAACTCACGCCTAACTTTCCAGGTCACTCGGTTTAGAAGACTCATACCAAATGACAACCCACTCAATCATAACCAAGTGAGTGCAAGGTAACAAGGTGCAGCAGACGCACATGTGTAGGTAGCAGGGGCATGTGAGGCCACGTAGCCATGCGGCCACGTAAGGTGGCACGACCATGTGTGTGAGTGGCATGCGGCCCCGCCCACCAAGTGACTTGGCCGCACAAACCATGTTAGATATATATATATATATATTAAGAAGAAAGTGGAAGGCATGGCACTGCGCAAAAGTTATATGCATGCATTTTAATAATAGAGAAGGTGGTTGGGAGGAAGGCCCACATGTTGTTGCAAGCAGCAAGACAACAATTGTCCATGCATTTGACATATATATATTTAGAAGGGTAAGGCCATGCATTTGGTTAATAAATGGTGCACGTGAAGGCCACAATTAGAAGCAAGGCATGCAAATTAATAATAAAGAAGTGGGTGGAGGTGCATGTGAAGTGAAGCCATACATTTGGGAAATATAAATTAATTAAGTGAAAGCAAGGCATGGCTTGGCCGCATATAGTATAAAGTGGTGCACGACATGCATGTGATACTTATAGATTAATTAAAGAAGCAAATGGAAGCAAGGCATGGCTTGGTCGTATATATATAGTATAAGGAAGTGGTGCAAGCTTAGTAGAGCTCTCGACCTTCGTATTTTTTGCATATATGAAGCCAACAACCGAGAGACTCTTGTGTCTCTCGGTTATAATCGAGAGAGATGCCCCCTCAAGCCATACCAAACCACATATCATGCAACTATTCAGCCGTGAGGTGTCCAAGCCTCATGAAAATTCAAGGCTCCATCAAGCCTCACCAATAATCAAGAGACTCTCAGGTCTCTTAGTTATAACCAAAAGTGTCATGCCAGCTTTAACCAAGCCATGAGAGAGACCCTCTTGGGAGGCCGTGAGACTCGATCAGAGACTCTCCAAGATGCCCTCCAAGAAACGCAGGTCACATGCCACTTGTCAGCATCTTTCTCCTCTATAAATAGGAGGGTCGCATCCTCATTCAAGGGACGCTCACTCTTGCACTAAGGCTCTCTTTGTACTCAAGCACTCAATACTCCCAGAGACTGACTTAAGCATCGGAGGGTCTGTGTGGGGACACTCACCCATGCCCCTAACCAATAGGTCTCTTGTCACATTGAGACTCTCTCTTCTATTTGAAACTCTCTCATCACACAACTCAAAAGAACTCACACGCAACTTGTCAGGTCACTCGGTTCCGAAGACTCATACCCAACTAGTTGGGATTACTACCCAACTCACTAGGGTCACTACCCAACTCATTGGGTCACTTGCATCTCACTCTCCCGCACTATAAATTTATTGTTGTAGTTGGGCAACAACATGCATGAAGTATAAAAGACTAGCAAAGGTTTTAGGTCAACAATGAGATGCATTTTAAAATCCTTATGCTTGTTTGACATGTCATAAGCACTAACCATTCCTTCCAAAATCACTAAGTCTGCATCACTTGCCAGGTAGGCAAGTTCCTGTGATACTCCAGAAAGATCAATAACCTGAAATAAGATGAGCAGACCTATAATCAGAAAGGTAAACAACACAGATCAATGTACAATGTCAGCGAAAAAGAATTTTAACCTTCAAAACAAATTAGCAAACTTTTCAATTCTTACCGGCAAATCATTACCAGAACTGGCAATCAATAGATTTGAGGTATTGACACCCACAAGCTGCCCATGTTCGTCCTTCAACTGTTTAAATCAAAATTTTATGTCACAATCAAACCAAGAACTGTATGATCATAGATAGATATGTAAACAGTAATTGCCCATACCTTCAATATAATCTCCATTAGTTCAGGGTAAGTTATATCATTAATGGAAGGTAACTCATTAGCTGCCAAGACAACCTGTATAATAGAAGCCACAATTGAAATCAGCTCAAGACAGCAAGACCATAAAGGAGCTTATCATGCAACGCAACAATCTGGGAGGAAAAGTAATACACTGAAAATGGAGACAACTGGAAAAATAAAGCACCAATATCACACATGATCTTCTCACAAAAATAGCCTAGATGAAAATGGTATCTCTAATACAATGGTTTCTCTAAGGAGAAAGGGAGGGGAGTTTTCCTCAATTTTACGGAAGAACCAAATGAAACCCCCAATTTGGAGCACAATGCAGTAGCACACCTCAGAACTTGAGTTGGTCCCTGGGGCAATTTAGTACCAAGCACTGTGAAGTTCACACAATGACCAAAAATTAAGCATTGAGAGCTGGGAACAAAAAACAAATAAACTGTAGATTGAAAAGACCATCCCTCAGCTGAAGTGAATCAAAGGTTCTTCAACATTTTGATATTGGTTCACAATTGACAGATTACATGCACACATTAAAAAACACTAGCCACCTGGATCATCAAAAATATATGAATAACATTATAAAAATTCTTCACCAAGAAACATACGTGAACAGAAAACATGAAAACAGAAACGATTTTTCTTCTGTAAGTGTTATTTATCACAATCATATTTCCATCCCAACCGCCAAACTGGTTAAGCGAATAAGCTACCCACCCACTGATGTAGGATTTTTGTTATCAGGAATTTAAGTCTTATTCCTATCTTAATTTCGATTCATTGTAAGAATTAAGATGCTATGTTCTTATTTCCTAGTTTAATTAGGATTCTTTATGTGGTCGGAATTTGTGAGTACATAAATACATAACAAATGGAGGAACTATTCAGACTTCGATTATTGATGTTCATAATATCTGAATTATTAATTACTGAATATAGAGATTGTTATCAATTTATCCCTCATCTATTATGTTGCAAGCAATCTGATTTCTGATACTTTTGTTACTTATTGGTTCTAAAGCTTGTCCTGCTTCTTTCCTTACCTTCGTAGAACCTTCCTGCTTCTGCATAATCTCTTCTTATCTCCTCTTCTCTGGTTCTCTCTATCATCCCTACAGGTTCCTCCCAGTTTCTTCAATTATCCAATGCTACCGCTCTATTGTCAACTTATGACTGGTAGAAAACCTCTTGGACAGATTCCTCTGTGAGAACTTCAAACCTCACAGCACATTCATGTTATAATACAAGGTGATAAATCTAGTTCTTCCAGTAAAAATGATCAGACAAGTGACCAAATATTCACTGTTAGGAAAAAAAAAAAAACTATGGTTTCTTATATGAAACCATGTCATTTTTTTTTTTTCCCCTTGTATAATAGGAAGTGAACAATAAAAGTTGTGTACTCAAAGATATTTTATCGGTACAACCACTCTAACTGAAGATTAAGCATTTATTAGTTTCACTCCAAGGGTTAAAAAACGAATCTAACACAAACCTGTGTTCCACGTCTTAGTAACTCTCTTGCAAATGGCAATATACCCAAAATAATATCTGCTCCAGAATTATCAACAAAAATGACAGCCTGACACAAAAACAAAATGACTTTTTAGGCAGGAAAAACAAAATCAATTCAACAAAACAAGTTTGAACTTAAATTACATATAGAGAATGAGAGAGAGCTTGCCTTTTTCCAAGATTTTTTGCCCCATCTTAGCATGAAAGCATCCAAATCATCAATTACCCATGGTCGAGGGACAAGATTTTGACAGCTAGCCAAAAAGGACATTCCATCTTTTGAAAATAATTCTGCAAGCTTCAAGAAGAGGAAAAGAGAAGAACAAAACAACAAAATAGAAGGAAGTGACTACTACAGAATACAGCTTTAGATTAAAAGCATTCCTATGGTAATTTGCACCATAGGTTCTGCAATATCATGATAACTGTCTTATATCCTAAAAATAAAATAGCATAAATATGAGAAAAAGCCTATACTCTTGTAACCTGTTATCCTAATCTTGAAAGGTAGCCCTTTCTTTTTTTATTAACGGTAAGAATAAATTTGCTAAAGGACTACATTAAACAGTTCAACTACAGGAGGTAACATTGAAATCTTAAAGATGAATAATACTTTTAAAAAAACACAACTAATCAAATTCTATAAGATAGATACTTCTGGAAAACAATACTTTGGATCCTTTTACTGACCTAAATGATTCTTGTGAAGATATAATTTATACATATTAGACAACTGTATATATACTACATCTCTATGTTATAGTAACCATACATCTTATATGACGTGGAATATATTCTTTCCTCTGTGATAGTACAGGTTCATGTATGTGCGTGCTAGACATCCTATCCAATATACAATTTTACATCTCTTATTTTGCATGGTATCAGAGCCATTGTAAAATAAAATAAATAATAAAAACAAAGAAGGAAGTGAGAGAGAAGCCATAACCCTATTTTTAGAAGTAGCAATCGGCCTTGGCCATTCATCTTGTCATCTCCATCGCATTCAGTTCCTGTCACCGACTGCAAAGCCTTCAGTTACCATTGTCTACCGGAAGGATGTCGACTCATCCTTCCGACGATCCTTCTCACAGCCTGTCCTTCCAGTGACTCCTCCAACACTGCAACACAATCCAGATCTATTTCACGATCAGACTTCTGCATCTATTCTCCAGTTAGTCTTAAGTCCGTATTTGGCCTCTAGTTGCCATCTAAGCACTCATGTCCAGGGCTGACAAGCCAGATGAGATGACAGCTCTAGATCTGCCCAGATCCAACGCCAACAGCGCCAGATCTTCCTTAAATCTGTGTTCTTTTCATCAGAATCAAGCCCTTCTTGCCCAGATCAGTGTTATCAGTTTCTCCGGTCCTTTTTTTTTTTTTTTTGTGTGCGCGCGCAACACTCTTTACATATCCAGATCTGGAAACGTAGTTCTCAAATTTGAACTCTTTTACACATTTGTCTTTTGCTTGTGTTGCATCATTGCTATTCTTGTTGTGTAAGTATTGTTGTGATGGTCTAAGGTTCAAAAAACACTAGAAAATGTCTCATGTCTACAATGGAAACCTAGAGCAATGCATCACTAAGAAAGATCTTGAAGATGAATTTCGTGTGTTTGGAGTTATACACAGTATTTGGATTGCAAGAAGGCCACCAGGTTATGCTTTCATTGATGTTGATGTCCATATGGGATGCACACAATTCATTTGGTAAACTAGATAGTAAGAATGGCTGGAGTGTTAAAATATTTCACAACCCTAAAGTTAGTGGTGGCCACTGTGGTGGTGGACATGGTCATCCTCAAGCAACTAATATAACCTCTAGATGATCTCCTTTAGTAGCTATCTCAAAGGAAGAGTATGCTTAGGTCCTTCAATTCCGAGCAACACAGCATGACCCTTCATCTATATCATCTTTTGCTCACACTGATAACGTCAATACTTTTATTACACAATCCTCTTCTATTGGTCAATGAATTTTTTACTTTGGTGCTACTAACCTCGTCTAGTAACAGTTCTCTATTCTCTCATATCCAAAGTTTGGGGTCTTTACCTACTATTACATTGCCTAATGGTTCTCAAGCATCACTCAAGTGTATAGAGACCATCTATTATACATTTACTACAGTGTCCCTTTAATTACTTTCTTCTGTCAATCAACTTACCCATGATCTTAATTGTTTTGCAACCTTTTTGTTTAATTCTGTCTTTATTGAGGATCAGATCGGAGGACCAGACAAATGATTAGCAAGGGGCATGAGTCTCAGGATTATACCATCCATCTCTCTTCATCTTCTCCATTTGTGGCTTGCACTACTACTAGTTCACCCTTATAGGTACATTATCAATTAGGGCACCTAGCTTTGTCAAGTCTAAAGAAGATGGTTCCTAGTTTGTCCAATCTTCTTACCTTAAAGTGTGAGTCATGTCAACTTGAGAAACATAGTTGTAGTTCATTCCCAAGTAGAGTAAATAAGCTTGTCAACTCTCCCTTTCAAGTGTTCATTCGAATGTTTAGGGTCCTAGTCGTGTTCCTTCAACAAGCATTTCATTATTTTGTCACCTTTATTAATAATTTTTCACGAACTACCTAGGTATATCTAATGAAAATTTGTTCAAAACCCCATTGCCAACTAATTTCTCTCACCGTTGTATCATATCCTCAGAGGAGAGTTCTCCCGGAGAAGACGTCATTCCCGAGAGAAGAAGTTCTCCCGAATGGGTTCTCCTAGGAGAGGAAGTTCTCCCGAAGGACCTAATGAACAGTTCTCCCAAGCCCGTTCTCCCAGAGAATCATCTCACAGTTCACCCAGTCAAGCCAATCTCCTGAGGAAGATTAAGGGAGACCCATCTCTTGCACAACTCCGCCCCATGTTGTCCCGTAGAACGTGGCTCGCTTGCTTCAGGATTTCCTCCTTCCGAGGGATCATTCCTCTAGGGGGTTTCTCACAAAGGCCCTCTTCTGAGCTTAATCCCTGGACAACACCGTATGCAATCGAGACAACGCAGCGTCTTCCATCTAAAAGAGCACCGTGTCCCGCACATGTGTGTCATGTGTCCCAATCACCATCAGGGGCTATAAATAACCCTTAGCCCCTCATATTTAGGGATCTTTTTCCTCTTTGAGACCTTCCACATTCCAGACACCCTGACAACACTAAGTCCTCCCGGAGAAATCCCTTCTCCCAGACCTTTCATTGCATCCCACTGCATAATGTTGCATACTTTTTCCACATTCTGGACTTCACCATGACACTATTTGACTTAAGCATCAGAGCGCCCGCATGGGAGAAATCCTTGTGTGCCTTCTAACCGTTTTTTGCTTCGCAAACCCTTCCCTGGGAACACATCAATTCTCCCAGGCAACAAACTCTTCCAAACAACCCTTATAGCATCCTTCCGGCCCTATACTAGCTCTCCAGGACAACAGATCGAGCCTTCTCCAAGGTCCACCCTAGCTCTACTAGATAGCGGACCAAGCAGTCCCCCCAGACAACTTTCAGCTTCTCCCAATGCTGGTGTCTCTTCCGCACAACCTTGTTCTCTTACTAGATTCTATTAGCTTCTTGCTGAGTTTCCCCAAAACAAACAAATTTTAATTATTGTATTCAAGCAACAACAATTTGGCATTGTCTGTAGAAATCATACAAAAAGCTTCAAAATGGCAAGAACAAGGTATTCTCATGCTGGGTTGTCATTATAGCAAGGGGAGGAAGCTCGGACAAGTCCTCCCAAACAACTCATGACTTCTCCAGGAAAACATCCCCGCACAAGTTCTCTAGGGACGACTCTCATTTAGTCGCACAACTAGTCCTCCCAGACACACATTTGGGGAGCTAGGAACTAGCTCTCATGTTCTCCCGAACAACTCCCCCGAACAAGTTCCCCCAGTGACCATTTGAAGAAGATATCCTCATAGGCCACGGAGGCATCCTTCCGAGCCATTTTCTACTTAAGTCCCAACATGAATCCCGGGACCTTCAAGGGGAACAATGCTGCGAACTCTCTCTGTCTCGGAATACCAAGAACTCAAGAGAAGTTATGATGAGCTAAAGAAGAGCCAAGAAGAGAGCCTTAAAGTGCTCGAGGACATTTTAGGTTTTCTGCAAGACTTTCTTCCGACCACCAAGCTACCGCCATCAATAAGATACTTGGCCTCAAGGAGGGACACGCCTCATTTGCCTCCAAGGCAATCAGGCACGCTACCTCAAGTCCCCTCAAGGGTTACCTCCTCATGTGACCCTTGAAGAAAGATACACAAGGAGGTGAAGACAAACAGGGAAGGCTATCGCCCTAGATAAAGCGCCTGATGAGGTTATCCCACAAAGCCCTCTATAGTCTTAAGGAAGAATTAGACAGAGTCCTTGGTTCACAAGGATAAGCTCGACCAGTTCATCCTTAGCCAGTGTTCTAAAACGTGCTAAGCGCTAGTTGGGCGCCAAACTGGAGCCTATCGCCTAGGACGCCTAGGCAGGGCCTAGGCAAACTGCTATTTTTTTTTTTAATTTTTAATGTAATTTTATGTTATTTTTAGATAAATCAAAGTTAAAAAGATAAATAAAACTTATATATATAAATCATAAATTTATATATATTTATATATATATGTTTATATACATACATAAACAGATAAATATATAAACAAATTTATAAATATATTGTTTATATATATAAACAGATAAATATATAAACTTTATTTTGAAACTCATATATATATATATATAAATTGAGATGGCTAGGGCGAAGAATCACTTCCCGATTCGAGTCCAGACTGAGCAAATCGGACTCGACTCGGGGGTCGTAGACCCTGATGGCGCCGATTCAATTGTAGCGCTCAAAGACCACCACCTGGTGGCCCTTCCGCTTGAGCTCACAAGCTACCAGCAGGTGAGGATGGCTAAGGCGGAGAAAGAGTAGCGGAGATGGAGCTTCAGGCAGCAAGGACGCGCCGGTGAGGATGGAGCTTGACAGCGGTGATGGCGTAGAGGCGGTGAGGAGGTCGCGATGGAGTTGGAGGTAGCGATGAGGTATCAGGGACATTGAGGCGGCAACGTTCAGGCAACGGTGACCTTAGGCTAGAGATAGGGGAGACGGCTGAGAGGTAAGTAAAAAATTAGGCAGCCCAGGCGGCGCCTCTGGCCGATTAATCGGGCCGACACCTAGTCGGCCAAATTCGCGACGGCCAGCGGCCGCCTAGGCTGCTTTTTAGAACACTGTCCTTAGCCATTCAAGACAAGCTTGAGCCCAAACCAAGAAGAGGGTAAACTGGCAAAGATTGGCCTCCACGCCCAACTGCAATCATTGGAGAAGTTCAAGAGCGTCTGATGAAGTATTTTCAATGTAAAGCTCATGTAAATGGCAAATGTAGGCAAGATACACCAAACCATGCCAATAAAAACACTTATGGAATATTCTTTTGTGGAGGTGGCATCTCTCTATAGTTATCTTCTTCTCACAAAGCACTCATGGATTATCTTCTCGTGGAACGTTTCTGGATGGTCTTTTCGCAAACTTAAAAGAGCCTATATATGGCCGCCTTCTTAAGCAACCATGGCTATCTCCTAGACCAACTATACATGGTTAACTCCTCATCCCTCCATGGCTATCTTCTCAAGCCTCCATTTATGGCTATCTTCGCACCCACTAGCAGACTGTGCTCTCAAGAAGGCATTTGCGGGGTACCTTCTCGTGAAGCATCAACACATGGTTACTCTCTCTGGCATCCATGGTTATCTTCCCAAGCATCCATGGTTATCTTTTCCAATATCTATATCCAGTTATCCTCTTCGACATCTATATATAGCTACCTCCATATGGTCATGTCATTGCGGATGTAGGCACAACCTGAACTGCATAAATAAAATTCTTTGATTGCGAAAGTAGGCAAGATGTGTCGAACCACGAAAACAAAAACTCTTACATCCTTATTGCAAACGAGGCGAAACGTGTTGAACTGCATAAACAAAATCCAGGTATTCTCATTCATGTATTATTATCGCGGACGTAGGCCCTACCCAAACCGCATAAACAAAACACTTGTATTTCAATTACGAATATAGGTCAATCCGAACTATGTCAACAAAAACACTTATATCATTAGTCCCTAGGGCTCTCCAACGAGCACATTCTGCCTACACACAGGCCCATATGCAAGCTCTCCTTGGTGCACACCCCATATCATATTCACCATCTTCATCATCATCGTCAGTGGCTCCCCAGCAAGCATGCTCTGCCTAACCACAAGCCCATGTACAAGCTCTCCTTAATGACTACCCCATACCAAGCTCTTAATCGCAAATGTAAGCCTTGTCCTAACCACGCAAACAAAAACTCTAGCGAATGTAGGAGAGCCTTCACAAACTGCACAAAAAAGAACATATACTACCGCAGGGATATGTTAAGCTTCTACAAACCACATAAACAAAAATATCACTCCTCCGTGGACGTAGGCCTAGGAAACCAAACCACGTAAAAACCTAAAACTTGCAAATGTAGATCCCTCTGAATTGCATCAACAAAAGCATTTACACTCCAACAAATGTAAGGCTTGGGGACCTCGAACCGTGACACCAAAAACACTCATGAGATAATTCTGAGGATTGAGAGTCGCGGACGTCAGCAAGACACGTTGAACCACATCACCAAAAAGGGAATGAAGGACTAAGGACCAAAATTTCCTGTGGTCATAATATCAAATACAACCTCCCAACTGAACCAATAGTCCAGCACTCAACCTGCATAAACCAATGAACAGCCAACACCTGAAAATAAAAAGAAAAAAATAGAGAAGAAGGTAGCTCCAAAAATCTTTGGCTATCAGGCAGTGGGAAAGCAAATGATCAAGACACTCACAAACCAACAGAATAGAAACCTATTTTTCTCAAATTATCCCCCATAGGAGTAAGTCCATCAGGAGACAACTAATCAAAACACATCATTCCAGGGGGTACGCTAAATCTCCAAATAGGTTTCTAGAAAAAGAACTTTCGTCATGAACAATGCCATAGAATGAATTCATGGAGAAAGAATTGCTAGCTTTAAGCTTCCAAAGCAAACTACATTCATGATGGCCAAATAGACACCATAAATTCTAATAAGGGCTGTCAGAGACTTAGGAATCCACTTCCTACTTGTGAAAGTTCCTCCTAAAAAGAGGGGACTAAACACCATCAAAACGAGTGACAGAGAAACAAGTATTTAAAGCAATATTGCCATAACTTGCTAATCAAAAGAGATCTTGGAATACTCTAAACAAGCAAAAAAAGAAAGGAAAAAAAAACAGAGAGAGAGAGAATGAGATCCTAGAATAAATACAGCACCAAGTATCTAACCAAACCTGGTCCTAAAGCCATTAACCACCTTAATCTTCTAAAGGAAGACAAACAATCTTCCAACCATGGTTGTCAAAATCCCAATCAACTCGTATGATTTTATGTATTAGGAACCTCTAAAAGACTTAACGCCCATATAAAATCAAAATTGTAGTAGAATTAGAGTGAATCCCGATTCAACTTGGTAAAATCGATAGAATCCTAAGTTGGACAATGATTTTATCGATTTCAGCTTGCATGCACAAGAAGGTTAGAGACGGAAAAAATATCGTCTTAGAGACGGAATTTTTCATCTCTAACTAGCATAGTGTTAATTCTTATTCAAGGGATGCCCTATGCCTCTGCGAACCCTTATCTCTCTCAAACACCTTTGTCATAGCCTTTTGTTGTTCCCCGTTGTTGCATGGTTGTTCGGTGCTCGATGTCACCATCGATTCACAACTTTGATTGCTCAGTGCCACTGTGAATTCACAAACACAAACTACTAGCTAAGCCGTCGTCAATTCACAAATGCAAATTGACGTTTTCATGCTCGCCTACTCAATGTTGTCGTTTCTCTGCAACACATATCGATTCACAGCTCTGATTGCTCAGTGTCATCGTCAATTTAGCTTAAAGGGATATACAGCTTCGTCTGTTTCTTCTTTTGCAATTTCTTCGTTTGTTTCTTCTTTTGCAATTTCTTGGTCTAATTTGATGATTCCTATTTGCCACAGCTTCATCTGTTTCTTCTTCGTCTGCCTTCATTAATTTGATTATTGTTGGTTTCCTTAATTTGAAAGTGAAATTTGAATGTGAATTATTGTTGGTTATCTTAAAGAATTGAATGTTTATTGAAGCTTTTATTATAATTATTGCTTGTAGTGTAGAAGTTTACCAATGTGTGTTGTTTTTATTTATATTGGGTTATGCTTAATAACATAATTATTGCTTCTTGTTTTTAAAATAGGTAACATGTATTTCATTCATAATAAGGAATAAGGTTGAAATAATCATGTTATTAAGCAATATTAATTTACTAGGGATAACCCGTGCCTGAAGGCACGATGCAACTAAAAAATAATTAAATATTAAATTTGAACGCGAAATAATCAAGCATTGAACTCAGATATGTACTAAACTGAAAGCTTAACCTCGTCTTATATCACGTATTTGAAAATAATGTATATAGTTCTTAAACGTGAAATAATCAAACAATGAATATAAACATGTATTAAGCTAAAAATTATTTGATCATTCTTAATGTCATGACTTTAGTAAAATAAAAAAGGTCAAAATTATGGATACTCTATAAAAAATTTAACATGGTATCCTCTGAAAATATGTTGCAACAAATATATCAACTTGTCTACAAAACTTATATATTTCATAATGATAATCAAAGTTCGGGGTCGTAGAACCTTGGGTTCCCCACCGTGAGTGGTCGAGAACCATTATGTTCCCAAATCTTGGGTTCCCTGACCATGCGTGGTCAGGAACTCTTTGATTCTTATATTATTTTAATTTAAAAATATTTTATTTTACCTAAAAATATAATTAATAAAATAAAAATAGAATTAAAAAAATAAATAATTTTTTTTTAATATTTGCATCTTTATGTAACTCAATAGGATAGATTAACCAATTTCAAATTTCTTTAAGTATCAAAAATTCAACACCTAAAGATAAAAAAATTAAATTTTGAATTAAGCTTCCTACTTTGATATCATTATTGGAATAAAGTTTTACACTAAAAACAACAATTGATCATCAATGATTTAAAAAAGAGATTTTTGTTTCTTTTAGAATTAAATCACCCATGTCAAATTCTTATACATTAAAACTTACATTGTTGGTATTTTTTTATTTAAAACTTACATAATATTTCAAAACATACACTATTGATATTTAGAATACTTAAAAATCAAGTATTAAATACTTTTAAAATTAGAATATTTAGAATGATACTCTTTAAATTAAAAAAAAATCGTAGTCTATGATACTCTTTATTTTACAGTGGTTGAGTAGATAGACACAAATTATAAGTGCAATGTTTCTAATTTTAAATATCGATTAAGGTAATTTTATCTAAAATTATTTTTATTTTCTATTAATGTTTCTAACTTTAAATATTTTATGTAAACATATTATAAGTGTAATGTTTTTAGTTTTACTTTAAACTTTAAATATCAATTAAAATGTTTTTAACTTTACATATTTTATCTAAAATATTTTTTTTAAATATTTTATCTAAAAGGCCTGACCCACAAAATCCACCCATTAACAATTTCAAAACAACACCAACCAACCAAGAGTTTAATTCAACCAAACCAATACATATTCTGTGTTATTCCACATAAAGCAAATAATTTAAAAATAATTATTTTTATATCAATCAATTTGGAGGAGAAACTTATCAAACGCTCACATCCACGTCGCTTCTTTGGCAGCCTCCTTTACACCAAAAATGCCATTTTGGGCTTCTAGCACGCTCCTTGAGCATTAGAATAATTTTTAAAAAATTTCTTAATTTTCTAAAAAATTTTACACATTTCCCCCTTTTTTTCATATTTTCTAATTTCTTACATTTATTTTCTTTTCTTTTCTTTTTTCTTTTTTTCTTTATTTTCTTTTCTCCTTCCCATCTTTTTCTTCCTCCTCCTTCATGCACGGCCAGACCACCCGCGCCAGCTGCCGACCGTTGGCCTAGGCCCTCGCTGACCATCGCTGCCGCCCCCTAGCCACCATCACCGATGCTAGCCTTCAATCGCCATCGCAAAGCCTGCCATTTTTGACCGCCAAGCATCGTCACATCCGACCGCCATCGCCTGACCATCGCCGCTGCTCAACCGCTAATAATGCTATTACAATCGCTTTTAAGTTATATAACTTTTAAACTAATTATCATTATCAAATACTTTATTATAAAATGTCATATAACTTATACAACTTATAAGCGATCAAATTGCTAAACCAAATAGACGCGAAGGGATGGTCTGAGCCCCCTGGACATAGAACATAATAATGATAGGATTAATCTCTCCACATCAAAAACTTTACCACCCATTATTAAATGCATGGCATTGGCTACCCCAAGATAGTAATGAATCAATAATAGAATTTATTTTTTTCTAACTTGTTAAAGTTTAGCACTCTCAATATAACTTCATTAAAAAAAGAAAACACTTCTTTTAATATAACTATTTAAAATTACATTGCTAAATTTATTTTGACACTTTTATGATTATATAAATTTACATTATTAAAATGATGTAATTTAGACAGCTTAACTAAAAGCATTACCAAATAGAAATATTACTTGAGCATTTAAGGTTGATACACTTGTATTAATTAAACAAATATAATATAAAAATATAAGTCCTATATGTCGAAATAATATTTTTTTGGTTAATATTTTGAAAAGAAAAACAAAGGTGTTAATAAAAGAAACTATAAATATTAATAATTACCAAATTGAAATTACAACTCAATCCACATAGAAGGTGCTAAGATCATAAGAGTACCTGTGCAGAGCCAAGATCAAAAATGTTCCCTGCAAATATTCCTCTAATCAAATTCTCTACACGCTTAGCTCCATCCTCAATAGCATCATTAAGACGAATGACACCCTCAAATAAGGACACTGCCTTCGCATTTTCTTCATCCTAGCATTCAACCACAAGAAGGAGCATTTCTTAGAATAGAAATAGAGAGGATTCACCCCCATAAAGAAACAACAGCAGGATGCTAGCTAACATCTCAACTAGCTATTGTTCCCTACTACACCTTCCAACGTCTTGTGATACTGCCTTTTCAACTATAAAGGACTTGAGGATTTTTCTCACACAGCAACTATACTTTTGCCTAGACCATGAACAAAATGTATTGTTTCATGTCTCCCTAATAACTATAGCTAGCAGGATTACTTACAAGGATATAATGAATAAACTTTATTCTTACTTTAACTTTCTTGAATATATCTCTGAAACCCACTTCTCTGAGGACTTGCTCCCGGAGCCTGCATAGAAGCTACAGTAGAAGCAAGGGTATTATTTTAGCTTCTTCTAAGCAAATATTTCCTTAAAGCTCAATTCTAAAAGAACACCATTCAGCTCAAGTTTTCAAATGAAATATGGCTTACTACGCAATCAGGAGGACCACCGTGACTTTCTGGGTCTTTTTTCAAATCATCCAGTATTTCAGTGTACCTTCAGCAGATGACACACAATAATAATGTACTGAGATAGTTAAATATGAAAAGCGTTCACGTACTAGGAAAAATTATCCATATCTAATTCTATATTCTGAAAATAACAGCTAAGCATCTTGAATACAACAGAAAAATACTAGTTAGAACATAAATTTTCAGGCATGAATATGAAGCACTTTTAATGCAGCAGCTCTGACAATTATGTCCAGCCATTGAGATTGCATTTGATTGTCAATGGACAGATCCATCACACCAAGTTTACCAAGCGAAGTGCTCTGAGCTGTCTCCAGTTTTTTACTCAATACAGAGATTGATACAAGTGCAATGATATGTCTAAGTAACAAGCATTTATTTGCATTAAGGCATCAAACCTTTTCTTGAATAAGAGAGAATCTGAATGATGCTCTTTCTTGACTAAATCTATGAACATGCATCCATAATTGTGGAACTTAATGCGTTAGCTATGGTAATTTAGGCACTGCTATGCTAAAACCACCAGGATTAAAGCCACTAGTCCCAACAGCAAGCCAAAAATGTGACAAATACATAATGTCAAGAGAACGACTTAACAAGTGCTAGAGTTTCTTTTAAGTAAATTCTGCAGTTAGATAACAAATTGGTGTTCCTGGTAAATCCAAGTTAACTTCAACAAGTTTCCAAGAACATGAATAAGTCTAAGTTAGCATAGAAAACATGATTTGGAAATCAGAATAGAAATCATCATTATTCAAAGAGAAGTGAGAAGAAAAATATAAAGGTGCCATGATCAAGTATCCCTCAATAGCATCAATAGACATTGCGGATGAATGGTTATAAGAAAATGTGGAGATTAAACAATTGCATAAGTTGTATTTCAGTAAAAGTGAAAGGGATTACCTTTGAGCAAACTTTTCAGCTTTTATATGCGAGTCAGGAACTGTGTCATCACTCTCCGCTCGTTTTCTGGTTGAAAAAAGAACAGAAAATGTGAAACCAGTTTGACTAATTTATTACATTTTAGAAGATGGTTGCCACACCCCATCTTCACCTTCAATAGATGTGGATGTATGATTTGAGGAAAACTACTATAGGGTAAAAACATTATAACTCTCCCTCTCCCATAGGCTACCCATTTTAAAGTTTAACATCACATCAATCAATTTTCTCTCACTCTCATCTCTTGTATACCATTTGGAACATGTTATATCATACATACACTTCTGTACTAGTAGTACATATTCAAATGCATAATAGAAAATTTAGCGCAGAAAAACAATGTATGAGATAGATCGTACTCAAGAATGAGAAGATAAACAAAAAATGAAATGTTAAATGAAAAATGAATGTAGATGTGTGGATCAATGTTGTGAGAAACCAACTATAGCTACAGTGTCAAGGAGTTTGCAAAATGCTTTTCAAGCAGGTAGCCATTTATTTTACCTATGTTGTTTACTCTGTTGTTCAGAGTTTTAACAATAATCTTTATACGCATCTGCATTCTCTTTCTTTCATTATTTCTTTCTATCAAGGGGTCAATTATGCCACTAATTTTTTTAACCTGCGATGGCACTGAGTTTACTCTTACTCTCAACCAATATATGATAGGCCACCGATACAACAAACTTATCATAGGCACAGTAAGCACCTGAAGGCTTGAGGCTGGAATGAAGGAGACCGCACATGCAGCTGTAACAACCAGTATGTGCGCATGGGGAGGGGGGGTAAAATTGTAATCCACACTGCTGAAAGAATAATCAGCAGTGTGAATGGGGAATTCTGTTAGAAATGCGTGGGAGGGGGGATATAAAAAGGATAGAAGATAGTGAGTTAGGCAGCAAGCTTTCGGTAGAGAATTGGGAGAGCTAGGGCCTCTCGAATGCCCTGTTTTCATTCTTGTTTTTCTGTTGAAAGTGATTGAAATATATTGATATTGGAATTCTATTGGAATCCTATCAATTTGGTATCAAAGACAATCCGCTTCCGATGGTGAACTTGACAGAGCGTGTTGGCGAGTTGGAGTTGACGGTGGAAGGCGTCAAAAGAGGAGTCGACGACATTAGAGGGAATGTACAGTCGGTGGAGAGAAATGTAGCGATGTTGCTTGAGCAATTCGCTTCCATGCGAGCGAAATGGGATGAGCTGGAGCGGGAAAGGAAGAACAAGTCCAGAGAACGGGAAGGGCCTTCGGAATTCACCTTGGATTCCGAAGTAACTCCTGGAGTTATGGGGGGTTACAATCCGGTAAGGGGTAGTGGGATTGAGTACCGAGCAGATTTACGTGGAAGACGATTGGAGATGCCTCTCTTCGAAGGAGACAATCCAGATGAGTGGATCTTTCGAGCTGAGAGGTATTTTTCTGTCAACCAACTCTCGGATGAAGAGAAGGTTGAATCCGCAGCCCTGTGTTTTGAAGCCGCAGCACTGTCGTGGTTTCAATGGGAGACCAGACGAAGAGGAATCCGGAGCTGGGAAGGCTTGAAACAAGGACTTCTGAGTCGGTTTCGCCCCACTCAGGAAGGGTCGTTAGAGGAGCGGTTCTTGGCCCTTTGGCAAGAGGGAACGGTGAAGGAGTATCGTTTGAAATTTGAGACCATGGCTGCAGCAGTACCGAATGTGCCGGAGGCGTTTTTGGAAGGCCAATTCCTCAACGGCCTCAACCCAGAGATATGAGCCGAGATCAAAGTATTACAACCACGGGGCTTGACCGAATTATGCTGGTGGCACAAAACATTGAGGACAAGAACTTAGCTCTTCAACATTACCATCGGGCAGCTGGGTCAACGAGGGGCGGTTATTCCACCACAACCGCAATAGCGAGTAGGCTGTCACCGGTGACCGCGAAGGGTGTGGGATCCTCCCAAAGGTCAGTGAACCAGCCAGGCCCCCGGATTCAGTCTGCAAGTAATGGTGGCAATTTTCCCTTCAAGAAACTTAGTGAGGCTGAGTGGAAGGCAAGGCGAGAGAAGGGCCTTTGCTTTCGCTGCGATGAGAAGTACTCGATTGGCCATAGATGCAAGAACAAAGAGCTCCAAGTGCTGATGCTCTCTGATGAAGAAGTAGGCGAGGTTGCGACAGAAGAAGAAGAGGAGGAGCAAGGAGGTGACGGAGGAGTGGGATATGGCAGCGAGGTGATTGAATTATCTATGAATTCGGTGGTGGGATTAACCACCCCTCAAACGATGAAGATAAGGGGGCTGATAGAAGGACAACCAGTGGTAGTTCTGGTGGATGGGGGAGCAACCCATAACTTCATCTCATCTGAGTTGGTGCAGCGCTTGAATTTACCAAGGACGGAAACGGCTGGATATGGGGTGATAATGGGAACTGGAATGGCGGTACAGGGTGCAGGAGTTTGTAAGGGGGTCAAATTATCTTTGGATAACTTGCAGATAGTGGAAGAATTCCTTCCACTTGAGTTAGGAAGTTCGGATGTCATTCTTGGCATGAAATGGCTGGCTTCGGTGGGTAAGATGAGTGTAGATTGGAGGAATCTAACCATGAAGTTTTCAGTAGGGGGAATGGCAGTGACTCTGCAAGGTGATCCTAGCTTAAGTAAAACATTAGTCTCCCTAAAAGCTATGATGAAGGCGTTGAAGGAGAGTGGGGAAGGAATGTTGTTGGAAATTGGAGAGGTGGCTGTCGAATGCAATGAGCTGCAAGTGGGGCTGCCAGGAAGTTTAGAAGAATTATTGGCAGAGTTTGAAGGAGTTTTTTCCAGCCCAATGGGACTGCCACCCACTAGAAACAGAGATCATGCCATCAATCTCCTACCCGACAACCCCCCGGTTAGTGTTCGACCTTATCGATACCCGTATCTTCAAAAGAATGAGATCGAAAAGATGGTACGAGAGATGTTGGCAGCTGGTATTATCAAGCCAAGTGTTAGCCCTTTTTCTAGCCCGGTGTTGCTCGTTAAGAAGAAAGATGGAGGATGGCGGTTTTGTGTAGATTACCGGACCCTCAACAAGGTGACAATCCCTGATAAGTTCCCTATTCCAATCATTGATGAATTGCTGGATGAACTACATGGTGCGAAGATTTTCTCGAAATTGGACCTCAAATCGGGTTACCATCAGATTCGAGTCAAAGCTGGAGATGAACCAAAGACAGCCTTTCGAACGCATGAGGGCCATTATGAGTTCCTTGTCATGCCCTTCGGATTGACAAATGCCCTGGCCACCTTCCAATCCTTGATGAATGATGTCTTCAGGGAGTATTTGCGCCGGTTTGTGTTAGTTTTTTTTGATGATATTTTAATCTATAGCCAAAATTTTGACCAACATTTGCAGCACTTGCGTTGTGTGCTGAAAGTGCTGGCTGCAAATCAGTTGTTTGCCAACAAAAAGAAGTGCTCCTTTGGGCAGTTGGAGGTTGAATACCTGGGCCATATAATCTCCCAACAAGGAGTGTCGGCTGATCGTTGCAAGGTGCAAGCCATGATCGACCGGCCAGCACCAAGTTGCTTGAAGAAGTTGCGGGGTTTCCTTGGTCTTACGGGATACTATAGGAGGTTCGTGAAGAATTATGGTAAGATGGCATGGCCCCTCACCGAGAAATTAAAGAAGAACAATTTTTCGTTGGGATGGAGAGGCTGAACGAGCATTTCAGCAGCTCAAAACAGCAATGGTGTCGTTGCCAGTCCTTGCACTACCAGACTTCGATCAGCCCTTCATTATTGAATCCGATGCATCAGGGCATGGAGTAGGGGCAGTCTTGATGCAAAATCATAGGCCGATTGCATATTACAGCCATGCTCTTAAACCATCAGAGAGGAAAAAATATGTTTACGAAAGAGAATTGATGGCCATGGTGTTTGCAATTCAAAAATGGAGACATTATCTTTGGGGAAGGAAATTCATAGTAAGAACGGACCAAAAAAGCTTGAAGTTTTTGTTTGAACAGCGAATGGTGAGTTCGGAGTATCAAAGGTGGATGCTGAAACTAATGGGCTTCAATTTTGAGATACACTACAGGCCGGGATTAGAGAACAAGGCTGCAGATAGCCTTTCGCGAGTCAGTCACCCAGCAGCTCTATTCGCTATAACAGTGCCAAGGGTAGTGCAACTCGATCAACTGGTCCGAGAAGTGGAGGAGGATACTTATTCACAAGGTATTATACAGAAATTAAAGACAGATCCAACTTCCAGCCCCAATTTTCAGCTGGTAGACAACCAGCTCCTCTATAAGGGGCGGTTGTTCCTGCCTAAGAAATCCTCCCTAATTCCCTTGGTGCTCCAAGATGGACATGATGGCAGTGTAGGAGGTCATTCTGGGTTCCTCAAGACTTACAAGCGGATTGCAGCAAGTGTTTTTTGGGTGGGCATGAAGCAGGATATTCGCCGATATGTGGAGAGGTGTGTCATTTGCCAGCAAAATAAATATGAGTCCTTATCTCCAGGGGGTCTTTTGCAGCCTCTTCCAGTTCCTTGTCAGATTTGGGAGGATATAGCCATGGATTTCATTGAAGGGCTACCGAAATCGGGTCATATGAATGCTATATTGGTGGTTGTGGATAGACTCAACAAATACGGCCATTTTATTGGTCTCAAACACCCTTTCACAGCTGGAACAATAGCTGGAATCTTCATTAAAGAGGTAGTTCGGTTGCATGGTATGCCTAGGACTATTGTTTCGGATCGAGATAAGGTTTTTATGAGTCGTTTTTGGGAGGAGCTATTTCGACTTCAAGGCACTAAACTTCAGCGAAGTACAGCTTACCACCCCCAAACGGATGGGCAAACGGAAGTACTCAACCGGACCTTAGAAACTTATTTGCGCTGTTTTGCATCAGCAAGGCCTGTAGGGTGGTATGTGTGGCTGCCATGGGCGGAATTGTGGTACAACACCTCTTACCACACTGCCTCTCGGACTACTCCCTTCCAAGCTGTATATGGGAGAGAGCCACCAACCTTGATCCGATTTGACAAGGGATCAACCCCGGTATCAGCAGTGGAACAGCAGTTGCGGGAGAGGGATTTAGCCTTGGATGAGCTCAAGAACCAGCTGGAACGAGCTCAGGTAATTATGAAGAAAGGAGCTGACCGGAAGAGAAGGGATGTGATTTGAAGTTGGTGATTTTGTCTACTTGAAATTAAGGCCATATAGGAGGAAGTCTCTAGCTAGCAGACCTAATGAGAAGCTGGCTCCGAGATACTACGGGCCATTTAAAATTGAGCAGAAAGTGGGGTCAATGGCTTATAGACTCAAACTCCCAGCCACCTGCTGGGTTCACCCGGTTTTCCATGTGTCTCAGTTGAAGGAAGCTAAGGGCAGGCCTGGTACAATGGAGCAGATTCCCCTCGAGTTGCAGGCTGACTTAGAAATGAAGGTTGAACCAGAAGCAGTGCTGGGAGTGCGGCCGGGGAAGGGTTCTAATTTGCGCGGGCTGGATATCTTGATCCAATGGAAGGGCTTACCACCGTTAGAGGCAACTTAGGAGCCCTACAACATGATTCAGCATCAATTTCCAACTTTTCACCTTGAGGACAAGGTGAAAGTCCAAGAGGGGAGTAATGATAGGCCACCGATACAACAAACTTATCATAGGCGCAGTAAGCACCTGAAGGCTTGAGGCTGGAATGAAGGAGACCGCACATGCAGCTGTAACAACCAGCATGTGCGCATGGGGAGGGGGGGTAAAATTGTAATCCACACTGCTGAAAGAATAATCAACAGTGTGAATGGGGAATTCTGTTAGAAATGCGTGGGAGGGGGGATATAAAAAGGATAGAAGATAGTGAGTTAGGCAGCAAGCTTTCGGTAGAGAATTGGGAGAGCTAGGGCCTCTCGAATGCCCTGTTTTCATTCTTGTTTTTCTGTTGAAAGTGATTGAAATATATTGATATTGGAATTCTATTGGAATCCTATCAATATATCACACACAATGGAAAATACAACATAATGGCATGGAAAATACAACATAATGGCACAAGACAGGACATGGAACCAAAGGCTGTTCACCACATAGATCCACCTTTTGCTTTATCATGCCTCCCTCATGCCTATGAGGATGTAGAATGGGCACGAGGTGTGTACCCATGTCACACTTGTTGCTAGCCACCAAGGTTGCAATAGACAACCCCCACCGAAAGAACTTGGTTGCCAAGAAGCTTCTCAAATTTCCACAAGGTGGCATCCCTTTCCCAGCTTATCTCTCATATGGGATGGAATATCTTTCCACCGCACTAAGTAGTCACTTTTCCTGTTCTTTTTATTATTGACCAGAGTTTAGCAGCCTAAATGGCTTCCACTTTCCTCTAAAACTGAGTTCAAACAGTTGGATGGGCTCCCTTAGCCTACTTCCTTTTAAGGACCATGTGTTCATGAAAAGATTATGAGAAACTAACATGGAATGTGTGATGAACAATCAAAACAATTTAAATCAATAGGGCATGTAGCTTCCCTTTCCCTGTCTAACCCTTGTGGTTCATTCCTTATCAAGCAAAATGAAAATCAATAGGGCCACATTGGCTACTCTCTTCATAATCTCAAATGGACCATCATATCTTGGTATGAGTACTTAGTGCACCCTCCTGTTGGTGACCTTTTTTTCAAATCTAATGGGCAAACTTTAGCAACACCTTGTACCCACTACAATATTCCACTTGCTTATGCCCTTGGTCCAGATACTTTGCATGCATTACGTTGCCTTGAGTTTTCTTGGGCCTCTTTGAACAATTCTTGTTTTCTTCATGCATATCTATATGCTGTAGACCACTCACACCTGGCACTGTCCTGCCATTTTGTGTCGTGTGGGGTGTGTGTGTGTGTGTGTGTGTGTGTGTGTGTGTGTGTGTGTTTTCTGGGTGGGGGGTGTGCAGGGGGAGGATACTATCTCATTGTCAACTCAAAAAGACTTTTGCCTGTTGCAGAGGAATGATGTAGGTTGTAGCAAACCCAAGCCAAGTCCAACAGTCCTATTTAGTTTTGCTAGCTGGCTTACATATAATGCCTCCAATATTTCCCCAATAGTGCATTAGTGCTGGTTGATTGGCTATGGAAAACTTTAATTCTAAACTATGTTGAACAGGGAAGTCCAAAATTGTCCGAGTGAACTGGAAATCTATGTCCCTATTTATTTCCTCAAACAACCTAAAATACTTCACCCCATTCTTATCACAATCATGTCTGCTTGGCATCTTTTCGATGCAAAATGTTTACTGCATACTTTGAGACTCAGTCAACCCCCCACCATAATTGACCCCATGCCATTCATCTTTGCCATGCCTACTATATAGTCCAGTGAAACCAAGGACCAAGGTCTCTAGAATCGGCGGCAGTGACTATAGTAGTCTTCTGCCTCTTTTTTGACCTGCTAGTAGACTAGGCAAGTCCTAAGTAACATAAATTTCAATGTCATCTAACATATTTGACTAATAGTAACTTCAAGTTAATTAGAACCAACTTTCTTTCTCAACCCAAATGTCTTGCTCATTCAAGATCGTGCACTTCCCATAGAAGTTGTTTCTTCATCGTCCCCCCATTTGGGACATGCAATCGATTTCCTTTGGCATAGAGTACATTGTCAAACTAGTATTAATGCATCATGCCATCTGATACTCATTGAATGATGTTCTTATAGGCCGCATCCTAGTTAGCCAATTGTTAAGCCCTTTCAACTAGATTAGTGCCTATTTACATGATAATTCTCTCTTCGACTAGCTTCTTAATAAAGGCATCTGCCACATACTATGCCTTCCAGGCTTTTGCTCCCATACCATGGTCATATTTCACCAATAATGTTGCCACTGGACATGCTTGGCAGACCTCTTTTGGGTCATTAAGTAAGTATTGGCCACATTATGACTTCTCACTATGAACCTTGTTCCTAGAAAATACCATATATGATCACGAGCATTTAATTCTTATCAGCCAAGTAATGGTGCTCAGTCTCATTGAAATTCTTGCTCTCGAATGCCATCAAGTCCTCATCCTGCATAAATATTCCACCAATTGCTTTATTAGAGGCATCTGTATAAACTTCAGCAAGGAACTCAAGGCCAGGAAACTGCAAGACTGGTTTTAAGTCTATACTCCTAGCACACACTACCCCAGAGGTAGGGAACATCTTTCTTCAGAACATTTGTCATTAGTCCCACTGTCTTTGACTTATGCTTGGACAAACCTTCTACCCTATTATGCTAGGCCATGCAAAGATATAAACTTCTAAGACTTTGATAGGGGTGACTATTACTTGCACCCTTCTTTCACTAATGCAAACTTGTCCTCAGCTTACTCTAGGGGAGGAACATCACCTTCCTCTCAATGAAAATTCACAATCCTCCTTAACAAATAGTCAATGTTCCCTCACCCAAATGAAAACCCTCCATAAGTGTTGCAAGTGATACTCCAAGAATATTCTATTGTACTTGGTACCATCCAAGTAGACCACCACATAATGATCTATGAACAAGACAACATTCATCAAGTCTCATGATGTTGTTGAGTATTTGTCAAGCCAAATGGCAGGATTAGGAAATTGTATGATCCATATCTAGTCGTGTAGGTGGTCTTCTCCTCATCATCTTAGCAATCCATATTTATCAGAACTCCAATCTCAAATCTAACTTGATGAAATAAAACTATTGCGTCAACGATCAGATAAGTCTGCTATCAATAAAATCAGGTACTTACTCTTAATAGTAACATAGTTCCAATGGGTAGCACATAACAATTATGCCAATTGTTTTCACAACTTTGCAAAGTCCATAGGTAACATCCTTTCTAGTGCACAAACATGAGGCCTCAAACCAAGAATCAATTCAATCTTATGGTTTATTAGACATCAAGGGAGTAAACTCTTTGGGAGATTGAGAGGAAACTGCTTATATAAAGTCATTCAATATTGTCATGAACCTAACTGTTGTATCTTAGCATTAGTAGTAGCAGTTGTACTTTGAGTTTGTAAGTGGCAACCTTGTTGGCGCCAACTTAACTGCTGCTTAGATTAGTATATAAAGCTAAATCCAGCCTAATGAAAATCCATCGAAGAATTATCCAGTGAATTCTGATCTCTCTCTCTCAATTTCTCTTTCTCGATTCTCGCATCCTTCTGTCTTCTTCTCTCTCTCAATTCTTCTCTCATTTCTCCCTCATTTTCTGCCCTAATTCTCGCCAAATGAAGAGAATTAGCTCTGTCAGATCTCAGGACGGTATCAGAGCCGTTCCTAGGCCTTCGATTCCATCTGCTATTACAATTCCGCCATGGCTAATGGTACAAGAATGAAGCAGAAAGAGGACCAAGAATAAATGATCAAGTTATACGATGCCGCAAAACAAGAGAACGGGATCTGAACTAATAAATATAAAGATAGACGGAAAGGACAAAATAAAGAAGCAGTGGCTAGTCATGTTGGAAGAACACACACACAGAGTGGAAGAAGAAGAAGGGAGGAGGAGGAGGATTACGTACCGAAAAGAGGGGATGGAATTGAGGAAGAGGTCAATCCAAGCAAGCTCAGTTTGGGTTGGTTTTCTGGGATTATCAGAAGGAAATCTGTAGGGGATGGTGCATGCCCTATAATTTGAGTCGATCAGCAACGGAAATTCGACCAGCTCCCCGGTGCTCTCCATTCTTTCTCTATCTCTCTCTCTCTCTGCGTCTGCGCCTTCCTTCCCTTGTTCCTTTTCGGAGAGATGGAAAGCAGCCCTTTTTGGTTTTTGATGTAAGCAAATGCCCGATAAAGATTTATCTTTCCTATAATTATAAACAACAGCGATAACCAAATTGGAACTTCACTTTGCCCTACCCACTGAAAATAAATAGGCAATCTACTGCCAGTTTGGAACACGGATATCAGGTTAGTTTATTTTATCTTGTGGCACAAATTTTAATTTGAAATATTATTTAGATACTTAATTATAATATTTAATATACAACATATTATATTTTATGTCTTATTAATGTAAATATAAAACATATTAATGTATAAACATCATTAAAAATATTAAAATTGAGTGTAAAAATAATATTTTCGAATTCAAAATAGGTGAGTTTTACTTTAAAATTAGTAAACTAAATATATATATATATATAAAATAAGAAAACATATGCAACAAATAAACATGTAATGGTAATCACATATAAATCATTTAAAAGATGTCATGGTAATGTGATAGAAATGTAAAGTTAACATGTCACATCAACTTTACCCAATGAAAAAAAAAAAATGAGTACCTTATTTGAATTGACTCCAAAAATTCTATACAGTCCGATAAAATAAAATACTATGACTTAATATTGAGAATAGATAAATAAAGTGAGACTATATTATTTTAGGCTAAATATCATATTTACTTGAATAAATATGATATTCATATATAATAAAGTCTTACCTTAGTTAATTTCTCAACATCACTCCATTAATATAATCTTAATAATAAAAACATAATCTGATTAATCTGAGGTAAAGGGTTCAAACCTATTAACATCCAAGGGATAAAATTACATATTAGATGGTGAGAATGCCATATTAGGTTAAGTAAGTTTACAATAGTAGAATACAAAGAGAATGAATCTATCAAAAACATGTACACTAGATTCAATGATTTGTCTCTACATTAGAATCTCTAGGAAAAACTTATACAAACTATTTTGCTTTTTCTACCTTAGCTTAGTGAGGAACCGATATCATCTATATACTCTACATTGTCCTGGTCCGGAGAATCGCATCTTCTATAACTCCCCCGCCAAAACTGATTCTTTTGATACTTGGTGGTTTTTGTTCCAACCACTAAACGGTGTGTGGCATGCTCACTGCAAATGGCTCACTAACCCTATAAGGGTGGTGAAACTGTGATTAGGTAGGGCCATCATTAGCG
The DNA here is from genome assembly GCA_036245055.1 of Diospyros kaki. Taxonomy (NCBI): domain Eukaryota; kingdom Viridiplantae; phylum Streptophyta; class Magnoliopsida; order Ericales; family Ebenaceae; genus Diospyros; species Diospyros kaki. Next base: position 24,527,712 of record BSEG01000012.1, read on the forward strand.
ATCTCTTGGAACAATACCCACCATGCTCTTCTCCTCAGTGGCTCGTCACATCTGTATGACTACCTAACGACAGATAGATTAATGCGAGTCATCCCATCACTGGGCCACTGAGCAGTATCACATCACCTGCCTACCGCCCATGCAACTGTAGAGGAATGGGACATCCATCTCCACGATGAACATTCCCCTGAGAGTATGGATCCACCTGACTGTTTTTCTCATTTTCACTCTTCTTTTTCACTTAATTTTAGCTTTTTTATATTTACGTGCACAATTCCTTACTCAAACTCTCATTATTTCTTTTTTCTTTGCACGCAACAATGAGGCGGATGGCATTAGGCTCACAAAGGAAGGTAGGCTTCGCATTCGCTCTTAAGGGTCCGTCCCACGAACCAGTAGCCCACTCACCCAGCCAATAAAAGAGGTTGGAGAGACAGTGGCCGCACCACGGTAGAAAAAGAAGAAGAGGGGCAGGTATAAAGCAGAAAGGGACGCCGCTACGTTCCGCCCGATCACAGACCTCACCATTCCAGAGGAAGGGGAGCTTTGTGCTGCCAATTTCAGGCCCGCCAACAAACCTCTTCCCCGACTATTAACCTCTCCTGCTAGGGCTTCATCAGGCAAGATGAGTAGAGCCGATCACGGGGGGCTCGTTTAAGGACGTAGAGAACCAGTGGCGGGTAAAGCATGAACGAGTCACAGTCCCATTGGTGCAGTGGACATTAAGGTGTCTTCAAGGCTAGATCAGGTATCCATCGATGCCGCTCATGATCAATCCCCAACGCCCTAGCTGTCAGGTCTTAAACATCGAGGATCCCTAGCGAAGCCTCAATCCCATCCTACCAGAGATGCCTCCTTGTTAGGAAACCAATGACCGTGAAGCTTCGATTCTGCCTGGTTATGATCCGTAGAGTTGTAAGCGCAAACTCCTCCAAGTCGGTCCACACGATCGACCCTTTTCATGAACGCCTCGAGTAGTGCTAGCAACCCTAGGCGTCTGTTGAGAGATCCAAATTTATTCTACTTTTTTCCAACTTCTTATGCTGCATACTTATAAAGTTAAAAACCCTAATTATACCTTGGCAAACCCCTAAACGATTTAAGCCCGGCCCTTAATCACATTGGGTCGACTCTCTCTTTTAAATTGTGAAACGGGCTCGACCTAAGTGTGTGACTCCTTAGGTCCACCATTGGCCTAGATGTAGGGTCAATTCTATTGGGTTGTATGAAGGCCCAACTTATTAGATTAATTAATCAATTTAATTAAACTCATGGGTCTTTTATTTAACCCATCTCATGGGCTTCTTAATTAAACTCTTTAATTAATAGTTTTAGAATTAATCTAATTAATTCTAAAACCTTACATATCATGGTTAACGTCTAGCAACATGCCATGAATTCCTAGCCAACGATGAAAAACACGGACATTTTCAATTGCAATTACCATGCAGTAAAATCTTTTCATCGACTTATGTCCCAATTGAATTTAGGGTATGGTTTTGTGACGAAACCCTAAGCATTCAATAACTATGTATCCATTCCAGATTTATGACTTGATAGGTGAAATCAAAACAGCTTTTGATTTCCACCTCACCTTGGCCAAGGATTTTCTCAGTCATGAAATCATCAAAATACATAGGACATCTTCTCATCTTATTGATAAGTGATAAATCCTATTTCGACATTCACAAGCCTTCATATGTGATAAGGTTACGTCCAATGATAATTTGTTAATGACTCCATTAGAATCCAAAAAAGAACCAAAGCGTAAGTAGTCAAATATAAGACTACCATGATGTCTCAAGTCTAAGGATCAATCTGCACTATTGCAACACAGGAATTCAAATTTGACATAAAACAATAACCATTAGGAATTCTGTAGCGGGTCAGTTCAATGTACTTATTCTTATAATAAGCACCCACATATATGCACTAGTGTCCACACACCAATGTCCATGAAACAAGACATTCTCCTGATTGAGCATGCATCATATGTGCTAGTCTATCCGAGTTATTAGTGTCAAATCCTAATAACTCTATGGCTAGAAACATTTAAGATCAAGGCTTATAAGGAATATGTTTCATGATCGTCATCTCTATGCACGACCATATTCCATAAGCCTATTTGATCTATGGACTTTGTCAAGTATGGATTGCAATAATAACGACAACCAACAATGACAAATAAAAACATAATGCCTTGCAATAATAATTGATTGAAGATAAAGAATCACAATGTAAAGTATGATCAAATACATAAAAATATAATTGACTTATGGGGCATAACTCTAACACTCCTCCCATTGAGAAGGCATATGATTTGGATCGAGGGCGATAAGCATGAGGCGAGCCTTTCTAGATTCAATTAGGGGTCCTGGACACCGACACGATTGACACCGTTGGTGTGAAAGCCCACTTGTTGTATTGTACTATTCTCCTTCGCGATGAGGGACGGTATTTTATCAACTCCCTCAAGGACACGGACAACTTTGAGTATCACCTGGCCATCACGAGTCATTTCTTCTAGATTTTTAGCTTCCCATTTGTTGCTTTGTGGCTCTTTCTTATAATTTTTCCCTTGTTCCTTGCAAGGAGCCATGGCAACGAATGCCATGAATAGAGCCCACCTAGTGGCTAAAGAGGGTGAGCTGAACAAATGGAGGAACAGGTCAGCTCCTGGAATCAAGAATGACAACTTCTGAATTAACGCATTCAATACTTGGATTTCGAGGAGTAGGGGCTACATTGGGAAAATGAGTGACTCACCTCTTCACACAAGTCCCTGAAAGCGAGCTACCAAGAGGCCCAAGTAGAGCTAGAGCGCAACCATGCGACTCATTGAGAACTCGTCGCCTCGTTTCGAGATTTTCGAGAGGAAACTTTCCACCTGCAGGCTGAGCTAGCCAGTGCTGAGTAGCGGGTGATTGAGGCACAACAGGAGGTGGGAAGACTAAAAGTGGAGGTTGACTGAGCAGCGAGCAACAAGTAGTGGGACATGGAAGAGGCTGTGAAGAAGGCAATCAGGGACTACTGACTTTCTACAAATTGATTATGCCGAAATGACAAATATGCCTCATGCTATTAGAAGTTCGGCTTCTACCACGATCGTACCTTCCTGGAAGCAAGACATCCACATGAGTCATTTGAAGACATGGTTTTCGTTAACGCCATCTCCTCTATCCCTCCTCAAGACTGACGTAGGTATGAGTTAAATGACTCGGGACCCGACGAGTGCGTGAGAAGAGCATTGGAGGATGACTTGAGTAACCTGCTGGGCCCTTGGAGTCCTTATGTACCAGATCCTAAAGAAGACGAGTTTCCGGCGGGCACGACCAACGTTGAAGTCTCCATCGACATGGCCCATACCATTCATTTGATCGAGCAAGCCCTGGAAGTGGATATCATAGGCTGGGCAGTATACGCCCTCGGGGGGGTCCGGGACAACCTGACCGCACTTCCACTCAGAGTTAGGGTAGATTACTTCCTTATTGTTGAACTAGTGAATGTAACAAAACATTAATCCTTTTGTGGTGATGTATCTTAACTCGTTTTGAGGAACATCAATTTTTTGTTATAATGTACCTAGCCTTCACATCACAATGTATGTGCCTTTGAATGTTTTCGTGCTTTCAATATATATATATACATATTGTGTCGTTGTTTTTTGCCTTTTCAACTACTCGCCAAAGGTGTAGGTCATTTTATCTTCCCTTATCTTGTGAGTAAATCCTAGTGCGGTTAAGGAGCAATATGTTACTAGGCGTTCACATTTTTATTTCTGGTGTTACACATTAGTTGTTATCAGTAGGGGTCTACTTACTTGATTCATTGCATCCTTAGCCCCTATTGATGGACAGTCGTAACGCCTATCTAGTATGCCTCCGTTATAGTCAACACTGGGTATTGGTTTCAAGCCTAAGCTCTAGGCCTTGTAGGTCAACGTAGGGCCCCTCGAGCCAAGCTCTCCCTGATTGTAAGCTTTTGCTGAATTTGTTTCAGTCAAATAGTCGCCTGGTATCCAAGTTTGTTGGGGGACTTGGCACCAAATTCCAACCATGTGTTCGGGTCTACAGAGAGACCTAGCACTAAATCCTCACAGAGAGTCTACGCTATGCACAGTAGCTTGACTCTAGTTATCACCAAGGGATCCAGGTTGGTTTCCTATAATAATGTCAAACTTTACTGGTGAATCTGGGTTAGTGCAGGGGGCATTGCGCTAGATCACCTTTGGGTATCCGAGGCGACCGTTCAGCCTTGTATGTACTTCCCATATCATCATGCCCTTTTCCAGACCCGTTTGCCACAGGGGATCTAGGTTCGGCCTGGGGTCAATAATTACAATTCTACTGGACTTTCCAAGTTTGCTGGAAGGCTTGGCACCGGATCTACCAAGGAGTCAAGGTTAGCCTGCAAGCTTAGCACCAGACTCATGCGAGGGATCCAGGTTATCCTGTGGGCATCGCATCAAAATGCATCTGAAAATCGAGGAGAGTCCTGGGCCTTATCGCCAGATCACAGCTGGGCAAGTTAGCCATATAAGGCTGACCATAGTCTCATGTTTTCCTTGGAACCTTTCGGTCTTGTCCGATGCAGGGGCACTAGATTAGACCTAGGATTATTCTCCAAACTACTACTAGTCGTTCCAAGTTTTCCCGGAGGCTTGGCATTGGATTTGCCAAGGAGTCAAGGTTAGCTTGTAGGCTTAGCACTGGACTCAAGCAAGGGATCCAAGTTAACCTACTGGCATTGCATCGGAACACATCCGGGAATCTGAGGAGGTTCGTGGTCTTAGCGCTAGATTGCCACTTTGTTAAGATGGACCCTCTAGGACGTAAGTTCCCCATTATCTTTATTGTTCTGTCACTGCCGAGCTTGGCAGTGCCAGGGCTCATCAGAGTCAATTTCTCAATGTTGTCCCTACATCAGATTTTATGTCAGCTACATGTATGTATATATACACGTAGTGCACAAGGGAATTTACGTGGTTCGGCTTATAACATCACCTACATCCATAAGAATGCATGGGGTATACTCTTTTATTCATTTAGGGGGGTCACAATTCATAGGGAAATCTAAAAAGAAATCCTGATCCATAACTTGGTCAAGAAGTGCTCCTCGTGGCGCGTGACTGCTCGTGTCTTGCTCGTCGTCCCTCTAGGTTTGTAACTGGAATGGCTGGAAAGTACCTTTTGAGGTGCATGGTGTTCCACGTCTTGCCTAGCGCCTCACCTTGCAATGTTTGTAGCACACATGTGTTCGGCCCCAACACCTTCACAATTCTGTATGGCTCCTCCCAATTAGGCATGAGTTTTCCTTCCTCCCTTAGGGCGTTCGTAATTGCTATCTTCCTAAGCACCAAATCTCCTTCCTAAAATGTCCAAGGGCAAACTTTCTCATTGTAATAGTTGGAGATCCTTCTCTGATATGCCGCTAGCTACGTAGGTGCCTTCTCTCTTAGTTCATCTAGCAGATCCAGGTTCTCCCTCAAGCAATCTAAGTTCCCTCCCTCACTGAAATCCATGACTCGAGGTGAGACTAGGTCTACTTCCACTAGGATGAGAGCATATATCCCATACACCAAGCTAAAGGGCGTTTCCCCTATAGATACACGATTGGTCGTGCGATAAACCCATAAAATGCTAGGGAGTTCATCGGCCTATCTGCCTTTTACCTTCTCTAATTGGGTTTTTAGCCCATGCAGAATGGTTTTGTTACTCGCATTTGCCTGCCCGTTGGCTTAGGGATATGCTAAGGATGCCATTCTCAAATTGATACCCTATCTCTGATAAAAAACTTTAAATGCTTCAAAGTCGAACTACGTTCCATGGTCAGTGTTGAGAATTCAGGGAACACCAAAATGGCAAATTATATCTTTCCATACCATCCCCTCCACCCTTCTCTTCGTTATGGTTGCTAGGGGCTCTGCTTGAACCCACTTTGTAAAGTAATTAGTAGCCACAAACAGAAATTTCCTCTATGCTAGTGCCATTGGAAACCGACCCAAAACGTCTAACCCCCATTGTACAAATGGAATGGCTGGAATATCAGTTGGATTGACGAAGGGGATCATGCTGTCAAAGGGGCGTGCCTATGGCACCTGTCACATATCCGCACTTTCTGGGTTATATTTCGTCTTAAGGTTGGCTAAAAGAAACCAATCAGTAGGATTGTTCCAGACAATGCTCTCCCACCAAGGTGTTCTCTACAGTCCCCTTCATGCACTTCTTCTAGGGCCTATTATGCTTCTTGGGCCCCCAAACACTTGAGCAATGGCGCGGAGTGTAACACCCTGCTTTTTCCAACAGTGGAGTTAACCCGGGATTTTGGAAATATTTTTTTTTAACATACACTTAACATAAATTATTCCTCAATAATCCCATTCTACTTTCTCAGCATATCAAATTTAGAAATCAATAAGGTAAGACAAATAACATCATCATAAATGCGGAAGCAAGATCGAAACCTCAAATGATACATAACCATAACACGTCATTCATAACATAGGAACCGTACCATTGTTTAGCATCAAATCTTCAAACAAAATATATAGAGACTCATCTCTCAGCAATAACAACTAAATACCTCAAACATAGTCAAAAGATATGCTAAAGATCTAATATGTAAATAACGACTACATCTCAATAACCTCATTTCCCTTGGCGCCACTACTTTCAGCTAGAATATTTAAATATTCCAGGGACATAGTCCAAATTAGATATTTAATCATCTAAGTGAAGGTTTGAAAACATTTTCATGAATATATGCAAGACCATGAATAAACTGACATATCCTGACATATCCCAGCCCAAGAGAATCCCACACAGCGCTTAACCCATACCATGGGGAAAGAGCAATCTCTCTAAAGGCAACATAACCACATTGACACATTGACAGAACACAGTCCTACCTTAAGAAGGGCAACATCAATGCATCTCCTTGACACTTTAGGAATAATCCTTACCACTTCCGTCACTGGAGCGTCAACATCAACATAGGAACTCGACACCCCACAATCACGTTAGGGATTACGTTCCCATTCAAAAGTAATCCGAAAACACTACCCATTTTCAATAAACATGCCAATTCCATAACCATAACATGTAATGATGCAGCACATGTAAATAAACATTTTAGATGAACCATCCACATAAAATTAACCTATCACAGGTCAAACCATTTGTATAAAACAAATCAAGTTTTGGGTCAAACCATTCATAATAAACCAACTTTAAGTAGGAACACACACAATAACCCAAGTTTTTAGAAGAACCACTCACCTTGAACACAACTCAAAACACCTTGATTCTCGTGTCCCACCTTGATTCTCGTGCAAGGCCTCAAATGATCATACTATTACTCAACCTCGAGGGTCAACGATCCCTAGACATCATATTAATTCAAAGGAATATCAATATCTATTTTCCCATAATTTCTTTATAATTTTTCTCCATTTTCTTCTTATTTTTCCCTCAATAATTCCAAAATAAATACCACATCAAGTTTTTTCCCCAAATTTCCATCACCATAATTCATAAAATAAATTCCTAAAAATAAAAAAATTAATTTAGAATTTAAACCGTACCTCACGCGCCTTTATGCGCCAATCACATGTGCTGTGTGTGGAATTCGCACATGTACTGCACACGCCTTTTCTTCTCAGGCAAACCCTTCGTCGCCGGTGATCGGAAGCTGCTCCAATGGTTGATTTTCTTCACCCTCCTTGCTCTACACCTCAAGTCGATCACATTGGCACCCTTGGATGCCCGAAAACATCACCGAAAGTGCCTCAAACGACTGATTAAAGACTTAGCTCTGGTGACCGTCAACTTTTTGGCCAAGCTTCAAAACCCCCCCTCAAACTTGCATCAAAACCTCCCAAATTCTCCAGAAATGATGCCCACCACTTCAAGAAGAAAAGCCCTCTAACCAATCTCTCAAAAATACTCCCAAATGGTCGAATTTGATGCTTCAAAAACCTTGAAACCCTTGGCCTATTTTGTAAAGATATGGAAAGAAATAATAAATAATAATAATAATAGTAATAATAATTTAATTAAAAAAATTAATTAAAAATAAATATAAATAAATAAATAAAATAAAATAATATATATAAAAAATGAAAAATATAAAAAGAAAAGGGGGAGGCACGCCCCCCCCAGAAAATCTAATCTATCTCTCTCTTGCTCTCTTTCTCTCATGCGCGCACGCGCGCTTTCTTTCTCGGATCTTGGTGATTCATGTGATCTAGTCGTTTGATCTTTCCACCAACTTCACTTCCACCGTTAAAAAGCCCCCGATCTTTAAGGAGGTAAGTGTTTTGGTTTGATTTTCATTGGTTTTCTGTTATTTTGTGGGAGGTATTTTTATAGGCGCAATTTGGGTTTTGGCCGGTTGTTTAATGTCAGATCTATGGAGATCTGACCGTTGGATTTGTTTGGTTTTGGGATATGTTGGTCGGAATATTCGAGGGTGTCGGATGGCGATCTCAGATAGCCAAAAATTTTCAGCCACGATGGCTGGCGACGACTGGCAGTGAACCTTTATTTTTTTGCAAAAAATTAAACCTTAGATCTATGAAAATCTAGCCGTCTAATCTTTGTCATTTTTGGGTATGTTGGTCGCTTAGGTGCTGTGTATCTCGTGGTAGCCTCCGATAGTCAGAAAAATGGCCAGTGGTTGGTGATGGCCAAAAAGCGTCCCTATGTTGGCCAAAAATTAATTTCTAGATCTATTAATATCTAACCGTCTGATGGCTCTCATTTTGTGATATGTCGATGTTTGTGGCGAGGGCTTCGATTTGGTATGCTGGTTGGCCATGTTTTGCTGGCCAGCAGCAGTTGTCGGCGGTGACAGAATGTCATGAAGAAGAAAAGAAAAAGAAAGAAGAAAAGAAAAGAAAAGAAAAAGGAAAGAAGAAAAAGAGAGAAAAAAAAAAGAAAGAAAAAGAAAAGAAAAAAAGGCTTTTGGGGTTGGGTAGGTTGAGTAAGGTTTTGGCCCAGGATGACGAGGCCCGATTGGGTTAAAGAATGGTCCAATGTGTTGGGCATGGTTTAACCCAGTTGTGGCAACCCTTGGGCTGGCCCACTAGGCTTGTTTTCCCTTCTTGTCGCTTGTCCGTGAACTTAGGATGACTTGGTTAGGTTGGTCCTACTCAGGATATCGACGTTAGTCTAATTTGGGTTCTCCCTAGGTCTCTTGGAATTGGCGATATTACTAGCAAGTCACTTTGTTGATCAGAATTCTAAGGATGAGGCCCTATTAGATGACTCGAAACCGAGCAAGACTGACCCCGAATGCATTCTAGGCTAGCCTGTGATGATGACTTGGGATTTATCCCGAATCTTGATTTCTGATGGATTCATTTTATTCTGAGGCTATCACATTGCAAATCATTTCTTTTAAGCCATCTATTAAATCTCTAATTAATTAATTATTATCTTTTTAAAAATTTTACCAATTGAGTTATAAATATAAATATATATGTATTTTGAAAAAGAGAAACTTTAAAAATATTATCTATATTAAAAGAAATCTTGTTTATGGGTGAATATAGAAATATATATATTATTTTTTATTGTAGCCTATAAGTGGGTGTGTAGTTCACTATACACTTACGCGTAGCATGTAAAGCGAGGCATGATGACATAGTCGATGGATAAACTCGACGAATTCCATGGCGCCAAATTCAAATATTGTGCAGGTCAAGGTATAAAATAACCAATTCAAGGTGTTAGGCAATGGTTAGGACTTTCGGTAATTTTTATTACGTTGCTACTTTTATTACCCAAATGTGACCACCCCATTCTATTTATTGTAGGCTTGAATTCCCAGGATTTTGCTCGATCTTCTCGCCAGGCTCGGACTTGAGTCATCCTTTTCCAGGCGAGTAGACAGGATATGTTATATTTACCTTATTTTGTGCACGTATATACTGTTCCATGCATAACTTGTATATAATTTTTATATGCGAATCATAAAAAACACTTTTAATTGTTTCTGAATTGCATGAAATATTTTCATCATACTGGGAGAGACATAAGCAGAAAGATACCCTAACTGATTTCTTGTCTTTGAGTATGTGAAATATTGAATGATATGGTGCATTTTAAGCACCACATAAAATGATAAATGGTTATGACTTGTGTATTAAGTAAGGTATCATTTGCATTATTATTAGAGGACTATCTAGTAGATTCCCTGGTAACTCATAGTAGGAAAAGATCATGGTACTGTGAGACTTGGCATGCCAAGGCCATGAGAGACACGGATAGTATGTTTCAGCATTGCTATTGTTGTGCCATAGAATTCATAAGCATCCACCTAAGGGTGTTTCGATCATTTTGGCGCCTAGGGGTATTTCGATCATTAGCCGCCTAGGGGTATTTTTGTAATTTAGCTTAGGTGGGTAAATCCCAAAAGTGGTCCCAATCCTGGGTTTCAATCCCCAGAAGAAACAGTGGTTGAACAGCGAAGAAATTATCTAAATCGGAGTTCAAATGAGCAATTTAGAAGTTAAAAGGCCAAAGTGGCATAAGGCCAAACTTAGGGGAGGGGTGACAATGTAATAAGAGATAAATGCAAGGCTATAGAATAAAGAAGAAGACAAAGAAGGAGGGGCACTGTTCATCAGCTCTCTCTTTCCTTCCTTCATGCGCTTTCTCTATCTCTCATTTTCTCTCTGTCAATCTCTCTTTGAGAGAGATTTTCCTCTCTCGGAGAGGATTCCCCTTCTCGACATTTTCTCTCGAAGAGGCCTTTGAGCCTCTCCAAGAGGTTTTCCTCTCTTAGTGTTTTCCCGCAGCGAACAAGTAGAAGTACAGGCCCTTTTTCGAAGAGGACCTTTATATCTCGGAGAGCAGCAGCTCCCTCTTAACAAGAAGATGGAAGATCAACACTCTTTTGGAGGTGGCAACGTCTCTCAAAAATAGTGGCACGCTGCTCCCCGCTACAACTCCCTCTCCATAGCTCCTCTCGACAACCAGTTCCCTCTCTCTCGGACATGGCCATCTCTCTTCTCTCCGCAATCCCTCTCGACCATGTTTCCTCCCTCGGTGAGTCCAGCTGTCGAGAAGCCACCTCTCGGAGGTGGCCTGTTGCTTTCGGAAAGCCTCATCTCAGAGGCAGCATGCTACTCTCATGAAGGCTTCTTCCTGAGAGGTTTTCTCTCTCTCTCTCTCTATCTCTCTCTTTCTCTCTCGGTTTCTCTGTGTGTGTACCAATATGTATATATATGGGTGTGTGTGTGTGAACATATGGGACATACGACTTTGGCTAGAGGAATGCTTTGACATACAATGCGTATATATATGTATATGTATCGCCTATATGTTCACATGGGCACATTGTGTGTAAAGTAATGTCTATATAAATATATGTATGCTAAATGGATATTTTCATAATAAGCCTGTGTGTAATACCCGGTATTGAATATTAAGAGAATTTTTGAAAGACATGGGTCAAAATGATATTTAGCAATGTTTTAGGCTTAATTGCAATATTCAAAACTTTAACAAAGGACGAATGACCAAGTTAAGATGAGCCAATTAAGGCGAAATGGCACAATTAGACAATATTTGGTAAAAATCAAGGGATCTCGAAGAATTGAAGTCAAAAGCACGCAAATAGGAGAGTTCGGGTAAAAGTGCAGATTTTGCAAAATATCAGTGGGAGGTCGAATCGACGAATTTTTCAAAAATTCCCAAAGGAAATGGAAAATATAGAACTTGAGGGTCATTGTGGTATATTTAGAAAGATCAGGGGCTTAAGGGAAAGGGCCGAAATGTCAAATGAAGAAATTAGGGGGGTGAAAATGCAATTTTGTAAAAATTACATAGTGGGAACGCGACCACCGCACATGGCCGCCGGCAGCCGCCTCTGGAGGCGTCGGGAAGGTCGCCTGGAGGGTGCTAGGGTAGCTTCAGGTGATGATGAAGCTGCTAAGGCTTGCCATTGGTCGGAAATGGCCTTGATGCGATCGAATTTAATGGCGGAAGTGACTGCCGATTTGGCCAAAATTTTTAAGGTCCAAATCTCATGATTTAGGGCTATTTGATCGATTTAGAAGCTAGATTTGGGGATAAGGAGATAAGATCAAGCAACATTTGGTGGGTTTTGACGTCAAAATCGGGTATAAATAGCCAACCAAGGCCGAGGGTTTCAAAAAGAATCGAGAGAAATTTAGGGCGTTCGGGCTTGAATCGAGGCACAAGGATAAGGGGCTTTTGTTCTTAGTATTCTAAGGATTGATTTTGGAAAATTTGGGAGCGTTTGGTATAGATTTGAGGGAGTTTTAGAAGCTTGGTCGAAAAATCGAACCGCCGCCGCCGCGACCTGCAACTAGGTTTTAAACCCATCTCCGGCCACTTTTTCCGACGGTTGAAGGGTCTATTGGGGTCGCCTTGAAGAGATCTACAAGACCCTGTAGAAATTTGTAGCATTGGAGGTCGCCGGAGCCGGAGAAGAAGACTGTGCGGCGGCGCGTGGCTCCCATTTGCAGGACTTCAGGGTGGCATGTGTGGGCGCGTGAAGTAGGTTTTTTCTTTGTTTTTAATTTCAGAATTTAGGTAAAATTATTCTAGGAATTATCATGGAAAAATATTTTGTGAAAATTGATGATAGGTATTTTTAATGAATTTTTGAAGGTAGAAATGTTTGAAAAATAAATAAAAATAGAGAAAATTGTGGAAAAATAGAAATGTTGATTCCAAAGGTCTTAAATGGTGAAATAGGAGTCAATTGGGCCATTGGAAGGAGAATTACACAATTTTCGAGGTGTGGCACGTTTTTTGAGGTGAAATCCGGACTTTTCCGATTTAAGGTGAATGGTTTGATTTTAGCTTTACCTTGTCTTGAAAGTGTTTTTAAGTGCTTTTGGTGAGTTCTAGTGAGTAATTATACCCTCCTAGACTTAGCTTATTTTACAAGGTTTTTGCTTATGGTCATTGTGTCGACATTCGCTACATTGCATTAACTGATTTACTTTAAAATGTTAGTGCATGGCATGTGAATTTTCATATCATTTGGGGTCAAGTTTCATTGCATTTTTGGGTTCATATGGGGCGGGACGGGGTCTTCTTGAGAATGGGACACAGTTAGTCCTGGCGATCGGGTGACACGGTAGGGCACCCGGGGCCAGTACTGGTGATTGGGTGACACGGTAGGGCATCCGGGACTGGTAATCGAGTGACACGGTAGGGCACTCGGCGATTAAGTATGTTAGGGAAATTTCTCAAGTTTGACATGTCTTGCATGTTGTCGTTTAGTATGCCATGCTCATGTGTCTTTCATGCATTATATAAACTGTTTCATGCCTTTACTTAGATGTTTTATCATCTAACCTGAGTTATGCCCCTGGAACATTCAACGTTCCAGTCAGGGACAGTTGCGAGGTCAAGGACGAGGCCGGAGAGCCAATGGTGTTTATGTGATAGTCGTTGTATCATTTGGTTGCATAGGAACTTATTTTGCTATATGTATGAATAATCGTACGTCGGTGTTGTAAACACTTAGTAACGATGTTATATGTATGTTGGTAGGGAACATCTTGTGTGTAACATGTGGTAGGCCACGTTATTTTGATGGTTAAGTATTCCGCTGTATTTATAATGTCTCGTTCAGTTATGATTATGTTATTGTTAACTAAACGAGTAGGACTGGAACCCTCGGGTATATATCTGCATGTGAAGATTGTTCTTGAAATCACCGCGGGTGCCGGCTGTAGTTTTGCAACGAGTGTTTCATCTCCATGTGAAGATTGTGCTCTCAGGTGCTGCGAGTGACGGACTTGAAAATATATATATATATATACTGAGAATTTCCTTATAGTGACACACCTGTATAAGGCGGGGTGTTACACTGTGAGTCCTTTGTTAGCAAACACATGGCAGGCCCATGGCCTTCCACTGCAATCTAATGGTAATCCCTTATTATGTATGAATGTACATAGAGCTTATACAAGCATTACCATGTCATGCATCTTGGCCACACCCACACTACATGAGGAATCATACTCGTGAGCATTATATTAACCAAGACATCGTCGGGTAAATCTCTTAGGGATCAAGACCCTGCTTCTGCAGCCCGTCATGAGGCCCACCTTCTCCCAGAGAGCCTTCTAGGCAGTCTGACCCTTCGGGAGGGATTTCTCTTAAGCTTGTTCGATCGCTACTAACGTGTAAGTCCAGCCCCGGTACCCCGTAACAGTATCATGAGCAACCCTCTCTCGTCAGGAAAGGTATAATCGTTCCCTATTCAATAATAGCATGCCTCACTTGTCTATTGAACTGCTATTCTCTCCTATTGGTACTGAATTAAGCATCGGAAGGCATACGCTGGTGAGGAATCCCCGCGTTCCTTCTAACTTGTGTCTGTGAGCGCAGATATATCTCGAGCATATAGAAGGCCACTTCCGGGAGTTCCCGATGATGCCGTCAGAGATCCGTCTGCGACCCCGGTTAAGACATCGAGGATCAAAGCTACCCAATGCCTATCTCCACCAGCAGACTCCTGCCAACTATCAACCTCGCTCTGCCCTGGCTTCAACTTCCCCTCTCTATAAATTCTATTGTCGTGATTTTTTTCTGGCCACTACAGCTATCACATGGGCTATGATGGTATTATAATGTGATGATGATGTATGTGCTAATATATGTACTTGTGGGACAATGCTACATGCACAATTTGGGCGACAACTTTGTGGATAATCCATGCCAAAATTACATATTAACCCTCAGTGTAAATTACAAATCCACCCTTACCTTTTCAGCACAAATTGAATTGTCCGCCTCTCTCCTACTCCATCTTTCACTCTCTCTTTTACTCTCATCGTCCCGACCATATATATATATCTCTCCCCCCCACCGCGTCTTGTTCACCTCACCCGCTGAAACAAGAACCCTAGCACCCAAAAATCGGACGCCCCCACCAGCTTCATCTCCCACTGTCGTCGGCGACAATCTCTGACATTTTTGGCTGCTTCTCCACCGCAGATCGAACGCACTTCGTGATCAGTACAGCTCCGACGTGTCGTCCACCTCTGGCGTGGGTCTTCTCCTGCTGTCGTCCGTCCTCACCAGCAGCAGAGTCAGTCCTCCAACGTCCCCTCCACCTCCGGCGCTCGATCCTCCGGTAGTCAGAAGATGATATTTCTGCATATTTCTGTAAGATACCCTTCACTAATATCATATAGTGTCTTGGATTGTATGATATTATATTTCTGCAATTCAATGGATGAAGAAACCCACGTTTGTAGTTTTTTTCCACATTCTACTGACAGTTGAAATTTTTGAATTATTCTTTTCATTAATGGCCTTGGACTTCATAATGACCATGACCAATATTGATAAGAAAGCTAAGATGCTCCCATATTGTTGTTGAATGTACAGTGGAGTAGGAGAATTAGTAGATATATTATTTGATTGTGATGCTTCAGTTCTGGCATTTGCTTCTCTGCTCATGTTGTAATGCAAACATGGCAAGTTCAGTAATTTTCCTTATTTGCATCAAAGAAAGAGGTTGTGAAAACCTGAAGGTGTAGGTTGTCGGGTGGAAGTGTATGATGTGGTTGCTTTGGTAAGGGCAGATTGGCTAGCATTTGAAGAAGTTATTTTGTTTGTGAGAAAGGGGTTGTGAAAAGAATGCTGCCAAAAAATATAAAAGATAGTTATCATTGTGAAAAGAATGCTGCCAAAAATCATGCTAGCTGAAGTTCTTTACAATAAAGAACATTTCCTAGCTGGAGACACAACTAGGACATGAATGTGAGGTTTTGATGATGAGCTCACGTGCTGGGGTTGGGTTGCTTATTTGTTAGTGTATTTCCATCTAAGTAATATAAGTATGTTTGTTGTTTGTTAATTATGTATTTGCAACTTATTGTTATCTTAGTTATTTGTTAATGAATCTCCAATTGTGCTTCAAGGTTCTAGAGCAACTTATCAGTCCAGGAGTAAAGTTATTAGTTATTTATGTTTTTGCCTTCTCTCTTCTCTTGGCTTGCCATCTGTTTTATGTTCTATTTATTGTCTTTATGTTACCATTAAAGAAGAATGCTCATGGAACAATGAGCAGAGATCCTGCTTTATTCAACCATTTGTAGATTTCATGTCTTATCCCCACATGTTGTCTTCTTGCTAACATGTTCATCCTTTTGATACCTCATTTGTGCAGCTCAAAACTTGACTGCTCATTAAGCATATTACTACTCTCCCTCAATTGATTGCAGCTTTGAGTTGATTAAATGTTGAGATCAAGGTTAGAGAAGTTATTCATCATTGCAAATGCAACACCTTTTGTAGCATTTGTCTAGAATTCGTGTTTGTTTGATTAGATAAGTTTTATGCTAGATTCATGATCAAAGCTTAGTTTTGCTATTACATGTGGAACCAGGGGATCAGAGATGCCTCAGAGACAACTAGTAGAGCAAGATCAAATATGTCAACAAGATGAGCCAAGGAGGAAGAAATGGCTTGGAGGCTAAGCGAACTGGGAGAGCAGCTGGAAGCAAGTAAAGCCAATGAAATGCAGCTGAAGGGGAAGCTGGAAACTATGGAAGAGGCCAAGGAGGTACTGGAAGCTAAAATGAAGAAACTGAGAGTGTAGGCAGAGCAGTGGAAAAAAGCAATTGATGTTGTAGCTGCAATGCTTACTGGAGGAGTAGAGATGAATGGGAGACGGATATCTGAGAGATGCGGATCCATGAATAAGAACCATGGCAACATGTTCAAGCCATCGACTGGCGGGTACACAGGCTTTGTTGGTTCTCCCAGCCTCGGTGACGATACAAATTATGGTTTTGGGAGCAGAAAGAGGAAAAGCTATGGTATTAGAATGTTTAGGGACTTGTGGAAGAAGAGGGACCAGAAATAATAACAATCTCTCATTGTTAATGGGAAATCTCTCTTCTTTGCTATGTAGTAGTCTTCTCTGCTAGTGTAATGGTGATTGATAAATCAGTTTGCATTTATATTGGTTTGGCCTCTTGGGTCATCATCATCATGTACACAAACACTATTATTAAGCTCTTAGATCCTCAAAGATGGCCTTGTTTTGTTGCTCTATGATCAGGTTTGATTAAGTTTTGAAGGCCACTTTATGGCACATAGACTTCCCCCAACTGTAATCCTGAAAGAAATGGCTCACTGTCCTGTGTCAACTGTGATCAAGGGAGAATGAACAACTATATAAGGTTGATAATGTTTACTGTAGTACCATGTTATTGTGCTAAATATAATACCAATCATATGCTAATTAATAAACGTTCATACAAGATAAGTTGGTGGCATACAATTAAAACATCATCTATAGTTCTAACATACACATTGAGTTTGTTACTTCTCTCGGTGTCAGTATACAAATTCCAATTGCTCTTGGAATGGCATGCCAAATCACATAAGCATAACACGGTGATCATTGGACAATGTTCTTCATTTACAGTCATCTACAACAAATTGCTAATCACCTTTGTCTCTTTCATAGTTTTGGCACAGAGACAACAGTATAGTGCTTGTAGTAGTTTGGCTCTCTTCCTCTTCATCGCTTTCATGTTTCTTCAAGGAGTGATTTTCTGAAGAAATATATATTTTCAGTACCCAAATTTGAGCTTCAAACCAGAATCTTATGTAATGAAAGATGCATATCAGTATTCTAAATCCAAAACCAAGGTTAACAAATATCAATTATAGTAATCTTTAATTGCAAAAAGAAAAAAAAAAAGAAGAAAAACCTTCCACTGCAAATGTTAAACATAGCAAATCTCCAAATTATGATTTATGAGTCGGACAAAGGTTCACACTACACTTGTGATTCTCAACCACAATATTCCAGTTTTGCGCTCCTAGTATTCATATCCAATACAATATTACACTTCAAATGCTGAACATTTGAATCCATAGAACAACACCAACTATTAGCCCCTCAAGGTTGAATGTTTAACCAGAAACATTCAATTCAACAACAATCATCTTTTGATACTTCAAATTACAACAATTATTTTTTAGAATACACGTATTCATCACAAACAAGTAAAAAAAAAATAGTAGAGTAAAATAGATACATAAGGAACTGGCAACAAAGAAAGCGGCCAGCGCTACGCTTCGCGTAAACCAGATTTCGAAGTCGTCGACCAAGGGTGTCGCAGCCGGAACTAATCACTACATATTTCGAAGTCAGCAGAGATGGTGGGGAGGTTGGTGGTGGCTTTAATAGCTGCGCACAGTGGAGATGGTGGTCGTTGTTGGCGGTTGCTAGAGAAAGTGATGCTATGGAGGAGGCAATAGGGATCCGGCGGCTGCTGGACAAGGCGACGCGGCGGTGGAAGCGAGACGGATCCGACAGTTGCTAGAGACGCGGCAACGAAGGTGAGGTGAGGTGAAGAGAAGGGAAGTTAAGAGAGAGAGAGAAAGAGGGGTCAAGAGAGAGAGGGATATATGTGGGTCTCCCAATTTGGACGAGGATTCAAAATAGTTCGAGAGAGAGAGAAAGCCCAATTTGTGGTCTCCCAATTTGGGGGGGGATTCAAAATAATTGGGCAAAGAATTGGCCTTCAAATTCTCACAAGAATTTGATTAAAATCTCACGATTAAACCACATTGTCAATCACATTGTTAGCCAGATTGGCTATGTAGCATTATCCGTACTTGTGTGCATGTGTGTATAGGCGTTAGGCCAGTTTCTACTAGTGTGTCCTCAGATTCAGTGCATGCATCGCATATAAAAAGTATAAGAGACTTAGGTGGTTAGGTGAACAACTTATAGGGGTTGTCTCTCGGCACCTACTTTTCCTACACTTTGTTTTCTTTTGAACCTCAAATTATTTAAACTTATGGTACATATTCTTGTTGTTCATATTACTATTATATTATTGTATCCATGATGTTCATCCTAGCATTCTTATTGCATACTCTCATAGTGGGCATGGGATAGCTTATACTCTCAAGTTCACAAGACTCACCTTTTTTTTAAAAAAAATATTTTCAGGAGATTCTTCTTTTGAATATTGGTCCAGCAAATCTTCTGGTATGATGTCAGACTTCTTTTGATTACTGATTTCATATAGGATGCTCTGTGGAGATGCACATGTACTGTCGAGTCTATTCTTTTGTACTTTATTTTTGTGATACACAATTGTGTCAAAAGCCTGAGATATGGGACTATATATGTAATTATGACAGCAGGATGTTGGAAATTCCTTTCTTTTTTGTAGCTGTTGTATATGAGATGTTGAGATTTTTGTGGAAAGTTGAAATAGTATTTTATTCCATATCTCTATATTTTGTCGGTAGTATTAATGTCTTTAGCAATTCGAGCTAGAGAAGAGGGTTACTAATCCACGGTGGGGCCATTGGGCCTAGGGATTAGTGCCGATCATGACTTATTAGAAATCGGGTCGTGACATATTTATAGGCAAAATCCGACCATCCTTCGGCCAATCACTAGCCAAGACTTGGTCCCCAAGTTTCCTAGGCCATTATGGATCTTCCCCTGGCACCCTATGGCTGTCCCTTTGTTGGAATTGTTGACTTCCTCCGGTGGCCACTGACTTTGCAGGTTTTGAAAATTTGCACTTTGGCCCCCCAGCTTCTTCCTTTTGCATTTTGGCAAAGACCCCCGATGTTTAAAGGAAGGGCAGGAGATGACCCTAGTATAGTTGAGTATTGGATGGAGCAAATTGAGAAGCTGCTCCAACATTTGCAATGTATTGATAAAGAAAAGGTTAATTGCACCACATTCATGCTAGAGGAAGGAGTTGAGCGATGGTGGTAATCGACTCAGTAGGCCTTGCAAAGGATACCCAGGTAAGTAGAGCAAGTCCAAGGCTGAGACAAGCTCTATCAGTAATCTGGGAAGCATTCAAAGAAGTTTTTAACGCCAAGTACTTTCCTCGAAGTTGGAAGGAGGAAAAGACTTGGGAATTTATGAAATTGAGGTAGACAGAAGAATTGATGGTGTCTCAATACGATGTTAAGTTTACCCAACTAGTTAGGTACGTGCCTATGTACGAAGCCGAGAGTGGAAAAAGTCATAGAAATTTGTGGGTGGACTAAAAGTGGATTTGCAAAAATCTCTTAACACGTGTGTTGTTGACACTTACAATAAAGCCTTGGATAAGGCCCTGACCATTGAGACGAACATACTGCGTATAGGATTGATAAGGTTAGATGAAAAGAAAAGAGATTCGAAAACCATGGAGCATAAGTTAGGGGGAAAGAATTTCAAAGATGGAAAACCATGTCCACAATGCAATAAAGTATACCCAGGGAGAAATTTTTTTCAAGGGTATATCACATGTTATGCATGCGGTGAAACCGAACATAAGGAGAAGGACTACCCCAAGAATAAAGAGGCACCTCCAACCAGGGATCAAATAGGGGGTTACATGTTTCACATGCAATCAACCTAGTAATTACGCAAACGAATGTTTGAAAAGACAAAAGATAGAGCAACTTGGGAAGAAAGATGAGGCACGAGGACCTTGCACTGGACAAGTTTATTCCTTGATAAGGGAAAATGAAGAGATCTACCCGACAATGACAAAAGGTACACTGGTTTTATTCAAATAGATTTTGATGCATATATGATCATGGCATATGCTTTAGTTTGGAAGTAAACTTGGAAAATTGGGTTTAGGGTTAAAGGTTAAGGATTAAGGTTTCGAACACCAAAAGTCATGACGTTAAAAGCATACGGATCTTGTTAGGGAGATAAAAAATTTTGAGTTAGGAAGCAAATAACAGTATGGATCAAGTGTTGTTTACCAAGCATTAATTATATCAACCACGTTCCCTGAAAGAGTTAAGCATGATATAGAATGTCGATTAGGAAATCAAATGATTAAATGGGTGACGTAGAATGTTATTTTATGAATCAGTCTGAAAGGTATCTTGATGAATTCGATTTAGGATCTCTTGATAAGATATTATTGTGGACGATTGGTAGAAATTGTGGTAATATCATGTCATATAGATTATTTTGGGATAGGTGTAACCATCTGTGGAGAGCTACAATAAGAAATTTCATGAAAGACACGGCATGCCTTGTAGGCATTGATCGTGTGATTATACGAATTAGAATATTTGCTAAAGATAGAATAGTGTGTGATTGAGGTATTCAGGATCATTTGAAATGAAGTAATAGGTTGTGTTCATCTCTAGTTGTTTAATTAGTCAAGTGCTAATTTCGAGGATGAAATTTTGACATTTAGAATATATTGCTAATTTTAGGGATGAAATTTCTTTAAAGTGGGGAGAATGTAATACCCCATGGTTGCATGAGGTTGCCATTTAATTTAAATGAGTTTGAAATATCAAAAAATTGGCTTGATAGTAAAATAAATTGTTAAATCGACGATAGGGAGCGCCTCAGAACTTAGATGTCTAAAGAAAAGGGTATGATATTGACGAGCATCTCGAGACAAGATTTATGACACCAAAAGAAATCAAATCAGAGATAATTTTCGATACAGCTAAGTTATAACCTGAAAAATTGAATGATGGTAATTGACTTTTGAGAAGTCAATGGAATCGTAAGAAGGTTCATATTTTGCATAAGGAATAACCCTGAAGTGCTTTCGGGATGAAACAAAAGGATTTGCAGTCTAAACAAAATCTTACATAGATTTGGGCTTAAGTGTAATTTACGAATCTCGACTGAAAGAGGTAAAACGAAACTTTGGGGATAAAATATAAAAGAGAAAATTCTTCGGTTCATTGTGAAATTTTCAAGAATTCAAGGAGTAGCAAGGAAAGGTCAAAATGAAATTTAGAAAAAATGAAATAGGGCCAAAATGTAATTTTCTAAAAATAGCCATGGCACTACCAACCACCACTGCCACTGTTGGCCAGCCTTTTGTCATCATCGGGAGGGTCGTTTCTAGAGTGGGCCGCAGGGCATGGTGGATCAATTGGAGTGAGTATGGGCCGAGAAATGGTCGTGATTTGACGGAGGTAGAAGAGGTATGGCAGAGGGTCGCCGGAAAAATATGAAGGAGTTTTTGAGCCAATCTCGACTGATTTTGGGCCAAATCAAACCTCCAAAGGCCAGGTAAAGCCATTAATGCTCTAGATGTGACACGATTTGACGAGTAGTGGCCCAAATGTGCCTATAAATAATGTAAGTTGTGCCAAGGGTTTTTTCACAACTTCGAGCTTCAATCTAAAGGCTTTAATGGATGAGTCGAGAGAAATTGTTAGAGGGCTTTTATTCCTCATGTTTTGGAGAGCATTTCTGGATATTTTGAAGCATTTTAGAGTTCGTTTGAGTGGTGTTTAAGGGTTGGTCGGAAAAGCGAAAGGTCGCTGGAGCCGAGGCTTTAGTCATTCGATCAAGGGCCTTCTGGTGGGTTTTTTGAGCAAAGAAGGGTACCACTTGGATTGACTTGAGGAGATCTACAAGGTGGTGAGGTTGAGGAAAATTTTTGATTGCCCACGGCGAGGGGCTTTCTTGAAAAGACAACCGGCACATGCAGTGCACGCAAGGGTTTTCACGTGCATGTCGCATGACTAGCGCGCGAAGGTACGTGGAGTAAGGTATTTTTTTGAATTTAATATTTTTATTTTTAGGAAAATATTTTATGATTTATGGTGAAGAAAAATTTGGGAAAATACTTGAGGAGGTATTTTATTTTAGAATTATTGAGGGAAAAATAAGAAGAAAATGGAGGAAAATTATGAAAAATAGAATATTGATTTCTTTTGAATGAATATGATTTCTAGGGATCACTGAGGTTCGAGGTTGAGTAATAGTATGAGTAATTGAGGCCTAACACAAGAATTGAGGTTAGGTACGAGAATCAAGATATTTTGAGATACGTCAAAGGTGAGCAGTTATATTGAAAAGCATGGTTTGTTGTGAAAGTTTCTACTTCAAACTTGGTTTTATTGTGGGTGGTTCAATCCTATACTTGATTTTGTTGCATACACATGGTTTGAGCTATGATAAGTTGATTTCATGTGGATGGTTCATCCAAAATGTTTATTTACATATACATTGAAATGTCGTTTTATGTAATGCATTGTTCATGTTGTGGTTATGGCATTGGCATGTTTATGTGTTGTCCATGTGAGATGTGGGATGTCAACCTAGGGTATAGCCTTGAGTGATAGTGTAACACCCCTTCTCCTAGAATTTCCTGAGAAGAGGTGTTATGAGAAAAATTGATAAAATAAAATAAACTGAAATCCAGAGTAACTCAGCTAATCAATTATAACTAAACATCTCAATCAAATTGAAATAAAAATTCTAAGTCAAATAAATTGAAAACCATAAACTCTGTCTAAGGGAAAATCCCTCAATTGAAATATAAAATAATCCTAAATTGATAAGACACTAACAAAACTCCCAGACATCTTTTATTCTTAAGCGGCTCCACGTACACATACTACTGACCACTACTGCTAGGCCCCACATCTGGTACTCCCCCGCTAGGACCTAGAATGGTGAAGAGTGCAAGGTGAGCTACAAAGCTCAGTAAGGAATAAGCTAGAAAGAATAACTGAAACTGAATCAAAGAATATCGATACTGATAAAATACTAACTGTTCTTGTATTGAGGGATATAATAATCCTGGATTGCATTTACAAGATGTAATACACATAAACTATAAACTAAATATAGGTGTGCAACTTTGGCTCATAGACCCACATAACTGTAATACATACCTGATTGATCTGAATCCTACATACATAAAAATTGTAAGCATATATTGTGGGTAATATGCCCTTAGCCCCCTAGTCGTCACCAGGCGAGCAACACATAAACTGAAGCTGGTGGGATCCTTGCGAACAAACCTCTTGGCGTGCATATTGAATGCAATGTCCATACACATGCTACCACACAGTATGAAGTGCTCCATATAAAGTCATGCTCAATGCTCATAACAAGATGTATGCACATAATTTTACAAAATAATGTTGATCATGTCATAATAAATACTAAACATGTAATCTGATCTTCAATATATTGGAATACAAAGATTCTATGAATTATGTATTATGGTATAAGCATGTTAAATTTATCATACTTGGCATGAGAATTCAATATTTAAGAGTATTGAAAACTTTAATTTAATTAAAACTTGAATTGGGACACTTCGGAAACATAATTGAAATTCTGGGAAAAATCATCTGGATGTTAGGAAGGACATCCGGATATGAGAGAAGCTATTCGGATATGAAATAGGTCATCTAGATACACTGGCACTTCATAACATGAGTTATTCGGATATGCTAAGATGTATTTGGATATAACATAGGACATCCGAATATGATTCAGGCCATCTAGATATCTCATAAAGGCATTTGGATGCTACAAGAGACTATTCGAATATGAATTTTCGCTTTTGAGAGAAGGACATCTAGATATGAAAAGGAGGCATCCGGATATGCTGGACCTATCCGGATACATGAAGAAAGCATCAAGATATCATTTGCAAAATACTAAGGACTCATCTGGATATAAACCAAGATATCCAGATATCACTCACAAAGAATAATAGACACATCCGGATACGACTCAAAGTATTTGGATATTAGTCACAATAGGCACTAGACTCATCCGGATGTGATACAAACTATCCGGATATATTACTAAAGCCATCCGGATATGCCTAAGGGACATCCGAACGTCACTCACAAAACTAACCAGCCATTCGGATATGCACATAGGCCATCCATATGTCACTTATATAAAACATTTTGACTCATCCAGATAGCTTCTAGCCCATCTGGATGCTGCTCACATGATCTGATGAACCCATCCGAATATGAGGGCTCATATCCAGATGTTTGCAAATAAAATTGAAGAACATGAACGATTGCAGACTCTTCTCTTGATCATAATCTAACATTACTGCACCATTTCGAATAAAATCTTAGAAAAACAAATTTCAATTGACAATAAACAATATCAAGGATAATTCAAGGATTATATTTGATTGAATTGCCATAATAAATCATGCCTAACTTTGCCAAGAATTCATTGTATATGCATATATATATATATATACATGCACTGTCTGTAAAAACTGAACTCAAACGAAGAGTTACTGAAAAACTGAGATTAATATTCAAACATGATCCTGTAAGAATGGTTTACAGGGATAAATACTTGCCTTATGATCTTGATCGACTCAAACAAAACTTGCAAACTCTCCTCTGCTAAACACTGTTGTTGCTCCTTGGCTTCTCTGTTCTTCACGGCATAAAGAAGAAATAGGCTTATGAGGGTATATATATATATGAAGCAACCCTAGAAGCCATCTCCTTCTCCTACTACAACTAGGATACTCTCAAACTTCTTCTTACACATGGACTCTCATTCTTAATATAACTTTAATTAAATAATTAAATTATAATAACAAATTCTTAAATGACCATCATGTCCTTACATTTAATTTCCACATAATTAAATGCCATTAAATGTTATTTCTCAATTAAAAATCTCTAAATTACCACCTTGGTAAATTTTTAAAAATTTAAATAAATACTTAAATAATTCTAAATAAATTCTGAGCCCTTTAACGAGTCATTACAGACAGCACTTGGGATGCATGTCAAAGATTAATGCTAAGTGACCCATTTGTGACGGGGTTGAGAATTCATGCCACCATATGGTATTCAAGTAGCGGGGCTAAGAATGGACGCTACCTCGGATGTTGGCTCAAGTGGCAGGTGTAATACCCGAGATTTTATAAAAGGACTCAAGTGTAATTTATCTTGGGCCATAAGTGAGATTTTCAAAAGATTTGGTGTTACAATGTAATTTCTTACAATTATGAGTGATCGAATAGACTGTAGGGAATGCCTTGGAGTGTAAATATCTAAGAAAAATGATATGGGTTTGTCGAGCATTTCGAGACGTGATTTTTGGAATTGAGAGAAATCGAATTAGAAATAGTTTTCAATATAGCTACAATGCACCCTAGAAACTGAATGATTGTAGAGGACTTTCGAGAAGTCAACAGAACCCTGAGGGGGCTTCGATTTTATTTAAGGATCAACACTGAGGTGGTTTTAGAATGAAACCAAGGCCCTGTGAGGGTGTAGAGGCGAAATCGTCCTTATCGAGTAAGTCTTGGAGTTATTAATTTTGTATTTTAAGTATCGTAATGCAAATTAATTTGATGTTTGAGGATGTAATTGCAATTAAGGAGTTACCCAAATGAAATAAGGATGAAATTTGGGTTCTAATGTGTAATTTCCCTTATAGCATAGTATGATATATAGAATGTATATATATATATATGCCTGTGGCAAGAAGCAGAGGAAGCAAAACTGTGGGTGCAAATTAGAAGCAAATTAGTAGGAAGAAGATAGATTCATAAGATTTGCAGAAAGATTTTGAGAAGATCAAGTTATTAATGTGATGTAGAAAATATATATATAGCTGTGCATGTGTGTGCATGTCCAACCTCTACAAACTTAATGGTTAAGTTTGTTGCAAGTGGGATGAAAGAAGTGATGGCCAAGGCAGCTTAAGTCAGTGGGTTAGCTATAAATAGGAAGCATTTGGAAGAGAAATGAAGAAGAGAAAAAGGAGATTGAGTGAAGATGGTAGCAGCAGGGTGTGGCCATGGCAACAACTGGTCAGCATGATGGGCGGTAACAACAATGATTAGCAGGCTGGTGGTGGCCGGAGGCATGGGCTGCGGTGGAGGCAACCGGTGGTGATCGCGGTGGGTAGCATTAGTGGAGATGGCCGAAGGCAGCGACCATGGCAGCACGCAGTAACCGCGAGTAGCGACAGGGGCAATCAACTGGTGGTTGCGCGATGATCGGAGATGGTTGACGGCGGTGCTAAAGGGTGTGGACAAAGGTGGCCGGCAACGGCTGGCATCTGATGGCTGTGCGCACATGGCACATCTTGCAGGAAGAAGGAAAGAGGATGAAGAAGGAGAAGAAAAAAATAAAAGAAAAGGAAAAGGAAAAGGAGAAAAGAAGAAAATGAGGAAAAAATAGGGAAAAGGTTTCGAAAATTTTTAGAAAATTCTAGAAATCAATTTGGGGCTAGAGGAGCATGCTGAAGCCAGGAAATTATCTGGGCACGTATTTCGAGGTTAGGGCACGCATACTGAGGAAGCCTGGGAGGCTAAGTCAGGTGAGTGATTTTCCCTACAAACTTATTCATGTTATGTTTTGTTTATGTTAAGCATGTTATTCACAAAGGTTGTTAAGTTATTTGTAATTTATGTGCATCTTGACATATCTGTACATATATTGTTGTATCAATAATCGTGATTTTTCACATAGCATGATATTGTTGGCATATCAATACTTGTGTCGGGATGGGATGCTACCTTGATAGTGTAGCCGTAATTCCCAAGGGTGTTTGTCGGAATAAAGTACAAGGGTCTCCTGTGCCTTGTGTGCATACTGGGATGACTACCTATGGTTCCATGCTGGGCTGGATGACCAGAGAAGTTAGACTAGGGCATATGTTTATTCATGTCTTTGCATCATGCATTCATATAACTATTTTTTAAACCCTAACTAGAAGGTTCATTTTCTAATTGGGCTATATCCCTGGAACATTCAAACGTTCCAATTAGGACTTACAGTAGAGGCAAGGAAGTGGTTGAGATGTAACGACACGAGATGACGTGTCCAATGGGTTGGCAAGTTGATCTGGTATTTTGTTCCTTCATGAAGATTCGATTATGTTTTAGTCATGTTGAGAAACTTATATTTCATTGATGATCAACCTTGTTAAATGTAAGATTATTACGTATTATGAATGATGTTTACGAGTCAATCTGTAATACGATTATGGTTCAATGTTATTTGAGGTATCTTTTGTTTATATCTGAGGTACACAGTTGTTACATCCGAGAACTAGTTCTCCATGTATTTTGTTTTGAAGACGTGATGTTATACTATGGTACGGATTCTTATGTTATGATTAAAGTGAATTGGGTTATGTACCATATTAGGTTTCAATTGTTGCTTTCGTATTTGTAATGATATGTTTGGGGTTTTTCTTTGAAATATGGTAGTTGAGGTGTTAAGGGATGTATCGTGTAAAGAAAATGTGTATTTATATGACGAGCCCCAGCATAGTGATACGCTCGGGAAAAAGGTATGTTATTGATATGCCCTGCAAACTTGGAGAATTACAAGACCTAAAAAAAATTCATGAGACATGGACATGATGCCTAAAGGCCCAACGGGTTGCAGGAGATCAAGGAAATAAGCCAAAGGAGCAAGAGGTTGAGCCGAGACTAAGTGGGGAGGGCCCACTCGGTTATGCCGAGTGGGTACAACACTATTTTGGTTTCTTAGGTATAACTTTCTCATATGAGCTCTGATTGAGGTGATTCAAAGTTCCATGGAAAGATAAGAGAATTATCTACAACTTTCATGTTTTGAGTTTTAAGAGATTCGAGATAAATCAAGGTGTAAATCTAGCATGAAATTGAGGTACAGAAACCACTCAAAATCGAGCCAAGGAAAAGGGCAAAAGAAGGCATGATCGGGTGGCCCCCCACCTGATCATGACCGAGTGGCCCCTCACTCGGTCATGGGGAGACCAATTTCCCCACTTTTCATGACCCACTCAATTATGCCGAGTGGGTACGATACTACTTTGGTTTTTCTGCCATAACGTTTTCATACGATCTCGGATTCAGCTAATTCAAAGTCAATTGGAAAGCTAAGAGAATTATTTACAATTTTCATGTTTTGAGTTTTAAGAGATTCAAGCTAAATCAAGGTGTAAATCTGGCACGAAGTTGAGGTACAAAAACTACTGAAAATCGAGCCAAGGAAAAGGGCAAAAGAAGGCATGATCGGGTGGCCCCCCACCCGATCATGACCGACTAGACCCCCACTCGGTCATAACCGAGTGACCCCTCACTCGATCATGGTCGAGTGGACTTGGGCCAATCTCTCCTCTTTTCCCTCTCAGATGGGCCGCAAAATCATCGAAATGGCCCATGAGATTCTCACCCTGATTCTCACACGTCTTCTCTCTCTCCTCCACTATAAATATGAGACCATGCCTTCATCACAAGGTACGCAATTTTGAGTAATTGAAGCACAATTTTCTCATTTTCTCTCGAGATCTGACTTAAGCATCGGAGGGTTTGTGCGGGGACCCCCACCCGCGCCCTAACGGTGCTCTCATTTTGTAGGCCACTCGTCATCCTCAAGGCCACTCGTCATCCTCAAGGCCACTCGTCATCATCAAGGCCACTCGTCATCCTCAAGGCCACTCGTCATCATCAAGGCCACTCGTCATCTTCAAGGCCACTCGTCATCAAGGCCACTTGTCATCCTCAAGGCCACTCGTCATCCTCAAGGCTACTCATCATCAAGGTCACTCGTCGTCCTTAGGTCACTCGGTCACCAAGGCCACTCATCGCCCTTAGGTCACTCGGTCACCAAGGCCATTCGTCACCCTCAGGTCACTTGGTCACCAAGGCCACTTGTCACCCTCAGGTCACTTGGTCATTTTAGGCCACCAGATCATTTTGGGGCCACCAGATCATCAGCCCACTAGATCATCAGCCTTATCAGACCGTTAGCTCATCGGACTATCAGATTTGGGACTTTACCAGAACCAATTGCTCGTCAAGATTCTTATCAGTGAAGACATGACTCCCAAGATTCTTGTGTCTGTCCACAATTAAAAATAGATTGTTGTATTTTGGCAACAACAATTGGCACCGTCTGTGGGAAACGCAAGATAAAAAGTCAACTTAAGAATGACAAACACCCGTGTACACCAACGAACTCTCTCTCAAGGCATAGAAACACGCCTTCCACCACGGAACTCTTAGCAACAGGGAGCGCCTCCCATTATTCCCAATTCTCACCCACAAGGAGCACCTCCTCCCCCTCATAATGCTCAACCCCAAGGAGGTGATCGCTCCGTTTCCCCCAGCCAGCATATGGGGAACCGATCAGTCCCACCTCCACTTAACATCGGCTTAGGGCCACTTCCTACTGATCAAGCTGGGACTTCACGACAACCACCGCGTACGGTCCCATGGGAAGAATATGAAGCATTGAGACAGCAACACATTGAGGGAATGCATGCACTTTGAGACATGACTGGTATACTCCAATGTATGATGCCTGGAGGGATGTTGCCCGATACTTTGAAAAAGTTTATGCCACCACCTAAGCCTCAGCCCAAGATAGGAGCTGATTCCTATCAAGAGGCCACTCCCGATTCTCATTCCCGATCCACTCCTCGTCGGGAGGATAGATCACCACCACCAAGGAAGAATCCTCGCACCATGCCCCGAAGAAAAGAGAGCCCACGAAAGGAAAACAGGGCTAGAAGCGCCCAAAGACAGAGATACCATAAAACTGGGGCTGGCACGCCAACAAGACATGATAACCAAACAGTAGCAAGTATACGAGATGACATGAAAAGGGTAGTTGAAGAAGTACTTGAACGAAAGAAATTGACCCCAGCCACGAAGGAACAACAACGCAAAAAATGTCCATTTACTACAAATTTATTGGAGAAGCCACTGCCTAGAAAATTCAAAATGCCTCAAATCACCCCCTATTCCGGCAAGGATGATCCCTATGATCACATTCAAAGCTATGAGTCGTTGATGATATTGCACGGATGGGACGATGACATAATGTGCCGAGCTTTCTCCTTAACTCTGTTAGGGCATGCCCGGACATGGTTCAACAATTTACCTGAGGCCTTTATCTCTTCATTCGGTCAGCTTAGAACGGAATTTGTTAAGGCATTTATGATTAATAGTCAAAGAAAAAAGGGCGTCACATACTTGCTTAGTATTCGACAGGAGAACAAAGAAACTCTGCGTCAGTATGTGGATAGATTTCGAAACGCCACCCTCGAAGTTCATGGTTTACCAACTGCAATGGCAGTGTCTACTATGTTACATGGAACACGACTAACTCTCCTATAAGAATCATTATCTTTGGACCCACTAACATCCCTAGCAGATTTGTTTACTAGAGCAAATAAATACGTGTTCCATACGGAAGTTATGAGAGCTGTAGGTGGCAATGTGTAACGGCCTGCTCCCACTTACCGGTGTTACTCATGAACAATTACCCAAATTGTCCACCTGCCCGGCCTTAGGTGAAGGGTAGACCATGTTTCAAGATAAAACGTCCTAGGTGGGAACTAGGCTCGTCTTTCCCTTCCCTCATTCCCAGGATTCATTAGCGGCAATGGGCTTTAACCACACCACGTTGGCTAAAAAGGAAATCTCATACAGACGCCCAAATGCCATTTTCTCAATTATTTTTAAATTCTTTTCCGACCAAGAATTTTACCAGGCTCCATAAAAATCACCATTTAAATTAATCCATTGATTGATCACCAATTTTGGAGGAAAAACTCATCATTTTTAATTTTTCAAAATTTTGGCATTATTCTCCAAAATGCCAGAAAAATTCATTTATTTTGAAAATTCTTCCAGGGCCCAAATTCAATTAAGAAATGCCCCAAAATTCCCAAAATCTTCCAATTTTTTTTTAAAAAATTGGCCGGCGGGGCCAGCTGGCCCGCACGGGGCCCCGCTAGGCACTGGTTGCGCGTGGCCTCCCTCGCGCGCGCCCGCGGCCTCCCGCGCGCGCCCGCCTGCGTGTGCGGTTGCGGCAGCCCGCGTGCGCCCACCCGCGCCTGCGCGGCCACCCATGCGGCCTCGCCCGCACGCAGGCTGTCGCCTGCTTGCTACTTCAAATTTGTTTTTTTTTTCTTGGGCCTTTAAAACCCAAATTTTTCCAGAAAATTTGTCACCTCTAAATGCATTTAAAATATGCACTTTTCACATTCCAAAGCCTCTTTTCCTTCATGATTAAAGCTTAAGCAACATCCTTGATGCTTCCACAACAACTCATACCAAAGTGAGATTTTTACCTAGGCTTCAACATGCCATAAGCCTCAATCTCATTCGCTTAAAAAAAATCAACACTTCAAGGAATATACACTCATAGTCTTAGGCTTTAACAAGCCATTACCAACCCAATAAATTTTACATCTCATAAATCAAACACAACAACATAGGCTTCCATAAGCCATAAATTTACAACAAAAATAAATAAACACCATGAGCTTCCACCCACAAGCTTGCAACTTTTTCTTCTCTCTTTTGACATAAGAACAACCTACAAGGGGAGGATAAAACCTCATGAGCTCAAAAGCTCAGTAAGGGTGCATATGCAAAGTAAATACAAGCATAACAAGTCTATGTAATGCAAATGCATGCAAGCATGGTTAGGTCATTCCATTCTCACAACCCAACATGGTTTGAGGCATCAACCTACCATTTCTTTCCCACCCCCATGGCCATAGGTCTCATGAACAAATAAAGCATGCAAAGAAATACATAAAAGTTTATGCAACCTACTTACAATGCAATGCAAGGCCACCTCCACATGGGGCCATCCCTTACCTTATTCTTGAACCTCCCTATCTTTATTTCAAGAGAGCTTCTAACACCATTTTCTCCCACCTAAAATGGCATTTCAACTTGTCACTCACTTTGCATACAAGAATACTAAATAGAGAAGAGAAGAATGGAACATACCTTGATTTGATCTTCATTTCTTCTCCATTCTTTCATCTTCTCCCTTTCTTCTTCTTGGAAGACAACTCTTCCTTCCTCTTATTTTCTTTCTCTCTTTGAAATGGAAAAACTTGAGACAAGGGCTTACTTTCCCTTTAAATACTACTCTTGTCTTGAAATCTCAATTTCAAGACTTGATCTTAGCCCTTGATTTCCATTTGCTTTTTGAAAGAAAATCCCAATCACACAAGAAAGCACAATCCATGTGCTTTGGTCTTAATTACTCTCATCCATTGGATTTTATTCACTTTTCAAGAGAAGATCTCAACCTTCAATTAAAAGCACAATCCAAGTGCTTTTGAAAGATTTAATCTCAACCACTCATCTCTTAATATTTGGCAATCCATGCCATTTCTTCTCTTTGAATCCCCACCTTTGGATTCATTTTACTTCTCAAGAATGCATCTAAGCCCTTAGATCACTTGCATTTTCCATTTATTTCTCATTTACTTAAATGAAACTATTTTCATAACCATCACACTTGAGAGACATAATTAATTTATTTCCCATTTAATTTAATGGGACAATTTTCCACCATCACATGAGAGACCACTTGAAAGACATAAATCCCTCATTTTCCATTTAAATAAATCCCACCATTTTCCAAGCATTAATGGGTGACCATTTTCCCATTTTCCATTTCATTTATTTAATTCACCATAATTTCAAACATTAATGGTGACTATTTTCCCATTTTATTTGGATTTTCTTTAATCCAACACCATAATGCCTCTCAATAAATGCTTGAAAGACCAATTATCCTTTCTTTTTGCATTTAATTTAAATCATTCTCCAACTCATAATTCCACATATATATACATGCTCCCACATTTCTTATATATATTTATTTTCTCTCAAATTCCAAGATTTTGCCAAGTGTCACTCCAAGACACAAACTAGGCTTCCAATTCTTGATCTTGGTCATCCATGTGGCAATACCACATTTATTTACCAATTTAGGGAAAAATAATTATTCTCCTAAAATAATTTAATATCCACCATTTTCCCGATTTTCCATAATTAATTTCCTTTATGGAATCACTCCAAATTACCAAAATTCTCATTTCATGAATTATTAATCCCATATCTCCACATAAACACAAATTTGGAATTAAATTCACTTACTCACCTAATTCCACATAGGAATTATTTTCAATTTGCCAAAATACCCTTTTTATTGGATTTCTCTATCCAAATTACCAAAATACCCCTCTCATAGGGCACCCTCAATCTCAAGGATCTAACACCTTCTCAAGGGCATTTTGGAATTTTCACACTTCCTTTCTTATTCTCTTAACACCGGTTACACCGGGTGTTACAAAATGAGGGAAGAAAGCGAAAAAGGAAGGAAAGCGATGTTGAAGAGGACTCTAGGCAGGTTAGGGGATCAGATATACCTCAGCCCCACTTCCACCATTACACCAAACTTCTCCAACCTCAGTCAACCATACTTGCAGCCATCGAATGGTCAAGTCTCATTAGACTCCCAAAAAAGGTTGACCATCCCATGGGGAAGAATAGAGAAGAATATTGTAGATATCATAGAACCCGTGGTCATTGCACTGACCAGTGCTGGGAGTTAAGAGATCAGATTGAGATGCTAGTTCATGAAGGACATCTTTAAAGGTACATACAGGTCAAAGATAGTGAGCCTTGAAGAGGAGAAGATAGACAGGAAGAGCGGGGGAGATCAAATCAGAGACGTCAAAATAGAGGAAGGGATTACGGAGAGAATCCACCTCTAGACAATGAACCGGATCATGAGCCCATGCATGTCATCTCAGGCGGTGAAACTATGGCAGGGGACTCCTCCTATTCCATCAAGAAAAGCCATGAAAGGACATGCCCTTAGAAGAAGGCAGTCAACCACCATTAATGCCCTCAAAGAGAAAACTGGGAGCAAAATTCAGACACATTGAAGAGAGCCTATGTTAAAGAAAGACAAACTAAACATTTCGTGCTTAGAGACAACAATAAGACCCAAAATGAAACAGTGGATGTACTCACTTATTTCAAAAAATGTAAGCGTTTTCATTACACATTGCTTTGTGAAAGTTTGTTTGCTATGCTCTACTTACAGGAAAAATAAACTCAAGCCCATCGCCCCGCTCACAGCCTAGCAACGAGGGAAAAATAAACTCAAGCCCGTTGCCCCGCTCATGGCCTGGCAACGAGGGAAAAATAATCTCAAGCCCGTTGTCCTGCTTATAGCCTGGCAACGAGATAAAAGTACATTCAAACCCATTGCTCCGCTCACAGCCCGACAATGAGGTAAAAGTACATTCAAACCCATTATCCCGTTCACGGCCCGACAACAAGGGAAAAATAAACTCAAGCCCGTTGTCTCGCTTATAGCCCAGCAATGAGGTAAAAGTACAATCAAACCCATTGCCCTGCTCATAGCCCGACAATGACGTAAAAGTACATTCAAACCCATTGCCCCGCTCACAACCCAACAATGACGTAAAAGTACATTCAAGCCTGTTGTCCCGCTTATAACCTGGTAACGAGGTAAAAATACGTTCAAACCCGTTATCCTACTTATAACCCGGTAACGAGGTAAAAATAGGTTCAAACCCGTTGTCCCGCTCATAGCCTGGCAACGAGGTAAAAGTACGTTCAAACCCGTTGTCCTGCTCATGGCCCAACAACGAAGTAAAAGTACATTCAAGCCGATTGTCCCGCTTATAGCCTGACAACAAGGTAAAAGTACATTCAAGCCCATTGCCCCGCTCATAGCCCCGTAATGAGGTAAAAGTACATTCAAGCCTGTTGCCCCGCTCATAGCCCAGCAACAAGGTAAAAGTACATTCAAGCCCATTGTCTCGCTTATGGCATAACAACGGGAGAAAAAACAAACGCAAGCTCATGGTCCTTCTTAAAGCCCAACAACAAAGGAAAAGTAAAAGCAAGCCTATTGTCCCGTGCATAACGCAATAACTGGGAGCAGAATCAAACTCATTGTTTGATGCATAGTTCGACATCTATGGAAAGCGAACTTACTAGTATATCTTTCTCATACTTCTGCAAAGGAATTGAAAATCACTAGAGACCAGAAATTTAAAAGCTCAGTGTGCAAACAAGCTCGAGAGGATGTGTAGAAGATAAAGCAGCTAAAAGAGAAGTAATGTTCAAAAGTTTACACGACAAGATACTCTTTCACCCGAACCTTCCAGCTAAAAGAGTAGGGAGCAATTGATATGCCCTGCAAACTTGGAGAATTACAAGACCTAAAAAAAAGTCATGAGACATGGACATGATGCCCAAAGGCCCAACAAGTTATAGGAGATCAAGGAAATAAGCCGAAGGAGCAAGAGGTCGAGCCGAGACCAAGTGGGGAGGGCCCACTCGGTTATGCTGAGTAGGTACGACACTATTTTGGTTTTTTAGGTATAAATTTCTCATATGAGCTCCGATTGAGTTGATTCAAAGTCCTATGGAAAGATAAGAGAATTATCTACAATTTTTATGTTTTGAGTTTTAAGAGATTCGAGCTAAATCAAGGTTTAAATTGGGAATGAAGTTGATATACCTGCATTATTAAGGCTCAGAGTCAAGTATTGAAGGAAGATGTATCCGAACCAAGACAAAAGGGCAAAAGAAGGCATAACCGAGTGGCCCCCTACTTGCTCGGGAAAAATAAGGCATGACCGAGTGGCCCCCCACTTGGTCATGGTCGAGTGGGCTTGGGCCAATCTCTCCCCTTTTCCCTCTCAGATGGGCCGCGAAATCATCGAAATGGGCCGTGAGATTCTCGCCCTGATTCTCACACGTCCTCTCTCTCTCCTCCGCTATAAATATGAGACCATGCCTTCATCACAAGGTACACAATTTTGAGTAATTGAAGTACAATTTTTTCATTTTCTGTCGTTATCTGACTTAACCATCGGAGGGTTTGTGCAGGGACCCCCACCCGCGCCCTAACGGTGCTCTCGTTTTGTAGGGCCACTCGTCATCCTCAAGGCCACTCGTCATTAAGGCTAATCGTCATCCTCAAGGCCAGTTGTCATCATCAAGGCCACTCGTCATCCTCAAGGCCACTCGTCATCCTCAAGGCCACTCATCATCAAGGTCACTCGTCATCCTCAAGGCCACTCGTCATCAAGGTCACTCGTCGTCCTCAGGTCACTCGGTCACCAAGGCCACTCGTCACCCTCAGGTCACTCAATCACCAAGGCCACTCGTCGTCCTCAGGTCACTCGATCACCAAGGCCACTCGTCACCCTCAGGTCACTCGGTCACCAAGGCCACTCGTCACCCTCAGGTCACTCGGTTATTTTAGGCCACCAGATCATTTTTGGTCACTAGATCATTTTGGGGCTACCAAATCATCAGCCCACCTGATCATCAGTCTTATCAGACCGTTAGCTCTATCGGACTATCAGATTTGGGACTCTGCCAGAACCAATTGCTCGTCAAGATTCTCATCAGTGAAGACACAATTCCCAAGACTCTTACGTCTGTCCACAATTAAAAATAGATTATTGTATTTTGGCAACAACAGTTATAGTGGGGCTAAGAGTGGAAACCACCCCAGATATGCCTTTGAGAAATAACATTATTATCGAGGTGAACGTTGATTTTGGGGATAGTGCTGATGTGATCCTCTTATGGCTAGGGTTATGTTGAGATCCAAAATGCTTTTGAGTGGGAATGTAATGCCAGACATGATAGTGGGGTGATTCCCAAGTTCATGCATTTATGTTGCTTATCTTAAGTAGGATTGTGTTATGCCAATGTGTCAATGTGGTTATGTTACCTTTAGAGAGATTATTTTTTTCCCGTGGTATGGGTTAAGTGTAGTATGGGATTTTCTTAGGCTGAGACATGTCGGGTTATGTTAGTTTTATTCATGGTGTATATTCATGAAAAAGTTTTTGAACTCCCACTTAGATGATTCAGCATCTAATTTGGACTATGTTTCAGGTAAAAGCAATAGTGCTAAGGGAAAAGAGGTTATCAAGATGTAGCCGATATTTTCATATTAGATCTTTTGTAGGTCTTTGACTATGTACAAGATATTCAGATTTTATGTTTCTTATTTTGAGATGTCATGTTAAACATCAATATAGTTACTTGGTTATAAAAGGAATTTTCGATTTTGTATCATTTGAGGTTTTGATCTTGGTTCTGCATTTATGATGATGTTACCTATCTTAACTTATTAATTATTAAGTTTGATATGCTGAGAATATAAAATGAGATTGTTGGAAAATGATATATGTTAAGTGCATGTTGGAAAAAAAAAATTCTCAAAATCCCGGGTTAACGTACACTTGGGAAAAGCAGGGTGTTACACTTGTAATGATTTGCTTACATAATATACTGGCTGATCGACCTGTCCTATTCTCTTAATCAATACTGCACTGACCGTGTGGTGGCTGATCCCCAAATACAAGTACAAAGGCTCCCCTTCTTCTGGATAGAACAACAAAGGTATTTCTTTTAGGTAGGTCTTCAACTCCTGAAAGGCTTTCTTGCATTCCCCCATCCACTGAAAATTCCTCCCTCTTCTCAAAACATTGAAGAAAGGAAGGCTTCACTCGATGAACTTGGACAAAAAACGTCCCAAAGCCATCAAATGTCCAGTCAGCCTCTACACCTCTTTAATTGATGATGGCACCAACATATCAATCACTGCCTGCACTCTTTTTGGGTTTGCCTCTATACCGCGACGCATGATCATATAACCCATAAATTTACCAAATTTCACCCCAAAAACACACTTGCTAGGATTCAATCGCATCTTGTTTTCTTGGAGCATTGTGAAAACCATGTTCAGCTTTTCAGAATGCTATTCTCCCTGCTTGCTCTTAACAATCATGTTATTCACATAGACCTCAATCACTTCTCCAAGTAGACCCTTGAACACCCTATTAACCATGCGCTAATATGTGGCCCCTACATTCCTCAAACCAAAAGGAATCACCTTATAGCAATATGTCTCTCTCTTTGTAATAAATGCAATATTCTTAGCATTGGGCGGGTACATACTGATCTGGTGGTAACCAGAGAAAGCGTTCAGGAAACTCAACATGGCGTATCCCGAGGTTTCATTGACAAGTTTATCAATC
This sequence comes from Diospyros kaki, assembly GCA_036245055.1. Lineage (NCBI taxonomy): Eukaryota > Viridiplantae > Streptophyta > Magnoliopsida > Ericales > Ebenaceae > Diospyros > Diospyros kaki. The sequence goes on from BSEG01000012.1 coordinate 24,566,340, forward strand.
CTGGGGAGTGGGTATGAATCCTTCAGATAGGCTTTATTTAGATCAGTAAAGTTAACACAGACCCGCTATTTCCCATTAACCTTCTTGACCATGACCACATTGGCTAACCATTACGGGTAATACACCTCCCTGATAAAACCAGCTGTAAGAAGCTTCTCTACCTGATCTTCTAAATGCCTCAATTGTTGTGGTGCAATATGCCTTTTCTTCTCTTTAACCTATCGCATGTTGGGGTATACATTCAGATGGTGAGAGATTACATCGAGGTCAATTCTTGGCATGTCGGAAGGTGACCAGGCGAAAATGCCTGCATAAGCCCGCAAACATCGATAACTTCTTTTTTTGGACCTGCAGTTGGGTTCCCACATACACCAGCTTCTCTTTGTCACTCGCCATCCAGGGTATTTCCTCAAGTGTCTCCACGGGCTGGGGTTTAACAACGTTGAGAGTCTGTTTACAAACCTACCATAGCTACACCATTCTGAAAGAAACTTGGGTGATCAAAACCCAACTGACATGAAATAGTATTTAGAATGATACAAAGATCATATTGAAAGAAATTACTGAAGAAAAATACAAAACTCGCCCAATAAAATGAGAAACTCACTGGACATATATATATATATATATTGACTATGCTAAAGATCTAAGAACGAAGCTAAACATGAAGCCTGTAATGAAAAAGATTACATAGAGAGAACTTGCACTAAAAGAACTAAGAACTTGTATTGAACATTAAAGAACTAGCAATGAATATTAAAAAACTTTCCTCCAAAAGAAATAAAAGGAGGAAGGTGAACTTGCCTCTAAAAGAAAAAGAGGTAGTAGGAACTTCCATAAATCAACGAAAGGAAGGAACTTACATATGTGAATTTTGTAAAGAAAAGGATTACAGGAAGAGAACTTGCCTCTAAAAGAAAAAGAGGTAGTTGGAACTTGTAACCCAAAAGAAAGAAGAAATAATAGGACTTGCACTCCAAATGGGAGAAGGAGTAATAGAACTTGCAATCCAAAATAGAGAAGGAGTAATAGAACTCACAATCCAAAATGGAAAAGGAGTAATAGAACTTGTAATCCAAAATGGAGAAGTAAAAACTTACAACCGCAAGAATAAGATAAAGATATTTTAAAGAAGACTTGCAACCCAAAGATAGACGGATATAAGAACATATTGAAACTTGCCTCTAAAATGAAAAAAAGGAGGAAGAACTACCTCTAAAAGAAAAAGAGGTAGTGAGAACTTGCCTTATAATTCTTGACTGGACTTGAAATTTGCAATGCAACTTCTCCTACTGAAATCCTCATAGTGCTGCAACTTCTTGGACTCTCTTCTTCTTCTTGTGGCGTGAAGAAAATATAAGCTCTATGGGTATATATATAGAGGAGAAATCCATAAGTCCTAATCCTTTAATACTTTCAACTCCTAATCTATATAATAAGACACAACTGTTTTCAAAAATGTCTTGATAGATGTCAACTGGAAGGCTGAGATCAACTTTAAGTGAAAAATCAATGGCTGAGAATATATGCCCGCGGAAACCAAACACCCCCTCCCCCGCCCCGCCAATTTCTTTCTCTCTCACAGTCTCACCCTTCTCTCTCTCTCTCACTCTCACTCTTTCTCTCTCTCTCTCTCCCTTTCGTCTCCCTCTCACCGATGCTCGTCATCGCCTTGCAATAGGTTTCTCCTCCTTTCTCTCTCTTTGTTTTTGTGTCTCCCTCTCTGTGTTGGGTGGGTTAGTTGTATACACAGTGTTGGGTGGCTTAGTTGGGGTCTGACCGCCTCTCTGCCTTTCTTTTTTGCTACCAGAGGGGTGGGCAAAATTGGGGGTGGGAAGGGGGGAGTTAAGCGTGGGGGTGGGGGGGGAAGTTACTGGTCGCAGTGGGGAGGAGTTACAGTGGCTGACGATCGTGGTTGGGGGGGACTCGGCGGGGATTGGGGTAAGTTATAGCAGCCGTCAGCCGCATCAGGAAAGGGGGACACTCGCATGGGTTAGCCCATTCTGTAAATTAAGAAGATAATCCAACAAAGGGACAGAGACTTGGTGTGTGGTAAGTGCTGTTGACCTCATCAGTACTCAGACACTCTAGATTATCGTGGACTAATATTATTTGTTTCCTTTTGCTTTCTATTTTTTTTATATATACATATCTATATATGTTGGAATGCATTTTAGTGACGGCGTCAGATTGAAATGAATCATTCAATATTTTGTTAGAAAATATTTTTAATATTTTTTTTAATATTGCTCTGTTTTATGATGTACACCAAGTAATTAGAAAATATTTTGGCCTTTTTAATTGTTAGGGTTTAATTAAGACTTTTCATTTTTATATATGCTACATGTTATTTTGTTTAATTAAATTTATGTGGAATTTGGAATGTTCAGACCTATACATGCGAATGGTTATGTATATACATATATATAAAGAAGCTCTTTAGCATATATAAAGCCTAGAGGGAGTGTGGTTGCCTATAAAGAAGCTCTTTAGCATAGGATTTAAATGCTCAGACCTCAATAATTATTTAAGATATCTATATATAAGATGTAAAAGGGAAAGTTAGGTATGTATATATATATATATACACACACATTATTTTCACTCTTATTCTCTTACTCACAGGCCTAGGCCCATGCTATCCACACACACATATATATAAGTGTCCGAAAATGTGCTGTTTAGTTGTAATTCTATCTCCCTTTTGTTTTCTTCACATCAAATAAAACTTAACCCCCTTCAGCATCATCATTACAGGCAAAAACAATTGACAAGTTTGTGGCTGTTTTTCAACTTCTACTTACCCACTTGCGACATTTAGTTCATGAGAGAGAGAGAGAGAGAGAAGAGAGAGATTCTAGAATTCTAATTTCTAACCCTAGCTGTTACATGCACATGGGAAAGGAAAAGAGATAATATTACTTCTTATTTGAAGTGCTTGAGAAATTTAATTAGCGAGGTGGTTGGAATTTCAAGGTAGATGAGCTAGCACCATGAAGTTTGGCAACTTGCTTAGAAAGCACACCCATTTTCATTCATTCCCCACCTTTTGAGCTTGCTTCAAGTCCAACAATGTAATATATATGTATCTAACTAAAATCAGATCACTACTTCATGAGATTAGAGAGAAGTTGTAATATTGGCATTTCACTCTATATCTTAGAAACGCCAAACTATTGCTGGCAGTGAAAAATTATTGCTTCCATTTAGACTAAGTGTAGTAGAAAATTATTGCTTATAGTTAACTGACTTCCATTCTCCAAAAATTAAACCATAGATTTGTTGTGTGATAAATAGATTTTTGTGCTAAACTTTTTTTTGAATATTTGGAGTTCCTAATTAAAAGAATAATTTAAGAGACTAAGCAGTTTAACATTTATATGTAATATGACAAGAAAGTTTAGTTTTTTTTTTCTACCTTTTGAAGGGAGTACAATATTTTGGTGAATGTATATGTGTGTGTATTACTTTGTTATTGCTTATAAAATGACTTTGTTATCTGTTGAATTTATTTTTTTGACATAAATTTATGTTTGGACTTTTCAAGTGATAAATGGTGAACTTCATCTCTATAAAATTAAAGTCAGTTAGGAAATTTAAGTTAGTTATCATTTTAATGTGATTGTTAAAATACATCTATTCTAAACATTCGGTTAGCCTTTTTCTTTTTCTTAGATGTTTATATTTTTATTTATTTTCCTCTTGATTGTAACCCGTTAAGTATTTTCTATACATGGCAATTATTTATTATCAGATTCAATAGCAACTAATTTAAAAATAACATTTCATTGCCATTGAAATCTGTGTTAACTTTTAGTATTGCTAATTTTTTGTTTCTTGGTATCTTAAATTATATAATCAAACATTTTTAGGTTGCAGTACAGAAATTATGGACAATATCATTATTTTTGGTCAAGTAAGTTTTTTTTTTTCATATAAATTTAAGTACCTCTCTTATAATATAAGGGCTCTTTTTTTTTTTTAACTTATCATATCTAATTTTCTTCTAATAAAATGCTTTTTTGCTTATACTTTATAGGTGGGTATGGAGATTTATACCGAACCATAATATTAACTTCGTTTACTAATTTTCTTATTTATGTATATAAAGTTTGATTTATCACTCTAAAGTGTTTGTATGTATAGGTTCGATTTCTTCAAGAAAGAAATATTAATGTTGTTATCCGGGATGAGCATGACCTTAATACTATTAGCATTCATGAGGTAAGCCTAAAAGTTACTTGAACATTGAATATGCATTTTCTAATCATTTTAAAAATAATTTTTTAATATATTATACTTATTTTTTATAGGCAAAGACAAAGGAAAAAGACAAAGCAATATCAAAGACCATCCCTTTTGGCAAAGGAAGGAAAAATGCATATCCTGTGGCATGGTTTTTCAACAATTTTTAAAACTGATGTACTCGGAAAGACGAGGCAGGTAAAGCAGAGCCGAGGAAGCAAAGAAGACCCCCTTGGCCCAGCTAAAGGGAAGACAACTCGGCATAGTCAAGTGGCCTGCCCCACTCGGCATGACCGAGTGGCCAAGGCCACTCGGCAACCCCCAACTCTGCACAACTGAGTGGGGGACCACTCGGCCATGCCGAGTGGCCCATATCTCACTCGGCCTAGCCGAGTGGGGTCTACTCGTCTAGGCCGAGAGACCCCCACTCAGCTGGTGACCGAGTGGGGGGTCAACCGACACCCTGCCAGGTGACTCTTCGTGATGGACGATCTAGCCCATTGCCGTCCTCTTGACTAGCCAAATGGGCCCCAAAAATTCCGAAATGGGCCCCGAGATTCCCGTCGAAAATATCGCGAGATCTGTCTCTCTCCTCCACTATAAATATAAGACACGACTTTCATCACAAGGTATGCAATTTTGAGTAATTGAAGCACTATTTTCTCATTTTCTCTTGAGATCTAATTTAAGCATCGGAGGGTTTGCGCGGGGACCCCCACCCGTGCCCTAACGGTGCTCTCGTTTTGTAGGTCTCTCGTCACTATCAAGGTCTCTCGTCACTATCAAAGCCTCTCGTCATCCTCAAGGTCTCTCGTCACGATCAAAGCCTCTCGTCATCCCGATGGCACTTGTCATCCTTGAGGCCACTCGTCATTCTTGAGGCCACTCGTCATCCCAAGGTCACTCGTCATCCGTGAGGCCACTCGTTATCCTCAAGGCCACCAGATCACTTTGGGGCCACCAGATCACTTTGGGGCCACTAGATCATCAGCTCACAAGACTATCAGCCCACGAGATCACCAGCCTGTCAGACCATTAGCACTATCAGATTATCAGACTTGGAACTCTGTCGGATCCAATCGCTCATTGAGATTCTCATCAGTGAAGACACGACTCCCGAGACTCTTGTGTCTGTTCGCAATTAAAAATAGATTGTTGTATAGGTAACAACAATTAGCGCCGTCTGTGGGAAACGCAAGACAAAAAGTCAACTTAAGAATGGAAAACACCCGTGGACACCGACGAACTCTTTCTCAAGGCGTAGAAACACGCCTACCACCACGGAACACTCAGCAACAGGGAGCACCTCCTCCCCCACATAATGCTCAACCCGAAGGAGGTGACCATTCCATTTCCCCCAGCCCGCAGGTGGGGAACCAAACAGTCCCATCACCACTACTTATCGGCTCAAGGCCACCTCCTACTGATCAAGCTGGGGCTTCACGACAGCCATCACGCACGGTCCCGTGGGAAGAGTATGAAGCATTGAGACAACAACATGTTGAGGGCATGCAAGCACTTCGAGACATGGCTGGTATCCTCCAAGGTATGATGCCTGTAAGGACATTACCTGATACTCTGAAAAAGTTTATGCCATCCCTAGAACCTCAACCCGAGGTAGGGGTCGATTCCTATCAAGAAGCTACTCCCGATTCTCATTCTCAATCTACGCCTAGACGGGAGGGTAGGCTTAGATCGCCACTACCAAGAAAGAACCCTCATTCCGTACCTTGAAGAAATGAAAACCCAGGAATGGAAAACAGAACCAGAAGCCCTCAAAGACGGAGGTATCATGAAACAATGGCCAGTACACCAACAAGACATGACAATCAGACAACAACTACTATGAGGGATGATATGAAAAGAGTAGTAGAAGAGGTGCTTGAGCAGAAAAAGTTAATCCCTGCAACAGAAGAGCACCAACGAAGAAAATGTCCTTTTACTGCAGACATATTGGAGAGACCGCTGCCTCGAAAATTCAAAATGCCACAAATCACCCTCTACTCAGGAAAGGATGACCCATATGATCATGTTCAGAATTACGAGTCGCTCATGATATTGCATGGATGGGATGAGGACATAATGTGCCGAGCATTTTCCTTAACACTGTCAGGACATGCTCGAACATGGTTTAATAGCCTTCCAGAAGCCTCTATTTCCTTATTTGGGCATTTTAGGACAGAGTTTACCAAAGCTTTTGTGATTAACAGTTAAAGGAAAAAGGATGCCACCTATTTGCTCAATATACGACAAGGGAATAAGGAATCCTTACATCAATTTGTGGATAGATTCCGTAATGCCACCCTTGAAGTCCTTGACTTGCCGGCCCAAGTGGCAGTATCTGCTATGCTCCAAGGGACGCGCCTCACATCTCTCCAAGAATCACTTTCTTTAAACCCTCCAACGTCCCTGGCCGATCCATTTGTCAGAGCAAACATGTATATCCTCCACACCGAAATCATGAGGAATGTGGCGGGGAATGAAGATAAAGAAAGGAAGAGAAAGGAGCGAGAAGGGGAAGAAGAGTCTATTCGACGACAAGAAAGGGTTAGGCACCCGGATGTGCCTAAACCTCACTTTAATCATTATACTTGGCTTTTACAGCCCCGATCAACTATATTAGTTACAGTCGAGGGGGAAGGACTCCTTAAACTACCCCGTAGGGTTAACCAACTTATGGGAAAAAATCAAGAAGAGTATTGCAGATATCATCGAACTCGGGGACATTCCACTGATCACTGCCGAGAATTGAAGAACTAGATTGAGATGCTCATCTGTGAGGGGCACTTGCAAAGATATGTGAGAAATAAGGAAGAAGAAAACAAGGAACTCAGGCAAAGGGAAGACAAACGCGATGGGCATGAAAGGCCAAACCCAAGGCAATAAGAGAGAGGAAGGGATCGTTGGCTAGATACTCTCATAGACAACGAGCCGACTCAACAGGCCATTCATGTTATTTCAGGAGGGGAAACCCTAGGGGGGGACACATCAGCCTCCCGAAAAGCATACGCCCGTCAAGCCTACCAAGTTAACTCAGTGATGGAGGTAAGAGATGATGAAGACCCAATCACTTTTTCCCCAACCGATCGAGGAGATATAATACTCTCACATGATGATCCCATGGTTATCTCAGCCGTCGTGGCCAAGCACCCCATCAGCAGAATTTTAGTGGATAGTGGCAGTTCTGTCAATCTGATCTGCTGGAATTGTTTTGAACAAATGCATTTATCCCATGATCGATTGAAGAAAGTATCCTTACCCCTATATAACTTTATTGGAGAAGTGGTCCCAGTTGCAGGATCTATTCAGTTACCTATCACGTTAGGTGGAGACCCCTAACTCATAACTCGACAAGCGAATTTTATGGTGGTTAAAACTCCCTCGGTGGCATACAATATGATTTTGGGATGCCCGTTACTCAATGATCTAAGGGCTGTAGTATCCTCATGCTATCTATTGATGAAATTCCCCACACCCACTGGAGTGGGACAAGTTCGAGGAGATCAAAAGAAAGCACGAACTTGTTATGTATCGTCTACAAAAGGGAAAATAGCTGAAGAAACCTTATCCATAGCCGAGAAAGCCATACATAAATCCTTGGAGGAAGGAGATGTACACAAACCCCAACCTGTTGAAGAATTAGAAGTAATACACTTGAGTGAATCAGATTTTGAGAAAGTAGCGTATGTGGGATCCTAGCTTCCGAAACGTATGAAAGAAGAAATTACCAGATGCCTACGAGAAAATTCAGACGTGTTTGCTTGGAAACCGAAAGATATGCCGGGGATCAATCCAAAAGTAATATGCCACCACTTGAATGTGGATCCCCAGTTCAAGCCAGTTCGACAAAAGAAGCGAAACATTGCCTCTGATAGGCTACATGAGCTAGAAGAGGAAGTTGACAAATTACTAAAGGTGGGTTTCATTCGAGAAGTATTATATCCAGAATGGTTGGCCAATGTTGTTATGGTCCTGAAACCTAATGGAAAATGGCGTGTCTGTGTGGATTTCACCAATCTCTATAAGGCGTGCCCCAAAGACTCCTACCAACTACAATGAATCGACCGCCTTGTGGACGAAACATTTGGATATCAGTTTTTAAGCTTTTTGGATGCTTTCTCAGGGTACCATCAGATAAGGATGTACCCTCCAGACCAGGAGAAGACGTCATTCATCACTGAAAAGGGGACATACTGCTACCAAGTCATGCCTTTTGGACTCAAGAACGCTGGAGCCACTTATTAGCGCATGGTGAATAAGGTCTTTAAAAAACTGCTGGGTGACACAATGGAAGCATATGTTGACGACATGATAGTGAAAAGTCGAGAGAATGAATCCCATGTAGAAAAGCTAACACGGGTGCTTGGGGTCTTTAGGTAATACAATATGCGGTTAAACCCAGCGAAGTGTGCATTTAGAGTACAGTCTGGAAAATTCTTGGGATACATGATCACACAAAGAGGAATCGAGGCTAAGCCTGAGAAAATTCAAGCAATATTGGATATGGAACCACCCGCATCAACCAAAGAAGTTTAGCGATTGACAGGGCGAATGGCAGCTCTGGGACGTTTCCTCTCCAAGTCGGTCAAAAGGGAGCTACCCTTCTTGCGAACATTAAGAGCAGGGAAAAAGTTTGAGTGGACAGAACAATGTCAAAAATCATTTGAAGTGTTAAAGGAATATTTGAAAGGAGTTCCCCTATTAATACGACCAGAGACTGGAGAGACGTTGTACTTATACTTGGGGGTCAGTGATGAAGCCATCAGTGCAGTATTAATCAGGAAAGAAGGACAGGTGGATCGACCAATATATTATGTCAGCAAGGTATTACAAGGTCCCGAGACACGTTATCTCGTGGCAGAAAAAATGGCCTTGGCCTTCCTAAACGCATCCAGGAAGTTGAGGCCATACTTCCAGGCTCATTCGATTATCGTACTTACAGATCAACCCACAAGATCACCAGCCTGTCAGACCATTAGCACTGTCGGATTATCAGACTTGGAACTCTATCGGATCCAATCGCTCATCGAGATTCTCATCAGTGAAGACACGACTTCCGAGACTCTTGCGTCTGTCCGCAATTAAAAACAGATTGTTGTATAGGCAACAACAAAAACTTTTTTTTTTCGAGATTATATAGATTTCTTTTTTTATATAGATTATATGACTTTAATACTCTTTTCTATGTATATTTTTTAAAAGTTACTTTTTCAAATATTTATTCAATTCTTTTTATTAAATGTTAAATGTTTTCCTGAATCATGTTAAAGTAAGCATTTATACAACATGTTAATGCATTTGTATATAATAAGAACTTTTAAAGGAAAGAAAAAAAAGACAAAGATAAAATTGAATATAACAGAAAGAATATTAGCATGTAAAAAACATTACACGTTAATATTCATATTTTACGTACCCAATTATCCAATAGTTACGTTGAATACCTTTCAATGTAGTGCATAGTGAGTTTGCAGTTTTGTGCGCTTTATGTGTTTTTAAATTATTTTTTCCTCCCTTTTTAAATTTCATCAATGCATGCATTGGTTCTTATATGACTAACAACTCAATCGAGTGAAGAGAAAAAGTTAGTTAAAAGAAAGAAAAAATTCATAATGTAAGCGAAGCAAAAGAGGGGATAATCTTCACATTTTATGCACCTATTTATATAATATTTTCATTTTAGGCACACAATAATAATGCGTTATCAAAAGTTGCATTGGCCCAACGTGCATGGCGAGAACATGAAAATAATCAAAAGTCATGTTTTGTATACCAATTGGGATAATGCTTGTGATGAGAAAAGATGTCTCCTTCTGACAAGAGAAAAACAAATGCATGTCAAGTGGTATGAGTGTATGAGGGTATAATTTTTATTTGCAGCAGTAGTAGTAGTATTTGATATTTAATTTTTTTTTATATTTCATTGGCAACAATAGAACTAATTGGTATGTATTGTTTGATATTTAAATTTTAATTTAATTTTTTAGATTGTAGAACACTTTTTTTAATTTAATTTTTTTATTTTTATTATAAAACGTTAAGAGAAAGGGAATAAATGTACAATAACTTGAATATTTATTTTTTATTTAATATTTAATCTTAATATTATTTAATCTTATACTATTTACACCGTGCCTTTAGGCACGGGTATTCCCTAGTCCTTTAACAATTTCAAACTCCTAATTCTTTATCAACTTCACAATTTCAAACTCTTACTATCCTTTTGCACGGATTTATCTTCAAATCCTCTTTTTTTTTTTTCTAATTTTCTTCCCATTTATTATTTTCTAAAATCCAAAATTCCACATAATTTAAATCCCATTTAATACTATCCTCACAATTTGAAATTATATGCACTCAAGTACTTGTCCAATTCGGACTCCTACTCTAATTAAAATTCTTACTTGCTCATTATTTTACATGTAAAATATATATATCTGTCCATTCTCCAACTCCAATTATAATTCATCTCTCTCAATCCAATCTTCTACTCAATACCTTAATCCTTATCCAATATGCATACATGTAATAATCCTCATTTCACTATCATACAACATCTAACATATATATATATATAAATACCTTTTCAACACAAATCATAATTCCATCTTATTTGATTCGTAACATAAATCATAATCCCATCTTACTTTGATTTGCAACATAAATCCTAATCCCATCTTACTTCGACTTTTCAACATAAATCCTTATCCCATCTTACTTTGGTTTGCAACATAAATCCTAATCCCATCTTACTTTGACTTTTCAACATAAATCCTAATCCCATCTTACTTTGGCTTTCCAACATAAATCATAATCCCATATTGGTTTGGTTTCTAACATAAATTATAATTCGATCTTAATTTGGCCATTCAACTTAAATCATAATCCCATATTATTTTGGCCTTTCCACATAAATCCTAATCTCATCTCATATTGGTTTCCAATCCTAATCTCAATCATAAATAATTTGTTTTTCAATAATCCTAATCTCTCACGTATTAGGGTCATTATTTATATTTCTAAATATACCCTTATCATATCGCATGCATATTCCTCTTTTTCCTAATTCTCAAAATTTCTTTTCTTATATTCTTTCAAAATTTCCACATAATCTAAAATTCTACTTAAACCAAAAATTCCAAAACTCATACAAATAAACTTCAATAAAAACTCTAGGCCCTCTCATGGGTCATTACATGAGTGGTTGCCCTAAATCGCTTTATATATTGTTTCAACTGCTCACCAGGCTACTGCTGCAAGCTCATTAGGTACATTGCGCTCTTTTTCTTCGGCACATAGGCCAAGAATGCCTCTAAAAATTCCTTCTTCAATTGCCTAGATGATCACATGTGCCCCGCTGGCAAATTCATGAACCACTATTGAGTCTGTCCCACTAGAGAGAAGGGGAAGGCTTGGCATTTGGTTACCTCATTCCAACCATGTAGTATTGTCATGGCCATAAAATGCTACAAATGCCTCTTTGAGTCTTCTTTCCCAAAATAAATGGGAAATTTGGGTAGCTTGAATCCCAATTGGACTAGTTGTCTCTGGAGTTCTTCTGATAGGAGGAACCCCTTGGCAGGGGCTTCTCTAGGTGACTCATTTATGCTCCAACACCTCCTCTATGAGCCTCTTGACGCCTGTCGCATTTAGCGTTCCCCGCTTTGCATCTTCCCTCTAAGGAGGAGGGAGGTAGAGAGCTTTGGACTGGGTGCTCTCCACTGTTTCTTCATACATGGGGGCCTTCCTTGCCTGTTTACCACTTCCTTCAAGTGGGCTTGCTAGACTTGGGGAGCGATCATTTTGCCTCGACGTCCCAATTTCTTATCCCCATCTGCGCTACTCTCGGGGGTTGACTTAGGGCGCCTGATCTGCCTTCCCTAATGTTTGTAAGTACCGTATACGGGATGTGTATATCAGGCATTAGCTCTTGTATTCTCCTCACATTCTCATTATTCCTATGAAGCTCTTCATTATGATGTCTCAGCTCCTCATAGTTCTTTTGGAGTCTTTCATAGTCAACGAGGGGCACTACGAGATGTGCTACCCCGGATATTCCCGAGATTCCTCCTGGGTCGTGGCTGGATTCTCCTAGGGAATCGATGATTGTCCCAAAAAGTTCTGCTCTAGAAACACATGGGTTAAGGGTGGAGCTTGTCTCTCTTATCTCGTTACTCTTACTCCAAGATCGGCATCATGTATTTCTCTCTACTCTGACCGTCCTCGGACTTTGATCTTAGTTGTAGGATCCTCTTCTAAACCGGTGATCCAATTGCCCCCCAGTCTGACTACCCGACTATCCTTCGATTGGGGTATATGTCCTGAGTGAACCTCTTGCTCCTGATAATGCTCCACTAGTATTGGTTGTGGTGGAGGCACTAGGTTGGGCTCTCCAATAGCTACTATTCTGGAATGATTACTTCTTTGTGTCTCGTGGGGCGGGCTTCCCAAGCTGGTCAATATGGTGTTTCTAGTCATCTTGGCTTTTGTCAGTTTCCCACAGATGGTGCCAAATTGTTGTTAGCAAAAATATAACAATGGAAACTTCTTTAGAGTAACGATAAACGTCATCTGAAGCCGAGTAAGATGTCGGTGTCCAAAAGTACAATCGCTGAAAGTGTTATCTCGAATAGATGGTTTCTCGAGAGAGGTAAGCTGCAGAAAGGTTGGGTTAGAAAGGAGGCATCTCTCAGAGAGAGGTAGACCCCTTAGAATGACAGCGCTCTTAGAAAGAGACGACTGGCCAGGAGCTCAGATTTGATAGGAGGCTCTTGGAGGGGGTCTAATACACCCCTCGAAAAGGAATCAATTGGCTTCCGAAAAGAGAAAAAGGTCTCTTTTGAGAAGGTATTTCAAAGGGCCTCGGAGAGAACTAGGATTCTCTTGGAGGGACAAAGATGACCTTGGCTCAGCTTCCGAAAGAACTACTGTAACACCCCGCTTTTCTCTTACCGAGCGTGTCACTATGCTGGGGCCCAAAATATGCGTAAATTATTTTTTTCTTTCTTTCTCGGTACATAACTTAAACCTTAAGTACCGAGTTTCAAACAAAACCCCCCAACAAATCATTAAAAATGCGGAAGTGATAATCAAAACCTGATATGGTACATAATCAATTCACTTTATTTATAACATAAGAATCCGTACCATAGATAACATCATATCCTCAATATTGAAATACATAAATACATGGAGATTCCATAATGTTCTAACAAGGCTAATCATCAATAAAGCATAAGCTAAAACATATCTGAGTCAGCTTGCTGAATCCATCGGCCACGCCATCACGTGCTGTCATATCTCAACCTGCTCCTTGCCCTAACTGCAAGTCTCAACTAGAACGTTGAATGTTCTAGGGTATAACCCATTAGAAGATGAAACTTCTAATGAGGGTCTAAAAACATATATATGAATGCATGCAATAACATGAACAACATTTTTGCCCTTTAATGTAACTTCCTAGGCCCACCAGCCCGGCTAGGAATCCTAGGCAAATCTCGAACCTCTACAGGATAAGCCTAACGTTATTCCCTCAATGCCCTAGGGGAATTACGGATACACTCTGGGGGCGACATCTCATTCCCATGCACAGATATCAATATGACAATAATATAGTACCATGCAAATATCATGACTTTCAATGCAATATGACAAAATGAACATTGTATTCATAAATAGCATGCATATAAACAATCATATCATAATTATAAGTTCTTGTGAGAAAACCACTCACAAAACCATAGTTAGGATAGGAAAACTAACCTTCTGAGATAAACTTGCATTTTCTCGAAAAGTGTGCATCGCCTCGATGTGTACCCTGCCTCGATTCTCGTGCTAACTCTCAAAAGTTGCACCAATCACATCATCTCGATTACTTCATACATAAGAATGATATTTTATCACTAAATATCTCAATATTCCATTTATTTCTTTTTTTCCTTCATTTTCTTTCATTTTTCCTTCTAAAAATCCCAATAAATACATCAGGACCATTTCCTTAAATCTATCTTCACAACAATTCATAATATGCTATGAACTTCATGTTGAGTTCTAACCTAGTTAAGAGGGGGGTGAATTGACACCTTTTTAAAACTCTAATGCAAAACTTATGCACGTATATATATATATATGAGAAAATAAATTTAATATAAACCAAAATTGTAGTTGAGAGTACAGGAGCACTTAAATACTAGATGGATAATATGATATCCGCCAGCTGTGCTAGTATGTGCTTTGATCCAATATACTCTTCAAATTACAACTTGGTGAAAACAAGTGATTTGAATGCACACAACAACAAGCCTTTAAATAAACCAAATGGAATATTGAATTAGTACAAAGAATGATCAATTAAAGCAAATCATAATATAATCAAAATAACCACCAAGAATGTAGGCCTTAGGATTTGGCCACTTTAGATAGCATAAGACCAAAACAAACAAGTATAATCAAGTAAGAATAAGTAAGAGTGAAGAAAAGAAGAACGTATCGATTTATAGTGGTTCGACCCTTATAGCTTACATCCACTACCTAAGGATTTCTTTCCTTAGGATTTTCAACCAAATCCACTATATGAAACTTTTGTTACAACCACCGAAGCCTTCACTTGGCTTCACCACCGCCAAACTACTTCTGGAGTCTCACACTCACTAGTTTGGATTTTGTACGCTCTTTACAAGATACAAGAACAGTAGTGATAGAGAAATAGGGTTCCCTCAAAATAATATAATGAAGTGTAGAGAACTCTCTTAGTTTTCTCTCAAGAAGGTAGAGGAACAGAAAGATTTAGAGAGAAAGAAAATCTCGGTCAATAATGTAGAAAATAATAAGGCTTCCAAAAGTTATTTCAAAGCCTTCAAGATACCCTTTTATATAGTGTTAGAGTAGGCTTTCCTTGATCAATCTCAACCCTCCATGTGTCAAGTCTTCAAGCCAATCTCAGCCCTTCATTTGAATTCTTGATTTACCTTCCATAATCAGCTAACTTGATTGATCATCAAGACCTTTGACTTTTATTGATCTCCAATCAGCCTTGAATGAGAGAATCAATTCCAATAATGCATGGCTTATTTTAAGGATTAAAATATCATCAAAATCCTTCATAATTCTTACAAAATTGACAATAAATAAGAAATGATCAATTCTGACTTCTAGTTGTTCTTCAATCACATTTGATTGTGCAATTGGCCCCTTAGCTTCCATAACAAGCATAGCTAATTTGAAATTTGAATTTAAATCTCCAAATGGTGGAAAATCCATCCAAATATTCTCGAATAATGAAGCAAATTTGTCCAACAATGAAGATATCAATTATAACTTCAAAAGCCCTTAATTGATCAAGTTTTCATAGTAAAAATGTTGACAATAAGAAGAGAATCAATTTGTGTAGCTGAATATATGCAAATATCCTTTGAATATTCTCCCATAATGAAGACATCAATTAGTCATAATGAGTAGGATACTTGATTCCATGATTCGAGTCTCCATATCATTTTAATGAGAGAGAATCAACAATAAAGGAAAGTAATATCTATCAAGGTTTTGACTTTCAAACCTTAATTTCCTCCATTTATGATGAACAATAAAGTTAAATCTTTAACTTCTCAATTTGAATGCAATTCAAAAAATTCTTTCATATTTAACTGAGTAAAGGAGCTTCTAAGAACCTTTAAATTTACTCTATGATTCTCTTACCATATTTAGACCAACGAGATGATGTAGCCTTGATGAGTGTGCTCCACGTGGCTGCCATGTCATCAAAATGCCACATTAACAATGCCATGTCGCCAAGTTACATATATGGCAACTCCATATAGTGGACTACTCCAATCTCCTCAAAAACTTCCATATAGATCTTTTGAACTTCCCATATATGAACAAGGATTCCATATATATATCTTCTAGACTTTCCATTCCAAGAAGAACTTTCCATACATAGCTCAAATACTCAAATTTCTAGAAAGCTCTCTAAAAACTTGTTTCCATATATAATGAAATCTCTATATAAGTATAAGAACTTTTCATATATAACCTGTGTCATGAAATCACTAAAGAATAGCTTTGTAAGCCTTATGAAGGCTTCATGCTTTGTTAGTACATAAAATATAAATGCACATTCACATTCACACGTGCCAATCATCAATCATCAAAATCTACACTTAACACTTCAAAGGAAAAATACTGAACTTACCTGGATGTTGCGTTTTCATGCAAAACAAGGTTCTTTGGTGCTAAAATCAAGACATCAGAAACTCCAAATCCAAAACTAATTGCACACACTTGAAGATCACAAAATTATAGGAATTTTTCTCACAATTTTCCATGTAGGGACGCGCCCTCACGCTCTGTAATACCCGGAGAGCCCAGAGAAGTTAGAATATATCGAGGATAGTGTAAGAAAGGAAACAACACCAGCTGGATACCTTTTGGGCTGAATGTAGGCAAAGAACTCCCAAGTTAAGCGTGCTTGACCTGGGGTAATCCAGGGATGGGTGACCCCCCTGGGAAGTTCGCGTAGGCCCATCGAGATAAGTTGTTCTGATCCTTCCTATCGCTCGAGCGGGATGTTACAGGTGGTATCAGAGCCGACCCCCGAGCCTCTAAGCGCGGTGGTGGGGCAAACCTCAGCGAGGAGGCTGAGTCCCGAGGGGGGTGTGAGGCCCCTATGGGGGGTGCGTGTAGGCACCTTAGGCGAATCCCACATCGGCCATGCACGGGGGGAGATCTGGGACCGGTTGTAAGGTCGCATGACGAGGACGTCATGTGCTTAAGGGGGGGAGAATGTAATACCCCGAGAGTCCAGAGAAGTTAGAATATATCGAGGATAGTGTAACAAAGGAAACAACACCAGCTGGATACCTTTTGGGCTAAATGTAGGCAAAGAACTCCCAAGTTAAGCGTGCTTGACCTGGGGTAATCCAGGGATGGGTGACCCCCCTGGGAAGTTCGCGTAGGCCCATCAGGATAAGTTGTTCTGATCCTTCTGATAGAGCACATATTTTCATACTATTTAGCCCTCATATTTAGTCCTTTTTGCACATTAGTTGTGTTATTTCATTCATCTTGATTTTATTTCATTTTATTTTATAGGAATTGGGCTTCACACTATTTTATTTTATTTTTCCAGGTTTAGGGACATGGAGCATGAGATGGGGCATGATACATCTTGATGGCAATGAGATATCTTGGAAATTGGAGATAGAGAAGTAAGAGCAATTTTGGCAGATTTGACCTCCTGCACTTCCTTCAGTATTTTGGCCAAGATAATATTCCAGAATGAAGATGATGTCTTAAGAGATATTGAAGGGGACTTCCTGAGCTTTCTGGAATGGTATGTTTTGTCCAAATCCGAGCTCGTTTGGGCCTTCAAACAGCGCTTCAAAGTCGGGGCCAATAAGTTGGGGGCAAATTAGGAAAACTGCACAGATACTAATTCTTTAAAAGGCCATATCTTGGGCGTCCGACATCCAAATCAAGTGATTCAAAAGCCCAAGTTCATCTACTCTTTCTGATCTAAATTTCTTATGAAGAGGCCGAAGCCCAGCTCGCACGGTAACCTTTCCGAAATCGGCCGTCAAGTGGCGGTAATCTAGGGTTTCCTCCTAAAGCTCTATTTAAACACCTTAAGAGGCCATCAAAGGGGGATTCTTGGGAGGACGTGAACAGTAGCCGATTTTTCTCTTCTCTCCATTGTTCTTGTCAAGATGGAGGGCTAAGGATTCTGTAATCAAGTTGCAACACCATCCTTGTTCCCGGTTTGAGTCTTGGATTTAATGAAAATATGTTTGTTTTAGTTTTAACTTTGTTGTTTTCTTGTTTCCGTTCTCTCTTAAATCTGTGTATGTGTTGATACCGGTTGGATGAATGCATGCATTGTCTTTGTTTGAGAATCCAAGGTTTTTGTGCTCGGTTGAGGCTTTAACTGGAATCAAGAACAACCTGTTTGGATGGTATTCCAATCAGTCTCGAATCTGTGCAATAAGGGGAATCAAAACTGATAGATTGAACTAAGAGGTTTCTGAAATCTGTTTATTGGTTTTCTTCCAAATCTTTGGCGGTTGTTAAAGGATTTTTCTGATTTTTGATTTGAGGGTTAAAACTAAACAAATGGTTTATTGAGAAGGCAATGAAAACTGGGATAAAAGGATTGGTTTGCAACTGATTGCATCTTGATTTATTGTGTTCTTATTCATTTTGTTTTCTGTTTTTCATCAAAAACTCCCCCCTTGTTTAGCCTTGTTTTGACAGATCTGTTTGAGGTTCGTTGGGAGACGACTTAGGGTTGCACCTATATTGCAAATCCGCATCATCATACTATCTAATCTATTGGTGTTCGACAGCCCCGATCAGATTTTGGCGCCGTTGCCGGGGAACCAATTTCGTTTCTGTCAAAGAAGACTGATTTAAAAAAAAATTGTGGTTGCTACTTGGTATATAGGTTGGAAACTAGCTGGTTGCGGGCTACTGGTCCAAAGCGAGTTAACCATACTCGGCACTGCTAGATACAACGCCACGTACCAAGTTTATGCCATAAATAAATCAAGAAGATCAAGAAGACCAGCAAAAAAAACAGAAAACTCTTATTCTCTTCTTCTCTTATTCTCTTCTTTTCTTCTTCTCTTCTTCTCTTATTCTATTTTCTGATAGAAAACTCTTATTCTATGTTTTGTAGGAGACCAGCAAGCTGCATCCAAGTGCAAGAGATAGCAACAAAAATCAGCAAGTGCAAAACAGAAGACTCCTATTCAGCAGATTTGACAGCCTCCATGACAGATAGCAATATTTAAGGATTGAGATCAAGAAACTGGTTCTATCCTCTTCCTTTCTCATCCTTACTTGATGTTATTTCATGTCTATATGCTTCCCTTGATGTTTTCTTGCATTTAGAGTGGTTTTTGAGGCAAAATAGGAGCCAGTTTAAAAAAAAAAAAAAACGATTTTGAGGCAAACAGTTACTGTTCACATTTTTTCACTTGCTCCGATTGGGCTGATTTTTGGTGTCCAAAGAAATGGGGGTGTGAGGAATCAATGTCACTGCTATGCAGTGAGGAGACCCTTTTTTGGCCAAATTCCAACGTTTAGACCACTTTCTGGGCCATTTTGTGTTTCTCAGTGGTTGATTTTGTGTGGCTTTTAGTGTTTTTAGGTCCCTCAGTGTTTTTGTGTTGAAATTTTGTGCATGACCAGATCCTCTAAGGGCATACCAATTGACCTAGACCTTGAAATAGAAAGGACCCTTAGGAAGCAAAGGAAGGCTAGAGAGTTAGAGCTTTGGATAGCTGATAATCCTCCTACCTCTTCTGCCATTGCATCTGATATTCCTTCTGTTGCATCTGATATTCTTTCTATTTCTGTTTCTATACCTATCCCTGACTTAAACACAATGGCTGGTAATGGGAATGGAAATAATGGAAATAATATAAATCTTGGTCATTTGGATGGTAGAACCATTAGAGAATTGGCTGCCCCTGATGTGCACTATCAGTCTTTATGCATTCAATATCCCCAATTGGATGCAACCTTTGAATTGAAATCTGGGCTAATCCATTTGCTTCCCAAGTTTCATGGCCTTGCAGGTGAAGATCCGCACAAGCACCTCAAAGAATTCCATGTTGTTTGCTCCACAATGAGGCCACAAGGAGTTGATGAGGAGCAGATAAAGCTTAGGGCCTTTCCATTTTCTTTGGATGGAGCTGCAAAGGATTGGTTATACTACCTACCACCTGCTGCCATCACAAGTTGGGATGGGCTAAAAAGGATCTTTTTGGAGAAGTTCTTTCCAGCATCTCGAACAGCCGCCATTCGGAAAGAAATTTGTGGCATAAGGCAGAATCATGGGGAGACATTACATGAGTATTGGGAGCGATTCAAGAAACTGTGTTCTAGTTGTCCACACCATCAAATCAGTGACCAGCTGTTGATCCAATACTTCTATGAAGGTCTTATTCCAATGGATAGGTATTTGGTGGATGCAGCTAGTGGAGGAGCCCTCTCTGAAAAGACACCAGCAGCTGCTCAAGAGCTAATCTCCAAGATGGCACAGAATGCCCAACAGTTTGGTACCAGGTCAGCCATTCCCATGAGACAGGCTAATGAGATTGGTGTTGCTTCCATCAATGACCAACAGAGGATAGAGAACAAACTGGAGGAATTGGCCTCCATGGTCAGACAGCTAGCCCTTGATAAAGGACAGTCCCAATCTCAGCAGGTATGTGGTATTTGTTCATTATCTTCCCATGTTACTGACCAATGTCCTCAATTGCAGGAGAATACAGAAGCTTGTGCTGGCATTTTTCCAGGAAGACCCTTCCAGCCACAGCATCATCAGCAGCCACAACATCATCAGCAGCAACACAGATATGATCCATATGCTGCCACCTATAATCCAGGGTGGAGAGATCATCCAAACTTGAGGTATGGAGGTCCTTCCAACCAGCCATTCCAGCCACATCATCAGCAACCTCAGCAACACAGATTCAATGCACAAAGACCAAGTCAACCAATGCAGAAACAACAACCAGCCCCTAAATCCGAATCAAGCTTGGAAGATATCATGAAGCAGCTCGTTGCCAACAATCTCCAGTTTCAGCAAAGGACCGACACTGCCATACAAAATTTGGAGACACAGATTGGACAGCTTGCAACCAATATCAGTGAGCTACGGAGTCAGGGTTCGGGTCAGTTGCCTTCACAGCCAGTTTCAAATCCAAGGGGCAATGTAAGTGCTATCGTTCTCCGCAGTGGTAAGGAGTTGAGCAGCCAACCCTCTCCACAACCAGAATTTGGGCAGCAACAAGAAAGCCAAAAAGAAGATCAGCCTCCTCCCATTCAAAAGGATAAGCAGCCCACCATTGATCAAGATAGAGGAGAGACTTCTTACAACCATCCACTGCCATTTCCTCATCGAGCCACTCAAAATAAAAAGAGAGCAGAAGCTGAGTTAGACAAGGAGATCATGGAAACTTTCAAAAAAGTTGAGGTGAACATACCACTCTTGGAGGCCATCAGACAGATTCCCAAGTATGCCAAATTTCTCAAAGACTTGTGCACCCACAAAAGGAAACTGAAAGGAAATGAAAAGATCAATTTGGGAAGAAATGTGTCAGCATTGATTCAACCTGCCATGCCTCAGAAATGCAAAGATCCAGGGACTTTCACCATTCCTTGCACTATTGGAAATTTGCAATTTCATAATGCTATGTTAGATTTAGGAGCCTCTATTAATGTGATGCCTAAATCTGTGTATTCTTCTTTGCAGGCAGGTGCAGGCACATTGACATCTACAGGAGTGGTGGTCCAGTTGGCAAATAGGAGCACAACATACCCTGAGGGAGTATTAGAGGATGTGTTAGTAAAGGTAAAAGATTTCATATTCCCTGCTGACTTCTATGTTTTGAATATGGAGGATGATCACACACCTGGACACGCACCACTCATTCTAGGTAGACCTTTCTTGAAAACTGCAAGGACAATAATTAATGTGCATGAGGGTACTTTATCTATGGAGTTCGCTGGTAACACTATTCAATTCAATATCATTGATGCCATGAAGTATCCCTTAGAAGATCATTCTGCCTTGCATGTTAACTTTATTGACTTAATGGTGGAGAAATCATGTGTTGAGTTGTATGATCTTGAGTCTGAATTCCCCACCATTCATAATTTTCCTGATGATATGCATTGCCTTCAGTGTCATGACGGACTCAGTAAGTGTAGTGCTTGTTCTGAAATAGATGAGTTTCTGAGTATTGTTGAGAGTGCACCTTCTCATACTATATGCGATTCTGATGTGCCTCCCATAGAGGAAGTTTCTGTTGTTGAGAATGTATTGCAGGTAGGTGACAACATAAGCAGACTGGTGCCTTCAATTCAACAGCCACCCACCTTGGAGTGTAAGCCCCTGCCCGAGAATCTGAAGTACGCCTACTTGGCGGATGGAGACAAGCTACCCGTGATCATTGCCAACAACCTTCATCCTGACCAAGAGGAGAAGTTGCTGAATCTGTTGAAGCAACATAAGAGAGCCATAGGTTGGTCACTTGCAGACATTCCTGGTATATCCCCTTCCTTATGCATGCACAGGATTCATTTAGAGGAAGAAGCTCGACCAGTGAGACAGCCCCAAAGGAGACTCAATCCCACCATTCTAGATGTGGTCAAGAAAGAGGTAAGTAAACTACTTTCAGCTGGCATTATTTATCCTATTTCTGATAGCAAATGGGTGAGTCCAGTGCAGGTAGTTCCAAAGAAGACAGGA
Organism: Diospyros kaki; assembly: GCA_036245055.1. Taxonomy (NCBI): domain Eukaryota; kingdom Viridiplantae; phylum Streptophyta; class Magnoliopsida; order Ericales; family Ebenaceae; genus Diospyros; species Diospyros kaki. The sequence goes on from BSEG01000012.1 coordinate 24,588,841, forward strand.
TTCACAGTGGTAGCCAATGAGAAGAATGAGCTAGTGCCCATGCGAGTGCAGAACAGTTGGAGAGTCTGCATTGACTATAGAAGGCTCAACCAAGCTACTAGAAAGGATCATTTCCCACTCCCATTCATTGATCAGATGCTAGAGAGGTTAGCTGGAAAGTCCCATTACTGCTTTCTTGATGGTTTTTCTGGTTATTTTCAGATTTGCATAGCACCGGAGGATCAGGAGAAGACCACCTTCACCTGCCCCTTTGGCACTTTTGCATACCGGAGGATGCCATTTGGTCTATGTAATGCCCCAGGTACATTCCAGCGATGCATGGTGAGTATATTTTCAGATTTACTTGAGCATTGCATGGAAGTTTTCATGGATGACTTTTCTGTTTATGGGACCTCCTTTGATGAGTGTCTAATCAGTTTGGGTAGAGTCCTGGAGAGATGTGTTGAGAAGAATCTTGTCCTAAATTTTGAAAAATGTCATTTCATGGTTGAGCAGGGGATTGTTTTGGGTCATGTTGTTTCCAAGAGGGGTATAGAGGTTGATAAGTCCAAGGTCGATATCATTTCTTCTTTGCCTTACCCCGCGTCTGTGCGGGAGGTACGTTCTTTCCTTGGACATGCAGGATTCTACAGGAGATTCATCCAGGACTTCAGCAAGATTGCCCTTCCAATGTCCAACCTGCTTCAGAAGGATGTGGAATTCAAATTTGATGAGTCTTGCAAGATGGCCTTTGAGGAGCTTAAGAGGCGCTTGACTTCCCCACCCATCATTCAGCCACCCAACTGGGACTTACCATTCGAGCTCATGTGTGATGCTTCCAATTATGCCGTTGGTGCTGTCCTTTCACAACGAGTGGAGAAGAAGTCACATGTCATTGCTTATGCCTCGCGCACTCTGGACAACGCCCAAGCAAACTACACCACTACTGAAAAGGAGCTTCTTGCCATTGTGTTTGCTTTAGATAAATTTCGCTCTTATCTCCTGGGTTCTAATGTTGTTGTGTTTTCTGATCATGCAGCTTTGAAATATCTCTTGAAGAAGCACGATGCCAAACCTAGGTTGATACGGTGGATGCTCCTACTTCAAGAGTTCAATGTTGAGATCAAAGACAAGAGTGGAGCTGAGAATCTTGTGGCTGATCATTTGAGCAGGCTTCCTTCCTCTTCAGATGCCACTACCATGGACTGTCAGCCTATCAAAGATGACTTCCCAGATGAGTTACTCTATCACTTGCATGGTACTGAGCCCTGGTATGCTGACATTGTTAATTTTTTAGCTGCATCTGATATCCCTGCCCATCTTAAGAGAGATCAGCTAAGTAAATTTAAAAGTCAGGCCAAGTACTATGTATGGGATGATCCATATCTATGGCGCATGTGTAGTGACCAAGTCCTTAGGAGATGTGTGCCCGATATTGAGTTTGCTTCAGTCTTGCATTTCTGTCATTCACTTGCATGTGGTGGTCACTTTGGTCCTCAACGCACAGCTAGAAAGGTCCTAGACTCAGGTTTATATTGGCCATCCCTTTTTCGAGATGCTCATACATTTTGTAAGAATTGCACACGTTGCCAGCACACAGGATCAATATCACGTAGGAATGAAATGCCTCAGCAACCCTTACTATTTTGTGAGATCTTTGATGTTTGGGGCATTGATTTCATGGGTCCTTTTCCTGTCTCTTTTGGCTTTTTGTACATTCTTTTGGCTGTGGATTATGTTACGAAATGGGTGGAAGCTAAAGCCACCAGGACTAATGATTCTTCTGTGGTTGCAGATTTTGTTCGTTCTAATATTTTCTGCAGGTTTGGCATTCCCAAGGCCATCATCAGTGATCAAGGATCCCACTTCTGCAACAGAACGATGCAATCCATGCTCCGAAAGTATGGAGTCTTACATAAAGTGGCGACGCCCTACCATCCACAGACCAATGGGCAGGCTGAGGTTTCAAACAGAGAGATCAAGCATATTCTAGAGAAGACAGTCCAGCCCAACAGGAAAGACTGGAGCAAAAGGTTGGAAGATGCACTTTGGGCCTACCGCACGGCCTACAAGACTCCTATTGGCATGTCCCCATATCGATTGGTCTTTGGAAAAGCATGTCATCTGCCGGTAGAGATCGAGCATAAGGCCTATTGGGCGGTAAAGCAATGCAACATGGATATGACAGAGGCTGGATCCCAACGAAAGCTTCAATTGCAAGAGCTTGAGGAATTGAGATTGGAAGCATACGAGAACTCCAGAATTTACAAGGAAAAAACTAAGGCTGCTCATGACAAATTGATCAACAAGAAAGAGTTCGAAGTTGGCCAGAAAGTCCTCCTATACAACTCCCGTCTGAAACTAATGCCAGGTAAGTTGCGTTCTCGTTGGATTGGTCCTTTTGTGGTTACTCATGTTTTTCCTTATGGTGCAGTTGAGCTTATGGATGAGTCAACCACAAGGCGATTCACAGTCAACGGGCAGCGGCTTAAGCCATTCTACGAGAGCTTTCAGGAGCATACCATGGAGGAGCTGCATCTCCTCAACGCCGCCTACAATTGACAACATCAGGCTGTTCCTCTCTCCTTATTTTCTTCATTATTTACTTGTCCTATACTTGATTCTTGCTGCATGCTTACATTGAGGACAATGTAATGTTTAAGTGTGGGGGGAGGAGTTTTAGAAAATTGCATTTACTAAAAAAAAAAAAAAACAAAACAAAAAAAAAAAAAAAACAAAAAAAAAAACAAAAAAAAAAACAAAAAAAAAAAAACAAAACAAAAAAAAAAAAAAAAAAAAAATGCAAAATGAAGCAAATTGAGTTTGAAAGAATTTAGCATGATTAGAAAGTTGATCTTATCTTTTTGGGCTTTCAAGTGAATTGGAAATGAGTTTGGCTTGGTGAGTTGATTGAGGTAGTCTTTGTGGGGATATTTGTGCATGTTCTTGTCCTTTCTTATGCTATGCCTGCATCCACTGAATTATGGGTATCATTCCAGAACTTGTTTTGATCCTTTATTGAAGCTATCAGTGCTCATGCATGTGAAAAGATGATTAAGGCATTCTTTCATTTTATACCTAAAAAAAAAAAAAAAGAGTGATCTTTTCCCTTCTTTAGGTTGAAGAACATTCATTGCATCCCTTGATTAAAAAAAAAAAAAAAAAAATTAAGCAAGTCCTTTGGAATCAAAAAAAAAAAAAAAAAAAAAAGATAGAAAGGCCAAAGGCCAAGGTGAGATGGAGCGTAAAACGCACTCACCAAGGTGGGATGGAGCGTAAAACGCACCCACCATGCGAAAAAAAAAAAGAAAAAAAAAAGAAGGGTTCTATTTTCTGCTTGCTTAATAGTTCTTCATTGATCTTGGGATTGTCTTGAATGTTTTATTTCTTCCTAAAGCTTACCTATCCCTTTCACCTTACCATGTTTGAGCCATGAATAAAAGTCCTTTTGATTTGCATGCATAAAGCGCTGAGAGTGGAGATTTAGAAGATGAGCATATCTGGTAGTGGAATTATGATTGGGTGGATTTGGGCATAGCATTTGAGGAACTTGAGAGCATGTTCTTATTCTATCAGGGTCTGCTTATTTTGACTCGCCTTGCCAAGTGAAATTGCCATGCTACTTGTTTGTTTGGGAAGTGTAAGAAAGATGATCTTTGAAATGTTGAATTCCTATAAAACTTGCCATGCCTCTCATTTTGCATTCTTTGCCATCCTTTTTGTTAGTGTTTAGTGTTTTGCCCAGGAGTGCAAAAGTCCAAGTGTGGGGGAATTTGATAGAGCACATATTTTCATACTATTTAGCCCTCATATTTAGTCCTTTTTGCACATTAGTTGTGTTATTTCATTCATCTTGATTTTATTTCATTTTATTTTATAGGAATTGGGCTTCACACTATTTTATTTTATTTTTCCAGGTTTAGGGACATGGAGCATGAGATGGGGCATGATACATCTTGATGGCAATGAGATATCTTGGAAATTGGAGATAGAGAAGTAAGAGCAATTTTGGCAGATTTGACCTCCTGCACTTCCTTCAGTATTTTGGCCAAGATAATATTCCAGAATGAAGATGATGTCTTAAGAGATATTGAAGGGGACTTCCTGAGCTTTCTGGAATGGTATGTTTTGTCCAAATCCGAGCTCGTTTGGGCCTTCAAACAGCGCTTCAAAGTCGGGGCCAATAAGTTGGGGGCAAATTAGGAAAACTGCACAGATACTAATTCTTTAAAAGGCCATATCTTGGGCGTCCGACATCCAAATCAAGTGATTCAAAAGCCCAAGTTCATCTACTCTTTCTGATCTAAATTTCTTATGAAGAGGCCGAAGCCCAGCTCGCACGGTAACCTTTCCGAAATCGGCCGTCAAGTGGCGGTAATCTAGGGTTTCCTCCTAAAGCTCTATTTAAACACCTTAAGAGGCCATCAAAGGGGGATTCTTGGGAGGACGTGAACAGTAGCCGATTTTTCTCTTCTCTCCATTGTTCTTGTCAAGATGGAGGGCTAAGGATTCTGTAATCAAGTTGCAACACCATCCTTGTTCCCGGTTTGAGTCTTGGATTTAATGAAAATATGTTTGTTTTAGTTTTAACTTTGTTGTTTTCTTGTTTCCGTTCTCTCTTAAATCTGTGTATGTGTTGATACCGGTTGGATGAATGCATGCATTGTCTTTGTTTGAGAATCCAAGGTTTTTGTGCTCGGTTGAGGCTTTAACTGGAATCAAGAACAACCTGTTTGGATGGTATTCCAATCAGTCTCGAATCTGTGCAATAAGGGGAATCAAAACTGATAGATTGAACTAAGAGGTTTCTGAAATCTGTTTATTGGTTTTCTTCCAAATCTTTGGCGGTTGTTAAAGGATTTTTCTGATTTTTGATTTGAGGGTTAAAACTAAACAAATGGTTTATTGAGAAGGCAATGAAAACTGGGATAAAAGGATTGGTTTGCAACTGATTGCATCTTGATTTATTGTGTTCTTATTCATTTTGTTTTCTGTTTTTCATCAAAAACTCCCCCCTTGTTTAGCCTTGTTTTGACAGATCCGTTTGAGGTTCGTTGGGAGACGACTTAGGGTTGCACCTATATTGCAAATCCGCATCATCATACTATCTAATCTATTGGTGTTCGACAGCCCCGATCACCTTCCTATCGCTCGAGCGGGATGTTACACGCACTCAAGGAAGCTGGTCCACGTGCATGCGTGTGAAAGGCCGCGCGTGCTGGCCACGCGCAGGTCATCTTCTCCGGCGCTGACGACGACGACGATGCTAGTTTCTTCCACCCCTAGAAAGCTCTTCTCCAGTCGATCCATATGGCACCGATCTTTGCTCCAAGGCACTCCTGACAGTCGATTTAGTCACCTATACGGTAATAAATTATCGCTATATCCTCAATTTATCCTTAAATTCCATTTTTTTGCCCCAAGATAAATCAACTTTGAGTCCTTTAGAATTTCTCGGGTATTACATTCACCCCTCCTTAAAGAAATTTCGTCCTCAAAATTTTCATCAGACCGTTAAGGTAACTAAGACATAACATAGTTCATCACCTGAATACCTCAAATCAAACATCTATTTGATGACAAACACCTCGGTTTGCATTCCTTACATGTCTAATGCTTACAAGCATATTGTGTCATTCACATAATTTCTTGTTGTGGCTCCTTTCAGACGGCCACACATCTTCCAATCATTTTAGGCACGCACATTCAACCCCAAAACTTTCGAGAATGCCTTCTTGTATTTCAAAAATCATAAACCTTGGGCTGGCCATATCATCATTCCATAGACAAGTACACTTGTCAACCACACATGTCTTCAGTATCTCGTTCACCAGATCCAGCTAAACAACCAGGCTAGCCATAAAAATAGACGATCCCTTCGGTACTACCATTATAGTCGGCAGGCCAACAGGCCTCCAACTTCATTTGACACTCACAACTATCCACTAGGTCTTATGTCGACACCTCATCACTAGGTGCCTGGTGATACGAAGTAATGCAGTCATAGTCCTTAAGGAACTCCATCAACCATCGCTACCTCCCGTTCAGCTCCTTCTGCGAGAACTCATACCTCAGGCTCCTCGTGGTTTGTGAGCACATCAACATGCCCTATCATTTCATTTTGGTAGTGTCTCCATAACTTCGAGAGCACGTACCACATTTACCAGCTCCAAGTTATACATCGGGTAGTTCCTTTTGTGCCTTAGCGTGATCCACACGCTATCATTCGGTCCTGTTGCACTAATCATGCAACTCGATCCTTTGGGCTATCATAAACTCTTACTGCACCCAACAGGTTATTTTTATTAAACTCTTCTCATGAGTCCTATTGTGGACATAATTATTCCGGAGTGTTCCATCACTGTCTTTTGACAATAGCTTGCCAAAACATCTTATTTTGAAACATCTTAGCACTCTATTTCGAAATCTGGTTTGCAAAATTTTCATTTCAAACCCCACGTTACTCCATGTTTCGAAACATAAGGTTGGGATTATAGATACCCAAAAAGCCCCGAACTCAACTTTTGTGTGTCTGGATATTGTTTTTCTTTTTGCCAGAATCTTTGGAATAATAAAACGCATTTTTCCCATAAAGAAGATAAAAATATTCTTTTATATATATATATATTTTCTTTTCTTTTCTTTTCTTTTTTCCTTTTTCTTTTTCTTTTTCTTCCTTATTTCTTCTTTCTTCCCTTCTTTTTCTTCTTCCTTCCTTCCCTTGCCGACCTTGCGTGCGAACAGCCATCGGCCGCCGCTGCTTTCCAGCGTTGCCACCACCTCCGATGGCCACCGCTGCCCCCTCTGCAACTGCCTTCCAGCATCGCCACCACCTTCATCGGTCGTGAGCCACCATGCAGCTTCTCCATGCCCTCAGTCTCCGATCGCCATCTCTAACGGCCCAAATGGCCCTCCATAGGCCAGATCCGACTGTCGCTCAGCTTCGTCAGCCGCCACTGCGACCATCCCGGCCTCCATCGGTCATAGCCTGACTTCCCTCGGTCGCCACCGCGACTGTCGCCGTCGCGACCGTCGCCGTCCCTGCCGCTGCTACCAGATCTGGGTCGATCCGACTCGACCAGGTCCGCCCCGACCCAACTCAATTCAGGTTCGACCCATCCTTGATTCGACCCATTAGATCTGACCCATATCTGATTTGACTCATCTAATTAGATCTGACCCATATCTAATTTGTTTAGATATAGCCAGACCCAGATCTATCATGCCAAGGCGTAACATCCCATGGGGTAGCATGCCAAGGCCTCAGTCTTGATGCGGTGCATGCATAGTCTTAAATAGAGGATGCAATTCACAGTGCATCTTTGCTCCTTAATTCCCTTGTGAGGATGGTATAACTTGTTTTGTCACTATTCGTGATGTTTTTGGTGTCAGAAATGCCATTAGCCTTCTAACTCCGCTTTCGGTGAGTGACCGATTTTGGGCTGCGGATACACTCTTCTTTGAAGCCCAGGCCCGGCTTTAGGATCCCATCTATGGGTGTGTATCCCTCATTCTTGCCCTTCAACAGCAGGTTAGTGATCTGCAAGCTTATCGAACTCTATTGCTAGATTCACTATTTGCATATTATTCTTCACATCCCCAACCTGTTCCTCAACTTGACCGAGACCCAAGCTGGAACTTCAATCTTCTCATCATCCCAGAGGACGTCCCTCATCATAATTTCCCAGAGGCTACTCTTCCACCTTACCCTAGCGAAAGCAACAGTAGCCAAATGCCACCCCTAGATGACATTGATGAGCTGGGACCTGTCATGTTTGGTAACCATCGTCGTCATTGAGCATCGACCACGTTATCAGTTTTATGGTTTGCTTTTTTCCTTTGAATGATTGTATGGCTTGATTTCTTGTAACTACTTTGAACATATGGAATGACTACTATGCTTTTGGATACTTTTAACGTTTCATTCTCTTCTCTTACCCTCGGTTGTATTTTGATCATAAAATATCTCAGCCTTTTGCAGCTGTTTAATAATTCATCAAAACAAGGTAAAATATCAGCTCTTAATTATCACCTGATAATTCACGTCCTTAATCAAGTCACACATAACCAAGCATAACCTCAAGCTATCATTGACAATTTCATCATTAAGAAATAATCCAATTAATTCTTCCAAGAATATACCCTAATATTTTCCATTTTTCTTATGGCTTTTCACTGACCGCAAGTGCCCGTACCATATCTCGACAGGCTTCTTATTTCCATAACTTGCTAACATCACTCAGCAATACATCTCCCAATTTGCCCACTAAGGCTACCTAGACTAACTGTCTAGCCATATGAGAGTTCCAATCTCCAAAATCGAAAATCTCGAATCCTCAATCAATTTGGGTTTGCTGCTTCTCCTACTGTTACCCCATCATTCTGGCACATTTGCCATCATTTGATTTCCTCAATTACGTTGAGGATTTGCATAATCTTCAAGATGACAATCCATAATCATACTGCCAACTAGAGCAGGTAGGTACTTCCGTCACCTACGGTACTCCAATCCCCATTGGATTTCTTCCTGAGAACTCTAAAGTTCCATTATGAATCCCTAGATCCTCAATCTGTTCTTCCAAGAAATTCCTCAAGAATCTCAAACCGATTTATCCTTGAAGATCCCAAATCAGATCACAATATCTTCTTCCAATCGTCTTCCGAAAACTCGATTCCCTTTGCCATCACGGCTTTCTATCCGTCATTCATCACGGTGCTTTTAAGCTCTCCTGGTTAGGTTGACTACCGACAACTTTACCCGATTCCCCAGGTTCATTTGGCACACTGAAACGTAGTCATAACCTCTGTTGACTAAGTCTCCTTATCATTCCTTTATGGTCGATACGACCTTCAAGCACCTTTTTCCTTTTTAGTATCTGAACTCTACTTTGAGTCGAGACTACCATTTCAAAATTCGTCGGTCAAGCCTTTGGGCCGGTTATGCTCCACTACCTAAAATCTCATACCGAGAATTCACTAACTCTCACTTTTCGTCCTTCAGATCCAGTTGACTATTGGCACCCGACCATTAAATTAGTTCTTCCTAGGCACTACTCTTTTCGTCAGACAGCATACAACTGTCATCATCACCCCCATCATATGGTAGGCTTACTTCTACATCATACGTTGACCCTCACACGGGTACATCCCGGGTGAAAACTACACAGTGTCGTCATAGTCCTCTAAGAACTATCATTCGTTGTCGCTGCCCTAAGTCTAACTCCTTTTGTAAGAACCTTGATTCTAGGCCCTCATCATGGCCTGGTGATTCCATCACCTCATAGGTAGCGTCTACACGGCTCACGAGCATGCATCTTGCCTTTCCATTTCATATGTCCGGTAGCTTTCCCTTTGAACCACCCAACATGACTGTCTCATGATCCCATTACCATTACTAGACACCGAGGTATTCACTCCTCAAGTCTCGTACTGTTCATCGTGTCACTTACTCCCAAGATGACCACGAACCCCAATGCAATTCCTTAAATAGGACACACAATCCATATTCAATCCATCTCATTTCGGTTCATGAGGCTTTTAGCCTTTATCAATCACAGCTAGTGGCACACCTCGCATCTTAGACCATTGGAACTTAGATCTCCCTCACAATGTACAGACCCTATTGGCCTGCCCTAGATCTTCAGCATCTGATCATTTCCTCAGCAGTTCACTAAGTAACTTAGACCCTAGGTCTCTGACCCATATCGCGAGACAGCCAACTAGCTTCTCCGGTACGTTGATCATAAGCTCATCACAAGTCTTCTACCTTGGTCCCTAAATCAAGATCTGTCACTGCGAACACCAACCAGTAGTGCCGTCATGCTACTAGGGTTTCCTATCCCGTCTTTGCGAGTCATATCGGTTGCACTACTTTTAGCTCATCATTTGACGTACTCATGCACCATTATTTGGCCATCTTTGGCCTCTCGTTCGTCCCAATCCGTGGGATCCCATATCTTATTTTTGAGATACTAAATGATCCTCAAAAATCCTATCATTCGATCCTAACTCATCAGCTAGGCCTTGCCACATCAGGCTAATCATCATTGATCAGATCATCCTTCGATAACCGCAATTATCTCATCTCTTATTGTAAGGATTTCAACTAATGACCTCAAATCATCGGTCCCTAAATCTCTCAGGTCCATAATCACGGTTACCGAGTCAACCTTACACCCGAATCATTTCATCAGATCCTTATTCCAATAGCTAGATCATTCCACTTGAACTTAGCTTCTATTAGGCATTCTATTATTCACCGAGAATAGTAATTGTCTACTGAAATAGTGTTTGCTCGTGAATAGTCCATCAAGTAAGTTCCCAGGAAAGAGAGGTGGGTCACAAACGGACACACTTAAGTACCAAGTCTTTCCTTATCCAGAACTTTTCTAGACATGCACTTCCACTACAACACACTTATCCAGTAACCGTCAATACCCAAATCTTACGGTGGCTTTGCTTATCTAGCCACATGCGACCCTTTTCCTTAGGTTTGCCCTAATATCGACTACATTGTAGTCACTTAAGGCTCTTCCACCGGACTTCTTTTCCAAAAATTCTCTCTGATACCAACTGTAACACTCCGCTCTTCTTTTACCAAGAGTGTCACTATGCTAGGGCCCAAAATATGTGTAAATTATTTTTTTCTTTCTTTCTCGATACATAACTTAAACCTTAAGTACCGAGTTCCAAACAAAACCCCCCAGCAAATCATTAAAAATGCGAAAGCGATAATCAAAACCTGATATGGTACATAATTAATTCACTTTATTTATAAGATAAGAATTTGTACCATAGATAATATCATATCCTCAATATTGAAATACATAAATACATGGAGATTCTATAATGTTCTAATAAGGCTAATCATCAATAAAGCATCAGCTAAAACATATCCAAGTTAGCTTGCTGAATTCATCGGTCACGCCATCACGTGCTGTCATATCTCAACCTGCTCCTTTCCCTAACTACAAGTCTCAATTAGAACGTTGAATGTCCTAGGGGCATAACCCATTAGAAGATGAAACTTCTAGTGAGGGTCCAAAAACATATATATGAATGCATGATGCAATAATATGAACAACATTTTTTCCCTTTAATGTAACTTCCCAGGCCCACCAGCTCGGCTAGGAATCCTAGACAAATCCCGAACCTTTGGAGGATAAGCCTAACGTTATTCCCTCAATGCCCTAGGAAAATTATAGCTACACTATAGGGGCGACATCCCATTTCCATGCATAGATATCAATATGACAATAATATAGTACCATGCAAATATCATGACTTTCAATGCAATATGACAAAATGAACATTGCATTCATAAATAGCATGCATATAAACAATCATATCATAATTATAAGTTCTTGTGAGAAAATCACTCACAAAACCATAGTTAGGATATGAAAACTCACCTTTTAAGATAAACTTGTATTTTTTCGAAAAGCGTGCATCGCCTCGATATGCGTACCCTGCCTTGATTCTCGTGCCAACTGTCAAAAGTTGCACCAATCACATCATCGCGATTACCTTAAACATAAAAATGATATTTTATTACTAAATATCTCAATATTCCATTTATTTCCTTTTTTCCTTCATTTTCCTTCATTTTTCATTCTAAAAATCCCAATAAATACATCGGGACCATTTCCTCAGATCTATCTTCACAACAATTCATAATGTGCTATGAAATTCAAAGGAAAAATACTAAACTTACCTAGATGTTGCGTTTTCATGCAAAACAAGGCTCTTTGGTGCTAAAATCAGGACATCAGAAACTTCAAATCCAAAACTAATTGCACACACTTGAAGATCACAAAATTATAGGAATTTAGAAATTTTTCTCATGATTTTCCATGCAGGGACACGCCCTCACGTGCTTAAGGAAGCTGGTCCACGCGCCTGCACGTGAAAGGCCGCATGTGCTCGCCACGCGCCAGTCATCTTCTCCAGCGCCGGCGACAGCGGCGATGCTGGTTTCTTCCACCCCTCGAAAGCTCTTCTCCAGTCGATCCATATGGCACTGATTTTAGCTCCAGGGCACTCCCGACAGTCGATTCAGTCATCCATACGGTAATAAATTACCATTATATCCTCAATTTATCCTTAAATTCCATTTTTTTGCCCCAAGATAAATTACCTTTGAGTTTTTTAGAATTTCTCAGGTATTACAACTATAGCATGCAACAAAGGTCAGAAGGCTTGCGGGAAGAATCTCCCATAAGGACCCTTCGATGGTCAGGTCTGTATGTAGGAAAAGAAAAGGTCGCAGAAAGAAATGAAGAGGACTTTGAAAAGGGAAATTTGAGAGAATCTAGATGGATTACTAAATGTTCCAATCCCGCTAGTTGTGTTGTGTGTTTCCTTTTATAGAAGTCTAGGTCTCAATGATTGATTGGGACACGTGTATAATATAATACTCCATATTTTTGTGAAGATGTCACGTATTTTAAGTGAGTTTAAAATATAAAAAAATATGCTTAAATTGGCAACAAGTGACCGAATCAGCTGTAGGGAGTGCCTTGGAGCTTAGATACCTAAGGACGAAGGTGTATTTTTGACGAGCATCTCGTGGCGAGATTTATGACGCTGAAAGAAATAAAATTGGAGACAATTTTTCGATTAAGCTCAGTTGTAGTCTAAAAAGACCGAATGATGGTAAGGGCTTCTTGAAAATTGTACATATCGAGTAATTTTGAGTTATTAATTTTGACATTTTAAGTATCTCGATAAATTTGATGTTTGAGGGTATAATTGTAATTATAGAATTATCCAAATGAAATAAAGATGAAATTAGGAGCTCATGTGGTAAAATATTAAAGTTGAGAGCTTTAAATAAGGGCTAAAATGTCATTTGGAAGAATTTTGGGGTATTAGCTTGGATTTCAAAAGTTAAATTCATTCTAGCTTTGGATTTGAAAAGCTATTCAATTATATCTTTGAGTCTTTGGAGTCCACGGCTTAGATTGTGACAAGTGGCATAATGTGATTGGTTTAAGAAATCTATAAATAGAGGCTATGAGTTGATCTCAAATCATTCCAAGGAAGTTTGAGAGTTGAGGCATTCTAAGTGGAGGAGCTTGCTCTAGAGAGAGGGGAGGAAGTTCTGTAAGAAGGCGGGAAGAAAGCGGCAGAGAACGAGCCTCGTCGGAGTTACGGGCCTTCGTCGGAATTTGTGAAAATCAGTCAGAAAAAAAGCAAGGTAAGTCCCACTTTTTTGGATAATACTGTAGAGGGGGAAGAGAGGGTCGCGTAGGTTTAAACGGGGGTGGAATCGAAGTTAAAATGAGGAAGTTATGGTCGAAAAACCAAATCGACGTGAAGCTGTCCGAAACTACTGTGCAGCGCGTGAGTTACACGCGCCGGAAAGGGGTTGCGCATGAAGGCGCATGGCCCACCTTTCCAGGGCGTGTGAGGGCACGTGAGAGGCCCATTTTTCTTCAAATTTTTCAGTTTTGTCCCTAATTTAATGCCCTTCAACCCTATGTAAAAATATTTGAGGTTAGGTTTACCAAAATGCATGTTTTCTGCAGAAACCTAGGCCGTTTGTAGTGAAACCGTACTGTCCAAGAGATAAACCAACAAGGTGAGACTCTTATACTCCAAATCCTATTTTTTTATTCTCTTATGAGAGACTTCTATTGCATGAGACGTGTTTTGTGAAGTTCTTGTACGTAAACTCTTGTTGTTCTCTTATGTGAAATCATGTTGCATATATGAACTGTATTTTTTCTGAAAAATATATGCTATTGGCTTTTTAACTATTGTATTTATAAAATTCGTGCGGCTATACTATTACACTTATTTGTTGTTGGTTGAGGGAAAAAGTCGGATATTCCCCGAGAGGCGCTATGCATGCGCCATTGAGAAAGCTCTCGTAGGGAAGACTGTGAGTCTAAGGAACAACGGATGGGGTGCTTGCATGAGTTCTATGAGGTCGGGTTGAAGTGACATGGTTAGGGACCTCCCGAGAGGCGCTATGCGTGCGCCATTGAGAAAGCTCTTGTTGAAGGAAGCTGGCGTGTTCACGAGGCACTTCGGAGTAGTTCTCCTTGTCTTCTCATACATTTTATACTTGATCATGCATCGATATGAACTGTTTTTGGAGTTTCTCACTAGAAGATTCATCTTCTAATTGGACTATGTCCCTGGAATATTCAAACGTTCCAGGTTCGACGAGCGACTCTAAGGAAAAAGAGGTAGCTGAAGGATAAGCTTAATTTACTACCTGTAGCATGTTTAGCATATTTTTGTTTATGTGCGAACCTATGTAATTTTGGATATGTTTAAGATGTTCAGTTATCACTTGTTAGAGATGATGTCCATGTAATACATTTTGTAGACGTCTTGAACAATTTTATGATGAATAAAGCATTATGGTTGTGAACCATATTAGGTTCGATCTAGCTTCCGCATTTGAAATTTTAACGCCTGTCTTAGCTATTCGATTATTAGGTTTGTCAAGCTAAGAAGGTGAAAATTAGGGTTTTTGGGATATTGTGTGATGTATGACAGCTATTGTGATATGAAAACTTTTTATATTCCCAAAATCATAAGTTATAACATGCTCAAGAAATTTGGGGTGTTATATACAACACCTTATTGGCCTCTCGGAGAGAACCTACTAGAAGCCACTGAAAAGCCTCTGCAGCCTTCTCCCCGAGATCTCTCTCAGGGAGAAAGAGGAAGGGGTACAATAATACCTAATGGTAGTTTATATTCGAAGATGGAATTGAAACGATTAATTATATAAATGAATGTTAAAATTTGATAAAGAATTTGTGGTAATAGAATTAAGAGATGGTGATATTAGGGACGAAATACATTAGTGTGGTTACAGGCTATGTGAACATGTGGACATTGAAGTCTACATGTTGTATATAACGATGAAATGAATTGAAAATTTTGTGTCTGAATAGCCTAAATGTGTTTTGAGGATGATTATCATGTGACACTATGGCATTTACTCAGATGTGGAATAGGCACTGTGTGGGCAACGAGGTAGAATTGTGCTATCGATAATCTCACAATTGTTGAGGATCTAGAATACCAATGTAACCTTGAGTGGGAAGTTATTGTTTTGGTGACTAGTATAGTTAGATATTGGGGAAAACGGATGATCAAGTGAATGAAACCTAATAGATGAGGTCTAAGCTACCCAACTAAGACAGTCATTAGAGGTTATATTGATAATAAAAACTCAAAGGTGTTGAGTATGGATAAGTGTAGAGAGCCTGTTAAGGTAGGAAAGAATATCCAGATGCATTTTTTGGGGAGAGTTACCTTTTGTGACGACCCGCTCCCACTTACGGGCGCCACTAGTGAATAATCGATCGGATTACTCACTCATCAAGCTAATAACTAAAGAGATGGACTATATTTTAACAAGAAATGCCTTAGGTGAGGACTAGGCTTTGTCATTCTCTTCGCTTTACTTGAGGGATCGGTCTCAAAATAATTAAAGAAAATACAGCGAAACGGGATCTGAAACCCGAGTGAGTTTCACCTTTCTTCAACTCGCCTCACAACAACCTAAAGGTGACCCACTCACACAAAATAACATATCACAAATCTGTTGAGTACTGGGGATTTACAGGAAATTCCATATCGAACCTTACACAATGACAATCTTGGCTCACCCAAACCAAAGCCACCTACAACAATAAATCTCATTAACACAACTACACTATGTTGATTACAACAAATTGGATACCACCCAATGCCCAACAACATATACATTCAATACAAAAGTATATATATATACATGAACATATGCAACATACAAAGCTCGGACAACATCGCTAGTCGCCACTCCGTCCTCTCAACATCATCCTTGCTTGCAACTAGACACGTAACATCTACAACATGAGGTAAAACCTCACGAGTCACAATAACTCAGTAAGGGTGCAAATAAATGTAAACAAGATAGTATATGAGATGCAATGACAAGTAAGTATACATGAATGGCGAGGCATCACTACCCTCTGAACCCACCTATTCGAGGCATTAACCTACCATGTTACCCCTAGCATGTATCTAGTCTCTCCCATGGTCATAGGACTCCACTAGACCACCTATAGAACATGCATAACACACAACTGCACACAACATATATTCATCAAAGTTTACCGAACATTCGCAAGGCCACCCACTACTAGGGTCATCCCTTACGTGGCTCAAAGCTTTCTCTCTACCATGAGTGAGAATAAACTAGGGCCTATGTCTTTGCCATACCTCGCAAAAATCCACCCATCAATAATTTCTAAATGACACCAACCAAATGGTTATTCCACATTATCCCATATAATGCAATTAACTCGAAAAGAAATAATTAATTTACCTCAATCAATCTGGAGAAGAAAACCGACAAAACACCCATACTGGTGTTGCCTCCTAGACTATCATCTTACACCCAGATCCCATTTTCAAGCATCTGGCATGCTCCTCAAGGCCTAAATTGATTTCCAAAATTTTCCCAATGTTTTTGAAATTTTATGTTATTTTCTCCTATTTTTTCATTTTTTCTTATTTTCTTTTCTTTTCTTTCCTTTTCTTTTTTCTTCTTTTTCAATTTCTTCTTCTTCCTGCCACACACACGCACAGTACCTGCATATAGTCGCCGACCACACCTGTTACCTGGCTCCATCAGCCATCGCTACAGCCAGCTTTGCCACAGTCGACCTCCCCGGCTGCTCCGTGACTACTGGCCAACCACTGCCACCACGCCTAGTTTTCTCTGCCTGCACGCTATAGCTCTAGCACGTCCGACTGCAGCTCACCTATACCTCCCACTGCCTCCGGCCACCAATGTCCTTAGACGCCACACCGTGATCCACCAGCTGCCTCGTCCAGGTTCGTTGTCGGCCACTGTAGCCCACAACGTCACCGCTTCTAGCTCTGCCCATTGCTGCTTAACTATGGTCGTCGCTTCCAGCACAACCATGGCCGCTGCTCGTGCCTCGGTCAGCCTCCTCTTCCAATTTCTCTCTCATCTCAACCCAAAGCTCAACATCTCCCTTTCCCTGCTCTTCAATCTCTTGGCTAAGCTCTGTATGTTAGAGATATGCCCCATAAGCCAATTATATTTACATGTAATTGTTCATATTTTACCTTGTGACTCTTTATCTTCAATCAATTATTATTGCAAGGCATTATGTTTTTATTTGTCATTGATGGTTGTCTTTATTATTTCCATATTTGACAAAGTCCATAGATCAGATAGGCTCATGGAATATGGTCGTGCATAGAGATGACGATCATGAAACATATTCCTTATAAGCCTTGATCTTAAATGTTACTAGTCGTAGAGTTATTAGAATTGGACACTAATAACTCAGATAGACTAGCATATATGATGCATGCCCAATTAGGAGAATGTCTTGTTTCATGGACATTGGTGTGTGGACACCAGTGCATATATGTGGGTGCTTATTATAAGAATAAGTACACTGAACTGACATGCTACAGAATTTCTAATGGTTGTTTTAATGTCGAATTGGAATTTTTGTGTTGCAATAGTGCAGATTGATCCTTAGACTTGAGACATCATGGTAGTCTTATATTTGACTGGTTACGCTTTGGTTCTTTTTGGATTCCAATGGAGTCATTAACAAATTATCACTGGGCGTAACCTTATCACATATGAAGGCTTATGAATGTCAAAATAGGATTCATCACTTATCGATAAGATGAGAAGATGTCCTATGTATTCTGATGATTTCATGACTGAGGAACACCATGGCCAAGGTGAGGTGGAAATCAAAAGGTGTTTTGATTTCATCGAATAAGTCATAAATCTGGAATGGATACAAAGTTGTTGAATGACTAGGGTTTCGTCATAAAACCATACCCTAAATTCAATCGGGACATAGATTGATGAAATGATTTTATTGTACGGTAATTGCAATTGAAAATGTCCATTTTTCATCGTTGGCTAGGCGTTCATGGCATGTTGCTAGACGTTAACCATGATATGTAAGGTTTTAGAATTAATATGATTAATTCTAAAACTATTAATTAAAGAGTTTAATTAAGAAGCCCATGAGATGAGTTAATTATGAAGCCCATAAATTTAATTAAAGAGTTTAATTATTCTAATGAGTTGGGCCTTCATATAGCCCAATAGAATTGGCCCTACATCTAGCCCAATGGTGGACCTAAGGGGTCACACACTTGGGTCGAGCCCGTTCCACAAAGTAAAAGAGAGATACGGCCCAATATGATTAGGGACCGGACCTAAATCGTTTAGGGTTTTTCCAAAGGCATAATTAGGGTTTTTACTCTATAAATAGGCCACTTAAGAAGCTGGAAAGACATGGAAAATTTTAGATCTCTCAAAGGCGCTTAGGGTTACTAGCATTACTCGAGACGTTCGTGGAAATGGTCGATCGTGTGGACCGACTTGGAGGAGTTCGTGTTTGCGACTCTACGGATCAATTAAGCCAGAATCAAATCTTCACGGTAGCCTGGTTTCTAACACTGTAAATTGGAGAACCAATTTCAAATTTTAAATTTTACTTCATTGTAGCACACTTAGCCCTTAAGCCACTTATATATATATTACACATTTAGCCCTCAATATTTTCCTTAATTCCACTTAAGAAATTTATTATTTGCACTTGGACCCTCTAAACCTTAATTAATTATCATCAAACCACACAAAATGTTGATTTCTCAAAAATTAATAGTTGATATTTACTCAAAAATATCGATTTCGTCCCTGCGCCCACATAGGACTCTTATTCCACCCGAAAACACTTCAGGGCTGCCTCACTCATAAGATCGGACCACCCCCAAGGTTCCCTCGACTTCGTGGAGGTCCTTTATGACCATTCGGTATCGTCAATAATTCGGGCTTATACAAAATTTATTCCAAAAACTATTCCAGTCTAATTGCTTTCAGCGTCATTAGCCTTACCTCAAGACGCTCACCAATCTCATGCCCTCTTCCCTAGACATCCAAGTCCTAGGGCATTCTCTACTGTCAATTCGGTAAATTTTATTAATTTATTTTCCAAAACCAACTTTTGGGCTCTCCAGAGCGCTCAAGGTCCTTTAAAATCACTAAAAATCTTATATGTTTTTCCAACACCATGTAATACCAGGTATTACATCCAACCCCTCTTAAATGAATTTCATCCTCGAAATTCTCTTTACCTTACTCTTCAGCCCAAGACAACCACATTCTCGAGCTATTCACCAAACTCCCATACTCGAGAATCCCATAGCCTAGCCATTGCTCACTTTTCCCTCGGGTTATCCCCACGTCGAGGATTCACCTAGGCTACTAATCCCCTCACTCTTGAGGGTACTCATAAACTAATATGCCACATTGGCCTCTTTCCAAATCCCACAACTAGTTGTTGGTCATAACATATGACTACCCCAATAATGTCCATCCTCTTAATGGATTTCAACTACCTCTAAGCATCACTTTGCAGTTAACTTCCCATTTTTCACATCAAACCAAAACCATGACAATGACAATCAATCTCGACAACATCGCATCACTGATCAGTTAACAACGATTTTATGGTAATCACACACGATAATGTTTCCCTTGCCGATCACACACAACCATGATTTTTTTACGCCAATCAAACATGACAATGTCTAGCACTGAACCA
Source organism: Diospyros kaki (assembly GCA_036245055.1). NCBI lineage: Eukaryota > Viridiplantae > Streptophyta > Magnoliopsida > Ericales > Ebenaceae > Diospyros > Diospyros kaki. The sequence continues at coordinate 24,608,442 of BSEG01000012.1, forward strand.
CCGCAGTAATGTCACTTCCAATACCCATTAGACATGTTGACACCCACTCAACCATGGAATTTCGTCATCAATCATATACTTCCACAACTTGAGTTGATCCTCAAGGTAACATCTCATTACCGACCAACTATAACCCTACTAGCACTTTATGGGAAGCAGACTCTAGCTCTTGTAGCCATACTCGACCATTCATTGCATAGTCTGCTACCTTGATCAATTGACCTTCACTTATTGCTGACTTATGCATAACCCACATACCCATACCTCATAATGGGTAACTTAACACTTCAACCAATAACATGCACTACCTGAGTCCATACGAGTCTATACCTTGAGCTTAATGATGCACGCGCCATAACACGCTCCCAACTAGGGATTCTTTCCATATTCAACAAAGATACTGAGGTTTTCTTATTGGCCGATACTACTCACTAAATGGGGTCACTTACCCATATCTGGAAACTCACATTAGGAAACCCCTCCTAAATGTTCTGCACCCATACCTCAACTTTCCACGATCATGTCCCATGCTAGGCCTTATTTCGGTCGTCAAGACCCTACACTGAGTGAGTGATCCTACCATTTTGTTCTTTTCTTGAAAATAACTTTTGGGCTCTTAGGTGCACTCAAGGTCCTTCAAAATAACTAAAAATCCTATCTTTTCTAATACCATGTAATACCGGGTACTACAAAGCATTCAATTTTCTCTTTCTAGTGTAGGTGTAATGCCCGAGATTGTTAGACTCAAAATATTTAAGAAAACAAGACATTTCAAAGGATTATGAAAGCCTTGAGACAAAAGTTTAGTTTTTGAACTAGGGACAAAATCTTAAGTTTGAAGTTTGGGTAGAAGTGCAATTTTTGAAAAAGAAACTCGGGAATAAGTGTAATTGACTAAAAGACCTAGGAATTGGTGAGATTCAAGGATAGCTCAGGGACCTAAATGAAATAGATTTGAAACTTCATTCCAATATGACTTTGAATCATTTTGGATTTCAAAACTTATTAAATATGACTTTGGATTCCAAATATTATTCAATTTTGTTTTAAACAAGTGGCGGCATAGGATTGGGCACGAGCACCAAGTCCACACATTGAGGGACAAGTGGTGGGGTAGGTGGTAGCACATGATTGGCCAAAAAAACCTATAAATTAAGTCATTGGGATGAAACTTTGGGCACGCCAACGAGTTTGAGCCAAAACTATGCAAAATTAAGAGGATGTAAGGTGAGGAATAAGATCTTAAGAGTGATACAAAAAGAAAGAGAGAAATCAGTGGAGAAATGAGGGAGAACGAGTCTCGTTGGAGTTTTTGAGTCTTGCTTGAAGTTCATGCCAAATAGTCAGAAAACAGCGAGGCAAGTACTATTCTTTGTTATATTCTTGTAGAGTGGGAAGAAAGGGAATAGTAGGTTCAAATGGGGGTTGAATTGGAGCTAAAACAAGGGAGATATGGCTGAAAAACTAGAGGGGGTACTCGTAGTTGCCAAAGAAGCGCGTGTAGTACACGCGCCGCTGCTGGCTGCACGTCCAGGTGCATGGGCCACCTTCTTGGGGTGCGTGAGGGTGCATGGGACATCCTCTCTCCTTCAACTTTTCTAGAGATCTTATTATTTTCTTGGGAACATTCCTATGTAAAAATATTTGAGGTTTGGTTTATTGAAACTCGTGTTTTCTATAGGAAACCCATTCTCGCTCATCATAAACAGTGTTTCCAAAGGTAAACAATCAAGGTGAGTTGTTCTCGCATGCTTGTGGTTTGATCTTGGACATTCTTGGCTTTATTTATGAGTGGTTCTTGTGCGTGTAAATTGTTCTTGCATGTGCTTTACTTCTTCTTGATCACTCTTGGTTTCATTTGTGGGTGGTTTGTTGCCTACATCTCATGTTTCCTTTGTTTGGGGCATATCCATTCTACTTTGCTTGCATCAATTTTGAACATGATGACTTTCATGCGTGGCTGTTGGCTTGCATATCATATTCCTTCTACTTTGTCATACATCATGTAATTTCAGTGGTTGTGGCTAGTTAGTGGCTTGTCATGTGTGAACTACCACGAGGGCCTGTGTAAGGGGGTTGACCACGTGAGCTTGTGTAAGGGGGCTACCCCGTGCTTATGTGTAACACTCGGTGTAACCGGTGTTAAGAGAATAAGAATGGAAGTGTGAAATTCCAAAAATACCCTTGAGAAGGTGTTGGATCCTTGAGATTGAGGGTGCCCTATGAGAGGGGCATTTTGGTAATTTGGATATTGAAATCCAATAAAAAGGGTATTTTGGTAATTGGAAGTAATTCCTATGTGGAATTAGGTGAGTAGGTGAATTAAATCCCAATTTTGTGTTTATGTGGAGATATGGGATTAATAATTCATGAAATCAGAATTTTGGTAATTTGGAGTGATTCCATAAAGAAAATTAATTATGGAAAATAGGAAAAATGGTGGATATTAAATTATTTGAGAAAATAATTATGTTTTCCCTAAATTGGAGAATAAGTGTGAAAATGCCAAAGGGGTGGATGAGATGAGATCTTGAAGCCAAGTTTGTGTCTTAGAGTGACACTTGGCATAATCTTGGAAATTTGAGAGAAATATATATATATATTAGAAATGTGGGACACATATATATATATATATATATGTGTGTGTGTGGAATTATGAGTTGGAAAAGGTATTAATTAAATGCAAAAAGAAATGCTAAATGGGTCTTTCAAGCATTTAATGAGAGGCATGATTATATGGATTAAAGAAAATCCAAAAGAAAATGGTAAATGGTCACCATTAATGCCTTGGAAAATATGAGAGTTATTTAAATACATAAGAAAGTATTTATGTCTCTCAAATGTGATGTTGGAAATTAGTCCCATTAATTTAAATGGGAAAGAAAGTATTTATGTCTCTCAAGTGTGATGGATGTGAAATTAGTCTCATTAATTTAAATGGGAAAGAAATGGAAAGTAGTCACTCATTTATGAGTGAAAATGAGAGGATTTATTTAAATGAGAAATAAATAGAAATCTCCAAGTGATCCAAGGGTTAGGATCAAGTCTTGAAAAGGGTGAAATAAATCCAATGGTTTGGATTAAGTCTTGAAAAGTGAAAATAATCCAATGGATGAGATTAATCAAGATAAAGAGCTTGGATTGTGTTTTCTCCAAGAGGGAAATCTTGTTCATTTGAAATGGAGGGTTGAGATTTAGCTTTCCCTTAAGCACATGGATTGTGCTTTTTGTGAGTGGCTAGGATGCATTCTTGAAATATGGGGGAACTAGTATAAAATGACAAGTGTGGAAGGCTTGTCTCCCTTTGGCCATTTGGAGAAAGAAATGGAGAAAGAAAGAGAAATAAAAGAGTCTCTCATGAAGGAAATAAATGGGGAAGAAAAGAAGAAGAAGTCAAGGTAAGCTTATTCTTTCTTCTCTCTATTTTAATATGCTTGTTTGCAAAGTAAATTTATTTTGGAATGTCATCTTAGATGGAAGGAAATGAAAATGGAAGCTTTCTTGAAAGGGGGATTTAAAGATTCAAAGAGAAGAATGAGGTAAGGGATGGCCCCATGGGAGGGTGTCCTTGCAATGTGTTATAAATATGTTTCATAAATGTATATGTTGCATTTAGCATGTTCTTTTATGTTCATGAGACTTATGGCCATAGGTTAGTTTGGAAACATGGTTGAAATGGTGGGTTGATGCCTCAACCTTGGAGGGTTGTGAGGGCAAAGAAACCTAGCCACATTTGCTTGCATTTGATATCATATAATCTTGTTATGTTCATATTTATTTGGCATTGCACCCTTATTGAGCTTAATCGCTCATGAGGTTTTTATCCTTACATGTAGGTTGTGAAAGCATGGTAAAATAATGGCAATGGTGGAATGGCATGGGAAAGCATGGGAATGAAGACCCAAGAGCTTGTTGTGGCTTATGGAAGCCTTGTTGTTGTATTGATTTATGTAATGTATTTGGTTGGTAATGGCCTTTCTTTAAGCCTAAAGTTATGGGTGTATTCCACTTTTGTAGTGTTTGATTTAATTTGAAATAAGACATGGGCTTATGGTATGTTGAAGCTTAGGTTGAGGGAAGGTCTCATTTTGGTGTGTTGTGAGAAACACCAAGAAGTAAATCACAAGAGTTTGTTGGAAAATAGTGGGTGTTTGATGTATCTTATGGAAGCATCAAGAGCATGATTTAAGCCTTAATTTTGGAGAAACAAAAGGCCAAAATGGAAGGAAAATGAAGTTTATTTATTCATTATAATTTCTGGAAAATTGGGGTTTAATTGCCCAAGAAAAAAAAAAGAGAAAAAAAAATGTAGTGGTAGCAAGAGTGGCAGGGGCCTACTGGCAGCAGCCCCAGGTGGGCACGCGTGCGCGCGGGAGGCCGCGCGCACGAGGGGGCAGGGGCGGGCACGCGAGCGGGTGGGCGCACGGCAAGCGAGGCCAGCACCCCGCAGGGCCCCGGGGCGCGCCGTGGGCCCCGTCGACCAATTTTTTTTAAAAATTGGGGAATTTTGGGGCATTTCTTAATTGAATTTGGGCTCCAGAGGAATTTTTAAAATAAAGGGATTTTTCGGGCATTTTTTGAGAAAATGCCAAAATTTTGGAAATTTGAAAATGATGAGTTTTTCCTCCAAATTTGGTAATCAATCAATGAATTGATTTTAAATGGTGATTTTATGGAGCCCGGTAAAAATTCTTGTCAGGGAAGAATTTAAAATAATTGAGAAAATGGCGTTTGGGCGTCTGAATGAGATTTCCTTTTTAGCCAACGTGGTGTGGTTAAAGCCCATTTCCACTAATGAATCCTAGGGATGAGGGAAGGGAAAGACGAGCCTAGTTCCCACCTTGGACGTTTCATCTTGAAACATGGTCTACCCTTCACCTAAGGTCGGGCAGGTGGACAATTTGGGTAATTGTTCACGAGTAACACCCGTAAGTGGGAGCGGGGCGTTACATTATGTAAGGGGGCCAAGGGGTTCAGACAAGGTAAGTAAGGGGGTTGTCTTGTGCCTATGTAAGGAGGTCGAGAGGTTCGAAAAGGGTAACATTCTGGCATGGTTGTCATCGAGAAGATTTCATGGCATAACTGCATATTGCTCTTGCATGCATTGTTTCATTTCTTGTGCCACTCACTTATATGCAATTATCTAATTTAGGTGTTTCATACCACTGGAACATTCAATGTTCTAGGTCTGTCAGATGTGATAGGTATCCTAGGTTCCAGTTCGAGTAAAGGCAAGGAGGTGGTGCTTGGCTAGCTTTAAAGTTTTGGATCTTTAGTTTACGAAATCGTTGTTTATACTTATAACCCAAGCATAGTACTTATATTCCCAATATTGTATTGTAAATAAAAGCTAAGTTACTTAAGGATGTATGGTGTTTGTGTGTGGTTCTATGACTATACCACAAATTCATGTATTCGTGAGGTTGCTATAGTTTCTGATATGTTGGTACATGACATATTTTTTCATTAATTTGTTAAAATCCTAGCTATTTAGCATACTTAGGTTCGATCCTTACTTCCATTGATAAAGGATTTCCAATAACGCCCGAGGTCATTACTAGCGTATAATGAATATCATATAGCTTCATTATATATTTAGCATAGAGGGCGTTATAGTAGGGTTGTCTTGATTTCCTTCATGTATGACTGGCTTTGGTGCTATGCTTCCTATAGGACTGCAAGTTAACAACTTTTCACACTTTTGTTAGAACCTGTCCAAAAGGGGATAAATTAATTAAAACATATACTTTTAGTGTATGTATTAGGTTATTTTGGGTCTTGTTGTTCATGTGGCCATGGAGAGATAGTTTCCTCTCCAATTTATTTGTGGAATGAAGCTATGCCCTTAGGTGCCATTGTGCCTTGGGTGGGCCCTAAGATCCAGTATGTGCATATTCTTCATTATGCCATTGTTACCTATCCTGCATTATATGATACATGGGCATGTTGTATATGGATGTTGCACATAGGGTGCAGGTTGTTTTTTAGTTTCATACTCTTGTCAGCTTTTCTTCCAATTATGCTTGCTGAGTCTTATGACTCACTCTTGCTTTTCTTCATTCCAAGTAAGGGCAAGGACAAGGTTAGGGGGTGAGCCTAGTAGTTTTTGACCTATCCTGATAGAAGGTTATAGGGTTGTACTAGCTAGTCTTGTCCTGAGGCTTTGTGATCTTTTGTGTAATCAGGGTGGTTTTATTTTTTGGTTTTACCCTTAGTTTGTATATATAAACCATGTAACCCTGAGGGTTGGTCACCTTTTGTATGCATTCCTAGGTGGTAGTTTATGCCTCTATTGTCAGATTCATGTTCAGGTATATGTGACCCTTGTGTGCATGCATGACAGACCAGGTACTTTGGTTGCTAGTTACACAAATGTATATTTAGTTATAGAGGTGCATGCATGGTGGAGTGATTCTCCTTTGTTTTCTATTTCTTCTGGGGCGCCTACTTATGTCCTTCTCCATGGCAGGGGTTCCACATCTCTTGGTATAAGAGCTTGTTTGGAGTTATTTAAGATAAGATGTCCCTATACACCTAAGTTGTAGGGTAGAGTTAGGTTATTTCTAAAGTCAAGTTAGCATTCAAGGTTTGAATTCATTTTATGTCTTATTGTTAATTTTGTAGGAATATGAATACTCTAAGTGGAGGGGGGCGTGGACGACCGTCTACGTGGGGCCGTGGGTGGAACATTCCCCAGCCTGAGGTGTCGAGGGATGCAAGTGGCATGCAATGATAGGGGACTCTGGATGTCCAAGATACCTTAGTGAGCCTTGCGCGTGTAGTAGAGGGGTTGGCTGCAACACAACTAAGGCAAGAGCAACGAGCTCATGGTCACCCCGTCCTTAGTCAGGCATCCCATGTAGGAGCACAAGGTGGTGAGAGTAGCTTTAGGGGTACACTTCTCAAGAACTTTATGACATTAAATCCACTAGAGGAGGTGCAGATGCAGCAGAGGTGGAGAATTGGCTACGGAGGATCAAAAGGTGCAGTTGGGAACTTTTCTTCGGAAAGGTAACGCCGGATGCTGGTGGGAGACTACCAGGCAGCAATTTGGGGATCGAGTACCATCATGGGCCGAGTTCGAGACTCTGTTTTGCGAGACCTATATTCCTGAGTGGGTTCATGAGTAGAGGGTCTACGAGTTTATTGAGCTACAACAAGGGAACATGTTCGTCACATAGTATGAGACAGTTTGTGGTATTAGCATGATATGTTCTTGAGATGGTGACTCTAGAGGCCTGAAAGGTTAGTAAGTTTGAGCGAGGCCTATGTTAAAAAATCTGGCATGCCATGGTTGGAGTTCGAGCTAAGGATTTTCCTACAGTTGTAAGGTGAGCCCATAATATGGAAAAGAATTTGCAAGAGGCCAGATTGGAGTAGGTGGCTACTATTGGGAAGACAATCGGGTAGAGTAGCAAGAGGAGAAGTTGGGAGTCAAGCTCTAGCAAAAAAAGCAAAAGGACCTCCGATGTGCAAGACTTGTGGTAAAATGCATCAGGGGAATTATTGTGTAGCTCATGGCGATGTGTGCTTTCGTTGCAGGTAACCAGGCCATGTGAGGAGAGATTGTCCTCACGGATTGGATGCTACATTCAACCAGGAGATCATCTGTTATCATTGTGGCTAGCCGGGTCACAAGGCCAGTTGGTGTGCCTAACTAGTTCAAGGAGGTGGACCTAGCACCAGAGGATCAGGCTTGAGGCAAGACCAGAGACCATCTATTCCCAAAGCATAGGGCGCAACCATGTCACTATCCTCGCTAACAGCACAACTTTAGGTTTCAAGCAAGGTGTTTGCACTATCAGCAGTTGAAGCTAAAGGAGGGAATGAGACAGTGCAAGGTATACTTCCCTTGTATGGCTCCGATGTCTGTGTTCTATTTGATACAGGCTTTATGCATTCCTTTATAGCACCACGTGTCTTGCATTTAGTTCCTATTGCCCGTAGTCCTTTTCCATATGTTCTTTCTACGACGACACCAGGTGATAACAGGTTGCTAGGAAGGGAAGTGGTGTGGGACTTTGAGATTGTGGTTCATGATCGGGTTTTGTTAGGGGATCTTATGGTGCTATCCATCCAGGATTTTGATCTTCTGTTGGGTATGGATTGGTTATCTTGGCATTATGCCAAGGTAGATTGTTAATGGAAGGTAATCACTTTTGAACACCCTCATTAGTCAATTATTATATACAGGGGAGCTAAGCCAGTGGTGGTAACGCCTATGATTTCAGTAATATAAGCGGAGAAGTTAATACAGCGGCGTGTGAGGCATACTTAGCTTTTGTAATAGTTACCACTAGGGAGAAGAAGGAGTTAGCTAATCTCCCTATTGTCAGAGATTTTCCTGAAGTGTTTCCAGATGAGTTACCGAGTTTGCCACCATGTAGGGGGGTTGACTTCACTATTGAGTTACTACTAAGCACTCAACCTATCTCCAAGACTCCCTACCATATGGCTACCAATGAATTAAAGGAGTTAAAGGTGCAAGTGTAGGATCTTCTGGATAAGGGATTCATATAGCCTAGTATTTCGCCGTGGAGAGTGTCAGTGTTATTGATGCATAAGAAGGACAATTCCATATGGTTGTGTATTGACTACAAGCAACTTAACCAGGTAATAGTGAAGAACAAGTATCCTTTGCGTTGTGTGGATGACTTGCTTGATCAGCTTCAAGGAACTTCAGTGTTTTCTAAGATTGATTTGAGTTCGGGGTATCATCAGGTACGTGTTAGAGATGAGGATATCTCAAAGATGACATTCTGCCCAAGATATGACCATTATGAGTTCGTGGTCATGCCATTTGGGCTGACTAACACCCCAACAGTATTCATGGATTTAATGAATAGGGTATTTAGGGAGTATTTGGATAATTTTTTTATCGCCTTTATTGATAACATCCTAGTTTACTCTCCTAGTCAGTTTGGACATGAAATTCATTTGAGGGTGGTTCTGCAAAGACTCAGAGATGAGCAATTGTATGCCAAGTTTTCTAAATGTGAGTTATGATAGACATAGGTAGTATTTTTGGACACGCAATTTCCAGCGAGGGGATATCTGTGGATCTAGAAAAGGTTAACGTTGTCTTGGATTGGCCGAGGTCTACTACTATTATTGAGGTATGGAGTTTTCTAGGACTTGCAAGCTATTATCAATGCTTCATTGAGGGATTTGTTCGCTTAGCCTCTCCTATGACTAAGCTAACACGCAAAGGAGTTGACTTCATTTGGGATGATGCTTGTGAGAGTTGTTTCCAGAAGTTGAAGCAACGGTTGACTTCCACGCCTGTTTTAACCATACCCAGAAGCGGTGAGCTATTTATGATTTATAGCGATACCTCGTATATGGGTTTGGGGTGTGTTTTGATGCAAGATGGCCGTGTTAATGCTTATGCATCTAAACAATTAAAGAAGCATGAGGCGAATTACCCCACTAACGACTTGGAACTCGCTACTGTGGTATTTGCCTTGAAGATTTGGTGTTATTATCTTTATGGGGAGAAGGTGTAGATTTTCACTGACTACAAGAGTTTGAAGTATTTATTCTTCCAGAGAGAACTAAACATGAGGCAACAACGTTGGTTGGAACTAATAAAGCATTATGATTGTGAGATTTTGTATCATCCGGGCAAGGAAAATGTGGTAGCAAATGCCATGAGCCGACGGGAAGCTTCAACTTCAACTTCAATTGTGATGATTTAAGAGTGGTCTTTACTGGAGCAGATCAATGAGCTTACCATTTCAGAGTCGAGGGATGTCCCAAGTATTTACTGTGCCTATATGAGCATTTATTTAGGTTTAGTAGACTGGATACAGGACCGACGATAGTCTAACAAGGGATTGGCACACATTAGATCAAATATGGATAGATTTGGACTTTTGGGTTATAGCCTGAGGGATGATGGGTTGCTAGTATTTCGAGGACGGATTTGTGTGCTAGGTGATGAGGAGATCAGACAGGAGATATTGTCAAAGGCTCATCGTTCCCATTACACCATTCATCTAGGGGCAGTAAAGATGTATCAAGACTTGTGCCTCCAGTATTGGTGGATGGGCATAAAGAAGCAAATAGCTGAGTATGTGTCTCGTTGCTTGGTGTGTCAATAGGCTAAAGTTAAACTCTAGAGGCTAACAAGTTTACTTCGTCCCTTGTTTATTTCAGAGTGGAAGTGGGACCAGATTACCATGAATTTTGTATCTAGATTAGCCTGTACCAGTAGAGGTCATGACACTGTATGGGTGGTTATTGATAGACTAACAAAGTCAGCACACTCCTTACTTGTTAAGAAGACTTATTGTAATACCCTAAGAGCCGAAAGAAGGGTAGTATATATTGAGGATAAGTAAGAAAGGAAACAACACTACCTGGATACCTTTTGGGTTGAATGTAGGCAAAAAACTCCTGGGTTAAGCTTGCTTGAGCTGGGAAAGCTCAAGAATGGGTGACCCCCTAGGAAGTTCATGTAGGCCCATCAAGGTCAGTTGTTCCGGTCCTTCTTATTGCTCATTGCGGTATGTTACAGGTGGTGTCAGAACCGACCCTTGGTGAAGGCGGTCGAATGAGGGCAAGGAGCGGCGTTGGGGCTTGAGGGCCTATTTAAAGAGTGGCTTTAGGCAGGCTTCAAGGATGGAAGCCTCTAAATAGGAGAGATGGGACCAGTTGTAAGGTCACATGATGAGGACATCATGTTCTTAAGGGGGGGAAAATGTAATACCTCAAGAGCCCAGAGAAGGATAGTATATATCGAGGATAAGTAAAGAAGGAAATAACACTAGCTGGATACCTTTTGGGCTGAATGTAGGAAAAGAACTCCCAGGTTAAGCATGCTTGAGCGAGGGAAGCTTAAGGATGGGTGACCCCCTGGGAAGTTCGGGTAGGCCCACCGGGGTAAGTTGTTCAAGTCCTTCCTATCTCTCGATGCGGGATGCTACACTTATCTTATGCACCATTTGGCCAGGATATATATTGATGAGATTGTGAGATTACATGGAGTACCAACCAATATTGTATCAGATCGAGACCCTCGATTTATCTCCCACTTATGGGGGGCATTACAGAGTGTTGTGGGGACAAGATGAACTTTTAGTATGGCATTCCATCCCCAAACCGATGGGAAAATAGAGTAGACTATTCAAGTTTTGGAGGATATGCTCCGAGCATGCGTATTAGATTTTCAAGGGAATTGGGATGAGCACCTATCGTTGGTAGAGTTTGCTTATAATAACACCTATCAGTCTAGCATTAAGATGGCACCATTCGAGGCACTGTACGGGTGACCTTGCAGATCTCCATTATGTTGGATTGAGGTTGGAGACAATTCAGTGTTGGGGCTAGACATTATTGAGCAGACCACGAAAAAGATCAAATTGATTAGAGCACGATTGAAGACAACCCAAGATCACTAGAAGAGTTATGCAGATAAGAGGCAATGAGATTTGGAGTTTGTTGTTGGGGATCATGTGTTCCTTCGAGTTATGCCTATGAAAGGCATACTGATAGAGCGCATATTTTCATATTATTTAGCCCTCATATTTAGTCTTTTTGCACGTTAGTTGTGTCATTTTATTCATCTTGATTTTGTTTTATTTTATTTTATAGGAATTGGGCTTCACACTATTTTATCTTATTTTGGACAGCTTAGGGTTTCCTGGGTCATGAGGAATTTTGATGGCAAGAAGGGAAACAAGGAGATTGGAGACAAAGAAGCAAAAGTGTGCTCATAGATTTGAACTTCTGTGCTTCTTTCAAGTTTTTGGCCAAGTTATAATCTCAGAACGTGAATTATGTCTTCAGAGATATTGTAGAGGACTTCTTGGGCTTTCTGGAATGGTATGGTTTGTCCAAATCAGAGTTCGTTTGGGCCTCCAAACATAGCTTCAAAGTCGGGACCAGAAAGTTGGGTCAAATTAGGAAAGCTGCACAGATGCTGAATCTTTAAAAGGCCATAACTTGGGCGTCCGATATCCAAATCAAGTGATTTAAAATCCCAAATTAATATAATCTTCCTGATACACAATTTTTATGAAGGGGTCAAAGCTCAGAACAGACGTTATCATATTCGAAATCGGCTGTGAAGTGGCAGTAACCTAGGGTTTCCTCCCTAAGCTCTATTTAAGCACATTAAGAGGCCATTAGGGAATGGAATTCTTTTGTCTCATGAACAGTAGCCATTTTTTCTCTGTTTTCTCTATGGAGGGCTAAACACTTGTAATCAGTTGCAAATCCGAACTTATTCCATGGTTTGAATCCCGAGAGCTTCTACGAAATTCAGTTTGAATTTCAATTATATTTGTTTTAAGTTTTCTTTACTTCTTTTCCGCTTATTCTAGTGCATGTTCAAGACGGTTGTATGAACATATACGAGGTGGCTTTAATGTTATAGTCGGTTGATATAACACACGAAGGAAAGAAGTAGAAACAAATAACTTGGTATGATGGTTATCGATACTAGGTTCTGGAATCTGTGTGAATGAAGATTAAAATTGGTAGACTGATTGAAGGAGGTTTTCTTTGATCTTTATATCAGCTTTGATTTGATCTCTAGACGGTTGTTGGGGATTTATTTATGCAGATTTTGGGTGTTGAAACTCGGCTAGATCTAATCTATAAGAAGGGATGATGAAAACCTAGTTTAAGGGAAAGATTTGTAACTGGTTGCGTTTGGATCCATAGACAGTTTCGTTTTTATATTCTTACTCAATCTTCATACTTTCTTTTTCATAAAAAAACCCCCCCTCACTTAGTTCTTGTCATGACAAATTTGTATTGAGGTTCCTTTGAGAGACGACTTTGGGGTCGCACCCTTGCTGCAGATCTGAAATATATATTCATCTAATCTATCGGGGTTCGACAGTCCCGATCACATACGCCGTTTTGGAGTTACTGGTAAGCTCAGTCCGTGTTGCGTGGGTCTATTTGAGGTACTAGAGTGAGTTGGACTGTTGGTGTATCATCTAGCCTTACCTCCTCAGCTTACTCATGTGCACGACGTATTCCACATCTCTATACTCCGTAAGTGTGTGGAAGATCTGAGACAAGTTATTGATTATAGACCCCTTGAAGTGCAAGAAGACGTCTCATATACCGAGATGCCTACGTGTATAGTAGATTGGAAGAAGAAGGTACTTTTGAATCGTTCTATTTCCTATGTTAAATTTCAATGGCAACGTCACGGACCGGAAGAAGCCACATGGGAATTAGAAATTGATATAAGGCATATGCATCCTTAACTTTTCGAGTGATCAGATATGAATTTGGGGGACTAAATTCTTTGGAGGGGAAAGGGGGGGGGGAGGATTTGAAATGGCCCGAATTTAGTTATGCAATGTTTTTATCATTGTAACACCCCACTTTTCCTAGGCGTGTTATAATTTGGGATTTCAAGAATATATTTCTTTTTCCACAATCACATAACATAAATTATTCCCTGACAATCCTGTCTCACCTTCTCAGCATACCAATCTTTAAAGGAATAAACTAAGACAGGTAATATCATCATAAATGCGGAAGCTAGATTGAAATCTCAAACAGTACATAATCGAAACCATTTATTTATAACATAAAAATCGTACCATCATTAAACATGACATCATCAAAACAAAATACATCATAAACCAAAAGACATGCTACGAACCACCTACAAATGGCCATTACTTCTTGGCAATTCCTTTTCCTTTGGCACTACTGCTTTCACTTGGAACGTTTGAATATTCCAAGGATAAAGTCCAAATAAGATGTTGAATCATCTAAGTAAGAGTTCAAAAGAATTTCATGAATGTATGCAAGACATGAAACAAAACTAACATATCCCTGACATGTCCCAGCCCAAGAGAATCCCACACCACAATTAACCCTAACTGGGGAAAATGTAATATCTCTAAAGGCTGCATAACCACATCGACACATTGGCGTAGCACAATCCTAGCTTAAGAGGGCAACATCAACGCCTCTCTCTTACACAACGGAAAACCATCGTTACCACTTCCAATACGAAAAGGTCAACATCAATTCAGGAACCCAAGGAATCACCCCACAATCGTGTTAGGGATTACGTTTCCACTCAAAAGCATATCGGATCATGTCAACACAAACCCTGCCCACAAGATGATCAACACTATCCCTGGGAATCCATGTCCACCTTGGAAACAATACTATCGCTCAAAGGAACTTAGGGTAGTGTCCACTCGCAACCCCACCACTTAAGCTGATCCAAGGTGGTGTCGACTCTCAGCCCCTGCCACTTGTTGACCGCCAGGGTGGTGTCCACTCTTAGCCCCCGCAACAAGTGGGCATTAATTCTTGCCATGCTTCCCTAGTGCTATCACTCATGTACCACACCCCATATGAACAACTAGTCACTCTAGTGTAACTTCCTTTGCAAACAAGCTCGACATGAAACCCTAGGCAGTCATCCCGGCAAACACACGCGACACGAGATACCCTTATACGTTGTTCCAACAAATACTCTTGGGGAATTATGGCTACACTATCCGAGCAACATCCCAGGTGACATCCCACATGGACAACACAAAAACATGCCAATGCCACATACCATGCTTCGATGCATTATATAAAACAACATTTCATTTACATAATTTATCGCACAAAATTCAATGCACATGCATAAAACATTTTGAGGCGAACCTCCCACATGAAACCAACCATCACAGGTTAAACCATTCACATGCAACAAAACTGTTTCCATGAAACTAACAAGTTAAGGGTCAAAGCACCCAAAATAAACAAAGTTAGGGTAGAGCCACTCACCTCAAACATACTTAGAACACCTCGATTCTCGTGCCCAGCCTCAATTCTCGTGTCAATGCCTCAAGCAATCATAGTTTTACTCAACCTCAAGTCTTAACGATCCCTAAACATCATATTTATTCAAAGGAATATCAAAATCCATTTTTTTCCATAATTTTCTTCCATTTTCTTCCTATTTTTCCCCTAATAATTTCAAAATAAATATCTCCTCAAACATTTTCTCAACTTTTTCAATACCATAATTCAAAAATAATTTCAAAAAAATTATAAAAAATTCCAAACTTACCCCTAGTCTCACGCGTTGGCGCGTGTACTGCGAGTGGATAACTAGCACGTGCAGCTCATGCGCCGGTCATCTTCTCTAGCTCTGATACACCAGCGATGCTAGATTTAGTTCCTGGTTTGATCTACACCCTTTGTCAATCACAGAGGTACCTAGATAGGCTTGAAAGGAACACCAAAAGTGGCCTAACCAGCTTATCAAAGACTTGGCTAATGCTTACACCTAGGATTCTAGCGAAGCTTCGAATCCCACTCAAACCTACACGAATGCTCTTCAAACTTTCTAGAAACACTCTACATCCTTTAAGGAACAAAAGCCTTTTATCCCTTGCCCCCAATTCACCCTCTAATGCTCACAATTTAAGCTTGAAACTTGAAAAACCCTCAGCCCCTTCGACCCTTATTTGTACCCATTTCCGAGCCTCCAAACATCCATTCGTGTTTGTGATGCCCCGTTCCTCTAAAAGTGTTTCTTACCCCAACATGTAATGATATTTCCTTATTTTTCCTTATATATATTTTTTTCCTCACTGGGGTAAACCATATCTTATTGCGGAAATGTGTTTAGATCGCAACCTAATTCATATTTAAAATCTCATAATCATAATTTGAACAAAACATCAAACCGAATATCTGATCTATTACATAACCGAAACCTGAATAGTTTTTTCTTTTCCAGCATAACCTAACATTATCCTTCAAAGTAATACAAGCCAAACTAACATAGTCAACATTATATATAATATAGAAAAACTTAAACGCGACATGCTTGTACATATAATCGATACATTTACGCATTTCCATAAGAGCCATTACATGTCTTCGTTTTCTTCGTTCCTGCTATGACCTCCATCTGAAACATTGAATATTCCAATGCCATTACCCGAGTTAGATGATGAATCATCTAAGTAAGGATACAATTATAAATTTGCATTCGTGTGTGCAAAATGCAATAATGTCCTTTACCACTTGGTCTGAGCCAACATAACAACTTTCATACCAGTCTAAACCGACGTTGCTTGTGTAATTCCCCAGATTTTCAAACTCAAATATGATGTAATACCTGAGATTATTAGGTTCTAATACTTGAGCAAATAGGTCCTTTCAAGGAATTGTGGAAGACTTGAGAGAAAAATTTAGTCTGTGAACCAGTGGCAAAATCATAAATATTGAAGTTTGAGTAAAAGTGTAATTTACCTAAAACTTTGGGGTATTAGCGTAATAAGTCCATTTTTCGGGGACCAAAAAGTGCAATTAAAAATGGCCCGGGGACCAAGTTACAAAGGGTCTAAGTGCAGTTTCGTGAAAAGTTCAAGCCAAAGCGTTGTTCGTTGAAACCTTAAAATATCTTCTCAAAATATCTTGGATTTCAAACTCAAATCAAATGTAGCTTTGGATCGTTTTGAAGTCCAAGTCCAAGTCTTTGTTAAAGTAAGTCTTCTCCAAGTCTTTGTTAAAGTAAGTCTTCTTTAAGTCTTTGCTAAGTCTTTTCCAAGTCTTTGTTAAAGTCTTTTCCAAGTACTTTCTAAGTCTTCTCCAAGTCTTTTCCTTAGCCTCCAAGATTACTTAGCCTCCAAAGTCTCCAAACTTTATCCTTAAGGACACATGGTAATCAATCATTGGCCACTTGGAAGATAAGATAAGGTCACATGATGGCTCATAATGACCCCTTGAGATGGCATCGCATGATTGGCCAAGAAAAGCTTACTTAGCTTCCAAGTTTGCAAAAGTATCCAAACCTTATCCTTAAGGATATGTGGCAAACATTCATTGGCCACTTAGGAGATAGGATTTGAAGTCTCATGATGACGCAACACATGGCGCGATTTGGTTCATCAGAGTTTCCTATAAATAAGGGCTTTGGGGTTAATCATTTTGGGTACCAAGCAAGGAGGAAAAGGAAGGGAGTTTCAGTGAGTAAACACTACCAAAAAGAAGGTAGAAAATCGGGGGAGAAACGAGGGAGAATGAGCCTCAAAGGAGTTTTCAGGTCTTTCTCAAAGTTCGTGCCAAGCAGTAAGAAAAACTATTAGAAAACCCATCCCGCTCATTGTAAGCCATGCTTCCTGAGGTAATCGGTCAAGGTGAGTGATTCCTACATGTTTTGTGACACTTTGAGCATTTGTTGCTTCACTTGTATGTGGACGTTGGCTTGCATATCATGCCTTTGAGGCTTACATGTCAAATTTTCCCTTGTTTATGCATATTCCTTCTTCTTTGTCATATATCATGTTCGTGTTGGTGACTATAGGTAGTTGTTGGGCCATCATGGAAGTTCTCGTGCTCTTACGGTGAGCTAGGGGTGACTATGATGACCACGGGGGTGATTGTAACACCCTGGAATTGCTACCACAGGGGTGGATTTCATAACAATAATATTGCATTTGCACGCACATACCTCTCTTTTTCTGATTCACTCACTTAAATGTTATTATCTAACTCGGGTGTTTCATACCCCTGAAACATTCAACGTCCCAGGTTTATTAGAAGTGTCAGGTGTTCCAGGTTCTAGTTCGAGCAAGGGCAAAAGGGTGGTGCTTGGCTAGCCTTGGGTTTTGCAACTAGCTTTTGGTTTTATTTCATTTTGTACCATTGTAACCTAGTGATGTATTGTAATAGTAGCTAGGGTACTCAACTTTGTAATAAGTATAGGGGTGCCCTACAGATGTACCTATAGTGATGTGTTGTGTTTTTTTTGGAGTATTGATAGTCGTATGCATTTCTTATGCTTGTAAAGGAAATCTAGTAGAAACCTTTTATTAAGCTTTGATTAAACTTATAGGTTCGATCCAACGCTTCCGTTGATTAAGGGTTTCCAATAATGCCCAAGGTGGTTATTAGCATAGAATGAAAATCATATTGCTTCATTGCTTCATTGATTAAGGGTTTCCAATAATGCTCGAGGGCGTTATAGCTTGTTCGTACTCTTAAACATATGTAATGCATGATGGATGATAACGTTTATGTATGTATGCATCTCAACAAAAACATGCCGATGCATCTACGTGAAAACACATCGAAACATAACATGTCAACTTGCGAAAACATACTTTGAAGCATACATCATACTATTTCAAACTATACGGCACGTTTTCAGAAAATACCTTTCATAAATAAACTAAGTTTGAGAAAAACTAGCTTACCTCAAAAATCTGCTTAAGCCTCGAGAAGCATGCTTTTAACCTTGAGTGAGCGACTGTCTTGATTTACGTGAAGTCTTCCAAATAAAATTGCTCCTTTGCCATCAATCTATTCTAAAATCAATACTCCTAATTTTCTTATTTTTCTCCCATTTTTTTTTTATTTTTCTCTTCTTTTTCTCCTATTTTCCATAAGGTTTATTTCTCTTCAATAAATAAAATAAATTATTTTATAACTCTTTTCCTCAATTAATCCAAACTAAATATTCCCCAAATATCTTCCAATTATTTCTCTATAAAAATTCATAAAATAACTTCCCTAATTTACTAAACTTTTCTAAGAAAATTTATTGACATTGACTTAGCCTCTTAGGCTTTCTCGATATGCGCGTCTTGACCTTGAAACGCGTGCCTGGACAATTTCTTGGCATTGAGCATGCTTTTGAAGCCCCAAATTAATTCTTGGAATTTTTGGAAACCTTTTCAGGATTTTTCTCCATTTTTCTTCTATTTTCTTCTTTTCTTTTTCTTTATTTCCTTTTTCTTTTTCCCTTTTTTTTCTTTCTTTTCTTCTTTCTCCTTCTTACTCTTCCCTTCTTCTTCTCTTTCCTGCGCGCGACTGCTGCCATGGTTGCACTCCCAGCAGCTGCTTCGCCTATGCTCCTTCACGCCTACCACCACCACAACCACGCCAGTCGCCACTAGGCTGCCCCTGCCGCTAGCTGCCATCGCAACCCCTCCCTTGCTTGCTGCTCATTTCCATGGCTATTACACAACAGCTTTGTTGTGGCTGTCATGGCCGATTTCAGCCATTCTAGGCCACTTTCAATTGATTAACGGCTGCTGCTCCTCACAGCTACTCCCATGGCCGCCATCACGCTCGCGCTGCCCAACTTCAGTCGCGGCTAGCCATGGCCCCTGGCTGCTCCCCCTGCGTCCGCCATGGCTGATCGACCATCTCCCTTTCTCTCACTCGATCTCTCTCTTCTCTTTCTCTTACATTTGCTCTCTTCAACCTCGTAGCTTAGCCAAGCTCCCAGCCTCTCTTCTTGCATCTCTCGCATTTGCCCACCTAAGCTCTCACGAGCTCCCTACCATGGCCGATTCGGCCATTTCTCTCTCTCTCTCTACAACTCTCTCAATCCCCTCATCTATATATATAGGCGAGCCACCACAGCCTTGGCCACTACTTGATCGGCCATGAAGCTTCCTCCAGCACACCCACATAGACGACAATCGTGATGTATGCTACGTCCCACGCCTCCATTACACATGCCTTTTTGTTCCTCCTTGCCATCACACGAGCACACATATATGAATGTTATATATATATATTATATTTATATTACACATTTAATTCCCATAATTCAACCTCTATTACATTTGGGAAATCCTTAAATTGCAAAAACACCTTTTGACAACCCATTAATTTGCATTAAACCACTCAAAACAACCATTTCTCCAAAATTAAAAATCGATCGATTTTGCCCCAGTTTCCTCACCAGGCCCTTGATTAATCCTGAAACCACCTCAGGGTTGATTGTTTTTGGTGGTTATTAAGTAAGTGTTGGGTCTAAGCTGGATGTATCCAGATGTTTAAGCTTAAAGTATCTGAATATATGATGTTATATCCGAATAGGGGCCTTGGATATCTGGATGGGGGTCGTTATTTTTGAATAGGCTTGGTCTTTGGGGGTGATATATCCAAATATGAGGAGTTTGACATCTGAATAGGCTTAATCTTTGGGGTGATATATTTGAATATGGGCAGTTTGATATTAGAATATGCTTGGTTTTATAAGAGGTATTCGAATATCTTAAATGCTATCCGAATGTGCCTCTATCTTTCTCTCTTGTATCTGAATACCTTGCCTCACATCCAAATAGCTTCCCCTTTCACTTTCAGGAGGTGGTGGACATCTTCCACTCAGTTTTGCCACGCGTCCTGATCCAATAGCTTCTGTTCCTCATATATATATACCAGATGCTTCTATTCCTCATTCACATATATATATATATACACCAAGAGAGAGTGTGAGAAGAAGAAGAAGAAGAAGGAGGAGGAGGAGGAGTTTCTTCACTGTTTCAGGAAGAAGAAGAAGAAGAAGGAGTCTCTTCACTGTTTCAGGCAAGCTCTTACCCAATTACAAGCCTTTTCTTCTTTTTTCGTTCCTAGCATGAATATTTCACCTTGTTGGTTTTATTTGACTCTCAAGTATACCCAAGAAAGCGAGTTTGATTTTCTCTTTCCAGTATAGGGTTGTCTTAATTTCCTTCGTGTATGACTGGCTTTGGTGATATCCTTCCCACGGGACTACAAGTTAACAACTTCTCATACTTTTGTTAGAACCTTTCCAAAAGGGAAATAAATTAATTAAAACATATACTTTTAGTGTCTGTATCAAGTCATTTTGGGTCTTGTTGTTCATGTGGCCATGGAGAGATAGTTTCCTCTCCAATTTCTTTGTGGAATGAAGCTAGGCCCTATTGGTGGTTGTTTAACCAATTTACTTGTGGTAGCCATTATACTACCTAATTAATTTCCCATGCATTCCGATTGAAAGCAAGGACTAGAATGAAGCATAAACAAGACTCACATGACTTGTGTGCTTGGGCATGAACATATTAGATTATTTTTGATACCTTGAGTAGTTAGACACGGACATTGCATGGTATGTAATTTCTTTTATGAGCGAGCGTGGCCTAATGCATGGTTTTATGAGGGCTATGTATCACATTTATATATGCTTATTATGCCATTGCATTGTATATGTGCATTTATATGATTCTTGGCCCTGGTATTGGAAACACAATTATTTCAGTGATGGGGGTTTCTGCACTAGGGTTATGTCCATGGATGAGACGAGTTTAGCATGTCGTTTCGGGTGTGGTTGCACCCACCTGGGGATATCTAAGGCAAGTTGCAGGTTATGTTGTCTTCAGGGCAACAACATGTTTGTGGCATATACTTGGGTGCCATTGTGCCTTGTGTACGTAATACCTCGTTTCGGCATAAGCTTGTCACGTCATTAAGTAAGGTTTGAATATCGAAACATTGGCCGGATTACAAAATAAATTGCCAAATCGACTGGAGGGAGTACCCCGGAGCATAATTGGCTAAGGAAAATGGCATGGTCTCGATAAGCGTTCCGAGATAGCATTTTTGGAAGTAAAAGAAATCGAAATTAAGATGGTTTTCGGTACAGCTAAAATGTAGCTTCAGATCAGGCTAAAATACCGAATTATCGTATGGGACGTCCGAGAATTCAACGAAACCCTAGGGAGGCTTCGGTTTTGCGTGACAATCAACCCTTAGGTGATTTCAGGACGAATCAAAGGCCCGGTGAGGACCCGAGGGCAAAATCGTCCTTGTTAAGCAAATTCGAGATTATTAATTTTGGGTTTAAAGCATCGTAATGCCAATTAATTGGTTGTTAGAGGGTCTAATTGCAATGTGAGATATTTCTAAGTGTAATTAAGATTAAATAGGAGAATTAATTGTGTATTTTTCCTATAATTACATTAATATAAATTAATTAAAATACTATAATATATATATATATATATGTATATATGCGCATGCGCATAGGCGTGGGAGGCAGCCTTCATCGTGGTTCTTCAATTGAGTTTTGGGCCAAGGAATTTGCAGAGAGTTTGAGAGGCTTGTCGGGTGCGCGTGGCTTGCTGGAGTGGCGCCCAAGCTTCCATTTGCATAATATATATATATAGAGAGAGAGAGAGAGTGTGTGTGAGTTAGAGGGAGGGAAGAAATGGCCGAGTCGGCCATGGCTGCAAGTGGCCGAGAATGACAGAAACAAAGAGGTAGAGACGGAGATCGAAAGAGACCTTGAGAGAGAGCAAGATCAGAGAAGAGGGGAGCCGCGGCTAAGAGAATCCGTGAGATCGAGAGAGAGATTGAATGAGAGCTCGAGGAGGCCGAGTTGATCGTGTAAAAACAAGGATGGCCAGCGGCCGCTTGCGGCCATGGTAGCAGGCACTCGAACAGGGCCAACAGGTCGATGCGTTGCGAGGCAGGCAGTGAACTCAATGGAGGTTGGCGAGGTCGGGGTGGCTAATGCAGCTGCTGCCTAGGCCGAAGGGGGCCCGAGTTGGCCACATCGCAAGCTTTTAGGTGCGGCCATAGCGACTGAAGAAGAAGGCAGCTAGCAGCCGCGGTGGCTACAGTGCAGGTGGAGGCGACGCGGGTGGTGACTCGCGACGAGGCTGATGCGGCGAAGGCTGCGGCGTTGCAGCTCGTGGCGGCGGTTCGGGGCAACCAGCTGGTTCGCGCAGCCATGGAAGCCTTGCGCGTTGCAGACGGAGAGAAGAGACGGTGA
This sequence comes from Diospyros kaki, assembly GCA_036245055.1. Taxonomy (NCBI): domain Eukaryota; kingdom Viridiplantae; phylum Streptophyta; class Magnoliopsida; order Ericales; family Ebenaceae; genus Diospyros; species Diospyros kaki. Next base: position 24,630,964 of record BSEG01000012.1, read on the forward strand.
AGAAGAAGAAGAAGAGGAAAGAAAAGAAAGAAGAAGAAGAGGAGGAAGATGAGGCAGAGGAGGCATTGCAGAGAAGAAGAAGATGAATAGTAGGAGGAGAAAAAGAAATAAAAGAAGAAAAGAAAAGAAAAGAGAAAGGAAAGAGAAAAGAAAAGAAAAGAAATAAAAGGAAAAGGAAAAAATGGAGAAAAAATCCTAAAAATGTGGGAAAAATTATAGAAAAATAGGAAATGAAGATGTAATGGTATTTCGAAGATTTTGGTAAGAAAAATAGTTCGGGCACGCGTTTCGAGTTGGTGCATGAAAATTGAGGAGATGTCCTAAAAATTGAGATGTGGCACAAAAATCAAGGTAAATGCACGGGAAGCGAGGTAATGTGCAAGAATTGAGGTGGTGTGCGGAAATCAGGGATTTGCGCGACATTCGAGGCTAGTCATGCATTTCGAGGTCATGGCGTGCATACCGAGGCAGCCCGGGAGGCTAAGTTAAGGTAAGTAAAAAATGCCTAGAAAATTCCAGTAAATTAGAAATATTATTTTATAAGCTTTTAGAGAGAAATATTTGAGGATATATTGGAGAAATATTTAGTTCGAAAATATTTTAGGAATATTATCTTTAAGGAATTATTGAGAAAAATAGGAAGAAATAAAGGATAAGTTATGAAGAAATTTTGAGGAATAGATTATTAATGATATTAAATGAATATGATGGCTAGGGTATGTTGAGGATTCAAATTGATTACGTTAGAAGCCTGGCACGAGGATCGAAATGTTATGAGATGCGTATGAGGTAAGTAGTACTACCTAAATGAATTTGGATTTATGGAAAATGCTTCGTTTGTAAGTGGTATGTCACAACTGAATGTAGTTTTATGAAAAGCCTGGGTTTGTAAGTTGTTTTTCCAAAACTCAATTTTATGTAAACGGTTTGTCATGTTGTCATACCTTGATATGATTATGTCATGTAGATTGTATTTACACGTATTGATGATGAAACGTGCATGTGTTCACGATGAAATTATTGATCATGCATCCGCATAAGGGTTTGAGAGTACGGGCTGGGGCCGCTGCTTTTTCAATGCTGCACCCATACACCTCGGCTTGGGAAGGAGGCTGTAAAAATGGAGAGTAGCATAAGGAACGGTCGGTTCAAACCGAAATGAAAGGAAAAGACATTTTGCATTCATGCACGAAAATGATTTTTATACTCTTACTTAGATGGTTCATCATCTAATTGGGTTTTTGCCCCTGGAATATTCAAACGTTCCAGATGGAGATTGTAGTAGGAACGAGGATGAATGAGGCATGAAATGGCACTTTTCAAGTGCATGATGAAATAAACGACGAGATGAATGTACGTTATGTAGCCCATGTATTTAAGTTCTACCACATTGAAATCTGAACCTTTTGAAAGTCCATGATGTAAGGTGTGAGTTATGATTGATGAATGACGATGATGTAACCTTATGGTTAATGATGACGATGTATAACCCCATTTAGGATTCATGTTAGTAAGAACGTATGTTATGTATTAATGTTAAGTTGAAAACGTATGTTATGTTTTAAGTCATGTTGAGGATTAAGTTCGAGAGACGATGATGTAAAGAATTGATTTATGATTTTATGATTAAGGTAAGATATCAGGTTCAATTCTAGTTTCTGCAATTGAGGTATGTATATGATGATTCTCTCTTTAGAGATAAAATTAATGCAGGGAAATTCTGGGATGATGGATAAATGACGTGATTTAGTGTGAGTTCGAAAGAAAAAAAAAATTATTGTCCCAGGATTGTCCCAAGAAATAACGCGCCCGAGAAAGTGGGGCGTTACACCTTGGGTGGGCCCCAAGATCCAGTATGTGCATATTCTTCATTATGCCATTGTTACCTATCCTGCATTATATGATACATGGGCATGCTATATATATGGATGTTGCACATGGAGTGCGGGTTGTTCTTTAATTTCATACTTTTGTCAGTTTCTTTCAATTATACTTGCTGAGTCTTGTGACTCATTTTTACTTCTCTTCATTTCAAGTAAGGGCAATGACAAGGTTGGGGGTGAGCCTAACAGTTTTTTACCTATCCTGATAAATGGTATACAGGGTTGTACTAGTTGGTCTTGTCCCGAGGCTTTGTGATCTTTTGTGTAATCGAGGTGGTTTTATCCTTAGTCTGTATATATAAACCATGTAACCTTGAGGGTTGGTCACCTTTTATATTCATTCCCAAGTGGTGGTTTATGACTCTATTGTTAGATTCATGTTCAGGTATATGTGACCCTTGTGTGCATGCATGACAGACCAGGTACGTTTGTTTCTGGTTACGCAAATGTATGTTTAGTTGTAGAGGTGCATGCATGGTGGAACAAGAATTTCTCTTTTGTTTTTTACTTCTTCTGGGGTGCCCGCTCGGGTTCTTCTGCATGGCAGGGGTATCCGAGTAGGGGTTCTACACTATGTGTACAAAGTAATCCCGATCAAAAAGATTTTTGGGTGTGAGTTGTGATCAGGGGCTCGGATATTGTAATTGTTGTATTTGTTTAATTGATGCCTTGTCATGTAAGAAAACGTCCCTGAAATGTGTATTTATATTTAATTTGTTTCTGCTAATGTGTAATTATGTGGTAAGATCTTACCCCATGTATTTTAGTTATTAACTAGTTGTAATTAGATATTGAAGAAATTCTAGGTCGTCACAAATAATCTAATATTACATTATTTAAAAAATTAAAATTAATATTAGATTAATATTTTATTATCTAATATTAGATTAAACAAATTAACATATTATTATAAATTAAATATTTAAATAAATAATCTTAAGTTCTTTATTATTTATTTAAATAATAAAGAATTTTAAAATTATTAATAAATAAATAATCTTTGATATTAATGTTTATGTTATAATACTATTATTATTTTGATATTCTAATGTTATAATACTATTATTACTTACCTACTCTAATGTTTATGTTTATTTTTTATTGATATTCTAATATTAACTTTAAAAAACTCTCTAGTTTTTCTTTCCTATTAGGAAATTAATTTTAATTATTCATTTTATATATTTTGTAAACTAATATTATTTTCTATAAATGAATAATTTTTTATATTTTATTAATTTTTGAAAACTATATTGTGTTAAAAGGTTATGTACAAATAAAAATCTTTTTTTACACTTATAAAATGAGAAGATTCAATATTAAGCACTCAATTTTAGTTTTGCTTTCAATAAAATGAGCACATCAAATATTGAATGTTCTGTTGATAACAAAAAGAGTCAACCCTAATAATGTAATGGATAAATGATCTTCTATATATAATGGCTCATTCAATCATTAAAAGGTAATAAAGAGATTGAGTAGATCCTTCACGATTAAAATAATTATAAAAAAATATTATGAATTAAAAAATCAACACGATTGAAATGCCAGATAATAGTAATAATTTCAACTCATTTATATTAAAATCAACTTATATTATATTTTTGAATTTCATGTCACCTCGACCATATGAATTTAAGTTAATTCATATATTTAGGATTAATCGAATACAATATATTTATTGATGGTTAACCATTGTACTAAAGAAAATAATTGACATTATCTTTATATTAATTAAGTACCAAATAGTATACTAAATATATTATTGAATGAATAAATGTTTCATAAAGATAATACTAAATATATTATTAATCAAGATTATGTTTGATGTATACTATATAGAGATTGATATATACTATATATATAGAGAAATGTCCATCCTCATCATGTTTAATGTATTATTATTATTAATGCAAAAAGTTATTATAAAATTGATATTTTTATTCTAAGTGCTAATTAATAAAGAGAAATTAAAAAATATATTTATGTTATGTTTAAAAATAAAAATACATGCACGTTAAGTACTACTAAACTATAGGGGAAGAAAAAATATTTAGTCATTTAGGTTTTAAAATAAATAAATAATTAATTATAGCATAACTCAAAGTATATTGAGTTAAAAGTACAAAAATGACGCTTCCTAATGTCAGATACACTTGTCCTGAAGCAATAGTTAATTAGTGTTGTGGTGCCCAAGATTCACAAGAAAAGCCAAAAAGAGGTCTTTCGAAGATATCTTCTGAAGATGAGTCTTCCGAAGATAGCATTAGATCTATGGAAGATATCTTCGGAAGAGGTCTTCCGAAGATATCTTCCGAAGGTTATGTCCGAAGCCCATTTTGTTCTCTATTCTCAGCCTATAAAAGGAGAAGTTCAACACGAAACAAAGGATGGTAACATCGGTATTTTCTCTCATTTTATTTACTTCCGAAGAGTATAATTTCCTTTCTAATCACATTCCTCCGGTACTGATTTGAGCATCGGAGGGTCTTCGTTGGAGAGAAGCCCACAAGCCTTTTGACTATCTTTTTCTTACAAGGATCTTCGGAAGATAACACTACATCAACCTCGGAAGACCAGTGCTTAGGACCTTCGAAAGACCAGTATTTTTACCTTCGGAAGACCAGTGCTTGGAACCTTTGGAAGACCAGTTTTTACCTTCGGAAGACCGTGGTTTGACCCTTCGGAAGACCGTGGTTAGACTCTTCGGAAGACCGTGGTTTGACTCTTCGGAAGACCAATGTTCTCTAGCTTCGGAAGACCAGAGTTTCGTATTTTCGGAAGATCATTGTTTGACCGTTGATTTATATTGTCGGAAGACATATTTCTACTTTTCGAGCTACGTCCGGAAGTCGCAAGAGTCGTCAGTATCAGCTGCGAGAGCTCTCCCTCGGAGGTTACACTTCAGGAGATTTGTTCACCTCTCGGAATCTACGGCATCCACGACTATCCCATTCTGTAGAAATTTTAATTGTTGTATTTGAGCAACAACAATTTGGCTCCGTCTGTGGGAATCTGGATAAAAAGCTCATTTCACTGCAAAATGCCGAGAGGGACAAAGTCAACTGGCCTGGCCAACCCGTCCAACCTAAATCGAAGGAACACTCGTAGCCGGACGGGGGACCCACTTCAGACACTACCTAATGTGCATGGACTTATAGGAGATCACCTTGACAATGACGTGCGCTCAGGTAACATACCGACACTGGAAGGCCGTCAGACCACAGGATTGGGTGGTATGGAGCATTCAGAACAAGGAGAGGTACATGCTATTGGGGTAGGAAGGCAAGTGATAAGGCAAGGGAGACAAACCCCGCCCATAATGCAAGCAAATCAAGACTCCCTGGGGCAGTCTTCAATTCCGAGAAGAAGCCCCGTAGTGATGCTAGTACCTCCAGAACCTTCTGGAATAGCACCACCCACAGTTTTATTATCAGATTATGAACAGTTGCGAAAAAACTTTGAGGAGTTGAAAAATCAGAATAACGATCTCAAAGCAAGTAATGAGGAGAACACGAGAAAATTGCAAGGGGTTACTACTTTGCTACAAGAACTGATGCCTGACATCCACATTCCCCAAATAGGACAGACTGGGGAGAGAAGACATTGGAGATCCCATGATGACCCCCCCAGCGCGCCACGTCAAGGGGTCAGAGTTGGAAGCCCCAGAATTAATGACCCAGTCCCATCAGCAGAGAATCGGGGGGGTAATCATGATAGGAGGCCAGGGAAAGCCCCCATGTACGAGGGGATGGCGGAAAGCACCTACTCAAGGGCTCTTTGCATCCAATCTCCCGATAGGAACGAAGCAGAAATAGCAACTCTTAAGGCGTCTGACGTCAAGCGCCTCATAGAAGAAGTGTTGGAACAAAAGCAAATCGTGGCAACACCTGTAGAAACATCAACAAAAGGATTCCCACTGGCTGAAGAGCTCCAAAGACAGCCAATGCAACCTGGGTTCAAATTGCCCCGACTCCCGTTATATTCGGGGAAGGAAGACCTCGAGAGGCACTTGCAACACTTCGTCACAATGGCCGTATTGCATGGATGGAATGAAGTCACCAGATGTAAAGCTTTCCCCCTCTCCCTAGCTGAGCAGGCGTAACAGTGGTTTATCGAATTACTCACTGGGCATATCTGATCGTTCGAACAGTTGAAGAAAGAATTTTTGACGGCATTTTCTGCCTACGTTCCAAAGAAGAAGAGTGCCATGTATTTGATGAGCTTGCAACAAAGGCCAAATGAATCTCTGAAGCAATATGTCGAGAGATTCAGGGTCGCAACACAAGAGGTAAGGGATCTCTCGGTAGGTCTGGCCGCATCTGCTTTGCTTAATGGAACCGCTTACGCCCCGCTCAGAGAATCCCTAGCGTTTTCTGAGCCGAGCTCAATGGCCGAACTGTTCTCTCGGGCTGAGCAATTTATTATCCAAATGGAAATCTTGGAAGCATGGGAAGGTAAAAGAAGAGGAAGGCTAAATGACGTTGGGTCAGACAGATCAGTGAAGGCGCAGAGAAGAGAAGAGCCCCCGAAGATGCAGTTCCGGAGCTTCACCCCCCTTACTGAGCCCAGGGCCGCTATCCTTTCGTCCATCGCGCATACGGGACTCATCAACTTCCCTCCGTACTCTAATCAGCCAATGGGTAGAAACGCGGATTCTTTTTGTAAGTTTCACAAAACCACGGGACATGCCACAGAGCAGTGCCGGGAACTACGGAACCAAATTGAGCAACTAATCAGAGAAGGGAAGCTAGATCGGTTCATACTGGATAAGCCGAAAAATCAGCAAGGCCAGAAAGAGGACCTTAAAAGAAATAATCAGGGAAGGCCCCCGCGACAGAGGAGCGAAGTATCAGGCAGAAGAGAAAACCAGCCACCCCGACAAAAGGAAGGGGAGAGAAACAGTCAAATGAGGGAGCAATCGGGGCCTAGCATAGAAGAAGGCGGAAATGAGCCTACCATGGATAGAATACACGTAATTTCAGGGGGGGGAAATTTGGCAGGAGATTCATCCTCTTCTAGAAAGGCATATGCGCGCCAAGCACTATGCGTTCACTCGGTGGAAAAGGTTCAAGAAAACGAAGACCCCCTTATTTTTTCACCCGAAGATCAGGGGAGTGTGCTGCTCCCCCATGATGACCCCTTGGTTATTTCCATTGTTATTGCCAAGCACCCGATTGAAAGAATACTGGTGGACAGTGGAAGCTCTGTGAACCTTTTGTACTGAAATTGTTTTGAGAAGATACACATCACCCATGATCGATTGAAGACAGTCACTTCCCCCCTGTATAGCTTCACAGGAGAAGCAGTGCCAGTGGTTGGGTCGGTTCAGTTACCTATTACACTCGGGGACCACCCACAAGTGGTTACCCGGCAAGTGAGTTTTATGGTAGTCAGGACTTTCTCCTCGGCCTACAATGTAATCTTGGGACGTTCACTCATCAATGCTATGAGAGCTGCCATATCTCCGGGATATTTGCTGATGAAATTCCCTACTCCGCAGGGAGTGGGGCAGGTGAGGGGTAACCAGAAACAGGCCAGAGTATGCTATGTGAGCTCCACTCGGGGTGTCGCAAGTAAGGGAAAAGCGATGACTGAGGAGACCTTGTTGATCGGCGAGCAAACCCTTGAAGCTAGCAAGCCTCAGCCGGTGGAACCGCTAGAAACCGTCCCCTTGGACCCTGATGATGAACGACGGCAGGTACGCTTGGGGAGCCAGTTGGAGAATCAAGAGAAAAAAGAGATCATCGAATGTCTACGCTCTTATGCAGACATTTTCGCCTGGACGCCCGCTGACATGCCCAGGATCAGCCCAGAGATCATATCCCATCACCTGAACGTGCGTGCAGAAGCTCGACCAGTCAAGCAGAAAAAAAGACATGTTGCCCCAGACAGGCTGAGGCATATGGAAGAAGAAGTAGATAAGCTCTTGAAGGCAGGATTCATTAGGGAGGTGCAGTACCCCGAATGGCTGGCCAATGTTGTGATGGTGCCAAAGGCCAGCGGAAAATGGCGAATGTGCATTGACTTCACTAATTTAAATAAGGCGTGCCCGAAAGATTCCTACCCACTCCCGCGAATAGACAGGCTAGTTGATGATACAGCCGGATATGCTGTATTGAGTTTCTTGGACGCATTCTCAGGTTACCACCAGATCAGCATGTATCCGCCTGACGCCGAAAAAACGGCTTTCATAACAGAAAAAGGGACGTATTGTTATCGGGTGATGCCTTTCGGCCTGAAAAATGCGGGGGCAACGTATCAAAGGATGGTCAACAAGATATTCAAAGATCTGCTAGGGGGTGATGGAGGCCTACGTAGATGACATGATAGTGAAAAGAAAACAAGGCGAGTCGCACGTCAGCCAACTTAAGAAGGTTTTCGCAATATTTAGAAAGAATAACATGCGCCTAAATCCAGATAAGTGCACGTTTGGAGTAAAGTCGGGAAAATTTTTGGGATATATGATTACCCACAGGGGGATAGAAGCTAACCCTGAAAAGGTGCAAGCAATAATTGACATGCAGTCTCCCACCACAGTCAAAGAGGTTCAGAGATTGAATGGCCGCCTGACGGCATTGGGTCGATTTCTCTCAAAGCAGGCCGAACGCAGCCTTCCTTTCTGCCAGGCTTTAAAGGGAGGTAAGAATTTCCAGTGGACTTCTGAGTGCGAGAAGGCCTTCCAAGAGTTGAAAGCATATCTCAAGGAGATCCCTCTATTGACACGACCAGAGGCTGGAGAGAGGTTGTACCTGTATCTTGGGATTGGCCGTCAGGCGGTAAGTGCTGTCCTCGTCAGAAAAATCAGCCAGGTTGACAACCCAGTATTCTATGTGAGCAAAGTGTTACAAGGAGCAGAGGCGCGATATCCCCATGCCGAAAAGGTAGCTTTGGCACTGGTAACAGCAGCAAGAAAATTGAGACCCTACTTCCAAGCACACGCAGTTACAGTGTTAACAGATCAGCCATTGAGACAGATTTTGCAGAAACCAGAATGTTCGGGAAGGCTAACCAAATGGGCAGTAGAACTCAGTGAGTACGATATTTGCTTCAAACCTAGAAAAGCGATAAAGGGGCAGGCGTTGGCAGACTTTATAATGGAGTGTACTCATTTACCAGAGACAGAAGCTCGCACAAAGACGTGGATGTTGTTCATAGATGGAGCATCAAATGCCAGGGGAAGCGGGGCGGGGGTGGTATTGATCTCCCCCGAGGAGGAGGTGTTAGAATACTCTTTACGTTTCATCTTCCCTAGCTCAAACAACACAGCCGAGTATGAAGCATTGCTAGCTGGGATGAGATTAGCAGAAAAGCTGGAGGTAAAGAGCTTGACCGCCCACAGTGATTCGCAGTTGGTAGTACAACAGTTTCAAGGCACTTTTGAAGTAAGGGAACAGGTTTTGGCTCGTTATCTGCAGAAAGTGAAGGAGCTCTCTCATAGGTTTGAACCTTTTGAACTCATTCAGATCAATAGGTCCTCCAACCAGCACGCTAACGCATTATCCAAGTTGGCCTTGGCTCGAGACACTCCGGGACGATTAATCCATATGGAGGTCCTGCAACAACCAAGTACAGAAGAAGGTGATGGGGATGTCCACTGCATTGATATAGCAGACGACTGGAGAGCACCAATACTTAAATACCTGCTTGATCAAGAACTTCCAGCCACACCCTCAGAGGTTAAGAGATTGAAGACCTACGCAGCCCGCTTTACAACCATTGGCCAAGATTTATACAAGAAAGGGTTCTCTTTGCCATTGCTCAAATGCTTGGGAGCACGAGAAGCAAAACAGGCACTGGAAGAAGTTCATGAGGGAGACTGCGGTGAGCACCTTGGCGCCAGAGCGTTGGTTAGAAAGATCTTGCGAGCTGGTTTCTTTTGGCCCACCTTAAAGCAAGATGCAGCCCGAAAAGTGCGAACATGTGACAAATGCCAGAAGCACGCTCCACTGATAGTACTGCCCCCTTCGTCTCTAAGACCGATATTCCAACCAATACCATTTGCACAATGGGGATTGGACATTTTAGGCCCGTTTCCTATGGCGACAGCCCAAAGAAAGTTTCTATTGGTGGCCACAGATTACTTCACAAAATGGGTTGAAGCCGAACCCCTAGCGACCATAACTGAGAAGCGCATAGAAGGGATGGTGTGGAAAGATATAATCTGTCATTTCGGCATACCCCGGATTCTCAACATGGACCATGGAACACAATTTGATTCAGAGGCTTTTAGGGCCTTCTGCAGAGGTGGGGAATCAGCTTAAGGATGGCGTCCGTATCATATCCACAAGCCAATGGCCAGGCAGAGGCGAGCAACAAGACTATCTTACACGGACTAAAAACCCGGTTAGAACGAGCTAAAGGCAGGTGGGCTGATGAACTTTCTAGTATTCTGTGGGCTTATCGCACGACCAGTCGCGTATCTACAGGGGAAATGCCTTTTAGCTTGGTATATGGAACAGATGCCTTAATTCCGGTAGAGACAGACCTCATTTCGCCCCGGGTTATGGCTTTCAGTGAGGAGGATAATCCAGACAGCCTGAGGGAATACCTGGATACGATAGATGAGTTGAGGGAGAAAGCGGCTGTACAGCTAGCAGCATATCAGAGGAGAATTGCCGGCTATTATAATGCGAAGGTTCGACCCCGAATGTTCCAAGAAGGGGATTTGGTGCTTAGGAAAACAGTGATCACAAATGCCCATAGAGAAGAAGGAAAGCTCAAACCAAATTGGGAAGGGCCTTACAAGATACAAAAGATGTTGGGACCCAACACTTGCGTGCTGCAGATGTTGCAAGGAGAGATGATGGGAAAAACCTGGAACACAATGCACCTTAAAAGATACTTCACCACACAGACAACCGAGATGAGCCAGGGAGGACTTGAAGCCGAGGGCAGAGAGACACGTGTGCTACAAGAGGCGCTACTCGACTCCACGGAGAACCCAAGCTCTCTGTGATCTTTTAATTTTCTCATGTAATAGTCCCCCTATAAATAAAAGAGTACCCCCATGTATTCCCGTGGAGTAGGAAAAACTATAAGCCGAACCACGTAAGATCTCGTGTCTAAAGTATTCGCGTGTATGATAACATAAGATGCAGGTACTGTAGCTCAGCCGGAGTCCCTAACGATATTAGGATGACCCGGCAAAAACCTAGGCATCCATAACCTGAAACCAATTCGAGATCATCAGATGTTTCGACGGTTATGCCCGCAGACTCACCCGGATCCCTCGATTGAGTTCGGTGCAATGCTTTAAGCTAGACCTAACTCCTCAGGTCGATCTGGCGCCTAGGTCTCCCGGCAAACTCGGACACCCCGAGGGAATCCCGAATTGGGCTGGTTAATGGGCCCAGGATACAACGATCGCAGGTCAATTCCCAGAAGAGCCAGAAGATCACGAAGCTGCTACAGGGTAAGTTGAAAAATGCCCCCACTGCATGAGGCTTAGGTCGTCAAATCGCAATCTGGCGCCCATGACCTAAGACTAACTCGAGATCATCAAATGCTCCGACACCTGTGCCCGCAGACTCACCTGGATCCCTCAGTTGAGTTTGGTGCAATGCTTTTCAAGCTAGACCTAACTCCTCAGGTCGATCTGGCGCCTAGGTCTCCCGGCAAGTTCGGACTCTTAGAAAGAATCTCGGGCTGGATCGTTGGCCAAACCTAGATCCCTTATGACAGACCGAGCCTCGGAGGAGGTAAGTAAGAAAGTGAAAGCAGACACCTATGCCCGCAGACTCACCTAGATCCCTCGATCGAGTTCGGTGCAATGCTTTTTAGCTAGACCCAACTCTTCAGGTTGATCTGGCGCCTAGGTCTCCCGGCAAAATAGGATGCTCGAGACAAGTTCGGCATAGGATCCCTAGCTCCGACTTCTAGGTGGCAAGCCACTGCTCAGAAACATTTGTGGTGGTCCAATGATCCCCAATTTTGATAAAGTCAGAAACTTGATGACTGCTGCATGACTCTCGTAATCACATCAGGGATGGACCTACCCCGAGTTTTTGGGGGTGAAAATCAGCGAAGAAAAGAAAATGAAATCACCAAGACAGATAAATTAAAACACGAATGCGAGTCACATATCCAACGAACAAATGAAAATAATATGATCGAGAGATCATATATAAATGTAAATAAGACAATTACATAGACCATGCTGAAGCGATCACCAAAGCATTGCATTCTCTAAAACTTGGATAAAATATGATACGTCCCAAGCAAAGCGTTGGAAATTATAAAAAGAACGCTCTGAAGGAAAACTAGTGTTCTACATGGACAAATTAAAAATCCTACACTAATCTTCGGGAGGAAGGTGATTTGCGGGGCCCGGACCCTCTTCAGGAGGCAAACTCTGGAAGGCATCGGCGGACGTGTCCCTTTCCAGCTCCCTTTCAATCATCTACGCAGTGCTAAGCGAGCCGGCACCCACTTCACCCTCCTCAAGATCCAGGACGTATGGGCTCCATGGACCCTGCAAATTACTGAGGTCATCATCTAATGCTCGCCTTACACATTCATCAGGCCCGATATCATTTGGCTCGTACTTCCTCCAGTCGGGGGGCGTGCCGGCGGACATGGCATTATCGAAAGTCACATCCGAAAAGGAATCCTCAGGGTGCCTGCTCTCCACAAAATTACGGCAGAGGTAGAAGCCAAACTTCGAAAAGCAGCTGGCGTACTTATCCTTACGACGGAAGCAATCCTTGGAAAGACGGTACTGCCTCACTGCCTCTCTCGCCGCTTCATCGATCTCTCGCTGCCTGTCCCCGCGCATCCTCTCCATCTCCAATTGAGCGTGGGCCGCCCGTTCTTCGGCACCAGCTAAATCTCCCTTCAGACGAGAAACCTCACCCTAGGCCTCCGCCAGAAAAGACATCTTCTCTTCATAAGCCCGGTTGCGAGCCTCTAGTGCTTCTTCCCACTTACGGGCATTGTCTTCGGCTGCCTGGCGGCTTAGGGAAAGGTCGTGAAGTTGGGCTTCGAGCCCAGTTTTGTTCGACTCCAAGTGACGAATCCGCATATTCAGAAGCTGTTTGTCCTCTTTCCATCGGAGGGACTTCTGTGTTAAATCATAAATTTGTGCCTCTTAACGAGACAGGTGAGCGCGGTTCATTGCGTTAGTCACGATGGCACCCTGAGCACCCTGCGAGAAAGAGGCGTGTAAGGGTAAACTAGGCAAGCAAAAAAGAAGAGAAAAAACGTAAAAAAAGAAAGAAAACTTATGATCGCAAGATAACGTTCAAAATCGTCCATATCCTGTGGGGAATTGCGAAAATATCGACCCTCATCACGAGGAAGAATGGAAGAGTAGAGAAGGCGGGCCGCAACTCCCGGCATGTCAATTGTATCGGTGTCCAGAACCCCTAGTTGCATACTAAATTGCTCCCCGCGTACCCAGTAATTATCGTCCAATCTAATGGCCCCTTGTTGGGGATCGGGCAATGCAGGCAAGATAGGGGTCAGTCCTCTGGAGGTTGACCCTCTCTCCATATGTAGTGTTTAACGATCGCCGCGCTGAGGATTGAGCACGGCGCGACGATAGAAACCTCGACCCCTGTCATAAATCGCGTCAACAGCGGCCTGATCAAATCAAGAGGTGACCTCGCCCTCTGGACCTGCCCTGCGCCCGGTCGGCTCATGCGGGGTGTGGTGAGGAGCCCCACTCGCGGCCGCGGACATGTCCATCGCAAGCGGGGAAAAAGTAGGGCGGCCCATAGGCTCTGCAGAATGGTGAGCCTGAGGGTCATCGACAGGTTGGAAAGTCGCAGGGTCTGCTTCTGCTTCTTGGCGACGACTCCTTTTCCTCCTCCTGTGTCGAGGGCGCGGGGGAGCCAAAGTTTCTCCCACTCCCTCATCTCGTTCAATGTTGTGGGATTCGGGAGCAGGAGTCCCATCTAGAGGATCAAGAGTAGGAGGCGTTCTGGCTTGTGAAGTCCTAGGAGCCGTCTGTTGATTGGCAGATCTCATCAAATGTTGCATGGCTGCAAAAGGAAGACATAACATAGTTAGACACAACGAAATAACCTCTAAAAATAATGTTTATAGCAAAGAAAAATAGCAAGGCAGCTAGGGGGTCCCCACCCTCAGGAGAGGGTTGCTCCTGGAGAAGGGCATCTCCCCCTCTCGCCGTGACATCAGGAGTTGGGTCGACTGGAGGGTCGGGATATAAGGCCCTGGGCACCCTGCGACGAGACGATTCGCCACGCTCCGAAATTCAGCCCACCCTTATCAATCTGTCCACGGACAAGAGGTCAAGGAGATGTTTAGGGGCACCCCTAGTTATAAAGCGGCGGCTATCCTCGTATCTCTCTCTAAGCACGAACAGGGGTGCACTCAGCACAGGTTTTCCTACCCTCTCTGGATTAGTGCGCCATTCACGAGGAGCATTCCACACCCCGTTCGGAGGTTTAACCAAAAACCATCGAGTGTCGAATGAAGCCTCACGAGGAGGAGATTCAGAAAAAAGAGTCTCACCCTTGACCCGCTGAAGGGTATACATATGGAAACGCTCCTTAACTAGACGTAAGAGAAAAAGACAGTAGAGGAAGTCGATTGTTGGATCTATATCGTTCTCGCGACAGATGACAAAAAAACCAACTAATTGGGCCCAGTCGTTAGGGTGTAGCTGGCCCGGAGCTAGCCCGCTAAGGCGAAGAAACTTAAGGCCAAAATTATGGAGAGGGAGATGGAAGCCTAAACGAAAGTTGGCCTCGTGCACGCTCATCCACCCCTCTTCTACATCCACTGCGCAATTTTCCTCAGGACGGGGGAGTCTGGTGAGATAATTCCTAGGGATGCGATGATTTAGATGAATAAGAGCCACGTCGTTTTCGTCCATTTGAGAACGTTTACCCTTCAAGAAGAAATGCTCAAGCCCGTGGGAATCAATATTGTGGTGATATATCTTCCCGCTGGCCATAGCAGAAAGAAAAAAGAAGAAGTTGAAAAAGCTGTATAAAGATAGTTTTCGGAAGACGAGAACTTCGGAAGGAGTTTAGATCTTCGGAAGATAAGATCTTTGGAAGATGTTTCAGTCTTCGGAAGACAATACTTCGGAAGGAGTTTAGATCTTCGGAAGATAAGATCTTTGGAAGATGTTTCAGTCTTCGGAAGACAGTATTTCGGAAGATGTTTGGTCTTCGGAAACGCTGTTTCGGAAGATGTTTGGTCTTCGGGAACGCTGTTTTGGAAGGATTTTTTGAGCTTCGAAAGCGCTATTTCGGAAGACGATTGCGTTTTGGAAGATGCTAAAAACTAGGCAAAATACAGCAAATGAGCTTTGGAAGGATGATATCTACGGAAGGAAGTTCGCGTGAAGAGGTTTAGTCTTCGGAAGATGGTTAATTCTTTATCTTCGGAAGATGGTTATCTTCGGAAGAAAAACACAAGAGTTATCTAGAGTGCCAAGTGAATGAGGCGCGGAAGTGGTGGACCCTATTTATAAGAAACCAGCGGAAGCCGAAAAGTTCTCGTGAATGCTTCGGAAGCGACCTTCCGAAGATCCGTTCGGAAGTGGCCTCCCGAACCCCCAAAAATACTCTTTATTTTTATAAAATCAAAAACAAAGAGTGGGGGACAATTGTGGTGCCCAAGATTCACAAGAAAAGCCAAAAAGAGGTCTTCCGAAGATATCTTCCGAAGATGAGTCTTCCGAAGATAGCATTAGATCTATGGACGATATCTTCGGAAGAGGTCTTCCGAAGATATCTTCCGAAGGTTATGTCCGAAGCCCATTTTGTTCTCTATTCTCAGCCTATAAAAGGAGAAGTTCAACACGAAACAAAGGATGGTAACATCGGTATTTTCTCTCATTTTATTTACTTCCGAAGAGTATAATTTCCTTTCTAATCACATTCCTCCGGTACTGATTTGAGCATCGGAGGGTCTTCGTGGGAGAGAAGCCCACGAGCCTTTTGACTATCTTTTTCTTACAAGGATCTTCGGAAGATAACACTACATCAACCTCGGAAGACCAGTATTTTTACCTTCAGAAGACCAGTGCTTGGAACCTTCGGAAGACCAGTTTTTACCTTCGGAAGACCGTGGTTTGACCCTTCGGAAGACCATGGTTAGACTCTTCGGAAGACCGTGGTTTGACTCTTCGGAAGACCAGTGTTCTCTAGCTTCGGAAGACCAGAGTTTCGTATTTTCGGAAGATCATTGTTTGACCGTTGATTTATATTGTCGGAAGACATATTTCTACTTTTCGAGCTACGTCCGGAAGTCGCAAGACTCGTCAGTATCAGCTGCGAGAGCTCTCCCTCGGAGGTTACACTTCAGGAGATTTGTTCACCTCTCGGAATCTACGGCATCCACGACTATCCCATTCTGTAGAAATTTTAATTGTTGTATTTGAGCAACAACAAGTGTATTATTATTTAAATTATATTTTTATTTATAAATTTTTTCATATTTAGCTTACATTTATATATGTTTAAGGTTATATTTTATGCACATGAAATATGTTTATGTATATATTTAGAATTTAAATAAATACTCATGTAGACTTTACAAAATTTACTTATAACCACTAAATGTATGTTAGAAATAGTTTTTAAGTTTAAGTTTTGTGTAACAATAAATTTTAATTTTTTATGTAAGATATACAAATGATATTTTAAACAATTACTTTATTTATAGACTTTTATAATATTAAAATGTAGTATATGTTTTATATAAAAATATAAATGAACATAGACATGATACATCTATCATTATGGGAGTAGTTATATTTTGGACACATTTAATAAATATTAACAATAGTTAATTATTATACATTTAATATATATTTTAATTTATATATTTTAATATATTTAGTTTACATTTATATATATATTTCATTTTATATGTTATACACATGAAATATATTAATTTATATATTTAGAATTTAAATAAATATATTTAATTAATTTATTTATAAATAATTTATTTATTTTTTATAATTTAATAATTAAAATTTATGTAATATTTGAGACCAAAAATTTCTGCCTCAAATTTGCGACACAAAATTTTTCGCTACTAAATTTGGGATGAAAAATTTTTTGTTTCCAAATTTGTCAAAATCAATCTCAAATTTAAGACGAATTTGGAGACAAAAAATTTTATGTCTCAAATTTGACACGAATTTTTTTGTCTCAAAATTTTTCTATCTCCAAATCCATCTCAATTTTGATATGAAAAATTCTCCATCTTAAATTTGAGATGACTTTTTTTCATCTCTAAAATTTTTATCTCAAAATCTATTTTAAATTCAAAATAAAAAAAAAAATCACCTCAAATCCCCCGTTTTCTTAGTGCAGTGTTTTAGGAGAATAGAGAACCAAGTTCAGCCACTGCAGTATAGTGGCCGTCACAGATTCTGCATATGCCTTGGACTCTGCGGCTGTCAATGATAGAATATTTAGAATAGTTTCTATATATCTTCAGGATTCTGCTGTAATATATATATATATATATATTGTTGGTTAATCTTTCTATATTTGTTAGTTACCTAATTGGATAGAAAAGTAGTGTTGTATATATTTCCCTAGACATGCGTCAGTGTGAATATGGAATATAGAATTATACACTTTCTCTCTTCCAATTTCTATTTTCTATTCCTCTACTACACTTGTCTTCCAATTTCTATATTTTATTCTGCAGTAGCATTATAATACAAAAAGGGCCAAACATGCTGCAAAATCATTTGAACTGATTTCCTGGTATTGAGATTAAGCTGATCTCAGACTGTCATCAAAATCCTACAATTTTTGTTTCCCGTTTAAGATATCTTGCATGGTGATCAATGCTCTCTTGGAATCTTATACAACCATTGATTCAGAGATTTGACAAGCAAACTTTTATCCTTCAACATAGGACAAATTAACCAACCCCTTATTGAGAAAGCTGGAGAATACTAGCTCTAGTCTAGAGGAGTACAAACACCACTTAATTTAGTGAATCAAAACTACTTATGCAACTAGCAGCTTGTCTACAACTTTTTGATAATTATTCTATATGTAAGGATAGGGAGTTTGCTGGGTAGGGGTTTATTTAAGACAGCTGAATGGCTGTGTCATACACAACCCCAGCCTTCCATTTACTGGGAACAACATTAATCATCTGCACCCATTTTGTGCCTCCTTTGACACTCACTTGGGCCCTGAATGTAAGTGGACCAGATGGTGGGTCGGACAGGTCCCATACTGTACCGAAGGCCCTCCTCATGCACCTCCATTGTTGGGAATCCACCTGCAACAAAATCAACAAGAAAATAACATTGATCAACTAACCAATCAACCTAGTTCAAATTGATATCAGTTGTAAAAACTTTATTTGCTTATTATATCCATTAAACTACATACTAAATTATGTTTACATAACTGTACCTGCCACACATTCATAGCAGTGATGTCATATACGCCAGCTTGGTACAATACAACCACAGCCAGGTACACCGGGAACTTGCTATGCTCGTGAAGCTTGACCATGAGGTTGTAACCTGGGTACCGGCAGGGAATTCTTTGGTATTCAACGTCAACTACACCATAAGAAAACAACTTCAAGTCTGCGTTTGGAATAGCCAGTCTTGCATAGGCACGAGTGCTGAGGATGAAGTCTGTCCTATCTCCTTCGCCGTAATCTGTGATCACTACCTTCACTCCATTATTGCTACAAAGTTTGGGTATTTTGCATCTAACCTATAGTAGACAAACGTTTGAGTATTAAATATTATTTTATGCTTTTGACTCTTAAAGCAACTGTTCGGAAGAATGACTTTTTATAGGCTGTCAGTTTCTTGTCTTCTAGAAAAAGCATACATAGTATAAAGTTTTTGCACTTTATCATTGCTAGTTATGAGCCCCACAATCACTACTGACTTGTTCCTCTTTCTTCTTCTTCTTTTTTTTTTTTATTTGGTTAACCGGGTACTCTAGGACATAGTAGGTTAAAGTCAAGTCTTATTACAAGTGTAAATCTCCTATAATGTGTTGTGTTCTTTATTTGTGTGTAAATTAGTGCACCTTAGCTTAGTTTGTCCTAGTCCATCCATATAGTTGCTTAGGTTTTTTGGACAAGTGATAACTTAGTATTGAATTACCTGATAGCATGCACCACAGCCAGATCCATTCCTGTACAGTCTGGAAACCCCTGCCACCTTGGCATTATTGATTGTTCGTCCAAATTCACCATACCCGCAAGTCCCATCTAAATTGATATCATCAAACACATATTAGTTCTTGCAGCAAGATTATCAATATAAATAAACACACAATATGAAAACATGCGCAAAGTACTTTGTGTTTATGATAATAGATTAGTGTAATACATACTTGGAGTTTGAAAGCAATCAGGGCTGCCCTCATAGGTTGCTCTAGAGGACACACAACCATCCTGGAAGTAACAGATTGTGCTCAATAGAACCAGCACACAAAGAAGTGAGCAATAGCTCTTAGCTGCAAAACCCATTGTTGTCTAGATCAGAAAATTACAGTGCAACATAAGAAAGAGAGCTATTGTCTCGGAAGAAAATAAATAAAGAGATAGTTTTGGGATGGGAAGCTCACATATAAAACCCAATATTTATAGTTGAAGATACAGGGGGCTTTAAGGATGATAGAAATATTGCCACGTCTCTCTTCCACTAAAGGAGTAGGGAGCCCAAGTGGGGGCTAGGGACTGCGTTGGAGAGGAAAACAATATGACCTTTTTGGCCCTAAAGACCACTTAGGGTATGTATTTTTTACTCAATAATTTGTATCTTGGCAGCAAGCAGCCTGACCGATGAGCTTGGCCCAACTTCCATCTCACCTTGCTGTATCCATTTTTAGGTAGATCATAGGAGCATGTTTGCTTTCATTACTGTTCTTTTGTACTGTGATTCTAAGTTGAAGTGCTTTTATCTATAGGGCCAATTGCTTCCGTCATCAATTTCATCCTATCTTCACCAAGCAATTGGTCCTATAGGATAGGATGAAATCAATCAAGTTATGAGAGTGATATGTTTATAATTGTCATCAACGAGTTAGATTATGTATTTATGGGTGAAGAATATGAGCTTGTGTTGTCTCACATTAATTGGGGGTTAGGTGATATGTGAGTGTCGCCATCCATTTGGATCACAGATTCAATTGTTGACCCAATAGTTATTTAATTCTTGTGCCAAGCGGTGAATTATGGGCAACATCTGTTTCTTGATGATGAGATGGCACTCAAACGAAAGCACTAGAGACCATTACTCAAATTTTCTACTCAACGTGGTTCGCTTAATTAGAAGCCTTGTTTACATTTTTATTTTTTTTTCACTCAATCGATGATAGTTTATAATTACTATTTTTTTATTTTTGAGTATACACGAGATAATAAATTCACTAAATTCATTCAATAATATACAAAACATGCATCGAATATATATGAAAAAAATTTATTTGTATCCTGATATCTCAAAAGTTAAAAAGAAAATAATACTAGAATAGATAATATTGCATTGTTTTAACTCTAAACATCTTGAAATCTAGTTGACTTATTATTAATTTTCATATATT
Organism: Diospyros kaki; assembly: GCA_036245055.1. Taxonomy (NCBI): domain Eukaryota; kingdom Viridiplantae; phylum Streptophyta; class Magnoliopsida; order Ericales; family Ebenaceae; genus Diospyros; species Diospyros kaki. The sequence goes on from BSEG01000012.1 coordinate 24,651,374, forward strand.
TAGATGCTTTTGTAGGAAAACTTAATAGACGTACTTAACGTTCAAAATTGTGAACATTTTTTACAATTTTTATTTTCATTTTATCGTCTTATCCATTGTCATAAAGTCATTATGAAGGGCATGAAAAATGTTACATGGTCAACTGAAGTCACAACATTCTATCAAACCCACTAAGCAAGCAAGGGGTGAAATCGAATGATTATGTTAAACTATGTGGCATCATCCCGTGGAGGTGGTCATTTGCAACATTAGAAGGGAGGGGGCTTCTAAAATTTTCTTATATACCCCCTCCCCCAAAACTTTTAAATATAATATAATTAGAGCTAAAAATGTTAAATATAATATAATTGACTATTAAATATATATTAGGTGATTTATGCATGTTTTTTTATTTCTTTTTATTATATATTTATTCTTTAACCCACCCACGTAATATTAAATGTCACCCTCTATCAATGTTGACAACAACTATTGCGAACATGATTCCTTAAAATTTTTAGAAATTATGCCAACAACTTAATATTGTCATGACTTAGGTCAACTTGATGTTGATCGGTCAAAGGAGTCATTGGTAATCTTTGATGACTTAAGTCTAGAATGACCAAATAAAAAAAAAGGAAAAATGAGCAACTACATAAATGAAAAAGTCAAATGTAAAATTAAAAATAAATTGTAATTGCCAATCATAATAATATTTTATTCTGTAAATGAAAATAAAGAATAATTAAAAAAATAAAAACTAAAGAAAGACTTGAGTGTCCAAAGTTGAGGTAGTTGGAGTTGGTTCATTGGCAAGCCGTTTCAAGCCATGTCTTGGCTTTGGGGGGTCAATTTTCAATTTCCACATTAATCCTTTTTTTCAATTCATTTTATTTTTTATTCTTCATAAAATGGCAACAAAATATTTATATTATTTATCCACATTATATCACAATCTATCTATATTTAGAATTTTTTTCCATTATTATATATTTAAATTTTAAATATATGATAATTTGTAATGTCCCAAATCAAAATGTATAAATATATAATATTTCATAAAATATTTCATATTTGTCAATGATGAAAGAATCTAGGAAATCGTTTAAGTGTACTGAATTGTCAAATCGATATGAGGGAATACCACAGGATGCGCATGACTTAAAAGAATGATATATCCATAGCAAACATATTAAAATAAGATTTTTAGTGTCAAGAGGAATTGAATCAAAAATTGTTTTCGGTACAGCTTCGGATCAGCTTAGAAAATCGAACCATCATAAGGGAGTCCCAAAAAAAGCAACGAGGCCCCAAAGAAAGTTAAACTATACATGAGGAATGACCCTGGAGAAGGTTCGAGGTAAGGCAAAGGAATTCACTATCAAATGCAAGTTCGCATAAGTTTCAAGTCAAAGCGTAATTTTGAGAAATTCCCGAGAGAGGTGGAAGTGACATTTTTTCTGAAACTTCGAGGGTCAAATGAGAATTTTAGAACATGAGGGTCTCAACGGGAGCTTTGGAAAACTCAAGGGCTTTGTCGAAAGGGTCGAAATTGCATTTCAGAAATTGAAGGGGTGAAAGTGCAATTTTCAAGAAAAGCAGCCATGGCCGACCAACCATCCAATCACTGAAATTAGCCATGGAAGACCCGAGGAAGTGGCTGGGGGCCTCAGAGCAAGGCCAAGACAAACTTCTTGGCCGATAAACAGCCAAAATTGCGTCGGAATTAGCCAACTTTCTGCCGAAAATGGCCAAAAGTTTGGCTACTGAAAATCAATTTTTGAGGGCTCTTTCGGTGGATTTTAGACTCATTTGGGATAAGAGAGGAAGTTAGTGACCTTGGATGAAGTGAGATTGGGTGTTTTATGGGTCGAATTCGAGTATAAATAGAGGATAAAGTGGTCGAGGGTTTTGAAAGTTTTGAGCTTCAAATCGACCCTGTTTTTGAACGAATTGAGGGATACAAATAAGAGGCTTTTGTTAACCATGAGTTGAGGATCTATTCTGGAGAATTTGAGGGGGTTTCAAGGGTTAGCTGGAAAATAGAGGCAAACGGTTTGGCTGAACCTATAACTGGCCAGTTGGGGCACCTTAGGACTTCCTTTCGAGAATCGGGGCATACCATCTTGATCAAATTGAAAAGGGCTTCAAGGTCGTATGGTTGGTTTCATCGTCGATAATTGCCAGTGCCAGAGAAGACAACCAGCGCGTGAAGCTCACGCACAGCCACTCGCCCCAACGCGTGGCTAATTAGGTTTTTTTGAATTTTTTTTAATATTTTCCTAATTTAATTTGAGTAATTGTTATGAAAAAATATTTGGAAAAATACTGACATAGGTATTTATTTTGGAATGCTAGAGAAGAAAATTGGAGAAAAATAGAGAAAAAGGCAAGAAAATTATGAAAAAAGAAAGATTTTGATGATTATTTAAATAAATATCTTGGATAAGGTGCTTTGGGACTTGAAGAGAAGTAGTTAGTACTATTTTTGAGATTTGGCCCGAAAATCGAGGTGTGGCACACTTTTCAAGATATTCCGAACTTTGAAAAAGGTAAGTGGTATTACTCAACTTGATTTAGTTTATGAAAAGGACTTGTAAGTGTTTCAACCCAAAAACCCAGTTTCATGAAAGCGTTTTGTTATCATGTTGTCATGTCATGGTATGTTATATATCACGTAGATTGTATTTACATTTTTTTATGATGAATTATGCATATGAGCACAATGAGATTCGCGGTCATACGTTGCATAGGTTTGGGATTAAGGACTGGTGTCGTTGCTTTGCCAAATGTGCACCCATACACCTCAGTCTGACAGGAAAACTATAAAAATGGGTGCGATCGAGCCAAACATGAGAGTAATGATGATATGTGCATTGCATTCATACACATGCATTAAACAATGTACTCTTACTTTGATGATTCAGCATCTAATGCAGGCCTTGCCCCTAGAACATTCAAACGTTCCAGATGGGGTTTGCAGCAAAGGCACATAAATGGATGAGATGTAACGACTCAAGACATTATGGATGTAATAAAGTTAATTCTACATTTAGTTTCCTAAATGAGGACCCGATCATGTATCAGTCATGTTATGTTATGTTTCAAGTCATGTTGAAAAACTTATGTTATGTTTCAAGTCATGTTAAAAAACTTATGTTATGTTTCAAGTCATGTTGAAAAACTTATATTCTGATGATGAATAGTCTTGTATTATGAATTATGATTGAAACAATCGTGTAATATTAATAGGGTTTGAGGTATGTTGAGGTTCGATTCTTGCTTCCGCTTTGATGAATACCTAGCGTATATAGAGTATAAGTACGCTAATGATAGGCAGGTAGTAGGGAAATTTTGTTGTTATATCATGATGAGTTATTTTTAAGAAAAACAAAATATAGTCAAAATTTCCTAGGTTATAACATGCCTGAGAAAGTGGGGTGTTACATAATTCATGGAGATAAACTATTTTAGTTAAATAAAATAAAAAGATAAGACAATTAACTTATCGATAATCTTGTGTGGATATGACTATAGGAATATTTCCTTACTAGAAAATGTGGATTTAATCCATAACTGCTATTAGAAAGTTGACCCTCACCCTAGTCCCACTACAAGCATGGATGGTGGCCAAATCTCTCCATTATTGCTCGGTTTGATATCATAGATCTAAGTCATATACCACAAGAAAAATGAGCTCCAACTTCAAACTCCAAACCCAAGAAACACATGATAACTCTCGAATTACCAGATATTTAAAAGGTAAAAGGCATAAAAATGCCCCTCAACTTTGATAGATTGGTCATTTAGCCCTCTCAACTTCAAGTTGGACATATTATGCCCCTCAACTTTTGATTTTGTAACAATCACACCCCTTTTGATCTAATCAACGTAGTGTATGAACTCATGTGTGGTTGAGGAGTATGCAATGGCTAAAATTTTCAACAACATCCATCATATTCTTCTTTCTCCATCACGTTGATGACCTCTTAGCTTCCTTGACATCACCAATGACCTCTTGCCTTCCTCACTGCCACCGACCAGCCCCTCGCTTTCCCTTCTACCGATCGACCTCTCCCCTACCTCGTTGTCGACCTATTTCTCGCCTTCCTACCATCAGCTGACCTCTCGTCTTTCTCATTGCCTACCAACAGTGGTGCCTCCTTTCTCGCTGCAGACTGACCCTATTTGAGGCTAAATTGACCAAGACAACCAGCTCAGTTTGTGTTTGTGAATCAATGACAACACTATGTAGATTTGAGGTTGAATCAATTCGTGTTGCACGAAAATGGAAAATGTTTATTCGAGTTCGTGAATCAACGGCGGCTCAGCCTAGTTTGTGTTTTTGAACCCATGGTGGCACTGAGCAACGGAGTTGTGAATCAATGACACTAAGTATCACCGAAGGTCTCCACTGTTTTCACCTTCCTCCTCCGCAAGGCCAGGCTTGCTGACTCCCACCTATGTCGCATCCTCTACCGCCAGCCCTGTGTCCTCTCTTGTAGCATTGAGACATGGCTTCGTTGTGCACCACGTTACACGTGGCCCCTTCACATTAGCCTAGTTAATGAGGGGGTCCATATTAGATAAAAACTGAAACCATCCATAGGGGTAAAAAGGTATACCTCACTACAAGTTCCAATTTGATGAAGAGGTTGAACGTCCTCCCAAGACAACAAATTTTGCTCATCGACAGCTCTCGAATGCCTCATTTGAACAATCAAACTGTTATCTGTAACTCACCGAATGATTAATCCAACCCCTGAAAGCATGAGGGGCCTAGTTAGTTCACACTCTAAGAAGGGGTTAAATCCTACAATTTAGCTTATGTGCTAGCCAAGCTAATTATAGGATAATGATGCTGTCTTCGGGGTTAAGCGTACTTAAGTTGGGGAAGCTCAAGGATGGGTGACCCCCTAGGAAGTTTGCATAGGCCCATCAAGGTAAGTTGTTACGGTCCTTTCTATCGCTCGATGAGGGATGTTATAAGTGGTATCAGAGTCAACCCTTGGTGAAGGCGATCCGATGAGGGCGGGGAGTGGCGCCGAGGCTCGAGAGTCTATACAAGGAGCGACTTCTGGCAGGCTTCTAGGATGGTAGCCCCCAAAGGGGAGAAGATTTGGGACTAGTTGTAAGGTCACCTAACGATGACGTCATGTGCTCAAGGAGGGGGGGAGAATGTAATACCCCAAGAGCCTAGAGAAGGGTAGTATATATCGAGGATAAGTAAGGAAGGAAACAATACCAGCTAGATACCTTTTAGGCTAAATGTAAGCAAGGAACTCCCGGTGTAACGACCCAATAGAAGGCCTAGAATTTATTTAGAATTAGTTAAAAGCATTTTTGTCAATTAAATATTTAATGTGGAAATTCAGATATTTTTGAAGGAAAATAATAGCATTTAATGGCATTTAATTTTTAAGAATTAAATACAAGGGCAAGAAGGTAATTTGAAAGTTTAGTTATTAATTAATAGTCTTAATAATAATTTCTTCTTATTATTAATTAAGTGAGATTATATATTTAAGGGAGAGTGAGAATCCATGCGTGAGATGAATTTGGATTGAGAGTCTCTTAGTGGTTGTAAGAGAAGGATTTCCAATTATAAAAAGAGATTGAGTTATGGGCTAGGGCTTCTTATGCCTATATATATAGCTTGATGGCCATAAGTTTCTTCACGTCGTGTGAAGAACAACAGATAGAAAAAGTTCCAGCAGTGTCTAGCATAGGAGAAGTTGCTTTGCAATCGTTGCAATCCAGTCAAGAAGATTAAGGCAAGTATTCTCCCTGTAATCTCTTCCATTACAGGATCATGATAGTTCATTTCCAGAATTTTTAAGACTCTCGTTTGATACTCAGTTTATCAACCAGTTTATATATACCTATATGCGTGTTTAGATTAGCGTATCAAAGGCTTCCTTGAGCAAGTATCTATCCCTGTAAAACATTCTTACGGGATCATGATTTAGTATTAAATCTCAGTCTTTTAGTAGCTCTTTTGTTGAGTTTCAGTTGTTACAGATAGTGCATGTATATATATATATGCGTATAGCAGTGAGTGCATGAAAAAGATATGCATAATTCTTTATAGCAGTTCTTTTAAATATGATCTCCAAATCATGTTAGCATACGATCTCAGATTAAACAAGACTCTTTGTTCTTGTTCCTAGATCTTTACTAGTCGTGGTTACATACATATGTATGTACACAGTCATACCAATATCCAATGAGTTTGATAAGTGATGCATAATTCTTACAGTGTTGTCTTCAGAAACGATCTTTGATTCATCCTTAAGTTAGTTCATGTCAATTGGGATTGTTCTTCCAAGATTTCTTTCAGAATGGGGTAGTAATATTAAGCTTCGATTCAAGATACAGTCTTTGTTACTGTAAGTTATTCTTATTATGTTTCAGTTTCTTTCAAAAACAATCTTTGATTCATCCTTATGGTTGATCAAATCAATTGGGATTGTACTCCCAAGATTTCTTTCAGAATGGTGTAGCAATGTTAAGTTTTGATTCAAGATGTAGTCTCTGTTATTGTGAGTTTTATTTCTTATGATATTCCAGGAATTCGAATAAGCCTTGTGTCATTCGGATGAGTTTAGAGGCATTCGAATGAATTCTCAGTGTTATCGTATCATCTCATCGTGTTCTTAAAGTTTTGAGTGTGTCATTAGAATGAGTCTGCTTTGTCATTCGAATGAGTCGTTGGAAGATTCGAATAGCCTATGCTTTGTATCATCTAGCATTCAAATGTAAGCCCTCCCATTCGAATGAATTTCATCAATTTTCAGAAATTTGAGAGTAGCATTCGAATGCTACAGTTGTGGCATTCGAATGAATTTCATCTGATTTCGAAGATTTTGAGTAGCATTCGAATGCTACAGTAGTATCATCCGAATGAATTTCTGATATCATCAGAATATTCTTCCTTTCCATTTGAATGATTCCCTTATGCTTAAGCCGATGCCCGAATACCTTCATGTGTCATCCAAATGATCCTTTCCTCATTCGAATGCATCCCAAGTGCTACGTTTTTCATCTGAATGCTTTATTTGGCATCCAAATGTCTTGTTCACATTCGGATGTTTCTCTTCACATACGAATGAGTCCATCTGTTAATTAAATTGTTGATCAAGGCACTCCAATTTCAGTTATTATTTAATCAAATAAAAAATACTGTCAGTATTGGAAACCCATAACATTTATGATAAATACGCCAATACTCAGAAATTACATAATCTTTGTACGCCATTGAAGATCAGATTACATGTGTAGTTTATTATGACATGATCAGCATTATTCTGTGAGATTATGTGCATACATTTTGGTGTGAGCATTGAGCATGATTTTATATGGAGCACTACATATCGTGTGCCAGTATGTATGTGAGCATTGCATTACAGTATGCGCGCTAGGCGGTTAGTCCGTGGGGATCCCACCAGTTTCAGTTTTAGCTCAGTTATGAATTGCTCGCTTGGTGACGACCAGGGGGCTAGGGGCTTTACCCACAATATATGCTTACAGTTTTTATGTAGCCAGGATTCAAATCAGACAGGTATGTTTTACAGTTATGTGGGCTTATGTGCCAAAGTTGCATACCTGCATTTTGTTTATAGTTTATGAGCATTACATTTGTGTGAATGCAAACAAACAGTGATTATACTCAGTACAAGTTCAGTTAGTATTTTTTTGTCAGTATCGATATTCTTCGATTCAGCTTCAGTTATTCTTTCCAACTTATTAGTTGTTGAGTTTTGTAGCTCACCTTGTACTCTTCACCATTCCAAGTCCTAGCGAGGGAGTACCAGATATGGGGCCTAGCAGCAGTGGTCAATAGTGTGTGTACGTGGAGCCGCTCAAGACAAAAGATGTCTGAGAGTTTGTTAGTTATTAGTGTTTGTCAGTTCAATATTAGTTTATATTTTAGTTGAGGGTTTTTGCTTAGACAGAGTTTATGGTTCCAGTTTCTATTGACTCAGAGTTCTTATTTCAATTGATTGAGATATTCTTTTATGGTATCAGATTTCAATTTATCAGCTAGTTTTATTTTATTTTTGTAGCACCTCTTCTCGGGTAGTTATAGGAGAGGGGGTGTTACACTCGGGTTAAGTGTGCTTGAGCTGGGGAAGCTTAGAGATGGGTGACCCTCTGGAAAGTTCACGTAAGTTCATCAGGATAAGTTGTTTCGGTCCATCCTATCGCTCGATACGGGATGTTACAGGTCGAGAGAACCTACACTAGCAGTGGCCACCCAAAAATTAACCTAGACTTGATCTGTGGGGCTCGTGCGCTAGTGATGGCACTGCCCATTGCACTTATAGGATTAAGTGATTGCCTCGGCTAACAGCTATAGCTTTTAGCTCAAGTGGTAAGCGTTTGGGTCCTATGGTTCAACATACTGATGAGACATTGGTTCCTTGATAAAGCAATAGCACCATTGTTATCACAATGAATGGCCACTTAATCAACAATGCTAGGAACCACAAAAAGTCCAAAAATGAATTTCTTGATCCAAATCGGTTCCTTGGCCACCTCGGAAGCTACAATATACTCTACCTTAGTTGTAGAATTCACAACAGTTTCTTTCTTGCAACTTTTCCTACTAATTGTTGCTCAATTAAGACAAAAGACATAACTGGATTAGGATCTAAAATCATCCTTATCCAATTGGAAACTAACATCGCATTAACCCCTTACTATTAGCTCAGTGTCTGTTTTATATACCAAAAAGGCATCCTTAGTTCTTCTCAAGTACTTAGGGATAGCTTTAACTATCGTCCAATCACCCTCTCCTGGATCAACCTGGTATCTACTTGTTATGCTCAAAGCATAAAAGATATCCATCCTTGTATATAGCATGGCGTACGTGATAGATCCCATAGTAGATGTATAAGGAATCTTACTCACTCTATTTCTCTCTTGTTGCGCTTTAGGACACATGTCCTTAGAGAGATTGGTGCCATGAAATGCTGGTAAGAACTCCTTCTTTGCCTCGGTCATGCTAAACCTCTTTAGTATTTTGTTTATGTTAGATATGAGCCCTGAAAAGCAATTCTAGTGACACAAAAGGACTCGAATTTGTAATTCTTTAAATATTACTTAAATGGCAAGTTTATATTTTATTTAAATTGCAATATGATTTAAATTAAAAATGTAACATCCCAAAAATTTTGGAAGATAAATGATAACTATTAATTCCAATATTTGAGGTGCTCAGTGAGTATTTGAGGATTTAAGGAAAAATAACAATTTATATTGTTTTAAGGAAATGGGCAATTAAGACAATTAATTATTTTATTTTGGGGTATTTATGAAATTATTAAATTAAGGTGTAATTAGGATTTCTAGAAGTTTTAAGGTACTAGTGTAAATATTAAAGGGGGAGTAAGTGTTGGGTTTTGGAAGTTTTGGGGCATTAATGTTGTAATTTCAGAAAGTGGGACACAAGGAGCTTTAAATATATTTGGGTGTATATATATATGTTGAGGGGAGTAGCAGGCGTGGGTGGTTGCGTGTGCATGTGCAAGGGAAGAGGTCACGAAATTGACCCGCAGCCATGTGCGAGCGCGATGAGGGTTTTGTTAAAATTTTTCTAATGCAAGGAGCCCTGAAACGACGTGGTTTCGAGGGCAATGGAGAGGTTGCACAGCAGCTGCTAGCCGCGCCATGTGGCGCGTGCTGGGCCACCTGATTTTCCTTGGCCTCCAAGTTGCTACATGATAGAGCGCATATTTTCATATTATTTAGCCCTCATATTTAGTCTTTTTGCACGTTAGTTGTGTCATTTTATTCATCTTGATTTTGTTTTATTTTATTTTATAGGAATTGGGCTTCACACTGTTTTATCTTATTTTGGACAGATTTGGGCTTCTTGGGTCATGAGGAATTTTGATGGCAAGAAGGGAAACAAGGAGATTGGAGACAAAGAAGCAAAAGTGTGCTGACAGATTTGACCTTCTATGCTTCTTTCAAGTTTTTGGCCAAGTTACAATCCCAGAACGTGAATGATGTCTTCAAAGATATTGTAGAGAACTTCTTGGGATTTCTGGAATGGTATGTTAGGTCCAAATCCAATTTCTTTTAGGCCTCCAAACATCGCTTCAAAGTTGGGACCAGAAAGTTGGGTCAAATTAGAAAAACTACACAGATGCTGAATCTTTAAAAGGCCATAACTTGGGCGTCCAATATCCAAATCAAGTGATTGAAAAGCCAAAATTCATCTACTCTTCCTGATATACAATTTTGATGAAGAGGCCAAAGCCCATAACGCACGCTATCCTATTCGAAAATGGCTGTGAAGTTGCGGTAACTTAGGGTTTCCTCCCTAAGCTCTATTTAAGGACATTAAGTGGCCGATTTTGGGGGTGGCCGATTTTGGGAGGATTCTCACGATTTCAACCGAGAAGATGGAAGGCTAATTTGCTTGTGATTCGCTACATTCTCGTACCCCTTGCCCGGTTTGAGTCTCGGTCAATTGTTGAATCCGGTTTGGAACTCAATTTTCATGTTTTTATGGATGATTTTGTTTCTTTTCCTTCTCTAAGTTTATGTATGTTTCTTTTATGCGATTGTGTGAATGCATGCATGATCTTTGGATGGGTTTAATTGATGTACTCGGTTGAGGCTTTGATTAGAAAGAAACGAAACGGTATATTTGTATGAGCGATTGCTCGATTTGATTTAATCTTTTACGGTTGTAGAAGAGTTTTTCAAATCAAAAGAAAATCAAACCAAACAGATTGTTTTTATAAGTGAGACAAGGATTACCGTGGTAAGAAGGTAGGGTTTGTAGCGGGTTACGTTTTAGTTCATCTTTGTTTCATTCTTGAACGTTTTTAATTCTAGTTTTCATCACAACCCCCCCTCGTTTAATCTTGTTTTGACAGATCCGTTTGAGGTTCGTTGGGAGACGACTTTGGGTTGCACCCTTATTGCAAATCTGAATTATTATTCATCTAATCTATTGGTGTTCAACAGCACGATCACTACATTTTTTCATATTTAAGGCCAAATTTGGCCATTTTCAAGCCATTTCAAATAAGAAAAAGAGAGGAATTGAGAGGGAGAAGAAGATGATGCGGCCAGCAGTGAAGCATAGAAATGGCTCAAAGGCGTCGTTTCGGCGTTTTCGAACCGTTTCCCATTTTGAAAACGGGAAAAACAGCCCGAAACGTTTTTGATCCATTTGTGTAATTATTGAAAACTTTCAGGCAGTTTCAGAATTTAATAAACATAGCCGAAAACGCATTTCCAATCAAAAACGCATTTCCAGCGAGCTGCCCAGCTATTTCATCTCTTCTAGCAATTTCTTCTTCGATTTCTGCCAACAATTTCGTTCTTCTTCCAATGCTGTTAGATTGATATTATTCTTTGAATTGATTCTCTCTCTCTGTTGGTGACTTGTTCCAAAGTCAGAATACAGAACAACCATGTTGGTGAATTGATTCCCTTTCTCTCTCTGTATGTATATTTATGTATATATATATATGCAAGTTAATAGTGTATGCAAGATATATATATGTGAAGTTATATTTATCATTACATATATGTGTCTCTCTCTATATATATTTCTATATATATTTTTAATACATTATAAAATTTATGTTTATTATTTATATTTAAATATTTTTTATTTTTTTATATTAAAAATTATTTTTATAAAAAAAACCCCTATATTTTTTAAATTTACAGTTTACCCCACGTTTCTGTTTCCTATTTTTTTAGAAAAATGTCGTTTTCGCATTTTCGTTTCCTATCGGAAACGTTTCCCATTTCTGTTTCCATGCAACCTAGGCGGCCAACAGTTGAATGAAGAAGAAAATGGAAGAAAATGGGAGAAAAATTGAGGGATTTTGGAGTTATTCAGTATCTAAAATACCCAAGTAACTGGGTAAAATTATTAAAAGCATTGTATGTTTAGATTATAGATTTTATACAGCTAAACTATAAATTTTACGCGGTTAGATTTAATTAATTTAAGCCCGTAAACTTACTACTCTTCGTAAAATGTTTACTTAGCAATGGGAGTGCAGAAAATGCAAGAATCGGTCGTTTAAAGGCAAGCTCCTAACCCTCTCCCCACGTTCTTAAGCTTCTACGCAAGTTTCTGATATTTTTCATATTTTATTTCTTCCCTTACTATGACTTGGTTCCACACATTTATTATGTAAATCCGCGTGGCAACAATTCTATGACTTAGACATTATTAATGGGTCTATAGTTGATGGAATAAGTTAAGTAAATGATTCCTTGGTGTTGTTGTTTACATCCGTCACAGGGCTTTGTATCGCTTCGCTTTCTTTGGGAATGATGCCAAACCCGTTGGGGCTAGATTCTTAGAGAAGTGGCTATGGTCGAGTCTATCAGGTTATGTTAAGAGTCTTAATGAGAAAAGTACAAAGTTTAGGAATATGTATGTCGAGGTAATTTCTTATGAATAAGAAGAGACAAGGGCTTGGTATGTTAATGTTTATGTTGACAAGTGCATGAAGAATCATGGGGAAAGTTTATGAAATGCTGAGTCTAAAGAGTATAAGTTTAATGTTATCTATGTTTGTCTAAGGGTATGGGGTACAAAGTCACTAACTGTAGACCACGGGTCATGGCAGTCGATGACTAGATGTATGTGGGCTAGTTAGCAACTATTACGATAAATGATAGATGGGCCAGAAGAGCTGGTACTACCAGATTCCCACCTTAACTTTGTGCATATCATGGTTTGTTGTGATGCATGGGGATTGGGTTGCATTCATTGGGGGGGAACATGCTTTGTGTGTGGGGATGTGTGCGCATTGGTATGACCCAGTTGGCCTAAGTGCCAACTTGGGTATACTAAGTAAGCATATGCCTTTAAAGCATTTCACATGTGTTAATTCCTATGTGGGTGTAGTATGGCCTGATACTTGGTTTATGAGGGCCTTGATATCATGTTTATGTTGCAGAAGTCATTGCATTTCTTACGTGTTACATTGCATGGTAAGGAATAGTGACTAACATGAGAGAAACGCATAAGGTCGTGGAACAAACCCATGGCAACAACATGCTATGATGACATGAAAAGCCTAATGATGAATGAGAGGAAAAGGAAATATGTTATGAATGACAGGAAAAGCTAAATGATATGATGAAAGACAAATCTGAAATAATGATACGGTGGCCTATATTAGGCTACTAACAGGTTTGTGTGCGGAATTTGGGCACCAATGTGTGTATCTTATGTGAGCCCCAAGAACCTTCTATGTGCAGTTTATTTTATGGGTTTGCATTTAAAGTTAAAGCAAGTATTGAACATGGCATGGTATGTTCCTGCATTAGCATGAAATGCATGTGGTATGGGAAGAGTCTATCTTTAACCCATTGCCTTTCCTTCTTGAGCTTGCTGAGTCTTATAACTCAATCATTCCAGGTAAGGAAATCGCCTGAGTTAGCTGGTACGTTCAGTGGGGTTTGGGTCCAGACTGTCAAGCCATGATAGCGACCTGAAGATGAGGACCGATATTAATAAATAATTCGATATTATTTTATGTCTCGTAGGTGGAATTATTTGTTAGGTAAGCTTGGGATTCAATGTGGTGTGAATAAGTATGTATGTTAGTGTTTTAAGGGACTTAGGAAAGTAATAATTGAGGTTTAAGTGTGATGGGGAAATAGCATCCGGATGATTGGAGTTTTAGAAGATGGGATTTGGATGAGAGAGCAAGCATCCAGATAAGAGAAAGCACATTTGGAAGGCTATTTTGTGAGTGATCCAGATGCTATAGTGAGTAATCCAAATTGGGTGTGAGTAATTCGGATTGCCCATGTTTCAGGTGTGCAGTTTCTCCTTGTAGCCCAATTTCAACCATGATGCAGTCTGAATCTCTCAAAAATAAAAAACATGAAAGTTGTACATATTTCTCTTTTTCGTTCCATAGTAGCTTGAATCACCTCAATTAGAGCTCGAACGAGAGAGTTATGCCCAGAATCCGTATTTCAGTAAATTATACCCTCCTATCTGAATAGCCACCCTTCCATCCGAATGAACCAAGTGTAAAATTAAGTGAGCCATCCGAATGGCTCACTGTTGTATCCAAATGGCACTCACATTACTTAGATCTCTCAACAAAATGCTTCACATCATATCCGAATACATCTCACACGCTATGAATGCATATATATATACATATATCACCCGGACTGCTATTAATTCGAGAAACATATAAAAGATTCTGGATTGAGAAATAAGAAAGAAATTTAGGAAAATAAGCGGATGGATAAACATAACTTATAGAGGAAATATAAAAGAGAGAATTTGTGAGGAAAATATCACTAAACAGATGAGATAAACTCAAGCTCTCTCATTCTCTCGTAAGTCTCTCATATCTCTTCAAACCCTCTTCCTTCTCTTCAACATCAAGCCAAATCTTACTATCCAAGGAGTTTTAGTTGTTGTTAAGTGATATAAAAGGCGTAAGAAGGAAAGTTCTTTTCTACTCTTCCCTTCTCTTAGAATATTTCTTGCTCTCAAGTGGAATATGGGTTTGAGGGCTTGGCTAGGGTTGTGTCATGCGAGCCTAGGGGATGTTTCTAACAGCCAGGTAGGGCTTGTTTTTCCCTACTTTTCCTAAGAAATTGTGATTTTGTTGAAATTATTGGCACAAGAGGGTTGTCTCTTCATCATGTCCTGCTACTACTGACTTGAACACCTAATAAAATACTATATCTTGTCTGTGAGGCCCAAGTGTTACATGTTCCATCTTTTATTGCTATTTACTCACTGTGATGGCCATGATTATGGAATGTGTGTAATATTAGGCTAAGCATACGAATTCCCGTAATGACCCAAATTTATTTATTACTATTATTGTTAATATTTATAATAATAATAATAATATTATTATTATTATTATTATTATTATTATTATTATTATTAGATGAAAGGTGTTCCGAGCAGCTCTCGTTGCCCACCTCCATTTGCTCCAAGTTCCTAAGCCATCTTATGCAACCAATTGAGGCGATGGGTTGTAGTGGATTTTAAGGGAGTGTGGCCACGTGTTTGACTGAGGATTTGAGTGGAAGGAGAGTGAGGTTTGAGTGCTCGATTGAGTGTGTGGAAGAAGAGGAAAGCAAAGAAGTTTTAGAAGCAGTGAAAGAAAATAGAGGAAGTTGCAGGGGACAAGAGGAACGGGAAGGTGAACAGTGAAGCTTTTAGCTTTTGTTGTCTTTAGGCGTCACAGGCAAGCTCTCCTCTTATCTTCACTCTTCTTTGATTTTCCATCATGCCTAATCTTATATATAGTGGCTTGCTAGCAGCTGTTTGCTGAGGCCCTATTTAAATCCCTATTCGATTGCCTTGTTTCTCGATTCGGTGGGTTTAGTGTGTGCCTTAACCCATGCCATAGTCTCCTTAATTAAGTGATTTGGTGTTGTGTACGTGTGTGTGTGTGCAGTCCATGAGTGAGTTCGTTGTGAGCTAAGTGAGCTCACTGTGTGTGTGTGAGTATGTATTGCTATGAGTTGTTGTATATGTGTGTGTTCAATGGGTGTGTTCACTAGGGGAGTTTTGTTCTATATTAATATTGTTATTGTTATAGTTATTGTTGTTGTGAAGATAAGATGATTAGTAGTAAATAATAATTATTATTGTTAGCATAATATTAGTACATAAAGTGTATTACCATTATTAGTACATAATTTATTAGGAAATAATATCACTAATATGTAATGTTATTATTAATATATTCCTATACTGGAGTGTAAGTTAGCAAATGATATTGAAGCCAGTGGTAATGGTAAATAATATGTAATGATAGTATTATTAAGTTCTTTCTTTATTAAAAGTAATGATAATAATAATGTTAATAAATAATATGTATTTTATGTCATAGTTCATTGAATAATTTATTATAAAGTAAAAGTATAATTTAGTACGGCGATAGAAGCTATAAACGTACCAGCGTTTCTTGGTTGTATTCTAGAGAGTTTGTTCACTCTCTACCTTCTAAATGGAATGAAGATAGGTACCTTCGGGTTGGTTGCTAGCTAGTGTTCATAGGGATTGAGTGTGCGCTTTATAACACTACTTTCCTTGTTCCAACTAGTTAAACTCATACGACACGTCCAAGTGCTAAACGTACACTCAAGTCGGGTTTATACATTTTGTGTGGTTCATTTACACTTGAGTGCTTGTTACACGATCATGATATATTTATCTATAGTTGGTAGACACGAGCATTTGCATTTGACGTGTGTTTTACTAGTTGGGCGAGGCTTAGTAGGATACTTGGCTTATGGGGGTTTTGTATCCTGTTCAGTCTACTATGCTGCCTCTTATTTGTTGCATTTGTACGAGTCATGGCACCAATTTTGAGATACAACTATACGGTGTCGGGTTTTTCGAACAAAGTTATTCAGGGACGGCTCAACGTGCCCAGTTTTACTTAGATGCTTATGCATGCCAGTGGGTGTGGTAGCTCCCACCCGAGCGAGCTTTGGCTCGTAGTACAGGTACAATCTACCTTCAAGTTAGTAGCAGGTTTGTGATAAGGACTTGGGTGCTAGTGCATTCCTTATTTGGGCCCCAAGATCTTGTATATGTAGTTGGTACCTGTGTTAGTTTATGAGATTGCATGGCATGTTATGCATGAGTTTCGATTTTTTATACACTTGAGATGCAAGTTTACTCTTAGTACATACTCTATCCGTCTCTCCTTTATTTATGAGCTTGTTAAGTCATTTGGACTCATCTTGTTTTCCCTTCATTCCAGGTAAAGGTAAAGACCCAGTTGTGGGCGAGTCTAGTAGTTCTTGACTACTTGGTTAGGCGATGTACAGGGCCATGCAGACCTAGCAGTTGTGAGCCTGGGGTTTTTTTTTTGGTGCATTTTTTCACTTCCGAATTGTATTTTCTTTAGTTTATTTGGGTTTGTATGGTTTATGTTTATTTTGTGGCCAGTGTGCCAAAGATGTATGTTATGCATGCCTGGGCTATGTAAGCCTGGAGATTAGTTAATGTATAGCGGTTTAAGGTTTTGATATACATGCCGATATGGCAAGTTTCCTTTATCAGTTTTCTCTTGGTATTTATCTATGGCATGCATGATAGGTTCTTCTTGATCAGATTATTTCTATTTTAGTAGGGCACTGGCTTTGGTTCTTTGGGGACCTGGGTGGGGGCCTTACAATTCCTGTCATGGCATGTTTTGATAGCGTGATATTTGTGCATTGTGGGCACGTTGTTGCGTGTGAACATTGAACTTCACATTACATGCATTCTCGTGGAACACAGATGATTACTGTGGCATGAGCAATGAGTGTGGCCACATACTTGTTGCATTGCATTTTCATGGAAAGAATGGAAAATGGACGCATGTTGCGATTGTGTATCGATGGGATATATCCCCCAAAACTAGTAAGCATTAGCCTGATTGGGGTTACTCTCCTGCGGTGACAACTGAGGGGCGCGCCCAGTGGTGACGACCATGGGTGAGATTATATATGTATGGCTATAGCCAAGTATATGAGATAGGACCTATGGTGAACATGTTATCCCAGCTTCTCTGGTTGCAGGTATCAACTACAGGCCAGTATGTGTTATGATGCATTTTATATTACTATGTGAGGCCATTGGTCAGTTATGTGTTTACCGGCTTTTATGTGTGGTATGCATGACATTATCATCATGGGTAGGTGTGTTGTCCATGTGTTATGATATATCATCCACATATATATGCTTATCAGATACCACCTACTATACCTGTATCACATTATTATCTGCCACGTTTTTCCTTCTTGTTTCTTATACTTGTTGAGCTTTGTAGCTCACGTTGTACTCTCCACCATTCCAGGTAAAGGTAAAGAAATAACTGGCGAGAAGTTAAACAGGATGGATGGGCAGAAAAGTGTATGCGCGGGTTTATTCTCATGGAAAAGGTCTCAGGAAATGGTGGTTTACAATTGTATAGTGTATTTTGTGTTATGTAACCTAAATAGAACTATGCTTGTAATCCAAAGGTCTTTTATTTGATATGAGATTTGTGGAGAAGGTAATATCTACGGATGCTTGTGGTTGACTGCTGGTTCTTTCATGATCCATAACACTCTCTCTTTTTTGTTGCCCCAGAGATAGTGTAGCTTGGGGGAAGGGGGTGTTACATGGGGGTCATTTTGTTCGATCAAGTTAATGATTTTATGTTTTGAGGTCAATGTATGTTATGTGGCCTAGGAACGTCTCATGTTATGTATGGTCATGTAAGAACATAACTTAAGTTTCCATGTGGTTGGTTATGTAAGGATGATTATCAAATGTCATGTCCTATGGTTTCTCTTACTGGATGTTTAGTGAGAATTGTTGTATATAATTCAAATAATGACCCTCTCACGGATCATCTATGCTAGCGAGGGCTCCGGGAGATGGGTCGTTACAAAAAAACATATATCCATTAATATAATAAGGGGTGGATATCATTCTAAAGTGTTAAGAATATGAGTTCTGAATAATCTATAATTCGTTATACTATAAGTATGTTCCTGACCATAGAGTTCCTAACTTGAATAGTAGCAATTCGCAAAGGGCAGCACATCGTCTCCCTCCTTGTTCAATATGAGATATTGAAAGATAAGATTAGTAAGTCTCGTGCCATTCAATATGAGATATAGAAGGAAGATGAATGGGTGCTCATTATAGGAATGAATTCACTGAATGTGACTGTTAATATTGAATCACGTGGGTTATATCTCACGGGCCAATTACTCAATGTTAGCTGTGGATGCGGAACTAGTCCTTAGACTTGAGATGACATGGATATCTATGTATTAGTGGATTATGATATCAATGATATTATATGGATGTTCTAATCATGAATAATCATACGTATCTATGTGTCTAGTTCAGTGATACATGAGGTATGTGTGCATCAGACATGGAATCTATCATCTCGAAATTTATGAAGAGGATATCCTGTGCAATCCAATATTCACTTGACGATAAATTCTTAGTTTAGGTAATATAACGATGGAATGTGTTCCATAAGGTTGTGTCATAATTAGTCAAGATTGATTTTGGATTTGGTCATATGACGAGACTAAGAGATTCGACTACTGACCATGATACCATATCATATCTTATCGGGATATAGGATGATAGAAGGACCGTATTGTATGGTAAGGTAGTAAAAAGTTCACAATACCCGTTTCACAATAAATTGGATAATCATGACATATTGTTAGATGTCACTCATGATTTATGAGAATTAATAGTTGATTATTCTCGATTTTAATTTAATTGTGAACCCAAAAAGTCTCACCCAATAAGAAATCACTTTCCAAGAAAAGAATAATAAATTAGTAATTTTGAAATTAATAATTATAGTGTATTTATTTGTTAGAAAAATAAGAATGATTAAATGATTATATTATGAATATCCGTATGAGTTATGTAAACACAAAAAATCAAATATCTCTCATTTCTATCACTTTGGGTGCAAATGCTTTGTTTTAAACAATGGTAAAGATAACTTAGGAAAATTCGATATTAAAAGTGATGAAGGCATATTTATAGGTTACTCATCTCAAAGCAAAGCTTATCGAATATTTAAAAAAAGAACACTGGTTGTAGAAGAACCAATTCATGTAGTGTTTGATGACAAACCGAGAATAATCAATAATGATGATGATCTAGAAGACATTCCAAATAAGATGAATGAGATTCAAATCAATAAAGAAATAGATCAAAGGAATATTCAAGATCAAGAAAATCAAAAAGAAGTTTCATTTCCAAGAGAAATAAATTATGTTAAAGAAAATGAAATCTTAGGCGATCCTGGTAAATGAGTATCAACTAGATCTTCCCTTAGATTAAATATTGATCTAATTCTAATCTCTCAAATAGAACCCAAAAATGTTCAAGAAGCTTTAAATGATGATGAATGAGTTAAAGCTATGCAAGATGAGTTAAACCAATTCGAAAAGAATGAAGTTTGGTGTCTTATACCTGAACCATCAGATCATCCTATCATTGGAACAAAATGGGTCTTTAGAAACAAGCTTGATGAAAGTGGTAACATCATTAGAAATAAAACTACATTAGTTGCTCAAGGTTATAGTCAAGAGGAAGACATTGATTATGATGAAACCTATGCTCCGGTAGCAAGATTGGAAGCTATAAGAATCCTATTATCTTTCTCAAACAGATGTTAAAAGTGCATTCTTAAATGGTTTCATTTCAGAGCAAGTGTTTGTAAAACAACCACCTGATTTTGAAGATCCAAAATATCCAAATCATGTATATAAGCTTACTAAAGCCCTATATGGTTTAAAACAAGTTCCTAGAGCTTGGTATGAAAGGCTAAGTAAGTTTCTTATTGAAAATGGATTTCAAAGAGGTAAGGTTGACACAACACTTCTCATTAAGAAGAAAATAAATGATATGTTGCTTGTCTAGATTTATGTAGATGACATTATTTTTGGATCATCAAATCTTAAGTTGTGTGAAGAGTTTGCCTCAATAATGCAAAATGAATTTGAAATGAGCATGATGGGAGAATTAACATACTTCTTAGATCTTCAAATTAGGCAAACATCTCAAGGAACTTATTTAAGCCAAGCTAAGTATGTAAAAGAAATCTTAACATAATTTGGAATGAAAGACTATAAACCTATATCAACCCCTATGAGTGCATCTAGTGTCATTGATAAAGATGAGAAAGAAAAATCAGTGGATCAAAAGTTATATAGAGGGATCATTGGCTCTTTGCTATACTTAATGGCCTCTAGACCTGATATTGTGTTTAGTGTTGGTATATGTGCTAGATATCAAGCCGATATCAAGCCGATCCAAACGAGTCTAACTTGAAAGCCACTAAATGAATTCTAAGATACATTAAAGGTTCTGAAAATTTAGGCCTATTCTATCCAAAATCAAAAACGTTTGAACTAACGGCCTATGCCGATGCTGACTATGGTGGATGTAAAATTGATAGAAAAAAGTACAAGTGGAATATGCCACTTTCTAAGGAAATCATTGGTAACTTGGGCTAGCAAGAAGCAAAATACCGTTACCCTATCCTCAACCGAAGCTGAATATGTAGCAGCTAGTTTATGTTGCACACAAGTTCTTTGGATTAAGCATCAACTAGAAGATTATGGCATTCATTTAGAAAGAATACCAATCAAGTGTGACAACACAAGTACAATAGCCCTATCCAAAAATCCCGTTTTTCATGCAAGAACCAAGCATATTGAAATCAAACATCACTTATTAAGGGATCATGTTCAAAAAGAAGATATCATGTTAGAATTAGTAGATATAAAGAATCAAGTCGTCGATATCTTTACCAAACCATTGGATAACAAAAAGTTTGCACACTTTAGATTGTGTCTTAATTTGTTGGAAATCAAATTCTAGATTCTCTACTATCAAAATTTGATTCTAAGTGCTTTTGCTTAAAGAAGTTTCGAAACATCTCTTTCAAGTTTCGAAACATGTGCTATATCGAGAATATCGTGTTTCGAAACATCACATCATTTCATTTCGAAACAAAATTTCCAGAGAGTTGTATTTTGAAACATGTTGTCCCATGTTTCGAAACCTATTTTCCAGAGTGTTATTTCAAAACATACTTGATCTATGTTTCGAAACCTCATTTTCAGAGAGGTATGTTTCGAAACATGTATATCATGTTTTGAAACCTAATGTCGGGATTATAAATACCCGAACCATTTCAAAACCTCTTTTCTTCCAAAATTTCCTCATTGTTTCGAAACCCTAGCCTCCGAAACCTCTCTCCTTCTCTCACCCACTCGAAATCTATCTCAATCTCTCACTCCATTCTCTTAAATCAATCATGGTAAGGTTGAAGAGATTCACTGACAAGTGTCAATGCACCCAACTTTCGTCATCTCCACCTCCCCAAGAGTACAACAATGACTTTCCTACCATTCAATCCTTCCAAATCTTCAAATCCTTATTTGAAAAATGAGAGGTAAACCCCGGTCGCCTCTTTGATCTTGATGTATTAGGAAAAGCTAACTTCTCGTATCTCACTACTCTTCGTAATAGAAATTGGTTACAACTCCTTGAACTTAACGTTCCGGTTCTTCAAGACTATGTTCGTATTTTCTACTCTAATGCTCAATCTTCCTTTGATGGGCATGATTATACCAATCATTTTAAAACCTTCATTCAAAATACAGAAATTGAATTAAATCCCAATACCCTAGCTACTTTTTTGGAAATTCCAGCCACTGGCTAAGTCTATGTTCCTTATACGTTCAAATCTCTAGATGCATGCAAGAAAATCTTCAGAAACCCTAATCTTACAAAGGCTTTTAAAAACATTAGCGCCTTATATGTTGACTTTAGTATCTTGCATCTTATCATTTTCCAAGTTTTGCACCCTAGGAAGGGCAATTATGCTTAACTCTATCCCGATGAGTTATGGTTCATAGAAAAACTTATCAACAATAAGCTAATCAATCTTCCTTCCATCATGTGCAACAAAATGGTAAACGCCTGTGCTCACCACATGCAATCACTTCCTCATGGTTGCTTACTTTCAGAATTTATCAAATCAAAATTTCCTAATATCTAATCTTCATCCATTCTTCCTGAATCAAAACTTACTCTCTTTAACCACACATCTCTTACTAAAATAGGATATCGATATGATGATGTGAATCAAAGATACACCAAAATAATCCATCATCACCAAAGGTTTAGCTTTGAGATGGATGCGCAAGCTGATGAAGAAGACGAGGAAGATGATGAAGCCGCTACCGCCTCTGACACTGGGACATCGACTCGAGTCACATCTGATATGTTAGCATTGCTTCAGTCCACCAGGGCTGAAGGCTTTGCCTCCATGACTCAGAAGTTTGATGACTGTAGGCCAACCTCTCAGCAAACTGGGCCACGAGCAAGCCACAAAGGCCAGCCTTATGGCAGCCTGCCGCAAGATAGTGCTAGCTACAAGTTGGCCATAAGGACCAGCTTGTGGCAACTTGTCGTGAGAAAGGCTAGCCGCAAAGGCTAGCTCACAGCAGCCTGCTGCGAGGCAAGGCTGGCCGCAAAGGCCAACTCGCAGCAGCCTTCCCCAAGGTAAGGCTGGTCGCGAGCCGAAGCCGGCTGGAAGGGCCAGCCACGCGGCCAGTTTGGTCGTGAAGGCTAGCTCACGGCAGCCTACCGTGAGCCAAGGCTGGCCGTGAGGGCCAGCCTCGCAGCAGCATACTGCGAGCTGTCTCGCGACGATTTTGTAGCAACCTCCTCCTTTTGATAAATTTGACCCACTCATCAATCACCACGTGTCAGCATTAGCCCTGTATCACCTCCTCGTCTCAAGTAACATGGTAGGTTTACACCTAATTGCCCAAGAGGTGTTAGGAAACCCTAAGCAGCGAAAACAATGGATCGAACCTGCAGAATGTTTGTAGGGTTCCCATACAAGCTAAATGTGCACAAACCTTTTATTAGGATAGAGTATAAGTCTAGCATAAGAAAAAGAAGTACAATCTCAAAATAATTACAACACTTCTGAAATAGGTTTACATAAAACGACAAAAAAAAAGTATTTAAACGTCCACGAATTCTTTCCCATTTGCTTCGCTCGCTTCCTTAGCTCTTCGCACACCAAACATGCTTGGAACATGGAATGTTCCAGAGGCATCAACCTAAGTTAGATTATATGAATCTGAGTGAGATGGTTTCAAGAAAAGAATAGTTCATGTATGAAATGCAAGTATGCAAAATGGAACCCCCTTTGTCGAAGCTATGCCAGGGTGTTGTAATCACCCCCGCGCACGCCATGCTCACCTCAAAACATGCATATGTGACTCCAAGAGCCACTCATGGTGGCTACTAACTTGCCACAAACAACCACGTGCCATGAAATGATGAAATAAGTAAAGTTTCATGCTAAACAAAGAGAGTAAGTGAGTATGTCCACATGTAACACAAATGATTCAAGGAATGATCAATATGAAGCACAAATGATGTAGAAAACCACTCACACTTGCTGTAGTTCTTGATGGTTCACCGTTTCTACAAATTTTAGCCCGATTAAGCTGCAGTTTCATACAGTTCAGGTCACCAAATCAAAATATTTTTACATATAATCATAGGACTTGCTTTAAGAAGCAAACCCTCAAAATTACAGAGCAAGAAGCCCAGCCATGTGCCCTCATGCACCACCAGAACGGTGGCCATGCGCGGCCACACGCAGCTGCGGCAAGCGCGTGTGATGCACGCGCCTTCTTCCGGCTTCTTACGGATTCTGTACCAAAAGTTTAAAACGACTATAACTCCTTCATTTTAACTCCGATTCACCTTCCGTTGGAACCTATGAATTCCCCTTTCAGTGTACTACGACCCTAGGGAAAGAAAAGTGGCTTACCTTTTCAGTTTCTCTTCTATTTTGGTGATTTCCCAATCTAGTCTCTCTACTTTCCTTCCTTTGCTTTCTTCCCTTGGATCCTTTTCTTCCCTTTCTCTTCTCTCTTACTTTTAGCTCGACGTGGTCCTTCTTTCTTCCCTTTTATAGTCCTTTAACCCCAAATCTCCAAGATTGCACTTAGCTCTTAAGTTATCCATTTTTTCTACCCTAGTAATTATGACAAGCTTTAAATTTCTCCATTTGATTCTTTCTTTCAAAGGAAGCCTTCCATTCTTCCAATCCAATGCTTCCAATTGCCCCTCACGTGGCCTTCAAGACAAATCTACTTATCTACTTCTTTTGGTAAGCCAATATAAACCTTCCAAGTTTTATTACTTTTGACTTTAAGGGTGAAAGTAATTATTACAATCATAAGGCTTTAGGACTTTTAGGGATAATTCTCCAATCCCAACCCTCCAACTCAAGCCTTCTTGAATAAGAATTTATCATTGCAAATATTCCCATTCGTTGGAGACAAGTTATCTCTTTTACAAATTATGATATTTGCATTTGGGTCCTAAACCATTTCTATTTACACTTAAATTCAAAACTTCCATTTAAAACACTTTATTACATGACCCAACCTTTACATTAAATTTTAGGGTATTACATCCTCTCCCCCTTAAAATAAATTTTGTCCCCGAAATTTCCTTAAGTCTCCATAAAGTCAAAGAGGTTTGGATAATTTTGCCGAATTTCTTCTTCCCTTTCCCAAGTAGCTTCCTCAACGTTGTGATGTCTCCACAGGACTTTCACTAGCAGTATCGTCTTGTTCCTTAGCACTTGTTCCTTTGTATCCAAAATTTTGATTGGTTCTTCTGGATAGGTTAAATCTTCTCGTAGCTCGATAACTTCTACAAGAATCTTCTAAGTAGGGTCAGGCTCGTGCTTCCGAAGTCGAGAGACATGGAAGACATTATGTATGTTGGACATTGTTGGAGGTAACGCCAAACGGTAAGCAACTACCTCAACTCGCTCCTAGACCTCATATGATCCAATGTATCTAGGGCTCAACTTCCCTTTCTTCTATCCTTGGGATATTACTTGAGAAGGTATGACCTTCAAATATATTTTATCGCCTGGTTGAAACTCCAAGTCCCTTCTCCGATGGTCTGCATAAGACTTTTGTCTACTCTGAGCCATTTTGATCCATTCTCGGATTATCTTGATTTTCTGATTTGTCTGCTACACAATTTCAAGTCTTGTTATTCGCCCTTCTCCTACTTCCATCTAGCACAGAGGAGTTCTACATTTTGGATCGTAAAGAGCTTCGTAGGGGGCCATTCCGATACTACTATGGAAACTATTATATGCGAACTCAATTAAAGGCAGATGTTCTTCCCATCCCATTGAGAAGTCAATTACACACGCTCTTAGCATGTCTTCTAAGGTTTGGATGGTTCATTCCAACTGACCATCTGTTTGTGGATGGTATGCAGTACTCATCTGCAAGGGTGTTCCCAGTTGCTCTTGCAAGCTTCTCCAAAACCGAGAGGTAAATCTTGGATCTCTATCAAAGACAATGCTGACCGGTACCCCATGTAGTCTAACATTTCCTTTATGCACAGCCGAGCTAGTTTGCTAACCGGTTGTCCTGTCTTCATTGACAAGAAGTGAGTAGAATTTGTCAGTCTATCCACAATCACCCAAATCGCGTCATTCCCTGAGGGTTCTTTTTGCAATCCTGTTACGAAGTCCATAGTGATATGCTCCCACTTCCACTCGGGAATTTCCAGAGGTTGCAACTTTCCAGCCGGTCTTTGGTGCTCAATTTTAACTCTTTGACAGGTATCACACCGAGCCACTTGTCGCGCCACATCCTTTTTCATTCCTGATCACCAATATACACCTTTCAATTCCCTGTACATCTTGTCGTGCCAGGATGAATCGTATATTTGGCTTTATGAGCTTCGTTCAGTATAGTTTGCCTCAATTCCCTTACTCTCAGTACATAAACTCTGTTGGTGAACCGCAGTATGCCATCTGAGAAGCTAAAACTTGGATTCTTAACCTACCCTTAATCGTCAACCCATAGTTTTAGTCTCGGGTCTTCCTTAGTGGCTTGCTGAACCTGTTCTAACAGTTGAGAATGTAACACCCGAGATTTTTGTTTTTTTTCTTTCTCAGTTCAAATATGTAATATCCAAGAACCTTAAATTGTGATATGTACCAAGGATCTTTGAGTTTAGATATATGATGAAATGAGACATTTTCAAGGGGTTACGAAAGTCCTAAGACAAAAATTTAGTTTTTGAACCAGTGGCAAAATCGTAATTACTAAGTCCGGGTAATAGTGAAATTTTTGGAAAAACTCGGGCACAAGTGTAATATTGATAAACTAGCCAAAATATCATCCAAAAATATCCAGGATTGGCCAATCAACACCCCCCAAGTGTCCTTGTGAGGTGGAAGCATTCTATTGGATGTTTGAAGATAAGATCAACGATGACGTGGCACAAATCTATTGGTTCGGATTTCAAATAAGTCTTAAACTCTACTTTGGATTCCAAAGCTTATTTAAATGTAGCTTAAGACACATATCAAGATTTTATTTGGGCACATGGAAAGGTTTCATTGGCCACACATGGAGATAATGATTATAGGACACATGGCACCATTTGGAGAAAACACATGGAAGTAATGATTATGTGACACATGGCATTATTTGAATGGAAGCACATGGATAAGTCTTCTCCAAGCCTTTACTTAACCTCCAAGTTTGGGACACATGTCACCATTTGGGTGGTAACACATGGAAGTAATGATGAATCCCTAATAATAAAGGTGACACATGGCATGCTATGATTTGATGGATAATTCTATAAATAGTCTTGAAATCTAAACTTCCAAGCCATTTCAAGATTTGTGAGCCGAATCCATGCCACTTTGAGAGCACTTTTAGAGAGAAATAAGGTCTCGATTGTGAGGAGGAAGTTCTTTAAAAAGAAGGAGAGGAAGTCGGTGGAAAATAAGAGAGAAAACAAAGAAGAGGCAAAGGCTTGACGGAAAGCGGACAGCTGCAAAGATCGGCTGTAACAGCCCAAAAATCAGAGAGGTAAGTCTGATTTATTTTCATAATCATATATATAATTTAAATATGAGTCCATAGGTTCAAACGGAAGTCGTTTTGGAGTTAAAATGAGGGAGATACGGCGAAAATACCAAAAGGTGTCAAATCTGCCTCTAAGGCATGAAAATAGGTGCCGCCTCTTCTTGGGGCGCATGAGGGCGCGTGGCAGCCCTTTTTTCCATGATATTTCACATATCAACCGCTTGTTCAATTACCTACAATACTATATAAGATCATTAGAGTTTTAGTTCACAAAAATACATATTTGTATGCAGAAAAGCAAACCCGATAAGGTGCAAAGCCTTAAATATTCGAATATTATCCAACCAAGTTGAGGTAAGTACATTATGAACTATTTATGATGTTTAAGCATGCCCATGAATTATGTTATGTGGTCCCTTATGATATGTTATGTTAATGCAAGTTTTGGGACTGGAGCTCGGTAGCGCTACGCACGAGGGTTCGTGCCCCCGTAGTTGGTGGAACCTCTCGTGTCTCCATATGATATGATATGTTATGATATGTTATGTTATGTCATTACTTGTTTAAATACATATGATAGTTCTCTTGTACTTATTGAGACTCGCAAGAATCGCATCCCATATTTTTCCCCCCCAGGTGATAGCAAATGAGGAGACTGGAGGATAGACGTGGACCGTGGTGGGTCTTTAAAAATAGATTTTCATAAACCTAGAATCTGTCTTTCTTTCCTTTATCCGAACAAGTTTTCGAAGTTAAAATCTAAATGTTATGAGAAAGCTTGTTCTAAAGACTATTTTGTGGTTTATGTTATGTTTATGTCTTAACAAATTCGGATATCCGTATCATTCCTTTATGAATGAAAGACCCCGCTTTCTTTGACTATAAATTCTAATTTTGTAATCAATTGAGGCCATGAGAATATAAAGGTGTCATTTTGGAATTTTCATCTAAGATTCTCAAGCAAAGTTTTAAACCTCTTATATTCCTGATATTTGAAAGATATAGAAATATATGTACCTATACTTCTTATTCTTCAAAAGTATAAGAGTTATTTTTATCACATAAATATGTATATGTATATGTATATATATATATCAACAGGAAGAAAAATGTATTTAGAAATATGACCGTCTGCCCTACGCTTTTATGTTCATGCAAGTTAAGGGTGTCACAGAGAATGAACCATTAGGCCAGTGACATAAATAGAAGTTTCTTTAGGAATTACATTTACTGCTAATTTGCCAAAAGCTTCCATCAATTCCCATTCCCGAGTCATCAAATTGGCCATCAAGGTAGGCTCTTTTCTGCTCAACGCATCGGCCACAACATTTGCCTTCCCGGGATGGTACTAAAGCGAACAATCATAATCATTCAGAAACTCCATCCACCGCCGCTGCCTCATGTTCAGGTCTTTCTGGAAGAATAGATACTTCAAGCTTTTATGATCCGTGAAGACCTCAAATTTTTCTCCATACAAATAATGCCGCCAGAGTTTCAAGGCAAACACAACTGCCGTAAGCTCCAAATCATGGGTAAGGTAATGTTGTTCATGCTTTTTCAACTGCCGGGACCCATAGCATATCACCCTTCCATTCTGCATAAGAACACACCCAGCCCAGTCTTCGAGGCATTAGTATAAACTATAAATCCTCCAATATCATTAGGCATCACTAAAACCAGAGTAGAGGTTAGTCTCTCCTTAAGTTTCTTAAAGCTATGTTCACACATCTCACTCCATTCAAATTTAATTCCCTTTCGTGTTAATCGAGTCAAAGGTAGAGCAAGGCAAGAAAATCGTTCAACAAATTTTCTATAGTAGCCAGCTAAACCCAAGAAACTTCGTACCTCGTTTATTGTTTTGGGTTGAGACCAGTTTCTTATTGCTTCAACCTTTGAGGGATCTACAGCTATTCCTTTTGTAGATATGACATGACCAAGAAAAGTAACTTGATTTAACCAAAACTCACATTTTGAAAACTTAGCATATAACTGGTGCTTCCGCAACGTTTCCAAGACAATCCACAAGTGTTATTCATGCTCTTCTGTGCTAGTAGAATAAATTAGGATGTCATTGATAAACACAATTACAAATTGATCCAAATATGGTTTGAACACCCGGTTCATTAAATCCATAAAGGCAGCAGGTGCATTAGTTAATCCAAAAGGCATCACGAGGTACTCATAGTGTCCATATCGGGATCTAAAGGCTGTCTTTGGAATATCCTCCTTCTTAATCCTCAACTGATAATAACCAGACCTCAAATCAATTTTGGAAAATACTTCAGCATCCTGTAACTTATCAAACAGTTCATCAATCCTAGGGAGAGGATACTTATTTTTTATAGTTACTTTGTTTAGCTACCTATAATCAAGACAAATCCTCAGACTTTCGTCTTTCTTTTTAACAAACAACACAGGTGCTCCCCAGGGTGGGGTACTGGGTTGAATAAATCCCTTGTCCAAAAGGTCCTGCAACTGACTTCTGAGCTCTTTTAGTTCTGCTGGGGCTATTCTATACAGGGATATGGATATGGGATTTGTTCCTGGTACAACTTCTATAGAAAATTCAATTTCCCTTTGAGGGCGTAACCCAGGTAAGTCTTCGGGAAACGCATCAGAAAATTCATTAACTACCGGTGTTTTCTCAAGTTCCACTTTCTTATTTTCTATTTGCATCCCCGCCAAGTACCCATAGGCTCCATTCTCAAGCATTTTGATAACTTTGAGGGCCGTGATCCACTTAATCTTTTTATCACTCTCTTGTCCCCAAAATTTTTCCCAAATTCCTTGGTTATTTTGAAGTTCTACTGTTTTCGTCTGACAATCAATTCGGGCCTTATATTTGGACAAAAAATCCATTTCAAGAATCATATCAAAATCTTGGATTTCTAATGACGTGAGTTCAAGTGCAAATTCACTATTACCCAACTCAACTCTTCCTTCCCTATACCCTGTGCTAGTTTTCATTTGCTTCCCTAAAGGAGTAGCCACAAGCATAGGACACATCAAATCCTCCAATTCCAAATTCAAACTTTGTATCAACGCATGTGAAATGAATGAATGTGTTGATCCAGGATCAATTAACACTCGCATAGGTGTATTGAGAAAGATCAGTGTACCTTGTATAACTGATGGGTTTACGTTGGTATCCTCCCTTGTCAGATGGTACACTCGGCCTCATCACGGTTCTTGGCCTCCTCTACTTACTCCCGCTTGTTTGACTTGCTTCCTCTGTGGGCAATCCCTTGAAAGATAACCGATCTTCTGACAGTTGAAACACTTAGATCCCTTGGGACAATCTCGGGCCAAGTGGTCACTCCTTCCACACGAATAACATCCTTGAGTCCAGCTTTGGCACGCCCTTCCAGGATGGAACTTTTGACATTTGGGACACCTACTCTTAGGCTTAAAGTTTCCTCCTCGGACTCCTAAGTGATGCTTCCTTCTCGGGTTCTTGTCCTCAGGTTCCTGCACTTCTACCTTTAAAATATTCATTCGAACAAGGTTACTTTCAACCGTTAAAGCTGAAGGACCATCAACGAGGATACATAGCATGCAACGGAAGCGTTTTAAAAAAAAAAACTTTCCTCTATTGATTAGAATCTAGGAAACTTACTTTTCCTTCGGATTATCGGACGGAATGGAGCGACAAGAGGAGGAGCGGGAGCTTCTTCGCGTGGTGGAGATGACGACTGTCCTGCAATCCGTCGGCTCCTTCACATCAGAACTTGAACGCTCTCTTTCGATCTTCCAAGGTATGACTCAAACTCGTAGCCTCTCTTTCGGTGAAGAAGAGTAAAAAACCATTAGGTGAAAAAACAACTAAAGAGAGAATATATATAGGGAGAACCCTAGGGTTAAAACCCTAGTGGGCCAAATCCTAGTGGGCCAAGTCCATTTAACTAATTTTCTAATTGGGTTAGCCCAATTAATTAATTAAAAACCAATGAACTATTATTTTATTCTAGCCCAATTAATTAAGGATCATTCTGAATAAAATAATTCTCTCTCAATGTAATTCACCCAACAAGCCAAATGTATTAAATAATACATGAGTTATATCGAGCTACCCTGGGGACCAAAAGACAAATTATTCATGGCTACTAAAATGACCAAAATACCCCTGCTACCCAGTAGCTATATTTTGTCATTCTAAGTGTTCCAACTATCACCATATGATAACACTGACCCCACGAATAATTTTGCATGTGCAATGTCTTTGACCTACTAGTGTAATGACGAAAATACCCCTCTGTGTAACACCCATCATTTAGAAAGGAATAATGTACTAACACCTCTCTAAATGATTTCTACCATCCTTAGATCACTAGTCCAATAATCCGTGACTACTCGAATGTACTTGCTTATCACTGGGAGCTACCCAGAAGCACACACTCTTAAGTCACGTTCCCAAGGCCCTGGATTATTTGATTATTCTTGGACAATCACAAGGGGGTGAATCACAGAAACTATCTTGTATCAGTCTGTCTTAGCTAATTAGAAACCATACTCCCAACTCACAAGGTTATTGATTTTTGATAGACCTCACCTACAGTGAATCTAAGAATATAGCTCTAGGTTCACTAGACCACCAACTAATACTCAAGTATTAGAGTACTCGTCCATGTAGTAGCAGTGATAGACTAGCTCCATGATAATTAGTACTTTGTCATTAGCTTCTATCACAGGTCCACTCTACGCATTCCAAATGCGCTTGTACAAGTAGAGTAAACGGACTGTTTACTGGCTAAGGCAAGCCATCCTCCATTAGGATCTCTTGCACAATGATCTCATCATGATAGAATGCCCAGTTCTATCAAAAGATCAAGAGTAATATTTTTCTTGCTTATTAAGTACCCATGATTCATGCCTAACTGTGAAGAACGACCCATCACATAAATCACTTACTTAATAGCATGGACACTTTTCCAACAATTAAATGCAAATAATATATGTGCCATAAACTGACTAAAAGAAACATCATTACCATAAATTAAATAAAACGTGTCTTTAGGGCATACATTTCCAACAAAAGCTTGCATAACAACCTCCGAATAAGTACGGGCCGCTAAGGAACATAATGCCAGTTGTATCTCAAGTCTTAACCCACCAAGAAATTTCTAAGATTTTGCCTCTTCATCCAAATTATAAACATGCATGTATTTAATTAACCGAGAAAAGTTATCTTCATACTGGGCGACTGACATATCCCCAGTTTGTTTCAAATTCATAAATTCTCGGCTCTTTTCCATCTTTTTGCATAAAGGAAAATACTTAGTGTAAAATAGTTCCTTAAACTGAGTCCATGTGACAACTGGCATACCTTATCTTGTAGGGTCAGGCAAAGTCCTTTGAATCGTTCGCCACCATTGGTCCACCTCATCTCGAAGCATGAAAGTGGCACAAACTACTCTCTCCCCTTCCCCACATCCAATAAAATGAAAAATCTTCTCGAGTTACTCTATCCAATACTCACTTTCGCTCGGGTCAACGGTTGCCCTTCCTCGAAAAACAGGGGGACTTAATCGTTGGAATCGGTCGATGGCATCCGGCACCTGAGGAATACTTTGACCCATTAGCTGAGTCCCTTGCATAAATGTGACCATGTGTTCCAGAACTCGCTCCACCCGATCTATATGATCCCTACTTCCTTGACTTCCACCTTGAGAAGAATTTTCCTGAGATAATTCTACTCTCTCTTCCTGGGGACGTCGTGTCTCCTCCTCCTGATTGCCACCCCTTCGTCTGAGAGTTTGGGATTGACGAGTGTTCACCATCTAAAACATGCACAAAATTTATAAGAACAATATTTAAGAATCACATGTTTAAACCCATACAACAAAGCAACTAAACTTGTCTTACACAAATCATAATTGAAGCTTCTAAAATCCTCAAAGAAAATAACACTGCCCCTATGGTTAGACCAACAACTACTTTTCTATCGCCCCTAGGTCCTTAAAATACCAGCATCTCCCCGGGATTTGCAAGGTCTTTCTCAAACTCTAATGCTCAATTTTCTTCCATCTAATCTTGTCCAAAATCCCAATAGGTCTACTTACTCTGTGCATGTCCATTTACACAGTACTATTACACCTTATATTAGACCATCATATTTTATACCACTACCAACTCATTACATCTTTGTTATACACCTATATAACTACTATTTTGTTAATCCTTGTTAAGCACTGCTACCAAAGTCTTACCTATGCCATTCGAGTTTGCTATACTATTTGTCACACAATCCAAAATTCCTGCAAGTAAGGGGTAGGTACTACGCCTATCCTACCATCATTGGTATATTACAGCATATCCGATTAAACCTCTATTATACATATCTACAACCCACAAAATTGTTCTAACTCATGGTAGACTACTCCTCCTCAGATTCTAATACAGTGGGAGGCGTGAGTTCCCTCTCTTTAGGAAAATCCACGAGATTATCCTCGTCTACCGGCAGATCTCCAATCCTTTGGTTTTGCTCCGCCTCACACAAATGGTTCGCAAAGGTCTCGAGGTCAGGGTAATTAGCTTGCTCCAAAAGCTTATGCGTCAATCCCTACATATTTGGGGTTAGTATGGATACCAAGTAACCTATCTGGTGCTCTACTATATACGGGAGCGCTGGGCTTAATGGGACTTGTTGTATGATGGGAACAACTATGTCAAGAAAAGTTCCTAGAACAACAACAGGCTACATGACATGTCCCTGAAGCACTACGGTCTACCAGCCCGTAATAGACCTTTGGCGTTGGTTTTCTATTTCATTGGGGTCCATATCCTGTCACACACCAAAAACCTCAATGTCAGTCAAATCATTTCTCATCCAAAATCATAATAAACCTGCTCTGATACCACTGTAACACCTCCTCGTCTCAAGTAACATGGTAGGTTTACACCTAATTGCCCAAGAGGTGTTAGGAAACCCTAAGCAGCGAAAACAATGGATCGAACCTGCCAGAATGTTTATAGGGTTCCCATACAAGCTAAATGTGCACAAACCTTTCATTAAGATAGAGTATAAGTCTAGCATAAGAAAAACAAGTACAATCTCAAAATAATTACAACACTTCTGAAATAGGTTTACATAAAACGACAAAAAAAAAGTATTTAAATGTCCACGGATTCTTTCCCATTTGCCTCGCTCTCTTCCTTAGCTCCTAGCACACCAAACATACCTGGAACGTGGAACATTCCAGGGCCATCAACCCAGGTTAGATTACATTAATCTAAGTGAGATGGTTTCAAGAAAAGAATAGTTCATGTATGAAATGCAAGTATGCAAAATGGAACCCCCTTTGTGAAAGCCATGCCAGGGTGTTGCAATCACCCCTACGCACGCCATGCTCACCTCAAAACACGCATATGTGACTATGATTCAAGAAATTATAACACAAACAACCACATGCCATGAAGTAATGAAATAAGTAAAGTTTCATGCTAAACAAAGAGAGTAAGTGAGTATGTCCACATATAACACAAATGATTCAAGAAATTATCAATATGAAGCACAAATGATATAGGAAACCACTCACACTTGCTGTAGTTCTTGATGGTTCACCGTTTCTACAAATTTTAGCCCGATTAAGCTGCAGTTTCATACAGTTCGGGTCACTAAATCAAAATATTTTTACATCTAATCATAGGACTTGATTTAAGAAGCAAACCCTCAAAATTACAGAGCAAGAAGCCCAGCCACGCGCCCTCATGCGCCACCAAAAGGGTGGCCATGTGCAGCTGCGACAGGCGCGTGTGATGCACGTGTCTTCTTCCTGTTTCTTACGGATTCTGTACCAGAAGTTTAAAACGGCTATAACTCCTTCATTTTAACTCTGATTTGCCTTCCATTTGAACCTATGAACTCCCCTTTCAATGTACTATGACCTTATAGAAAGAAAAATGGCTTACCTTTTCGGTTTCTCTTTTGTTTTTGTTTTTTTGATTTCCCAGTCTGGTCTCTCTACTTTCCTTCCATTGCTTTCTTCCCTTGGATCCTTTTCTTCCCTTGCTCTTCTCTCTTACTTTTAGCTCTATGTGGTCCTTCCTTCTTCCCTTTTATAGTCCTTCAACCCCAAATCTCCAAGATCACACTTAGCTCTTAAGTTAGCTATTTTTTTCTACCCTAGTAATTATGACAAGCTTTGAATTTCTCCATTTGATTCTTTCTTTCAAAGGAAGCCTTCCATTCTTCCAATCCAATGCTTCCAATTGCCCCTCACGTGGCCTTCAAGACAAATCTCCTTATCTACTTCTTTTGGTAAGCCAATATAAACCTTCCAAGTTTTATTACTTTTGACTTTAAGGGTGAAAGTAATTATTACAATCATAAGGCTTTAGCACTTTTAGGGATAATTCTCCAATCCCAACTCTCCAACTCAGGCTTTCTTAAATAAGAATTTATCATTGCAAAAATTCCCATTCGTTGGAGACAAGTTATCTCTTTTACAAATTATGATATTTGCATTTGGGTCCTAAACCATTTCCATTTACACTTAAATTCAAAACTTCCATTTAAAACACTTTATTGCATCACCCAACCTTTACATTAAATTTTGGGGTATTACAAGCCCACCCTTAAGAATCGTGCCCTATAAATGCCTAGCGACAGGACATTAATGGGGACTTCCATTTTGGTAAAATCTAGACACTTTGAATGCATCTTTACTGTTTTTGTGAATAGACATTGTGATTCGAGACTGACTTTGGCATCAGAGGGTCTTCACGGGGGAAGATTCCTACGAGCCTTCTAACACATTTTTTGAGCATCAACAAGGTCAAGTCCTTGTGGCGGACCTAGTGGCGAAGTTAAAACCTTGCGATAAACCTAGCGGCCAAAGCAAACCCTTGCAGTTAGACCTCATGGCGAAGGTAAAACCTTACGGTGAACCTAGGTGCAAAGGAAAAACCTTGCGGCGAACCTAGTAGGGAAGGTAAAACCATGCGGCGAAAGCAAAAGCCTTACAGTGAAATCTAATGGCGAAGGCAAAACCTTGTGGTGAGAGCTAGTGGCAAAGCCTTGTGGAAAAATCTTGTGGCGAGAGCTAATGGCGAAGCCTTGTGGCAAAAGAGCTAGTGGCTAAGCCTTGTGGCAGAACCTTGTGGCGAGAGCTAGTGGCGAAGCCTTGTGGCAAAGCATTATGGCGAAAGAGCTAGTGACGAAGCCTTGTGGCAGAACCTTGTGGCGAAAGAGCTAGTGGCAAAATCCTTGCAGTGAGCATCCTAGCGGCAAACTCCCTTGAGGCAACTTCTCTTACAATAACCTAACTTCACCCGACAACGAGCTCAAGTGGACCCCACATAATAAATTTTAATTGTTGTATTTTGGCAACAACAATTTGGCGTCGTCTGTGGGAACGCAACAAAAAGCCAATCTTAACACAAGATGTCGAGATGAACAAGATCAGCTAGTTGGGTGACCCGCCTGACCCCGTCCAAATGAGCGCTCATACTAGGACGGGAGCCATGAAAGGCCCCCATCAGGTGCACTCTACAGTACTCGAATTTTCAGTAGATCACCCTAACAACGAAGTACGTTCATGGAACTTTCCTGTGCTCGAATGCAACCATACCACCAGACTGGGGGGCATGGAGCATTCAGAACAAGGAGAAGCACATGTAGCTAGATTGAGGAGATATGCCATAGGGCGAGAGAAGCAAGTCCCACATGCAGGGCTCGCTAGTCAGGAACAACACTCATTTGGGCAGTCTTCAATTCCAAATGGAAACCTCATGGGAACTTCAAGAATAGCTCTACCCACAGTCTTACTCTCAGATTATGAACTATTGCAAAAGAATTTTGAGGAGCTAAAACAACAGAATGATGAACTCAGAATAAACAATGAGGAAAATATGAGAAGACTACAGGGAGTCACTACTTTGTTATGTGAACTAATGCTGGACATTCACAGTCCCCACATGCGATAAGTCAATATGAGGGGAGAACATCGGAGATCCCAAGACAACCCTCCAAGGGCCCCACGACATGGGATAAGAATCAGAACTCCAAGGCTGATAGCCAAGTCCCGGAAGTAACAGACTCGAGAAGGAAATATGGCAGGAGGGCAAGAAAGCTCCCACGTATAAAGAGACAATAGAAAACACCTACTCAAGAGTCCCATATGATCCACCTCTTTGCCAAAATGAAGCGAAACAGGAAACACTTAGCGTGTCTGACATCAAAGGCCTCATAGAAGAGGTGCTAGAGTAAAAGCAGGTAATGATGGTGCCAAAGGTAACTCCCTCGAAAGGGTTCCCTCTATCGGAGGAACTCTAAAGGCAACCAGTGCAACCAAGGTTCGAACTGCCATAGCGTTCGGTATACTCAGGAAGGGAGGACCCCGAGAAGCACTTACAGCATTTTATCACAGTAGCCGTGTTACATGAATGGAATGAGGTCACTAGGTGTAGGGCTTTCCCACTTTCCTTAGCAGGACAAGCTCAACAGTGGTTCACTAAATTACCAGCAAGACATATATGATCATTCGAACAGTTGAAGAAAGAATTCTTAAATACATTCTCTGTCTATCTCCGGAAGAAGAAAAGTGCAATATATCTAATGAGCTTACAGTAAAAGCCGAATGAATCCCTAAAGAAATACATCCCCTGATAAATAAAAGAATATACCCCCTTGATCGGTGCTGTCGAACAACGATAGATTAGATGAAATATAGATTCGGATTTGCAATAAGGGTGCAACCCAAAGTCGTCTCCCAACGAACCTCAAACGGATCTGTCAAAATAAGACTAAATGAGGGGGGTTGTGATGAAAACCGAAATATAAATGTTCAAGAATGAAACAACGATGAAGTAAAACGTAACCCGCTACAAACCCTACCTCCTTACCACGGTAATCCTCGTCTCATTTATCAAAACAATCTGTTTTGGTTTGATTTTCTTTTGATTTGAAAAACTCTTCTACAATCGTAAAAGATTAAATCCAATCGAGCAATCGCTCATACAAATATACTGTTTCTTTCTAATTAAAGCCTCAATCGAGTACGTCAATTAAAACCATCCAAAGATCATGCATGCATTCACACAATCGCATAAAAGAAACATACATAAACTTAGAGAAGGAAAGAAACAGAATCATCAATTAAAACAAGAAAATCGAGTTCCAAATCGGATTCAACAATATGACCGAGACTCAAATAGGGCAAGGGGTACGAGAATGTAGCGAATCACAATCGAATTAGCCTTCCATCTTCTTGGTTGAAATCGTAAGAGAATTCCCCAAAATTGGCCACTTAATGTGCTTAAATAGAGCTTAGGGAGGAAACCCTAGGTTACCGCGAATTCACAGCCAATTTCGAATAGGATAACGTGCATTCTGGGCTTCGTCCCCTTCATCAAAATTGTATATTAGGAAGAGTATATGAATTTGGGATTTTAAATAACTTGATTTGGATATCGGACGCCCAAGTTATGGCCTTTTAAAGATTCAGCATCTGTGCAGCTTTCCTAATTTGACCCAACTTTCTGGTCCCGACTTTGAAGCGATGTTTGGAGGCCCAAACGAACTTGGATTTGGACAAACCATACCATTCCAGAAATCCCAAGAAGTCATCTACAATATCTCTGAAGAAATAATTCATGTCCTGAGATTGTAACTTGGATAAAAACTTGAAAGAAGCATAGAAGGTCAAATCTGTCAGCACACTTTTGCTTCTTTGTCTCCAATCTCCTTGTTTCCCTTCTTGCCATTAAAATTCCTCATGACCCAGGAAGCCCTAATCTGTTCAAAATAAGAAAAAATAGTGTGAAGCCCAATTCCTATAAAATAAAATAAAACAAAATCAAGATGAATAAAATGACACAACTAACGTGCAAAAAGACTAAATATGAGGGCTAAATAATATGAAAATATGCGCTCTATCACCCCTGTATTCTCGTGGAGTAGGCAAAACTATAAGCCGAACCACGTAAAATCTCCATGGGCCCAGATTATTTGTATGCGTCATGCAGGTACAGCAGCTCAAGCACAGCTCGCTTCCGAAGGTTGAGTCACCCAGTTGCAATCTGGTGCCTATGACCACAAGTTGGCCCGGGACCACCAGAACATCCGATGCCTATGCCCACAGACTCACCTGGATCCCTCGTTTGAGTTTGGTGTTATACCTTTTTGGCTAGACCCAACTCCTTTGGTTGATCTGGTACCTAGGTCTCCCGACAAACTCGGATGTCTAGTAGGAATCCCGTGCCAGACCACTGGCAAAGCCCAGATTCCCTGAGGTAGACTAGCCCTAGGAAGGCGAAAATAAGTGAAGTGGTCACATGATAGCTCTAGCATAAGCCCGCTCCCGAAGGTCAAGTATCCTAGTGGCAATCTGGTACCGATGACCATGAGCTGGCCTAAGATCACCAAAGGATCAAATGCCTATGCCCCCAGACTCACCCATATCCCTCGTTTGAGTTTGGTACTATGCCTTTTTGGGTAAACCCAACTCCTCGGTTGATCTGGCGCCTAGGTTTCCTGACAAACTAGGATCCCGGGTAGGAATTTCACGCTGGACCACTGGCCAAACCTAGATCCCCTGAGGTAGACTGGATCAAGGAAGGCATAAAGAGATAACAACCCTATGACAGTTCTGCCATGATCCTGCTTATCGAAGTTGAGTCACCCAGTCGCAATCCAGTGCCTATAACCATGAGTTGGCCCAGGACCACCAGAACATCTGATGCCTATGCCCGCAGACTCACCCAGATTTTTCGCTTGAGTTAGGTGCTATGCCTTTTTGGCTAGACCCAACTCCTTGGTCAATCTGGCGCCTAGGTCTCCCGGTAAACTTGGATGTCTAGTAGGAATCTTGCGCCGGACCATTGGACAGACCTAGATTCCCTGAGGTAAACTAACCCTGAAAGACAAACATGGAGAATATAATAGCCAGTGCGTTATGATCCATCCTGGAATCACCGGACGCTCTGAAGACTATGCTCGCAGGCTCGTCGAGATCCCTTGACTGAGTCTAACGCTATGCTCCAAAGCTAGACCCGACTCCTTCGTAGATCCGATCCCTAGGCTTCCCGACAAGCTCAGACACTTGGCAAGAATGTCATAATGGAACCTATCTATCGAGGGCATGGTTGCCCAGAGATAATTTGGTACTCCATCCCTCGGCCAACGTAAGATCTTTGGGTATTCTGAAACCCTTGATTGAGTCTAGGTGCTAGACCCGACTCTTTGACTGATATTCTACTCTTCAATTTTGTCTAAAGAAAAAACAGAAGAGTGGGGGGCAATTGTGGTGCCATGAAAAATTGGTAAGGGAAAAAATGAGGAATTTTTCCCAAAATAATAGAGTAAAAAGGTTTAGCCGCGAGGGTCAGCCTCACGGCAAGAGCTGGCCATGAAGGTCATGAAGGACCGTTTACGAGGATCAAAGCATGCAACGGAAGCGATTTTAAAACAAAATCGATCCTCGTATAGATAAGAATCTAGAAGACTTACTTTTCTTTCGGATTACCGGTCGGAATGGAGTGATAGAAGGAGGAGGCGCGACGGCTTCTTCGCGTGGCGGAGATGACGGCTGTCCTGCGATTCGTCGGCTCCTTCGCATCAGATCTCTTGATCTTCCAAGGTATGACTCTAAAACTCGTGGCCTCTCTTGGTGACGAAGAGAAAAACGACTTAGGTGAAAAAACAAACAAAAGAGAGAATATATATAGGGAGAACCCTAGGGTTAAAACCCTAGTGGGCCAAACCCTAGTGGGCCAAGTCCAATTAATTAATTTTCTAATTGGGTTAGCCCAATTAATTAATTAAAACCAATGAACTTATTATTTTATTCTAGCCCAATGGACCATTCTGAATAAAATAATTCTCTCTCATGTAATCCACCCAATAGGCCAAATGTATTAAAAATACATGAGTTATATCGAGCTACCCCGGGGACCAAAAGACAAATTATTCATGGCTATTAAAATGACCAAAATATCCCTGCTACCTAGTAGCTATATTTTGTCATTCTAAGTGTTCCAACTATCACCATATGGTAACACTGACCCCACGAATAATTTTGCATGTGCGATGTCTTTGACCTACTAGTGTAATGACGAAAATGCCCCTCTGTGTAACACCCATCATTTAGAAAGGAATAATGTACTAACACCTCTCTAAATGACTTCTACCATCCTTAGATCACTAGTCCAATAATCCGTGACTACTCGAATGTACTTGCTTATCACTGGGAGCTACCCAGAAGCACACACTCTTAAGTCACGTTCCCAGGGCCCTGGTTTATTTGATTATTCTTGGACAATCACAAGGGGGTGAATCACAGAAACTATCTTGTATCAGTCTGTCTTAGATAATTAGAAACCACACTCCCAACTCACAAGGTTGCTGATCTTTGATAGACCTTACCTATAGTGAATCTAAGAATATAGCTCTAGGTTCACTAGACCACCAACTAATACTCAAGTATTAGAGTACTCGTCCACGTAGTAGCAGTGATAGACTAGCTCCATGATAATTAGTACTTTGTCATTAGCTTCTATCACAGGTCCACTCTACGCATTCCAAATGCGCTTGTACAATAAGAGTAAACGGACTGTTTACTGGCTAAGGCAAGCCATCCTCCATTAGGATCTATTGCACAATGATCTTATCATGATAGAATGCCCAGTTCTATCAAAAGATCAAGAGTAATATTTTTCTTGCTTATTAAGTACCCATGATTCATGCCTAACTGTGAAGAACGACCCATCACATGAATCACTTACTTAATAGCATGGACACTTTTCCAACAATTAAATGCAAATGATATATGTGCAATAAACTGACTAAAAGAAACATCATTACCATAAATTAAATAAAACGTGTCTTTAGGGCATACATTTCCAACAATCTCCCACTTGCACTCAAAGACTATGAAAATCCATAAGTTCCCACCCCTATGACATCTAAGTGTCTTCGAAAGACCTTCTCTGCCAGAGGCTTGGTGAAAGGATCCGCTAGATTGTTTGATGTAGATATCTGGTCCACCACTATCTCATTCTTCTGGATGAACTCCCGAATGAGGTGGTACTTCCTCTCAATATGCTTGCCCTTTCTGTGGTTCCTTGGTTCTTTGCATTGTGACACTGCTCCGGTGTTGTCACAATAAAGGATAATAGGCCTTTCCACATGCGGTACAACTCCTAGTTCTATAAGGAACTTTCGGAGCCATACTGCTTCCTTGGACGCCTCTGATGCAGCTACATACTCAGCTTCCATGGTGGAATCAGCAATACAAGATTGCTTGATACTCCGCCATGAAATAGCTCCTCCAGACAAGGTGAAAACATATCCACTAGTGGATTTTCTTTCATCCTTATCAGCCTGGAAATCTGAGTCTGTGTAGCCTACTGGAACTAAGTCATCAGCTCTGTAAACTAGCATATAATCCTTAGTAGCCTTAAGGTACTTGAGTATATGCTTTACAGCTTGCCAATGTGCTTCCCCTGGATTTGACTGAAATCTGCTTATCATGCCTACAGCAAAGCAGATATCTGGCCTGGTACACAGCATGGCATACATGAGACTTCCTACAGCTGAAGCATAAGGAATCCTACTCATGCGCGCCTTTTCTTCCTCTGTCTTGGGACAGTCCTTGGAAGATAAGCCCAATCCGTGTCTAAAAGGAATTAATGCCCCTTTACACTGATCCATACTGAACCTGACCAATATCTTGTCAATATAAGAAGATTGGGATAAACCTAACATTCTCTGCTTCCTATCTCTAAGAAGCTTTATACCGAGAATATAACTAGCTTCTCCCATATCTTTCATGCTAAATTGACTTGATAGCCAAATCTTAATTGATGACATCATCCCTACATCATTTCCTATGATGAGAATGTCATCAACATATAACACCAGAAAAGACACCTTTTCACCATTTGTTTTCTTATACACGCATGGTTCATCTACGTTTGGAATAAATCCATAAGACTTTATAGACTCATCAAAACGTTTGTTCCATGCCCTTGATGCCTGCTTAA
This sequence comes from Diospyros kaki, assembly GCA_036245055.1. NCBI lineage: Eukaryota > Viridiplantae > Streptophyta > Magnoliopsida > Ericales > Ebenaceae > Diospyros > Diospyros kaki. The sequence goes on from BSEG01000012.1 coordinate 24,694,796, forward strand.
GTCCATAAATAGACTTCTTAAGCTTACAGACCATGTGATCTTGGCCTTTCACAATATAGCCTTCTGGTTGGGACATATAGATGTCTTCACTAAGATAGCCATTAAGAAAGGCCGTCTTGACATCCATTTGCCATATCTCATAGTCATAATGACATGCTATGGCAAGGAGTATGCGAATGGATTTAAGCATGGCTACTGGTGAAAAGGTTTCCTCATAATCGATCCCTTCTTTCTGAGTAAATCCTTTTGCAACCAACCTTGCTTTAAAGGTTTGCACCTTTCCATCCGCTCCCCTTTTCCTCTTGTATACCCACTTACACCCTATGGGTTTTACCCCTTCAGGTGTAGCTACAAGATCCCAAACCTGATTGAGATGCATAGACTCAATCTCGGCATCCATTGCAAGACGCCACTTGTCCACATCGACATCAAGGATAGCCTCCTCGTATCTAGTGGGATCTTGTTCCTGACTGTCAGAGACTAGCTCGAAAGCTTCTCCTGTCCATCTATCAGGAACTTTAGATTCCCTCCCACTACGACGAGGCTCCGTGTGTATAGAAACACTCGGTTGTGTCTCTTTTGGTTCCTCAATTGGGACACTAGATGTACCTGAAGTTTGTTCAGAAGACAACTTCTCATCTAGTTCTGCTCTGCTTGAACCCTTAGTGGACATACTCTGATCATCCTCCAAGTATCTAGCATGAGTACTGATTAGTACTTTCTGCTCCTTAGGATAATAGAAATATCCACCACGAGTGCCTTTTGGATATCCTATAAAGTAGCATAATTCTGACCTTGGTTGCAACTTATTCCCCTTAGTCAATACATAAGCTGGACAGCCCCATATCTTGAGATGATTTAGACTAGGCTTTCGTCCGGTCCACATCTCATAGGGTGTCCTAGGTACAGACTTGGAAGGTACCAAGTTCAGAATGTATGCCGCTGTTTCTAAGGCATATCCCCAAAAGGAAATAGGAAGAGATGCATGGCTCATCATGCTTCTTACCATCTCCATTAGAGTCCTGTTCCTTCTCTCACTGACTCCATTCTGCTGGGGGGTCCCAGGTGCAGTCAATTGAGAAACTATACCGTGATGTACTAAGTAGTCCTTAAACTCTCCAAGAAGGTACTCTCCACCACGGTCTGACCTCAAAATTTTGATTAATTTACCTGTTTGACGCTCCACTTCAGCCTTAAACTCTTTGAATTTATCAAAAGAATCAGACTTGCGCCTCATAAGATAAATATAACCAAAACGAGTGTGGTCATCCGTAAATGTGATGAAGTACTCGTAACCTCCTCTAGCAGGTGTAGTCATTGGACCACAAACATCACTATGAACTAACTCTAATATGTTTTTGGCTCTACCTGCCTTCTGAGTAAATGGCCTTTTGGTCATTTTGCCCATTAGGCATGATTCACACTGAGGCCATTTTTCCAATCTCAATGAGCCCAAGGGTCCATCATGGATTAGCCTCTGAATCCGATTAGGATTAATGTGCCCTAATCTTAAGTGCCATAGATAAGAATCATTTGATGATAATGTTCTCTTCTTATTAACTGGTTCAATTTCAGAGTTGTTTATTTGACTTTTAATAGGATTAATATAATAAAGATTCCCAAATACGTTTCCTGAACAAATAACCTGTCCATTTCTACTGATAGTGACACCAGAATGGAACAAAACAGAATATCCATAAGAAATCAATTTAGAAACTGAAATTAAATTCTGTCTCAAAGCAGGAACGTATAAAACATCTTTCAAAATTAAAATCCTATTACAATCAAAAAACAAATGTAAAACTCCCACTGCTTCAGCCCATACTCGAGCTCCACTAGCTACCAGCAATCCATGCTCTCCTTCATGTAGAATCCTTGTCTTTCTGAACCCCTGCAAAGAGTTACAGACATGATCAGTGGATCCTGAATCAACTATCCAAGAGGATGAAGATCCTACCAAACTGATGGATTCTAAGTAAAGAGCAATACCTGATGCTTTCACCTTGAGGGCAGGACAATCCTTTTTCCAATGTCCTTTCTGCCCACATTTGAAGCACTTGCCTTTGGGCTTGGCATCAACCTGACTAGCTCCAGGCTTTATGGGCTTGCCCCCTGCTTTGTTCTGACCCTTCTTCTTCTTAAAGTTCTTGGCTTTAGGGCCAACTCTAGGAGAAGATGCAGAATGAATAGCTAGAGCCTTCGAGGTAGGCTTCATGATCTTCTCTGCCGCCTGGAGCTCTTTCATGAGCTCCACTAGATTCATCTCTAATTTATTCATGTTATAGTTCAATTTGAACTGTGAGTATGAATCTGGCAAAGTCTCTAAGACCATGTCTACCTGACTCTCAGCATCTATCGTCGCTCCCAATACCTCGGCTTCCTCGAAGTAAGCAATCATCTTGAGCATGTGCTCTCGAACTGATGCCCCCTCAGCCATCCTGGTAGTCATAATCGCTTTAAGAGCTTCCTGCCTTGCGGGCCGGCTCTTATCAGCGAACATGGTGCGCAACGATAAATCAATATCATAAGCAGTGGGCGTATGCTCGTGCTTCGATTGAAGCACATCGGACATGGAAGCCAACATGTAGCAACGAGCCATCTCGTCAGCTTGCTTCCATTCCGCCTCAGCCTGGCGCTCCTCGTCAGTGGAGTTTGTCCCAATCACAGGACAGGGGTCAGTCAGAACATACTTGTACCCTTCGGCTGTGAGTACTATGTTCAACTTCCTCTTCCAGTCAACATAATTACCCCCATCCAGCTTAGAATCCTTGAGGATCATAGCAAGGGGACTGAAAGAACCTCCACCTGACATTCCTGTACAATTTATGGAAAAATAAGACGTTTTAGACAATGCACATATAAACAAGTATTTTGCACATAAGCTCATATTATATCTTGAAAATAGATTTCCCTCAAACTATTATCAATAATATGTCATTTGGCTCTTAGAAGAACAAACAGAGCTCCGATAGGGAGGTTAATAATTCTCTAAGTTAAGTGTATAACCACCACAAACTAAACTTCCTGAATAGGAAATGATCTAGAGAATAATTCCGTCGATAGGGCGGCCATTATCTCACATTCCCTACGGATAATCTTGCATTATTACCTCCAACGATAGGCCGGCCGATAACAACACATATCCTAGGTTTTAGTTATACCTTTACCATTAGATCTAGATCCTTATGGAATACCCATCCTATAGGGGGTCATGCTCAGAATGACACGAGGGCAACCACGATCTCTAATTAAAGGTGTGGAGGAAGCCATGGGGTCGTTGGAACCCCTCTCCCACTTAATCTTTTAAAACAAGGGTTTTGATTAAAAACGTTTTTCCTTTTGGATTCCATTAATACTTAGAAAAATATCTAAACTTGAAACACTCTCTAATCCAAAAAAAACTTTGAGAGAGTAAACCATAAGTTAATTTTTCTTTTTATTAATCAACCCAAAATTTAAACCTAATTATGAAATATCTAAGTCTACATTTACTTTCTATACCAAGGGATAAATCCTTTGAGAAAGCAAACCTGTAAACTAATTTCATCAATTGGCTTAATAAAACGTTTTTCATGAAATAACTTCTCATATGATCACAATTGAAAAAGCACAATAAACAAGTTACATGCTTTTCTATTCATTATTCCTAAGTGACCATATAATTGATTAAACATCACATAAAATAAACATTAAATGTGGTCTTGTTTAATCCTAAGGTGGTTCCATCCTTTTACTAATTATTTTCATGCAACATATCACAAAGATAATCTAATTGCAAATAATTTAACCTCCAAGAATGGTTTTTAATTAAAACACCTAACTATCAACTATGGGGCTGGGGCGGGCGAAGCCCGCCGTAGGCTCGGCAAATTTTTCTCCATGCAAAACTACCAGATCTTCTTGCCAAAACCGCAGCCGCCAACTGTTCGAACAAACCCTAGGTCGCTCCTTCAGCCGCCGCAAGTTCCATGGACAATCCCGAAAATCTGCAATGCTGATTTCTTGTGATGATCGATTCAAGCCCTTGGCCGAAACCAGATCTGGCCGATTCTTCCATCACATTCAGCCTTTGCAATCGATGGCTGGATAAACGCTGCAAGAATGGCCGATTTCTGCAATCTGGTTTCGCAAGCAATGGCTTGAAAAACGCTGCAATCTTGCCCAAAACAGCACTGCCATGATCCGGCCGAAGTTGCAAAACAAAAACGCTGCATTCTGGTTTTCTCAAAACGCAAACAGCGCTGCCCGATCCGGCCGAAACTGCAATCTTTGCAATCTGGTAATTTCCGTTTGCATCTAATCCGCCTTGTCCTTCTTTGATCGATCATTACATAAGCATAAAATAAAACCGATCAAAACAACCATCAAAACTGGTTGTACATCCGCCTATACCCCAACCGCGAGGTTTACATCGATTCTATTTGAAAAAACACAAACGATTACATCATCCTATACCTCCACTCATGAGGTTTACAAGGCATCTAAAACCATTCTTGGAGGGATCCATAAACGCAATCAAAACAGCATTTAATCAATAAAAGGAACCACCCTTTTTCCGATTTTTAATCCTAGGCATGCTCCTAGATTCAAACCAACAAAACCGTGTCTCTGATACCACTTGAAGGACCGTTTACGAGGATCAAAGCATGCAACGGAAGCGATTTTAAAACAAAATCGATCCTCGTATAGATAAGAATCTAGAAGACTTACTTTTCTTTCGGATTACCGGTCGGAATGGAGTGATAGAAGGAGGAGGCGCGACGGCTTCTTCGCGTGGCGGAGATGACGGCTGTCCTGCGATTCGTCGGCTCCTTCGCATCAGATCTCTTGATCTTCCAAGGTATGACTCTAAAACTCGTGGCCTCTCTTGGTGACGAAGAGAAAAACGACTTAGGTGAAAAAACAAACAAAAGAGAGAATATATATAGGGAGAACCCTAGGGTTAAAACCCTAGTGGGCCAAACCCTAGTGGGCCAAGTCCAATTAATTAATTTTCTAATTGGGTTAGCCCAATTAATTAATTAAAACCAATGAACTTATTATTTTATTCTAGCCCAATGGACCATTCTGAATAAAATAATTCTCTCTCATGTAATCCACCCAATAGGCCAAATGTATTAAAAATACATGAGTTATATCGAGCTACCCCGGGGACCAAAAGACAAATTATTCATGGCTATTAAAATGACCAAAATATCCCTGCTACCTAGTAGCTATATTTTGTCATTCTAAGTGTTCCAACTATCACCATATGGTAACACTGACCCCACGAATAATTTTGCATGTGCGATGTCTTTGACCTACTAGTGTAATGACGAAAATGCCCCTCTGTGTAACACCCATCATTTAGAAAGGAATAATGTACTAACACCTCTCTAAATGACTTCTACCATCCTTAGATCACTAGTCCAATAATCCGTGACTACTCGAATGTACTTGCTTATCACTGGGAGCTACCCAGAAGCACACACTCTTAAGTCACGTTCCCAGGGCCCTGGTTTATTTGATTATTCTTGGACAATCACAAGGGGGTGAATCACAGAAACTATCTTGTATCAGTCTGTCTTAGATAATTAGAAACCACACTCCCAACTCACAAGGTTGCTGATCTTTGATAGACCTTACCTATAGTGAATCTAAGAATATAGCTCTAGGTTCACTAGACCACCAACTAATACTCAAGTATTAGAGTACTCGTCCACGTAGTAGCAGTGATAGACTAGCTCCATGATAATTAGTACTTTGTCATTAGCTTCTATCACAGGTCCACTCTACGCATTCCAAATGCGCTTGTACAATAAGAGTAAACGGACTGTTTACTGGCTAAGGCAAGCCATCCTCCATTAGGATCTATTGCACAATGATCTTATCATGATAGAATGCCCAGTTCTATCAAAAGATCAAGAGTAATATTTTTCTTGCTTATTAAGTACCCATGATTCATGCCTAACTGTGAAGAACGACCCATCACATGAATCACTTACTTAATAGCATGGACACTTTTCCAACAATTAAATGCAAATGATATATGTGCAATAAACTGACTAAAAGAAACATCATTACCATAAATTAAATAAAACGTGTCTTTAGGGCATACATTTCCAACAGGTCAACCTCGCAGCAAAGTGGGCCACGAGCTGGCCATAAAGGCCAGCCTCGCGACAGCCTACTGCAAGGCAGTGCTGGCCGCAAGGGCCAGCCCCGCAGTCAAGTAGGCAGCAAGTTGGCTACAAGGACTAGCTCGCGGTAGCTTGTTGCCAGCAAGGCTGGAGGCCGAGCTAGCCGCAAGCTGGCCGCAAAGGCCAGCTCACAGCAGCCTACCGCGAGGCCCTGCCTCACAGCAAGGCTAGCCTCAAGGGCCTGTAGCGAGCCAAGGCAGGCCGCAAGGGCCAGCCGCGTGGCTAGTTTGGCCGCGAAGGCTAGCTCGGGGTAGCCTACCACGAGGGCCAGCCTCGTGGCAGTTTTGTAGCAACCTCCTCCTTCTATTGATAAATTTGACCCACTCATCAATCACCACATGTCAGCACTAGCCACCCTTGAGAATCGTGCCTTATAAATACCCATCTACAGGACATTAATGGGGACTTCCATTTTCAGTAAAATCTAGACATTTTAAATGCATCTTTACTGTTTTTGTGAATAAACATTGGGATTCGAGACTGACTTTGGCATCAGAGGGTCTTCACGGGGGAAGATTCCTGTAAGCCTTCTAACACATTTTTTGAGTATCAACAAGGTCAAATCCTTGCAGCAGACCTAGTGACGAAGGAAAAACCTTACAGCGGACCTAGCGGCGAAGGAGAACCTTTGTGGCAAGACCTCGTGGCGAAGGAAAAAACCTTGCGATGAACCTAGTTACAAAGGCAAAACCTTGCGGTGAACCTAGTGGCGAAGGCAAAACCTTGCAGTGAGCCTAGCGGTGAAAGCAAAAGCCTTGCGGCGAAACTTAACAACGAAGGCAAAACCTTGCGGCAAGAGCTAGTGGCAAAGCCTTGTGATGAAAGAGCTAGTGGCGAAGCCTTGTGGATGAACCTTGTGGTGAAAGCTAGTAGCGAAGCCTTGTGGAAAAACTTTGTGGCGAGAATTAGTGGTGAAGCCTTGTGGCGAAGTCTTGTGGCGAAAGAGCTAGTGCAAAAATCCTTGCGGCAAACTCCTTTGAGGCAACTTCTCTTACGGTAACCTAACTTCACTCGACAATAAGCTCGAGTGGACCTCACATCACAAATTTTAATTGTTGTATTTTAGTAACAACAATAACATTTTGGCTATACAAGCTTCTTTCGAGACTTAGTTGCAATCTCTAAATGATAAGGTCGACGAAAATCATCGCCAAACGAAGGAGTACCTTAACAGTCTTAGAGACCAAATAGAAAATTTAGAAGAGCCAGTAGTTAGCCATTCGAGGGATTGTTCTCCTCATTCCCCGACCCCTTAGTTTTTTTTTTTTTTTTACATTGATTATCTATGTATTACTATTTTGGATATTTGGCGTGCATTATTGGATGCTTTGGTATTGAACTTCCATTTGCTTACATTGGTATCTTGCTTGCTTTCATGGATGTTATTCTATCTCCTCAAGGAAAGAAAATACCAATTTAACTTGATTGTCATATTTTTTGCTTATGATAAAAAGGGGGAGAAAATTGAGAAAAATATATGCAATAAATTGGTACCAAGTATGTTTTCTTATGTCCAAGTTATCAATGGCTATTGAGCAAATTTATTCATTTCTAAATCACTAACAATTGGTATTAAACTCATTCATTTCTAACTCTTGTTATCAAGAAAACCTTTGTGTTGTGATGTCTCAAGCAAAGCCAAAATAGGACATGCCACCCTAGCTAGGGTTTGTTTCCTATCTCCCGTAAAAGATTAAGGGGGAGTTAGAAAGGGTTTTCAAACTTGTATTCATTTTCCTTCAAGGTTCTTATCATTATCAAAAAATAGGGGGAGAATTGTTATATCATATTTTTTGATATATGAGAAAATGTATTTGATGAAAAACCAACGTTATAATAAAAAAAAAAATTTATCAAAATCTCATATTTCGAAATAAGTTTTTTATATGTTGAAACAAGCATGTTTAGTGTTTTGGAGTGAAAGCTCAAATGTTTGAAAAATCCAAATTCCATGTATCATGTTTCGAAACCATGTTTCTATGTTTCGAAACATAGTTTTGTCATGTTTCTATACATATTTCGAAATGTATTTTGATAAGGTTTCAAGCTTTGCTAAGTTTATATGCTGTATTTCGAAACCTGTTTGAAAACTAAGCATATGTTTCGAAACCTATATAATATATTTCGAAACCACAATCATCTCTGACAGCAGTGTACTTAAAAATCTTTGTTTAACATGTTTCTGAAGTATGTTTCAAAACCTTCATATCATGTTTTGAAACATCTGACTCTGTTAGAAGAATATTTGAAAATATGTCATGCTTTTGCACTTTATTTCAAAAGCTATTTAAAAGCTTTCTTTTGAAATAATCTCCATACCCTGATGTTTTAATTTTAGATATGTTATAAGTGGAGAATAAAAAAAATCATTTTGTTTTTTAAAAGATGTATTCCACTCATTTTATCTCTTGGTGCATATCCAGTTGTAAAGGTTGTATGTTTCGAAACATGGTATGTATATTTCGAAACCTCTATGTAAAAATGTATTGTTTCAAAACTTACAATGCGTGTTTCGAAACCTACTTTATTATCTTGTCTCTAACGGTTATAATTAGCCAAAAATCTATCTCTTTGATATATATATATATCAGTTTTTGAAGACAGGATGCACCTCTAACAAGCATACACAAGTTTAGACATCTACAAGAGATATTTCCACATACACAAGCACAAGCAAACAAAGCTCTTTCAACAAAATCTCAAAGAAGATCACTTCAATTATTCCTTGGTGTGCATTGTGGTGTGAAGAGGAGAAGCAAACTAAAACTATCATCCTTTTAAGCTCTCCTCACTCCATACCAATAGGTTTGTAATAACTATTTCGTAAGATATTCAATTACATTTGAATTATTGGGTTGTAAGAGAAAAGTGTTGTTTATCTTGTTGTTAGGTTTGAGTTGAACCCGTAAAAATTCATTGTGTAAGGTTTTAGGGTGAACCATGGTAAAACCCTTGGTGTGGTTGATCACTAGTGAAAGTGATCGTTGTTGAAAATCCTTCAAGTGGGTAAGCTTGAAGGTAGTGGAGTAGGCGGGTGTCAAACCACTATAAATCTCTCATGCACTTGTCTTGTTATTTTACTTGCTTACTATTGTTGCTTATGCTTTCAAAAGAATGGTTTTTCAAAAGCTAAAGGAGTTTCAAAATAAGCAAATCAGAGGGAAGGTTTCGAAACATACTACAGTAGGTTTCGAAACACACTTGATAGTAAGTTTGATTTCGGAACGTACTTGTCTATATTTCGAAATATACTTAACAAAAAGGTTAGTTTCAATACATACTTCCTCAAGTTTCAAAACATAGTGTCCTGTATGCTGTAAGTTTTTAATCTATCAAAAATTTACCCAAATCCCAATTCAACCCCCTCATGGGATATACTTGCCATTATATAGAACTAACATGAAATAGTTAATAAACTGTTGACTTAGATACTCACCACCTCGATTTGATCGAAGTGGTTTTATCCTTTTGCCAAGTTGATTCTCTACTTCATTTTTGAACTTTTCAAAGGATTCTAATTTGTATTTCATCAAATACATGTAACCATATCTCAAATGGTCATCTGTGAATGTAATGAAGTAGTTATATCCACCTCTTGCTTGTTTGGACATGGGCCTACATACATCACTATGTATGATTCCTAGCAAGTCAGTGGCATGCTCATCATTCTTATTCAATGATGCCTTAGTCATTTTCCCTATCAAACAAGACTCACATACATCCACTATAATACCCCAAATTTTCGTGAAGATGTCACGTATTTTAAGTGAGTTTAAAATACCGAAAAATATACTTGAAATGGCAACAAGTGACTAAATCAGTCGCAAGGAGTTCCCTGGAGGTTAGATACCTAAGGACAAAGGTATATCTTTGACCAACGTCTAGAGGTGAGATTTATGACACTGAAGGAAATAAAATAAAACACGGGTTTTCAGTTAAGCTAGGTTGTAGCTTGAAAAGTCCGAATGATGGTAAGGGATTCCTGGAAATCGTACATATCGAGTAATTTTGAGTTATAAATTTTGAGATTTTGAGTATCTCGATAAATTTGATGTTTGAGGGTGTAAATATAATTAGAGAATTATCTAAATGAAATAAGGATGAAATTATAAGTTCATGTGGTAAAATATTAAAGTTGAGGACTTGAAATAAGGGTCAAAATGTCATTTGGAAGAAGTTGGGGAATTAACTTGGATTTCAAAAGTTAAATCCTTTATAGTTTTGGATTTCAAAAGCTATTCAAATATATCTTTGAGTCTTTGGAGTCTATGGCTTAGATTGTGACAAGTAGCATAATGTGATTGGTTGAAGAAATCTACAAATAAGTACCATGGTTGTTCTCAAATCATTCCAAGCAAGTTTGAGAGTTCAGACACTCTAAGAGGAGGAGCTTGCTCTAGAGAGAGAGGAGGAAGTTTGGCAAGAAGGTAGGAAGAAATTGAAGGAGAAGCCGGGGAGAACAAGCCTTATCGGAGTTACGAGCCTTCGCCGAAATTTGCCAAAATCAGTCAGAAAAAAAAGTGATGTAAGTTCAATTTTTTTTTATAATCCGTAGGTTCAAATGGGGGTCGAATCAGAGTTAAAATGAGGAAGTTATGGCCGAAATACGAAAATGACCCAATGTTGTCCGAATCTGGTAGGCAGCGCGTAGAATACACGCGCCGGAAGGTGGCTGCGCGTGAGCGCACTAGCCCACCTTTCTAGGGAGCGCGAGGACGCGTGAGGGGCGCATTTTTATTCAAATTTTCCAGTTATGCCCCTACTTTAATACCCTTCAACCCTATATAAAAATATTTAAGGCTAGGTTTACCGAAATGCATGTTTTCTGCAGAAACCTAAGTCGTTTGTAGTGAAACCATACCGTTTAAAAGATAAACCTGCAAGGTGAGACTCCTATACTCCAAATCCTATTTTTTATTCTCTTATGGGAAACTTCTATTGCATGAGATGTGTTTCGTGAAGTTCTTATACGTAAACTCTTGTTATTCTCTTTCGTGAAATCATATTGCATATATGAAATGTATTTTTCTGAAAAATATATGCTATTGGGTTTTTAACTGTTGCATCTATAAAAATTTGTGTGGCCATACTGTTTCACCTATTTATTGTTGGCCGAGGGCAAAAGTCGGATATCCCCCGAGAGGCACTATGCATGCGCCATCGAGAAAGCTCTCGTGGGGAAGACTGTGAGTCTAAGGAACAACAGATGTGGTGCTTGCATGAGTTCTATGAGGTCGGGCTGAAGTGACATGGTTAGGGACCTCCCGAGAGGCGCTATGCGTGCGCCATTGAGAAAGCTCTCATTGGAAGAGGCTGACGTGTTCACGAGGCACTTCGGAGTAGTCCTCGTTGTTTTCTCATACATTTTATACTTATTCATGCATTGATATGAACTGTTTTTTTTTTTGGGAGTTTCTCACTAGAAGATTCATCTTCTAATTGGACTATGTCCCTGGAATATTCAATTGTTCCAGGTTCGACAAGCGGCTCTAAGGGAAGGAGGTAGCTGAAGAATAAGTTTAATTTGTTGTCTGTAGCATGTTTAACATATTTTTGTTTATGTGCGAACCTATGTAATTTTGGATATGTTTAAGATGTTTAGTTATCACTTGCTACAGATGATACATTTTGTAGACATCTTGAACGATTTTATTTATGATAAATAAAACATTATGGTTGTGAACCATATCAGGTTCGATCTAGCTTCCGCATTTGAAATTTTAATGCCTATCTTAGCTATTTGATTATTGGGTTTGTTAAGCTGAGAAGGTAAAAATTAGGGTTTTGGGATATTGTGTGATGTATGATAGCTATTGTGATATGAAAATTTTTATATTCCTGAAATCCTATGTTATAACATGCTCAAAAAATTTGGGGTGTTACAGTTGGTATCATAGTGAACCTAAGGAAAAGTTCGCATGTGGCTAGATGAGTAAAACTACCATAAGTTTTGGGAATTAGGTTAGGATTTTTTTTGAAATATTTAGTGGCGTACTCTTTTTGCTTACTCAATTTGAATTGTGCCATGCCATGATGATTTAATAGATCACCCTATCTTCCTGCAAGATGGTGAATACAAGAAAGAACAGGCGCGAGAGAGGCAATGGCGAAGAAAGCAACACCAACCCGCACCCAGGAGGTGGTGTGGAAGGTTAAAGACATGCATGAGTGGACCTCGGTGAAGGCCGGATTGATTGGATCAAGAGAATCCTAGAAGGCATGGCTGGGCAAATTTTGGAGTTGCAGCCCGAGCAAAGAAGAGTGGATGCCTTGGAGAGGTATCTACGACAAAACCTGCCAATGTTTCGAGGAAAACCGGCAGATGACCCTGCAATCAGTGAGTACCGGTTGGACCAAACTGAGAAGATCCTACAAAGATTGAGAATTTTGAATGAGGACAAGGTCAAGTGGGCGACCTATATGCTGGAAGAGGAAGTTGCTCAATGGTGGAGATCTATGCAACGAGCGATACCTGACTGGATAGGATCTCAAGTGTCAGTGACAGACGTAGAATTGGGGGAGGCACCCCAGATGTCGTGGGAATGGTTTAAGAAACTGTTCAGCGAGAAATTTTTTCCCACTTGCTGGAAGTTGGCTAGAGTTCGAGAGTTTATGAGCTTACGCCAAGGGCCAAATATGTCGGTGGCCCAATACAAGGCTGAATTTTTGCGGTTAATCAAGTATATGCCACTGTACGGGATGGACGATGTGGAGAAGGGACGAAAATTCTTACAAGGCTTGCGAATCGAATTTCAACAGCTGATGAGCCTGGTCCATGTGGAGTCTTATGCAGACATAGTTTTCAAAGCTATGACCGCTGAGGAGAATATGACACGAGTGGCAGAACTAAAGGCCACGACGGTTCAAACTGGAGGACAACCAGAGAAATCCCACTCGACTATGGGACCTCAGGATGGGAAGATCATGAAAAAGGGCAATGCGTGCTTTAAATGCAAGAAGAGGCACCCGGGCAAGAGGTACGATGGCTAAAGCATTGTCTGTTACACCTGTGGACAACTCGGGCACACTTCCAAAAATTGCTCAAAGGGAATGGTCCAAGAAGGTAAAGCTATAGCAGCAACACCAGTAAGCATGATTTGCTACAATTGCAACCAGCATGGGCACATCTCAAGGAATTGCCCAAGGAAGAAAGAGCAACCGCTAAAGATTGAAGAGGGAAAAGGGACCAGACAGGGGCAAGTCTATAATTTGACCAAAGAAGACGTAGAAGTGAACCCTGCAGTTATCCAAGGTACTCTCTTCATTTTAGATACTCATGTGCATGCCTTGATATATCCAGGGTCTACTCATTCTTTTATATCGCATGCTTTGGCTAGGAGTTTAAGAGTAGAAACCGAGTCTATGGGGTCTCTTATGGTGATTTCGACACCTATGGGTAAAAGTATGAAGTCCTCAGAAATGGTGAGAGGTTGCGAAATTAGCCTGAGTAATATTCGATTCCAAGTTGATCTGATTCTATTAGAAGTATATGACTTTGACATAATCTTAGGGATGGACTTCTTGTTCAAGTACGATGCCACTATAGACTGTCGTAGGAAGGTAATGATCATAAGAAAACTTGAGGGAGGGTGGGTTAAATTTCGGGGGCAAGGCGACCCCGAGGTTGGAAAGATAATTTCAACAATAAAGGCAACGAAGTTGCTAAGCTAAGGAGCTCAAGGGTTCATAGCTTATGCTCAGTTAGAAGAAAGAGAGGTACCGAAGCTTAATGAGGTGCAAGTGGTACAAGAATATGAGGACGTGTTTTCGAAAGAATTACCGGGACTACCTCCACCTCGGGAAATTGAGTTCTCAATTGAGTTAAAGCCAGGACCCCAACCGATATCAATCCTGCTATACCGAATGGCTCCGGCAGAGATGAAAGAATTGAAGAGTCAGCTACAGGAGTTAACTGATAAGGGGTTCATTAGGCCAAGCACATCGCCATGAGGCGTGCCAGTGCTATTTGTAAAGAAGAAGGACGGGAGTATAAGGATGATAAGGCCACTGTAAAGAACAAATATCCGCTCCCAAGGATAGACGAGTTGTTTGATCAACTACAGGGAGCGAAAGTGTTCTCGAAGATTGATTTGAGATCCGATTATTATTAGTTGAGAATTAAGCCAGATGATGTTCCAAAGACGGCATTTCGGTCGAGGTATGGCCATTTTGAGTATTTTGTAATGCCATGCGGATTAACTAATGCTCCATCAGCGTTTATGGATCTTATGAATAGAGTGTTCAAGCCCTACCTAGATCGGTTTGTGATCGTCTTCATAGATGATATATTGGTGTATTCTTCGAATGAAAGTGAGCATGAGGAGCACTTGAGAATAGTACTAGGAACCCTCAGGAAACACCAATTGTATGCCAAGTTCTCGAAGTGCGAGTTCTGGCTATCCCAAGTGGCATTTCTTGGGCATGTGATCTCGGCCGAAGGAATCTCAGTGGATCTAACCAAGATTGAGGCTATTCGAGGATAGAAGCAGCCGACATGCGTGATCGAAGTTCAAAGTTTTTTGGGATTGGCCAGCTACTATCAAACATTCGTGGAAGGGTTTTCGAAAATAGCTGCACCTATGACGAAGCTCATACGGAAGGAGGTAAAGTTCGAATGGAATACCAAGTGTGAGGAAAGCTTTCAAGAGCTTAAGAACAAACTAACCTCGGCACCTGTGTTGGCAATGCCTAGTGGGCCTGGTGGATATGTTGTATACACCGATGCCTCGAAGGTTGGTTTGGGCTGTGTATTGATGCAGCATGGTCGAGTGATAGCATATGGATCACGCCAGTTGAAGAGGTACAAAGTGAACTACCCAACGCATGACTTGGAGCTGGTAGCGGTGGTATATGCTCTGAAGCTATGGAGGCACTACCTATATGGAGAGACGTTTGATGTATTCATGGACCATAAAAGTCTAAGGTATGTGTTCTCGCAAAAAGAGTTGAACATGAGGCAGCGACGATAGATGGAGTTCCTGAAGGACTATGACTGCACCATCTTGTATCACCCAGGGCATGCCAATGCGGTGGCTGACGCTTTGAGTAGGATTGTGCCTATTGTTATGGCCGGGTTGATGGCCCAGGAGTGGCTGTTGATTGAGGCTTTTAGCTTGATGACGGTTAGTGTAGTGCCGAAGGGATCTTCTGTCCTAACAGCTAGCTTGGCGGTTCGGCTGGATCTGGAGACCAAGATATGAGAGGCTAGTGGGAGTGACCAGCGTATACAGACATGAGTAGATGAGCAAGGCTAGCCTAAGAGTTTGAATTTTGAGATGCAAAATGGTATTCTCAGGTTTCAGGGTAGAGTGTACGTGCCAAACCTTCAGGAGTTGAGGCAGAAAATTCTAGATGAAGCCCACAGAGCTAAGTATACTATGCACCCAGGAGCCACAAAGCTGTATCAAGATCTTTGAAAAATCTACTGGTGGCCCAAGATGAAGGCCAGCATGGCTAGGAGGGTGGCACAATGTGATATATGCCAAAGGGTAAAGATTGAACACCAGAAACCCGCAGGGTTGATGAGACCTTTGGAAGTTCCCGAGTGGAAATGGGAACATATCATGATGGATTTCGTGACTGGATTTCCGAAGAGCTGAAGGGGTTATGATGCCATTTGGGTGGTGGTAGATAGGTTAACAAATTCAGCGCATTTCCTGCCTACGAGGATGGATCAACTGGTACGCAAATTTGCAGAGCAGTACGTGAAGGAAATCGTACGACTCCATGGTGCGCCGGTAAGTATAGTTTCAGATCAGGACCCAAGGTTCACCTCGTGGTTTTGGGAGAGTTTGCAGGAATGCATGGGGACTCAGCTAAAATTGAGTACCACTTATCACCCCCAGACTGATGGGCAATCAGAGAGGACAATTCAAACGCTTGAAGATATGTTGAGATCCTGTGCCCTTGATTTTGAAGGAAATTGTGAGGAGCATTTTCCATTGGTAGAGTTTTCATACAACAATAGTCACCACGGCAATATCGGGATGGCTCCTTATGAGGCTTTGTATGGAAGAAAGTGTCGGTCACCAATCTATTGGACCGAAGTAGGGGAATGACAGATGTTGGGACTCAAGCTTGTGCAACAGACTACCGATAAGATTTGAATAATCCAAGAGAGGATTCGAGTTGCACAAAGTCGATAAAAATCCTATGCAGATCAAAGAAGAAGGTATCTAGAGTTCGAGGTGGGAGATCTAGTGTATCTCAAGGTGTCACCCCAGCATTTGGTGACACGTGGAAGCAGTAAAGGAAAACTGAAGCCAAGGTATATAGGACCATATCTGATTGTGGAAAGAGTCGGACCTTTAGCCTATCGATTAGAGCTTCCATCTAGCTTGTCTGGGATTCATAATGTGTTCCACGTCTCCCAACTTCGAAGGCATGTGCCAGATCCAACCCTCGGAGTTCAGGTGTGGACAATTGAGCTAAGGAATAACTTGACCTACCCGAAGTCACCTGGAGCAATTTAGATCGCTGAACTCAAGTGTTGCGAAATAAAGAAATCCCATTAGTGAAGGTTCAATGGGGAAAGCACTCGGATGATGAGGCAACGTGGGAACTTGAGGAAACAATTAGGAAGAAATATCCTCATTTGTTCGAGGAAATGGAAATAGAGTAGGAAATTTTTTATATTTTCTTCCAAAAATTGTATCCCATAATGCAATAATTATATAACCTTTAATAAATTCGAGTATGTTTCAAATTTCGAGGACAAAATTATTTTAAGGGGGGGAGAATATAATACCCCATATTTTAGTGAAGATGCCACGTATTTTAAGTGAGTTTAAAATATCGAAAAATATGCTTGAAATGGCAACAAATGACTGAATCGATCGCAAGGAGTGCCCTAGAGGTTAGATACCTATGGACAAAGGTATATATTTGATGAGCATCTCGAGGCAAGATTTATGACACTGAAAGAAATAAAATAAAAAACGGGTTTTCAGTTAAGCTAGGTTGTAGCCTGAAAAGACTGAATGATGGTAAGGGCTTCCCGAAAATCCTACATATCAAGTAATTTTGAGTTATAAATTTTGATATTTTAAGTATCTCAATAAATTTGATGTTTGGGGGTGTAAATATAATTAGAGAATTATCCAAATGAAATAAAGATGAAATTTTAAGTTCATGTGGTAAAATATTAAAGTTGAGGGCTTGAAATAAGGGTCAAAATGTCATTTGGAAGAAGTTGTGAAATTAACTTGGATTTCAAAAGTTAAATCTATTATAGTTTTGGATTTGAAAATCTATTCAAATATATCTTTGAGTCTTTGGAGTCCATGGCTTAGATTGTGACAAGTGGTATAATGTGATTGGTTGAAGAAATCTATAAATAGGCACCATGGGTTGTTCTCAAATCATTCCAAGCAAGTTTGAGAGTTGAGACACTCTAAGAGGAGGAGCTTGCTCTAGAGAGAGAGGAAGAAGTTCGGCAAGAAGGCAGGAAGAAATCGAAGGAGAAGCCAAGGAAAATGAGCCTCATCGGAGTTATGAGCCATTGCCAGAATTCGCTAAAATTAGTCAGAAAAAAAGTGATATAAGTCCAATTTTTTTTGATAATCCTATAGAGGGGGAAGAGAGAGTCGCGTAAGTTCAAACGGGCATCGAATCGGAGTTAAAATGAGGAAGTTATGGCCGAAATACGAAAACGATGCAATGCTGTCCGAATCTAATAGGCAGCGCGTGAAATACATGCGCCGGAAGGTGGCTATGCGTGACGGCACGTGAGGACGTGTGAGGACGCTTGAGGGGCCTATTTTTATTCAAATTTTCTAGTCATGCCCCTAATTTAATACCCTTCAACCCTATATAAAAATATTTAAGGTTAGGTTTACCAAAATGTATGTTTTCTGCAAAAACGTAGGTCGCTTGCAGTGAAACCGTACCGTTTAAAAGATAAACCTGCAAGGTGAGACTCTTATACTCCAAATCCTATTTTTTATTCTCTTATGGGAGACATCTATTGCATGAGACATGTTTCGTGAAGTTCTTATACGTAGACTCTTGTTATTCTCTTTTGTGAAATCATGTTGCATATATGAAATGTATTTTTCTGAAAAATATATGCTATTGGGTTTTTAATTGTTGTATCTATAAAATTCGTGTGGCCATACTGTTTCACCTATTTGTTGTTGGCCGAGGGCAAAAGTAGGATATCCCCCGAGAGGCACTATGCGTGCGCCATCGAGAAAGCTCTCGTGGGGAAGACCGTGAGTCTAAGGAACACCGGATGTGATGCTTGCATGAGTTCTATGAGGTCGGGCTGAAGTGGCATGGTTAGGGACCTCCTGAGAGGTGCTATGCATGTGCCATTGAGAAAGCTCTCGTTGGAAGAGGCTGACGTGTTCACGAGACACTTCGGAGTAGTCCTTGTTTTCTCATACATTTTATACTTGTTCATGCATTAATATGAACTATTTTTTTTTTTTTTGGAGTTTCTCACTAGAAGATTCATCTTCTAATTGGACTATGTCCCTGGAATATTCAAATGTTCCAGGTTCGACAAGCGGCTCTAAGGGAAGGAGGTAGCTGAAGAATAAGTTTAATTTGTTGTCTATAGCATGTTTAACATATTTTTGTTTATGTGCGAACCTATGTAATTTTGGATATGTTTAAGATGTTTAGTTATCACTTGCTACAGATGATACATTTTGTAGACATCTTGAACGATTTTATTTATGATAAATAAAACATTATGGTTGTGAACCATATCAGGTTCGATCTAGCTTCCGCATTTGAAATTTTAATGCCTATCTTAGCTATTCGATTATTGGGTTTGTTAAGCTGAGAAGGTGAAAATTAGGGTTTTTGGGATATTGTGTGATGTATGATAGCTATTGTGATATGAAAATTTTTATATTCCTGAAATCGTATGTTATAACACGCTCAAGAAATTTGGGGTGTTACATCCACCAATTCAAAATCCTATGGACCCAAGTATCCATTCTTATGTAACTTGGTTATGTGGGTCTCATTGATATAACCAAGTCTACAATGGCACATATAGGTCGGATTTAAACCATCTCTTTTGAGCCTTTTAGAATTCACATTGAGGATGGGTCTATCCATGTCCAAAATAAATATTCCATTACTTTTAGTGGCACTTCCTTAGGTAATTCCATTCCTAATTATAGAACAACAATTGTTCTCAATCATGAACGAAAAAACCCATGTCACCCAAGCTTGATATCAAGATGATATTCTTGGATAAAAATGGCACATAGTAATAGTTTCTTAATTCTAAGATTAGGCCTAAAGAAAGAGATAGAAAGTATGTACCCACAACTAATGTAGCAACTCTTGCTCTGTTTCCAATCCGTAGGTCTACTTCATCTTTCTCTAACTTTCTAGCTTCACATGCGCGTTAACCGTGCATGAGCTCAAGGCATGCGGATGGGTTGCGCAACCAAGCTGCCCCCGCACGCGCCTTGTGTAGGCTGTGCATGGCTGCGCAGCTGCATGATGGTAGTGCACTGCCATGGCTTTTTCGTTCCGATCTTTTCTGGAATGGCCCATTCGACTTTTGGATGACCACACTTGAACCCTTGAATCTACTTTTATGACTTTTAATTGATCAAATCAATTATTGCCGCCTATGAACACTTCATAGATTAATTATTCCTCAAAAATATCAATTTTAATCACATTAAAATCATAGATCTTGAAATACATGATTCTAATCTCATTAAAATCATAAAATCTAAATTTCAATCTCATTAAAATCATGGATCTTCCCCAGGCCAAATTAGAACTCATCATAAATTTAATCAAATAAATAAACCAAATATAAACCGAATCTATTTTCTATGGAGTTGGCTCTGATACCACTGAAGGTATTTATGGATCATAACACATCAAAAAAATAAAAAAAAATTAACTGTAAATACCTTTAGGATCTCTCCAATGGAATAGATTACGGAATAATGGCAAAGGATTACCTCTTGACGTTAAGATTAAATCATGAAAAGGGATGATCACGAAGTTGTTCAAGTGTCTGGCCTCTAACGGTATCCACGTGAGCTTGTAATCCAAGAACCTTACAGGAGACAGCTTCTCTAAGGACGAAAGAGTGCTAGCTTAAGAGGGCGACATTGGAGCTTTTTCTCATGTACGTCAAACGACATCAATTTCTAAGAGAGGTATTTATAGTTAGTGACAAAATGAACCACATAAGGACTATTTATAACCTTTAGGCACAAAACCCTAATTGAGGTTTGGGTCACATGGTATTTTAAGCCCATGTTTTAAACATTTTAAAATATAGAATTGGGCTTTCCCTTTTATTCTCCTTCTTGGGCTTTATGTTTTAAACACTTTAAAACAACCCATTAAGCTTCCTAATCAACCCAATATCCTTAGATTAGTTTCATAAATAAGCTCGTATATTAATTAAGTAACAATTCACCAAGACCTAAGCCTATAATTTGGGTCGGGTAGCCTAGTCCAACTAGGGTTTCAGGTGAATTATGATAAACTTAATTAAGAGACTTATTTATTATAAGTTCGAAAATATTAACTATTAATATTTAAGAACTCTAGCACCTCATTAGAATTCCAAAATCCTAATCGAGTCCGCCATTACCTTGTAATTGCAAACCCTTATTGTGTGTGACCCATTAGACTTCTACATATATTGGTCATGACTTTATCAAATAAAGCCATAAACCATGAGTGGAGTCTAACAACCCATCATGACCCTCAATTGGTAGAAGGATCAATTTATGATCATTGTCTTTTAGTTATGGTATTTTCATGCAATTCAATCCCTTCATCGGTTTAAAGTGTCTCAATCAAGTGGGGACATGGATTGTGTGTCAATTCCCATTCAGTGTCTGATTATAATATTTCTTTGGTTCCCGAAAAGTATAGCTTCATTGAATCTATATCCTGCTATGGTCATAGACTTACAAGTTATATTTCCCTAAAAGGCCCATGCAACATATCTCCCCAAATTAGGGGTCGATGAATCCTGTCTTGGCTCACACATTGCCTTCACAACCTTCATGGCATACCCAATCACAATCATACTCACACCCCTTATTGAGATACTTCCATAACAGTGTCGAAGTTTACAAATCCACATGCAAGACACAGTGGTGATCTCAAGTCAAAGGATCACTTGCACAACCGTCACTAAAGGTTTCTTACACACTATTGCAAGATCCATAAGGAATCCTTTTAGTCAGGTCACTATCCAGTGAACTTGTACTCACCAACAAGCACTCGTGTACTAGCTTAGGTATCTCATACCCATAGGCAGTAAGATCAACTACTACCTTTCCCAAAGGTAACAACATAGCACACATCGGTCTCTTTGTCATTGATGTCCCGTCTCACACCCCTTATTGAGATACTTCCATAATAGTGTCGAAGTTTACGAATCCATATGCAAGACACAGTGGTGATCTCAAGTCAAAGGATCACTTGCACAACCGTCACTAAAGGTTTCTTACACACTATTGCAAGATCCATAAGGAATCCTTTTGGTCAGGTCACTATCCAGTGAACTTGTACTCACCAACAAGCACTCGTGTACTAGCTTAGGTATCTCATACCCATAGTTTGTAAGATCAACTACTACCTTTCCCAAAGGTAACAACATAGCACATATCGGTCTCTTTGTCATTGATGTCTCGTCTCGATGACACTTTTGACTAGGGACAAGTTTAAGGTGTACTCTTAGGTGTATCAAGGGCTTACAATTGAAGTCACACCTCAATTTCTTTCTACACAGAGTAAACTTAGAGACTTTATCTTTAGGCATCTTGTATTTAAGTAATTGACGAATAAATAAATATAAAAGACAAAGCTTGCCAATAAATAACATAAACATGGAATAACTAAATATATTACTCAACAAATATATCATATCTTAAGATATCAAGTATAACTTAACTCTTAAGCTGTAGGGCATACACTAAAACCTACTCCCCCGAAGACCCACTTTGGACATTCTACCTATACCCTTTCATACTTGCATCTGCACCTCATTTTTCTATACATCAGTGTTTAACTTAGGCATCGGAGGGCTCACGTGGAGAAGATCCCTGCGTGCCTTCTAAGTTCCCTTGTACTACAAATACTTGAAGACAGTACCTCAAAGACCTAGAAAATAGTTCCTCGGAGACCTTCCGAACCCATTTGGAGACTATGCCCCGAAGATTCCTACGACCCTCTAGGTTCCCAAAGCCTAAGACTCCCCGGGTCAGATCCTAGTTCTCGTTGACCGTCATCAGCCCTCTGGATTTTCTCAAGGACTCTACTCTAGTTGTTCCCAATACAAATAAATTTAATTGTTGTATTTAATTTAAGTAATAACAATTTATAATAAAAAATTTCAAAATTTAACTATTGCAATTAATGTTACCCAAGTGGGAGAATGTTGGAAATATTTTGTGTGGCCTACCATTAATTGCTAATGGTTTTATTTTGTTAAAATCAGGCTGATAATTTGGTCGATTATTTTCTAAGAGACATGCACGGCGTTGCCATTAGTGATAGTGGTCTAATTAATTATTAGTGGGATGTGTATATTGATTTTTAGATTTAAGTGTGGCTTAAGGTAGAGTGAAGGCCATTATCCAATGAACATGTAATGAAAGGGTTATTAGATAAATATTTTATTTACGGCTAGATCCCCTCTCCACTACTTTAAATAATAATGTTGGGTTAGAATTTTTCTACACCCAACAATATTGTATGCATGTCCCATTGAACAATTGCTTGTCTTAAAAGTGGTGGGAGGAAGATCTAGTCGTCAAAAATCAATTTTGATTTAAGATTTGTGTTCGTAATCGTTATTTAATGTAAGATTGAATCATACATAATCTTATTCAATGATAAACACAGTGTGTCATCTTTTGTCCTTATATAGTGTTTTATTGAATTCGTATGATCCAACCTATTGTTTAAATATTCTAAAATCTCAAGCTAGAGCCTGAATGTATTAATTATGCTTTTGCCAACTTTTCCTCGTATGCATTGTACGCCAACCATGTTAATGTTCTGAGGGACGGTTTAGTCATATCGATGTCGTTTACATGCATAGTCATATCATATGGGTTCTTTACACTCCTGTTGGGGAAAACATCTTGTTCATTTGGAGCTCGATAATCCCATGCTTAAGTACCTTAGTGGCCATTTTCCCTGGGAAATGGGTGCTAAACCCTCTACGGTACCTATCCTAGACTGGGACGGGATGTTACAATAGTTTTAATTAAAAAAGCATGCTATAAACACACAAAGGAGTGAAAGCAGTACAAAAAGATTTAGATAAGAATTAAAGGGTAAAAGGAAAATAATAATAAATAACATGATGTGGGTGACAGTAATAACAACTGTAACACCTCAATCGTTTCTTCCTTGGATCTATGTTATTTGTACCCCAAAATAGCCCCCCAAAAAAATCTAAATAAAAATTAACTTAATTAATAAATAATAATCGTCAAGTAAAATTAAACGATTAATGATAATTTTTCACTTGACTTTCTAGAGTTTACTAAGACTTAAACCCTCTTCTTCAGTCAAATTTATTTTTTAAAAATTTTAATGTCCGACACCCTTAATTTTTATTTTAATTAAAGGAAATAAATAAATACATTTTCAAAAGCATAAGATTAAACCTTGAAATTTAATTTACAATTATAATCCATTTAGATACTACAAATTGATCTTCCATATGCTATTCATTAAAAGATTTAAGTACTCTTCTACTACATATATTAATTAACGATATATATTCATGTATATGTGCATGTTAATGCACCAAGTACGCCACCTAGAGGGAGCTTTGCTTCTTTGTTGGATCCGGGAGTAAAACTAAGCTCCGAGCCTAGCTTTCCTCCTCTTTTAGGGTACATACTAGGTGTCACAAGACTAGCTTTCAAGATGCAACCAGTAAGCTTGTGATAGCCCTAAGTCCACTCACTTAGCTCAACCTAGCACCCAACGGGGTTAAGCATAACACTCAAAGAAAGCACACACAAAGACACACAAAGACATATGAGAAAACTCTCAACCTTTTTTTCAATCCGAGAATACAAAGTGTTGTTGTCAAAATATAACAATCTATTTTTTTTCATGGGAGAATACAATTTGTGTGTGGTTGATCGTCGTAGTCTCGATGTATTGAGAGTCGTTCCTCCAATGATGGGAATATTGGTGAACAAGTGAATCTTTCGAGCAACTGGATCTGGCAATCAGGTGGATCTGGTGATCCAACAAAGCTAATGGTCTAGTAGGGTTGATGGGTTGGTAGGGCTGATGATCTGGTGGGTCTGATGATCTGGTGACCCAAGATAACCGAGTGGCCTTGGATAACCGAGTGACCCAAGATAACCGAGTGGCCCTTGATAACCGAGTAGCCCTTGATAACCGAGTGGCCAAGGATAATCGAGTTGCCCTTGATAACCGAGTGGCCAAGGATAACCGAGTGGCCTACAAAATGAGAGCACTGTTAGGGCGCGAGTGGGGGTCCCTGAGCATGCCCTCCGATGCCTAAGTCATTTCTTGAGATCAAAAGTGCGAAATTGTGTTGAGGGGCCCAAGAGTGTGTACCTTGTGATGAAAGCATGGCCTCATATTTATTGTAGAGGAGAGAGGGGAGATGTGCGACAATTGGGGCGAGAATCTCGCGGCTCATTTCGATGATTTCGTGGCCCATTCGAGAGGGAAAAGAGAAGAGATAGGCCCAAGCCCACTCGGTCATGACCTAGTGGGGGGGTCACTCGATCATGCCTTATTTTGCTCTTTTCTTGGTTTGGTCTTGAGTGGTTCCTATACCTCAACTTCAAACCTAATTTACCCCTTGATTTAGCTCGAATGTCTTGAAACTCAAAACATGAAAGTTGTAGATAATTGTCTTATATTTTCATAGGATTTTGAATCACCTCAATCGGAGCTCAGACAAGAGAGTTATAGCCAAAAAACCAAAGCAATGTCACACCCACTCTGTCATAATCGAATGGGTCCTTCCCAGTTGGTCTCAGCTCGACCCCTTGCTCCTTCGGCTTATTTCCTTGATCTTCTGCAACCTGTTGGCCCTTTGGGCTTTATGTCCATGTCTCGTGACTTTTTTAGGTCATGTGATTCTCCAAGTTTGTAGGGCATATCAATTGCTCCCTACTCTTTCAGCTAAGAGTTCTGAGTGAAAGAGTATCTTGTCCTGTAAACTTTTGAACATCACTTCTCTTTTAGCTGTTTCATCTTCTACATGTCCTCTCAAGCTTGGTAACACACCATGCTTTTAAATTTCTGGGCTCTAGTGATTTTCAATTCCTTTGCAGAAGTATGAGATAGATATACTAGTAAATTCGTTTTCCATAGATGTCGAACTATGCACCAAACATTGAGTTTGATTCTACTCCCAATTATTGTGTTGTGCATAGGAAAATAGGTTTGCACTTTATTTTCCCTTATTGTCGGGCTGTGAGTAGGACAATGGACTTGAATTCATTTTTCCCTCGTTGTCGGGCTGTGAGCAAGGCAACGGGTTTGAATTTATTTTTTCCTTCTGCTGTCGAGCCATAAGTAGGACAACGAGGTTACGTTGGGTTTTTCTCTCGTTGCTGGGCTATAAGCAGGGCAACGGGCTTGAATGTACTTTTAACTCATTGCCAGGCTATGAGCGGGACAATGGACTTGAATGTACTTTTACCTCGTTGTTGGGCTATGAGCGGGGCAACGAGCTTGAGTTTGTTTTTATTTCTTGTAAGAAAAGCATAGCAAATAAACTGTTATAAATCAATGTGTAATGAAAATGCTGACATTTTTTGAAATAAGTAAGTACATCTACTATTTCATTTTGGGTTTTATTGTTGCCTCTGATCACGAAATACATAGGTCATGCACAATTTCAAACAGTTTAGTTTCTTGATCTTTAACATAGGCTCTCTTGAATGTGCCTGAATGTTGCTCATAGTTTTCTCTTTGAGGGCATTAATGGTGGTTGACCATCTTCTTCTTAGGGCATGTCCTTTTGTGGCTTGTCTTGGTAATGGATAAAATCTCTTCGCTTTTTTTCCCTTTCGTGGATGACACATAGTAAGTGCGTGCCTTCTTTTGATCCCTCGAACTTGTCCCACCCCTGCGAGCGTGGGGAACTTCATCAATAAGTAGTAGAAGGATGCTATGACCCTCATATCATTGAGTAGTGGGTGGCCCAAAATCATGTTGTATGCTATTGAAGGGGCTTTGACCACCATAAAGTTCGCTTGTCGAGTCACGCTTTGGGGGTTTATGCCGAATGTGATTGGTAACTGTAACGCCCCGCTCCCACTTACGGGTGTTACTCGTGAACAATCGCCTGAATTGTCCACCTGCCCGGCCTTTGGCGAAGGGTGGACCATGTTTCAAGACGAAACGCCCTAGGTGAGAGCTAGGCTCGTCCTTCCCTTCGCTGAATCCCAGGATTTACTAGCAGAATTAGGCTTTAGCCACACCGCATAGGCTATAAAGAAAATCTCATTCCGATGCCCAATCACCATTTTCTCAATTTTATTTAATTCTTTTCCAACCAAGAATTTTACCGGGCTCCTTAAATCACCATTTAAATCAATCCATTGATTGATTACTAATTTTGGAGGAAAAACTCAAATTTTTAATTTTTCAAATTTTCGGCATTTTCTCCAAAAATGCCCGAAAACTCCCTTTATTTTGAAATTTCCTCCGGGGCCCAAATTCAATTAATAAATGCCCCAAAATTCCCCAAATTTCCCATTTTTTTAAAAAAAATTGGCCGGCGGAGCCCGCTGGCCACTGGTCGCGTGGGCTAGCCGTGCGGCCGCCCGCCCGCGCGCGCGGCCGCCTAGGCGCGCGGCCTCTCCTGCACGCGCGCCTGGGCGCACCTGCTGCTGCTGCAGCAGCCCTTTGCTGCCTTTACTTCTCTTCCCTTTTTTTTTTTTTTTTAATTCTTGGGTCTCTTAACCCAATTTTTCCAGAATTCAAAATAATCAAAATCCTTCACATTCATTTTGATTTTGCCTCTAATTCTCCATAATCAAGGCTTAAACCCAACTTTCAATACTTCCATAACAATATCAAACACACAAATTTCCAACAAACCATTTCACTATACATCTTAGTTGCTTCCCACAGCATACCCAACAATGAGGCTTTCACCCAACCTAGGCTTCAACATGCCTTAAGCCAATGCCTCATTTCACAATAAAAATCAAACATCCTAAAATATGAATTACATACATGATCTTAGGCTTGAATAAGCCATCACCAACCAACAAGTTTACATTTCATAAATCAAACACATAAGCTTCCATAAGCCAAAATATACACTTGAATCTTCTTCTATGCTTTCCCATGCCATTTCACTTTGTCTTGACTTTACCATGCTTTCACAACCTACATGTGAGGGTAAAAACCTCATGAGCCATTAAGCTCAATAAGGGTGCAATGCCAAATAAATATGAACATAACAAGTTATATGATGCCAAATGCATGCAAATGTGGTTAGGTTTCTTTGCCTTCACAACCCTTCAAGGTTAGAGGCATCAACCCACCATTTCAACCATGTTCTTAAACTAACCTATAGCAATAAGTCTCATGAACATAAAAGAACATGCCAAATGCAACATATACATTTATGAAACATATTTAAAACCCATTGCAAGGCCACCCTCCCATGGGGCCATCCCTTACCTCTTCTTGAAAAATTAAATCTTCACTTCAAGATAGCTTCCAACATCACTTTCTCCCATCTAAAATGGCATTTCAACAAGCCACTTAATTTTTGCATACAAGCACACCAAAAATAAAGAGAAGAAGAATACTTGCCTTGACTTTCTTCATCATCTTCTTTCTTTCTTCATTTTTCCCTCCATGGAGACTTCTTTCTCTTTCTTTCTTTCTTCCTTCTTCATTTCTACAAATGGCCAAAAGGGAGACAAGTCTCCCACACTTGCCTTTTTATACTAGATTTCCCATATTTCAAGAATGCATCCTAGTCATTCACTAAAGGCACAATCCATGTGCTTAAGGGAGAATTAAATCTCCACCATCCATTTTAATAACCAAGACTTCTCTCTTGGAGAAAACACAAAAGCACAATCCATTTGCTCCTTTCTTAATTAATCTCATCCATTGGATCACTTTTGCCTTTACAAGACTTCATCTTCACCATTAAAAGAAAACACAATCCATGTGCCTTTCAAAGAATTAATCTTAGCCCCCCAAAATTAGTCTTTAAATTAAATCATTAATATGTTGGCAATCCTTGCCAACTTCCAAGACTAAATGGTGGCCTTTAGATTATTTCTCATTTCCAAGAATCAATCTCATCCTTCCAATTTTTCATTTCTTTCCCATTTAAATTAATGGGACTATTTTCACCCCATCACATTTGAGAGACATAAAACATTTATTTCACATTTAATAAATCCCATAATTTTTCATCATTAATGGGAGACTAATTTCCCATTTTCCTTTGGATTTATTTAATTCTCCATATTTTCCAAGGCATTAATGGTGACCATTTACCATTTTCTTTTGGATTTACTTTAATCCATATAATTATGCCTCTCATTAAATACTTGAAAGACCAATTAACATTTCTTTTGCATTTAATTAATTCACCCATTTATACTTGAACCACAAAATGCCAAGTGTCACAACAAGACACTAACTTGGCTTCCAAGTTTAATCTCATCTCTCCAAGTGGCATTACCACATTAATTCACAACTTAGGGAAAATATAATTATTCTCCTCAAATAATTTAATATCCACCATTTTCCCTATTTCCAAAATTTAATTTCCTTTATGGAATCACTCCAAAATTCCTAAATAATCTTTGTGAATTTATTAATCCCATATATCTCCATATAATTACCAAATTGAGATTTTTATTCACTTACACACTTTATTCCACATAGGAATTATTTTTAATTTATCAAAATACCCTTCATTGGATTTCACTATCCAAATTACCAAAATACCCCTTTCATAGGGCACCCTCAATCTCAATGATCCAACACCTTCTCAAGGGCATTTTCGGAATTTTCTCACTTTCTTTCTCATTCTTTTAACACCTGTAACACCGGGTGTTACAGTAACTGAACAAACCCTGCCACTAGGACAAGCTCTTCGGTGAAACTGTATAGGGGGAGGAGACTTTCCTTAATCGGTCATGAGATATATGCATTTGCTCAAAGCAGTTCCAGTAGATCAGATTAACAGAACTGCAGCTATCCACCAAGATTCTACTGATGGGGTGTTTGGCAATAACTGCATAAATTACCATTGGATCATCATAGGAGAGTATTATATCACCTTTATCGGCAGGAGTGAATGTAATTGGCTCCTCGTCATCTCTAACCTCCATCACTGAATTAATCTGGTAGGCCGACGGGCATATGCCTTTTGTGAGGCTGAAGTGTCTCCAGCCAGGGTTTCACCTCCTGAAATAACTTGGATGGGTTGGTGGGTTGGTTCGTTATCTAGAGAAGGGTCTTACCTGCGATCCCTTCCCCTCTCTTGTTGTCTTGGGTTTTGCCTTTCTTACCCCTCATGCATGTCTTCTCTTCATCAGGATTCCCTACTTTCTTTTTCTTCGTTCCATACATATCTTTGCAAATGCCTTTCTCGGACGAGTATCTCAATCTAATTTTTTAATTCTCGGCACTGGTCAGTGGAATGACCACGTGTCCTGTGATATCTATAATATTCTTCCCTATTTTTTCCTAATGGATGGTCAACCTTTTTCAGGAGTCTAATGAGACCTAACCCTTCGATGGCTGCAAGTATGGTTGACCGAGGTTGGAGAAGTTTGGTGTAATGGTGGAACTGGTGCTGAGGTATATCTGATCCCCTAACCCGTCTGGAGTCTTCCTCAACATCATGTTCCTTCCTCTTTCGCTTTCTGTCCTCATTCCTACCTATAGCTCTCATAACTTCCGTATGGAGTACATATTTATTTGCTCTAGCAAACAAATCTACTAGGGATGTTGGTGGGTCCAAAGATAATGATTCTTGTAGGGGAGTTAGCCATGTTCCGTGTAACATAACAGACACTGCCATTGCAATTGGTGAATTATGAACTTCAAGGGTGGCGTTCTGAAGTTTATCCACATATTGATGCAAAGTTTCTTTGTTCCCCTATCGAATACTGAGCAAGTATGTGGCGCCTTTTTTTCTTCTAGTATTAATCATAAATTCCTTAACAAATTCCATTCTGAGCTGACCGAATAAAGAGATAGAGGCCTCAGGTAAACTATTGAACCATGTTCGGGCATACCCTAATAGAGTTAAAGAGAAGGCTCGACACATTATGTCATCATCCCATCCATGCAATATCATCAATGACTCATAGTTTTGAATGTGATCATAGGGATAATCCTTGCAGAAATAGGGGGTGATTTGGGGCATCTTGAATTTTTTAGGCAGTGGCTTCTCCAATATCTCTGTAGTAAATGGACATTTTCTACGTTGTTGCTCCTCGTGGCTGGGATCAATTTCTTTCGTTCAAGTACTTCTTCAACTACCCTTTTCATGACATCTCGTATGCTGCTTGGTTGTCATGTCTTATTGGAGTACTGGCCACAATTTCATGGTATCTCCGTCTTCAGGGGCTTCTAACCTTGTTTTCCATTCATGGGTTCTCATTTCTTCGGGGCGTGATGCGAGGATTCTTTCTTGGTGGTGGTGATCTTGGCCTATCCTCCCGACGAGGAGTGGATTGGGAATGAGAATCAGGAGTGGCCTCTTGGTAGGAATCAGCTCCCACCTCGGGTTGAGTCTCAAGCGATGGCATAAACTTTTTCAAGGTGTCGGGCAACATCCCTCCAGGCATCATACCTTGGAGTATACCAGCCATGTCTCGAAGTACCTGCATGCCCTCAGCATGTTGCTATCTCAATGCTTAGTACTCTTCCCATGGGACCATACACGGTAGCTATTGAAGTCCCAGCTTGATCGATGGGAGATGGCCCCGAACCAGTGTTACATGGAGGTGGGGCTGGTTGGTTCCCCACTTGTCGGTTCAGGGAAATGAAGCGATCACCTCCTTGGGGCTGAGAATTATGAGGAGGCGGAGGTGCTCCCTGCGAGTGAGCATCTGAAATAATGGCAGGCGCTCCCTGTTGTTGAGAGTTCCACAGTAGTAGGCATGTTTCTACGCCTTGAGAGAGAGTTCGTCGGTGTCCATGGGTGTTTGCCATTTTTAAGTTGACTTTTTGTCTTGCGTTTCCCACAGACGGCGCCAATTGTTGTTACCAAAATACAACAATCTATTTTTTTTTTCGTGGAAGAATACAATTTGTGTGTGGTTGATCGTCATAGTCTCGATGTATTGAGAGTCAAGCCTCCAATGACGGAAATCTTGGCGAACAAGTGAATCTGTTGAGCAACTGGATTTGGTAGTTAGGTGGATCTGGTGATCCAACAAAGCTGATGGTCTGGTAAGACTAATGATCTGGTGGGCTGATGGGTTAGTAGGGCTGATGATCTGGTAGCCCAAGATAATCGAGTGGTCTTGGATAACCAAGTGGCCCAAGATAACCAAGTGGCCTTGGATAACCAAGTGACCCTTGATAACCGAGTGGCCAAGGATAACCAAGTGGCCCTTAATAACCAAGTGGCCCTTGATAACCAAGTGGCTAGGGATAACAGAATGGCCTGCAAAACGAGAGTACCGTTAGGGCACGGGTGAGGGTCCCCGCGCAAGCCCTCTGATGCTTAAGTTAGTTCTCGAGAGCAAAAGTGCGAAATTGTGCTGAGGGGCCCAAGAGTGCGTACCTTGTGATGAAAACATGACCTCATATTTATAGTGGAAAAGAGAGAGGAGACGTACGACAATTGGGGCGAGAATCTCGCGGCCCATTTCGATGATTTCGTAGCCCATTCGAGAGGGAAAAGAGGAGAGATTGGCCTGAGCCCATTCGGTCATGCCTTATTTTGCCATTTTTCTTAGTTTGGTCTTGAGTGGTTCCCATCAAATTCATACCCGATTTACACCTTGATTCATCTCGAATCTCTCAAAACTCAAAACATAAAAGTTGTAGATAGTTGTCTTATCTTTCCATAGGATTTTTAATCACCTCAATCGGAGCTCGAACGAGAGAGTTATGCCCAAAAATTCAAAGCAATGTCACACCCACTCGGTTATGACTGAGTGGGTCCTCCCCAGTTGGTCTCGGCTTGACCCCTTGCTCCTTCGACTTGTTTTCTTGATCTTCTGCAACCCTTTGAGCTTTATGTCTTTGAGCTTTATGTCCATGTCTCATGATCTTTTTAGGTCTTGTGAGCTCCAAGTTTGCAGGGCATATCACAAAGAAAATGGCTCGGGCTAATGGCTTTCTAACCTACAAAAATGCCCATCCTAGCCACATATATAAGCTATAATATTACAAGTGGTTATTCCCCTCAACCGTCACATTAGAGTCAAAAAGACCACATGCATAATTTTGGAAACCATCACTGTGGGTCGCATGACTTGCCAAGCTACCACTTATCCAAACTGCCTCGGTCTGTGTGTGCAAGGGCCATTGTTGGCATGCCTCGTGCAGATGTGCATTGCATTTTGCAAATGTGGCTGCAAAAACTATCACCTGCCTATTGACTGTCTCCTGACATCAACCCTTGACTTTATTAAGGCCACACAGTTGTTGACTTGCCTGCCCTCATGTCCGCACACCTTGGCCCACGCAGCATTCCCGTGGCACTCGCATTTCCTAGACTTTCAGACCACACTCAATCGTGCCATGCTGCGCCCATGCGCACCAACTTTGTTGCATGCCCACCTATCATAGGTGCACTAGCCTGAAGCCCATCCTTCCTACATGTTTAATGCCATTTTGGCACAACAATCCTCTGTCTCTAACACTTGAGTCTGTTAGCCACCCATATCTTGTCTTGATATGCCCCATTCGTGTCAACATGCCTCGTAGGGATGCACAACTATGAGCATGTGAGGGACATTACACTAGGAGTAGGAGTGAAGCTCCCAACATTGCTTTCCTTTGGCAATGTACGCTAGGAGCTCTATTTCCATCTTTGAAAGCTCCCAGCTTCACCTTTGCTTTTGTTTATCTTGATTTTATTCATCCCAAACGAACCTCCACCCATATAGGTACTCAAAATTGAAATTTATTTATTTTACTTTTCAACTTTTTACACTACCCAGTGTAACTTTTGAGCTTTAAAGTTTGTGCCAACCAACCTCACTTCTTTGAGCCTAACCTCACTGTTCTAAAAGTGAACCATGCACTTTTCTGAAATACTTCAAAGAAATTAACACGACTTTTCACTAAAGATTAAATATTGACATTCCTCCCATTTTTCACAATGCAATAAATTAGAATATCATAAAGGATTATATATACCATCAATGACCATCATTTTAATATATATATATATTCAAAACTAAATACTTATCATCCTAACTATATATACCCACAAAATGAATGCTACACTTTGTTGTCCATACTTCTTTATAGCGTTGCTAAACAAACAGTAAGCTTTGACAATGCAAAATAACTCTAAAAATATTAGTGCAAACATCGCGGAACCATGTTTGAATGTACTAGGAAGTGTTTAACCACTTGACTTAGCCATCGTTAAAATATATATATATATATATATATTTTGTGCATAATTTATGCTATTTCATGAGCATAAAGCTTTTGACACATTTGTGACTAGAGATTGATAACTAACTTTTAACCATTTCATCACATGACTCACTTACAAGATAGGTCTAAAATGTCTTCAGTGTTCATCTCATGATAACAAACATATTGTTCTCAAATACTTCATATCTAAAACTACGATCACGATTCCATAAAAATGTAAAATTAAAATCTATTTTTGTTTATTTCAACAATAAATAAATAAATTTCATATTTGAGATTTATAATATATCAAAACAATATATTTATCATGTAACGTCTTTTAAACTTGGCAATGACCTACACTTGAAGTTTGAGCTTACTATTCTTAGTATTTCCTTCTCCTTTTCTACCTTGGCTCGTTGTGCCCTTCTCTTTTTTTTTTTCTTCTCTTCTAGTTGAGTTGAGTTGCAAAAGTGTAGCAATAGCAAACAAAGTCTCCTTTTATACTAATCACTCACCTAATATTTTTAACCACCGTCTAATCCACTCAATTACCTAACTCATCATGCTTTTATTTCTTTCTGCCTTGGTGCCACCAAAATAAGATCTTTTACTAATTAATTTGGTAGCTAACCATCTAATTATTAATGTCCTAAATAAAGAAAACTAGGTAGGGTACTACTAGCGAAGACTCACTACAAAGCACTTGAGGTTCTAACAAATATACTTTCATATAAAATAAAAGGTAAACTATACATAAATTTCTTGTAATTTGGATTATTCTATAGAAACTCCACATGGCTTACAATTTTGACTTGAGATCGAGATCTATGTGGTTTAACTTTTTTGCTTGGATACTCCATTAATTATAAACAAAGTTAATTAATTTTTATTTAATTTAAATGTAGCTAATCAAGGTAAAACTATGCTAGTAAAACTCTAACACGTTAAAATTAATCAAAATATAAAATAAAAACAAAAACAAAATCAAGGCTAACAAATATAATATATCAAAACTACTAAACTAGTAGTTGGTGTACATTAATGTATTTTTAATTTTTATTTGGTATGAAAATGATAATATTGTAGAAATTGATAATTATTGATAATTGTCAATTAATATTCAAATGAGATCAAGATGAGTCAATCTGTTCAGATGAGATAAGTTCTCATCCTAAAATATAATTATCTTTAAGTGAAATAATTTGATCCTTAAATATAATTATCTCTAAGTGAGATAATTTTATCTCATAAAAATTATCTCTAAGTGAGATAATTTCAGAATTAGAATTTTTATTGATCTTTATCTCCTAAACCTTATCAAATAAGGTTTTCTTCTTTATAAATAGAGATCACTGTATAAGGTTTGGGACACACAGAAAATCACATAGCATTATATATTGTGAGTGTTCTTATCAATAGAGTGGGTATTTGGGGTGCGGCTAGATTGCACTTTTCTTAGTGTAATTGTGCATCTAACTTGAAAGTTTGAAGAGGCTCATGGCACAACAAATTTCAAAGATCCGATTTTTCATTGCTAACCAGGTATTAATCTTTATGATATTTACAATTTATATATAAAATAGCTAATAAATGGTATCAGAGTTTCGGTCTTAGAAACTCGTGAATTATTTCAACATAAATTTGTTCGATTTTTTGTATATGCGTATATCGATTTGTGCATCAAAAAATTAACGTAATCACCAGAAAGTCCAATTGCGATTACTGTTAGCTTCATGGCCCGAATGGAGCCTGTAACACCCCGTCCCATCGAGGGGCGTGTCACTATGCTGGGGTCCATCATATCCATACATAACCTCTTCCCTTATACATTTCTCATACATCAATACCATATTTCAAAGGGAAACCCCCCAGCAAATCATTCACAATACGGAAGCGATAATCGAAACCTGATATGGTACATACCTGAATTCACTTTATATAATATCATAAAAGAATTCGTACCATATATTACATCATATCCTCAATACATAAATACATGGATACACGTCTCTCGAGATAACATCTAACACCCTAGGTGCAATCATATGATACCTCAACATACATAAGCAATTTCTCAACAAATTAAAATACTGGAATCTCCTGCTAAATCCATCGGCCACGCCATCACGTGCCGTCATATCTCAAACTGCTCCTTGCCCTAACTGCAAGTTTCAACTGGAACGTTGAATGTTCCAGGGGCATAACCCATTAGAAGATGAAACTTCTAGTGAGGGTCCAAAAACATATATATGATGCATGATGCAATAACATGAATAAACATTTACCCTTAGTGTAACTTCCCTGGCTCGCAAGCCCGGCTAGGAATCCTCGGTAAATCCCGAACCTCTGCAGGATAAGCCAAACGTTATTCCCTCAACGCCCTTGGGGAATTACGGCTACATTCTGGGGGTGACATCCCATTCCCATGCACAAATATCAATATGACAATAATATCGTGCAATGCAAATATCACGACTTTCAATGCAATATGACAAATGAATATTGCAATTCATAATAACATGCATATGTAACAAACAAATCATAAATATAAGTTCTTGTGAGAATACCACTCACCTTTGCCCAAAGATCAAGACACCTCGAAAAGCGTGCATCGCCTCGATATGCGTGCCCTACCTTAATTTTCGTGCCAACTCTCAAAAGTTGCACCAACTTCATCATCTCGATCTCCTCAATCATAAAATAATATTTAATTACTAAATATCCTCAATATTCCATTTATTTCCTATTTCCTTTCATTTTCTTTCATTTTTCTTTCTAAAAATCCCAATAATTATATCAAGACTATTTCCTCAAATCTAACTTCACAACAATTCATTATATGCTATGAACTTTCAAGGAAAAATACTGAACTTACCCGGATATTGCGTTTTCACACAAAACGAGGCTCTTTGGCTCTAAAATCGAGACATCGGGAATCCCAAATCCCAATCTTTTTGCACAAACCTCCATAAAATATTTTTCTTGATTTTTCAGAATTTTTTTCAGAATTTTCTAGCATCACACGCGCCTGCACGCGCCCCAACATGCTAAGGTGAGTGGCGGCGCGTGACCGGCACGCGCTGGTCGTCTTCTCCGGCGCTCAGGTCGCCAGCGATTCAGGCCGACACCACCAGCTTATTCCCCTCGTCCAAGCGATCCTCTTGGACCTTCTTGAGGCTTGAAAAGAGCACCGGAAGTGCCCCCATCGAGGCCTTGAACTCTCGGCCATATCGTTCACCTCAAAACTCCGGCGAGCTCCGATCAGCCATCAAACCATCACGAAAATTGCCCAAAGTTTCCATAATTGATCTACCTCTCATGGGCTTCAAAAGCCCCTTAAAATGGAACATCAATTCATTCGTTTGCTCGGCCGATTTCAAGCTTCAAAAACCCTAATTTTCGGCCATCATTGAACGCCTATCAAACCTTGACCAAAACACTCCAAATTTTCCAGAATGGATCTTCAAGCCATGGGCAACAAAAGCCCCATGGTCTTGGCTCCCAATTTGTTCGATAAAAGCCTGAATTTGAAGCTCCAAAACCTTCAACTTTCGGCCACCATTGAACACCTATTTATAGGCATTTGCGAGCAACCTAATGCCCTTGTCTGAGCAACCCATCAACCTTAGAGGCTCTACCTCCCTTAGATGGCCTTGGAACGAGCCTTGGCCGACCAAATTCGCGAGTTGCAGGTCGCAACCAACCGACCGAAACATTTGGTCAGTTTTCCTCGATTTGTGACCACCACGGTGGCTATCTCTAACCAAGCCCTTTACAAACATTGCTCTCCCGACCAAGCCTCACGTGACCTCGTGGTTGGATTGGCCGAAATCGACGACCAGAGACCCCTTGGTCGATTCCCATTTGCCAAACTTTCCTTTAATTGCACTTTGGCCCCTTTACTTTTAGCTATTACATTTTAGCCCATTTCACTTAACCCCTGAACCTTTCAATATTTCCATTGAGTCCCTCAAGTCCTAAAACATCATTTTGACCCTTCAGAATTCCGAAACAACCTCGTTTCGGCCTCCTTCTAGCAATTTCTAAAAACTGCACTTAGGCCTGAATCTTCGTTTTGGCCTTAAACCCATTCGTTTCTTCCTGAAACCTCTGAAGGGTTGTTCCTTATAGAAAACCAAAGCCTCCTCAAGCTTTCGTTAACTTCCGAAAAGTCATCTATGACAATTCGGTGTTGCAGCCTAATTGGCAGCTGCATTTTTAGCTGTATCAAAAACCGTTCCAGATCTCATTTCTTTCGGCACCATAAATCCTATCTCGGGGTGCTCATTAATGCCACATCATTTTCCTTTGGCATCTCGGCTCCAGGGTACTCCCGGTAGTCGATTCAGTCATCTATACGGTAATAAATTACCGTTATACCCTCAATTTATCCTTAAATTCTATTTTTGCCCCAAGATAAATTACCCTTGAGTCCTTTAGAATTTCTCGGGTATTACAGAGCCTCTATGATGCAACATTTTCTTTATCACGATCGATGTTCCTATCACGAGTATTGTTGTCGTCTAACCAACCATGGCCAAAGTTGTCGCCAGCGACAGCGTACGTTGTGGCCATTCGTGCCACAAGCGAGCGTGGGGCGATGTGCTAATGATCGTTGATGGCCGATGGCTTAAGCTCCTCTCATGGCCAACGGTTCAAGTCTTCACCATGGCCATGGGTTCACCGTGTTCGTCGCCTCAGGCGTGGGATGGATCAATTGCGTGGGTCTTTCTTGCCAGGCTAAGGCTATGTCATTGTCGACTGTGTACATCACAACCGGTGGGAGGTTACATTGCAAGCGAATGTGGGGCGACGTGGTAGTGATGTTTTACAGACATTACCATGGCTAACGACTCAAGTTCTTGTAAGTCCCTTAGGGTATGGCCACTCAAGAAGGGAGTGAATTGAGTGTTTAAAATTTTTGATAATTTACTTAATTACAATTATTTTTATTTAATTTTAAACAAATTAAGCTTTTGTTACTATGTATAAATAAATTGCAAGCCACAAGATATACAAAAATAAATAAATGAGGCACAAGATAATTTCTAGTGATTTGATATCTCCACACACACGTAGTCCACTCTCCCAATGTCTCAACCACCCTTGGGGTTCCACTAATCTCACCAAGGTTTCTATACTACCTCACATTGAAAACTAGATACACTTCTAAATTACAAGTAGTTCTAGGTAACCATTACACTAAGGTTTTCTCCCTATCTTAGATTGAAAATTAGATACACCTAGATTTTAACGGTTTTAGAAAACCTATATAGTCCATAATAATAGTTTAAATGATTACAATTAGTTGTCCACACTTAGATGCAAATGAAAAAGCAATTAAGCACAAATATACATACAAGGCAATAAAAATAAAAAATAAATCAATGACCTCGGTTTGAATGGAGGAGATCGGATTTGATTTTGCAATCTCTTTTTCTCCTCTTGCCTTATGGCTTTTCAGTGGATGTTCAATGATGCTTTGAGAGCCTCGGATTGATTGGATGTTTTCTTGAGAGAGTTTGAGAGCTTTTGGATGCTTTAAATATGCAATATGTACACTTCTTAATTTTCAAAAATGAGTTTGGGGCTATTTATAGGCATTTTGAAAAATACTATAATATTACTGTTCACAACGGTCAAATTTACTGTTCAAACAGTCAGATTATTGTAGTATACTATAGCATACTGTAGCAATGGTAAAAAAATCAACTTTTGGTCTAGATTTTGAGAAAAAAATATTTATATGAAATTTTACTTGAAAAATAATTTTAATGAAAAATACTAATTTTGATAATACATATACTATGCCAAAATATTTTA
This sequence comes from Diospyros kaki, assembly GCA_036245055.1. Classification (NCBI taxonomy): domain Eukaryota; kingdom Viridiplantae; phylum Streptophyta; class Magnoliopsida; order Ericales; family Ebenaceae; genus Diospyros; species Diospyros kaki. Next base: position 24,734,359 of record BSEG01000012.1, read on the forward strand.
TAAATTAATAAAAAAAAAGTAGGTACAAAATATCATTTTTGTTAATAATCAAAACTTAATTGAAAATTAAATAGAGCAAGTTGGCTCAACAGTTCCTCACCAGGCAGGGGAAGCAATTCGATTGACCACAACCTCATGGGCTTCGGGTCTTAGTGTTACCGTCATGGGCTACCTTTCATTGTTGTGGGTTCGCGATGGTCGTCGACCAACGGTGGCCACGATTTTCGATTCATCTTCACCCTATTGATGTTAAGCTATCGATTTTTTTTGCTCACTATCATCCATGATTGATTCCCTACGTCGATCGTCGACTTGCTCCCATTAATGGCGGCCATAGAGGCTTCCAATTGAAAAAAGAAGAAGGAAGGAAGAAAACCAGAGGCAACGGCGACACTGCTACAAGGGTTAAAACCCTAAGTGATTTTGGGGAAAAATATCCACTAAGTGTCAGGTCGACCCACTAGGTCATATTCGAATTAAGTTAACCCAATCCACCAAGCAATCCATGAAACGAATCTGAATCAAGGTCAACCCAATCCATTAAGGGTAGATCCATGTGGGTGTGGACCAAGCTCGACCCAATTCCTAGCCCATTATAGCAAATCTGCAATCTAGATCCAGATCCAAATCTGGAAAAAGTTTTTTCTCCCAAAGAAAAAAAAGCCAAACAATTTTTTTTTTATCCATTTTTTGGAATACTAATTTTTCAAACTTACTAATGTTATCATCTTTATGACATGTTCTATAGTACATATGCATGGATTAAATATTCTAGGAGAATTTTATGCAAATTTTGTTAGAACCTAAATACATACTAGGGTGGTATGTATACTTTAATTCTTTTGCATAATCATGAAAAATTATTATGTGTTTTAAATTTGTCATGATAATTGCATTAGTTGCAAATATTTATGATGAATCTGAACATGCATGTGAGATAAATATGATGTGGCATATTTTTTGTGGATTGCGTAAATAATTATTTATATAATAGTCGAACATGTGTATATGGATGATGATTGGAAGCATTGACGACTTTTCGATTCCAATATATATGTGACATTATTATATTCTTGATTTGTTTTGTTGCAATTATGATGCTGTGATATTATATGCTAGCTCATGGATTGTCATGTCCCTTAATCAATTTCATGTTTATTGCAACCAAGAGTATAATTGCAAAACTGAATAAGGGTGAAAAATTATATGGAGGCAATTATGACATGTGGCATTGAAAGGTGCAATTCATATTGGAAGAAATCGAAGTCCTAGAGACTTTGATAAACGTCATGGTTTAGCTTGATGGTGGGAATATGGCCCAACATTGAATCTGCAGGCATATAATGCTTGGAAAAGGAAAAATACCATAGCTCACATTACGTTACTGAGTTGTATGCAAGATGACATTCTTTGTCAATTTAAATAGTATGAAATTGCTAGAGATATGTGGAATGCCATAAAAGATAGATATGACAATACCTCGTTATCAAGGCAAACGATTCTCACAATCAAATCTGACACTTATAAGATGCGCCCAAATCATAATATGAGAGATCATCTTAGGGTGATGTCAAATATGATTAGAGAACTCCAATCAGCGGGGCATAATCTCACTAACGAGTAGCAAGTTCAGGCTGTTATCAGATCTCTCCCTGCTACTTGGGAACATATGAAAGTAAACATGATGCATAATGATAACATCAGAACGTTTGATGATATTGCTCATCATTTGGAGTTGGAAGATGAGCACCTGCAGGTTGTTGGAATTTCTAATCAAGCATATGTTGCCAAATCAAACTCCAAGAAGTCCTTTCACAAAAGAAAATGGAAAGGAAAAAGTTCTCAAGGCAAGAAGGCTATGAAGTAGAACCAAGATAAACCTAAGGCCAACTTGCGCCAAAGAGGCAAGCAAGGTGGAAAGAAGGACATGTTGAAAGTCAAATGCTATAATTGTGGTCAAAAGGGCCATTTCGCTCTGGATTGTGTTAAGCCAAAAAAAGTTGTGTTTCATGCCACTCATGTGGCTTTAGTCTCTAGTTGTGTTATGATGGTTGACTCTTGTCCTTTGTGAATTGTAGACTTAGCAGTAACCGACCACGTAGTAAGAGACCGTGGAGCCTTCGAGGAATACCGTTGGATACTCGAGAAATCAAGATGGATATTCGTGGGGAACAATGCAAAAGTTGAAGTCAAGGGCATAGGCACTTGTCAACTCCAACTTCATGGTGGACAAACTCTATTTCTTCATCATGTCTTGTTTGCTCCAGATTTTCGATGAAATTTAATTTTCGTTATAGTCCTTCTTAGTTTAGGTTTCAGATTAAATTTCTTCAGTATGAGTATGGATTTGTTTTTAGAAACAATTTACTATGGTTCTTTTTTTTCTTTTTTTTGAATGGTTTTATGGTTATGGATTGTGATTTTAGTAATTATAATCAAGCCTGCTCTTTTCTTACATCTCATGAAAATATGGATGTAAATGTGAATGTTTGGCATGCTAGGTTGGGTCATATTGGGTAAAAAAGAATGAATAGGCTAGCTCTAGAAGGCCTTTTAGGCCCACTCGCTAAAGTTGACTTGCCCACATGTGAACATTGTCTAGTTGGAAAAATAATGATAAAACCATTTGGAAAGGAAAAAATAGCTAATTTTCCATTGTAGCTTATGACATCTGTGGTCCAATGAGTATGAGGGTGAGGCATGGGGCCTTATATTTCATCACTTTTATAGATGATTTCATGCGTTATGGATATGTTTCTTTGATTTCTCACAAATCTAAAGCATTGGAATGCTTCAAATGATACACCAATTTGGTGGAGAATTAAATAAAAAAAAAAGATTAAAACGTTAAGAACTGATCGTGGGCATGAATATCCATCTGATCTCTTTAGAGAGTTTTGTGATGAAAAGGGGATTGAGAGATAATTCACTCTCTCATATACTCTACAACAAAATGGTGTTACTGAAAAAAGGAACATAACCCTTTTGGAAACGATTAGGTCAATGATGGCACAAACAAATCTACCAATTTCATATTGGGGAGATGTACTATTGAATGTTGCCTACACACCTAATTGAGTGCCCTCCAAATCAATGAATAATACTCCTTATGAGTTATGGACAGGAAGAAAACCTGACCTAGCAAATCTAAGACCTTGGGGGACAGTAGCATTTGTTCATAACCCTTCACACAATTTTGAAAAATTGGGATCGAGGGGTAAAAATGTATCTCTGTGAGACACTCAAAACACTCCAAAGGATTTGTATTCATTGAAGAAAATGAAGATGAGACTATTTTTGAAATTGAATCACGAGATGCTACATTTTTGGAAAATAATTTTCGCAAAAGGGGTGAGGTCGATAAGGATTCCCAACTATACAAGTTAAGAGATCTCGAACCGAGTGTTCCTCCATTTGGATCTAATGAGAAGTATAATGCGACATCAACTCTTGATCCAAGTGGGAGTTAAACACATAAGACAATTCCTTAGAGGGAATTAGGAACAAGGAATAGTCAGAAAAGCATTCCTTATCGTCGTTTTGAGATTAAAGGGGAAGCTTTTATGTTAGCTCCTTGTGACCTTAATGAGCCTAACAATTTTGAACAGACTATGAAATTCCCAAATAAAGAAAAATGGATGAGTACAATGGAAGATGAGATAGAGTCTATGAAATCAAACCATGTCTGGGACTTGGTTGATCTTCCATCTGATTGTAGAGCCATTGGCAATAAAGGGGTCATGAGGATCAAATGGAAGGTGGATGGGATGATAGAAATATTCAAAGCTCGTCTTGTTATGAAAGGCTATATGTAATAAAAAGGTATAGACTATGAAGAAACGTTCTCTCCTATTATAAGGATGGCATCTATACGTTTGATTCTAGCCATCGTCGCACATATGGACCTTGAATTACATCAAATGGATGTAAAGATTGTTTTCCTCTATGGAGAATTAAAAGAGGAAATCTACATGGAACAGCCTAAAGGTTTTGTCAAAAGGGGGCCAAGAAGCAAAGGTTTGCAAATTAAAAAAAAAAAAATATATCTATGACCTTAAGCAGTCTTCTCGATAGTGGTATATACGATTTCATAAAGCAATTGTTGCTAATGGATTTGTAATGATTCAATAAGATCATTGTGTTTATGTCAAAAGGTCAAAAAGATTTTTTTTGTGATTCTAACATTAAATGTGGACAATATGTTGTTGGTTGGAAATAACATAGAGTTTGTTTTAGCTATCAAAAGTTGGTTGAGTTCTAATTTTGAGATGAAGGATATGGGTGATGCTACTTATATTATTGGAGTTAAGATCCATAGGGATTGTTTAAGAAAACTCCTATCATTGTCTCAAGAATCTTACATTGAAAAAATTCTTGATCATTTCAATATAAGTAGATGTAAACCCATGGATACTCCAATAGCTAAAGGACAAACTCTGAGCCTAAAAATATTTCCCTCTACTCCTACAGAGAAAGCTCAAATTAAAAACACGCTATACCCAAGTGCATTGGAAGTTTGATGTATGCCATCATACGCACCAGAACGAATATTTGTTATGTGATCGGATTGGTAAGTAGATACCAATCAAATCCAAGACTAAAAGAATCAAGAGCTAGCATAAGTATGTCAATCAGACAAGGATCGCTTCCCTCACACGAATGATCACTTCTATCACTTTTGTAGTGAGTAGAGATAAGACACAATATTTTTGGAGCAAATATACTAGAGTATACCATACACATAAATATTGGTGTCGCCTTGGATAGTTACCAAGATGAGGCAATTTTTGTAATGGTCAAACATGATGAATCCACAATCTGTAAGTCTAATATGAGCCAAACCTAGTGCATAGTGGGAGGTGCGATTGAAAAGAGATTCATATGGTGATAGAAGTTACATACGCCCCTTAGTGTGAGGAATCACCATAGCATATAATTCATACTACATGTGCTTATGAGTACGACCAAAAAGGGAAGTGAGTACAAATTGAGACATCCCTCATTCTTACTATGTGAGTCCCTTGAGACTTTTTTTTTTTTTTGTGAATGTTTTATATTGAGCCTTTTGGAATTATTAATTATATTATGAAGTAATGGGTCAGTAAATGCTACTTTGATATGTTTCCTATAGTTGCAAAAAGATTCAACTCATGAAATATTTATAGGAGAGTGATTGATCCAAAATGGATTATAATATGATTCAAAATGGATTAATATGAGTATAAGAAGAAGACTTAATCGTTTTCATGAATATATGTATTCTCCGGTCGGACAATTGTGATATCTTTGTGATATTTGAACAATTGTGAATACGTATATATGAAGTAATAATTTCTCATTGAGGGAATGAGATAATGTTAAGTCGAGACATAGAGAGATGTTTCATTAGATTGGAGCAGAAGGCGAGATGAATTTTGCTCCTGTTTTTCGTCAATTATATTTCGCAAGTCACATGACTCATTTTACTATATGAAACTCTACTTTGATAAGAGAGGTTATACTCATACTTTAGGTATTAGTTAACTCATCATGCTCAAGTGGGAGATGTAGATAATTGATAATTGTCAATTAATATTTAAATACAATCAATATGAGATAAGTTCTTATCCTAAAATATAATTATCTCTAAGTGAGATAAATCTAGAATTAGAATTCTAATTGATCTTCATCTCTTAAATCTTATCAGATAAGGTTTTTTCTTCTATAATTAGAGATCCCTACATAAGGTTTGGGACACATAGAGACATACAAAAAATTATAGAATATCGTATATTATTAGTGTTTTTATTAGTAGAGTGGGCATTTAGGTTGTGACTAGAGTGTACTTTTTGAACTATGATTGTGTACTTGACCTGAAAGTTTGAGAAAGCTCGTAACACAATAAATTTTAAAGATTTGAATTTTTGTTGCTAATTATGTATTTATCTTTATGATATTTATAATTTACACCTAAAATAGCTAAGAAATATAACATTTGTGTGTTTAATGGCTGGGAACATTGGGAAAAAGTTATGTGAAAAGGAGAGGTAATTAGGTTAGTCTAAAATTGGGAAGATGGGTAAGTGAAACGAGTGAGGTGCATAAGTTTGACCAGGCAAAGGAAAAGAAGAGGTTGGACCTGCCCGCGTACTTGCTAGTTGTGCGTGCCAGCCAGCCAGCCACCCAATTGGAAAATGATTAGCCATAGTAAGTAGTTTTAACTCTCGCTCTCTCTCTAACACTCCGCTATATGCTCTCTTCCCCTAATAACAAATTAAAGATGGCAAAAAGACCAAATAAGAATCCAAATCTGGACGGAGAAGGCCCACCCGCTCACTGATAACTGCTTATTATTACTATTTTTCTTTTGTTTTTGATTGATAATAGCATGAATGAATGAAAAACGTCTCAAAAAGAATATACGATAATTTTTTAAGAAAGGGGAAGGAGAGAGAGAGAGAGAGGGGATTGAAAGCAAGCTGGCTGGTCAGCAGCCATCCAGCAAGCAGTTTTATTATTATTAATTAATTAATTAATATAATAATAAACAAATAAAACATAATAAATAAAAATATGGTGCGGTGTTATCTCAGAAACACCAACCCGCGCCCGCCCGACCGCGCCCACGCGGTGGTCCAATTATATTATATTATTATATTATAATAATTAGAAAAATATAGCATATATAGGGGGGAGGGACGGAAAAGGGGATCCCTAATCTCTCTCATCCAAAGTAAATAATGATAGATATGGAGGCGGAGCACTTGGGCGTCCATTCTCATCGTCATTGTCCTCCTCCTCAAAGCTGATCCCAATCTATGCAAATTCATTCTTCCTTCTGTTCCACCCTGGTACTGGATCTAATCCCTCTTTTACGACTAACTGCTTTCTATTGTGGATCATTCTAATCTGTCTGTCTATTTGTTTGATTCTCACTGTTTCTGCTGGGAAAAATCCTTTCCTGACATTTTCTTCGTGTTATCTACTCTCTGTTTCGATGAATCAATCATTCGTGATCTATATAGCTACCTTATTACTGATGTTACCGAGTCCGATCTGATGTCATAATTCTTTCTCTTTCACTCAGAATATGTGTGCCTGTGTTCATCTTCTTTTGTTTCTTCATTCATGTCTTTTGAAACAAGGAAAAAGAATGCTATATTTTGGCCTTCTGAGTTTGGATCTGAGATGAAGACCTTATTATTCTTTTTTGCTCTCTCTCTCTCTCTCTCTCCCCCCCCCCCCCCCCCCGGTCCCCTTACCGATCCCTGTTTTGAAGTGACTAACAATGTGATTGGCTAGGAAACGTCGGATGAGAAGAGACTCTGAGCTAGCAAGTGCGAAAAGACGAGTGGAGACGATAGTTTGATTGTTTGATGGGCAATACATGCCGTGGCTCTTTTGGGATAAAAGATTTTCAGGGCTACAGTCAGCCCGACGAGCAGCAGTCCATTTCCAAGCGCAACACTTCTAGCTCTAGCCGTCCTGACAACTATCCCTCCAGCTTGAACTCCCAACAACCCATCTCTCAAGAATTCTCCAAGGACAACCCCAAGAAAAATAATACCGACAACAATAATATGAATGATAATAGTCCTCTTGCTAGCTCCACAAAAGACAGCATCATAAGGCGTGGACCTGATAACCAGGCTTATTATGTATTGGGTCATAAGACCGCCAACATTCGTGATCTTTACACATTGGGCCGTAAATTAGGGCAGGGACAGTTTGGTACTACTTACTCCTGCACTGAGATTTCCACAGGCATTGAATATGCATGTAAATCAATCTCCAAGAGGAAGCTGATTTCAAAAGAAGACGTGGAGGATGTCAGGAGGGAGATTCAGATAATGCACCATTTGGCAGGTTACAAGAATATTGTGACCATTAAGGGCGCATATGAGGACCCCTTGTATGTTCACATTGTAATGGAGCTTTGTGCTGGAGGTGAATTGTTTGACCGTATCATTCAGAGGGGACATTACAGCGAGAGGAGGGCTGCTGAATTGACAAAGATTATTGTAGGGGTTGTTCAGACATGCCATTCCCTGGGGGTTATGCACAGAGATCTAAAGCCTGAGAATTTCTTGTTGGTTAACAAGGATGATGATTTCTCTCTCAAAGCCATTGATTTTGGACTTTCAGTTTTCTTTAAGCCAGGTAAATTTGATTTTTGAAGAAAAAATTAAAAAAAAAAAAAAAGAAAAGATTTAGGTGCTCCTTCTTTATGGTCTGAATTTTTTTATGCTCACCTGTTGGTTAAAATTAGAGCATCTAATAAATAGTACAAAAAGCACCAAGTTTTGGAGTATTTCAACCTATTGTAGTTGCTGCTACTTCAGGTCTGATTTTCACTGATGTGGTTGGAAGCCCATATTACGTTGCTCCTGAAGTGCTTTTGAAGCATTATGGTCCAGAAGCGGACGTCTGGACAGCAGGTGTCATACTATATATACTGCTAAGTGGTGTACCACCCTTTTGGGCAGGTATGCATGCTTCTTTACGTTAGGCCTGCATAAGATATTTGATTTGTGGGTGCAATGTGTGGGTGCAATGTGATAAAAGTTCAATCTATTTGCAATTCAGAAACTCAACAAGGGATATTTGATGCGGTTTTGAAGGGGTACATTGACTTTGACTCAGACCCATGGCCCCTAATATCGGATAGCGCTAAGGATTTAATAAGGAAGATGTTATGCTCTCGACCTTCAGAACGGTTAACAGCTCATCAAGTATTATGTATGTGTAACTTCTTCCAAATCTGCATTTTCTGTTGTGATACCCTAATTTGGATGATATGTGGAAGTTGGAAATTGTTGTGGTGATTGCACAAAAGTATTTGGTTTAAATTCTGTTTAAAATGCTGACCACATATTGCATAACCGAACTATTAAAAATTGTGTTCATGATTCTTTAATAGCTTAACTATGTGAAGGTTTGTGTTTTTCTGGTGACGATTATATGGACTGTCTTTCCAAAATCAATTGATAGTGACCCTTTAATTTATGTTTTAACTTAAATGACACATTGGCGCACAATTGAGGATGCATTATTGGGTACAAACAATTGAGGATGCATTTATAGTGGTTTAAACTAAATATTTCTTTCTTAAGGATCTTTAGTAGAGGGAGTTAAGCACCAAGAAATATTTGCAATTGAGGGTCTTCTATTAGGAATCCTTTCTACTCTTCTCCCCCTGAAAGAGGAAGAGAGGTGCAAAAGTGAACCAGTCAGACCAAAAAACCCAGTGCACATGACCATAACTATTTAATTTGTTCCAATTCTCAACATGCCCCAGTTAAGTTCTTTCTTAGGATTTTGACCAATCAACTTAACTTGGGGTTTGGGTTGTGTAATCAGTTTATCCTAGCCAATCCCAGAGACATATGCATAATTTTGAGAAAGTTTATGCTGAATGCCCATTCAATGACATTCAACCCTTAATGGGGAAACTTTTCCTATGTAGAATCATTTTATCTTCGCTGATTTGGGACTGGAGCTTATAAATAACTAAACTAGCACACATATTTTTGTAGTAAACTTCAGTTTTACATTAGCTGCAAGGTAGTGTGTCTCCTTTATAACAGTCTTTACAAGCACTTGTCCCCTCTAAGTGCAACTATGTTCCTTTGTCAGTCCCACATCATCTTGCATGAAGGGGCATCTACATTACAAGAAGGCTCATTTGCTTGGGGTTCTCATTCCACTGAGTTGGTCTGTTTGTTGGTTGTGCTTGCTTTTTGGCCCACCAGATTATTTAAGTTCACAACCTTTTCTAATTTGTCAGAACCACATCTGGGAATTAAACCCCCAAAAAAAAAATGGTCTGGTTCGATTTGGTAAATAAAAAGTATGGTTCAATCTAGGTCTTTATGTTGGAGAATAGACCTAGTCAGTGTTCTCCCAAATTAAAGACCAAACCAAACTGGCCAACCTTTTGTGCAACTGTACATGCACATATGGCTCCCCACCGAAAAAGGTAGAATTCTATCCGTTCATCAACTAAAATCATGATTGCATTGACTTATTTTTATTCCATCACAATTTTATAGGTCATCCCTGGATTTGTGAAAACGGAGTTGCTCCTGATAGAGCTCTGGATCCAGCTGTTCTTTCTCGTCTCAAACAGTTTTCTGCAATGAATAAATTGAAGAAGATGGCTTTGAGGGTATGTATATCACAGAAGACATAGTTTAGTTTTCGTATAGTTAGCATACTGCTGCCATTTGAGGTGACTTGCACACATATCTCTGTACCTATATATTGTTTTCTAAAGCAAAATCATAAATATCATGTCCATGACAATGAATAGTTGTTTGCCCACTCCAAATGCATTTAGGCATCCATGTTGTGTCTATTTTATTATGCTCTTGTTCAAGGTGATACAAATTTGCTCATGTTCGGGTATACTACACAATCCATTATCTTTTGCCTTCTACATGGACCCTGATGGTACTGCATTCCCATGCTTCTGAATTATTTGGATGATATAATCTTCATCCACATCACTAAACCTGCTGACACTGCAAATGTGGGCATCTTCAATAATTTTAAACTTCCAGAAATGGCCATATTTTATCTACATAAGCTATTTCTATGCAGTGTCTTAATTTTGAATGATTATAGAGACAAATGGAGAACTTGAGAGAGAGAGAGAGAGAGAGAGAGAGAGAGAGGGTGGGGGGGTGGGGTGGGCGGGCAGGTTGACTACAATACTTACAGGTACATTCACTCATACATTTCACATGTACATATGAATACTAGATTCTATGCTAATGTTTTTAAGCAAGTTTTTGTTGTTATTATTATTATTATTATTATCATTGTCATTATTCATTATTTTCCTTCTCTTTTCTTGTGGGAATAACATGTCTGTGTTGGGTAATTTTAAGGCTTAATTTTCTTGGTACTTAGTTAGGCCATTTACTTAAGGAGCAAGTTGTACTTGATACTTGGACCTTTATATGATGAGAAATTCCCACTTGGCCATTTTATGCATTCAGGTAATAGCTGAAAGCCTGTCAGAAGAAGAGATTGCTGGTTTAAGGGAGATGTTCAAGTCAATGGATACTGATAATAGTGGTGCTATCACATTTGACGAACTCAAGGCTGGTTTGAGAAGATATGGTTCTACCATGAAGGACACAGAGATACGTGACCTTATGGATGCGGTATGATAATGGTTTTTTTTAGCAAGTGGTATGATAATGGTTACCAAGCATACGTGGTTATTTCCCTGTTCCTTTTCTTATTTTATTTCTTCAGGTTATATTATGTGATTTATTATACTGCATAACCTTGAGCTAACTGTCTGTTAAGAGAACTCTGGTACATTTAATTGTTTTCTTCAGCAAATTTATGATTTTGTTGGCAATTCATTTGATAGTGTTGCATATAATGGGATTAGTAAAATGGAGTAAGTGTAATTGTATCAAGGTACAAATGATTGGCTCTCTTATTAAAGAATATTTTAACTGTTTAAAAAATCTTCTCAGGGAATTAATCAGTTATTATATAGGTAAAGAAAGAGACTTTCCTATGTATTTTAGACTTCTAAACCACATTGAACCAGCATAGATCTTTTCCATCAGCCTCCTGACACTGCTTTTTCATCTTCTGAAAACATTTTCTAGATTATGTAGTACTGAAAAGGAAATTATTTCATTGCTTCTTCCTGATATCATGGTAAAACCAACACGGTTATCATGTATTAAGAAAAAAAAAAAAAAAACCAACATGTTTATGTGCTGTATCCCATAGAAAATCCTCATTTGAGGATGTTAGACTTATGTTCCCCCCCCTTTTTTTTTAATAGCGGGGTGAGAAAAACCAGCATGTTGATATGCTGTATCCCATAGCAATCCTCATTCTAAGTATGTTAGATTGATGTTCCATAGTTACCTGTAAATTACCTTGGGGATTTTGTATGAGTGAGTTTGACCTATTAGGTTATTGTGTTCCTTTTGTGTATTATTAGACCTTTAAAAAACTTTCTTGGCAATCATAACTGTTTCCAGGCGGATGTGGACAACAGTGGGACAATTGATTATGGGGAATTCATAGCTGCAACAATACACCTGAACAAATTGGAACGAGAGGAACATCTCGTGGCAGCATTTCAATACTTTGACAAAGATGGAAGCGGTTATATTACAGTTGATGAGCTTCAGCAGGCCTGTGTGGACCATAATATGACTGATGTTTTTCTTGAAGATATCATTCGAGAAGTTGACCAAGATAATGTAAGTCCACATCAGGAAAACATGTCACTGTTATTTTGTATAAAAATATTAGTAACAGTTGATAAGCTGATAGATGAGTTACAGAATATGGCATGTTTAAAGTGAAATTGTTTTCTACATATGTAGCAGAAATTTGACTGGTCAAGCAAATTCATGGTCTTTTTGAAGCATTCTTAATAAGAGCTAAGGGTATCCTAGTGGATGATGCTCTCCGCTACTGTTCCTTTTCTATGTAGCCTTAACTTTGCATTGCTGTTTCCACAAGTTGAATGCTGCGACCTTCCACTCACAAATGAGCAATCTTAAAATTGCTACCAAGGCCAATCCTCAGTCTTAATAATGGCTCAATGAATGAAATAGTTGTGTCTGATTTTTATGTGCACTCCTTGCAAACAGCTTTATCTCTGTTTTTTTTTTTTTTTTACAGAGAGAAACATAATGATAATAAGGTTGAGGTGACTGTTTCCATCTTGACTGGATTAATAGATTCTAACATATGTTTCCTTCAGGATGGAAGGATTGATTATCAGGAATTTGTTGCTATGATGCAAAAAGGCAATGCTGGAATTGGAAGAAGAACAATGCGGAACAGTCTGAATTTTAGCATGAGAGATGCACCAGGAGCTTATTAGCTTTTAAATAGATGCACAATGTACAGGTAATTTCAACCATCGTGTTTCCCTCAACTTTTTTTTTTCCTTAGGCATGATTGATCATGAAAAATATGTTCTCATGTTTTGGAATATTAAATTGCATACTTAATACAGAAGATAAAATATTGAGTAAATCATATTGACCACTATATCTATGTAATACTCTTTATGTTTTAAGAATTACACTTGACTACTTTTACTTTTTCAAAGTTGTATCAGATTCCTCGTACTTTAGAGAACTGTTGCTGACTTAACCTAGTTTTATTACATAAGCGAAATATGAGTTGTATGATAAAAAATGTCCTTTAAATGTGTAAACTTAACAATTATAACTTTGAAAGTTATTATAAAAGTATCAAGTAGCTCTTATTATATATATATATTTTCTTATACTATCATATTTGTACTTTAAATTTTTATACAAAAAGTCATATATAGATTTCCATATATAAACTTGTTTTTGGTAGTGTTGGAATTGAGTTGACGGTAGCCAATACAAAACCTCCATGTTCCATCTTTCTTTTTAACAAGGAGAACTAGAGAGGCAAATGGGCTTTGGCTAGGTTGAATGATGGATGTGGTTAACATATTCTTGACCTGTTTTTCTATTTCTACCTTTTGTATTGGGGAATATCTATAAGCCCTAGTGTTCACGGGTGCTAAGTTGGGTTTGAGGTGTATGAAATGGTCTAGTGGCCTTGGGGTGGTAGGGAATTTAGCTCAGTGAATAGGTCTTTGTCATGTACCTAGGGTTTAGCCTAGGAGTGGATTGACAATTAGAAGGATCTGATGGAATTGAATCAAGAATAGAACATTGGAGAGGAAAAATGGACTGAAATGGGGGAAAGAATGTAGAGAGAAATGAGGGAAAGTGTAGAAGAAACGAGAGGGAGATTTGGAGAGAATTGTAGAGAGAGAGTTAGAGTTTCATTCAATCATTTCAAGCATAATTTCTCATCCTCAGCCGTGGCTGCCTATAGTCTAACAGCCTCCACATGCACCCATGTGCAATACAACAAATAGCCTAACTGCCTATAGTTAAGGACAATACCCTATAACAGAAAATACAAAATGAAATTACAAAATATGATAATGTATGTAAGTTAAATACTATTATATTTTCTACTCTATCCTTGGAGATCCTCGGGGTCATTACAATTCCCCCCTCCTTGAGAAAGTTCTTGTCCCTAAGAACTTCAGCAATTGGTCACTGCTCTTATCCAATACCAGCTCTCTCAATCTGTTTCATTCCTCTTTCTTTCTTTCTCCTTCTAGGCCTCGTCGCCTTCATTCTTAGGTTTCCAAGATCAATTCCAGGCCTAAGTTAACCCAAAACTTCTATAGGGAAAACTTCATCAAGTTCGAGCCCAATACAACCATCCCTGGTAATAGCTATCCAATCAAGTTTGGTCTCCAATCTATGAACATGATCAACCACTTCTGGACTGACATAGTTAGTAGTTGAATCTTGGAGTCCAACGGAAGGACTATCCATGTTCGTGACTTTCGTTAGTACTTCATTACTGTCCAATACAAGTAAGGGGAGCAGATCTACAGCCATAGTTGCAGTTATTGTATCCCCATTCAACCCACAACCATGCTCTACTGCAAAAGTTGTTGAAATCCATAATGATTTGAAGGAGATTTGGAGGAGATTGTGGTTCAGATTGATATCTCTATATTTAGAAGGTTTAGGCTGATTCTTTGGGGCTGATTTATTGGGTTAAATCTTATGTTTCCTTTTTTGCTCTCTATGTACATGATAAATAGGAACCAAGCATGTAAATGTAAAGTAAGACTAATAGAATACAAGTTAATTCTATTTTTCTCATAATCTACATGGTATCAGAGCCCAGATCGCTCCTAACACCCTAGCAGCCATGGCCGCCAGCCATGAATCTCTCCAATCGGTCACCCAGGAGGAAGAATCAGAAATAATTCCTTCCATGGGTTCGACCGGTGGATTTGAAAATTCCTCGATTTGTCTTACCGTAGAGAAGCTGAATGGGAAGAATTATCGAGAATGGGCCCAATCCATCAAGTTGGTCATCGACGGCAAAGGAAAAATGGGCTTCCTTACCGGCGAAATCAAACAACTATCTACCAAGGAGGTAGCGGCTTTCCAGAAATGGCGGTCTGAGAATTCCCTTATTACCTCTTACCTGATCAACTCCATGCGACCAGCGATCGGCAAGACTTACATGTTCCTGCCAACAACGAAGGATGTGTGGGAAGCAGTTCGCGAGACCTACTCCGACGCCGAGAATGCCTCTCAAATCTTCGAGATAAAGACCCGGTTATGGCAGATGAAGCAAGGAGAAAGAGAAGTGACAGAATATTACACGGAGATGCTAGGCTTATGGCAAGAGCTGGACCTTAGCTGTGAAGAATCTTGGGAGTGCACGAGTGACAGTGTACGATTCAAGAAGAAGATGGAGAACAAGAGGGTGTACGAGTTCTTGGCTGGGCTTAACAGAGAGCTCGACGATATGAGAAGCCGAGTCTTGGGTCGTCGGCCATTACCCTCCATTCGGGAGGTCTTCGCTGAAATTCGGCGAGAAGAAAGTAGGCGGAAGGTGATGCTGAGGGAGAAGGGTGCGGCTGGGCCTGAAGCTTCAGCCCTTGTGTCTCGTGGGCCGAGTGTGGCTGGGCCTGAAACATCAGCCCTAGTGTTGCGTGGGCCTCCATCTCGTGGGTCTTCATCTGGGCTGAGAAAAAGACTTTTTTGTGACCATTGTAAAAAATCAGGCCATTCCAAAGATACTTGCTGGGTTTTACATGGCAAGCCTGCTGATTGGAGGCCCAGGCAGCCCAATAAATCTCATGGGTACCAAGTCTTGACTGAACAGCACACAGAATCGGCTCATCATACTCAGTTAGCCCCAACCGGAGGTTTTAACCCCGAGCAATTGGAGAAGTTATATGCTCTTTTTTCGACCTTTCAAGCCTCGGGTCAGTCTTCTACGCCTCCTTCATCAAGTTCCTTAGCCCACAAAGGTACTTTTTTGACTGCTCTTAGCACTACTTCGCGCTGTACTCCCTGGATTATTGATTCTAGCGCATCCGATCATATGACTGATTCCCATCATTTATTTTCTACATACTCACCTTGTGCCGGCAACTTGAAAGTAAAAATTGCAGATGGTACTTTATCCCCGGTAGCTGGCAAGGGGAGTATCCGTATCTCTGAATTTATTACTTTGGAATCTGTCCTCCATGTTCCTAATTTGTCTTGCAATCTGTTATCGGTTAGTCAGTTAACCAACCAATCTCATTGCTCAGTTACTTTTTTATCTTCCCATTGTGTCTTTCAGGAGCTATCCTCGGGGAAGACGATTGGCAGTGCTAAGGAATGCGAGGGACTCTACTACTTTGATGACGGTCACATGAGTAAACAGTGTCATTCTTCTTTTTGTAATTCTGCATTTAGTTCTAGGGATAATGACCTATTGTTATGGCATAAACGAATGGGTCATCCAAGTTTTCAATATCTAAAACGTTTGTTTCCTTCACTTTGTTCGAATAAAAATCTTTTGGATTTACAATGTGAAGTCTGTGAACTTGCAAAACATCATCGCACTACCTTCCCCTCCAGTCCTTATAAACCATCTCTGCCTTTTACTTTGATTCACAGTGACCTGTGGGGGCCTTCACGTATCCCCAATAGGACCCACACAAAATGGTTTATTACCTTTATTGATGATCATTCTCGTCTTTGTTGGGTGTATTTACTACATGATAAATCTGAGGTTAGTTCTGTCTTCATGAACTTCTACACTATGATTTACACCCAATTTCACACAAAAATTCAAATTCTTCGTACTGATAATGGCACTGAGTACTTCAATCAGTTTTTGGGCCCCTATCTTCAAGCCAACGGTATTGTTCACCAGAGTTCTTGTGTTCACACCCCCCAACAAAATGGGGTTGCTGAACGGAAGAATCGGCATATTCTTGAGGTCGCTCGTGCCCTCTTATTTACTTCTCACATGAAAAATTATTTTTGGGGTGATGCCATTCTTACTGCTGCATTCCTCATCAACCGAATGCCTAGTCGAATTCTCTCATTTGCTACCCCTCTCCAAAAATTTCAGGAGATCTTCCCTCATTCTCGGCTCTGTTCATCTCTCCCGCTCCGTGTTTTTGGGTCCACTGTGTTTGTCCACATTAATGCCTCCCAACGTCCCAAGTTGGACCCCAGAGCCCTCAAATGTGTTTTCCTTGGTTACTCTCCTACTCAGAAGGGTTATAAGTGTTACGATCCTCTTTCACATAAATTATATGTTAGTATGGATGTCACATTTTTTGAGGATACTCCCTACTACTCACTTCAGGGGGAGTCCTTGAGTGAAGCTCGTCCCTCAGACACAGACACCGACTTTGATGTTGCGATCTTTGAGTCTGCTCCCTATGAACCATCTCCATCTCCTTCTTTGTCCAACATAGACGAAATCTTGAACTCAGGGGGAGATGTGGAAGAACAAAAAGACAAGGAGCCACTTGTCTACTCAAGGAGACCTAAATCAAAGCCCGGTGAGACTCTCGCATCCGAAGCATCAAAAGAGTTTGAACCAGTGATAGCTCCAAATACTCATGAGCCACAATCCAATCCTGACCAGGTAAACAATCTTGATGACTTACCCATTGCTCTCAGAAAACAAACTCGTTCATGTACTCTCCATCCTATCTCCAAATTTGTATCTTACAATGCCCTTTCTGCCAAGTGTCGTACTTTTACGTCTAACCTTGACAGAACCCAGATTCCTAAGAATATTCAAGAAGTTTTAGAGATTCCAAAATGGAGAGAAGCAGTAATGGAAGAAATAAGGGCATTAGAAAAAAATGGAACGTGGGAGGTGATGACGTTGCCAAGGGGGAAGAAACCAGTGAGCTGCAAGTGGGTGTTCACGGTGAAGTACAAGGCTGATGGCACAGTAGAGCGGTACAAAGCCCGCCTAGTTGCAAAGGGGTTCACCCAAACATATGGTATTGACTACACCGAGACATTTGCACCAGTAGCCAAGCTGAACACTGTACGAGTTCTCTTGTCCTTGGCAGTAAACCTAGATTGGCCACTGCATCAGTTTGACATCAAGAATGCCTTTCTGAATGGTGAGCTCGAGGAAGAAGTTTTCATGACATTACCTCCGGGATTTTACAAGGAGGAAAAATAAACCAGAGTATGTAGATTGAAGAAATCTCTATATGGGCTCAAGCAATCACCAAGAGCGTGGTTTGATAGATTTGCGAAGGTAATCAAGAATCAAGGATATCAACATGGGCAGTCAGATCATACTATGTTCTTTAAATTATCCAATAATGGTAGGAGGACCATTCTAATTGTGTATGTGGATGACATCATTCTCACTGGAAATAACATAGAAGAGGTGGAGAGGTTGAAGAAGGTCTTAGCCACAGAGTTTGAAGTAAAAGACCTAGGTCAAATGCGATATTTTCTGGGAATGGAAGTCGCCAGATCAAAGAAGGGAATTAGTGTTTCTCAGAGAAAGTACATTCTTGACCTTTTGACTGAGACTGGTATGCTTGGTTGCAAGCCAAGCAATACCCCGATTGAGGTAGGAAAAAGAATGGAAGATGGTGGAAAACCTGTGGATAGAGAAAGATATCAGAGACTTGTAGGTAGATTGATCTACCTATCTCACACTAGACCTGACATCGCTTTCGCCGTAAGTGTTGTTAGTCAGCATATGCATTCACCAAAGGATAGTCACCTAGAAGCTGTGTATAAGATTCTCAGATATCTGAAGGGCTCACCAGGGCGGGGTCTATTCTTTAAGAAAGGAGACAGTAAAAAGATAGAGATCTATACAGATGCGGATTGGGCAGGCTTAGCAGAAGACAGAAGATCTACTACCGGCTATTGTACTTATGTTTGGGGAAATCTAGTAACATGGAGAAGTAAGAAGCAAAATGTGGTAGCCAGAAGTAGTGCTGAAGCTGAATTCAGAGCTGTTGCTCAAGAGATGTGTGAAGGGCTATGGTTACAGAAGCTTTTGGAGGAACTACATATCACAGTAGAGGTTCCCATCAAGCTCTACTGCGATAACAAAGCTGCTATCAGTATTTCCCATAATCCAGTCCAGCACGACAGGACTAAACATATAGAAGTTGACAGACATTTCATAAAGGAGAAAATTGAGAAAGGCATAATCTGCATGACCTATATTCCTACTAGAGAACAATTGGCAGATATATTCACTAAGGGGTTACAGAGATCAAGCTTTGAAGAGTTTATTTGCAAGTTGGACATGATCAACATCTATGATCCAACTTGAGGGGGAGTGTTGAAATCCATAATGATTTGAAGGAGATTTGGAGGAGATTGTGGTTCAACTTGATATCTCTATATTTAGAAGAAGGTTTAGGCTGATTCTTTGGGGCTGATTTATTGGGTTAAATCTTATGTTTCCTTTTTTACTCTCTATGTACATGATAAATAGGAACCAAGCATGTAAATGTAAAGTAAGACTAATAGAATACAAGTTAATTCTATTTTTCTCATAATCTACAAAAGTATTAGCAACATTTTGGAAATGCAGCAATGGAAATTTGCAGACTTGCCTTAGATACTTAGACCAAGGCTGTCCGTGAACATTAAAATTAGGAGCGGCTGCAACTTCAATTTTAGTCAACGATTTCTCAATGACCAACACCTGGCCTCTATCTCGACCTTTTTCCCTAACATGATTTATAGCTAGATTAGGTTGTACATCACCGAAATCATCAGCTTCTTGTTCTTGTAAAGTGTGGTGTACCCTAATCTCCTCATGAAAATCACCTGGTTGCTTCTTTGCCTCGAATGCCAAACTTCATCGGAATAGTCAGAATTGCACACTGGAATCGCCTTCTGTTTCGACTGCGCATGCAACGACCAGATTTGGAAGCCCAATTGAAATCACAAGTCTTGTTTCACCTTCAAAATCACGATAGCCAAGATTGACCGGTTGCCTTGTTCACATGCACGCCTTCCTTCTCGCTAAAAGTGAATTCAAGATCGTTGGTGTAGCCGCTACCCAATCACCAACCACTGGACCAATGGAGTCTCCTCAAGCCCCATTGCCCCAATTGTGTACTTCCTTTAAACTCTCCTACCTGAGTCGCCTAAGTCCACGACAATTGCGGCTTATATCGTCAAACTGCTTCACCTTCCCAAAAAATCGACTGATGATAACTGATTCTTGTTGCTTCAGTCGTCGGTTATGGGCCCGGTTCTCTTTGGGTTGACTCTTCCAGAATGGTCGGAACCCTTTTCTGATCAAGGTGGGCAACTCGCTTCACCCGTACGGTCAAAATTGCTTCTCGACCCAAAATTGCAGCACCACCGTGCCTTCCGATCAAGTGGCCACATCCACAGAATTCCGAATAGAATTGCCTTTCTCTCTGCACCTTCTTTGATTGGCTTCACCACTGTAACACGTTAATCGACTTGGGCGCAACCCTCACTTGCTGAATTTCGCAACCAATAATCAACAGCTGCTTCGTCTTCAAAACTCAGATCTACTTTGTAACTCACTGTTGCGATTTGTGGAAATTAGCTGACTCGCCATTGATTTCGAAGCTTCCAAGTCACTCGGATTTCGACACAGGGATCACTTCTATAATCGTCTACCTCTGTTGCGATCTACCAGCTCTGCTTCAAATTTGGATCTCACTCATGCCAAAATTCACCACTGAAATCACTGTCTCTGTCGAATTTGCTGGAGTCCACAAATCTATGCTCAATCAATTCTGGCGAGTCGTCGGAATCAACAACCAAAATTACATGAACCATAGCCGAATAACGACCGCTCTGATACCATTTGTCATGTACGTAGGGTTTAGCCTAGAAATGGATTGACAATCAGAAGGATTTGATGGAACAGAATCAAGAACAGAACATTGGAGAGGAAAAATGGACAGAAATGGGGAAAAGAATATAGAGAGAAATGAGGGAGAGTGTAGAAGAAACTAGAGGAAGATTGAGAGAGAATTGTAGAGAGAGAATTAGAGTTTCATTCAATCATTTCAAGCATAATTTCTCATACTCAGATGTGGCTTATAAATAGCCTAACAGCTTCCACATACACCCATGTGCAATACAACAAATAGCCTAATTGCCTATAACTAAGGACAAGGCCTTATAACAGAAAATACAAAAGGAAATTACAAAATATGATAATGCATGTAAACTAAATACTATTATATTTCCTACTCTATCCTTGGGGATCCTCGGGATCATGACAATTCTTAAATTTAGTCAAAAGTAAGTACAAGTCATTGGGAATTTGTACCTTAGTAAGGAGTTGGAGGGTAGCAGAGTTTGTGGCCGAATGTTGTTTCTCCTCCACCACTTCTTCTTCCCATTCCACAGCTTGTATAGAGTACAATTGTGAGATTTGCCTCCCCTTGCTTCTACATCAACTTCTGTAATTTCCTTCCATTTATCAATCTACACTCCCCTTGTTTGAGACTACACACCAATGTCAACTTTCTGCCCTCAATTTCCACTGTGACTTCTAGTTTATTGAAGTTAAAAGTCAGGGGACTAACGGATCTCATCAAATCTACCCCTAGAACAATGTCACAACCTGCCTGCTCTAGGATTCTTAGATCAGCCATAAACTCTTGCCCTTGCATCATCCATTTGAAATTAACACACTTGTAGTGGCTGTATATTTTGTTTCCATTTGCTACAGTCACCAAGAGAGGGGTGGGGGCTGTTAATTGACATTTCAGACTTGTGGCAATGGCCTCATTAAGGAAACTATGGGTGCTACCACTATCAATTAGCACCATTAGTCTCTTCTTTCCTGCCTGACCTTTCACCTTGATGATTTTACCCGTTGGGCCTCCCTTTAACACATGGAAGGAAATTTCCCTTCCCCATCTCCCAGTCCTTTTTCTTGGGCATCTCCATTCTCTTCCATCGTTACCTTTTCTTCTTTTTCTTTCTCTTCATCAGAACCCTTCATATTCAATAGCTATTGTTTACACTGATGCCCTAGACTATACTTCTCTCCGCATTTATAACACAACCCCAATTGTCTTCTCTACTCCATAGTGTAGCTCTTGGCTATGTTATTGTTGGAGTGGATCTTAGGCAACCCCTGATTATGTCCTGTGGCCATAGGTCGAAAACTTCCTCCTAGTTGTTGGCTAGTAGAAGGATTTGGCCTTGACATGGTTTTGTGCTTTTTAAAGATGGCTTCCAATATAAGTTCTTGTAATCTTTCCTTCTTAGCCGCCTGTTTCGTTGATGTTGGCATCATCATCTTCACCATAGGTCTCAGTTCATCCTTTAAACCACTAATAAAACTTGATACAAAGTATTGCTCCGTCAATTCCAGTTGTATAATACACATTATGGACTTAGTTCCTCAAATTTTATTTGGTACTCCACCACCAAACTATCTTGTTTTAACTTGTAAAATTCTTCGATCACATCAGTCATATTCTTCTCACCAAATCGATCACACAATTCTTCTGCAAACTCCGCCCAACTAATCTCATTCCCCTTGGCTTGGGTTCACCCTTGGTACCAAGAATCAGCCATATCATTTAGATAGGCTACGGCCAAGTTTAGTCTCTTCTCTTTAGCTACACGGTAGAATTTAAAGAATCTTTTGCATTGGCAAATCCACCACCTTGGTTTAACTCCCTCAAACACTGGGATCTTTAATCTTGGCATTGGTGTGTGTAAATGAGTTTGAGAGTGGGATCCCCTTCCTTGAATCTCTAGGTCCATAGTAGAATGATCCTCTGTTTCTTGTACTTCATTGGCCTTGGGAAGGATGCCACGGTGAGGCAAAATCAGATTGGTATTGTTTGCGAGGGAAAGTCTAGTGGCAATCGGAATTGAGGCAATGAGGCCCAGCATGTTGAGCATGCTGTTGATTCTTTGGCTATATTGCTCCATAGTCTCCTTGTACTGTTCCATGTTCTCCCTCTTCTTCTCCGATTCGCCACGCAAAGTCTTGCTGATGGCCGCCATCTCTTCCCTGCTTTGGATCGTGGCCTCCTGGGTTTGCAACATCCCAAACTCTAATGCCTCCATCCTCGATTCCAGTTGTTTCATCCTGGTTCCCTCAGTTATCCTTCAATCACCGAAATCGAGTACTCCTTCCTCCTTCCTATCTAAACTCACCGTGTAACTAGCGGCCGACATTGCTACTCTTTCTAGTCACCAATTCAGATCGGAGTTGCTATTAATTAGCAATCGCCCGATCTCCTCCTCCTCGTCGCACCAATTCAATCGCCTAGCTAGCTCCATAGTTGGGGATCGCTTGGCTCTGATACCAAAATGTCAAGCCTCAAAGATGAGGTTTGAGCAATTTTGGAATTATAGAGAATCCAAGAGAGAGAATAGAGTTTTGGTGGGAGAATTTGAAAGATGGAGGGAGAAATTAGGGAGAGATGAGAGAGAGAATTTGAAAGATGGAGGGAGAAATTAGGGAGAGATGAGAGAGAGAGAATTTGAAAGATGGAGGGAGAAATTAGGGAGAGAAATGAGAGAGAGAGAGAGAGAGAGAGAGAGAGAGAGAGAGAATTAGTGAGGGAAAGAATTTATATTATTACTCAACATAATTCCCATCCTCATACATGGTAGCCTTATATAGGCTCTTCCCTTCGGCTTGAAAGCATAACCGAAGGGGTACAACTTGTATAGTAGTAACTAACTAGTACAAGTGGCTTATGCACTATCACCAAAAGTCAAATATGCCCTTGGGGTCGTGACATTGCCTAGGGTTCAAACTCTCCAATGAGGGTCGACAAAGGATCTCGACAATGATGGCTTTTGTGGATCTCTAGTTACGGTTTTCACTACTGTACATGTTGACAAAATTCAATGGTGTGTGAGGGCTTCAAACTATTGGATGTAGGCTCAGAATCAATGATGGAAGGACTGGTGATTTTAGAAAATTTTAGAGAAGTCCTAAAATCAGTTCATGAACTTCGATCTGATCACAATTGATGCAAAACCTGAACCAAATAAACAAGAGTAATCCTAAATACTCGAAATCAATATCAATAATCAATATTATTCCAAGTTTGTTCTATAATACATCACTAAAGTATAGGGGTGCATTTATGTCTTCACCCAAAAAATAATAATGAGGGTAAAGCTATTCTAGATTTTGACATGTCATTTGAGTTCATCATAGCCAGTAACATCTTCAAAGAGAGGGATGAACACTTCGTCACATACAAAAATAGCTTACCAACTATCTAAATAGAGTACATTTTTAGGAAACAAAAGAATTGCCTATGTTGTAAGGATTATAAAATTATACCAGAAGAAAGTCTAATCACTCAACATAGGCATATGGTTCTTGACATCCATACCAAAATGTGGCGGAAGAATGATGCAACTTGAAGACAACACCAAATAGTGGGATTTAAAAGGTGAAAAATTGGTTATTTTCAAGAAAAAAATGCATGGCAGAAGAGATTGGACTGTTGAAAGAGACGATAACCAAGTGTGATGGTTCTTACTATTGGAATACAACAAAAATGGTTCAAAAAGAATCAAAATGAAAACTCTGAATCAACGAGTACTGGAGCAATAGAAAGAAAAACAAAAGATTTGAGCTAATTAATATGGGCAAAAGACAAACAAAAAACTGCTGATAAATGAGGAAGTGACTAGGGAGAAATAGGAGTATTTTGCATAGCGATTTAATGAAGGTGGAGAAAAAGTGATATGCTGGGGAATCTTGGAAACTCCATTAATGATAGTTGGAGTTAAGAAATCTTGTGGCCAACCCCGCCTAGTGGGATTAAAGCTTGTGATTCTTTTTCTTATCATAAAAGTTTGCGTGTATAAATTTTCTGAATAAATTGAAGACTATTTAATGGGAAAAATGACAATTCAATTGGTGTATTAACGTCTGTCGATAGAAAAACATTGACAAAGCGGTCAGTATAATTTTTGAAACGGGATGCTATCTGCATTTAGACCAAATTTAAAAGGGAGTCATTGTAATTTGCCTTAAAATATTTGATTACTTACCATACTCATCCAATGAACTTGGTAAGGTATTAGCAGCCAGCTATTTTTACATGATAAATTAGGAAGATGATGGAGTAATTACAGGATGAAGTACTCATGTAAGTTTTTGAGAGCCCTGTCAAGATCATCCTGGCACTGATGATACCATTTCGAGTGCTTGTTGTAGTGGGGTATGGGTCCAATATGAGGGAAATTCCATGTACGGAAGATCCTGTCTAGCACGCTTATTATACTTCGTCAATCCAATCTAAGACCCGTTAGTTCTATCACTCTTCTTTTATCATACAATAAGTTGATGCGTAATTCACTTGGAAGGGGCATAACAGAAGCTGTGGTTTGTTTCATCAGGACCTTTTTGGATGTGATGCTGGAAATACTAGCTGCGAGTCTGAATGGTTTGATACTTTGCGTTGCTTTGTTTTTATTTTCGTGATGCTTATATATTTATATATGTTTTGACATTCATTTGACGATACTGCTGTGATTAACACTGTAAGAAAGTACTTTTGATAATTTTTAACTGATAAGGAAATAATATTTATGGGATTTCGTTCTTCATATTAGCCTCTTGTATTCTTCATTTCTTTTTTTTCTTTTTTTCTTTTTATATTTTTGTT
Organism: Diospyros kaki; assembly: GCA_036245055.1. Lineage (NCBI taxonomy): Eukaryota > Viridiplantae > Streptophyta > Magnoliopsida > Ericales > Ebenaceae > Diospyros > Diospyros kaki. Next base: position 24,759,860 of record BSEG01000012.1, read on the forward strand.
TTTTGTTTTTACCTATTTTTCTTCTGAAGTTAGGAGGGGATGGAACCTGGGTTCTAAATCCTACTTCCTGGAAAATACTTTTTTTTTTTTTGGGCTTCTAAATCATGATGCATGATTCCTTGTTTGTCACATGTAATGTTGTGTATTATGTTGTTAAATTTGAATGGCAGGTTTTACTGCAGCAAATCAAGGAGATGAGGGTTCTCTTCTGTGGTAAAGAAAAGGTACAGAGAACGCATGGTACCCGATGTTGGTTAGAGATTTGAACTGAACTCTGGGGGGTAGGGTGGAAAAGCGTGGGTCTATTATCTTTTTTTTTTTTTTTTTTTTGCTTTTAGGAGGTTGCTGCTATATAACTGGAGAATTATTGTGAGCATTGGCATTGTACACTTGAAATACAGCTGTTTGTGCTTATTTTGCAGGGTTTTTATCTTTGCTCTTAATATCTTTCTTTAGCTCATGCCATTGGATAAGTGTTGGTATTATTATTATTAAAGGGATAAGTGGTGTTTAACAGTAAAAAAATAAATAAATAAATGAAGCAAATTTTTTTGGGTCCGTACAAGTCAAAACTTTTATTGTTTTGGTTTAAAACTGTTAACAAGAAGCAACTCTAAATTAATAAGATAAAAAAGCATGATTGTTTTCTTTTGGATAATATGGTTGAATTGAACTGTGTCTATAATCTCTGTGTATGTAGGCTTTCTTTTTGACACGCTCAAATAACATTTGGTTATATTATTTGTAGCTATTGCAATAAGCACGATAATTTTATTTCTAAAATTTATTGAGATGTCATAATTTTCAAGTACTCATATCTCTTCAAGATGAGTTTTAGTTTGTTATTTTTGTGAGAATATATATATTCTCTTTAAGAGCAGTACCACTTAAATTAGATAAATTCTTTTTAAGAATATTTATGTCTTATTCTTATTTTATTTAAATCTGGTAAAACTCTCTTCAAGTCACTGGCACTTGCGTATTCATCATATGCTGTGATACTTTTTAGTTATCCTCCATTGGGATATCAAGTTTTCTAGATTATTAATTAGTTGCTATTATATGTATGTATATATATATAGGATTTTGTTACCTATATTTGTACCTATCAATATTTGAAATAATATCCTTTTAATCTTCTAGTTCACATTGATTTAGCCACGAAAATTAGATAAAATAGAAACATCCCCACCCCTTATGGTAGGAAGATTATCTCATTAAGGTAGCGTTCGTTAAAATGAGTAAGATAAGAGAGTATCAAGATTAGTCTGGAATTATTTTCGGGTCAAGATATAAAATCATCGAGATAAAGTTAAGAAGCATTTCAAGATTTTTATCAAACTGTTTGTTAAATTCTTTGTAATGGATTAGACGACATTGACATTATTTTTTTTTTATATGTAGGGACCAAGATATGCTTATCTTGAGGGAGAAAAATAGAGATGCATATCTTCAAAAATCAAGATAAAATGTCACAAGATGATTTTCTCAAGAATAGTCAGATAAACTTAACAAATATGTTAGAAATGATAGAAGTCTGAGATGCATCCTATATTTTAGCTTTTTCACCCTATATCTTGATTAACAAACACCCCCTAAGGTGACAATGCAAACCATGTTCTTATATACTCTATCAAAACTTCAAGATATATCTAATAATAATAATAATAATAGATGAAGAATCGAAAACCAATTAGATTCCAAGTGGACATTTAATTAAAAGCCACATTTTGGTACCTTATAGAAGAATCATCATATATAATACAGCCAAAAACAGATATTACATTGCCACTGCTAACAAATAAGTAAGTTGTCAGGGAGGTCAAATAGAAACTAAAGATGTAAGCATGTAATGTAGCACGCTTCTAAATAAACATTAGTAATTTATATTTTAGATTTTGTAAGTAATGATTTAACAATTAATTGAATACAGATTGATAAAAGCTTTAATCAAACCATTTTGAGAATGAGCATATGATATATAGGATGTTCAATAATAATAATACCCATTAAGATGTAGTAGTCATAAAAATAAATAAAAAAAAAGTTGGAAGTGAATTCACCAATATTATTAAGGCGAAATAGTCTTAATTATATAATAATGTCATCAAATGAAAACTATTTGAGCAGGGAGTCCACCAAATGCAATATTACATGTGGATAATAAAGAAAGATGTATGTGACCACATGATGGATGGATTAATTAGAACCATAAAGTAATGAAATGGACCATGTGATAAATGAACAAGTATAGATATATATCCATACCTCGATTGTAAAGAACTTGAAAAGTTTGTCTAGGATGACAAGTACGAGGGCTAGTTTAGCAAAATTAACACACATGGAGGCTTACCTAAATACTCTTTGTATTCGCCCAAAATTGGTCATTTGACCAAAGGAGCTTCGAGCTCGAATTTTTCTTGTTTCTCACAGATCCTATGCATTCAAGGCCAGATTATTTCTCAATGGATGTCATAGAGTAGGATTATAACTTCAACCCTTTAAACCCAGTACAGTCCAACGGAGTAGTCCTTTTTCTTTAAACTAGATTTTGGCCAGGATCTTGTAGTTTTTAACACACGCAAAACGCTAATTCAGACATATTGACCAAGGGTACTTAAAGGACAACCTTGGATCAGAGAAAAGTCAAAGACAAAGACTCACGTAGCTGAGTGCGATTTTGTTCACCCTTTTTAACGAACGTGACCCGCAATTAGTGTTGTGGGGCTCTCGTCAATTTTGAATGCTTCTATCTTATTCTCTCTCCTCTTCTCTCTCCCCTTCCCTCTTCTTCTCTAGCAAGCCTCTCGCTGCCACTATCGCAGCCAACCGCTTTGCTATTGCATCCTCCCTCGTTACGACGAGGAACCTGGCGATAAGGTGAGGTGGCGCAAGGATCGACAGCGAGAAACGATTATTGGAGAAAAAGAAGAAGGAAAGAGAGATGAGAAAAGAGAGAAGAGGAGAAAGAGAAACATGGTGGGTTTGAGAGAGACCCACCCCCCTCAAAATGACTTTTTTACCCTTATATTAATCGGGGGTCACGTTCACCCCAGTTAAAATGGATGAACAAAATTGCACTCCATTTAGCTGGTGGTTGTTTATTAGCGATGGCTTTATGTCAAAATCCAGCCACTACCAGACACCTTTTTTTCTTCCTTCTTTCCTCTTTATGTGGCATATTCTGGTCATTAGTGATAAGGTCTGGCCATCTTCCCTTCTTAGTTTACTTATTCCTTTTCCCTATCTCATTATTGCAATCGTAACGTATCTTTTAAGGTTTGGATTATTTCCTTTGAGTGTACATCTATCTATGGGTGATGGGTTGTGTTGAACTTCAACTATTTCCCAAACACATTTGCAAGTTTTTCTAAAATCTTGAAGTAAATCTTGGATCATAATTTGTATCAATTAAGCAAATTGTTGGAATTCCCAAAGTAATACATTCTCGAAGAGCCGTATATTCTACGTGTTGATCAACAATGACTACAATATCAGGTCCCTACCCAATAATTATGCTCATTGCTACTCTATAAAACCTTTTAATCTCCTTAGGAAAGAAGTGAGCAGACTTTGTCAATTGGTCCGTGACTATCCATATGGTATTGTTTCTAGTCAAACTCTTAGGTAGACTTGCCAAAAAGTTTATGATGATTTGTTTCCATTTCCACCCAAGAATATCCAATAGTAGCAACTTCCTTATTACTCTCTAATGTTAGTCCTTTGACACACAATGGCCACTCAAAAGGGGAGTGAATTAAGTGATAAAAACTTATTAAACCGAAGTTTTCCATTTTCAAACTCTTGAACTTTTTTATACAAAGAAAATACTTGTTATAAATATATATGTTATTTGGGAGTGACAACAACATAAATATACAAACAATCACAATATTAACGCAAGATATATAGTGGTTCGGTGTGTCCAACACCTACGTCCACTCTCTCAAAGTTAACCCGACACTTGAGGTTCCATTATAACCACACCTAGGTTTTCCAACAAGTTAACCTAGGAAACTTTTACACAACACCGAGGTTTTCCCCTTACCTCACCCCGAAAACTAATACAACCCACCTAGATTACAACGGGCTCTAGGATGTCACTCACAATCCACAATTAATACAAATAAGCAATCCTATGTCTAACAAACTTGGACTAATATGGATATGAATACAAGACTAAATATTACAAGAAAAATATACAAATAATACAAGAATTACCAATAAGAAGAAAACTTCTTCTTCTTTGCTTTGAGCTCCAAAGATATTGATCTTTGTAGCTTGAGCCTTGAATTGCTTTGAATGAGATCTTGAGAGCTTGGGTGTGCTTTGGAATGATAAATCTTGATAGTGCATTAGTCTTCTCCAAAAAATTTTTCTTGATATATATACTTGAGGTTCCAACGGATTTGTAACGGTTAGAAAAATCTGACCGTTGGACCCGAGGAGTCGACTTTCCTGAAACAAGAGTCGACTTATATTTTAAGTGGGAGTTGACTCTAGTTATACAAGAGTCGACTTTTCCACTGCTAGAGTTGACTTTTCAAAATACACCAATGCTGCCAGGTTGACTCTGCATTACTTGCTCTCCGCTGGATCGAGTCTGTATAACCCACAGTCAATTGTCCTTCACCAGGAGTAGACTCTTAGTTCAGATTTTCAGAAAAATTAGATTTGCTTGATGACACAATCTATAGCATGAATACATTACAACATATTTACATTTTTTTTAAGTAAATGTCCACGTTTTCTTTAATTTATATTTTACCTTCCATTTTCTTTAATTTAAGTAAATGTCAACATTTTCTTATTTATATAAATAAGAAAGTATCTCCCATTTAGATTCAATAAAAATATCTAAAAAATTAAAATTCATAACAATAAGAAAATAGAATTTTGGTTTTAGTACAAACACGAGATTTAGCGATTTTACCACCCCCAAAATACATATCTACCATTTCTTGAAAAATTCATTAAAAATTATTTTAAAAACAATGAATATTAGCTATCAAAATACCGGAAGATAGTTTTTCAAAAAAAAAAAATATTTTCTTATATGTCTCCTTATAATACGTTAATCTTCCAGACTTAGAAAAATAGTATTTCTTGATTCATTTTGATACACAAAATACTATAATACTTAAAATATGTTTTCCACCATAAGACATCAAAAATCCATTAGGAGATTTAAATATACCAAAAATAGTTTTACTAAAATTATGTTTTGTTAAAGATCAAAATACACAATAGGTTGATTAGAGCAATTTAGCTCAACATCTAATGTTTGATCATGATTATCAAGCAAGTTTCACATTTAGCCACATATCTAGCCATACTCTTCTTCATTCCCCATCACCAATATACTTCTTTGATATCTCTTACATCTTGGTAGTCCTAGGGTGTAAAGTGTATTTGGCTCAATGTTCCTTATCCAAAATTATCTACCTCAAATCTTTTTATTTCGTCATGTTCACTCAATTATTAATCCTAAGTATCCTATCTTTAAAATCAAAATCCAATCTCCCTACTTGACCATGCTTATCAACCCATGGTAAACCTTGGATCCTCTACAAAAGCTTACTTAAATTGTCAAACTAGCTTCCTGTTGAGCCAACTTGCTCCATTTAACCTATAATTAAGTTTTGATAATTAACAAAAATGATATCTTAAATAATGTATAAATTGTAACCCTTAATTATTTTTGATTAATTTATAAAATATTTTTATGTTATCTCCCATTAAAATTATTTTTCAAGTATATATTAAATCCATAAAATTATTGATCTCTTTCACTATAGCCATGGATTTTAAGTGAATATCCATCGAATGCGCTTTAGATACATCATCCTTTATCAAGGGATAGACAAGTCCTATCTTGGCTATGCACCCATCTTCATAAGCCTCACGATATGCCCAACGATTGCCCACGTGCAGCCTTTGTGTAGGCCCATCGAAACAATGTCAAAGCATATCGATATTCTTATGGGATGATCGTGACAACCTCAGGTCCAAGGATTAGTTACACTCATCTCGTATGAGAATTCCATCAACATATAACCAAAATGGATTCTCATGGCGAGTCATGTCCAGTGATGCGTTCTCCAACATTGGTCACCTATGTACTTGTCTAGACATCCCCATGCCTATGGGTGTGAGACCCCCATTATTATCACATAGCAAAAACATAGCACATACAAGTCTTACTGCAATTGTCAATGTCCATTCTTGACATTGCTACGACTTGGGACGTTTAATGATGTTTAGAAACTGTGATGCATCATCTCACATCTTTATAGATTAATCACAGTATACATCATATGGACTTCTATCTAGTTTCATCCGGTTATTACAATAATAATAAGAAATTAATAGAATGACTTCTTTGTGAGATTTAATAACTCCTTATTCAATAATAAACATGATTACAATTGTCAGTGTACAACATGCCCAATCTGATAGGGTCTAGAGCACCTACACTAACAATCGCCCACTTGCACTATAGCCAATCACTCATGTATCTTAAACCTGATGATCGAACATGACTTTCATGTTTCTTCTGGGATAGAGCTTTAGTCAAGGGATTTACGACGTTGTTATCCGTCGACACTTTCTCTATTTATGTCACCTCAGCTAATAATCTCCATTATCATATGGTGATGTCACAATACAAGTTTGATCCGTTGATGAGATAGTGGTTCCTTCGCTTACGCAATGGCTCTATTGTTGTCCCAATAACTGTTATTGGATCAACAATGCTAGACACCACTTTAAGTTCATCAATGAACTTACGGATCCATACAACCTCCTAAGCTGCTTCAGAGGCTGCTATGTATTCAACTTCAGTTGTTGAATCTGCCACTATCTCTTGTTGGAACTCTTCCAACTCATGGCCTCGCCATATAGGTAGAATATGAATCTCGACTATACGTGATTCAAAATCATCATAGTCAGATTAGAAACTGGCATCCGTGAACCCCTTCACAGTATGCTCTCCGTCTCCATATACTAAGAACATCTCTTTAATCCTTCTCAAGTATTTAAGGATGTTCTTAACTGGAATCTAGTGTCTACTACATATGCTCAAAGCATATGCAACATCAGGCCTCGTACATAACATGGCATACATGATCGAGCCAATAGCCAAGGCATATGGTGCTCAACTCATCCTATCTCTCTCATCTTGTGTCTTTGCACACATAGTCTTAGAGCGATGTATTCCATGTGACATGGGAAGATTTCTCTCCTAGAATCTTTCATGCTAAACCTCTTTATCACCCTTTTAATGTACGTGCTTTGGGAGAGTGCTAGCAACCTCCTGGATCTATCTCTATAGATCCTTGTTCCTAGAATATAGGTTGCTTCTCCCAAATGCTTCATGGAGAAAATATTTTGAAAGCCATCTTTTAACTGATTGCAGTATGGGAACACCATTCCCTATGAGCTATATATCATCCACATATAGGACTAAAAAGACCACCACGCTCCCACTAATCATCTTGTAAACACAAGGATCAACTTCCCTTTTGTGAAAAATCAAACCTTTTGATCTTTTCATTAAAACATTAATTCTAACTCCGGGATGCTTGCTTTAGTCCATAAATGGACCTTTGCAACTTGCAAATCTTATTTGCATGTTCATGGGTAACAAAACTGTCAGGTTGTGTCATATACACATCCTCGACCAAGTTTCCTTTAAGGAAAGCTGTTTTGTCATCCAACTGCCATAACCCAGAGTCAATGTCAGACATTGCCTCATCATAGGTAGTAAGCTCATCATTCACAACTAGAAGCACATCTCCATGTGCCGAGATGAGAAATTCATATCTCTCTTGTTCACGATGAACCCTCATCAACCTACGAGGTTCTTGTGTAGAAGGTTGGGGAATTGACACAACATCTTGTGTCTGATCTTCCTCGGGTTCCTGGAGAGGAGTATTTGTTTGTGGTTCGTCTCGAATCTCTTCGAGTTTAACATTCTTCCCACTAACCACAACATCTAAGAATCCCTTCTCAAGGAATACCACATGCTTGGCAACAAAACACCTTTTGTTCGTGTGGGTGGTAAAAGTAATATCCATTTGGATATCCCACAAACAAACATCTCATCAATTTGGGTTTTAACTTATTATTGTCAACACGTTTGACAAAAATTTAATAACCCCAAATCTTATGGAAAGATAAATTTGGCTTCTTTCCTTTCCATATCTCATATGGAGTCTGAGTAATTGACTTACTTGGAACCCTGTTCCAAACAAAGATCGTAGTGAGGAGTGCGTATCCCTAAAATGAAATGGGGAGTTTAATGTGACTCATCATGGACCGAACCATGTCCAACAAGGTCCTATCCCTCCTTTCAGACACACCATTCATCTTTGGTGTTCTAGGTGGAGTCTATTGTGAGAGAATCACATTCTGCTTCAAATGATCTAGAAACTCACTGTTCAAGTATTCACCACCTCAATTTAATCGAAGTACTTTGATACTTTTCCCAGTTTGTTTCTCTACTTCAAATCTGAATTCTTTGAACTTTTCAAAAGCCTCAGATTTGTGTCTCCTGAGATACACATAACCAAAACATGATCTATCATCAGTAAAGGTTATAAAGTAGACATACCCACCTCGAGCCTGGGTGGACATGGGCCCACACACATCAGTGTGCACAAGCCCTAGCACTTCTGTGACCCTCTCTCCCATTCCTTTAAAAGGAGATTTAGTCATCTTGCCAAGCAAACAAGATTCGCAAGCACCACGTGCCAAGATATCCAGCTCTATACAAGTTGGATATGCGAGTCTCATTTATATGGCCAAGGCAACAATGCTATAAATAAGTGTTATTTAAATCACCTGATTTAAGTAGCTTAATATTTATGTTATTGATAGGAGTATCAACATCAAGGACATACAAACCGTTACGTATTGTTGTTTTACCATAAAACAACTCATTTTTATAAAACGAACAACTATTATCCTTAAATAAAAATGAAAATCCATCTTTGTCCAAACAAAAAATAGAAATAATATTCCTAGTCAAACTAAGATTGTAGTAACAGTTATGTAACTCCAATACAAGCCTTGTGGGCAATGTCAATAAATAGGTCCTTACAACTAATGGAACAACTTTTGATGCATTTCCCACGTGTAGGTACACTTCTCCTACTATTAATCTCCTCGTACTCCTAAGCCCATACACAAAAGTGCAAATATGAGCACTAGACCCAGTATCTAATACCCATGTGGACTGATCAGAAGTAGATAGATTAATTCCAATAACATAAATACCTGAAGTACCCTAAGTAGAACTCTTCTTACTGTACACCTCCCGGTTTATCACAGTGGAGATAGATTGCATCCTCCTTGCCCTTTCGGGTTTTTGGTCTTCTGGACTCTTCCAGATGGCGCTATGGAAGAACTTTTCTTCCTTTTCGCTTTCTTACTCTTGGACTTGCCCCTGTGCGCCTTGGGCCCTTTAAGTAAAAGAACACTTCTCTTATCCTTTATACAATTTTAGGCTCGACGTCCCTTAGTATGGACAACAACTCTCTAAGAGTCTCTTTCATAACCGTTAGGGAGGGACTATAGCACTAAGTCCAAAGTAAGTTTCGGCATCCATACCCAAGTTCAGCTCTAGCAACCTATTGATGAAACGTATCATCTCCATGACATGCTTCTCAACAAAGGATCCTTGAGCCTAGCCATGATCTCATAGGCATCATAACTCTTATGTTGCAACCTATGTTTCGGGGTAATGACAGCTAAGATGATATACCAAGTGATGATCATATCACCCTTGTGCATCGTCCAGGCCTTATATGCTTTACTATTTCCTCAACTGGTGGCTTCGCAAGAAGAGATCTCTCTATCGCATAGAGAATCTTATCATATGTGAGGACTATCCTCAAGATGATCTCCCAGTCATAGAAATTAGTCCCATTGAAGGTATTATTGCCCTCAAGTATTAATCTTATCGACATGTTTCCAGACATTTTGGATCAACAACTGAATATAGAGATATTATTATAATCATATTGAATTACAAAATCATAAATTGCAAGAAATAACATTTTATGATTACCCCCACTATTTTCTACGAGTTTGCCACCCTCAAGACATAACTCGGGAAATCCCTTTGGAAGATTTCCTAACGGGCTAGGATCCCATCTCCCCTCGCACAACCTTGAGTGACTCAACAAATTGTGCTAGGATCGATTAGGTAGGTACTTGCTACCAATTGTATCTCCATGCAACTCCTAGATTCATTGGTGTTAGGATTTATGATTCAAAATGTATTTTTTATATAACTGATATGTGTTGTTTGTATGCATTTTTGTTATATATTTGGGTTTCATCTTATGTTCATTTAGGTAACAGTTTAAATGTATATATGTTTGATCTGCTGATTTTTTTGTGAGCCAAATTGCCATTGGGCTAAGATCAGTTTTATGAGGCAAGCCCATCTTTTATGTGGCCCATGTGTTTTGCTTAAGCCTAGCTGGTTGCTTGTTGCTATATAAGGGCAGCTTCATGCCCTAATTGTTCCAGATTTGCTACTGCTCTCATTTTGAAACCCTGTTTCGGCGCACTCTAAGTGAGACTCTCTCTCGCTTGTAAATCCTTCTCTCGTTCGATTGACTTCGGTTTGTTGGCAAGATCACACGGTAAGGTTGTATTGCTTTAATCTCTGTTGTTGAATCGCTAGAGGCGTGAGAGATTTGGTGTAACTGATAGATCAGATTCTTGACACGATCTTGAGATCGGTAGAACATATCCTATACTTGTTCTTGTATTTTGTTTTTGATTTCAGTTGATGTATTTGCAATACGTTTTTGTTCTTGTTGTGATCTTGTAATCCGGTTGTAATCGAAAGCTATTAGTGGATTGACTAGAGGTGGAGCCTCTATCGTGAGTAGGATCTTTTGATCCGAACACGTAAAAGCTTTGTGTTCTTGTGTTCTTTACTTTTCTCAATTTATGTTTGCTCTTGGTTGGTTTAGCCAATTAAACAGGGTTAATACATTAACAATTGGGTTGACAACTCCTTGTCAAGCACATCTTATGTGACTCCCAATCTTTGCCTCTATACTCAGTAAGGCCTTGAGTGACTCAACAAACCCCACCTTTCTAGTTAAGTTGAACCCATCATTCAAGGACATCTCATGGCCCATGAAACATAGGAATCATAGGTGACACTAACCTTGAGTGACTCAACAAATCAAGTTCCAGCTAGAAACCTAATGCTTCATAATGATGGAAGGCAAGTTGACTTAATATTAATGAGAGATTTATTATTTATTTATTTAGGTCTCATCACATGCAATTAATCAAATTAATAATGCATAATAAATGACTCAAATCGGTGTATGGTATGGATAACTACGGCTAGCCCCCTCGAGCCATAGAAGGGAAGCTAGCGGGTCAAACCTAGGTGAAGAATTACAACTTGCTTCTCAAGCACATCCTTCAAGCCTTCGTTGGTCTTCGAATCTTGTCTTCAATTTGGCTCCATCTCTTGCTCTTCATACAAACTACAACTATCACTACTCTACTCTATTCTATTCTACATACATTACATAGAATCAGAAACCCCGAGTTACATTCGGGGGGAGTGAGATGAGATGAGATGAGAAGAGAATGTGCATCAGAGTATAAGAGAGGCAAGACACGCAGGTTTTATTTCAAAAATCAAATTTACAAGCATTCATTCCCAACATAAAATAAGTGGCCGACTCGATCCATACCATACACCCATGCAATCAATCACACTGATTAATTTAGATTATGTTAATTAATTGTCGCATCTATTTCAATCTTAATGAAACACTTTCAATAAATTGAAAATTTGTATAATTTTTGGAAAAACAAAATTGTTTCAATTGTGTTGGGCTTGGGCTCCATCCATTAGTCTAACTAACAAGGCTCAACAGGCCTTGGATCAACCAATGCATGTCAAACATACACTAGCAGCCCAATAATTAATAAATAATCCAATTAACGGCCTCGGCCTATTTTTAATCACGGCCCATAGGTGTCATACACTCATGGATCGGATAAAAACAATACAAAAATTATCTAACAATTTGGCCAGGACCCACCTGAGGGAACGAAACGCACTGGGCCACTAAAGGGTCAGCCTGGATGCTTCACATGAACCCCGGGGAAGGGTCAAACCGAAGCCTGAGGCAGCGGGAGGGGCTGGGAGGCAGTTGGACAGCATGTCGTACATGTGCCAGCCCAAAAGGCCAACTTGGTGCAGTTGGGGCTGCATGGGGCGCGCTTGGGCTTGCGGGGCCGCAGCCAGTGTGAGTTGCAAGGGCCGCACGAGTTGGTTGCAGCCCCGCGGAGGTAGCAGGTCGAACCCGCAGGCCGCGCGTAGGGCTTGGCCGCTCTTGGCTGCTCCTTGCAAGCGCGCGGCAGTACCGCGCTTGGTCGGGCCATGCGCGGGCCCAGGCCGTGCCCAGCGCATGTGGGCCCTACTTGGCCGTGTCTTTCTAATCCCCGGTGCATCTGTATGCACCCCGAACCTAATTTTTCGCTTTTTTGTGTCATACACGATTTTTTTGCCCTTTCACAAAAGAATGTTTTGCAATCCAAAAAAATACAAACGCAACAATTATTTAATTATTTCACAAATAACAACATAATTGAATCCGCACGTAAGGAATTGAAATATTTCGACGATGGCTCTGATACTACTGAAAGTAAAGCAAGATCGTTACGGGGCAAGCAGCATAGTTCAAAAATTTTGAACATTACCCCGATCCTTGCGATTGGATCAACGTCAAAATCAAATCATTCACATACAAATAAAATAAATCTAACCTTTAGATTTTCGAGTCGTTCGCGGATTCGAGCCGTCTAAGCGTCCGGCCTCTAACTCATGATACGCGGCACGCGTCCGTTGGCAAGGAGAGCGGAATAGGAGTGCTAGCTCCTTTTCCTTTTCCCGACTTGTGTATGGACGGAAAAGAACACCCACGTTTCAAATCGATGCCAAAAACAAACGGGGAAGAGTGAACGACAATACTTTTTTCAACTGTTCAAAAACTACACCAAAAACTCTCTAGGGTTTGGGCAACCCATAAAGGGGAATTTATAAAGAGCTCTAGGGTTTCTTAAATCCTAATAGATATGGGCTGGCCCATTTAATTTAGTCCAATTAGGAACTTAATTAAATGGATTTATTCTAGTCCAACTAGAAATATAATTAAATGGCCCAAATCCTTTTATAGGTTTAAATAAAATATTTTGGCCCAAATCTAATTCAAGCCCAAATATAATATTTAATATTTGGTCCAAATCTAATTTGGTCCAAATATAATATTTAATATTTGGCCCTAATCCAATTTAGTTCAAATATAATATTTAATTTAATATTTGGTCCAAATCTCAATTAGTCCAAATATTAACTTAAGCCCAAATATATTTTATTTCCAATTTGCCACTCCAACAAATAGAAAATTATTAAATTAGAAACTCCTTACTAATTTAATCAATTGCCATTTTAGGAAACTCTTTCCATTATGATGACTCCTCGTCATATCGATGTCAATACGTCTATTTGTTCTTTTTTCGTGAGAATCTACGACGGCACAACTTCTTTCCGAAGTGTCCCATTTAACCATACGTCCACTCTCCTGGTTTAAGCCAAGGACCGTGCCTATTGCGTATGACTCATTAGGCTTCTGAATATGTTGGCAATGTGTCGGTACGAACACATAAGACAAGATTGGCCTCTAGCAAGGCATCATGCCTACCCAATTATTCAGAAGGATTCATAATCCGCAAATAACCTTTCACGAGCATGGTTACCGTGTAATTCGATCCTCTCGTCAATGTATCCTATGTGATCTCAAGTATGGTGATGTGTTGCTTGATTACGATCACATGAGTTTTTCTTCGGTCATCTGGATATCTTCACTTAATAGAAAGTGAATCAATAACTCCTTATTGATCCCTTTCACCATAGCCATGGATTTAAAGTGAATATCCACCGAATGCACCTTAGATACATCATCCTCTATCAAGCGATAGACAAGTCCCATCTTGGTTATGCACCCATCTCCATAAGCCTCACGATATACCCAACGATCGCCCACGTGCAGCCTTTGTCTAAGCCCATCGAAACGATTGCAAAGCATATCAGTATTCTTATGAGATGACCGTGACAACCTCAGGTCCAAGGATTAGTTACACCCATCTCGTATGAGAATTCCATCAACATATAACCAAAATGGATTCTCATGGCGAGTTATGTCCAGTGACATGTTCTCCAATATTGGTCACCTATGTACTTGTCTAGACATCCCCATGCCTATGGGTGTGTGACCCCCATTACTATCACATAGCAAAAACATAGCACATACAAGTCTTACCGCAATTGTCAATGTCCATTCTTGACATTGCTATGACTTGGGACGTTTAATGATGTTTAGAAACTGTGATGCATCATCTCACATCTTCATAGATTAATCACAGTATACATCATATGGACTTCTATCTAGTTTCATTCGGTTATTACAATAATAACAAAAAACTAATAGAAAGACTTCTTTGTGAGATTGAATAACTCCTTATTCAATAATAAACATGATTACAATTGTCAGTGTACAACATGCCCAATCTGATTGGGTCTAGAGCACCTACACTAACACTTGCCACAAGGTTTAGCTCTTGCCACAATGTTTCACCACTAGCTCTTGCCACAAGGCTTCGCTACTAGCTCTCTCGCCACTAGCTTCACCACAAGGATTCGGCTTCGTCGCTAGTTTCGCCACAAGGGTTTGGCTTCACCGCTAGGTTCGCCGCAAGGGGTTGACTTTGCCGCTAGGTTCACTGCAAGGATTTAGCCTTGTTGATGCTCAAAAAATGGGTTAGAAGGCTTGTGGGAATCTTCCCTCGCGAAGACCATCCAATGCCAAAGTTAGTCTCGAATCCCAATGTTTTTCATGAAAAAAAGTAAAGATGCATTCAAAATGTCAAAATTTTATCGAAGTGGGCTGTACCCATCAATGTCTTGTAGCTAGGTATTTATAGGGCACGATTCTCAAGAGTGGCAGGTGTCGACACATAGCGGTTGCTGAATGGGGATAATTTCAACAAAGGAAGAGGATCACCACGAACCTACCGCGAGGCAGCTTGCGGCAGGGTCCCGCGGGGCTGGTCTTCGTGACCATCCAGCAAGTGGCCGCGAGGCTGAGCCTCGCGACCAGCCATTATGGGGCCGCGAGGCAGCTCACGGCATGCAGCTGCGAGGCTATCTCTCACAGCAAGTAGCCGTGAGGCTACCTCTCGCAGCAGCGAGGCTGGCAGAATTATCGCCAGCCTCCTTATTTTGCTTTGATTTTTTATTAATTTCTTGACTCTCTTTTTTTCCTTAATTTTCAATGGCACAACACTACTCAATTATGAGAGTATTCCAAAAAACCTATAATATGAGGGGTATTCTTATGAAAGAGAATTCGACCACCCACTATTGGATCCTGTATAAAGATCACGTTTTCTGCTTGAGAAGTGCAAGATTCAAAAAATTTAGTGGGACTACCCATTTGTTTAAAGTCCTTAATGAATGGTGTTTTTACAAAGATACAAGCTAATATATCTATTTATTTTCTGCAAAAAAAAATGGCAGAACTAAATCTGTTGTCACGTTTTTTAGAAACCAATCGGCTCATTGGTCCTAATTTTCCTGACTGGTTTTGTAATTTAAAAATTATGCTCAATATGAAAAGAATAGATGATGCCTTGTCCTATGCCCCACCTATTGAGATTCCCCAGGGTGTGACTAAGGAGAGAGTATCACTTGGGAGATATTGAAAGAACGTGATATGAGAGCCCAAAACTATATTCTCGCATCTATGTCTAACGATTTGCAGTGTCAGCTTGAGCACTTTATGAGTGCTGTGAGCATGATACAGCATCTCAGTGACCTCTTTGGCAAGCGTAGTAGGACAATCGATATGAGATGTCGAAAAAGCTATTTTGGGCCCGAATGACTGAGGGTACTGACATTGGAGACCATGTCATCAGTATGATCAATGCGATTGGTTAGCTGAATACCTTGGAATTTCCAATTAATCCTCAACTCTGTATCGATCTTATCCTGTAGTCATTGTCGGAGTCTTTCAGCTCCTTTATTACTTATTTTTATATGAACAAGATCGAATGTTCTCTCCCTAAGTAATTAAATATGTTAATAACCACCCAAACCCAAATGAAAAGAGGTTGAGAAGGAGTTCTTGTGATTACCTCATCTTCTTCCTAGAAGAAACCAAAATTTAAGAAAAGGAAGAAAAGTGTTCTCGGGGCAAGGAAAGGTGGATGGCAAGTAGAATCAAAAGGTAAGGAGGTTCAAGGTAAGGTTAATTATTACTTTTGTGGCCAGAAAGGATACTGGAAGAGGAATTGCCCAGACTATCTAAAGAGCTTAAGAGTTAAGCTTGTAGAGGGTCAAGGTATATCTTCTTCTTTGTGTGTTATTTAGACTGATCATACAATTGATCAATACCCTACTTCTTGGATTGTGGATTCTGGTGTAAGATCTCATATTTGTTTGTCTACGCTAGATCTCAATCAAAGTAAGGCACTTGGGAAGTGCAAGGTGATCTTAAAGGTTGGCAATGGGGCAAGTGTTACTGCATTAGCCATATATAGGGACTACTTCTATATCTTTACCTTGTGGACATGTGTTATTTTTGTATGACTTTTTACATATACCAAATATATGATTCGAAATGTTATTTCAATTCCAAAGCTTGTACATGAGAATTATGAATTCTTTTTTTCTAGCAATTATTGTTACCTACATTATTGTAATGTCTGTGTGGGCAAAGGTGTATTGGTAAATGGTCTACACTTTCTAGAAACACATGTGTGCATAAAGTCAGAACATGGTTGCTAGAACTAATACCACATTAAATGAGAAACATTCTCAAGATAATCATATAAACTGCAAATAGTTGTGGTGCCTTAGGTTGGGTCATATCAGCAACAGTAGGCTTTTGAAGTTAACTCATCATGGGTTCATTTGTGATTTGAACCTGAGCCAACTTGTGAGTCATGTACTCTCGAAAAAATGGCTAAGTCTCCTTTTGTTGGACAAAGGGAAAGGGCTACTGAATTGTTAGGATTAATACATTCAGATGTGTGTGGGACCATAAATGTTATAGCTCAGGGTGGTTATGTCTACTTTATGACCTTTATCGATGATTTATCATGACATAGTTACGTGTACTTGATGAAGTACAAGTCTGAAGTCTTTGAAAATTTCAAAGAGTTCAAGGCAAAAGTAGAAAACCAAACAGGAAAGAGTATCGAGATTTTTCGATCAGATCAAGGAGGTGAATACCTGAGTACTAGTTTTGTTGATTATCTTAAGGGTTGTGGTATAGTTTCACAATTAACTCCTCCTTATACACCACAATTAAATGGAGTGGCTAAACGTAGGAATCGGACTATGTTAGACATAATTCGGTATATGCTAAGTTACACGAATTTGTCAATTTCTCTATAGGGTTATGCTATTCTTTCTACAATTTATTTGATAAATCGTGTGCCGACTAAATCTATTTCAACAACTCCATATGAGATATGGGTTGGGAAACCACCGAGTCTTAAGCATGTTAGGATTTGGGGTTGCCCAATGTATGCTAAAAGATTAAGGATAGAGAAGTTGGATCCTAGATCTGAGAAAGGTCATTTTGTGGGGTATCCTAAACATAGTTTAGGATATTATATCTATTTTTCAACTGACCCAAGAGTTGTGGTCGCTAGGCATGTTATCTTCTTCGAAGAAGAGTACATCCAAAAGGGTGGCATGGGGAAAAAGATAGATTTAGCAGAAGAGGGGTCTTCAGTTCCACAAATATCTAATCAGATTATTGAGCCAGGAGAACCAAGTCAGGTAGATCATCCACAAATTCTGCATATGTCTATCCATCATTCGAATCGATGGAGAAGATACATGAATTGTTCTTATATGGGGATAGTGACAAGTTAGTTGATCCTACCACTTATATGGAGACGATATCTGATATCGATACCTCAAAGTGGCAAATAACTATTGATTCTAAAATGGAGTCTACATACTCCAACTAGGTCTGGTTCTTGGAAGATCCACGTGAGAGAATTGTTCATGTCGGGTGTAAATGCATCTTTAAGCAAAAGATCGATGTTAATGGATAGATTTCCACATATAAAGCTCGATTGGTGGTAAAGGACTATCGTCAGCGTCAAGGTATTGACTACGAGGAGACTTTCTCACTTGTCGCGATATTGAAGTCCCTCAGGATGATGGTAACTATCGTTGCTTACTATGACTATGAGATTGGCAGATGAACGTCAAGATAGTTTTTTTGAATGGATTTCTTGAAAAAGAGATTTATATGGAATACTCGTGTGGATTTGAGTCTACAAACCCATGTTAGGTGTGTTTGCTGAAGAGATTGATATAGGGTCTAAAGCAATTATCGAGGATTTTGGAACATCCGTTTTGACTATAAAATCAAATAGTTTGGTTACGAGAGAAATCTGATGAGCCATATGTATATATAAGAAGGCTAATGGGAGTGATATTGTGTTCCTAGTTGATGGCGATTTTTCACAAGTGTACGGATCGCATAAGTAATAGAGTAGTGAGTAGAGTATCGTTCTCATGAGGATCGAGTAATAATTATCAAAATTATATTAATCCAAATGTTATTTAAACAATTGATTAAGTAGAATTAATCTAAGAAAACCAAATAATAACATAGAAAGTAAATATGAAGAGTTTCAAGATTTGGAGAACACTAGGGTATTTTGATTTCACCTAATTAATCCAATTTAATTTAAATGGTTGACAATCCAAATTTAATTATTCATGCAATGATAATCACACAAGTCAAATTTTTACTTCCGTTCCAATTATATTCTTGTGGTGTTTATTATTGTTACAAGTATTCCCCGCTCTACTCCTTATGGGTTGGACTTAATTCAGTGGGCTGGCCCAATCGCATAAGGTCCAGTAGACCTCGAGCTAAGCTCATTAAAGCAAGCTCATATATTGTTGGAGCATGAGCTCATATAGCGGGGCCAAGCGAGCTCCTGGAAATGCCTCTAACTCGTCAATCTATTCGAGCGAGCTCCTAACTACGCTTCCAGCAAGCTCCCAGCGACCTTTGTACTTCGTCGGCTTAGCCGATTAGCTCGCATAACGGGAGGGATGTACGCCACAGGATACTAGTAGGTCAGGGCCCGCCCCAGCCGGACCATTCAAGCCCATTTTCTCAGCCCATTTAACCTGGCCATGTCAGTCCCATCCTGGCCCCTTTTTGCGATAACATCATTACAGCCGCGTCTGGGTTTCTGCGTGTTCACCTCAGATGCCATCCTTATTAATGACGGATCTCATCCACATTAATGAGGGTCTCGTTGTCACCTTGCTACTGCATGGATGTTCCCGCCGACGCCATCCATTCTATCCCATCACCTGGATACGTATAGCACATGCAGGAGGGCATATCCTCTTATATATATCAGCTAGCTCTTTTGAGAGCCGGGGTATGTTCTTATTTTCTTTGGTCCACTTACTAATACCTTGCACACTTACTCGCTCACTAACTTGGGCATCGGAGTACCTTGCAGGGACGGGCCGGTGGGTTAACAAATCGAACCAGATATCCCATGTTTTCCTTCTCCATGTTTTCCTCTCCATGTTTCATGCCACCCATGTGCACTCAAAAGTTCAGGTCCCATACTCAATACAAAATAATCCCTCAAAATATCAAGAATTACAATTTAGGGATTTTTGTTAGATATAGACTTAATTTGATTAGACTTTTGGGTTAGCCTTCTTAGGTCCAATTGGGTCTAATTCTTCATGAAATAGGCAGCCCCAACAACCCTTAAAATACCTTTTAATCCATCTACAAATCATCCAAACTTGGAGAAAATGGAATGTAAAATTCGTAGGTAATGCTGAATTTTTGACAACTTTGACCTTCTATCACTCCAATAGCCATAACTTTTTGTAGAAAATTCGGATTTACGTACTGTTTGAATTTTAGAAAAGTAAACATATAGAGCTCTCACATATATTTTTTTCCAAAATTTTTTGACATCCAATTGGTACAGCTTTTATTTTTAATCGGACTGTTGAGTAGCGAAAATCCATAACTTGTTCTCTTCTTTCTCACTTTTCCTTCAAATCCTATCAACATGATAAATTACCTAAAATTAATATAGAAAACATATATAATCATAAGAGTTAATCATAAAATCAAGTAAAAATAGTATAGAAAATATTAGCACATCACTAGTCATGTATGTGGATGATATTCTTATCATAGGAAACAGTATGGACATGATGATGTCTACAAAAGTTTAGTTGTCTAAAGAATTCTCCATGAAGGACCTGGGAGATGTCATTTATATTTTGGGGATTAGACTTTATATAGATAGAGTTAGGAAATCAATAGCTCTCTATCAGAACTTATACATAGAGAAGATGCTAAAGAGGTTTAGCATGTTGAATTCCAAGAATGAGTAGTTACCTGTTCAGGTTGGTGGAGTTCATCTCTCTAAAGGGATGCCCCTAAACACTCCTGAAGAAAGAGATCATATGAGTATGGTACCTTATGCTTCGATGATTGGGAGCCTTATGCATACGATGATATGTACGAGGTCGGATATTGCATACGTTGTGAGTGTTGTAAGTTGACATTAGTCCGATCTCGGTAAGAGTCTCTAGATCGTAGTGAAGCATATTTTAAAATACTTGAGAAGGGCTAAAGATATGCTCCTGATTTTTGGAGGGCGTGATATCCATGTGGATGGATTCACTTATTTGGATTTTTAATTAGTTATTGATGATCACAAATTGATGTTTGGTTTTGTATATCTCTTGAATGATGGTGTTGTGAAATGGAAGAGTTTCAAGTAAGAAATCACAGCGAATTCTGCTACTGAGGCAGAATATGTGGCGGCATGTGATGTTGCTAAGGAAGGTGTTTGGATCCAAAAGTTCCTTTCAGAGGTTAGCGTGGTTCCATCTGTCGAATTGGCAGTCCTATTGTATTGTGATAATATTGGGGCTATTACTTAGGTGAAGGAACCCAGGTCTCATCAAAAGTTCAAACACATTGAACATTGGTTTCACTTTAATTGAGAGATTATAGCACATGGAGATGTGCAGTTGCAGAGAATAGATTCAACAGATAATGTCATTGACCCACTCATGAAGGCTTTGACTCAATCATAGCTAGATTAACATCTTGAGAAGATGGTATTAGATACTTGTTGATGGTGAAACACAAGTTGTGGATTTATTGTAAATTAGCCTTAGTACAAGTGGGAGATTGCTAGTGTTGTGTGTTAGTGTTGGTGCCCTAATGCTAGATTTAGATAGCATCTGACATTTATATTTATGGGACTAATAATGTAATTCTTGCAATATGTAATAACATATGTTTTCATATTTAAGGCCATATCTTCATCATAGCTCTCTAATCATTAATATGAATGAGTCATTAGATTTCCTGTTGAAGGTCTTATTCTTAAGTGTTAAGAATATGTGACAATTGACCATTGTAATAAGGATGTCTTAATGATTATTCTCAGTCCTTAGACTTCTCAAATGGGGACTATGATTAGTCGAGTACGGACTGACACATGGGATACTACCTTTGATTAGTATGAGATGCTAATGATAAATGATGGTGAGTCGCATGCCATAATCCATGAGATGGATATAATATATATGTGGGTAGGTGTTAGTGGAACACTTATTGAATATGACACACACGATAGATCACATGGCTCGGAGGATCTATGGTTTATCACAAGCTTTGATTGTGTTCTGGTCCTTTGACCGGAGGCAACATAGTTATCTTCTGTGTCGGTGTTAGGGATTTGTCGTTGTAAAGAACCATTCGATTATCGGGTGGGAGATGCACTATGTGATTCCTGTGTAGTGGCATATGGAGGCAAATGATTACTAATGGGATCCATCGATGTAATACCCTTGATGAGTCATGATAGATTTTATCACTTAAGAGAATATTGGTATATGAAAAATTCCATAATTGACCTTGAATTAATGAGAAGACACATAATGTATAGGATGCCTTATGAGGGGCAAAACGGTAATTTAGAGTCTCGTCCCATAGTAAGATAAATTATTTTTGGAGAAATTATTTATATTGGAGAATTAATTGTTGGGAGAATTTAATTCTTGATTAAGTGTATGGATAATTAGGAAATTTAATTAGAAGCCAAGTATGGTTAGATTTGTGACACTTGGCAAAATCTTATGGAATCAGATTTAAATTAAATTTGGGAATTAGGATTTATTTGATTAAGAGAAATTGGTGACACATGGCATGATCTTATGAATCAAGAGTGATGATTAAAAAGAAATGCAAAAAGAAAATAAATTAGTCTCTCAAACATTAAATGAGAGCCATGATGGAGGGAATTAAAAGAAAATCCATATTAAAAAGAAATGTGTCAAGCATTAATGTTGGAAAATGGTAGATTTAAATAAATGCTAAAGTAAATGGATTATGTCGTTCAAGAGCCTTTAAATTTAAATAAAAAAAGAAATTATTTTAGTCTCCATTAAATGCTTGAAAAGTTGTGGATTTAAATTAAATGGAAAATTGAGAAATTAGTCAATCTTGAAATTAGTCATGATTTAATTATTTGGAAAATAGGAGAATTATGAAAAATTGGGATTGATCCAAGGGATGAGATTTAATCTCCAAAGAAATATCAATGGATGAGATGCAAGGAGACAAAGTCTCTTGGATTTGTGTTTTCTTTGAGTCAAGTGAAGTGTTCTCCTAAAATCAATGGCTAGGATGAAATTTGGGAGAAGCACAAGGATTGTTCTAGTGTTTAAAGGTGGAGATTTAGTCCCTTGAATTAAGAAGAAATCTATGGCTAGGATGCAATCTTGAGATTTGGCATGGATTGAGAAGAAAGTTCTATAAATAGGGAGTGGGGAAATTGGTTCAAAGTTTTCCCCACATATGAAGTGAAAGAAGCAAGAAGGAAATCAAGACTAAGAGAAGGAAGAGAAAGACTAGCAAAGGTAAACCTAGTTCCCTCTCTTGAAATAGTTTGAATGCTTATGTATAGAGCTAAGACTTCATTTATTATTTTTCTTTAAGCATGATTAAAGTCTAAGGGAGTCTTGGCTTGTGGAAGTGTTGAAGCTTCAAAGGAAACAAGGTAAGGGATAACCCTAAGTGGTGGGGTTTTGTTTGTATTTGTACATGTTTTGAATGAGTTACATGTAATGGTCTTATTGCATGCTTGTGTTCTAGTGGACCTATGGCCATAAGGAGGACTAGTGATGAGAGAGGGGTTAGTTGGTGCCTTAACCTAAGTGGTTATGAGGGCATGGAGGACTACCCTTAATGTGCATTGCATTTGCATTACATGTTTATGTTTCTCATACTACATTTACATTTGCATAGCACCCTTACTGAGCTTTGGCTCATAAGGTCCTTTGACCTCTATGTAGGTGGAGAGCCATCAAAAGGAAAGGGAGTTTTGCAAAGTTAAGGGTTGGAAGCAAAGAAGAAAAGCATGTGTAGTAGTGTTTATGTATTTTGTTGTTAAATGTTGTATTTATTTGTTAAATATGTAATGTATGCTAAATGTGGGTGAAAAGGGGGCAAACTTGAATGTTTTGGAAGCCCTTTAATGTGAAAATGCATTCTGAAAAATGTGGGATTTTTATTCAAAAAAAAATAAAATTGAAAAGGCAGTGTGCTGGTGCCAGGGGTGCGCGACCATGCGGCCAGCGCGCACGGCCCATGCGCGCACGCGCGGCCCGCGCGCTAGGGGCGCGGCTGGCTGCTGCTGCTCGCCCCCCCTTGCTGCTGTGTTATTTTTTTTTATTATTTAAATTTTGGTTTCTGTTTATTTATTTATTTCTGATATTTTGAGTAATTATGAAATAAAATATATTTTAAATAAATAAATAAAGAAGTAATTTAGCCTTTAAATTAATTATTAAATTAATATGAATTTGAGGCAATTGTGGGAAAAATTTCTATATTTTGGGAATATCAATAATGGAGTATTTTCCTTAAATTTTAGAAAATGGGTGAGGATGCCTTGATGTTGTATTTCAAAATTTATTTCCTAAGTGTTTGGAAAATTTGGTATTTTGAAATAATTAAAGGGAAAAAGTAATGGGATTTGATAAGGAAAATTTTATAAAATTTTTCCAAAGAAATATTAACCCAATAATTTTTTAAAGGAAATGAAGGTGGGATAAATGGGTTAATAGTTGGGGCAAAGAAATTATTATTCTCTTATAATTAAGGCTTATGCCATAATTTGTACGAATTTAGTGAGCGAGTTTATTTCTTTCGATCCTGGGAAGCCATCATTAGCTCTTTATTAAGAGCTTGAGAAGGTGGCGCTTCTCGAGGTTTCGGGTATTACCTTCGCGGGGTCGTTTCGTTATCTTCCCGAATCCTTGAGTGGAGCGAAGAGAGGGCGAAGCCTAGTTTCCCACCTAGGTCGTTTCTCATTGAAACGTAGCCATCTCTTTATCTTTGCCCTAACATGAGAATAATAAGTAAATTATTCGTGAGTAACACCCATAGGTGGGAGCGGGGCATTACAATCGACCTCTGGTGTGAGGTAAACATCCTATGCAATCAGTGGTGGTCTTGATTGTAAAAACCCCTGCCCAGGGTACACTTGATTGGAAAGTGTTTCAATGTCGGAAAGAGTTCTAATGTGTCATCTCAATCTCACCACATTGATTTTGACATAGTCATCGAGTTAGTGAGTTTGATCAGTCCATGACTCTCACTCAATCGAGATGATAACTGATGGAGGGATTATAGTACATGGGAATCGAAAGCCCAAATAGGTTCTATTCTGAAGTAAGACTTTATTACTGCTAGGATCGCCCTGACATAATGCTAGTAATCACTCAAGGTCTTTCGAGGTATTCGAGGAGATGGAGAGATCCTCATTGTAGACCAAAAATATTTGATCAACATTAAGGTGGTTGACGTGTCCTTATTGCTACTTAATAATGAACCTAGAAGGTCACACACATATCTAGGTATGATGGTTAACTAAACGATTAAGGCTGAAATCGTCATTAAGAGTTAATGATGTTACCGTTAAGAGTTAACAGATTGGGTTAAATGATTAATTAATAAGAAGCAATTGTTAAGAGTTAATGTGCATGCCGTTAAGAGTTAATGGGGGCCTTAGTGTCATTATGAGATAATGAAAGTGCTATTAAGAGTTAACAGCGAGCATGGATGCAATTTTATGGAAGTTTCAAATAAGGGGCCAAAACGGTCAACAACTTGGAGAATTGTTGCTAGTAGACATGTGGGTGGTTGTTAGGGAACAACCAGTCGAATGTGACGTCGATGGCTGACCACATGGCATGGCGGATAATGGTCAGGTCGTCAGGTTGACATGGTGTGTTGATCATTGGACTTGAACTAGCATGGTTGTTTTGGATATTAGTGTGCGGGATTTGCTAATTAGTCGAACCATCCAATTGAGAGGTGGGAACGTTTATTTATGTGGTTCTGTATTGTTGGTATATGGAGACAGATGTTGGAGATAAGATCCATCACCCTCTCGATATTTGATGGGTGAACGTTTTATGTGCTCTATTATTAGTGTGACAGGACAGTCCCTGGTCAGGGTAGATTGATTATTAGGAAAGAAGTTTCCTGAAGTGTCATCTAGTCACATTGATAAGGTCAGACATAAAGTTACTGAGTTTCTGAGTTTATCACTCCATGGCTTTCACAGTAATCATTAGCCGTAATAGGTTTACTTGAAATGAGACTTTACTGCCACTTATATTATCCTAAGCCATTGTTGAGCGCTTCTCAGGAACCCTCAGATTTGTTAATGTTGGTGCCCTAATGCCAGATTTAGATGACATCTGACAATTGTAATAATAGGACAAATGACATAATTCTTGTACATATATATATAATAAAATGTATTTTCATATTTTGAGATCATATCTTCATTCATAGCTCTCCAATCATTATATATGAATGAGTCCTTAGATTTACTATTAAAGGTCTTACTCTTAAGTGTTAAGAACATGTAACTAAAAACCTTTATATTAAGGATGTTTTAATGATAATTTCCAGTTCTTAGACTTCTCAGAAGGGGACTATAATTAGTCGAGTACGGAATGGCACATGAGATACTATATTTGATTAGTATGAGATGCTAATGATAAAGAATGGTGAGTCGCATACCATAATCCATGAGATGAATATAGTATACATGTGGGTAGATACTAATAGAACATTTACTGAATGTGACGTGCGTGATAGATCATATGGCTGAGAGGACCTATAATCTGTCATAGACTTCGACTGTGTTACTAGTCCTTAGACTAGAGGTAACACAGTTGTCTTGTATATCGGTGCTAAGAATTTGTCGTTGCTAAGAACTACCCGGTTACCGGGTTGAAGATGCATTGTGTGGTTCCGATGCAATAGCGTATAGAGGCAAGTGATTGCTAATGGGATCCATCGACCTTCGATGTGAGGTGAACATCGAATGTGATCAATGGTGATCTTGATTAAAGAAACCCTTGGCTAGGGTACACTTAACTGGAAAGTGTTTTAATGTCGAAAGGAGTTCCAATGCATCATCTCAATCTCACCACACTGATTTTGGCATAGTTATCAAGTTAGTGAGTTTGATCAATCCATGACTCTCACTCGATTGAGATGATAATCGATGAAAGGATTATAGTATACGAGAATTGAAAGCTCAAGTAGGTTTTATTCTGAAGTAAGACTTCATTACTGGTAAGATTGCCCTGACATAATGTAACGCCCCGCTCCCACTTACGGGTGTTACTCGTGAACAATCACCCGAATTGTCCACCTACCTGGCCTGTGGTGAAGGCTAGACCATGTTTTAAGACGAAACGCCCTAGGTAGGATCTAGGCTCGTCCTTCCCTTCCTTGAACCCCAGGATTCACTAGCGGAATTGGGCTTTAATCACCGCATATGATTGAAAGAAACTCATGAAGATGCTCAACCGCCACTTTCTCATTGACATTTAATTCTTTTCCCATTCAAGAATTTTTACCTGGCTCCGCAAATCACCATTAAAATCAATTCATTGATTGATTACCAAATTTGGAGGAAGAACTCATCATTCAATATTTTCCAAATTTTCGGCATCTCTCTTCAAAATGTCCGAAAAATTCCAATATTTGAAAGTTCCTCCGGGGCCCCAAAAACCCATTTAGAAACGCCCCTTAATTTCTCAAAATTCTATTTTTTTAAAAAAAATTGGCCAGCGAGGCCCACGGCGCGTCCGGGGCCCGCACGGGGCCGCACGCCCGTACGCGCCCCAGCACACGCCTGGCAGCCGCCTGCTACCTTCTGCAGCTGTCTTCCACACTTCTTTTTTTTTTTTTTCTTGGGCATTTAAACCCCAAATTTTCCAGAAAATACCTCCAATAAATATATCTCATTTTCCTTCAATTTTTCTTTTATTTCTCCAACAAAAATCCTTTTATTTGCATCTTGGATGCTTCTCACAACACACCCCACAATGAGACTTACACCACAACTTAGGCTTCACATGCTATAAGCCAACATCTCATCTTAAAATAAAATCAAATACTCTCAAGAAATGAAATACACCCATGATCTTAGGCTTTAACAAGCCATTAACAATCAAATACATTATATTACATAAATCAAATGTCACACAATAGGCTACCCTAAGCCAAACAACACACTTGAATCTTCATTTCCATGCCTCCACATGCCATTCCACTTTGTGTTGATTTTTCCAATGCTTCCACAACCTACATGTGAGGGTAAAAACCTCATGAGCTATTAAGCTCAATAAGGGTGCAATGCCAAATAAATATAAACATAACAAGATTATATGATGCCAAATGCATGCACATGTGGCTAGGTTTCTTTGCCCTCACAACCCTCCAAGGTTGAGGCATCAACCCACCATTTCGACCATGTTCCCAAACTAACCTATGGCCATAAGTCTCATGAACATAAAAGAACATGCCAAATGCAACATATACATTTATGAAACATATTTAAAACCCATTGCAAGGCCACCCTCCCATGGGGCCATCCCTTACCTCTTTTCTTCTCTTTGAATCTTTAAAAGTCTCCTTGCTTCATTGCCTTCAACCCTTGCTCTTTCTCTAGAACTTCTTCTTTTCTTTAAAACTTCAAGAATCACTTAGCTTCATTTCTCACTCTTCTCCTTAAGAGCTTCTTAAACAAATTTAAAAAAGCTAAGCTACCAAATAAAGAAGTGGAAGATACTTAAACAAGCCTAAGGAAAATACTTACATTCTTCTTTCCTTTCCTTCTTCTCTTCATTTATTTCTTCCATGAGAGACTTCTTCCTATCTCTCTTCTTTCTTTCTTCAAGACACTTCAAATGGCAAAAATTTGAGGCTAAAGCACTCTATTCCTTTTTATACTACTCTTGTCTTGAAATCTCACTTTCAAGACTTCATCTTAGCCCTTGATTCCCATTTGCTTTATGAGAGAAAATCCCAACCACAAAAGGAAACACAATCCATGCCATTTCCTCTCTTTAAATTTCAACCATTGGATTATTTTGCCTTTACAAGACTTCATCTCCACCATTAAAAGGAAACACAATCTATGTGCCTTTCAAAGAATTCATCTTAGCTATCCAAAATTAGTCTTTAAATTAAATCATTAATATGTTGGCAATCCTTGTCAATTTTCAAGACTAAATGGTGGCCCTTAGATCATTTCTAATTCTAAGAATCAATCTCATCCTTCCAATTTTTCATTACTTTCCCATTTAAATTAATGGGACTATTTTCACCCCATCACATGAGAGACTACTTTGAAAGACATAATCCTTCATTTTCTATTTAAATAAATCTCACCATTTTCCAAAGCATTAATGGGTGACCATTTTCCCATTTTTCATTAGATTTATTTAATTTACTATAATTTCAAGCATTAATGGTGACTAATTTCACATTTCCTTTTTGGATTTTTCTTTAATCCATATAATCATGTCTCTCATTAATGCAAGAATGACCAATATCATTTCTTTTGCATTTAATTAAATCACCCCATTTATACTTGAACCACAAAATGCCAAGTGTCACAACAAGACACTAACCTTGGTTTCCAAGTTTTAATCTCATCCCTCCATGTGGCACTACCACATTAATTCACCAATTTAGGGAAAACATAATTATTCTCTCAAATAATAGAACATCCACCATTTTCTCAATATTCCATGATTAAATTCTTTTATGGAATTAAATTCCAAAATTTTCAAAATACCTTTTGTGAATTTATTAATCCCATATATCTCCACATAAAAACAAAATTGGGATTTAATTCACTTATTCACCTAATTCTACATAGGAATTATTTCCAATTTATCAAAATACCCTTCATTGGATTTCACTATCCAAATTACCAAAATACCCCTCTCATAGGAGACCCTCAATCTCAAGAACTCATCACCTCCTCAAGGGTATTTTTGGAAGTTTTTTCTCACTTCATTTCTCATTCTCTTAACACTGGTAACACCGGGTGTTACATTCCACCCCCCTTAAAAGAATTTCGTCCTCGAAATTCACTTTACCATATTCTCCTACCCAAGACAATCACATTCTCGGGCTACTTGCCAAATTATCCTACTCGAGAATCCCATAGCCCATCCATTCCTCATATTTACCTCGGGTTACACCTACCTCGAGGTTTAGTTTAGGCCTTTGGTCCCCCAACTCTCGGGGACATTTAACAATCGAACACCGCCTTGGCCTCCCGCCAAACCGCACCATTAGTCACTGGTCATGCTTACTGCAACGCTGTCCATTTCTAGATGGATTTTCTCTACCTCTATCATCACTTCGCAGTCCACTTCCTATTTTCCCATCAGTCGAAACCACATACGCTAACATTGCATCATTGATCAGTCTACCACGATTTTACGCTGATCACACACGGTAACGTTTCTCACTGCCAATCACACATGGCCACAATTTTACGCTAGTCCAACCAGCAACGTCTTAGCACTGATCATTCACCGCAATGTCACATTCTAGTGCCCATTAGACACTCGGACACCCATTCCACCATGGCATACCGCCATTAATCACACGCCTGCATAGCTTGAGTTGATCCTCATGGTAACCTCTCGTTACCGATCAACTTACCATGCTAGCACTACTTGGGAAGCACCCATTTGGCCCACCTTGCCAACTTCGACCATTTCATACATGGTCTTCTATCTTGACCAGCCGACCCTCATTTATCGATACGATTACGCAAAATCGGCTTACCAACACCATGCCAGGCTATCACACATTTTAACCTTGTGCACTGCCCGAGTTCACATCGAGCTTGGCGACGTATGCACCATTTCAATCTCACCTCGAGCTTAAGCATGCTCGGGCCACAACCTTCTCCCAACCAGGAGTTCTTCGCATTAAGCACACAACGATACTTACTAGCCGATATCACATGCTAGTAGGGTCTCATACCCATACCAGGGAACTCTTCACTGAGCAACCCCTCTTCAATTCTTCACCCCATTTCAACTTTTACAATCATGTTCCCATGCTAGGCTTTACCTTGGCTATTTACCCTACCACAAGTCCAGGATCCTACCATTTCGCTTAAGGTCGTGGAACCTTTAATTAGCCCTCATCATCACCCACGATGCGTGGCACAAGTGATTAGCTTATTACCATCTGCACAATCACTTATGCATCACACCTATAGGATGACTCGTGCCTTTGGTCCACACCACAACAAGCCATCATGGTTACACCCCCACTCTTGTAGCGGTCTTCTGGCCAAATTTTCTCGCCCAGCTTCACTTTCATTAGGACCTTTTAAATCTCACCATTTCTCAACAAAGCCTCTTACTTTTGAGGCACGAACTTTCAGCCATCCTACATCGGGTTCATTCTCAACCCGCAATAGACACCTGATTTAAACCATGCATAATGGTTCCTCTTGTCCTCCTTGGCAAGGACAACACCATGACAGCAACGAATTTCTCCCCCACGATCGTTACATCTCAAAATTCACCGATACTAGCCTTCATGGCCATTCACACTCGGCTTCAAGGTCTTACCATGCACAATAGTTACCTTTGACCTTCCTGACAACTTCTTTTCCCTAACCGCGACGATGACACCACCATGCCATCTCAAAAGACTTGCTGCTCTTTGAATCTCACTAGTCACCACAACCAGCACGACCCCACTCTTAGGTCACCTTCCTCACATTACCTTTTATACATATAGCATCTAGCTAAATCCCTGAGAGACTCTGGCTTCTCCCAGATTTCTTATACACTTTGCTACAGCTAGCTCACACCTCTCAGTGAGCAACCACATGGCTCTAACACCACAACAGCTTCACTAGCCGATTTCTTTCATAACCATTAACCTTAAGACAAGAGGTTAATTTTCATCAATTGCCCACACTCCAAGGCATCCCTTCAATTGCATCACTCACAGCCATTAGGTGATTTCATCACCTCAACACCACTACTGGAAACCAATCTCATCCCATAAGCTCTTCCTTCGAGCTCTCTTTACCCATTGGCGATATTTTAAATTTGCCATCATCTTCCATCTAACCAACTCGCTTAGCTCTAGCCGGATCGCCCGGCTCATAAACAACACAACCCGACTCCAGGCACTACTCTTGCAATCATCGACTATCGCTTCGACTTAAACTCCACTCACTGGAAATCACCCCTGCCACTCATGTGGAATTCACACTTCCACTGGATGCCGTAGGACTCATCTTCCTACTCAGGCACTTGCCATTACGTTGGCATTTCCCCGAGTGATCTTTCCTGATAGAGTTGTAGCGCTTTAGGAAGTTTATCTCACACTGTTGCCTCATGTGCAATTTTTCTTGGGAGAACATCTCAAGTTCTGCCCTAACCACAATTCCACTACCATTGATAGCTCTCATTCCAAAGCCACACTCCTTTGAGTGGCACAATTCTGTCCTGACCAACCGTCTTTTATCACCTTGGATCTCTTTTGCACAATCAGCCTGGTCTAATCACCAAGACCCACTGAACCTTTATATTGCATACACGACAACCAACAATGCTTTACACCACAGCCCTCGAGCCTCACGCTCCATTATTGCCATCAAGTGCTACCACCTGGCAATTTCTCATGTGTCATCAACTGGAAATCCCTCCAATGTTACATGAGGACACTTCCTCATTTCGCATCGACACAACCAAGACTAACACCAAACTGTGCAATTGTGCACCTTCACGGATTTCAAACCGTCCTTAGCCATGCGTTCAGCCTACCACAACTTACATTACTGGATTAGAGATTGCTTTATTTGAAACCTCCGCACGTTTCAATTTCCCCATCTGATGGTTGGCTTCCATTTCGTAAGTCTCGCCCTCCACGGTACTTGCGTATCATTCTCGAGCCATTTACCAACTCCACCTATCAATCAATCCCATCTTCATGCATTACTGCAAGGTCACACTGGGTCCATCATCCCAATTTATCAGATCACTTCGATCAAATTTAACCACAACTATTTTAGCATCCTTTAGAAGGGAGCATCGCCACACCTCTTGTTATCACACCACAAGATATCACTCCCTCGATTCACAAACTTTCTTGTTGCCTTGACACCCACAGCACTACCACCATACTTCAACCCTTACGGAATTTTTAGGTCTGGCTCAGGCATAACCTACAGCATACCCTAGGTCTTCGGTGTCTAATCGTCTCCACCACAGACAGGTTACTCCACGTGGAGGGCTGTAGTCCCTCCTGTGGACTAACCGTCTGCATCCAGTGGTCCCTAGCATTAAACCCGTCACTGATAGGCGTCAACCGTAGCATTATTCCCATGCTAGACCCGTTTCTTTTCCCCGGGTTTCTTTCTCAAACATCTCATAGATCTTCAGTCCCTGACCATCTGCATAGTCACTGTGTTGCCCTATGCTTTAGGCGCGCCAACACCTTGTCACCATCATTGTGTCACTCCCATACACTGGCCCAACACTGGTTCCCCATCATGTTGCCCTGTGCTTCAGATAGTCAACACCCAATCACGTGTCACCCCCATACACTGGCCCAACACTGATTCCCCATCGTGTTGTCCCTGTGCTTCAAAGAGTCAACACCCAATCATTATTACCGTGTTGTCCCTTACACTGGCCTAACAACAGTTTCCTACAGCATGGCTCAAGTCTCACTCTGATCTGCTTCGCACCCCATAGTGTGACTTTCAACTCTTCAGTCACACTTCTGATATCGAACCCGACATGACTACCTCACCACGCTAGCAGCCACTATTCTTACCAGGCGTCCTACTCGACAACAAATCTATCGGATCATTATCGCGTTCCACGATTCCTCCTTAGGACTACTCTAAGGGTCCTATCCCTAACAGGAGATTCTCGGTCTCACCTGACCAAATCTCCCTAGGTGCTGCTCCAGTTCTTTGGCATCTGACCGTCACCTGTAGTTCACTAAATTGCTCAGACTCATGGGCCACTTACCCTCAACGCGAGCTAACTCATTAGTCCTCTGCCACACGGTCCATAGCATCAGATCCGTCACATTGAGCCTTGCACCCATCACATCGAATCTACTTAAAGCCTCTCCGACCCCGATGGTTCCACCACCATCTTACCAAAGCCATCTTACTTGGTTATCCTTGCCTTGATAACCCCAAGCTCAAACCATAAACCTCGCTCCTCCGGACTCTACATCTCTTACTGCTTAAGAGACTCTCAACCACTTCACATCTTGAGACCTCATGATCTTACCACACAAGATCATACCTCACGGTTCTCATTCAACATTTGAAAGCTCCAACTTTCCACGACAATGGATCCCAATCCATTATGATTCATTCGCCACCCAGCTCATCCTAGAGCTTGATTATCAATGTTCTCTCAATCCACAACCGACATGCTGAGTCCATCTCAGGCTCTGGCACCCATAACCATGGAGTGCCAACCATTACCTTCTAGGTAAATTGAGACCTCTCGTCTCTTCTTGTACTCATAAATGTATTCAGTCACTACGCCTGGCCTGGCCTTCCTGCACACCTCGCTCGGGCTTTCTTGACTTGGAACTAAAATTCCCGGGCTTCCACATTGCTCATCATGCCCCTGCCCACTTGGCATCCAAAGTTGGCATTTCTTGTGCGCACATAGCCCACGGATGTCCTATTGCCACAATTCACTACCTTCGGCCCACACAGCGTTCATACCCTTCATTGGGTGACCTCTTCGTCTCCCATCAAGGGTTTCACAACCTTAGGCGTCATCTCGACCCCAGGCATCATAATGAGGGTCTATTCACCTCTCATCTCCTGACCTTAGGCGTCTCGCCTGACCCCAAGCGTCAATGATAGTTTAAATTGGCCCCTCATCCATCATTCACAGGAACGGTCACTTGGCCTTTCTCAACCAGGACTTCCAATCCCATGGCTCTCACGCACATATCTACACATGCCCAACTCCTTTATCCCAAATCTGGATCCCCTTGAATTCCAGCTCGACTCACTTGGGATTTCCATCTCACACAAGTACCCGCCAGGGTCCATTTGCCACATACCTATCCTTTCTTAGGATATATCCCATTTCATCATGAAATCAACTAGGGTCCACTCATACCCTAGGCGCATCCCCTCCAAGACCGTCATAACGATATAATCATATGGCACCGTATGCATCCCTCATGCATGACTCACACCCGACTCCCCTTGGAGTCTTTCAATGAACTACCAACGTCATGCCTACTCGTAATGACCATAGCGAGTCTGGAACGCTATCTTCTGAATATCTTCATCCTTGACTATCACCTAGTGATACCCCAATCTCAAATCAATCTTGGAGAAAACCCTTGCTCCACGCAACTAGTTAAGCAAATCATCAACTCTGAGGAGGGGATATTTATTTTTCACTGTTAGCTGATTCAACTCGTGATAATCTATAGACAGTCTCAAAGATCCGTCTTTCTTCCTCACAAATAAGACTAGGGCACCCCATGGTGAAGTACTAGGGCAGATAAATCCTTTCTCCATCAATTCCTACAATTAGACCTTCAATTCTTTCAATTCATTAGGCGTCATCCGATATGGGATCTTCGAAATAGGCTGGGTACCTAGTATCAATTCCACCGAAAACTCTACCTCCGTTGGGGGGGTAAACTGGGAAGCTCATCAGGAAATACATCAAGAAAATCACATGCAACTGGTACCTCTGTCAGTGGTGTACTACTTCCACATTCGGTTGTCACAAATGCCAAATAAGCTTCACAACCTTGACGCATCAACTTCTCAACCTTCATTACTGAAATCATGGGGGTCACAGACACGGGCTGTACACCTCTATACACGAGGGCAGGCTGTAGAGGAGTCTTGAAATATATAATCTTTTGACGATAATCCACCTTAGCATAATGACTTGACAACCAATCCATCCCCAATATAAGGTCGAAGTCTCCTGGTAATTTCCTATCATGGACTTCAATTTCACAGTCAAAAAGTACATCTCTACCCCATAACTGGTAATTTCCTATCCTGGTAATTTTGGTCATAACATCAACTTCTCAACTCCAATTGAGGTACTTCAAGATGCTATGGAACGATAAGAGAAAGATCTACAATTTTAATGTTTTACGTTTTGAGATATTCGGGCTAGAACATAGTCAAAATTGGGTTACAATGAAGAAGTCGCACCCAGAAAAATAGGCCATTCGAATGGATCACCCCCCATTCGAATGGTACTACCTCCATTCGAATATCTATCCTCCCAATGCCCCACACATTCGAATGCCTCTTCAAAAACCGTCCTAACTCTTAACCACTCATCCTAAATCTTCCGAAACACTTACACACTCACACTGCACCAAAACCCAATTTAACAAATAATTCTACCCACAAGACATAAAAATAATATGGAGTTATTCATTAATATCGGCCCCCATCTTCGAGTTGTTACACCCTTAAACAATATGTTGCTTTGAGTATCATAGCGTTGCCCCTAAAATAATTGTGCTAGGGAGCTAAAATTCCTCTATATATATCCACAAAATACAGGGTCTCCCAGTCCATCTTGCATGCAATCATTGGTAAAGTGGTATCCCTCTCTTATCTCGATGGGGCACCAGATAAATGTCATCACACCTATTTGAGTTTATACCTTCCTTTAAGAGATTTTAAGGGTTCCGGTGTCCTCTTTCCTATATTCTGCAAAGGCAAGCATTGGACGTATAAATTCTCGGGTTTCCCAGCGATGAAAAAATAGGGAATAGTGGCAACAACCAGCAAACCCCAGCAACATCTGCAAAATCGGGACAATCTCGGAGGGTGATGTAAATCCATCCCCTAGTCACAATAATGATAAGGATCACCCACTAGCCACAAAGCAAATATATCCTTGATATGAGTAATATGTACCATCCTTAAGTATCATATTTGATATAAAAAGAGTGCCCAATCAAGAAGTCAGCCCCTATCCTGATCTCAGGCACCAAGTACCCACTTTATACCCTTCATTTCCCTTTCAGCCCAAGGCAAGAGTAGGAGCTACTGTTATGGAGTGCCCTAGAAAATTCCCAAAAAATCCTAAG
The DNA here is from genome assembly GCA_036245055.1 of Diospyros kaki. Taxonomy (NCBI): domain Eukaryota; kingdom Viridiplantae; phylum Streptophyta; class Magnoliopsida; order Ericales; family Ebenaceae; genus Diospyros; species Diospyros kaki. The sequence continues at coordinate 24,796,495 of BSEG01000012.1, forward strand.
TTCTAAGAAATATCCAACTAAGTCTGGGGACCCTAAAGAATTTCCCAGGGCGAGAGTCCCCCGAAGCCTCTGGAAAGTTCTTGGGATAGTTAAGCCTCATACCTTAAATAGCCTAAAGGGTCCCTCAAAGTCATCCCTAAGTCACCCGACGGCCCTAAAGACTCTTCGAGTCCTCCTAGAGACACTCATCAGGGCGCTTTCACCCCAAAGATATCTTTAGGCCCTCCATCCTCACCTGATGCATCTTCCTTGGAGAGTTGGCAGACTCTCATCTATGGACCCTATCAAGTGTCTATAAATACTTGTCTTCTTTAAGGCAAATGAATCTTTTCGAACCTTTTGGACCCCTGTGAAACCTTCTTAGATCTCTTGGATCTCTCAGAACATACTAAGACTTCACTTTTTAAGATCCCTAACACAAAGACATAAGACTCAGAAACTTTAAACGACCCATTGAGAACCTACTCCCCCGTAGATTCATACTGAACATACTACTACATACATGTTACATCTGCATACATATGCACAATACTCCTAGATATTAGAGTTTGACTTAGGCATCGGAGGCCAAAATGGGGAAGATCCCCACAAGCCTTCTAATTGTCTTTGTGCTGTAGATAACCCCGAAGACCCTTCAATCAAATCCCCAAAGACCCTTCGGACCTTTCTAGAGTTTAATCCCCGAAGACTTCCCGGAGCAAACACCCTCGGAGACCCTCAAGGGACCCAAAGCTTCCGTCCTTTCAAGTCTCTGGTCAGGCCTCCAATTTTTGTGGGCCTCTACAATCTTCTCCACTTTTCGAAAGGACTCTACTTTGGTTGTTGTCAAAACAAATAAATTTAATTGTTTTAATTTAGTAATAACAATACTCGATTAATCAAAGTCCACATTTGACGAATCTAAAGACTAGAAACAATTTAAAAAATCTTATACTAAATAATTTTGTTCACATATTTTTAACAACTTAAAAATAAAATCTTTAACATAATATCTAAAGACTTATTCGTGATTCCATGTGAAGATATTATGTCATTTAATTAATAGCAAAGAAATGAAGTTTAAGTAGTATTTATCTAAAGACTTAAATAGTATTTAGTTAACTTTATTTAGATTAAGTAGGGGTTAAATAATGGAGTTTGCAAAGAAATGAATGTGTTTGCAATAATAATAATAATAATAATTTCCAACAACTTCTAAAACAATTATTAAACCATAAAAAAAAAAATCTAGGTACGACTTACCAATTTACTTATATATAAGAGACTCTCTCCATGTCATTATTCAAGAGACTTTTCCATATATATATATTTTTCCATTGGAGATCAAACTAGTACATGAAGCCGCCGTACGTGTGCCAATAGCAACAATGGAAGAAACCTTTCACTGGAACCTTAAAAGGCACATGTAAACGTGTAAACGTAATATTACATCTTCACTACTTTGAGCAAATGACGCCAGCTGCAAGCACTAACTAAATCAGGGTGGAACTAGAGACGCATGGTATTATGGCAGAACAAAATATATATATATATATATATACATACTTATGTGCGATCCAATTAAAGCTGCTGCTTTTGCTGCTGCTGTTGCTGTTGCAGCTTGATGATGAAGATTCATTCAAATATTGCTGCTATTGTTCTTGCTCCTCCACCATTGCAGTTTCCTGTGCCATCGCAATTTCCTGCAGATCAACAAGAAACAATAACTAATAATAATATTATTGTTATTTGTTAGGAGGCAAGTTAATTTGTCGGTCCTAATTATGGGGGAATTATATATTAACAGTGACTTGCCTTTAACTGGGTACCACCATCAGGTGAAAAAATGCATTTTGATGTGATAGCACGGCCGTGATCCAGAAGCCAGCCCACCTCACACCAAGTTTCACCATCTTCTCTTTCTTCCACCCAACACCACAATTGCTTGGGAAGCAATACCACATTCTTATTAATAATTATGTTATTCTCATCTCTCACTGTCTTCCGCACGCTGTCATCTACAAGTTCTTGATGAATAATGTTCTCCTTCTAGCATGCATGCATAAATAATTCAAAAAATTTCAGATTGCTTCACAGATCACACAATCATAAAAATCATAACACTTCAACTGCACCTAGCTACCTTACACAATAAACTAAATTAATACTTGAATGTGTGAATATATATATATATGTTCATATTTAAACAGTAGGATATATAGTAAATTCTAAGTTGAGGCCAAGGCTACTGGGCGTGGGCGGTTAGGGCAGGGGAGGGGGCAAAAGGCTGCAGGGAACAGATGTGCCTCCAACTCCATCCATTAACAAGGAAAATTAATGAATAATGCAAAATGAAAGGCAGGCAGGCAGGCAGGCATGCGAGATAGATCACAGATAGAAGTACAAGTTTTGAGGACTGACGGTTGGAGAATTATGGAAGGAGGCAACAGCATGGAGGCCCTGCCAAACACCAGTGAGTTCTGAAGCTTTTAATGCATCGGTGGAGGCAAATGCTGAATCACGAATCGCGCTGCATCCACCTAATTGCTCTCCATTTCTAAAAGGTCCATACCACTGCTCACAGCACACCTTCACATTCTGTAATACCAACTTCTTCTTATCAGTGCTTCTTCCATCAAGACGGGCACGCTGAACTATCCGGACGCGCGATTCGCGATTCCGAGGATCAATCAAACAGTATTCCAACTCCATCAGAAGCGATCTGTCCTTCTCCAGATCCTTCTTCACCCAAACAGCCACATAACATCCGGTAGATTGATATGCAAATGCTGCGCAGTAGTAGTAGCCAGAGGAGTTATCTTCCACACCGCCTAATCCTAATCCTATGGTCCTCTCATCGACACTGTGGCGCGTAGCAGCATCGGCCTCGCATCCAACAGTGGGAAGTAGCCTTATGGATTTATAAAAGACAAGGTATTCATCAGGATCAGGGCGAGGGCGAGCGAGAGTGGGACACTGCGTCTGCCAATCGAACACCTTGACTTCCCACTCCCTGTAAGCTTCGGGGACTACTGATTCCGGAAGCTCCATGGGCTTCCCTTCCTTGGAAAATTCCGCCTCGTACCCATCCCACTCTCCAGACACGTTCTTCGCAAACTCCACCCACCCTAGTCCAATTAATAATTAGAAGAACACACAACAATTGTTAGTTTAATTAATTAGAATTATTAGTTTGATGATCGGATTATCTATCCAGAGATTATTATTAGGGCAAGGAAGGAATTAATGGGAGCGACGACACCTATAGAAGAGAAGAGAATAGAGAACTTACTGGAAGATATGTCAGTAGTGAGGCTGCTGCTGCTGCCGCCGTCGTCGCCAACTTCAGTTCCATCAGTAGTAGTGGCCAAGGGGGAGGAGGAGGAGGAGCTGCTTCTGGTAAAGGCCGGCTTTGTTCTGTAACTAGCACTGTAATTATGGTGATGATGATGATTGAGACGACCAAATTGAAGGGGGAAATCATAGAAGTTATGAGGAGGAGGAGGAGGGATTTTGTGAAGAAGGTCGAGAAGGGGAAAAGAAGGAAACGCCCCCAATATCCTGGGTTTTGATAGCGGGACGACAATTAGATTATTTGCGGCGGCGGCAGCATGACCATAACTTGCAGCGGCCGCTATCAACGCCATATTCTTGGTCTCTGGCTCGTTCGCTCGCTCTCTACACAGAGACGGCTATCCACCATCACTACTCGCTCTCCCACCTCATCCCTAGTTTTTATCTCATCGGGAATGCCGAAATCGGCATTTTCTTCCCCGAAGGCACAGGAGTACCTGCGGAGTTCCACGGGGGTAACTCACTCTTCACAGTAAATATAAAAATGGTGGATATGGATTTTTTCATGTCCCCTATTTTGTAGGTATTTTTTATTTTATTTTTTATATATAAAAAAAAACAAAAAAAAATACTTAAATTGGGGTGGGTGGGTGGGTGAAGTTAGTCATAACTCAATGGAAAATTCTATTTGTAACTATACGTTTTGTTTTCTGTAACCCACTTTTAATATTTCTAAAATACCCTGAGATGAAAATTTATATTTGTCTTTCATTTAAACATTTGACGCTCAACCACCCATCATTACTCTTTAAGTGCGTACACTCACTTTCTCGATCACCATTGTCATAACCACTTTTTCACTCACAACTGAACATCGCGTAACCATTATTATTCAATACCGAGTAGTAGCTATTATTATTCAACACCAAACATTAGTTAGCCGAGTTCTCCTCGCCATAACCATTACTATCAGGGGTAGATGATTATTATCTGCAAATGTTTACGCAGTGTTTGACAAAAAAAATAATGAGTATTCCTGTTTCGGCGAGAAAAAACACAATTTATAACATCTATCACTAGTTCAATCACATAATTTACATATACATACACAACGGATAAATTAAAAAAATAAGATTAATTAAAAAATAAAAAATACACTGTCTTGGAGGCTAAAGGATGCCCCAAACCCCGAGATTCGGGCGATTTGGGGTTCTCCGAGCCTCAGGGTTCGGGGAACCCCTAACCGCTCGAACCCCAGCGTTTTGAGTATTCGGGAAACCCCGAATCTCAGGATTCGATAAGGACCCCGAATCCATAAATTCGAGAAAAATCAATTCTCCCAAACTCATGAATTGGAGATAATCATTTTTCCGGAAATCATAAATTCGGGAGAATTGTATTCTCCCGAAATCCTGAATTCGAGAGAATGCAACTCTCCCTAATTCAATAATATAATATATTATATAATATTATACTATACTATATAATATGTATATAGAATGTAATAGCATCCATTCTCTCGAACCCATGGTTCGGGAGAATGGATACTATTATATGTTTATTATATTATTATATATATATATTATAACTATATATATATAATAATTTTATATATAAATTATTTCAAATATATATAAATTATTCTGAATTATTATATTCTGAATCTTTGGATTAATATTATATTTATTTTTCTTAAATTAATGTTGCTTTAATCTTAATTTTTTTTGAGTTAATTTTAATTTTTAATACCAATAACTTAACTTAATCTAATTCAAATTTTACTGTATGAAATTAGGTAAGTTCGGTTTCAATTTTGTACATCATTTGCTTTCATATTTTATATCATTGGTATAATTGCTTTCATAGTTTTTGAGAAACCCCTTACTCCCGAAAGGCGAGATTCGGGGAACCTTATAACCCCCGAACAACGAGATTAGGGGGGTATGGGGTTTCCCGAATCTCGCCCTTCAGGGAAACCCTCACCCCTCAAATAGCGAGATTCGGGGGGTGAGGGGTTCCCCGAACCCTGCGGTTTGGGGAATCCCTAACCCCCCGAACAACGAAATTCGGGAGGTATAGGTTCCCTGAATCTCGTCATTCGGTGAAGCCCTCACCCCCCGAAGGAGGGGCATTACCTAGTTCTGTGATTTCGAGAAACTTCAATGAAGAAGATGGGCGAGGCAAGCGAAGTGGGCGATGACGAGAGGTCGGCGGTGGTCTGTGAGAGTGGTCTGAAGAAGAAGAAGAAGAAGAATAACAGGATTTGATGCGCGAAGAAGGAGAACAGGAAGAAGACCAGGGTTTGATGCGAAGAAGAACAACTTCTATGTGCGTGGGGTATGTTTTTTGATGGATGAATGTTTAGAGGGTATATTTGGTATATAAATAGTTGGACAAAGTAATAAATGTTGTTGTGAATAATAAAATTTAATTTTTTACGTGTAATGGTTACGAAGAGCAAAATTTATGGTTACTAATAGAATTTCCCTAACACAATCTCCGATATTACTATAACACCCCCATTCCTCTTGTTGTACCACCCAGAATTGGGAGAAAATTTAAAAAGCCTTTTTCAGGCTAAGGAGCAATTAATTCGAAGAAAAATTTCTCTCCGGACCCAAACGTTTTTCCAAAGAAGTCTTCTCTTCGAATTGTTAAGATTCTTTTCAAAGAAAGCTTTTCTCCAGATAGCAACATTCTCTCTGGAGAGGTCCTCTCTCCTAGTAAGACGTTAGACACGTGTCCTCTCGAGATCTATGAGATATGTCACGTGTTCCTTCGATATTCTTGGGAATCGTACTTTATAAATATCCAATTACATGACTCACAAAAAGAGTTCCACATTCGATAAATTCGAAACACTTAGAGCATTCTTACTGTTTTTTTGAGTAATTACTTGCTTCAAGTAAGCACCAGAGGGTCATTGCAGGTGAGCATTCCTCACGAGCCTTCTGGCCCTTTTTTGTTACTATTAGCAGTGATACGAAGAGAACTAATCGAGGCACCATTCATTCCCGAGGGGATCATATCCTTTCAAGAAGCCAAGTCAATTGTTCCCACAAGGCTCCAAGTTCTCTCCGGAAGACACTAACACACATTCCCTAAAGAGCTTCATCCTTCTCGAAAGCCATCTGCCTCCTTCCTGGAAGAATCACATTTCTTTTCGAAAGCTTCACATTCTAAGCATACTCATTCCCAAGAGATATCCTTTCTGGAGTTTAATCCTCTTGGGAGACATAATTCTTTCAAGTCACACACTCATGTCGGGTAGCATCTTTCTCTGAGCACTACAAGAAATTTAGTTTTTAGCAATGGAAATTTCTGTCGCTATTTAGCAATGGAACAACGACGGAATTGTGACAAAGTAAAGGAAAAAAAATTCATAAAATTAACGACAAATCAATAACGGATTAGTGATAGAACAATATTCTGTCGCTAAAGTAATAAAAAATTAAAAACAAAAAAAAATTTAAAAATTTGCAGCGAAAATTTCATTTTGTCACTGATTTGGTGACGGAATATTAAATCCGTCGCTAATTTTAGAAATGGAAAATTCTCCATCGCTAAAAGTTTAAAAATTAAAAAAAATAATTTTTTTATTTATTTAGCTACGGAATATGTTTTTCTATTTTTAGCGATAGAATCTGTCGCTAATTACATAATTTTTTTTAATTTTTTAAAAAAACTAGCAACGGATATTTTTTTTGTCGCTAATTTTAGCGATGGACTTAATATTCCTTCACTAAATCAGCGACAAATTTGGTTAAAATAAATTTTTTATTATTTAAATAAATATTAAAATTTATTTATTTATTTAAAATTTAGCAACAAATTATTATTTTCATGGCTAAATTTAGCGACGGAATAAATTTTCGTTGCTATTTTAAAAAAAAAATTAAAAATAAACTTTCTAATTAGTGACGAAAATTTAGTCTGTCGCTAAATTGAAAAAATAAATAAATAATTTTAGCGACGAATTTGGAGAATCCGCCGCTGATTTAGAGACAGAATATTCAATCTGTCGCTAATTTTAATTTTTATTTTATTTTTTGATCTTTTAATCAATTAATTTATAAATATTTAAACTTGGATGAATATTTAAATTTTATAAAAAAATAAATATATAATTATAAAAAATTAAAATAAATTTAAAATTAAATATACATTTAAACATGAGATGAATATAAAAAAATTAATTTGTAAAATTTAAAAATTTTAATTTAAATAAATATATTAAGTTTAAAAAATATAATATTGTTAAATTCTAAATATATTAATTAATATATTTTATGTGTATAAAATATAAAATATATTAAATGTATAATAATTAACTATTACTAATATTTATTAAATGTGTACAACATGTAAACAAACACTACATTTGAAAAAAAAATAAAAAGTTTTAAAACCATAATATTGTTAAAATTTTTATTATTTTAAATTTTAAAAATCACAAAAATGAAACAATATCGAAGAATTGTATTATATAGAAATGAGTCTAGGTGCTACATTGTTAGTCTCTTTTTTATATAAATAGGAAAACTTTACGCTCACAATTTTAGTGAAACTATAATTTGACTTCGAATACAAAATTAACTTATGTATAAAAAGGTTTACAGGCGATCTCATTCGTACCTTAAACTTGTTTTTCTCTCTATAAACCTCTTGAAGATGCAAAGAGACACTCTCTTGCATATTGATCAAGACATCTCTCCCGCATAAAATTATTCATTCAATAACTGCATTGTGTTTGATATATATTTATTAAATGTTATTAATTATTTAAAATATTATTTATTTATTTATTTTATTTACAAAATTAATAATTTATTGTAACACATAATTTAAACTTAAAACTACTTTTAAATTAAACTAATAATTAATTAATAAAGCATTAAATTTATCTTTCTCAGAAACAATTGAATGAATAGTTTGAACATCAGAACAAAATTTATCTTTCTCTTTATATAATGAAGTATTAAATTGTAAGTAAGAGTAACTCTCTTGTATTTTTGTATTTGTATAATTTGTATTTTAATTTCTTAAGAAGAATATTACTTCACATATGTTTTTAAGTTTTGGACTTATAGTGTAATTAGTTTGTTCAAAATTTAAAAATTAAAGTTGGTGTTTTTTTTCATATATTTTGAATTGCTCGGGCCTCTGTCGCTGCCAGATCGGCCTCCATCGCCTCAAAGGTATATATATATATATATATATATATATATACGAGTTAGGCATTTTAATTAATGCTGAGTGCGGTTACTGCTTGAATGAAGTAATTAATCTTATATATATATATGGTCTTGTAGTTTTATAGGAAGACTGTTTGATCTGAAATAATTTCAGCTGGTTTTCCATCTATATTTTCTGTTGCGCGTCTCTCTCTGATTTGTCTAAATCTGAGTTTATGTTGATTGTTTACAAGATGTGTTTTAGCTGTATGTTGGTCGACACGTTTCTATATATATAATAGAGATGTGGGGGATGGATGATGATGTGTTTGTATGGAATTATTATGAGGATAACAAAATTGGTGGTTTTATCCTAGCTAGGATACCAGATTAATAATAATAATAATAATAATAATAATAATAAAAACACTTCCAGTTTGACCAAATATTCATCTTAATTTTGGTCCTTCAGCACAGCGACAGCCTTTAACATAGAAAGCTGCAGGTTTTGGTTTTCAATTTGGGGTGGTAAAATCTTGTGAGGGTTTCTTGGTCTCATCTGATGCCAAATATTACTGGGAATCTGTCTGCGGGGATGCATTCAGGTTAGAGTTGAGTTATTTAAACACTTCCAGTTTTAACGATCAGTCTCTTTGAGTGATATCCTTGATGGCAGTTATACTACTCTGGAAATCTCTGGAATGTCTCTGCTAGTGTAATTCATTCATTACCTACCTACCTCTTCTATATATTAAATTTCACATTTTGACAATTAAAGGTTCTTGGTCCTTGAAATTATATATGTTGTAGCTTCTAGTATCCAGAATTATTTTTCCACTGGCCTATCAAATTGAATTTGCTGTTTTAGTTTTTCTTTTGTGCTCCAGAAAGTAATTAAAAATTTTAATTATGATTTTTGGAATTCCTTCCTTCCTTCCTTTGATAGAATCTACTTCTAAAAAATTCAAGAGTTCTATAACTAACATTTATTTTTTCCCCAAGTTTTCAAGATGATACTATAAGATCCATGTTCACTTGTCTTGCATTTGCATAATTCTTGGTAGCTTACCTATATGTTTATGCTACTTCATGCTAAGAGTTTGTCCCTTTTGCATAGATATAGTTTCTATCCTTCTAGCATGTGGATTATATACTACTAAATTTAAAACTTAGTGGCTCCTAATTGTAATTTTCAATGATGCGCAGACCAAGTAATAGTTTCCCAAAAAATAATATTCTTCTCCTTTTACAACAAATTATCCAATTCCCTTGAGTCTTTATTTTGATTGTTCTCTACTATCTCATGTGCTCTTTTTTTTTAAGTTTTATTCTCCAAATATGATATTGTAGGGTCCAGAAATAGCGATTTGTACAGTGAACTCTGGCACACTTGTGCTGGGCCTCTTGTTAATCTTCCTTGTAAAGGAGAACGAGTCTATTATTTCCCTCAAAGTCACATGGAATAAGTGAGATGAATTCTATCAATTCTTAAAATGAGACAATAGAGGTAGGGTTTTTTTCTTTTTTTTTTTTTCAATTTCAAATAAATGAGTTCAATGATTCCTTTAAGGTAGCGACGAAGAGGAAATGCTCTTTCCAATTAGTTCCACCACGCTTGTTTGATTTATTTTTCTTGTATTATTACTTTGCAATTCATATATAATTTATATGTAAGTGGAAAGTGGTAACATGGACTTAAGAGATATGAGAAAAAGAAAGAATAAACAAGAATGGTGTATTTTTCTTGTATTATTACTTTGCAATTCATATATAATTAGTTTCAAGATTACTTTTTCTCATCTTAACCTTTACAAGTAAGTGTTCTTGGCCAAGAAATATTCATAATTTAGATTTTTTCTAAAATTTTTATTATTTTTTATGCAGCTTCATGAAGGTAAAGATAAATTCAATGAGTTTCAATGTTTTAATTTTTTATTTTTAATAATTTTTGTTAATAAAATAATTATTTTAATTTTTTAATAAAATAATTATTTTATTTTTTTAATTTCTTTTATATTTTAGCGATAAAAATTTTGGTTGCTAAATATTTTTTTTAATTTTAAAATTTTTTAATAAATTAATTATTTTATTTTTAATTTTTTTTAATTTTTTATATGTTTTAGCGACAAAAATTTTCACTTGCTAAATATTTTTTAATTTTTTAAAAAATTAATTATTTTAATTTTTAATTTTTTTAATTTTAATATGTTTAGTGATAGAAATTTCTGTCGCTAAATTTAAAAAAAATTATAGTATCAATGACAAAAATATTTCCGTCACTAAATTTTAAAAATTAATTTAGCTAAAATCGGATCGTAATGGGGTTCATAAAATTTAGCGACGATTAAGATTATTAAAATCGAGATTTTAAGTGGGATCGTAATGAGGTTCATAAAATCGGATCGTAAAATTGAATTGTAAAATTGTAAGATTTTATAAAAAATAAAAAATACCCTTTAATTTATGTAAATATATGTTTATAATGACATATTCCTTATTATAATTGAAATAGATGTACCTATTTTAAAATTAATTCATCTATTAGTTTCAAAAATACTAAATAATATGAAATTTCTAAATATTAAATTCATCATTCACCCATTTATAATCAAAATTTCAAACAACAAATATTACCATCATCATCAACAAACATTGTTAAAAATAACTAAAAATACTAAATCATAAAACAACAAATATTGTTAAACTTCTACATTATGTCATTACACTAATTAAGTTACAAATACCAAAAAGGTATGTTTGTTTCTTGCTGATCATCAACCTTAATATAAAATTAGACCTACCCATAATCTGATTGTGACATATTTAAGATCAATTCTTTGAATCTGCACTTACTTATATGTGTAGAAAATAACATTACAAATGAGAATATACACACACAAGCACAGCTGCACAGCACACTCACTCAACACATCAATTGGGTGTAACACAGAGCTCAGCATAACGCACACACGACATTTGATTATCGGACTTAACAAAACATAGTCACCCTCACTCACATACCTAGGTTGGGTTTGATTCTTCGAACTTTCAAGGTGAACGAACGAAGAAGAAAGGCTAAAAAAAGATTGACAACGATTATGGTTTGCAGAAAAGCACAACAAGCGAATGTAAGCACACAAGCACAATATCATTTAGGTTTTGTAGAAGAACAAAAATAAGAGATTGACAACGATTGTATATATATATATATGTTGGTTAAGGACGAAAATATTTTTGTTTCTAGCCTCAAAATTGTAGGCAAAACTAAACTTAGTAAACTCGTAAACTCGCAAAATGGTAAAATCGAACCCAGTAAACTCGTAAATTTGGATCGGTAAACTCGTAGACTTGGGTCCGATTCTATAAAACCCAATCCTACCAACGAGTTGACTCGTTTTATGCCTCTTAACTCGTAAAATCGTACGAGTTGACTCATGATTTTAACAACAATGGCGATGATAACTTTCGCAACGGACAAAGTCTGTCGCTAAAGTGATTTAGCAACAGATTTTTGGCTTTAGCGACGGAATATTTTTGTCGCTAAAACCCAAAATTCTTGTAATGTAGGAGACTCGTTTCTTTTAGGAGACTCATTTCTTTCAGGAGACTCGTTTCTCTCGGGTGAATCATTCCACATTCCCAACAAGCAGTATCAATCCATAAATTGTTCCACGTTACAAATCTTGATTGTTGTATTTTAGCAACAACAATTTTGCGTCAGTGAAAAACGCAACAGAAAGTCAATATAAGATGGTAAGGATAACAAGATCTGCTACCCGTCTAATCAGACACGAAGTGTGATACTCGAAACCATCGTTAGGGACCAAAATGAAAAGTTTAGATAGTCCAAATTTTATCCCTACCACGACACATGAATTTCTAGAATATTCTTGAGGATTCTTTGAATTTTATGGATATAAATAAATTAAGTTCTCTAGATATGACTTGAATAAATTGATTTTTCTAAGTAAGTTTTTATGATCTTTAAGAAAAAATGTAAGGTTTGAATTCATATGGGATAGCAATTGAGAGTTTCTAGAATTTATTAGGTTGTAAATATAAATTGAAATCCTATTCCAAATCCTATTCCAACAAGGTGTGAGGGTTTTTATGAAATCAAGTTATGGTCCCTTATGTCATGTTTACAAGAAAGTTTTGGGACTAGAGTTTAGTAGCTATGTACGAAGGTTCTTACCCTACAAGTTGGTAGAATCTTTCGTGTCTCCTCATGATGCAAGTTCAAGTTATCTCATGTTTAAATACGATTAATAATTCATTTGTACTTATTAAGATTTATCTCACCCTCCCTATATTTTACCCCATCTCAGGTGAATATGAATAAGGAGTTTGGAGCATGGATGTGGCATGTAGTGATTTCAAGAATTTAAGTTTCAATTTTTTTTTCTATGGATGTTTAATAGATAAACTTATTTAAGTTTCTCATTTTGCTCTATTGAAACAAAGTTTTCTAGTGTTAAACTCTTGTTTTTTTTATATGAATGCTATAAAGCATGTTTTGGAATTTTATATAAGTTAAAGTAAGTTTTGATTCTCGTTATTAAGTTACAAGTGTCACACGAAGAAGTGCTCAAACCCGGACTGGTGCCACGGGAGACCCCAGCCAAGTCCACCCCCCGGCACCCTGACCTTCAGAAGCCAACATAAACGAAGAAGTCTATTCGGGAGATGTTCGTCATCTTGGGGAGAACCTAGTTGCTGAAATGAGGGGCAAAGAACCATATGAGCAAGGAGAAGTGTACCTCACTAAACTTGGGGGGCACATTGTGAGGAAGGGATGACACGTTCCACCTGTGGCGCTGATAATCTAGGAACATAATTCCCTTGGGTAATCTTCGGTCCCAAGGAAAAACTCGGTGGCTATTTTAAGTTGTCTTGGTCCTTCAGGGGTAGCATCGCCCACAGTCTTATTGAAGGATTATGAATAACTCAGACAGAACTATGAGAAGCTAAAAAAAAAAAAACAAACGATGAACTTCAAAGAAGTAATGAAAAGAATTTGCAGAAGATGCAGGGGATAACCTCTTTGCTACATGAGATGATGCCCGATATCCAACTGCCCTACATGGGACCCTCGATCATGGAAAGAGGAAGGCAACCATCTCACGCTCCATCAAAGGGTAACCCAGCATAGGACGGGGATGGAGACATCCCGACCAAATAATCGAGCCTCGGGCATGACAAATTGTCAAGATGAACGTGGCCAACGGTTGAGGAAATCGCCCATGTACGAAGAAACTGTTGAAAATACCTTGTTTAGAGCTCTTTACATAGCTCCTCCTCTGAAAGAAAATGCCCAACTAGTGTCACTTAAGGCTGCAAATGTGAAACGAATAATTGAGGAGATGCTAGAACAGAAACAGGTGATGGCCACCCTTAAGGAGGTGCGCTTAAAAAGATTCCCTTTGTCTGATGAACTCTTGCGCCAGCCGGTATATCTAGGGTTCAAAATGCCTCAACTGCTAGTGTATTTCAGAAGGGAAGATCTAGAGCAACATGTGCAACGTTTTGTAACAGTAACCGTATTACATGGATCGAATGAGATTACCAGGTGCCAACCCTTCCTTTTCTCCCTAGCCGGGCAGGCTCATCAGTGGTTCACTGAGTTACCTGCTGGCACCATTGGTTCGTTTGAGTAGTTAAAGAAAGAGTTCTTAGAAGTATTTGCCACTCACATCCCCCCCCCCCAAAAAAAAGAATGTTATGCATCTAATGAGTTTGCAACAAATGCCAAATAAGCCACTAAAACAATATATAGACCATTTTTGAAGTGTCGCCTAAGAAGTGAAAGATCTCCCAGTCAGCCTGGCGACGTCTGCACTACTTCATGGAACCATCTTTGTAGCGCCCCAAGATTTTCCTCAACATTTATTTATAATAAGGGAGGAAAATTAATTATAAGTACACATCTCAGGGGCTTTGTCACACACAAGGCATCAATTAACAAAATCTAGCAAAATACAACATCTAAGCCCATGTCAACAACTCACTCCCAGAGATCTTCTCGGTCAAGATCACCCCGTACCCATAGCCACCAAAGACTGACACGCCATAAGCCCATCCTCGACATCTGCTCTCATACCTGGAATGATATTAAAACAAGGTGAACCACAAGGCTCAGCAAGCATATAATATGGAAGAAATTAGGTATTGGGGACTTATTTAAGCTGGATGAACAACACACGAAAGAAATTAAAATCCACTTGACAATTACACACCCTTCTAGCCATCCCCAACTAGGTTATAATATAGTGACTTCTTTACTACCTTACGCATTTGCTCATACAACACACATTAATGTGCACTCCCCATGCCAAATATATATACAGATGTCATGACATAATCAGTTGCTCACACAACATGTATCAATGTGCACTCTACACGCCAAATATACATATATATAAAGATCTCAAAATAGTATTGTCGATCGTCATCCACCCTTACCCTAGCTTTGACCTAGGCGAGTTTGGTGAGCCGTAGCTCCCTCAGTTATCCACTGAGTTTACATAAAGTTAGATATCCCCGTCTTGCAAGTCTGGCAAGCCGTGGCTCTCTCGATCATCCACTGAGTCTATAGAAAGTTGGATATCCCCGTCTTGCGCTCACGTTGCCGCCCAAAATAATAGGTACACTATTGTAAGTATCAATATATCATGCACATACAACAGATATGTGATCGCATCATGTTATTTCGACTAGACACGTTTCCCGTTCACATTGCTTTTCATGTGGTATTTTAACATCCGCTTTCTCTTACCGGGCGTGTCATTATGCTGGGGCCCAAAATATACATAAATTCTTAAATTCTTTTTTTTTTCTTTCACGGTACATTTCTTAAATCTCAAGTACCAAATTCTAAAGAAAACTCCCAACAAATCATTCACAGTGCGGAAGCAAAGATCGAAACCTGATATGGTACATAATCAATTTACTATAATCACAACATAGAAATCTGTACCATTTTACATCTTCAAATATTTAAATACATGGAGACTTGTTTCCCGAGATAACCACTGAATACCTTAAATAAACAAATGATATCTCAAAAATACATTAAAGTATAACCTCAATTATACATGATTATCTCTCAACTGACTAAAACATATCTGAATCTTCATACAAGAGCAAATACCGAATCTACTCACCAAATCCTTCGGCCACATCATCACGTGTCGTTACGTCTCAATCATCTCCTTGCCATATCTGCAAGTTCTAATTGGAACGTTTGAATGTTCCAGGGGTATAACCCAATTAGAAGATGAATCTTCTAGTGAGCATTTTAAAAACAGATATATGAATGCATGATGCAAATACATGAACAAACATTTTCCCTAGTGTAACTTCCTAGGCCCAGCCTAGCACGGAACCTTAGGCAGAATCTTGACACATTCAACAAGATAATCCTAACATTGTTCCATCAATTGCCCTTGGGGAATTACGGCTACACTATCGGGGCGACAGTCCAATCCTATGCACAAGTATCAATATGCCAATAATATCGTGCCATATGAAAATCACGTCTTTTGATGCAACAGTATATGAACAAATATGACAATATATATCATATTTGGGAAAAAACATAAACAATCATATCATATATAAGTTTTTGAAAAAAAACCACTCACAAAACCAGGTTTAGGGTAAAACTACTCACCTGATGCCCAAAATCAAGAACACCTCGAGAAATGTGCATCGTCTCGATTTGCGTGTCAAGCCTCGAAAATTGAGCAAATCACTTAGCCTCGAGCACAACGATCCTATAAATCATATTTATTCCAATAAACATCAAAACCTATTTTTTCATAATTCGTTTGCATTTTTCTCTATTTTTCTCCCATTTTCCTCACTAATATTTTAAAATAAATATCTCCTTAAATATTCCACTAAATATTTTTCCATAGAAATTCATCAAATATTTTTTTCTAAGAATATTAAAAATTCTAAAACTTACCTAGGCTTAGCTTTTAAAACCCCCTTGATGTGCGTGTGTTGACCTAAAAACGTGTGCCAATCCTCGATTCTTGTGCATCGATTCCTACACACCACCTCGATTCTCGCGCACAATCTTAATTATCATGTACTACCTAGATTCTTGTGCACCACCACAATTTTTCATGCATAGCCTCGATTTTTGTGCACCGTCTCAATTTTTGTATCCAACATCAAAACGTGTGCTCGAACTATTTTTCTCGCCAAAATCTTCGGAATATTAATACATCTTAATTTCCCATTTTTATAGAATTTTTTGAAACCTTTTTCACATTATTTTTCATTTTTTCCCCTTTCTTTCTTTTCTTTTTCTATTTTTCTTTCTTCTTCTTCTTCTTCTTCTTCCTACAACGCTAACAGCCCCGAGCACCAGCTCCGCCGCTGCCTGGCCTGGCCTAGACCCTCCAGTCGCCACTACTCCCAGCTTCGCAATCGCCGCCCGCCCACCCGCATGCATTGCCACGATAGTCCACCAGCCTCCCGCACGCAGCCGCCCAGTTGCAACAGCCGCGGCTACCATGGCCACTTCCGTCCATGCCGGCAGCTCTCTCGTCGCCTCTATCAGCCTCACCGACTTCTTCTCGTCGTCGCACAATCGCCGCCACCATCCACTTCGCCATTTGTAGCTATTGCCAGCCGCCCCTGCCCGCTCCAGCTTGCTGGAAGCTCGCGACTATGGCTGCCGCGAGCTATTGCAGCCAGCTTCGGCTGCTCCAGCCACTTCCTCGGCTACCTTCAGCCACCATTTCGATCTCTCGGCCAAGCTCTTACGAGCTCTCTCTCCCTCTCTGTTCTTGGCTATAACATCAGCAACTTGATGCTGCAATAGCCATGGCCGAATTCGGCCATTCCTCTGCCTCTCTCATTGCTTCCCTTTCGATCTCTCTCTCTCTCTATATAGGCAAGCCACTGGTCGGCCACCAGCTCCCCCTCTCTCGACATCTCCCAACCCAAAGCTCACAAGTGGAGAACCAACTCCACCATCCTCCAGATCTGCCTCCCACGCCTGCTGCCCGTGCATGCACATATACGTATATATATAATATAATATGCATATTATACACATTAAATCCCCATAAATCATCTTAATTACTCTTGGGAATTTATTAAATTGCATAAACACCCACTAACGGCCAATTAACTTGCATTTCAATACCGAAAACACAAAATTAATAATCCTCGATTACTCGATAAAGACTGATTTTATACCAGTGTCCTCATTGGGGTCTTGATTTATCCCGAAACCACTGAAGGGTTGATCGTTATGAAAAATCGAAGCCCCCTCAAACTTCCATTGACTTCCCGAAAGTCCTCTACGACTATTCAATTTTACAGTCTAAATGGTAGCTGCGTATTTGCTATACCAAAAATCGTTTCCAAACCAATTTCTTTCAATACCATAAATCCTATCTCAGGATGCTCGTCAATACCTGATGTAGGAATTTATTCACATATTTATTAGTCATAATTAAGTAGTGTTTTAAGTATTTTATATGTATTTTATCTATAATTGTCTAGTATTTTAAATTTCTTTTATATATATTTAATTTTTAATATTTTTTGTTATTTTACATGAATGTTACTTTGTGTTTGGGTTGAAAAAAATAAATATAAAAATAAAAAAATAAAAAAAATTATAAAGTTAATACTATAAATTAATATTATAATATAAATAAAAAATAAATATTATAAATAATTAAAATTAATATAATTAAAAGTATATTAAATATTATATTATCAAAGAGTATAAAGTAGCACATTTATTCAAAGAGTATGAAGTAGAAGCAAATGACACTAAATGAGTAGACTTGACAGAGTGCTCAGGGATGCTGGCAGCTTGATCAAAAACAAGAACCAGTTGATAAAGACCATCCCTAAGATGTCCTCGAAGTAGCACCAGTCCTGTATTCTTCTCCTTAATCAAACACACATTTGAATGAAATTCAGAAATCACATTATGGTCATTAGTAAGTTGTGATACACTGATTAAATTTTTCTAATTTTTCTTCATACGAGGAACATGAAGAACTCTAGGCAAAGTAATAATAGAAAGAGGTTTAGTGTGGGTATATAGCTGTCCAAGACCAACATTAGACATGGGCAATTGCTTACCATTACCAACGGAGACTTTGTCACATCCGTTATAAGGTGCATTCAATGATAAGTTGTTAAGGTTTGAAGTGATATGGTTTATTGCCCCAGAATCAACGAACCACGAGTGATTAGGTAAAGTTGGGGGAGACAAATTTTCTGAAGGCTGAGAAAAATTGCCATATGAGGTGACTCCTAGTGAAGAACCTATATCAATCATGTAGGGCTCATTAGAATTAGTAAAGGTAGCTACATATGCCCTAGAATTAGCAAAGGAAAATGTCTGAAAATTTTGAGAATTTTGAAAATTCTGAGCACCAGTATTCCTATGGAAATTTCTGTCAAACCTATGGTAGCATTTATCAACAAGGTGACCAGGTTTTCCACACAATTGACAATAAACTCTCCTATTTGATGCCCTACCGCGACCTCTTCCACCTCTGTATCCCCCTCCTCTGTGTATAAAACCTCCTCTAGTGTTGCTACCATTATGTGATGCAACAGAAGTCATATTCACATTAATAGGAGCATGCATAACAGATTCAAAATTCACCATAGAATGTGCAGTATTTTTAAAGTTCAATCGCTACTCATGCATAAATAACAAGTATTGCACCTTTTCTAAATCGATCTTGTCCATTTGATAGGTGATCAAGCTTATGATAGTTTCATATTCGTGATCTAATCCATTTAGAATAGCAAGTAATAGATCTTTATCATTCAAATATTCACCAATAGCAGCCAGAGAATGATCAATTGTCTTAATTTTTAGAATGTAATAATTAATAACATTGAATCTTTTTCAAGAAACCTTAGTTACTACTTTAATTGAAAAGATTTTGTTATGGTTTGATGAGAATATAAGCTCTCAAGGGCGAACCGTACATCGGCAGATGATTCGCATTGAATCACTTGTGCAAGAACCTCCTTGTTAATAGTAGAAAACAACTAGCTAAGTAACAATTGGTCTAGACGCATCCAATTCATATACTCTACGTTAATCACTGGAGCTTCACCACCACTAGTCGACTCCGACACATATTTAGGAGGAGGAGGTGACTTGTTCAGAAAATGCAACAAGTCGAAGGTGTGAATTGTAGTGAGAACTTGTCCTTTCAAAAAGATGTAGTTACTCGAGTCTAACTTAATCAATATAAAGCTAAATGTCTTCACCACAGCTGAGAAATCAGACTGTGAGGCTAAGGATAGTAAGGTGGAAGAAGGTATCAGAAGTGAAGAAGAAGAATTCTGATAATTGTTCGAGGCCATTGACACAAGTCACAGGCTCTGATACCATGTAAAGAAGGTTAGGGCAACAGAAATCTAGGGCATAAGAAAGAAAAAGAGAATGATCTCAAAACTTTACTTCTTAGGAAATGAATAAATGTTTTCACAACACATACAATGAAAGCTCATCGAGCTTATATACAACTGTGCCTAACCAATATAACAGAAACCACAATACCACATATTAACAACATACACTAAGTAAATACACAACATAAACAATCTCAAGTATTCTAACAGAAACAAGCTCCAAGTAATCTCTCCAACAGCCCAATAAAGTAGAGAAGATGCCCAAACAAGAAGGGCCCTCGAAAGTACAATTTTGGAATTTCACTCCCCTCAATGAGCCAAGGGCTTCCATACTCTCATTCATAGAACACACCAGATTCATTAGTTTTCCTCCCCGCTCCAGCCAGCCTTAGGGCGAGAATATGGAGGCCTTTTGTAAATTCCATAACTGCTTGGGGCATGCTACTGAACAATGTCGAGAGCTTCGCAACTAGATCGAACAACTAATCATGTAAGGAAAGCTGGATAGGTTCCTACTTAACAAGCCTAAGTCACAATTTGATATGAACAAAAGCTATGATAGGAGAATCACAAGCTGCCTCCTCGTCCTAGGCAAGATAACCAAAGAAGAAGATATGGTCTGCAGCCTAGGCAAAGGGACAAAGAAATAAACCAAAGGTGAAATGAGATAGCCCTTGCTTCTGAAGGCAATGACAATGACCCCACGATGGAAAGGATCCACGTTATCTCCAGGGGCGGGAACTTGGCAGGAGATTCCTCAACAGTGCGAAAAGCCTACGCCTGCCAAGCATTACACATGGATTCGGTGGCGAAAATAGAAGAAGATGAAGATCCAATCATATTCACCCCAGAAGACCAAGGTAATGTAATGATGCCCCACGATGACCCGTTGGTAATTTCTGCCATGATTGCTAAGCACTCGATCGAATGAATTCTAGTAGACAATGGGAGCTTGATTAACCTCCTATATTGGAACTATTTTGAGAAGATGCGCATCACTCATGACCGACTTGTTGGAAATGTATGCCCTAAAGACACGTTTTATTTAATTTATGGTAAATGATGTTTTATTTTAGTCTGTTTATGGCACATATATCATTTGTATTTAACTGTTGGAAAAGTGTCCATGCTATTAAGTAAGTGATTCATGTGATGGGTCGTTCTTCACAGTTAGGCATGAATCATGGGTACTTAATATGCAAGAAAAATATTACTCTTGATCTTTTGATAGAACTGGGCATTCTATCATGATAAGATCATTGTGCAATAGATCCTAATGGAGGATGGCTTGCCTTAGCCAGTAAACAGTCCGTTTACTCTAATTGTACAAGCGCATTTGGAATGCGTAGAGTGGACCTGTGATAGAAGCTAATGACAAAGTACTGATTATCATGGAGCTAGTCTATCACTGCTACTACGTGGACGAGTACTCTAATACTTGAGTATTAGTTGGTGGTCTAGTGAACCTAGAGCTATATTCTTAGATTCACTATAGGTGAGGTCTATCAAAGATCAGCAACCTTGTGAGTTGGGAGTGTGGTTTCTAATTAGCTAAGACAGACTAATACAAGATAGTTTCTGTGATTCACCCCCTTGTGATTGTCCAAGAATAATCTAATAATCCAGGGCCCTGGGAACGTGACTTAAGAGTGTGTGCTTCTGGGTAGCTCCCAGTGATAAGCAAGTACATTCGAGTAGTCACGGATTATTGGACTAGTGATCTAAGGATGGTAGAAGTCATTTAGAGAGGTGTTAGTACATTATTCCTTTCTAAATGATGGGTGTTACACAGAGGGGTATTTTCGTCATTACACTAGTAGGTCAAAGACATCGCACATGCAAAATTATTCGTGGGGTCAGTGTTGCCATATGGTGATAGTTGGAACACTTAGAATGACAAAATATAGCTACTGGGTAGCAGGGATATTTTGGTCATTTTAGCAGCCATGAATAATTTGTCTTTTGGTCCCTAGGGTAGCTCGATGTAACTCATGTATTTTTTAAATACATTTTGGCTTGTTGGGTAAATTACATTGAGAGAGAATTATTTAATAGTTCATTGGGATTTAATTAATTAATTGGGCTAACCCAATTAGAGAATTAATTAAAAATGGACTTGGCCCACTAGGGTTTGGCCCACTAGGGTTTTTAACCCTAGGATGCTCCCTATATATATTCTCTCTCTAGTTGTTATTAACCCTAATCTCTGATTTTCGATTTTCTCTTGTTCACCAAAGAGAGGCCACGAGTTCGAGCCATATCTTGGAAGATCGAAAGATCTGATGCGTAGGAGCCGAAGGATCTCAGGACAGCCATCATCTCCACAACGTGAAGAAGCTGTCGCCCCTCCTCCTTCGATCGCTCCATTTCGACCGGTAATCCGAAGGAAAAGTAAGTCTCCTAGACTCAAATCATTACGAGGATAGATTTAATGGTTAAATCGCTTCCGTTGCATGCTTTGTTCCTCGTAATCGGTCCTTCACGACTAAGAGCTGGGTCATCCCTTCTGTATAGATTTACTGGAGAGGCCAGTCCCGGTGGTGGGGTCGATACAGTTGCCCATTATGTTGGGGACCTATCCCCAAATTGTCACAAGATAGGTTAACTTTATGGTAGTGCGAACCCACTCGTCGACTTATAATGTGATCCTAGGATGATCTCTCGTCAATAATATGAGAACATTCACCTCTCCTGGGCTTTTGTTAATGAAGTTCTCCACGCCTTATGTAGTTGGCCAAGTCAGAGGGGATCAAAAGAAAGCAAGGGTTTGTTATGTCAGCTTCACGAAGAATAGCAAAGGGAAAGAAAAAGTGGTCTCATCGAAACTTTTGAGCCAATACCCGTAATGGATAACAATAAAGAGCGACTAGTGTATGTTGGGAGCCAGCTGGCAAGACAGGAGAAGGATGAGATCCTTGAATGCCTCAGGTCCCATGCTGATATATTCGCATGGACACGCGCTGACATACCCGAGATTGATCCTAAGATCATTTTCCACCATTTAAACATTTAGTGTAGCAAAAGAAGAGACACATTGCTCCAAAGCTTCTTAAATGTCTAGAAGAAGAAGTGAACAAGCTCCTCGAGGTAAGTTTCATCTGGGAGGTACCGTACCCTGACTAGTTGGAAAATGTTGTGATGGTTAAGAAAGCTAACGAAAAATGGCAGGTGTGTGTTAATTTCACAGATCTTAACAAGGTATGCCCTAATGACTCCTACCCTTTCCCCCAAATCGATTGCTTGGTTGATAAGACTTTGGGATACGCCATGCTAAGCTTCCTTGATGCTTTTTCTGGTTACCATCAAATCAATATGTATCCGTCTGACGCCGAGAAAACGACCTTTATCACAGAGAAAGGGACTTATTGTTATAAGGTGATACCATTTAGGCTAAAAAAATGCAAGGGCCACATATCAGCACATGGTGAACAAGGTGTTCCAAGGACTTGTTGGGGGATGTAATGGAAGCCTATGTCGACGATATGATCGTCAAAACAAAACAAGGGGAGTCACACGTCGAGAAGTTGACAAAAGTTTTTGCAGTTCTTTGAAAAAACAAAATGTGCCTGAACCCCAGCAAATGCGCATATGGAGTTCGGTTAGGAAAGTTTTTGGCCTATATGATTACCCATTGGGAGATAGAGGCCAATCCAAAAAAGGTCCAAGTAGTGATTTATATGCAATCTCCCTCATCAGTGAAGGAAGTCCAGCGATTAACAGGACGCCTAGTAGCCTTAGGGTGATTTATTTCCAAGTTAGTTGAGTGAAGCCTTCTATTCTTTAGAACCTTAAAAAAGGGGGGGGGGAATTTCCAATGGACAGAGGAATGTGACAAAGTGTTCTAGGAGTTGAATGCCTACTTAAAGGAAATACCCTTGTTGACACAGCCAGAAACAAGGGAACCTTTGTATCTATACTTGGGCGTCAACAACTATGCAATAAGAGTTGTTTTCATTAAACGGGTCGAACAAATTGATCAGTCAGTCTATTATATGAGCAAGGTACTACATGGGGCTGAATCACGCTACCTATATGCTGAAAAGGTGGCCCTGGTGTTAATGACAACAGCAAGAAAATTGAGGCCCTTCCAAGGTTACATCGTAACTGTTTTAACAGATCAACCTTTACAACAAGTTCTATAGAAAGCATAATGTTCAGGGTGGTTCACCAAGTGGGCTATAAAGCTCAGTGAGTATGAAATCAATTTTAAACCAAGGAAAGCTATCAAGGGGCAAGCCCTGGAGAACTTCATTGTTAAGTGCATTCATACCCCCTAACAAGAAAGCGCTCTTCCTGTGGAGTAGTTACTTTTTTGTTAACGAGGAAGCGAGTTCCAAAGGCAGTGGGGGCTAGAGTTGTGTTGATCTCACTCGAAGAAAAAATCTAGAATATTCCCTCTGCTTCACCTTTCTCAGTTCGAACAACATATCTGAGTACGAATCTCTCCTCACCGGCATGAAATTGTCAAGGAAGTTGGAAGTCACAAGGTTGATTGCTCACAGTGACTCAATTGGTTATACAGTAGTTCTAGGGATCTTATGAAGAAAGAAAGCCTAGCCCGTTACCTATTGAAGGTGCGGGAGCTTGCACATGACTTCGAACGTTTTGAATTGGTTCATATAAACAAGTCCCTCGATCAACACATTGATGCATTGTCCAAGTTGGTTGCGCTGTGAAGGATACACTAGGGAGGTTAATCCATATGGAGATCCTCCAAAGGCCGAGTGTGGAAGAGAAATAGGAGGCAGTCACAATTAATTGTGTTGTAACCCAGGAAGATTAGAGGACACTGATACTGAAATATTTGCTTAACTAGGAACTCCCAAACTCCCCTTTGGAGGCAAGGCGGTTGAAGACTAGTGTTATATGTTTAACAATGGTGGGAGCAGACCTGTACAAGAGAGGATTCTCGATGCCCCTGATCAAATGCCTGGGACCCCTAGAAGCCTGATAAGTATTGGAGGAAGTACATGAGGGAGATTGCGAGGAACATCTTGAAGGATAAGCCTTAGCAGGAAAAGTTTTGCGAGTAGGCTTCTTTTGCCCTATCCTATAACAAGATGCAAGTAAGAAAGTTCAAACATGTGACAAGTGTCAAAGGTATGCACCACTGAATATGAAACCTCTTTCTTCCATACAACCCATATTCTAACCGTTGTTGTTCGCCTAGTAGGGGCTAGACACATGTTGGGGCCATTTCTAGTAGCTTCGGCCCAAATGAAGTTCCTGTTAGTAGCTATTGACTACTTCACGAAGTGGGTGGAGGCTAAATCTTTGGCTACTATAACAGATAAGAAGGTGAGACATCATTTGTCCCTTAAGCATTCCTCACATCCTTAACACTAACCATGGGACATAGTTTGAATTTTAGGGCAGTTAGGGCTTTTTGCCAGTGGTGGGGAATCAGTTTGAGAATGACATCTGTGGCCTACCTGTAGGAAAATAGGCAAGCGGAGGCAAGTAACAAGACTATTCTACATGGGTTGAAAACCCACTTAGAGAAGGCTAAGGGCAAATGGGTAGACGAGCTCCTAATCATCTTATGGGCATATCAGACTACTAGTCGCGTGCCTACAGGAGAAACCTCATTTAGCCTAGTGTACGAAACTGAAGCTCTCATCCCAATAGAAGTGGACCTCCAGTCGCCATGGGTTATGGCTTTTCAAGAAGAGGGGAATTCTAATCAGCTAAGGGATAACCTAGATATA
Source organism: Diospyros kaki (assembly GCA_036245055.1). Lineage (NCBI taxonomy): Eukaryota > Viridiplantae > Streptophyta > Magnoliopsida > Ericales > Ebenaceae > Diospyros > Diospyros kaki. Next base: position 24,822,065 of record BSEG01000012.1, read on the forward strand.
ATGGATGAGCTAAGAGAAAAGCATCCATTCAGTTAGCAGCATACCAAAGAAGAATCTTCACTATTATAATGAAAGGGTCTGTCATCGAGCACTTAAAGAGGGCGATCCAATGCTTAGAAAGTCGTTCATTACAACTGCTCTCAAAGATAAGGGGAAATTTTGGCCCAATTGGGAAGGACTATACAAGATCTAGAAAATGTTAGGACCCAACGCGTGTGTGCTACAGACGTTACAAGGGGAGACATTGGGCAAAATGTGGAACACTATGTACCTAAAGAAATACTTCCTAGCTTCCTTGTGATGTTGCACCTTTTTGTATATTAGTTTTGATGATGAAAAATGTCTATTGACTTAATCCCTAAGTCATGAGTCAAGGTTATGGTTTTCAAGATATATCAATTTCAATATCAAGTATTACTTACTAAAAATGAAAACCAAATGAATTCCAAGTATCGAGGTTTGCAAAACCTTATTTTTTCTAAGTTTGGAAGGTTAGCACCTTATAAGGAGACCTATAAGAAAATGTTTTCCTTTCAGAAAACTATCCTCCGGTATTTCAATAGCTAACATTCATTGGTGATAAAATAATTTTTAATGATTTTTTCAAGAAATAGAAAATATGTATTTTAGAGGTGGTAATATTGTTAAATCTTGAATTTGTACTAAAACGCAAATTCTACTTTCTTATTGTTATAGATTTTGATTTTCTAGATATTTTTATTGAATCTAAATAGAGGGTACTTTCATATTTACATTTATATATTAAAGTAAATGAAAGGTAAAATATAAATAAAAGAAAATGTGAAAAAGTAAATGAAAGGTAAAATATAAATAAAAGAAAATGTGAAAACTAAATAAATGTAAATATAATGTAATGTATACATGCTATAGATTCTACTGTCAAGCAAATCCTTCTGAAAATCTATCATGTTTCTATGCATGTTTCGAAATCCTTTTAAAAATGTTTTTAATGTTTTTCTAAGTGTATGCTATTTTGAAACATCTTTGCAATGCATGCATTTTCAAACCAAGTTTTGAACTATGTTTCGAAACTTATTTGAATTTAAGCAGTATGTTTCGAAACCTACCTTAGTATGTTTCGAAACCTATGTTTCTGTCAGCAGAGCATTTTAAAATCCAGGATGCATATGTTTTGAAATCAGTTTTTGAAGTATGTTTCAAAACCTCCATTCTATGTTTCGAAACCTCTGACACTTCTGTTAGTAGATCACTCAAAACCGAGATGCTTTTGCTTTGCATTTTGTATTTATCTAAAAGCTTCTCAATCATATTTTTTAATCCATTCTCCATGCTATGAGATTCAAATTCAAATTTGAATGTGAGTGATTTTAAAATATTCAAAGTGGGAATAAGAATCTGTCTCCTACTCATTGTTGTTTCTAAGTGCAAGTTCAGCTGGAAAGGTTGTATGTTTCGAAACATGAGGAGTATGTGTCGAAACCTAAGTGTAAAATTGTGATGTTTCAAAACATGTATGCTATGTTTCGAAATCTACTTTTTTATCTTGTCTCTAATGGCTATAAACGACTAGATTTCTATCTCTTGATATAAATAGCAAGTGTTTGAAGCCAGGATGAAGTAAGAACAAGAGAGCACACACTAGAGACACATACACAAGCACAAGTGTTGATCAAAACGTTTATTCAAGTTTTCAAAGAAGATCCATACATACAATCTTTGATGTGCATTGTGGTGTAAAAAGGAGAAGCAAGCTCAAATTCGAAGTCTCATCCTTCTAGCTCTCCTCACCTTAAACCAAGAGGTATGTACAACCATTTGGTAAGACATCCTATTGCCTTAAATTCATTAGGCTATAAAGATAAAAGTTTATTTATCTTAATGATTGTTGTAAGGTTTGAGTTTAGTTTAAAACTCATTGTGGTGTAAGGTTTGAGTTGAGCCTAAAACTCATTGTGTCAAAGGTTTGATTTTAGTTTTAAAACTCATTTGGTGTAAGGTTTGAGTTGAGCCCGTAAAAACTCATTGTACAAGGTTTTGGGGTGAACCGTGGCAAAATTCTTATTGTGGTTGATCACTAGTAAAAGTAATTGGGAATGAAAAAATCCTTCAAGTGGGTAAGCTTGAAGGTAGTGGATTAGGCGGGGTGCCGAACCACTATATATCCTGTGTGCATTTAATCTTTCGCTTCTGCTTATCGATTATTGCCTATTGCTCATGCTTGCTTAATCTCCCATAAGATTATTATCAAAGGCTAAAACAGTTTTCTTGAGCATAAGTTTATACACATACATATAAACATATCTATGATCCTAAACTCCTTTGGTATACTCTTACTTATATAAATCATCTTTGCCAAAGATCATTATTTTGAAATACAAGCCAAAAAATTTCGATTCAAGCAAAACAAAAAAGTATATTTTGAAACATACAATCTATATTTCGAAACTAGCAAAACAGTGAGGTATATTTCGAAACATATATAGTAGGTTTCAAAACCTACTAAACAGAAAGGTTTATTTCGAAACATATAGCTTATATTTCAAAACCTAGTTGTTGTGCTCCAATAATCGGAAGGTAGAAGTCGAAGCATCGCCGAGAAGATCAGAAGCTGTTGGGGAAGGGTCTTTCGGAACGATCCTTCGGAAGCTGATGGGAAGGACTCTTCGAAAGTTCCCTTCGGAAGGGTCCCTCAGAAGTGTCCAAGGATGCTTCGAAAGGTTCTTTCAGAAGGTTCTTTCGGAAGCTACCCTTCGGAAGGATCTCATGTGCTTCATTCTCGATCTCTATAAAAGGCCAACCCTATCCCTCAGAAAAGGATCTCGAGACCGGTATTTCTCTCCCAACTTTCCTTCCAAAAATTTTAGCTTATTTTCCATTCCTCACGATTATTTTCCTTTCGCACTAACTTAAGCGTCGGAGGGTCTTCGTGGGAGGAAAGTCCCGTGAGCCTTCTAACCTTTCTCATACAATTCCTTCAGAAGCATCATCCATTTTCCTTTAGAAGACATTCTCCTTTGGAAGCACAGCTTGGAAACCCCTTTTGCAGCCCAGTTTGGACGACCCATTGGAAGCCTCTTTCAGAAGCCTTCTGCGGAAGCACAGCTCGGAAGCCTCTTGAAGCCCCTTCGGAAGCTCAATTCAGACAACTCTACGGAAACGTTGTTCAGAAGCTAAGTTCGCAAAACACAGTTCGGAAGCCACCTTCGGAAGCCTTATTTGGAAGCCTCATTCGGAAGCAACCTGTGGAAGCCCATTCGGAAGGGCAGTTTGGACGATCCTTCGAGAGCTATCTTTGTTTACATCTCGGGGTCGATGGCATCCATGAGCGTCCCACTTTAAGAAATTTTAATTGTTGTATTTTGGCAACAACACTAGTGTTCTGTCATCAATTAGTGTTTTAAATTATCGAAAATTTATACAAATCCCAATTTTCCTCCCCCCCCCTTGGGATATATTTGCCATCATTAGGACCAACACCTTGTCAACTGAAATTCTTTAAATTCCCATATACTATTAGTCCTTCCGTGAATAAAGAGTACACCTCTTGTATTCCCATGGACGTAGCAGAACTATAAGGCAAACCATGCAAAATATTTTGTGTACTGTGACTATGCGTGCTTGTTGTGAGTGTTATGTAGGTACCCCCAACCTGAGCCAAACCTAGCAAGGCTACTATGTTGCACATCAGCCTGGAAGTTGGCCATACCGCAACTCCACCCTTGAGGGAAAGGTCACCCAGTAGCAATCTAGTTCCATGTCTACGACTAACCCAGATTCCCTGTTGTGCTTCGATGCTATGCTGCGAGACTAACCCAGATCCCTTGTAAAATTCCGGTGCCAAGCCCACGAGCTAACCTGGACTTCTTGGTGGATCTAGTGCCAAGACTGTAGGAAAACTTGGACACCTAGTTGAAATTTGGCGCAAGGCCCCTAGGTAAACCTAGATTCTCTGATGTGGGATAAATCAAGTAGATGAAGTGAAAGGTGAAGTTACGCCAAGATGATTTATGTCCCTAGAGTGATCCAACGCCATGCCCCCAGACTAACTTGGATCCTTCGTAGAAGTCCAATGCCAAGCCCTCAAGCTAACTTGGACTTCGCGTGTAGATTCGTTGCCAAGTCTCGTGGTAAACCTGGACACCCGATGGAAATTCGACGTGAAGCTGACCTGGTAGGAGTTGGAAAGATAGAGTAAGAAATGAAGCCATCAACCTCTGGACAGGATAGCTAACCCAAAGTCTCAGGAATGAATGGTCTAACACCATGCCCTCAGACTAATATGGATCCCTCATAGAAGTCTGGTGCCAAGCCCTTGGGTTTACCCAAGTTCTGTGTGTAGATCCGGTGCCAAGCCTTGTGGCAAACCTAGACACCCGATTGAAATCCAGCGCTAAGCTAACCCAAAGGAAGCCCAACTATGAGAAACCTAGCTCGAGAGCCTACTCTGCACTCACGTGGGCTGCACTTTTCGACCCTTCAGTGCATCTGTATGCACTCACGTCCCCGTTTCGCCCTTTTTTTGTCACACATGATTGTTTTGCCCTTTAAGAAACGTTTTGCAATTCCAAAAAATACAAACGCAACAATATTTATTAATTCTGCAAATATTAACATAATTGAATCTGCAAGTAAGGAATTGAAAGATTTCGACGATGGCTATGATACCACTGTAAGTAAATCAAGATCATTACGAGGTAAGTAGAGTAATTCAAAAATTTTGAACTTCACCTCGATCCCAACAATTGGATCAACGTCGAAATCAAAACATTCACATAATTGACAAAATAAATCTAACCTTTAGATTTTTTAGTCGTTTGCAGAACCAAGCCGTCCAAATATCCAGCCTCTAACTCGTGATACGCGACATGGGTCCTTTGGCGAGAAGAGCGGAATAGGAGTGCTAGCTCCTTCTCTTCTTTGTGGCTTGTGTATGGACGAAAAGAAACTTTTCGTTTCAAATCGATGCGAAAAGAAAACGGGAAAAAGTGAATGACAACCTTTGTTTTTCAACTCTTGAGAAACAACAACACACAAATCTTGATTCTTTGGGCAACCCCTAAAAAGGTATTTATAGAGGAGCAAGGTCTCTTGTGGTTTCCGAAATCCTAATAGATATGGGTCGGCCCTTTATTAGTCCAACTAGTAATTAACTAAATGGTTTTATCCTACTCCAACTAAAAACTTAATTAAATTGACTAAATTCAATAATAAATTTAAATAAAATATTTGGTCCAAATCCAATTTAGCCCAAATGTAATATTTAATTTAATATTTGGCACAAATACTCTATTTAGCTCAAATATTAATTTAAACCTAAATATATTTTATTTTATTTCCTATTTGTCACTTTAACAAATATAGAAAATTATTAAAATTAGAAACTCATTTATAATTTAATTAATTATTATTTTAAGAAACTCTTTCTCTTTTGACGACCCTTCATCAAATCGACGTCATTGTCTATTTGTTCTTTTTTCGTGAGAACGTACAACGACACAACTTCTTACTGAAGTATCCTATTTAACCATTTGCCAGCTCTCCTAGTTTAATCTAGGGACTGTACTTTTTATGTATGACTCATTAGGCTTCCGAATATGTTGGCAATGTGTCGGTACTAACACATAAGACAAGATTGATATCATGCCTGCCTAATTATTCAAAATGCTTCATAATCCGCAAACAACCTTTCATAAGCATGGTTGCCGTGTAATTTGATCCTCTTATCAATGTATCTTCTGTGATCTCAAGTCTAGTGATGTATAGCTTGATTACATTCACATGAATTTTCTTTGGCCCTTTGGATATCCTCACTCAATAAAAAGTGAATCAATAACTTCTTATTGATCTCTTTCACTATGGTCATAGATTTAAAGTGAATATCCATCGAATGCGCCTTAGATACATCATCCTCTATCAAGGGATAGACGAATCACATCTTACTTATACACCTATCTCCATAAGTCTCATGATATGCCTAACGATTGCTCATGTGCAACCTTTGTTTAGGCCCATCATAATGATGTTAAAGCATACCAGTCTTCTTATGACATGACTGTGACAACCTCAAGTCCAAGGATTAGTTACACCCATCGTATGAGAATTCCATCAACATATAACCCAAAATAGATTCTTTATGTACTTGTCTAGGCATCCCCATACCTATGGGTGTGAGACCCCTGATGCTATCAAATAGCAAAAACATAACATATACAAGTCTTACCGCAATTGTCAATGTCTATTCTTAACATTGTTACAACTTAAGACATTTAATGATATTTATAAACTATGATACATCATCTCACATTTTTATAGATTAATCACAGTATATATCATATGGACTTCTATATAATATCATCCGGTCATTACAATAATAACAAAAAATTAATAGAACGACTTGTGAAATTAAATAACTCTTTATTTAATAATAAATATGATTGCAATTGTTAGTGTACAACATGCCCAATCTGATAGCACCTACACTAACAAAGTAGCCTCCAAGTGGGTCAGAAGACTCTTTGGAGCAACTAGGTGAGTTAGGCTTGGAAGACTCTAGGTGAGTCTTTGGGCTACGTAATGATGAGAATCGACCATTCTGGAGACTTTCCAGAGGGTCTGGGAGACTCTTTAACGTCATTCAGGCTTATGAAGGAGGTCAGGCCCCCATGTGGCCATCCCAAGGCCATCTTGATGCCTCTTGAGTGGGGATCACTCGGGGGTGGTGGCCGACGGGCAACCACAAGGCAAATGAACTCTCCCTGTGCACACTAGGTCGTGCCACATGGCCACTCGCGAGGCTGATGGGCCCTCCCTCATGCACAAGGTGGTGCCACGTGGCCGCCCAAGTGGCCATCCTAGGCCCCATGTCCATGCACCTACTATCACGCCCTCGCCCCCACAAAACCCGTTCAAAATTACCTTCGAGTTACTCGCCAAGAAAAACAGGCTACCTAACATCTGTTGGTCTCTTCCATCATTACAAATAAGGGGTCTTCCCCCTCCCCTTCCCCATTCAGGTACACCATTTCTCCCACTTTCATTTTGTAACACCCTAGGCAGCCACGCGGCTATGCGGGCCAGCCGCGCGACCCTGGTTGTGCCGCGTGGGTGGCCATGTGCCACCCACCCCCTCTCCCTTGCTGCCACGTGGCAGCGTGTGGGAGGCCCTTGTAGCCCAATTTCTTCACCCTTCGGTCGATTTCTCCTCATCTCTCACTATAAATAGCAGTGTTCTCACTGCTGTTAATCGCTATAATTTTAACACGCCGAAACTCTGCCTGTGTGTATACGCGAGATATAAAATATTTTCAAATTTATTTAATAGTGCTATTTATAAATTAATCGCATGTTTAGCTAAATTAATTAGCGATGTAACGATGATAATTAAAATTAACTACATGTTTAATTGAATTATTTTATTTTATAATTGTTTAGGAATTGGGACGTAAAACGGATGCGAAGCAAGTGATTAACGCGCGATAAGGTTTAATATAGTTTGCGTGTAAATTTATTATGGCATGGCTTATATTAGACTGTGGAAGAAATGTCTAGGCATGAGACTATAGATTTGGGCCGTGTGAGTCTCGAGATGGGGTCCTAAATGAAATCAGTGGGGCCACCAAATCTGGATCAGGGTGAGGTGGACAGGCCTGCATGCATGATACACTTCACATTATTCTATGATTGTCATGTATTTTAATTTACTGCAACTCATATTACCCTTACTGAGTCTCCAGACTCACCCCTATATTTTTTCCACTAACCCAACAGGTGGCTCCGGTTCCGAGAAGGGAAAGCCGGTGCTGGTAGAGGAGCCGCCAGTTGGCAGTGACCGTTGATAGTAAGGGTGTGGGCTAGCTCCTATGTTAATAATGTAATATATTTACTATGTGTTAATCATGGGCGACGACTGTGGTTAAGTTAGAAATGAACTGGGGCCAAGTTAACGTTCCAGCTATGAGTAAACCCAGTGGGTGTAGGGAACTTATATCAGCTGGCTACGGTCGGCACCTGAGTCATGTTTAAATATGTTTGGTAGTTGAGATAATTTATTATGCATGTTGGTATTTGTTTATTTGGAATTAGAATTATATTCTAAGGGTCTAATTAGGTACGAGACTCAGGTGAGTTTCCACTACTGACGCATTTTACTCCCGAGCTTCTCGTCCGATTGAAGGCGATGAAGCCTGGACCCTACACAGGGCCCATATTATTTTAATACTTTGTATTGACAGGGACATAGTCGTCCTTCGCTGCGGGCCCAGATTGTAATGCGTGTCATAATGACACTCGTTAGTGGGGCTGAGGTATCACACATTTCCTTTTTGCTTTTGAGCATTCTATACTTTTGAGAGTATAATTTAAGAATCAGAGGGTCCATACGAAAATCACTCCAAAAAGTCACCCATCATTCAGATAATCAACACGTGTGTCGTTCTGAAATGATCTTTCATTCTTAAATTTATTATTGTAGTTGGACAACAATAAATATAAAAAAAATTGTGTGCCATGCTATAAATTATAACATAAAAACATATTAAAATATTTTTTAAATATTAATTAAATCTATCATTAGAACATATCACTAAGTAAAATCTAATAAATTTTAAAACAGTTTTAATAAGTTTTAACATTTAATAGACTGCTCTGTATATGCACATGCTTATATAATAATAAAAGTTAATATTACATATATGATAAGATGCACCGACGCTGTTCTCTGATTAGTTGTTGCTGCACTGGAAATCAATCCACCGACGCTTGTTAGGTGACTTTTGGGGCCGCGTGAAGCTAGCTGGTTGGTGCGAACTTCACCTCACGTGCATGATATCACCATTTGTTATTTATATATATTATTATTATATGGTTGGAAAGGGAATTGATTTAACGAAACAAATTAATTAAAATATAAAATATATAGATAGAGAGAAGATAGTGGATGGGTTGGATGCAATGCTTTAAAAATCGGACCGAATAGCGAATCGATCTATTAATTGAGTCACGATCAATTGATCTGACTGGTTGAATCAAAGTGGTCTGACTAGATGATATCACATATATATATATATATATAAACACACATACAACACTGCACATACAATACCACTATTAAGACACACACATACAACACTATTGTTAGGCAATATATATATATATAGCACTGTTAGACACAATATATATATAGAGATATATATATCTCTATATAGTATTTACAAGGAGGGCATCTCTTCCAGCTTTCACCCAATTCTCTCACCATCAAATCCTCTCTCTTTTTCATCTTCGTTTAATCCCTGAAACTCCTCGCACGCGATCTCGTCATGCCAAGGCACGTAGCATTGCGCGCAGAACAATTTATGGTAAATCAAACACTCTGATTGCTTTATCACTGCCCTCTCATCGTTCACCAACATCATTGAACAGCAGTACAACTTCTTGGACGTAAAAATCACATATTCGAATAGCAACTCGTTCCAGCGCGCTACACTCCCAAGCTTCTTTTATATTCTGCAATAAAAATCAGAGTCAACCTGATTCCGGTTCTTATCCGATTCTCCAGGTTATCCCGATTTTGATCGATTTAAATAAAAATCAAGAATATATATATAACCGAACCAGATGACAGACTGATTCTCGATTTAACCGATCAAACCGGTCGATCCAATCCAATTTTTAAAACATTGGTTGGATGCAAAGTCCAAGTCGTCATCATCAGGGTTGGCATATACAATGAAGCCTATGCCTAGGTTAGGCTAGGGGGCTCCAATAAATTCTTTTTTCAAGTTTAACAGTAAAAATATTTTAATATTTTAATATTAAAAATATTTTTTATTCAAAAAAATTAATACATTTTTAATAATAAATATTTTTGTATTAAAAAGAGACTTCAATAAAATTTTTATATTTTTATTATTTTTTTTAAAAAATTAAATTTTAAATAGACTAGAACCCCAACTCTTATGAGCCGACCCGATCACCATCCGACGATTGAGAAGCAAAAATGAGAGCGGGAGGGAATGGGGATACATATATCCATCCATCCATCATCCATCATCCATCCATCACCACAACTTCACTACTTATTAACTAATAATAATTTTTCCAACAAATAAACAAACATACAAAATGAATGGAATTAACTAATGCAACATAAACATACAAATAAAGAAAAAAACAACCGAGTAATTATAATTAAACTGAACACCTACGTACGTACAGAAAAATTGAAGTACATACTGCAGCAGTTTCCTTCTACTACAGCAGTAGCAGTAGCAGGCGATGGAGGCAATAAGTAATCCTAGCTAGGCCTAGGCCTGCTCTCTTATCCTCTGTTGGAAGGATATATATCTCATGGTGCCACAGCCACATGACGAGGAGGAGGAGTTGATGATATTTGACCACCTAGCTTCGTATCTGAACAATGATATCCATCCACCAGCCTTCGAATTATATATATATATATATATATATATGTATATAAATGATAATAATTTGAAGTCACACATATAATTAATGATGGATAATATGGATACATATTTATCGAGGATGATCCCAATTAAACAAACAAATTAATTAATTAACTAATTACTTACTTAAAAAGAAAAAGTAATAAACAAAGAAAGTGGCTAATTGGCATATATCGACATACATGTTATATGAGCCGAAAAAGCAGTAGGTAGGTAGTCGAAGACGTTGATGGGTCTCCCTCCCTCCTCTGATCCCAAGTCCCAGCGACAGCAGCAAGCAAGCAAAACCAAAAGACAGATCGATGATGACAAGAGATGACATGACGACGAGATTTAATTATTAAATAATTAACTTGTAGAAGCAGATGGATGGATGGATGGACGGACGGACGGACGAATGAGGTCCGTAGTAGCTAGATCGAGAAAGAGAGAGAGAGCGCGGCGGCGGCGAGGATATGTAGGAGGCGAATTAATTAAGAATCGATTATATATATATATATATATATATACCTAGCATAGCATAGCTGCATAGCATAGCAATTGGGTTAGGTCAAAGCGCGAGTAGGAATGACCCCCCCGACGGTGTCGGCGCCCTGCAGAAGGGTCTTGAGCTTCAAGAGGAGGTGTCTCCAGCTACCTTTGTTGTGGCGGCCAAGCAGGGCGCTCTCCTGCTCGTTCATCTCCAGATCCACGGCAAATGAGGGCTTTCTAGACAGGATCCACCCACACCCCCACTCCCACCATTTCCTTATCATGGAAGAAGAAGAAGGCAGGGCGGATTTGGATCGGCGAAATGCAGCCGCTGCCCATGAAGAAGAATAATCTGAATCTGAATCTGATGTAGTAGAATTAGAAGAAGAAGAAGTGTAGAAAGAGGGGGACTGGATCTTGAGAGACGATAGAGAGGGGAGTCGGTGACGGAGGAGGCTAGCTTCAGTCTGCTCTTTTTTGTGGGGAGGGGGGGCACCACCACCGCCATGCTTTGTGCTGCTGCTGGTGGTGGTGGGGATGATGAAACTACTTCGCTTCTGAAAGCTCTGGAAGACGGAACTCATGATGAAACTTCGCTTTTGCGTAGTTGTTGTTACTTATGTTGGGACGTATAAATCTTCTTCTGGTAAATATATGGGGTCTTAGAGGAAGAGGAAGAGGAAGAAGAGAGAGAGAGAGAGAGAGAGAGATTGGGAAATTAGCTTTAGCTGTAGATGGGCATGGAATATGTACACAACATGAAGTGGAGGTGGAAGACTAACGTTGATTGTAGAAGGTAGCGTTAATTAAAATAAAAAAAAAAGACAAAAAAAAAAAAAAGGGGATCGGCTGGGTGGAATGTAATAGTTAGTTAGTGGTCACAGACAGCTATGGTACAGCCTGTTTGTGTGTGTGTGCGTGTTTGTTTGTCTGTCTGTTTTGTATTGGCTTAATTTCTTTCTTCTTCCTCTTACCCTTCGAGAATGGTGAATGGGGTCCACTGGACAGCTGTTTTTTGCTTTTGATTTTGGGCCTGGCCTGGGCCTGGTGCAAGTGCTCCTTCACTTCACTCGTTCGTTCCAATTTATAGAAAGAATAATAAATAACATTTAATCTTATCATCCAGTCCCAATTGATATTTTTATTAATTATTGATTGAAATATTTAAGTAATAATCATAATTTTTCTTTGATGGGGTTGGAAGAGTTGATTTATCGGCACAAACAGACGGGAGAGAGCACTTTATTAATCCAAAAAGTCCGATTAGAGAAACTAATAGGATAGGACCTCTATATATATATATGTATATATACTAATTAAAGAAGCTCTCTCATGCACCCTGCACCCTGATTTGGCGATCATACGGAGAGGAGGCATTGTAAGTCATAAAGAAGGAATTAACCATAGCTCAGCAGAGGATGAAATCGGTGGCTGACAGACATCGCACGAATAAGAACTTTGAGGTAGGGGATGAGGTATATTTGAAAGTCAAGCAGTTCAACAACACCTATTACATCAAGGTCCTAAAACTAAAATTAGCCCCAAGTAATATTGACCTTTCCGGATCCTTGCCAAAGTATGGCCAGTGGCCTATCGGCTACAACTCCTTGAAATGGTGGGGCTACACCCTATGTTTCATATATCCCTCTTCAAGAAGGCAATGGGAATAATTGAAGACATCGCTAGAAGGGTTCTGAAGTTAAAAGGAGATAGGATTGTGGAGGTGAAGCTTAAGGCAATGCTGGACAAGAGGATGATTTATAAGGATTCTCTTCATATCACACAAGTTTTGGTACAGTGGACGCACCTACACCCGAACAACACCACTTGGGAGCACTTATCAAATTTACTCCAGCACTATCCCCAGGTGGCAAGTCTTATTTGATTTCTTGAGAACAAGAAATAATTCAAGGAGTGAGAAGTTATCACAGCCCTTGGTATAACTGTAATTAGATCCCAAGCTACACATGGCCACTTGAGAACTCACGGCTGAGAGTCAGTTAAAAGAACTCTCTAAAGTGTAACTATCTCCTATAAATAAAAAGCTTCTTGCGAGAATGGAGATGATGTGAGGTTTATTCCACAAATTCTTTCCTTCCATTCCCCCCGTCTCTCTCTCTTTCTCTCTCTCTCTCTTGTGTTCTCCTTTTTCCCACCAATTCTCTATTCTTCCTCAATTATAGAAAAATCCCCCCCTCCCCATTAGATCTCAAATCTAACATTCTTTTTTACCTTTGGTCTTTATTTTCTTTCTTACAATATTAAATTGTTGATCACCATCTAATGTAACAACTCAAGCTTGTGAAGAATGGTGCGACTATCTTTTATACTATTAATAACATGCCATCTTACATTGGCCAGACTTGACTTCACTACGTAACTCATCTAAACACATATAACTATTTAAATGTTTAAATTAATTATTCTAATACCATATTGAATTGTTAATTATCATCTCATCTAAAAGGACAAGCTTGTAAAGAAGGGCATGATCCAATCTTTTATATTATTATTTGTAATCTCAACATGTAATATCTATTTGAACTGGCTTTAGAGATATCATTTTCTAGTTGTTCCATGAAGCTTACAAACAGATCAATTAACTTGCAGATGTACTCTCCTCTCCCCCCCTCCCCATTAGATCTCAAATCTAACATTCTTTTTTACCTTTGGTCTTTATTTTCTTTCTTACAATATTAAATTGTCGATCACCATCTAATGTAACAAATCAAGCTTGTGAAGAATGGTGCGACTATCTTTTATACTATTAATAACATGCCATCTTACATTGGCCAGACTTGACTTCACTACGTAACTCATCTAAACACATATAACTATTTAAATGTTTAAATTAATTATTCTAATACCATATTGAATTGTTAATTATCATCTCATCTAAAAGGACAAGCTTGTAAAGAAAGGCATGATCCAATCTTTTATATTATTATTTGTAATCTCAACATGTAATATCTATTTGAACTGGCTTTAGAGATATCATTTTCTAGTTGTTCCATGAAGCTTACAAACAGATCAATTAACTTGCAGATGTACTCTCCTCTCCCCTCCCCCCCCCCAACAAAAAAAAAAAAAAAGGGGGCATAGCTCCCATGGAACTAAGGGCCTATTTAGCTTAAAAAAAACATTTTTTCACTTTTTCATCTCTAATTTTCCTTTTTCATAATTGAATTGTTAAATATTAAAAAATATTTTTTTATCATTAAAACTAAAATGGATTTGAACTGGTCATACAAAACATATGTCCAATTGCTATATAAAGTCAAATCATATTATTAATAGTATCACTATATCAAAATATAAAAATTAATACTATCCATACAATATATTCATGACATTGCAAACATTATAAAGGTAACAACAATAATTTACTATATTTTGATTACAAATTTTAATTCTTTTCTACAACTTGAAAATTTTCATACTACTAAAATATTGTTGCTGTTAATATTTTTTCTATTTATTATTAGTTAATTTTATTATTTATTAGCATTTCTACTATTTAACGATCCTAATATGGTTGATATTACTAATACTATAAATATTATTTATCTACAACTGATATTTACTTCGACTGGGCTACAAACTCATCTGTTAGTTTAAGCCAGCCCAGTTGGTGAGGTAGAAACAGTGAAAATTTGTTTTTCACATCAACGCTCTCTCTCTCTCTCTCTCTCTCTCTATATATATATATGCTGATTTGCTAGAAAATGAAGACACTTTGGCCATCGATAGAACATTAATTAATGATATATTGTTCCATGATTAAAATATTCATCTGTACTGTACACTCTCTGGAATATCCAAACAAAGCTTCAATTTGATTAAATCTGAGAGCAAAAATCCTAAATTATACATGAACACTATGCTTGTATACGAGGCTGGCAATGTGTTTAGAATTTAGGAACCAACCCCCCCCCCCCCCCCCAATCTAAGGGAAATTCTATTCAGAACTCAAAATATTATTCCTCATAATCTACGTCCCATCAAATTTTCTAATAATTTTAATATATTTGTTTTATCCCCACAACCCACACCCAATCCTCTCCTCCGATTACCTCTCATCGTCGACCATCACCTTGCATCTCTCTTTCTCTCCCGCACCATATACACACACAAACACATACACATACACACACACATATATATATATATATATACAACAAAACACATATATATAAATATATATACTAGGTCGATACATATAAATATATATACTGGGTCGGCCATGGCCGACCCCCCCCACACACACACATATACACTCACACACTTATATAAATATATATATAAACACACAGCATGGTCGCGGCCATTCAACCCAGCACACACACACACATATATACACTCACACACCTATATAAATATATATATATACATACTCACACACTTATATATATATATACACAAGTTCCATGGCCATGGCAATCGCGGTCATGGAAACCCCTGCACCTTGCGGTGCGAGGGTTTTAGCAACCCCCGCACCGCGAGGTGCGAAGATTTCTCAAATCTCTGCACCTCACAGTACAGAGAATTAAGCCTTTCTCGACTGCTAGCAGTTGGGGAAGGCTGGTTTTATTTTAATTAAATTTGTTTTATTATAATAAAATAAAATAAAATAAAAAATAATATAAATAAATAAATTCTAAATATCTGTACTTTAAGTAATTATAAATTAACTAATTTTAAATTTTAAATCATTGTAATTAGGTGTTGAATTTTTTATACTTAAAGAAACTTAAAATTAATTAATTTATCTTATTGATTTTTTTAAAAATTAATTAATTTATCTTATTGAATTAGGTAAAGATACATATATTTAAAAAAAATTATTTTAAATGATGATAGGATTTTTAGATATGTGTATTTTTAAGTAATTCAATAAAATAAATTAACTAATTTTAAATTTTTTTAAGTATTAAAAATTCAACACTTAATTACAATGATTTAAAATTTAAAAATAGTTAATTTATAATTACTTAAAATAAAGATATTTAGAATTTATTTATTTATATTATTTTTATTTTATTTTATTATAATAAAATAAATTTAATTAAAATAAAAAAATAAAACCAGCCTTCCCCAACTGCTAGTAGCTGGGGAAGGCTTAATTCTCTGCACCGTGAGGTGCGGAGACTTGAGAAATCTCCGCACCTCGCAGTGCGAGGGTTTCCATGGCTGCGGCTATGGAATTTGTGTTTATATATATATATATATAAAAGTATGTGTGAGTGTGTATATATATATATTTATATAGGTGTGTGAGTGTATATATGTGTGTGTGCTGGGTTGTATGGCCGCGGTCATGCTGTGTGTGTATATATATATTTATATAGGTGTATGAGTGTATATATATATGTGTGTGTAGGGGTCGACCATGACCGACCTAATATATATATTTATATATATCGACCCAGTATATATATTTATATCTATATGTCTTGCTATATATTATACGGAAGAGAAAGAGAGATGCGAGGTGATAGCCGGCGATGAGAGGTGATCAGAGGAGAGGATTGGTTGAGGGTTGTGGGGCTAAAATATGTATATTAAAATTATTAGAAAATTTGATGAAACGTGAGTTATAAAGAGTAATTTTTCGGGTTCTGAATAGAATTTCCCCCAATCAAAACCCCAAACTGCACTCGTGATTCAGCGCTATAATTGTAAACAACCCTTAGCCATTTACTTTACTCAACTCGTTATGCAGCTTGCTTTCAAAACGAAATAAAAATAACTGATGAAAGCAATTTCATCAAACATTTTAAGATATTGCAAACATGACTAGACATCATGATACTTTCTGATGCCATTCACTGCAACTGTACTTGCCAAGGAAATATATCATTGTGAATGCATACTTGTCCAAAAAAAATACCAGAATTGAATCAAATGCATAGAGATGATAGGCTCTCAATGAGGCATCATGGTAAACACACAGAGGATAAGATTTTAAGTTCTAACTGCACATAAACTTTATTGAAAACTGCATAATATGCACGACTTAAGTTTAAGAAGGAAAAAGAGTCAGCATGAAACCGAGGTGGCACTTGCCAGATGAAGAATGCGTGGAGTAAGAGAACAAGAACAAAAAATGGCAAAAAAAAAAAAGGCCCCTGGTTAACTAGTGATTGTAGAAATTCATTGTCGAGTACAGTTTAGCTTTTAGGTACTGAGACTTGTTTTGACTTGTGATCTGCCCATTACAACAAATTAAAAAAATTGCACAACAACAATACAACAGTTAAATGTAAGGACTTCAAACCTAAAAGCTAAAACATAGACATTGAAAATAATTATGAATAACCATCTCTATTCCAACCTATGTCCCAACATCTCCAGCCAAAACTACAACAAACAGAAGCCACTTTAAGAGATACCAGTAAAAATAGCTAAATGGAAAAGAAATTAAGTACCTCTGTTTTTCTGAACCGTGCACTTCATTTTCCACTCTACTTAAAATTGCAGTTGCCTTCCTAGGTTCTGCAGATTCACCTTGATAAGATACAATAAACAAATAAACACATTAATTAGTAAATGGAAATTCCTAATAATTAAACAACAAATTGATATCAAAGGAATGTAAAAGTATAGGGGAGGAACATCATAATAGAAAACCTACTTCTTGAGACTTTGAAAGTTGCCCAGTTTTGGCTATCTGAGAAGAAAATGCATCATTGCCATTCTCTGACTTGATAATGTCATCTGAGCGAACCGCTAAATCAAATTATCACGGCAAGAAGAAAACATAGCACCATTACTGAAACACTGAATACATGCTTTGAGTGAGCATGACAAATATATAGAGCACTACAAACTTATTTCTAAAAGATTGATCAAGCATATTAACCTTTATTCCCCTTTGATCATCGTTGCTCAAGTGGGGCTCAATGCATGGCATGTTTAACTCCTGTTTTCCATCCTCCAACAGATGACCCCTTTTTCAGCTCAATAGCATGGTTAGCATTTTCTGTAACGACACTATTATTTGCTCAAAGTTACAAGAAGTTTTAAGTGAAATCCAAGCACAAATAAAAATAGAAGAAACACAAGTCTCCAAAAATGTAAATGTACTAAACGAAGATTTTGCTAAATATTAAGTACGATGCTGAAAAAATGAATCAAGCAACCATTCATATAAAGCATTGAAACTTCAGGAAGAAGAGAAAAAGAAGCACTATCCTATCATTTGCATTCTGTGGCAACAGATCTTAGAAATGTCCAGAGGAGATAGCTGTCTCATTTCAGCAATGCATCACATGGTTTTACCAGATTCGCATGAACTATGAAAGACAAGAGAGAGAAATCCATCATTCAAGTTGTAACTGACCCAATCAAGGGCAACAACTAGTCTGGGCTTTTACGAGTTAGATTTCTTACATCTATTAGTCAACTTTTTCTCAAATATTTTACTGTTAGGGTTGCTTAGCTGAGATAAATTTGGCTGATTTAATCATACTTGCTTCCCAGAAGATAAATGAATATATCACTTTACTAATATGAAGCAACCCTCATTTGAAAAGATATAATGTTATCAGTTTTATAAGTTCGGGGAGGGGGGGGGGGGTTGGTTTGAAGAAAGGCATATGCAAGTGGTAACATTGTGATAGAACAAAAGATTGTATTAGGCACATAAGAAAAATACAATTTTTCATCATGTAAAAACAACCTGACAGATATACTGAAACAGTGAAGTGATAGCATGAGGACCCAGAAAAGAAATGCAGGAAACTTACAACTGTACAATCGAAAAGCCTCGGTGTTCAGTTGACCCTATGAGCATGAAAGGACAAAAGGAACAAGTACAAGTTGTGTAACGACTCTAAAGTGGGTCTAGGTGTTTTAATACCTGATGTCAGTGTTTTCGCAATTAAAATGATGGGCTAAGTATTTTTTTTCTTAATGCTTAATGTTAATTTCCTTGGTGGCACATAAATAATTTTAGATTGCATAATTTTATTTTATGGTGCATGGAATTAGAAATTAAGTTAAAGAGGCCTCAATTAAATAGTTAATGAAATATCTAACCCAAGTAGAAAATTAAGCCCGGTGGACTTGGAAAAATATGTATATGGGATGCATGTAATTTGGGCTTAGGCCCATGGTAATAAATAATTTGAAAATAGTGGGCTTGATGGTGTAATAAGAAAATGGAAAAATAAAATAAATTAAGTTAGCAATTGTCAATCAAGCCCCTGGATATTTTTATTTGTAATATGAAAAATAGGGCATTTTGGTAAATTCTGGAGCTGGCGCACAGACCTGTACGCATTCCTTTTTCCCAGCAGGTTCTGTGCACAATTATCCTATTTTAGTGTAAAGTGTATCCCTTCTTTTTGAATGCACTGTCTCATTGCTTCTTTTGTCCATCTCCGTGCTCTTCTTCTTCTTCACCTTC
This sequence comes from Diospyros kaki, assembly GCA_036245055.1. Taxonomy (NCBI): domain Eukaryota; kingdom Viridiplantae; phylum Streptophyta; class Magnoliopsida; order Ericales; family Ebenaceae; genus Diospyros; species Diospyros kaki. The sequence goes on from BSEG01000012.1 coordinate 24,841,388, forward strand.
TCCAACCTATTCCATCACTTTTGTTTGTTGTTGTTGTTGTTGTTTACTTCCTATGCGTGGGTGGAACTTCTCGCTGGTTTTGCATTCTCAACAGGCAAGTTCTCTTACCCATTTTTATTCCAATGCAAATTTCTTCTGCACTTCCACGTTATACTTCAGTGCGAGCTCTCTCTTAGATATACTCTATATTGCAATGCAAACTCCCTTGATTTGCAAACTGTTGGTTATTGTGTCACCCCGCTATTAGTGTTTTCCACTACGAACTCAAAGATCACGAGCTATTCTCGAGCTCATCCCACAAGCCTTTGAATTGGAGCTTCCTGCTCACAACCTATCTATTTATATTTTACTTTCATTTACTTTAATACATAAATGTAAATAAGAAAGTACCCCCCATTTGGATTCAATAAAAATATCAAAAAAATCAAAATCCATAAAAATAAAAAGATAGAATTTTGGTTTTAGTATAAATTCACGAATTTGCAATTTCACCACCATTGAAATACATAGTTTCCGTTTCTTGAAAAATTCATTAAAAATCATTTTTACAACAATGAATGCTAGTTATCAAATTACCGAGAGTTAGTTTTTCGAAATGAAGACATTTTTAAAATATGTTCTAATTGGTCATTTGCCTTAGAAAAATTCAGGTTTATGTTTGGCCAGCAATTTTGCATGGTGTGGTCATTTGATTGTATGAGATCTAATCATGAATTTGAGCTAGGAGCATGAATGCAAGTAAACACATAATACCACTAGTTAAATGAAATCACAACAATCATATGATGGGAAAAGTAGTTATTAAATTTATAATACTCCTCAGCTGGTAAATCGAGATTTGATATTAAACAGCATCTCTCAAAAACTATTCCTTTGTCATAAATTACATCTTGAATGTGGTAAATGTTGTGAGGTAAGATATGTTGAATTTATCTAATGATAGAAAAGCACCCGGTGTGGGTAAGTGATGTAGAAAGTATGAACATCGCGGAATCAAGAATTTATATATATATATGGTTGGGAAATGCATACATGATGCATACATGTACATGTTACATATATATGTTTTGCGCACCTATTATTTTGCGCGGAGGGAGAAAGAGTACCCTAGAGCACCTGGCGTGGGACGAGGTGGCCATAGCCCGGCAGGTTGGCTCCATATTTATTGTGAGGTTTTGTTTATGTGATACACTTTGGCATATGTTGATTGATGGCTTGCGAGCCTATGAGGTTTATTACTGATATTAAATCTATATGCACGTTTGTATAATAGTACATGGTGGCATGATACATTTAACTTGGAATTAATCAAGTTTTAAATTGTGAATCTTGTATACAACTGTCAAGCTTTGGATTACTCTCTTTTGGTGTCACCTCATTATTGGTTCCTGTGCATCGTTTATTATCCTAGAACTTGTTGAGCCTTGTGGCTCACTTGATCTTCTTTGCCATTCCAGGAAAAGGGAAAGCTATTATTGGGGGCGAGTCCAGTGGGACTAAGGCCTAAGGATAGTGGTGTACGGGGATGCGTCCTAACTTGAAGATCCTATTTAGCATTTTGGTGAGGCTTGAGACGAAATGATTCTTATTTTGGATAGTTAACATTAGAGTCTCTTATCTATTTTGTAGGGCCATCGAGCCTGAACTCTTGAACTATTGGAAGTGTAATTGAACTTAATCTAGTTTCCACTGCTAGTGAATGATATGAGTTGTCTGTTTGATTATGTTTTGTTCTATATCATCTCTGTGATGACCTCCTTTCGAATATCCTATGCTAGCGGGAATATTCGAGAGTTGGCCCTTACAAGTTGTAATTGCTAGAACCATAATCAGGGGCAAATAATGTTGAGATCCAACTAGAATCTGCTAGAAGCCTAGAATAAAGCTCCTTTTTGCTTATGAACTTTTTTAGGAAAGGAGAAGAGAATAAATAAAAAATTTGAAACTAAGCCAAGTAATAATCAGACTGAATTCAACTCAATTTTCAGAAAAAATAATTGTAAACAACATTGTAATGAAAAAAAGATGTTTCTTTCATTTTCTTCATTTTTTCTTCAAAACCAAACAAGCAATAGAAAGCAAACATCGATACACAATATGCAAGAATTGGACTGAAACAAACCAAGTTAGAGTACTAGATAGTAAACAAAGATAAAAAAGGCTGTTATTCTTAGATTCAGAAGCTTACCCTTCCGCGTAACCATACAGCAGCGCCTAATTGGCCCGACATCACTGAATGTTTCTTCAAGCTGAAACGTCAAGTAAAATGCAAAATGACCTTGAACTGGTTCCAAAAAATAAATGCATATGTAAAAGATGAGTATAGACATAGAGATGAAGAGAAGTGCCTGAGTGTTTGTGAAAGAGTATGTGCGGTTGGAGATGAACACAGAGTTCGAAGAGTTTTGCAGGGAGGGTCGTTTTTGTAAGCAGCTCCACCCTTGCTTTAGAAAGAGGCTGTTGAACAAATATAATAATAACTAAATAAATAAACGTAACATTGGACGGAGACGCTTGAATATTTCATTAACATACAGCCCTAGTTATAGGGTTGAATATTTACAACTTTTGGAGAGATTACAAGAAGAAAAGATTACAATAAAACACATTAGGAAAGTATCCTAATTTGATATTAGAAAACTATCCAAAAAACAACATTTAGAAACTTTCTAAAAACCTTAAGCATTCTAGAAGCAGTCATGGATGGTTGCTTTCCTTTCTCTCGAGCTTTCACACGTCAACACTCCCCCTCAACCTGGTATATGAATATTCATCATTCCCAGCTTGCATACTAGATCTTCAAATCTTCTAATTGCCAATCCTTTTGTTAGAAGATCAGCCACCTGCTTCTCAGATGGAACATAGAGTATTTGAATTATACCTTTCTCAAGTTTTTCCTTTATAAAATGCCAATCAATCTCAATGTGCTCAATCCTGTCATGCTACACAAAATTATGAACAATACTTATACCTGATTGGTTATCACAAAATAAGCTAATTGGCTCATTAACAGCAATCTTGAGATCTTCTAGAACAATCCTTAGCCATAGCAATTCACATAGGCCGAACCTTGAATTTAGCTTCAGCACTTGCCCTTACCATTATACTCTACTTCTTACTTCGTTAAGAGACCAAATTCCCACATAGAAACATGCAATATCCAGTAGTAGACCTTCTATCCATTAATGATCCAGCATAATCTACATCTGTATAGCCTTATATATCCAAAGTACCACCTGTTTTGAACAAAATTCCTTTTCCTAGGGTTGTTTTCAAGTAGCACAATATTCTTCTTACAGTCTACATATGATTCTCAGTAGGACACTACATAAGTTGGTTTACTAAGCTCACTGCATAGGCAATATCCGGCCTGGTGTGTGATAAATAAATTAACCGGCCTACTAGCCTTTGATGCCTCCCTTTGTCCACTAGTGGACTGTTGGTATCTCCTCCTAATTTAGTATTAGGTTTCATTGGAGTGCACACTCCTTTTCCTCCCAACAAACCTGTTTCTTTTAAGAGGTCCAGTATATACTTGCGTTGAGATAGAAAGATACCTACTTTGGAGTAGGCCACTTTTATTCTCAAGAAGTATTTAAGTGATTCTATGTCTTTGATTTCAAAGTTTTGAGTCAGCTTGTTGCTTATAACCTTCTGTTCTTCCATGTCATCTCCTATTACAATAATATTATCCAAGTAGACTAGTAATGCAGTCACCTTTCCCTCCACTAAGTGCTTAAAAAAGAGAATGTGGTCCCCCTTACTCTGCTATTATCCCATAAGCTTCATGGCTTTGAAGAACATATCAAACCAAGCTCTTGCTTGAGGCCATAGAGAGCCTTTTTCAATCTACACACTTCATCTGTTTTTCCTTCCTTGAATCTTGGTGGTTGCTTGATGAATACCTCTTCTTCTAAATCACCATGAAGAAATGCATTCTTCACATCTAGTTGTTGTAGTTACCATTCATAGTGAACTGCTAGGGATAAGAGAATCCTCATCGTGGTCATCTTGGCTACTGGAGCCAAAGTCTCCAAGCAGTCAATGTCATATGTTTGGGTGTAGCCCTTAGCCACCAATCGGGTCTTGTACCTTTTCAAAAATCCATCTGCATTATATTTTAAGTTGAAAATCCATCTGCAACCCACTGGAACCACCCCATTTGGTCTAGGCACCAGATCCCGTGTGTTATTCTTCTTTAATGCTCTCATTTCCTCCTGCATGGCTAGCTTCCATTTTTTATCCTTTACGGCCTCATCCACCGATTTAGGAATGACAATGGTGTCTAGGGAAGTTAGGAAGCTTTTATGCCTTTGGGATAGCCTGTGATAAGAAAGATAGTTGGTTAGAGGATGTTGAGTGCATCTTTTAACCCCTTTTCGAATGGCAATAGGAATATCCAAATTAGTAGGGTTAGAATGAACAGGATTAGGGCTAGAATGATCAAGATTTGGGGGACAAACCATTTCAGTATCCTTGCTGAGGTTGAGAAATAGGCTGTTGTTTTCTGTGTGTCATGATCCTAGGAGGTGAGCTAGAGTATGAAAGGAAGATCAGAATATTAAGAGAAGAATGTGGGGGAGAAATCAGTTGGGAGGGAGAGAACAACAAGAGATAAGGGAGAAGATCACCGAGAAAGAGAGAAAGAGAGAGAAATATTAGAGAGAAATAGAGTTTTCAATTCATTTTCATCATATCCAATCCCATCCGTTTACATAGCCTTATATAGGCATATTTGCTCCTAACTAACTGCATAACAACACCCATGTGCTTCTAACCAATTGGTAAAATATCTAAAATATCTTCTAACAACAATTATCAACCTATTATTATATTACCCTTCTATAGATTCTTAGGTCATGACAATTCCCCCTCCTTGAGAGAGTTCTTGTCCTCAAGAACTTACAACAATTTAGCCATTGCTCCTCAACCAATACCAACTCTCTTTAGCTTGGTTGTTCTTTCTTTTATCATTCCCTTTCTAGGCCGCCGCTTCTTTGTTCTTAGATACTCCTCAGCTGAAACAAAAATGATAATCAGTGCAATCAAAGTTGTATCTTCCTCCAAGGAGCGGCATACCATTTCTCGTGGGTTGGTGATAGCTACCAAATTAAGATAACTTGTACCCATAGATTGAGGATCCAATATGATGCCAAATCCAGTCAATATATCCTCATCTAGTGCCTTCATTGAATTTAGTTGCTTCTGGTCACAGGCAACAGCTGAAACTTGCAGTCCTTCAGCCCTTAATTGATGTTGCTCCTCAACCTCAAAATTTACAGCAACATTGTGGCACATTTTAGGATCAGTTCTACACACTTTCACAACATTGGAAGATATTTCAACTACAAGTAGGCCATCTTCATAGCAATTCTCATCATCAATCTGATTTGTAGACTGATTCTCAACACAATTTTTAGCTTCTTTCTCTTGCAAAATTTGGCCTAAACTGATGTCTTTATAACCTCTCCTTGCTTCTTCAGAATCATTAGTTACCCTTGACAAGTTTTCTTCAGTTCCAGTCAATGGTTCTTTAGTCCCAAGCCAACATGATTTATTGCTTGTTTAATAACTAAATTTTCATCCACCCGAGGAGACAAATTTCCAACATTAAGCTTGGTAGCTTGCAGATCTCCATTATCAATCGATCCAAGCTTCCCATCTGGTTTAAAATTAGCTGGCAGCTCATCATTTCGGTTGGATGGGGCAGAATTTTCACTACGGTGTTCACCACGCTCCTGGTTCCACCTTTTCTTCATTTCTGATTCATGCTCCAACTCTTCCATCAAATGATCAATGCTCTTTGCTTCCTTGTTTGCTCTTTCTTTCAGCTTCTCCTCCTGCTGCTCCATTTTTAGGAATTCCTCTTTGTTAAAACTTCCGTGATAATCATCAAAGTATTCCGTTGGAAAGTTGTAATGATACTTCTTAATCAGTATCATTGCAAACTCTTGAAGCTTCTCACGGAATATTCGACCAAATTCCTTGCACTTTTCATGTATTAAACTTCTTGTTTCCTTGTCAACTTGGCTGATCCCCTTCTCCTGTTTCCTGTTGCTGCCAACTAAAAATGCAACCTTCTTTGACTGCCATTGAGGCTCCATTCCAGCTGCAAGTGAAGCATTCTGCTTCATGTATGCACTGCCTCCCTTAACTTCACTAGTAGGATACCCCACTGAATATGCAGCACTGGTCCGCTGCAATTGAGATTGCTCTCTTGCTTGAAAATTAGCCATTGAAAATGCAGCATCATTCGGCTGCAATTGAGACCCCATTTCAACTGAAAATGAAGAATTTTTCTGCTACAATTGAGACTCCAATGTCCTCGTGTGTATACTACTCCCCATGGCCTCACGAGCAAGACATCCCCCTGAAAATGCAGCATCCTACATCCTTCTACTGCAATTGAGATTCTCTCGGCTTCATCCTGATGTCATCCTCCATCAGAATTCAAATAGCTAGTGGAATCGCCTGGACTGCTCACCTCCTTTGATTAATTTTGAGGCAACCAACGGAATTCTCAGGAATTGAGAATTGCTGGTTGCAATAAACTATGAATTGGTTACCAAATCTGCCGAAATTGCTTTAACCTCCCCACTACAAGTAAGAGTCACCGAAATTCACAATTGAGAGTCACAAATCCTTGCCGTTCCGCAACCATTACCTTCCCTGATCTGCAATTAATTGCTGATCAGGAGTCTAGGACTGACAGCAATCCAAGTTGATCGCTGAAATTCACTGCTACGAACCACTACAGATCAACTTTCACTCAAGATTTGCTCCACTTTGGATCAACGAACGTGGCTGATCTGTCCTTGAATTCTGCCTCCAAGATAGTCCAAATTTGCCGGAATTCACGTGTATTCCTACCACTTCCTAGAATTCTGCTTGATTGACAGCGTTTCTCCAATGGAATTGCCTGCTACAATTGTTTCCAGCACTCGATCACAGCAAATCCAAGATTGCCCAGACTCTCTGTGCAACTGTTGTGATTCAACGACTGCCCCCACCTACTTCCACTTTGTGTGGAGCTTGCTAAAATTCGTGGCCGGACATCCACCTCTTGCTTCGCCTCCCAAGTCCGTATTCAATTATGGCTTGCAACTGATCGCTACCTAGTACCTACCCACAATCAATGCCAACCAAGATTTCCAGTGGAGTATTCACCCAATCACCGACTACTTCAAGTGTATATCGTCGGAAATTGCTGCTTCTTCCCAAACCTACTACTAAGGATTGTCAGAATCCCTGCCGCTTCTGGCAACTCCTAATACGGAATCAGTTCTGAGATCCAATGGTCATCTTCGATTTCAAAACTCGATAGGAGTTTCTAGAATTCCCAGACTACAATCACTCACCCAATTACCGTCCAAGGAGTGTCGGAATTCACCTGAATTCAGTGCCTCTGATCTGCAACTAAATTGTCGATCAGAATCGACTAACACAATGGATTAACCACTTCCAGACTTGCTCACGATCGCTCCAAATGCAAGGTTGTCCTATCTACGTCCACTTCACGCCTTGGTCGATGGTCACAGCTTCCTAAATCTTAGTCGAGAATTAATTCTCGGTTGAGAATTAATTCTCAACCGAGATACCCTCCAAGCGCGTTGGAATACTTGAACTCGCCTATTCCGTTTAATCACTGAAATTGATTTCAGCAGCCTTCAAAATGAATCGGAACCACAGCTAAGAACCGTTGGCTCTAATACCAATTTGTCATGATCCTAGGAGGTGAGCTAGGGTATGAAAGGAAGATCAGAATATTAAGAGAAGAACGTGGGGGAGAAATCAATAAGGAGGGAGAGAACAACAAGAGATAAGGGAGAAGATCACCGAGAAAGAGAGAAAGAGAGAGAAATATTAGAGAGAAATAGAGTTTTTGATTCATTTTCATCATATCCAATCCCATCTGTTTACATAGCCTTATATAGGCATATTTGCTCCTGACTAACTGCATAACAACACCCATGTGCTTCTAACCAATTGGTAAAATATCTAAAATATCTTCTAACAACAATTATCAACCTATTACTATATTATCCTTCTATAGATTCTTTGGTCATGACACTGTGATACACAAAAGGGGAGCCTTTGAACCTTGCTGGAGATGAAGCCTCAGTTTTACTTGCTTAGTTAGGGCTGTGGGGATCACTTGGAACAGATGAGTGATGATCATTATCAAAGATAAGTTCTAATCCAATAGCTATGGTAGGTTTAGATGTCTTTTTCTTGAAGAGGATTAAGTCCAGACTAGGAATGGTTGAACCTTGGTCACCTATCAATTGATTCTCCCCCTGGGGACCAAGGTTAGAAGAACCAAAACAGGGTTGAGACTCAACAAAAGTTACATCATTCGAAACAAAAAAATTCCTAGTAGATTGATGATAGCATCTGTAGCCTTTTTGGGTAGGAGAATAGCCAAGGAAGATACATCTAAGAGCCCTAGGGTCCAACTTGTCTCTATCTTGTTTAGGAATGTGAACAAAGGTCACACAGCCAAGAACTCTTAAGAGGTAGGGAATTATGCAGACGAATGTCAAGAAAATGAGAGGTAAAACACTGAAAATGACTTTGATGACCAAGCATTTTAGAAGGCACTCCATTGATTAGGTAGGATGCAGTGAGGGTTGCCTTTCCCCATAAATTCTTAGGAACATTATGATGGTGGAGGAGAGTTCTAGTGACATTTAGGAGGTGTCTCATCTTCCTCTCAGCCACTCCATTTTGTTGTAAAGTATTAATACAGGAAGATTCATGGATAACCCCTTTATGTTGAAAAAATTGATGCAAGTGCTGGTTAAAATAATCCCTTGCATTATCAGTCCTAAATTTCTGAATAGGAGAGCCAAATTGAGTCAAGATCATTGTATAAAAGTGAGGCGAAACAATACTAACAGTAGCTTTTTCCTTTAGAAGAAATACCTAAGCCATTCTAGTGTAGTCATATATAAAAGAGATGAACCATCTAGCCCTAGAACAATTGGGAATCCTAGATGGCCCCCAAACATCAGAATAAATTAATGCAAAAGGGTGAGACGACAATTTATTGCTAATAGGATAGGAGACTCAATGATGCTTTGAAATCACATACATCACAATGCAGGCTACTAGGATCTAAGTGCTTGAACAAAACAGGAAACAAAGTTTTTAGTAATTGAAAATTAGGGTGTCCTAGCCAATAGTGATGAAACCAGATGTCAGTAAGAGCTGGATGAGACTAAGATGTGCAGGCTAGCTTAGGCTGAGTCCCGTTAGGCAGCAAAGTCTTCCTCTTTAGAACATATAACCAATTCCTCTCCTTAGCAACACCAATCATCCTCCCCATGTCCATTTCCTGAAATTCACAACCACAAGTGTGAGGAGAAAAAATAACACGACAATTGAGATCCTTAGTTAGTTGATAGACAAAAATTAAGTTGGCTGACAAGTTAGGGATATGTAAAACCTCCTTGACAAGAAGATTAGGGCTAAGAGTGACCTTACCCTGACCCTTTATAAGAATAGATGTCCCATTGGCAATGATGATTTGTTTTGGAGTTTCAAGAGGCTTATAGGTGTCAAAAACAGTGGGATTATGGGACATGTGGTCTGTAGCCCTTGAGTTTAGAATCCATATGTCATCCTTATTGGTTTTTTGAGGTCGTTAAACAATTAGAATGAAAGCTATTACCTAGAAGGTTACCTTGTTGGGCAATAGAGCATGATCTATACTGGATGGTTTTCAGGAACACCTCGAGTTTGTTGATTTCATCAGCATTCAGTTGGTTAAGCTCTGGTCTAGTCATAGAGTCTACCTTTTCCACAACCTCTTCTTACTTGTTGGAAAGATAGGCTTGATTCCTAGAGGGCATGTTTCTGAACCCCCCCAGTTTTTGTAGCACAACCTCCTTCCCATGCAACTTGAAGCAGGTTTCTCGAGTATGTTTAGGTTTTTACAATAAGAACACCACAAACCTCCCTTCCCTTGTGATTTAGACTGCCCATCAATCCTTCCTTGCTGAGATCTAAACTTTGATCCTTCTCCTTTATTAGTTAACATGGTTGATCCTTCAGAACTGGTTTCCCCCAGCATGGCTATCCTCCTATTCTCCTCACTTCGAACAACAAAAAAGACTTCATTGAGAGATAGAAGCTTTTCTCTTCCAAGAACTTGAACTCTCACCTAGTCATACTCGGTGTTGAGTCCAGCCAAGAACTCCACAATTCTCTCTCTTTCAAGAATAGAATTGAGGGTGGTTGCATCTTCACCACATACCATTTTAATGTCTTTGTAGTGGTTAAGCTCCAACCAATACCCATTCATCTTGTTATAATACTCAATGACTATTAAGGCCCCTTGCTTAGTGCTACTCAATTTCATGTTAGCCTCAAAAATAACCAAAGCATCCTAGACTTTATAATAAGTACACCTAACTGTCTTCCATATGTCTTTAGCAGTGGATAAAAATATATAATTTTTACTAACCTCCAGCTACATGGCATTCCATAGCTATGACATAATCATGGAGTCTTCTATATCCCAAGCTGGGAACTCGGGATCTGATGCCTTAGGACATGGAACCGTTAAGTGACTTAGCTTTCCTCTTCCTTTTAGGAAGGTATTTACCAACTAAGCCCACTATAGGTAATTTTGTCCATCTAATCGGTAAGATTGATGCAACCTAGGTAGATCGTCAGTAGGCAGACCTTCCACTGGAGTATCAAACGTGTTAGTCTCTCCTGAGGTCATAGATGGAGCAATCTCAGAAATTTCAAGCATGATTGGAGCGATAGATGGTGTAGACTAGTGCAATGAAGGTAGAATAGTAGGAAGTTGTGACACCCATAATCTTAAAAGCATGATTAATAATAATAATATTCATATGAAATTCAAGGTTTAGCGCAGATGAAAACTTGAGAAACAAAACTTTAATAAACTTAAGTAAAGTTTCAAACATAATAAGATTCAGAGTATCTTTCGTGTAAATAAAAGTTTGATACTAAAAACATGATTTCAATAGAAGAGAGAAGAACTTAGCAAATACAATAGCATCCATACCGAGAAAACTGGACTTAAAATGAAACTTGGCACTTTTCATAAACTTATATAAGCTTTAAGGACATACAGTGTGGCAATAGTGTACATCTATCATAAGAGTGTAGTATTGAAAATATTTCTATTACATGAAAAGAGAAACACCATTTCGACTATTAAAAATTATCTTCAAGTAGCCACTAGATTTACATAAATCCTTTTTAAAGGAGCCACCATGTTCCACATCCGTTCTCCAGTCTCCTTATTCATAATCACCTGAGGGGAAAAATATGGGATGAGATTCTTACGAATCTCAGTAAGTACAATAGAACCATCATATGTATTTAAACAACTCATGACATAACATAACATATCATATGGAGACATGAGAGGTTCCACCAACTACGGGGGCACGAACCCTCGTGCGTAGCGCTACAAAGCTCTGATCCCGAAACTTGTGTGAACATAACATAATATGAGGGATCACACAACATAATTCATGGGCATGCTTAAACATCATAAATAGTTCATAATGTACTTACCTCAATTTGATTGGATGAGATTCGAATGCTTAAAACTTCATACCTTACCGGGTTTATTTTTCTGTAGACAAAATGCATATTTTCGTAAACTAAACCATACATAATCTTACATTATATTTTAGGAAATTAAATAAGAGGTTGACATGTGAAATCTCATGGAAAAAGGGGCTTACACGCGCCCTCACGCGTCCCAAGAAGAGGTGGCGCCTATTTTCGCGTCTTGGGGGCAGATTTGACACATTTTCGTATTTTTGCCATATCTTTCTCATTTTAACTCCGAATCGACTTCCGTTTGAACCTACGGACTCCTATTTCAGTCCTCTACATGATTATGGAAAGAAATCAAACTTACCTCTCCGATTGGAAGACTGTTACAGAAGATCTTTACAGCTGTCCACTTCCCATCAAGCCTTTGTCTTTCCTTCGTTTTCTTGGATTTCTTTCATTTCCTTATTGCACTTGTTCTCTTTCCTCTTTTATTAGCTTCTCGTGGCCTTAATTACTTCCCTTTATATAGCCTTTAAATGACCAAGTCCTCAAGATTTTTACTTGGCCTCCAAGTTGCTCATTTTTTTCCCAAGTAATCATCACACTTTGAAATTTTCCAATCTTCTCAAGTAAGCTTCCACTTCCTCCAATCCTAGGCTTCCAACTATACTTCCAAGATAAGCTTTATCATCTTCTTCCTTTGCAAGCTAATTCCTAGCCAATCCTAAGCTTCCAACTTTAGACTTTTAGGATAAAGATTAATCATTACAAACTTTGAATATTTTCTTCTTTGATTTTAGCTTCCCATACAAGCTTCTATTCTCTTCCAATCCAAACCCTCACATGGCCTCCAAGATGAGTCTCTACTTCTTTTGTAAGCCAATACAATTCTTACAATTTAAGTCATCCAAGTCAAGCCATTCCAAAACTTCTAGTGTAAGCCAATCTTTTTCTTCCAAGGTAAGCCATTCTAAGACTTCTAGTGTAAGCCAATCTCTTTCTTCCAAGGTAAGTCATTCTAAGACTTTTGGGGGAAAGTTAATTATTATAACTTCCAAGCTAAGCCACCTTAAGACTTTAATTGAAATTCGGACAATAGATTTGTGCCACGTCATCGTTGATCTTATCCTTAAACACCCAATAGGATGTTTCCACCTCACAAGGACACTTTGAGGGTGTTCATTGGCTAATCCCTGATATTTTTGGTTGATATTTTGGCTAGTTTACCAATATTACACTTGTGCTTGAGTTTTTTCAAGAATTTCGCTTTTACCCGGACTTAGTATTTACGATTTTGCCACTACTTCAAAAACTAAGTTTTTGTCTTAGGATTTTCATAACCACTTGAAAATGTCTCATTTCATCATATATCTGAACTTAAATATCCCTGGTATATATATCACAATTGAAAGTTCTTGGATATTACATATTTGAACCAAGAAAGGAAATAAACAAAATCTCGGGTGTTACAGAAGTAGTTGAGGGAACAATGGCCGAGGAATGGAAACGAAGGCCAGAAAGGGGCACAAAGTGTTGGAGGCCGGAATAATCTTAGAAGCAAGGCTCTGATACCATGTAAGATTGGATGGAAATGCTTGAATATTTCATTAACATACAGCCCTAGTTATAGGGTTGAATATTTACAACTTTTGGAAAGATTACAACAAGGAAATATTACAATAAAACACATTAGGAAAGTATCCTAATTTGAAATTAGAAAACTATCCAAAAAACAAGATTTAGAAACTTTCTAAAAGCCTTAAGCATTCTAGAAGCAGTTGATTAGTGGTTAATTTTATAAAATTTTTGTTATAATTATAACCCCCGTTTTGATTTTAAATTGGTTTAATTGAATAGTTATGTGTAATATATATCTATATATATAATATATAATATATTATAATAAACATGTAAATATAATACATATATATACTCAATGAAATGCATGCATGGATTATCTATATAATATATAAGTTTATAATATACCATATAGTATATCATATAAATATATATATAATATAATTTATTACTAATATTTAATTGCTTATTTGTAGGCATGAAGAAGGTGGGCTTGGAGACCCATGAAGAATCAAAGCCCAAAAAGAATTCAAGTCCATGAAGGAAAAAAAAAAAAAGAATTCAAGTCCATGAGGAAAAAAGAATTCAAGCCCATGGAGAATTAAAGTCCATGACAAAAATTAAAGTCCATGAAGAATTAAGACCCAACTTGAGCATCCCATGAAAGATATCATTTGAAGAAGGCCCAAGGATTATTTTTAATCCTAATGAAGATTAAAAATCAATTTATAGAAATCTATTTTTATTTTTTATGTGAGTGCTTTATTAGGTGTGTCTTTTAGCTAAAATCCATTTAATTATTAGTGTGTTATAGCTAAAATCTATTTAACTTTATGAGTGTTTTATTAGGTATGTATTTTAGCTAAAATCCATTTAACTTTAATTGTGTATTATAGCTAAAATCCATTTAACTTTAAGTGTGTGAGTGCCCATTAGATATAATTATGTCTAGTTGAATAATTGAAATTGTGTGGTTTGTATTGCATCTTGTGGCCTATAAATAGGTTACTTGATTGCATTTGTAAGTGTGATTATTATTCTTGAATAAAAGTTTAGTTGTTTCCTTAGAATTCTCTCTTTGAGAATTGTTCTTGTTCTTTCTTCTTTTCTTTATTATTTTCTCTTGTGATCTTACTTCATTTCTTTCTTCTTTTAAATTCTTATGTCATTTATTGTTACTTTATTAATCACCGCCTAAATGGCCGGTTAATTTATGCCTTTAAATTTCTGCAATTTTAATTATTGTCTTTTTATTATTCACCGCCTAAATGGCCGGTTAGTTTATGCTATTTTAATTCCTGTCATTTAAATTCTGTCATTTAAATTACGCCATTTAAATTCCTGTTAATTAATTTACAAATAAAGATGAGTAGCTAAACTCAATCTTGGGTTAAGGCAAGGACAGTGTCCAACGCCAATGATTCCCAAAGAGAGTTACGCTTTAAATGAGTGATATTAATTTTAATTTCAATATGAGTGTATATTTTTAAATTAAGAAATCACTAGGTTTGGATTGGAGCGTAAGCCTAACTTAGAGCTTTCATGCCATGTATGAGAGTTACTAGAACTGGAAACGCTATCATACCCAAATCCGGATGATTAATTTAGTTGTTTTGTATATTAATTGTAATTGGATTTATGGTAGTTGCTTAAACTAGAATCTCACATATCATGTATGGGAATTGCTTAAACTAGAACTATCATCATCTCTAATTGCATTTAATAACAAACCCTCATATTTGAAATTAAATTAATTTTGCTAAACTCTTCTGCTAAAAATTGGGAATCAACGGGTTGGTGCTGAAATTGTCTTAACTCAAGTGTCGTCCAATTTCATAATCTCACATTCAGTGTTTATTTAATTTTTGTCTTACTTTATTTCCTAGCACCTGTTATTTGAAAATCCATAAAAAAATTCCTGTTTCCAAATCATCCAAATGTGTGTGTGTGTTTGTGACATTCTTTTTCTTTTGCCATAAATAAATCTCTCAGTGGACGACCTGGACTCATCCAGAAAATATAAATTTAAATTTGGACTACAACTGCACTCGTACACTGACGAGTATAAACCTCTCACCAATATATAAAAAAAAATATATAAAATTTTTATTGTGTTTTGTTTTGTGTTTTAATTGCAGGGTGAGAGTGCAGTCAAATTTTGGCGCCGTTGCCGGGGAGATTGAGGCAAGAAGAAAAAGAAAAAAATTATAAATTAAAAAAAATTAAAAAAATTAAAGAAAAAAAAAAATTTATATATATATATTAGTTACTAAACAGTGCAAGAGACTACGATCAGGTATGATTATTGAAGCATTAATTGATTCATTAACATCATCATCTGTCGTTGAATTGTCATTTTCATATTCTATATGTCTCAATATTTTAGCATTTCTGTGCCTTCTAATGCATTTGGCCATCTCGAGCCCAGTGAAGAGAGATTTTATTTCAACCAGAATCAGAGAGAGAATTATTATTTGTCGGGCTACGACCCAGATCTTTACACTGATTTTCCCAATTCCTATGGCCATTGGAATTATCCTTGGAGTGATGACTCTTTGTTCCAATCTCATGAACCTTTCTCTCCAGTGTCTCATCAATTCGAGTTAGAACAAGGGGTTAGATTTGATACTTATCAACCTCGGGATGAAAATTTTTTAGAGGACACCCTTCATGAGTTTATGCAAGGTCAAATGAGTTTTATTACACAAGTGGCCGAATTTCAAGACCAAACCTCTAAGGCCTTAGGTGATATTCTAGATCAGTTGACCTTGTTAACACAAACCTTGAGCGTAAGTGAGCTTGACGAGTTTCCAACCCAACCCAATCAAAATTCCATAAGTCATGAGTTAGTCCAACCAACACTCATTCCTAAGAGTGATGACCCAATTGAGAGACCCGATGACCCAAGGATGGTGTACCCTGCCATAGAAGAAAAATTGGATAAAAAAGAAACAAGTTTAGAAGAAAAAACCTGGGAGGAAGAAGAGGATAAAATTAGAGAGCCAAAATGTGAAGATGTCATAGGTCTATCTACATTTAAGCCTAAATTTCTACCTTTTAGGATAGTCTATGTTATTGGGGATAAAATTAAACCAGACATGTGTGAGGTGTTTGTGCGAATTAATGTGTCGTGCTCTAATGTAATAAAACCAACACCTCCGGATAATATATTTTCAAAATATGTATGTGCATTCATGAGAACAATTAATTTACATAATTTTGAAAATAATTTTAAAAGTGGTGTAATGAATGAGAGTTATTATACGATTAGGTGGACAACCACTCATTTGATCCTTAACTGGAAAAAAAAGAAAAAAAAATTCTAAAAAAAAATATATATATATATATATATATACATTGTTCCTTTTCTGCATTATTTCATTAAGTTTGACTTAAATAGTATTTCTTTGTGTGCAGTCTAAACAAAATTTTTTGCATACGAGTTCATGCATTGAAGACCGCCAGGTATCCCTATCTTCTATCCTTTTATTGCTGATTGCGGACAATGTGCAATTCAAGTTGGGGGGTAAGGTGTACTTAGGAATTGATTTATTGGTATTGATCCATTGTGCAAATAATTTTGTTTGACTCGATAATATTGACTTGTGTGGTATACATACTTTTATTGAACCCCTTTAAAAAAAATTAATTTAAAAAAAAAAAACAACAACAAAATTAAAAAAAAAAAGAGTTAAAAAAAAAATTCAAAATAGGGAGACAGAATTGACGTTGGGGGTAGCCACTTTTCTTGAGCAGTGTAATCACACTGCCCTATAAAGAAAGAGGCACACTGCCAAATGTTGAAAAAGGAGGCACCAAGCGTTGAAAAAACGTTGAACGTTGAAAAATGAGACGCTAGACGACGCCAAGCGTGTCAGCGCAATTATGGCATGCCTCGAGCTGAGTGTTGAATAGTGGCACCCATTGCTCTATAAGAGACTCCATATCTGTAAGAGGCAAGTCACTTTTGCAAGCAAGCTCAGTTTTCTCTCTTTCGTGTTGTTCTCCGATCAGGTACTTTCGTTCATTTTGTAAGATTTATAGTTTTTACTTCTCTCTTATTATAGTTGTCTTTTAATTACAAAAAAAAAAAAATAGATCTTCAGCTTTCAAAAATTCGCAAGTACTATCCATCTCTCCCAATGAATGATTTGAAAAAAATTTATACTGGTAGGTACTGTAAGACTTGGGACATTGATGCGTAATAACATCCCTGAAGATGTTCGTTGGCTGATCGAAGCAAAAGTTCGATTAGCTGGCGAAGCTTCACCTAGTTTTAAGCATTTTTCAGGTTTGGGAAAGAGTAGTTTTGCGAAGAAACGAAGAGCGAAAAGAGTGAATGGTTGTCACAAGTGTGCTCCTTGGACATGTAACACACGATGCAAATCTGTGGGGTTTACGTCCGTAAATCGAGAAGATAAAATTAGTTTCATAAAGGATAGACTGAGTAAGGAGTCATTGGATGATATCCGATTGACTCTTGAGACGCATCCATGTGGAATAGTGCAAAGAGAACTTCTTGCTTTATGGACCCAGTTCATAAGTGACCACCAACGCTATAGTCTTGGGAATCTGACTAAAAACGACCCTGTTTGCCAATCTATAAGAAAATTGGATGGGAAGCCTATCCCCACTTCATAGAAAGTGTTTAAGCCGTTTCTAGACGTAAAACCAGAGGAAGATGTGAGCCACAATCACAACTACTTGTACAAACGCATGATTTTTGTTTGTATTTATTTCTTGTTAAATTGTTGTATAGCTACATTTGATCGCCAAACCTTTTTTCAAGGCATACAGAAGGAACAAATATAAATGGAAGGTCAGTCAGTTCGTCGAATCAAGACCATATGTGTAATATGTGGCTCTCAACTTGGGAGCGATAGTTGTTACGCACTTGCAGCAAGCGAACTTGGCCTAAAATTAGGAGAGAGAAAAATTAATTTGGTATATGGAGGGGGAAGTCGTGGATTGAATGATTGTGTTTCACAAGCTGCACATCTTGGAAAATCATATGTGGTAGGTGTAATGCCAATCCCTTGGGCTGAACCACATATTTCCGGGATTACACGCGGTCAACTTATAGAAACGAATTCTATGTCTGAGCGCATGGCTTATAAGATTTATCAGTCAGATGCCTTCATTGCTTTACCAGGAAGTTTTGGTACACTTGAAGAAATCTTCTGTATAATCTCTTGGGCCAAGAGCGATCTACATACCAAACCCATTGGACTTTTAAATGTTAACCATTTTTTCGATGGGTTGCTCTCATTTCTTGATTAGGTTGTAAATCAAAAGTTCATTTCTCTTTCAGCAAGAAAGATTCTCATTTCTGCATCTACCATTGAGGAGCTGTTAGAGAAATTACACACTTATGTTCCACAGCACGATCCTTATGAGCCTAGGATATATTGGTCTAAGGCAATCAGAAACAAACGTCAAAAAGGTCCGATTAATTTAGATTTATCACTGTGAGGAGTGCTCTTTGATAAGATGGCTGAGTAAGGAGTACTTTTGTACTCTTGAGACACATCTAATTATTGTGCAACTTGCTGGATTTTTCTTGGTTGTGTTTCTTAAAAAAAAAAAAAAAAAAAAAAACTGTGGAATGTTATTAGATAAGTCTATGATAAGATGGCTGAGTAAGGAGTACTTTTTGTACTCTTGAGACGCATTTTGTTTATCTTATGACTTGCATGTAATTTTTATTTTGGTGTGAAAATATATAACTATATGGTATGCTCATTTGTTTGTTTGAGTTTTAGCAGTTCACAGTAAATCAATGGCCTTGTGGAGTTATAGGTATTCCTAACAACCCTATTTTATTACTGCAATGCAGGTTGAGGGGTGTAAGGTCTAGTTATGAATTATCTGGTTCATGATTAACTATGAATTTGCTATTGTATACTTGTAGTTTTGTGTGAATTGATTATTTTTATCTGCTTTTATTAAAAAAAAAATAACACAAAAAAAAATTGTGTGTTTTAAATAATGCTATTCCTAAAGCTTTGGAGTTATGCACTAATAGCTGGTTAAGTTTGCAATACGGAACATGAATGCATTGATTTCTTATTTGAAAACGTATATGCATTAAAACAAGTAATTTGCATTCATCGGGTATTCAAAATTTAAAATTGGTTATTGGTCATAATGTCAAAGGTAACAGTAATTAGCTAATTAATACATTGTATGATCCCTCAATAGAAGTGGAGACTATTACCCAAGTGAGTGTTTGAGCCTAATAACCGTTAATTCTGAGTGAAATAACACTTACTCTAAATATGCTTTATTGTTTATCTCATATTTTCAATGGCTTCAAAACATCAATTTGCTTTGAATGTCTAGTATGATAGCTGATGAATTTGACTGGTTTCAAATTCTGAATTAGATGACTGAGTAGCATTATTTTGAAGCATGATAAGGGGATCAATTTCTTTCATTTTGGGCCAATTAACATTTTCTTTCTTTACATTAACCTCCCTTGCTAGCCCATTGAGCCAATTGTAGTATAATTTTTTTTCGTTACCCTCGTTTAACCCATAACCATATGAATTTTGTCTAACTTGGTGTGTTTATGGGAATTAGTCTGTCTAGCTACTTTCATACTTATTATAAAAAAAAAAAAGAAGAAAAAAAAAAGAAAAAAGTGAAAAAGAAAAAAAAAAGAGAATTATCTTAGTTATTCAACACAAGTGTTTCAAAAAAAAAATGTCCAGTTTGATATTAGTGTTAAAAAAAAAAAAAAAATTCCCAACACACCATTTGCACACTTTACCCTTTTATTTGACAACTAGTATTAACCTCATAGCCCCATTACAATCTGGTCTGGTCCCTCTTGATGCTATAAATCATGTGATCTCAGAATTCAAGTTTGGAGTAGGGAATCGTGTTTAAATTCAAAAGTTACTCATCTAGAGCATTATTCCAGTCATGAAGCTATGTCATTTTCCCTGTTCTTTCATGAAAATACGTTCCTTGTATTTGGGATGACACCGAGTTTTGAACTTGTTCTACATTTACTCTTATAATGGTGCACCCTCTTGTGTGTACACCTGAGGAATCCTTTTTATTGGAGGGAAAATCCATAGTAAGGTTTGAAGTCAAAACTTTGAGGGAGTAATTCTATGTGTTGATTATCCTAATTGTCATTCCTGAGATTGTATGACCATTAACCAAAAATCTGATTTAGAATGCTAAATTACTTATTCGATTTTATGCATTTCGATTTCGAATTTGAAATTTTTACATTCATACAGTTATTGCGAATAAAGCTTAGCAAGTGTATAGTCTGATTGCTAAGGGACTAGCAATGTTTAAGTTGGGGGGTATGATTAGTGGTTAATTTTGTAAAATTTTTGTTATAATTATAACCCCCGTTTTGATTTTAAATTGGTTTAATTGAATAATTATGTGTAATATATATCTATATATATAATATATAATATATTATAATATGTAAATATAATACATATATATACTCAATGAAATGCATGCATGGATTATCTATATAATATATAAGTTTATAATATACCATATAGTATATCATATAAATATATATATATAATATAATTTATTACTAATATTTAATTGCTTATTTGTAGGCATGAAGAAGGTGGGCTTGGAGACCCATGAAGAATCAAAGTCCAAAAGGAATTCAAGTCCATGAAGGAAAAAAAAAAAAGAATTCTAGTCCATGAAGAAAAAAGAATTCAAGCCCATGGAGAATTAAAGTTCATGACAAAAATTAAAGTCCATGAAGAATTAAGACCTAACTTGAGCATCCCATGAAAGATATCATTTGAAGAAGGCCCAAGGATTATTTTTAATCCTAATGAAGATTAAAAATCAATTTATAGAAATCTATTTTTATTTTTTATGTGAGTGCTTTATTAGGTGTGTCTTTTAGCTAAAATCCATTTAATTATTAGTGTGTGTTATAGCTAAAATCCATTTAACTTTATGAGTGTTTTATTAGGTATGTATTTTAGCTAAAATCCATTTAACTTTAATTGTGTATTATAGCTAAAATCCATTTAATTTTAAGTGTGTGAGTGCCCATTAGATATAATTATGTCTAGTTGAATAATTGAAATTGTGTGGTTTGTATTGCATCTTGTGGCCTATAAATAGGTTACTTGATTGCATTTGTAAGTGTGATTATTATTCTTGAATAAAAGTTTAGTTGTTTCCTTAGAATTCTTTCTTTGAGAATTGTTCTTGTTCTTTCTCCTTTTCTTTATTATTTTCTCTTGTGATCTTACTTCATTTCTTTCTTCTTTTAAATTCTTATGTCATTTATTGTTACTTTATTAATCACCGCCTAAATGGCCGGTTAATTTATGCCTTTAAATTTCTGCAATTTTAATTATTGTCTTTTTATTATTCACCGCCTAAATGGCCGGTTAGTTTATGCTATTTTAATTCCTGTCATTTAAATTCTGTCATTTAAATTACGCCATTTAAATTCCTGTTAATTAATTTACAAATAAAGATGAGTAGCTAAACCCAATCTTGGGTTAAGGCAAGGACAGTGTCCAACGCCAATGATTCCCAAAGAAAGCTACGCTTTAAATGAGTGATATTAATTTTAATTTCAATATGAGTGTATATTTTTAAATTAAGAAATCACTAGGTTTGGATTGGAGCGTAAGCCTAACTTAGAGCTTTCATGCCACGTATGAGAGTTACTAAAACTGGAAACGCTATCATACCCAAACCCGAATGATTAATTTAGTTGTTTTGTATATTAATTGTAATTAGATTTATGGTAGTTGCTTAAACTAGAATCTCACATATCATGTATGGGGATTGCTTAAACTACAACTATCATCATCTCTAATTGCATTTAATAACAAACCCTCATATTTGAAATTAAATTAATATTGCTAAACTCTTCTGCTAAAAATTGGGAATCAACGGGTTGGTGCTGAAATTGTCTTAACTCAAGTGTCGTCCAATTTCATAATCTCACATTCAGTGTTTATTTAATTTTTGTCTTACTTTATTTCCTAGCACCTGTTATTTGAAAATCCATAAAAATATTTTTGTTTCCAAATCATCCAAATGTGTGTGTGTGTTTGTGACATTCTTTTTCTTTTGTCATAAATAAATCTCTCAGTGGACGACCTGGACTCATCCAGAAAATATAAATTTAAATTTGGACTACAACTGCACTCGTACACTGACGAGTATAAACCTCTCATCAATATATAAAAAAAAATATATAAAATTTTTATTGTGTTTTGTTTTGTGTTTTAATTGCAGGGTGAGAGTGCAGTCAGCAGTCGTGGATGGCTGTTTTCCTTTCTCTTGAACTTTCACACATCACCAATAAATAATTCATAATTATGGAAAAATAAACTCTATTCTAAAATAGAAAGACTAAAAGACCTCACAAGCTGCCTTCATTTTCTTAGCCAAATGCCAACAACCCTTGGTCAAGTGATACTACTATTAGTTTTCTCAAAACCCTCTGGCAAGAGGTGTCTAGCTTCCATCTCTTTGCACAACCTTGCAACCAGTTTGTCCTTTCCACATTGGCTAAGTCCATGGCACAGCTCTGATAACATTGTCAAATCAGGAATCATTGACCTTTCTAACATATCCAGCAAGACTTGACCTCCTCCATCAAAATCCTCATTCTTGCAGAAGGTAGATAGCAACATGTTGAAAGTTTGTTCATTTGGCTGATAACCACACTTTACCATACTCTTGTATAGTTGAAAGGCACGCTCAGAATTCTTCTTGACACGCTGCCCGACAATAAGGGCTGAAAAAGTTGAGGAGTTTGGGGTTAATTTTTTGCTGTCAAGCTCTTTAACCAGGTATGCAGCTTTCTTTGTCTTCCCTTCCTTGCATAGTCCAAAAATCAATGCATTATAAGTCAAGATATCAGCTCTGATTCCCTTTCTTGACATTTCCTCGCAAAGCCATCTGCCCATCTCAATATTACCCACCTGGCTGTAACCATTTATCAATGTATTATAGGTTATGGTATTAGGAGATACATTCATGCCCTTCATCTCATTGAAAAGTTTAGTTGCTTCATGTAATTTCCCTTCCTTGCAGAATCCATGGATGAGTGTATTAAAAGTAACATCATTGGGGCCTAAACCATTCTTCTGCATCAAATTCTTCAGCTTCATAGCAGTACTCAGAAGGCCCAGGTTACAGTGACCGGCAATCAATGAATTATATGATACAACTGTCGGGGCACAACCCATACCCTCCATCTTTCCAAACACCTCAAAAGCCTTTTCCAGCTTTCCCAATTTACACAGAGCACCAATGAACATATTCAAAGTGTAAATATTTGGCGAAATCCAAGACCTCTGCATTTCCTTATAAAACGCCACTGCAATATCTGCCCGATTCAAACTTATCAAAGAACTCAAAAACGCATTGCAAGACTCAACGGTCGGGTGAAATCCATACTCCTTCATCCAACAGAATGTATCAGTGGCATTCCTGAACTTCTTCAAATGTGCACAGGTCTTGAACAGAGTGTCAAAAACACGCGAGGAAGAATCGCATACTCTGTAAGAGTTAAGTATGGCCTCAAACAGCTTAGAAGGCATATCTATCTCATCAGATTTCAGAATGTTCCTCAAAATAGACTCTGCAGACTTAAATTTCCGATTCTTGGTAAGGATATGAAGAATTATGGAATATGTTTCCAGGGTATGGAATTTCGGTTTTTGGAGCTTAACCCAGTCGAAGAATTCGAGTGAAAGAACATAATCTTTCTGGACCTTCAACAGAATGTGCTTAACTCTAAAGGGACTCAGACCTGGGACTAATTTGCCGAGCTTAGGCCAATCAGAGTGTGTGAGGTGGCTATGAGCAACAATTATATAATCAAGATCTTGCCCTCTGGGTTCAATAACTGTTCTATGGGGCAATGGAATTGGGTTTCGATTCCTTTCCTTTAATTTCCTGGGGATGGTGTCTTTCTTAGGCGAATCAATCAACGTTGAAAACCCACGAAATACCCTGTGATAGTTCATGTTCTTTTTCTTTTCCCCCGCAAACCTTTGGATTATTTGATAATCTGAATTGCAAAATGAGAGACTCTGACCTTGTTTGAAGAGTTCTTCAGAAGGGGTGAGAACTGGAGCTTAAGGAGTTGAAAGAGGGCTGCCGATGAGGCCAGCAATGCCGGGGGAGGTTGGAGACGAAAACAGAGCTCGGCGCAGAGTGGTGAACGACAACCTCGTTCCCCTCCTATTGCTCTCGAACTAAAATGGAGCTCGTTATGAACGAGGATTTTAGGAATTGGGTCGGGCTGATTCGGGGTCGGATTGTACGAGCACGGTGATCCGAATGAAATGAGAGCCGAAGCACTTGGCCGGGATTATGCGATGCAATAAACATATAATAAAAAATAGTTGTGCGCCGAGTGCCGACGACATGCCCTAGCAATGTATAACCCTACCCTACCCGCATTGAAATCTTAATTCAATTTAACACATAAAATTAAATACTTATGTCTGCATAAAAAATATAAGTATAAATCACTAGAGATGATAGGCTGGCAGCAGACTGTTGTGTCATCAGTTTTAAATCTTGAATTTATTTATTTTTTTATTTTCAAACATATCTCTTAGGTATTGTAAAGCCTTATG
Organism: Diospyros kaki; assembly: GCA_036245055.1. Classification (NCBI taxonomy): domain Eukaryota; kingdom Viridiplantae; phylum Streptophyta; class Magnoliopsida; order Ericales; family Ebenaceae; genus Diospyros; species Diospyros kaki. The sequence continues at coordinate 24,866,134 of BSEG01000012.1, forward strand.
TCGTGTTACATATTTATATAATATTAGATTTATTTTTAATATGATCAAATCGACTTTATGAAAAAAAAAAAGATGAGTATGAGTAAGAACACTCGTAAATTTTAAATCTTCGTTATGCCCCTCAATTCCATTGTCAAAGCTACTACAACCTCTTATTTCGTTGCATACAAGGTTCTTAATTTTATCATCCACATCTCTAATCGATTTCTTTCTCAATAAATCCTTCATTATCTAAAGCGTTATCCATTATAAGAAGATTCACTCTTGCCTCAAATAGTCACCCACACTTCAAATAGTCACTTGCATCTCACTCTTCTACATTATAAATTCTTTATTGTAGTTAGACAATAACACTTGTGAATATTGGGCATACTAGAATGACAAATTGGATGTCGGTGTCTATTGTGATAGGAAATTCAAGTTCACAGCCCATATAGCTTTGCCCATGTTTGAGAACCCCTTTGTCTACTAGATCTTGATCATTACTTATCCTGTTTCTTATTAGGGTATCACTCATATCAAAAAAAATTTGTCAAAATTTAATAGAATCTCTGCAACATCTGAACTCTTGAAGGTAGTTACTTGCATCTACAATTGATATATTATTCAATCAAGAATAACAATAACGACTATCCTAAATCTTTGAATTACCTTACAACATTGAAGAATCAAGATCTAAGATGCATTTTTCTAGTTACGTTTGTTGCTTCTTTAACCACTTATGAGCTCATTTCCTCATGTTAGGGAGAGGGTTGGGAGAATGTAATATGTGTGTGTGCGTATGCGTGTGTATAAATTAAATTATTTTTAATATGAATTGCATTTGTTTTTTATAGTTCAAATTATGAATTTAATGTTTAAGGGACACACAAAATATTTAATAGTCCAAAGTACGTAAAATAAGTGTAGATCATATTGAAAATAGTCAATTTCTATATGTATATACATATATTTTGCCTTGAAAAGAAGATAACAAAAAGTAAAATGCTTTATTTATATTGAAAAATAATAAAAATACTAATGAAATATGTTAAATGATAAATTATGATTAATAGTTTATTATTTTTCTTATATTATGTTATATTAACTTTTATATTCTTATTAACAAATAATTATTATCACCTTATAATTTTTCATAAATTTAACGACAGGTGAGAAGTGAGTTAGCTTGATTGAATGAAGTAAATTGGGAAAGTTGTTTTAAATATTCACATTGTTATTATTTTTGGATATAATTATAAAATTTTAAACTATTCTTTATTTATCGATGGAAATAAACTTTTATTTATATTTTCAGTGTATCGTGGTGTTTGTTAATTAAGTTTTTTCTTATTTTTATAAAATTAAATAAAAGTTATTGTTTAATTATTCTTAAAAATGTTTTAAAAAATAATACTTGAATATTTAATTTTAATATTTTATATTAATATATTATGTATTTATATTAATATAAGAAGAAAATTATTTTTAGTTCGACATTTATTTTTTATAGTTGGACTATGAAATATTTTAAACACTCTTTAATAAAATGTATAAAAACAAAGAGTTGTTAAATACATTTAAAATATTTTATAGTCTAATAAAAAATAAATGTGATTTGAATTGAAAATATTTAACTTCTTAATATAATATATTAATCCATATTATTTTAAATGTCAAAATTAAAGAAAAAATATTTGATCCGAACAGAGTTCCAAACACGGCTCTAAAGTCTAAACAGCTCTGTGTCTGTCTCTTCAACGACTCTGAAGAAGCAGAAGAAGAAAAAAGAACACTTAGTGTTTGGATTTCTTTCTCTTCTTTGGCGGCCTTAACTGTCAAGAGGTACGATTTGATTGCATATGTTTATCCACGGCAAGTCCATTTGTGCGATGACTCTGCACAATCTAACTAAACCTTCGATTTGTTAGAGGCGAATGTAAATCGAGAGGATTGCTATCTTCTAGAACAACTTGTTCGTAAATGCTAATAAAATGTACAACACCCCCTTCTCTTAGCCCCTTTTTTTTTTTTTTGTTATCCTCAAGTAATATAGAAAAGATGGGTAGCTTGAAGAAACTGTTTGAGTATGTCAACTAAGTACTCACAATTGTTGTTATTCGGGTGGTGTTATACGCATTTCCCGCATCACTCCTTATGGGTCAGAGTCAGTCCAATGGGCCAGCCCAATCGTCCGGAGTTTAGAAGGTCCAGACGACCTCGTCGAAGAAAGACCATACGCCATCGAAATTCGAAGCTCATAAAGTGAGCTCCTTGCAAACTTCAGGAGAAGCCCCTAGCGAGCTCTTGGTGATTGACCAACGAACTTCCAATAAAACCCTCAGTTTGCTGGGCCATCCAGAGCGCTGTCTTAAAAACCTCCAACTCGCGTAAATGACAAAGCTGTTGAGAAGTCAGATCTATGGTCCATTTGCTTTATCTACAACAGCCCATGCCCCTCGTAATGAGGATCCCACTTCTGATTTTAGTACAAATGATAATGACTGTCTATCCTTGTAACACTCCTGATTTTGGAAATAATTAGTTTATGGATTTTAAGGTGATTTATTAAGTTATGTGCGATTTTGAGGAAATTAATAAATTGTTGAATCGATAGCAAAAAATGCCTTGGGACGTGGATATCCAGGGAAGAGGGTACGAGATTGGTGAGCATCTCGAGATGAGGCTAATGATGTTGGAAATAGTCAAACCGAAAATAAATAATTTGTGTATGAGACCGAATGGTCGTAGAGGGCGTCCGGGAAGCTGAGGGGACCTTAGGGGTGGTTCGGTTTTTCCAGTGAGGCAACCCTGAAGTATTTTTTGGATGGAATAAAGAACTCGTGTAGGCGCACGGGTGAAATCAACCTTGTCGTGTAAGTTAGAGTTATTAATTTTGGGTTTTAAGTATCTCAATGTTTATTAATTTAAAATTTGAGGATATAATTGCAAGTATGCAATGCATGAAGTGGGATTAATAATTTAATTGAAGAATTTATAATGATTTTAATAAATTATATATGCAAATTATATATATATATATTAATAAATGAGTGAATGTCAAGTTTCAACATATAATATATATATATATTTATGTGTGTGAAGTATATGTGAGGTGGGCGTGAAGGCCAAGGCTTGGCCATGATGATAGAATTATAAATGTATATATGGAGTGGTGGCCAATTGATAGTTATAATTAAAATATAATATTCATATATGTGCGGAGTTGCAAATGCTCTTGAAACTTGAGAGAATAATAATGATAGTGTGTCCTGAATGGGCTATCAATTGATGGCATTGAAAATTGAAAGAATATGAATTATGTGATGGCCTTGGAAATGGAAAGAATGATGGCTATAAAATAAATTATGTAATGGCTCATGGAAATCTAGTATAAATAGGGAAGTTGGTCGTGGAGAAGTGAAAGCAAATTGAAGGTAAAGAAGCAAAGGCAGAAAAAAGGGCTCGTCATTTTGAGGTAAATAATCTGCCTAAATTAGTTAATTGGCAATTAATTAAGTTAGTTACTTGGTTAACTAATTTAGTCAATTAATGAATTGGCTAAACCAATGGACTCGGTAGCCAAGTGAATTTAGTTGTGGGTTGCTAAATTAGTTTCTTGACATTACGTTCAAATATTTTGTTAAGGGATTTTGGGTGTATGGATGGTACGACTAACGAATCAGTAGGCAGCACATATTTCGAGGTAAAGGTTTAATATGCTCTGTGTGTAAATTTATTTTGTCATGACTTGCATAATATATTGAGGAAGTGACTAGGCATGGGGCAGTGGATTGTTGACCGTAAGGGTCCTAGGACGGGGTCATAGATGGAACCACTAAGGGCCACCTAGAGCCTGAGATAGGTGTGGTGGACAGGCTTGCATGTATGTTGCACTTCATTTTTATCTGTGATGTCATGCTTAATAATTTACTGTATTGCATATTATCTTTACTGAGTCCTAGGACTCACGCTTCCATTCCACTAACCACACAGATAGTTCAGGGTTCGGTAAAGGGAAGACAGTGTATGCCGAAGACCAGCTGAATGATGAGAATGACAACCCATGATGGGAATGCGGCCTAGTAACTCGTGTCTGTCATGTAATTATTTTGAGGTTGTGTTGAACGTTGTTTGTATTTCCCAGTTAGACTTCTTACTTTTAATGAGTACTTTGTGAGAGCAAATTATGCTATACCTTAATTGCAATTTATCTGCTCATAAGGCACAGGTCAGATTCAAGACTCGAGTGTCCTTCCGCTGCAAATGAGTTTTAGACCTCGAGTCCTCGATGGTCGGAGGCGGTGAAGCTTGGACCCCACCCAGGGAGCCCATGTTATTTTATCCCCCCTGTTGTTAAGGCATAGCCGGTCTCCGGAGTGGGACCTACTGACGTTATGGTAACACCCGGTAGTGAGGATGGGGCGTCACAGTCCCCCTTTATATCATCTTTATGTTTCTATATGTTATCCAAATTGTAAGGGCCCCTTGTTATAAATAAGAATCTGAGATATCATGAGGGGTACAGAAAGAATAATCAGACACTTCCATTTTGAAAGAATAATTAGAGTGCGATCGTGGAGTAGGCATCGTTCTGGCCAAACCACGTGAAAATTGCTGGTGTTTACTCATATATGGAATCTTTTTTTTCTTCTTCTTACCATTTTCGGACTTACTCACCGCGGCCCAAAACGAATCACGGTTGGCTGAAATTGAACGTTGACATTTTGGAGCTAGAGGAAGGGGTTGCTTTAACCAGTAGCCATTGCAAGAGAAAGAAATACGCGAAGCTCCAATGTTGTGGCCGACGCACCAAAAAATCACCTCGATCAATCGCGAGATCTCCCACCAAATTGGAGGACCATTGCTCTGACGATGGATGTCCCTCTGCCACCACCAACCGGGAACAACACCGGTATGCCCCCGCTACAAGTTAATATCCAACCCATTGCTCAAACGGCTGGGATGGAGGCGATTCAAGACAGGCAGCAATGCCAGGAGACGTTGGAAAATACAGTAATGTAGCTCGCTGATGCAGTCAGGGCATTGACTCAGGCTCAAACACGGGCTATCCTCGATCCACCAGTGTCGCCTCGAAGGGTTCGTCAACCACGAGAAGAAAGACCCCCACTGATGGAGGAAGATATCGGAGATAATTACCCGTTCGCAAATTACCATTCCCCGGAGTGGGAAAGAAGTAAGAGATCGCAGGTTCAATGATCTGCAGACTCGGACTCGACCGTGGAGGAATTGTATCAAAGAGTCCGGCAACTGGAAGCACAACAAGGAGTCCGCAGCCAGAGTGATGGCCGTGGGGATAGGACTCTATTTACGAGAAACATCATTCTGACTATTAAAAATTATCTTCAAATAGCCATTAGATTTACATAAATCCTTTTTAAAGGAGCCACCATGTTCCACGTCCGTTCTCCAGTCTCTTTATTCATAATCACCTGAGGGGAAAAATATGGGATGAGATTCTTGTGAGTCTCAGTAAGTACAAGAGAACCATCATATGTATTTAAACAAGTCATGACATAACATAACATATCATATGGAGACACGAGAGGTTCCACCAACTTGCAGGGGTAAGAACCCTCGTGCGTAGCGCTACCAAGCTCCGGTCCCGAAACTTGCGTGAACATAACATAACATGAGGGACCACATAACATAATTCATGGGCATGCTTAAACATCATAAATAGTTCATAATGTACTCACCTCAACTTGGTTGGATGAGATTCGAATGTTTAAGGCTTCATACCTTATCGGGTTTGTTTTTCTGTAGACAAAATACATATTTTTGTAAACTAAACCGCACATAACCTTAAATGATATTGTAGGAAATTGAACAAAGTGTTGACATGTGAAATCTTATGGAAAAAGGGGCTTACAAGCGCCCTCACGCACCCCAAGAAGAGGTGGCGCCTATTTTCGCGTCTTGGGGACAAATTTGACACCCTTTCGTATTTTTGCCATATCTTTTTCATTTTAACTCCGAATCGACTTTCGTTTAAACCTACAGAATCCTATTTCAGTCCTCTACATGATTATGGAAAGAAATCAGACTTACCTCTCCAATTGGAAGACTGTTACGGCAGATCTTTGCAGCTATCCACTTTCCATCAAGCCTTTGCCTTTCCTTCATTTTCTTAGATTTCTTTCATTTCCTTATTGCAATTGTTCTTTTGCTTTGTTTAAGCTTCACGTGGGTCTCTCCTCCTCCCTTTTATATAGTCTTTCAATTCCCCAAATCTGAAGATTTCACTTGGCCTCCAAGTTATTCATTTTCCACCATAGTAATTATTACAACTTTGAATTTTCTTCCAATCTTCCAATGCAAGCTTCCACTTCCTCCAATCCTCGGCTTCCAACTACACTTCCAAGATAAGCTTTATCATCCTCTTCCTTTGCAAGCTAATTCCTAGCCAATCCTAATCTTCCAACTTTAGACTTTTAGGATAAAGATTAATCATTACAAACTTTGAATATTTTCCTCTTTGATTTTAGCTTCCCATACAAGCTTCTATTCTCTTCCAATCCAAACCCTCACGTGGTATAATACCCAAGAACTTTGGGTTATTATTTTAAAGGAAAAATGAAAATTTGAGGAAATTCGGTATCAGAAAAACCCAAAAAATTTACCGAATCTGCCGAAGGGAAGATTTGGTTTATCAAATAGAACAACACTTCGAAAGTTTCAAGAAGAAACAAGTAGATTTAAAGCTAAAACGAAGAAACGGGCCAAAGTATAATTTTTCAAAGTTGCCCGAGAGGGGTCAAAATGTCATTTTTTGAAAAAGTTGCAAAGATGAAGTTGAAAGAACAGAACTTAAGGGACCCAATGGAAATTACCAAACGTTTGAGGGTATGAGAAAAAGGGGTCAAAATGGAAAAAAATGAAACTGAGGGGCGAAAATGCAAAAAATAGAAAATCCATAGCCATGGATTCCGACCAAGCCACGCACGGTCACTGATCGACCAATTTGAGCACTGGGCAATCACGAGGGGTGGTCGGGGATCCTGTAGAAGCACTCGAGAGCCGTCATTGGGCGTCGGGGTGGCCGAATTTTCAAGAAAATCCGGTCAGATTGAAGGCCGCAAAGTCGCGACCTGCAACCTGACATTTTGGTCGGGTGAGCTCGAGTTTGGGTCGATCCGGGGGAGGGGAAGATGCCTAAGGCCATGGGTAAGCCGTCCAAGGCCATTTGGTAGCTCAAAGATCGCCTATAAATAGCGGACAAAGAGGCCAAAAATTTTAAAAATTGGAGCTTCAAATCGATGCATTTTTTGAACAAATTGAGAGGAATTGATAGAGGGCTTTTGTTGCCCATAGGTTGAAGGCTATTTCTGGAGAATTTCAAGCATTTTGGACGTGTTTTGAGGGTGTAATCGAAGCTCGTCGGAACCCTAGGCGGACCGCCTGGCTGAGACTTCAAACGCTTCGTTGGAGCACTTCCGGACCTCCTTTGGAGCCCAAAAAGGTACCATGGTGATCGATTCTTAATGGGCTTTCGAATGGCATGGTTTTTGAAATTTTCTGGCATGGCCGTCGCTGGAGAAGACTACCGGCGCGTGGGCCCCACGCGCCAGTCTCACTCGCCCTACCACGCGCCAGCGCGTGTGGGCGCGTGCGGCCTTGGTTTTTCGTGCATTTTTTTTTAAATATCTTGGAAAATTATTTTAGAATTTCTTATGTAAAAATATTTGAAAAAAATTAAGTGTAGGTATTTATTTTGGAATATTAGTGAGGAAAAATAAAAGAAAAATAGAGAAAAAGGCAAGAAAATTGAGAAAAAATAGGTTTTATTGATGATTTAAATAAATATCTTGCCTAGGGTGCTTTGGGAAGTAAGGTGAGTCATTTGGTGCGAAATTCGAGATTTGGCATGCAAATCGAGGTAAGTTTCACATTTTTTGAGGTAACCCGATATCTGTAAAAGGTGAGTGGTTTTGTCCTTATAGCCCGTATATGATATGATTTCCTTTCCATGCATGATATTTTCTTATGTTATGATCATTTTCATTCATATGATGTTGCATGGGAGAACGTGATATATGCACAACACGATATTTTTGTCATATTGAACTTGTGCATGGGGTTGGGATTATACCCTCAGAGTGTAGCCGTAATTCCCCTAGGGCATTGAGGAAATAAGGTTAGGCCTATTCCGCAGAGGTTCGGGATTTGCCTAGGATTCCTAGCCGGGCTAGTGGGCCTGGGAAGTTACATTATGGGTATATGTTTTTAACTGTCTATGCATCATGCATCATTCATTCATGTTTATTTAACTCTCACTTAGAAGATTTCATCTTCTAATATTGGACTGTGTCCCTGGAATATTCCACGTTCCAGGTGAGGCAAGCGGCCAGAAGGGCAAATAAGTGGTCGAGGCATGATCATGGTGGAAATTTTGAGGGTCCCATGTGGGACTAGAATAATCTATTTTATTCGGATGTATCGTTTAGAGTTTTATGTTGTCTGTAACGCTATGTCGGGTGAACAGTATGTATGTACCAGCATAAGTTATGTTTTTGAGGTTCTGATCTTGCTTCCGCTTATGTAAAATAAATATATCATTCCTTTGTTATATTTGGAAGTGTTATCAAATAAATGTTATGTTGAGGATTTACTGTCGATTTACGTTTGATGTAAATAAAAAAAAAAAATCCTAGCATATACTAATGCCCTGGAAGGCGGGGTGTTACAGTTGGTATCAGAGTCAAATTTTTATTTGGGGAATCAGGTTAGATCTTTAGGAATTTACGAACTCAATGATTAGATAACTTAGATTAAGAAATCCTTATCTATAGATTAGGAGATTGATAATCTAGCTTTAGAGATTATGACTTAAGTGTGATGTACTAGGATATGCATGTCTAGGCTGGTTCTGGCTAAGGAAAGACTTGGTACTTAAGTGTGTCCATTGTGACCCACCACTCTTTCCTGGGAACTTACCTGGTGCACTATTCCTGTACAAAACACTGAATGACTACTGTTCTCGATGAATAGTAGAAAATCTAACTGGTTTCTTGATGCAGCATGGAAAATGATTATCTCGAACAGTTCTGGGTGACACATTAGATCAGCCGTTGGGCAGATAACGAGCCAATAGTGGTAGATGTCTTTGGACGCTTGGACCTACTCGAAGGAATTTTAAGGGATGTGCCACCAAGCAGTTTTGTTCGGCCAACCCTAATGACCGCTCAAGTCAATTTTCTGATAAATCATATGGAAGGTGTATGTAGAGACCTGGCCCAAGGACTTTACCTCCAAGGCAACTATGCATCTTTGTTCTTCTACTGCCAGTAGTTCCGTGACCATGCCCTCAACATGCTTAAAGATGAAGGTGAACAGGAGGGAGACGAAACATCCGAGTCCGAAGGAGATTGGGAAGACATGGTGGCAGCCGATATGATGGGCGCCGGCTACCTTAGCTCAGACGATGACGAAGAGGAAGGAGTGACTGAGCACGATGACCTCGAGGGACCCGAGGTCGAATCTGAGGACGACACGATAAGCGATGATATTTGGGTCTGGAAGCCAGCCAATCCATAGAAAAGAATCGTGGATGATTTACTTCGCTTACTAATGTTTTAGATGTGTGCTTTATGTTTCTCATAAAACGATGTTATATATCATGTTATATATATATAAAAAGAAATTTCCTGTTGAAAGAAATTCTCATGGAATGAGATTTTGTCTTATCTTTTCAGATGGTAACAACGAGACAACAAAGAAATATGACTCCTATCAGCCCTAATCGGGGAATAGAAGATGTAAGAAGTAGTGGTAATCACCGCTACAGTAGTGGTGTCAGGACAGATGAACCAGTGACAGAGTCAACAGTTCCTGAAGGACGTTTGGATCATATCGAGAGGGTTATAGAGAACCTCTTGACCCACACGACAAGAGGAGAACCAGCCAGACCTACCGAGAATGTGCTGGAACAATACAGACGACAACGACCACCAATGTTTAAAGGGAAATCCAATGATGACCCCAGCATGGCTGAGTATTGGTTGGAGCAGACGGAAAAATTGCTTCGACATCTCTAATTTAATGATGAGGACAAGTTAAACTGCGCCACTTTCATGCTAGAAGAAGAAGATGGGAAATGGTGGCAGACTGCAGAGTGAGCGTTGCAAAGGGCCCGCTCGAGGCATGGATCCGAAACTGATGAGACCCCAATGTCAGTCTGGGAGGCCTTTAAGAAAGCCTTCAATGATAAATACTTCCCTCTTAGCTGGAGGCAAGAAAAGAGCTGGGAGTTTGCAAATCTGAAGCAAACTGAAGAAATGTCGGTAGCTCAATACGACACCAAGTTTAATCAGCTCATTAAGTATGTGCCGATGTACGATGCCGACGAATGGCAGAAGGCACAGAAGTTCATGTCGGGACTCAAAGTAGATCTATTGCAGGCTCTGAGCACCTGGTCAGTTGAATTGTATGAAGAAGCTTTAAGTAAAGCTTTAATGACAGAGAGGAATCTTCTTCAGGTGAAGCAGATCAGGTCTGGAGAGGCAAAAAGGGATCCAGAGCATAAAACGGGAAACAAAAATCCCCAAACTGGCAAGCCTTGTTTCAAGTGTAAAAAGAACCATCCAGGGAGAAAGTGCTTAGCAGGAACGACTGTCTGCTACTCCTGTGGAAAGCAAGGGCATATTAGTAGGGATTACCGCAAAAGAAAGGAAACGCCTCCGACGAAAGATCTGTCAACGGTGGTTTGTTTTCAGTGCAATCAACCGAGGCACTATTTAAGTAACTGCCCGAAGAGGCCAAGACTCAGACAAACTGTTGGGTCAACTGAAAAGGTAAAAGAGGCTCGTGGGACTCGTCAGGGACGTGTCTACAACCTCACCAAGGAAGATGTGGGGACAAATCCGACAGTCGTGCAAGGTACGCTTTTCATATTGGATACCCCTGTTCATGCATTGATAGACCCTGGGTCAACGCATTCATTTATGTCTTATGCTTTGGCTGGGAGTTTGGGGGTAGAGACTAAACCTATGGAATCTCCGATGATAATTTCGACGCCCATGGGTAAGAGTGAAAGGTCTTCTAAAGTGATAGAAGAATGCAAAATTAGTTTAAGTAATGCTCAATTTCAAGCCAATCTAATTTTGCTAGAGGTATACGATTTCGACGTAATCCTAGGAATGGATTTCTTGTCCAGATAAGATGCCAATATAAATTGTCGAAGAAAGGTAATGACCATAAAGAAACCCGAAGGGGAATGGGTCAAATTTCAGGGACAAGGTGACCCCAAAAATGGAAACATAGTTTCAGCCGGTAAGGTAGAGAAGTTGATGAATCAAGGAGCCCAAGGATGTATAGCCTACGCTCATTTGGAAGAATAAGAAGTACCAAAGATCAAGGAGGTGCGGATAGTACGAGACTATGAAGATGTGTTTCCGGAAGACTTACCAGGACCACCGCCACCTCGGGAGATTGAGTTCTCAATTGAACTAGTGCTAGGAACCAAACCAATATCGATTCCTCCATATCGAATGGCTCCAGCAGAAATGAGAGAATTGAGAATTCAGTTGCAAGAACTGACCGATAAAGGATTCATTAGGCCAAGCATGTCGCCATGGGGTTCGCCTGTGCTATTCGTAAAGAAGAAGGATGGAAGTTTAAGGATGTGTACTGACTATCGCCAGTTGAACAAAGTCACGATAAAGAATAAGTATCCACTTCCAAGGATCGATGAGTTAATTGACCAATTGAAAGGAGCGAAGATATTTTCAAAGATTGACTTAAGGTCTGGATACTACTAATTGAGGATTAAGCCGGAAGATATTCCAAAAACAGCCTTTCGATCAAGGTATGGCCATTTTGAGTATTTCGTGATGCCATTCGGGTTAACAAATGCTCCAGCGGCATTTATGGATCTCATGAATAGGGTGTTCAGACCCTATTTAGATCAGTTTGTGATTGTTTTCATAAACGATATATTGATATATTCCCAAAATGAGAGCGATCATGAAGAACACTTAAGGTTGGTGCTAGGAACTCTCAGGAAGCATCAATTGTACGCCAAGTTCTCAAAGTGCGAGTTCTGGCTACCTCAAGTTGTGTTTCTTGGACATGTAATCTCTGCAGAAGGAATCTCGGTAGATCCGACAAAAATTGAGGCTGTTCAGCGATAGAAGCAGCCGACAAATGTGACTGAGGTACAAAGCTTTTAAGGATTGGCAGGCTACTATTGAAGATTCGTGGAGGGATTTTCGAAGATAGCTGCGTCTATGACAAAGCTCATTCGAAAAGATGTCAAGTTCGAATGGACTGCTAAGTGTGAGGAAAGTTTCCAAGAACTTAAAGACAGATTAACCACGGCACCTGTTTTAGCAACGCCGGGTGGGCCCGGAGGATTCGTTGTGTATACGGATGCCTCTAAAATAGGTTTCTGTTGTGTGTTAATGCAACACGATAGAGTGATCGCGTATGGATCACGACAGTTGAGGAAGCATGAAGTAAACTACCCGATTCATGATCTGGAATTGGCAGCCGTGATATATGCTCTAAAGCTATGGAGACATTATTTATACGGTGAAACCTTTGAGGTGTTCACAGACCACAAGAGCCTACAGTACGTGTTCTCGCAAAAGGAGTTGAACCTTAGGCAGCGACGGTGGATGGAGTTTCTGAAGGACTACGACTGCACCATACGAATCACCCAGGGCGTGCCAATGTGGTGGCTGACGCACTGAGTAGGAATGTGCCTATCTCTATGGCCGGAATGATGGCCTGTGAGTGGCAAATGTTAGAGGCTTTTAGCCATCTGACGGTGAGTGTAGTGCCTAAGGAATCGTCTGTCCTTATCTCTGGCATGGTAGTTCAACTAGATTTAATGAACGAAATACGAGAGGCATATGTGGATGATAAGCGGTTATGTCTATGGGTGGACGAGCATGGCCAGCCTAAGAGATCTGATTTTGAAATGCATGATGGCATATTGAGGTTTCGGGGAAGGATTTATGTAACACCCCGTCTCGCCAGGCGTGTCACTATAAGGGTATTCCCGAGATTTCTTTTTTTTTTTCTTCAAGTTCAACACGCGCGGTATATCAAGAACAATCTTCACATGCAGATACAAAACCCCGCGAACCCCAGCCTTGCCCGTTTAACTATCAAGATCAATAATCTTAAACTAAACGAGTCTTAATACAACGCAGCGAATACATTAATACCAAAACACCATAATTCTTACATTGTATTTCCATGGCAAAATACGTAATACAGATCAATTGATAACATTGCTAATATACAACTGTTCATTTACAAACTGTAATACATTCTAAAACCTCCAAACGTTACAACAACTAACAAACTAAGCACCATTGGCCCTCAACCGGCTATATTCTTGCCCTCGCAGTAGTCCCTGACTGGAACATTAAACGTTCCAGGGGCATAGCCCAAGTTAGATGATAAACATCTAAGTGATGGCATAAAACAATTTATATAATGCATGAGAGACACACGAGCATGGCATACTCAGACAAACGATAACATGCAAGACACGTCTAACTTGAGACATCACCCTGACATACTTAATCCCTCGAATGTCCCACTGTGGCACACGTTCACCTGGTCTAACGTTAATCCCTCGAGTGCACCGTCGTGACACCCGTTCACCTGGTTTAACATTGTTCCCTCGAGTGCCCCAGTGTGACACCCGTTCACCTGGATTAACATTGTCCCAATCTCAAGTAGACCCCATCCCGTCCCACACAGAAAACAACATTGACACGAATATCAATACCCCAATGATATGAAAATCACACGTCATGCACCGACTCTTTTGTAAGTAAAAACAGTTGATGCAATATATCACATGTTCAATATGCAATGATGGCATAAATATATAAGCGAAACGTTTTCGCAGAACGAACCAAGTTCCGGAGGGTAAAATCGCTCACTAAAACTGGCCCCGTTTGCATCTAACCTAGGTTCGGGAGGGTAACACCGCCCACCTGAACCCACTACACACTTTCCAACATGTTTTCAAGATAAGGTAAAGATAGGATCAGACCACTCACTTCGATTGTATTCAGATCGCCTTGATCCTCGTGCAATGCCTCGATTTGCGTGTCAAACCCCAATTACTTGAACTTGTGCTCAACCTCAAACCAAGATACATCCTAAACATCATATTTAATTAAGGAAGCATTAAAATCTATTTTCTTCAATTTTTCCATGATTTTCTCTATTTTCTCCCAATTTTCACCTCAATAATTCCAAAATAATTATTTCTTCAACTATTTTCCAAAATATTTCAACACAATAATTCCTAAAATAATTAAAGAAAAATATTAGAATTAAATTGACCAAAATACCCCATCGCATGCGCTCTCACGCGCCCTGCGCGTGGCTGTGCGTGGAGACTGGCGCGTGCAGCCACGCGCGTCATCTTCTTCCTCAAGACCGCCCGGCGACGACTCCTCCGATGACTGAAAAACCGGTACCCCCTTGAAGCTCTTGAAGAATCGATCCCAATGGCACCAAAATCAGGCCGAAACAACATCGTTAAGGCCATTAAAAATCGATTTACAGGTCTGGTTTGAGCGTCCGCCTCTAACCCTCGGCCGATTTCGAATACCTCTCAAACATGCATCAAAACGCTTCAAATCGAGCCCAAAGTGATCCTTGATGCCTTGCGACCAAAAGCCCCTTAATCACTCGCTCAAAACCATTCAAAAACTCAGTCGATTTCACGCCCAAAAACCAAAACCCTCGGCCTCCCTTTTATACCCAAAAACCGATCGATTTCCGGCCAATCAACGGCCAAGCTTGGTCCCCAAGTCTTCCCTCGGCCGTATACGACCTTCCCCAGCTCCTCCCCTGCCGTCCCATCGCCGAGATCGGCCTCCATGTGCTAGGATTTGCGGCGGCCGTTTTGCTGCGCGCGTTCACACTATACAAACTTTCCATTTTTTGCACTTTGACCCCTACTTTCTTCTAATGACATTTCAGACCTTTTCCTTGTGCCCCTAAACTATCCAAACATACCACCATGTCCCATAAGTTTAGTATATCTCATTTGATCCTCGAAACCCTTGAAAAATTACCATTTTGACCTCCCTCAGGCAAAATTAGAAAACTGCACTTAGGCCCAGCTGGTCAAATTGACCTTAAATCCATTTAATTCAACCCGAAATCGCTTAAGGGTTGTTCTACACATTAACTATAGGTCCTTGACATGCTCTGTTGACATTTCAGATGTCTCCTACGTCGATTCGGTTTTCTCAGCTCGGTCAATAGCTGTACCGAAAACTGTTCCTGATCTAATTTATTTCATCACTAAAAATCATAGTTTAAATCGCTCGTCGATACCATATCATTTTTCTTGGCTATCTAGGGTCCGGGGTACTCCTTCCGACTAATTTGGTCGTCCAGAGCTGTGTTAGTGTACCCTATAACCTTATTCTTTTGCTAATTCCAGTTATACCCTTCATTAAAAATGATTTATACTCTTAATAATTTCTTGGGTATTACATTCTCCCCCCCTTTAATAAATTTCGTCCTCGAAATTTGATCCGCGATAATTGTATCACCATTATTGCGAATGATTTCCGATTGTAATATCCTAAATACCATTCTTAGTTCTTAACAATCATTCATAATTTATATCTTCATATGGTTTGAGTTTATCAAACTCGTTTCTTATCTTCTAGAATATCCCGTTGTAGTTCCATATCAGCGGCTACTCATCTCCCAAAATGATTTATAAACCCAGTACCATTCCCAATCGTGTTCCCAAAATATATTTTATCTGGCTCCTAAATTTCCCAACCCAATGATCACACCAAGATTGAACTAACTCGGCTGCCATGATGGCACAGAAATTGATAACATTGAACTTACCCAGCGTATCTTTCTCTCAATTATCTCGATCGCATATTATTTTTAGAGATAATTTCTCAGTCTCTTACGGCTGGTCATGCAAATTATCCATTTAGATCCCAAAAATACAATTTCTCTTTTAACAGCCTAACATCTTGACATGTTACTATTTCTCTTCCAAACACTATCCATCAATCAGATCAATTTATCTCAGCTCAGAACTTCCGTGTCGTTTCAATTTACCGACAACTTTCCATATTTGCACACGTCCTTCATTTGTGGCTCTTTCAACTTAGTACCGCTAAGTGTTCTATTTCAACTAAACGGTGCTTTCCATATTTCTCCATACGAGAACAATCTCTCTATTGAGTCAAACAAAATTCCTATTTTCCTTGATTCTAAGAGTA
Organism: Diospyros kaki; assembly: GCA_036245055.1. NCBI lineage: Eukaryota > Viridiplantae > Streptophyta > Magnoliopsida > Ericales > Ebenaceae > Diospyros > Diospyros kaki. The sequence continues at coordinate 24,882,366 of BSEG01000012.1, forward strand.
GATATAATCTCGTCCTTCTTAGGCGATCTAGTTTTCACACAACTTCTTAAGTGAAAACCTTATTGGACAAATTTTTTTTTTTTATTCTCACCGGGTCTTTTAGCAACACTTGACATAACTTAAATAGCTTAGTCTACTATCTTACGGCCCAAATAAAATTTCCATAGTGAGACTAAAACTCACTTCTTCCTTTATATGCTTCCTCAAATCATAACACGTTTCTTGGAAAGATAAACACTTTTGTTTACTCATCAACTTATATCTTACCATTTCTTTATGTTGACTTTGACTTCATTTTGAAAAATCCATTCATGTTCTCAAGGGTATCTAGGTATACTTACTATTACTCCAATCTTTTTATATTACCGAAGGCAAGGTTCGAAACAATTAATTTGGAGCCAATTGCTCACAATTTCTAGGATGCGTACTAATAAGCACGCGAAACTAAAAGTTAAGTCAATAACTAGGGTTAAATTTCTTCCAAAAACACATTTACCTCAGTAAGTTCATAACACACGTCTATATCAAAGATCGTTCTATTCCTGATTATAACCTACCTTGGTCTATGTACACAATTACTATTTCACCACAACTCCTAAGTTTCTTGAGCGCACTCCTCTCTTCTTGGTAACCTTAACTTCACGAATTTTTATCATGGATGCAATTATCCTAGAAGAATCCTTTACAAATCTCCATTAACAGCTTGCCCAACATTGTTTGGTCACTCGAGATTTACTTTTTCTCCCTTCGATTCTCTTTTGATTATCGATTACCATATTCCACATAGAAATTATCCCACTTAGATTACAATCCAAGCCTTCAATCTTTTCACCACGATTAAGAATCCTACCACGACGCTCTGGTCCCTTGGAACTTGGACTCTACACCATACATAACATTCTCAGTGTCGCCCAAACTTTGGCACCTGACCGTCTCCACAGTTCACTGTGTTGCTCCGACTCGTAGGTATCACACCCCAAATCGCGAGCCAACCACCAGTCCTCTGCCTTGGTCCCTAGGCTCAGATCCATTGTTACAAACCAAACACTAATGGTGTTATCGCTATGCTAGAATTCCTTGTTCCATCTCTGAGAGCTATAGTGGTTCTTATTAACACTAATCCAATTCCCTGATCTTTTGGATTCCTAATGTTCTTTTCCAGAGTAACACTTGATCGAATCGAGCACCCTTATCCTAACCATTCTTAAGACTTCAGATTTCTTTCTCTTAATTTAATCTCTTTTACTTTCCATATTTGTTACTCATGTGTCGGAACCTCGTGCTCCTGTTGTTGCTCTTGCAGATGTCCATAATTTGTCAAACATTCCACTATCACTTGTATTTCCAGTTTATTATTTTCTAAACTTATACTAGATCGTTCAACCATATTCTTGTTACGGCCGTATGCTCAATCTATCACAAGATTGGCTTAGAAATTTCATTCTTCTTATATGTTTATTCCACGATTGACTTTCAACTAACACTCACTATACAGGTCATTATGTCAATCATTCCTATTTCTTTGAATCTATTAGGACCAACTTTAATTTTTCTAAGACCTAATCAAATCCTAAGATATCTTTACGAGCTTATTCAAGCTTTAGCAAGTCTATCTTATTGCTTGGTGCCTTAAAACTCAAACCAAGACTTTTATGACTACCCCTCGGTCCATGACAATCATCGTTATGCTAACTATTTTCTTTTGAGTTTGAATTTTCTTAAATCGGCTAGGATCATTTCAAGCTTATAATATAATCGTCTCCACAGGTTGAAATACCATTTTATCTCCAAGTATATATAGTACGCGTAATTTTTCTCTTAGCAACATCAAAGTCATACTCGTAATTCCCTTATCCCAAAATGTTTTCTAATTTCCAAGGTTCGTCACAAATCTCTAATCTACCGTTGTTCCTTATATTATTTACAATCTCAAAATCATCAAGTAAGGTTTCATTTTGCAAATCCTCTATAAGCCAAAAGATTCTCTCAAATTTCCAATTTAACAGAAAAGTTCTAATCTTCAAAACATGCGGATCCTACGCTTGATATCCAAGTAATTTTTTTTTTTTTCGGTCGCTCCTTGACTTTAACTATAGCTAATTTACAGTCGATCCCTCTTTGTCTTGTAGTCACTATTTAAAATTCCAAAATCCTATATCATCAAAATTTTACTCAAAAGGAAAATTCCTACTACAACCTAGAGCATTTTATTCAAGCCAATTACTACCGAGAAAAACTTCTAAATACCTCAAACAAGAATTCGATCCTCAATTAGTTCCGACTTGTTTTCCTCGTCTGATTCCTAGGTTAACATCCTCGATACAACTATTCCTTTACTGAAACTTCCATAGGACTCAAGGTTACATCCTGTCCCTCATTACCTTTGAATAACCTATGGAACCACACGTCTCGTTCCTATGAATCGTCTTCTTAAGGTAATCTTTCCTTATTTCTTCTGTTGTCAATTCTGATTTCTCTATCACATGTTTCCCATCAACAATTTTGGATTCCTAAAAATCCTCAAATTCTATTTTCAAAGCCTTTATCGGACCGTCCTAGGTTTCTTACTTAGGGTGGTTCCTTAGGATCCTTGATCTATACCAAGTTATTCTTTCTCTTGAATCCTTATACCATTCGATCAAAATTAGGTTATGTCGTGTCATACTAACTGTCCACAACCCGCTTATTCTTAATAACCACCAAATATCCCAATATTTAGCGAGATTGATTTTAACTAATGATCTCCAATCTACGGTATCTAGATCTTACGAATCCTCAGTTATGGTTTATCGAATCGACCTTACATTCGACCCATTTTGTTGGATACTAACTCCCGATTCAACGTTCCATCACTTAGCAAAATCTAGTATTCTCCAATTAATAATTTCAAAGACCTCAACCGACAAACCCCCAAATCTCCAAGTAGGGATTGTCTTTTTGATCTACTAGTTCCATTCCCTTACGTCTCCACTCGGGATTTTCATTAGTTAGCCTTAATCGAATCCGTTCTTCTTATGTCCTTAATTCGGATATCCAACTTAACCTTAAGATCTTCAAGTCATTTCTTTTTCTCACGCCCTCGACAGGTTCTCTTAATAACCTCTGTCACTTCACTTATCTTTGTCAGGGCATGACATCACCATCATTAAACATGTCCCAATCGGGAGGGTATTAAGACATTTCACTAAGATTCTTCCGAAAGAGATTTTATACTATACCTCAAGTTGTACTGGAATCACCAAAGTATTTATTCCTCAAAGGTTTTAGATCATATATCTCTTTCATTTCGACGACCCTCATTACTGGCTTCCAAATTTCCAGAAGATGTGAATAGAACTTGTTCATCTCCACTTGATGCTGATAGTATATTCACATTGAAAACCTCAAATTTCACTTTTCTAGAGTCTCCATACCATTTTTGACTAAGTTTCGAACGTCTCTTAGAATCCATAACCTTGTTCTAAGTTCTCATTCAATAGTTCTAACCATGCTAAGTTCAGCAACCTAGCCAAATTGTCCTAGGGTTTTAACCTAGGGCTCTGATACCAATTGTAACACCCCGTCTCGCCAAGCGTGTCACTATAAGGGTATTCCCGATATTTCTTTTTTTTTTCTTCAAGTTCAACACGCGCGGTATATCAAGAACAATCTTCACATGCAGATACAAAACCCCGCGAACTCCAGCCTTGCCCGTTTAACTATCAAGATCAATAATCTTAAACTAAACGAGTCTTAATACAACGCAGCGGATACATTAATACCAAAACACCATAATTCTTACATTGTATTTCCATGGAAAAATACGTAATACAGATCAATTGATAACATTGCTAATATACAACTGTTCATTTACAAACTGTAATACATTCTAAAACCTCCAAATGTTACAACAACTAACAAACTAAGCACCATTGGCCCTCAACCGGCTACATTCTTGCCCTCGCAGCAGTCCCTGACTGGAACATTAAACGTTCCAGGGGCATAGCCCAAGTTAGATGATAAACATCTAAGTGATGGCATAAAACAATTTATATAATGCATGAGAGACACACGAGCATGGCATACTCAGACAAACGATAACATGCAAGACACGTCTAACTTGAGACATCACCCTGACATACTTAATCCCTCGAATGTCCCACTGTGGCACACGTTCACCTGGTCTAACGTTAATCCCTCGAGTGCATCGTCGTGACACCCGTTCACCTGGTTTAACATTGTTCCCTCGAGTGCCCCAGTGTGACACCCATTCACCTGGATTAACATTGTCCCAATCTCAAGTAGACCCCATCCCGTCCCACACAGAAAACAACATTGACACGAATATCAATACCCCAATGATATGAAAATCACACGTCATGCACCGACTCTTTTGTAAGTAAAAACAGTTGATGCAATATATCACATGTTCAATATGCAATGATGGCATAAATATATAAGCGAAACGTTTTCGCAGAACGAACCAAGTTCCGGAGGGTAAAACCGCTCACTAAAACTGGCCCCGTTTGCATCTAACCTAGGTTCAGGAGGATAACACCGCCCACCTGAACCCACTACACACTTTCCAACATGTTTTCAAGATAAGGTAAAGATAGGATCAGACCACTCACTTCGATTGTATTCAGATCGCCTTGATCCTCGTGCAACGCCTCGATTTGCGTGTCAAACCCCAATTACTTGAACTTGTGCTCAACCTCAAACCAAGATACATCCTAAACATCATATTTAATTAAGGAAGCATTAAAATCTATTTTCTTCAATTTTTCCATGATTTTCTCTATTTTCTCCCAATTTTCACCTCAATAATTCCAAAATAATTATTTCTTCAACTATTTTCCAAAATATTTCAACACAATAATTCCTAAAATAATTAAAGAAAAATATTAGAATTAAATTGACCAAAATACCCCATCGCACGCGCTCTCACGCGCCCTGCGCGTGGCTGTGCGTGGAGACTGGCGCGTGCAGCCACGCGCGTCATCTTCTTCCTCAAGACCGCCCGGCGACGACTCCTCCGATGACTGAAAAACCGGTACCCCCTTGAAGCTCTTGAAGAATCGATCCCAATGGCACCAAAATCAGGCCGAAACAACATCGTTAAGGCCATTAAAAATCGATTTACAGGTCTGGTTTGAGCGTCCGCCTCTAACCCTCGGCCGATTTCGAATACCTCTCAAACATGCACCAAAACGCTTCAAATCGAGCCCAAAGTGATCCTTGATGCCTTGCGACCAAAAGCCCCTTAATCACTCGCTCAAAACCATTCAAAAACTCAGTCGATTTCACGCCCAAAAACCAAAACCCTCGGCCTCCCTTTTATACCCAAAAACCGATCGATTTCCGGCCAATCAACGGCCAAGCTTGGTCCCCAAGTCTTCCCTCGGCCGTATACGACCTTCCCCAGCTCCTCCCCTGCCGTCCCATCGCCGAGATCGGCCTCCATGTGCTAGGATTTGCGGCGGCCGTTTTGCTGCGCGCGTTCACACTATACAAACTTTCCATTTTTTGCACTTTGACCCCTACTTTCTTCTAATGACATTTCAGACCTTTTCCTTGTGCCCCTAAACTATCCAAACATACCACCATGTCCCATAAGTTTAGTATATCTCATTTGATCCTCGAAACCCTTGAAAAATTACCATTTTGACCTCCCTCAGGCAAAATTAGAAAACTGCACTTAGGCCCAGCTGGTCAAATTGACCTTAAATCCATTTAATTCAACCCGAAATCGCTTAAGGGTTGTTCTACACATTAACTATAGGTCCTTGACATGCTCTGTTGACATTTCAGATGTCTCCTACGTCGATTCGGTTTTCTCAGCTCGGTCAATAGCTGTACCGAAAACTGTTCCTGATCTAATTTATTTCATCACTAAAAATCATAGTTTAAATCGCTCGTCGATACCATATCATTTTTCTTGGCTATCTAGGGTCCGGGGTACTCCTTCCGACTAATTTGGTCGTCCAGAGCTGTGTTAGTGTACCCTATAACCTTATTCTTTTGCTAATTCCAGTTATACCCTTCATTAAAAATGATTTATACTCTTAATAACTTCTTGGGTATTACATTCTCCCCCCTTTTAATAAATTTCGTCCTCGAAATTTGATCCGCGATAATTGTATCACCATTATTGCGAATGATTTCCGATTGTAATATCCTAAATACCATTCTTAGTTCTTAACAATCATTCATAATTTATATCTTCATATGGTTTGAGTTTATCAAACTCGTTTCTTATCTTCTAGAATATCCCGTTGTAGTTCCATATCAGCGGCTACTCATCTCCCAAAATGATTTATAAACCCAGTACCATTCCCAATCGTGTTCCCAAAATATATTTTATCTGGCTCCTAAATCTCCCAACCCAATGATCACACCAAGATTGAACTAACTCGGCTGCCATGATGGCACAGAAATTGATAACATTGAACTTACCCAGCGTATCTTTCTCTCAATTATCTCGATCGCATATTATTTTTAGAGATAATTTCTCAGTCTCTTACGGCTGGTCATGCAAATTATCCATTTAGATCCCAAAAATACAATTTCTCTTTTAACAGCCTAACATCCTGACATGTTACTATTTCTCTTCCAAACACTATCCATCAATCAGATCAATTTATCTCAGCTCAGAACTTCCGTGTCGTTTCAATTTACCGACAACTTTCCATATTTGCACACGTCCTTCATTTGTGGCTCTTTCAACTTAGTACCGCTAAGTGTTCTATTTCAACTAAACGGTGCTTTCCATATTTCTCCATACGAGAACAATCTCTCTATTGAGTCAAACAAAATTCCTATTTTCCTTGATTCTAAGAGTAGATATAATCTCGTCCTTCTTAGGCGATCTAGTTTTCACACAACTTCTTAAGTGAAAACCTTATTGGACAAATTTTTTTTTTTTATTCTCACCGGGTCTTTTAGCAACACTTGACATAACTTAAATAGCTTAGTCTACTATCTTACGGCCCAAATAAAATTTCCATAGTGAGACTAAAACTCACTTCTTCCTTTATATGCTTCCTCAAATCATAACACGTTTCTTGGAAAGATAAACACTTTTGTTTACTCATCAACTTATATCTTACCATTTCTTTATGTTGACTTTGACTTCATTTTGAAAAATCCATTCATGTTCTCAAGGGTATCTAGGTATACTTACTATTACTCCAATCTTTTTATATTACCGAAGGCAAGGTTCGAAACAATTAATTTGGAGCCAATTGCTCACAATTTCTAGGATGCGTACTAATAAGCACGCGAAACTAAAAGTTAAGTCAATAACTAGGGTTAAATTTCTTCCAAAAACACATTTACCTCAGTAAGTTCATAACACACGTCTATATCAAAGATCGTTCTATTCCTGATTATAACCTACCTTGGTCTATGTACACAATTACTATTTCACCACAACTCCTAAGTTTCTTGAGCGCACTCCTCTCTTCTTGGTAACCTTAACTTCACGAATTTTTATCATGGATGCAATTATCCTAGAAGAATCCTTTACAAATCTCCATTAACAGCTTGCCCAACATTGTTTGGTCACTCGAGATTTACTTTTTCTCCCTTCGATTCTCTTTTGATTATCGATTACCATATTCCACATAGAAATTATCCCACTTAGATTACAATCCAAGCCTTCAATCTTTTCACCACGATTAAGAATCCTACCACGACGCTCTGGTCCCTTGGAACTTGGACTCTACACCATACATAACATTCTCAGTGTCGCCCAAACTTTGGCACCTGACCGTCTCCACAGTTCACTGTGTTGCTCCGACTCGTAGGTATCACACCCCAAATCGCGAGCCAACCACCAGTCCTCTGCCTTGGTCCCTAGGCTCAGATCCATTGTTACAAACCAAACACTAATGGTGTTATCGCTATGCTAGAATTCCTTGTTCCATCTCTGAGAGCTATAGTGGTTCTTATTAACACTAATCCAATTCCCTGATCTTTTGGATTCCTAATGTTCTTTTCCAGAGTAACACTTGATCGAATCGAGCACCCTTATCCTAACCATTCTTAAGACTTCAGATTTCTTTCTCTTAATTTAATCTCTTTTACTTTCCATATTTGTTACTCATGTGTCGGAACCTCGTGCTCCTGTTGTTGCTCTTGCAGATGTCCATAATTTGTCAAACATTCCACTATCACTTGTATTTCCAGTTTATTATTTTCTAAACTTATACTAGATCGTTCAACCATATTCTTGTTACGGCCGTATGCTCAATCTATCACAAGATTGGCTTAGAAATTTCATTCTTCTTATATGTTTATTCCACGATTGACTTTCAACTAACACTCACTATACAGGTCATTATGTCAATCATTCCTATTTCTTTGAATCTATTAGGACCAACTTTAATTTTTCTAAGACCTAATCAAATCCTAAGATATCTTTACGAGCTTATTCAAGCTTTAGCAAGTCTATCTTATTGCTTGGTGCCTTAAAACTCAAACCAAGACTTTTATGACTACCCCTCGGTCCATGACAATCATCGTTATGCTAACTATTTTCTTTTGAGTTTGAATTTTCTTAAATCGGCTAGGATCATTTCAAGCTTATAATATAATCGTCTCCACAGGTTGAAATACCATTTTATCTCCAAGTATATATAGTACGCGTAATTTTTCTCTTAGCAACATCAAAGTCATACTCGTAATTCCCTTATCCCAAAATGTTTTCTAATTTCCAAGGTTCGTCACAAATCTCTAATCTACCGTTGTTCCTTATATTATTTACAATCTCAAAATCATCAAGTAAGGTTTCATTTTGCAAATCCTCTATAAGCCAAAAGATTCTCTCAAATTTCCAATTTAACAGAAAAGTTCTAATCTTCAAAACATGCGGATCCTACGCTTGATATCCAAGTAATTTTTTTTTTTTTCGGTCGCTCCTTGACTTTAACTATAGCTAATTTACAGTCGATCCCTCTTTGTCTTGTAGTCACTATTTAAAATTCCAAAATCCTATATCATCAAAATTTTACTCAAAAGGAAAATTCCTACTACAACCTAGAGCATTTTATTCAAGCCAATTACTACCGAGAAAAACTTCTAAATACCTCAAACAAGAATTCGATCCTCAATTAGTTCCGACTTGTTTTCCTCGTCTGATTCCTAGGTTAACATCCTCGATACAACTATTCCTTTACTGAAACTTCCATAGGACTCAAGGTTACATCCTGTCCCTCATTACCTTTGAATAACCTATGGAACCACACGTCTCGTTCCTATGAATCGTCTTCTTAAGGTAATCTTTCCTTATTTCTTCTGTTGTCAATTCTGATTTCTCTATCACATGTTTCCCATCAACAATTTTGGATTCCTAAAAATCCTCAAATTCTATTTTCAAAGCCTTTATCGGACCGTCCTAGGTTTCTTACTTAGGGTGGTTCCTTAGGATCCTTGATCTATACCAAGTTATTCTTTCCCTTGAATCCTTATACCATTCGATCAAAATTAGGTTATGTCGTGTCATACTAACTGTCCACAACCCGCTTATTCTTAATAACCACCAAATATCCCAATATTTAGCGAGATTGATTTTAACTAATGATCTCCAATCTACGGTATGTAGATCTTACGAATCCTCAGTTATGGTTTATCGAATCGACCTTACATTCGACCCATTTTGTTGGATACTAACTCCCGATTCAACGTTCCATCACTTAGCAAAATCTAGTATTCTCCAATTAATAATTTCAAAGACCTCAACCGACAAACCCCCAAATCTCCAAGTAGGGATTGTCTTTTTGATCTACTAGTTCCATTCCCTTACGTCTCCACTCGGGATTTTCATTAGTTAGCCTTAATCGAATCCGTTCTTCTTAAGTCCTTAATTCGGATATCCAACTTAACCTTAAGATCTTCAAGTCATTTCTTTTTCTCACGCCCTCGACAGGTTCTCTTAATAACCTCTGTCACTTCACTTATCTTTGTCAGGGCATGACATCACCATCATTAAACATGTCCCAATCGGGAGGGTATTAAGACATTTCACTAAGATTCTTCCGAAAGAGATTTTATACTATACCTCAAGTTGTACTGGAATCACCAAAGTATTTATTCCTCAAAGGTTTTAGATCATATATCTCTTTCATTTCGACGACCCTCATTACTGGCTTCCAAATTTCCAGAAGATGTGAATAGAACTTGTTCATCTCCACTTGATGCTGATAGTATATTCACATTGAAAACCTCAAATTTCACTTTTCTAGAGTCTCCATACCATTTTTGACTAAGTTTCGAACGTCTCTTAGAATCCATAACCTTGTTCTAAGTTCTCATTCAATAGTTCTAACCATGCTAAGTTCAGCAACCTAGCCAAATTGTCCTAGGGTTTTAACCTAGGGCTCTGATACCAATTGTAACACCCCGTCTCGCCAGGCGTGTCACTATAAGGGTATTCCCGATATTTCTTTTTTTTTTCTTCAAGTTCAACACGCGCGGTATATCAAGAACAATCTTCACATGCAGATACAAAACCCCGCGAACCCCAGCCTTGCCCGTTTAACTATCAAGATCAATAATCTTAAACTAAACGAGTCTTAATACAACGCAGCGGATACATTAATACCAAAACACCATAATTCTTACATTGTATTTCCATGGAAAAATACGTAATACAGATCAATTGATAACATTGCTAATATACAACTGTTCATTTACAAACTGTAATACATTCTAAAACCTCCAAACGTTACAACAACTAACAAACTAAGCACCATTGGCCCTCAACCGGCTACATTCTTGCCCTCGCAGCAGTCCCTGACTGGAACATTAAACGTTCCAGGGGCATAGCCCAAGTTAGATGATAAACATCTAAGTGATGGCATAAAACAATTTATATAATGCATGAGAGACACACGAGCATGGCATACTCAGACAAACGATAACATGCAAGACACGTCTAACTTGAGACATCACCCTGACATACTTAATCCCTCGAATGTCCCACTGTGGCACACGTTCACCTGGTCTAACGTTAATCCCTCGAGTGCACCGTCGTGACACCCGTTCACCTGGTTTAACATTGTTCCCTCGAGTGCCCCAGTGTGACACCCATTCACCTGGATTAACATTGTCCCAATCTCAAGTAGACCCCATCCCGTCCCACACAGAAAACAACATTGACACGAATATCAATACCCCAATGATATGAAAATCACACGTCATGCACCGACTCTTTTGTAAGTAAAAACAGTTGATGCAATATATCACATGTTCAATATGCAATGATGGCATAAATATATAAGCGAAACGTTTTCGCAGAACGAACCAAGTTCCGGAGGGTAAAACCGCTCACTAAAACTGGCCCCGTTTGCATCTAACCTAGGTTCGGGAGGATAACACCGCCCACCTGAACCCACTACACACTTTCCAACATGTTTTCAAGATAAGGTAAAGATAGGATCAGACCACTCACTTCGATTGTATTCAGATCGCCTTGATCCTCGTGCAACGCCTCGATTTGCGTGTCAAACCCCAATTACTTGAACTTGTGCTCAACCTCAAACCAAGATACATCCTAAACATCATATTTAATTAAGGAAGCATTAAAATCTATTTTCTTCAATTTTTCCATGATTTTCTCTATTTTCTCCCAATTTTCACCTCAATAATTCCAAAATAATTATTTCTTCAACTATTTTCCAAAATATTTCAACACAATAATTCCTAAAATAATTAAAGAAAAATATTAGAATTAAATTGACCAAAATACCCCATCGCACGCGCTCTCACGCGCCCTGCGCGTGGCTGTGCGTGGAGACTGGCGCGTGCAGCCACGCGCGTCATCTTCTTCCTCAAGACCGCCCGGCGACGACTCCTCCGATGACTGAAAAACCGGTACCCCCTTGAAGCTCTTGAAGAATCGATCCCAATGGCACCAAAATCAGGCCGAAACAACATCGTTAAGGCCATTAAAAATCGATTTACAGGTCTGGTTTGAGCGTCCGCCTCTAACCCTCGGCCGATTTCGAATACCTCTCAAACATGCACCAAAACGCTTCAAATCGAGCCCAAAGTGATCCTTGATGCCTTGCGACCAAAAGCCCCTTAATCACTCGCTCAAAACCATTCAAAAACTCAGTCGATTTCACGCCCAAAAACCAAAACCCTCGGCCTCCCTTTTATACCCAAAAACCGATCGATTTCCGGCCAATCAACGGCCAAGCTTGGTCCCCAAGTCTTCCCTCGGCCGTATACGACCTTCCCCAGCTCCTCCCCTGCCGTCCCATCGCCGAGATCGGCCTCCATGTGCTAGGATTTGCGGCGGCCGTTTTGCTGCGCGCGTTCACACTATACAAACTTTCCATTTTTTGCACTTTGACCCCTACTTTCTTCTAATGACATTTCAGACCTTTTCCTTGTGCCCCTAAACTATCCAAACATACCACCATGTCCCATAAGTTTAGTATATCTCATTTGATCCTCGAAACCCTTGAAAAATTACCATTTTGACCTCCCTCAGGCAAAATTAGAAAACTGCACTTAGGCCCAGCTGGTCAAATTGACCTTAAATCCATTTAATTCAACCCGAAATCGCTTAAGGGTTGTTCTACACATTAACTATAGGTCCTTGACATGCTCTGTTGACATTTCAGATGTCTCCTACGTCGATTCGGTTTTCTCAGCTCGGTCAATAGCTGTACCGAAAACTGTTCCTGATCTAATTTATTTCATCACTAAAAATCATAGTTTAAATCGCTCGTCGATACCATATCATTTTTCTTGGCTATCTAGGGTCCGGGGTACTCCTTCCGACTAATTTGGTCGTCCAGAGCTGTGTTAGTGTACCCTATAACCTTATTCTTTTGCTAATTCCAGTTATACCCTTCATTAAAAATGATTTATACTCTTAATAACTTCTTGGGTATTACATTCTCCCCCCTTTTAATAAATTTCGTCCTCGAAATTTGATCCGCGATAATTGTATCACCATTATTGCGAATGATTTCCGATTGTAATATCCTAAATACCATTCTTAGTTCTTAACAATCATTCATAATTTATATCTTCATATGGTTTGAGTTTATCAAACTCGTTTCTTATCTTCTAGAATATCCCGTTGTAGTTCCATATCAGCGGCTACTCATCTCCCAAAATGATTTATAAACCCAGTACCATTCCCAATCGTGTTCCCAAAATATATTTTATCTGGCTCCTAAATCTCCCAACCCAATGATCACACCAAGATTGAACTAACTCGGCTGCCATGATGGCACAGAAATTGATAACATTGAACTTACCCAGCGTATCTTTCTCTCAATTATCTCGATCGCATATTATTTTTAGAGATAATTTCTCAGTCTCTTACGGCTGGTCATGCAAATTATCCATTTAGATCCCAAAAATACAATTTCTCTTTTAACAGCCTAACATCCTGACATGTTACTATTTCTCTTCCAAACACTATCCATCAATCAGATCAATTTATCTCAGCTCAGAACTTCCGTGTCGTTTCAATTTACCGACAACTTTCCATATTTGCACACGTCCTTCATTTGTGGCTCTTTCAACTTAGTACCGCTAAGTGTTCTATTTCAACTAAACGGTGCTTTCCATATTTCTCCATACGAGAACAATCTCTCTATTGAGTCAAACAAAATTCCTATTTTCCTTGATTCTAAGAGTAGATATAATCTCGTCCTTCTTAGGCGATCTAGTTTTCACACAACTTCTTAAGTGAAAACCTTATTGGACAAATTTTTTTTTTTTATTCTCACCGGGTCTTTTAGCAACACTTGACATAACTTAAATAGCTTAGTCTACTATCTTACGGCCCAAATAAAATTTCCATAGTGAGACTAAAACTCACTTCTTCCTTTATATGCTTCCTCAAATCATAACACGTTTCTTGGAAAGATAAACACTTTTGTTTACTCATCAACTTATATCTTACCATTTCTTTATGTTGACTTTGACTTCATTTTGAAAAATCCATTCATGTTCTCAAGGGTATCTAGGTATACTTACTATTACTCCAATCTTTTTATATTACCGAAGGCAAGGTTCGAAACAATTAATTTGGAGCCAATTGCTCACAATTTCTAGGATGCGTACTAATAAGCACGCGAAACTAAAAGTTAAGTCAATAACTAGGGTTAAATTTCTTCCAAAAACACATTTACCTCAGTAAGTTCATAACACACGTCTATATCAAAGATCGTTCTATTCCTGATTATAACCTACCTTGGTCTATGTACACAATTACTATTTCACCACAACTCCTAAGTTTCTTGAGCGCACTCCTCTCTTCTTGGTAACCTTAACTTCACGAATTTTTATCATGGATGCAATTATCCTAGAAGAATCCTTTACAAATCTCCATTAACAGCTTGCCCAACATTGTTTGGTCACTCGAGATTTACTTTTTCTCCCTTCGATTCTCTTTTGATTATCGATTACCATATTCCACATAGAAATTATCCCACTTAGATTACAATCCAAGCCTTCAATCTTTTCACCACGATTAAGAATCCTACCACGACGCTCTGGTCCCTTGGAACTTGGACTCTACACCATACATAACATTCTCAGTGTCGCCCAAACTTTGGCACCTGACCGTCTCCACAGTTCACTGTGTTGCTCCGACTCGTAGGTATCACACCCCAAATCGCGAGCCAACCACCAGTCCTCTGCCTTGGTCCCTAGGCTCAGATCCATTGTTACAAACCAAACACTAATGGTGTTATCGCTATGCTAGAATTCCTTGTTCCATCTCTGAGAGCTATAGTGGTTCTTATTAACACTAATCCAATTCCCTGATCTTTTGGATTCCTAATGTTCTTTTCCAGAGTAACACTTGATCGAATCGAGCACCCTTATCCTAACCATTCTTAAGACTTCAGATTTCTTTCTCTTAATTTAATCTCTTTTACTTTCCATATTTGTTACTCATGTGTCGGAACCTCGTGCTCCTGTTGTTGCTCTTGCAGATGTCCATAATTTGTCAAACATTCCACTATCACTTGTATTTCCAGTTTATTATTTTCTAAACTTATACTAGATCGTTCAACCATATTCTTGTTACGGCCGTATGCTCAATCTATCACAAGATTGGCTTAGAAATTTCATTCTTCTTATATGTTTATTCCACGATTGACTTTCAACTAACACTCACTATACAGGTCATTATGTCAATCATTCCTATTTCTTTGAATCTATTAGGACCAACTTTAATTTTTCTAAGACCTAATCAAATCCTAAGATATCTTTACGAGCTTATTCAAGCTTTAGCAAGTCTATCTTATTGCTTGGTGCCTTAAAACTCAAACCAAGACTTTTATGACTACCCCTCGGTCCATGACAATCATCGTTATGCTAACTATTTTCTTTTGAGTTTGAATTTTCTTAAATCGGCTAGGATCATTTCAAGCTTATAATATAATCGTCTCCACAGGTTGAAATACCATTTTATCTCCAAGTATATATAGTACGCGTAATTTTTCTCTTAGCAACATCAAAGTCATACTCGTAATTCCCTTATCCCAAAATGTTTTCTAATTTCCAAGGTTCGTCACAAATCTCTAATCTACCGTTGTTCCTTATATTATTTACAATCTCAAAATCATCAAGTAAGGTTTCATTTTGCAAATCCTCTATAAGCCAAAAGATTCTCTCAAATTTCCAATTTAACAGAAAAGTTCTAATCTTCAAAACATGCGGATCCTACGCTTGATATCCAAGTAATTTTTTTTTTTTTCGGTCGCTCCTTGACTTTAACTATAGCTAATTTACAGTCGATCCCTCTTTGTCTTGTAGTCACTATTTAAAATTCCAAAATCCTATATCATCAAAATTTTACTCAAAAGGAAAATTCCTACTACAACCTAGAGCATTTTATTCAAGCCAATTACTACCGAGAAAAACTTCTAAATACCTCAAACAAGAATTCGATCCTCAATTAGTTCCGACTTGTTTTCCTCGTCTGATTCCTAGGTTAACATCCTCGATACAACTATTCCTTTACTGAAACTTCCATAGGACTCAAGGTTACATCCTGTCCCTCATTACCTTTGAATAACCTATGGAACCACACGTCTCGTTCCTATGAATCGTCTTCTTAAGGTAATCTTTCCTTATTTCTTCTGTTGTCAATTCTGATTTCTCTATCACATGTTTCCCATCAACAATTTTGGATTCCTAAAAATCCTCAAATTCTATTTTCAAAGCCTTTATCGGACCGTCCTAGGTTTCTTACTTAGGGTGGTTCCTTAGGATCCTTGATCTATACCAAGTTATTCTTTCTCTTGAATCCTTATACCATTCGATCAAAATTAGGTTATGTCGTGTCATACTAACTGTCCACAACCCGCTTATTCTTAATAACCACCAAATATCCCAATATTTAGCGAGATTGATTTTAACTAATGATCTCCAATCTACGGTATCTAGATCTTACGAATCCTCAGTTATGGTTTATCGAATCGACCTTACATTCGACCCATTTTGTTGGATACTAACTCCCGATTCAACGTTCCATCACTTAGCAAAATCTAGTATTCTCCAATTAATAATTTCAAAGACCTCAACCGACAAACCCCCAAATCTCCAAGTAGGGATTGTCTTTTTGATCTACTAGTTCCATTCCCTTACGTCTCCACTCGGGATTTTCATTAGTTAGCCTTAATCGAATCCGTTCTTCTTATGTCCTTAATTCGGATATCCAACTTAACCTTAAGATCTTCAAGTCATTTCTTTTTCTCACGCCCTCGACAGGTTCTCTTAATAACCTCTGTCACTTCACTTATCTTTGTCAGGGCATGACATCACCATCATTAAACATGTCCCAATCGGGAGGGTATTAAGACATTTCACTAAGATTCTTCCGAAAGAGATTTTATACTATACCTCAAGTTGTACTGGAATCACCAAAGTATTTATTCCTCAAAGGTTTTAGATCATATATCTCTTTCATTTCGACGACCCTCATTACTGGCTTCCAAATTTCCAGAAGATGTGAATAGAACTTGTTCATCTCCACTTGATGCTGATAGTATATTCACATTGAAAACCTCAAATTTCACTTTTCTAGAGTCTCCATACCATTTTTGACTAAGTTTCGAACGTCTCTTAGAATCCATAACCTTGTTCTAAGTTCTCATTCAATAGTTCTAACCATGCTAAGTTCAGCAACCTAGCCAAATTGTCCTAGGGTTTTAACCTAGGGCTCTGATACCAATTGTAACACCCCGTCTCGCCAAGCGTGTCACTATAAGGGTATTCCCGATATTTCTTTTTTTTTTCTTCAAGTTCAACACGCGCGGTATATCAAGAACAATCTTCACATGCAGATACAAAACCCCGCGAACTCCAGCCTTGCCCGTTTAACTATCAAGATCAATAATCTTAAACTAAACGAGTCTTAATACAACGCAGCGGATACATTAATACCAAAACACCATAATTCTTACATTGTATTTCCATGGAAAAATACGTAATACAGATCAATTGATAACATTGCTAATATACAACTGTTCATTTACAAACTGTAATACATTCTAAAACCTCCAAATGTTACAACAACTAACAAACTAAGCACCATTGGCCCTCAACCGGCTACATTCTTGCCCTCGCAGCAGTCCCTGACTGGAACATTAAACGTTCCAGGGGCATAGCCCAAGTTAGATGATAAACATCTAAGTGATGGCATAAAACAATTTATATAATGCATGAGAGACACACGAGCATGGCATACTCAGACAAACGATAACATGCAAGACACGTCTAACTTGAGACATCACCCTGACATACTTAATCCCTCGAATGTCCCACTGTGGCACACGTTCACCTGGTCTAACGTTAATCCCTCGAGTGCATCGTCGTGACACCCGTTCACCTGGTTTAACATTGTTCCCTCGAGTGCCCCAGTGTGACACCCATTCACCTGGATTAACATTGTCCCAATCTCAAGTAGACCCCATCCCGTCCCACACAGAAAACAACATTGACACGAATATCAATACCCCAATGATATGAAAATCACACGTCATGCACCGACTCTTTTGTAAGTAAAAACAGTTGATGCAATATATCACATGTTCAATATGCAATGATGGCATAAATATATAAGCGAAACGTTTTCGCAGAACGAACCAAGTTCCGGAGGGTAAAACCGCTCACTAAAACTGGCCCCGTTTGCATCTAACCTAGGTTCAGGAGGATAACACCGCCCACCTGAACCCACTACACACTTTCCAACATGTTTTCAAGATAAGGTAAAGATAGGATCAGACCACTCACTTCGATTGTATTCAGATCGCCTTGATCCTCGTGCAACGCCTCGATTTGCGTGTCAAACCCCAATTACTTGAACTTGTGCTCAACCTCAAACCAAGATACATCCTAAACATCATATTTAATTAAGGAAGCATTAAAATCTATTTTCTTCAATTTTTCCATGATTTTCTCTATTTTCTCCCAATTTTCACCTCAATAATTCCAAAATAATTATTTCTTCAACTATTTTCCAAAATATTTCAACACAATAATTCCTAAAATAATTAAAGAAAAATATTAGAATTAAATTGACCAAAATACCCCATCGCACGCGCTCTCACGCGCCCTGCGCGTGGCTGTGCGTGGAGACTGGCGCGTGCAGCCACGCGCGTCATCTTCTTCCTCAAGACCGCCCGGCGACGACTCCTCCGATGACTGAAAAACCGGTACCCCCTTGAAGCTCTTGAAGAATCGATCCCAATGGCACCAAAATCAGGCCGAAACAACATCGTTAAGGCCATTAAAAGTCGATTTACAGGTCTGGTTTGAGCGTCCGCCTCTAACCCTCGGCCGATTTCGAATACCTCTCAAACATGCACCAAAACGCTTCAAATCGAGCCCAAAGTGATCCTTGATGCCTTGCGACCAAAAGCCCCTTAATCACTCGCTCAAAACCATTCAAAAACTCAGTCGATTTCACGCCCAAAAACCAAAACCCTCGGCCTCCCTTTTATACCCAAAAACCGATCGATTTCCGGCCAATCAACGGCCAAGCTTGGTCCCCAAGTCTTCCCTCGGCCGTATACGACCTTCCCCAGCTCCTCCCCTGCCGTCCCATCGCCGAGATCGGCCTCCATGTGCTAGGATTTGCGGCGGCCGTTTTGCTGCGCGCGTTCACACTATACAAACTTTCCATTTTTTGCACTTTGACCCCTACTTTCTTCTAATGACATTTCAGACCTTTTCCTTGTGCCCCTAAACTATCCAAACATACCACCATGTCCCATAAGTTTAGTATATCTCATTTGATCCTCGAAACCCTTGAAAAATTACCATTTTGACCTCCCTCAGGCAAAATTAGAAAACTGCACTTAGGCCCAGCTGGTCAAATTGACCTTAAATCCATTTAATTCAACCCGAAATCGCTTAAGGGTTGTTCTACACATTAACTATAGGTCCTTGACATGCTCTGTTGACATTTCAGATGTCTCCTACGTCGATTCGGTTTTCTCAGCTCGGTCAATAGCTGTACCGAAAACTGTTCCTGATCTAATTTATTTCATCACTAAAAATCATAGTTTAAATCGCTCGTCGATACCATACCATTTTTCTTGGCTATCTAGGGTCCGGGGTACTCCCTCCGACTAATTTGGTCGTCCAGAGCTGTGTTAGTGTACCCTATAACCTTATTCTTTTGCTAATTCCAGTTATACCCTTTATTAAAAATGATTTATACTCTTAATAACTTCTTGGGTATTACAGTTTACGTGCCCAACCTAAAGGATTTGAGGCTAAGAATTTTGAACGAAGCCCACAGAACTCGTTATACAGTACACCCAGGAGTTACAAAAATGTATAGTGATCTACGAGAGGTCTATTTGTGGCCGAGAATGAAGACAAGTGTGGCAAGGAAGGTAGCACAATGTGATACGTGATATGTGCCAGAGGGTTAAGATCGAGCACCAGAGACTAGCTGGACTTCTGAGACCCTTAGATATTCCAGAGTGGAAATAGGAGCATGTCACGATGGATTTTGTGACAGGGTTTCCCAAGGGTCAGAAATGCAACGATGCAATTTGGGTCATCGTAGATAGGTTAACGAAGTCAGCACACTTCTTGCCTACAAGGATGGATAGGTTGGTACGAAAATTTGCGGAGCAATATATTAGTGAAATAATTAGGCTTCATGGCACACCAGTAAGCATAGTCTCCGACCGAGATCCGAGGTTTACCTCAAGATTTTGGGGAAGCTTGCAAGAATGCATGGGAACGCAATTGAACCTTAGTACGGCTTATCATCCACAGACCGATGGACAGTCTAAAAGGATCATTCAAACGTTAGAAGATATGTTGAGGTCATGTGCCTTAGATTTTGAGGGTAACTGGGAAGAGCATCTACCCTTAGTAGAGTTTGCTTATAACAACAACTACCATAGCAGTATAGGAATGGCACCCTATGAGGCTTTATATGGAAGAAAATGTCGATCACCTATCTGTTGGACTGAGGTAGGAGAGAGGCAAATATTGGGACCAGAGTTGGTTCAGCAGACTACAGAAAAGATTCAAAAGATCCAAGAGAGAATCCGAGCCGCACAGAGTCGTCAAAAGTCTTATGCGGACAAAAGGAGGCGAGATTTGGAATTTGAGGTAGGAGATCTTGTATACCTAAAAGTATCGCCTCAACACTTAGAAACTCGGGGAAAGAAGAAAGGTAAATTAAGACCTCGATTTATTGGACCTTATCTTGTTAAAGAACAAGTTGGACCGTTGGCTTATCGTCTAGAACTTCCAATTAGCCTGTCCAACATCCATGATGTCTTCCATGTGTCTCAGCTTCGGAGGCATATTCAAGACCCGACCCAAGAAATTCGGGTGGAGGCAATTGAATTAAGAGACGATTTGACTTATCCAGAGTCGCCCGAGCGAATCTTAGATCGGCGTGACCAAGCCTTGAGGAATAAAGTCATACCGCTGGTAAAGATCCAATGGAGAAATCACACTGAGGAAGAAGCTACGTGGGAACTCGAGGATACGATTAGGGCAAAATATCCCCTGTTGTTCGAGGAAATTGAGTGAAAGTAGCAAATGTTTGTAATTTTCTATGTAAGATTATCAAAAAAATGTTGTGAAATAAAGAGATGATTTTGAATAGTACGTTTGTACTTGTTATATTGTTGGTTATTTTTTTTTTTTTTATGTATATGGCCGACGGTAGAGAGCTACAACGGGATATTCTGTTCAAAAGCCCAACATACCCGATAGACCTTACTTATGTTAGAGATGCAATTGATGTGTTTAGAAACGTATCAATGATAATGCTCGACTAAGAGATAAAAGTCGATGCTTTTACGAGATTGTTAGTCCGATGTTGATGTCTTAATAGGTAGGAATGCAAAAATTTCGAGGACGAAATTTCTTTAAGGAGGGGAGAATATAATACCCAAGAACTTTGGGTTATTATTTTAAAGGAAAAACGAAAATTTGAGGAAATTCGGTATCAGAAAAACTCGAAAATTTTATCGAATCTGCCGAAGGGAGTACCTTAAAGCTTAAATAATTAAGGAAATAGGGACGCCATTAATGAGCATATCGAGGCGTGATTTTTAGGACCGAAAGAAATAGAATCAGGCACGGTTTTCGGTACAGCTAAAATACAACTGTCGTTTAGGCTATAAAACCGAATTCTCGTAGGAGACTCCTAAAATCAAAACGAAAGCTAAGGGAAGCTTCGGTTTATCGAATAGAACAACCCTTCGGAAGTTTTAGAAAGAAACAAGTAGATTTAAAGCTAAAACGAAGAAACGGGCCAAAGTGTAATTTTTCAAAATTGCCCGAGGGGGGTCAAAATGTCATTTTTTGAAAAAGTTGCAAAGATGAAGTTGAAAGAACAGAACTTAAGGGACCCAATGGCAATTACCAAACGTTTGAGGGTATGAGAAAAAGGGGTCAAAATGGAAAAAAATGAAACTGAGGGGCGAAAATGCAAAAAACAGAAAATCCATAGCCATGGATTCCGACCAAGCCACGCACGGTCACTGATCGACCAATTTGAGCACTGGGAAATCACAAGGGCTGGTCGGGGATCCTGTAGAAGCACTCGAGAGCCGTCATTGGGCGTCGGGGTGGCCGGATTTTCAAGAAAATCCGGTCAGATTGAAGGCCGCAAAGTCGCGACCTACAACCTGACATTTTGGTCGGGTGAGCTCGAGTTTGGGTCGATCCGGGAGAGGGGAAGATGCCTAAGGCCATGGGTAAGCCGTCCAAGGCCATTTGGTAGATCAAAGATCGCCTATAAATAGCGAACGAAGAGGTCAAAAATTTTAAAAATTGAAGCTTCAAATCGATGCATTTTTTGAACAAATTGAGAGGAATTGATAGAGGGCTTTTGTTGCCCATAGGTTGAAGGCCATTTCTGGAGAATTTCAAGCATTTTGGACATGTTTTGAGGGTGTAATCGAAGCTCGCCAAAACCCTAGGCGGACTGCCTGGCCGAGACTTCAAACGTTTCGTTGGAGCACTTTCAGACCTCCTTTGGAGCCCAAAAAGGTACCATGGTGATCGATTCTTAATGGGCTTTCGAATGGCATGGTTTTTGAAATTTTCCGGCATGGCCGTCGCTGGAGAAGACGATCGGTGCATGGGCCCCACGCGCCAGTCTCACTCGCCCTATCACGCGCCAGCGCGTGTGGCCTTGGTTTTTTGTGCAAGTTTTTTTAAATATCTTGGAAAATTATTTTAGAATTTCCTATGTAAAAATATTTGAAAAAAATTAAGTGTAGGTATTTATTTTGGAATATTGGTGAGGAAAAATAAAAGAAAAATAGAGAAAAAGGCAAGAAAATTGAGAAAAAATAGGTTTTATTGATGATTTAAATAAATATCTTGCCTAGGGTGCTTTGGGAAGTAAGATGAGTCATTTGGTGCGAAATTCGAGATTGGCATGCAAATCGAGACAAGTTTCACGTTTTTCGAGGTAACCCGATATCTGTAAAAGGTGAGTGGTTTTGTCCTTATAGCTCGTATATGATATGATTTCCTTTCCATGCATGATATTTTCTTATGTTATGATCATTTTCATTCATATGATGTTGCATGGGAGAACGTGATATATGCACAACACGATATTTTTGTCATATTGAACTTGTGCATGGGGTTGGGATTATACCCTCAGAGTGTAGCCGTAATTCCCCTAGGGTATTGAGGGAATAACGTTAGGCCTATTCCGCAGAGGTTCGGGATTTGCCTAGGATTCCTAGCCGGGCTGGTGGGCCTGGGAAGTTACATTATGGGTATATGTTTTTAACTGTCCATGCATCATGCATCATTCATTCATGTTTATTTAACCCTCACTTAGAAGATTTCATCTTCTAATATTGGACTGTGTCCCTGGAATATTCCACGTTCCAGGTGAGGCAAGCAGTCGGAAGGGCAAAGAAGTGGTCGAGGCATGATCGTGGTGGAAATTTTGAGGGTCCCATGTGGGACTAGAATAATCTATTTTATTCGGATGTATCGTTTAGAGTTTTATGTTGTCTGTAATGCTATGTCGGGTGAACAGTATGTATGTACCCGCATAAGTTATGTTTTCGAGGTTCTGATCTTGCTTCCGCTTATGTAAAATAAATGTATCATTCCTTTGTTATATTTGGGAGTGTAATCAAATAAATGTTATGTTGAGGATTTACTGTCGATTTATGTTTGATGTAAATAAAAAAAAAAAAATTCTAGCATATACTAATGCCCTGGAAGGCAGGGTGTTACACGTGGCCTCCAAGATGAGTCTCTACTTCTTTTGTAAGCCAATACAATTCTTACAATTTAAGTCATCCAAGTCAAGCCATTCCAAAACTTCTAGTGTAAGCCAATCTTTTTCTTCCAAGGTAAGCCATTCTAAGGCTTCTAGTCTAAGCCAATCTCTTCCTTCCAAGGTAAGCCATTCTAAGGCTTCTAGTGTAAGCCAATCTCTTTCTTCCAAGGTAAACCATTCTAAGACTTTTGAGGCAAAGTTAATTATTACAACTTCCAAGCTAAGCCACCTTAAGAATTTAATTGAAATCGGACCAATAGATTTGTGCCACGTCATTGTTGATCTTATCCTTAAACACCCAACGGGACGCTTCCACCTCACAAGGACACTTGGAGGGTGTTCATTGGCTAATCCTTGATATTTTTGGTTGATATTTTGGCTAGTTTACCAATACTACACTTGTGCCTGAGTTTTTCCAAGAATTTCGCTTTTACCCGGACTTAGTATTTACGATTTTGCCACTACTTCAAAAACTAAGTTTTTGTCTTAGGATTTTCGTAACTACTTGAAAATGTCTCATTTCATCATATATCTGAACTTAAATATCCCTAGAATATATCACAATTGAAAGTTCTTGGATATCACATATTTAAACCGAGAAAGGAAATAAACAAAATCTCGGGTGTTACATTCTCTCCCTCTTAAAATAAATTTCGTCCTCGAAATTACCGTCAATTGAGGTCATCAACCAGTTGGGGGTATTTGGATCGCATCTCGTCTTTGCGCTCCCAAGTTGCTTCTTCGACTGAATGTTGTTGCCTTAATACTTTGACTAATGGTATTTCTTTATTGTGAAGCTTCCGTACTTCTTAATCCTAGAATGCGTACTAGCGCCTCTTCAAATATTTAGATCTTGATGGATATCCATTTGTTGATGCTTGATTACGTGAGATGGGTCAGGGACATATTTTCTAAGCATTGATATGTGGAAGACATCATGTACTACTGAAAGTTTTGGTGGTAAGGCCAACTGGTAAGCAACATTCTCAACCCGTTTCAAGATCTCAAGTGGACCTACATACTGAGGTCTGAACTGTTTGCTCCACAATCTCTGGACCCAGTATCCTTCGCTCACCAATTTCATTCCGATGAATAATTGATCTGCACTTCCTTCCATATAATACCTCTTAAGGTGCCATGCCAATAGATGCATGATAACCATTATTATACACAAATTTAATTAATGATAGATGCTTTTCCCATTGACCACCAAACTCTAGAGCACAACTTCGAAGCATATCCTCTAAAGTCTAAATTGTTCTCTCAGATTGTCCATCTGTTTGAGGATGGAAAGCTATACTAAAACTCAATTTGGTGCCCATAGCATGGTGTAAGCTCTTCCAAAAGTTCGATGTAAACCTAGGGTCCCTATTGGAACACCGTGCAATCTTACTATCTTCTTGACATATAGTCGTACAAACTGATCCGTTATCAGACTTGTAACTTTGATTCAACAAATCTTCCAAATTGTAAAATAATTAAACAACAGGATAATCCCGAAATGTTCATAACCCATCAATAAGACCAAAGCACCTTAATCATATATTTCCCAACTTTTGATTATCAATCTTCCAAATATCTACATATCTATTTAATGCCCATATGTACACCAAATGCCTATCTTCCTTAGATACATATGAGAAATTGTGATGCCAACACTCCAACTCAAATAATTTCTTGAATCCCAAAATTTCCTATAGACAATGTTTTTCTAAGATCTTATTATGCTCTTATGATCCTCGAATTGACATAGTGTCCTCATGACCTTGGTTGCATACATTCCTTGAATTCCAAAATTCTCATAAAATAATTTGACTTATAGAATAATCTCCTGAAATCCTTGAGACCTAGATCCATCAAGTTATTTGTAAAATATCTATTAATAAAGATTCCATATTTCCCAAAAATTCTTTGTAAAGAAAGTTGATAATTAAATAATCTCCTTAGCACCCAATAACCTTTATAAGACTTTAAATAAAACATTTGTACAAAAGGGTTCTAACTTCCTCCAACAATTCAACTAGTTTCCCCAAAATTTATCAAATAACCACATACTTGCATATTTGCAAATAGCTTCTTTTCCTTCAGGATCCCTAAAACAATCCTCAAATGATTTCATGTTCATCCTCCATTTTTCTTTTCTAGGACAACACTCAACTAGATTGTGCATCCTTGCCCTAACTATTCATAAGATTTCAGATTTCTTTATTGGAATCCAATCTTATTCAATTTCTAAACTTACCATACATACGATGGAACCTCATGTTCTTACTGCCATCCTCACAAGTTCTATGATATGTTAACCAAATATTTCATCATTAATTAGAATTTTCAATATCAACTGGAATTCATCTAGGGTTATTAGTAGTCCATCTAGTTTTATTCACATTTTGGATTTACACTAGATCGTGTACCCTTATTCTCTTATAAACTTATGTCACAGCCATATGCTCAGTCCATCACAAACTAGTTAAAGGTTCCTCAATCCTTACATGTCTCTGGCATCTCGTTTCATAATTATCTTTCAACTTAACACTTACTTTATGGGCCATTCCTCCAATCAATCCTATTTCAACTTTAACATACTCAAAATATTGATCTCCCTTCTGGTGGCTCTTAATCTAATTACGGAGGGTCAGATGGACGGACAAAGCTATCATTTGCACATTAGAACTAGACAGTGTAGCAACTATCTCTAGGCTTAACTACTTAAATTCTTTCCACAAAGGTTTTTATGTTGTCAAGACTGCTAATTGGCCCATTTTCTTTCCACCCAAAGCATTAACTACCACATTTACCTTACCCGGGTGGTACTGAATTTCGCCGTCATAATTCTTTACCAATTCCATTGAAACACAATCCTCTATGAAAGTATAAGCATGGAAACACTACGCCATCCATGCAGAGTGTACACCAGATCATTCCCTGTGATGGCTAATACCTGAGAACTCATGAGGTATACACCAGATCATTCCTCGGAGTCTCAAAGAACACTCGTGGAATATACACCAGATCATTCCCCATCGAGCTTGAACAATTGTTAATACGTGAGAACTTACAAGGTATACACCAGATCATTCCCCGGAGTCTCAAAGAATCTTTTACAAGCTTAACATGTTAGCAAATCCTTCCTCATTGTTTGGTGCCTTAGAATGCGAGTCGAGGCCTTTATGATCATCCCATGGTCCAAGGCAATCATCAAGCTAGTTTATTTCCATTACGTGGTTTATAAAAGACTTGCCAACCATATAGGCCTTTGTGTGCATAACTTTGACCTAGCTGCAACACACTTTGTTAACTTTTTCTCTTATGAGTTCAAGCATTCCTTTTTTGTAAGGATCCATTGCTATGTTCCGATGTCCTATCCTTTTTATTGGGTATTAACCCCTATTTGATTCTTTTGCCCACCTAAGTCATCTCATTATTTCTCAATTCAAAATCTCTAAGTTAGTTAGCTGAGATGTCAAGTAGCTAGCTTGGATCATTATCCTCATTTGGGCAATTCTTAGTCTTTCGATCTTCTTAACCTTTATCCTAGGTTTACTTACATCTTTTCGTTGTGGTCCTCAACCATCATAGTTTTGGGTGCCTTGTGTTCTTGTCATTGCCACCATTGGTACTTTGACCGATTTCCTTATATCCACCAAATTTATTCTCAGACACCAAATGTGTGATCATTTTGGTACTAGGGTGACCATCATATCACCTTACACCTTCGGTCTCCTTATTAAGTGACATCATTATCCAACAAAAATCTTGCGACCTTAGTCGTCCTGCTCAACCTTAAGTATTAGGATAAGGGTTTGATCTATCCATTACTCCATGAATGGTAGCTTAGCTTTTAGTCCTTTTACTTGTATCCTTAACCCATTCATTTGAAATTCGGGCTCCTCTAGGTTCCAACTCATCCGGCCAGGGATTTTTTTCCACTTCATACCCATACCTGTGCTCTAGACCTTGTTTTTTTATTCTTAGACCCACTAAGGTCACTTAGGAGCTAATTCCTACCTTTAGCTCTCTATCTCACTTCGTTCATCTTGAATGCACAAGCCTTATCTCATTAGTTCAATTTGAGGGGTAATTTTATATTTCCAACCATGCTTAGCAAATCTCCTGTCATAGGGATGTTCCATTAACCCCTCCGTAGCCGTGTCTTAGGCATATCATGACTTATGTTATAGCTCAACTTCACGCCCTTAAGTCTTAAGGAATCCTTGTCTTTGAAACACTTATTATCCTTAATTCCACAATCAGATGCCCATACTTGATTCCCTAGTTCTTCTTAGCCTCCATCCATATCCTTATAAGTACTTCCAAATTGATTTTGTTCTAATAAGCCCTTCCTAAACTAGTATTTCAGTTATAATCATAAACTCTTGGGTAGAGGCAATATCACTAGCAGAAGAATCGCATACTAATGAATGGAAAATAAGAATCTTATCTCTCACATACTTATTCCAACATGAGCTTCATACGTGTGCATACATATAACAACATATGCTCATGGATATAGCTTGAGAGAATAACTGCATAATCATATGGAACAATGCTCTCATGAGAATAATCTACAGGGTATAAACATGGTATTCATAAGCATAGCAATTCTTATAACATACCTGGAGACTAGAAGCTTGGACGGGTCGTGGTGGTTTTCATGAAAAGAATTTCCTTACAAATCCTTCCCAAACTAAAAATTTTCCTTTGAAATAATTTGAGTCTACAAGAAAGCAAACCTACTCTGATACCATTATGTGAAACCCGTAATCTTAAAATCATGATTAATAATAATATTCATATAAAATTCAAGGTTTAGCGTAGACAAAAACTTGAGAAACAAAACTTTTATAAACTTAAGTAAAGTTTCGAACACAATAAGATTCAGAGCATGTTTCGAATAAATATAAAGTTTGATACTGAAAACATGGCTTTAATAGAAGAGGGAAAGACTTAGCAAATATAACAGCATCCATACCCAGAAATGTGGACTTAAAATAAGACTTGGCTCTTTTCATAAACTTATATAAGCTTTAAGGACATATGGTGTAGCAATCGTGTACATATATCATAAGAGTGTAATATTGAAAATCTTTCTAATACAAGAAGAGAGAAACATCATTCTGACTATTAAAAATTATCTTCAAATAGCCATTAGATTTACATAAATCCTTTTTAAAGGAGCCACCATGTTCCACGTCCGTTCTCCAGTCTCCTTACTCATAATCACTTGAGGGGAAAAATATGGGATGAGATTCTTGCGAGTCTCAGTAAGTATAAGAGAACCATCATATGTATTTAAACAAGTCATGACATAACATAACATATCATATGGAGACATGAGAGGTTCCACCAACTTACAAGGGTAAGAACCCTCGTGCGTAGCGCTACCAAGCTCCGGTCCCGAAACTTGTGTGAACATAAAATAACATGAGGGACCACATAACATAATTCATGGGCATGCTTAAACATCATAAATAGTTCATAATGTACTCACCTCAACTTGGTTGGATGAGATTCGAATGTTTAAGGCTTCATACCTTACCGGGTTTGTTTTTCTGTAGATAAAATACATATTTTCATAAACTAAACCCCACATAACCTTACATGATATTGTAGGAAATTAACAAGGTATTGACATGTGAAATCTTATGGAAAAAGGGGCTTATACGCGCCCTCACGCACCCCAAGAAGAGGTGGCGCCTATTTTCGCTTCTTGGGGACAGATTTGACACCCTTTCGTATTTTTGCCATATCTTTCTCATTGTAACTCCGAATCGACTTCCGTCTGAACCTACGGACTCCTATTTCAGTCCTCTACATGATTATGGAAAGAAATCAGACTTACCTCTCTGATTGGAAGACTGTTACGGCAGATCTTTGCAGCTGTCCACTTTCCGTCAAGCCTTTGCCTTTCTTTTATTTTCTTGGATTTCTTTCATTTCCTTGTTGCACTTGTTCATTTTCTTTGTTTAAGCTTCACGTGGGTCTCTCCTCCTCCCCTTTATATAGTCTTTCAATTCCCAAAATCTCAAGATTTCACTTGGCCTCCAAGTTATTCATTTTCCACCATAGTAATTATTACAACTTTGAATTTTCTTCCAATCTTCCAATGCAAGCTTCCACTTCCTCCAATCCTAGGCTTCCAACTACACTTCCAAGATAAGCTTTATCATCCTCTTCCTTTACAAGCTAATTCCTAGCCAATCCTAATCTTCCAACTTTAGACTTTTAGGATAAAGATTAATCATTACAAACTTTGAATATTTTCCTCTTTGATTTTAGCTTCCCATACAAGATTCTATTCTCTTCCAATCCAAACCCTCACGTGGCCTCCAAGATGAGTCTCTACTTCTTTTGTAAGCCAATACAATTCTTACAATTTAAGTCATCCAAGTCAAGCCATTCCAGAACTTCTAGTGTAAGCTAATCTTTTTCTTCCAAGGTAAGCCATTCTAAGGCTTCTAGTGTAAGTCAATCTCTTCCTTCCAAGGTAAGTCATTCTAAGGCTTCTAGTGTAAGCCAATCTCTTTCTTCCAAGGTAACCCATTCTAAGACTTTTGGGGTAAAGTTAATTATTACAACTTCCAAGCTAAGCCATCTTAAGACTTTAATTGAAATCCGACCAATAGATTTGTGCCACGTCATTGTTGATCTCATCCTTAAACACCCAATAGGATGCTTCCACCTCACAAGGACACTTGAAGGGTGTTCATTGGCTAATCCTTGATATTTTTGGTTGATATTTTGGCTAGTTTACCAATATTACACTTGTGCCCGAGTTTTTCCAAGAATTTCGCTTTTACCCAGACTTAGTATTTACGATTTTGCCACAACTTCAAAAACTAAGTTTTTGTCTTAGGATTTTCGTAACTACTTAAAAATGTCTCATTTCATCATATATCTGAACTTAAATATCCCTGGAATATATCACAATTGAAAGTTCTTGGACATCACATATTTGAACCGAGAAAGGAAATAAACAAAATCTTGGGTGTTACAATACCGAGCGCTGATAAGGCAACTCGCTCCACCATGCCACCTTACCACAGTGTTTCAGAGAGCAAATGAGTCATTGAAGGACTATATCGCTAGGTTCAAACACTAGATAAGCAACGTCGAGGATCCCTCTGACGAAAGTATCCTGACCGCGATCTCCGCTGGACTCCGCAAAGATGGGAAACTCTATGAGAGTATCTATAGGACCTCGGTTAAAGACTTGGGAGATTTTTACGAATGAGCTACTAAGGAGGTTCGATGGGAAAAGGCCTTCGGTTAAAAAAAGACCATCGGGCCAAAAGAAGAAGCTGGGACTTCCAACCAGAATAAGAAAAGGCATAATGGGGACACCAGAAAAGAAGCCCAGGCAAACTGCTCAAACAATGAGGTCTCTAAGCGAGCCCACAAGGCGGAGCGAGAAGAGCGACCAACGCGACCACGGCGTTTCAACAGCTACTATGCCCTATCTGATCCCAAGAAAGGATTTTTTCCATGGAGAGAAACAGAGAGGAGTTCTAGAAGCCCAATCCGTTGAGAAGTCCCAACAAATTTAGAAACAAAGACAAGTTCTGCGCATACCATAACGAAATGGGCCACAACACCTCTGAATGCTGGGCTCTAAGGGACATCATTGAGGACCTGATTAGAAGGGGTCATTTGAAAGATTACGTGATACGACCAACCAATCAACCTAGCCAACCACCGGCCCAGCAACCGCCTCTCTCCGATGATGAACACTCACCGGCTGTACGAACTATGTACACGATTCATGGTGGACCTTACCTAGCGGGATCTTCCCACAAATCTCGTGAGAAGTATGTGCGTGAAGCTAACCATGTCTTGTTGGCAAGGTTGGACGAGCAGTCTGCCCCCGCGAAGCGAGCTAGGGGTGGTTCGATTTCAAAAAAAAATCTTCTTGGAAAAAGAGTCCAAAAACGTCCATTGACCGCACAACGATGCGCTCGTTATATGGTCTTGGATCGACAATTCCGAAGTGCGGAGGATAATGGTGGACACCGGCAGCTCGATAAATGTAATGTACAAAGCGTGCTTCGATTAGAGGGGTTTGGGACCAGAGTAGCTGAGGTCGTCCCCGGAACCGCTCTACGAATTTACGGGTGATGTAGTGATCCCTATAGGTCATATTAGTCTTCCCTTTACCTTTGGGGATACGGATCGCCAAGCCACCTGATGAGGGGTTAATATTTCCTAAATCTTAATGAATTATATCCCCATTTTGACTTTATAATTATGCTTAAAATAAATAATTATTTACATTATATATTATTACAGGATGAAGCAAGGAAGCTGACTTCTACAATTAATTAGGGGCATAAATCGAAGACGTTGGATTATCCATTATTGTTGTTCAAAATCATGGGCCAACTATGGAGTCTAGAGGATGTTTCAAGTGCATTTGGCCCAACTATCAAATAGAATCCAACATAAGAAAGGCCCAAGACCAATCAAAGGCCCAAGACCAATCAAAAGCCCAACAAAGCCCAATTTGTAGAAGATTTTTCTTTGTTTTGAATTTTTGTAAGTGTTTTATCACCTAAAGTCTTTTGTATTCTTATGAGAAGTCTACCACCTAAAGTCTTTTGTATTTTTTGTCTTTTATCTAATTTTCTTTCATTAGTTAGGTAGATGTTTTGTTGAATAATTGTGTGGCTTGTATTGCATCTTGTGAGCTATAAATAGCTCACTTTGGTGCATTTGTAGGAGGTTGTTATTACTTGAATCAAAGTTTGGTTTTGTTCTTAGAGTTTCTCTTAGAAAATTGCTCTTAGTCTATCTCTTGTTTTCTCTTGTAATCCTACTTCCTTTCTTTCTTCTTTTAAATTCTTATGTCATTTATTATTACTTTAATTATCCACTGCCTAAATGGCTGGTTAGTTTATGCCTTTAAAATTTTGTAATTTTAATTATTGTCTTTTAATTATCTACCGCCTAAATGGCCGGTTAGTTTATGTCTTTAATTCTTGTCATGTAAATTATGTTATTTAAATTACGTCATTTAAATTCTTGTTGATTAACTTTTAAATGGAAATGAGTAGTTAAACCTAATCTTGGGTTAAGGCAAGGACAGTGTCCAACGCCAATGATTCCCAAATGAAGCTGCGCTTTAAATGAGTAACATTAATTTAAATTTCAATATGAGTGAGTTTTAATTATTGAAAAATCACTAGGTTTGGATTGGAGCGTAAGCCTAACTTAGAGCTTTCATGTCACGCATGAGAGTTACTAGAATTGGAAATGCTATCATACCCAAACCCGGATGATTAATTTAGTTATTTTGTATATTAATTGTAATTGAATTTATGGTAGTTGCTTAAATTAGAATCCCACATATCATGTATGGGGATTGCTTAAATTAGAACTATCATCATCTCTAATTGCATTTAGTAACAAACCCTCATATCTGAAATTCAATTAATGTTACTAAACCTTGTTTGCTAAAATTTGGGGATCAATGGGTTGGTACTGAAATTGTCTTAACTCAAGTGCTATCCAATCCTCACATTAAGCATTTATTTCAACTTCTACCTTACTTTATTTTCTAGTATTTGTTATCTAAAAAGAAAATCATAAAAAAATCTTATTACCAATCCATCTAAATGCATGTGCGTGTGTGTGACATTCTTTTGCTTTTGCCATAAAATAAATCTCTCAGTGGACGACCTGGACTCATCCAGAAAATATAAATTTAAATTTGGACTACAACTGCACTCGTACACTGACGAGTATAAACCTCTCACCTAAATAAAGAAAAAAAAATATAAAATTTTTATTGTGTTTTGTTTTGTGTTTTAATTGCAGGGTGAGAGTGCAGCCACCACCACGTTGGCGGAGTTCCTAATTATAGATTGTTCTTTGGCATATAACGTCATGCTTGGGAGACCGACGATGAACAACTTGGATTTGGTCACTTCAACCAAATCGCTAACAGTCAAATTCCCAACCCCCAACGGAGTATGGTGTGTGCAAGGTGAGCAACACCTCGCGAGGCGTTGCTATGAAGATACCCTAAAAATGGGGACCAAAGGAAAGAAGGTAAATGTCATCGCAAGAGAGAGCTCGCAGCCGATCAACCAAAAGAAGGTTAACCATGATCTGGATCCCCGCGAGGTTGATTGTGATAGGTCCACCGGTCTAGTAGAAGAGCTCGAAGATATCTCAGTCAGTGAGGCAGACGGAGAAAGGTGCCTCAAGATATCCCAACTTATCGATTTCCTTAAAGCTAACCTTGATGTATTCGTATGGAACCACGAGGATATGGTGGGAATAGCCTAGGAGGTTATGATGCACAGGCTTAACGTAGATCTCAGCTACAAGGTAGTGGGCCAGAAGAGGAGGCCGATAACCCCGGAGCATTATGCCGCTCTCAAATAAGAGGTAGATAAGCTCTTGGAAAACAAGTTCATTAAAGAGGCCCACTACTTGGTCTGAGTGGCCAACCCGGTCCTGGTGAAAAAGAAAAATGGAAAATGGAGGACCTGCGTCAACTTTTTCTGACTTGAACAAGGCTTACCCTAAGGACAACTTTCCTTTCCTGAGAATCAATCAGCTTGTAGATGCAACAGCTGGTCACCAGCTCCTCAGTTTCATGGACATCTATTCAGGCTACAATCAGATCCCCATGAACCCCACTGATGAGGAGCACACCTCGTTCATTACCGACCGGGGGCTTTATTGTTATAAGGTCATGCCTTTTGGGTTGAAGAATACTGGTGTGACCTACCAAAGGTTGGTTAATACAATGTTTGAAGCTCTAATAGGCAGAACCATGGAAGTATACGTCAACGACATGCTGGTAAAGTCTGAGCGAGTAGTAGACCATGTTTTCGATCTGAGAGAAATGTTTGGAGTCCTCAGGTACTATCAGATGAAGCTCAATCCACTCAAGTGCGCCTTTAGGGTAGCCTTTGGAAAATTTCTCGAGTTTATGGTAAACAATAGAGACATCGAAGCCAATCTAGATAAAATAAAGGCTTTGCTCGATATGAGGTCACCCGTGAGGAAAAAAGAGGTACAAAGCCTCAATGGACAGGTCGCGGCCCTGAGCCGTTTCATCTCTAAGGCAACTGATAAGTGTGCCCCGTTCTTCGAGCTCCTAAAAAAGGCTCAAGACTTCAGGTGGATAGAAGAATGCGAGTCCGCGTTCCAGCAACTAAAGGAGTATATGGGAGGGGCCCCACTACTCGCCAAACCTAAGGAGGGAGAAAAGTTGATCTTATATTTGGGAGTACCCAACACGCTCTCAATGCGGCCCTCGTTCGGGGGGAAGAAGGGATGCAGCACCCTATATATTACGTCTCCTATTATGTGGTTCAAATACTCCACATGACTCTGTGGAAAGGCACACTTGGACTCTTTAACATATAATTTATTAAGTTTAAGGACCTCAAAAGTGGTTTTCAAGTGGTCCATGTGCTTGGCAAATGAGGGGCTATAAATCAAAATGTCATTGAATTGGTGAGTCCGAATAGCATTAGCTTGAATTCGTAGTGCCCTTGATGAGTTTTAAAATAGGTTTTAGGGATGTCTTAAGGCTTCATCCGTATTTGGTGGTAACCTACTCTAAGG
The DNA here is from genome assembly GCA_036245055.1 of Diospyros kaki. Lineage (NCBI taxonomy): Eukaryota > Viridiplantae > Streptophyta > Magnoliopsida > Ericales > Ebenaceae > Diospyros > Diospyros kaki. The sequence goes on from BSEG01000012.1 coordinate 24,917,701, forward strand.
TCCAGCTTAGTGAAAACAAATGCATGTTTTAACTCATCAAGTAAGTCTTCTACAATGGGTATGGGAAACTTGTCCTTGATGGTTATGGCATTGAGTTGTCAATAATCAACACAAAACCTCCATGAACCATCCTTTTTTTTGACAAGTAACACAGGAGACGCAAAAGGACTATGGCTGGGTTGAATGATCGATTTTTGTAACGTCTTTAATGAGTCTTTCTATTTCAGTTTTCTGTTTCGGGGGGTAACGGTAGGACCTTACATTAATTGGCTCGAAATTGGGCTTGAGATTGATGGTATGGTCACAGAACCGTCTAGGAGGAAGGGAGTTGGGTTCAGAAAAGAGGTCCTTGAACTTAATTAATAGCATGTTGAGGGAGTTAGTTTCGTGTACCTTCCACTGGTCATGTCGTTGGCTACTCACTGTAACCGACAATTCCCCTTCTAGCTCTTGTCCTTCCTCAATGACTCCTAGGGCCTAGATGGAGAACAATTGCTCTACTTGAGAAAACTTGCTCTTAAGCATCCTTTGAAGTCTCTTTCTTGTTATCATCTTGCACAACCCTGATTCTTGACTGCCTTTGAGTACCCTTCTTTTTCCTTCTTTCTCAAAGGTCACCTTCATTTTGTTGAAATTGAAGCTAATAGGGCTCACACCCCTCATCCAGTCCACCCCAATAACCACATCAAAACCTCCCAACTTCAACAATCTCAAGTCTGCCACGAATTCTTCCCCATTCATCTCCCAGCAGAATCCCAAACACGATGATTGACTTAAAACCTTATTTCTGTTGGCCACTATCACGAAGAAGGGGTGAGAGTTTAAGACCTTACACCCTAATTTCTTTGTGATACCTTCATCCAAGAAGCTATGGGTACTTCCACTGTCAATGAGTTACATTAGTGGACAATGGTGAGCTCTACCTTCCACCTTAATGAGCTTGCTGTGTGCTAAACCTTTCAGTGCATGGAGGGAGATTTCTCCTTAATCTTCTCTATCCACCTCCAAGGTCTCATCTGCTAGTTCTTCCTCATCTTCCCTTTCTAGTAACAGGATTTGGTGTTTGCATCTATGTCCAAGAAAGTATCTATCTCCGCACCTATAACACAGGTTCGCTTAGCGTCTCCGTTCCATTAAACCTTCTCCATTTATCGGATTAGGGGCTCCAAGAGGTAATGCTAGGACCCCCTTTCCATTGTGCCCTATCTCTCTTCCTAAAGTCCTATTACCAAACTGCCACCCTCCGAAAATCACTCCTTTCACTCAGCTACGTTGCTTCTTTAGCAAAGTCTTGATCATCATTTCTTATAACCTCGCATTCTCCGCAGCCTGTCTTACTGTCGTTGGTTGCATCATCTTCACCATGGGTCTCACCTCATCTCCAAGACCACTAATAAAACTCAATACAAAATACTCTTCCGACAAATAGGGATTGTGTACCAACATTAAAGACCTCAGCTCCTCAAATTTGAGCTGATAGATCTGCACCAATCCTAGTTGTTTGAGCTTGTTGAATTCTTCAATTATATCCCGCATACTCCTATCTCCAAACCTTTCACATAAGTCGTCAGCGAAATCATTCCATGGGTTCACTGCGATCCATCCCTAGAACCATCCATCACCCATATCGTTCAGGTAAGCAGAGGCTAGGGTGACATTATGTTGTTCCTGAACTTGATACAGGGTGAACATATGCTCACATCTCCTTATCCACCATCTCTGATTTTCTCCATTGAAGAGTGTAATCTCCAGTTTGGGTACCTGAAAGAACGACTGGTAACGATTAGCTTAAGCTCCCAGTCTTGTCTCCCTTATATTATCTCTGATTCCTTTCACCTCAAATTCAAATTCCGACATTCCTAATGATCGACACTCCATTCCTACTCCTTGAAGAATAGATTCGAACCTCTCCCTCTTCAGAAAGTCGAGCGAAAGTCTTACTGGCTACTGGGATGTGAACATCCGCATTATGTGGTGCATCTGTTCCATCACCTGCTTGCGAAACAGAGCATTTTGTTCCCGATTCTCACCCCGCCACCTTTCCATGGCCTGATCAATCCGAGCATCCACCCCTACTCCAATCGAGGATTCAAGAGTCCCCATTCTTGTTTGCATCTCCATCATTGTTGTAGCCACTTGTTGCAGTTGGGACTCCATCTGTTTCATCCTCGTTCCTTCGGCCATATGGATAACCTTCTCCTATTCTGTTGATGCCCAAGAACATCGCTCTGATACCAAATGTCAGCTCCCAAGAATTTAACTGGTTTACTCGATCAATTGGACGATCGAGAATGGTGATTTAGAAGAAGAAAGAGAGAGAAAGAGGGAGACAGAGAATATGAGAGAGATTAGACAAGAGAGAGAGAGAGAGAATGGAAACTTCCGAGAATATTCATTGATTATTGGAGAAATGATCAACTCATATATATAGCTAATCCCACTCGTCCCATGCGCGGTAATAGATTACTATTACTGGGAATGTACTAGCTCCCTAATGCAGCAACAAACAATTTACAACTCCTTAAAACATACTTTCTAATATACTACTTACTACCCTTAGTATAGCCCAATTACACTAACACCCTCTCCTTATCTCGCGACACATGACACCTACCTCTTTTGGATACACCTCATGATTCTCAAATCCATGATTAATTTATTCTTCCTTTATATGAGCTGAATTACTAAGAACCTCAAGCAGAGCAGCCTTCAACTCTACTACCATCCTCATCAATTCGATTCAAAGGGTCTCCCTATATTTTTAAGAGGCAAACACAACAGCAACAACCTATTCTAGATCCTCCCCTAGCACCAATACACTCTCCAAATCCAGGTATTGAAATCAGTTACTCTCATTTTGTTTCACTGCCTAATTCTGTTGCTAGTGATTTAGACCTGCCTATTGCCTTTCAAAAAGGCATTAGAAACTGCACTCAACACCCATTGGCTAATTATATTTCTTATCATCGTTTGTCTTCAAAACATAAAGGATTCCTAACTTTCTTGGATGCCATTCCTATTCCGAAGACAGTTAGTGAGGCTTTCAAAGATCGAAATTGGGTTCAAGCAATGCAGGAGGAGATGCAGACCTTGGAAAAAAATCAGACGTGTGACATTGTTTCTAAGCCAAAGGGGGTCAAGCCTATGGGCTGCCGATGGGTTTTTAACCTAAAATATAATGCAAATGGGACTCTATAGAGGTATAAGGCCAGGCTAGTTGCTAAAGGATACACTCAAATGTATAGTATTGATTACCTAGAAACTTTTGCGCCCATGACCAAAATGACAATTGTGTGTATCCTATTAGCTCTAGCAGTATATTATGGATGAAAGTTGTAGCAATTTGATGTGAAGAATGCTTTCTTGCATGGGGATTTAGAGGAAGAGGTGTTTATGGAACCCCCTCCAGGTGTTGACAAAAGTTTTTTATGAAAGGTATGCAAACTAAAGAAAGCCCTTTATGGGCTTAAATAGTCCCCTCGATTATGGTTTGATTGTTTTTATAAGGCTATGAAACTGTCAAAAGGATGAAAAAAATAATCTCCAATCTCATTTGTTTTAAGGCTAAAGCAACAGTCGATATATACATACACGCCTATCATAATAGGCAACATTCCTAAGTCTAATTAGGAATTTTCCTAATTAGATGATTTCTAGATTACATTAGGAAATATATACAAAAGGAAAGAAATATACAATTGAATGTTAACAAAGCAATAAGACAAATAAGGAAAAGGCACCTAAGGAAAGAAATCACACTGATTGTGCATAATATCAGTGCATACTAAATTAGGAAAGAAGAACAAATAAGAAAGAAGTAGCCGTCCGCCAACACCTCCCCTTCAAGCTAGGAATGTATGGTGAGTGTATGTCATACATTCCTAGCTTGCTCAAGAGTTTGTGAAACACTTGGCTTGATAATCCATTGGTCAAAATGTTTGCTTCCACATGTTTGGTCCAGTCATGTTGAATCGAGTTATGGGCTATATTGATTGTGGACTTATTATCACAATAAAGCCACATAGGAGTTGTCCACTTAACCTGTAGATCATTCAACACAATTTTTAACCACAATACCTGACAAACACCTAGAGCCATAACTCTAAACTTAGCCTCAGCACTAGATCTTGCAACCACATTTTGTTTTTTACTTCTCCAAGTGATAAGATTCCCCCCTAAGAATGTGTAATAATCAAAAGTGGATCTTCTATCCATAAGAGACCTAGCATAGTTTGCATAAGTGTAGGCTTCCAAAGTTAAGGTTTCCTGCTTCTTAAACAAAATTCATTTACCTGGTGTGCCCTTTAGATAGTGAAGGATCTTTTGTACTGCCTTTAGATAACTTTCCCTAGGATCATGCATGAATTAGCTGGCCATACATACGGCATAGGCAATCTCCGACCTAGTATGTGACAAATAGATAAGTCTCTCTACCATCCTTTGATACGAGCCCTTATCAATTGTACCCGTGTCAAGATCAGCCCCAATCCTATGGTTTTGTTCAATAGAAGTATCAGCAGTCCTTCCTGCAAGTAAGTCGGTTTCTTTCAATAGGTCAAGTAAGCTAGTTTCTTTCAATAGGTCAAGTACATATTTGTGCTGAGAAATAAAAATCCCCTCCTTAGATCTTGATACTTCTATACCTAAGAAGTACTTTAATTTTCCCAGCTCCTTGATTTCAAACTCCTTTGCCAAACACACTCTTAACCGATCCATCCCTTCTAGGTTATTTCCGATTACAACAATGTCATCAACATACCTGCAACCGAGTGATGGATAAATAAGGTGTGGTCACCTTGACTTTGTTTGAAGCCCAACTCGAGCATGACCTTGGTAAATCTCCCAAACCAGGCCTTAGGTGACTACTTCAGCCCGTAAAGGGCCTTTTTCAATCTGCATACAACATTTTTTCCTTCAATTTGCAATCCAAACCCAAAGGGAATCTTCATATATATCTCTTCCTCTAACTCCCCATGTAGGAAAGCATTTTTTACATCAAATTGATGTAATGATTAGTCATAGTGAGCTGCTAAGGACAATAATACCCTGATAGTATTCATTTTTGCTATAGCGGCAAAAGTTTCTAAATAGTCCACCCCATAGGTTTGAGTATACCCCTTAGCCACGAACCTATCCTTATACCTCTCTAAAGACCCATTAGATTTGTACTTGACTATGAATACCCATTTGCATCCTACCGACCGCTTTCCTTTTGGAAAATCAATAGACTCCCAGGTCAGATTTTTCTCAAGAGTTGCCATCTCCACTTTCATGGCATCCTTCCAATTCTCACTACTTAAAGCTTCAAACATATTCTTAGGAACAGGTATGGCATCAAGGCTGGTTAAGAAGGGTTTATGTTTAGGAGATAAATGAGAATAGGTCTTAAACAAATGGAAAGGATGCTCGATACAATTTTGGGTTCCTTTTCTATGGGCAATAGGGGTATCTAGGTCATTAAACTCAGCTTCAGATTGAGAGTTGGCACTTGAGTTAGAATCTATCATGGTTGGATTAGAAGGCTGCACTTATTGAGCTAGTTCATCATTAGAATTCTAGGATTCAGAACTCGGTTTCAGTGATTCAGCATGTGTAGGTTGAGTATTTGGAGTCTTTCTTCTTGAATAAACCTTTAATAGACAAGGAGGAGACTGATGTTGTTCTCCATGTATCATTTCTAGTGACTTGTGAGGAATATCCCAAGGGGAAGTAGAAGAATGATTTGAGGAAGAGGGAAAAATAGGAAGAGACAAATCCATGTTTCCTCTTCTAAGAAACTACTCTCCAGGATAAGAATCACCAAGATAGGATTTTTCTTCCATAAAACTTACATCCGCTGAGATAAAAAAACGTTTAGATGTGGAGTTGGAAGAAAGCTAAGGCAGTTTTCAGCCCTATGAGAAAAAAATAACATAAAGTGCATTTTTTTGCATTTACAAACTACAAAAGAACCATATGACAAGACAAACAAAATATGATAGTACTAGCCTATTGACATGAATAAAATCATTAGAATGCTAAAAAAAGGATAAACCTAATTTTTTTAACAATAATGAGATTGGCATCTCTTCTCTTGATTAAGCATATTGCAAATGAAACAGTGATATCCAATTGAAAATTTTTAAATCATGATATCAGATTGACACAACACTCTATAAAAAAAGAGTTAGGCTTCATATTATTCATGAAAGAGTACCAAAAAAAAAACACACACAAAACCATAGCCAAATAGAATCACTAACAACAATATCAATTTTGTCAACAACTTTTGCATGATAAAAATAAGGGTTAATTACCAGAACAAAAACTTGATCTGTAACAGTTTTGTCCATACCTTCTTGCTGTATATCAATGTGAGCCCTTCCACTTGATCTTTGACACTAAAATCTGACATTAAATGTTGAAAAATTCAATTTCCAAACAAATGACAAAAGTACTAAAATTATCATGTACTAACAAGTGAAATATATAAGTTCTCATACACTGTCCTTAGAAAATCTCTCAAATCCTGTTATGAGTATATGGAATATGCAACCATAGATATATAAAAAAAATAATATTTTTCTAAAATTTTATATGAAAAATTCATTTGGCTTTCGGCCTCCCCTTCCTCCCTCACTCTCTAACTGGGCTAAAACTAAAAAAATAGATCAATGCATATATCATTAGTCACTAAAATCCAATGTCTTTAATATAACTACACTTTTTCACAAGACACTCATAAAGATAAGATCAAGAATCTCAAGTGGGAGAAAACAAATCCAGATATTAACACTACAAAGAACATCAATCATTTTCGCATTCCCTCAAATCCCAAACCTTTTTGATCAAGTCATCAATGATTTATCCCCATAAGTCCTCAAAAGACTCTACCAATAAACATATGAAATTTATAAACCAATGAAAATGCTATTTTCTTGTATATTTCAATATACACATCCAAGACACTATTAATGTGTGTGTGTGTGTGTGAAAAAAAAAAAGAAAAAGAAAAGATAGCCACAGAAGTAGAGGCAAGTGTTGATGACTAAGGGCCTGTGTGGCTTCGTTGTGTCAGGTTATCCATGGAACTGCTCAATGAATAAAGATTTCCATCATCGGGCAATCTTAACGAGATATATACTAGATTCAAGTTTAACTAGTACGTGAACAAAATATTAAAAGAGTACAAGATAGATCAAAAAGAGCAATTGATTGGCGGTGATGGATTGACAAATCAACATTTTAGTGGCAGAACAAGCAAGGAAAAGACCGGGGCAAGAAAACAATGTGATTTTAAATAGTCGTTCCTTGCTTTGTTCAAGACACTGTCGATAAGGATTAAGTGTCTGTCTGGTATAACAATATCGCACTAAACAAGAATTGATAGGTTCTACACTAAAGCTTAAGCAAGGAAATCTCTATTCAAATCATCAACCAATGTAGTGATAATAGTACATCGTATAGCTGTACAAAATAATGCAACAAGAAAACCAGTGTTACTTCTATAGCTTCATACTTTAAACTCCTGCAAGCAAAAATAAAATTTAACTTGAAGAAAATAATGAGGACATAATCCAAAAATTAAAATCAAATGAGAAGAGCTAGCATATTAACGATCCATGGAAGTGTTGTAAAGCAAAATGAAAAATGATTGATTTTTCACAAAAAGAATCAAAAGGTCAAGCAATACAACAAATTGGAACAAATTTAATGATATTGAAATATAGAAAAGGCCACAAATCCTAGTGCATCTTTTTCCTATCTTTCAATATTGTTTGTTCCTTTGTGTTGTTGTGGAGTTCGAAGAAAACTAAGGCAGTTTTCAGCCCTATGAAAAAAAAGGACATATAGTGCATTTTTTCGCATTTACAAACTAAAATAAGAACCATATAACAAGATAAGCAAAATATGACAGCATTAGCTCGTTGACATGAATAAAACCATTAGAATCCTAAAAGAAGATAACCAAATTCTTTTAACATCACATAAGATTGGCATCTATTCTCTTGATTAAGCATACTACAAATGAAACGGTGATATCCAATAGAAAATTTTCAAATCATGATCTAAGATTTACACGACACTCTATAAAAAAATAGTTAGGCTTCATATTATTCATGAAAGACTTCCTAAAAAATACACAAATAAAATCACTAACATCATTATCAATTTTGTTAACAACTTTTGCACGATAATAATAAGGCTTAGTTACCAAAACAAAAACAATTTGATAGTTTTGTCCATACTTTCTTGCCACACATCAATGTGAGCCCTTGGACTTGATCTTTGATACAAAAATCTGACATTAAATGTAGAAAAATTCAATTTCCAAACAAATGACACAAGTACAAAAATTACTAGGTACCAATAAGTGAAATATAAGAGTTCTGACACACTGTCCTTAGAAAATCTCTTAGATTCTGTTATGAGTCTATAGAAAATGCAATTGTAGATATATAAGAAAAATAATAATTTCTTAAAATTTTATATAAAAATTGCCCTCCCCCCCCCCCAAAAAAAAAAAAAAAAAACCACCACCCTAACTCTTCCACTAAGCCAAAACTGACTAAATAGGTATATAAACTACCCAGAGCCCAATGCAGATATCATTAGTCACTAATATCCAATGTTATTTATATAACTACACTTTTTCACAAGACACACATCGATGTAAAGGATAAAATCAAGAATCTCGTGTGAAAAAAAAAATCTGGAAATTAACACCACAAAGAACATCAATCATATTAGGATGCCATAAGATCCCAAACTTCTTTGGTCAAATAATCAATGATTTATACCCATAAGTCATCAAATGCCTCTACCAATAAACATCTCCAATGTATATACCTATGAAAATGTTATTTTCTTGTACAGTACAATAGACACATCCAAGACACTACTAGTGTGCATGTGGGTGAAAGAAAGACAAAAAGAAAAAGATAAGATAGCCATAGAAGTAGAGGCAAGTGTTGATGACTAAGGGCCTCTTTGGCTTGGTTGTGTCGTACTGTCCATGGGATCGCTAAATAAATAAAGATTTCCATCATCGGGAAAACATATAGAGACATATACTAGATTCAAGCTTAACTTGTATGTGAACATAACTTTAAAATACTAGAGGATGGGTCACATAGAGCAATTGCTTGGAGGTGGTCGGACCGAAAAATCAACATTTCAATTGCAGAACAGGCAAGGAAACAAATGGGGCAAGAAAAGGCTATGATTTTAAGTAGTCATTCCTTGCTCTGTTCAAAACACTATTGCCAAGGATTAAGTGTCTGTTTGGTATAAAAATATCGCACTAAACAAGAATTGATAGGCTACACACTAAAGCTTAAACAAGGAAATTTCTATTCTAATCCTCAAGCAAAGTAGTGATACAAGTACATAGTGTAGCTATACAAAATAATTGCAATAAGAAAATTAGCGTTACTTTTGAAGAATCATACTTTAAACACTTGCAAGTAAAAATAAAATTTAAGTAACTTGAAGAAAATAATAAGGAAATAATCTACCAAATATAATCAACTAACAAGAGCTAATATATTAATGATCCATGGAAGCGTTGTAAAGAAAAAGGAAAAATGATAGATTTTTCACAAAAAGAATAAAAAGGTCAAGCAATACAACTAATTGAAACAAATTTAATGATATTGAAAGATAGATAAGGCCACAAATCCCTATGCATCTATTTCCTATCTTAAAATACTGATTGTTCTTTTGTGTAGTATTGGACTTGGAAGAAAACTAAGGCAGTTTTCAGACCTAGGAGAAAAAAAGGACATAAAGTGCTTTTTTTTTTTGCATTTACAAACTAAAATAGGAACCATATGACAAGATAAGGGAAATATGATAGTACTAGTTCATTGACATGAATAAAACCATTAGAATGCTAAAGAAATATAACCCCAATTGTTTTAACATGACATAAGATTGGCATCTATTCTCCTGATTAAGCATACTACAAATGAAACAGTGATATCCAATAGAAAATTTTCAAATTATGATCTCAGATTGACACAACACTTTGTAAAAAAAGAGTTAGGCTTCATATTATTCATGAAAGAGTACCTAAAAAAACAACATACAAAACCATAGGCAAATAAAATAACTAACAGCATTATCAATTTTGTCAACAGCTTTTACACAATAATAATAAGGGTTAATTACCTAAACAAAAACCAGAGCTTTAACAATTTTTCCATACTTTCTTGTTGCACATCAATGTGAGCCCTTCCCATTAGATCTTTGATACCAATATCTGACATTAAATGTAGAAAATTTCTACTTCCAAACAAATGACAAATGTACAAAAATTACCAGGTACCAGCAAGTGAAATATAAAAGTTCTCACATAGTGTCCTTAGAAAAACTCTCAAATCTTGTTATGAGTCTATGAAAAATTCCATAGTAGATATATATGAAAACAATATTTTCTTAAAATTTTATAAAAAAATTTCATATGGGTTTCAGCCTCCCCCTCCTCCCTTACGCTCTGACTAGGCTAAAATTGGGAAAATAGGTATATAAATTACCCAAAGCCCAATGCACATATGATCAGTCACTAATATCCAATATTCTTTATATAACTACACTTTTTCACAAGACACTCATAGATATAAATGATAAAATCATGAATCTCGAGTGGAAAAAAACAAATTTAGATATTAACACCACAAAGAATATCAATCATATTCAGATGCCCTCAGATCCCAAACCTCTTTGCTCAAATCATCAATGATTTATCCGCATAAGTCCTCAAATGCGTCTACTAATAAACATCCCAAATGTATAAACCTACGAGAATGCAATTTGCTTGCTTGTACACTACAATATACACATCCAAGACACTATGAATGTGTGTGTGTGCACATGTGTGAAAGAAAGACAAAAGGAAAAAGAGAAGATAACCATAGAAGTAAAGGCAAGTGTTTACGACAAAGGGCCTATTTGGCTTGGTTGTGTCATGCTATCCACTGGAGCGCTCAATAAATAAAAATTTCCTTCATCGGGCAGACACATCGAGATATATACTACTAGATTGAAGCTTAAATTGCACATGAACATAACTTTGAAGGAGTAGAAGATAAATCATCCAGAGCAATTACTTGGCGGTAATCGGATCGATAATTAGCATTTCAAAGGCGGAACAACCAATGAAACTATAGGGGCCAGAGAAGACCCCACGATCGATCGAATCGCTAAACCCTAGTTCTCGATGGTCGACGCTGGTTCCGTACCGTTGGAAACGTTGCTTAATGGTTATGCTGGAAGCCAAACAGTAAAAACATAGCGAGAAGAGTGTTAGAAGAAAAATAGGCTATACCAGGATGAAAAAAATCCATCAACAAAAGCAATCAAAGTACAGAGAGAGAGAGGACCTGCCGAAATCGGAGAAAAACGCTATGCCTAGGGTTTTCCGAGTAGTCTTCGAAGGGTTTGAAGAGAGTGTATTGAAGCTTCGCTTCGATCTAGAACCAGAGTTGGTAGAGCGAGTGGAGGAATTGAAGCTCATTGTGTGTGATTTGAACAAATTGGGATCGCAGAGGAGATCCTCTCGAGGATTTGATTTTCAAACCGTTAGAAAAAGAGAGAGAGAGAGAGAGAGAGAGAGAGAGAGAGAGAGAGGAAGGAAACATGCTTGCAATTTGACGAAGATTTGAATGAAGCAGCAACTGGGCGAATAGACTATAACACCCCCTCTCCTAGAACTGCCCGAAAAGAGGTGCTACAGGGAAAATAAAATATAAAACTGACTAATAAATTGAAATCTGATACCATGACTGAACATCTCAACTAACTAGAATAAAAGCTCTGAGTCAATACAGACTAAAAAGTACAAACTCTGTCTAAGGGACAATCTCTCAACTGAAATATAAAATAAATCTAAACCCACAAGACACAAAAAACTAACAACTCCCAGACATCTTTGGTCTTGAGCGGCTCCACGTACACACACTATAGACCACTGCTGCTAGGCCCCATATTTGGTACTCTCCTGCTAGAACCTGGAGGGGTGAAGAGTACAAGGTGAGCTACAAAAGCTCAGCAAGTAATAAGCTGGAAAGAATACTGAAACTGAATTGAAGAATATCGATACTGATAAAATACTTACTGAACTTGTACTGAATAATCACTGTCTGATGGCATTCATAAAATATAATGCATATAAACTGTAATCTAAAATGAAGGTATGCAACTTTGGCTCATAGGCTCACGTAATCTGATAATACATACCTGTCTAATCTGAAACCTGCATACATAAAAACTATAAGCACATACTGTGGGCAAAGCCCCTAGCCCCCTGGTGGCCCCCAAGCGGGCAACTCAGAAACTGAGTCGAAACTGAAACTGGTGGGATCCCCGCGGACTAAGCCGCTTGGCGTGCATAATGCAATGCAATGCTCATATAAATGTTGGCACACGATATGTAGTGCTCCATATAAAGTCATGCTCAATGCTCATACCAAATGTATGCACATAATCTCACCAAATAATGCTGATCATGTCATAAATAAATAATGCTGAACATGATATGATCTTCGTCTATATATTGGAATACAAAGTTTCAATGAATTATGTTTTATGGTATAGGTATGATTAACTTGTTACATTCTGGCATATGAACCCATTACTGGAAGATATTGAATGATTTAACTTAATTAAAACTTGGATTAAACTATTCTGGAAGTTTAATTAAATTTTTGGAAAAGCCATCCGGATATCAAGGAGGATATCCGGATATGATGAAAGACATCCAGATATGAATGAGACTCATCCAGGTATACTGACGCTCAAATAAGAAATTATTCAGATATGCTGGGATATTTTCAGATAGAAACTTAGGACATCCGGATATGATACTAGTCATCCGGATACACTAGAAGCACAAAGAACGAGCTATTCGGATATGTTGGACAATATTCGGATAAGGACTAGGACATCTGGATATGGTTCTGGCCATCCGGATATCTCACTGAGGCATTCGGATGCCACAAGAGACTATTCGAATACGTATTTCAACTTTTGAGGGAGGCATCCGGATATCAAGAGAGACATCCGGATATTATCTTGATCTATCCGAATGTATAAACAAATCATCCGGATATCATACTCAAGGAACTTGAAACTCATCCGGATATGGGAAGACCCATTTGGATATCTACAATTAAATTTGCCAAACATGAACGCTAACTGAAATTTAAAACAAAACTTAATGATTTTACACCATTCTGAATAAAATCTTGGGAAAACTAATTTCAATCGATATGAAATAACTTTAAGGATGATTCAAAGATAATATTTGATTGAATCGCTATAAAGATCATGCATATATGAGAACTTACCTCTAAAAGAAATAAAAGGAGAAAGGAACTTGCAACTCCAAAGAAATAAGAAATAATAGGACTTGCACTCCAAATGGGAAAAGGAGTAATAGAACTTGCAATCCAGAATGGATAAGGATTTATTGAACTTGTAATCCAAAATGGATAAGGATCAATGGAACTTGCAATCCAAAATGGATAAGGATTAGTAGAACTTGTAATCCAAAATGGATAAGGATTAATAAAACTTGCTCATAACTTCATTGTTATACGCATATATATATATATACGTCTCTGCTTATTGATATAAAATTTGAGAACTCAATGACGAACTGGAATAATCTGAAAAACTGATATGAACCTGTAATGGAAGGGATTACAAGAAGAATACTTGCCTGGTAGAACTCTCTGATCGAACCCTGGAGCGATCCTGAAGACTCTAGCAAGCCTTTGCTATCTCTTGGCCTCTTGGTTCTTCACATGGCGTGAAAAAAAGCTAAGCTAATGGGCTCTATATATAGAGGTATAAAAACCCTAGATCCCACTCCCTTTATAATATGGATTCCTTCTCCTAATATAATTAGGAGACTTTAAACCAAAACCATCTCATACATGGATTCTCATTCTCCTTTAAATACATAATCTCACTTAATTAATAATAATATAAAAATTATTATTAAAACTCTCAAATAATAATAAAACTTTAGAATTACCTTCATGCCCTTGCATTTAATTTTCACAATAAATAAATACCATTAAATGCTATATAAAAACCCTAGATCCTACTCTCTTTCTAACATGGATTCCTTCTCCTAATATAACTAGGAGACTTTAACCCAAAACCATCTCACATATGGATATCTTATAAGTAGGAGACTTTAAACCAAAACTATCTCACTTATGGATTATCTTAATCCCTTAATCAATCTAACTTTAATTAACAATTAAATTCTAATAACAAATTTCTAAATGACCTTCATGTCCTAGCATTTAATTTCTACAATAAATAACTAGAATTAAATATTCTTTAAATGCTATTTAAATACTATTCTCTCCATTAAAAGTCTAAATTGCCACCTTGGCAAATTCTCTTAACTCCAACATTAAAAAGAAATAAATGCTATTCTTTTCCTTCAAAATCTCCAAATTGCTACATTAAATAATTAATTGAAAAAATCTCTTAATTAAATACTTTAACAATTAATTAAATAATTCTGAATAAATACTGGGCCCTCTAACGGGTCGTTACATAAACTGTGGCTGACCCGCCCGCCCGCTTTTATTTGGATTGGGGGCACTCACCGCAACCACAACCGCTCCCGCTCACGTTTCTTACTTACTGTGTAATAATAATAATAATGCATCAAATTTATTTTTAATTAATTTCCTCATTTGGGGCACCCACTACCACCGTGGCCCATGGGCTTATTTCCTCATGGGGGATCGGCCATATTTCTTACTGTGCAATGTATTGGTCATTATCTTCAAGTTGAGTTTATTTTTGATTTGTTAATGTGCAAGAAATATGAATACTATTAATTGATAAAATATATCATTAAATAAATACATCACAAAATAAAATTATGACTTTCCTAACTAGTTCGAGATTTTTGATATAATTACATCGAGTTAGTTTTTCGTTATTTTATTTTATATAAAGAAGTTAAAAGAGTATTAAAAAATTATGTCAAAACTCATATACTTATCTATCAAATGTTATAATATTTAAGTATTCATTTGTCATAGTAAAAATATCTAATAATTTGAGAGTGTGTGTATTTTATTATCATGTTTTTTAATGTTGTTGGAATTAAAATTCTAATAATTATAATATTAGTTTTACTATAAAAAAAATCTATTTCTATGTAATTCTCTTCCACATCTAATATCGATAATAATATTTAAATCAGTAAAAATATTCTCTTCCAATAGCTACTGCATATCTCCTTCAGCTTGTTTGCCATAAACTCATCAACCGAATACTATAATTGTTATCAAATTTTCCATTCAAAACACAATATTAAGTGTATCAATTATGTGTATACGTGAGAGTATGGAAAGCTAACAAGAGAGAGAGAAAAGGTGTAAGTACAACTAAATAGTTTGTGGAGAGCATCAGAGTCATTGAGGTCGACGTTTCTATAGTTGACAAATAAGAAGATTATTTTGTATAAATTTCATGAATAATAGATATCAATCAATGACTATGGATATATTCTTTGTTAAGGGGTCTACAATATATTTTAAGAGTAAACTATTTTGATTATTTTGTATAAATATAATGATAAGGAGATTATGCATCTTTTTGAGCAACTTCCTTTTAATTTGTTTCTACTGTAAAAAATAGTTGAATTGTTCTCTAGAGGTCTACATGAAATATCAACATTGTCAATCATCACAATAGTGATGTAGTGCTTTTTATTCACCTTTTCTTTTTTTGTCCATCTTGCCTAGGACCATGCTAGGGGTCCCCTTTGGGCTACCCCTTGGGCTACCAAATACATGTTAAATGACAAAAATACCATTTGTGCCTTATAGCCTCACCTCACCGCCTTAGATAAGGGATGTTTAGTCATGCGCCTCATCGTCTCACATCACCGTATTAGTCCAAGGGTATTTTTGTCATTTGATACACATTTGGTAGCCCAAAGGGTAACCAAAGGGGTAGCTATATCATTTTCCTTTTAGTTATGATGTTAAAATAGCCTTTCCATTTTAAACTAATTGGGTTGTCATAACTTTTTAATTACCAATATTCATGCAACATCCAAATTTTGGTGGGAAAATTATTGATGTTGTGTCAAGGGATATCCATACACCAAAACAAGAGGGGAATAATTGTTGGTGATATATCCTAATGCTAGATTTGAACGACATCTAACGAGCATGAAACATTTGATGTATCTTTTGTTTAATGGCGTGCTATCTTCATTTATTTCTCTCCAATCTTTTATGAATGAGTCCCTAGATATCTTGTTAGAGATCTCATTCTTAAGTCATTAAGAATACATGATGATTTTCTCTAATAACGAGATTTCTTAAAATTCTCTTAGCTTGAACACGTGACTTTTATTTCTAAGATCTAAATAAGCCATACAAGTTTTTCATTGAGAAATTCTTTTGAAAAGTATCTTTTTTTGTATTGAAAATTGTCTTAAAGTGTGTTGAAGTCTTATTAAAATACAATCTTCAAAACCCACACACTTCATAAAATAAGATAGTCAAAACTGTCAATTTCTTCCTTGTTTTTTGTCGACTTTTTAATGCATTAGTTGTTTGAAATTTTGAATCATCAAAACCAGTCGACTTTCTTCGTATTTCAGTCGGCTTATTTTGTACTTTGACATGAACAAGTCAACAGTTCTTGAAATATGTCAACAAGGAAAATTCATGCTCTGGGTCCAAGAATTTTTAGTTCAAAATCAGTTGACAATGATTGTATCATGTTGACACTTTTCAAAATTAGTCGACATTTGATTCTATTTGTCGACATCTTGCTCTTGGAAGTTGACTTCTCTTTTAAAAGAGTCAAAAGTTTTTATAAACTTGCCTTTAAATTCAAATATTTTGAAAGAAAAAGTTAATCGATTCTTTTGAATCTATTTATAGTTTATGTTCTGACAACATTAAAATAGTTAGTTTTTTAAACATTTAATGCGGGGCAACGATCATTAAATTGAATTTAAGTGCTTGGTTGACCAAAAAGCTATAAATAGAGCATGAATGAGCTTATGGGAGAGTTAATGAAGAAGTGCAAGCGCTTAAGCGAATCATTCATCTTACAATTTCTCAAAGCTTTCATATTGTTCAATTCAAAGGCAAAGTGTATTTCTTGCATCATTTGTTTTAGTCTTTGATTTCAATATTTGTGCTTTGTTGTAACTAAGAGAGGTATCTCTTAGATTCTCATACATTGTAAAATCTATTGTTGTATTGCCTAGTTTGTTGCTTGAGGGATTACTTGGGTTTAAGTAGAAGGTCATAGTGGATTTGAAAAATCCTTAGTGAGGAGCTAAGATAATGGACTGGGTCGGTTGAGCCAAACCACTATAAATATCTTATGTCATTTGTATCTATCTAGCTTCATTTCTTTACATTTTTCAAACTCCACTATGCACTTATTGTTTCACAACATTTATTCCTCATTTTAAGAAAATATTTGCATATTTTAAGTAATTTTTTAAAACACCTAATTCACCTCTCTTCTTGGGTGTGGGGTGTCATATTTTGACAAACGCAATATTTTAAATTGCCCTGAGTCGTTGTTAGGCGCTACTCAAGATCTTTTAAAACATCTTGAGAAGATTAAGAGATTATTGAGATGGGTCGAAGTGTTCGATCGACATCAAAGGGGTTTGATGTTATCTAATTGCTATTAGGTGATGAATATAGAAAGTTGCACATTGATAAGCACAAGCAACCAGATTAGTGAGTCTGAGTTGGTTCGCTGTTCTTCTCCACCATTAAAAGTTAATAGGGAATTAAATATTGTTAAGAGATAATGGTTAAACAAAATACCATTAAGTGTTAATAGGATTTTGGAGGGATAAGAGTTTAGTACATCAGAGAAATGTTCTCGATGTATATTTAATAAAAGCCTTGAAACCGTAATTTTCCTTTTGACATGCACATAAATGTATATATAAGTGCAATTGGAAATTAAATTTGACGGAACACAAAAAAGCTTCTAGTGAAGTAGCTTAAATTGGTGGCCGCATGTATATTAATATATCAATGGATTGCAAATGCAATAGTTGCAATCGGTGGTAAAATTAAAAACAAAAAAGTAGTGTAAGCAATGCGCATAATGCCATGAGAAAGGAGGAGGAAATTAAATAAGGGGCAGTGAAAGCTCTGTAGGCTTCTTTGTCTTCTCCAATCGTCGCAAATTAATAATAAGCTATTCATTAATAGCACGAGCAATAGTCTGGATAATCGAAACTCATGAAGTCTAGTTTATAAGGAAACAAACGAATCTTAAAACGGATATAAACATACGAAGTTATACCCTAAAATGTACAACATGCGCAAATTTACCAAAAATAAGAGTTTCATGTACAAACATTCCAAAATCTGAAAATAAGGGCTTCAAGTATCGTAGATGGAAGGAGAATATTTCCAAAACAGGAAGGGAGTTTAAGAACTTGCATTAATAAGAATAAAATAAGGGAACTTGCACAAACAAATAAGGAGAAGAAGAAGAGAACTTGCACAAAAGAAATGGAGAAGAGAAGAGAACTTGCATAACAAAAAAGAGATGCAAGAAGAACTTGCCTTAATAACCCAAGAGAATGCAACTTGAAACCCAAAATAATCTTCACCACTTGATACTCCCAAATCTTTAATAAAAATAGAAGAAAGAAGCAGAAACAAAAGAAGAAGGGGATCTCATGAGAGAAGGAGGACATAAAGAAAGAGAATAAAAGAGAAAACTGGGAAGGAGAAGAAAATGGCATGGGTCTCCATTCTCACTTTTCTTGTTCCCAAAATGACCCTCACTCACACACATAAGACACAAATATCTCATATCCTTTTTGGACATTTGCTGTTTCTCTTTTCTTTATTCAACCTACTTATGAAATTTCTCGTTTACTCTTACTTTTTTCATACACAACATAAAAGAAATTAAGCCATTTCTTATCATTTTGCAATTCATTCCATTTTCTTTTAAATTTAAAACATGATTTGCAGATGGGCTCAACCCCAACCCATTAATCCAACTCATTTTAATTAAGCCCAACTCACTTAAGGTCCAAAAGGTTTTTTCTTTAACTTGGCCCAATCCATTCCATTTGAATTTAATTAAATACACACAATCCACACATGGTTTAGGCCCAAACCTACTTCATTAAATCCTCAACCCATTTGATTAAATTTTTAACTTTTAAATTTTTATAATTCCAAGATATATATATATATATGTACACTAATATAAAATAAAATATTAATAATGACATAAACCCAATAACGAGTAGTTACAAATCTTTTCATCATTTGAAAGAGAGAGACTAGAGTCCAAGAATTTGAAGTTCCAAGAGAACGTGGAGAATTGGTTCTTTGATGAAGATGACCAAGAGGAGAAGTCAGCCACCAAAAGTCTTGGTCCTTGAGCAACAATCCTTTCACTAGTAGAAGAAAACAACTATTCATGAAGTGCTGTGGAAACAAAGCTGCAAAGATAAAAAGGGTGGACAACTTCTTGGAATGAGATAGTAATAAAGTATACATGATTTGAAATGAAAGAGCAATTGAACTAGCCCAAATAATTTTCAACAAAAGCAAAAGGTAAAAACTTGAAGGTCATGAGATCATAATGGTTGGAGAATGCTTATACGTTTCCAAGGGACAAAATTTTTTTACAAAATTGTTTCCATAATTTCCATGATACTATGTATTCTCCTAGCTACATTAGCCAAGGTTGTAATTCTTCTAGTTATCTACCTGATTGTATGTCTATGCATGTACATAATGCTCTGTTTGGTTAATTGGTTGCAAATCTTTATGTTCCTAAATGCGCTAATAATTTAAATATATGATGCACAAATGTTGGTGTTGTAGAGCTTAACTTGATTGATGGTGCTTACATAAAGTCAATATGGGGGTCCGTTACTTGAAAGACTCTTCGAGTGAGGGCTTAGTCTTTCTTGTTAGTTTGAGAGACTTTTCTCGCCGCCAAGAGAGGGATTAGTTTTTCTTGCTGACCTAGAAGTGTCGGGAAATAGGGAATAATTTTTAGATTTATGAATTATTATTATTATTTTCCTATAGTTGTTGGTTGTTTTTTAGTTGTAGTTGTTTTTATTTGACAGTGGGCTGAGTTACGTTCCTTGATTTGTGTTAGTGTATCAGATTAGGTGATTAGATAGTAGTTCCTTATTTTAAGGAAGTGGATAGTTCATCTCCTAGACTGTATATAT
Organism: Diospyros kaki; assembly: GCA_036245055.1. Classification (NCBI taxonomy): domain Eukaryota; kingdom Viridiplantae; phylum Streptophyta; class Magnoliopsida; order Ericales; family Ebenaceae; genus Diospyros; species Diospyros kaki. The sequence continues at coordinate 24,937,925 of BSEG01000012.1, forward strand.
AGTAAGTCTATTGTGCTGAAAATAAAATAAGTTTTTATTTACTAAATGCTAACATGGTATCAAAGCAATAGGCATCCAATTTTTGAGCAATCGATATTTTTTAATCGCGAGGCTGGCAATCTTGTGACCTGAGTGATCAAGTGCAATATGAACAGGGCCATATATGAAGAAGAATTTTTCTTTTTCTGTTTTCTATTTTTTGCAAGTAAAACTAGAAACCTTACTTCGTAACTATTTATGTTTTTGAAAAAGTGACAGAAATAAGAACTAGGCAACAAATGAACCTAGAAAAAGGAAATTTTCGTTGCGTACAAAATAATAATGCTGCTCTTTCAAAAGAGTATTGCCCTACCATTGTCATTTTCAATATCTTCCCAGTGGTAATAATATAAATATTATAATAAATAAGACTTTCAATCACAACATCAGCCAAATCAGAAATGAAGTGCAGGAACTCGTCCCCATTTCTTTGTATCAAATTTTAAAGCCAACTCTTTGTATTCAACATCTATTTCTTCTAATGTTTCAATATGCTCACTGACAAATCTGCAACAATAAGGAAGTATGTAAAGGACAAAACCCCCTAATTAGTTAGCTAATTTATTTAAAGATAAACATGCAACAAAATCCAATATAAAAGCCCACTAATGGTAAAGAATCTGCTAGACATCCTGAGTAAATAGAGAAAAAAAAAAAAGATGGATGAAACAAAAGTACCTAATTGGGACAGCTAGGAGACTTTTTACTCCTCTCTTCCCTAGCTCAATGATTGTCTCATCAGTACAAGGTTTCAACCATTTCGCTAGCCCAACTCTGCTCTATACATGCATTTGAACAGAAATCATACCAAAGGTCAACGTGACAATCATGTCATATTCTCAAGGGAAAAGAACTAATTAAGTATTTCCATGAAAAAATGAAAGTGATAAGTGGCATTATGGGGTAGAAACAAAAACTTAATTATGAACGCTATTTGCTTTACAATAATTGATGCCAATGTTTGCTTAATCTAGAATTTTCCAATCTTCTCATTGAATGAATTAAAATTCCTTATATAATTTATAAAACAAGGAAACTGTAAGCCAACTAGACAAGTTCAAACATTTATAAATAAATGGTGAGCACAATGACCTTTTTCTATTTTGCTGGTCCCCCTTCCCCTTTTAGTTTATTGAAAAGAATGTGCCATATGAGATAACCATGCGGTGTAACAGAGGTATGCAAGGCAAGGTGCATCTCTGTGGTAGACAAAGCCGTTCAGTTGCACGGTCCCTTGTCAATGGAGAAGTGCCTCAGTTAAAGAAGCCAGAGGTTGCAGTCAGTGGCATGCCAGTGCCACACACTAGAGAATGTAAGCGTCACACACCAAGGTGAGGCAGCAATGCATGCAGCAAGCAGCAGAGGTGTGAGCACGGGCTTGGCACAGTGATGCATCAGGAAGCCCCTGAGACAATCAAACTTGCTGAGCTTGAACTGAAAATAGTTGGTGAAATGTCACACCAAGACATTTGCATAGGATGGTTATGGCAATAGGCTAGTGTGGGTGGCATGAGACAATTATGTGCAGACACATGCTAGTGATTAGTAGGTTTCAGTTATGGGAAGTTGTCAAGATATAAATCTTGTGTTGTATTTGTGCATTGTGCGAGAAAAAGTGGCTGAGACACAATGAAACCTTTGTGCCATTAACAACAATAATAATCACAAGTAATAATCCCATTAAGTGGGATAGTAGCGGCATGGTGTGCAGTGGTTTTAGAAGCGACTTCGGACATGGTTGAGGAAGAAGAAACGAGTTGACAAGATCTGGGAAGTGGTTGCCGGTGTAAGGGCGGCAGTGACGTTGGGAGGCGGTGGCCAACGACTAATGGCGAATGGCAGTCAAGGCACAGAGATCGCGAGCAGTCGACGGCGTCTGGGAACGTAGTGTCTGGGGATGGCGTTAGTGGATCTGAGATCGGCGGCGACTGAGGATGGGTGATGGAGAGGCGCCGACAGTCTGGTGATCGTAGAGGAATGATAGGGTAGCCTAGGGTTTTTTCATAGTGTACGACTGTGGTTTACTTATGCTCTGATACCAACTTAAAAATTATCACAGACCAAAATGTCTTGATTAATTTTAAATGAATGTGCACAACATCCTCTTTTAAGGAGAGAATTATTAGCAAAAACAAGGAAATAATTGACAGCATCCTACCATCCTAACTTACATTATTAACTTTCTATATTTACATAATATTTACATAAAACACTGATCCTAGAATATTCTAGGATTAAGGCCAAATCAGTCTTAATTGAGCATAATTCCAAAACAAACTAATTCTCTAAAAGGAAATTATGTACATAAACATGTCAAGCCCTAATCCAACTACTTGTATGCTTTCCTAGCTCTTTTTTTCCATTGGTGAACTACATGTATTTGCCACGCAAGTACTTCCTTATGTGGTATAGTAAGGCACGGTTATGTGTAATACACATAGATGCAAGATGTCGTAAAGTATAATGTGAGTATACGGGGCCATAAATCATAGCATGGTCATTTCTCATGTAATGGGTATGATAATTTTGTCTCGCCTCAATTCCCTCATGTGCCCCTTTTATTTCAGATATACTTGTTGAGCCTTGCGGCTCACATTGTTTTTAATATCATTCCAAGTATGAAAGCTGATATTGGGAGTGGGATGGTGCCGCATCGGTCTTAAGAAAAAATGTCAACTACCAAACAATATTTTTCAAGTAGGTTTCAAATTTTTAAAAGATCTTTGACATGATGAACATCCAAAAAATACAGAAAAAAAAAAAATGCTTCTATATTAGCATGTGGATTGTTTGCTAATGAGACATTTAGGCAATTCAAAAATAAAAATGTCAACTACCAAATAATATTTTTAAGAAAATTATTCCTCCAACTTTACTTGTGGTTTATTTTGAGAGTTTATGTTTTATTTTCTGCTACATGTTAGGGTTGTCTTTGCGAATTTCCTTGTTTTTGCTATCTGTCTTGGTGTTTTTAAATGAAATTAGTTATTTGGTTGGTGTACATTTGTTGGATTAGTTTGTTTGGTTGTCATATACTTGTTCGATTAGTTTGCCATATAGTTGTTCAATTAATCTGTTTATTTGTCGGATGGTTGTTCGGTTGGTTATGATATGGTTCTTCAATTAGTTTGATTTTTCTGTTTTGTGTCTGAGTATTTAATATCGAATGGTTGTCCGGTTGGTTATTGAGTAAAGGATAAGAGTGTGTATGTATTTCAATTATCAAACATGAGCTTGTTCTTCAAATATTTGTTAATGGTTAATGGGTGAGTGCTTAATGCATACCCATCACACTTATCCTTGTTGTATCTGGTACACTCTGTTATACAAGAGTATATGGAGCTAATTAAGGAGGTTATAGAAAGCTGATTGTTGGAGAAGTGCATCCAGTTCAATATTGTGTAAATTGAGAACTATTAAAAGTATCTGGTGGTCGGTCATTGAGTGGTTCAGGTTTTGCTCAAATTAGCACCACTTTGTTGTTTTAGTTGGAATCTAAAATTTGTTTTCGATCCATGGGGCAAGTTAAAATTTTTATGGCTTTATGTCTTGTGTGTTGTACTATAGTTCCTCCACTTCCCCTGCTATTTAAGTTGCATACACTCTGCTAACTGAATAATCACCATTAAATTCTTAGGTTCGTTTATCATATTATTGATATTAAAGTTAGCTAACAGAACAATCACCATTACATAGTTATTTCACCACAAACTTCTTACGAGTTCAAAAATTGATATTAGCGCTAGAACATGATTAAGTGCTAAGGTGCTTTTGAAGTCATTGATACATTTTTCCCAGTTTGCATGTTTCCTTGGCTTTGTGCCTTTTTTCACATGAGGTTCTATTCACTTCATAGTTTTGTAGGGATTTATTTATTTTTTCATGACTTTATGATGTAAGACTATTTTTAGATACATTACTTTTGATCCTAAATTACTGAATTGTTTAAATTTTTGTAGGACAATGTTTAAGTTAGATCATAAAAGTTTTTCGACAACTTTTTATTAAATAAATATTCCATTCTTAAACCTCCTACATGAGATTAATGGTGAACTTAATTAATCGCTAATAATATTGATTACTGAGTGGCACTAATAATATTTATTATTGAGTGGAGATAGTGTTAATCGTGGGATTAATGTATTCATGTTTTTATGAAGTTTATTGAGCAGAGATAGTGTTAGAAATTTAGTACTGCTATTCTGGAGGATGATGAGTAATATGATTTTCTCTCTTCGCAATTTGTAGGTACTTAAAGATACAAGTCAAGCAGGGAACACTTGGTGTTGGTTGTGACTATATACATGGATTCTAATGACACCTGTAACAATTTTTTGATTTTGATTATAAGGAGAGATTAGGATAATATAAAACCCATAATTTTTTTTTTCTTCTCATTTTTATGATTGTGGACAAATGGAAGTTCTTAAGAAGATTGTGGACGTATGGAAGTTCAATAACAAGAAAGTGGAGGAGGTTCATGAAGAAGAGAAATATTTTATGATAAATACACCTTTTGATGGCTTTCTACGATTGGAACCCTTGGATAAGAATCGATCGGCACAGAGCCTTCAACACCAACATTTCCCATGCCTTTTGAGAAAATGACCGAGGAACAAACAGACGTAACTGAGAATGATTTGAAACTTACCAGTGATGAGCTGGAGAAGTTCCTTCAAGCTGAAGCTAAAGAGGTGGGTGATGAATCACCAGAGAGAAGCAATCATGCTAGCATCATTTCTATCTGTGAAAAGCAAACTGAAGGCATGGACACCAAAGAGTGTGGAGATTCTGCAGTGTGTCCACTGCAGGGATATCTTTTTAACTCTGCAATTGAACTGCCTGAAACAAGCACACAGGTAAAGAAAGAAAGGACATCACCGGAGCAGCTGTTTAAGAGGAATAACATAGCACCTGGACATTTCAAAAGTAAATGTGAGAGAGTGGAGAACCACACCAAGGGAATATATGCTAAACGTCTAGTCAGGAAGATGCTAAAAACACTCCATTGCTCTTCAAAAAGCTGCGCGCCTCCAGCTGCTGATCCTGTTCCTCCCAAGAGGAAACTCCCCAAGGTAACCTCGTTGTTACTACACATTCTGAGAGCCCATCAAACAGTAGGTTTCACTAGTGTGGTCATTATATATTAGATAAACATAACATGTCATTCAAGACCTGCAGTCTTGTTAAATTGAAATGTTAAAATGTAGTGCTACTGAATGAAGCTCAGGGACATGCAGCTGCCAAAACCATTTTGACTGAATCAGATGGTACAAACTGCTTAATCCATTGCTTCTTTACCAGAAAAAAAACTCCATATTGGAGAGTTTTTTCATTAGTATTTCCCTACTGGTGTCACATCAGAATGGTCCTATCAAAGCCAATTATAATTGGCATGCTATGGGGAATGAGAGGCTCCTGGGCAATAGTGATGTATACCACCATACATGGAAGTGGAAACACCTACAATTCAGTAGAAAAACATTGCCTTTTTTTTATAATTTTTTCCTAACCAGTAGGAAAACACTGTTACTGCCTTTTTTTACATCTTATGTGTGAACCTGTGTCATGCAGGTTTTAAGAATGTTCCACAAATCCTGAAAGATCAACAGCAGAAGAGTTCACAAAATCACATAATTGTGAGATAGAGAAATGTTCCATTAATGGTGGCTGTAACAAGGGAAATCTGACCCTGCAGGGCCAACACAACAGAGCTTTGTCTAATAAGGAAATCACCAACATCAACCCAGCCAATAAGAGGCTCAACAGCAGTGGATCGACACAGAAAAGGGAGCACTGGATCAAAACTGATGCAGACTGTAACTATAAAAGCACCTCCATGTCATGCTTTACAAACATCTCAATTAAAATCATTCAAGAGCATCTATTTTCAGATACAATAAAAGACAAATAAATATGGCATATATTATACTCATTGCAATTTGGGACTGTCTAAATAACTTTAAATCTTTTGCAACACCACTCATACATTTAACCATACAAGATTTCTACTGATGGCATTAAGTATGAACAGTCCTAATATGCAGTGTGACTTGCATGCAAGAACACAACTTCCCTTTGCTAGAGATTATTCCTCCCAGAATGCATGAAAACACTAAAATGATGAGAACCGCTCCTGACTCTTTCTTGTGGTTTACATTGTAGACCTGGTGAGCTGTAGAGCAGCAGAAGGTGGAAGAAGTTGCAATATGCTGTCATGCTTTTCAAGTAAGAAGTGTTCATGTGCCATTTAGTCTGTATGCTGGTGACTACTTGGCTATTTTTATGTGATGGAAGTGGTGATGACATCACGTAAAAAGAGAAGAATAAAAGAGGTGTGCTTCTCTCACCTCACTCAGTGTGATTAGTTGTGGCTTTCAGGATTATATTTCAGTGCTTGTACTAAATAGCATGAACAATTTCAATTGCTGAAAATGTCCACTAAATTGTTAGTACTGATTTTTTTCTTGCTGTTAATTAAACAATACTCCATTGAACAAATATGTTGTCATTGGACTATCTAAACACATAATAGATCTGTCCTAGAACACAACAAGATAGTATTTAAGCACCAAGTAGCTATTCTGAGAAATCCTGTAGACCAATTAGCATCCCGAGCAGCATAATAAGTACACTAATCTACAAGTGCATTTGCATTATAACAATATCATATGTAAATGAATGCAAGAAATAAATCAAACTAATTCCTATTCAAAGGCATTGGCATATGCAGCCAAGAGTTAACAAGGAGTGTAGTTTGTGATAATAATTAAGATTTTTGCAAATACAAAGCAATGTGAACCACAAAATTAATCATTTTAATTTGCCCCTGAAATATTGATTAGTGGAAAAATAAAAACTAACAGATTCAGTTTTAACACGAAAAAATAGCTTTTAACATAATTTATATTTTGACTTTGCTGAGTCGAAAAAAAAAAGGGTTAATTACTATTTAAGGTTAGGTGAAATTGGTGATCACATCCCTGTGCTTTGGAAATACCCCTATTACACCCCCCCGGCGGCGTTTGTTGAGTTTTGTTGAAAGGCTAAATCAGTGTTCTAAAAGGCATTAGACTAGAGCCTAGCGCCTAGGACCCCTAGGCGGATTGCTATTATTTTTTTAAATTTTTAATGTAATTTTATGTTATTTTTAAATAAATCAAAGTTAAAAAAATAAATAAAACTTATATATATAAATCAGAAATTTATATATATGTTTATTTAAACAGATTTATAAATATATTATTTATATATATATAAACAGAGAAATATATAAATTTTATATAAAAACTGGGATGACTAGGGCAACTTGTAGACCCAGATGCCGTGGATCCGATTGTAGCGCTCAAAGGCCACCACCTCGTGGCCCTCCTGCTTGAGCTCACGAGCTGCTAGCAGGTGAGCTTCACTGCCTTTACGCCATCGCCACCATCAATCTCCATCCTTGCCGACGTGTCTTCGGTGACTCAAGGTCTATCTCCGCTACTCTGAGGTCGCGATGGAGCTGGAGGTAGCAATGAGGTACAGATGGCGTTGAGGCGATAACGTTCAGGCAGCGGTGGCCTTGGGCTAGAGAAGAGGGAGACGACTGAGAGGTAGGTAAAAAATTAGGTGGCTCAGGCGACACTTGGGTCGCCTATACGTCGGCGGCGGCCGATTAATCGGGTTGGCACCTAGGGGGCCGACTAGGCCAAATTCGTAGCGGGTAGCGGCCGATTTTTTGAACACTGGGCTAAATAGGGTTCGATTCACTCTATATTTCAAGGAATGATGCATTTCTTGATTAGGGGCTAGTATTATGCAAGATTTGGTATTTTCTTGCGTGTGTTTTTGGTCTTTCGCGGTTGTCATTCTTGTTGCTGGGTTCTGGCGGTCGACCGACCGAGTCACAACTGTTGACCGTTAGATGTATGGGCTTTAGTTGTCGACCGTTAAAGTAGTCCAAAGCAATAACTCTCTCTCCTTACTAGCATGTAAGACCTAGCTTTTTTTTTTTTTTTTTCCTGCAAGTTTTGTCTGCATAAGGGGATTCGACCAAAAGACAAGGGCACCCCATCCTCTCATTGCAAGATTACACTTCCTAGCCAGCAAATTAAATAGGACGAAAGGTAAGACTGATCAGAAGTAAGAATTATGCACTAACTAGAGTTGATTTAAGATCCAAGATGGCCAAAGAATGATGTTGAAAGAGCCATGCCAAACAAACATTTGATGGAATGACAAGAAGAGTGACTATTAGCAAAAAGGACAAAGGATAATGGGCTAACTTGTAGTTTATGTGTACTTAACGTGATTAAATCAATTTAACATGTGCTCAAAGTTTCAGTTTTAAAAGACACCATAAAATCATGTCAGGGCATGCCTTTTGGTTGCCTTTTTCTGTTCTGCCTTCCATTTTGTTCTCGGTGTCTGCTCCTATGTATTATGCAAATAGGGGGCAAAAATAGAGACCAAAGGTCCAGACATAAAGAAGGAAACATGTCCTCAGACAATTTTTCAGCTATATGAAAAATTAAAGACTCACGTAACAAAGACCATCTATAGGTAAGGTAGCTGAACTCAGAGATAACTGGTTACCATTTCACAACTTTCCCCTTTTCCATGTTTTCTTTTCAGTTTTCAACGTTAATACTAGGTAGGAAGCTTAGTTAAATAACTTGTACATTTCTAGATGAAGTTCTAAGATTGCAGCCCAGTCCAGTTTAATTTTATTGCTGAATCTAGATTCCTAGCTAGGAATTTAATTACTAGATCCATGAATCAGCAAGAAAAGAGATGCAAGATGTGACTTTTTACCTCTCTGGAACCAAGATCTCCGCATAGCTTGGTGGATGTGGTGCTCATGCCTCTCTAAGAGTTCATCAACACTCTGTGATTGAGATAATAAGGGCCCAGATAATTCAACTTTATCTCCTTGATCCTGAAAAACCTGCATGTCCCAAGTCCAATCTGATCAAAGGCTAGAGAATTTGTCTACAACTCAAAATGTCTCTCCCCTTTTTTCTCTTTGTTTTTACTCAATAGTTGCAAAGATTTAAAATGGAATTTCTAACTTCTCCAAGTGTGCAACATCACAATCAAATTTAAAGTTGACATTGGTGTCAAAATAAACTTAAAAAATATTCCAAAATTTGTCAACTTACCGAGCTGGTTCTCTTAGTTGCCATCTCCTCCTCTCTTTGATAAAGTGCAAGTAACAATTCTTGTGAGTGGTACTCATCAGAAGCATCAAAAGAATCCAGACGTTCTAGTTGGCTCCAGTATTTTAGCATTGTATGCTTGACAGTCTCATAGGAATCTTCCGCTCTAGAGTTAGTGCGGCTGCCAAGTAAAACCTCGACATTTTCATACCTTTTTGACTCGGAATTATTTGTCAAGTGCAATTGACCTGAAGCTTCAGAAATGAGGCTTCTTGAACTGGATCTGCTGCGTGATCTCACTGATGAGTCATTTATTCGCCTTTTTGCCCATGCAAATCCACTTGATCCTGAAACTTGTAATGGACCTGGATAGGGCACATCCCCTTGCGATGCATTCTTTACATGAGAATTTTCTTTTGTTACATCAATTAATGGGCTAGGTGGCTCCACTCCTCCTATTGCAGTATCTCCTTCCCTGTGATTATTTACTTTATTACTATGGCCTTTATGGGCACCTTTAATTTGCGCTGGCCAAGATTGCAAGCATGCAATCAATTCATTATTGAGAATAGGCTTTTATCTGAAATTGAAACACAACACACACTCACATACAAGAAGCTTGTATTTGGTTTAGTGTATTGATTTATATCACCCGGGGGGGGGTGAGAGAGAGAGAGAGAGACCTCTGCTGGTGCCAATTTATTGATTCCATTCGGTTTTCTAGTCAGCTTAGTTCTTGTTTCTGGTCCTCGAACTCTCCCACTAGACCTTTTCCTGAAACCAAATTCAAGTCAGTTATGATTCTTGATAGACAGAATGCATGGTTTCACAAAAACGGCACAATGGGATCAACTCAATGACAATAAAATACATAATTTGATTATGCAGTCGAACTGAGAACTATCTCAACTGCGTGTTCGTAATAAGTCCAATAGGCAGGCTAGCAACTAAGATATCAGACTATTTGAGCATATTTGCATCACAATAATTAAGTCCTAATAATTTTGTATTTATAGGAAACAGGGGCACTAACGATTTTCAATTCCACTAGAGTAGTTGGTGATCATGTTATGAACCCAAAGTTATCAATTTTAATATTGGTTTGTTTGCATCTTTAGGTTGCATGAACTAATAACTGCAACCAACACTCCCTCTCTTTTAGATGCCCTAGAGCGAATTTGGCACTTGTTTCTCAGCCAAATTTCACATGAAAAGGCTATTAAAGAAACTTTTAAGACTATTTCAATGATCACCTATCTTATGATAATTTAAAGTAGAAGTATATGGAAGCTAAATTTTGACTGGATCTGTACAATTACCAAGTCCAAATTTGCACTTGGTGCTGAAAGGTTATCCAAATAAAAATTGTTGCTACTGAATGCAAGAAATTTTACCTTTGTACCTCCTCGCGATGTTTGGCATCGATCTCTTTACTTTAGGCTGCTACCACATATTTATACCTCATTCCTGGAGAAAACACCTCATGCTAGAGTTTCTCACATACACTTACCACATAGAAGAAGAAAGAGAAATGAAGAAAAAACAATTCAACAGAAAAGAAACAAAAAAGACTATTGTTGGTCTCGAATGTGATTAGTCCCAAGAGCTACGTAGAAAAGAAAACACATGGTAATTTAAGCTTAGACAATGTTGCCAGCTGTTAGAGAAGGAAAAGGAAAGGAAGGAAAGAGACTAGTCCTCCTTGATTTTAAATCATGTACTTAACTAATACCTTCATTTCCCCATAGGTCTTACCTAATAACTCCATATATCTATCTGACCACCTCCCTCGATATCTAACTGTTGTATTTAGTTTTCCAAGAATGTATAATTATTTAATTTATGTGTATATGTAGTTTTCCAAGAATGTGTTTATGTAATTTTTGAATTATCTTTGTAAACATTTCTACATGCTTCCAATTTTTTTGGGTTTCTCTTGAATTTCTGGAAAATTACAAATATTGTTCATTGTACATGGTGCTGGTCCATCATGAGGTGACCCTCGCCACAACAATTTCACCTTCAATAAAATCTTTTACTTAATATGCATTAATTTGGAAGGAATCACTGTTTCAGTGGTCATTGCTCAAATGGTTCAAGTAAATTGAGACAAAAACCAAAGGAGAAAAAAGCTCTTGTTTCCTCTTATTATATCAGAGCACGACTATAGCTACTAGCAGATTACCAAAACCATAAGGTAGAATCAATACAAGATAAAAGAATGTGATGAGATTGCATTGATAAGCAGATTGTAGAAGCCACGATTGACATAACTTCAAACCCAAGCCAACCTTACCTTTCGTACACCATCACTTGCCAATATTATAAATTCAGTATCTGCATCTATCATCTCAATCACTATATCTGGTTCTGCAGTAATGTGCTCCTTCAGACTTTCATCACCGAATGCCCTTGTCATTGCAAGTTTGCCATCAACATGTGGCACATCACCCAAGCGAAGTATGCATTTGTATGTCAGTTAAGAACAAAAGTAGGTACCTAATTGTCTGGGAAAACATAAAAGATACATGTTGATATGTACAATGATAGGTACGTAGAATGCCCATCCATCTACACATTATGCTGCTATTTCCAACCTCAAGAATTTCAAAACACTAGAAGAGAAAGAAAGAAATGGAGAGGGTTTGAATGATATTGTAATAATGATACTTCTGGGAAAAGAAATATGTGATCACACATTTTTATTCATTTTTTGGCAAGACAATCAATTATTAGAACCATCTGAAGCTTGGAGCCATAGAAAGAAGATTAATGTTATTGTGACTTAAAAATCCAGCATTTTGCCTTTGTGAGGATGACATCAAGTTAAATTACTGGTCCTGTGAATTGAAATAAAGCATCCTATCTTTGTCAGGATGACGTCAACTTATATTCTAGAATTTGGCATCCCTTGGATCAATAGTTACTAGATTGAATAGCACACATATATACAAAATAACATCCAATTTCCATACAAGATAAATATATAGAAGAAGCCGGTCTTTTAAATGTACCTGGCATCTGTACGACAAATCCTCCTCTCCTCTCAACCATCTCCCTCTCTTTTTGTGGCTCATGATCAACAGTTATTTGTATTTCTTTTGTTGCACCATTTCTGCATAAGATTGCTCGAGAATCACCAACATTGGCGACAATTAGCATCTCTCCATTGATTAAAATCATCAATATATTAGAGGAAGATAAAACAGAGAGCAAAAACGCCAAAGAGATCTCAAACTAAATAAGTGAGCAGAAGGATGTGCTGCCTATCTATCACTAAGTTGTTGAAATAGAATTAATAGCATGTGGTAAGTGAACAAGTAAACCTGCAACTAGAACATCAAGAACCCCTTTTGTGAGATACGGAGTGCAGGGGTGGTATTGTTATAAGTGATAATTGTTTAGTTAGGCTGTTGTTTAGGCAGTTAGCTATTAGCTGGTTGTTGCAGATTGCAACAACTATCTGTTATCAAGGATAGCTGATACCTTCTATCTTGTAATGGTTTTCATTCTTCATTCAGTAAGAATTTCAGCAAGGTTTCTTTCTCTTTCTCGCATTTTCTTTCCGTGTCCTAAAAGCTCTTGCTTCAATGTTCAAAACTAGGATTTTTTTTTGACAAAAAGGAAAACAAAAATAAAAATAATAAAATATATATGATATATACACATGTTTTTTTTCATGTTCATAAGAACATTTATTTTTCTTGTCTTTTCCTCCCACAAATCCTGGTACCAAACAACTTAAGGGCATTTGTAAAACTTAAGACTCATGTCAATTAAATTTATGCGTTTCGATCTTTTTCTTATTGTTCAAGATCAATAGTTATGGTACTAATTTAAATGAGGAGATTGAAGTGGCATTTGTTTGTTTTCCTTTACCAATACCGAAAGATCTGTTGGCATGGAGGAGCTTCAAAGTTTATTAATATCTAATTGATAGTTTATGAATAATATTTAATCCTAGAGTAAATTTTTTTAATATGTTATACTTCATAGACATTTTTTCAAAGAGAGAAGCAATATTATATCAACAACCATCTCTTTAAAAGTCTGGAGATCCAGATGATGACAAATATTTTTTAAAAATTGTATAGTTAAATAAGCTTTACAATAATCTTTCATATAGATTCTTAATTATGAATTAACAATTTAGATTATCATTCAAGGAAGGAACAATAGGATATTTACGAAATTCTCTAGAGCCATATTTCATCAGTGATTGGGCACTGACGATAATGCCAAAGTCAATGGGTGGGACGTACCTGTTATGCACTTCCACCTTGGAAATTGAATGATCTTTTTGAATATTTGAGACTCTGAACGATACATGTTAGAGCATTGGCTTAATGGTTGGTGGTACTAGCCTTAATTTTTTTCAAGCAATTTTTAATAGAAGAATAACGGTCAGAAGGTTTAATTTTTTGTTTAATAGGTTCTGATAGTGTAAAAAGTTAAAAGAACCAAGAAGAGAATTAGAAGAAGGTGCTAGTTATCAGATTCAAATTCTTTTAGGAGTTAGGAGGCATCACACTAGGGATTGAGTTGCAGCTCATATTTGGAAACTTTGGGAGTTAAAAGACTCTTTAAATGAAAGCTCTGTCAACGGGCCCTTAACTATATACCTTCTGATTCTGTTGCTTTCTGATTAACATCAAGAAGAACTGAGAATTTGTGCACAATATGGGATTCAATAGTTTAGGGATGGTTTGGTAATATAGAAGAGAACCAATGAAGGCTCATTTAAGAAGAGTGGATAGAATAGATCAAGTATTTAGCAAAAAAGGTAGCAGTAGATCAATGGGAGACTCTTAGGTGCAATACGAGTTATAACTTATAAGGGTCTTACAGAAGATAGGCCATAGATAGAAATGATTGATGAATTAGAATTCATTTAGCTGATTCCACGTGGCAGGATTAAAGGTTGATATTATGTTGTTTTCAGACTCGATACTTTAATATTGTTTTATCCAGACCTGCATTTTCTGATATAGACGCCTCAATCCAGGTATAATGACATTGCCAAGTATGGTTTTCTTGCAATTGGAAAATCCGGGCCTACTGCTGCAGAGGTTCAAAGCGCACAGGAGCAATCTAGCTCACTGGATGCACCTCAGATAAATAAAAGCACTGACCTTGGGGGGTAAATTTCCAACTTCGAATTGTGCACAGATTATGGTTTCTCAAGAGAAACAGAACTGCTGATTAGAAATTCTCTCTTGTGATAAGAGTTAAGTGGTATAACACATGAACACTTACTATTGTTAAATCATTTATTCCAGGGTCATGATTGGAATAGCAGAACAAGTCTATTCAGTTGTCCTGTTGAGCATCTTCCTCCTACAGGTGGTAGAAAATTTATATATAGATAATTTCTGTTTTTGAACATTCATTTCAAACTCGTTGTCGTTTTATATTTTCAGAGATATAAAGTTCTTTTACAATCTTATGCAGGTGTATGTTACAGGATTTGTACCATACATTGGGAAGTCACTGAATTTTCTACTTCTTTCATGGATGTATGCCTACTACTGCTTTGAGTATGTGGCGAACTGGTTCTCTTTGTTTTAATTTATTCTATTTTACTACGCTGTTCCTGGTAGTGCCTAGATGATCTCTTATTGGCACTTTATAACTTCTAAGGTACAAATGGAATTTCACTGGACTGCGTTTGGACAAAAGGCTTGACTTCTTTGAATCTAATTGGGCATTTTTTGCTGGTTTTGGTAAATGTTGTTTCCTCACGGGATATGGCTACATCTGTCTATCCTTAATACTTTTCTAGATTAAAGCTACACCAGCACGGCCATGAAGGGAGTGAATGCGGAACACATGTTGGACACAATTAAATGGGCTGTAGAGTTAAATAAAAATGACGGTCAATTCTATTAAAACAAAATCTCTTTCTTACTGATAAAGCAAATCCTAGAATTTTTTTGAGAGAGACATAAAAAGTAGAGGAGCTGTGTCTAGAGGGGGACAAAAGTTATACATGCACATTTTATTTTCTCCTTGTTATATTCTGTGAAGAAACTCTGCAGGGATGTCCTATGTGGTGAGTTCTTTTATTACTTGTATGCACATAGCACCAATGATGCCCAAAATGCCGAAACGTTCTTCCTTCTGACTGAATAGACAGTGATGAAATTTTCATTAGTTCAGAGATTATGCTTTCCCGTGTATTCAACTGTCAACTTTATTCAGGGTTTTGTGCAACATGTTGAATCTGTTGTTTGATATTTGACTTCCAGGTAATCCCTGTGTTTTGCCTATGTTCTTTTTCTCTCCTCTCGTCAGCTATGGGGTCATGGCTATACTCTTTCCACTGGTATAATCTGACTCTTGCCATCTCTCATTTTTTAAAATTGCTCCTTGTAGTCTCTCTTAATGTTATTCATTGAATTTTTGGTGCTTCTCCCCTGAAATAATCTTTCTATATATTTATGCTCTTGTAGATATTACAGAGCCATTTTTAAGTATGTAACATGAGATAATGAATTAAGTCATTATGAAGTTATTTCAGGGAATTAAGACCATGCATAAGAGCTTACACTTATCCTGTTTCACCATCTGGTAAATTACTAGTATCTTCAGTGTTTTAGGTCAAGGTATATAGAGTACATGGTACTTGGCTGGCTTGACTTTTTCTTATTCCGCTTACACTTAGTTTGATGAGTTTGAGATTTGTTTCAACTATAATATAGTAAATGATAATTCAACAACTTTCTTATATTTAACTTTACACAGTAAGGATTCTTTTATGTTACAACTTATTTACTTACGTTACTTGATTAAATATATGATATAATACTACATTAAAAAACTTACCCCCACTGGCTCTAGGTCCTAGCTCTGTCATTGTTCACATCTAAATTCATTTCCTTTTCTTTCCACTTCTTCACTTTTCCTTTTACTATTCAACTTCCCCAATTAGCTATTAAATATTATCTAGAACAACTTAAATATGTCTTTCAGCAACCAAAGACTATAAATAAGAACACACTAAATAGATACACCAACTTTAATCCAGTGGCAGTAAAAAAACACCCATTCAAACCTTAGTTAAGATGATTGGGGTTTACAAATGCCTCCAGTTCCCCCATTAGAGGATATATAATTATCATAAAACCAACATATGCAATAGTGTTTTTTAAGTGAATAGAACCAGTTTAACTATTCATTCATTGTTTTCATTCTCTCTTTGGTACCAAATTGTAGACATATAACTCATTGTAAATCACTCCCTAAATACCAACTGTTTTTTCTACTTTGATATATCAAAGAAGAATGCACAATTTACATGTGAAGTCAAGATTTCTCATTAAGGTTCGGTGTACATTGTACAACTAGATTGAAGTTTGAATGATGAAAATTTTTAAGCATCATGGAACAAGGGTCCTGGTATATTCACAATTTCAAGAAGGCAAACACACTATATTTTTTGGAGATTTCTGGCGGATTTCTTTTTTATTTGAATTTGGAGCTGAAAATCTTAGGGTTTTTTGATGCTTCGAATAGTCTCGTGTTTTCTTTCCTTTTCTTTTGAAGATTTTCTCGAAAAATTCATCGTTTTTCTTTTTGTCTAATTTCTTTCTTTCATGTGATGTGTCTGAAAGTGCATCAGAGGTAGCAAGGCCAATTTCTAGAAAGTCCTTTCGCTATGGTAACCGCCAGAAGTCTTCATTGCATTCTGCGGAGTTGCATGTAAGCATGGAGGCGAAGAAGAGACTCTCGGAAAGGTGGAAGATGTCTCAAAGGTATAAAGATGTTGGAACAATTGGTAAAGGCAGTACTCTTGGTGAAATGCTTACTATTCCTGATTGGGAAATGAGGTCACAGAATTTGGATACAGTGATTAATCTGGATGGGTCTGATGATGGATGTGTTTGCAATAATGAAACTACATTGGGAAATAGTCCTTTGGGTATTAGTAGTAGGGATGGCTGGAAGGATGGAGGTCTCAGGAAATCATCCGGATCAAGATCTATTCCAGCTTCATCTGTTGGCTATGGTGGTCCAAAGGCAAGCATGGAACGGGAGATGCTTGAACCGGGCTGTTTCCTGATACCAGGAGAAGCCATGAATAGGGGTAGAAATAAGTCAATAAAGGGTCATTTTAACAAGAAAAAGGATTCTTTATCCAGAAACTTAAGATCTGGCAGTAAGAAATGTCACTCCTCTCTCCACTCCTGTAGTGATGATATGTATTGTTCGGATGCAAAGCAATCTAGCAAATCTCAAATAGAGATCGTCCTTCAAGAGAAAGAACCATCTGACCAGAAGAAGTATTTGATACCTGAGGTACCAGCTAATAATGATATTGGCAAAAGTTTGAACACTGATGCTGAGGAAGGTGATAGACATGACTATATGATTATGTATTCTCAATCTTCTAATGAGTTGCTTTCAGATCCTTCAAGTTGGTTCTTCTATTCGGGTTCCCAACAATTTAAACATATAGGAACTGCAAATTGAACCACCCAAAGAAGATTCAGTTCTTCAGAAATATACAGTTCCTGAACCACAATCTCCCTCAAGCTCAAAGGAGCCTGATCACCCAAGTCCACTTTCAGTTCTGGAAGTCCCATTTACAGAAGATGTGTCATCTGGTTCTGAATGCTTTGAGAGAGTCAATGCTGACCTTCATGAGTTGAGAAAGCAGCTTAAGCTTCTCAAGATGGAGTCTGCACCATTTGCAGATGCAGAGATGCTCCTGTCAATTGAGAAAGATGTTGGCCAAGGATTACTTGCGGTCTCTGACGAGAAGGAAACATGTGGAGATTAGAGCTGGGAATCTTCCTACATATTTGCGAATGAAAGATTGAGAGAAAACGCAAGGGAGAAAATAGAACCTCGTCCAAACTTAGATTGAGAAGATCAAAATAATTCTCAATACAATTACAATAGAAAGACTACCTTATATATAGCCTTGACTACCACAACCACTAGCTAGCGATCCTCTACAACTGAAACCAAAGCCTAATAATACATTCAACTAATTACAAACCACAACGTACAGAATGATAAACAACACAAAGACAACTACAACTAATCGACTGCCTTAATGTCTTCAACAAGTAAATCTCATAAAACTACTTCATGTCAGAAATTAAAATTATTTATAACTCATCAACAAAATGAATATTAAGGTTAAAGTAATGATAGGTAAAATTACATAAGTGTATTACTAATCTAACAACTTTTACGAGGAGGAAACTATGATCTATGCATGAACAACTGTTTAAGCACTATAGAACAAATCTATACATCTACAGAATCTTTTATTTCACTGCAAGTGTTTTGATTATTAAGGGATAATGGAAAGAAACATAAGTTTTCCATAACTGCACAAAAAAACAAGGATCAAATAGATAAGAACTGGGTTGAAGAATCACCGGCAATATGTGGACATACTTTAGTTCAACCTCTGGTTTGTTATGTCTTTCAACTTCTGAACAAGGGAAGTTCTGCAACTAGCATATAAAAAGCATGAGGATAATTTTAACAAGTTATGCAGTAAGAACAACAACTGATATCACTGAGAAGATTGGGAATGCATAGTTCTTTAAGGCGCCCATGGGTCAACAGGAGACTCCAACACGATAATCTTAAAAGTAATTAGCAACTTATTTAGGGAACAACAAACTTGACCAAAAGATTCATTTAAGAACAGCTTGCCCACAAAGTTGCTTAATGTTGCTATGTCAAATAATAAAACTTCGGTATTTTTGTGCATGCAACGATAGACAAGATGACCATCAGCCACAAAATTAATTGCTAATGAAATTGAGCATCAAGCCAATGCAGTAAAAGAAAAATGTTTGATGATATTATAGTATCTAGTATTTTTTTTAGTACAACAACAATTACAAGAACACAACTGTTTGAAATTATTTTTTTCTAGTTTTCCATTTTTCATATTTTATTTTTGTTTTCATTTTCGTGTTTATGGCATGAAGTTGGAAGAAATGATCCATTTTTTTTTAATCATTTTGGTTTTATACATGAACAGTTTTCAAGAACTCCAAAAACAATTTAAACCTCTTTCACAATGTAGTGTTGGCACACAACTAACTTATTAATAGATATTGGATTCTCCACAGAAGCTTGAACTGCTCATGTAGCTGGCTTTGAAGCATTGAATCCGACACAATCAGTGAATGAAAGAGTACGCGAGAATAACATTATCAATATCTACTCAACTCAACTAAATATTTACCCAAATACCTGAGACCTATAGGTCAAGGAAACTTAAGAGAGGGGCACAAAGCCAAAAAAAAGGTTGGATGTCTATCACCTTGTAGGCAGCACTAATACAAGCCATATGGTGAAATCTCTTAAACTTCCATCTAAAAGAAAGAAAATAGCATTTTGCAGAAAAGATTATTAAACTTGCAAGCAAGATTTCAACTAACTTGGTGGATGACATGATTGTACAAGTGCTTTCTCAACCAAGCAACAACCCCTTCAAAAGCAGAAGAAAACAACAGTGCCTAAAGTGTTGTGGAAACTGAGCTATAAAGGGAAAAAAGATGGCCAACTTCTTGGGGTGAGACAATAATGAAGTGTACATGACTTGAAATGAAAGAACAATTGCTTAACAAAAATCCAATCTATTAATACTCAAAAGTAAGAATAACAAACAACCAGGTTTTTTTTTTTTTTTCTGTAAGTAACAACCAGATTTTTCTTTTTAGAAGCTTCAGACTTCCCAGTATGTAAGTCCATAGCACCACATCCTTAAGGAAATCAGTATATAACAACCCAATTAGTTTTAAATGGAATAACTATTTTAGCATCATGATTGAAATAGACAAGACTGATATAAAAGGAAAAGGAATACAAGGGGAATAAAAGGTAAATGATCACTACTGTGATAATTGACAGTGTTGATGTTGATGTACACCGCTAGAGAACAATCCAACTACTTTCTGCAGCAGAAAACAACATAAAAAACAATTGTTCTGAGAGAGAGAGAGAGACCAAGGGGGGGGGGGGGAAGGGGGAGAAGCATAATGGAACTCAAAGCGTGTTTAAGCACAAGCTTTAGTGTCTCACCAACTTTCTCAGAAGAGTGTGAAATCTCATACTCCTCCTGGGCAAAAGATCTTATAGTAAGTATGGTGCCAAAATTTAACTAAATAAAAATTGTGCACTTAACAAAAAAATCAACAATGGTAAGTAATGACAAAACGTAAGTACTTTATTAGCGATTGAGTAATATTGAAGTGCTAAAATACTTAGATGAAGATTAACAAAATCAAGCACAATTTGAATAGAAGTTATTAATAATGTGAGAAGTTTTTTTTTTGTAAACAAAAATGTGAGAAGTTACCAATTGTAACTTTTGAAACTTTTAATTTTTAACGAGTATTGTGACTTGTGATGGTTATTTGTATTTATTTATTTTTGTGCATAAGTATGTTGAAGCATTTTAAAGGATCTAATGCTCAAACACCAAGAAAGCTCCTTTTATCTATGTACTTTCTACGATAAGGGAATTGTAACTCAGTGTAGTTGCATAAACAACTTAATACGTTAGGTGTGGCATACCATGTTCCTCTAAAAGTAAGCTTGATTAACAAAAACTTATCTTGTTTACTATTAATTATTTCCATGTCTTTAGGTTTTTGGAAGTCCTGAAATATGGAACTTTGGATTATTGCCGCTGTTAGTTGCTTCTTCATGTTAATATGGGATTCATTATCATGTGTCTCTATCCATGTCCATCCTCTATGAGCCCGTTATATTATGTCATGCCTAAGACTTTCCCACTAGGTTTCTCTTGGTCTACCTTTCCTCTTTTTATATAGATTTACGCGATTCACTCACTCACCTCATAAGAGCTTATATTAGTCTTCTTTTAACATGTACAAACTATCTAAATCATGACACCCACATCTTATCTTTAATAGGCACTACTCGAACCTTGTTTAACATGATCTCCATTCTTATGAGTCGTACAACAAGGATAGTCTTATAGCAATTTGATAAAACTTTCCTTCTGACAACCTTAAAGGAATTGTAGATCACATAAAATGATAGAAGCATTCATCTACTTGTCAGGACCCTATGTTGTACTAGGGGTAAATCTGTATTTTTGTTTACATTTGTAAGGCAGTTCGCTGCTGTTGTACTCAAGCAGCTGCTTCAGTTGTACTTTGAATAACCAGTAGTAGCTAATCGGCGATAGGGCATAGTAGATCGAGGGTAGTAATTCAGTGCTACTAGAGTCAATCAATTTCAGGAGACTGTTTCAGAGCTGCTTCTTGGCCTTCGGATCAACCTCAGATGGAGAATAGCAATGGCGTACGGAACCAAAATGAAGCAGATGGAGTCGCAAATACAACAGGTGAAAATGCCTGTATTGGAAATACAAATTCACATAGGATCTATGGAAGAGGTCGATGGAAAAGAAGATGGACAATGCAAGCATTTAGATGTCCGAGGAAGTAGGTAGTCAGACAAGCGAGTAGATGTAGAATTTTATAGTGATGTTCTCTAGGCATAATCAAGTAAGGTCATCACTTGACTTTCCTCCTAGGGGAAGGACTAATCCAATCCTTCCTTGACTTTGACCAACCTGTAGGGCAACAGACATCTTGGAATTCGAAGTGGAGCCAACAATAAGTAGAGAGATGCTTGAGAAGAAAGCTCCTAGAAGAATGCAAGGGATATAGGCTAATAAAAACCAGCCTCATTTCCCTATGCCTAAGCTAGATCTTCCATTATTTGAAGGCCAGAATCTATGGTGATGGATCAGGCGCTATCAAAAGTTGTCCTCCTTGCATCAAGTACAAAAGCAACAAAAGATCACTTCAGCCTTTGCATATCTGAACAATGTGGTCGATTCTAGGTTCCAAGGTTGGATCATGCTACAAAATAATGATAACTGGACAGATTTCACGGAGGATTTTTGTGCCAGATTTGGTGACCGGAACTTGATAGAAGTAGTGGAAGAGTTTAACAAGTTGAGACAAGAAAGCGCAACGAGACCTCTTTGTAGAGGTTCATGAGAAAATGTTGACACTAGAATAAAAAAGTTCACTATTGTCACCCAATAAAATAAGGGGAAAGAACAACAAATGTTTCTAGATCATTAAAATACCAACGTCTTTTAAGTCATTAAACCTCACACCGAAATTTCCTTCAACACCTACAAACTTGCTTTCTTGTGGACACCAAGAAGTTGATGTTGGTAAAAAATATTTTTAAATGTTTCTATAAACCAACACAAAAATACTGCTAACATGACAAGATAAAAACGAAAATATACTATTTAGAAAGGATCTACAACTACTCAAGCTGTGAAACTATAGAATGACAACATCCTTCTATCTACAAATATATGAGTTGGTATGTCTTAATGTTGACGAGGAAAAGCAAAGCCGAGAACTAAGAAGATAAGGATAATATCTAAATTCAATTTATTTGTTTTGTTTATATGTTTTTTGTTTTATTTATCTGTTGTAAATTAGTTGTTATAATCTAGTAGAATGTGATCTAATCTTAATTTTTAGGAATGCAATCTGCTCCTAAAACTTAGGAGAATTAGGAGTTTGTATATTCTTAGGAGTTTACTAGACCTAGGAGTTTGTATCAATAGGTTCATAGTGTTCACGGTATTGATGATATGAAGAATTATTCTGATTTCTTCTACATGGTATCAGAGCCACTTGATTCCAGCCTGATCTATCAGCAACCTTATTCCCTTTAGGGCACAACCTCTTCTCCCATCTGTCAGAACCTTCATTGTTTTGCGATTTTTTTGGGAGATTATGTCAGACTTCAGATGTTAACACACCCTCTTCCGTCATAACTGGAGAAATAGTTCTAGTTGATCAATCCTCTATAGCTGGTGAATTGCCAAGTGTTCACCAATCCTATAAGTTAGACGGTAGGAATTATCTACAATGGGCTCAACTGTTTAAGACTTTCCTCAAAGGATGCTGGAAAGGGAATCACCTAATTGGAATTCCACCAAAGGAAGCAGATCTGGCCTTCACGACCTGGGATGTGGAAGACTGACGAATTATGTCTTGGCTGTGGAGTTCAATGCAACTAGAGATCGGTAGAAATTTTATGTTCCTAAGCAGAACCAATGAGGTATGGGAGACTGTCCAACAAACCTTCTCAAGAGTTAAGGATGCTCTGGTGATCCTTGAAGTTAAAACAAAGATAAACTCTACCAAGCAAGGGCAGTTGACAGTGACAGAGTACTACAACTAGATGAAAGGATTATGGTTGGAGCTTGATCACTATCAAGCTATCAAAATGGTATGCCAAGAGGATGCTGCTACTCTTAATCAAATTGTTGAGAAAGATCAAATAGTTGAGTTTCTAGTCGGCCTAAATCCAGAATTTGATCAAGTGAGGATTCAACTCCTGGGTAAGGATAAACTCCCTAACTTAAACGAAGTGTTTGCCATCATCAGGAGTGAGAAAAATCGAAGATACGCCATGCTTACAGAACACATCAACGAAGGGTCAGCACTAATGATTAGCAAACAAGGAGGAGGAGGAATCAAGTCTAGCAAACCTGGAGTTTAGATCCCTTGGAAATTTGGGTTTCAACTTGGATTTCAGAATAATGGACCTAATCGTGAAGGGCAACGGTGCACTTTTTGTAAAAGGCCACGACACACTAGGGAAACATGATTCAAATAGCATGGGAAAGAAGTGGTCTGAGCAGGATTGAGGCTTCAAAAATATGAAGCACCAAAGCTACCTATCTAATAAAGATTCCGAAGAAGAAACTGATAAAGTGGATTCCACAGAGGATGATCCTACTCAATTAAACTTAGAGGAGCTAAGAAAATTAAATGCCTTTCTTCGGACATTCCAAGATGGAGCATCTTGCTCCTTGGTACAGCAAGGTAAAAATCTAATCTTTGAGACTTTTATAGCTTCTAAAACTAATAAGAATAGCATGTTGACATGGCATCTTTTTTATGAACATGGCATATGGAATGCACATTGATGCATGTTGTGTGAGCAAGTGAATAAAAGGCCTGTGTCATGGAATATTTATATGTAGACATTTGGCTTGTGGAGTGCACATAGGTGCACGTGGTATGAGCATTTGTGTGTCTATCAAGTCTGTATCATAGCATAAATGTCAAGCATGGTAAAGCATTGCACTGCGTATGACGTGTTTTGAGACATGGCACGGGCCACAATGTGGTATAGTAAGGCATGGTTATATGTAATACACATAGATGCAAGATGTTGTAAAGTATCATATGAGTATACGGGGCTATAAATCATAGCATGGTCATTTCTCATGTAATGGGTATGATAATTCTGTCTCACCTCCATTCCCTCCTGTGCCTATTTTATTTTAGATATACTTCCTGAGCCTTGCAGCTCACCTTGTTTTTAACATCATTCCAAGTATGGAAGTTGATATTAGGAGTGGGATGGTGCCGCATCGGTCTTAAGTGGCTATGTGTACAGGGCGATCCCGACCGAAAAGATCTCTGGGGTGAGTTATGAGCAAGGTGTCGATATTGTAATTGATTAGACTCGATTGTCTGGGCTCGATTGTGTTAAGATAGCCCCAGGGTGTGCATTTGTAGCTCTTTTGCTACCGATGATG
The DNA here is from genome assembly GCA_036245055.1 of Diospyros kaki. Lineage (NCBI taxonomy): Eukaryota > Viridiplantae > Streptophyta > Magnoliopsida > Ericales > Ebenaceae > Diospyros > Diospyros kaki. Next base: position 24,962,699 of record BSEG01000012.1, read on the forward strand.
TAAATAAAAACTGAGGAGAATTTTGGGGTGTTACATTTTGACTTGGCATATTTGTTCCTATTAACATTCCTAGAAGATTTTCTATTACGTGTTCTTAAAGATTTGTTAGTATCATTTGATTTTAAAGCTTCTACTTCTTTTGACAATATTTTAAGTTGAGATTTAAGAAAATTATTATCCATTCGAAGTTTTTCAAATTGAGAAAATAAATCATTAAAAACAATTAACATATTTTCATTTGAAAAAAGTTTTTCATATTCATTAATCCTATCAATAGTGTCAGTTATATCATAAGAAGATAAAATGGTTACCTCTTCTTCTTTTATATGCTCCTCTTGACTGATGGATGGAACTCAAGATTCTTGAAGGTAATCATCTTTGATATCCCTGTGTTCACTATCAAAAACCTCACACAAAAGATTAGAGCTAGCAGATTTATTTAAAGGAGAATGCACATTCAAATTCATGGATGATTTTGAAATGAAACTGTTTTTCATGGTATTTTAGAAAGCATTTGCATTAGAAGAGATGGCACCAAAATCCCTCCTTGAGAGCCATAGATCACTCTTAGCTATTAAGCTAGAAAAGTAAATAAGAGTACCTACTCTGATACCATTTGTGAGAAAAGATAGACACCCAAGAGAGAGATGAATTGGGTTTTCAAAAACTTTTCTTGATTATATAAATACTTTGAATAAAACAATTTTTCCTTTATCAAACCATGAACACTTAATGTTTTGATTATGAGCTTGACTAAAAATGATATGTAGAAAGTGTAAAATAAATTTTATGCAAGAGGATTTACTGTGTTTAAAGTTTTAGAAAGCTGCTGATTTCAGAATTAAAACTGAAAACAAATTTGCTAAGAAGAATGATACTTGCTGAAAGTAAAATGTAAAGTTGTTGAAGCAAAAATAAATTAACAATGCAGCACAAAAGGATGTAGAGTGGTTCAGCTCAACCAAGATAATCTACTGTGAGCGGAAGATCTACAAAAAAGATGGTTAGTACAAGTATTAATCGAAAACCAAAAAAATCCGAAAATATACAAAGTATAAAGAAACTCCCTGGCAGTCACGATAGAGGCATTCAAGGCTCAGATCTGGGCAATCTAATCACCACTTAGGCAACATCGAGAATAGAATCACCAAGCCCCAACAAAGCCCAACCCCAAATCTCTTCACCCACCCAAGAGGAAGCGAAAGCTCTACACGAAGTAGAGTCCACGCACAGGAACCAGAATCACGAAGATAAAGCGAGAAGCAAGAAGCTGAGAATGGATCAAGACTATGAAGCATACCTACCAAGGATCGGCCATATCGATTATATGGAGAGGGAAACTGAGAGGTGTGGCACAGAAATGGCAAGAGGACTTTGCACAAACTAGTAAGGAAATGTTGCACAAAGCGGTTAGGAAACTCGAGAAATGAGAAAGGGACAACGGCGCCGAGAAGAGGGAGGGAGGGAGAGAGAGAGAGAATGAGAGTCTCCCCAAAGACATAGGTATATATATGTGGAGGGAAAATGCTATTGGTACATTACTGTGTACATCTTGGCCTACACAATAATGTTAAAATGTCTAAAATGTCCCTCGCCCAAGGCGGTGAGGCGCATGACTAAAATATCCCTCACCCAAGGTGGTGAGGTGCTAAGGAGCAGTGAGGCGCGGTGGGTATTTTTGTCATTTGTGATGCATTGTGTACCCCAAAGTGTACACGGTGATGTACCTATAGCATGGTCCTATGTGGACAGGTAGGGAAAAACATCAAAGTGGGTTGGGATTCTCATTTCTTGAGCAAATGGGCCTAGGCCCATTTCTCCTCTAAAGAAATGATTAATGGGCTTATGGCCTGATTTCTATATAGGGCTACTAATAAGTGGTGATATGGGTTATACTTCAATCACGGGCCGATGCCTATGAAGATTAGACCCACCCAAAAAAAAGTCACCGCCTTGGGCCTTATTTGGAAACATAACCTAACATCCACTACCTTGACCCCTCACTACGGATTTTAATAAACCACTATAGCTTTTGTAGGATCAGGTATAACCTCATCTTTTCACAGGTGTAGATGTGATCTTTGCTTTTCACAGGCTTAGCAGTAACCAATTTGAAAAACACTCAGAGAAGTTTTCACAAGATTTGAGATTAAATACAAAAGATGCTTATCACAAGTAAAAAAGAGATAAAAAGAATATATATAGAATGTAAGCATCTTTCTACATCTTCATCTTCATCTCCTTTTATAGTTGTTGTCATAAGGATAAAAATCTGCAAGGACAACTTTCGTTTTTCATAAAATAATCACTAGAATATTAAAATATCATGCTAAATGATTTATGGAAAATTTAGAGTCTTTTTAAAGCCTTAACGGTCCAAACTGTGCATTAAAAGGACTTACAAAGACTAGTTCAACGGATCTACTTTTAAGCTTCAACACAAAAATAATCGACTAACTTGGTCATACTCGACTAAGAAAGGTCAATAATCAATCATCAAATTTCAATAATAGATTATCTTTTATCAGCACTCTATTATACTCTTCAGCTACTCGAGCATATAAGCACTACATGCTACCAACCGAGAGATACATAAAAACTCGACTATTACACAATAATAGTCTATTATCCATTAACATACACTTGATTGCTCATGGAAAATACTCGATTAAAAAAGGATAAAATCTTATAATCTCTTATCAAGCAATCATACTCGACTAAGGAAGAGATATACTCGACTATGCTTATCTCCTAGTCGATTAACAAGGTATAACACTCGGCCATCACTTTGATATCAAAACCTTGCAATAAATACTCGATTGCTAAAAACATTCACTCGAGTGGTATTCATACATACTCGACTATACCTGATACCTTGATCAACTATCATCCAAATATCATAGACCTTAAGATCAAACAAATAGGATGCAAAAAACACAAGTGACGTTTGTGAAAGTTAGTTAACACTAACTTTTCAAATACATCCACTTAGTTTCATAGAAAGGCTTAAGAGGATAAATGAAATATTTCTCAAGCACGTGCCTTTCAGAACACTATATGATACTCAATTAAGGACTTTCTCTTTTCTAGAAACAAGATAAGAATTATTTTACTAACCTCATATCATAACATGGATATAAAATATCTCATTCATTCATACTATCAAATAGTTACTCTTGAAACACGCATGAGTCAAGTAATTCACTTTTACTTGACTGAAAAGAAATATTGCAAATATGTTGAGCACAAAATATGTTACTGAATCAACAAAATATGTTACTAAACATGGATAAGAATTATATCTATGATATAGGCCATCTAAAGCATCATGATTTTTCAATCATTCTTATAAAAACAAGAACACGTATAAGCAGATCAAAGCATATATGATTTTTATGTTATAAGCATAATACACATATACTACTCATGTAAACTTTAAGTAATTCTTGAAGGGTATAAACTTTAGAGTTCTATTACTCAAATGCATTCAACCTAAACATGAGCAACACTAGGAAAAATTCGTTCGAATACATACATAATTTCTAGATGCTTTAAGATAGCACCTCTTAGATGCGACTTCATTCTTTTTCGAGTGATTAACCATTACTCGACTATAAGCCCGAGAGAATGAATTTTCAGCGGCTTAACCAAATGCTGCTTGATATCAACAATCTTATAAATACAAGAATCAAAGTAACGAGCATCCAACTAATAAAGTCTCAAATGTTCTTCTATTAAATTTCAAAACATTGAGAGTCTTAAGAATATGATATTAAATATCAAATAAATAACTTAGGCTTTGTGAATTTATAACATAGAATCACTTGCCCAAGCATATATACATACATGTCCAAGAGCATAGATGCTAGATGTTTATGCAACAACTAAAGCACATCGCTCTTTGAATTTAGGGATGCTTCCACATATTTTGAGCACCTAAGATATTACCCAACCTTAAGCTAACTCTAACTGTTATGAGGATATATGACATTTATCCATGACATTAATGCATTAGGATACTTAAGATATCCCATGAAATCTTAGAGCAACCTATTGATATAACAGGCACATAAAAAAAAGCAAGATTAATCACCAGCAAAACGTAGTAAGGTTATTGGCACAACCTTAATATGAAGTATAAGACAATATAAATCCTTCAAATCAAAACTCAAGGACCATCACTTGAGTATATGATCATTTATTTAACAATCTTGACGTCTAGGATTTAAACATCAATTATGAATATAGAATACATTACTCTAAAACCTTGAGTAATGCTGCCACATAAAATACTTAGCATATCATGAGCAAAACACTCATGCATTATATTTAGAATTAACTCCAAAAAAAGGCATTTAGAAACACATCAATAAAACATATGGCTACAACACTCTAGCATATATGACAAAATTAATAGATAGAACATACTAAAGGACAAACCTATAGAGGTTTCTTGACCAAAGCAACCCTAACATATATTTTGGGAACCATTTTGTTCATCTGTTTTCATTTTGGGTCTAAGGAGTCAACTTTTGAAAGTGAAAGTTGACTCTGTATGTTAGTGAATCCGTTGTAGTTGCTATCAAATTATAGATACACCAGGCGAGATAAAATCTGGGGCTGTCGACTCCTTCTGCTTGATTTAATCGAGTCCAAATTGAGAAGGCTTGAAGCGACTTCATTGGTCCAATGGTCGGTGATTGGGCAGCAGCTACACCATTGGTCCTAAATTCACTTTTAGCAAGAAGGAACGTCGTGTGAAGACTGACGGTGATTGGGTCAGAAGGAGGAATCAGTGGGGAGGCAATCGTTGAATTTGCAACGATCGCAGGTAGAGCCAATTCCGGTCATCTAGGTGAACTGAAGAAGCGATCGCGGAGCAGGTGGTCCTCTGACCATTGGACAATGGTTGCGGCTAGTGGATGGTGATTGGGTGGGTCGCGACCGTTGCAAATTTGGATTGTTGGCAGATAGGTTAAGCTGCCAATCTGATTTTAAGGGATATTGTTGGCCGACATGATTAACTCCACAAGCAATTTTGATGATTCAGTGCAGTTGATTCATCAGTTAATTGAGTTCTCGGAAGATTGTAGCGAGGCAGACAATTCTCTGCTAATTTAGTTGAGTCGTTGCTCGAAGTGGTGATCTATGAAGATGATTTACGAGGGTGAACGATGGCTGCTGTGAAGCAGAGACCTAAGGGAAGTAAACTTAGAGCTTGATTTTGTTTGAGGAGTGGATTCTTTCAACCTATCCAGCTCACTGTTGGTTAGCGCTTGAGGCTATGAGTAAAGGGAACAAGAGGCTAGACAAAAGGATGTACTTAGCTCTTGCTCCTTGGTCTTTGGAATGCTCTGTTGCTGAGAAGTCGACCATGGTGAGTAGTTTATGCATAAGACAAATGGAGTCTCAATGGCAGCAAAAGAAGGCTGCATTTTCAATTAGAAACGACAAGAAATATGAGAAGGGGATCAACCAAATTGGACAAGGAAACAAGAAGTGTGGAACATTATATGAGCAAGGTAACTACAAGAGTTTGTAATGATACTAACTAAGAAGTATCATTATAGCTTTCCCGTGGAATTCTTTGATGATTATGGTAGAAATTCTAACCAAGAGGAGTCCCTTAAAATGAGGTAGCCTAAGGAGAGGTTTGGAGATCGGGGCTTATCTAGAGTGGTGGAGGAGTTTAACAAAATCAGGCAGGTAGGGTCAATAATACAGTACCAATTGAGGTTTAAAGAGCTGATGGCCTTGATGCTCAATCATAACCCCTATTTGACATAGTCTTATTTCGTTTCAAGCTTTTTAATTGGCTTGAACGAAGAGTTGAGGCCAATGGTGATGATGCTTCAGCCCAAGACCCTCAAGCATGCTACTGATAGTGCCAGGCTGCAAGAATTAACATTGAAAGCATTGAAGAAGAAAAAGAGAAATAGAGATGCTGATGAAACAACATGGGATCAGGCAAATCTGATTGAAGGATCTAAACAATCTTATATTGGCTCTACGGAAACTAACCCTAAAGCTGATGAACTTGGACTGGCAGTAAGGAAGAAGCTGGAGGTTGAGAAAAGGCATTCTCTCGATGGGATTTTGGTTCCAAGGTAGGCTGGATTGTCCTTGACTTGGGATAAAATAGGCAACGAGAAGGTGAAGACAACACTAGCTAGAGGAAATCTAAGGGATATAGCGGAAGAAGCCAAAGGTTTTGCCGAAGGGAACAAAACTTCAGCTGCTGAATTGTTTTTTACTTCCACTGGCAAATCCAAATTATTGTCTACTGCATTGAGGGATGAATCGATGGCTTATCATGTCCATAGATTGGTGACCAAACTTGATTAGATAACTATTACCAGGAGTGGTTATATTGGGCTTGAACTCGATGAAGTTTTCCCTATGGAAGGGGCTAGAAATTTGGGGAATAAAAATTAAAGCAAAATGTGAAGAAAATATAAAAGGGACCAAAGTTGGAGAGGGAGCCATTTTGAGGCGGTGGAGCATCGGGAGAGTTCTTCTAGCACTAGGGTTCTTCTCCTCTTTGGTTCTCTTCTTCTAATGGCAGATGGAGAGTTCAAGGAAGGGTTTCAAGGTAAGAAATTCATCATTTAACTCATTCTCTAGCCTAGAATCCTGTTTTTCCTCTGTTTTGGTGGCTAAAAGGATATGAAAATCTCTATGTATAGCAGCTTACAAGTGGTGTTGAAGGTAAAGAAAGACTTAAGGATTGTCAAAAAGGGAAACTAAGTCAAGTTCTATTCCTCTCTTTTTCCTTTGATCCTCTGGTTTTGGGTGTGAACTCCCAAGTTTTTCAAGAAAATCCTTTATTGGGAGCTATGTGGAATTGTTTGTAAATCTCTCTCTTCTCTTACTTGATCTTGTCGGTCTCTCTTGAGTTTTAAAATAGGGTTTGTTTCACCCTATAATCCTCAAAGGAATGATGTATTTTGATTAGGTTTTGAGCTATGTAAGGTTTGACTGCTTTTGGAAATCATTTTATTCGTTCGTTTTCATTCTGAGTCTCAGGAGTCGACTCTGTATGTTGAGCTCTTGGATGGATCGACTAAAGTGATGAAGAAGTCGACTTCTTGAAAATCGACTTCCCAATTTTAAAAGTCGAGAAGAAGGCTGCTCCTTGGTCTTTGCAGTTTTTTGTTGGTGAGAAGTCGACTATGGGGAGCAGTTCATGCATGAGACAAATGGAGTCTCAATGGCAGTAGAAGAAGGCTGCATTTTCAGCTGGAAACAACAAGAAATATGAGAAGGGGATCAGCCAATTGGACGAGGAAACAAAAAGTGTGGTGGAGGAGTTCAACAAAATCAGGCAGGTAGGGTCAGTAATGGAGTACCAATTGAGATTTGAAGAGTTGATGGCCTTGATGCTCAATCATAACCCCTATTTGACAGAGTTCTATTCGTTTCAAGCTTCTTAATTGACTTGAACAAAGAGTTGAGGCCAATGGCGATGATGCCCAAGACCCTCAAGCATGTTGCTGATAGTGCCAGGCTCCAAGAATGAACATTGGAAGCACTGAAGAAAAAACAAAAAGATAGAGATGTTGATGGAACAACATGGGATCAGGCAAATCCAATTGAAGGATATGAACAATCTTATATTGGCTCTACAAAAACTAACCATAAAGGTAATGAACTTGGACTGGCAGTAAGGAAGAAACTGGAGGTTGTGAAAAGGCATTCTCTCGATGGAATTTTGGTTCTGAAGCAGGTTGAACTATCCTTAACTTGGGATAAAATAGGCAATGAGAAGGTGAAGACAACACTAGCTGGACAAAAGCTAAGGGATATAGCAGCAGAAGCCAAAGGTTTTGCTAAAAGGAACAGAACTTCCACTGCTATGCTGTTTTTTACTTCCACTGGCAAATCCAAGTTGTTGTCTACTGCACTGAGGGATGAATGGATGGCAGATCATGCCTACAGATTGGAGTCCAAGCTTGATTGGATAACTATGACCGAAAGTGGTTGTATTGGACTTGAACTCGATGAAGTTTTCCCTATGGAAGTTTTGGGTCAACTTAGGCTTGAAATTGATCTTGGAAACCAAAGAATGAAGATGAAGAGGCTTAAAAGGAGAAAAAAGGAAAAAGGAATGAAACAGATTGAGAGAGCTATGTAAGTTTTGGTTGATTTTGGGAAGCATTCTTCTCGTCCGTTTTCATTCTGGGTCTCAAGAGTCGATTTTTGCAAGTGGAAGTTGACTCTGTATGTTAAGCTCTCGGCTGGATCGACTAGAGTGATAAACAAGTAGACTTTTCTTTCCAAAAGTCAACTTTCTAATTTTAAAAGTAGACTTTTTGTCTCAGACTACGCATGCTCTACTGTTTTGGGCATAACTTTTAGTAGAAAAATCGGATTCGAGATCCGTTTCTTGCGTTGTAAACTAGACTCGATAAGCTTCGATTAAGTACTGAATTGGATTATTTGGCTGAGTTTTGGGTGGTTGTTTCTTAGTCCCAAAACATATTTAGACGTGCTTGGAAATTTTTTCTCTCCTTCATGAAACATGTTGCCCTTATATTTGTGTATACCCAATGCATTTCAATCATTATTATGTGAGTATAATTGGCTTGTGCATGTCGTTGCAAAAGGTCTTATGCATGGATTTTTTTTGTAGTATGATGTATTTGTTATGCATGGCCCGGTTTTGGGAATTACAAGTGATACTTAATGCGCGCTGCGGACGAGATCCGCTGGAATATCTCCTACGGTGATAAACTGAAAGCTCGAGTGGGCTATAAAGCCAAACTCGTGTCAAGCTAGGGTAGGCCATAAGGTTTAGACTCTTGTGAGACCTAGATCTTGTATTACGATTATGCTATAATGGTATTATGGGATCTTGCATCTTATTTTTCATTCATGGATATTGTGGATTGACTCCACCTCTTTATGTATGCATGAGCGGGGATGTTGTCATCACTTATGGTTTGACCCTATTACTTTTGTTGTCATTTTATTCTGTATTATTTGTTGGGTTTTGTATCTCACTTGTGTTTACATCATTCCAGGTAAGGGGAAGACTACGATTGATGGTGAGCCTAGCAATGTGGGGTCAAATGTCTAGACGTCTATAGAGTTGTCCTAGACAAAAGATCTTCGAGAGTTTTGTTATGGTGTTTGGTTTTATGGATGTGTAGCCTTTATGGACCTTATTTTATCTTCTTTTGTTAAAGGTTCGGGTATATGGCTTGTTGTCTGTGACGGTATGATGTCCAATTTTGTGTATATAGTGTTGCTGTAATTATTAACTATTGTGATGTGTTCTCTTATAACTCTAGCATGTATCATCTATTCCCGACACTTCTCCCTTAGAAACCCTAGCTGAGGCAGCAAGGGAGAAGTGTCAACAATATATGGTACCTATTGGAATTTTAAGAGAATACATCACAATAGTTAATAATTACAGCAATACTATATACACAAAACTGGATATCGTACCATCACATACAACGGGTCATATACCCGAAGCTTTACAAAAGAAGAGAAAACAGGGCCCATAAAGGCTATACATCCATAAACCCAAACACCATGACAAAACTCCCGAAGATCTTTTGTCTGGGACAATTCTATACACGTCTAGACGCTGGACCCCACATCGCTAGGCTCACCATCAACCGTAGTCTTGCCCTTACTTAGAATGATGCAAACACAAGTGAGCTACAAAGCCCAGCAAATAATATAGAATAAAATAACAAGAAGAGTAATATGGTCCAATCATAAATGATGACAACATTTCTGCTCATGCATACATAAAGAGGTGGAATCAAGCCATAATGTCCAAGAATGGAAAATAAGATGCAAATTCTTATAATACCACTATAGCAAAATCATAATACCGGATCTAGATCCCACACGAGTCCGGCCTTATGGCCAACTCGAGCTTGACACAAGTCCGGCTTTATAGCCCACTCGAGCTTTCAGTATATCATCATAGGGGATATCCCAGCAGATTCCATTCGCAACGCACATTAAGTATCACATCTATTCCTAAAACCGTGTCATGCATAACAAATACATTGAACTCCACACAAAACCCATGCATAAGATTCTCTATGTAACGACATGCAAAAACTAATTATACTCACATAATCATGATTAAAATGCATGTGGTATACACGAGAATAAGGACAACATGTTTCATGAAGGAGAGAAAAGATTTCAAGCACATCTAGATATGTTTTGAGACTAAGAAGAAACCACTCAAAACTGCGCCAAATAATCCAAATTCAGTACCAATTCGAATCTTGTCGAGTCTAGTTTACAATGCAACAAACGGTTCTCGAATTCGATTTTTCTACTAAAAGTTATGTCCAAAATAGTAGAGCATGCGCAGTCTAAAACGGAAAGTCAACTTTTAAAATTAGGAAGTCGACTTTTGGAAGGAAAAGTCAACTTGTTCATCACTTTAGCCGATCCAATTGAGAGCTTAAGATACAAAGTCGACTTCCACTCTCAAAAGTCCAATCCTGAAACCCAGAATGAAAACGAACGAACTAGATGTTTCCTAAAATCAACCAAAACTTACATAGCTCAAAACCTAACCAAAATACATCATTCCTTTGAGGATTATAGGGTGAAACAAACCCTATTTCGAAACCAAAATACATCATTCTGTTGTGTTGACTACCACAAATTGAATTCCTTGACCAATAAAGATAATTCTCAATACCTTTAGTTGAGGACTTGATGGATGAATTACATAAAGCCCATTTCTTTTCAAAACTTGACTTGAGGTCCAGCTACCATCAGATCAAAATGAAACCCGAAGATGTCCCTAAAACCGCTTTAGGACACACCACAGCCATTTTGAATTCCTGGTGATGCCATTCGGGCTCACCAATACCCCAGCAACATTTCAGTCCCTAATGAACCAAATTTTCGAGCGTTACCTAAGGAAATTTATCCTAGTGTTCTTTAACCTCATCCTCGTATATAGCCTCGCCTTGGACCAACATATATCTCACCTTAAAACCACCATTGAGGTCCTTAGAGCTAACCAACTTTTCATCAAAAGGTCAAAATGTGCATTTGGACATAATCAAGTAGAGTATTTGGGGCATTTAATTTTTGGGGCCGGGGTTAGCACCGACCCTAAGAAGGTGGAAGCTATGTTGGCTTTGCCCAAACCCACTACAGTGAGGGCCTTAAGAGGATTCCTTAGGCTAACGGGGTATTATCGTCGATTTGTTAAAGGATATGGGACTATTAGTAAACCTCTAACATAACTCTTAAAGAAGGGAATCTTTAATTGGGGGCAAGAGGCCGAGACAGCCTTTGAAAAGTTAAAGAGGGCAATGGGTAAGGTTCCAGTTTTGGGACTACCCGACTTTAGCCAACCATTGTGGTAGAAACAGATGCTTATGAGAGTGGCATTGGGGTAGTATTGTCCCAGAAAAGGGAGACCCTTAGCCTTCTTAAGCCAAGCTCTAAGTGGTAGACATATGGGCCTAAATATTTATTAGAAAGAATTCTTGGCGGTTTTGATGACAGTAGATAAATGGCGACATTATGTGGAAAGATGAAAATTTATAATTAAGACGGATCATGAAAGTTTGAAATTTTTGTTGCAATAAAAATTGCAAACTCAACTACAAAAGAAGGGGGTGGCTAAATTAATGGGATTGGATTACTCAATATGATATCGGAAGGGCAAGCAGAATGCGGCAGCAGGTGCCCTCTCAAGGTGTCATGAGGATGGGAATTTGGGAGCCGTCACCATGATAGTACCGGAGTAGTGTAAGGAAGTGGTGGATAGTTATGAAGGGGACAAATAGATGCAAGAACTCATACAAAGGCTAGTTGTGGGATCACAAGGAACGAGTGGTTATACTCTAAGGGAAGGAATATTGTGACTACATGGCAAGATGGTCATTGGTAGCTAGGGGGACCTTAGGACAAAAATATTACAGTCACTGCATGAATCTCCCTTAGAGGAGCATTCAGGTGTCCAAAACACTTATTTAAGGATGAAACAACTATTTCATTGGCCAATATTGAAGACTGATGTGAAGGAATTCATCTTATCTTGCGATACTTGCAAGAGGTGTAAGTATGAGAAGGTTGCTTACCTCGAGATTGCTCCAGCCCCTACCAGTACCGGACCAAGCGTGGACTAGTGTTTCCATGGATTTCATTGAGGGGTTGCCTAAGTCTGAAGGGAAGGATAGTGTGCTGGTTGTGGTGGATAGGTTCACTGAATTTGCACCCTTTATAGGCTTGGCTCATCCCTATATAGCCCTTTTAGCAGCTAGAGCTTTCATGGACAGAATAGTGGCTATGCACGGGGTGCCGAGGGTTATTATATCAGATAGGGACAGGATATTCATCAGCATCTTTCGGTAAGAATTGATGAGGTCTATCAGGATAAAACTCCACATGTCAATTGCTTACCACCCCCAAACAGATGGACACACATAAAGAGTGAGGCAAAATTTGGAAACCTATCTTACGTGTATTTGTATTCTGCACCCTAACCTGTGGCATAGATGGCTTGCATTGGCCCTATCTTAGGTTTATGCAACAACTAAAGCACATCGCTCTTTGAATTTAGTGATGCTTCCACATATTTTGAGCACTTAAGATATTACCCAACCTTAAGCTTACAAGTGTCATGAGGATATATGACATTTATCCAAGACAATAATGCATTAGGATACTTAAGATATCCCATGAATCCTAGAGCAACTTATTGATATAACATCAACATAAAAAAGAACAAGATTAATCACTAGCAAAACATAGTAAAGTTAATGGCACACCTTAATAAGAAGTATAAGACAATATAAATCCTTCAAATCAAAATTCAAGTACCATCACTTGAGTATACGATCATTTACTTAACAATACAATCCTGACATCTAGCACTTAAACATTAATTATGAAATATAGAACACATTACTCTAAAACCTTGAGTAATACTGCCACATAAAATACTTAGCATATAATGAGCAAAACACTCATGCATTACATTTAGAATTAACCCCAAAGAAAGGCATTTACAAACACATCAATAAAACATATGGCTAAAACACTCTAGCACGTATGAGAACATTAATAGATAGAACATACTAAAGGATAAACCTATAGAGGTTTCTTGACCAAAGAACCTCGACATATATCTTATCAAGATAAACTTAACATTATCCTTAATATAAAATAATACAAGACATATTAATAAGTTACGAGAACATAACATGATAAGATATTAAAGTTTTGACATAAATGCAGTCATCATCAAAACATTTAGAACATAAAACTCAACTATCTCCACCTTTTTGATGATGACAAAATTTTAATATTCAAAAGAACATTCACCATAAATGTTCCCCTAAACCTTCTCCCCCTTTTTTTCAATAGCAAAAAGGATAAGAAGTTTGATACCACATGAAGCATGTGATTATCAAGAGAATAATCTTCTCCCCATTCTAGAAATTTTCATGTTTTTGAGGAAAAAGCTACCAAGAGAAAAAACTACCCCTGAGTTTATTGCCATTAGCTCAATGAATCTTTAAGGAAAAAAAAAAGGTTTAAGCATACTTTTAAAACTAGAGAGGTTCCCCCTGAAAATATCAATCTTTCTAAAAAGACTCTCCCCTTTTTATGAAAGAGTGAAATAGAATTTTATTCTTCAAAAGATATAAGCACTTAATATCCTTTTTGAGAAGGAGAATACTATATGACAATCATAAGGAGACAATAGAAATAATAAGAAATTCTCTCCCCCTTTTGAAAGATTCATTCTAACACTAGGTACCAACAAATATTGCAAGAATATATATATTTAACAGCAAGTTTATCAAACAGAAGATTTAACTATATGCTTAAGAAATCAAACCTTAGATTTAAATAGAGGATACGCTTCCCCTACAAATAAGCCACAAATTCGTTTAACACTCAAGGCTTAACAAAATTTAGCATTCACATCAGAATGAATCAAAAACTATTAATCAGTATATGCATATAAGCACATACAAGCATGTCATCCTGAAAATTTAGGCAAACATTAATCAACAAAAGCAAATAATTCAAAATCATAAATCAAGCTTAAGAAAATTTGAACTAATATATCAAAAGCTAAAGTGTTTTTAAGCACTAGGATTCTAGTCCTAAGACACTTGAGTGACAAGCTCGAGCTTCATTTAAAAATATCTATTCTATCTTAGCAACTCAAGTAACACTTCCCCATTATTAGACCAATATTCTATAAAGATCTATATTTATACACACTTACATGATTAACTTCACAGATTAATCGAGTATCTTATGATACTTGCTGGAAATATGCAGCACTGTATGAATGAACTTGAAATCTATATTTTCAAGACTTCAATCCATGAATAATTTATTCACTCCTAGGAGATTTTCCTCATTCCAAGGATTTCAAATAAGATCTAAAATCAAATTCATTTAAGAACTTATCACAAAATATTATTGAACAAGAAACAACTACTTTATCCTCAAATACACGAATAATAAATCCATTTACGATAACATATATTCTCAGGATAAGTAATTTTCAAACATTCAATCATATTAGTAAAATGCATATTCAATAACTCCTAAATGTATCCATTTTATTTTAAGATACAGAATTGCAGCAAGTAAATAATCATAAAAGAAGATCCTGATAATGATTGGACACTCAATTAACTTTCAATCATTATTCGAGTGATCATAAACCAAACTACCACTAAGTTTCAACACATTTGAAATATGCTACTCATGAGCATATGAATCCTAAGCAGTACAATCAAAATACATAATCCTATAATGTAATTTTTAAATTCAAGAAATGCACATACACCAAAGACATATCTCATATAAAGTTTATACACTTCATGTGTACCCAAATCAATTAAGAAATATATTCAAGCAGGTTTCAAATTTCCAAACATTTTCAACAAATCATAAAACAAATTTAATCACTTGATCGATCCTATCATTACTCAAGAGAGCTCAATCAACCTATCACTTAATGCATTTATAATTTCAATCACATAAACTGAATACATAGAATTGTGCCACTCATGAGCACACCAAACATAGTCACTCACAAAGATTTTTAAAGCAGTGAATAATATTACCTCTAACCTAATACAATGGTAGGCAAGCCAATCATTTGACTACCACCTCATCAAAACATCAAGATTTTCTACTTAATTATCTAAATGTAAATCATGAACATTCAATCAAATATGAATGCATTAAGGTACAAAAATACCTTAGTCAATAGACAATCATTTTCATCATCATGCAAAGATCATCCAAAACGATGAGCATAACTTCACTACATTCAAAAAAATCAACATAGAAGACGAACAAGCTAATTCAAGAATTTTATCAATCATACACTCAGCAAAATTCGTCATCAAAATATTATGACATAGCACTCAATGAGCAAGTTCATTTAAGACACTAGAATATAATTTAGCATGTATTTTCACAACTACAGACGTACCTCAATTAACACCATAAGGTCATATCCAAAACAATTTATAGTGATGAGCAAAAGATGATTTCATCTTCAAGGCTTAAATAATCAGCAAACATAAATAATCAATATTTAATCCCATACATAATCAAGGCAGACAGTCAAGGTTGAAAACCATATCAACAACAACAACAACAACATATCCAGCCGTTATCCCACTATGTGGGGTTGGCTACATGAATTCTAGACTTCTATGTGGGTTACATCCCAACAGATAGTTTGTCTAGAATTCATATTTGGATCCGACTAGGTTTTACGCTGGCTGTCGGCTACCTAACGCAACCCTCCTCCTTTATCCGGGCTTGGGACCGGCAGTGGATAATATCCCCTGGCGGAGTAATGATGAAATGAAGTTTGAACACCATCTTCACATGGAGAAATTTCATGAGATGGTGGTGAATGAAGATAATTGATATAGTTGTGTTCCATAACTTAGTTGACATGGTGAAACCAACAAGTACAATATAGAAACACAACAATGAAAACCATATCAACAAAGGCATTTAAATTTAAAGAGAGATGAGATTAGAATATATTACCTGGGGAAATACAACATTTTCTTCGAAAGTTGAATTGTTTCAAGTCTCATGGACTGCATATAAAACCTATCTAAGATAAAGTACCCAATCATTTGAGTTCTTGAATTTTCTAACTTATTTTTTCTCATGACCCAAGGAACAATAGAAGAGCATCATTGTAATAGGGTTGCAATGGTTTGTTAGGATATTTTTAGAAGTTGTTAGAAGCACCTAGGTGTTGTTAGGAATCAGTTAACAGCTAGTTAAGGCCTATACAAAGGCTACTTATAAGAGATTGGGGACCATGCTTGAATTCATAATGAATTTTCTCATTTCTCTCTAAAATTCTCTCTCTCAATCTTCCTCACATTTCTCTCTTGTTTCTCCCCCCCCCCCTTCTGTCAATATCTCTCCCTTCATTCTGTATGATATCTTTCCCCATTTTTGTCCAAATTCCCCTCTAAACATTTTGGTCTTAATCCTAAACCTCTCAGATCCTTCCGATTCCAATTCCAGCCCTATTATGAACCCTAGGTTCATGACAAATGAAATCAGAGCATCGTTCATCGGTCATTGTGGTTGCTGATTAAGGTCCGTCGTATTTCGATGGTTACTGTCTGATGCAATGGATTCACGAAATCTGAAGGTAATTTCAGAAATAGGCAGTAACAAGGTAGGTTGTGATTCATGTAATTTTGGGTAGGTTACTCTGACAACTCTTTGCGGAATTAAGTGAACAACGATTTAGTGAGTCCGATGAACTCAACAGAGCAGGCGAATCATAGGAAGCTGCATCATAAGAGCCAACGTCTGCAATAAAACTGACGACCAGTGGTCCCGATCAGATCTGGAGGTTGCTGATCTATAGTGATGGGCAACGATTTCCGTGATCGCCTGGGAATTTTGGACCGCTGATGCAATAGAAGTTATCAAGCTAGCTAGGTTGTAATTGAGAGGCGATGCACAGTAGGTGATCAGTTATAGACTCGGAATCGAAGACGCAGCGAAAGCATGGTGGGATTCCGATGATCGTTAACCATCAGCGATAGCTGTGTCTTGGAAAATTCAATCAGGTGAGCTACATTGTGATTCCGAGAAGCGTACAACAAAGCCAGTGAAACATTGGACAGTGGCTGGGTAACGCAATTTGGTCGAACGACTGGAGTGGGTGACCAGAGGCGATTATGACCCAAACGATGAGAAGCAAATTTGGGCGACTTAGTGAATCCGTTACAGTTGCTATCAAATTACGGATATACCAAGCGAGAGAAAATCTGGGGCCGTCGACTCCTTCTGTTTGATTTAATCGAGTCCAGATTGAGAAGGCTTGAGGCAACTTCATTGGTCCAATGCTGGGTGATTGGGCAACAGCTACACCATTGGTCCTAAATTCACTTTTAGTGAGAAGGAACGTCATGTGAAGACCGACGATGATTGGGTGAGAAGGAGGAATCGGTGGGGAGGCGATCGTTGAATCTTCAATGATCGCAGGCAAAGCCAATTCTAGCCATCTAGGTGAACTAAAGAAGCGACCGCGGAGCAGGTGGTCCTCCGACCATTGGACAATGGTCGCAGCTAGTGGATGGTGATTGGGTGGGTCGCGACCATTGCAAATTTGGATTGTTGGCAGATAGGTTGAGCTACCAATCTGATTTTAAGGGATATTATTGGCCGACATGATTAACTCCACAAGCGATTTTGGCGATTCAGTGCAATTGATTCATTAATCAATTGAGTTCTTGAAAGATTGTAGCGAGGCCAACGATTCTCTGTTGATTTAATTGAGTTGTTGCTGCTCGAAGTGGTGATTTATGAAGATGATTTACGAGGGTGAACGGTGGCTGTTGTGAAGCAAAGACCTAAGGGAAGTAAACATAGAGACTGATTCCATTTGAGGAGTGGATTCTTCTAACTTATCCAGCTCACTGTTGGTTGGTGCTTGAGGCTGTGAGTAAGGGGAACAAGAGGAAAAACAAAAAGATGTACATAACTCCTGCTCCTTGGTCTTTGCAGTATTCTATATGTGAGAAGTCGACCATGGGGAGCAGTTCATGCATGAAACAAATGGAGTCTGAATGGCAGCAGAAAAAGGCTGCATTTTCAGCTAGAAACAACAAGAAATATGAGAAGGGGATCAGCCAAATTCAACAAGGAAACAAGAAGTGTGATACATGATATGAGCAAGGAGTTTGGCCATATGTTACATGAGCAACTGCAAGAGTTTGCAATGATACTAACTAAGAAGTATCATTATAGCTTTCCTACGGAATTCTTTGATGATTATGGTGGAAATTCTAACCAAGAGGAGTCTCTTAAAATGGGGCAGCCTAAAGAGAGGTTTGGAGATCGGGGCTTGTCTAATGTGGTGGAGGAGTTCAACAAAATCAGGCAGGTAGGGTCATTAATGGAGTACCAATTGAGGTTTGAAAAGTTGATGGCCTTGATGCTCAATCATAACCCCTATTTGACAGAGTCTTATTTCGTTCCAAGTTTCTTAATTGGCTTGAACGAAAAGTTGAAGCCAATGGTGTTGATGTTTCTGCCCAAGACCCTCAAGCATGCTACTGATAGTGCTAGGCTCCAAGAATTAACATTGCAAGCACTAAAGAAGAAACAGAGAGATAGACACGCTGATGGAACAACATGGGATCTAGCAAACCTGATTGAAGGATCTAAACAATCTTATATTGGCTCTACGGAAACTAACCCTAAAGCTGATGAACTTGGATCGGTAATAAGGAAGAACCTGGAGGTTGAGAAAAGGCATTCTCTCAATGGGATTTTGGTTCCAAAGCAGGCTGAACTGTCCTTAACTTGGGATAAAATAGGCAACGAGAAGGCGAAGACAACACTAGCTAGAGGAAAGCTAAGGGATATAGCAGAAGAAGCCAAAGGTTTTGCCAAAGGGAACACAACTTCAGCTGCTGTGTTGTTTTTTACTTCCACTGGCATATCCAAGTTGTTGTCTACTGCATTGAGGGATGAATTGATGGGTAATCATGTCCATAGATTGGAGACCAAGCTTGATTGGATAACTATAACCGACAGTGGTTGTATTGGGCTTGAACTCGATGAAGTTTTCCCTATGAAAGTTTTGGGTCAATAAAGGCTAGGAATTGATCTTAGAAACCTAAGAATGAAGATGAAGAGGCTTAGAAGGAGAAAGAAGGAAAAATGAAAGAAATAGATTGTTGAAGTTTTTTGGGACAAGAACTCTCTCAAAGAGGGGAAAATTGTCATGACTCAAAGAACAATAGAAGGGTATCATTGTAATAGAGTTGCAATGGTTTGTTAGGATATTTTTACAAGTTGTTCGAAGCACATGGGTGTTGTTAGGATGCTAATAGGAATCAGTTCACAGCTAGCTAAGGCTTAAAAAAAGGCTACTTGTAAGAGATTGGGGACTATGCTTGAATTGATAATGAATATTCTCATTTCTCTCTAAAATTCTCTCTCTCAACCTTCCTCACGTTTCTCTCTTGTTTCTCCTCCTCACCCCCCCCTTCTTTTCTCTCAATATCTCTCCCTCAATTCTATATGATATCTTTCCCCATTTTTGTCCAAATTCCCCTTTAAACATTCTGTTCTTAATCCTAAGCCTCTCGGATCCTTCCGGTTGCCAATTCCAGCCCTGTTATGAACCCTAGGTTCATGACATTTTTCTACCAAAGACTTATTCGTAACTACCAAAACCATTTTTGGAACTGCCTTGAGCTCATCCTTGGGAACCCATACCTTGTAACATCCTGATAGTATAATAAGGCTAACTTACACTAAGAATTTCTTAACATGCGGGACATTAACTTGGAAAATTATTTTGTTATGTGCAAGGTGGCTTGAAATATTAGGGAAGTGTTGACAAGACCAAAGAGAAAGAGCAAGCAAAGGGAGTGGAATAGTCAAAGTCAGTAGAAATGAAGTAGGTCAAAATAGAGAGGTGGCTTAAATATAAGGTAAATGTTTATGAAATGTAAATAAATGAAATGCAAATGAGAAAATCAAAGAGGCTTGAAGGGACAAGAAATTTAGGGAATAAAAATTAAACCAAAATGTAAATAAAGTATAAAAGGGACCAAAGTTGGAGAGGGAGCCATTTTGAGGCGGTGGAGCATCGAGAGAGTTCTTCCAGTACTAGGGTTCTTCTCCTCTTTGGTTCTTTTCTTCTAGTGGCAGCTAAGGAGTTTAAGGAAGAGTTTCAAGGTAATAAATTTATCATCTAGCTCATTCTCTAGTCTAAAACCCTATTTTTCCTCTGTTATGGTGGCTAAAAAGAAATGAAAATCTCTATGTATGGTAGCCTACAAGTGGTGTTGAAGGTAAAGAAAAACTAAGGATTGTCAAAGAGGGAAACTAAGACAAGTTCTACTCCTTCCTTCTACCTTTGACCCTTTGGTTTTTAGTGTAAACTCCTATGTTTTTCAAAAAAAAACCTTTATTGGGAGCTATGTGGAATTGTTTGTAAATCTCTCTCCTCTTGCTTGATCCTGTCGGTCTCTCTTAAGTTTCAAAATAGGGTTTGGTTCACCCTATAATCCTCAAAGGAATGATGTATTTTGGTTAGGTTTCGAGTAATGTAAGATTTGACTGATTTTGGGAACCATTTTGCTTGTCAGTTTTCATTCTAGGTCTTAGGAGTCAACTTTTGAAAGTGGAAGCCGACTCTGTACATTAAGCTGTCGGCTGGATCGACTAAAGTGATAAAGAAGTCCACTTTTCCTTCCAAAAGTCGACTTCCCAATTTTAAAAGTCCACTTTCCATTTCAGACTGCGCATGGTCCACTTTCCTTCCAAGATCTGTTTGTTGCGTTGTAAACTGGACTTGATCAGTTTCGATTTGGTATCAAATTTGGATTATTTGGTCGAGTTTTGAGTTGTTTCTTCTTAATCCCAAAACATATCTAGATGTGCTTAGAAATCTTTTCTCTCCTTCATGAACATGTCCTTATTCTCATGAATACCCCATGCATTTCAATCATGATTATATGAGTATAATTGGCTTGGGCATGTCATTACAAGAGGTCTTATGCATGGGTTTTGTGTGGAGTACGATATATTTGTTATGCATGGCACGATTTTGGGAATTACAAGTGATACTTAACACGCACGGCGGGATCCGCTGAGATATCCTCTACGGTGATAAACAGAAAGCTCGAGTGGGCTATAAAACCAGACTCCTATAAAGCTCGGGTGGGCCATAAGGCCGGAATCATGTGTGACCTAGATCCCGTATTATGATTATGCTATAGTAGTATTATGGGAACTTGCATCTTATTTTTCATTCATGGACATTGTGGCGTGACTTCGCCTCTTTATGTATGCATGAGCAGGAATGTTGTCATCATTTATAGTTTGATCCTATTACTCTTATTGTCATTTTATTCTATATTACTTGCTAGGCTTTATATCTCACTTGTGTTTGCATAATTCCAGGTAAGGCCAAGACTACGGTTGATGGTGAGCCTAGCAATGTCGGATCCAGTGTCTAGAAATGTACAGAGCTGTTCCAGACAAAAGATCTTCAGGAGTTCTGTCATGGTGTCTGATTCTATGGATATATTGCCTTTATGGGCCTTGTTTTATCTTTTTTTGTAAAGTTTCGGGTATATGACTCGTTCTATGTGATGGTACAATATCTAGTTTTATGTATATAGTATTGCTGTAATTATTAACTATTGTGATGCATTCTCTTGTAACTCCAACAAGTGTCATATCTTCTTGGCACTCTCCTTTAGAAACCCCGGTCGAGGCAGCAAGGGAGAAGTGTCAAGAATAGATGGTACCTACTGGAGTTACAAGAGAATGCATCACAATAGTTAATAATTACAAAAAGACTACATACACAAAACTAGACATTGTACCGTTACATACAACGAGCTATATACCCGAAGTTTTACAAGAGACGATAAAACAAAGCTCATAAAGGTTCATAGACCCAAACACCATGACAAAATTCCCGAAAAACTTTTGTCTATGACAGCTCTGTACACGTCTAGACACTAGACCCCACATTGCTAGGCTTACCATCAACCGTAGTCTTGCCCTTACTTGGAATGATACAAACACAAGTGAGCTACAAAATCCAACAAGTAATATATAATAAAATGATAACAAGAGTAACAGGGTCCAACCATAAATGATGACAACATCCGCACTCTTGCATACATAAAGAGGTGGAGTCAAGCCACCATGTCTATGAATGGAAAATAAAATGCATGTTCTCAGAATACAACTATAGGATAATCATAATACGGGATCTAGGTCCTACACAAGTCCGGCTTTATGGCCCACCCGAGCTTGACATGAGTCCGGCTTTATAGCTCACTCGAGCTTTCGGTTTATCACCGTAGGGGATATCTCAGCGGATCCCGTCCGCAGCGCGCATTAAGTATCACATCTAATTCCCAAAATCGTACCATGTATAACAAATACATCGTACTCCACACAAAACCCATGCATAAGACCTCTTGTAACGACATGCACAAGCTAATTATATTCACATAATCATGATTGAAATGCATGGGGTATACACGAGAATATGGACAACATGTTTCATGAAGGATATAAAAGATTTTCAAGCACATCTAGACATGTTTTGGGACTAAGAAGAAACCACTCAAAACTCAGACAAATAATTCAAATTCGATACCAAATCGAAACTTATCGAGTCTAGTTTACAACGTAACAAACGGATCTAGAATCTGATTTTTCCACTAAAAATTATGCCGAAAACAGTAGAGCATGCACGATCTAAAACGAAAAGTCGACTTTTCAAATTGGGAGGTCGACTTTTGGAATTAGAAAGTCAACTTTTGGAAAAAAAAAAGTCGACTTCTTCATCACTTTATTCGATCTAACCGAGAGCTTAACGTACAGAGTCGACTTCCACTCGCAAAAGTCGACTCTTGAGACTCAAAATGAAAACAAACGAACAAACTGGTTCCCAAAATCAACCAAAATTTACATAGCTCAAAACCTAACCAAAATACGTCATTCCTTTGAGGATTATAGGGTGAAACAAACCCTATTTCAAAACTCAAGAGAGACCAACAAGATCAAGCAAGAGAAGAGAAGGATTTACAAACAATTCCACATAGCTTCCAATAAAGGCTTTTTTGAGGAACTTGGGACTTTACATCCAAAACCAAAGGATCAAAGGAAAAAAAGAAGAGTAGAACTTGCTTTAACGTCCCTCTTTAACAATCCTTAATTTTTTTTATCTTCAACACTACTTGTAGGCTGCCATACATAGAGATTTTTTTCTCCTTTTAGCCACCAAAATAGAGGAAAAATAGGGTTCTAGGCTAGAGAATGAACTAGATGATGAATTTCTTACCTTGAAACCCTTCCTTGAACTCCCTAGTTGCCACTAGAAGAAGAGAACCAAAGAGAAGAAGAACCCTAGTGCTAGAAGAACTCTCCCGATGCTCCATCGCCTCAAAATGACTCCCTCTCCAACTTTAGTCCGTTTTATACTTTCTTCACATTGGTTTAATTTTTATTTCCCAAATTTTCAGCCCCTCTAAGCCTTTTTAATTTCCTCATTTGCAATTTATTTACATTTCATAAGCATTTATCTTATATTTAACCCACTTCACTATTTTGACCTGGTTCTTTCCTACTTTGACTTTGACTATTCCACTCCTTTTTCTTGCTCTTTCTATTTGACTTGTCAACACTTCCTTAATCTTTCAAGCCACCTAGCGCATAACAAAATAATTCTCCAAGTTAATTTCTCACATGTTAAGAAATTCCTCATCCAGGGTTATTATAAAGGGAATATTCATCTTCTTTGGACAAAATAATTTTCTATGACCATGGCACTTACAGAATTTACATTTAGAATCAAATTTTAGTTTGGATTTAGGTTTTGATAGTTTTCCAAAATTCTTATGATTTAGACTCAAATTTGTCTTTGGACAACAAATTTTGATAAAACTAACTTGGAATCTTAACTCATTTTCAAGCAATTTGTTTCGATTAGTAAGGGTTGAATTTTGAGATTCAAAATTTTCATTTTGTTCAATAAGAGTTGCATTTTCAGATTCTAGATTTTTTGTGATCCTTAAGAGAAGATTTTTCTTTTTTTAACATTCTAATTTTCTTTGCAGTCTTTTCTAGATCAGCTATAAGTTTTTCAGAAATATTTGAAAGATTAATCTTGTGAGAAGTCAGAGGTAGAACTCCAACCTGAAAAACCAGCTTAACAAGTGAAGGGATACTCCTCCTTATATATAGCCCAGGTCTTCCTTGTTGAGGCGATGTGAGATTCTCACACCCCCCCCACGCAGAAACTTCTCCAGTAACTGATACATACCCAAGTGATCAGGCAAGGTACTGGTCCACAACCACGACCAAGGGTAGTCCTCCAACCAAGGGTTAGCTCTGATATCATGTGAGAGAAGTCAGAGGTAGAACTCCAACCTAAAAAGCCAGCTTAACAGGTGCAGAGATCCTCCTCCTTATATATAGCTCCGGTCTCTCTTGCTGAGACGATGTGAGATTCTCACAAATCCTATCATCATCATCGCTATCATTTGAATCTGAATTAAAACTAGATGAGGAAGAGTCACTTACCTCAGAATCTTACTCTGCCATAAAACAATAATTGTCCATTTGATCTTCACTTGAGGAGGAGCCTTCATCACTCCATGTGACTGTTGCTTTCTTTTTCTTCACATCCTTTCTTTTTGACTTAGCACATATGTTCCTATTAACATTCCTAAAAGAATTTCTCTACATTGTCACGCATTACGGTATGGGCACAACATTGACCGTTCATTGACAGATTTGAAATGTTTTCATAGTCATTTCCTTTATGTTATGTTATTATGTTTTATTTACTTTATGCTTTGGTATTAGTTTGGATATTAGAGCTGCAAAAGGAATAGGATATTTTAGGGGGGGGGGGGGGGAGGTCCATGTGTAAAGGGGCCTGGGGGAAAAGGCAAATGAGTTAGTTATTAGGGATGGGATCTGCTGTGGCAGCACCCCTGCTAGCGGGTTGTATACCCATATACTCAGATTGTAACGGCATGAAGAATATTAAGAATAAAATTCTATCCTTTCTCTACCAACTATTCTCTCTATCTCTTATTCCTTTCCTCCTAATCCCTCTCTCACTATCTCTTTTACCGGTGTCGTCTCTTTCTAAGATCCCTATCTGATCTCTCTAATATATTGGATTAGAAGGCGGACTCATTCTCACATTTGGGTTTGTGACAAACTGGTCTCAGGTATACCAATAGAAGCAAGGATGGCGGACAGAAACTGCATGAGGAATTTTGAAACGCAACTGCAGCAGATTAGCCCGACGATGACCAAGCTCCAGAATAAGATGGGCCACGTGGAGGCCGGAGAAGCCCAGAACCGAGAGGCCATCCGAGCTATGGATAGCAGGATGGAAAGGGCCCTAGAAGGAATGGGGCAAATGTTGGAAGGTATGGAGTAGAGGCTGGATGGATCAATGGCTAGACTGTGGGATGACATGCAACAATTTATGGTAATATTCACATGACAAAATCAGGTAAGAATGGCTGAAAACTTTCCCCCTAGAGATAGAAATGAGCCTATACTGCATAGAAATAAAGGGAATAGGGGTCATGCCAATGTCGAAATAGAGGCTGACACAAAAGAAACATTGGAAGGAGTTGTGGGTAACGATAGGAATGGTACGCCTAATGGGCGGCACCAGGGGTTCACCATGCCCCCAATGGAGATTCCTATCTTTGAAGGGGTAAACCCCCGGTGGTGGATCAGAAAATGTGAGAGGGTCTTTGAGTGGAACAATGTACCAATGAGGCAGCGAGTGTTTGCAGCCTACTTTAACAAGGTTTACCTAAGGAAATTTGTCCTAGTGTTCTTTGACGACATCCTCGTATATAGCCCCGCCTTGGATCAACATATATCTCACCTTAAAACCATCCTTGAGGTCCTTGGAGCTAACCAACTTTTCATCAAAAAGTCAAAATGTGCATTTGGACAGAATCAAGTGGAGTAATTGGGGCATTTAATTTCTGGGGCAGGGGTTAGCACCGACCCTAAGAAGGTGGAAGCCATGTTGGCTCGGCCTAAACCCACTACCGTGAAGGCCTTAAGAGGATTCCTTGGGCTAACAGGGTATTATTGTCGATTTGTTACAGGATATGGGACTATGAGTAAACCTCTAACACAACTCTTAAAAAAGGGAAGCTTTAATTGGGGGGCAGGAGGCCGAGACAACCTTTGAACAGTTGAAAAGGGCAGTGTGTAAGGTTCCAGTTTTGGGGCTACCCGACTTTAGCCAACCATTTGTGGTAGAAACAGATGCTTTTGGGAGTAGCATTGGGATAGTATTGTCCCAAAAAGGGAGACCCTTAGTCTTCTTAAGCCAAGCTCTAAGTGGTGACATATGGGCCTAAGTATATAATGAGAGAGAATTCTTGGCGGTTTTGATGGCAATGGATAAATGGCGCCATTACTTGGAAGGGGGGAAATTTATAATTAAGACAGATCGTGAAAGTTTGAAATTTTTGTTGCAACAAAAATTGCAAACTCAGCTACAAAAGAAAGGGATGGCTAAATTAATGAGATTGGATTACTCAATACAATATCGGAAGGGCAAAGAGAATGTGACAGCAGATGCCCTCTCAAGGTGTCATGAGGATGGGAATTTGGCAGTTGTCACCATGATAGTACCGGAGTGGTGTAAGGAAGTTGTGGATGGTTCTGAAGGAGACAAACGGATGCAAGAACTCATACAAGGGATGGTTGTGGGATCACAAGGAATGGGTGGTTATACTCTAAGGGAAGGAATACTGCGACTGCATGGCAGGATGGTCATTGGCAGCAAGGGGGACCTTAGGAAAAAAATATTACAGTCACTGCATGAATCTCCTTTAGGGGGGCATTCATGGGTCCAAAACACTTATTGAAGGGTGAAACAACTATTTCATTGGCCAAGATTGAAGATTAATGTGAAGGAATTCGTCTTATCTTGTGATACTTGCAAGAGGTAAAGTATGAGAACATTCACCATAAATGTTCCACTAAACCTTCTGCCCCTTTTTGTCATTAGCAAAAAGGATAAGAAGTTTGATACCACATGAAACATGTGGATATCAAGAGAATAATCTTCTCCTCCGTTTAGAAATTTTCATTCTTTTAAGGAATAACCTATCAAGAGACAAAACTCCCCCTGAGTTTATTGCCATTAGCTCGATGAATCCTTAAGAAAAAATAAATAAATAACAAAATGTTTGAGCATGCTTTTAAAATTAGAGAGGCTCCCCCTGAAAATATCAATCTTCCTAACAAGATTCTCCCATTTTTATGAAAGAATGAAATAGAATTTTATTCTTTAAAAGATATAAGCACTTAATATCCTTTTCGAGAAGAAGAATACTATTTGACAATCATAAGGAGACAATAGAAATAATAAGGAATTCTCTCCCCTTTTTGAAACATTCATTCTAAGACTAAATACCAACGAATATTGCAAGAATATATATATTTAACAACCAATTGATTAAACAGAAGATTTAACTATCTTCTTAAGAAATCAAACCTTAGACATATTTAAATAGAGGATACACTTCCCCTACAAATAAGCCACAAATTCTTTTAACACTCAAGGGTTAATAGAATTTAGCATTCACATCAGAATTAATCAGAACTGCTAATCAGTCGTTGTATATAAGCACATACAAGCATGTCATCCTGACAATTTAGGCAAACATTAATCAACAAAAGCAAATAATTCAAAATCATAAATCAAGCTTAAGAAAATTTGAACTAACATATCAAAAGCTAAAGTGTTTTTAAGCACTAGAATTCTAGTCCTATGACACTCGAGTGACAAGCTCAACCTTTTTTTAGAAATATCTATTCTATCTTAGCAACTCGACTAATATTCCGTAGAGACCTATATTTATACACACTTACTCGATTAATTTGATATTCTGTAGAGACCTATATCTATACACACTTACTCGATTAATTTCACAAATTAATCGAGTATCTTATGACACTTGCTAGAAATATTCAGCACTGTATGGATGAACTTGAAATCCACATTTCAAGGCTTTAATCCATGAACAATTTATTCACTCCTAGGAGATTTTCCACATTCCAAGGATTTCAAATAAGATCTAAAATCAAATTCATTCAATAACTTATCACAAAATATTAATGCATAGGAAACAACTATTTTATCCTGTAATACACAAATAATAAATCCATTCACAAGAACATATATTTTCAGGACAAGCAATAATAAAACATTCAATCATATTATCAAAATGCATATTCAATAACTCCTAAATGCATCCATTTTATTCTAAGAGACAGAATTGCAGCAAGTAGATCATCCAAAGAGAAGATCCTGATAAGGATTGGACACTCGATTAACTTTCATTCACTATTCGAGTGATCATATACCAAACTACCACTGAGTTTCAATACATTAAAAATATGCTACTAATGAGCATAAGAATCCTAAATAGTACAATCAAAATATATAATCCTATAATGTAATTTTTAAATTCAAGAAATGCACATACACCAAAGACATATCTCAAATTATGTTTGTACACTTCATGTGTACCCAAATCAATCAAGAAACATATTCAACCAGGTTTCGAATGTCCCAAACATTTTCAACTAATCCTAAAACAGATTTAATCACTTAATCGATCCTATCATTACTCAAGAGAGCTCAATCAACCTATCACTTAATGCATTTATAATTTCAATCACATTAACTAAATACATAGAATTGTGCCACTCATGAGCACACCAAATATAGTCACTCACAAAGATTTTTAAAGCAGTGAATAATATTATCTCTAACCTAATACAATGGTAGGCAAGCCAATCATTTGACTACCACCTCGTCAAACCATCAAGATTTTCCACTTAACTAATTATCTAAATGAAAATCATGAACATTCAATCAAATACAAACGCACTTAGGTACAGAAATGCCTTAGTCAACAAACAATCATTTTCATCATAATGCAAAGATCATCCAAAACGATGAGCATAACTTCACTGCATTCCAAAACATCAACTGTAGAAGACGAACAAGTTAATTCAACAATTTTACCAATCATACATTCAGCAAAATTCGTCATCAAAACATTAAAACATAGTACTTAATGAGCAAGTTCATTTAACACACTAGAATATAATTTATCATGTATTTTCAAAGGTACAGATGTACCTCAATTAACACCATAAGGTCAACCTAACATCCACTACTTTGACTCCTCACCAAGGATTTTAATAAACTACTATAGCTTTTGTAGGCTCAGCTATAATCTCATCTTTTCAATTTAAGGGAAAAAAAAAAAAAAACGTTTGAGCATACTTTTAAAACTAGAGAGGCTCCCCCTGAAAATATCAATATTCCTAAAAAGATTCTCCCTTTTTATGAAAGAATGAAATAGAATTTTATTCTTCAGAAGATAAAAGCACTTAATATCCTTGTCAAGAAGGAGAATACTATTTGACAATCATAAGGAGGCAATAGAAATAATACGGAATTCTCTCCCCCTTTTGAAATATTCATTTTAAGACTAAGTACCAACAAATATAATTATGATTGTCAAATAGTACCAACAAATATGTTATAGTATTATAATTATGTTATAGTGGTATTATGGGAACTTGCATCTTATTTTCGATTCATGGACATTGTGGCTTGACTCCGCCTCTTTATGTATGCTTGAGCAGAGATGTTATCATTTATGATTGGATCCTGTTACTCTTATTGTCATTTTATTCTATATTACTTGCTGGGCTTTGTATCTCACTTGTGTTTGCAAGATTCTAGGTAAGGGCAAGATTACGGTTGATGGTGAGCCTAGCAATGTGGGGTCTAGTGTCTAGACGTGTACAGAGTTGTCCCAGACAAAAGATCTTCGGGAATTTTGTCATGGTGCCTGGTTCTATGGATATATAGCCTTTATGGGGCTTGTTTTATCTTCTTTTGTAAAGTTTTGGGTATATGGCCCGTTTTATGTGATAATACGATGTCCAGTTTTGTGTATTTAGTCTTCTTGTAATTATTAACTATTGTGATGTATTTTCTTGTAACTCCAGCAGGTATTATATGTTCTTGACACTTCTCTCTTAGAAACCCCGGCTAAGACAGCAAGAGAGAAGTGTCAACAATAGATAATACCTACTGGAGTTACAAGATAATACATCACAATAGTTAATAATTAGAGCAAGACTATATACACAAATCTAGACATCATACCGTCACATACAACAGGCCATATACCCGAAACTTTGCTAAATAAGATAAAACAAAGCTCATAAAAGTTATACATCCACAGACCTAGGCACCATGACAAAACTCCCGAATATCTTTTGTCTGGAACAGCTCTATACACGTCTAGACACTGGACCCCACATTGCTAGACTTATCATCAACTGTAGTTTTGCCCTTACTTGGAATGATGTAAACATAAGTGAGCTACAAAGCCTAGCAAGTAACATAGAATAAAATGATAATAAGAGTAATAGGAGTCCAACCATAAATGATGACAACATCCCTGCTCATGCTTACATAAAGAGGTGGAGTCAAGCCATAATGTCCATAAATGGAAAATAAGATACAAGTTCTCATAATACCACTATAGCATAATCATAATAAAGATCTAGGTCCCACACGAGTCCGACCTTATAGCCCACCCGAGCTTGACACGACTCCGACTTTATAGCCCACTCGAGCTTTTGGTTTATCACCGTAAGGGATATCTCAGCGAATCTCGTCCGCAGCGCGCATTAAGTATCACATCTAATTCTCAAAATTGTGTCATGTATAACAAATACATCGTAATCCACACAAAAGCCATGCATAAGACCTCTTGTAACGACAAGCACGAGGTATACACGAGAATACGGACAACATGTTTCATGAAGGAGAGAAAAGATTTTCAAGCATATCTAGACATGGTTTGGGACAAAGAAGAAACCACTCAAAACTTGACCAGATAATCCAAATTCGGTACCAAATTGAAACTTATCGATTCTAGTTTACAATGCAACAAACGGATCTCGAATCCGATTTTTTCACTAAAAGTTATGCTCAAAACAGTAGAGCATGCGGAGTCTGAAACGAAAAGTCGACTTTTAAATTTGGGAAATCGACTTCCTAGAAGTCTTGACTTTTAGATTATGGCTTGACTCCAAATTTAGAAGTCTTGACTTTTAGATTATAGCATGCGGAGTCTGAAACGAAAAGTGGAATTAAAAAGTCGACTTTTAGAAGAAAAAGTCAACTTCTTCATTACTTTAGTCAATCTAGCCAAGAGTTTAACATACAGAGTCGACTTCCACTACCAAAAGTCGACTCCTGAGACTCAGAATGAAAACGGAAGAACAGAATGCTTCCCAAAATCGACCAAAACTTATATAACTCAAAACCTAACCGAAATACATCATTCCTTTGAGAATTATAGGGTGAAACAAACCCTATTTCAAAACTTAAGAAAGACCAACAAGATCAAATAAGAAAAGAGAGAGATTTACAAACAATTCCACATAGCTCCTAATAAAGGTTTTTTTTGAAAAACTAGGGAATTTACACCCAAAACCAAAGGATCAAAGGAAAAAAAGAAGAGAAGAACATGCCTTAGCTTCCCTCTTTGACAATCCTTAATCTTTCTTTACCTTCAACACCACTTGTAGGCTGCTATACATAGATATTTTCATCTCTTTCTAGCCAACAAAATAGAAGAAAAACAAGGTTCTAGGCTAGAGAATGAGCTAGATGATGAATTTTCCTTAAAACCCTTCCTTGAACTCCCTATCTGCCACTAGAAGAAGAGAACCAAAGAGGAGAAGAACCCTAGTGTTGGAAGAACTCTCCCGATGCGCCACCGTCTCAAAATGGCTCCCTCTCCAACTTTGGTCCCTTTTATACTTTCTTCACATTAGTTTAATTTTTATTCCCCAAATTTTCAGCCCCTCCAAGTCTTTTTAATTTTCTCATTTACATTTCATTTATTTACATTTCAGAAGCATTTATCTTATATTTCAGCCACTTCACTATTTTGACCTAGTTCATTCCTACTTTGATTTTGACTATTCCACTTCCTTTCCTTGCTCTTTCTATTTGACTTGTCAACACTTCCTTAATCTTTCAAGCCACATCGTGCATAACAAAATAATTCTCCAAGTTAATTTCCCACATGTTAAGAAATTCCTCGATCAGGGTTATTCTA
Source organism: Diospyros kaki (assembly GCA_036245055.1). Classification (NCBI taxonomy): domain Eukaryota; kingdom Viridiplantae; phylum Streptophyta; class Magnoliopsida; order Ericales; family Ebenaceae; genus Diospyros; species Diospyros kaki. The sequence goes on from BSEG01000012.1 coordinate 24,994,933, forward strand.
AAGGGAATATTCATCTTCTTTGGACAAAATAATACTCTATGGCCATGGCACTTACAGAATTTACATGTAGAATCAAATTTTAGTTTGGATTAAGGATTTGATAGTTTTCCAAGATTCTTATGGTTTAGAATCAAATTTTTCTTTGGACAAAATTTTTTGATAAAACTAACTTAGAATCTTTAACTCATTTTCAAGCAATTTGTTTCAATTAGTAAGGATTGAATTTTAAAACTCAAAATTTTCATTTTGTTCAATAAGAGCTGCATTTTCAAATTCTAGATTTTTTGTTTGATCCTTAAGAGAAGATTTTTCCTTTTTTAACATTTTGATTTTCTTTGCAGCTCTTTCTAGACCAGCTATAAGTTTTTCACAAATATTTGAAAGATTAATCTTGTGAGAAGTCAGAGGTAGAACTCCAACCTGAAAAGCGAGCTTAACAGGTGGAGAGATCCTCCTCCTTATATATAGCTTAGGTCTCTCTTGCTGAGGCGATGTGGGATTCTCACACTCCCCCCCCCCCCACGCCGAAACTTCTCCAATAACTGATACATGCCCAAGTGATTAGGCAAGATACTGGTCCACGACCACGACCGAGGGTAGTCCCCCAGCCAAGAGTTGTCTCTGATGTCATGTGAGAGAAGTCAGAGGTAGAACTCCAACCTAAAAAGTCAGCTTAACAGGTGAAAGGATCCTCTCCCTTATATATAGCCCAGGTCTCCCTTGTTGAGGCGATGTGAGATTCTCACAAATCCTATCATCATCATCGCTATCATTTGAATTTGAATTAAAACTAAATAAGGAAGAGTCGCTTACCTCAAAATCTTGCTCTGCCATAAAACAGTAATGGTCCATTTGATCTTCACTTGAGGAGGAGCCTTCATGACTCCATGTGACAGCTGTTTGCCACATATGTTCCTATTAACATTCCTAGAAGATTTTCTACTACATTGTCACACATTACGGTATGGGCGCGACATTAACTGTTTATTGGCATATTTGAATTGTTTTCTTAGTCATTTCCTTTATGTTATGTTATTATGTTTTATTTACTTTATGCTTTGGTATTAGTTTGGATATTACAGCTGCAAAGGGAATAGGATATTTTAAGGGGGGAGGTCCATGTGTAAAGGGGCCTGGGGGAAAAAGACAAACGAGTTAGTTATTGGGAATGGGATCTGTTGTGGCAGCACCCCTCTAGTGGGTTATATACCCCTATACTCAGATTGTAACGGCATGAAGAATATCAAGAACAAAATTCTATCATTTCTCTACCAACTATTCTCTCTATCTATTATTCCTTTTCTCCTAATCTCTCTCTCACTATCTCTTTTATCGGTGTTGTCTCTTTCTAAAATCCCTATCTAATCTCTTTAATATATTGGATTAGAGGGCAAATTCATTGTCAGTTTTGGGTTTGTGACAAACTAGTATCAGAGCACCGGTCTCAGGCATACAAGTAAAAGCAAGGATGGCGGACAGAACCCGGATGAGGAATTTTGAAATGCAACTGCAGTAGGTTAGCCCGACAATGACCGAGCTCCAGAATAGGATGGGTCACATAGAGGCCGGAGAAGCCCAGAAGCAAGAGGCGATCCGAGCTATGGATAGCAGGATGGAAAGGACACTAGAAGGAATAGGGCAAAGGTTGGAAGGTATGGAGCAGAGGCTGGATGGATCAATGGCTAGACTACGGGATGACATGCAACAATTTATGGTAATATTCACACGACAAAATCGGGTAAGAATGGCTAAAAACTTTCCCCCTAGAGATAGAAATGAGCCTATATTGCATAGAAATGAAGGGAATAGGGGTCATGCCAATGCCGAAATAGAGGCTGACCCAGAAGAAACATTGGAAGGAGTTGTGGTTAACAATAGGAATGGTACACCTAATGGGCAGCACCGGGGGTTCACCATGCCCCCGATGGAGATTCCTATCTTTGAAGGGGTCAACCCTTGGTGGTGGATCAAAAAATGTGAGAGGGTATTTGAGTGGAACAATGTACCAATAAGGCAGCGAGTGTTTGTAGCCTACTTTAACAAGGCTGTCGATGCCTGGTTCCAGGGGTGTGTAAGTGTGCAGAACGAATTCACCTGGGAATAGTTGGTGACCAGACTTTGTAAAAGATTTGGAGAAAGAAATAGGGTGGACACCATTGAGGAGTTCAACAAACTAAGATAAACTAGAAGTGTAGAAGTGTAAAAGTGTATTTAAAGAGATTTGAGGCCCTATGTGACTCAACAAAACCCACACCTTACTGAAGTTTATTTTGTGTCAAGCTTCTTGAGTGGGGACATAAGGCCGATGGAAAAGATGATTAGGCCCCAAACAGTAGAACAAGCGGCTGAGAGTCCAATATTACAAAAAATGATTGTAGAAGTACTTATGAAAAAGCAGCGGCAACAACACAAGGGGTTATCGGTGAGACCAGCCAATGGGGGAGGTAGGTATGTTAGCTGGTAAGAGTGGAGGAAGTACGAAACAGGGGACAGGGCCCAGCACAGTGCCTTATGGGGAGAAATTAAAAGAGTAAAGAAGGTTGGCTGGCCTCTGTTTTAGATGTGGGGACAAGTACCATTTCGGGCAACAATGTAAAAGGTAAATTCTATTGCTGGAAGGGGAAGAGGAGGATGAAGCTGAGGGGTCAAGGAAGAAAGTAGAGGAGAGTGGTGAATCAGAAGAAGAGAACAACGAAGAAATTTCATTGTATGCGCTCAAGGGAGTAACCAACAACAAGATAATTAAGGTAGCAGGGAGTATGAAGAATCATGACCTCCTAATCCTAATTGATAGTGGAAGCACACATAGCTTCCTTGATGAAGGGACAACTAAGAGGTTAAAATGTCCGCTCCAAGGAACTCAACCCCCAAGCGTGACAGTTGCAAATGGCAGGAAGGTATTGAGCAAATCAACATGCCACAAGTTTACTTGGGAGATGCAATGAGAGAAATTTGAGGCAGATTTGAGGCTACTACAATTAAGGGGATGTGATGTGGTGTTAGGGGTTGATTGGATGAAGGGGGTAAGCCCCATCAATTTTGACTTCAATAGGATGGAGGTTTCATTTGACAAGGGAGGAAGGAAAATGACACTGACGGGGGAAATGGAATCGGGGTCCTGCAAGATGATCTCAGGAACGAAACTGCACAAAATGCTCAAGAACAAATGGTATCAACTGTCCCAATTGTTCTCGCTAGTGGCTGTGGGGGAGGGTTCACTTTTGGCAATGGAGGGAGAGCCTGAGAAGGAGCTGCGAGGGGAGGTGCACTTGACAGTCACATCTCAATCCCGAAAGCTTGACCAGGTGCATTCTCAGCACCTAATTGATGAACTCTTGGATAGTTACAAGGACTTATTTGTTAAACCTACAACCTTACCTCCCACCCGAACCTTGGATCACTCCATCAACCTGAATCCTAGTGCAAAACCCATCAACATCAGGTCCTATAGGTACTCCCCAACCCAAAAAACCGAAATTAAAAAGATGGTGAAGGATAAGCTAAATCAATCTTTCATAAGACATAGCAAAAGCCCTTTTGCCTCATCGATCCTCCTAGTTAAACAAAATGATAGATCTTGGCGTTTTTGTGTTGACTATCGCAAATTGAATTCCTTAACCATTAAAGATAAATTCCCAATACCGTTAGTTGAGGACTTGATGGATGAATTACATAATGCCTATTTCTTTTCAAAACTTGACCTGAGGTCCGGCTACCATCAGATCAAAATGAAACCCGAAGATTTCCCTAAAACCGCTTTTGGGACACACCGCGACCATTTCGAATTCCTGATGATGCCATTCGGGCTCACAAATGCCCCACCTTTATTTCAGTCCCAATGAACCAAATTTTCGAGCCTTACCTAAGGAAATTTGTCCTAGTGTTCTTTGACAACATCCTTGTATATAGACCTACCTTGGACCAACATATATCTCACCTTAAAACCACCATTGAGGTCCTTAGAGCTAACCAACTTTTCATCAAAAAGTCAAAATGTACATTTGGACAGAATCAAGTGGAGTACTTGGGGCATTTAATTTCTGGGGCAGGGATTAGCACCGACCCTAAGAAGGTGGAAGCCATGTTGGCTTGGCCCAAACCCACTACCGTGAGGGCCTTAAGAGGATTCCTTGGGCTAACGGGGTATTATCGTTGATTTGTTAAAGGATATGGGACTATAAGTAAAACTCTTAAAGAAAGGATGCTTTAATTGGGGGCAAGAGGCCGAGACAACCTTTGAAAAGTTGAAGAGGGCAATGGGTAAGGTTCCAGTTTTGGGGCTACCCGACTTTAGCCAACCATTTGTGGTAGAAACAAATGCTTGTGGGAGTGGCATTGGGGTAATATTGTTCCAGAAAGGGAGACCCTTAGCCTTCTTAAGCCAAGCTCTAAGTGGTAGACATATGGGCCTAAGTATAAATGAGAAAGAATTCTTGGCGGTTTTGATGGCAGTGGATCAATGGCCCCATTACTTGAAAAGGGGGAAATTTATAATTAAGACGGATCATGAAAGTTTGAAATTTTTGTTGCAACAAAAATTGCGAACTCAACTACAAAAGAAGGGGATGGCTAAATTAATGGGATTGGATTACTCAATACAATATCGGAAGGGCAAAAAGAATGTGGTAGCAGATGCCCTCTCAAAGTGTCATGAGGATGGGAATTTGGTAGCCCTCACCATGATAGTACCGGAGTGGTGTAAGGAAGTGGTGGATAGTTATGAAGGGGACGAACAGATGCAAAAACTCATACAAGGGTTGGCTATGGGATCACAAGGAACGGGTGGTTATACTCTAAGGGAAGGAATACTGCAACTGCATGGCAGGATGGTCATTGGCAGTAAAGGGGACCTTAGGAAAAAAAATATTACAGTCACTGCATGAATCTCCCTTAGGGGGCATTCAGTGGCCCAAAACACTTATTTAAGGGTGAAACAACTCTTTCATTGGCCAAGATTGAAGACTGATGTTAAGGAATTCGTCTTATCTTGCGATACTTGCAAGAGGTACAAGTATGAGAAGGTTGCTTACCCTAGATTGCTCCGGCCCCTACCAATACTAGACCAAGCGTGGACTAGTGTTTCCATGGATTTCATTGAGGGGTTGCCTAAGTCCGAAGGAAAGGATAGTGTGCTAGTTGCGGTGGATAGGTTCACTAAATTTGCACGCTTTATAGGCTTAGCTCATCCCTCTACGGCCTAAGAGGTGGCCAGAGCTTTCACGGATAAAATAGTGGCTTTGCACGGGGTGCCGAGGGTTATTATATCAGACAGGGACAAGATATTCACAAGCACCTTTTGGCAAGAATTGATGGGGTCTATTTGGACATAGCACTCAATGAGCAAGTTCATTTAGTGGAATGAGACTATTCGCCAGCACCTTGAGCGAGACCAAAAGGAAAGTTTCATAATTTGATCTAGGTAAGAAATTCCATAAGAAAATAGTTGGAACAGGAGTAAAGACTTGACTTGAGTGGAATTAAATTGAATAACCATTGATTTTAATGAATTGATTAATGAATTAAATTGAATAACCAATTACTTGAGTAAAGACTTACCAGTTGGCTACAGCCGTTAAGGCTGAGATGAAGCGTGAGGCTGCTCTTCCTCATCCCTCCATTCCAATGCCTACTTAAATCAATCTTCTATTAATGATGATGTGCTGTCAATATGAAAAATAATAATATCATTATCCAGTTTCGTCAAATGAAAATGAGTTAAAAACAACAGCACTATTCTATTATTCTTGGTGGCTATGATAATATAAACAGAAGACCACGAATTTTGAGTTATGAAAAGAGACTTTTTCAAAACATTGGTTATTTATATAACCAACCAACCAACCACCATTTGATTAAAAAGCTTAATGTCACAGTAGCTTGCTTTATCAACTAAATTAAATCTTGGCTAGATTTTGTCACCATAGATGACCCATAATAGAGGAGTTGACAAGCGTTTATTTAGGGAACAAGACATGTGATAAACAAATCTTAAGATGACAAAGCAACCCCACTAAACCATGTCCCAGAAAGACTACCAATCCCTATCCTGCAAGTAACCAATTGTTTTAAGCAGTTTCCTTGCAGAAGCATATACATGTAGGCATAGATAGAGACACATGAAAGTGTAGTATTTATCAATTTATCTAGCCAAACTTGCCTAGTGAGATTAAGGCTTAGGATTATTGTTGTGTTTTTGAGTATGTATATCCATGTACATACATATCAATAGCCAAACAAACAAGCAAGTTTACCTGTACAAAAGAGAATCAACATGGCTATCACGACATACACAACAAGTTCCCTTCTGAACATGAACCCATTTGGATCCATCCTCTGATGTCTCCGCCATCCCTACAGCGTATTGAAATTTCTTCAACACAGGTTCTAGTATAAATAGAAGGTGAAACAAAAGCAATACTTGTTATTTGATCATTTAAACTAAAAGCACAATTCAGAAATCGTCACGGTTGCAAGGTTCTAATTTTCAGTTGATATAGTGGTACTAAAGAAGAAGTGAAAGAGCTATAAAGTTGGAAGGGCATACAGACCTTGTCCACCAGTTGATCGATTCAGAGCTGCAGAGACCTCCTGTCTTACAGAGCATTGCAACTCCAGTTGCATGTCCGTGCAGGCCTCTAACATCCTCTACATATGGTTCATGCCCTGCTGAAGCCTCGCCATATCCGCTCTTAGATCATTAATCATCTCCCACTCCTACCCCAGTCAGCATCCCCACATTTAGTTCAAGACTAGCAAAGGGTAGATGCATGAATAAAACACTACAAATAGGTATAGGTTTCACTAGAATCAGAAAATTAAAACTGCAACAAGACTTCCAGAGTCATTCAATCCAATAAAGAATTTAGAAGACAATTTTAATCTTTCTTAAGATGAAAAATGATCAAGATTGTCCTGAATTCCTAGATTTCTAAAAATAAAACCAAACAATTAACCATGGTTAGCAAGGGTGGTCGCATTCCACTCCTAGTCAAAACAAACGTGGCTTACTCCCCACCCACCTATTGATGCCACACCTCCCCTCCCCACCCCACCCCACCCCATGGCTAAAATAATAAAAAATAAAACAACAAATAATTGTAAGATTCCTAACATGGATATTATAGAAGATAAATGTGTATAATAGATTATATGAATCAAATCATGACAAATATAATACAACACTTGCATCCACAAGTGATTAAAAAAAGACAATGGAGACAACCAGTTTGGATGGAAGGTCCAAATATGCACTCTCACACTAAAATTAACATACAAAGGAAACATGGGCTGTGATTTTGAGAATATGCCTTTCTTTCATAAAAGAATGGAGCGTTTATATACTACTAAGCACTAATTAATGAGAGGGTGCCTATTTTAGAGAAGAGGACTATATTTTCTTTTCAAGGTTTTACCGCGGAAGTACTAATAGATAAAAGAAGACTCACAAGATCTGAGCGGTGCATGCTCTGTCGAGACTGACCAACTAGAATGATGTAAAGCCTGATGCCAAAGAGGTTGTGGAGGGGGCACCGGAGGGGATGGTAGTGCCAATGAAGGTCTGCCCATGTCATCATTTTGATCCCCATCTCTCCATTCAATAGATTGATCATATGCAGACTGCTGCCAGTTTCCACTTCCGTCGTCAGTTCCATGCTCCCGCCTATCTCCTTGGTTGACAATTTGCTTGCTGATTAGTGTTCCCACCAACCGTGTTGCTCTCAGAATTCCCCGTAGAATCTGATAATCGTTGGATGTCAATTTCATGACTCCCAGGTCGTGATTGCTCATGAATTTCTTGCTGGATATTAGAAATTGCAGGCCGTTTATATATTTACGACGTCCAAAACTGTTATCTAGCTAATCTCCCGGTAGGATTCTGCGCTCCCAATCCGAACGTCAAGCTCTTGGCAATGGCGATGTCGTCGTCTTCTCAACTGCCTATTCTCTCTTCCCTCTGCGTCAACGCCAGAACTGACCTCGCTTCTTCTTCGTCTATTGGTAATGTTTCGGACATTCGCATTCCCTCCACAAAAGCCAATCCACAACGATGTCCATCTACGATCGTCTTCTCTTATAGTAGGTCTCTCTGTTCTGCAGTTTATCGACTCAATCTCGCAATTTAATTCAGAATCTTTGAGTTTTGTGCTTCTTTGCACTAAATCCCTCTCTATCTGTGTATGTGTGCAACGTTTACCAGAATCAGGTAATGGTCTTGCCAGTTTACCAGAATTCTCTCGTGACGGATCGAATTGCCAAACCCTAGTTCTTACAGTTTGCAATCAAAGTACAGAGAGAGAGAGAGAGAGGGAGAGAGAGAGGACCTGTCGAAATCCGCGAGAATCGGAACCCCAACGCAATGCCTACGGTCTTCTTCTTCTTCTTGCCGTTACTTGAAGATAGCTGGCAGAGTCAATTTGAACAAATTGGGATCGAGAGGAGAGGAGAGGAGAGGAGCGGAGAGGAGATCCTCAGAGGATTTTCAACCGTTAGAGAGAGGAATGAAGCGGCAACTGGTGGGATCGAGAGGAGCGGGGAGGAGATGCTCTGAGGATTTTCAATCGTTAGAGAGAGGAATGAAGCGGCAACTGGTGGGATCGAGAGGAAAGGAGCGGAGAGGAGATCCTCTGAGGATTTTCAACCGTTAGAGAGAGGAATGAAGCGGCAACTGGGCGGAGGTCTATATACTCTCTCTCATTTGGGACGGCAGCCATGTTATTGTTTTTTAAATTAATATAAGATAAAATATTGTTTATATATATATGTATATATATTACTGTTTATATTATGAAATTTTGGATCATTTTGAGTTTTTATAAATATGATGACACAATTATAATTTATTGGATTGGGGATTCAACTATTTTATATTAATTACTTGACTCTAATACATCAATTTTTTATTTTAGTAATTATATGCTTTGAGTTATGGTAATTATATTTCTTTTTTTTTCATTTTACATAGTTATAATATATATTCTATTAATTTTTGTAAGTCTAAAATTATTTTATTTTTTTTTTAGTTTCAAATAGTCAAACGATGGATTCCAATGACAGGAACTAACTATCAAATTACCATTGGTTCAACGATCGAAACTGACTATCACATATCCAAAAATTAAAAATTAATTAGGGATTCAACTATTTTATGCGACTATGGTGACACAATTATGAGGTTTTTGATCTCATGCTGATTAATTTATTTGATTATGAATTCAATTGTTTTATATTAATTACTTGACTCCAATTGATGATATTAATAATTACATGATTTGAGTGATCTTAAGATAAGTTTATTATATTTTTTTTATTTTTATTTTACGTAGTCATAATATTTACTCCATTAATTTTAATATATATAATTATTGTTGTATCCCTTCCTCCAGGATAATTCTCCCAAAAAAGGCAATTATTATAGGAGTGTCCATTCGAAAGGATATCGCAACAACTTTTTTAGGACTAACGACTCGAAATGTATTTTGTAAGACATCACAATTCTCCTGGTGAAAGCTTGTCAAGTAGTAATTAAATCAATTCAATAACTCATAAAAAATATTATTATCGTCAACTTTTAAGTTGTCTCGTGATTCTAATGATTAGAACCGGTCATTGGATTCTCCCAACCGCAGTGGTTCATATATTCAAAAATGACTTTGATCCAATAATTCATTTTTTTAAATTTTAAAATTATTTTTTTATTAAAAAAACTTACTTTTTTAGAAAAACGTCATATGATGATTAATTTATTTGATTAAGAATTCAACTATTTTATATTAATTACTTAGGTCTAATATATCAATTGATAATATCAATAATTATATGCTTTGAGTGAGTTTAGTCTTGTGGCTAGGTGCGATCCATGTTAAGACTCTCGATTCTTTCAAGTTCTAGATTTGAGTCGCATAAGGAGCACTATTCTTTTCATTGATTTATATATGTAAATTAATTATATGTTTTTAATACATAAAAATTAATTTGATTTATTATTACATGTCTATAATATTTTTGTTGAACATCTTTTTTGAATTGATTTAAAGGTCTTTTAATTATTTAATCATCTTAAGTCTTAGATTGATTTAACTTTTAATTTTATTATTTTTTAATTATATGGTAAAATATTAAATTTCAAATAAATATTATTATTTAAATTTATTAATAAATTATAAAAAGAAGCACTAAAAAAAAAAACCTAACTCCACACCCTTTCCCACCTTATTAATTTTTTATTCTCCCATTTACATCATCAAAAACTTTCTCTCTTTATTAAAAGTTAATATTTTACTACATAACTATTAAATCGTGTCAATTTAAATGAACTAAATTGTTTACCATCAAATATAATTTTCACTATAAAAAATTGATCTATGATTCTAAATTGCATAGTGAAAAAAAAAAAGATTTTACTATAAAATTATTAAATTGTAGTTAAAAGATAAATTTAATTATTTTTTCAAATTTGAAATAATGAAAATTAAAAAATATTAAAAAAATAGCTGGAATCATTCCTTCTAAAATATACATTTAAAAAACCCTAATTAAATGAAAATTAGTAGGCAAATTTTTGCACTGATTATTAAGCCTCCTAATAAAAAATTAGTGAGCATATATTTTATTATGCAAACCAACTTCAGAGAATTAAACCTTCAAATTCTTGTACAAATCAAATTCTTTGTCAATCCAAAACTTTTGTTTCTTCTCGTCAAATTCAAATCCTTGCACAGAGTCAAGCCTCCCTTGATTCTTCACCGTGACTTGCTCCAAGACCCCTCTAGCAGCTTTTTTTTATTTGACTTTGACAACTTCCTCTATACCCAAAAGAAGTAATTCGAACATCTCGTGATCTAACTTGACGTATGACAATCCGGTTCATACTTTTCCTCTTTATAAACATCTCTATGCCTAGAATTGATTCTTTTGTTTTTACCCCAATTAAATTGGTTTTACCCTTGGGATTTTCCTCCCTTGCGGGGGCCCCCGTCGCTTGATCCCACGATAAATTGGTTTTACCCTTATTACTTGAATTCATTTTTTATGCTTTAATTCTACAAACACACCATATGTTAATGTTAATTTATGTTATAGTTTTACTTGAGGGGGCTATTTTGTGACTAATAGATTTTTATGTTTTTGTTTTATTATCCATAATATAATATATGTTCCACCTCTTCTTAAAATATATATATATATACCAATAAACATTTAATAAAAAAGTAGATTCAAAGGAGGGTGTTTTATAAATTAATTTTAAAAATTATTTACTGAATCATCAACAAGCTGCCATCTACACTAGTAAAAAAAAATTATTTTATACACATCGAATATTTTTATTCTAAAAAGGAGATTTGATGTACAGTTCACAATGTCCTTTTTTCTTTTCTTTATTAGGTAAATGTGCCAAGATCCTTGTTCAATTGTAGTACTGTAGTGGAACAATTGACATAGAGCTACATATATAAATATATATACGTATGTGTGTTTATATATAATGGAAAATGCTATTTGAACTCCTTGGACTATATCTTAGGCTACACAATACAGTTAAAATGATAAAAATATCTCTCACCCAAGATAGTGAGACGACTTGATGAGGTGGCGTGAGGTACATGACTAAAATACCCCTCACCTAAGGTAAGGAGGCAGTGCGAGACGATGAGATTAGGTGGTGAGGTGCGAGAGGTATTTTACTCATTTGTGCAGGTATGTGTAGTTTAAGGTGTAGCCCTTGATGTACAAGTAGCATAATCCATATATAATTGTGTATGTCTTGCTCACTAATATTTCTACCTTATAATATAATCTGATTTAATGGATAAATACATTGAAAATACTTACATATTTTTTTTTATTATATATAATAGATTTAATTGTTATGGCACTTGGTCAGAAAAAAAAATGTTACTTCGAAATCAAAGTCTACTGTTTGTACTGTTAAATATTCGTATTACACGTGTGCAATCCAAGTCCAATACTTTACCATAAAAGGTTTATAGTACACAAATGCAATCCATTACATTTCCACCTAATTCCAAGAAGAGCATCACTTTTGTTATTTTTTTTTGTACTCTTAAAACTATTTTTTTCCTGAGTTTTGTTTTGTATTATTGATTTTTCCTTTCAATCGATATGTTGATTATGTATTTAGAATTCCCTTGTCTCAATTGCTGGTTTTGTTTCGTATCCCATTTTTTTTTTTATTTTGTGTTGGTAAATGCTTGTTGCTGCTATTTCACAAGTTTGTACGAAAGTACAAATAGTATACACATATTTTATATCTTTATACTATTCCGTCTATTAGAATGTTAATTTGAGAATGCATGATTTTTTGGATACCTAGTTATCGAAACCTTGATAACTTTACTCTTTTGTAATTTGGGTTGCTTCTTGCTAATTTTGTTGCTACGTAAAAATGGTGAAAACTTTTGTATATTTTTTTTATGAATGAGTGAAATTAAAAAATAGCCTAAAAATTGCCAGCAAATTAATTAAACTACAGAAAAAAATAATTTATTATCTTTTTATTTTTTGATGAATTTATAAGGTAAAATAGAGAATTGAACAAGATACCCAACCCAAATAGGGGTGGGAAGGGGGATGGGAATGGGCATGTTAGGTTGGGGGATGGGTCTTTGGTCTATACCCAACAACTGTCATTAATTCCATCCAATTTTGAAAATTTACCTTAAGTTTTTTTTCAAATTATGGGGCTCTGATCATGGGATATTCAAAGATTATGGTTGATATACGTAATAATGCTTATATGCATCACATTTTATGATAGTTCCATGAAATAATTTGATTGTTTATAATACATATAAACACGTGTAAAGTTGAATGGACACGCCACCTTGTTGTAATGTTTTGCTATACAAATTATAACAAAATTAAAATAACAAATTATATTATGAACTTTAGTTAACAACAAAATTAAAATTGTATGCATATGCCGTGATATCATGTTTTTCCATGTACAAATTATACTCAAATAGCAAATTATGTTATGCAATTAAATAATTAACAACATAGTTATACATTTTCAGTGCATGTTATGTTGTTAAAGCTAGATGTTTCAGAAAGAACTTAAATTTCAAACTTGCAATGGATTGTTGGCAATGGTGTATTGATATAAACTTCAAGTTTCTGTTATTTGAATCAGACAGACACGCATAAAAACTATATGATTGCTAACTAAATAAATTATCTAAAAAATATCCAATATAAAGTCGTATTAACTCAAATATTTAACTGAAGCCTATGATAGAGATACAAATAATTGTAGGAGTTAAGGGATCCATCCTATCAAGCTTCAACATTCATTCACTCCATGCTAGCTAGCATTTGACGAATAACTCCCCAGTGCCCTTAAGAATATACGTAGCCATCTCCCCCCACAAGAAAAAATGAATATTCCTAATATCATATCTACATCTTAGGTTTCTAAATTGAGAAAAAAGTATCAACCTCTCTATTTCTTGCATGTGTTTACATTAAGCGGCTTTGATATTGAGTCCCATCTAGTATCAAATTTGATGACATATGTGACACTTTCTTAGTTTATCATGGAACACAGAAGTCACAAAGAGGTCAAATACTATATTGATAACAACCATCATCTCTTAACAAAAATAAAAATAAAGATAAAGAAGAAGATTTATATGTATGTATATATATATATTGACACATATAACAAAATTTTTCAAAACATAAGGCTGCGTTCTCTTTGCGTTTTCAATTTTCAGTTTTGAGTTTTAAATTCATTTTCAGTTTTCTGTTTTGATGGTCTATTTTTAAAAAAACTGAAAACTTAGGGTGCGTTCTCTTTGCTTTTTAATTTTCAATTTTGAGTTTTAAAATCATTTTCAGTTTTCTATTTTGGTAGTTTGCTTTTAAAAAATTGAAAACGTGTTCTCTTTGTCATTTTGAAAAACTATTTTTCAAAACAGAAAATTAGAGAACGCGTTCTCTTTGAAATTTTGAAAATATTTTTTTAATAATATTTTATTCAATAAATTTGATTATTAAGTAAATTATAAATATGTAATGTTAATATATTATTAAAAAAATATATACATTTTAAAGTTAATGAATTTTATAATATTTTTTTCAATTACAATAATAAAATATGAATAAATAAATAAATAAATATGTTTTGAGTTTTGAGTTTGTTTTAGATGAAAACACTCAAAACAACTTTTTATTGTTTTGAGTTTTCTTTATAAATTTTTTTTTTATTTTTAAAAATAGTAAAGAGAACGCGTTTTCATTATTTTAGAAAATTGAAAACTAAAAATGACTTGAAAACAGTAAAGAGAACGCAACCTTATTTTTTTGTAATTTTAAAAAACTATTTTTCAAAACAAAAAATTAGAAAATGTGTTTACTTTAGAATTTTGAGAATTTGATTATTAAATGATAAAATTAACTATTTTTAATAAAATTTTACTATTAAAATAAAATAATAAATTTGATTAATAGATTACTAACATATAAGTGATAATTTATATTAAATTTTATTATAAATAATATGTGTAATTTACTTAATAATATAATTTATGTCATTTTATATTTTTAATTATAATATTGATATATTATATTTTTAAAATTTTAAATAAATATATAATCTTATTTTTAAAATTTAAGAATATTTTTTTTTCTTTTCTTCCTTCTTTTCTTCTTTTTTTTTCTTTTCTTTTTTAGAGGCAAAATATGAAAAATAGATTGTGTTTTCCATGTTTTGGAGTTAGAGATTGTTTTGGGTAAAAACAACCAAAACAATATGTTTTTTGTTTTGGGTTTCCTTTACAATTTTTTTTTTTTGTTTTCAAAAATACATTTTTAAAAATGACAGAGTGAACACATTTTCATTATTTTAGAAAACTGAAAACTAAAAATAACTTGAAAATAACAAAGAGAACACAGTCTAATTTTCTATATACATTTATTTTCGACATGGCTTGCTCTTCACCATGTAATAAGACTTGATGAAAACAAATTAAGTCAAATCTCATTTCTTTTTTTTTATTGTACGCAGTGGCTCCATAAAAGTCTGCCTACTTATAATTACAAATCAAGGAAGGATTAACTCAATGCAAATTTCAAGCAATAAATTGGGATTAATTCTTAACTTACACATTTGTACCTACAAAATAAAGACATTATTTTAGTTTACAACCCCCACCCACATCCATTACCACAGGAACATGTAAAATTGCAAAAAGCTTCTCAAATCACTAGTAAGTTCTTGCAGCATTAATGTATCAAACCCGACCCGACCCAAAGAATTAGCATTCTTTGACTGGACATATATATCAAGTTATAATATAAGGATGGATTGTGCATCAATGCGCATGTATGTATCCTTCTGATTGAAAGAAACATTTTTAGAGAAATTCCTCGCCAATTGAAAAGTAAGTTGTAGATTTTGTCACTTGGTACCACACAGAAGTTGGCTTCCTAAAGCAAACTTGACACATCTCTACTGTATAGCCAATTATCAAGATTTGAGATCATCATACGTGCGGCCCATCAACATATTTCTTCAGCAAAAACAATGTCAAATATGAACTGCATTGCACACACCACACGAGAAGGAAAATAAAGCATTAAAAAAAAAGTAGGGAAAAATAAGGCATAGCAAAATTAGGAATCAGATAATCAGATTATCTTGAATTAGCACCAAAAGGATAAAAGGGTTGGATGATGCTCAAGTATAGAGCATTCAATGACAAGATAACACATCTCTGTATCAAAAAATATCATAATATAAATCACACGTAAAAACAAACAAATAATTGAATTTATTTGACCCATAAATAAAAAGGTATTGATTTATTTAGCCCAAAACTTAATTTTGGTCTCAATTGATCTAATTGAAAAAGTTGTTGATTTGAACATTTTTCCATTAAAAATATGACACCATCCTGTAAAGAGTATCACAATTTTGCTGAATTTACATAATCTTCCTATTCCTAGTCCATTGTGATTTCAGTTTATTATTGTGTGGATAGAATATGGGCGGGCGGAGGTGACGACATGACGCATCACATGCTGCACCCCCCACCATTGCAGCGATACAACACTCCTCCATTTCTACACTAAACGCATTATATCCTTAACATCACAGCTTTGATTAACACGTGGTCAAATTAGGTTAATTGACCATCAATTTGGGGGGCAAGAAAACCAGTTAACAAAGAACGGACCTCTTTGAATATGTTTACAAAGTGTTTAAATTACTTTTACAACACAACCACCCAACCAACCCCAAGCAAGCGGGCCCTACAACAAGTAGAATAGTAAAGTTGGTTTGCTGAGCTTAAAGAAAGAACTAGTGGTCATGGAGACCACATCCATTATTATGCAATTAACCTTAATGGCATGATGCTATCAACATGGTAACCACCAAATAAGTTGGCCACTTGACACAGCAGAAAGTAGTAGGCACCTTTCAAACAAATAATAAAAAAAAATATCAAGAAAATACCCATCTGTTTAAATCCATTAATTAATACAATAACAATCACAAGTCTTGGATCTCCACTAAATGATAAAATTCTAGATTTCAACCATCTCCTACCCCAGCCAGCCATATCCAACCAATTTTGGATAATATTCTTAAGCCTTAATCAGTGTGTTATTATGAACAAGTTAAAAGGTTGTCCCTGATTACAACCATTACTCAAGATTTGAACTAAGAAAGGGGTGGGGGAAGAAGAAAAGAACAACCATCATTTCTGTGATGCACCATAATTTACATTTATAGAGAGTGCAATAATCTTTCAAGATCGGCCCGGCAGGATCAAACGCTCCGCTCTTCTTGTAGATCAAGTGTAAATTGAAAGCTACTTCTCTACGGAGATCGCAGTAACCTGATTCAAGATTCTCCTTGACATCTGGATTCTCATTCGAAAAGTTTTGGAATTGGATAATCCTTCATGCGAATTGCAAGCACCTTTTCATAATATGCAATAGCTTTTATGAAAAAGGTGAACAGTGAGATAATCAAATTATCTTGAATTAGTACCAAAAGGATAAAAGGTTGGATGATACTTAAGTATAGAGCATTCAATGACAAGATAACATGTGTCTTTACCACAAAATATAATAATAACAATAAGATTATTGCAGAAGGAACAATTACAACGTGCTAAGTGGTAAAAACATTGTTGCAGGAACTAGTTGTTTTAGGGTTCATGTAATACCCAGTATTACATGAAATTGAGAATAAATAAATTTTGATTATTTTGAAAGGACCTCGGGTGGTTCGGGAAGTCCAAGAGTTTGTTTCAGGAAAGTAATTAATGAAATTGGCCGAATTGGCGGTAGGGAGTGCCCCGGGACTTGGATGTCTAGGGGAAAGGGCAAGAGATTGGAGAGTGTCTTGAGATGAGGATAGTGACGCTAGCAGTAGTCCGACTGGGAATAATTTTCGGAATTAATTCTGTATAAGCCCGAGTGGGTGCCAATACCGAATAGTCGGAGGGGACCTCCTGGAAGTTGAGGGGACCCTAGGGGTGCTTCATTTTTCTGAGTAAGGCAACCCTTAAGTGTTTTTGGGTCGAATAAAGGTCTCGTGCAGGCACAGGGATGAGGTCGGTATTCCCAAGTAGCGGTCGGTTATTAATTTCGAATAAATCGAGACTTTGAATGGCTTAAGAGTAATTAATTAAATCATTGGAGGGTCCAAGTGCTATTTATAAAACTCCTCAATTGTAATTAAATTCCTAAGTGGAATTAATATGATTAATGGGGATTTATGTGTAAATTAATTTATTTATACATATGTATATATGTGTGTGCCGCGAGAGGAAGCTTCCTTGAAGCTTCCTAGGAGTGCCTCTGTCATTTGAAATGGCCGAACAAATAGTGGGATAGAGAGATCGTGAGAGGCCGAGAGAGAGCTCTTGGCCGAGTGAAGCAAAGCGCGAGGGGGAGAGAGAGCTTGGAGCGGCCAAAGGCTGGTCGAAAGAGCTAACTGAAGGCAGCAGCCATGGCTGCCATTTGATGGCCAAACCAGAGAAGGGAGAGGCAGAGCTGGGCCGAGGCATTGCGAGAGAGATGGAGCGAGATCGTGAGCGAGAGATGCTAGTTGGAAGCGACCTGAAGTGGTGGCGTTGCAGGCCGGTTGCAGCGGCGTCGATGGAGGCAGCAACAAGCGGAGCCGAGTGGCCATGGTAGTAGCTTCGCTGCTGTTGCAACATCTTGGCAGCGAGTTGGGCAGCGGAGGAGGCTGGTAGCAGGCGTGGTGGTGCGAGGAAGCATTGGAAATGGCTGGAGGCGCGGCCATGGCAGCGCGAAGCTGCTGTTGCAGCAGCTAGGCGTAGCCATGGCAACACGCAGCTGCTGTAAATGGCGAGGCAGCCGAGCAATGGCAGCGATCAAAGTGCGAAAAGGCCGATTAGGGGCAGTGTGGTGCGGTCGGCGGTGGTCGTCGAGGGCGGAGCCAGCTGTTGGAGGCGTCGACGATGGCTGAAATGGTCGAGAATGGCGAGGTTGGTGCGCATGCGGTGAAGAAGAAGAAGGAATAGTGGCCGCGTGGGAAGCAGGGGAGAAATGGAGAAGAAAAAGGGAAAAAAAAATAAAAGAAAATGAAAAATAAAAGAAAAGGAAATAAAGGAGAAAAATGGGAAAAAATAGGAGAAAATTCCAGAAAAGTTCTGGAAATTATTTCGAAGCTCGTGGAGCATACCAGAAGCTCAAGAATAGGATTTCGGGCTTGAAAGGGCAGCTCGGGAGGCAACGTCAGTGTGGGAGTTTTCGAATTTCTCTCCAAATGAGTTGAGGTAATTAAATTAATTCTTTTTAGAATATTTCCTTTATGTGAGATATTAAATTGTGTAGTATTGGTTGGATTAAACCCTATGTTGGGGTTGTTTGGAAAGCTGTTGAGGGTTGGTTTATGCCGTGATTAGTGTTGTTTGGATGTAGTGTTGATAAGTGATGTTGCGATGTAAGCAAGATCGAAGACATTGTTAATGTCTGATATGGTGGGATTTGTGTGATTGGCATCTAGGTTCGATCGAGGAGGCGGTAATCCTAGAAGAGATCGGAGTTCAAGCTGGAGTTCGTGCCGAGGCAGAGATGTGGCTTCGAGCCAAGTAAGGGATGGCCCCATGTGGAGGTGGCCTTGCAAGTTGGTAAATATGTTTGATAATATTTTTATGAAATATTTGCATATAGTGGTTATCTTGTGTGATACAAGATCTAGTGGTTAACTTGTGTGATGCAAGACCTAGTGGACCTATGGCCATATGGAGGACTAGTGTTGTGGGGGCTGATAGGTTGATGCCTCAAACCTTAGTAGGTTGCGAGGATAGATGGGCCTAGCCTCATTTGCATGCATTTGGCATACATAATTATGATTATATTCATATTTACATGCATTGCACCCTTACTGAGTCTTTATGACTCATGAGGTTTTACCTCATGTGTAGATGTTGCAAATCTAGAGGAAAGCAGAGATGGCGCTGGGAGGCTGTTGTGGCAATTAACTTTGTTGCCTGAGATGTGTTGTTTTGTATTCCCTTGTAATTTTGTTATACGTATTCATGTAATTGTGTGTAAGCGATATTGAGCACTAAATGTATTTAATTGTTGTAATCATCATAGTGTGATAAATGATTGTTAGATTGTTCTTTGGATATGGCTTAGTTGGCCAAGATGAGTTTCGGACCAAGTAAAGATCAGTAAGGTACGTTCTCATAAATCCCCAATACTCAGCGAAGTGTTTGTATGCTAACTTTGTGCCTGGGTCACCTCTGGCTTGCTATGGGGCAAACTGAAGAGAGGTGAAGCTCACTCGGGTTTCAGGTCTCGGTCTGCTATGTTTTCTTGATTGAGTTGGGACCGATTCCTGAGTGAAGCGAAGGAAAGGACGAAGCATAGTTCCCACCTAGGGCGTTTCCTGTAGAAACATAGTCCAACTCTTCAGTCGTGGTTTGTCAGGTGAGTAATCTGGTCGATTATTTACCGGTGACGCCCGTAAGTGGGAGCGGGGCGTTACAGTTTGGTATCAGAGCATGGCTAGCTATATGAGTGGGGAAGATTAGCGTGCTTGGGTGTTATGTATGATCGGTTAAGTAAATGATGTGAGCAATTTCCAGAGTTTGGAATCGAGGTTGTCTTGCATGATTTGGATGTAAGTTGGAATGTCCTAACTGCTGAGTTGGGGTCGAGAACAGTTGGTTTATGGTCTCGAGATTGTGATGTGAGATTGATCTGATAACCTTGAAAGTTGGACGAGTGGTCCGAGGATCCTAAGGGATGGGGTCAAGGAGTTGAGGCCTGTGATGGCTTTATGGGTATGCTCAGATATTCCTGCTCTAGCAATGAGAAAATACCCTGGGTTGAGATGATATACCCGTAAGAGGTATATGGGTCGAACAAAGAAGAACCAAAAACCCCAGTGTGGGTGTGGTGTCAAGAAACCCGAATTTGGGAATTTTGGGTAATATTAAGTGTTTTAAGGATGAGAATTCCTTGATATTGAAATGTTGAGACTCATGTGGGGACACGAAGCCGAGGCATGACTAGTCCGAGAGGGGATTAGTGGAGCGTCCCTATGTCAGGGATTTGCTGAGCATGTTCAAGGGAATAGAGTTATCTCTTGGAAGTGGTGCAGTAAGGCTTGTGCACCTGAGATAGAGTGAGCTAAAGGGGGAGTTAGCTCGGGGATCAAGGAAATGAGTTGTCAGTGGGTTAGATGGCGAGCCCCAGGAAGGGGGGTAAGGTTAATTACAGTGAGGCTCTATGGGGAGTGTGCATGTGATGCATTTGTATGTCATGGTCAGTGAAGACATGATGTAAGCAACATTCGGAAGGACTCTGGGGGGAGTCAGGATGCTAGATGTATGCGATGCGATGTGAGCGTATTGTATGATGATCCCAGAGGGGATGTGCCTAGGGGTATGAGTGGACCCTAGTTGGTTTCATGATGAAACAGGATCTGTCCTAAGGAAATGATGTGTGCATGGCGAATGGACCCTAGCGGGTGTTTGTATGAGATGAAAAAATCCCTAATGGGTAGAGCTGGAATCTAGGGAAATCCAGACTTGGGATAAAGGAGTTGGGCATGCGTAGATATGCGTGTGAGAGCCATTGGGTTAGAAGTCCTAATTGTGAAGGGCCAAAAGACCGTTCATGTGATTGAAGGATGAGGGGCCAATCAAAAACTCTCATTATGATGCTTGGGGTCTGTTGGGATGCCTAAGGTCGGGAGATGAGAGGTGAATAGACCCTCATTATGATGCTTGGGGTCGAGATTACGCCTAAGGTTATGAGACCCTTGATGGGAGACGCGGAGGTCACCCAATGAAGGGTATGAGCGGTGTGGGCCAAGGGTAGTGAATTGTGGCAATAGGACATTCGTGGGCTATATGCAAGCAAGAAATGCCAACTTTGGATGCCAAGTGGGCAGGGGCATGGTAAGCAATGTGGAGGCCCCGGAGTTTTAGTTCCAAGTCATGGAAGCCCGAGCGAGGCGTGCAGGAGGCCAGGCCGGGCGTAGTGACTGAATGCATTCATGAGTGCGTAAGGAGAGACGAGAGGTCTCAATTTACCTAGAGGGTAATGGTAGGCGCTCTATGTTTATGGGTGCCGGAAATTGAGATAGGCTCAGCTTATCGGTTGTGGATTGAGAGATCGTTGATAATCAAGCTCTAAGATGAGCTGGGTGGTGAAGTGAATCATGATGGACTTGGATCCATGGTCGAGCAGTTGTCGAACCACTCCAGAATTGTTTTATCCTTCTCTAGTTTGCAGCAAAGTGCACCCTAGGTCGTCTCTCACAAGGAGCCTCACTTTCTTCTACCACATGGAGAACCAATATAAACATCAAAACAGTTTGTTTAGGGGGGGGTTTTGACAGAAAATTAAGTAACAAAACAGAAAACAAATAAGGATAGATGAAAATCAGTAAATGAAATGCAACCAGTTGTGTATTTGTCCCCTTTGTGAAATCTTCCTTGTCCAATCTATAGATCTTGGTTTGTTAGATGCTTTTAACATCCGGATATCAAACTCAAAGCATCCCCAACAACCGTCCAAGGATTAGAATGGTTGGAACAACAAAATGAATACAGAAATCTCTTATAAACAAAATGCAGTCATTCATTCTCTATTCAACCCATCCGAAGCTATGCAAGAACAACCATTCAAGCACATTATATTCATTTCCGAGATGTTATACCAACCAGCTACAACACTCTATTCTCTTAAGCATTTAACAGAAAATGAATCCATGTAAATTCACACAAACCTGCCATGAACTTCATGCATTCCAAAATCTGTTCAAACTAAACCAAATGGAAATGAATAAGATTAAAACAAACAAACAAACCAAGTTTTTGTAGTTCATCCGGGACTCAGATTCCACAAGGGTTCAAGATACACAACCAGTTACAATAGCCTTAGCCTTTCATTTCAGCAAGGAAGACAAAATGGAAACCAAATGGAGAAAACAGAAAAATGCTACAATCAGAAAAACGGCCAGAATTCTCCTCTCTATCTCTTCTCTATCTCTTGGAAAATAAGTGCTAAGAGGTCTTAAATACATGGCTAAGAGATGAAGACCTAGGAAGGCTAGGGTTGGGCCTAGCCTAGCCCAACATATATGAGCCCAAGACAACAAAAACGAGCAGCCCAAAACAGTATAATTGAGCAGCCCAAATCTGCTCCTTGGATGCTAGCCTCCAACAATTTCTCTAAATGCATGGCCCGCTGCTTCCAGTATACAACAGTATCATACTCGGCATTTATCTTTAGTCCTTTGTTTTGAACAACCACATCATTTCTATATTGAATTGTTTCCCAGCTTCATTCATATCTTCAGGCCACATTGAAGAGACAACTTCAATGTCCATTTCTTCTACATTTTCAGTTTCCATTTCGCAAACCATTGATGCTATAATGTAGGTTGATACCAGAATGTCATTAAAGTACGTTTGCTTGCCTGTATAAATGCATAAACAGCAAGATAGAAAATAGTGTAAGGACAATTTGAAGTATCATAAAATAGAAACAATGAAAGATCAGCAAAATTACTTCAAATTGTGTAATAAGATTGAGGTGAAATGCCAAAATATAGCATAAATATGCATGCTATCAATCCATTGTCATAGAAAGTTGAAACTTTCAAATGTTGAGTGAGAGCCGTAAGGTATGATCTTATGGGGTAAGATCATGAGACCTCAAGAGATGAAGTGGTTTGAGAGTCTCTTAAGCGGTAAGAGATGCAGAGTCTTGAGGAGAGAGGCTTATGGTGTGAGCTTGAGGTTTCTTTTGGTCGAGGGTGGTGGAACCATTGCAGTTCGCAGAGGTTTATAGTAGCATAATGCTACGGGTGCAAGGCTCGCAGTGACAGATCTGACGTTATGGACCGTAGGGCAGAGGACTAATGAGTTGGCTTGTGTTGAGGGCAAGTGGCCCATGGGCCTGAGCAATTTAGTGAACTGTAGGTGGCGATCAGATGCCGAAAATCTAGAGCAACACCTTAAGAGAGTTAGTCATGTGAAACCAATAATCTTCTGCAAGGGATATGACATCTAGAGTAGTCCTATGGAGGAATCGCAGAATGTGATAATGTTCTGATAGACTAGTAGTCGAGTAGGAAGCTTGGTGGGGTAACACGGTATTGAGCTATGCTGAAGGAAACTGTTGTTGGGCCAGTGTAAGGGAGTAACACGGTATTGACGATTAAGTGTTGACTCTCTGAAGCACGGGGCAACACGATGGGAAACCAGTGTTGGGCCAGTGTATAGGAGTGACACGGTAGTGATGACTAGGTGTTGGCTCTCTTAAAGCATAGGGCAACACAATAAATATGCAGATGGTCAGGGGTTGAAGATCTGTGAGATGCACAATAGGGGAGGCGAAAGTTGTGGTCAGTTTCGCAACTCAGTTGCGAGTAATGAGCGATGTTGAGGCGTTTTAGCGTCTCGAAATGTTTGAGAAAGAAACCCATGGAAAAGAAATGGGTCTAGCGTGGGAATAACGCTACGGTTGATGCTTACGGGTGACGGGTCTAATGCTAGGGACCACTAATACAGACGTTTAGTTCATGGGAGGGACTGCAGCCCTCTATGTGGAGTAACCTGTCTGTAGTGGAGACGATTAGATGCCGAAGACTTGGGGTATGTTGTAGGTTATGCCTGAGCCAGACCTAAAATTCCGTAAGGGTTGAAGTATGGTGGTAGTGCTTAGTGTCAAGGCAGCAATAAGGTTTGTGAATCAAAGGGGGTGATATCTTGTGGTGTGATAACAAGAGGTGTGGTAATGCTCCTTGTTAAAGGATGCTAACCTAGTTGTAGTTAAATTTGATAGAAGTTGATTGGGTAAATTGGGATGATGGACCCATTGTGATCTTGCAGTAATGCATGAAGATGGGATTGATTGGTGGAGTCGGTAAATGGATCCAGAATAATACGTAAGTGCCGTGGAGGGTGAGACTTATGAGTTGGAAGCCAACCATGAGATGGAAAAATTGAAGCATGTGAAGACTTCAAATAAAGCGATCTCTAATCCAGTGATGTGAGTTGTGGTAGGCTAAACACGTGGCTAAGGCACGGTTTGAAGTCCGTGAAGGTGCGCAATTGCACAGTCTGGTGTTAATCTTGGTGGTGTCGATGCGAAATGAGGAAGTGTCCTCATGTGGCACTGGAAGGGTTTCCAATTGATGACACATGAGAAATTGCCAGGTGGTAGCACCTAATGGCAATAATGGAGCGTGAGGCTCGAGGACTGTGGTGTAAATCCTTGTTGGTTGCCGTGTATGCACTATAAAGGTTCGACGGGTCCTGGTGGTTAGACCAGGTGAATTTTGAGAAAGAGATCCAAGGTGAAAAAAAAAGGTTGGTCAAGGCAGAATTGTGCCACTCAAAGGAGTGTGGCTTTGAAATGAGAGCTATCAATAGTAGTGTTGAAATGTTGTCAGGGTAGAACTTGAGATATTCTCTCAAGAGAAGTTGAGCATGAGGCAATAGTGTGGGATGAAATTCCTAAGGCGCTACAACTTTATCAGGGAAGATCACCCGGGGAAAAGCCAGCGAAATGGCGAGTGCCTGAGTAGGAAAGTGAGTCCTACGACATCAAGTGGAAGTGTGAATTCCACATGAGTGGCAGGGGTGGTTTCCAGTGGATGGAGTTTAAATCGAAGCGGTAGTTGATGATTGCAAGTGCAGTGCCTAGAGGAAGATTGTGTGGGTTGTGAGCCGAGCGATCTGGCTAGATTAAATCGAGTTGGTTAGATGGAAGATAAGGGCGAATTTAAAATGTCGCCAATGTATAAAGAGAGCTCGAAGGAAGAGCTTATGGGACGAGATTGGTTTCCAAAAATGGTGTTGAGGTGATGAAATCACCTAATGGCTGTGAATGATACAGCTAGTGGGATGTCTCAGTGTGTGGGCAATTGACGAGAATTAACCTCGTGTCTAAGGTTAGTTGTTGTGAAAGGAAATCAGCTAGTGAAGCTGTTGTGGTGATAAAGCCCATGTGGTCGCTCACTGTGTGGTGTGAGCTGACTGTAGCAAGTGTATAAAAAAATCCAGGAAAGGTCAGAGTCTCTTGGGGATTTAGCTAACTGCTATAAGTATAGAAAGTGATATGAGGAAGACGGCCTCTAAGAGTGGGGTCGTGCTAGTTGTGATGACCAGTGAGATTCAGGGAGCAGTGAATCTTTGGGGATGACATGGTGGTGTCATCGTCGCTGTCAGGGAAAGGAAGTTGTCAGGAAGGTCAAGGATAACCATTGTGCATGGTAAGACCTTGAAGCCGAGTGTGAATGGCCATGAAGGCTGGTGTCTGTGAAAAATTGAGATGCAACGACCGTGGAGGAGAAATTCGTTGCTGTCATGGTGTTGTCCTTGCCGAGAAGGACAAGAGGAACCATTATGCATGGTTTAGCTTAGGTGTTTATTGCAGGTTGAGAATGAACCTGATGTAGGATGGCTGAAAGTTTCATGCCTCAAGAGTAAGAGGCTCTATTGAGAAATGGTGAGATTTGAAAAGTACTAATGAAAGTGAAGCTGGGCGAGTAAATTTGGCTAGAAGACCGCTATAAGAGTGGGGTTGTAACCATGATAGCTTGTTGTGGTGTGGACCAAAGGCACTAGTCATCCTACAGGTGCAATGCATAAGTGATTGTGCAGATGGTAAAAAGCCAATCACATGTGCCACGCACCGTGGGTGATAACGAGGGCCGATTAATGGTTCTGTGACCTTAAGCGCAATGGTAGGATCTTGGACTCGTGGTAGGGTAAATAGCCAAGGTAAGGCCTAGCATGGGGGCATGGTGGTGAAAGCTGAATTGGGTGAAGTGTTGAAGAGGGGTTGCTTAGTGAAGAGTTCCCTGGTATGGGTATGAGACCCTATTAGAGTATGATATCGGCTAGTAAGTATCTTGTGTGCTCAATGTGAAGAACTCTTGTTTGGGAGAAGGTTGTGGCCCAAGCAGGGGCGGAGCCACCTAAGGCCCAGTGGGGGCAACTGCCCCCACTGGGCCAGATTTTTTTAAAAAAAATATTATTTTTTATAATGATTTATTATTAAAATAAAAAAATATATATTATATTTTACTACTAGAAATTAAAAAAAAATAAGTATTGAAGAAAGCAAGTATATAATGACCAGTAGTAACAATCAGAGTATTTTTTACAATTTGTTCATAATTTTATTTTTTTACAATAATGATGCAAATAAAACTAAGTATTGAAGAAAATTATGAAGCAAAGAAAGCAAGCATAGAGAAAATTTATATTGAAGAAAATGAACAAATTAACAAAGCAAGTATTGAGCAAATTGATGTTACACAACTTTCTACGGATCCCGAGTTAAGAACTATAATAATGGATTACAATATTAATTTTTAGGATCAAATTAGAAGAGTCTAGTTATAAAGAGGTCTATGTCAGTCTCGAAATCAAAATAATTCATTCTAACTTGATTCAATGAATTTGGTAATTGGTTGGAATATAATATAAGCAAAGATGTCGCATTTTACTTATAGTGTTATCTTTTTAAAACAAATAATGTAAAATAAGGAAATAGTGATTCTTTTATGAAAGAAGGATTCAGTCGTTTAAAAGAAAAAAAAAGATAGACTTTAAGTTTATGTTGGAGATGCTAATAGTGCACACAATTAAACTCGAAACAATTGTGAAATCTTAATGAATCAAGAGTAAATTATTGAGATGGTTTTCTTCAAGCAATTAGAACAAATACTGTGTGATTATCGAATTCGCCTAAATGTACCAATTGATTGTGTTCGACTTCTTCTATGACAAAAACTAGCCTTTCGTGATTATGACGAGTCTAAAGATTCAAATAATCAATGTAATTTTTTTGAACAATTGCAATTTCTAGTATAAAAAGTCGTAAGAAACAATTGTAAAAAAAAAAAAATTATTTTAATATTATCACTATAATCTTATTTTTAAAATTATATTTTTTGTATTTAACTTCGCCCCCACTGAACCAAAATCCTGGCTTCGCCCCTGGGCCCAAGCATGGTTAAGCTCGAGGTGAGATTGTAATGGTGCGTGCATCGCCAAGCTCGAGTTGGACTTGGGTAATGCACGTATGGTGGAAATGTGTAATTACCTGGCATGGTGTTAAGTATGTCGATTATGCGTAATCGTATCGATAAATGAGGGTCGGCTGGTCAGGTAGAAAACCATGTATGAAATGGTCAAAGTTGGCAAGGTAAGCCAAATGGTTTCTTCCCATGAAATTCTAGCACGATAAGTTGATTGGTAATGAGAGGTTACCATGAGAATCAACTTAAGCTATGCAAGTGGGTGATTAATGGCGGTATGCCATGGTGGAATGGGTGTTCGAGTGTCTTGTGGGCACTAGATGTGACATTGCGGTGAATGATCAGTGCTAAGACGTTGCTGGTTGAACCAACGTAAAATCGTGGCCATGTGTGATTAGCAGTGAGAAACGTTGCCGTGTGTGATCGGCGTAAAATCGTGGTAGACTGATCAATGATGCAATGTTAGCGTATGTGGTTTCGACTGATGGGAAAATGGGAAATGGACTACAAAGCAATGCTTCGAGGCAAAGGAAATCCATCTGGAGATGGATATGGTTGCAGTAAGCATGACCAGCGACCAGTGGTACGATTTAGCTGGAGGCCAGGGCGGTATTTGGTTGGTAAATGTCCTCGAGAGGCAGACGACCAAATGCCTAAGTGAAGCCTTGAGGTGGGAATAACCCGAGGTAAAGATGGAGAAATGGTTCGGCTACGAGATTCTCAGGCAGGGGATTCAGAGAGTAGCCGGAGAATGAGATTATCTTGGGCAAGAGATTAAGGTAAAGTGAATTTCGAGGACGAAATTCTTTAAGGGGGGTGTTCATGTAATACCCAGTATTACATGATATTGAGAATAAATAAATTTTGATTATTTTGAAAGGACCTCGGGTGGTCCGGGAAGCCCAAGAGTTTGTTTCAAGAAAGTAATTAATGAAATTGGCCGAATTGGCGGTAGGGAGTGCCCCGGGACTTGGATGTCTAGGGGAAAGGGTAAGAGATTGGCGAGTGTCTTGAGATGAGGATAGTGACGCTAGCAGCAGTCCGACTGGGAATAATTTTTGGAATTAATTCTGTATAAGCTCGAGTGGGTGCCGATACCGAATAGTCAGAAGGGACCTCCTGGAAGCTGAGGGGACCCTAGGGGTGGTTCGATTTTCTTAGTAAGGCAACCCTTAAGTGTTTTTGGGTTGAATAAAGGTCCCGTGCAGGCACAAGGACGAGGTCGGTATTCCCAAGTAGCGGTCGGTTATTAATTTCGAATAAATTGAGATTTTGAATGGCTTAAGAGTAATTATTTAAATTATTGGAGGGTCCAAGTGCTATTTATAAAAATCCTCAAGTGTAATTAAATTCCTAAGTGGAATTAATATGATTAATCAGGATTTATGTGTAAATTAATTTATTTATATATATGTATATATGTGTGTGCCACGAGAGGAAGCTTCCTTGAAGCTTCCTAGGAGTGCCTCTGTCAATTGAAATGGCTGAACAAATAGTGGGATAGAGAGAGATCGTGAGAGGCCGAGAGAGAGCTCTTGGCAGAGTAAAGCAAAGCGCGAGGGGGAGAGAGAGCTTGGAGCAGCCAAAGGCTGGTCGAAAGAGCTAATTGAAGGCAGCAGCCATGGCTGCCATTTGAAGGCCAAACCAGAGAAGGGAGAGACAGAGCTGGGCCGAGGCATTGCGAGAGAGATGGAGCGAGATTGTGAGCAAGAGATGCTGGTTGGAAGTGACCTGAAGTGGTGGCGTTGCTGGCCGGTTGTAGCGGCGTCGATGGAGGCAGCAACAAGCAGAGCCAAGTGGCCATGGTTGTAGCTTCGCTGCTGTTGCAACATCTTGGCAGCGAGTTGGGTAGCGGAGGAGGCTGGCAGCAGGCGTGGTGGTACGAGGAAGCATTGGAAATGGCCGGAGGCGCGGCCATGGCAGCGCGAAGCTGCTGTTGCAGCAGCTAGACGTAGCCATGGCAGCACGCAGCTGCTGTAAATGGCGAGGCGGACGAGCAATGGCAGCGACCGAAGCGCGAGGAGGCCGGCCAGGGGCAGCGTGGTGCGGTCGGTGGTGGTCGTCGAGGGCAGAGCCAGCTGTTGGAGGCGTCGGCGATGGCTGAAATGGCCGAGAATGGCGAGGTTGGTGCGCATGCGGTGAAGAAGAAGAAGGAATAGTGGCCGCGCGGGAAAAAAATAAAGGAGAAAAATGGTAAAAAATAGGAGAAAATTCCAGAAAAGTTCTGGAAATTATATCGAGGTTCGTGGAGCATACCAGAAGCTCGAGAATAGGATTTCGGGCTTGAAATGGCAGCTCGGGAGGCAACGTCAGTGTGGGCGTTTTCGAATTTCTCTCCAAATGAGTTGAGGTAATTAAATTAATTCTTTTTAGAATATTTCCTTTATGTGAGATATTAAATTGTGTAGTATTGGTTGGATTAAACCCTATGTTGGGGTTGTTTGGAAAGCTGTTGAGGGTTGGTTTATGCCGTGATTAGTGTTGTTTGGATGTAGTGTTGATAAGTGATGTTGCGATGTAAGCAAGATCGAAGACATTGTTAATGTCTGATATGGTGGGATTTGTGTGATTGGCATCTAGGTTCGGTCGAGGAGGCGGTAATCCTAGAAGAGATCGGAGTTCAAGCTGGAGTTCGTGCCGAGGCAGAGATGTGGTTCGAGCTAGGTAAGGGTTGGCCCCATGTGGAGGTGGCCTTGCAAGTTGTTAAATATGTTTGATAATATTTTTATGAAACATTTGCATGTAGTGGTTATCTTGTGTGATGCAAGATCTAGTGGTTAACTTGTGTGATGCAAGACCTAGTGGACCTATGGCCATATGGAGGATTAGTGTTGTGGGGGCTGATAGGTTGATGCCTCAAATCTTAGTAGGTTGCGAGGATAGATGGGCCTAGCCTCATTTGCATGCATTTGGCATACATAATTATGGTTATATTCATATTTACATGCATTGCACCCTTACTGAGTCTTTATGACTCATGAGGTTTTACCTTATGTGTAGATGTTGCAAGTCCAGAGGCAAGCAGGGATGGCGCCGGGAGGCTGTTGTGGCAATTAACTTTGTTGCCTGAGATGTGTTGTTGTGTATTCCCTTGTAATTTTGTTATACGTATTCATGTAATTGTGTGTAAGCGATATTGAGCACTAAATGTATTTAATTGTTGTAATCATCATAGTGTGATAAATGATTGTTAGATTGTTCTTTGGATATGGCTTAGTTGGCCAAGATGAGTTTCTGACTAAGTAAAGATCAGCAAGGTACGTTCTCATAAATCCCCAATACTCAGTGAAGTGTTTGTATGCTAGCTTTGTGCCTGGGTCACCTCTGGCTTGCTATGGGGTAAACTGAAGAAAGGTGAAGCTCACTCGGGTTTTGGGTCTCGGTCCGTTGTGTTTTCTTGATTGAGTTGGGACCGATTCCTGAGTGGAGTGAAGGAAAGGACGAAGCCTAGTTCCCACCTAGGGCGTTTCCTGTAGAAACATAGTCCAACCCTTCAGTCGTGGTTTGTCAGGTGAGTAATCTGGTCGATTATTTACCGGTGACCCCCGTAAGTGGGAGCGGGGCGTTACAGTTCATGAATCAAGAACTATAAGCCTAAAACATTACATAGGAATTGGCAATTGCACTTGCATCAAGTTTCTAGAATGATTGTGTCATTCAAAGTAAATTTTAGAAATAGTTAAATGCTATTCAATTGAAACAAAATCTCTCACCATATTATTTACTTTTACGATGCCATATGAACTTCTGCTTAAGACCTTAACTTAACAGAAATTAAAAAGAAAGAAAAAAAAATAGAAACTTGATAAGGTTAAATTGGTACAATCCCAAGGATCTCAATGCAAAGCCTAGAGACCACAGTATATGGCAGAAAAGTCATACTACATTGAGCCTTACAGTTCCCACGAATGGTTCTTCTGATTATCTTATTTTGCATAGGCTTTTACTTGTATTTCTCAATGAATTTAATGTCACAATGGATTCCGAATAGAAGGGAAAAACCTTATATTTTCTCCATTTTGCAGACAGGATCACTTAATCTTTGAGTATCATTATAACAATAACACTGAAATTGAGTTCAGATTTTTATATCATTCTATTGCTACTATCGTCAAATAGACTCCATACCTTCCTCTTTGGGAATGATAGGTTGATCAACGAAGAGTTGCTACAAAGCACCTAGGTCACCAGTACTACTGTAAAGAAGCAAATGTATCACATAAATACATTTAAGAACAAAAAATCCAAAACTAAAAATTATAAATGAACTGGAGGGAAATAGTGCTAGCACTATCCCCTTAACATGATGAAGGCCAAATTTGACAAAACTTTACCAAGATTCCATGTTATTCAACCCCTTTTTAACATTTCAGAGTAGAAAGTGCATGTGCCACCCACACTTTGAGGGCACATATTACTGATGACATCATCATGGAGGCTGTTTGCACTACAGCTTTTACCAACTAAGAGTTGATTGTGTAAAACATGTGAGAAATAAAAGAACAAGTGGTGGCTAAAATCATGCAACATACATTAACTTCAGATATTCAGGGAACACGAAGCACATCCTTAGTGCACAAGACACTCGACAACTCCAGATTGAGTAATTCCCTTAACATCTCTAATGTTGATGGTGTTCCTCCTATTTACAGTTCCCAAGCCTAGATAAAAAAGAAGGGTTGCTTTTGGTAGCTGACAACTAGTGACCGGTAAATATTGCAATAACAATAAAAATATCCATCGTTAATATTGTTTTCATTAATCATACACGTTATAGCAACGAAAATATTCGTCGTTATTATTATTTTTAATGACAGGACTTTTTCCCCTCACTACTTATATTAAAGACGGTACTTTTCTTCTGATGTCATCATTAATACTTTTAACGACGGGAAGTTGACTTTTAACAACTAGTTTTCCCCTCGTTAAAACCCTTTTTTTGTAGTGCATTATGGTAGTTTTTCTTTTCCTTATTCTTTTCATTCATAAATGCTTCGCAATATTACAAGAATTCTTCTTTTTTTTTGGGGGGGGGGGGGTTGGGGGGGCGCTCAAATGATTAAATTAAAAGGCATGCTATAAAGAAGAACATATAAGAACTTGCTATTCTGCATGCCTCGGCTTCAAGACAACCACTTGAAATGTTGATTGATTGATGATTTAAACAAGTACCTGGAAACTAGAACCAGTAAGTTCATTGAGAATTATAATAATAATAAAATTGCCTTTGCCCACTAATTTATTAATGTTGTAATTAGAACTAGCCATTTTTGAAAGAAATATCTGTTACTAATTAGAAGGTAGAAATTAAAATATCTAAAGTAAAAGCTTTGTTTCAATAATTAACACAAAGTACTCCCTCAGCATTGAGAATAGTGAGAGTAAGAAAGAAGAGAATCCACTCTCCTACTCCATGAAATAAATTAAACTTTATAAAGAATGACATGTCACTCCATGATGAGTGTTGTAGGGAAATTATTTAATTTCAAATTGCAAATGACATACAACCTATAGTAACAACAAACTAGGATAACATACACATTTCCTTTCACACTCGGAGCTAATCTTTTGGCATCAAACTCGTAGTTAAGCATTCATACTCTAATATATCTTAAGTAAAAGCTTTGTTTCTAATAAATTTTGATCATCCTAATTTATTGC
The DNA here is from genome assembly GCA_036245055.1 of Diospyros kaki. Taxonomy (NCBI): domain Eukaryota; kingdom Viridiplantae; phylum Streptophyta; class Magnoliopsida; order Ericales; family Ebenaceae; genus Diospyros; species Diospyros kaki. Next base: position 25,028,114 of record BSEG01000012.1, read on the forward strand.
TTGTGATGTGGGTGGATCTAATTAGATGCCAAACACTGAGTAGTTAAGCATTCATACTCTGATTGGTGCATCTCGTAAAGAAGCCTTGGGCCATCCAGACAATCCGCAAGACATAGTTTTATACCAATTCGTTGCTGTAGTTGTTTTGGGGTCACTTGGATAGATCCCCCTTTAACTAGCTGCCAACTGTCTCGGAGAATTTTCTCAAGTAAGAAAACAATACCATGAAACTCTCCCTTAAATTTGTTCATAACAACAGAGAAAGTCAGATTCTTGCCAAACAGAACACTTAAATAAATGCTATGCATTAATGAGAAATCCAATAGCCATCAACATCATCACAATTAAACTTTAATCCCATAGTGAAAATGTATTGAAATGCCTCTACTACCTGAATAATGATAATTTGAACTGCAAGATAAGAAAATTAAATTATTTCCTTGTTCAAAAAGCCTTCTGTTTCAAGAATTCATAGAACTCTCATGACAACACATACAACCCAAACTTTTGTTCCTAGAATATATTTTATTTTTTTTTATTATTACACTGTGTAAAACTAACAATCATATTCTGCTATAATTTGTAAAAAAATACAGGAACAAGAATTCATATATTGACGAGTCTTGTCCATTTACTTGTTAACTTCATGAGCAATTGTAACGCCCCAGAAATAGTGTGATATCTAGTGTAAGAGTATTTGGTGATTTATGTAATATGTGGAGATTGTTAAATAAATAAATTATATTATTAAGTTAATTATGTGGTGTATGTACTTGGATGGCAATGTGGTGTAAGTACCATATTATATAAGTGATTTGGGTTCCTTCTCCCAGCTTCTGAAAGCTTCCAAGCACGTGAGATTATTGCTTTTGAAATCATTGTATGTAAATTATTTGCACCCAAAGAGCCTATGTATAGGTATTCATTTAAGAGAGAGATGAGGAAGGGGTGACATTCTTAGCCATCACCAAAGGAAGGAAACAGAGAGTTTTTTTTGGGTTTTTGATTCTTTGTCTCTTCAAGAGTTAGCAAGCAAGGGGGGCTGGAAAAGCAAGCTTGGATGGTTATTAGCAAGTTAGAATCAAGAAAAGGCAAGCATCTTCATCCATATGGCCATGTTTTCGCAGTTATACATATGTATATATATAAATATATCATTTTGTATCAAAAGCTTCATTTGATCTCGTTTTGTGGTTAAACTTTGTTGTAATCGGTCCAAGTGGATGATGCTATTTTTGATAGGGTTTCAGAGTTGGCGGAGTTTTAAACTCGGTTTCGTCGAAGAAGATGATGAACAATAAAATTACCACACTCTATTTTCAATTTGCAGCTTGATTTTGACCCTGTTATAGTCCGAATCTCTCAAAACTTAAAACATGAAAGTTGTAGATATTCCTCGTCTCTTCATAGCATCTTGAATTAGCTAAATCCGTGTTCATATGAGGGAGTTATACCCAAAATACCGAGAGATGTCAAAACTGTCCAACTTTCATTTTTTTTTTAAATAATGCCCCATGTCCCAATATGCTTCATGAAAATCTCCATATTTAACTATGCATTACATGTATGATTTATATAAATGCAAGAGAATTATATGAGGTATTTTATGGAGTATTTTACATGATTAGAGCTTGTTATCTTATTTAAGTGCAATTAAATGCATGGTTAAAGTTTAAGATTACTATACATACATGGGTTCATGATGAGGTGTGTAAGCATGGGTTTATTCATGGATTATTATTATCAAGATTAGCGTGCCTATATTTTGCGCTAAGTGGGTAAAGCATGCTGCGAATTATTCCGTTGGGGCATACACACGGGCTATCAGAGGCCAGGCTTGTGTGGTATGTGAACCCCATAGATCACATCAGTGTGGGGCTTATTGGCTCCAGAGGTTATTTATGTATTGCATGCATCCTGATTATGTATTTATGAGTCATGTTTTAGTTGCATGTCATTTTAGAGCCCCACGTCAGTTTATTATGGGTGTCAGCAGTATATTGCATGTGATATCATGGTCATGCCTGTTTTTAGTGGGTTTTAACTTTCCATGAGTATGGTATATTTCATACATGTAACATCCCAAAATATAAAAAAAATAAATAAATAATTTTATTTTGAAGGGATGAACAATTAATTATTTAATTTGTGAATGTTTATGGTATTTTAGGGGGTGTAAAAGGATAGTTGGGAATTGGGATAATTAACTAGAATAAAATTAAATGTTATGTTCATTTATAATAAGAGTGGTGGCAGCCTAGTGGTTGAGTGCTCAAGTCTAGGGAAGAGGTCAAGGGATTAAGGCTTGATGGGTGCAACACAATAAATTCTTTTTTCAAGTAAGGCAACCACCAGAATGTTAGCTTAAGATTAATAGTTGTAAATAATATAATGAGGGGTCATGCAGGTCAGTTGGTTACTCGCGCACATGCGCACATGGGGGAGCTGGGATCAATTCCAAGGGGCAGCATATGCGTTGGGATATTTTTCAGCAAAAGGGGTGCCCAAAACGGCGTTGTTTTAGGGAGTCCAGCTGCTGGCCTTGCACTGCCCAGCCGCGCCACATGGCGCACATTGGTGCTATTAAAGATAATGAGGCGTTGAGATAATGCCTTTTGAGTGCTTGCGTGCTGGTTTATTATTTTCGTATACTTAGTGTGTTATTTGTTATTTTCCTGTGCTGTTAGTTTCCGCTTCCATAAGCCGGTTGTGCCTTCTTTAGTTTGTTCTGAGTTGCCTATATAAAGGCAGCTCATGATGTATTATGTGTGGCTGTTATTCTAATCAAATCAGTTTTCAGCTTTGTTATTTTCTTAGCCTTGGTTCTTCAACACTTCGGTCCTAGGGTTTACTATTCTTACATGGTATCAGAGCCAATGGCTTCGAATCAAGCTAACAGCTCCTCCTCTGCTCCTTCTCCTCCTCAATCGACATCAATTCTGTCGACTGCTTCTCAATCGGACTTTGTTGCAGTCTCCAAAGCGTTTAGCTTCATTCCGTTGAAATTGGACTCTAAGAACTATATCTTCTAGAAAGCACAAGTGCTTGAGACAATTCGTGCATTCGACTTGGTTTCGTTTCTAACTAAGTCCTCTTCTCCATCTAAGTATGTTGCAAATCCAAATGGTGATAAGTTGATGATTAATCCTAAATATATGGCTTGGCTTCGGTTTGATCAGTTACTCCTTGGATGGCTTTTCTCTATGATCACTGAAGAAGTCTTGGCGCAGATGATTCAATATGAATCATCTGCTGAGGTATGGCTCTACCTTGAAAATTTGTATGCTAGACAAACAATAGCCAAGTCTTTTCAATTAAAGCAGCAGTTAAGATCGGTTAAGAAGGGTGATATGTCGATCAATGACTATGTACTGAAGTTAAAAACAATTAGTCATTCCCTTGCGGCTATAGGAGAACCTTTAAGTGATAATGAATTGTTGCTTGCAATTCTAAATGGTTTAGATCAGGATTTTGATACTGTTGTCAGCTTGATTACTTACCAAATGGATGAGAATGATTTGGAGAAGGTTTAGTACTTATTACTTATGCATGAACAACGGTTAGCTGTTAAGAATATACCATTACCAGTAAGTCAGTTTGATTCATTACATTCATCGATGAGTGTTAATATGGCATCACATTCATCTGGTGCATCAAATCCTAGTAATCTTGGTTATAATCGAGGAGGATTTTCATTACGAGGCGGTGGTTCTGGTTTTAGAGGAGGTCGAGGCAGAGGTAGAAACTCTAATAGGCGGATTTACTGTCAACTGTGTGGTAAACCAGGACATTTTGTTGATAAATGCTATTTTCGATTTGATAAGAATTTTACTCGAGCTAATCTAGGTTTTGGTTGATCTTCTAGTGTTGGATTTAGTATTGGAAACAACTTCGGTCCAAGTGGTGCTTACATGGCAACCTTTAGTGATTCTAGTGGAGGTTACACTAAGGACATGGGTTCAGTAACAGCTTTACCTCGTGACAGTGTTCAGAAACCTTTTGCTCCTCATGAACATTGTTCTACAAACGCTTCTTTATCCGATCCAGCCTGGTTTGTTGACTCTGGTGCTACAAATCATATTACCTCAAGCCTTCAAAATTTGTCTTTGCACACACCTTATCATGGTGGTGATAGGTTACAATCGACAATGGTAAGCAATTGCCTATAACTCATGTTGGCACTGGTATTTTACATACAAAATTGCCTCCTAATTCCTTTCTTTCTATTCCTAACATTCTGTATGTTCCTAGTATGCAGAAAAATTTACTTAGTGTTTCTCAACTTACTAGAGATCATAATGTGGTAGTTGAATTTCACTCTAATGTGTGTTTTGTTAAGGACAAATGTACCGGGAAGGTGCTACTTCAGGGATATCTTAAAGATGGGCTATATCAACTTGTTTTAGCTTCTTGTTCAGCTGTGAACAACACTCCAGCTTCATCTCATTATCATCCTAATTCAGCTTGTATTTCTTTAGATACATGTAATAGAAATAAATCATGTAATAGACAGGTTTCATTTTCTCATGAACTGTCCAAAACTGTAAATGTAGCTCAACATTCAAATGTTTGTCAGGATTGGCACAATAGGCTAGGCCATCCTTCGTTAAATGTTCTTCAAAAAGTGTTGAATAAAATTGAAATTTCTTGTTCTTCTTCCAATTTGTCATTTTGTGATTCTTGTCGAGTTGGAAAGTTATATCAACTTCCATTTTCTACTCATGAAATTATAGCTACTAGTCTTTGCAGCTAGTATATGATGTTTTGCTTTTGATATAATTTTGATGATGAAAAACAATTGTATTTTGATGATGAAATAAAGTTATGAGATTTCAATGTTAAAGAATTTTATGATTCAAATATTCTTTTTTCATGTTATCATTTATCGATTCAGTTTTTATAAAAAGAATAGTCGACTATGTGTTTGTGTTCTGTTGACTATGTCTATGGATAGTCGACTATGTGGTTTAGTGCTATCAACTATGTCTGATAATAGTTGACTATGCTGGTTTGATCTGTCGACTATTTTTGCATCTGTCGACAATCATGTAAGGATAGTCGACTATGATTTTTCATCTGTCGACTATTTTTGTTCATAAAATTCAAAATCCTCTTCATATTTTTGCATCTGTCGACTATGTTAATGTGTTTGTCGACTATGGAAAATTTGTGTTATAAGATAGTCGACAATGCCTTATTGTCTATCGACTATGTCTTGTTTTATTTGTAAAAATAGTCAACTATGCATTTTCTTCTGTCGACTATATCTTTTGCAGAAAGCTTCCAACGGCTAGTTTTTCAAACTCCAACGGTCACAAACGGCTACATTTCTCTTCAATGTCTTGGGAAGCTTATAAATACAAGTCATGGATGATCAAGAGAAGGCTAATGGACGGGAATGAAATTATTTGAGCTTACTGTTATTCTCATTTGTATTTAAAATCGTCTGTGCTTTAATTTTCTCTTTTCAAGGCTTTGATCTTCACTTGTAATTATTTACTTCAAGCCTTGTATCATTTTTGAGAGACATTGTAACTAAGAGATTCATCTCTTAGATTCTCTCCAATTGTACACTTCTTGTATTTTCTAACTTGTGTAACTAGAGGGCCTACTTGGTTTAAGTAGAAGGTTGTATTTCCTAGCTTGTGTAGCTAGAGGGCCTACTTGTGTAAGTAGGAGGTTTTAGTGAATTGGTTCAAAATCCTTAGTGGGAGCTAAGATAGTGGATTAGGCTTGGTTTAAGCCGAACCACTATAAATCCTTTGTATTATTTATTCTTCTTGCTTTACATTTGTCATTTTATATGTTCTATGTTTTAAATCACTAAAACCTCAATTGGGTCAAAAAGTTTTCAAGTTCTATCAAGATTTTTAAAATATCCAATTCACCCCCCTCTTGGTTTGTGCCATAGCATCTCCCATTCTAACAGTATATTATGATCTTTGGGGTCCAGCACCCATGTTGTCTACAGAAGGTTTTCGGTATTATATAGTTTTTGTGGATGCATTTTCGGTATTATATAATTTTTGTGGATGCTTACACTAGATACACTTGGTTATATCCTCTCAAGCTTAAGTCTGATGCCTTGTTTGTTTTTGTTACTTTTCATAAGCTTGTTGAAGTTCAATTTCAAACTAAACTCCAAACTTTTCAAACTAACAATGGGGGAGAATTTCGAGTTTTCTTACCCTATCTTCATGCTCATGGAATTTAGCCACAGTTTACTTGTCCTCATACTCATAAGCAAAATGGTATTGCTGAAAGAAAACATTGGCATATCACTGAAATGGGTCTAACTCTTTTGTCTCATGCTAACATGCCTTTGAAGTTTTGGGTGGAAGCTTTTTCTACTAGTGCTCATCTGATTAACATTCTACCTTCCTCTTCAATTCAGTTTAATACACCTTTTGAAAGGTTGTATCAAAAACCACCCAACTATCATTTTCTTCAGACATTTGGCTATGCGTGTTTTCCCTTTCTACGTCCTAATAGGCATAAGCTTGATTTTCATTCTACTAAGTGTGTTTTTCTAGGATATAGCTCCACACAAGCTGGTTATAAGTGTCTTCATCCATCTGGTCAGGTTTATGTGTCTCGACATGTTCAATTTAATGTTCATGAATTTCCTTATTCTAAATTTTTTTCTTCAGCTAATGCTTCAGTTATGTGTCTTCTGGCATGACAAATAATAATCTGTCTTCAGATTTCTTGCTGCCTATTTCTTCTTCATCTTCTCATTATAGGTGTCCTCTAGCAATTCCATCCTCCCTTGCATCAGTACTTTGTCCTTCTAACACTACTACATCAGCTGCCACATTCTCTAGTTCGTTCTCTAATCCAATTGTTTCAAATTTCTCCTTACCAGCTTCTCAGCCTAAAATTCTGAAGTATAAACTTCCTCCTGCTCCTTCGATTCATCCCATGGTTACTCGCCTTAAAGCGAAACATCCTTCCTTTTCTACCTCTCCTCATGCCCTGGTAAGCTCACTTGAACCCTGTTTTGTCAGTGAGGCTCTATTAGACTCACGATGGGTTCAAGCTATGGAAGAGAAGTACACTACCCTTCATTGAAACCATACATGGGACTTGGTTCCTTATTCAAAGGATATGAATCTCATTGGTTGTAAATGGGTTTTCAGGGTTAAGTTTAAACCTGATGGATCCATTCAAAAGTATAAAGTTCGATTAGTTACTAAAGGATTTTTACAAAATCTGGGTGTGAACTATGCAGAGACTTTCAGTCCAGTTGTGAAAGCACCCACAATTCGAGTGTTGTTTTTCTTAGCTGTTTCCTTTGGTTCGGAAATACAGCAAGTAGATGTTAATAACGCCTTTTTGAATGGTGATTTGGCTGAAGATGTGTTTATGGCGCAGCTAGAAGGGTTTGTAAGTACTGTTGCTCCTACTCATGTCTGCAAATTAAGGAAGTCTCTCTATGGCTTAAAGCAGGCTCCTAGGGCATGGTACAACAAGTTAAAGGCAACTTTGCTTAGTTGGGGTTTTGTTTGATCTGTCTCAGATGCCTCTCTATTTATTAAAAGGACCGATGCTTATGTGTTGTTTTTGTTAGTTTACGTTAATGATATTCTTCTTACAGGATCTAATCCTATTGCTTTACAAGTTTGTATTCATGACTTGGATAAGCAGTTTGCTCTTAAAACCCTAGGAGTTGTTAATTACTTTCTTGGTTTTTGAGGCTCATAGGACTAATAGTGGGCTATATCTTACATAGTCTAAGTATGCTTGTGATTTGCTGACAAAGCCTGGTTTGGCATATTGTAAACCTTGTGAGACTCCAATGACTGTTGGTGTGTCATTAACTGATGAAGGAGAGGTGTTTGCTTGTCCAGCTATATATAGAACTTGTCACGGTCCTAGGTCACAGTGACAATGAGCTAACCAGGGCTCAGTGGTTTAGAAAGGAAATGGAGTAGGGAGTTGAGTAAGAAGGTTGAAAGATCAGAGGGTTAGAGAGAAATGGAGAATGCGAGAGAGAGAGAAACAGAGTAATTTTTGTATTCAATCTTTTCATAGCCTTCTCCCATGAAATGAGAGTAGTACGTATAGGTGCACCGGGTGGGAATAAATGCAGCAGATCCTTCCCTCCCTAGCGGTTGCAACAGAATGTTTTGTCTTTTCCTAGGGCCTTTACACGTGGCCTCCTATAGCTAACAAAATATGTTAGCTAGAATATGACTATTAACTGGAATATAAATGCAATAAAGGAAATACAACAAAACAAACAGAAATGAAATGCAATAATGGAAATACAACAAAACAAACAGAATGAAAATGCAAAATGGACTATAGCCGTGACAATTTTTCCCCCCTTGAAACATTTCTTGTCCTCAAGAAATGCTGAGTAGGCTTGCTGATCTTGGAAAACGCTGGAGCAGGCCTGGTAGATATTCCCACGAGTTGTCCTTGTTACTCCCCTGGTTCCACTTCACCAATACTTCAATTAGAGGGGTCCCTTAGTTGTGGATCACCCTTTTGTCTATAATAGCATCTGGTTCCGTAGGGTCTTCTTTTTCCCTACACAGTGCTGGTAGGATCGTGTCTGTCGATTCCGCCCCGGTTGATATCTTTAGCAAGGATACATGGAAGACAAGGTGTAAGTGGGAGCCTTCTGGTAGTTGGAGTCTGTAAGCCACCTTACCTATTTTCTCTGTTATAGTGAATGGTCTAAAGTACCGAGGGCTCAACTTGGTTACTACCTTTTAACTGAGGGCCTTCAGGTGAGGGTATCTTAGCTTGAGATACACCCTTTCTCGCACTTTAAATTCCTAGTCACTTCTCTTTTTATCAGCATACTGTTTCATCCTATTTCAGGCCAATGCTAATTCTTGTTTTAGTTGCTGCAAGACTATCCTCCTTTGTTGTAGGTATTCTTCCACTGAGATCTCGGTTGTATGTCCTCCAGTGGCCGGCAATAGCGGCGGTGGACATCCATATAGAGCCTCATAGGGGGACATTTTTAAGGATGTATGGTGGGTGGTATTATACCACCATTGTGCCAATGCCAACCATCTATGCCAATGTTTAGGTTGCTGTATACATATGCACCTTAGGTAGGTTTCCAACACCTGGTTAACCCTCTTAGTCTGCCCATTTGATTGGGGACGATATGTTGTTGACATATTAAGCTTAATCCCTATAGATCCCATCAATTCTTGCTAGAAGTGGCTTGTGAACACCCTTTCGCGGTCTGATATAATGGTGCTTGGCACTCCATGCTATGATACTACTCTGTCCATAAACATTCTAGCCACTTCCTTGGTTGTGTAAGGGTGGGCCAGCCCTACAAATTGTGCGAACTTCGTGAACCGATCCACTACAACCAAAATACTATCCTTCCCTTCTGATTTAGGTAGCCCCTCGATGAAATCCATGGAGACACTAACCCAAGCTCAACCCGGAACTTGTAGAGGTTGTAAGAGGGCCGGATAGGCCACGTTCTCCAGTTTACACCTCTTGCATATATCGCATGTCAACACAAAGTTTTTAACGTTCGCCTTCATCTTGGGCCAATAAAACAACTGCCTAACTCTGAGGTAGGCATTTTGGATCCCCGAATGCCCCCCTACGGGAGAGTCATGCAATGACTATAAAATCTTCTACTTAAGGTTTCCTTTACTCCCTATGACCAGCTTGCCTTTAAACCTCAACATCCCGTCCTGTAAAGTATAGTTTCCAGCCCCATTAGGTTCCATCGCCAACCTCTCCATGAGCTCCCTGATCTGCTCATCGTCGGCATAGCTGTCAACCACCTCTTGAAACCATTCGAGAATTATTGTAGTAATAGTTGCCAAGCTGCCTTCCTCTAGACACCTTGATAGTGCATCTACAGTTATATTTTCCTTACCTTGCCTGAACTATATGGAATAGTTAAGCCCCATCAGCTTGGCCATGCCTCTCTTTTGTAGTTGGATTTGTAGCTTCTGCTGTAATAAAAATTTCAGGCTCTCATGATCTGTTTTGTTGATGAATCTACCCTCTTCTAAGTAGTGTCTCCACCTCTCAACTACCATCAAGACTGCTAGGAATTCCTTCTCATGTATACTCAATCCCAAGTGTCTGGCACTCAAAGCATGGCTTAAGAATGCTAGAGGCCTACCCTTCTGCATTAGGACTGCCCCTACACCAGCTGCACAAGCACCTGTCTCCAATACAAAGGGTTCATTAAAATCTAGTAACCCTAAAGCCAGCACTGAGCTAACTGCCTCCTTAAGCTTCTCAAAGGCTGCTTCAGCCTCTTCTCCCCATTTGAAATTCCCCTTATTTAGCAACTCAGTTAGGGGGCGGCTGATGATGCCATACCCTTTAACAAACCGTCTATAATATCCTGTAAGGCCGAGAAACCCTCTTAGAGCCTTCAAGTTCGGGGGTTTGAGCTAGTTGATCATGGCCTCCACTTTCTTTGGGTCTGTTCTCACTCCCTCCCTCGATATTATATGGCCCAAGTATTCCACTTGATCTTGGCTGAAGCAACACTTAGTCCTTTTTATGAAAAATTGGTTGGATTTGAGGACTTCCAGGGTAGTTCTGAGATGGGATAGGTGTTGTTTGAGGTTTGGACTGTAAATGAGAATGTCATCAAAGAAAACTAATACAAATTTTCTCAAATAAGGTTCAAATATTCGGTTCATGAGGGATTGAAAGGTAACTGGTGCATTGGTGAGCCCAAAAGGTATCACCCGAAATTCAAAATGTCCATGGTGAGTTCTGAAGGCAGTTTTGTAGATATCCTCAGCTTTCATTCTGATTTGGTGATAGCCCGATCTAAGGTCGAGCTTGGAGAAAATGGTAGCATTATGCAGTTCATCCATTAGGTCTTCTATCAAGGGTATGGGGAACTTGTCTTTTATGGTGAGGGCATTCAATTGTCGGTAGTCTACACAAAAAGGCCATGTGCCATCCTTCTTCTTGACTAGAAGGACCGGTGAGGCAAATGGGCTGTGGCTAGGCCTTATAAAGGATTGGTTTAACATTTCTTTTACCATCCTTTCGACATCTATTTTCTGAATGGGTGAATACCGATAAGCCCTGATATTGACTGGTGCGGAGTCTAATTTGAGGTGTATGGAGTGGTCTAGGTCTCGGTTGGGTGGTAAGGAATTAGGCTCAGCAAATAAGTCCCCAAATTCTACCAACAGTTCATTAATAAGGTAGCTAGAGTGTACCTGGCCAACTCCTCCTTGCTGGCTACTAATGGATAAGGTGAGCTCCCCGGTCCCCATTGTCTCCTGCCCCTCCTCCACCGCTACAATTGAAAACAACTGAGTCAGTTTACCCTAGTTGTGCCGAAGGATTCGCTGTAGGCTCCTTCCTGTCATCATCTTGCAGGCTCCAATTTCGCACCCTCCCTTGAGTGTTATCTTTTTCCCTCCTTTTTCAAAAGATACTTCCATACGGTTAAAGTCGAAACTAATGGGGCTGACTTCATTCATCCAGTCAACCCCTAAAACCACATCACAGCCTCCCAGTTGCAGAAGCCTGAGGTCAGCTTCAAACTCTTTGCCTTGCATTTCCCAAATGAACCTTGGGCAAGCCGAGTTGCTAATCACTCTACCCCCATTAGCCAATGTCACACTAAGGGGTGGAGTATCTGAGAGCGGGCTTCTCAATCTCCTCGCGGTACCCTTATCAAGGAAGCTATGGGTGCTTCCACTATCTATCAAGATCATCAGATTCTTATCCTTCACCTTTCCCTCGACTTTAATTATCTTGTTGTTGGTCACTCCTTTTAACGTATGGAGAGATATTTCTCCATTGTCTTCCTCTCCCTACTCTTCACTCTCAACAACATCTTCTACCTCTTCCATTGTCTCTCTTGGATCTCCTTCCAGCAGGAGAATTTGTCTCCTACATTGGTGCCCTGGGAAGTACTTATCCCCGCACTTGAAACATAAACCTTGTTGCCTCCTTTGTTCGTTAAACCTTCCCATGGCCTGGGGTACACCCGGCGATTTAGCTCCCAGATTACTAACTACCCACTCTCTGTTATATCCTCTGCCTCCTTGATGAGAGGTCCCTGCCGTCATGGCCTTACTCTGTTGCCTTTGCTTCTTCATCAAAGCCTCCACCACCATCTCTTGCAGCCTCATGCACTCCACTGCTTGCTCCACTGTTTGGGGTCTAATCATTTTGACCATATGCCGGAGATCCTCACTTAGTTCACTCAAGAAACTGGACATGAAGTAGGCCTCCGAGATATGTGGGTCATGGCTGCTCATAATAGATCGAAGCTCCTCAAACCTTTTCAAATAAGTGTTCAACTCCCCAACCTGTCTGAGTTTGTTGAATTCTTCCACAATATCAGACAAACTTCTTTTCTCGAATCTCTCACATAATTTCTCAATGAATTCAACCCATGTCGGATGGTGCCTTAGACTAATCCACCCCTGATACCATGCATCTACTACATCATTAAAGTAAGCAGTAGCTAAGGTCACCCTTCTACCCTCCAGAATGTCATACCATTCGAACATTCTCTCGCATTTTCTCATGCACCAATGCGGGTTATCCCCTTCAAATATGGGTATCTCCATTCGAGGCAAGGGAAATCCCGGCTGTTGTCGAGGTCCCTGCTCCATGCGACCCACATCGTCGCCTCCTATTCGTCTTGTTCCCTTCCTATATCGGGAGTCTCTAGTTGGTGCACGGTTGCATCGTTTCTTAAGAAGGGTTCGGTTCTATCTCTAGGAGGGAATTTCGGGGCCATGCTCACCGAATTTTGGTGAGTGAACATCAGCATGAATTACTGTAGTTGCGTCCCAAGTTCCTCTCGCATCTGTGCCATTTCTTCTCGCATATGGACTAGCGTTCCATCCAGCCTTCTCTCCAGGCCGTCTATCGCTCCTTCCAACTTGCAGTCCATTGCTATGATCGCCTCATGGTTGCGACCATTTCCCAGCTCCAGCTGGTCGACGCGTCTCTGGACCTCGGTCATGGACGAGTTGGCTTGTTGCAACTGTGATTCCATATTCTTCATGCAGATACCGTCCGCCATAAGCTTCTACCAATTTCGGCCAGAATCGAGTCTCTGATACCAAATTGTCACGGTCCTAGGTCATAGTGACAATGAGCTAACCAGGGCTCGATGGTTTAGAAAGGAAATGGAGTAGGGAGTTGTGTAAGAAGGTAGAAAGATCACAGGGATAGAGAGAAATGGAGAATGCGAGAGAGAGAGAGAGAGAGAGAGAGAGAGAAACAGAGTAATTTTTGTATTCAATCTTTTCATAGCCTTCTCTCGTGAAATGGGAGTAGTACATATAGGCGCACTGGGTGGGAATAAATGCAGCGAATCCTTCCCTTCCCAGCGGTTGCAACAGAATGTTTTGTCTTTTCCTAGGGCCTTTACACATGGCCTCTTATAGCTAACAGAATCTGTTAGCTAGAATATGACTATTAACTGGAATATAAATGCAATAAAGGAAATACAGCAAAACAAACATAAATGAAATGCAATAATGGAAATACAGCAAAACAAACAGAATGAAAATGCAAAATGGACCATAGCCGTGACAGAACCCTCATAGGCTCACTGCAATATTTGACCTATACAAGGCCAGATATTACTTTTGCTGTTAATAAGCTGAGTTAGTTTTCAGCTTGCCCTAAATCCCAACATTGGATTGCTTGTAAAAGATTGTTGAGATATATTAAGGGTACAGTCGATATGGGTCTCTTTTCTCTTCATCTCCTGGTGATTTGTCGTTGGCTGTGTTTATCGATGCAGATCATGCTGGTTGCAAGGTTACTAAAAGGAGTACTAGCCATTTTTGTGTGTATTTGGGTAGTAATCTCATTGTTTGGGGTTCTAAAAAGCAGTCAGTGGTTGCTCGCTCAGTGGGAGAAGTTGAATTGCTACGGCTCAAGTCTTTGTTTGCTGAATTGGGCTATCTGGTGAGTACAATTCCTATTGTTTGGTGTGATAACTTGGCTGCGAAAAGTATGGCAGAAAATTCAATTTTTCATTCTCGAACGAAACATGTAGGTGTTGATGTTCATTTTGTTCGAGAGAAGGTTGAAAATAGAGAAGTAGAAATTCGGTATGTTCTTACATCAGATCAAGTGGCTGATATTCTCACCAAGAGTCTGCCTAGAGATAGATTCAAGTTGTTGTGCAGTAAGCTTGGGTTAATTAGTACTCCTATTTGTGCTGATGGTGTTATAGCAATCAAGAAGTTACCAGAGCTTGATTTAACGGGGAATGTTGAAGATAATGAGGCGCTTGATTTGAAGGGGAATGTTAAAGATATTGAGGCATTGAGATAATGGCTTTGAGTGCTCGTGTGCTGGTTTATTATTTCCGTATACTTAGTGTGTTATTTGTTATTTTCCTATGCTGTTAGTTTCCGCTTCCATAAGGCGGTTGTGCCTTCTTTAGTTTGTTATGAGCTACCTATATAAAGGCAACTCATGATGTATTATGTGTGGCTGTTATTCTAATCAAATCAGTTTCCAGCTTCGTTATTTTCTTAGCCTTGATTCTTCAACACTTCGGTCCTAGGGTTTATTATTCTTATAGGTGCTTCCCTCACCTCTTGTCCCTTTACCCTCAATTTAGCTTCATTTCTTTGCCAAATTTTAGCCACGTAAATGGGCAGTGGTCGAGGCATTAAATCTATGTATTTAACCATGGATTTGAAGGAGAAATCAGGGGGTGGCTGATCCTAAAAATAGGAAACACAGCCATGGGGTTAAGGCATTAAGCGAGGAAGTTCCACAAACTGAAGAAGGGAGAAATCGACAGAGAGGTAAATGTTTAGATTAATTAGTTTATTTTAATTAATTAGTTAATTAAAGTAATTAGTTTGTTTTAATTAATTAATTAGTTAATTAGTTAGTTAAAATAAATTAGTAGTTAAGTTGAAGTTTATTTTAATTAATTAGTTTAGTAAGTTAATTAATTAAGATAATTAGTGGGATTGGTAAATTAGTTAAACTAACGAATTCAGACAGTGGCTAATTAATTAATTACTTAGCCTCATGTATATGTATAATTGTGGTAAGGGCGTTGCGGTTACACTACCAATTAGTGCAACGAAATAGAGTTGGTCACCGAGCAGCAAACAAATTAATGTAAGGGTTTAATATGCTCTGTGTGTAAATTTCTTTTGTTATGGCTTGCATAAGATATTGAGGAAGTGCCTAGGTATGAGACTGTGGATTGTTAACAGTGAGGGTCCTAGGATGGAGTCATAGACGAAACCACTAGGGGCCACCTAGAGCCTGAGATTGGTGCGGTGGACAGACTTGCATGCACGCTACACTTCATTATTATCTATGATGTCATGCTCATTAATTTACTACATTGCATATTGCCTTTACTGAGTCCTCGAACTCACTCCCACTAACCTAACAGATGGCTTGGGGACTAAGAAAGAGAAAACGATAGTGGTGGAAGAGTTGTCGGTTAACAGTAATGGCGGGCAATGAGAATGTGAGTCATGTACGTGTCTTTAATGTAAATTATGTGTGCTCTGTACTTGGCTTTAGAAGATGGTTGTAATTTAAATAAAACTTGCTTTGGACCAAGTTAAGGTTTCCACTATGAGTAACTCAGCGGGTGCGAACTAGTTATGCTGGACCATTGGAATATTATGTTGGGTATGTTGGTATTTATTTGTTTAATATGAAATTGAATTTTAAGAGCCTAATTGGCTTCAAGAATCGAGTATGTACTCGTTGTTTACACATTATAAACCCGAATCTTCGATAATCGAAGGCAACGAAGCCTGGACCTCACTCAGAGCGCCCAATATTATTTTAATATTTTTGGTAGGGCATAACTGTCCTTTGAGATAGGCCAAGTTTGTAACTGTAGGTTACGGTGACACCCGGTAGTAGGGCTGGGGTGTCACAATACATATGATGCGTGAGATTCAGTTATCTTTTCATGTCTCATCATCTTATGTTTCAGTTCAGCTATTCAGTTCAGTTATTCTAGCTTCTAGTTATTTTATATTGCTTGCTGGGCCTTGTGGCTCACTTTGCTTGCGTCATTCTAGGCAGGGGCAAGGCTAGAGCAGATGCCAGGCCTAATGGAGTCTGAGTGTTGATCTTAGATGTGTATAGAGTAGTCTAGAGTTCAGGGCTTCTTTTGATGTCAGTTTTTGCTGTTTTGTTATGTATGGGTTAAATCAATGTATTTTGAGACTTACTATGTATATATGACCCTGATGTACACAGATTTGCCACGGATATGGATGTTATTTATGTACGCTTGTTGGGGGTTTCCAGTTCAGCTGTTTGGCATTTTTGTTTATGTGAGTGTGGCAGGTACCATTCTTATTGACACTTCCTCCTTGGGTCCCTGAGCTAGGGTACTTAAGGATGAGGGCGCCATAGAAATTGCATAAACTTACAGAGTCTTACTCATTGAAAGCAAGATAGTTTCCAAGGTTTCCATCTGTTTTCTTAAGACAACATGTTCAATGCCACCAATACAATTTAAGACACCATAATTATTGTTGGAAATGTATGCCCTAAAGACACGTTTTATTTAATTTATGGTAATGATGTTTTCTTTTAGTCAGTTTATGGCACATATATCATTTGCATTTAATTGTTGGAAAAGTGTCCATGCTATTAAGTAAGTGATTCATGTGATGGGTCGTTCTTCACAGTTAGGCATGAATCATGGGTACTTAATAAGCAAGAAAAATATTACTCTTCATCTTTTGATAGAACTGGGCATTCTATCATGATAAGATCATTGTGCAATAGATCCTAATGGAGGATGGCTTGCGTTAGCCAGTAAACAGTCCGTTTACTCTAATTGTACAAGCGCATTTGGAATGCGTAGAGTGGACCTGTGATAGAAGCTAATGACAAAGTACTGATTATCATGGAGCTAGTCTATCACTGCTACTACGTGGACGAGTACTCTAATACTTGAGTATTAGTTGGTGGTCTAATGAACCTAGAACTATATTCTTAGATTCACTATAGGTGAGGTCTATCAAAGATCAGTAACCTTGTGAGTTGGGAGTATGGTTTCTAATTAGCTAAGACAGACTAATACAAGATAGTTTCTGTGATTCACCCCCTTGTGATTGTTCAAGAATAATCAAATAATCCAGGGCCCTGGGAACGTGACTTAAGAGTGTGTGCTTCTGGGTAGCTCCCAGTGATAAGCAAGTACATTAGAGTAGTCACGGATTATTGGACTAGTGATCTAAGGATGGTAGAAATCATTTAGAGAGGTGTTAGTACATTATTCATTTCTAAATGATGGGTGTTACACAGAGGGGTATTTTCGTCATTACACTAGTAGGTCAAAGATATTGCACATGTAAAATTATTCGTGGGGTCAGTGTTACCATATGGTGATAGTTGGAACACTTAGAATGACAAAAATATAGCTACTAGGTAGCAGGGATATTTTGGTCATTTTAGTAGCCATGAATAATTTGTCTTTTGGTCCCCGGGGTAGCTCGATATATCTCATGTATTTTTAATACATTTGGCCTGTTGGGTGAATTACATTGAGAGAGAATTATTTTATTCAGAATGGTCCATTGGGCTAGAATAAAATAATAAGTTCATTGGTTTTAATTAATTAATTGGGCTAACCCAATTAGAAAGTTAATTAAATAGACTTGGCCCACTAGGGTTTGGCCCACTAGGGTTTTAACCCTAGGGTTCTCCCTATATATATTCTCTCTCTAGTTGTTTTTTACCCGAAGTCGTTTTTCTCTTCTTCACCAAGAGAGGCCACGAGTTTTGAGTCATACCTTGGAAGATCAAGAGATCTGATGCGAAGGAGCCGACGGATTGCAGGACAGCCGTCATCTCCACCACGCGAAGAAGCTGCCGCGCCTCCTCCTCCCGTCGCTCCATTCCGTCCGATAATCCGTAGGCGAAGTAAGTCTTCCTAGATTCTAATCAATACGAGGATAGTTTATTTTTTTTAAAAAACGCTTCCGTTGCATGCTTTGATCCTCGTGGATGGTCCTTCAATTATTGGGGTTTTGGATAACCTGCAATCAACAATAGAAAAACTAACAATAGTAAAAGTACAATTTAAAACTTTTCATGTGTGTCATATAGAAGTGCCTTTAACAAGAATAATCTGCAACCTCTCAATAATGGAAGCTGTGTTACGAAACTAGGAAAGCAACTTAGACTGAAGTTCATCCCACTGACTCATTTCTTCTTTCTCTTTCCTAAATTTTTCTGATATTTCTTCACCATCCCCTCCATTGCCTGGAAAAATAAATAATAAGTAACAACAAAACTAATATATTTAAAACTAGTTATCATTATCAGGAGAAATCCTATTGCTAATTGTTGATATAAATTCATCCAATGGCTCTCTCTTATTACCTAGGCATGGATTCAGGTAAGAGTTAACTAATAACTAGCGCTCAAATCTCTACATCATGATATGATCCTACCATATTATTTCCTTCTATTTTTCATTGTTTCTTTTCCAATTTTATCAAAAATATTTTTCGAAAAACATTTATAATAAAATGAGCATAACACGTATAAATGGCACGCTGGAATTGCATAAAAAACATGTATAATAAAATCAAGTCATATATAAATATTTTACATGATCCAACATTCGCACTCATAAAAATAAATACTGACAACTTCTATGTGGAAGTACTCTAATCAGAATGAATTTAAACAATGAACGGTGAAAATAAAAAAGAAAAAATTAGCACCATCCCTATTTGATAAGTTTTTTGCATCATTACCATTGTCACCATATTTAATCCAATCTTGTGTGTTAGCCCTCAAATGGCATTAGAAATATCCCTGCAAACTAAGGCCGAAGCAAGGCACACCACAGTTAGCATATTCTATAGTTATATCTCTAGAGTTACAAAACTTAAAACTCAAACTGGCATATGGAACTCTGTATAACTATGTCCAATTGTTATTTCAAAATATACCCTTTAACTAAATGATTTATTCGATTATTCTCTTGCACAAAACGTGCCCTAAAAATGTATAACTATGTTGTTAATTTAATTCCATAACATAATTTGCTATTTGAGTATATTACATGGAAAAACATGTGTAATACCCGAGAAGTTATTAAGAGTATAAATGATTTTAAGGAAGGGTATAACTGGAATTACCAAAAGAATAAGGCTATAGGACACACTAACGCAGTTTTAGATAACTGAATCAGTTGGAGGGAGTACCCCGAACCCTAGATAGCCAAGGAAAAGGGTATAGTATCGATTAGCGACTTAAACTATGATTTTTAGTGATGAAATAAATTGGATCAGGAACAGTTTTCGGTACAGCTGTTGACCGGGCTGAGAAAACCGAATCGACATAAGAGACGTCCGAAATGTCAACAGAGCGTGTCAAGGACCCTTATTTAATGTGTAGAACAACCCTTAAGCGATTTCGGGTTAAATTAAATGGATTTAAGGTCAATTTGACCAGCCGGGCCTAAGTGCAGTTTTCTAATTTTACCTGAGGGAGGTCAAAATGGTAATTTTTCAGGGGTTTCGAGGATCAAATGAGATATACTAAACCTATGGGACATGGTGGTATGTTTGGATAGTTTAGGGGCACAAGGAAAAGGTCTGAAATGTCATTAGAAGAAAGTAGGGGTCAAAGTGCAAAAAAATGGAAAGTTTGCACAGTGTGAACGCAAGCCAAAATCGGCCGCCGCAAATCCACGCACGTGGAGGCCGAATCCGGCGATGGGACGGCCGAGGGAGATGCGGGGAAGGCTATATCCGGCGCTAGGGTGCTTGGTGACCAAGAAATGGCCACTGATTGGCCCGTTTTTGGCCGGAAATCGACTATAAAAACCTAAGTTTTGGCCGAAACTTGACATTAAAATTACTCACGATTGAGGATGAATCGATGAAGATGGATAAGGGGCTATTGATCCTTGCATCAAGGAGAACATTTCTGGATAATTTGGTGAGGTTTCATGCTCGTTTTAAGCTGGTTTGAAGATGGCTGGAAAAACCGAGGCGGGCCGCGACGTCGGACCTGCAACTGCCCTTTTCGGGCATTTTCCGATGTCCTTTCGGCCGGAAAGTGGTGCGGTTAGGATCGAATTCAAGTGGGCTTCAAGGCGGTATCCTTTTTATGGCCAACGAAGCAGCCGCCGGCGATCGGAGAAACGAGGAAGATGGTGGCGCGTGGCTGCACGCGCCAGCCTCCACGCACAGCCACGCGCATGGCGCGTGAGGGCGCGTGGATAAGGGCAATTTTGGTATTTTTCCTCCAGTATTTGTATTTAATTATTTTATGAATTATCATGTTAAAATATTTTGAAAAATATTTAAGGAGATAATTATTTTGAATTATCGAGGTGAAAAATAGGAGAAAAATGGAGATAGTTAAGGAAAAATTGAGGAAAATAGATTTTAATGCTTCTTGAATTAAATATGATGTTTAGGAAGTATCTTAGCTTGAGGTTGAGTACAAGTTCAAGTATTTGGGGTTTGACACGCAAATCGAGGTCGTGCACAAGGATCGAGGCGATCCAAATTCATTCGAGGTGAGTGGTCTAATCCTATCTTTACCTTATCTTGAAAATGTGTTGGAAGGCGTGTAGTGGGTTCAAGTGGGTGGTGTTACCCTCCCGAACTTAGGTTACACGCAAATGAGGCCAGTTCTAGTGAGCGGTTTTACCCTCCGGAACTTGGGTTGTTCTGCGAAAGCATTTCACTTATGTATTTATGTCATCATTTGCATATTGAACATGTGATATATTGCATCAACTGTTTTTACTTACAAAAGAGTCGGTGCATGGCGTGTGATTTTCATATCATCGGCGTATTGATATTCGTGTCAATGTTGTTTTCTGTGTGGTCGGGATGGGGTCTAATTGGGATTGGGACAATGTTAATCCAGGTGAACGGGTGTCACACTGGGGCACTTGAGGGAATAATGTTAAACCAGGTGAACGGGTGTCACGACGGTGCACTCGAGGGATTAACGTTGGACCAGGTGAACGTGTGCCACAGTGGGGCATTCGAGGGATTAAGTATGTCAAGGTGATATCTCAAGTTAGACGTGTCTTGCATGTTGTCGTTTGTCTGAGTATGCCATGCTCGTGTGTCTCTCATGCATTGTATAAACTGTTTCATACCGTCACTTAGATGTATTATCATCTAACCTGGGCTATGCCCCTGGAACGTTTAATGTTCCAGCCAGGGACTGCTGCAAGGGCAAGGATATGGCCGGTTAAGGGCCAATGGTGCTTGGTTTGTTAAGTTATTGTAACGTTTGGAGACTTTAGTATGTATTTCAGGTTGTAAATGAACTGTTGTATAATAGCAATGTTATCATTTGGTCTGTATTACGTATTTTGCTATGGAATCACAATGTAAGAACTATGGTGTTTTGATATTAATGTATCCGCTGCATTGTAATATGTCTCGTTTAGTTTAAGAATATTTATCTTGATAGTTAAACGGGCAAGGCTGGGGTTCTCGGGGTTTGTATCTGCATGTGAAGATTGTTCTTGATGCACCGCGCGTGTTGAACTTGGAGAAAAAAAAAAAGAAATCCCGAGAATACCCTTATAGTGACACGCCTGGCGAGACGGGGTGTTACAATTGGTATCAGAGCCCTAGGTTAAAACCCTAGGACGATTTGGCTAGGTTGTTGAACTTAGCATGGTTAGAACTGTTGAACAAGGACTTAGAACAGGATTATGGATTCTAAGAGACATTCGGAACATAGTTGAAAATGGTATGGAGACTCTAAAATGTGAAATTTGAGGTTTTCAATTTGAATATACTTTCAACGTCAAGAGGAGATAAACAAGATCTATTCACATCTTTGGAAATTAGGAAGCCAGTAATGAGGGTCGTCGAAATGAAAGAAATATATGATCTCAAACCTTTGAGGAATAAATACTTTGATGATTCCGGTACAACTTGAGGTATAGTATAAAATATCTTTCGGAAGAATCTTAGTGAAATGTCTTAATACCCTCCCGATTGGGACATGTTTAATGATAGTGATGTCATGCCCTGACAAAGATAAGTGAAGTGACAGGGGTTATTAAGAGAACCTGTCGAGGGCGTGAGAAAAAGAAACGACCTGAAGATCTTAAGGTTAAGTTAGATATCCAAATTGAGGACCTAAGAAGAACGGATTCAGTTAAGGCTAACTAATGAAAATCTCGAGTGGAGACGTAAGGGAATGGAACTAGTAGATCAAAAAGACAATCCCTACTTGGAGATTTGGGGGTTTGTCGGTTGAGGTCTTTGAAATTATTAATTGGAAAATACTAGATTTTGCTAAGTGATGGAACGTTGAATCAGGAGTTAGTATCCAACAAAATGGGTCGAATGTAAGGTCGATTCGATAAACCATAACTGAGGATTCGTAAGATCTAGATACCGTAGATTGGAGATCATTAGTTAAAATCAATCTCGCTAAATATTGGGATATCTGGTGGTTATTAAGAATAAGCGGGTTGTGGACAGTTAGTATGATATGACATAACCTAATTGTAAATCAATTTTGATCGAATGGTAAATCAATTTTGATCGAATGGTATAAGGATTCAAGGGAAAGAATAACTTGGTATAGATCAAGGATCCTAAGGAACGACCCTAAGTAAGAAACCTAGGACGATCCGATAAAGGCTTTAGAATTTGAGGATTTTTAGGAATCCAAAATTGTTGATGGGAATAATGTGATAGAGAAACCGGAATTGACGACAGAGGAAATAAGGAAAGATTATCTTAAGAAGACGATTCATAGGAACGAGACATATGGTTCCATGGGTTATTCAAAGGTAATGAGGGACAGGATGTAACCTTGAGTCCTATGGAAGTTTCAATAAAGGAATAGTTGTATCGAGGATGTTAACCTAGGAATCAGACGAGGAAAACAAGTCGGAACTAATTGAGGATCGAATTCTTGTTGAGATGTTTAGAAGTTTTTCTCGGTAGTAATTGGCTTGAATAAAATGCTCTAGGTTGTAGTAGGAATTTTCCTTTTGAGTAAAATTTTGATGATATAGGATTTTGGAATTTTAAATAGTGACTACAAGACAAAGAGGGATCGACTGTAAATCAGCTATAGTTAGGGTCAAGGAGCGACCGAAAAATTACTTGGATATCAAGCGTAGGATCCGCATGTTTTGAAGATTAGAACTTTTCTGTTAAATTGGAAATTTGAGAGAATCTTTTGGCTTATAGAGGATTTGCAAAATGAAACCTTACTTGATGAGTTTGAGATTGTAAATAATATAAGGAACAACGGTAGATTAGAGATTTGTGACGAACCTTGGAAATTAGAAAACATTTTGGGATAAGGGAATTACGAGTATGACTTTGATGTTGCTAAGAGAAAAATTACGCGTACTGTATATACTTGGAGATAAAATGGTATTTTAACTTGTGGAGACGATTATATTATAAGCTTGAAATGATCCTAGCCGATTTAAGAAAATTCAAACTCAAAAGAAAATAGTTAGCATAACGATGATTGTCAAGGACCGAGGGGTAGTCATAAAAGTCTTGGTTTGAGTTTTAAGGCACCAAGCAATAAGATAAACTTGCTAAAGCTTGAATAAGCTCGTAAAGATATCTTAGGATTTGATTAGGTCTTAGAAAAATTAAAGTTGGTCCTAATAGATTCAAAGAAATAGGAATGATTGACAT
The DNA here is from genome assembly GCA_036245055.1 of Diospyros kaki. Classification (NCBI taxonomy): domain Eukaryota; kingdom Viridiplantae; phylum Streptophyta; class Magnoliopsida; order Ericales; family Ebenaceae; genus Diospyros; species Diospyros kaki. The sequence goes on from BSEG01000012.1 coordinate 25,051,735, forward strand.
AATGACCTGTATAGTGAGTGTTAGTTGAAAGTCAATCGTGGAATAAACATATAAGGAGAATGAAATTTCTAAGCCAATCTTGTGATAGATTGAGCATACGGCCGTAACAAGAATATGGTTGAACGATCTAGTATAAGTTTAGAAAATAATAAACTGGAAATACAATTGATAGTGGAATGTTTGACAAATTATGGACATCTGCAAGAGCAACAACATGAGCACGAGGTTCCGACACATGAGTAACAAATATGGAAAGTAAAAGAGATTAAATTGAGAGAAAGAAATCTGAAGTCTTAAGAATGGTTAGGACAAGGGTGCTCGATTTGATTGAGTGTTACTCTGGAAAAGAACATTAGGAATCCAAAAGATCAGGGAATTGGATTAGTGTTAATAAGAACCACTATAGCTCTCAGAGATGGAACAAGGAATTCTAGCATAGCGATAACACCATTAGTGTTTGGTCTGTAACAATGGATCTGAGCCTAGGGACCAAGGCAGAGGACTGGTGGTTGGCTCGCGGTTTGGGGTGTGATACCTACAAGTCGGAGCAACACAGTGAACTGTGGAGACGGTCAGGTGCCAAAGTTTGGGCGACACTGAGGATGTTATGTATGGTTTAGAGTCCAAGTGCCAAGGAACCAGAGCATCATGGCAAATTTCTTAATCGTGGTGAAAAGATTGAAGGTTTGGATGGTGACCTAAGCGGGATAATTCCTATGTGGGTTATGATAGTCAATAACCAAAAGAGAATTGGAAGAAGGAAATGAAATATCGAGCGACAAAATAATGTTTGGTGAGCTGTTAGTAGAAAGTTGTAAAGGATTCTTTAGGGATAATTGCATCCACGACAGAAACTCGTGAGATTTTGGCTACTAAGAAGTGATGAATACACTTAGGAAATTAAGGAGTTATGGTGAAATAATAATATTGCTCCTAGGACGAGGTAGCTCCTAACTAGGAATGGAGTAACCCTTGGTATAAACATGTGCTATGAAGTTGTTAGGAAAAAAATGTGTTAAGCAAGAGGTGGGACGATTGTTTCTAGATATAGTTTTGGGAGGAATTTAGTTATTGTTATTGACTAGATTCTTAGTTTAGTGTATTTAATAATGCACACCCTAGGAATTGTTAGCAATTGACTGCGATTTAGTTGTCTCAAACCTTGCCTTCGGTGACATAAAAAGATTGGAGTAATAGTAAGTATACCTAGGTACCCTTGAGAACATGAGTGGATTTTTCAAAAAGAAGTCAAAGTCAACATAAAGAAATGGTAAGATATAAGTTGATGAGTAAACAAAAGTGTTTATCTTTCCAAGAAACGTGTTATGATTTGAGGAAACATGTAGTAAGCTGTTATAAAGGAAGAAGTGAGTTTTAGTTGCATTAAGAAAATTTTATTTGGGTCGTAAGATGGTAGGTTAAGCTAGTTAAGTCATGTTAAGTGTTACTAAAGACCCGGTGAGAATCAAAAGTTGTACAGTAAAGTTTTCATTCAATGAAGTAGTGTGGAAATAGATCGCCTAAGAGAGACGAGAATAAATCTATTCCAAGAATCAAGGAAAATAAGAATTTTGTTTGACTCAATAGAGAGATTGTTCTCATGTGGAGAAATATGGAAAGCACCGTTTAGTTGAAAAAGAACACTTAGCAATACTAAGTTGAAGAGCCACAAATGAAGGACGTGTATATATAGAAGGTTGTCGATGAATTGAAACGACACGGGAATTCTGAGTTGAAATAAATTAATCTGATTAATGGATAGTGTTTGGAAGAGAAGTAGTAACATGTCAGGATGTTAAGCTATTATAAGAGAAATTGTGTTTTTGGGAGACTTAAGTGGATAATTTGCATGACCAGCCGTAAGAGACTGAGAAATTATCTCTAAAAATAATATGCGATCGAGATAATTGAGAGAAAGATACGCTGGGTAAGTTCAATGTTATCAATTTCTGTGCCATCATGGCAGCCGAGTTAGTTCAATCTTGGTGTGATCATTGGGTTGGGAGATTTAGGAGCCAGATAAAATATATTTTGGGTCGAATCACCGATTGAGTTAGCATCTCTTTGACTAGTTTCTCAATTTCGGATTTGAGTTTTGGGGGATATCGGTAGGATCTAATGTTTACTGGTGCAGCATTTGGTAGGAGGGGTATGGTATGATCTAGGGACCTTTGAGGATGAAGGGTTTTAGGTTCTATAAACAAATCTTGATATTTAATTAAAAGTGCATCAAGAAGAGTCAAATCATGTACCTGCCAAGTGGATGTGGTCACTGAAGCTGTTTCACTTTCCAGTCCTTGCTATTCATTGGCCTTAATTGAAAAGAGTTGGGCTACTTGTGATATCTTCTTTTTGAATAGCCGCTGAAGTGTTTTTCCTTTAATCATCTTGCAAGTGCCTACCTCCACATTTCCTTGTAACACCACCATTCTTCCTTCTTTCTCCAGTGTAACCTCCATTTTGTTAAAATCAAAGCTGATTGGACTCACCTCCTTCATCCAATCAACCCCAAGGACAATATGACATCCTCCTAGCTTGAGCAGCCTTAAGTTGGCCTAGTAATCTTCTCCTTACATTTCCCAGCAAAATCCCACACAAGTGGATTTGCTGATTACTTGGTTTCCATTAGCCACAGTAACCGAGAGTGGCTGGGTGTTGGGTAACGGCCATTTCATTTGTTTAGTTGTTCCCTCATCTATGAAACTGTGGGTACTCCTACTATCTATTAAAACCATGAGAGTATTCACCTGAACCTTCCCTTCTACCTTTATAATCTTGCTACTGGCCATTCCTTTTATAGCATGTAAAGAGATGGCCCCTTCTCCTTCATCTTCGTCTTCTTCTTTGCCAACGATCTCTTCCTCGTCTGTTCCCTCTACCCCTTCTAGTAAGAGCAGTTGCCTTTTGCATTGGTGTCCAAGAGAGTACCTATCCCCACACTTGTAGCACAATCCCGCCATCCTTCTTTGTTCGAAGATCTTATCGCGTGGAGGTAAATTCGAATCATAGGGGAAGGGATTAGTTAGATACCTTACTCCTGTTCCTCCTCTGAAATTATCCTTGTTCTGTATTCGTCCTCTTAGTGGTATCATTCCCGAATTCATTCCCTTACTTTGCACCCTATGCTTTTTCATTAGGGCCTCCACAATAAGCTCTTGTAATAGTGCATCTTCGTCTTCTTCTTGCACCATTCTTGGTCTCATCATCTTCACCATGGATCTGAGGTCATTGCTCAATCCACTGATGTAACTTGATACAAAATAATCCTCAGTTAAGTAAGGATTTCTGCGGAGCATGAGCGACTTCAACTTTTCGAACTTGAGCTGATAATCCAGGACCGTTCCAAGTTGTTTTAATTTGTTGAACTCTTCTACAATGTCTACCGTTCTTCATTCACCAAATCGTTCGCACAATCCTCTTAACAAATTCTTCCCACGAGTATCTTTCCCTGACTCCTGACCATCCTTGGAACCATATATCTCCTACATCATTTAAGTATGCGGCGGCCAGATTAACTCTCTGCTCCTCGGCCACCTGGTGGATATTGAACAATTTTTCACATTGTCGAGTCCACCACCTTGGTTTGGTCTCATCGAACACCGGTAACACTAATTTAGGGACTGGAAAATTAGAGTGACCAGCGTTAACCATCTCTCCTTGCCTTCGGTTCATGATTCTTTCTCCCATTTCTCCTGGTTCCCCTTCTAGTTCCGGAGATTCCATCGCCCGATGGCTAGGGGCAATACCTGGAAGTATGGGATCCAACTGTTCACGTGGTGGAAAATCTGGAGATATCCTTACTTGCGCCTGGCTTGAGAGCATCAGCTTGAATTGCTACATCTGATCTCTCACCATATTTCTCTGCTCCCGTATTTCTTCTCGGATCTAAACGCGCATATCTCCCCTAAAACGATCCGCCACTACTTCCAACTTCTTGTCCATGGCTCCGATCGTGTCTTCCACATTACCAACCCGTTGTTGCACCTCAGTCACCGTCGCATTGACTTGTTGGATCTGCATCTCCATTTGTTTCATGCGAGTTCTGTCAGCCATCGCGTTCTAAGCTCAGAAGCACCAGTCAGGAAAGTTGGCTCTGATACCAATTTGTTAGGTTCCTAACCTGACAAGTGAATTCGAGAATGGCAAAAGGGAGGGAGATGGAGGATTTGAGAGAATTTTAGAGGGAAGGAAGAGTGAAATTTAGGAGAGAGAAAAATTGAGAAGGAAACTAATTTCCTAGTTTCATTTAATATAAGGGAAAAGGCATAGATCAGTTCTTTTATATTGATCTTTGGCACCAAAAACGATTAAGCCTTCTCCCACTTGCCTTATAACTTGCTCGACACATGCTGGAACATTCCTCCAGTTGTGATTTAGCCAAAGCGTTTATTTTCATGGGCTCAGCCCAATAGATCTAAGCCTATTACCGAATACATTGGCCTAATTATCTAACAATGACATGATGGCATTTGCATACAATTTTGTTGTTAATTGAAGTTCATAATATAATTTGGTATGTTAAGATGGTATAAGAAAACATTACAAGGTTACGTGTGCATACAACTTTGTGTGTGTTTATATGCACTATAAACCATCAAATTAGTGACAAATTATTTCATGGAATTGTCATAAAATGTGATGCCCGCTACAATTTCTTAACACTGTATTAAAAGGAATAAAATTTTTCAAATACATGTATCAAAATAGGGATTCTACACACACAAAGGCCACACTAGTTTCCCCATGTTCATATGAGGTTGTCACGTAATTTCAATGCGTTTAGAATACCGAAAAATTGGCTTGATAGCAGTTATAAGTACCGAATCAACTGCAGTGAATACCTCGGAGTGAAATTGTTTAAGGAAAATGATATGGTTTCGATGAGCGTTCCGAGATAGGATTTATGGTATTGAAAGAAATCGAATCCAGAATGGTTTTCGGTACAGCTAAAATGCAACTGCCATTTAGGCTGTAAAATTGAATCGTTGTAGGAGACTCCCAAAAAATCAACGGAACCCTAGGGGGCTTCGATTTTGCGTAATAAGCAACCCTTTAATAGTTTCAGGATAAAACAATAGCTCGGTGAGGACACTGGGGCGAATCGTCCTTTTTGACTAAGTTTTGAGTTATTAATTTTGGATTTTTGGTATCTTAATGCAAATTAATTTGAGGTTTAAGGGCATAATTGCAATTAGGAAATTGCACAAGTGTAATAGGAATGAAATTTGGAATTTAATATGTAATTTTTCTTAATTCAATGTGTAAAATATAATATAAAATATATGAAATATATATATACAGAATGCGTGTGCGTGCGTGCTGTGTATGCCATGCCCTGCAAATCCATCCCCATGCCCTATAAATTAGCCGTGCTTTCACATCCGCGATTTGCACAAATCTCATGCCTCTACAAATCCATGGCAGCAAGTTGAGTGTCAGACGGCATGGCAGTGAGGGAACGGCGGGGAGCTTATAAATAGCAGCCAAAATGAGAGTAAAGGGGTAGGGAGCTCGGGCTTGGCCGAGAGAGAGAAGGAGAGGGAGGGAGATCGAGCTTGGGATGGGCAATCCGAGGGAGAGAGAGAGGGGGGCCGAATTCGGCCATGGCAATGAGCTGGAGCAGCCATGGCCGTGGCCATGGAAGCACCGTGAAGAACAGAGGGGCCATCGGAGTAGCAGCGCGGTGATGGCTGCAAACGCGCAGTGTCAACTCGGAGGCGGCCGGAAGTCCGAGAAGCGACAGCTAAGGCTGTCGGAGGTGGCCTGGGATGGCCAGTTTCGACCATGGCAGCTGCGACCAGCGGATCTGGGCAACGAGCGGGCGGTTGCGATGGAGGCAACCGAGGTTGGGGATGGCACAATCGGCACCGAAGGCTCGCAGTGGAGCGGCAGCGGCTCGCGGCGGCTAGTGTGCAGGTCGCGCGGGAGAAGCAGCTCGTGCTGGAGGAGAGGAAGAAGAAGAAAGGGAAAAGAAGACAAGAAAAGAAAAAGAAAAAAAAAGAATAGAAAAGAAGAGAAAAGAAAGAAAAAGAAGAAAAAAATAGGAAAAGGTCTCAGAAAAAATTCAAAAAAATAGGGATTTGATATTTCAGAGATTTTGGGCGAGAAAATGGCCCGAGCACTCGTTTCAAGGATAGGGCACGCATACCGAGGAAATTAGAGATGCTAAGTTAAGGTACGTAAAATTTTCTAGAAAATTTCAGAAATTCAAGAATATTATTTTATGAATTGTTGTAGAAGAATATTTGAGAAAATATTTTAGAAATATTTAGTTTGGATTTATTGAAGAAAATTAGTAAGAAATAGAAAGAAAATTAAAGAAAATGCCAGAAACTATGGAAAAATAGGTTTTAATGTTTATTTAAATAATTATGGTGATTAGGATACTTTGAGACTGAAGTTGAAGAGACTCGTGCAAATTTTGAGATTAGCATGCAAATCGAGGCAAGGTACGGATATCAAGGTAGCCCAATAAGCTTGAGAAGGCAAGTGGTACTTCCCAATTAAAGTTAGTTTATGAAAAATGTTTGGTTTGTAAAGTGATTTATATTCTTCGAAAATGTTTTCATCATATTGACATACTCTGACATGTATCCATCACATAGACTGCATACATGACATGACTATGAAATGCATGAATACACGTTGATATCATTGATCACTCGCATTTGAGGCCGTAGGGAGTACAAACTGGTACCGTTGCTTTACCAAGGGTGCACCCATACACCCCAGCTTTGAAAGAGGTGGCTGCAAAAATGGTAGGTAGCATGAGGGGTGTAGTTGACACATACGAGGAAAGATATTGCATTCATGCACGAAATATGTTTTCTGTACCCTTACTTAGATGATTCATCATCTAACTTGGACTTTGCCACTGGAATATTAAAACGTTCCAGATAAAGATTGTAGCATATACGAGGATGAATGAAGCATGAAATGACACTTAGCAGAGTGCATGATAAATGAAATGTATATAACGTAGCCCCTGTATTTAAGTTCTGCTACTTTAGATTTTGAATGTTTTGAGGAATGTTGAAGATATAAGAATTTATTTATGATTAATGTTAAAATATCAGGTTTCGATCTTTGCTTCTGCTTTTGATATGTATAATGATTCTCTTTCGAGATAAACAAATGGGAATTCTAGGACGATTTCGAAGAATGATGTGGTGTAGCATTAATGTTTGAAAGAAAAAATTTATTGTCCCGGAATTGTCCCAAGTTATAACGCTCTCAGGAAAGCGAGGCGTTACATATCAATTCAATTGTAAAGGTCATGGATTATATTTCTAAATCCAAATCAGAGAGGAAGTAAGGATGTATAAATAGAAATATGTAAAGATAAGAACAATCACAAACTTGTAAGGTAAGTTAGTGGTGCTTACATCAAGCATTACTATGTCAATCAATAGAATCTTTGGATATCCCGTGATTAAAGCCTGAGAAACTTAAGGTAAATTTTTTTGGATAGGAATATGGCAGTGGTTGGGTATAGACCAGGGACCCCTTCCCTACCCTCATCTAGGCTGGGTATATTGTTCAATTCTCTATCCCCGCCCTCATTAGGTAATAGGTCTCCATTCTACCTTATAAATTCATTAAAAAGAGGATAACAAATTAATTTTTTTCATAGTTTAATTCATTTCCTAACAATTTTTCAGGCTACTTTTCAATTTCACTTGTTCATTACACCAAAAAAATATATCAAAGCATACAAAAGTTTTCATCATTTTTACATAGCAACCAAATTGGCAAGAAAGAAACAACCCAAATTACAAAGGGTAAAATTATCAGCATTTTAACTAGGTATCCAAAAAACCATGCATTCTGAAATCTAACATTCTAATAGATGGAATAGTAAAGATATAATATATATATATACATGTGTATACCATTTTTACCCTTATACAACCTGCACAAAGTTGCTTGTGAAGTAGCAACAACAAGTATTACCAAGACAAAAAAACGTGAGATACGAAACCAGATCAGCCACTAAGAGGGCGCGGGGGGAATCTGAAAGACACAAGCAACATATTGATTGAAAGGAAAAACTAATAATACAAAACAGATCTCAAGAAAAAAAAAATGGTTTGAGAGTTCAGTTTTACTGAGCCAAGAAGTGAGCGTTTTGACAAATGATTTAAACTCCATTGACAGTAGAGAGGATCAACGGTCACTAGAATACAAAAAAAATCCTGTCGATTGAGCAAAGCATATACAAAGAAGGCTTTGGTGAGAATCGAATGAATGAGATTGTGATTACCGACTGAAATGAATATGCATTCAAAAATATCAGATTGGGGAGAGGGATAAAATCAATTGAAGTTCATTCAGTTTAGGTTAGGATTAAAGTCTATTTTTTATGTAAATTGGTTAAAGTTATTCCAAGTCTAGATCCTAATAGCGCTACAAAATCTTTAAAAGGAAATAAGCAGGCAGTCTTACCCCATTGATGTTCTGACTCCCAGGACTTTAAACAGTTCTTTTTTCTTTTCTCACTTTTTGTTCTTTTCTTGTTTAGCTCATGTAAGCATACTATGAAACAACCAATTTTTTTCCTTGCAGTAGAGTTGCTTTATTGTAGTCCCTCCTTCCCATGAGATGGGGAATCCACATTATATAAGTGATTCACTATCCAATAAACCACTCGTATAACAAAATCAATAAAGCAAATAAAAGCTCTTAGATGGACACAAATTAATCATAATTTCTTACCTAGAAACATAATCAAATCGAGCCTAAATGATTAGCATATCAAACAAATTAATCATAGAATAATTGTTGTACTAGTTAAATCCGTAGCTATTCTTAGTCTTAACATTACAACAAATTTGAATAGGAATTATATGTTATTTGAAAAGGACAAGCCATTAAACACTAGTATTATGAAGAATATCCAGATCTTGCATGTTTCAAGGAGCATATATGCTGACAACTATAAGTTGTAATTGTTGAGGGAACAAGGCCTTGAAGGTTAATTCAAATGTTAGGTAAGGACAAGTTTTGATTTACAAAAAATAATTAGATCAACAATGAAATGCTCTCACCTGAATTCACATAATCAACTTTAGATATTTCAGCAGGTTCAAAGATTGATATGAAAGGGCTCCTCCGCTAACAACATCTACCAATCCAGGCACAGGTTTACTTTGTGATGTATTTTTCAAGCTGTGTTTCAAATTCTACCTTGGAGTCCTTTCCCTCTTAATTTAGATGGCGAAGACCTGTAAAGAATTGCAGCTTAAACACGTAAATAAAGTAATTTTTTCTCAATCGATAGAGTTTACGGCTAAAAATCATTTGCTAATCCAGATAATCAAGGCCTTAAACCAACACAAATGAGAAACATGTCAGGAAAAAAATATGTGTGTGTGTATATATATATATATATAACACTTCAAATAACTAAATCAACACCAGTTGAAGAAGAAACATGGAATCATAGAATTGACAGATCAAAACTTAGCATGAAGATAGATAGAATGGGCTACAAAATATACTTGAAAAAAAGAAAAGGGGACAACAACGGCAGAAGGGGATAAACAGAAGATAGCGGAGGCGACAGTGATGAAGGCGACTAGCTTCGTCGACTAAGGGGAAGGAAAAAGGTGAAATTCGAGAAAAAATCAAGAAAAAAGGAATAGATTGCATAATAACCCCAATCCTGTAGACAATATATTTTGTATCTAAATCCGGCTCAGAGACGAAATGTCTCGGTCTCTAATTCTGCATCACATTTTGAACAGACATAGAGGAAATTCCATCTCTATGAAAAAATAATATTTAAATAATACAAAAAAAATTGGCATGACACAACTTAATTAATTTATCCGTATTTTGACATGCAAGAGTGTAGGCCTTCACTTCCTCTGGTGATTATAATATCATATTGTGCATGCATTGCTGCCATTGAAATTAGGCTTAGATATAGTCGCCTACTAATAATTAAAAAATATGGTATTTAATTTTTAAAGTGAAAAATGTTAATATTTGATATCTCAATTATTTAAAATTATTGTTTTAAATTCTTACTGTAACTAAGAGTAAATAGAGTCATTATTTATGTCACGTAAGATGCCAAGTCATATAAAAAAAGTCGTGTTAACGAGATACATCAGATTAGTTTTAATAAATAAATATGACATTTGATCCCTCAATAATTAAAAAATTTAACATTTGATTCCTAATATGAAAAAGATTAAATTTTATAAAAAAAAAAACATAAATTTATAAAAAAAATTAAAAATTTCATAAAAAATATTTTAAAATATTCAAAAAGACCTAAATTTCATAAAAAAGACCTAAAAATTTAACAAAAAAACCTAAAATAATAAAAATACCTAAAGACTTCATAAAAACATCTAAAAATTAAAAAAAAATCTAAATTTCAAAAGAAAGCCTAAAAATTTCCTAAAAAATACTTAAAAATAATAAAAGACCTAAATTTCATAAAAATACCAAAATTTTTCATTAAAAATCTAAAAAGACACAAGGGATGAACCCAATCTCAAAATTGGAGTAAGTAGTTTAGAGGAGGACAACCAATCTCCAAGGAGCTTTTCATGTTCATTAATTTTGGCAACTAGCAGCTAGTATCTATGAGGAGGAGTTAAAACCATATGATTGCCAACCAGATAAATTACTTGGAAGATTTCCAGTATAGAGTAGTATTAACTCAAATAATTGAAGCCTATGATAGAGATACAAATAGTTACTACAGTTAAGGGATCCATCCTGTCAGGCTTCAACATTCCTTCACTCCATGCTAGCGTCTGACGGATAACTCCCCAGTACCCTTAAGAATGTAGCCATCTCCTGCCATAAGAAAGAGCGAATATTCCTAATATCATATCTACAGCTTAGGTTTCTAAATTGAAGAAACAGCTTCTCTCAAGAGTATGTCCATGAAAGCAACAAGACAAATTCTACAACACACCTTAGCAGATTCAACAAGGAATCTAGCACTCTAGTTAAAACTTAACTCCACAGATTTTGAGCTGCTGCAGATTTTAGTGTCTAAAAACAGTACTATTTGTGACACCCAAAGCTATTTTACTGAATAGAAAGACTTGTCCTTTACCTATCACCCAAACATCAACCCTTTCAACTAAAACTCAGTTTCAGTTCCATTTCAGAGTGCTAATAGAAATAATATCATTTCAAAACTTTAACGGAAGCATCAAGCTTTCCAATATATCATCCAGTTATTTAAAGGAAACTTGTTAGAACCAACAGAATAAAAACCAAGCTAGTTTCAGAAAGATTAAAGAGGCACTTTGGTACAAGAACTAGATTAAGTACTAAAATGCCCATAGGAAAGTTCCACCATACCGTTCACCCTAGAGGTGGACCTCTTTTATATGGGTAACAAGGTTATTTGGCTACTTCCACAGCTTCTCAAGTTTATCTTTCCCCTTCATGCAGCTTCTTCGCTGTTATCTTTTTTTTTTTTTAAGTAACATTAATCAAGTAGATCGAAAGCTTTACGTGCATGTGTAAGGTATTATTTCATAGAATCAAGTGCTCATGCACCTTTATTGGATTAGCTTATAAGAACTATTTGGTTGCTTCCATAGCATCTCAGATTGGACAAATGCCTAAGTGATTACAGATATGACTGTGGACAGAACCAAATAGCTTAAGTGATAGGTTAATAGAATACTTCTTATACAAAATGTGTTTAATCAATTCATAGTAACTGAAGTATTATTTCTTAACATTATCAAGGGTTGTATTCCAATTCTAAAAACACAATGCAGTTAGCCTTCCACCATGATATTCCATGGATCTTTTAATATTTAAGAACAATGTTCTTGCCAAAACCATTTGATTGACACTACAGGGTTTTGCATGTCAATAGAATGGATTGATACAACTATGAAATAACCAGTATCACATTTTTTGGCAAGACAATCAGTTGTTAGAACCATCTGAAGCTTGGAGCCATAAGAAAGAAGAATAATATTATTGTGATTTAAAAATCCATCATTCTACCTTTATCAGGATGACATCAAGTTAAATCATTGCATAGTCTTGGGTCACGAGGCTCTAGTCCTTGGATAGTCTTGGGAGACTTCAACAGTATTCTGAATGCCAGGGAAAAATGCAATGGCCAAGATGTTACTCCATATGAAACTAAAGACCAGTTCGATTGCTGCATGGATTCTGGTCTCTCGGATCTGCCATCTATTGGATGATGTTACACATGGACCAACAACTCGGTATGGTTTAAATTAGACTGGGTGATGGTCAATGGTCATTAGCTGGTGAAAGGTCTCTATGGGCAGGCAAATTTTCTCCCCTCAGGATGCTTATCTGACCATTCCCCATGTATCGTTTCTATTTTTCAGCCAAATAGATCAAGGAGCAAGCCATTCAAATTCTATAACATGTGGGCGAATCATGTTGATTTCAACAACCTAGTCAATTCAGAATGGCAGTAGTACATTGAATGGACAGAGCAGTTCGTCTTTTGCAAAAAGGTCCAAAATCTAAAGCATCCTTTGAGGCAGCTAAACACTAATCATTTTGGGCATATTTCCTCTCGAGCTGAAAGAGCTTCCCAAGAGTTTAAAGAGGCCCATCTTTGCCTCTAGGACCAGCCACAAAATTGTCCTACAAAATAAAGTTGTTGTTTTGAGGAAGAAAACTATTTTCTTGAAAGAAACTGAGAGACTATTCTATTAGTAGAAAGCCAAATGTGAGCAAAGTGACAAATGAACCAGGTTCTTCCATGCAATGGCTAGAAGAAACTAAGCGCAACTTCATTGCTTCGATTTACAGAGAAGACGAATCACTTACTGCATCTTTTAATGAGGTGGTGGATGAGTTTGTAAGGTTTTATGAGAATCTACTAGGAACTTCCCTTGTCAGCCGATTGATCCAAATATCCTGAACTTGGGGCCAAGTATCCAACCAAATTAAGCATCCAGCCTAATCAAAAGCATTAGCAATGAAGAGATAAAAGTTTCCTTATTCAATATAGGGGAGGACAAGGCCCCGGGTCCTGATGGGTTCTCTCCCTGTATACTCTTAAGAGCTTAGATGATTGATATGTTAGTGATAGTGCCCTAGATGCTAGATTTACATTACATGGGATGTATGTGAATGACACTCTTGATGTATTCTTGATATTAATAAAAGGATCATATCTTCATTCATACCTCCCCCTCTGGCTTTTATGAATGAGTCCCTAGATATCCTGATAAAGTTCTTACTCTCAAAGGATTGAGATAGTGTGACCTTGATTTATAGTTCAGAATATCTTAAAGATATTCCCGATCCTTAGATTTATCAAAAAGGGAATATGATATATCGATTAGTGGATCGGCACATGGGCTACTACCATTATTAGCATAAAATGTTAGTGGGAATGGGGTGGTGAGTCACACGCCACATTGTGTGGGACGCATAGAGTAAACATGTGGGTGGGTGTTGCTAGAACATCTGCTAAATATGACGCCAGCGATAAATTACATGGTTTGGGGATTAATGATATGTTGTTGGCTCCTGATTGTGTATCTGGTCCTTGGACTAAAGGTGACATGGTGCCTTGTGCACTAGTGTCAAGGATTTACCGTTGAGTAGAACCATCTGGTGTAAGAGGAGGGAAAGCTCATTGTGTTGTCTTTGTACAGTGGTGTATGGAGATAGATGTTCACTGATAAAATCCATTGAAATCCATGGGTTGGAGGCGTACATCCATAACTTGTAAATCAGGTCAATCTATGGGACATGCAATGCAGTATGGGCGGAATGATCAACAAAACAAGTGCAAAAATTGGCAAAAACAGTGTAAGATCAATTATGGAATTGAGATATTAAAATTAGGGTTTAAGAAATCTTCAAAGTTGAAATAGAATGAAACGACTACCTACAAAGTCTCTTAAAAGACTACTTATACTAGGTTACTAATCCTTGATCACATAGGAATCCTAATCCTTGATCACAAGGAATCCATCTAATATAAGGAATCTATCTTTTTTTTAATAGTCAAATGTGCTAATCACATGACTACTTATTAAAACTAATAAATAAAAAAGTATTAAAACCTAATAACTGAAATACTAACAATAATTAAACAAATAAAAATAAAATAAAAACATTAATAACTACAAAACTGCTCTTGCATCAATGTGGCAGCTCACAACCATGCTAATACATACTAAGGTAAGTTAATAAAATAGGTGTACCTCATGACAGAGAGAGACAGTGCCAAGAGTGGTATGAGAGCAGATAATGTGCAGATATGCCCCCGAATCATACCTGAGAAAGGCTCAGAATATACAGCAGTGTCTGGAAAATTCATGCCATATTACACTGTTTTCTCAATAACAAGGAAAAATGTGATCGCACAATACATATTCACACTAGAATGACATTTTGTGAGTGAAAATTGTAACACCCCTTACCTCAGTTTCAAGGCGAAGGGTGTTACAAGTGATCTAGTTGGTTGGATGGGATTGTACTAACTTGGATTTGGATATAACCTATTACTGTAGTTCTGATTGATTTAGTTGACTGGGAGTTGATTTTAGTAAATTGAAACAAAGCATCTTGCTGCCACTTGCCATGCTATTGCCACCATCTTTTCCTTCTAGCTGCCATTGTCAGGCTTTCAATGACATCTTATTTGTGTGACACCTATTACCACGTTTCAGCACTTCTTAAAGACCATCTAACTGCCACCTAGCAACTTTTTGCTTCAAAAAACTTAAGAGACAATATGGCTGCCACCTTGCATTAAATCCAACCCCTACCTATTTCCATATGCTAAAAAGCTTTCATTTTCTAAAAATAGTATACGTAGTTTGTTGTTTCATCTTCCACGAATCACAATATCCATTCATATATGGATGAGAAAGGGTCATATTTCCATATTGTATGGGTTAACTTCACAATATCAACTATGTGATGGAACACAACCATATCAATTATCTTTATTCACTGCCATGCCATCAATTGACATTATGAACACCATGTAACAACCCTAACTTACTTAGGATAAGGTGTAGAATAGTGAATTTTACTGTTGACTACCTAAATTTGATCAGCACTAGCTTTAGCTAATATTAATTTCAGAGAACCCATCTTTACATCAACCTAAAGAGTTGGTCACAAATACTCAATTAAACCATTAAATTCCTTAGATATTGACCTGATTCAAATTGAGACATATCCATGCTTCACGCTTTGAAGCCTTCATAGTTTTTGCAACACCATAATGAAATAAACCAATTACAAGATGGTATCTCTTATAAGAAAAATAAAACTAATTAACTTAATAAAAAAGATACATTAAACCATCAACAATAATACCCTATAGTCCAAGAAACAAATGTACAATGGTGTGCATGATATTAACTATCTAGTAACCTTTATTTTTTATAGTTTCCTTGGGTTCTCAAAGCATAAGATGATTTAAAGTAATCAAAAAACTTCATAACCTCCAAGAATCAGTTTAATAATGAAATTATCCTCCCTCACAACAAGATCTAGTAAATATGTCCCGACACATTGTAATAGAAGTGTTAATCATAATGATACTAACAAAAATCCATCAATATTCAATAAAATAGAAAATTAGAAGTGACCGCTAAGTTCAACTACAAGTCCTAATGAACCTCATGTGGAAGCATGATTTACAATTGAATGTTCATGACATAGCTAATCATCACTAAGATGATTTAGAGTGTCAAAAAACCTTCATAACCTCCAAGCATCAGTAATCAATTCCTCTCACTAAGACCAGGATCTAGGACATATGTCTCCAAGGCATGCAATCCAAGTGTTAGTAATAATAGTAGTGATGATGGCAATAAAACACCTATGAACAGATTACTTATTAGAAGTGACTGCCAAGTTCATATAGGTTCCCTAATGAACCACGTGTGGCAAGCATGATTAACTATTGAATGATCATGGTCTAGATAATAATCCAACACTACAAGAATTTTAACTTTTAGTGGCGGCCAGGTGATGCAAGTCACATAGCTAAAACCCCACAAGACCCGTTAAGCATCCATGGGGGTCCAATGACAAGGGCACGAACAAGGAAAATTACGGGAGCATTAAATGGGCTAATTGAACACATCTCAAATTCAAGCATCGTTCAAGATTCTAATATGCCCGAATTAAGTATTCAAGATAGTCAATGGTTTGTCAATGTTATCCAAGTCTCTGAAGGTAATCTGGGTTGATTGATTGATTGAGAAGATTCGGGGTTGATTGATTGACAAGATTACAAGATTTGGGAATGATTGATTGATTGAGAAGATTTGGGGTTGATTGATTGATTGGTTGATTGATTGACAAAATTGCAAGATTTGGGGTTGATTGATTGATTGGCTGATTGATTGACAAAATTGAGATTTGGGGTTGATTGATTGATTAGCTGATTGATTGACAAGATTGCAAGATTTTGGGGATGATTGATTGATTGACAAGATACCAAGCTTCCCTTATTTCCTCCTTTGTTTTAAATCTTTTCTATTTTAGATAATTCTTGTTTCTTTATCAGATTATGTTATTTCCTTCTTGTAATCAATTCCTACTATGCCTAGGATTTGATTTATTTCTTTCTAATTTAGAATTTGAGTTTGGGCTATATAAACCAATGTAACCTGAGAGGAATTTAGTTTTTGATCAATATTATTTTGTGAGAGTTTTCTCTTTGGTTCTTCAACGAACTACTTTGAACTTATCAAGATTTTATCTTGTGGCGTTCATCCTTGACTTATCACTCACAACTCTTCTCATCTATCTTGAGTGTGGCGTCAACCCTACCTTCTTATACCTTTGGTTCTTATCTCTTTATAGATAACGGGTCAAGGTCCTTTGTTTTCTTTATTATGAATCTGTTTTAGAACGATCCTTGGCAAAGGAACCATTTTTGATCGTCGGGTCTCACCTTCCTTCGTGGGGTTCACATCACCAGGACCATCACTAAAAGCATAAAAACTCGTCACTAAAAGTTTTAGTGGCCGGCGAATTGGTCGCCACAAGCTGTCACTAAAAAGTCTGTCACAAATAGTATTAGTGACAATTATTGGCTGGTCGTCACTCAAAATATCTTTTTCATGGCAATCGAATGTGACGATCACAAAATTTTTTTTAGTGACAACCATAGTCATCCGCCACTAATGTTATTTTTTGTGACGGTTATGGCCGTCACAAGTAATGACTTTTCAATGACAGCCACCGTTGTCACAAGTAATGAATTTTTTGTGACAGCTTTGCTGGTTGTCATAAATGATAAGATTTTAGTGATAGTTTAGGCCGCCACAAAATGAAAGTTTTTTAGTGACCACATTATATTGGTTGCTACAAAAAGTGTTTGACAGATACTTTTAGTGAGAATCATGGCTGCCATAAAAGAAGACATTTTTAGTGACCACTTTTTGTTGGTCGCCACAAAAAGTGATTTTTATAAAATTTTCCCACAACCCACTGTTTTTTTTTCTATATTTTAAACCCTATTAATTTAATACATTGAAACCAAAATAAACACCATTCTAATATTCAAAAACTTTAGAAAACAACTCTAGTCAATTAATAATTGACTAGCACTTTACATTTACATTGTCATCAAAAAAATACATCTAGCAATTTACATTCACATTATCATCAAAAAAAGACATCTAACACTTTACATCAAAAAAAGACATCAAACAATTAAGTCTAGCCAATTGTTATTTCTAATCCTTCCTGCCCTAACATCTTCCATAAAAGCTTCAAAAATTGATTGTCTATCTTTGACTTGGTCTTCTGTCAACAATGCTTTATTTTTCTCTTTCAAAAGTTGCATTTCATTTTTCAAACCATTATTATGTTGTCGCATTTGTTCTAGTTCTATAATGAGCTCATGACGAGATGGAATATTTCCAAGGACAGAATAAGGAGTTGCTCTAAATCCATACCCACGAATTCGTCCATGTCTTTCTCTTCCCATTACTTCAGAGAAAATTTCATTTTCATCAATAGCTTTAGAAGGTTCTTCCTCAGCTCTTTGGGTTACTAAAGATTGAATTTTCTACTAAAATTTGATAATAAATAAAATAGATATGTTGTAGTATAATACTAAAATATATATCACAATAACAACATAAACTGCTTAAAATAAAATTTACCACTTTTTCTTTTGACATGAAATCAACCATTAACCCGTCTTTTTTCTTGTGTGTCACCTTGAACATTCCCCATGCAGACGATTCGTGTCTTAATATTTTAGCCTGTATTAGATAAACAAGTTAATCAATAAAAAAAAAATGTTAATGAGAAAGATGTATAAATGACTTAAATTATACATGTTCAGCTCTAACTCGAGCAAAACTTCTAGTGCCTGTAGTTTTAGTCATTGTTTGCTTTGACTGATTAGACTTATTACAAGCACAAGAAACCTATATGTAAGACCAAATACAATAATCATGTTTTAAATAATTAAAATGACTTGTGCATAAAAAAAGTAAAGGGTATAGAATACCTGAAATTCATGTGAGCTCAACCAAGTGACAAATTGTCTCCATTGTCCTTGGTCGACGGTTGTTGGAGCAAACTTAATTCGATCATCATCATTGTCATAAACATCATAATAGTCAACCTTCAACCTATATCTATGGTTTGCAAAATCCCTTCCCATCTTTCTAAAGATCCAATTTTTTCTTACTTCGTTTTCTTCAAATTCAAATTTCACCTACACAAGTTAAAAGAAAAAGTTGTTTGAAACATTATAAGTCATGAAGAACGATTTAATACAATATCATATAAGTATAATATAGAATAATTATTAATCTTACTAGTACATAAGAATACATTTTATTCTTATTGTCTTGTGGAACATCTTCCCAACGCTTGCAAGAAATTGGTGCATCTTCACATACTTTAACAATCTTGCCAATATGACTTGCAAACACATCACCATTAGATCCAATGGCTTAACCATAATTATTGAATTCCAATGGCAATTTTTTACCAGGAGCCAAAGACGTTAGTATTTTATTCTTTGTTTTCCCTCGACCTCTTTTTCTTGCATTAGATGATGATGATCCTAGACAATAAAATACAAGTATTGGTCACAAAGTTTGTGATCCAATTGCATCCAACTCCTATCCATCTCACTAATTAAAAATAAATATAAAAAAAATAATATTCCTATTCAAAAAACTAATAAAGGAAACTACGACAAATGTAGGGTACAAGTTTAACGTAAAATTTATAAAAGTTGTTAAACATTCATTAGACAATCTAAACATAATGGACAAATAAACACATAAATTAGGGTGATCTCCCACCACCCGAAGGGAGTGATAAAATTCCCATCACTCACGGGTATGTCCATACATAATGTCAATGTACATATATATATATATTCACTAATATTCCATACCTATAAATTAGGGTGATCTCCCATCACCCGGAGGGAGTGATAAAATCCCCATCACTCACGGGGTATGTACATACACAATGTCAATGTACATATATACATATATATATATATATTCACTAATATTCCATACCTATAAATTAGGGTGATCTCCCACCACCTGGAGGGAGTGATAAAATCCCTATCACTCACAGGATATATACCTCTTACGATGCAAATACAATCCCAAATAACGCAATGATTTGAAAACAAACCAACACTGCAAGGGAAATGAGAAGGGTGACAATATTAAATTAACAAAGAAATTATTTCACATTGCATCTTGCACCTCTATTTAGATTAACAAACATCAGTACTAAAGTCAGTCTAATTTCTTGTACTCATCCATAATAGTAAGACAATAAAGAAAATTTTGAGCTGTGAAAGCAAGAAACTAATGAAATGAATCAAATACCTGAAATTTGAAAAAGGACCAACCTTCAATTCATTAATTAATTAAACCAATTACTAATGAAATGAATCAAAGACCTGAAATTTGAAAAAGAACCAACCTTCAATTCATTAATTAATTAGACCAATTGCTAATGAAATGAATCAAAGATCTAAAATTTTGAGCTGGGAAAGCAAGAAACTAATGAAATGAATCAAAGACGTAAAATTTGAAAAAGGAGCAACCTTTAGTTCATGAGTAGCTTAACTACCAATAATTATTATAAGCCTATATAGTTAGTGAACAATTAAAGCACACAAAAAAAAATCCAATTACTCCAATTAATTAATGGTGTATGGATGAAAAAAGGTTTGCTTGTGGGAGTGTATAGAGGCAAGGGGCAAGCTTCATGAGGGTAGTAAAGACGGGAAGCCCATGAGGGATTTGTATGTCCACCTAGTTGTTTTCAGACATGAAATTGGAACTACATTTATTAATAGGATTAGCAAACTCCCAAAAATTAACTACTGGATCAATGCCTAATTAAGTCATAGATTAGAGAGTGAGTGGTTTCTACTTTTCTAGTTGATTTTTCTAGGCAATTGTTTCTTTTCAAACACAGCAACACCTCCTTTATTGGGTTACCTGGCATCCCTCATGTAATGATAATATATAACTAATGGATTATCATATGTTTATATATATATATTATGATAATATATAATTAATTGATTATCATCTGTTTATATACATATATATGTATATAAACAGTATACATACTTGGATGGCCTACTCCATTCAAGTATGCTGATGTTGTGACTAGAAAGGAAAGACTTCCTATGGATTTGTAGTAAAAATTAGTAATGAGAACATAGCACAGACTTGCTGCTTCCTTTCGACCATTTTATCACAAACTTGGGTAGACTTAAAGACTTTTATTAAATAATTATCGAGTTAAAATTCATGTCTCTCGTATCATTAAAGCTCGATATGTATTATTCATGAGCAATGAGGATTTAGATCATTAGTTCCAAAACTTAATTTATGCATCAGTGGACAAATTTACAGTATATGAAATTTATGACTACCACTAATGGAGTTCTTTTTACTTAATATGATTTTGTTACATATATATATATTATTTTTGCATAGAGTCTGTTCTTTTTTCCTTTTTACTTGCAAAGTGAGTTTATGCTACTCTTTAAGCATGGTCATTGTGCTCACTGATTCCTAACTCTTTTCCAACCACCCTAATCAGCCAACCTGTAAAGGTCAACCATAGGGTTAATGTATTGCAAGTATTAATCCTTTGTTAACTAGATTGTAAAGTTAGGGGACCTAACATGATGAGACAAAAGCTGAAGCAGACAGCTCTTCTTTTGCCCTTTATTTCCCTTAATATAATCCCCAAAAGGCTTGGTGGCTTGGCTTTGTCATCAAGGTGTAACACCCCATTTTCTCCGAGCGTGTTATAACTTAGGACAATTGTGGGATAATATTGTTTTTAAAAAAAAACTACGACAAACCATATCATTGCTCTTATCCATCCCAAATTTTCATACATTTATCTCAAAGAGAATCAACTTAAACATTGAATGCGGAAGCTAGAATCGAACCTCAACATACCTCAAACGCTAATAATATTACATGATTGTCTCAACATAATTATTAATACAAGATTATCTTAACAAAAGTCTTCCAAACATAACTTGTAACATGATATAAGTTTTTCAATATGACTTTAAACAAAACATAAGTTTCTCAACATGACTTCGAACATAACATAGCTGGTACATACTAGAATCCTCATACAGAAACTAAATGCAGAAAAATAACTTCATAATGGCTTGCATCTTTATATTTCGCCCACTTCTATGTCTTCGCTGCAAACCTCATCTGGAACGTTTGAATGTTCCAGGGGCAAAGCCCACATTAGATGATGAATCATCTAAGTAAGAGTACATCATAATGCATATGTATGAATGCAATGCACATAACATCATAACTATCATGTTTGGGTCGACTGCACCTTAAGATTACCCGCCATTTTTCCAATCTCCTTGCCAGATCGGGGTGTATGGGTGCACCCTTGGAAAAGCAACAGTGCCAGTACCTAATCCCAAACCCATGCAACGTATGACCGTGAATCTCATCATGCTCATATGCATACTTTGTCATCAATACATGTAAATGCAATTCACATGACATGTTCACATCAAAACATGACAACATGATGAAAATATTTACATAAAATCAGGTTTTGGTGGAACCACTTACAAGCCATTTTCATAAACTAAATTCTGTTGAATAGTACCACTTACCTTGTAAAAGATAATTTTGCCCCTAGCACAATTTTGCTTCAAAATTCGCGTCAACCTTCCAATTGTACTTAATTATGAATCTTGACGTATCCTGACATCATAATTATTTAAGAAAATCAGTTTTCTAATTTTTTCTAATTTTTCCTAATTTCTCTAATTTTCTCCTATTATTTCCTCAAGATTATGAATTAAATACTTTCTCATAGAATTTTCTCAATTTATCTTCACAATAATTCCTAAAACAATATTCCCAAGCCCTAAAAATTTTCTCATAATTTTTAAAATCCATGATCTATTTATTTCTCATTTTCTCTTTGATTTTCAAGCATCTATTACCTCAAAAATCCATAATAAATACTAATCATGTATTTCTCTTCCAATTTCACTATCAAAAATTCTAAAATATCATTCTAACATTTCTAAAATTTTTTAAAGAAAATTTTGAAGATAACTTACTTTCTCGTGGAGTGATTCGGTATTCTTCTATATTGTGATGAAGCCTCGTTTTGCGTATCCAACAATGCCTTTTACCACAAATCTTTGCACGAACTACTAAACCCAACCTATAAGATTTTTCTAGAAATTTTTGATATTTTTCTCTATATTTTTCTTTCTCTTTCTCAAATCTCTCTCTTACTTTCAAATCATTCTTTCTTACAACCTTTCTCTTTCTAATTCAAGTCCTCAAACCTTTCAAATTTTCTCTATTTATAGAGGTTGAATTAAATTTAGTTTAATTGTAGTGATCCACTATCTTTTATTATTTTATTATTAATTTTTATTTAATTTTCCACTAAATCTCACTCATAATCTTTAATTATTTGTCCATACACTACTTTATCTTCCACATTTCTCCATTAATTCACCCATTATCTTTGATTATTTGGCCACATTCTACTTTTTCTCCCACATTTCTCCATTAATTCATCCTTTATCTTTGATTATGTGTTCACACCATATTTTGTCTCCCACATTTCTCCATTAATTCATCCATTATCTTTGATTATTTATTCACACCATATTTTGTCTCTCACATTCTCCATTAATTCACCCATTAACTTTGATTATTTATTCACACCATATTTTGTCTCCCACATTCTCCATTAATTCATCCATTATCTTTGATTATTTTTTACTTTAATTATTTTTAACTAAATCTTATTTTGGATGGACTATTCTTTCATTTAGTCCATAAATTTAAGCCCACTTTCTTAACCTACTAACTCTAAGCCCATTTACTTAACCTTTATTGTAAAACCCCGTTTCGGCATAAGATCGCCACGTCATTTAAGCAAAGTTGAATACCGAAAATTAAGCTTGATAGCAAAATAAATCGCCGAATCGACTAGAGGGAGCACCTTGGAGTGTAATTGGCTAAAGAACATGGCATGGTCTCGATGAGCGTTCCGAGACAGGATTTATGGAAGCAAAAGAAATCGGAATTGAGACGATTTTCGGTACAGCTAAAATGCAGCTTCGGATCAGGCTGAAATACCAAATTTTCATAAGGGATGTCCGGGAATTTAACGGAACCCTAGGGAGGCTCGATTTTGTGTGACGATCAGCCCTTAGGCGATTTCAGGATGAATTAAGGGTCCGGTGAGGACCCAGGGGCGAAATTAATTTTATCGAGTAAACTCGAAATTATTGATTTTGGTTTTAATGCATTGTAATGCAAATTAATTGGTAATTAAGGGGTGTATTTATAATTAAGAAATTCCCAAGTGTATTAAAGTAAAATATTGGGGATTAAATATATATTTTATATCATTATATAAGTGTAATAATAATATAATATATATTATTTATATATAGATATATATATATATATATGTACATGCGCAGTGGGCGTGGGAGCATTTCAGAATCTCGATTAAGTGGGTTCTTCATTAGAGAGCATTGGGCAGAGAATGTCGAGAGGAAGGAGGAGAGTTAGCCAAGGCTGTCGGGTGCACGCCTGTTCATATCCATATAGAGCAAGAAAGAGATCGAAGGAGAGAAGGAGAGAGAGCTCGGCCATTGCAGTGAACGGCCGAGAGTTGCAATGAGAAAGAGAGAGGCATCAGAGAGGGAGAGTTCGTGCGAGGTGGAGCTCGGGGGCAGCATCGGTGGCCAAAGGCGCGGCCATATCAGCCACAACGCTGCTGCGCGCAACAGCCAGGTGCGACCATGGCCGCGCACACCAGCATGCTGGTGCGATCAAGGGCGGCTGGCAGCAGCTGCAAATGGCAAAAACGGTGGACTTAGAGGCTGGCTCGGTGGGCTTGCGGTGATCGTGCGAGGACCAATAGCGTCGGGCAGGCAGCCGATGAAGTGAGCAGCAGCTATGCTAGCTCACGGCAACCAGACCGCAACCAGCCGCGGCGGTTCGTGCGTGAAGGCGGGGACGCGGCTGAGGCCGCGACAGTGCGTGATGATGGCCGAGGCAGCGGCAGAAGCAGCTGGTCATGGCGCTCAAGGAGCTGGTTCGCGCAGCTATGGAGGTTCTGTGCGCTGTGAGAGAAGAAGCCGAGAAGAAGAAACGGTGGAAGAAGAAGGAGAAGAAGAAGAAGAAGAAGAAGAAGAAGAAGAAGAAGAAAAGAAAAGAAGAAAATGATGAAGAAGAAGAGTGGCAGGTTGCAGGGGCTGCGTGAAGAAGATGAGTGAATAGGAGAGAAGAAAAAGAAAAATAGAAAATAAAAGAAAAGAAGAAAAAGGAAAAGAAAAAGAAAGAAAAGAAAAAAAAATAGAAATAAATGGAAATAAATTCTGGAAAAATCCCGAAAAATAAGAAATAGTGTTGTATTAATATTTCAAAGATTTTGGTGAGAAAAATAGTTCGGGCACGCGTTTCAAGGTTATGCACAAAAATCGAGGCGACATGCAAAAATTAAGATGTCGCACAAAAATCGAGGTAAATGCACGGGAAGTGAGGTAATGTTCAAGAATCAAGGTAATGAGCGAGAATCGAGGATTTGCGCTGTAATCGAGGTCAGACACACCTCTCGAGATCAGGACACGCATACCGAGGCAGCCGGGAGGCTAAGTTAAGGTAAACAGATTTCCCTAGAAGTTCCAGTAAATTAGGAAAATGATTTTAGGAATTTCTATTGAGTAATATTTGAGAAATGCTTAGTATGGATTTTATTAAGAAATTATTTAGTTAAGGTATTATTGAGGAATTATTTATTGAGAGAAATGTTTAAGGAATTTTGAGGAAATAGGAAGAGATAAATGAAAGATATGAGGAAATTAAGAAAAATAGATATTGATGTTATTAAATGAATATGATGGCCAGGGTATGTTGAGAATTCGAATTGAGTACGTTAGAAACCTGACACGAGAATCGAGACATTATGAGATGCGTACGAGGTAAGTAGTACTACCCAAATAAATTTGGATTTATGGAAAATACTTTGTTTGTAAGTGGTATTTCTCAACTGAATTTAGTTTTATGAAAGACTTGGTTTGTAAGTTGTTTTTTTTCAAAAACCAATTTTATGTAAGCGGTTTTATCATGTTGTCATGTCTTGATATGAATATGTCATGTAGATTGCATTTACATGTATTGATGATGAAATATGCATGTGTTCACGATGAAATTATTGATCATGCATCCGCATAAGGGTTTGAGAGTACGGGCCGGGGCCGCTGCTTTTCCAAGGGTGCACCCATACACCTCGGCCTGGGAAGGAGGCTGTAAAAATGGAAAGTAGCATAAGGAACGGTCGGCTCAAACTGAAATGAAAGGAAAAGACATTTTGCATTCATGCACGAAAATGATTTTTTATACTGCTTACTTAGATGATTCAACATCTAATTTGGGCTTTGCCCCTGGAATATTCAAACGTTCCAGATGGAGATTGTAGCAGAAACGAGGATGAATGAGGCATGAAACGGCACTTTCCAAGTGCACGATGAATTGAAATGAAATGAAATGGCACTTAGCTAAGTGCATGATAAGTTGAATGTGAATGGAATGTACGTTATGTAGCCCATGTATTTAAGTTCTGCTACTTTGAAATCTGAACGCTTTGAAAGGTCCATGATGTAAGATATGAGTTATGATTGATGATTAATGATGATGAATAAATCCCATTTAGGGTTCATGTTAGTAAGAATGCATGTTATGTGCTGATGTTAGTTGAGACGTATGTTATGTTTTAAGTCATGTTGAGGATCAAGTTTGAGAGATGATGATATAAAGATTTGATTTATGATTTATGTTAAGATAAGATGACAGGTTCGATTCTAGCTTCCGCATTTGATGATGTTATGATGATTCTCTCTTTTGAGAATAAATTAATGTAGGGAAATTCTGGGACTTTTGAGAAATGATGTGGTTTAGTATATGAGTTCGAAAGAAAAAAAAATTTATCGTCCCAGGATTGTCCCAAGAAATAACGCGCCCGTGAAAGCGGGGCGTTACATTTATTTTCTCAACTTAGCCTACTAACCATAAGCTCATTTACTTAATCTTTTTCTTTTTACAATTTAGGCCACTAATTCTAAACCCATTTACTTATTTATTTTTTTCAAATTAGTCCACTAACTCCAAGCCCATTAGTTTTCTCAATTATAATTTCTAATGGATGTTAAAAAATATTTTAAATACAAAATTAATTATTATTATTATTATTCTCAAAATACTGGGATATTACACAAGGAATCCCTTCATTCATTGGGTTGTTGTCAATCATCACCTCTTGACGCTTATCCCTCCCTAAGAGCCTTGTTTAACAAACACATTATGATGCATAAGACGAGGCATTTAACAAATGATCTCTGGTTTTTTGGTTGAAGCATATTATCAATCCATTTTTGGTTTTGCTTGAATTGTTGTGGAGATGAAATCAGTGGGCCATCTCTTCTCCAAAATTGCTTGAAGAATGTAATGGGAAATCTAATCCTAGTCCCATTACATTCTGCTTTCAAAAACAGACTAAAGAAAGGTCATATTTATAAATAGTTGTCCCTTAGCTTCTTAAGATGTCTTAATAGAAGCGAAGACAAGCATAAGACAGCGGCAGCAACAGGCAGCATTATTGTACTAATTGTACAAACAAATATTCCATTAGATGCCATGAAGCTTAATTCAAAAAGAAACTGATCGAATATGGGAGCATGTGAGGGCAACAATTTGAAGGAAAAAGACATGTTTCTTTACAGGAAATGCCATCCACGGTAATCACATGCACTTGTACCTTATAAAGAACAAATCACTCAATATCATAGATTTTTTCTACAAAAAATACCATGAAATGCAAGTTCTAACCAAAGATGGTAACTGTTGACATGCCTCAAATCCAAGAAAAAGATCTCTGTAATGAAACATTGGGCCTTGCACCAGAAAATTCCAATAATAAGATGACTGATAGCTTTAAACTCAAAAGAGAAAGCATTCATATTAAACATCATCTCTAACTTGAGCATTCAGAATCATGACAAAATTTATTTAGATCCCTTTACACATTAACTTTCATTTTTTGAACAAGATTTATAGAACATAGCCAAATTATACACAGGATCTTCCCTGTTCTCAGATGCTCCCTCAGATTTGCTTTGAGAAGATAGAAACCTGGAACCAACTAAAAGAGGCACAGGATTCATTCCCACATCATTCCAACACCGTGACACCACTTTCAAATGAATGATAAAGGTAGTCAAGCCAATTAGAAAGGACTTTTCAAATCTATGGTTATAAAAAGTATGAAAACTATGGCACCAAATTTTTACCAATCATGTCAACAAAATCGCTTCCCGTTGTTCAAATTAAACTAAATAAATTCTAATTCAAAAATCATTTTCATATAACAATCTGATAACAATAATGTTAACAAATAACTATTAGGTAAAATAATGCTAGACAAATAAAAAACAAAATTTTTTCTCTACTGTAACAAAATCAGAGATAGACTTGCTGGAGCTGGAGGCCACAATGGAGATGGAGACGGCGACGGTGTTAAGGCAACGAATGCGACAACTGCATTGAGGTAGCAGATGCGGCGGCAACGTTGAGGTAGCGGATACGGCGGAAGCAACAACAGCGCTGAGTCAACAAGGAGGTTGCAACGGAGCCGAAGCTAGAGTTGGAGACGGAGAAGGAGATGGAGGCAAGATGATGCGACGAAGGAGACAAAGGCGATGGGGAATGAATGAGGCAGGAGAGAAGGAGACAGAGAGGGAGATGGAGATGGAGGAAAATGGAGGCGGGAGAGATGAGGGAGGGAGAGATGAGGGTAATAAAAAAGATATTTTGTTTATTTTTAAAGTTTTATAAATAATTTTAAAATTTAAAAGTTATTTTTTAAATTTTGTTTATATTTTGAAAGAAAAAAAATAAAAAAAATATCTTTTTCTGTTTTTGTAAATTTTAGATATTTTTTAAAATTTTGTTTATATTTTAAAGGAAAAGAAAAATAAAAAAATATCTTTTACTTTTTTGTAAATTTTTTAGTAGTAAAAAATATACTTTTTAAGTATATTGAAAGAAGAATGAAATAAAAACATACTTTGTTTTTAATTATTAATTATACTTTATATTTTAAGAATATAAAAGTATACTTTTTCATAATAAGTATATTATTAATAATTAATTATAAAAGTATATTAAAATAAAAAGATACATTTTAAGAATATCAAAAGAAGAATGTTATTAAAAAATAAAAACATAATAGAAGAATGTTATTAAAAATGAAAATATTTTTTTATTAATTATTAATTATATTTTATATTATTGTACTTTTCTGTATTAATAATTCAATTTTAGTGACTATCAAAGCTAGCCGTCACAAATAAGTATATTAAAGTTATGCCAAAAGCTTTTAGTGGTCGTCATGTTCGGTTGTCATAAATAATCTACCTTTAGTGGCTATCACATTATACCGTCACAAATAGTCATCTTTTAATGGCCACAAACCCCGTCCCTCACAAATAAGCATAATGACTCAAACCCCTTTCCCAAGCTTTTAGTAGCGGCCACTTCTAGTCATCACAGATAATATATTTTTAGTGATTTTCAATTCTGGCCGTCACAAATAATGAACCTTTAGTGGCCGCCTTTAGCAGCCGTCACAAATAAGCTTGTTAGAGCGAGTTCCACATCCCCAAGCTTTTAGTGGCTGCCATGTTTGACTGTCACAAATACTCCACCTTTAGTGGCCGTCATTCGTGGCTGTTACTAATAATGTACTTTTGATAACTGCTCATACTGACCCTCACAAATAAGCTTGTTTTTGTTAGAAATAATCCACTTTTAGTGGCCCCCATACATGGTCATCACAAATAATCTTCTTTTAGTGATTGTTAATGCCACCCCTCACAAAATAAACAGGGTTGGTACCCACAACACCCAAAACTTTTAGTGGCCGTCATGACCAACTGTCATAATAGTGCACTTTTAGTGGCCACAAGTCATAGCCGTCACAAATAATAAGCTCTTTAGTGGCCAATTTTTTTCGCTGCCACTAAACATGCCTTTTTAGTGACAAACTGTTTATGGCCGCCACTAATAGTTGTATTTGTGACAAATATCTTTTGACCATCACTAAAAGTGGCGACTAAAAACTACTTTTCTTGTAGTGCAATAAGCAAGGATAATGAATTTCTTCTACTAACTCCACCACCTCAAAAGTTTTTAGTGGCTGCCATGTTCGACTGTCACAAATACTCCACCTTTAGTGGCCGCCATTCGTGGCTATCACTAATAATGTACTTTTGGTGACTGCTCATACCGACCCTCACAAATAAGCTTGTTTTTGTTAGAAATAATCCACTTTTAGTGGCCCCCATACATGGTCATCACAAATAATCTTCTTTTAGTGACTGTTAATGCCACCCCTCACAAAATAAACATGGTTGGTACCCACAACACCCAAAACTTTTAGTAGCCGTCACGACTGGCTATCACAATAGTGCACTTTTAGTGGCCACAAGTCATGGTCGTCACAAATAATAAGCTCTTTAGTGGCCAATTTTTTTCGTTGCCACTAAACATGCCTTTTTAGTAACAAACAGTTTATGGCCGCCACTAATAGTTGTATTGTTGACAACTATCTTTTGACCGTTACTAAAAGTGGCCACTAAAAACTACTTTTCTTATAGTGCAATAAGGAAGGATAATGCATTTCTTCTACTAACTCCATCACCTCGAAAAAGAATTTCTATCTGTACAGTAATGTCACAAAAGGGGGAGGTTTTTGCAGGTGTATATTGCTCAGATTTAACTACAAAGAAGGGATTCAAACTGAGTTTCATTTATGAGAATACAAAGATCACATTAAAAATGATGGCATAATGCCCAGAATCAAGATTTAACTACAAACAAGTTATCCAAACTGACTTTGTTATAACATCCTAAAACACAACAAAAACTTGGGAACAAAGGACATTACATAATCAGTGCCATCCTCATGAAAATTGCCAGGACAATAGCTCACATGGTCAAAATTATCTCCTATCATAGAACTAAGCTGCCATCAATTATTATGAACCATTGCCATAGACGGATTATACTTGGTCAGATCTTGGTTTGTGAAGGCTAGCAATCAACTAAAACAAATATCAATATCGAGTTCTTCACCAATGTCTTATGCAACATATGGAAACTGATATATGTGCCCCAATTTATTTTCAACGATAAGTATGTATAATTTAGATGGAACCTAAGGCAATATTTAACTATTGTTTATCTCTCATTAGTTAATGTTATTTTATCACCCCAACCTCATCAAATATATGCCAAACCAAAACACTAAGGAATGAGGAGAAAACAACATATCAAACCTCTATCCCACTACAATAGGGTAAAGAAAAAGACATCTGTACAATTTCATTGAGCCACAAAATCACAATTTCCCACTAACCAAAATGAAAAATTATGGAGCAACATGACTCACAATTAAATAAATAAATAGAAAGCAAGAGAATAATAATTATGGGTGAATCTGAGTTCTTAAATAAAAGCACAACATATTATAATTTCTGTAAGCTCAAAAATTGGACAGGATAAATTCTGTCAATGGCATTTAGAAAAACAAAATCCTATCTTTACTTCTTTGAAGCCTTCGTAATTTTAGAGAACTCATAGGTCAATAACATATGTTGATGGTTAGCAAGTACTAATTTCAAAGAACCCATCTTTAATACAACCTAAAGAGTTGGTCACAAATACTCAATTAAACCATCAAATTCCTTAAAAGCTAACCCCTTTCAATTTGAGACATATCAATGCTTCGGTCACATGATGATTCAGAGCATTCTTTCAATTTCTTTTGTTTCAAGTTAGAGATTTCTGATTTCACGTGTCCTAAGTTGTTTAACAATCATTCCTTGCTTTGCTCAAAATATTGTTGGTAAGGATTAAGTGCCTTTTTGGAATAACAATATCACACTAAACAAGAATTGAAAGGTAGTACCCTAAACCTTAAGCATGGAAACCCCTATTCTAATCCTCAAGCAAAGTAGTGATACAAGTACATAGTGTAGCTATACAAAATAATTGCAATAAGAAAAACTAGTGTTACTTCTAAAGCTTCATGCTTTAAACAGTCGCAAGTAAAAACAAAATTTAAGTAACCTTGAAGAAAAGAATCAAGACATAATCTACAAATTAAAATCAACTGACAAGAGCTAGCATGCCCAAGATCCATGTAAGTGTTGTAAAGCAAAAGGAATAATGATTGACTTTTCACAAAAAGAATAATAAGGTCAAGCAATACAACAAATTAGACAAAATTTAACGATATTGAAATAAAGACAAGGCCACAAATCCTAGTGCATATTTTTCCTATATTTGAATACTACTTTTTCTTCTTGTGCAGTTGTGGAGTTCGAAGAAAACTAAGGCAATTTCCAGCCCTCTAAGACAAAGAGGACATAAAGTGCACTTTTCTGCATTTACAAACTAAAATACGAACCAAATGACAGTATAAGCAAAATATGGTAGTAAAAACTAGTTGACATCAATAAAACCTGCTAAAAAAAGATAACCCATTTTTTTTTAACATGCCACAACATTGGCATCTCTTCTCTTAATTAAGCATATTACAAATGAATAGGTGAAACCCAAAAAATTTTAAATAATGATCTCATGCTGACAAAGCACTCTGGGTAAAAAAAAAAAAAAAGAAAGCTCAGCTTCATATTATTCAAGAAAGAGTATACAACAACATAAACAACAACATATCCAGCCGTTATCCCACTATGTGGGGTTGGCTACATGAATTCTAGACTTCTATGTGGGTTACATCCCAATAGATAGTTTGTCTAGAATTCATATTTGGATCCGACTAGGTTTTACGCTGGCTTTCAGCTACCTAACGCAACCCTCCTCCTTTATCCGGGCTTGGGACCGGCAGTGGATAATATCCCCTGGCAAAGTAATGAGTATGCAAAAAAGAGTATGCAAAAAAAAAAAGGCTTAATACATCTTAAAGTCCCTCAACTATTACAAAATATGACATTGAGTCCCTCATATAAAAAACCTCAAGATTCGATCTTTAAACAATTAAAAAAATATCTTTTTAGTCCTTGCCGTTAATGCGAGTAAACGGCTCTGTTATGTTTGTCCCAAACTTATATAAACACACACACATATATATATATATACACCTGGCTTTATATACATATACATATATATACATATACACAAACACACACAGGGCTGCGGCCATGGCAGTCATTGCCAGCTGCTATGGCCGCGGCCATCACCCACCTCCTAATATACACAAACACATGCACACATGTGGCTGTTATGAACGCAGCCGTCACCCACTCGCCATGGCAGTCGCGATGAACACGGCCATAGTTACGAGAGAGAGAGAGAGAGAGAGAGCTGGTTGGGGGTGGGTGATGGGCTATACAGTATATATATATATATAGAGAGAGAGAGAGAGAGAGCTAGCCACAACCATGGGAGATGGTGGGTCTATGAGTATGTATATATATATATATATAGAGAGAGAGAGAGAGAGAGAGAGAAAGGGTCGCAGCCTTGGCAGTCACCGCACTCACACGGATATATACATGCACACTCTTTAAAACTCACTGTAAACACACACACACACGCACTGCACAGCGAACTCACGGTCAACTCAAGCTTGCTGCCCACCTCCATATGCACCTACATACACACTGGTATATATATATATATATTAAGCTGCAATCGGCCAATTTAAATTTGTTATGTCACGCACCTTAAACAATGCGTGATGTCACGTACAAACGGATTTAAACGGCAAGGACTAAAAATATATCTTTTTAATTGTCTAAAAACTGAATCTTGAGATTTTTTAGGTAAGGGACTCAATGTCATATTTTATAATAGTTGAGGGACTTTAAGATGTGTTAATCCAAAAAAAAAACACACACATACGCACACACACAAAATCATAGTCAAATAAAAGCAGTAACACCATTATCAATTTTCTCAACAGCTTTTGCACAATAATAATAAAGGTTAATTACCAAAACAAAAACATGAACTGTAATAGTTTTGTCAAAACTTTCTTGCTGGGCATCAATGTGAGGCCTTCCACCTGATCTTTGATGTAAAAATCTGAAATTAAATGTAGAAAAATTATATTTCTAAACAAATGACAAAACTACTAAAATTACCAGGTATCAACAAGTGAAATATATGAGTTCTCATACACTGTCCTTAGAATATCTCACAAATCCTGTTATGAATCTATGGAAAATGCAACTGCAGATATATAAAAAAAATAAAATTTCCTTAATTTTTATATAAAAATTTCATATGGGTTTCAACCTCCCACTCCTCCGTCACTCTTCAAATAGGCCAAAACTAAGAAAATAGGTACATAAACTACCCAGAGCCCAATGCATATAACATCAGTCACTAATATCCAATGTTCTTTATATAACTACTCTTTTTCACAAGGCACTCGAATATAAATGATAAAATCATGAATCTTGAGTGAGAAAAAAAAAATCTAAATATTAACATCAATCATATTCGGATGCCCTCAGATCCCAAACCTCTTTGATCAAGTCATCAACGATTTATCCCATAAGTAATTGAATGCCTCTACCAATAAACATCTCCAATGTATATACGCAAAAAAATGCTACTTGCTTGTATACTACAATAGACACATCCAAGGCACTATTAGTGTGTGTATGTGTAAAAGAGAGACAGAAAGAAAGAGAGAAGGTAGCCATAGAAGTAGAGGCAAGTGTTGCCAGTTTGGCTTGGCTGTGTAGTGCTGCTGTCCATGGGACCGCTCAAAAAATAAAGATTTCCATCATCAGAAAAACATATCGAGATATATTAGACTCAAGCTTAACTCATATATGAACATAACTTTAAAGGAGTATAAGATAGATCATACAGAGCAATTGCTTGGCAATGATCCAATCTACAAATCAACATTTGAATGGCGGAACAGCCAAGGAAACAATCGGGGCTAGAGAAGATAGTGATTTTAAATAGTCATTCCTTGCTTTGTTCAAAACATTGTTGCTAAGGATTAAATGCCTGTTTAGTATAAATATATCCCACTAAAGTAGCATTTGTTAAAATGAGTAAGATAAAGTTGTATCAAGATAAGATTGAAATGCTTTCCAAACTAATATATGGAATGGTCAAGATAAGATTGAAAAACATTCCAACATTTTTATCAAACTGTTTGTTAATTTTTTTGGAATGCACTTGAGGACATATGCATCATTTTTTCTTTTCTATAAGGTCCAAGATATGCTTATCTTGAGGGGGGAGAGAGATTAACATATGTGGAAAATGTTACTTCTAATAATCAAGAATTGATAGGTACTTCGCTAAAGCTTAAACAAGAAGACCCTTATTCTAATCCTCAAGCAAAGTAGTGATATAAGAACATAGTGTAGCTTTACAAAATAATTGAAATAAGAAAACCAATGTTACTTCTAAAGCTTCATAACTTAAGCACCTCCAACTAAAAATAAAATTTAAGTAACCTTAGAGAAAAGAATCGGGACATAATCACCAAATTAAAGTCAATAAACAAGAGCTAGCATGTTAAAGAACCATGGAAGTGTTGTAAATCAAATGGAGTAATGATTGATTTTTTACAAAAAGAATAAAAAAGTCAAGAATACAACAAATTGGAACAAATTTAATGATATTTAAATATAGACAAGGCCACAAATCCCAGTGCATCTTTTACCTATCTTTCAATACTGCTTGTTCTTTTGTGTAGTTATAGAGTTGGATGAAAACTATGGCAGTTTTCAACCCTCTTGAGGAAAGAAGGGCGTAAAGTGCATTTTTCTACATTTACAAACTAAAACAAGAACCATATGACAAGATAAGCAAAATATGGTAATACTAGCTTGCTGGCATGAATAAAACCATTAGAATGCAAAAACAAGATAACCCAATTTTTTTAACATGACATAAGATTGGCATCTCTCCTCTTGAATAAGCACACTGCAAAAGAAACACTGATATCCAATTGAAAATTTTTAAATCATGATCTAAGATTAACACAACAGTGTATAAAAAAAGAGCCAAGCTTCAAAATATTCATGAGTACCCCCAAAAAAAAAACATAAACACAAAACCAAAGCCAAATAAATTCACTAACAACATTATCAATTTTGTCAACAGCTTTTGCATTATAATAGTAAGGGTTAATAACCAAAATAAAAACCTGAGCTTTAATAGTTTTGTCGATACTTTCTTGTTGTACAAATATGTGAGGGCTTCCACTTGATCTTTGATGCCAAAATCTGACATTAAATGTAGAAAAATTCTAATTCCAAACAAATGACACAAGTACTAAAATTACTAGGTACCAACAAGAGAAATATAAGAGTTTTAATCCACTGTAATGAGAAAATCTCTCAGATCCTATTATGTGTCTATGTAAAATGCAACCACAAACGTATAAGAAAAACAATATGTTCTTAAAATTTTATATGACAATCCCTCCTCCCTCACTCTACGAGTAGGCCAAAACTAGGAAAATAGGTATATAAACTACCCAGAGCTCAATGCATATAACATCAATCACTAATATCCAATGTTCTTTATATAATTACACTTTTTAACAACACTCATAGATATAAATGATAAAATCATGAATCTCGAGTGGGAAAAACAAATCTAAATATTAACACCACAAAGAACATCAATCATATTCAGATGCCCTTATATCCCAAACTAGTTTTAATCAAATCATTAATGATTTATCCCTATAAGTCATCAAATGCCTCTACCAATAAACATTTCCAATGTATATACATATGAAAATGCTATTTTCTTGTATACTAAAATACTCATTCAAGGCACTGTTAATGTGTGTGTGTGTGTGTGTGTGAAAGAAAAAGA
Organism: Diospyros kaki; assembly: GCA_036245055.1. Lineage (NCBI taxonomy): Eukaryota > Viridiplantae > Streptophyta > Magnoliopsida > Ericales > Ebenaceae > Diospyros > Diospyros kaki. Next base: position 25,088,178 of record BSEG01000012.1, read on the forward strand.
GACAAAAAAAGAAAAGCTAGCCATAGAAGAAGAGGCAAGTGTAGAGACTTAAGGGCTTGTTTCGCTTAGCTGTGTCGTGGTGTCTATGGGACTGCTGAATAAATAAAGATTTCCATCATCGAATTATTAGATCGAGTATATACTAGATTTATGCTTAACTTGTATATAAACATAACATTAAAGTAATACAAGATAGATCAAACAGAGCAATTACTTGGCGGTGATCGAACCGACATATCAGCATTTTTAATGGCAAAACAGGCAAGGAAACAACTGGGGCTAAAAATGGCTCTGATTTCAAATAGCCGTTCTTTACTTTGTTCAAAACACTATTGGTAAGGATTAAGCGCCTCTTCGATATCACAATATCACATTAAACAAGAACTAATAACACTAAAGCTTAAGCAAGCAAACACCTATTCCAATCCTTAAGCAAAGTAGTGATACAAGTACATAGTGTAGCTATATAAAATAATTGCAACAAGAAAACCAATGTTACTTCTAAAGCGTCATACATTGAACACATGCAAGCAAAAATAAAATTTAACTAACCTTGAAAAAAAGAATCAGGATATAATCTAGAAATAAAAATCAATTGACAAGAGCTAGAACATCAAATATCCATAAAAGTGTTGCAGAGCAAAATAAGTACTAATTGATTTTTCACAAAAAGAATAAAAAGGTCAAGCAATACAACAAATTAAAACAAATTTAATGATATTGAAATATAGAAAAGGCCACAAATACTAGTTCATCTTTTCCTATCTTTCAATCCTGATTGTTCTTTTGTGAATTTGTGGACTTGGAAGAACACTATGGCAATTTTCAGCCCCCTGAGAAAAAAAAAAAAAGACATAAAGTGTATTTTTTCACATTTACAAACTAAAATACGAACCATATGACAAGATAAGCAAAATATGGTAGTACTAGCTCGTTGACATGAATAAAACAATTATAATGTTAAAAAAGATAACCCAATTGTTTTGACATGACATAAGATTGACAACTCTTCCCTTAATTAGTTAAGCATACTACAAATGAAATGTTGATATCCAACTGAAAATTCTTAGATATTATTCAAGAAAGAGTACCCAAAAAAAAAAAAACAAAATCATAGCCAAATAAAATCACTAATAGCATTATCAATTTTCTCAACAACTTTTGCACGATAATAATAAGGGTTAATTACCAAAACAAAAACTTGAGCTTTAACAGTTTTGTCAATACATTCAAGCTATAGATAAATGTGAGGCATTCCATTGGATCTTTTATGCCAACATCTGACATTAAAAGTAGAAAATATCTATTTCCAAACAAATGACACTTGTACTAAGATTATAAGGCACCAGCAAGCAAAATATAGGAGTTCTGATACACTGTCCTTAGAAAATCTCTCAAATTCTGTTATGAGACTATGGAAAATGCTACTGCAGATATATAAGAAAAACAATATTTTCTACAAATAATATATAAAAATTTCGTGTGGGTTTCAGCTTCCACTTCCTCCCTCTCTCCCCAACTAGGCCAAAACTGAGAAAATAGGTATATAAACTACCTAGAGACCAATGCATATATCATCAGTTACTAATACCCAATATTCTTTATATAACTAAACTTTTTAACAAGACACTCAAAGATATAAATGATAAAATCTTGAATCTCAAGTGGGAAACAACAAATCTAGATGTTAACACCACAAAGAACATCGATCATATTCGGATGCTCACCAATCCCAAACCTTTTTGATCAACCCATCAATGATTTATCCACCTAAGTCATCAAATATCTCTACCAATAATCATATCTAATGTATATACATATGAAAATGCTATTTTCTTGTATACTACAATAGACACAACTAAGGTAGTATTAGTGTGTGTGTGTGTGTGTGACAACAACATAGAAAGAAAAAGAGAAGGCTTCTATAGAAGTAGAGGCAAGTGTTGACCACTAAGGGCCTGTTTGGCTTGGCTATGCCGTGTTGTCCATGGGACTACTCAATAAATAAAGATCTCTATCATAGGGAAAACATATCGATACCTATACCAGATTCAAGCGTAATTTATATATGAACATAACTTTAAAGGAGTACAAAATAGATCATACAGAGCAATTTCTTAGCAGAGATAGGACCAAGAAATTAACATTTCAACAGTAGAATGGGTAAGGAAACAACCAGGGCTAATGAAGGCAATGATTTTAAATGGCCGTTCCATGCGTCGATCAAAAAATTGTTAGTAAGGATAAAGTGTCAGGTTGGTATAAAAATACCACACAAAACAAGAATTGATAGGTAGAACACTAAAGTTTAAGCAAGGAAAACACTATTCTAATCCTCAAGCGCAAACTAGTGATACGAGTACATAGTGCAGCCATACAAAATAATTGGAAAACGAAAACAAGTGTTACTTCTAAAGTTTCATACTTGAAATACCTGCAAGTAAAAATAAAACTTACGTAACCTTGAAGAAAAGAATCAGGACATAATCTACAAATTAAATCAACTGACAAGACTTAGCATATCAAAATTCCATGTAAATGTTGTAACGCAAAAGGAATAATGACTGATTTTTCAAAAAACGAATAAAAAGGTCAAGCAACACAACAAATTGGAACAAATTTAATTGCATTGAAATATAGATAACGCCAAAAGTCCCAACGCATCTTTTTCCTATCTTTCAATAGTGCTTGTTAGTTTGTGTAGTTATGGAGTCAGAAGAAAACTATGGCAATTTTTAGCCCTCTAAGAAAAAAAGAACAAAAAGCGCATTTATTCACATTTACAAACTAAAATAAGGACGACAAGACAAGACATGCAAAACATGGTACTACTAGATCACTGACATGAATAAAACCATTAGAATGTTTAGAAAAGATAATCCAATTTTTTTTAACATGACATAACATTGTCATCTCCTCTTCAATAAGCATATTGCAAAAGAAATGTGAGCTCCAATTTAAAAATTTTAAATCATAATCTCAGATTGCAACAACACTGTCAAAAAAGAGTTAAGCTTTATATTATTCTTGAAAGAGTACCCAAAAAAAAAAAACACAGAACCATAGCTAATTAAAATCACTAATAGCATTACCAATTAATTAACAGCTCTTGGACGGTAATAAAAAGGGTTAATTATCAAAAGAAAAACCTGAGTTTTAACGATTTTGTCAATACTTTCTTGTGGTAGATAAATGTGAGGCCTTCCACTTGATCTTTGATGCCAAAATTTGACATTAAATGTAGAAAACATCTATTTCCAAACAAGTGACATGAGTACTAAAATTACGATATACCTGCACGTGATATATAGGAGTTCTCATACATGTCATTAGAAAATCTCTCAAATCCTGCTATGAGTCTATCAAAAATACAACCGCAGATATACAAGAAAGGCAAGCATTTCTTAAAATTTTATATAAAAATTTCATATGGGTTTTAGCCTCACCCTTCTCCCTCACTCTCTAGGTAGGCCAAAACAGAGAAAATAGGAATATAAACTTCCCATAGCCCAATGCATATATATTAAGTCACTAATATCCAACATTCTTCGTAGAACAACGCTTTTGAGAAAGACACTCAAATATATAACTAATAAAATTACAAATCATGATTGAGAAAAAATAAATCTAAATATTAACATAAAAAAAAACATTAATCATATTCGGATGCCATCAGATCCCAACCCTCTTTGATCAAATGAACAATGATTTATCCCCATAAGTCATCAAATGCATCTACCAATAAACATCTCCAATGTATATCCGTACAAAAATGCTATTTGCTTGTATACTACAATAAACCCATCCAAGGCAATGTTAGTGTGTGTTTACGACTGAGATTGTAGCCATAGAAGTGGAGGCAAATGTTTACGACTGAGGGCCTGTTTGCCTTGGCCGTATTGTGCTGTCCATGGGACTGCATAATAAATAAAGATTCCCATCATCGGACTGATTTTTCACGAAAAGTATAAAAAGTCCAAGCAATATGACAAATTGGAACAAATTTAATGATATTGAATTATAGACAAGGCCACAAATCCCAATGCATCTTTTTCTCATCTTTAAAAATTGCTTGTTCTTTTGTGTAGTTAAGGAGCTGGAAGAAAACTATGGCAGTTTTCAACCCTCAGAGAAAAAAAATAGACATGAAGTGCATTTATTCACATTTACAAACTAAAATAAGGATACAAGACAAGCAAAATATGGTAGTATTAGCTCGTTGACGTGAATAAAACCATTAGAATGCCAAATAAGATAACCCAATTTTTATAACATGAGATAAGATTAGTATCTCTTCTCATGAAAATAAGCATAAAGCAAATGAAAGGGTGATATCCGTCTGAAAATTTTTAAATCATGATCTCATGTTGACATAAAACTATGTCAAAAAAGAGTTAAGCTTCATATTTATCAAGAAAGAGTACCCAGAAAAAAAAAAAGGAACTACAGCCAATTAAAATCACTAACATTAACAATTTAGTCAACAGCTTTTGCATGATAATAATAAGGGTTAATTACCAAAACAAGAACTTGAGCTTTAACAGTTTTGTCATTATTTTCTTGCTGTAGAAAAATGTGAGGCCTTCCACTTGATCTTTGATGCCAAAATCTGACATTAAACATAGAAAAATTCTATTTCCAAAAAAATGATACAAGTACTAAAATTACCATGTACCAGTAAGTGAAAGATAAGAATTCTCATACACTGTCATTAGAAAACCTCTCAGATCCTGTTATGAGTCTATGCAAAATACAACCGCAAATATGAAAGAAAAAGAACATTTTCTTAAAATTTTATATACAAATTTCAAATGGGTTTCAGCCTCCCCCTTCCTCCCATACTCTCTGACTAGGCCAAAACTAAGAAAATAGGAATATAAACTACCCAGAGCCCAATGCATACACCATCAGTCACTAATATCCAATGTTTTTATATCACAACACTTTTTCACAAGACACTCATAGATATAAAAGATAAAAACATGAATCTTGAGTGGGAAAAAAACAAATCTAAATATTAACACCACAAAGAACATCAATCATATTCGAATGCCCTCATATCCCAAACCTCTTTGATCAAATCACCAATGATTTATCCCTATAAGTCATCAAATGCCTCTACCAATAAACATCTCCAATGTATATACCAATGAAAAAGCTCTTTGCTTGTACACTACAATAGACACATCCAAGGCACCGTTAATGTGTGCGCGCGTGTGCATGAAAGAATAAGAAAAGGAAAAAAGGAAGGTAGACATGGAAGTAGGGGCAAGTGTTGACGACAAAGGGCCCGTTTGGCTTGGCTGCATCGTGTTGTCCATTTGATTGCTGAATAAAAAAAAAAATTCGATCCTCGGGCAAACGTATCGAGATATATACTAAATTCAAGCTTCAATTGTATATGAACGTAACTTTAAAGGAGAACAAGATAGATCAAACAGAGTAATTGCTTGGTGGTGATGAGACCGATAAATCAACAATTCAATTGTGGAACAGACAAGGAAACAACTAAGGCTAAAGAAGGTTATGATTTCAAAGAGTCGTTCTTGCTTTGTTCAAAACACTATTGGTAAGGATTAAGTGTCTGATTGGTATAACAATATCGCACTAAACAAAAATTGATAGGTTGTACACGGAAGCTTAAGCAAGGAAACCCCTATTCTAATTCTCAAGCAAAGTAGTTATACAAGTACATAGCGTAGCTATACAAAATAATTGCAATAAGAAAACTAATGTTACTTCTAAAGCTTCATACTTTAAACACTAGCAATTAAAAAATAAAATTTAAGTATCCTACAGGAAAATAATCAAGAAAAAATCTACAAATTAAAATCAACTAACAAGAGCAAGCATATCAATCAATGGAAGTGTTGTAAAGAAAAAGGAAAAATCACTAATTTTTCACAAAAAAGAATAAAAAGGTACAGGAATACAACAAAATGGAACAAAATTAAAGATACTGAAATACAAACAGGGCCACAAATCCCTGTGCATCTTTTTCCTATATTTCAATACTGCTTGTTCTTTTATGTAGTTGTGGAGTTGGAATAAAATGATGGCAGTTTTCAGCCTATATATATATAGTTGATCCCACCCGTCCTATGTGCGATAACAGATTACCTTTGCTAGGAATATACTAGCTCCCTAATGCAGTAACAAAGAATTTACAACTCCTTAAAGCATACTTTCTAATATACTACTTACTACCCTTAGTATAGCCCAATTACACTAGCACCCTCTCCTTATCTTGCGACACATGACAATTACCCTCCCCTTCAAAATCTTCTTGTCCTCAAGAAATGCTGAGAAGGCCTGTTGCCTAAGGGAATTCCTTGAGAATATCCGAAAGGTATTCCCAAGTATTGTTATCGGGATGTAGGTTAGCCCATTGCACAAACACTTGAACAATGAGAGTCCCTAGTTTGTAAATGACTCTCCTGTCAATTATAGTCGTAGGTTCCTTTGGACTGCCATATGCATCTGGGACATGGGGTAACCTTGGGCAGATGGGTTGTTGTCCCACTTCCTTCTTAAGTAATGATACACGGAAGACCGAATGTATATTGGAGTCATCTGGTAGCTATAATAGATAGGCCATACTTCCTACACGAGCTAGCATTGAAAATGGTCCATAAAACCTCAGACTGAGCTTCGAATTGGCCTTCCCGAGTAAGGTTTTTATGTAACACCCAAGATTTTTGCTTCTTTTTTTTTCTCAGTTCAAGTATGTAATATCCAAGAACTTTAAATTGTGATATATACCAGGGATCTTTAAGTTCAGATATATGACAAAATGAGACATTTTCAAGGGGTTACGAAAATCTTAAGACAAAAATTTAGTTTTTGAAATAGTGGCAAAATAGTAATTACAAAGTCCAAGTAAAAGTAAAATTTTTGAAAAAAACTCGGATACAAGTGTAATATTGGTAAACTAGCCAAAATATCAACCAAAAATATCAAGGATTAGCCAATCAACACCCTCCAAGTGTCCATGTGAGGTGGAAGCATCCTATTGGTCGTTTAAAGATAAGATCAACGACGATGTGGCACGAATCTATTGGTTCAAATTTCAAATAACTTTCAAATTCAACTTTGGATTCCAAACCTTATTTAAATGTAGCTTAAGACACATGTAAAGATTTGATTTGGACTTTATGGCAAGCTTTCATTGGCTACACATGGAAGTAATGATTATAGGACACATAACACTATTTGGATGAAAACACATGGAAGTAATGATTTTATGGGACACATAACATCATTTGAATGGAAACACATGGATAGAAAAGTCTTCTCCAAGTCTTTACTTAACCTCCAAGTTTGGGACACTTGGCACCATTTGGATGGGAACACATGGAAGTAATGATGAGTCCCAAATAATTATGGTGACACATGGCATGTTATGATTTGTTGGATAATTCTATAAATAAGCTTGAAATTTATCTTCCCAAACTATTCCAAAATTTTGTGAGATAAATTCATGCCACTTTGAAAGCACTTTTAGAGAGAAATAAGATCTTGATTATGAGGGGGAATTTCTGTAAAAGGAAGGAGAGAAAGTCGGTGAAAAACAAGGAAGAAAACGAAGGAGAGGCAAGGCTTGACAGAAAACGGACAGCCACCAAAGAACTGCTGTGATAGTCACAAAATCAAATAGTTAAGTCTGATTTCTTTCCATAATCATATATAGGACTGAAATAGGAGTCCGTAGGTTCAAATAGAAGTCAATTCGGAGTTAAAATGAGGGATATATCAAAAAAATACGAAAGGGTGTCGAATTTGCCTCTAGCGCGTGAAAATACGCACCACCTCTTCTTGGGGCACGTGACGGCGCATGAATGCCTCTCTTCCCATGAATTTTTTCAATTTTTCTCATATTTAAATTCCCTACAACTTTGTGTAAGGAAAATTTAAGTTTAGCTTATGAAAACGCAAGTTTTCTGCACAGAAACAAACCTGTTAAGGTGTGAAGACCTTAGAAAAATCTTGACCAACCAAGTTTAAGTAAGTACATTATGAACTATTTATGATGTTTAAGAATGCCCATGAATTTATGCTATGTGATCCCTCATGTTATGTTTATGTTCACGCAAGTTTCGGGATCGGAGCATGGTAGTGCTACGCACGAGGGTTCGTGCCCCCGTAGTTGGTGGAACCTCTCATGTCTCCATATGATATGTTATGTTATGTTATGTTATGTCATGACTTGCTTAAATACATATGATGGTTCTCTTGTACTTACTGAGACTTGCATGAATCTCATCCCATATTTTTCCTCCCCAAGTGATAGCTAATGAGGAGATTGGAGAACGGACGTGGAACGTGGTAGCTTCTCCAAAAGGAATTTTCATAAATCTAAAATTAGTCTTTCTTTCCTTTATCGAAAGAAGTTTTCAAAGTTAAAATCTAAATGTTATGAGAAACCTTGTTTAAAAGACTATTTTTGTGATTTATGTTACATTTTCTGTCTTGACAAATTCGGATATCCTTATTGTTCCTTTATGAATGAAAAACCCCGCTTCTGTTTACTCTAAATTCTAATTTTGTAATCAATTGAAGCCATGAGACTATAAGGGTGTTATTTTGGAATTTTCATCTAAGATCCTCAAACAAAGTTTTAAACTTCTTGTATTCTTGATATCTCAAAGTTATATATGTACCTATACCTCTTATTCTTCAAAAAGTATAAGAGTTATATTTATCACATATATGTATATGTATATATATATAAAAAATATATGAAGAAATATGACTGCTTGCCCTATGTTTTTATGCTCATGCAAGTTAAGGGTGTCACATTTTAGATGGCTCGGCTGAAGCTTCAAATATACCCAATCTCCCACCTAAAATTCCCTTTCACTTCTTCTTTTATCAGCAAATTGTTTCATATGATTCCTGGCGTTGGCCAATTCTGTTTTGAGTGTCTGGAAAGCCTGCTACCTCTGTTAAAGGTATGCATCCAAGGATGTCACTGTAGAGGAGTTTCCAAGATTGGGTAGCAAGGTTGGTTTGTACCCATACAGGGCTTCAAAAGGAGACCTCTTGATGGAGTTGTGGTAGTTGGAGTTATAACACCACTATGCCAACGCGAGCCAAGACTTCGGCTGTAGGAAACAAGCATCTTAAATAGGTCTCAAGTACTGATTTACCCTCTTGGTCTGGCCATCAGATTTCGGATGGTAGGCCATCGACATGTTGAGTCGGATCCCCAATAAGCCCATGAATTCCTTCCACAGCAGGCTAGTAAAAATTTTATCCTGATCCGAGATTATAGCTTTAGGAATTCTGTGTAATTTCACCACTTGGTCTAGGAACACTTTAGCTATCTCTTGAGCTGTGTAAGGGTGTGTCAGCCCTATGAACTGGGCATATTTTGTAAATCTATCCACTATGACCATAATGCAGTCCCACCCCTCCAACCTGGGTAAGCCCTCAATGAAATCCAGTGAGATACTTTCCTATGGTCCTCCTAGTATGTCTAATGGCTATAACAACCTCAGAGTAGCCACCGTTTCTGATTTGCACCTTTTGCAGACATCACAACTCAGCACAAACTCCATCACATACTTTTTTAGCGCCGGCCAATGAAAGAGTTGCTTGACCTTGGTGATATAGGTAGTGATTATGCTGGAGTGTCCTCCTATTGGTGAACTGTGCAGCGCCTCCACAACTTTTTCTTCAAGTTTTCATCCTTCCCTATCACCAACCTTCCTCTATTCTGGATAAGGCCATTGGTTAAGGTATACCCGTGCTTGGCATTAGGATCCACCACTAGTTGTTGTAAAAGCTCTCGGATGCTCTCGTCCATTTCATAGCTCAAACCCACTTCACAATGCCAATCTGGAACTACCACTATGAGGGTAGCAAAATACCCTTCTTCGTAGCACCTCGATAATGCATCTGTAGCTAGGTTTTCCTTTCCCTTCTGCTATTGGATTACATAATCCAATCCCATTAATTTAGTCATCCCCATACGTTGCAACTGAGTGTGTAGTTTCTGCTGAAGTAAGAACTTCAAACTCTCGTGGTCTATTTTGATCACAAATTTACTCCCCTCCAAGTAGTGCCTCCATTTATCTACAACCATCATCACCGCCAATAGTTCCTTCTCATATATGCTTAACCCAAGATGTCGAGGTGCTAATGCCCTTGCTGAGAAATGTCTGTTGGAAATGTATGCCCTAAAGACACGTTTTATTTAATTTATGGTAGTGATGTTTCTTTTAGTCAGTTTATGGCACATATATTATTTGCATTTAATTGTTAGAAAAGTGTCCATGCTATTAAGTAAGTGATTCATGTGATGGGTCGTTCTTCACAGTTAGGCATGAATCATGGGTAGTTAATAAGCAAAGAAAAATATTACTCTTGATCTTTTGATAGAACTGAGCATTCTATCATGATAAGATTATTGTGCAATAGATCCTAATGGAGGATGGCTTGCCTTAGCCAATAAACAGTTCGTTTACTCTAATTGTACAAGCGCATTTGGAATGCGTAGAGTGGACCTGTGATAGAAGCTAATGACAAAGTACTAATTATCATGGAGCTAGTCTATCACTGCTACTACGTGGACAAGTACTCTAATACTTGAGTATTAGTTGGTGGTCTAGTGAACCTAGAGCTATATTCTTATATTCACTGTAGGTGAAGTCTATCAAAGATCAATAACCTTGTGAGTTGGGAGTATGGTTTCTAATTAGCTAAGACAGACTAATACAAGATAGTTTCTATGATTCACCCCCTTGTGATTGTCCAAGAATAATCAAATAATCCAGGGCCCTGGGAACGTGACTTAAGAGTGTGTGCTTCTGGGTAGCTCCCAGTGATAAGCAAGTACATTCGAGTAGTCACGGATTATTGGACTAGTGATCTAAGAATGGTAGAAATCATTTAGAGAGGTGTTAATACATTATTCCTTTCTAAATGATGGGTGTTACGCAGAGGAGTATTTTCGTCATTACACTAGTAGGTCAAAGACATTGCACATGCAAAATTATTCATGGGGTCAGTGTTACCATATGGTGATAGTTGGAACACTTAGAATGACAAAATATAGCTACTGGGTAACAGGAGTATTTTGGTCATTTTAGTAGCCATGAATAATTTGTCTTTTGGTCCCCAGGGTAGCTCGATATAACTCATGTATTATTTAATACATTTGGCTTGTTGGGTGAATTACATTGAGAGAGAATTATTTTATTCAGAATGGTCCATAATTAATTGGGCTAGAATAAAATAACAGTTCATTGGTTTTTAATTAATTAATTGGGCTAACCCAATTAGAAAATTAATTAAATGGACTTGGCCCACTAGAGTTTGGCCCACTAGGGTTTTAACCCTAGGGTTCTCCCTATATATATTCTCTCTTTAGTTATTTTTTAACCTAATTGTTTTTACTCTTCTTCACCAAAAGAGAGGCCACGAGTTTGAGTCATACCTTGGAAGATCAAGAGAGCGTTCAAGATCTAATGCGAAGGAGCCGAAGGATTGCAGGATAGCCGTCGTCTCCACCACGCGAAGAAGCTGCCGCCCCTCCTCCTCCTGTCGTTTCATTCCGTCCGGTGATCCGAAGGAAAAGTAAGTTTCCTAGATTCTAATCAATACGAGGAAAGTTTTTATTTTTAAAAAACGCTTCCGTTGCATGCTATGTTTCCTCGTGGATGGTCCTTCAATGTTAGGGGTCTGCCTTCTTAAACCAATACCGCCCCAACTCCAGAAGCACTAGCATCAGTCCCCAACACGAATGGTTTGTCAAAATCCGGCAGTCCTAGTGTTGGCACCTCACTCATAGCCTTCTTAAGTTTATCAAAGGCCTTCTCAGCCCTGTCATTCCACTGGAAGCCCTCCTTCTTTAGTAACTCTGTTAGTGGCCGGCTACTTATGCCATAATCCTTGACAAACCGGCGATAATAGCTAATCAAACCAAGAAATCCCCTTAATCCTTTAACATTTTGAGGCTTTGGCCACTCTACCATGGCTACTACCTTGCTAGGGTCAGTGCTTACCCCTACATTAGATATTATATGGCCCAAATACTCCACATCACTCTGTGCAAAGGCACACTTGGACTCTTTAACATACAATTTATTGAGTCTAAGGACCTTAAAAGTGGTTTCCAAGTGGTCCATGTGCTTGGCAAATGAGGGGCTATAAATCAAAATGTCATTGAATTGGTGAGTCCGAATAGCATTACCTTGAATTTGTAGTGCTCTTGATGAGTTTTAAATGAGGTTTTAGGGATGTCTTGAGGCTTCATCCGTATTTGGTGGTAACCTACTCTAAGGTCCAGCTTAGTGAAAACAAATGCATGTTTCAACTCATCAAGTAAGTCTTTTACAATGGGTACGGGAAACTTGTCCTTGATGGTTATGGCATTGAGTTGTCAATAATCAACACAAAACCTCCATAAACCATCCTTTTTTTTTTACAAGTAACACGGGAGACGCGAAAGGACTATGACTAGGTTGAATGATCGATTTTTGTAACGTCTTTGATGAGTCTTTCTATTTCAGTTTTCTGTTTCGAGGGGTAACGGTAGGACCTTACATTAATTGGCTCGAAATTGGGCTTGAGATTGATGGTATGGTCATAGAACCGTCTAGGAGGAAGGGAGTTGGGTTCAGAAAAGAGGTCCTTGAACTCAATTAATAGCAGGTTGAGGGAGTTAGTTTCGTGTACCTTCCACTGGTCATGTCGTTGGCTGCTCACTGTAACCGATAATTCCCTTTCTAGCTCCTGTCTTTCCTTGATGACTCCTAAGGCCTGGATGGAGAACAGCTGCTCTACTTGAGAAAACTTGCTCTTAAGCATCCTCTGGAGGCTCTTTCCTGTTATCATCTTGCACAGCCTTGATTCTTGACTGCCCTTCTTTTTCCTTCTTTCTCAAAGGTCACCTTCATTTTGTTGAAATTGAAGCTAATAAGGCTCACTCCCCTCATCCAATCCACCCCAAGAACCACATCACAGCCTCCCAACTTCAACAATCTCAAGTCTGCCACAAATTCTTCCCCATTCATCTGCAGAATCCCAAACATGATGATTGACTTAAAACCTTATTTCTGTTGGCCACTATCACTGAGAGGGGGTGAGAGTTTAAGACCTCACACCCTAATTTCTTTACGATACCTTCATCCAGGAAGCTATGGGTACTTCCACTATCAATGAGTACCATTAGTGGACAATGGTGAGCTCTACCTTTCACCTTAATGATCTTGTTGTGTGCTAAACCTTTCAGTGCATGGAGGGAGATTTCTCCTTGATCTTCTCCGTCCACCACCAAGGTCTCGTCTGCTAGTTCTTCCACATCTTCCCTTTCTAGTAACAGGATTTGGTGTTTGCATCTATGTCTAGGAAAGTATCTATCTCCGTACCTATAACATAGGTTCGCTTAGTGTCTCTGTTCCATTAAACCTCCTCCATTTATCGGATTAGGGGCTCCAATAGGTAATGCTAGGACCCCCTTTCCATTGTGCCCTATCTCTCTTCCTAAAGTCCTATTACCAAACTGCCACCCTCCGAAAATCACTCCTTTCACTCAGCTACATTGCTTCTTTAGCAAAGTCTCGATCATCATTTCTTGCAACCTCGCACTCTCCCCAGCCTATCTCACTGTCATTGGTTGCATCATCTTCACCATGGGTCTCACCTCATCTCCGAGACCACTAATAAAACTCGATACAAAATACTCTTCTGAAAAATAAGGATTGTGTACCAACATTAAAGACCTCAGCTCCTCAAATTTGAGCTGATAGGTCTGCACCAATCCCAATTGTTTGAGCTTGTTGAATTCTTCAATTATATCCTGCATACTCCTTTCTCCAAACCTTTCACATAAGTCGTCAGCGAACTCATTCCACAGGCTACCTTCTTTCACTGCAATCCATCCCTGGAACCATGCATCACCCATATCATTCAAGTAAGCAGAGGCCAGGGTGACAATTTGTTGTTCCTATACCTGATACAAGGTGAACATATGCTCACACCTCCTTATCCACCATCTCGGATTTTCCTCATTGAAGAGTGGAATCTCCAGTTTGGTTACCAGAAAGCACAACTGGTAACTATTAGCTTGAGCTCCCAGTCTTCTCTCCCTTATATTATCTCTGATTCCTTTTGCCTCAAATTCAAATTCTGACATTCCTAATGATCGACGCTCCGTTCCTACTCCCAATCACTCCCTCTACAGAAAGTCAAGTGAAAGTCTTACCGGGTACTGGGATGCGAACATCAGCATGATTTAGTGCATCTGTTCCATCACCTGCTCTCGAAATAGAGCATTTTGTTCCCGATTCTCACCCCACCACCTTTCCATGGCCTGATCAATCCGAGCATCCACCCCTGCTCCAATCGAGGATTCTAGAGTCCCCATTCTTGTTTGCATCTCCGTCATTGTTGTAGCCACTTGTTGTAGTTGGGACTCCATTTGTTTCATCCTCGTTCCTTCGGCCATATAGATAACCTTCTCCTATTCTGCCAATGCCCGAGAACACCGTTCTGATACCAAATGTCAGCTCCCGAGAATTTAACTGGTTTACTTGATCAATTGGACGATCAAGAATGGTGACCGAGAAGAAGAAAGAGGGAGACAGAGAATATGAGAGAGATTAGACGAGAGAGAGAGAGAGAGAATGAAAACTTCCAAGAATATTCATTAATTATTGGAGAAATGATCAACTCATATATAGCTAATCCCACCCGAGCATGACCTTGGTAAATCTCCCAAACCAGGCCTTAGGTGACTGCTTCAGCCCGTAAAGGGCCTTTTTCAATCTGCATACAACATTTTTTCCTTCAATTTGCAATCCAAACCCAAAAGGAATCTTCATATATATCTCTTCCTCTAACTCCCCATTTAGGAAGGCATTTTTTACATCAAATTGATGTAATGATTAGTCGTAGTGAGCTGCTAAGGACAATAGTACCCTGACAGTATTCATTTTTGCTATAGCGGCAAAAGTTTCTAAATAGTCCACCCCATAGGTTTGAGTACACCCCTTAGCCACAACCTATCGTTATACCTCTCTAAAGACCCATCAGATTTGTACTTAACTATGAATACCCATTTGCATCCTACCAACCCGTTTCCTTTTGGAAAATCAACAGACTCTCAGGTCCGATTTTTTTCAAGAGCTTCCATCTCCACTTTCATGGCATCCTTCCAATTCTCACTACTTAAAGCTTCAAACATATTCTTAGGAATAGGCATGGCATCAAGGCTGGTTAAGAAGGCTTTATGTTTAGGAGATAAATGAGAATAGGTCTTAAACAAATGGAGAGGATGCTTGGTACAATTCTGGGTTCCTTTTCTATAGGCAATAGGGATATCTAGGTCATTAAACTCAGCTTCAGATTAAGAGTTGGGACCTGAGTTAGAATCTGTCATGGCTGGACTAGAAGGTTACACTTATTGAGCTAGTTCATCATTAGAATTCTAGGATTCAGAACTCGGTTTCAGTGATTCAGCATGTGTAGGTTGAGTATTTGGAGTCTTTCTTCTTGAATAAACCTTTAATGGACAAGGAGGAGACTGATGTTGTTCTCCATGTATCATTTCTAGTGACTTGTGAGGAATATCCCAAGGGGAAGCAGAAGAATGATTTGAGGAAGAGGGAAAAATAGGAAGAGACCAATCCCTGTTTTCCTCTTCTAAGAAACTACTCTCCCCCTAAGGATAAGAATCACCAAAATAGGATTTTTCTTCCATAAAACTTACATCCGCTGAGATAAAAAAACGTTTAGATGTGGAATTGGAAGAAAACTAAGGCAGTTTTCAGCCCTATGAGAAAAAAAATAACATAAAGTGCATTTTTTTGCATTTACAAACTAAAAAAAGAACCATTTGACAAGACAAACAAAATATGATAGTACTAGCCTGTTGACATGAATAAAACCATTAGAATGCTAAAAAAAAGATAAACCCAATTTTTTTAACATTAATGAGATTGGCATCTCTTCTCTTGATTAAGCATATTGCAAATGAAACAGTAATATCTAATTAAAAAATTTTAAATCATGATATCAGATTGACACAACACTCTATAAAAAAAGAGTTAGGCTTCATATTATTCATGAAAGAGTACCAAAAAAAACACACACACAAAACCATAGCCAAATAGAATCACTAACAGCAATATCAATTTTGTCAACAACTTTTGCATGATAAAAATAAGGGTTAATTACCAAAACAAAAACCTGATCTGTAACAGTTTTGTCCATACCTTCTTGCTATACATCAATGTGAGCCCTTCCACTTGATCTTTGACACTAAAATCTGACATTAAATGTTGAAAAATTCAATTTCCAAACAAATGATAGAAGTACTAAAATTATCATGTACTAACAAGTGAAATATATAAGTTCTCATACACTGTCCTTAGAAAATCTCTCAAATCCTGTTATGAGTCTATGGAATATGCAACCATAGATATATAAAAAAAACAATATTTTTCTAAAATTTTATATGAAAAATTCATTTGGCTTTCGGCCTCTCCTTCCTCCCTCACTCTCTAACTGGGCTAAAACTAAAAAAATAGATCAATGCATATATCATTAGTCACTAAAATCCAATGTCTTTTATATAACTACACTTTTTCACAAGACACTCATAAAGATAAGATCAAGAATCTCAAGTGGGAGAAAACAAATCTAGATATTAACACTACAAAGAACATCAATCATATTCGCATTCCCTCATATCCCAAACCTCTTTGATCAAGTCAACAATGATTTATCCCCATAAGTCCTCAAAAGACTCTACCAATAAACATCTGAAATTTATAAACCAATGAAAATGCTATTTTCTTATATACTGCAATATACACATCCAAGACACTATTAATGTGTGTGTGTGTGTGTGAAAGAAAGAAAGAAAAAGAGAAGATAGCCACAGAAGTAGAGGCAAGTGTTGATGACTAAGGGCCTGTGTGGCTTCGTTGTGTCAGGTGTTAGTGTAGGTGCTCTAAACCCAATCAGATTGGGCATGTTGTACACTGACAATTGTAATCATGTTTAATATTTGAATAAGGAGTTGTTTAAATTCACAAGAAGTCATTCTATTAGTTTCTTTTTATTATTGTAATAACCGAAAGAAACTAGATAGAAGTCCATATGATGTATACTGTGATTAATCTATAAAGATGTGAGATGATGCATCACAGTTTCTAGACATCATTAAACGTCCCAAGTCGTAGCAATGTCAAGAATGGACATTGACAATTGCGGTAAAACTTGTATATGCTATGTTTTTGCTATGTGATAGCAATGGAGGTCTCACACCCATAGACATGGGGATGCCTAGACAAGTACATAGGTGACCAATGTTGGAGAACGTGTCACTGGACATGACTCACCATGAGAATCCATTTTGGTTATATGTTGATGGAATTCTCATATGAGATGGGTGTAACTAATCCTTGGACCTGAGGTTGTCACGATCATCTCATAAGAAGATCGGTATGCTTTGACATCGTTTCGATGGGCCTAGACAAAAGCTGCATGTGGGCGATCGTTGGGTATATCATGAGGCTTATGGAGATGGGTGCATAGCCAAGATGGGACTCGTCTATCCCTTGATAGAGGATGATGTATCTAAGGCGCCTTCGGTGGATATTCACTTTAAATCCATGGCCATAGTGAAAGAGATCAATAAGGAGTTATTGATTTACTTTCTATTAAGTGAAGATATCCGAATGATCGAAGAAAAACTTATGTGATCATAATCAAGAAACACATTGCCAACTTGAGATCACATAGGATACATTGACGAGAGGATCGAATTACACGGTAACCATGCTCGTGAAAGGTTATTTGCGGATTATGAATCCTTCTGAATAATTGGGTAGGCATGATGCCTTGCTAGAGGCCAATCTTGTCTTATGTGTTCATACTGACACATTGCCAACATTTTCGGAAGCCTAATGAGTCATACGCAATAGGCACGGTCATTGGCTTAATCCAGGAGAGTAGACGTATGGTTAAGTGGGACACTTCGGCAAGAAGTTGTGCCGTCGTAGGTTCTCACGGAAAAAGAACAAATAGACGTAATGACGTCGATATGACGAGCAGTCATCATAATGGAAAGAGTTTCCTAAAATGGCAATTGATTAAATTAGAAAGGAGTTTCTAATTTAATAATTTTCTATTTGTTGGAGCGGCAAATAGGAAATAAAATATATTTAGGCTTAAATAAATATTATATTTTGACTAAATTGGATTTAGGCCAAATATTAAAATAAATATTATATTTGGACTAAATTGGATTTGGGCCAAATATTAAAATATTTATTTTAGGACCAAATTAGATTTGGGCTAAATATTAAATAAAATATATTTGGGCTTGAATTAGATTTAGGCCACAATATTTTATTAAACCTATAATTGGATTTGGGCCATTTAATTATATTTCTAGTTGGACTAGAATAAGCCCACTTAAGATTCTAATTAAATTAGAATTAATGGGCTAGCCCAATCTATTAGGGTTTTAGAAACCCTAGGATATTTCACTATAAATATCCCTTTATGGGTTGCCCAAAATATGGGTGATTTTTGGTGTCGTTTTTCAAGAGTTGAAAAACATATTACCGCTCACTCTTCCTTGCTTCTTTTGGCATCAATATGAAACGAGGGTGTTCTTTTTCTGTCGATACACAAGCCACGGAAAGGAGAAGGAGCTAGCACTCCTATTCCGCTCTCCTTGCCAATGGACGCGTGCCGCGTATCACGAGTTAGAGGCCGGACGCTTGGACGGCTCAAATCCGCGAACGACTCGATAATCTAAAGGTTAGATTTATTTATTTGTTTGTGAATGATTTGATTTCGGCGTTGATCCAATCGCCAGGATCGAGGTAGGGTTCAAAACATTTTTGAACTACGTTGTTTACCCCATAGCGATCTTGCTTTACTTTCAGTGGTATCAGAGCCATCGTCGAAATATTTCAATTCCTTATGTGTGGATTCGGTTATGTTGTTATTCATGAAATAATTAAATAATTGTTGCCTTTGTATTTTTTGGATTGCAAAACATTTTTGGGTGAAAGGCAAAAGTTCGTGTATGACACGAAAAATGGAGAAATTGGGTTCGGGGTGCATACGGATGCACCAGAGGGCCGAAAGTCGAGGCCATGTGGGGCTCGCACGCGCTGGGCATGGCCAGGGGCGGCCCAGTGCGCGCAAGGCCCCAGCAAGGCCTGGCTGCGCCTCCCTTGGTGCTGCTAGGCCCGCCCGCACCCGTGCGCAGGCGTTGCAATGCGCGACCGCGTGTGTGCGCAGGGCAAGGCCGCACGGGCACGACCCGCGACTCGCACGCAGCCCGCGGGTGTGACCCGCATCCCGTGGCCGACCCGCGCGCGGGCAGGCGTGACCCAGCAGCTCGCGCGCGGTCTGCTTGCCCTCCAGCGGCCTTCGCGGCCACGACCAAAGCGCCTGGCGCGGTCCAGCCGTGCCCCATGCGACCCAGCCGTGCCCAGTTGGCTTTTTGGGCTGCCCGACCCCTCCCGCTCCCTCGAGCTTCGGTTTGACCCTTCCTCGGGGTCCTTGTGAAACACCCGGGCTGACCCTTCGGTGGCCCAGTGCGTTCCGTACCCTCAGGTGGGGCCCGACCAAATTGTTTGGCTATTTTTAATTACTTTTATTTGATCCATGAGTGTATGACACCTATGGGCCATGATTAAAAATGGGTCGGGGCCGTTAATTGGGTTATTTATTAATTATTGGGCTGCTAGTGTATGTTTGACAAGCATTGGTTGATCCAAGGCCTGTTAAGCCTTGTTAGTTAGACTAATGGATGGAGCCCAAGCCCAACACAATTAAAACAATTTTGTTTTTCCAAAATTATACAAATTTTCAATTTATTGAAAGCGTTTCATTAATTTTGAAATAGATGCGAGAATTAATTAACATAATTGTGAATAAATCAATTTGATTGATTGCATGGGTGTATGGTATGGATCGAGTCGACCATTTATTTATTGTTGGGAATGAATGCTTGTAAATTTGGTTTTTGAAATAGGGCCTGCGTGTCCTGCCTCTCTTATACTCTGATGTACATTCTCTTCTCATCTCACTCCCCTCGAATGTAACTCGAGGTTTTTGATTCTATGTAATGTTTGTAGAATAGAACAGAGTAGTGATAGTTATAGTTTGTATGAAGAGCAAGAGATGGAGCTAAATTGAAGACAAGATTCGAAGACCAATGGAGGCTTGAAGAATGTGCTTGAGAAACAAGTTGTGATTCTTTACCTAGGTTTAACCCGCTAGCTTCCCTTCTATGGCTCGAGGGGGCTAGCCGTAGTTATCCCTACCATACACCGATTTGAGTCGTTTATTATGCATGATTAATTTGATTAATTGCATGTGATGAGACCTAAATAAATAAATAATAAATCCCTCATTAATATTAAGCCAACTTACCTTCCATCATTATGAAGCATTAGGTTTCTAGCTGGCACTTGATTTGTTGAGTCACTCAAGGTCATGTGTCACCTATGATTCCTATGTTTCATGGGCCATGAGATGTCCCTGAATGTTGGGTCCGACTTAACTAGAAAGGTGGGGTGTGTTGAGTCACTCAAGGCCTTACTAAGTATAAAGGCAAAGATTGGGAGTCACATAAGATGTGCTTGACAAGGAGTTGTCAACCCAATGAATCTAGGAGTTGCATGGAGATGCAATTGGTAGCAAGTACCTACCTAATCGATCCTAACACAATTTGTTGAGTCACTCAAGGTTGTGCGAGGGGAGATGGGATCCTAGCCTGCTAGGAAATCTTCCAACAGGATTTCCCGAGTTATGTCTCGAGGGTGGCAAACTCGTAGAAAATAGTGGGAGTAATCATAAAATGTTACTTCTTGCAATTTATGATTTCGTAATTCAATATGATTATAATAATATCTCTATTCAGTTGTTGATCCAGAATGTCTGGAAACATGTCGATAAGATCGATATTCGAGGGAAATAATACCTTCAACAAGACTAATTTCTATAACTGGGAGATCATCTTGAGGATAGTCCTTATGTATGATAAGATTCTCTATGTGATAGAGAGCTATCTTCTTACGAAGCCACCAGTTAAAGAAATAGTAGCATATTAGGCCTGGACGATGCACAGGGGTGATACGATCATCGTTTGGTATATCGTCTTGGCTACCATGACCCTAAAACATAGGTTGCAACATAAGAGTTATGATGCCTATGAGATCATGGCTAGGCTCAAAGATCATCTATTGAGAAGCATGTTACGGAGATGATACGTTTTATCAATAGGTTGTTAGAGCTAAACTTGGGTATGGATGCAGAAACTTACCCCAGATTTGGTGTTACAGTCCCTCCCTAAAAGTTATGGAGAAGACTCTTGGAGAGTGGTTATCCATACTAAGGGAGACCGAGCCTAAAATAGATTATAGGCCAAGGGAAGTGTTCTCTTAGTTGAAGGGCCCAAAGCGCATAGGGTCAAGCCCAAGAGTAAGAAAGCCAAAAGGAAGAAGAGTTCTTCCATAGCGCAATCTGGAAAAGTCCAGAAGACCAAAACCCGAAAGGGC
Source organism: Diospyros kaki (assembly GCA_036245055.1). NCBI lineage: Eukaryota > Viridiplantae > Streptophyta > Magnoliopsida > Ericales > Ebenaceae > Diospyros > Diospyros kaki. Next base: position 25,109,714 of record BSEG01000012.1, read on the forward strand.
AAGGAGGATGCGATCTATCTCCACTGTGATAAACTAGAAAGTGTAGAGTAAGAAGAGTTCTACTCAAGGCACTTCAGGTATTTATGTTATTGGAATTAATCTATCTACTTCTAATCAGTCACATGAGTATTAGATACTGGATCTAATGCTCATATTTGCACTTTTGTGTATGGGCTTAGGAGTAAGAGGAGATTAATAATAGGAGAAGTGTACCTACACGTGGCAAATGGATCAAAAGTTGTTCTATTAGTTGTAGGGACCTATTTATTGACATTGCCCACAAGGCTTGTATTGGAATTACATAACTGTTACTACAATCCTAGTTTGACTAGGAATATAATTTCTAATTCTTGTTTGACAAGGATGGATATTCATTTTTATTTAAGAACAATAGTTGTTCGTTTTATAAAAATGAGTTGTTTTATGGTAAAGCAACAACATGTAATGGTTTGTATATCCTTGATGTTGATACTCCTATCAATAACATAAATATTAAGCGACTTAAATCAGGTGATTTAAATAGCACTTGTTTATGGCATTGTCGCCTTGACCATATAAATGAGACTCGTACATCCAACTTGTATAGAGCTGGATATCTTAGCACATTTGATTATGAATCATATGGTGCTTGCAAATCTTGTTTACTTAGCAAGATGACTAAGTCTCTTTTTAAAGTAAAGGGAGGCTACATAAGTGCTAGGGTTTGTGCACATTGATGTGTGTGGACCCATGTCCACCCAAGTTAGAGGTGGATATATCTACTTCATAACCTTTACTGATTATAGATCATGTTTTGGTTATGAGACATAAATCTGAGGCTTTTGAAAAGTTCAAAGAATTTAGATTTGAAGTAGAGAAACAAACTGAGAAAAGTATCAAAGTACTTCGATCAGATCGAGGTGGTGAATACTTGAACAGTGAGTTTCTAGATCATCTGAAGCAGAATGAGATTCTCTCACAATGGATTCCACCTAGAACACCAGAGATGAATGGTGTGTCTGAAAGGAGGGATAGGACTTTGTTGGACATGGTCTGGTCCATAATGAGTCGCACTGAACTCCTCATTTCATTTTGGGGATACGCACTCCTCACCGCGATCTTTGTTTTGAACAGGGTTCCAAATAAGTCAGTTACTCAGACTCCATATAAGATATGGAAAGGAAAGAAGCCAAATCTGTCTTTCCTTAAGATTTAGGATTGTGAAGCTTATGTCAAGCGTGTTGACAATAACAAGCTAAAACCCAAATCGATGAGATGTTTGTTTATGGGATATCCAAACGGATATTACTTTTACCACCCATTTGAACAAAAGGTGTTTTATTGTCAAGCATGTGGTATTCCTTGAGAAGGAATTCTTAGATGTTGTGGCTAGTGGGAGGAATGTTGAGCTCGAATAAGATTCGAGGTGAACCACAAACAAATACTACCCTCCAGGAACTCGAGAAAGATTAGACACAAGATGTTGTGTCAATTCCCCAATCTTCTACACAAGAACCTTGTAGGTCGACGAGGGTTCGTCTCGAGCAAGAGAGATGGATTTCTCATCTCGGCACATGGAGATGTGCTTCTAGCTGAGAACGATGAGCCTACTACCTATGATGAGGCAATGTCTGACATTGACTCTGGGATATGGAAGATGGATGACAAAACAGCTTTCCTTAAAGGAAACCTGGTCAAGGATGTGTATATGACACACCCTGACGTTTTTGTTACTCATAAACATGCAAATAAGATTTGCAACTTGCAAAGGTCCATTTATTAACTAAGGCAAGCATCCCGGAGTTAGAATCAATGTTTTGATGGAAAAAAAACAAAAGGTTTGATTTTTCACAAAAGGGAAATTGATCCTTGTGTTTACAAGAAGGTTAGTGGGAGCGTGGTGGTTCGTTTAGTCCTATATGTGGATAATATATTGCTCATAGGGAATGGTTTTCCCATGATAGAATTAGTTAAAATATGGCTTTCAAAATATTTTCTCCACGAAGGATTTGGGAGAAGCAATCTATATTCTAGGAATAAGGATCTATAGAGATAGATTCAGGAGGTTGCTAGCACTCTCCCAAAGCGCGTACATTGACAGGGTGCTAAAGAGGTTTAACATGGAAGATTCTAGGAGGGAAATCTTCCCATGTCACATGGAATACATCTCTCTAAGGCTTTGTGTTTGAAGACACAAGATGAGAGAGATAGGATGAGTCGAGCACCATATGCCTTGGCTATTGGCTTGATCATGTATTCCATGTTATGTACGAGGCCTGATATCGCATATACTTTGAGTATATATAGTAGATATCAAGTTGATTCAGGTCAGAAACACTGGATTGCTATGAAAAACATTCCCAAGTACTTGTGAAGCACTAAAGAGATGTTTTTGCCATATGGAGAATGAGAGCATACCATGAAGGGTTTCATGGATGCCAATTTCCAATCTGATTATGATGATTTTGAATCACGTACAGCAGGGATTCATATTCTGCTTAAATGGCTGGGCCATGAGTTGGAAGAGTTCCAATAAGAGATAGTGGCAGATTCAATAACTGAAGTCGAATACATAACAATCTTCGAAGGAGCTAAGGAGGTTGTATGGATCCGTAAGTTCACTGATGAACTTAAAGTGATGTCCAACATTGTTGATCCAATAATAGTTATTGGGACAACAATAGAGCCATCGTGTAAGCGAAGGAACCATAGTCTCATCAACGGACCAAATTTGTATTATGACATCACCATATGATAATGGAGATTATCAGCTGAGGTGACATATATAGAGAAAGTAACGACGGATGACAACGTCGTAGATCCCTTGACTAAAGCTCTGTCCTAGGAGAAGCATGAAAGTCATGTTCGATCATCACGTATAAGATACATAAGTGATTGGCTCTAGTGTAAGTGGGAGATTGTTAGTGTAGGTGCTCTAGACCCAATCAGATTGGGCATGTTGTATACTGAAAATTGTAATCATGTTTATTATTTGAATAAGGAGTTGTTTAAATTCACAAGAAGTCATTCTATTAGTTTCTTGTTATTATTGTAATAACCGAAAGAAACTAGATAGAAGTCCATATGATGTATACTGTGATTAATCTATAAAGATGTGAGATGATGCATCACAGTTTCTAGACATCATTAAATGTCCCAAATTGTAGCAATGTCAAGAATAGACATTGACAATTGTGGTAAGACTTGTATGTGCTATGTTTTTGCTATGTGATAGCAATGGGGGTCTCACACCCATAGGCATGGGGATGCCTAGACAAGTACATAGGTGACCAATGTTGGAGAACGTGTCACTAGACATGACTTGCCATGAGAATCCATTTTGGTTATATGTTGATGGAATTCTCATACGAGATGGGTGTAACTAATCTTTGGACCTGAGGTTGTCACGATTATCTCATAAGAAGATCGGTATGCTTTGACATCGTTTTGATGGGCCTAGACAAAGGCTGCACGTGGGCGATTGTTGGGTATATCGTGAGGCTTATGGAGATGGGTGCATAGCCGAGATGGGACTCGTCTATCCCTTGATAGAGGATGATGTATCTAAGGCGCCTTCGGTGGATATTCACTTTAAATCCATGGCCATGGTGAAAGAGATCAATAAGGAGTTATTGATTTACTTTCTATTAAGTGAAGATATCCGAATGATCGAAGAAAAACTTATGTGATCATAATCAAGAAACACATTGCCAACTTGAGATCACATAGGATACATTGACGAGAGGATCGAATTACACGGTAACCATGCTCGTGAAAGGTTATTTGCGGATTATGAATCCTTCTGAATAATTGGGTAGGCATGATGCCTTGCTAGAGGCCAATCTTGTCTTATGTTTTCGTACCTACACATTGCCAACATATTCGGAAGCCTAATGAGTCATACGCAATAGGCACGGTCCCTGGCTTAAACCAGGAGAGTGGACGTATGGTTAAGTGGGACACTTCGGCAAGAAATTGTGCCGTCGTAGGTTCTCACGGAAAAAGAACAAATTGACGTAATGATGTTGATATGACGAGCAGTCGTCATAATGGAAAGAGTTTCCTAAAATGGTAATTGATTAAATTAGAAAGGAGTTTCTAATTTAATAATTTTCTATTTGTTGGAGTGGCAAATAGGAAGTAAAATATATTTGGGCTTAAATAAATATTATATTTTGACTAAATTGGATTTAGGCCAAATATTAAAATAAATATTATATTTGGACTAAATTAGATTTGGGCCAAATATTAAAATATTTATTTTAGGACCAAATTAGATTTGGGCTAAATATTAAATAAAATATATTTGGGCTTGAATTAGATTTAGGCCACAATATTTTATTAAACCTATAATTGGATTTGGGCCATTTAATTATATTTCTAGTTGGACTAGAATAAGCCCACTTAAGATTCTAATTAAATTAGAATTAATGGGCTAGCCCAATCTATTAGGGTTTTAGAAACCCTAGGATATTTCACTATAAATATCCCTTTATGGGTTGCCCAAAATATGAGTGGTTTTTGGTGTCGTTTTTCAAGAGTTGAAAAACATATTGTCGCTCACTCTTCCTTGTTTCTTTTGGCATCAATATAAAACGAGGGTGTTCTTTTTCCGTCGATACACAAGCCACGCAAAGGAGAAGGAGCTAACACTCCTATTCTGCTCTCCTTGCCAATGGACGCGTGCCGCGTATCACGAGTTCGAGGTCGGACGCTTGGACGGCTCTAATCCACGAACGACTCGATTATCTAAAGGTTAGATTTATTTATTTGTTTGTGAATGATTTGATTTCGATGTTGATCTAATTGCCGGGATCGAGGTAAGGTTCAAAACATTTTTTAATTACGTTGTTTACCCCGTAGCGATCTTACTTTACTTTCATTAGGTTGTCCATGGAATTGCTCAATGAATAAAGATTTCCATCATCGGGCAATCTTAACGAGATATATACTAGATTAAAGCTTAACTAGTACATGAACAAAACATTAAAAGAGTACAAGATAGATAAAAAAGAGCAATTGATTAGCGGTGATGGATTGACAAATCAGCATTTTAGTGGCGGAACAGGCAAGGAAAAGATCGAGGCAAGAAAACAATGTGATTTTAAATAGTCGTTCCTTGCTTTGTTCAAGACACTGTCGATAAGGATTAAGTGTCTGTATGGTATAACAATATCGCACTAAACAAGAATTGATAAGTTCTACACTAAAGCTTAAGCAAGGAAATCTCTATTCAAATCATCAACCAATGTAGTGATAATAGTACATTGTATAGTTATACAAAATAATGCAACAAGAAAACCAGTGTTACTTCTATAGCTTCATACTTTAAACACCTTCAAGCAAAATAAAATTTAACTTGAAGAAAATAATGGGGACATAATCCACAAATTAAAATCAAATGAGAAGAGCTAGCATATTAACAATCCATGGAAGTGTTGTAAAGCAAAAGGAAAAATGACTGATTTTTCACAAAAAGAATCAAAAGGTCAAGCAATAAAACAAATTGGAACAAATTTAATGATATTGAAATATAGACAAGGCCACCAATCCTAGTGCATCTTTTTCCTATCTTTCAATAGTGTTTGTTCCTTTGTGTTGTTGTGGAGTTTGAAGAAAACTAAGGCAGTTTTCAACCCTATGAAAAAAAAAAGGACATATAGTGCATTTTTTCGCATTTACAAACTAAAATAAGAACCATATAACAGGATAAGCAAAATATGACAACATCAGCTCGTTGACATGAATAAAACCATTAGAATCCTAAAAGAAGATAACCAAATTCTTTTAACATCACCTAAGATTGGCATCTATTCTCTTGATTAAGCATACTACAAATGAAACGGTGATATCCAATAGAAAATTTTCAAATCATGATCTAAGATTGACACGGCACTCTATAAAAAAATAGTTAGGCTTCATATTATTCATGAAAGACTTCCTAAAAAATACACACAAAACCATACACAAATAAAATCACTAACATCATTATCAATTTTGTCAACAACTTTTGCACGATAATAATAAGGGTTAGTTACCAAAACAAAAACAATTTGATAGTTTTGTCCATACTTTCTTGCTACACATCAATGTGAGCCCTTCGACTTGATCTTTGATACAAAAATCTGACATTAAATATAGAAAAATTCAATTTCCAAACAAATGACACAGTACAAAAATTACTAGGTACCAGCAAGTGAAATATAAGAGTTCTGACACACTGTCCTTAGAAAATCTCTTAGATTCTGTTATGAGTCTATAGAAAATGCAATCGTAGATATATAAGAAAAATAATATTTTTTTAAAATTTTATATAAAAATTACATATGGCTTCCAGGCCCCCTCCCCCCCCCCCCCCAAAAAAAAAAAAAACCTCCACCCTAACTCTTCCACTAAGCCAAAACTGACAAAATAGGTATATAAACTACCCAGAGCCCAATGCACATATCATTAGTCACTAATATCCAATGTTATTTATATAACTACACTTTTTCACAAGACACACATCGATGTAAAGGATAAAATCAAGAACCTCGTGTGAAAAAAAAAAAACAAATCTAGAAATTAACACGACAAAGAACATCAATCATATTAGGATGCTATAAGATCCCAAACTTCTTTGGTCAAATAATCAATGATTTATACCCATAAGTCATCAAATGCCTCCACCAATAAACATCTCTAGTGTATATACCTATGAAAATGTTATTTGCTTGTACAGTACAATAGACACCTCCAAGACATTATTAGTGTGCATGTGTGTGAAAGAAAGACAAAAAGAAAAAGATAAGATAGCCATAGAAGTAGAGGTAAGTGTTGGTGACTAAGGGCCTCTTTGGCTTGGTTGTGTTGTACTGTCCATGGTATCGCTAAATAAATAAAGATTTCCATCATCGGGCAAACATATAGAGACATATACTAGATTCAAGCTTAACTTGTATGTGAACATAACTTTAAAAGACTAGAGGATGGGTCACACAGAGCAATTGCTTGGAGGTGGTCGAACCGACAAATCAACATTTCAATTGTAGAACAGGCAAGGAAACAAATGGGGCAAGAAAAGGCTATGATTTTAAGTAGTCATTCCTTGCTCTGTTCAAAACACTGTTGCCAAGGATTAAGTGTCTGATTGGTATAAAAATATCGCACTAAACAAGAATTGATAGGCTACACACTAAAGCTTAAACAAGGAAATTTCTATTCTAATCCTCAAGCAAAGTAGTGATACAAGTACATAGTGTAGCTATACAAAATAATTGTAATAAGAAAACTAGCGTTACTTTTGAAGCATCATACTTTAAACACTTGCAAGTAAAAATAAAATTTAAGTAACTTGAAGAAAATAATAAGGAAATAATCCACCAATTATAATCAACTAACAAGAGCTAGTATGTTAATGATCCATGGAAGCGCTGTAAAGAAAAAGGAAAAATGACAAATTTTTCACAAAAATAATAAAAAGGTTAAGCAATACAACAAATTGAAACAAATTTAATGATATTGAAAGATAGATGAGGCCACAAATCCCTATGCATCTATTTCCTATCTTAAAATACTGATTGTTCTTTTGTGTAGTATTGGACTTAGAAGAAAACTAAGGCAGTTTTCAGCCCTATGAGAAAAAAAGGACATAAAGTGCTTTTTTTTTGCATTTACAAACTAAAATAGGAACCATATGACAAGATAAGGGAAATATGATAGTACTAGTTCATTGACATGAATAAAACCATTAGAATGCTAAAGAAATATAACCCCAATTTTTTTTAACATCACATAAGATTGGCATCTATTCTCCTGATTAAGCATACTATAAATGAAACGGTAATATCCAATAGAAAATTTTCAAATTATGATCTCAGATTGACACAGCACTTCGTAAAAAAAGAGTTAGGCTTCATATTATTCATGAAAGAGTACCTAAAAAAAAAACATACAAAACCATAGTCAAATAAAATAACTAACAGCATTATCAATTTTGTCAACAGCTTTTACACAATAATAATAAGGGTTAATTACCAAAACAAAAACCAGAGCTTTAACAATTTTTCCATACTTTCTTGTTGCACATCAATATGAGCCCTTCCCGTTAGATCTTTGATACCAATATCTGACATTAAACATAGAAAATTTCTACTTCCAAACAAATGACACATGTACAAAAATTACGAGGTACCAGCAAGTGAAATATAAAAGTTGACACAGTGTCATTAGAAAAACTCTCAAATCTTGTTATGAGTCTATGGAAAATGCCATAGAAGATATATATGAAAACAATATTTTCTTAAAATTTTTTAAAAAAATTCATATGGGTTTCAGCCTCCCCCTCCTCCCTTACGCTCCGACTAGGCCAAAATTGAGAAAATAGGTATATAAATTACCCAAAGCCCAATGCACATATGATCAGTCACTAATATCCAATGTTCTTTATATAACTACACTTTTTCACAAGACAATCATAGATATAAATGATAAAATCATGAATCTCGAGTGGAAAAAAACAAATTTAGATATTAACACCATAAAGAATATCAATCATATTCGGATGCCCTCAGATCCCAAACCTCTTTGCTCAAATCATCAATGATTTATCCGCATAAGTCCTCAAATGCGTCTATTAATAAACATCTCAAATGTATAAACTTATGAGAATGCTATTTGCTTGCTTGTACACTACAATATACATATCCAAGACACTGTGAATGTGTGTGTGCACGTGTGTGAAAGAAAGACAAAAGGAAAAAGAGAAGATAACCATAGAAGTAGAGGCAAGTGTTTACAACTAAGGGCCTATTTGGCTTGGTTATGTCATACTGTCCACTGGAGCGCTCAATACATAAAGATTTCCTTCATCGGGCAGACACATCGAGATATATACTACTAGATTGAAGCTTAAATTGCACATGAACATAACTTTGAAGGAGTAGAAGATAGATCATCCAGAGCAATTGCTTGGCGGTAATCGGATCGATAATTAGCATTTCAAAGGCAAAACAACCAATGAAACTACAGGGGCCAAAGAAGACCCCACAATCGATCGAATCGCCAAACCCTAGTTCTCGATGGTCAACGCCAGTTCCGTACTGTTGGAAACGTTGCTTAATGGTTATGCTGGAAGCCAAACAGTAAAAACATAGCGAGAAGAGCATCAGAGGAAAAAGAAGCTATACAAGGATGCGAAAAATCCATCAACAAAAGCAATCAAAGTACAGAGAGAGAGAGAGAGAGGACCTACCGAAATCAGAGAAAAGCACCATGCCTAGGGTTTTTCGAGTAGTCTGCGAAGGGTTTTAAGAGAGCGAATTGAAGCTTCGCTTTGATTTAGAACCGGAGTTGGCAGAGCGAGTGGAGGAATTGAAGCTCATTGTGTGTGATTTGAACAAATTGGGATCGCAGAGGAGATCCTCAAGGATTTGATTTTCAAACCGTTAGAGAGAGAGGGGGGGAAGGAAACATGCTTGCAATTTGACGAAGATTTGAATGAAGCAGAAACTGGGCGAATAAACTGTGGCTGACCCGCCCGCCCGCTTTTATTTGGATTGGGGGCACTCACTGCAACCACAACCGCTCCCGCTCCTTACTTACTATGTAATAATAATAATAATAATAATGCATCAAATTTATTTTTAATTAATTTCCTCATTTGGGGCACCCACTGCCACCGTGGCCCATGGGCTTGTTTGCTCACTTGGGATCGGCCATATTTCTTTTTGTGCAATGTATTGGTCATTATCTTCCAACAAGTTGAGTTTATTTTTGATTTGTTGATGTGCAAGAAGTATGAATACTATTAATTGATAAAATATATTATTAAATAAATACATCACAAAATAAAATTATGACTTTCCTAACTAGTTCGAGATTTTTTATATAATTACATCAAGTTAGTTTTTCGTTATTTTATTTCATATAAAGAAATTAAAAGAGTATTAAAAAATTATGTCAAAACTCATATACTTATCTATCAAATGTTATAATATTTAAGTATTCATTTATCATAGTAAAAATATCTAATAATTTGAGAGTGTGTGTATTTTATTATCATATTTTTTAATGTTGTTGGAATTAAAATTCTAATAATTATAATATTAGTTTTACTATAAAAAAAATCTATTTCTATGTAATTCTCTTCCACATCTAATATCGATAATAATATTTAAATCAGTAAAAATATTCTCTTCCAATAGCTACTGCATATCTCCATCAGCTTGTTTGCCATAAACTCATCAACCGAATACTATAATTGTTATCAAATTTCCCATTCAAAACACAATATTAAGTGTATCAATTATGTGTATACGTGAGAGTATGGAAAGCTAACGAGAGAGAGAGAGAGAGAGGTGTAAGTACGATTGAATAGTTTGTGGAGAGCATCGGAGTTATTGAGGTCGACGTTTCTATAGTTGACAAATTAGAAGATTATTTTGTATAAATTTCATGAATAATAGATATCAATCAATGACTATGGATATATTCTTTGTCAAGGGGTCTACAATATATTTTAAGAGTAAACTATTTTGATTATTTTGTATAAATATAATGATAAGGAGATTAGGCATCTCTCTAAGAAACTTCCTTTTAATTTGTTTCTACTGCAAAAAATAGTTGAATTGTTCTCTAGAGATCTGCATGCAATATCAACACTGTCAATCATCACTATTGCCTTTTATTCACCTTTTCTTTTTTTGTCCATCTTGCCTAGGACCATGCTAGGGGTCCCCTTTGGGCTACCCCTTGGGCTACCAAATACATGTTAAATGACAAAAATACCATTTGTGCCTTACCGCCTCGCCTCACCGCCTTAGATAAGGGATGTTTAGTCATGCGCCTCATCGTCTCACATCACCGTATTAGTCTAAGGGTTTTTTTGTCATTTGATACACATTTGGTAGCCCAAAGGGGTAGCTATAGCATTTTCCTTTTAGTTATGATGTTAAAATAGTCTTTCCATTTTAAACTAATTGGGTTGTGATAACTTTTTAATTTCCAATATTCATGCAACATCCAAATTTTGGTGGGAAAATTATTGATGTTGTGTCAAGGGATATCCATACACCAGAACAAGAGGGGAATAATTGTTGGTGATATATCCCAATGCTAGATTTGAATGACATCTAACGGGCATGAAACATTTGATGTATCTTTTGTACATATTAATGGCATGCTATCTTCATTTATTTCTCTCCAATCTTTTATGAATGAGTCCCTAGATATCTTGTTAGAGATCTCATTCTTAAGTCGTTAAGAATACATGATGATTTTCTTAAATTTCTCTTAGCTTCAAACATGCGACTTTTATTTCTAAGATCTAAATAAGCCATACAAGTTTTTCATTGAGAAATTCTTTTGAAAAATATCTTTTTTTGTATTGAAAATTGTGTTAAAGTGTGTTGAAGTCTTATTAAAATACAATCTTCAAAACCCACACACTTCATAAAATAAGATAGTCAAAACTATCAATTTCTTCCTTGTTTTTTGTCGACTTTTTAATGCATTAGTTGTTTGAAATTTTGAATCATCAAAATCAGTCGACTTTCTTCGTATTTCAATCAGCTTATTTTGTACTTTGACATGAACAAGTCAACAATTCTTAAAATATGTCAACGAGGAAAATTCATGCTCCAGGTCCAAGAATTTTTAGTTCAAAATTAGTTGACAATGATTGTATCATGTCGACACTTTTCAAAATCAGTCGACATTTGATTCTATTTGTCAACATCTTGCTGTGGGAAGTTGACTTCTCTTTTAAAAGAGTCGAAAGTTTTTATAAACTTGCCTTTAAATTCAAATGTTTTGAAGGAAAAAGTTGACTGATTCTTTTGAATCTATTTATAGTTTCTGTTCTGACAGCATTAAAATAGTTAGTTTTTCAGGCATTTAATGCGGGGCAACGATCATTAAATTGAATTTACATGCTTGGTTGACCAAAAAGCTATAAATAGAGCATGAATGAGCTTGTGGGAGAGTTAATGAAGAAGTGCAAGTGCTTAAGCGGATCATTCATCTTACAATTTCTCAAAGCTTTCATATTGTTCAATTCAAAGGCAAAGTGTATTTCTTGCATCATTTGTTTTAGCCTTTGATTTCAATATTTGTGCTTTATTGTAACTAAGAGAGGTATCTCTTAGATTCTCATACATTGTAAAATCTATTGTTGTATTACCTAGTTTGTTGCTTGTGGGATTACTTGGGTTTAAGTAGGAGGCCTTAGTGGATTTGAAAAATCCTTAGTGAGGAGCTAAAATAATAGACTGGGCTAGTTGAGCCAAACCACTATAAATATCTTATGTCATTTGTATCTATCTAGCTTCATTTCTTTATGCTTTTCAAACTCCACTATGCACTTATTGTTTCACAACATTTATTTCTCATTTTAAGTAAATATTTGCATATTTTAAGTAATTTTTTAAAACACCTAATTCACCTCTCTTCTTGGGTGTGGGGTGTCATATTTTGACAAACGCAATATTTTAAATTGCCCTGAGTCGTTGTTAGGCGCTACTAAGGATCTTTTAAGACGTCTCGAGAAGATTAAGAGATTATTGAGATGGGTCGAAGTGTTCGATCGACATCAAAGGGGTTTGATGTTATCTAATTGCTATTAGGTGATGAATATAGAAAGTCGCACATTGATAAGCACAAGTGACTAGATTAGTGAGTCTGAGTTGGTTCGCTGTTCTTCTCCACCATTAAGAGTTAATAGGGAATTAAATATCGTTAAGAGATAATGGTTAAACAAAATACCATTAAGTGTTAATAGGATTTTGGAGGGATAAGAGTTTAGTACATCAGAGAAATGTTCTCGATGTATATTTAATAAAATCCTTAAAACCGTAATTTTCCTTTTTGACATGCACATAAATGTATATGTATAAGTGCAGTTGGAAATTAAATTTGATGGAACACAAAGAAGCTTCTAGTGAAGTAGCTTAAATTGTTGGCCGCATGTATATTAATATATCAATGGATTGCAAATGCAATGGTTGCAATCGGTGGTAAAATTAAAAACGAAAAAGTAGTGTAAGCAATGCGCATAATGCCATGAGAAAGGAGGAGGAAATTAAATAAGGGGCAGTGAAAGCTCTGTAGGCTTCTTTGTCTTCTCCAATCGTCGCAAATTAATAATAAGCTATTCATTAATGGCACGAGCAATAGTCTAGATAATCGAAACTCATGAAGTCTAGTTTATAAGGAAATAAACAGATCTTAAATCGGATATAAACATACGAAGTTATACCCTAAAATGTACAACATGCGCAAATTTACCAAAAATAAGAGTTCTATGTACAAACATTCCGAAATCTGAAAATAAGGGCTTCAAGTATCGTAGATGGAAGGAGAAAATTTCAAAAACAAGAAAGGAGTTTAAGAACTTGCATTAATAAGAATAAAATAAGGGAGCTTGCATGAACAAATAAGGAGAAGAAGAAGAGAACTTGCACAAAAGAAATGGAGAAGAGAAGAGAACTTGCATAACAAAAAAGAAATGCAAGAAGAACTTGCCTTAATAACCCAAGAGAATGCAACTTGAAATCCAAAATAATCTTCACCACTTGATGCTCCCAAATCTTTAATAAAAATGGAAGAAATAAGCAGAAACAAAAGAAGAAGAGGATCTCATGAGAGAAGAAGGACATAAAGGAGAATAAAAGAGAAAATTGAGAAGGAGAGGAAAATGGCATGAGTCTCCATTCCCACTTTTCTTGTTCCCAAAATGACCCTCACTCACACACATAAGACACAAATATCTCATGCCCTTTTTGGACATTTGCTATTTCTCTTTCCTTTTTCTCATTTTCTTTATTCAACCTATTTATGAAATTTCTTGTTTACCCTTACTTTTTTCATACACAACATAAAAGAAATTAAGCCATTTCTTATCATTTTGCAATTCATTCCATTTTCTTTTAAATTTAAAACATGATTTGCAGATGGGCTCAAACCCAACCCATTAATCCAAATCATTTTAATTAAGCCCAACTCACTTAAGGTCCAAAAGGTTTATTTTTTAACTTGGCTCAATCCATTCCATTTGAATTTAATTAAATACACACAATCCACACATGGTTTAGGCCCAAACCTAGTTCATTAAATCCTCAACCCATTTGATTAAATTTTCAACTTTTAAATTTTTATAATTCCAAGATATATATATATATGTACACCAATATAAAATAAAATATTAATAATGACATAAACCCAATAACGAGTCGTTACAAATCTTTTCATCCTTTGAAAGAGAGAGACTAGAGTCCAAGAATTTGAAGTTCCAAGAGAACGTGGACAATTGGTTCTTTGATGAAGACGACCAAGAGGAGAAGTCAACCACCGAAAGTCTTGGTCCTTGAGCAACAATCATTTCACTAGTAGAAGAAAACAACCATTCATGAAGTGCTGTGGAAACAAAGCTGCAAAGATAAAAAAGACGGACAACTTCTTGGAATGAGATAGTAATAAAGTATACATGATTTGAAATGAAAGAGCAATTGAACTAGCCCAAATAATTTTCAACAAAAGCAAAAGGTAAAAACTTGAAGGTCATGAGATCATAATGGTTGGAGAATGCTTATACACTTCCAAGGGGCAAAATTTTTTTACAAAATTGTTTCCATAATTTCCATGACACTATGTATTCTCCTAGCTACATTAGCCAAGGTTGTAATTCTTGTAGTTATCTACCTGATTGCATGTCTATGCATGTACATAATGCTCTGTTTGGTTAATTGGTTGCAAATCTTTATGTTCCTAAATGCGCTAATAATTTAAATATATGATGCACAAATGTTGGTGTTGTAGAGCTTAACTCGATTGATGGTGCTTACATAAAGTCAGTATGGGGGTCCCGTTACTTGAAAGACTCTTCAAGTGAGGGCTTAATCTTTCTTGTCAATTTGAGAGACTTTTCTCGCCATTGAGAGAGGGATTAGTTTTTCTTGCTGATCTAGAAGTGTCGGGAAATAAGGAATAATTTTTAAATTTATGAATTATTATTATTTTTTTGCTATAGTTGTTGGTTGTTTGTTAGTTGTAGTTGTTTTTATTTGACAATGGGTTGAGTTATGTTCCTTAATTTGTGTTAGTGTTTCAGATTAGGTGATTAGATAGTAGTTCCTTATTTTAAGGAAGTGGATAGTTCATCTCCTATACTGTATATATAGTAAGTCTATTGTGCTGAAAATAAAATAAGTTTTTCTTTACTAAATGCTAACATGGTATCAAAGCAATAGGCATCCAATTTTTGAGCAATCGATATTTTTTCGTAATCGCGAGGCTGGCAATCTTGTGACCTGAGTGATCAAGTGCAATATGAACAGGGCCATATATGAAGAAGAATTTTTCTTTTTCTGTTTTCTATTTTTTGCAAGTAAAACTAGAAACCTTACTTATTTAATGTTTCAATATGCTCACTGACAAATCTGCAACAATAAGGAAGTATGTAAAGGACAAAACCCCCTAATTAGTTAGCTAATTTATTTAAAGATAAACATGCAACAAAATCCAATATAAAAGCCCACTAATGGTAAAGAATCTGCTAGACATCCTGAGTAAATAGAGAAAAAAAAAAAAAAAGATGGATGAAACAAAAGTACCTAATTGGGACAGCTAGGAGACTTTTTACTCCTCTCTTCCCTAGCTCAATGATTGTCTCATCAGTACAAGGTTTCAACCATTTCGCTAGCCCAACTCTGCTCTATACATGCATTTGAACAGAAATCATACCAAAGGTCAACGTGACAATCATGTCATATTCTCAAGGGAAAAGAACTAATTAAGTATTCCATGAAAAAATGAAAGTGATAAGTGGCATTATGGGGTAGAAACAAAAACTTAATTATGAACGCTATTTGCTTTACAATAATTGATGCCAATGTTTGCTTAATCTAGAATTTTCCAATCTTCTCATTGAATGAATTAAAATTCCTTATATAATCTATAAAACAAGGAAACTGTAAGCCAACTAGACAAGTTCAAACATTTACAAATAAATGGTGAGCACAATGACCTTTTTCTATTTTGCTGGTCCCCCTTCCCCTTTTAGTTTATTGAAAAGAATGTGCCATATGAGATAACTATGCGGTGTAACAGAGGTATGCAAGGCAAGGTGCATCTCTGTGGTAGACAAAGCCGTTCAGTTGCACGGTCCCTTGTCAATGGAGAAGTGCCTCAGTTAAAGAAGCCAGAGGTTGCAGTCAGTGGCATGCCAGTGCCACACACTAGAGAATGTAAGCGTCACACACCAAGGTGAGGCAGCAATGCATGCAGCAAGCAGCAGAGGTGTGAGCACGGGCTTGGCACAGTGATGCATCAGGAAGCCCCTGAGACAATCAAACTTGCTGAGCTTGAACTGAAAATAGTTGGTGAAATGTCACACCAAGGCATTTGCATAGGATGGTTATGGCAATAGGCAAGTGTGGGCGGCATGAGACAATTGTGTGCAGACACATGCTAGTGATTAGTAGGTTTCAGTTATGGGAAGTTGTCAAGATATAAATCTTGTGTTGTATTTGTGCATTGTGCGAGAAAAATTGGCCGAGACACAATGAAACCTTTGTGCCATTAACAACAATAATAATCACAAGTAATAATCCCATTAAGTGGGATAGTAGCGGCATGGTGTGCAATGGTTTTAGAAGTGACTTCGGACATGGTTGAGGAAGAAGAAACGAGTTGACAAGATCTGGGAAGTGGTTGCCGGTGTAAGGGCGGCAGTGATGTTGGGAGGCGGTGGCCAACGACTGATGGCGAATGGCAGTCAAGGCACAAAGATCGCGAGTAGTCGGCGACATATGGGAACGTAGTGTCTGGGGATGGCGTCAGTGGATCTGAGATCGGCGGCGACTGAGGATGGGTGATGGAGAGGCGTCGATAGTCTGGTGATCGCAGAGGAATGATAGGGCAGCCTAGGGTTTTTTCACAGTGTACGGCTGTGATTTACTTATGCTCTGATACCAACTTAGAAATTATCACAAACCAAAATGTCTTGATTAATTTTAAATGAATGTGCACAACAACCTCTTTTTAAGGAGAGGATTATTAGCAAAAACAAGGAAATAATTGACAGCATCCTACCATCCTAATTTACATTATTAACTTTCTATATTTACATAATATTTACATAAAACACTGATCCTAGAATATTCTAGGATTAAGGTCAAATCAGTCTTAATTGAGCATAATTCCAAAAAAAACTAATTCTCTAAAAGGAAATTATGTACATAAACATGTCAAGCCCTAATCCAACTACTTGTATGCTTTCCTAGCTCTTTTTTTCCATTGGTGAACTACTTGTATTTGCCACGCAAGTAACTTCCTTATGTGGTATAGTAAGGCACGGTTATATGTAATACACATAGATGCAAGATGTCGTAAAGTATAATGTGAGTATACGGGGCCATAAATCATAGCATGGTCATTTCTCATGTAAGGATATGATAATTCTATCTCGCCTCAATTCCCTCATGTGCCCCTTTTATTTCAGATATACTTGTTGAGCCTTGCAGCTCACATTGTTTTTAATATCATTCTAAGTATGAAAGCTGATATTGGGAGTGGGATGGTGCCGCATTGGTCTTAAGAAAAAATGTCAACTACCAAACAATATTTTTCAAGCACGTTTCAAATTTTTAAAAGATCTTTGACATGATGAACATCGAAAAAATAAAGAAAAAAAAAATGCTTCTATATTAGTATGTGGATTGTTTGTTAATGAGACATTTAGGCAATTCAAAAATAAAAATGTCAACTACCAAATAATATTTTTAAGTAAATTATTTCTCCAACTTTACTTGTGGTTTATTTTGAGAGTTTATGTTTTATTTTCTGCTACATGTTAGGGTTGTCTTTGCGAATTTCCTTGTTTTTGCTATTTGTCTTGGTGTTTTTAAATGAAATTAGTTATTTAGTTGGTGTACATTTGTTGGATTAGTTTGTTTGGTTGTCATATAGTTGTTCAATTAATCTGTTTATTTGTCGGATGGTTATTCGGTTGGTTATGATATGGTTCTTCAATTAGTTTGATTTTTCTGTTTTGTGTCTGAGTATTTAATAACAAGAAAGTGGAGGAGGTTCATGAAGAAGAGAAATATTTTATGATAAATACACCTTTTGATGGCTTTCTCACGATTGGAACCTTTGGATAAGAATCGATCGGCACAGAGCCTTCAACACCAACATTTCCCATGCCTTTTGAGAAAATGACTGAGGAACAAACAGACGTAACTAAAAATGATTTGAAACTTACCAGTGATGAGTTGGAGAAGTTCCTTCAAGCTGAAGCTAAAGAGGTGGGTGATGAATCACCAGAGAGAAGCAATCATGTTAGCATCATTTCTATCTGTGAAAAGCAAACTGAAGGCATGGACACCAAAGAGTGTGGAGATTCTGCAGTGTGTCCACTGCAGGGATATCTTTTTAACTCTGCAATTGAACTGCCTGAAACAAGCACACAGGTAAAGAAAGAAAGGACATCACCGGAGCAGCTGTTTAAGAGGAATAACATAGCACCTGAACATTTCAAAAGTAAATGTGAGAGAGTGGAGAACCACACCAAGGGAATATATGCTAAACGTCTAGTCAGGAAGATGCTAAAAACATTCCATTGCTCTTCAAAAAGCTGCGCGCCTCCAGCTGCTGATCCTGTTCCTCCCAAGAGGAAACTCCCCAAGGTAACCTCGTTGTTACTACACATTCTGAGAGCCCATCAAACAGTAGGTTTCACTAGTGTGGTCATTATGTATTAGATAAACATAACATGTCATTCAAGACCTGCAGTCTTGTTAAATTGAAATGTTAAAATGTAGTGCTACTGAATGAAGCTCAGGGACATGCAGCTGCTAAAATCATTTTGACTAAATCAGCTGGTACAAACTGCTTAATCCATTGCTTCTTTACCAGAAAAAAACTCCATATTGGAGAGTTTTTTCATTAGTATTTCCCTACTGGTGTCACATCAGAATGGTCCTATCAAAGCCAATTATAATTGGCATGCTATGGGGAATGAGAGGCTCCTGGGCAATAGTGATGTATACCACCATACATGGAAGTGGAAACACCTACAATTCAGTAGAAAAACATTGTCTTTTTTTATAATTTTTTCCTAACCAGTAGGAAAACACTGTTACTGTCTTTTTTTACATCTTATGTGTGAACCTGTGTCATGCAGGTTTTAAGAATGTTCCACAAATCCTGAAAGATCAACAGCAGAAGAGTTCACAAAATCACATAATTGTGAGATAGAGAAATGTTCCATTAATGGTGGCTGTAACAAGGGAAATCTGACCCTGCAGGGCCAACACAACAGAGCTTTGTTTAATAAGGAAATCACCAACATCAACCCAACCAATAAGAGGCTCATCAGCAGTGGATTGACACAGAAAAGGGAGCACTGGATCAAAACTGATGCAGACTGTAACTATAAAAGCACCTCCATGTCATGCTTTACAAACATCTCAATTAAAATCATTCAAGAGCATCTATTGTCAGATACAATAAAAGACAAATAAATATGTGCATATATTATACTCATTGCAATTTGGGACTGTCTAAATAACTTTAAATCTTTTGCAACACCACTCATACATTTAACCATACAAGATTTCTACTGATGGCATTAAGTATGAACAGTCCTAATATGCAGTGTGACTTGCATGTGAGAACACAACTTCCCTTTGCTAGAGATTATTCCTCCCAGAATGCTTGAAAACACTAAAATGATGAGAACTGCTCCTGACTCTTTCTTATGGTTTACATTGTAGACCTGGTGTTAGAGCTGTAGAGCAGCAGGTGGTGGAAGAAGTTGCAATATGCTGTCATGCTTTTCAAGTAAGAAGTGTTCATGTGCCATTTAATCTGTATGCTGGTGACTTGGCTATTTTTATGTGATGGAAGTGGTGATGACATCACGTAAAAAGAGAAGAATAAAATAGGTGTGCTTCTCTCACCTCACTCAGTGTGATTAGTTGTGGCTTTCAGGATTATATTTCAGTGCCTGTACTAAATAACATGAACAATTCAATTGCTGAAAATGTCCACTAAATTGTTAGTACTGATTTTTTTCTTGCTGTTAGTTAAACAATACTCCATTGAGCAAATATGTTGTCATTGGACTATCTAAACACATAATAGATCTGTCCTAGAGCACAAGAAGATAGTATTTAAGCACCAAGTAGCTATTATGAGAAATCGTGTAGACCAATGAGCATCCCAAGCAGCATAATAAGTACAATAATCTACAAGTGCATTTCGTTATATCAATATCATATGTAAATGAATGCAAGAAATAAATCAAACTAATTCCTATTCAGAGGCATTGGCTTATGCAGCCAAGAGTTAACAAGGAGTGTAGTTTGTGATAATAATTAAGGTTTTTGCAAATACAAAGCAATGTGAACCACAAAATTAATCATTTTAATTTGCCCCTGAAATATTGATTAGTGGAAAAATAAAAACTAATAGATTTAGTTTTAACATGAAAAAATAGCTTTTAACATAATTTACATTTTGACTTTGCTGAGTCGAAAAAAAAAAGGTTAATTACTATTTAAAGTTAGGTGAAATTGGTGATCACATCTCTGTGTTTTGGAAATACCCCTATTACACCCTCCCTCCCGCGGCATTTGTTGAATTTTGTTGAAAAGCTAAATCAGTGTTCTAAAAGGCATTAGGCGCTAGTCGCTAGACTAGGGCCTAGCACCTAGGACGCCTAGGCGGATTGCTATTTTTTTTTTTTTAATTTTTAATGTAATTTTATGTTATTTTTAAATAAATCAAAGTTAAAAAGATAAATAAAACTTATATATATAAATCAGAAATTTATATATATGTTTATTTAAACAGATTTATAAATATATAAATTTTATATAAAAACTTTTCTATATATATATAAACTGGGATGACTAGGGCAACTTGGGGTTTGTAGACCCAGATGCCGTGGATTCGAATGTAGCGCTCAAAGACCACCACCTGGTGGCCTTCCTGCTTGAGCTCACGAGCTGCTAGCAGGTGAGCTTCACTGCCTCTACGCCATCGCCGCCGTCAATCTCCATCCTTGCCGACGTGTCTTCAGTGACTCAAGCTCTATCTCCGCTACTCTGAGGTCGCGATGGAGCTGGAGGTAGCGATGAGGTACAGACGATGTTGAGGTGATGACGTTCAGGCAGCGGTGGCCTTGGTCTAGAGAAGAGGGAGACGATTGAGAGGTAGGTAAAAAATTAGGCGGCCCAGGCAACACTTGGGTCGCCTATGCGCCGGCAGCAGCCGATTAATCTGGTTGGCGCCTAAGGGGTCGACTAGGCCAAATTCGCAGCGGGCAGCGGCCGATTATTTGAACACTAGGCTAAATAGGGTTCGATTCACTCTATATTTCAAGGAATGATGCATTTCTTGATTAGGGGCTAGTATTATGCAAGATTTGGTATTTTCTTGAGTGTGTTTTTAGTCTTTCACGGTTGTCGTTCTTGTTGCTGGGTTCTGGCGGTCGACCGACCGAGTCACGACTGTTGACCGTTAGATGTATGGGCTTTAGTTGTTGACCGTTAAAGTAGTCCAAAGCAATAACTCTCTCTCCTTATTTACTAGCATGTAAGACCTAGCTTTTTTTTTTTTTCCTGCAAGTTTTGTCTGCATAAGGGGATTCGACCAAAAGACAAGGGCACCCTATCCTCTCATTGCAAGATTACACTTCCCAACCAGCAAATTAAATAGGACGAAAGGTAAGACTGATCAGAAGTAAGAATTATGCACTAACTAGAGTTGATTTAAGATCCAAGATGGCCAAAGAATGATGCTGAAAGAGCCATGCCAAACAAACATTTGATGGAATGACAAGAAGAGTGACTATTAGCAAAAAGGACAAAGGATAATGGGCTAACTTGTAGTTTATGTGTACTTAACGTGATTAAATCAATTTAACATGTGCTCAAAGTTTCACTTTTAAAAGACTCCATAAAATTATGTCAGGGCATGCCTTTTGGTTGCCTTTTTCTGTTCTGCCTTCCATTTTGTTCTCGGTGTCTACTCCTATGTATTATGCAAATAGGGGGCAAAAATAGAGACCAAAGGTCCAGACATAAAGAAGAAAACATGTCCTCAGACAATTTTTCAGCTATATGAAAAATTAAAGACTCACGTAACAAAGACCATCTATAGGTAAGGTAGCTGAACTCAGAGATAACTGGTTACCATTTCACAACTTTCCCCTTTTCCATGTTTTCTTTTCAGTTTTTAACGTTAATACTAGGCAGGAAGCTTAGTTAAATAACTTGTACATTTCTAGATGAAGTTCTAAGATTGCAGCCCAATCCAGTTTAATTTTATTGCTGAATCTAGATGCCTAGCTAGGAATTTAATTACTAGATCCATGTATCAGCAAGAAAAGAGATGCAAGATGTGACTTTTTACCTCTCTGGAACCAAGATCTCCGCACAGCTTGGTGGATGTGGTGCTCATGCCTCTCTAAGAGCTCATCAACACTCTGTGATTGAGATAATAAGGGCCCAGATAATTCAACTTTATCTCCTTGATCCTGAAAAACCTGCATGTCCCAAGTCCAATCTGATCAAAGGCTAGAGACTTTGTGTACAACTCAGAAAGTCTCTCCCCTTTTTTCTCTTTGTTTTGACTCAATAGTTGCAAAGATTTAAAATGGAATTTCTAACTTCTCCAAGTGTGCAACATCACAATCAAATTTAAAGTTGACATTGGTGTCAAAATAAACTTAAAAAATATTCCAAAATTTGTCAACTTACTGAGCTGGTTCTCTTAGTTGCCATCTCCTCCTCTCTTTGATAAAGTGCAAGTAACAATTCTTGTGAGTGGTACTCATCAGAAGCATCAAAAGAATCCAGACGTTCTAGTTGGCTCTAGTATTTTAGCATTGTACGCTTGACAGTCTCATAGGAATCTTCCCCTCTAGAGTTAGTGCGGCTGCCAAGTAAAACCTCGACATTTTCATACCTTTTTTACTCTGAATTATTTGTCAAGTGTAATTGACCTGAAGCTTCAGAAATGAGGCTTCTTGAACTGGATCTGCTACGTGATCTCACTAATGAGTCATTTATTCTCCTTTTTGCCCATGCAAATCCACTTGATCCTGAAACTTGTAATGGACCTGGATAGGGCACATCCCCTTGCGATGCATTCTTTACATGAGAATTTTCTTTTGTTACATCAATTAATGGGCTAGGTGGCTCCACTCCTCCTATTGCAGTATCTCCTTCCCTGTGATTATTTACTTTATTACTATGGCCTTTATGGGCACCTTTAATTTGCGCTGGCCAAGATTGCAAGCATGCAATCAATTCATTATTGAGAATAGGCTTTTATCTGAAATTGAAACACAACACACACTCACATACAAGAAGCTTGTATTTGGTTTAGTGTATTGATTTATATCACCCTGGGGGGGGGGGGGTGAGAGAGAGACCTCTGCTGGTGCCAATTTATTTATTCCATTCGGTTTTCTAGTCAGCTTAGTTCTTGTTTCTGGTCCTCGAACTCTCCCACTAGACCTTTTCTTGAAACCAAATTCAAGTCAGTTATGATTCTTGATAGACAGAATGCATGGTTTCACAAAAAACGGCACAACGGTATCCACTCAACTGGTGACAATAAAATACATAATTTGATTAAGCAGTCGAACTGAGAACTATCTTAGCTGCGTGTTTGTAATAAGTCCAATAGGCATGCTAGCAACTAAGATATCAGACTGAGCATATAGCTTGCATCACAATAATTAAGTCCTAATAATTTTGTATTTATAGGAAACAGGGGCACTAACGATTTTCAATTCCACTAGAGTAGCTGGTGATCATGTTATGAACCCAAAGCTATCAATTTTAATATTGGTTCGTTTGCATCTTTAGGTTGCAAGAACTAATAACTGCAACCAACACTCCCTCTCTTTTAGATGCCAGGCTAGAGCGAATTTGGCACTTGTTTCTCAGCCAAATTTCACATGAAAACGCTACTAAAGAAACTTTTAAGACTATTTCAATAATCACCTATCTTATGATAATTTAAAGTAGAAGTATATGGAAGCTAAATTTTGACTAGATCTGTACAATTACCAAGTCCAAATTTGCACTTGGTGCTGAAAGGTTATCCAAATAAAAATTGTTGCTGCTGAATGCAAGAAATTTTACCTCTGTACCTCCTCGCGACGTTTGGCATCGATCTCTTTACTTCAGGCTGCTACCACATATTTATACCTCATTCTTGGAGAAAACACCTCATGCTAGAGTTTCTCACATACACTTACCACATAGAAGAAGAAAGAGAAATGAAGAAAAAACAATTCAACAGAAAAGAAACAAAAAAGACTATTGTTGGTCTCGAATGTGTTTAGTCCCAAGAGCTACGTAGAAAACAAAACATATGGTAATTTAAGCTTAGACAATGTTGCCAGCTGTTAGAGAAGGAAAAGGAAAGGAAGGAAAGAGACTAGTCCTCCTTGATTTTAAATCATGTACTTAACTAATACCTTCATTTCCCCATAGTTCTTACCTAATAACTCCATATATCTATCTGACCACCTCCCTCGATATCTAACTATTGTATTTAGTTTTCCAAGCATGTATAATTATTTAATTTATGTGTTTATGTAGTTTTCCAAGAATGTGTTTATGTAATTTTTGAATTATCTTTGTAAACATTTCTACATGCTTCCAATTTTGTTGGGTTTCTCTTGAATTTCTGGAAAATTACAAATATTGTTCATTGTACATGGTGCTGGTCCATCATGAGGTGACCCTCGCCACAACAATTTCACCTTCAATAAAATCTTTTACTTAATATGCATTAATTTGGAAGGAATCACTGTTTCAGTGGTCATTGCTCAAATGGTTCATGTAAATTGAGACAAAACCAAAGGAGAAAAAAGCTCTTGTTTCCTCTTAGTATATCAGAGCACGACTATAGCTACTTGCAGATTACCAAAACCATAAGGTAGAATCAATACAAGATAAAAGAATGTGATGAGATTGCATTGATAAGCAGATTGTAGAAGCCACGATTGACATAACTTCAAACCCAAGCCAACCTTACCTTTCATACACCATCACTTGCCAATATTATAAATTCAGTACCTGCATCTATCATCTCAATCACTATATCTGGTTCTGCAGTAATGTGCTCCTTCAGACTTTCATCACCGAATGCCCTTGTCATTGCAAGTTTGCCATCAACACGTGGCACATCACCAAAGCGAAGTAAGCATTTGTATGTCAGTTAAGAACAAAAGTAGGTACCTAATTGTCTGGGAAAACATAAAAGATACATGTTGATATGCACAATGATAGGTACGTAGAATGCCCATCCATCAACACATTATGCTGCTATTTTCAACCTCAAGAATTTCAAAACACTAGAAGAGAAAGAAAGAAATGGAGAGGGTTTGAATGATATTGTAATATTGATACTTCTAGGAAAAGAAATATGTGATCACACATTTTTATTCATTTTTTTGGCAAGACAATCAATTATTAGAACCATCTGAAACTTGGAGCCATGGAAAGAAGATTAATGTTATTGTGACTTAAAAATCCAGCATTTTACCTTTGTCAGGATGACATCAAGTTAAATTACTGGTCCTGTGAATTGAAATAAAGCATCCTATCTTTGTCAGGATGACATCAACTTATATTCTAGAATTTGGCATCCCTTGGATCAATAGTTACTAGATTGAATAGCACACATATATACAAAATAACATCCAATTTCCATACAAGATGAATATATAGAAGAAGCCGGTCTTTTAAATGTACCTGGCATCTGTACGACAAATCCTCCTCTCCTCTCAACCATCTCCCTCTCTTTTTGTGGCTCATGATCAACAGTTATTTGTATTGCTTTTGTTGCACCATTTCTGCATATGATTGCTCGAGAATCACCAACATTGGCGACAATTAGCATCTCTCCATTGATTAAAATCATCAATATATTAGAGGAAGATAAAACAGAGGGCAAAAACGCCAAATAGATCTCAAACTAAACAAGTGAGCAGAAGGATGTGCTGCCTATCTATCACTAAGTTGTTGAAATAGAATTAATAGCATGTGGTAAGTGAACAAGTAAACCTGCAACTAGAACATCAAGAACCCCTTTTGTGAGATACAGAGTGCAGGGGTGGTATTGTTATAAGTGATGATTGTTTAGTTAGGCTGTTGTTTAGGCAGTTAGCTATTAGCTGGTTGTTGCAGATTGCAACAACTATCTGTTATCAAGGATAGCTGATACCTTCTATCTTGTAATGGTTTTCATTCTTCATTCAGTAAGAATTTCAGCAAGGTTTCTTTCTCTTTCTCGCATTTTCTTTCCGTGCCCTAAAAGCTCTTGCTTCAATGTTCAGAACTAGGATTTTTTTTTGACAAAAAGGAAAACAAAAATAAAAATAATAAATATATATGATATATACACATGTTTTTTTTCATGTTCATAAGAACATTTATTTTCCTCGTCTTTTCCTCCCACAAAACCTGGTACCAAACAGCTTAAGGGCATTTGGAAAACTTAAGACTCATGTTAATTAAATTTATGTGTTTCGATCTTTTTCTTATTTTTCAAGATCAATAGTTATGGTACTAATTTAAATGAGGAGATTGAAGTGGCATTTGTTTGTTTTCCTTTACCAATATCGAAAGATCTGTTGGCATGGAGGAGCTTCAAAGTTTATTAATATCTAATTGATAGTTTATGAATAATATTTAATCTTAGAGTACATTTTTTTAATATGTTATACTTCATAGACATTTTTTCAAAGAGAGAAGCAATATTATATCAACAACCATCTCTTTAAAAGTCTGGAGATCCAGATGATGACAAATATTTTTTAAAAATTGTATAGTTAAATAAGCTTTACAATAATCTTTCATATAGATTCTTAATTATGAATTAACAATTTAGATTATCATTCAAGGAAGGAACAATAGGATATTTACGAAATTCTCTGGAGCCATATTTCATATCTAATTGATAGTTTATGAATAATATTTAATCTTAAGAGTAAATTTTTTTAATATGTTATACTTCATAGACATTTTTTCAATGAGAGAAGCAATATTATATCAACAACCATCTCTTTAAAAGTCTGGAGATCCAGATGATGACAAATATTTTTTAAAAATTGTATAGTTAAATAAGCTTTACAATAATCTTTCATATAGATTCTTAATTATGAATTAACAATTTAGATTATCATTCAAGGAAGGAACAATAGGATATTTACGAAATTCTCTGGAGCCATATTTCATCAATGATTGGGCACTGACGATAATGCCAAAGTCAATGGGTGGGACGTACCTGTTACGCACCTCCACCTTGGAAATTGAATGATCTTTTTGAATGTTTGAGACTCTGAACGATACATGTTAGAGCATTGGCTTAATGGTTGGTGGTACTAGCCTTAATTTTTTTCAAGCAATTTTTAATAGAAGAATAACGGTCAGAAGGTTTAATATTTTGTTTACTAGGTTCTGATAGTGTAAAAAGTTAAAAGAACCAAGAAGAGAATTAGAAGAAGGTGCTAGTTATCAGATTCAAATTCTTTTAGGAGTTAGGAGGCATCACACTGAGGATTGAGTTGCAGCTCATATTTGGAAACTTTGGGAGTTAAAAGACTCTTTAAATGAAAGCTCTGTCAACGGGCCCTTAACTATATACCTTCTGATTCTGTTGCTTTCTGATTAACATCAAGAAGAACTGAGAATTTGTGCACAATATGGGATTCAATAGTTTAGGGATGGTTTGGTTATATAGAAGAGAACCAATGAAGGCTCATTTAAGAAGAGTGGATAGAATAGATCAAGTATTTAGCAAAAAAGGTAGCAGTAGATCAATGGGAGACTCTTAGGTGCAATACGAGTTATAACTTATAAGGGTCTTACAGAAGATAGGCCATAGATAGAAATGATTGATGAATTAGAATTCATTTAGCTGATTCCACGTGGCAGGATTAAGGGTTGATATTATGTTGTTTTCAGACTCGATACTTTAATATTGTTTTATCCAGACCTGCATTTTCTGATATAGACGCCTCAATCCAGGTATAATGACATTGCCAAGTATGGTTTTCTTGCAATTGGAAAATCCAGGCCTACTGCTGCAGAGGTTCAAAGCGCACAGGAGCAATCTAGCTCACTGGATGCACCTCAGATAAATAAAAGTACTGACCTTGGGGGGTAAATTTCCAACTTCGAATTGTGCACAGATTATGGTTTCTCAAGAGAAACAGAACTGCTGATTAGAAATTCTCCCTTGTGATAAGAGTTAAGTGGTATAACACATGAACACTTACTATTGTTAAATCATTTATTCCAGGGTCATGATTGGAATAGCAGAACAAGTCTATTCAGTTGTCCTGTTGAGCATCTTCCTCCTACAGGTGGTAGAAAATTTATATATAGATAATTTCTGTTTTTGAACATTCATTTCAAACTCGTTGTCGTTTTATATTTTCAGAGATATAAAGTTCTTTTACAATCTTATGCAGGTGTATGTTACAGGATTTGTACCATACATTGGGAAGTCACTGAATTTTCTACTTCTTTCATGGATGTATGCCTACTACTGCTTTGAGTATGTGGCGAACTGGTTCTCTTTGTTTTAATTTATTCTATTTTACTACGCTGATCCTGGTAGTGCCTAGATGATCTCTTATTGGCACTTTATAACTTCTAAGGTACAAATGGAATTTCACTGGACTGCGTTTGGACAAAAGGCTTGACTTCTTTGAATCTAATTGGGCATTTTTTGCTGGTTTTGGTAAATGTTGTTTCCTCACTGGATATGGCTACATCTGTCTATCCTTAATACTTTTCTAGATTAAAGCTACACCAGCACGGCCATGAAGGGAGTGAATGCGGAACACATGTTGGACACAATTAAATGGGCTGTAGAGTTAAATAAAAATGACGGTCAATTCTATTAAAACAAAATCTCTTTCTTACTGATAAAGCAAATCCTATAATTTTTTTTGAGAGAGACATAAAAAGTAGAGGAGCTGTGTCTAGAGGGGGACAAAAGTTAAACATGCACATTTTATTTTCTCCTTGTTATATTCTGTGAAGAAACTCTGCAGGGATGTCCTATGTGGTGAGTTCTTTTATTACTTGTGTGCACATAGCACCAATGATGCCCAAAATGCCGAAACGTTCTTCCTTCTGACTGAATAGACAGTGATGAAATTTTCATTAGTTCAGAGATTATGCTTTCCCGTGTATTCAACTGTCAACTTTATTCAGGGTTTTGTGCAACATGTTGAATCTGTTGTTTGATATTTGACTTCCAGGTAATCCCTGTGTTTTGCCTATGTTCTTTTTCTCTCCTCTCGTCAGCTATGGGGTCATGGCTATACTCTTTCCACTGGTATAATCTGACTCTTGCCATCTCTCATTTTTTAAAATTGCTCCTTGTAGTCTCTCTTAATGTTATTCATTGAATTTTTGGTGCTTCTCCCCTGAAATAATCTTTCTATATATTTATGCTCTTGTAGATATTACAGAGCCATTTTTAAGTATGTAACATGAGATAATGAATTAAGTCATTATGCAGTTATTTCGGGGAATTAAGACCATGCATAAGAGCTTACACTTATCCTGTTTCACCATCTGGTAAATTACTAGTATCTTCAGTGTTTTAGGTCAAGGTATATAGAGTACATGGTACTTGGCTGGCTTGACTTTTTCTTATTCCGCTTACACTTAGTTTGATGAGTTTGAGATTTGTTTCGACTATAATATAGTAAATGATAATTCAACAACTTTCTTATATTTAACTTTACACAGTAAGGATTCTTTTATGTCACAACTTATTTACTTACGTTACTTGATTAAATATATGATATAATACTACATTAAAAAACTTACCCCCACTGGCTCTAGGTCCTAGCTCTGTCATTGTTCACATCTAAATTCATTTCCTTTTCTTTTCACTTCTTCACTATTCCTTTTACTATTCAACTTCCCCAATTAGCTATTAAACATTATCTAGAACAACTTAAATATGTCTTTCAGCAACCAAAGACTATAAATAAAAACAACAACACAACACAACAACATATCCAGCCTTTATCCCACTATGTGGGGTCGGCTACATGAATTCTAGACTTCCATGTATTTCTATCGTTTGTCATATCTTTATTTAGATCCATATACTTCATATCGAACTTTAATGTCTCTCCCAAAGTCTTCTTGAGTCTACCTCTACCTCTTTTTGTGACTAAGTGTTCCATTTCATCAACTCTCCTCACAGGAGCGTCTCTTAGTCTCCTTCTCACATGACCAAACCATCTTAGTCTAGTCTCTCTCATCTTCTCCTCGATTGGCACTACTCCTACCTTATTACGAATAACTTCATTTCTAATTTTATCCTTTCTTGTATGTCCGCACATCCATCTTAACATCCTCATCTCTGCTACACTCATCTTTTGCTCATGCTGGTATTTGACTGCCCAACATACTGAGCCATACAACAAAACTGGTCTTATAGCTCTCCTATAAAATTTTCCTTTCAATTTTAATGGGATTTTACCATCACATAACACTCCCGATGCATTTCTCCATTTTAGCCAACCTGCCTTAATTCTATGTGCGACATCCTCGTGAATTTCTCCATCTTTTTGAATCACTGATCCCAAATATCGAAAATGGTCTTTTCTTTGTAAGATTTGGTCTTCTAATTTTATTATAACATCATCCACTCTTGCATTTTTACTAAATTTGCATTCCATATATTCTGTTTTCTTTCTACTTAATTTAAATCCCTTAGATTCTAAATTGTTTCTCCACAACTCAAGCTTAGTGTTCACTCCTTCTTTTGTTTCATCCACCAACACTATGTCGTCTGCAAATAGCATACACCATGGCACATCTGTCTGAATATCTTTAGTGAGTTCATCCATTACTAAGGCAAATAAGTATGGACTTAGTGCAGAACCTTGATGCAGTCCTATTGTAGTTGTAAATGGTTCAGTATCCCCTCCGCATGTTCTGACCCTTGTCTCTACACCATAATACATGTCCTTAAGGGCTTGTATATAGGCTATTTTGACTCCTTTCTTCTCTAAAACCCTCCATAATACTTCTCTAGGGACCCTATCATAGGCCTTTTCTAGATCTATAAACACCATATGTAGGTCCTTCTGATGATCCCGATATCTTTCCATTAGGCGCCTCAGTAAATATATAGCTTCCATTGTTGACCTGCCAGGCATGAAACCAAACTGATTTTCTGACACATTTGTTTCTTTTCTAAGTCTCTGCTCTATTACTCTCTCCCAGAGTTTCATGGTATGACTCATTAACTTAATTCCTCTATAATTTTCACAGTTTTGAACATCTCCTTTGTTCTTGTATATAGGAATCAAAGTACTCTTCCTCCACTCATCTGGCATCTTTTTTGATTTAAGGATCGCGTTAAATAGTTGCGTTAGCCAGGAGATACCCTCTTCTCCCATGCATTTCCATGCTTCTATTGGTATATTATCTGGTCCCACTGCCTTATGATTTTTCATCTTTTTTAAAGCTTGCCTTATTTCATTTGAACTTATGCGTCGATAGAATGTGTAGCTCACATTCCCTTCGGAGTTACTAAGATGTCCCAACCTAACTCTTGTGTCACCACCATCATTGAATAATTTTGTGAAATACTCCTTCCATCTCTCCTTAATCGCTCCCTCATTTACTAAAACATTTTGATTGTCATCTTTTATGCATTTCACTTGATTTAAATCCCGTGTTTTTCTTTCTCTTGCTTTAGCTAATTTATATATATCCCTTTCTCCATCTTTTGTATCAAGTCGTTTATATAGATTCTCATATGCTTTTGACCTTGCTTCACTAACAGCTCTTTTTGCTGCCTTTTTTGCTTCTTTATAATTTTTTTGATTTTCTTCATTGTTGCATTGATATACCGCCTTATAGCAAGTTTTCTTATTTTTAATTTTCAATTGTACATCTTCATTCCACCACCAAGACTCCTTAAGGTTAGGAGCTCTACCATTTGTCTCTCTAAGGACTACCTTTGCCGTGCTTCTCAGAGCATTAGCCATTTCTTTCCACATTTGGTTTGTTTGTCTTTCTCCATTCCATTCCCTTCTACCCCTTAATTTTTCTTTGAAGATTAGTTGTTTCTCCCCTTTTAAATTCCACCACCTGATTCTTGAATTTTGTTTTATATGGTTTTTTCTCTTCCAATTTCTTACTTGGACGTCAAGTACTAGAAGTCTATGTTGAGTAGTCAAACACTCTCCCGGTATTACCTTACAATCCCTACAACATAACCGATCCTCTTGTCTCATGAGGAAGTAATCTATTTGGGTGCTTGAGCTGATATTTTTATATGTGATTAAGTGTTCGTCCCGTTTTTTGAACCTCGTATTGGTTATAATGAGCCCATATGCCATAGCAAAATCTAGGATAGATTTACCCTCATTATTAATTTCCCCGAATCCATACCCTCCATGTACCTCTCTATATCCGTTTCCGTCTCTGCCCACGTGCCCATTTAAGTCACCTCCTATAATCACTTTCTCTCCTCTTGGTATCATTTGTATAAGTCCCTCTAGGTCCTCCCAGAATTTTGCTTTTATCTCATCACCTAACCCCGCTTGTGGTGCATATGTACTAAAAATATTCATAGTTATTCTTCCTAGACTAATCTTCACCATAATAATCCTATCCCCTATTCTCTTTACATCCACTACCTCATCTATTAAACTTTTATCCATAATAATCCCTACTCCATTTTTCGCTCGATCAGTTCCTGTGTACCATAGTTTATATCCAGCTTCTGTTAAAGTTTTTGCTTTTTTCCCTACCCATCTCGTCTCTTGAAGGCACATAATATTAATTTTTCTCCTAATCATCACATCCACCACTTCCATAGCTTTGCCTGTTAATATTCCTATGTTCCATGACCCAATCCTTAATCTATGATTTTGTTTTTGTCCTTGACTTTGGATTTGATTTTGTTTTTGGCCTTGACTTTGAATTTGATTTTGTTTTTGATTTTGATTTTGGTTCTGATTTTGATTTTGATTTTGGTTTTGATGTTGATTTTGATTTTGGACTAACTTCTTTACCCACATCCGTCCAAGCAAATGCGGGAACCCTTGCTCATTTATCACTACATCCGGGCGCCGATGCAGCGGCCCTAGCTCACTTGTCACTACACGGGGGCAGTGTAGCGCGTCGCTATGAAGGGTTACGCCCACGCCCAAACGTTTTTTCATAATTTGTCTAGAGTTCATGTTTTGGATCCGACTAAGTTTTACGTTGGCTGTCGGCTACCTAACACAACCCTCCTCCTTTATCCGGGCTTGGGACCGGCAGTAGATACACCAACTTTAATCCAGTGGCAGTAAAAAAACACCCATTCAAACCTTAGTTAAGATGATTGGGGTTTACAAATGCCTCCAGTTCCCCCATTAGAGGATATATAATTATCATAAAACCAACATATGCAATAGTGTTTTTTAAGTGAATAGAACCAGTTTAACTATTCATTCATTGTTTTCATTCTCTCTTTGGTACCAAATTGTAGACATATAACTCATTGTAAATCACTCCCTAAATACCAACTGTTTTTTCTACTTTGATATATCAAAGAAGAATGCACAATTTACATGTGAAGTCAAGATTTCTCATTAAGGTTCGGTGTACATTGTACAACTAGATTGAAGTTTGAATGATGAAAATTTTTAAGCATCATGGAACAAGGGTCCTGGTATATTCACAATTTCAAGAAGGCAAACACACTATATTTTTTGGAGATTTCTGGCGGATTTCTTTTTTATTTGAATTTGGAGCTGAAAATCTTAGGTTTTTTTGATGCTTCGAATAGTCTCGTGTTTTCTTTCCTTTTCTTTCGAAGATTTTCTCGAAAAATTCATCGTTTTTCTTTCTATCTAATTTCTTTCTTTCATGTGATGTGTCTGAAAATGCATCAGAGGTAGCAAGGCCAATTTCTAGAAAGTCCTTTCGCTATGGTAACCGCCAAAAGTCTTCATTGCATTCTGCGGAGTTGCATGTAAGCATGGAGGTGAAGAAGAGACTCTCAGAAAGGTGGAAGATGTCTCAAAGTTATAAAGATGTTGGAACAATTGGTAAAGGCAGTACTCTTGGTGAAATGCTTACTATTCCTGATTGGGAAATGAGGTCACAGAATTTGGATACAGTGATTAATCTGGATGGGTCTGATGATGGATGTGTTTGCAATAATGAAACTACATTGGGAAATAGTCCTTTGGGTATTAGTAGTAGGGATGGCTGGAAGGATGGAGGTCTCTGGAAATCATCCGGATCAAGATCTATTCCTGCTTCATCTGTTGGCTATGGTGGTCCAAAGGCAAGCATGGAACGGGAGATGCTTGAACCGGGCTGTTTACTGATGCCAGGAGAAGCCATGAATAGGGGTAGAAATAAGTCAATAAAGGGTAATTTTAACAAGAAAAAGGATTCTTTATCCAGAAACTTAAGATCTGGCAATAAGAAATGTCACTCCTCTCTCCACTCCTGTAGTGATGATATGTATTGTTCGGATGCAAAGCAATCTAGCAAATCTCAAATAGAGATCGTCCTTCAAAAGAAAGAATCATCTGACCAGAAGAAGTATTTGATATCTGAGGTACCAGCTAATAATGATATTGGCAAAAGTTTGAACACTGATGCTGAGGAAGGTGATAGACATGACTATATGATTATGTATTCTCAATCTTCTAATGAGTTGCTTTCAGATCCTTCAAGTTGGTTGTCAGGAAATGGTGGTTCTTCTATTCGGGTTCCCAACAATTTAAACATACAGGAACTGCAAATTGAGCCACCCAAAGAAGATTCAGTTCTTCAGAAATATACAGTTCCTGAACCACAATCTCCCTCAAGCTCAAAGGAGCCTGATCACCCAAGTCCACTTTCAGTTCTGGAAGTCCCATTTACAGAAGATGTGTCATCTGGTTCTGAACGCTTTGAGAGAGTCAATGCTGACCTTCATGAGTTGAGAAAGCAGCTTAAGCTTCTCAAGATGGAGTCTGCACCATTTGCAGATGCAGAGATGCTCCTGTCAATTGAGAAAGATGTTGGCCAAGGATTACTTGCGGTCTCTGACGAGAAGGAAACATGTGGAGATTAGAGCTGGGAATCTTCCTACATATTTGTGAATGAAAGATTGAGAGAAAACGCAAGGGAGAAAATAGAACCTCGTCCAAACTTAGATTGAGAAGATCAGAATAATTCTCAATACAATTACAATAGAAAGACTACCTTATATATAGCCTTGACTACCACAACCACTAGCTAGCGATCCTCTACAACTGAAACCAAAGTCTAATAATACATTCAACTAATTACAAACCACAACGTACAGAATGATAAACAACACAAAGACAACTACAACTAATCAACTGCCTTAATGTCTTCAACAAGTAAATCTCATAAAACTACTTCGCGTCAGAAATTAAAATTATTTATAACTCATCAACAAAATGAATATTAAGGTTAAAGTAATGATAGGTAAAATTACATAAGTGTATTACTAATCTAACAACTTTTACGAGGAGGAAACTATGATCTATGAATGAACAACTGTTTAAGCACTATAGAACAAATCTATACATCTACAGAATCTTTTATTTCACTGCAAGTGTTTTGATTATTTGATTATTAAGGGATAATGGAAAGAAACATAAGTTTTCCATAACTGCACAAAAAAACAATGATCAAATAGATAAGAACTGGGTTGAAGAATCACCAGCAATATGTGGACATACTTTAGTTCAACCTCTGGTTTGTTATGTCTTTCAAC
This sequence comes from Diospyros kaki, assembly GCA_036245055.1. NCBI lineage: Eukaryota > Viridiplantae > Streptophyta > Magnoliopsida > Ericales > Ebenaceae > Diospyros > Diospyros kaki. Next base: position 25,145,480 of record BSEG01000012.1, read on the forward strand.
TTCTGAACAAGGGAAGTTCTGCAACTAGCATATAAAAAGCATGAGGATAATTTTAACAAGTTATGCAGTAAGAACAATAACTGATATCACCGAGAAGATTGGGAATGCATAGTTCTTTAAGGCGCCCATGGGTCAACAGGAGACTCCAACACGATAATCTTAAAAGTAATTAGCAACTTATTTAGGGAACAACAAGCTTGACCAAAAGATTCATTTAAGAACAGCTTGCCCACAAAGTTGCTTAATGTTGCTATGTCAAATAATAAAACTTCGGTATTTTTATGCATGCAACGACAGACAAGATGACCATCAGCCACAAAATTAATTGCTAACTAAATTGAGCATCAAGCCAATGCAGTAAAAGAAAAATGTTTGATGATATTATAGTATCTAGTATTTTTTTTAGTACAACAAGAATTACAAGAACACAACTGTTTGAAATTATTTTTTTCTAGTTTTCCATTTTACAAATTTTATTTTTGTTTACATTTTCGTGTTTATGGCATGAAGTTGGAAGAAATGATCCATTTTTTTTTAATCATTTTGGTTTTATACACAAACAGTTCTCAAGAACTCCAAAAACAATTTAAACCTCTTTCACAATGTAGTGTTGGCACACAACTAACTTATTAATAGATATTGGATTCTCCACAGAAGCTTGAACTGCTCCTGTGTAGCTGGCTTTGAAGCATTGAATCCGACACAATCAGTGAATGAAAGAGTATGCGAGAACAACATTATCAATATCTACTCAACTCAACTAAATATTTACCCAAATACCTAAGAGCTATAGGTCAAGGAAACTTAAGAGGGGCACAAAGCCAAAAAAAAGGTTGGATGTCTATCACCTTCCCTAAGCACTAATACAAGCCATATGGTGAAATCACTTAAACTTCCATCTAAAAGAAAGAAAATAGCATTTTGCAGAAAAGATTATTAAACTTGCAAGCAAGATTTCAACTAACTTGGTGGATGACATGATTGTACATGTGCTTTCTCAACCAAGCAACAACCCTTTCAAAAGCAGAAGAAAACAACAGTGCCTAAAGTGTTGTGGAAACTGAGCTATAAAGGGAAAAAAGATGGCCAACTTCTTGGGGTGAGATAATAATGAAGTGTACATGACTTGAAATGAAAGAACAATTGCTTAACAAAAATCCAATCTATTAATACTCAAAAGTAAGAATAACAAACAACCAGGTTTTTTTTTTTTTTTTTTTTTTCTGTAAGTAGCAACCAGATTTTTCTGTCTTAGAAGCTTCAGACTTCCCAGTATGTAAGTCCATAGCACCACATCCTTAAGGAAATCAGTATATAACAACACAATTAGTTTTAAATGGAATAACTATTTTAGCATCATGATTGAAATAGACAAGACTGATATAAAAGGAAAAGGAATACAAGGGGAATAAAATGTAAACGATCACTACTGTGATAATTGACAGTGTTGATGTTGATGTACACCTCTAGAGAACAATCCAACTACTTTCTGCAGCAGAAAACAACATAAAAAACAATTGTTCTAAGAGAGAGAGACACCGGGGGGGGGGGGGGAGGGGAAGGGGGAGAAGGATAATGGAACTCAAAGCGTGTTTAAGCACAAGGTTTAGTGTCTCACGAACTTTCTCAAAAGAGTGTGAAATCTCATACTCCTCCTAGGCAAAAGATCTTATAGTAAGTATGGTGCCAAAATTTAACTAAATAAAAATTGTGCACTTAACAAAAAAATCAACAATGGTAAGTAATGACAAAACGTAAGTACTTTATTAGTGATTGAGTAATATTGAAGTGCTAAAATACTTAGATGAAGATTAACAAAATCAAGCACAATTTGAATAGAAGTTATTAATAATGTGAGAAGTTTTTTTTTTTTTTTTTTTTTTTTTGTAAATAAAAATGTGAGAAGTTACCAATTGTAACTTTTGAAACTTTTAATTTTTAACGAGTATTGTGACTTGTGATGGTTATTTGTATTTATTTATTTTTGTGCATAAGTATGTTGAAGCATTTTAAAGGATCTAATGCTCAAACACCAAGAAAGCTCCTTTTATCTATGTACTTTCTACGATAAGGGAATTGTAACTCAGTGTAGTTGCATAAACAACTTAATACGTTAGGTGTGGCATACCATGTTCCTCTAAAAGTAAGCTTGATTAACAAAAACTTATCTTGTTTACTATTAATTATTTCCATGTCTTTAGGTTTTTGGAAGTTGTGAAATATGGAACTTTGGATTATTGTCGTTGTAGGTTGCTTCTTCATGTTAATATGGGATTCATTATCATGTGTCTTTATCTATGTCCATCCTCTATGAGCCCGTTATATTATGTCACGCCTAAGACTTTCCCACTAGGTTTCTCTTGGTCTACCTTTCCTCTTTTTATATAGATTTACGCGATTTCACTCACTCACCTCATAAGAGCTTATATTAGTTTTCTTTTAACATGTACAAACTATCTAAATCATGACACCCACATCTTATCTTTAATAGGCACTACTCGAACCTTGTTTAACATGATCTCCTTTCTTATGAGTCGTACAACAAGGATAGTCTTATAGCAATTTGATAAAACTTTCCTTCTGACAACCTTAAAGGAATTGTAGATCACATAAAATGATAGAAGCATTCATCTACTTGTCAGGACCCTATGTTGTACTAGGGGTAAATCTGTATTTTTGTTTACATTTGTAAGGCAGTTCGTTGCTGTTGTACTCAAGCAGCTGCTTCAATTGTACTTTGAATAACCAGCAGTAGCTAATTGGCGATAGGGCATAGTAGATCGAGGGCGGTAATTCAGTGCTACTAGAGTCAATCAATTTCAGGAGACTGTTTCAGAGCTGCTTCTTGGCCTTCGGATCAACCTCAGATGGAGAATAGCAATGGCGTACGGAACCAAAATGAAGCAGATGGAGTCGCAAATACAACAGGTGAAAATGCCTGTATTGGAAATACAAATTCACATAGGATCTATGGAAGAGGCGATGGAGAAGAAGATGGACAATGCAAGCATTCAGATGTCCGAGGAAGTAGGTAGTCAGACAAGCGAGTAGATGTAGAATTTTATAGTGATATTCTCTAGGCATAATCAGGTAAGGTCATCACTTGACTTTCCTCCTAGGGGAAGGACTAATCCAATCCTTCCTTGACTTGGACTAACCTGTAGGGCAACAGACATCTTGGAATTCGAAGTGGAGCCAACAATAAGTAGAGAGATGCTTGAGAAGAAAGCTCCTAGAAGAATACAAGGGATACAGGCTAATAAAAACCAGCCTCATTTCCCTATGCCTAAGCTAGATCTTCCATTATTCGAAGGCCAGAATCTATGGTGATGGATCAGGCGCTATCAAAAGTTGTCCTCCTTGCATCAAATACAAAAGCAACAAAAGATCACTTCAGCCTTTGCATATTTGAACAATGTGGTCGATTCTAGGTTCCAAGGTTGGATCATGCTACAAAATAATGATAACTGGACAGATTTCACGGAGGATTTTTGTGCCAGATTTGGTGACCGGAACTTGATAGAAGTAGTGGAAGAGTTTAACAAGTTGAGACAAGAAAGCGCAACGAAACCTCTTTGTAGAGGTTCATGAGAAAATGTTGACACTAGAATAAAAAAGTTCACTATTGTCACCCAATAAAATAAGGGGAAAGAACAACAAATGTTTCTAGATCATTAAAATACCAACGTCTTTTAAGTCATTAAACCTCACACCGAAATTTCCTTCAACACCTACAAACTTGCTTTCTTGTGGACACCAAGAAGTTGATGTTGGTAAAAAATATTTTTAAATGTTTCTATAAACCAACACAAAAATACTGCTAACATGACAAGATAAAAACGAAAATATACTATTTAGAAAGGATCTACAACTACTCAAGCTGTGAAACTATAGAATGACAACATCCTTCTATCTACAAATATATGAGTTGGTATGTCTTAATGTTGACGAGGAAAAGCAAAGCCGAGAACTAAGAAGATAAGGATAATATCTAAATTCAATTTATTTGTTTTGTTTATATGTTTTTTGTTTTATTTATCTGTTGTAAATTAGTTGTTATAATCTAGTAGAATGTGATCTAATCTTAATTTTTAGGAATGCAATCTGCTCCTAAAACTTAGGAGAATTAGGAGTTTGTATATTCTTAGGAGTTTACTAGACCTAGGAGTTTGTATCAATAGGTTCATAGTGTTCACGGTATTGATGATATGAAGAATTATTCTGATTTCTTCTACATGGTATCAGAGCCACTTGATTCCAGCCTGATCTATCAGCAACCTTATTCCCTTTAGGGCACAACCTCTTCTCCCATCTATCAGAACCTTCATTGTTTTGCGATTTTTTTGGGAGATTATGTCAGACTTCAGATGTTAACACACCCTCTTCCGTCATAACTGGAGAAATAGTTCTAGTTGATCAATCCTCTATAGCTGGTGAATTGCCAAGTGTTCACCAATCCTATAAGTTAGACGGTAGGAATTATCTACAATGGGCTCAACTGTTTAAGACTTTCCTCAAAGGATGCTGGAAAGGGAATCACCTAATTGGAATTCCACCAAAGGAAGCAGATCTGGCCTTCACGACCTGGGATGTGGAAGACTGACGAATTATGTCTTGGCTGTGGAGTTCAATGCAACTAGAGATCGGTAGAAATTTTATGTTCCTAAGCAGAACCAATGAGGTATGGGAGACTGTCCAACAAACCTTCTCAAGAGTTAAGGATGCTCTGGTGATCCTTGAAGTTAAAACAAAGATAAACTCTACCAAGCAAAGGCAGTTGACAGTGACGGAGTACTACAACTAGATGAAAGGATTATGGTTGGAGTTTGATCACTATCAAGCTATCAAAATGGTATGCCAAGAGGATGATGCAACTCTTAATCAGATTGTTGAGACAGATCGAATAGTTGAGTTTCTAGTCGGCCTAAATCCAGAATTTGATCAAGTGAGGATTCAACTCCTGAGTAAGGATAAACTCCCTAACTTAAACGAAGTGTTTGCCATCATCAGGAGTGAGAAAAATCGAAGATGTTCCATGCTTACAGAACACAGCAACGAAGGGTCAGCACTAATGATTAGCAAACAAGGAGGAGGAGTAATCAAGCCTGGCAAACCTGGAGTTTAGATCCCTTGGAAATTTGGATTTTAACTTGGATTTCAGAATCGTGGACCTAATCGTGAAGGGCAACGGTGCACTTTTTGCAAAAGGCCACGACACACTAGGGAAACATGATTCAAATTGCATGGGAAAGAAGTGGTCTTGAGCAGGATTGAGGCTTCAAAAATATGAAGCACCAAAGCTACCTATCCAATAAAGATTCCGAAGAAGAAACTGATAAAGTGGATTCCACAGAGGTTGATCCTACTCAGTTAAACTTAGAGGAGCTAGGAAAATTAAATGCCTTTCTTCGGACATTCCAAGATGGAGCATCTTGCTCCTTGGTATAGCAAGGTAAAAATCTAATCCTTGAGACTTGTACTGCTTCTAAAACTAATAAGAATAGCATGTTGACATGGCATCGTTTTTATGAACATGGCATATGGAATGCACATTGATGCATGTTGTGTGAGCAAATGAATAAAAGGCCTATTTCATGGAATATTTATATGTAGACATTTGGCTTGTGGAGTGCACATAGGTGCATGTGGTATGAGCATTTGTGTGTCTATCAAGTCTGTATCATAGCATGAATGTCAAGCATGTTAAAGCATTGCACAGCGTATGACGTGTTTTGAGACATGGCACGGGCCACAATGTGGTATAGTAAGGCATGGTTATATGTAATACACATAGATGCAAGATGTCGTAAAGTATCATATGAGTATATGGGGCTATAAATCATAGCATGGTCATTTCTCATGTAATGAGGATAATTCTGTCTCGCTTCCATTCCCTCCTGTGCCTATTTTATTTTAGATATACTTCCTGAGCCTTGCGGCTCACCTTGTTTTTAACATAATTCCAAGTATGAAAGCTGATATTAGGAGTGGGATGGTGCCGCATCGGTCTTAAGTGGCTGTGTGTACAGGGTGATCCCGACCGAAAAGATCTCTGGGGTGAGTTGTGAGCAAGCTGTCGATGTTGTAATTGATTAGACTCGATTGTGTGTAAGATAGCCCCAGGGTGTGCATTTGTAACTCTTTTGCTACCGATGATGTAAATAAAAACTGAGGAGAATTTTGGGGTGTTATATTTTGACTTGGCATATCTGTTCCTATTAACATTCCTAGAAGATTTTATATTACGTGTTCTTAAAGATTTGTTAGTATCATTTGATTTTAAAGCTTCTACTTCTTTTGACAATATTTTATGTTGAGATTTAAGAAAATTATTATCCATTCGAAGTTTTTCAAATTGAGAAAATAAATCATTAAAAACAATTAACAGATTTTCATTTGAAAAAAGTTTTTCATATTCATTAATCCTATCAATAGTGTCAGTTATATCACAAGAAGATAAAAATGGTTACCTTTTCTTCTTTTATATGCTCCTCTTGACTAATGGATGGAACTCAAGATTCCTGAAGGTAATCATCTTTGATATCCTTGTGTTCACTATCAAAAACCTCACACAAAAGATTAGAGCTAGCAGATTTATTTAAAGGAGAATGCGCATTCAAATCCATGGATGATTTTGAAATGAAACTGTTTTTCATGGTATTTCAGAAAGCATTTGCATTAGAAGAGATGGCACCAAAATCCCCCCTTGAGAGCCATAGATCACTCTTAGCTATTAAGCTAGAAAAGTAAATAAGAGTACCTACTCTGATACCATTTGTGAGAAAAGATAGACACCCAAGAGAGATGAATTGGGTTTTCAAAAACTTTTCTTGATTATATAAATATTTTGAATAAAACAATTTTGCCTTTATCAAACCATGAACACTTAATGTTTTAATTATGAGCTTAACTGAAAATGATATGTAGAAAGTGTAAAATAAATTTTATGCAAGAGGATTTACTGTCTTTAAAGTTTTAAAAAGCTGCTGATTTCAGAAATAAAACTGAAAACAAATTTGCTAAGAAGAATGATACTTGCTGAAAGTAAAATGTAAAGTTGTTGAAGCAAAAATAAATTAACAATGCAACACAAAATGATGTAGAGTGGTTCGGCTCAACCATCATAATCCACTGTGAGCGGAAGATCTACAAAAAAGATGGTTAGTGCAAGTATTAATCGAAAACCAAAAAAATCCGAAAATATACAAAGTATAGAGAAACTCCCTGGCAGTCACGATAGAGGCATTCAAGGCTTAGATCTGGGCAATCTAATCACCACTTAGGCAACATCGAGAATAGAATCACCAAGCCCCAACAAAGCCCAACCCCAAACCTCTTCACCCGCCCAAGAGGAAGCGAAAGCTCTACACGAAGTAGAGTCCACACACAGGAACCAGAATCACGAAGATAAAGCGAGAAGCAAGAAGCTGAGAATGGATCAAGACTATGACGCATACCTACAAAGGATCGGCCATATCGATTATATGGAGATGGAAACCGAGAGGTGCGGCACAGAAATGGCAAAAGGACTTTGCACAAACTAGTAAGGAAATGTCGCACAAAGCGGTTAGGAAACTCGAGAAATGAGGAAGGGACAACGGCGCCGAGAAGAGGGAGGGAGAGAGAGAACAAGAGTCTCCCCAAAGACATAGGTATATATATGTGGAGGGAAAATGCTATTGGTACATCACTGTGTACATCTTGGGCTACACAATGATGTTAAAATGTCTAAAATGTCCCTCGCCCAAGGCGGTGAGGCGCATGACTAAAATATCCCCCACCCAAGCTGGTGAGGTGCTAAGGAGCGGTGATGCGCGGTGGGTATTTTTTGTCATTTGTGATGCATTGTGTACCCCAAAGTGTACATGGTGATGTACCTATAGCATGGTCCTACGTGGATAGGTAAGGAAAAACATCAAAGTGGGCTGGGATTTCTAATTTCTTGAGCAAATGGGCCTAGGCCCATTTCTCCTCCAAAGAAATGATTAATGGGCTTATGGCCTGATTTCTATATAGGGCTACCAATAAGTGGTGATATGGGTTATACTTCAATTACGGGCCGATGCCTATGAAGATTAGACCCACCCAACAAATTGTCACCGCCTTGGGCCTTATTTGGAAACACAACCTAACATCCGCTATCTTGGCTCCTCACTACGGATTTTAATAAACCACTATAACTTTTGTAGGATCGGGTATAACCTCATCTTTTCACAGGTGCAGATGTGATCTTTGCTTTTCACAGGCTTAGCAGTAACCAATTTGAAAAACACTCAGAGAAGTTTTCACAAGATTTGAGATCAAATACAAAAGATGCTTATCACAAGTAAAAGAGAGATAAAAAGAATATAAATAGAATGTAAGCATCTTTCTTCATCTTCATCTCCTTTTATAGTTGTTGTCATAAGGATAAAAATCTGCAAAGACAACTTTCGTTTTCCATAAAATAATCATTAGAATATTCAAATATTATGCTAAATGATTTATGAAAAATTTAGTCTTTTTGAAGCCTTAATGGTCCAAACTGTGCATTAAAAGGACTTACAAAGACTAGTTCAACAGCTCTACTTTAAGCATCAACACAAAAATAATCGACTAACTTGGTCATACTCGACTAAGAAAGGTCAATATTCAATCATCAAATTTCAATAATAGATTATCTTTTATCAGCACTCTATTATACTCTTCAGCTACTCGAGCATATAAGCACTGCATGCTGCCAATCAAGAGATACATAAAAACTCGACCATTACACAATAATAGTCTATTATCCATTAACATACACTTGATTGCTCATGGAAAATACTCGATTAAAAAGGGATAAAATCTTATAATCTCTTATCAAGCAATCATACTCGACTAAGGAAGAGATATACTCGACTATGCTTATCTCCTAGTCGATTAACAAGGTATAACACTCGGCCATCACTTTGACATCAAAACCTTGCAATAAATACTCGATTGCTAAAAACATTCACTCGAGTGGTATTCATACATACTCGACTATACCTAATACCTTGATCAACTATCATCCAAATATCATAGACCTTAAGATCAAACAAATAGGATGCAAAAAACACAAGTGACATTTGTGAAAGTTAGTTAACACTAACTTTTCAAATACATCCACTTAGTTTCATAGAAAGGCTTAGAGGATAAATGAAATATTTCTCAAGCACATGCCATTCAGAACACTATATGATCCTCAATTAAGGACTCTCTTTTCTAGAAACAAGATAAGAATTATTTTACTAACCTCATATCATAACATGGATATAAAATATCTCATTCATTCATACTATCAAATAGTTACTCTTGAAACACGCATGAGTCAAGTAATTCACTTTTACTTGACTGAAAAGAAATATTGCAAATATGTTGAGCACAAAATATGTTACTGAATCAACAGAATATGTTACTAAACATGGATAAGAATTATATCTATGATATAGGCCATCTAAAGCATCATGATTTTTCAATCATTCTTATAAAAACAAGAACACGTATAAGCAGATCAAAGCATATATGATTTTTATGTTATAAGCATAATACACATATACTACTCATGCAAACTTTAAGTAATTCTTGAAGGGTATAAACTTTAGAGTTCTATTACTCAAATGCATTCAACCTAAACATGAGCAACACTAGGAAAAATTCGTTCGAATACATACATAATTTCTAGATGCTTTAAGATAGCACTTCTTAGATGCGACTTCATTCTTTTTCGAGTGATTAACCATTACTCGACTATAAGCCCGAGAGAATGAATTTTCAGTGGCTTAACCAAATGCTGCTTCATATCAACAATCCTATAAATTCAAGAATCAAAGTAACGAGCATCCAAGTAATAAAGTCTCAAATGTTCTTCTATTAAATTTCAAAACATTGAGAGTCTTAAGAATATGATATTAAATATCAAATAAATAACTTAGGCTTTGTGAATTTATAACATAGAATAACTTGCCCAAGCATATATACATACATGTCCAAGAGCATAGATGCTAGATGTTTATGCAACAACTAAAGCACATCGCTTTTTGAATTTAGGGATGCTTCCACATATTTTGAGCACCTAAGATATTACCCAACCTTAAGCTAACTCTAACTGTTATGAGGATATATGACATTTATCCATGACACTAATACATTAGGATACTTAAGATATCCCATGAAATCCTAGAGCAACCTATTGATATAACAGGCACATAAAAAAGAGCAAGATTAATCATCAGCAAAACATAGTAAGGTTATTGGCACAACCTTAATATGAAGTATAAGACAATATAAATCCTTCAAATCAAAACTCAAGGACTATCACTTGAGTATATGATCATTTACTTAACAATCTTAACGTCTAGGATTTAAACATCAATTATGAAATATAGAATACATTACTCTAAAACCTTGAGTAATGCTGCCACATAAAATACTTAGCATATCATGAGCAAAACACTCATGCATTATATTTAGAATTAACTCCAAAAAAAGGCATTTAGAAACACATCAATAAAACATATGGCTACAACACTCTAGCACATATGACAACATTTATAGATAGAACATACTAAAGGACAAACCTATATAGGTTTCTTGACCAAAGCAACCCTGACATATATTTTGGGAACCATTTTGTTCATCTGTTTTCATTTTGGGTCTAAGGAGTCAACTTTTGAAAGTGGAAGTTGACTCTGTATGTTAGTGAATCCGTTGCAGTTGCTATCAAATTATAGATATACCAGGCGAGATAAAATCTAGGGCTGTCGACTCCTTCTGCTTGATTTAATCGAGTCCAAATTGAGAAGGCTTGAGGCGACTTCATTGGTCCAATGGTCGATGATTGGGCAACAGCTACACCATTGGTCCTAAATTCACTTTTACCGAGAAGGAATGTCGTGTGAAGACTGACGGTGATTGGGTCAGAAGGAGGAATCAGTGGGGAGGCAATCGTTGAATTTGCAACGATCGCAGGCAGAGCCAATTCCGGCCATCTAGGTGAACTGAAGAAGCGATCGTGGAGCAGGTGGTCCTCCGACCATTGGACAATGGTCGCGGCCAGTGGATGGTGATTGGGTGGGTTGCGACCGTTGCAAATTTGGATTGTTGGCAGATAGGTTGAGCTACCAATCTGATTTTAAGGGATATTGTTGGCCGACATGATTAACTCCACAAGCGATCTTGGCAATTCAGTGCAATTGATTCATCAGTCAATTGAGTTCTCAGAAGATTGTAGCGAGGCAGACGATTCTCTGCTAATTTAGTTGAGTCGTTGTTGCTCGAAGTGGTGATCTATGAAGATGATTTACGAGGGTGAACAGTGGCTGCTGTGAAGCAGAGACCTATGGGAAGTAAACTTAGAGCCTGATTTTGTTTGAGGAGTGGATTCTTTCAACCTATCCAGCTCATTGTTGGTTAGCGCTTGAGGCTGTGAGTAAAGGGAACAAGAGGCCAGACAGAAGGATGTACTTAGCTCTTGCTCCTTGGTCTTTGCAGTGTTCTGTTGCTGAGAAGTTGACCATGGTGAGTAGTTTATGCATGAGACATATGGAGTCTCGATGGCAGCAAAAGAAGGCTGCATTTTCAACTGGAAACGACAAGAAATATGAGAAGGGGATCAGCCAAATTGGACAAGGAAACAAGAAGTGTGGAACATGATATGAGCAAGGACTTCGGCCATATGTTATATGAGCAACTACAAGAGTTTGTAATGATACTAACTAAGAAGTATCATTATAGCTTTCCCGTGGAATTCTTTGATGATTATCGTGAAAATTCTAACCAAGAGGAGTCCCTTAAAATGAGGTAGCCTAAGGAGAGGTTTGGAGATTGGGGCTTATCTAGTGTGGTGGAGGAGTTTAACAAAATCAGGCAGGTAGGGTCAGTAATAGAGTACCAATTGTGGTTTGAAGAGCTAATGGCCTTGATGCTCAATCATAAGCCCTATTTGACAGAGTCTTATTTCGTTTCAAGCTTTTTAATTGGCTTGAACGAAGAGTTGAGGCCAATGGTGATGATGCTTCAGCCCAAGACCCTCAAGCATGCTGCTGATAGTGCCAGGCTGCAAGAATTAACATTGGAAGCATTGAAGAAGAAACAAAGAGATAGAAATGCTGATGGAACAACATGGGTTCAGGCAAATCTGATTGAAAGATCTAAACAATCTTATATTGGGTCTACGGAAACTAGCCCTAAAGCTAATGAACTTGGACCGACAGTAAGGAAGAAGCTGGAGGTTGAGAAAAGGCATTCTCTCGATGGGATTTTGGTTCCAAAGCAGGCTGGACTGTCCTTGACTTGGGATAAAATAGGCAACGAGAAGGTGAAGACAACACTAGCTGGAGGAAAGCTAAGAGATATAGCAGAAGAAGCCAAAGGTTTTGCCAAAGGGAACAAAACTTCAGCTACTATGTTGTTTTTTACTTCCACTGGCAAATCCAAATTATTGTCTACTACATTGAGGGATGAATCGATGGCTTATCATGTCCATAGATTGGTGACCAAGCTTGATTAGATAACTATTACCGAGAGTGGTCGCATTAGGCTTGAACTCGATGAAGTTTTCCCTATGGAAGGGGCTAGAAATTTGGGGAATAAAAATTAAAGCAAAATGTGAAGAAAATATAAAAGGGACCAAAGTTGGAGAGGGAGCCATTTTGAGGCGATGGAGCATCGGGAGAGTTCTTCCAGCACTACGGGTTCTTCTCCTCTTTGGTTCTCTTCTTCTAATGGCAAATGGGGAGTTCAAGGAAGGGTTTCAAGGTAAGAAATTCATCATCTAGCTCATTCTCTAGCCTAAAACCCTGTTTTTCCTCTATTTTGGTGGCTAAAAAGATATGAAAATCTCTATGTATGGCAGCCTACAAGTGGTGTTGAAGGTAAAGAAAGACTTAAGAATTGTCAAAAAGGGAAACTAAGGCAAGTTCTATTCCTCTCTTTTTCCTTTGATCCTCTGGTTTTGGGTGTGAACTCCCAAGTTTTTCAAGAAAATCCTTTATTGGGAGCTATGTGGAATTGTTTGTAAATCTCTCTCTTCTCTTACATGATCTTATCGATCTCTCTTGAGTTTTAAAATAAGGTTTGTTTCACCCTATAATCCTCAAAGGAATGATGTATTTTGATTAGGTTTCGAGTTATTTAAGGTTTGACCAATTTTGGAAATCATTTTATTCGTTCGTTTTCATTCTGGGTCTCAGGAGTCAACTTTTGAAAGTGGAAGTCGACTCTATACGTTAAGCTCTCGGTTGGATTGACTAAAGTGATGAAGAAGTCGACTTTTCCTTCTAAAAGTTGACTTTTCAATTTTAAAAGTTGACTTTCCATTTCAAAGTGCGCATGCTCTACTGTTTTGCGCATAACTCTTAGTAGAAAAGTCGGATTCGAGATCCGTTTGTTGTGTTGTAAACTGAACTCAATAAGCTTCGATTTGGTATCAAATTTGGATTATTTGGCTGAGTTTTGAGTTGTTTCTTCTTAGTCCCAAAACATGTCTAGATGTGCTTGAAAATCTTTTCTCTGCTTCATTTCATGAAACATGTTGTCCTTATATTTGTGTATATCCAATGCATTTCAATCATTATTATGTGAGTATAATTGGCGCATGTCGTTACAAGAGGTTTTATGCTTGGGTTTTGTGTGGAGTACGATCTATTTGTTATGCATGGCACGATTTTGGGAATTACAAATGATACTTGATGCGCATTGCGGCTGGGATCCTTTGGGATATCCCCTATGGTGATAAACCGAAAGTTTGAGTGGGCTCTAAAGCCAGACTCATGTCAAGCTCGAGTGGGCCATATCCGGACTCGCGTGTGACCTAAATCCCATATTATAATTATCGTGTAGTGGTATTATGAGAACTTGTATCTTATTTTCCATTCATAAACATTATGACTTGACTCCGTCTTTTTATGTCTGCATAAGTGGGGATGTTGTCATCATTTATGGTTGGATCCTGTTACTCTTGTTGTCATTTTATTCTATATTATTTGCTGGGCTTTATATCTCACTTGTGTTTGCATGATTCTAGGTAAGGGTAAGATTATGGTTGATAGTGAGCCTAGCAATGTCGGGTCCAGTATATAGATGTGTATAGAGCTGTCCCAAACAAAAGATCTTCGAGAGTTTTGTCATGGTGTCTGGTTCTATGGATGTATAACCTTTATGGGCCTTGTTTTATCTTTTTTTGTAAAGCTTCAGATTTATGGCCCGTTTTATGTAACAATACGATGTCTAGTTTTGTGTATATAGTCTTGCTGTAATTATTAACTACTATGATGTGTTCTCTTGTAACTCCAGCAAGTATCATATCTTCTTGACACTTCTCTCTTAGAAACCCCGGCCGAGGCAGCAAGGGAGAAGTGTTAAGAATAGATGATACCTATTAGAGTTACAAGAGAACACATCACAATAGTTAGTAATTACAGCAAGACTATACACACAAAACTAGACATCGTACCGTCACATACAACGGGCCATATACCAGAAACTTTGCAAAAGAAAATAAAACAGGACCCATAAAGGCTATACATCCATAGACCCAAACACCATAACAAAACTCCCGAAGATCTTTTGTTTGGGATAGGTCTATACACGTTTAGACACTGGACTCCACATTCTTAGGCTTACAATCAACTATAGTCTTGCCCTTACTTGGAATGATACAAACACAAGTGAGCTACAAAGCCATGCAAGTAATATAAAATAAAATGATACCAAGAGTAACAGGGTTCAACCATAAATGATGACAACATCCCAGCTCATGCATACATAAAGAGGTGGAGTCAAGTCACAATGTCTATGAAAGGAAAATAAGATACAAGTTCCTATAATACCACTATAACATAATCATAATATGAGATCACGAGTCCAGCCTTATGGCCCACCCGAGCTTGACACGAGTCCGACTATATAGCCCACTCGAGCTTTCGGTTTATCACCGTAATGGATATCCCGGCGGATCCTGTCCGCAACGCGCATTAAGTATATCACATCTAATTCCCAAAATCATGTCATGTATAACAAATACATCATACTCCACACAAAACCTATGCATAAGACCTTTTGTAACGACATGCACAAACTAATTATACTCACATAATCATGATTGAAATGCATGGGGTATACACAAGAATAAGGACAACATGTTTCATGAAGGATATAAAAGATTTCCAAGCACATCTAGACATATTTTGGGACTAAAAAGAAACCACTCAAAATTTTGCCAAATAATCCAAATTTGGTACCAAATCGATGTTTATCGAGTCTAGTTTACAACGTAACAAACGGATCTCGAATCCAATTTTTTCACTAATAGATATGCTCAAAACAGTAGAGCATGCGAAGGTTAATATGGAAAATCGACTTTTAAAATTGGGAAGTCGATTTTCGGGAAGTTGACTTCTTCATCACTTTAGTCGATCCATCCGAGAGCTCAACATATAGAGTCGACTCTTGAGACCCAGAATGAAAACGAACAAACAAAATGCTTACAAAATCAACCAAAACTTGCATAGCTCAAAATCTAACCAAAATACATCATTCCTTTGAGGATTATAGGGTGAAACAAACCCTGTTTCGAAATTCAAGAGTGACAACAAGATCAAGCAAGAGAAGAGAGAGATTTACAAACAATTCCACATAACTCCCAATAAAGGCTTTTTTTGAAAAACTTGGGGGTTCACACCCAAAACCAAAGGATCAAAGGAAAAAGAGAGGAATAAAACTTGCCTTAGTTTCCCTTTTTGACAATTCTTAGTCTTTCTTTACCTTCACCGCCACTTGTTGGCTGCTATATATAGAGATTTTCATCTCTTTTTAGCCATAAAAATAGAGGAAAAACAGGGTTCTAGGCTAGAGAATGAGCTAGATGATGAATTTCTTACCTTGAAACCCTTCCTTGAACTCCCTAGTTGCCACTGTCATAGGCTGAGGATATAGGAGTCATTTGTATAGCTGGGGCAGTATGGTAATTGTAAGTGAGGGAATAATTCAAATTCTTTAGTTGGCGCGCGCTGGGCAGTTAGTTACTGCCGTGCCACTTGTGTGTTTCTGCTTAAATAAGAGCTGGTAGAGGATGGGGAAATCATGTGAGGATTATTCCACAATTTCCTTTCCCTCCCTTTCTCTAGTTACCGTGTTCTCTCTCTCTCTTTCTCTCTGTAAATCTAGCTCACACACTCTCTATTTTCTCAATCGCTTTCTCGCCTATGTTTCCTCCTCAACTCGGGAGGAATACTACTGTCAGATCCGAGCCTGACATTTGGTATCAGAGCCAAGACCTGGAGAGGTAATGGCAGATGGAACGCGTGCTAAACAATTGAAGAGCCGATTGGATGCAATCGAAATTGGATTGCGTCACCACTAGGAGCAGGTGGACGAGAGGTTGGAGACAATGGAATTGGGAATAAGGCACGCGCAGGAGGAGATCCACAGGAGTAGATCAGAATATACGGAATCGCTGGATTGAGCGGTGAATGGCATCCGAGAAGAATTCGCGGGACTTAGCCAGCAGCTCACGGCAGCTTTGAACATGTTTGCAAGGCAACCGAACGTCAGCTTGTCAACGGATTTCCCTCCCAGACCGCCTTCCGCACCATTCCTGACTTCCCCGACGTTCCATCCAAGACAACCGGATCCAAGAGGTGGTGGAGATCCAGTCGAATTAGGCGAAGGTATGAATTATCGGGGCCAAGGAGGGACCAATCCATCCCATCCTGGTCCGCGAATGGAGATTCCTGTTTTCGATCGAGAAAGGCCGAGATGGTGGATACGTAGGTGTGAACGGGTTTTCTACCAGTATTGCGTAGCTGAAGGGGATAAGGTATGTTTGGTGGCTTCCTACTTAGATGATGTGGCAGATGCGTGGTTCCAAACGTGGAGCCATGGAAGAGGGGATTTGAGTTGGCCGGAGTTTGTTAGTCAGTTGTGTCGAAGGTTTGGGGAAAAGAACAGGTCAGATATCATTGAGGAGTTCAATAAATTGAAACAGAACGGCACGGTGGAAGACTATCAAACCAGGTTTGAGGAATTGAGGGCCTTACTTTCATTGTCGCATCCATATTTGGATGAGGAGTATTTTGTCTCAAGTTTTATCAGTGGGTTGGAGGAGCTAATTAGGCCTACGGTTAAGATGTTGTTTCCCACCACAGTGGCCCAAGCAGCTGAGCAAGCTCGCTTGCATGAGTTGTCGATGGAGACCTTTGCCCGGAGACATAGGCTGTCATCCAAAGCCAATCAAGAGGATCACAACGCCGGAGCGTATACCAGGGGTAACACATTCTATGGGTAGAGAGGGGGATCCTTGGGAAGGGCCAGTCAGCCTACTGCACTGCCCAAGACCTTGTCGGTAGATCAGAAGAGACAATTGGGTTTATGTTTCCGTTGTGGAGAGAAGTATGGGCCAGGCCATCAGTGTAAGAAACTTCTCCTCACCATGGAGGGACTGGAAGAAGGAGGGAACGAGGAAGAAGGGACAGAGGAGGATAAGTTGGAAGGAGATGAAGGAGGTGAAATCTCCATGCATACTCTCCAAGGACAGGCAGCTGGTAGAGTCATCAAGGTGAAGGGAATGGTCTGCAAAAGGAGCCTAGTGGTGCTGATTGACAGCGGCAGCACCCATAGTTTCCTAGATGAAAACACTGCCTACAGCTTACAATGTAATCTTCAGGAAACACCCCCTCTCTCAGTACTAGTAGCCAATGGAACTAAAATGGTCAGTCAATTAAGGTGCAGGGACTTCAAATGGGTAATGAGTGGGCAAGAGTTTTCGGCTAACCTGCGAATACTCAAACTAAGAGGGTGTCATGTGGTATTGGGGGTCGATTGGATGAAAACTGTGAGCCCGTTGGTGTTTGATTTCAACACTTTGAAGGTCACATTTAACTAGGAGGGACAACAAGTAACACTTCATGGTAGTCAGGAAGTGGGTGAATGTAAGGTGGTGTCTGGAAAGAGAATCCAAAAGTTATTGGATCAGGGAAGTACCATCGTTGGACAACTACACTCCATCTACGCCATGGAGGTTGGGAACAAGTTGGTAGGGAGTCCACCACATGATCCTCACAGTGACAAGTTGTTGTTATCCTCGAATGGCCAGGTACATACTCTTAGTCCTATTCACGATTTATTAATGGAATTTGAGGATCTGTTTGCCACTCCCCAGTCCCTTCCACCCCACCGAATAATTGATCACTCCATTCACCTTAAACCCAACAGTGAACCGGTTAATTTGAAGGCCTATCACTATTCTCCCATCCAGAAAGAGGAAATAGAGAAACTGATACACGAAATGCTAACCAAAAACCTTGTTCAACCTAGCCAAAGCCCCTATGCTTCACCAGTCCTCTTAGTAAAGAAAAAAGACGGATCATGGACGTTTTGTGCAGATTATAGGCAGCTTAACTCCCTAACAATTAAGAACCAATTCCCTATTCCCATCATTGAAGACCTGCTGGATGAATTAACCGGAGCATCCATTTTTTCTAAACTAGATTTAACCTCCGGTTACCATCAAATCCGCATGAATCCCCTAGACTGCCCTAAGCTCGCTTTTAGAACCCATCAAGGGCATTACGAATTCTTGGTAATGCCCTTTGGTTTAACCAATGCTCCAGCCACATTCCAAGCATTGATGAACCACATTTTTGCTCCATATTTGCGTAAGTTTGTCTTGGTATTCTTTGATGATATCCTCATATATAGCTCCACCCTAGCACAACACCTCACCCACCTAAAATTGGCATTTCAGATCCTTAGATTTCATAAACTATATGTGAAGAGGACTAAATGCTCATTTGCAAAAGAAAAGGTGGAATACTTGGGCCATATTATATCAGGGCAGGGGGTAAGCACCGATCCACACAAAATTGAAGCAATGAAAAACTGGCCAAGACCCAAGACATTGAAGGAGCTGAGGGGTTTCCTAGGCCTAACTGGATATTACAGAAGGTTTATAAAAGGTTATGGGGTGATAAGCAAGGCACTGACTAATCTCTTGAAGAAGAATAGTTTCCATTGGGGGTCGAAAGCAAAGGAATCCTTTGAATCTCTCAAAGCAGCGTTGACTTAGGCCCCAACATTAGCCCTTCCGGATTTCTCCAAGGAATTTATCTTAGAAACGGACGCATGTGACACTGGAGCGGGGGCTGTGCTTAGCCAAGAAGGACGACTTGTGGCGTATCTAAGTCAATCATTAGCTCCACGTCACCTGGGTCTCAACATCTATGACAAAGAGCTACTGGCAGTTCTCATGGCGGTGGAAAAGTGGAGGTATTACCTGGAGGGCAAGAGATTCACCATTAAAACTGACCACGAGAGCCTCAAATTCCTAGCTCACCAACGAGTACATAATCAATTACAACGGAAGGGAATTACAAAGCTCGTGGGCTTTGACTTTGTCATCCTTTACCGGCAAGGGAAAGAGAACAGAGCAGCTGATGCTCTGTCTAGAAGGGAGGGTCCAGCTTCTTGCTGTGCCATCTCTGCGTTAATTCCGGATTGGGTGCAGGAAATTACTCACAGTTACGACCAGACTCCGTGGATCAAGGATTTACTCACCAAGCTGGCAGTCAGTACCACGGCTGATCCAAACTATCACTTAAAAAAGGGACTTCTGAGGTTTCAAAACAGAGTAATTATAGGGGATGACACTCAATTGAAACAGAAGATTCTATAGAGCCTGCATGACTCACCCATTGGGGGTCACTCCGGGCTCAACGTCACCTACCAGCGGGTCAGACAACTCTTCTATTGGAAGGGGCTAAAACGAGACGTGAACAGGTTTGTGTTATCATGCAGTACATGTCAAAGGTGCAAACATGAACAAATACCCTACCCGGGCCTTCTTCAACCGCTGGAAATTCCTTCACAAGCTTGGGAAGTGATTTCGATGGACTTTGTGGAAGGGTTACCAAAATCTGAGGGCGCAGACACTCTCTTAGTGGTAGTAGACAAACTAACCAAATTCAGCCACTTCCTTACTTTGGCCCATCCGTTCACAGCAGCTGAAGTAGCTAGGAAGTTGATGGATACAGTCTTCAAGATTCATGGTTTACCCAAGGCGGTTGTGTCTGATCGTGACAAGATCTTCACCAGCTAATTCTGAAAGACCTTAGTTCAGGGATTGGGTATCAAACTACACCTATCCTCGGCTTACCATCCTGAAACGGATGGTCAGACAGAAAGAGTTAACCAGTGCTTGGAAACCTATCTAAGATGTATTTGTATCTCCAAACCTCGAAGCTGGAGTCGTTGGGTATCCTTGGCACAATGGTGGTATAACACCAATTACCATACAGCACACAAACAAACCCCTTTTGAAGCTCTGTTCGGGTACTTACCTCCTATTATTCCTGCAGTAATGCAATACTCCCCCACTGAAATCGCAGCAGATCTCTATCTGAAGGAAAGGCAAGAAGCTCTCCACACGATCAAGCAAGAGTTGACCCTAGCTAGCCAACGAATGAAACAGCTAGCCGATAAGCACAGAACGAAAAGGCACTTTGAAGAAGGAGAAGAGGTCTATCTCAAGGTCAGAAGATTCCAACAGCATTTGTTCTGCAAAGGACCAACCTCTAAACTCAACCCCAAGTTCTACGGGCCATTCAAAATTCTAGCTAAGGTGGAACCGGTGGCTTATCGCCTGCAGCTGCCAAACGGAGTGGGATTGCACCCCGTCTTCCACGTCTCCCTCTTAAAAAAATCAGTCAAGCCTACGGAATTCACTAGCCAAACATTACCAGCTCCGCTGGAGGCCATAGAGGACACAGGGGAACCCTTGACAATGTTGGACAAACGCGTCATATACAATGATACCGCGCCAGTGACTCAAGTTCTAGTCCATTGGTCACACCTCCACCCGAACAACATGACATGGGAGTATCTCCCTGACCTCCTACAGCGATTTCCCAGAAGTTCCAGCCTCCTCTAATTTCTTGAGGACAAGAAATTCGTTAAGGGGGGCAATTGTCATAGGCTGAGGATATAGGAGTCATTTGCATAGCTGGGGCAGTATGGTAATTGTAAGTGAGGGAATAATTCAAATTCTTTAGTTGGCGCGCGTTGGGCAGTTAGTTACGGTCGCGCCACTTGTGTGTTTCTACTTAAATAAGAGCTGGTAGAGGATGGGGAAATCATGTGAGAATTATTCCACAATTTCCTTTCCCTCTCTTTCTCTAGTTACCGTGTTCTCTCTCTCTCTCTCTCTCTCTCTCTCTCTCTCTGTAAATCTAGCTCACGCACTCTCTATTTTCTCAATCGCTTTCCCGCCTGTGTTTCCTCCTCAACTCGGGAGGAATACTACTGTCAGATCCCAGCCTGACAGCCACTAGAAGAAGAGAAACGAAGAGGAGAAGAACCCTAATGCTGGAAGAACTCTCCCGATGCTCCATCACCTCAAAATGGCTCCCTCTCCAACTTTGGTCTCTTTTATACTTTCTTCACATTTTGGTTTAATTTTTATTCCAATTTTCAGCCCCCTTTAAGCCTTTCTAATTTCCTCATTTGCATTTTATTTATTTACATTTCATAAACATTTACCTTATATTTAAGCCAACTCACTATTTTGACTTGTTTCATTCCTACTTTGACTATTACACTACATTTGCTTGCTCTTTCTCTTTGGCTTGTTAACACTTCCTTAATCTTTCAAGCCACCTCGTGCATAACAAGATAATTCTCCAACTTAATTTCTCACAAGTTAAGAAACTTCTCAGCCGAGGTTATTCTAAAGGGAATATTCACCTTCTTTGGACAAATTAATTCTCTATGATCATGGCGCTTAGAAAATTTACATTTAGAATCAAATTTTAGTTTGGATTTAGGTTTTGATAGTTTTCCAAAATTCTTATGGTCTTTCTCAACATAGCCCAAACTAGTTCTATCATAGTATCTCCTTTTTGAGATTCTAAGATATTATCTAGTGTTTTGCTAGCTGCAAAAAAAAAAAAAAAATTGATAAAACTAACTTAGAATCTTTTAACTCATTTCCAAGTAATTTGTTTCGATTAGAAAGGGTTGAATTTTGAGATTGAAAATTTTTATTTTGTTCAATGAGAGCTGCATTTTCAGATTCTAGATTTTTTGTTTGATCCTTAAGAGAAGATTTTTCCTTTTTTAACATTCTGATTTTCTTTGAGCCCTTTCTAGATCAGCTATAAGTTTTTCACAAATATTTCAAAGCTTAATCCTATCATCATCATCGCTATCATTTGAATCTGAATTAAAACTAGATGAGAAAGAGTCGCTTACCTCAGAATCTTACTCTGCCATAAAATAGTAATTGTCCATTTGATCTTCACTTGAGGAGGAGCCTTCATCACTCCATGTGACTGCTGCTTTCTTTTTCTTCATATCTTTTCTTTTTGACTTGGCACATATGTTCCTGTTAACATTCTTAGAAGATTTTCTCCTACATTGTCACGCATTACGGCCTGGGTGCGACATCGACCGTTTATTGGCAGATTTGAACTGTTTTCATAGTCATTTCCTTTATGTTATGTTATTATGTTTTATTTACTTTATGCTTTGGTATTAGTTTGGATATTACAGCTGCAAAGGGAATATGATATTTTAAGGGGGGAGATCAACGTGTAAAGGGGCCTGGGGAAAAAGACAAATGAGTTAGTTATTGGGGATGGGATCTGCTGTGGTAGCACCCCTACAAGTGGGTTATATACCCCTATACTCAGATTGTAACGGAATGAAGAATTTCTCTACCAACTATTCTTTCTATCTCTTATTCCTTTCCTCCTAATCTCTCTCTCACTATCTCTTTTATTGGTGTCGTCTCTTTCTAAGATCTCTATCTAATCTCTCTAATTCATATTGGATTAGAGGGCGGATTCATTGTCACATTTGGGTTTGTGACAAACTGGTATCAGAGCACCAGTCTTAGGCATACCAGTAGAAGCAAGGATGGCAAACGGAACCCGCATGAGGAATTTTGAAACACAACTGCAGCAAGTTAGCTCAACGATGACCGAGCTCTAGAATAGGATGGGCCACATGGAGGCCGAAGAAGCCCAAAATCGAAAGGCAATCCGAGCTATGGATAGCAGGATGGAAGGGGCCATGAAGGTATGGAGCAAAGGCTAGATGGATCAATGGCTAGACTGCAGGATGACATGCAACAATTTATGATAATGTTCACATGACAAAACAAGGTAAGAATGGTTGAAAACTTTCCCCCTAGAGATAGAAATAAGCTTATATTGCATAGAAATGAGGGGAATAGGTGTTATGCCAATGCCGAAATAGAGGCTGACGTAGAAGAAACATTGGAAGGAGTTGTGGGTAACGATAGGAATGGTACCCCTAATGGGCAGCACCAGGGGTTCACCATGCCCCCATGGAGATTCCAATCTTTAAAGGGGTACCCCCGATGGTGGATCAGAAAATGTGAGAGGATATTTGAGTGGAATAATGTACAAATGAGGTAGCGAGTGTTTGTAGCCCACTTTAACGAGGCTGTCGATGCCTGGTTCCAGGGGTGTGTAAGTGTGCAAAACAAATTCACTTGAGAAGACTTGGTGACCAAACTATGTGAAAGATTTGGAGAAAGAAATAGGGTGGACACCATTGAGGAGTTCAGAAAACTAAGACAAATTGGAAGTGTAGAAGTGTATTTAAAGAGATTTGACCCTATATGACTCAACAAAACCCACACCTTACTGGAGCTTATTTTGTGTCAAGCTTCTTGAGTGGGGACATAAGGCCGATGGTAAAGATGATTAGGCCTCGAATCGTAGAACAAGTGGCTGAGAGTGCAAGATTACAAGAAATGATTGTAGAAACACTTATGAAAAAGTAGCGACAACAACACAAGGGGTTATCGGTGGGACCAGCCAATGGGGGAGGTAGGTATGTTAGCCGAGAAGCTTGCAAGAGTGGAGGAAGTACGGAAAATGGGACAGGGCCTAGCACAGTGCCTTATGCGGAGCAATTAAAAGGGAAAAGAAGGTTGGCTGGCATTTGTTTTAGATGTGGGGACAAGTACCATTTTAGGCAACAATATAAAACGCAAATTCTATTACCTCTAACCTAATACAACCGTAGGCAAACCAATCATTTGACTACCATCACACCGAAACATCAAGATTTTCTACATAGTTATCTAAATGCAAATCATGAACATTCAATCAAATATGAAAGCACTTTGGTATAGAAATACCTTAGTCAATAGACAATCATTTTCATCATAATGCAAAGATCATCCAAAACGATAAGCATAACTTCACTGCATTCCAAAACATCAATCGTAGAAGACGAACAAGCTAATTCAAGAATTTTATCAATCATACACTCAACAAAATTCGTCATCAAAACATTAAGACATAGCACTCAATGAGCAAGTTCATTTAAGACACTAGGATATAATTTAACATGTATTTTCACAGGTACAGATGTACCTCCATTAACACCATAAGGTCATATCCAAAACAATTCATATTGATGAGCAACAGAAGATTTCATCTTCAAGGCTTTAATAATCAGCAAACAAAAATGATCAATATTTAATCACATACGTAATCAAGGAAAACAGTCAAGGTTAAAAACCATATCAACAAAGACATTTAAATTTAAACAGAGATGAGATTAGAATATATTACCTAGGGAGATACAACATTTTCTCCCAAAGCTGAATTGTTTTAAGTCCCATGGACTGCATATAAAACCTATCTAAGATAAAGTACCCAATCAAGGAATAATAGAAGGGCATCATTGTAATAAGGTTGCAATGCTTTTTTAGGATATTTTTACAAGCTGTTAGAAGCACATGGGTGTTGTTAGGAATCAGTTAACAGCTACATAAGGCCTATATAAAGGCTACTTGTAAGAGATCTGGGACTATGGTTGAATTGATAATGAATCAGTTTTTTTTCATTTCTCTCTAAAATTCTTTCTCAATCTTCCTCACGTTTCTCTCTTGTTCCCCCCCCCTTTCTCTCAATATCTCTCCCTCAATTCTATATAATATCTTTCCCCATTTTTGTCCAAAATTCCCTCTAAACATTATGTTTTTATTCCTAAGCCTCTTGGATCCTTCTGATTGCAAATTCTAGCCTTGTTATAAGCCCTAGGTTCATGATAAATGGTATTAGAGCATCGTTCCTCGGTCGCTTTCGTTGCTGATTAAGGTCCGTCGGATGTTGATGGTTACTGTCCAATGCAGTGGATTCACGAAATCTGAAGGTGATTTCGGAAATAGGAAACAACAACGTAGGTTGTGGTTCATGTAATTTTGGGTAGTTGATTTTGACAACTCTTGGCCGAATTAAGTGAACAGAGATTTGGTTAGTCTGGTGAATTCAACGGAGTAGGCGAATCGTAGGAAGCTGCATCATAGGAGCCAACGTCTGCAATAGAACTGACGACCAGTGGTCGCGATCAAATCTGGAGGTTGCTAATCTATAGTGATGGGCAACGATTTCTTCAATCCGTTTGGAATTTTGGACCACTGATGCAACAGAAGTTATCAAGGTAGCCACATTGTAATTGAGAGGCGAAGTACAGTAGGCGATCAGTTATAGACTCGGAATCAAAGACGCAACGGAAGCATGGTGGAATTCCGATGATCGTTAACCATTGGCAATAATTGTGTCTTGGTGAATTCAATCAAGTGAGCTTTGTTGTGATTCCGAGAAGCGTACAACGACGCCGGTGGACCATTGGATGGTGACTGGGTAACGCGGTTTGATCGGACGACTAGAGTGGGCGACCAGATGCAACGCGAACTGAGGAGCATTCGCAATTGGTGTGGGAGTCTGCCGAAGAAGGTGACACGAACAGCCAAAAGGGTCACGACTGGAGTGAACGACTGGTGCAAAAGATTCGTTGAAGTTGGCGACACGGACAGACAGGGAAGCTTCCGACTGGTGCGTTGCTGGTGCTACCGCTTGATAGGTCGGCGATTCTAACCCAGACGGTGAGAAGCAAATCTAGGCGACTTATTGAATCCATTACAGTTGCTATCAAATTTCGAATATACCAGGCGAGAGCAAATCCGAGGTCGTTGACTCCTTTTGCTTGATTTAATCGAATCTAGATTAAGAAGGCTTGAGGCGACTTCATTAGTCCAGTGGTCGGTGATTGGGTAGCAACTACACCAGCAGTCCTAAATTCACTTTTACCGAGAAGGAACAACATGTGAAGACCGACAGTGATTGGGTGAGAAGGAGGAATCGGTGGGGAGGTAATCGTTGAATCCGCAACGATCGCAGGCAAAGCCAATTCCGACCATCTAGGTGAATTGAAGAAGTGACTGCGGAGCAGGTGGTCCTCCGACCATTGGACAGGGGTCATGACTAGTGGACGGTGATTGGATGGGTCATGGCCGTTGCAAATCTGGATTGATGGCAGATAGGTTGAGTTGCTGATCTGATTTTAAAGGTTATTGTTGGCCAACGTGATTAACTCCACAAGCGATTTTGGCAATTTAGTGCAATTGATTCATCAGTCAATTGAGTTCTCGGAAGATTGCAACAGAGCCGACGATTCTTTGCTGATTTAATTGAGTCGTTGCTGCTCGAGGTGGTGATTTATGAAGATGATTTACGAGGGTGAACGGTGGCTGTTGTGAAGTAGACCTAAGGGAAGTAAACTTAGAGGCTGATTCCGTTTGAGGAGTGGATTCTTCCAACTTATCCAGCTCACTATTGGTTGGCGCTTGAGGCTGTGAGTAAAGGGAACAAGAGGCGAAATAGAAGGATGTACATGACTACTGCTCCATGGTCATTGCAGTTTTCTGTTGGTGAGAAGTCGACTATGGGGAGCAGTTCATGCATGAGACAAATGGAGTCTCGATGGGAGCAGAAGAAGGCTGCATTTTCAGCTAGAAACAACAAGAAATATGAGAAGGGGATCAGCCAATTGGACGAGGAAACAAAAAGTGTGGTGGAGGAGTTCAACAAAATCAGGCAGGTAGGGTCAGTAATGGAGTACCAATTCAGATTTGAAGAGTTGATGGCCTTGATGCTCAATCATAACCCCTATTTGACAGAGTCCTAGTCGTTTCAATCTTCTTAATTGGCTTGAACAAAGAGTTGAGGCCAATAGCGATGATGCCCAAGACCCTCAAGCATGTTGCTGATAGTGCCAGGCTCCAAGAATTAACATTGAAAGCACTAAAGAAAAAACAGGAAGATAGAGATGCTGATGGAACAGCATGGGATCAGGCAAATCCAATTAAAGGATATGAACAATCTTATATTGGCTCTACGGAAACTGACCCTAAAAGTAATGAACTTGGACCGGCAGTAAGGAAGAAGCTAGAGGTTGTGAAAAGGCATTCTCTCGATGGGATTTTGGTTCTGAAGCAGGTTGAACTGTCCTTAACTTGGGATAAAATAGGCAACGAGAAGGTAAAGACAACACTAGCTGGATGAAAGCTAAGGGATATAGCGGAAGAAGCCAAAGGTTTTGCTGAAGGGAACAGAACTTCCACTGCTATGCTGTTTTTTACTTCCACTGGCAAATCCAAGTTGTTGTCTACTGCATTGAGGGATGAATGGATGGCGGATCATGTCTACAGATTGGAGTCCAAGCTTAATTGGATAACTATTACCGGAAGTGGTTGTATTGGGCTTGAACTCGATGAAGTTTTCCCTATGGAAATTTTGGGTCAACTTAGGCCTGAAATTGATCTTGGAAACCAAAGAATGAAGATGAAGAGGCTTAAAAGGAGAAAAAAGGAAAAAGGAATGAAACAGATTGAGAGAGCTATGTAAGTTTTGGTTGATTTTGGGAAGCATTCTTCTCGTCCGTTTTCATTCTGGGTCTCAAGAGTCGACTTTTACAAATGGAAGTCGACTCTGTATGTTAAGCTCTCGGCTGGATCGACTAAAGTGATGAACAAGTAGACTTTTCCTTCCAAAAGTCAACTTCCTAATTTTAAAAATAGACTTTTTGTCTCAGACTACGCATGCTCTGTTGTTTTGGGCATAACTTTTAGTAGAAAAATCGGATTCGAGATCCATTTCTTGTGTTGTAAACTAGACTCGATAAGCTTCGATTTGGTATTGAATTGGATTATTTGGCCGAATTTTGGGTGATTGTTTCTTAATCCCAAAACATATTTAGACGTGCTTGGAAATTTTTTCTCTCCTTCATGAAATATGTTGCCCTTATATTTGTGTATACCCAATGCATTTCAATCATTATTATGTGACTATAATTGGCTTGTGCATGTTGTTGCAAAAGGTCTTATGCATGGATTTTTTCTGGAGTATGATGTATTTGTTATGCATGGCCCGATTTTGAGAATTACAAGTGATACTTAATGCGCGTTGCGGACGAAATCCGCAGGAATATCCCCTACGGTGATAAACTGAAAGCTCAAGTGGGCTATAAAGCCAGATTCGTGTCAAGCTAGGGTAGGCCATAAGGTTAGACTCTTGTGAGACCTAGATCTTGTATTACGATTATGCTATAATGGTATTACGGGATCTTGCATCTTATTTTCCATTCATGGATATTGTGGATTGACTCCACCTCTTTATGTATGCATGAGCGGGGATGTTATCATCATTTATGGTTTGACCCTATTACTTCTGTTGTCATTTTATTCTGTATTACTTGTTGGGTTTTGTATCTTACTTGTGTTTGCATCATTCCAGGTAAGGGGAAGACTACGATTGATGGTGAGCCTAGAAATGTGGGGTCAAATGTCTAGACGTCTATAAAGTTGTCCTAGACAAAAGATCTTCGGGAGTTTTGTCATGGTGTTTGGTTTTATGGATGTGTAGCCTTTATGGGCCTTGTTTTATCTTCTTTTGTTAAAGGTTCAAGTATATGGCTTGTTGTATGTGACGGTATGATGTCTAATTTTGTGTATATAGTGTTGCTGTAATTATTAACTATTGTGATGTGTTTTCTTGTAACTCTAGCATGTATCATCTATTCTTGACACTTCTCCCTTAGAAACCCCGGCCGAGGCAGCAAGGGAGAAGTGTCAACAATATATGGTACCTACTGGAGTTTTAAGAGAATACATCACAATAGTTAATAATTATAGCAACACTATATACACCAGCACCTTTCGGTAAGAATTGATGAGGTTTATCAGGATAAAACTCCACATGTCAATTGCTTACCACCCCCTAACAGATGGACACATAAAAAGAGTGAAGCAAAATTTGGAAACCTATCTTACGTGTATTTGTATTCTGCACGCTAACCAGTGGCATAGATGGCTTGCATTGGCCCTATCTTAGGTTTATGCAACAACTAAAGCACATCGCTCTTTGAATTTAGCGATGCTTCCACATATTTTGAGCACTTAAGATATTACCCAACCTTAAGCTTACTCTAAGTGTCATGAGGATATATGACATTTATCCAAGACACTAATGCATTAGGATACTTAAGATATCCCATGAAATCCTAGAGCAACTTATTGATATAACATCAACATAAAAAAGAACAAGATTAATCACTAGCAAAACATAGTAAAGTTAATGGCACACCTTAATAAGAAGTATAAGACAATATAAATCCTTCAAATCAAAATTCAAGTACCATCACTTGAGTATACGATCATTTACTTAACAATACAATCCTAATGTCTAGCACTTAAACATTAATTATGAAATATAGAACACATTACTCTAAAACCTTGAGTAATACTGCCACAAAAAATACTTAGCATATAATGAGCAAAACATTCATGCATTACATTTAGAATTAACCCCAAAGAAAGGCATTTACAAACACATCAATAAAACATATGGCTAAAACACTCTAGCACGTATGAGAACATTAATAGATATAACATACTAAAGGATAAACCTATAGAGGTTTCTTGACCAAAGAACCTCGACATATATCTTATCAAGATAAGCTTAACATTATCCTTAATATAAAATAATACAAGACATATTAATAAGTTACGAGAACATAACATGACAAGATATTAAAGTTTTGACATAAATGCAGTCATCATCAAAACATTTAGAACATAAAACTCAACTATCTCCACCTTTTTGATGATGACAAAATTTTAATATTCAAAAGAACATTCACCATAAATGTTCCCCTAAACCTTCTCCCCCTTTTTGTCAATAGCAAAAAGGATAAGAAGTTTGATACCACATGAAGCATGTGATTATCAAGAGAATAATCTTTTCCCCATTTTAGAAATTTTCATGTTTTTGAGGAAAAAGCTACCAAGAGAAAAAACTACCCCTGAGTTTATTACCATTAGCTCAAAAGGTTCCCCCTGAGTTTAAGCATACTTTTAAAACTAGAGAGGTTCCCCCTGAAAATATCAATCTTTCTAAAAAGACTCTCCCCTTTTTATGAAAGAGTGAAATAGAATTTTATTTTTCAAAAGATATAAGCACTTAATATCCTTTTTGAGAAGGAGAATACTATATGACAATCATAAGGAGACAATAGAAATAATCAGGAATTCTCTCCCCCTTTCGAAAGATTCATTCTAAGACTAGGTACCAATAAATATTGCAAGAATATATATATTTAACAGCAAGTTCATCAAACAGAAGATTTAACTATATGCTTAAGAAATCAAACCTTAGATTTAAATAGAGGATACGCTTCCCCTACAAATAAGCCACAAATTCATTTAACACTCAAGGCTTGACAGAATTTAGCATTCACATCAGAATGAATCAAAACTACTAATCAGTATATGCATATAAGCACATACAAGCATGTCATCCTGAAAATTTAGGCAAACATTAATCAACAAAAGCAAATAATTCAAAATCATAAATCAAGTTTAAGAAAATTTGAACTAATATATCAAAAGCTAAAGTGTTTTTACACTAGGATTCTAGTCCTAAGACACTTGAGTGACAAGCTCGAGTTTCATTTAAAAATATCTATTCTATCTTAGCAACTCCAGTAACACTTCCCCATTACTAGACTAATATTCTATAAAGATCTATATTTATACACACTTACATGATTAACTTCACAAATTAATCGAGTATCTTATGATAATTGCTAGAAATATGTAGCACTGTATGGATGAACTTGAAATCCATATTTTCAAGACTTCAATCCATGAATAATTTATTCATTCCTAGGAGATTTTCCTCATTCCAAGGATTTCAAATAAGATCTAAAATCAAATTCATTTAAAAACTTATCATAAAATATTATTGAACAAGAAACAACTACTTTATCCTCAAATACACGAATAATAAATCCATTTACGATAACATATATTCTCAGGATAAGTAATTTTCAAACATTCAATCATATTAGTAAAATGCATATTCAATAACTCCTAAATGTATCCATTTTATTTTAAGAGACAGAATTGCAACATAAGAGAAGATCCTGATAATGATTGGATACTCAATTAACTTTTAATCACTATTCGAGTGATCATAAACCAAACTACCACTAAGTTTCAACACATTTGAAATATACTACTCATGAGCATATGAATCCTAAGCAGTACAATCAAAATACATAATCCTATAATGTAATTTTTAAATTCAAGAAACGCACATACACCAAAGACATATCTCATATAAAGTTTGTACACTTCATGTGTACTCAAATCAATCAAGAAAAATATTCAAGCAGGTTTCAAATTTCCAAACATTTTCAACTAATCCTAAGACAGATTTAATCACTTGATCGATCCTATCATTACTCAAGAGAGCTCAATCAACCTATCACTTAATGCATTTATAATTTCAATCACATAAACTGAATACATAGAATTGTGCCACTCATGAGCACACCAAACATAGTCACTCACAAAGATTTTTAAAGCAGTGAATAATATTACCTCTAACCTAATACAATGGTAGGCAAGCCAATCATTTGACTACCACCTCATCAAAACATCAAGATTTTCCACTTAATTATCTAAATGTAAATCATGAACATTTAATCAAATATGAATGCATTAAGGTACAAAAATACCTTAGTCAACAAACAATCATTTTCATCATAATGCAAAGATCATCCAAAACGATGAGCATAACTTTACTGCATTCAAAAAAATCAACGTAGAAGACGAACAAGCTAATTCAAGAATTTTATCAATCATACACTCAGCAAAATTCATCATCAAAACATTATGACATAGCACTCAATGAGCAAGTTCATTTAAGACACTAGAATATAATTTAGCATGTATTTTCACAGGTACAAACGTACCTCAATTAACACCATAAGGTCATATCCAAAACAATTCATAGTGATGAGCAAAAGATGATTTCATCTTCAAGGCTTAAATAATCAGCAAACATAAATAATCAATATTTAATCCCATACGTAATCAAGGCAAACAGTCAAGGTTGAAAACCATATCAACAAAGACATTTAAATTTAAAGAGATATGAGATTAAAATATATTACCTGGGGAAATACAACATTTTCTTCGAAAGTTGAATTGTTTCAAGTCTCATGGATAGCATATAAAACCTATCTAAAATAAAGTACCCAATCATTTGAATCCTTGAATTTTCTAACTTATTTTTTCTCATGACCCAAGGAACAATAGAAGAGCATCATTGTAATAGGGTTGCAATGGTTTGTCAGGATATTTTTAGAAGTTGTTAGAAGCACCTAGGTGTTGTTAAGAATCAGTTAACAGCTAGCTAAGGCCTATACAAAGGCTACTTGTAAGAGATTGGGGACCATGCTTGAATTCATAATGAATTTTCTCATTTCTCTCTAAAATTCTCTCTCAATCTTCCTCACATTTCTCTCTTGCTTCTCCCCCCCCCCCTTCTGTCAATATCTCTCCCTTAATTCTATATGATATCTTTCCCCATTTTTGTCCAAATTCCCCTCTAAACATTTTGGTCTTAATCCTAAACCTCTCAGATCCTTCCGATTCCAATTCCAGCCCTATTATGAACCCTAGGTTCATGACAAATGGAATCAGAGCATCGTTCATCGGTCATTTTCATTGCTAATTAAGGTCCGTCGTATTTCGATGGTTACTGTCCGATGCAATGGATTCACGAAATCTGAAAGTAATTTCAAAAATAGGTAGTAACAAGGTAGATTGTGATTCATGTAATTTTGGGTAGGTTATTTTGACAACTCTTTGTAGAATTAAGTGAACAACGATTCGATGAGTCCGATGAACTCAATGGAGCAGGCGAATCATAGGAAGCTGCATCATAGGAGCCAACGTCTGCAATAGAACTGATGACCAATGGTCGCAATCAGATCTAGAGTATACTGATCTATAGTGATGAGCAACGATTTCCGTGATCACCTGGGAATTTTGGACCGCTGATGCAATAGAAGTTATCAAGCTAGCTAGGCTGTAATTGAGAGGCGATGCACAGTAGGTGATCAGTTATAGACTCGGAATCGAAGACGCAGCGGAAGCATGGTGGGATTCCGATGATCGTTAACCATTGGCGATAGCTGTGTCTTGGCAAATTCAATTAGGTGAGCTACATTGTGATTCCGAGAAGCGTACAACAAAGCCAGTGAAACATTGGACGGTGGCTGGGTAACGCGGTTTGGTCGGACGACTGGAGTGGGTGACTAGAGGCAATTATGACCCAAACGATGAGAAGCAAATTTGGGCGACTTAGTGAATCTGTTGCAGTTGCTATCAAATTACGAATATACCAGGTAAGAGAAAATCAGGGGCCGTCGACTCCTTCTGTTTGATTTAATCGAGTCTAGATTGAGAAGGCTTGAGGCAACTTCATTGGTCCAATTGTCGGTGATTGGGCAGCAGCTACACCACTGGTCCTAAATTCACTTTTAGTGAGAAGGAACGTCGTGTGAAGACCGACGGTGATTGGGTGAGGAGGAGGAATCAGTGGGGAGGCGATCGTTGAATCTGCAATGATCGCAGGCAGAGCCAATTCCAGCCATCTAGGTGGACTAAAGAAGCGACCGCGGAGCAGGTGGTCCTCCGACCATTGGACAATGGTTGCGGCCAGTGGATGGTGATTGGGTGGGTCGCGACCGTTGCAAATTTGGATTGTTGGCAGATAGGTTGAGCTACCAATCTGATTTTAAGGGATATTATTGGCCGACATGATTAACTCCACAAGCGATTTTGGCGATTCAGTGCAGTTGATTCATTAATCAATTGAGTTCTCGAAAGATTGCAGCGAGGCCGACGATTCTCTGCTGATTTAATTGAGCCGTTGCTGCTCGAAGTGGTGATTTATGAAGATGATTTATGAGGGTGAACGGTGGCTGTTTTGAAGCAAAGACCTAAGGGAAGTAAACATAGAAACTGATTCCGTTTGAGGAGTGGATTCTTCTAACTTATCCAGCTCACTGTTGGTTGGCACTTGAGGCATTGAGTAAAGGGAATAAGAGGAAAAAAAAAAGGATGTACATAACTCCTGCTCCTTGGTCTTTGCAGTATTCTATTTGTGAGAAGTCGACCATGGGGAGCAGTTCATGCATGAGACAAATGGAGTCTGAATGGCTGCAGAAAAAGGTTGCATTTTCAGCTAGAAACAACAAGAAATATGAGAAGGGGATCAGCCAAATTCAACAAGGAAACAAGAAGTGTGATACATGATATGAGCAAGGACTTTGGCCATATGTTACATGAGCAACTGCAAGAGTATGCAATGATACTAATTAAGAAGTATCATTATAGCTTTCCTACGGAATTCTTTGATGATTATGGTGGAAATTCTAACCAAGAGGAGTCTCTTAAAATGGGGAAGCCTAAGGAGAGGTTTGGAGATCGGGGCTTGCCTAATGTGGTAGAGGAGTTCAACAAAATCAGGCAGGTAGGGTCAGTAATGGAGTACCAATTGAGGTTTGAAAAGTTGATGGCCTTGATGCTCAATCATAACCCTTATTTGACAGTCTTATTTCGTTCCAAGTTTCTTAATTGGCTTGAACGAAAAGTTGAAGCCAATGGTGTTGATGTTTCTGCCCAAGACCCTCAAGCATGCTACTGATAGTGCCAGGCTCCAAGAATTAATATTGCAAGCACTAAAGAAGAAATAGAGAGATAGACAGGCTGGTGGAACAACATGGGATCTGGCAATAAGGAAGAACCTGGAGGTTGAGAAAAGGCATTCTCTTAATGGGATTTTGGTTCCAAAGCAGGCTGAATTGTCCTTAACTAGGGATAAAATAGGCAACGAGAAGGCGAAGACAACACTAGCTGGAGGAAAGCTAAGGGATATAGCAGAAGAAGCCAAAGGTTTTGCTAAAGGGAACACAACTTCCGTTGCTATGCTATTTTTTTACTTCCATTGGCAAATCCAAGTTGCTGTCTACTGCATTGACGGATGAATCGGTGGCTAATCATGTCCATAGATTGGAGACCAAGCTTGATTGGATAACTATTACCGACAATGGTTGTATCGGGCTTGAACTCGATAAAGTTTTCCCTATGGAAGTTTTGGGTCAATAAAGGCTAGGAATTGATCTTGGAAACCTAAGAATGAAGATGAAGAGGCTTAGAAAGAGAAAGAAGGAAAAATGAAAGAAATAGATTGTTGAAGTTATTTGGGACAAGAACTCTCTCAAAGAGGGGGAAATTGTCATGACTCAAGGAACAATAGAAGGGTATCATTGTAATAGAGTTGTAATGGTTTGTTAGGATATTTTTACAAGTTGTTCGAAGCACATGGGTGTTGTTAGGATGCTGATAGGAATCAGTTCACAGCTAGCTAAGGCCTAAAAAAAGGCTACTTGTAAGAGATTGGGGACTATGCTTGAATTGATAATGAATATTCTCATTTCTCTCTAAAATTCTCTCTCTCAATCTTCCTCACGTTTCTCTCTTGTTTCTCCTCCTCACCCCCCCCTCTTTTCTCTCAATATCTCTCCCTCAATTCTATATGATATCTTTCCCCATTTTTGTCCAAATTCTCCTTTAAACATTCTATTCTTAATCCTAAGTCTCTCGGATCATTCCGATTGCCAATTCCAGCCCTATTATGAACCCTAGGTTCGTGACATTTTTCTACCAAAGACTTATTCGTAACTACCAAAACCATGTAACGTCCCGATAGTATAATAAGGCTATGTTATTACACTAAGAATTTCTTAACATGCGGGACATTAACTTGGAAAATTATTTTGTTATGTGCAAGGTGGCTTGAAATATTAGGGAAGTGTTGACAAGACCAAAGAGAAAGAGCAAACAAAGGGAGTGGAATAGTCAAAGTCAAAGTAGAAATGAAGTAGGTCAAAATAGAGAGGTGGCTTAAATATAAGGTAAATGCTTATGAAATGTAAATAAATGAAATGCAAATGAGGAAATCAAAGAGGCTTGAAAGGACAAGAAATTTAGGGAATAAAAATTAACCCAAAATGTGAATAAAGTATAAAAGGGACCAAAGTTGGAGAGAGAGCCATTTTGAGGCGGTGGAGCATCGAGAGAGTTTTTACAGTACTAGGGTTCTTCTCCTCTTTGGTTCTTTTCTTCTAGTGGCAGCTAGGGAGTTCAAGGAAGGGTTTCAAGGTAAAAAATTTATCATCTAGCTCATTCTCTAGTCTAAAACCCTGTTTTTCCTCTGTTATGGTTGCTAAAAAGAGATGAAAATCTCTATGTATGGTAGCCTACAAGTGGTGTTGAAGGTAAAGAAAGACTAAGGATTGTCAAAGAGGGAAACTAAGACAAGTTCTACTCCTCCCTTCTACCTTTGACCCTTTAGTTTTTGGTGTAAACTCCTAAGTTTTTCAAAAAAAGCCTTTATTGGGAGCCATGTGGAATTGTTTGTAAATCTCTCTCCTCTTACTTGATCCTGTCGGTCTCTCTTAAGTTTTAAAATAGGGTTTGTTTCACCCTATAATCCTCAAAGGAATGATGTATTTTGGTTAGGTTTCGAGTAATGTAAGATTTGACTGATTTTGGGAACCATTTTGTTTGTCAGTTTTCATTCTAGGTCTTAGGAGTCGACTTTTGAAAGTGGAAGCCGACTCTGTACATTAAGCTGTCGGCTGGATCGACTAAAGTGATGAAGAAGTCCACTTTTCCTTCCAAAAGTCGACTTCCCAATTTTAAAAGTCCACTTTCCGTTTCAGACTGTGCATGGTCCACTTTCCTTCCAAGATCTGTTTGTTGCGTTGTAAACTGGACTTGATCAATTTCGATTTGGTATCAAATTTGGAATATTTGGTCGAGTTTTGAGTTGTTTCTTCTTAATCCCAGAACATATCTAGATGTGCTTAGAAATCTTTTCTCTCCTTCATAAACATGTTGTCCTTATTCTCATGAATACCCCATGCATTTCAATCATGATTATATGAGTATAATTGGTTTGGGCATGTCATTACAAGAGGTCTTATGCATGGGTTTTGTGTGGAGTACGATATATTTGTTATGCACGGCACGGTTTTGGAAATTACAAGTGATACTTAACGCGCACGGCGGGATCCGCTAAGATATCCCCTACGATGACAAACAGAAAGCTCGAGTGGGCTATAAAGCCAAACTCCTATCAAGCTCGGGTGGGCCATAAGGCCGAAATCATGTGTGACCTAGATCCCGTATTATGATTATGATATAGTGGTATTATGGGAACTTGCATCTTATTTTTCATTCAAGGATATTGTGGCATGACACTGCCTCTTTATGTATGCATGAGCAGGAATGTTGTCATCATTTATAGTTTGATCATGTTACTCTTATTATCATTTTATTCTATATTACTTGCTAAGCTTTATATCTCACTTGTGTTTGTATAATTCCAGGTAAGGCCAAGACTACGGTTGATGGTGAGCCTAGCAATGTGGGATCCAGTGTCTAGAAATGTACAGAGCTGTTCCAGATAAAAGATCTTCAGGAGTTCTGTCATGGTGTCTGATTCTATGGATATATTGCCTTTATGGGCCCTGTTTTATCATTTTTTGTAAAGTTTCGGGTATATGACCCGTTCTATGTGATGGTACAATATCTAGTTTTATGTTTATAGTATTGCTATAATTATTAACTATTGTGATGCATTCTCTTGTAACTCCAATAGGTGTCATATCTTCTTGGCACTTCTCCTTTAGAAACCCCGGCCGAGGCAGCAAGGGAGAAGTGTCAAGAATAGATGGTACCTACTGGAGTTACAAGAGAATGCATCACAATGGTTAATAATTACAACAAGACTACATACACAAAACTAGATATCGTACCGTCACATACAACGAGCTATATACCCGAAGTTTTGCAAGAGAAGATAAAACAAAGCCCATAAAGGTTCATAGACCCAGACACCATGACAAAATTCCC
Organism: Diospyros kaki; assembly: GCA_036245055.1. Classification (NCBI taxonomy): domain Eukaryota; kingdom Viridiplantae; phylum Streptophyta; class Magnoliopsida; order Ericales; family Ebenaceae; genus Diospyros; species Diospyros kaki. The sequence goes on from BSEG01000012.1 coordinate 25,183,632, forward strand.
GAAAAACTTTTGTCTGGGACAGCTCTGTACACGTCTAGACACTGGACCCCACATTGCTAGGCTTACCATCAACCGTAGTCTTGCCCTTACTTGGAATGATACAAACACAAGTGAGCTACAAAATCCAACAAGTAATATATAATAAAATGATAACAAGAGTAACAGGGTCCAACTATAAATGATGACAACATCCGCACTCTTGCATACATAAAGAGGTGGAGTCAAGCCACCATGTCCATGAATGGAAAATAAGATGCATGTTCTCAAAATACAACTATAGGATAATCATAATACGGGATCTAGGTCCTACACAAGTCCGGCTTTATGGCCCACCCGAGCTTGACACGAGTCCGGCTTTATAGCTCACTCGAGTTTTCGATTTATCACCGTAGGGGATATCTCAACGGATCCCGTCCGCAACGCGCATTAAGTATCACATCTAATTCCCAAAATCGTAGCATGTATAACAAATACATCGTACTCCACACAAAACCCATGCATAAGACCTCTTGTAACGACATGCACAAGCTAATTATATTCACATAATCATGATTGAAATGCATGGGGTATACACGAGAATATGGACAACATGTTTCATAAAGGATATACAAGATTTTCAAGCACATCTAGACATATTTTGGGACTAAGAAGAAACCACTCAAAACTCGGCTAAATAATTCAAATTCAATACCAAATCGAAACTTATCGAATCTAGTTTATAACGTAACAAACGGATATGGAATCCGATTTTTCCACTAAAAATTATGCACAAAACAGTAGAGCATGCGCGATCTAAAACAAAAAGTCGACTTTTCAAATTAGGAGGTCGACTTTTGGAATTAGAAAGTTGACTTTTAGAGAGAAAAAAAAAAAAGGTCAACTTCTTCATCACTTTATTCGATCTAACCGAGAGCTTAACCTATAGAGTCGACTTCCACTCGCAAAAGTCGACTCTTGAGAGTCAGAATGAAAACAAAATACGTCATTCCAAAATTTACAAACTAGTTCCCAAAATCAACCAAAATTTACATAGCTCAAAACCTAACCAAAATACGTCATTCCTTTGAGGATTATAGGGTGAAACAAACCCTATTTTGAAACTCAAGAGAGACCAACAAGATCAAGCAAGAGAAGAGAGGGATTTACAAACAATTCCACATAGCTCCCAATAAAGGTTTTTTTGAAGAACTTGGGACTTTACATCCAAAACCAAAGGATCAAAGGAAAAAAAAATAGTAGAACTTGCCTTAACTTCCCTCTTTAACAATCCTTAATTTTTTTTATCTTCAACACTACTTGTAGGCTGCCATACATAGAGATTTTTATCTCTTTTTAGCCACCAAAACAGAGGAAAAATAGGGTTCTAGGCTAGAAAATGAACTAGATGATGAATTTCTTACCTTGAAACCCTTGCTTGAATTCCCTAGTTGCCACTAGAAGAAGAGAACCAAAGAGGAGAAGAACCCTAGTGCTGGAAGAACTCTCCCGATGCTCCACCGCCTCAAAATGACTCCCTCTCCAACTTTGGTCCATTTTATACTTTCTTCACATTGGTTTAATTTTTATTTCCCAAATTTTCAGTCCCTCTAAACTTTTTTAATTTCCTCATTTGCAATTTATTTATTTACATTTCATAAGCATTTATCTTATATTTAACCCACTTCACTATTTTGACTTGGTTCTTTCCTACTTTGACTTTGACTATTCCACTCCTTTTTCTTGCTCTTTCTATTTGACTTGTCAACACTTCCTTAATCTTTCAAGCCACCTAGCGTATAACAAAATAATTCTCCAAGTTAATTTCTCACATGTTAAGAAATTCCTCATCCAGGGTTATTCTAAAGGGAATATTCATCTTCTTTAGACAAAATAATTCCCTATGACCATCGCACTTACAGAATTTACATTTAGAATCAAATTTTAGTTTGGATTTAGGTTTTGATAGTTTTCCAAAATTCTTATGCTTTAGACTCAAATTTTTCTTTAGACAACAAATTTTGATAAAACAAACTTGGAATCTTAACTCATTTTCAAGCAATTTGTTTCGATTAGTAAGGGTTGAATTTTGAGATTCAAAATTTTCATTTTGTTCAATAAGAGTTGCATTTTCAGATTCTAGATTTTTTACTTGATCCTTAAGAGAAGATTTTTCCTTTTTTAACATTCTGATTTTCTTTGCAGCCTTTTCTAGATCAACTATAAGTTTTTCACAAATATTTGAAAGATTAATCTTGTGAGAAGTCAGAGGTAGAACTCCAACCTGAAAAACCAGCTTAAAAAGTGAAGGGATACTCCTCCTTATTGTTGGAGAGAGAATCCTAACCTATGAAGGAGTCACGGAAGAAGATAGAGAAGCGGATGCCAGCGGATAAAATCTTCAGCAAAGGAGATAAAGATGCAGCTAGATAAAGCTCCTAAAATCTAGTAAAAATTAAAGGAATAGATAGAAGTTCTCTTAATTTAATTTTCTGTTGTATACTAGTTCCTAAATTCTAGGATTAGATTACTTTAAAGCTTGTATAAATAGGTTCCTATCTATTCAATCAAGATGGCGAGTTCATTGATGATAAACTCAGCTTGATTTCTGGTTTCCCTACTCTAGGGACCAAGTTTGTTCATGGTATCAGAGCTCGATTTTCAGAACTGAGTATCTAGATGGCTAGCCCTAATCCAGCAGCCATTCCAGCGACAGATGAGTCGTCTTCTCTAGGAGTAGCATCCCAACAATCGAGTATGCAACCTACCATTATTCCAACCAGCACCCTCTCCATGGATAGCCAGACTTTGCAAATCACATAGCACAAACTAAATGGCAGGAATTTCAGGGAGTGGTCTCAATCCGTGACTTTGGTGATTAAAGGCAAAGGAAAGTTTGGCTATCTCACTGGAACCGTTCCAACACCTCAAGAAGAATCTAGAGATTACCAGCGATGGGAAGTAGAGAACTCTATTCTCATGGCGTGGCTAATAAACTCGATGGAAGCAAAGATAGGCCGAACCTATCTGTTCTATAAGACTGCAAGGGAAGTATGGAGTGCAGTGCATGAGCTATACTCGGATCTTGAGAATACTGCTCAATGTTTCGAGATTAGAGCAGCCATTCGAACTACAAAATAGAGTGGACTCTCTGTTACTGAATACTACAACAATCTATTAGAGTTGTGGCAAGAGATGAATCTCTATTATGATCCAAAGTGGGAATGCTCAAGTGACAGCCAGAAGTATAACAAGATGCAGGAGAAAGAACGGGTGTTCGACTTCCTTCAAGGCCTCAATTCGGACTTGGATGAGGTTCGGGGACGCCTCTTAGGTATTAAACCACTGCCAACACTTAGAGAAGCATTCGCAGAAGTTAGACGCGAGGAAAGCAGAAGAAGAGTGATGCTTATTCCAGCAGAACCCAACACTGGTTTTGCCCTCGCTACAACAAGAAAAGAGGAAAACCTGAGGGCTAAACAGTGGTGTGAACACTGCAATAAGCCCTACCACACTAAAAGCAACTGCTGGAAACTTCATGGAAAGCCACCAAATTGGCAACCAAGAAACAGGAAGGAGAAGGAGAAGGAAAGATCAGCCTATACAGCTACAAGTATACCTGCAACTGCAAATGCTCCTAATAATGAAAGAGGTATGGGATTAAATCTAACAGCAGATCAGGTAGACTTCTTGCAGAAATTACTGAATGGTGCAAATATTTCAAAGGAGTCAAATGGACCAGCAGCAGCCACGACAACACCATCTGTGACTCAAAGAGGTAACTTAGTCTTTTCTTTAACTCCTAGAAGGATAAGCAACAGCAGCTGGGTTGTGGATACAGGAGCATCCGATCATATGACCGGATCCATGGCTATGTTTGAAAATTTTCAATTGGAAAATAGGGATCTTACTGTGTTAATGGCAGATGGAACGATATCTTCAGTTAAGGGAAAAGGAAAAGTGTGTGTGGCTGGTTTAGTACTCGAATCTGTCCTATATGTGCCTAATTTAAAGTGTAGTTTGCTATCTGTGAGTAAACTCACTAATGACCTAAATTGCACTGTGACATTCTTCTCTTCACATTGTGTTTTTCAGGATTGGTCCATGGGGAAGATGATTGGCAGTGCTGAGGAGAAGGATGGGCTCTATTGGGTGTCGGACAACAAGGCTTTCCTTAGTCAGTTGACTCGTAGTTTTTCTTTTTCGGTTAGTTTGAATTCAGAAATTTTATTATGGCATAAACGTCTTGGTCATCCTAGTTTTCAGTATTTGAAACATTTGTTTTCTGATTAATTCATCAATAAATCCAATTTGGAGCTCAAGTGTGACCACTGCATTCTTGCCAAACAAACTCACAGTTCCTATTCTCAAAAACCATATAATCCTTCCAAACCATTTCATTTAATTCATAGTGATATATGGGGTCCAGCTAAGGTTTCAAACTTAAATGGTACCAGATGGTTTGTGACATTTATTGACGATCACACAAGGGTATGTTGGGTGTTTCTAATGAAAGAAAAATCTGAGGTATGTGCAATCTTTCAAAATTTCCATAAGCTCGTCCTAAACGTTTTTCAGTCCTCTATTTGCATCCTTAGGACTGATAATGGCCGAGAATATTTTTCTTACCCATTCACTCAATACCTTACTACAAATGGAATATTTCATCAAAGTACATGCCCTTACACTCCTCAACAAAATGGAGTAGCCGAGAGAAAAAACCGTCATTTACTTGAAGTGGCTCGATCCTTGATGTTCACAAGTTCCACTCCTAATAGGTATTGGGGAGAGGCAATTCTAACAGCCGCCTACTTGATTAATAGGCTCCCAACCAAAGTCCTAAAATACGAAACACCCTTGAATAACTTGATGACTACCTTTCCTTATGTTCGGATTCTCAATACCCTTACCCCAAAAGTGTTTGGATGTGTGGTCTATGTCTATCAAACCAGTCCAAATCGTCACAAACTAGAACCGAAGTCATTCAAATGCATTTTCGTTGGTTACTCACCTACCCAAAAAGGATATAAATGTTATTGTCCAACATTACAAAAATTCTTTGTTTCTTGTGATGTAATATTTGATGAAACAGTTTCTTATCACACTGGTACTGCATCACTAGTGGAAGAAAGTCATTGGGATCCTACAATTTCAATGCCTATCACACTGCCTATATCGTCCACTACTACTCGTAACAGTCCTGCAGCTGTTTGTTCACAGCCTGCAATGATTGAACATAGCAACAGTCAACCATCAGCTGCTACAAGTCCAAAATCTCATCACAACCCAGATGAACTAGGGGAGACTGACCTAAGGGAAGAATTGAGTCTAGAAAAACAACTTAAAGTGTACTCAAGAAAGCCAAAAAATCCTGCTCCTCAAATCAGCCAGTTGTTGGAACCTGAGATTGGTCCAGAAAATGAAGGAAAAAGTACAGCAGCTAGCAGCGATTTGGATCTAACTATTGCAGTCAGAAAAGGAGTAAGATCTTGTGTGAAATACCCCATATCAAATCATCTAAATTATTCTAAATTATCCCCACAGTTCAGGGCATTCACGACAACTATGGATGAAGCTTCTATTCCCAGCAATATACATGAAGCACTCAGTGATACAAACTGGAAGAATGCTGTGATGGAAGAAATTGAGGCTTTGGACAGCAACAAAACATGGGAACTGGTGGACAGACCAAAAAATAAGAAGATTGTAGGCTGCAAATGGGTATTTACCGTCAAGTACAAATCAGATGGAAGTATAGAACGTTATAAAGCCAGGTTGGTAGCCCAAGGGTATTCTCAAACCTATGGAATAGATTATGAAGAGACGTTTGCTCCGGTTGCAAAATTAAATTCCATTAGAATACTTCTATCCATTGCAGTTAATTTAGATTGGGAGTTATTTCAGTTTGACATTAAGAATGCTTTTCTAAATGGAGAACTGGAAGAAGAGGTATATATGAAGATTCCACCTGGATTTGAAAATGAGGAAAGATTTGGGAAGGTATGCAAACTACACAAATCTCTCTATGGATTGAAACAATCTCCTAGAGCATGGTTTAAAAGGTTTAGCTCAACCTTAACCAGATTTGGCTACAAGCAAGGTGAAGCTGACCATACTCTATTTGTTAAACACTCAAATGGGAAAAGATGCATATTGATTGTGTATGTTGATGATATAATTGTTACAGGGGATGATACTAATGAAATTGCAGCTCTAAAACAAAGATTGAAAGAAGAGTTTGTGGTAAAAGATTTGGGAAATATGAAGTATTTTTTGGGAATGGAAGTAGCAAGAAGTAAAGAAGGTATTGTAATATCTCAACGAAAATATACCCTTGATCTTCTGAAAGATACAGGAATGCTTGCATGCAAACCAAGACAAACGCCACTTGAGAGGAATTGGAAGTATATAAAGAAGGATGATGATCCGCTAGTAGACAAAGAAAGGTATCAAAGATTAGTTGGAAGATTGATTTATCTGTCTTTAACACGTCCAGATATAGCCTATTCCGTAAGCATCATAAGTCAATTCATGCATGCCCCAACTCAACAACATTTGAATGTTGTATACCACATTCTGGGATATCTAAAAAGCACACCAGGTAAAGGACTGTTGTTCAGAAAGACTAATGAAAGAGGGGCCGAAGGATTTTCTGACGCAGATTGGGCAGGGTCAGTGGCTGATAGTCGATCTACATCAGGTTCTTGTACAAAGCTATGGGGTAACTTAGTCACATGGAGAAGTAAAAAACAATCCGTTGTAGCAAGAAGCAGTGCTGAAGCAGAATTTAGGGCGATTGCTCAAGGAGTTTGTGAATTAATTTGGGTGGTCAGATTGATGGAAGATCTACAAATCCCGTTAACCAAACCAACTCGACTCTATAGTGATAGCAAGTCGGTTATAAGCATTGTTAACAACCCCGTACAGCATGATAGAATGAAACATGTCAGAATTGATCGACACTTTATCCAAAAAGAAATAGAAGATGGAGGAATATAACTCACCTATATTCCCACAATAGAACAAGAGGCAGATATACTAACAAAATCCATGGCTAGACCAGGTTTTGAATCTCTCATTAACAAGCTAGGAATGAGAAATATCTATTCCTTAACTTGAGGAGGGGTGTTGGAGAGAGAGTCCTAACCTATGAAGGAGTCACGGAAGAAGATAGAGAAGCGGGTGCCAGCGAATAAAATCTTCAGCAAAGGAGATAAAGATGCAGCTAGATAAAGCTCCTAAAATCTAGGAAAAATTATAGGAATAGATAGAAGTTCTCTTAATTTAATTTTCTGTTGTATACTAGTTCCTAAATTCTAGGATTAGATTACTTTAAAGCTTGTATAAATAGGTTCCTATCTATTCAATCAAGATGGCGAGTTCATTGATGATAAACTCAGCTTGATTTCTGGTTTCCCTACTCTAAGGACCAAGTTTGTTCACTTATATATAGCTCAGGTCTCCCTTGCTGAAGTGATGTGGGATTCTCACACACCCCCCCATGCCAAAACTTCTCCAGTAACTGATACATGCCCAAGTGATCAGCCAAGATGCTGGTCCACGACCACGACCAAGGGTAGTCCCCCAGGCAAGGGTTGGCTCTGATATCATGTGAGAGAAGTCAGGGTAGAACTCCAACCGAAAAAGCCAGCTTAACACATGAAGGGATCCTCCTCCTTATATATAGCCCAGGTCTCCCTTGTTGAGACGATGTGAGATTCTCACAAATCCTATCATCATCATCACTATCATTTGAATCTGAATTAAAACTAGATGAGGAAGAGTCACTTACCTCAGAATCTTGCTCTGCCATAAAACAATAATTGTCCATTTGATCTTCACTTGAGGAGGAGCCTTCATCACTCCATGTGACTGCTGCTTTCTTTTTCTTCGCATCCTTTCTTTTTGACTTAGCACATATGTTCCTATTAACATACCTAAAAGAATTTCTCTACATTGTCACGCATTATGGTATGGGCGCGACATCGACCGTTTATTGGCAGATTTGAAATGTTTTCTTAGTCATTTCCTTTATATTATGTTATTATGTTTTATTTACTTTATGCTTTGGTATTAATTTGGATATTAAAGCTACAAAAGGAATAGGATATTTTAAGGGGGGGGGGGGAGGTCCACGTGTAAAGGGGCCTGGGGGAAAAAGACAAATGAGTTAGTTATTAGGGATGGGATCTGCTGTGGCAGCACCCCTGCTAGCGGGTTGTATACCCATATACTCAGATTGTAACGGCATGAAGAATATTAAGAACAAAATTCTATCCTTTCTCTACCAACTATTCTCTCTATCTCTTATTCCTTTCCTCCTAATCCCTCTCTCACGGTCTCTTTTACCGGCATCGTCTCTTTCTAAGATCCCTATCCGATCTCTCTAATATATTGGATTAGAAGGCGGACTCATTCTCACATTTGGGTTTGTGACAAACTGGTCTCAGGTATACTAATAGAAGCAAGGATGGCAGAAGGAAACCGCATGAGGAATTTTGAAACACAACTGCAGCAGATTAGCTCGACGATGACCGAGCTCCAGAATAAGATGGGCCACGTGGAGGCCGGAGAAGCCCAGAACCGAGAGGCCATCCGAGCTATGGATAGCAGGATGGAAAGGGCCCTAGAAGGAATGGGGCAGATGTTGGAAGGTATGGAGCAGAGGCTGGATGGATCAATGGCTAGACTGTGGGATGACATGCAACAATTTATGGTAATATTCACATGACAAAATCAGGTAAGAATGGCTGAAAACTTTCCCCCTAGAGATAGAAATGAGCCTATACTGCATAGAAATAAAGGGAATAGGGGTCATGCCAATGCCGAAATAGAGGCTGACCCAGAAGAAACATTGGAAAGAGTTGTGGGTAACGATAGGAATGGTACGCCTAATGGGCGGCACCAGGGGTTCACCATGCCCCCAATGGAGATTCCTATCTTTGAAGGGGTAAACCCTTGGTGGTGGATCAACAAATGTGAGAGGGTCTTTGAGTGGAACAATGAACCAATGAGGCAGCGAGTGTTTGCAGCCTACTTTAACAAGGTTTACCTAAGGAAATTTGTCCTAGTGTTCTTTGACGACATCCTTGTATATAGCCCCACCTTGAACCAACATATATCTCACCTTAAAACCATCCTTGAGGTCCTTGGAGCTAACCAACTTTTCATCAAAAGGTTAAAATGTGCATTTGGACAGAATCAAGTGGAGTAATTGGGGCATTTAATTTCTGGGGCAGGGGTTAGCACCGACCCTAAGAAGGTGGAAGCCATGTTGACTCGGCCTAAACCCACTACCGTGAAGGCCTTAAGAGGATTCCTTGGGCTAACAGGGTATTATCGTCGATTTGTTACAGGATATGGGACTATGAGTAAACCTCTAACACAACTCTTAAGGAAGGGAAGCTTTAATTGGGGGCAGGAAGCCGAGACAACCTTTGAAAAGTTAAAGAGGGCAGTGGGTAAGGTTCCAGTTTTGGGGCTACCCGACTTTAGCCAACCATTTGTGGTAGAAACAGATGCTTGTGGGAGTGGCATTGGGGTAGTATTATTCCAGAAAGGGAGACCCTTAGCCTTCTTAAGCCAAGCTCTAAGTGGTAGACATATGGGCCTAAGTATATAATGAGAAAGAATTCTTGGCGGTTTTGATGGCAATGGATAAATGGCGCCATTACTTGGAAGGGGGGAAATATATAATTAAGACAAATCATGAAAGTTTGAAATTTTTGTTGAAAATTGTAAACTTAGCTACAAAATAAGGGGATGGCTAAATTAATGAGATTGGATTACTCAATACAATATTGGAAGGGCAAAGAGAACGTGGCAGCAGATGCCCTCTCAAGGTGTCATGAGGATGGGAATTTGGCAGTCGTCACCATGATAATACCGGAGTGGTGTAAGGAAGTTGTGGATGGTTATGAAGGAGACAAACGGATGCAAGAACTCATACAAGGGATGGCTGTGGGATCACAAGGAACGGGTGGTTATACTCTAAGTGAAGGAATATTGCGACTGCATGGCAGGATGGTCATTGGCAGCAAGGGGGACCTTAGGAAAAAAATATTACAGTCACTACATGAATCTCCTTTAGGGGGGCATTCATGGGTCCAAAACACTTATTGAAGGGTGAAACAACTATTTCATTGGCCAAGATTGAAGATTATTGTGAAGGAATTCGTCTTATCTTGCGATACTTGCAAAAGGTACGAGTATGAGAACATTCACCATAAATGTTCCACTAAACCTGCTGCCCCTTTTTGTCATTAGCAAAAAGAATAAGAAGTTTAATACCACATGAAACATGTGAATATCAAGAGAATAATCTTCTCATCTGTTTAGAAATTTTCAGTCTTTTGAGGAATAAGCTATCAAGAGACAAAACTCCCCCTGAATTTATTGCCATTAGCTCGATGAATCCTTAAGAAAAAATAAATAAATAAATAAATAACAAAATGTTTGAGCATACTTTTAAAATTAGAGAGGCTCCCCCTGAAAATATCAATCTTCCTAACAAGATTCTCCCATTTTTATGAAAGAATGAAATAGAATTTTATTCTTTAAAAGATATAAGCACTTAATATCATTTTCGAGAAGGAGAATACTATTTGACAATCATAAGGAGGCAATAGAAATAATAAGGAATTCTCTCCTCTTTTTGAAACATTCATTCTAAGACTAAATACCAACAAATATTGCAAGAATATATATATTTAACAACCAGTTGATTAAACAGAAGATTTAACTATCTTCTTAAGAAATCAAACCTTAGATATATTTCAATAGAGGATACACTTCCCCTACAAATAAGCCACAAATTCTTTTAACACTCAAGGGTTAATAGAATTTAGCATTCATATCATAATTAATCAAAACTGCTAATCAGTCTTTGCATATAAGCACATACAAGCATGTCATCCTGACAATTTAGGCAAACATTAATCAACAAAAGCAAATAATTCAAAATCATAAATCAAGTTTAAGAAAATTTGAACTAACATATCAAAAGCTATAGTGTTTTTAAGCACTAGGATTCTAGTTCTATGACACTTGAGTGACAAGCTCGACCTTCTTTTAGAAATATCTATTATATCATAGCAACTCGACTAATATTCCGTAGAGACCTATATCTATACACACTTACTCGATTAATTTCACAAATTAATCGAGTATCTTATGATACTTGCTAGAAATATTCAGCACTGTATGGATGAACTTGAAATCCACATTTCAAGGCTTCAATCCATGAACAATTTATTCACTCCTAGGAGATTTTCCACATTCCAAGGATTTCAAATAAGATCTAAAATCAAATTCATTCAATAACTTATCACAAAATATTAATGCACAGAAAACAACTGTTTTATCCTGTAATACACAAATAATAAATCCATTCACGAGAACATATATTTTCAGGACAAGCAATAATAAAACATTCAATCATATTATCAAAATGCATATTCAATAACTCCTAAATGCATCCATTTTATTCTAAGAGACAGAATTGCAGCAAGTAGATCATCCAAAGAGAAGATCCTGATAAGGATTGGACACTCGATTAACTTTTATTCACTATTCGAGTGATCATATACCAAACTACCACTGAGTTTCAACACATTAAAAATATGCTACTAATGAGCATATGAATCCTAAACAGTACAATCAAAATATATAATCCTATAATGTAATTTTTAAATTCAAGAAATGCACATACACCAAAGACATATGTCAAATTATGTTTGTACACTTCATGTGTACCCAAATCAATCAAGAAACATATTCAAACAGGTTCCAAATGTCCCAAACATTTTCAACTAATCCTAAAACAGATTTAATCACTTAATCGATCCTATCATTACTCAAGAAAGCTCAATCAACCTATCACTTAATGCATTTATAATTTCAATCACATTAACTAAATACATAGAATTGTGCCACTCATGAGCACAACAAATATAGTCACTCACAAAGATTTTTAAAACAGTGAATAATATTACCTCTAACCTAATACAATGGTAGGCAAGCCAATCATTTGACTACCAACTCATCAAACCATCAAGATTTTCCACTTAATTAATTATCTAAATGAAAATCATGAACATTCAATCAAATACGAACGCACTTAGGTACAAAAATACCTTAGTTAACAAACAATCATTTTCATCATAATGCAAAGATCATCCAAAACGATGAGCATAACTTCACTGCATTCCAAAACATCAACCGTAGAAGACGAACAAGCTAATTCAACAATTTTACCAATCATACACTCAGCAAAATTCGTCATCAAAACATTAAAACATAGTACTTAATGAGCAAGTTCATTTAACACACTAGAATATAATTTATCATGTATTTTCAGAGGTACAAACGTACCTCAATTAACACCATAAGGTCAACCTAACATCCACTACTTTGACTCCTCACCGAGGATTTCAATAAACTACTATAGCTTTTGTAGGCTTAGCTATAATCTCATCTTTTCAATTTAAAGAAAAAAAAAAGAAAAAGAAAAGCGTTTGAGCATACTTTTAAAACTAGAGAGGCTCCCCCTGAAAATATCAATATTCCTAAAAAGATTCTCCCTTTTTATGAAAGAATGAAGTAGAATTTTATTCTTCAGAAGATATAAGTACTTAATATCCTTGTCAAAAAGGACAATACTATTTGACAATCATAAGGAGGCAATAGAAATAATACGGAATTCTCTCCCCTTTTTGAAATATTCATTCTAAGACTAAGTACCAACAAATATTGCAAGAATATATATATTTAAAAGCAAGTTGATCAAATAGAAGATTTAACTATCTTCTTAAGAAATCAAACCTTAGATAGATTTAAATATAGGATACGTTTCCCCTACAAACAAGCCACAAATTCTTTTAACACTCAAGCCTTAATAGAATTTAGCATTCACATCAGAATGAATCAAAACTGCTAATCAGTCTTTGCATATAAGCACATACAAACATGTCATCCTGACAATTTAGGCAAACATTAATCAACAAAAAGCAAAGAATTCAAAATCATAAATCAAGCTAAAGAAAATTTGAACTATATATCAAAAGCTAAAGTGCTTTTAAGCACTAGGATTCTAGTCCTATGACACTTGAGTGACAAGCTCACGTTTCTTTTAGAAATATCTATTAACAACTCGAGTAACATTTCTCCATTACTCGACTAATATTCTATAGAGACTTATATCTATACACACTTACTTGATTAATTTTACAGATTAATCGAGTATCTTATGATACTTGCTAGAAATATGCAGCACTGTATGGATGAACTTGAAATCTACATTTCAAGACTTCAATTCATGAACAATTTATTCACTCCTAGGAGATTTTCCTCATTCGAAAGATTTCAAATAAGATTTAAAATCAAATTCATTCAAAAACTTATCACAAAATATTATTGCATAAGAAACAACTGCTTTATCCTCAAATACACGAACAATAAATCCATTTACGAGAACATATATTGTCAGGACAAGCAATAATAAAACATTCAATCATATTATCAAAATGCATATTCAATAACTCCTAAATGCATCCATTTTATTTTAAGAGACAAAATTGCAGCAAGTAGATAATTCAAAGAGAAGATCCTGATAAGGATTAGACACTCAATTAACTTTTATTCACTATTCGAGTGATCATAAACCAAACTACGACTGAGTTTCAACACTTTAAAAATATGCTACTCATGAGCATATGAATCCTAAGCCGTACAACTAAAATACATAATCCTATAATGTAATTTTTAAATTCAAGAAATGCACATACACCAAAAACACATCTCATATAACGTTTGTACACTTCATGTGTACCCAAATCAATCAAGAAATATATTCAAGCAGGTTTCAAATTTTCCAAACATTTTCAACTAATCCTAAAACAAATTTAATCACTTGATCGATCCTATCATTACTCAAGAGAGCTCAATCAACCTATCACTTAATGCATTTATACTTTCAATCACATAAACTGAATACATAGAATTGTGCCACTCACGAGCACACAAAACATAGTCACTCGCGAAGATTTTTAAAACAATGAATAATATTACCTCTAACCTAATACATTGGTAGGCAAACCAATCATTTGACGACCACCTGATCAAAACATCAAGATTTTCCACTTAATTATCTAAATGCAAATCATGAACATTCAATCAAATATGAATGCACTTAGGTAGAGAAATACTTTAGTCAACAAACAATCATTTTCATCCTAATGTAAAGATCATCCAAAACGATGACCATAACTTCACTGCATTCCAAAAGATCAATTGTAGGAGACGAATAAGTTAATTCAAGAATTTTATCAATCATACACTCAACAAAATTCGTCATCAAAACATTAGGATATAGCACTCAATGAGCAAGTTTATTTAAGACACTAGAATATAATTTAACATGTATTTTCACAGGTACAGATGTAACTCAATTAACACCATAAGGTCATTTCCAAAATAATTCATACTGATGAGCAAAAGATGATTTCATCTTCAAGGGTTTAATAATCAGCGAACAGAAATAATCAAATATTTAATCGCATACGTAAATCAAGGCAAACAGTCAAGGTTGAAAACCATGTCAACAAAGACATTTAAATTTAAAGAGAGATGAGATTTGAATATATTACCTAGGGAGATACAACATTTTCTCCCAAAGCTGAATTGTTTTAAGTCCCATGGACTGCATATAAAACCTATCTAAGATAAAGTACCCAATCATTTGAGTCCTTTAATTTTCTAACCTATTTTTTCTCATGACCCAATGAATAATAGAAGGGCATCATTGTAATAGGGTTGCAATGGTTTATTAGGATATTTTTACAAGTGGTTAGAAGCACATGGGTGCTGTTAGGATGCTGTTTGGAATCAGTTAACAGCTAACGAAGGCCTATATAAAGGCTACTTGTAAGGGGACCATGCTTGAGTGCATAATGAATTTTATTATCTCTCTAAAATTCTCTCTCTCAATCTTCCTCACATTTCTCTCATGTTTCTTCCCCTTCCCCCCCTTCTCTCAACATCTCTCCCTCAATTCTATATGATATCTTTCCCCATTTCTGTCTAAATTCCTCTTTAAACATTATGTTCTTAATCCTAAACCTCTCGGATCCTTTCGATTACCAATTCAAGCCCTATTATGAACCTAGGGTTCATAACAAATGATATCAGAGCATCGTTCCTTGGCCATTTTTGTTGCTGATTAAGGTCCGTCGGATGTCTATGGTTATTGTCCAATGTAGTGGATTCATGAAATCTGAAGGTGATTTCGGAAATAAGCAGCAGCAAGGTAGGTTGTGCTTCATGTAATTTCGAGTAGTTGATTCTGACAACTATTGGCGGAATTAAGTGAACAGCGATTCGATGAGTCCGGTGAATTCAACAGAGAAGGCGAATCGTAGGAAGCTACATCATAGGAGCCAACGTCTGTAATAGAACTGACGACCAATGGTCGCGATCAGATCTGGAGGTTGTTGATCTATAGTGATGGGCAACGATTTCCGCGATCGACTGGGAATTTGGACTGCTGATGCAACATAAGTTATCAAGCTAGCCAAATTGTAATCGAGAGAGCAAGGCAATTGTCGATTTGAAATTGAGAGGCGAAGCACAGTAGGCGATCAATTATAGGCTCGGAATCGAATTCGCAGCAGAAGCATGGTGGAATTCTGATGATCATTAACTATTGGTGATAGCTGCGTCTTGGCGAATTCAATAAGGTGAGCTTCACTGTGATTCCGAGAAGCGTACAACGAAGTCGATGGACCATTGGACAGTGACTGGGTAACGTGGTTTGGTCGGACGACCGGAGTGGGTGACCAAAGGTGATGCGATCCGAGGAGCATTCGCGATTGGAGTGGGAGTCTGCCTAAAGAGGTGACACGAACAGCCAGGAGGGTCCCGACTGGAGTGAACGACTGGTGCCAAAGATTCGCTGAAGTTGGTGACACGGACAGACAGGGAAGCTTCAGACTGGTGCGTTGCTGGTGTTGCCGCTTGATAGGTTGGCGATTTTGACCCAGACGATGAGAAGTAAATTTGGGCGACTTAGTGAATCTGTCACAGTTGCTATCAAATTTTAGATATACCACGCGAGAGCAAATCCGGGGTCGTCGACTCCTTAGGCTTCATTTAATCGAGTCCAGATTGAGAAGGCTTGTGGCGACTCCATTGGTCCAGTTGTCAGTGATTGGGTAGCAACTACACCATCGGTCCTGAATTCATTTTTAGCGAGAAGGAATAGCGTGTGAAGACCGGTGGTGATTGGGTGAGAAGGATGAATCGGTTGGGAGGCGATCGTTGAATCCGCAACGATCCCAGGCAGAGCCAATTCCGGTCATCCAGGTGAACTGAAGAAGCGACTGCGGAGCAGGTTGTCCTCCGACCATTGGACAGTGGTTGCGGGCAGTGGACGGTGATTGGGTTGGTCGCAACCGTTGCAAATTTGGATTGATGGCAGATAGGTTGAGCTGTCGATCTAATTTTTAGTGATATTATTGGCCGATGTGATTAACTCCACAAGCGATTTTGGCGATTCAGTGCATTAATTCATCAGTCAATTGAGTTCCCGGAAGATTGTAGCAAGGCCGACGATTCTCTGTTGATTTAATTGAGCTGTTGTTGCTCAAAGTGGTGATTTATGAAGATGATTTACGAGGGTGAACGATGGTTGTTGTGAAGCAGAGACCTAAGGGAAGTAAACTTAGAGGCTGATTCCGTTTGAGGAGTGGATTCTTCCAACTTATTCAACTCACTGTTGGTTGGCGCTTGAGGTTGTGAGTAAAGGGAACAAGAGGCAAAACAGAAGAATGTACATAACTCCTGCTCCTTGATCTTTGCAGTGTTCCGTTGGTGAGAAGTCGACGATGGGGAGTAGTTCATGCATGAGACAAATGGAGTCTCAATGGTAGTAGAAGAAGGTTGCATTTTCAGCTGGAAACAACAAGAAATATGAGAAGGGGATCAACCAAATTGGACAAGGAAACAAGAAGTGTGGTACATGATATGAGCAAGAACTTCGACCAACAACTGCAAGAGTTTGCAATGATACTAACTAAGAAGTATCATTATAGCTTTCCCGCGAAATTCTTTGATGGTTATCGTGGAAATTCTAACCAAGAGAAGTCCCTTAAAATGGGGCAGCGTAAGGAGAGGTTTGGAGATCAGGGCTTGTCTAATGTGGTGGAGGAGTTCAACAAAATCAGACACGTAGGGTCAGTAATGGAGTTCCAATTGAGGTTTGAAGAACTGATGGCCTTGATTCTCAATCATAACCCCTATTTGACATACAGTCTTATTTCGTTTTAAGCTTCTTAATTGGCTTGAACGAAGAGTTGAGGCAATGGTGATGATGCTTCAGCCCAAGAAATAGATTGTTGAAGTTCTTGGAGACAAGAAGTCTCTCAAGGAGAGGGGAATTCTCATGGCCCAAGGAACAATAGAAGAGCATCATTGTAATAGGGTTGCAATGGTTTGTTAGGATATTTTTACAAATTGTTAGAAGCACATGGGTGTTGTTAGGATGCTGTTAGGAATCAGTTCACAGCTAGCTAAGGTCTAAATAAAGGCTACTTGTAAAAGATTGGGCACCATGCTTGAATTGATAATGAATATTCTCATTTCTCTCTAAAATTCTCTGTCTCAATCTTCCTCACGCTTCTCTCTTGTTTCTCCCCCCCCCCCCTTCTCTCAATATCTCTCCCTCAATTCTATATGATAGCTTTCCCCATTTTTGTCCAAATTCACCTCTAAAGATTCTATTCTTAATCCTAAGCATCTCGGATCCTTCCGATTGCCAATTCCAGCCCTATTATGAACCCTAGGTTCATGACATTTTTTCACCAAAGACTTATTCTTAATTGCCCAAACTATTTTTGGAACTGCCTTGAGCTCATCCTTAGGAACCCATACCTTGTAACGTCCCGATAGAGAGGTGGCTTAAATATAAGGTAAATGCTTATGAAATGTAAATAAATGAAATGTAAATGAGGAAATCGAAGAGGCTTGAAGGGCTAGAAATTTGAGGAACAAAAATTAAACCAAAATGTGAAGAAAGTATAAAAGGGACCAAAGTTAGAGAAGAAGCCATTTTGAGATGATGGAGCATCGGGAGAGTTCTTCCAGCACTAGGGTTCTTCTCCTCTTTGGTTCTCTTCTTCTAGTGGCAGCTAGCAGTTCAATGAAGGGTTTCGAGGTAAGAAATTAGTCATCTAGCTCATTCTTTAGTTTAGAACCCTGTTTTTCCTCTGTTTTGCTAGCTAAAAAGAGATAAAAATCTCTATGTATGGTAGCCTACAAGTGGTGTTCAAGATAAAGAAAGACTAATGATTGTCAAGGAGGAAAGCTAAAACAAGTTCTACTCCTCTCTTCTACCTTTGACCCTTTGGTTTTGAGTGTAAACTCCTAAGTTTTTCAAAAAAAGCATTTATTGAGAGCTATGTGGAATTATTTGTAAATTTCTCTCTTCTCTTTATTGATCTTGTCGGTGTCTCTTGAGTTTCAAAATATGGTTTGTTTCACCCTATAATCCTCAACGGATTGATGTATTTTGGTTAGGTTTCGAGCTATATAAATTTTGGCTGATTTTGGGAAGCATTTTGTTCTTTTGTTTTCATTCTAGGTCTCAGGAATCGACTTTTGAAAGTGGAAGTCGACTCTTTATGTTAATCCTCAGGAGTCGACTTTTGCGAGTAGAAGTCGACTCTGTATGTTAAACTCTTGGCTAGATTGACTAAAGTGATGAAGAAGTTGACTTTTTCTTCTAAAAGTTGACTTTTTAATTCCAAAAGTCAAGACTTCCAGGAAGTCGATTTCCCAAATTTAAAAGTCGACTTTCCGTTTCAGACTGCACATGCTCTACTGTTTTGAGCATAACTTTTAGTGAAAAAATCGAATTCAAAATCTGTTTGTTGCGTTGTAAACTAGACTCGATAAGCTTCGAATTGGTACCAAATTTTGGATTATTTGGTCGAGTTTTGAGTTGTTTCTTCTTAGTCCCAAAACATGTCTAGATGTGCTTAGAAATCTTTTCTTTCCTTCATGAAACATGTTGTCCTTATTCTCGTGTATACGTCATGCATATCATTACAAGAGGTCTTATGCATGGGTTTTGTGTGGAGTACGATGTATTTGTTATGCATGGCACGGTTTTGGGAATTACAAGTGATACTTAATGCGCGCTGCGGACTGGATCTGTTGAGATATCCCCTACGGTGATAAACGAAAAGCTCGAATGGGCTATAAAGCCAGACTCCTATCAAGCTCGGGTGGGCTATAAGACCAGACTCGTGTGTGACCTAGATCCCGTATTATAATTATGTTATAGTGCTATTATGGGAACTTGCATCTTATCTTCTATTCATGTACATTGTGGCTTGACTCCGCCTCTTTATGTATCCTCTAGCGGAGATGTTATCATCATTTATGGTTGGATCCTATTGCTCTTGTTGTCATTTTATTCTATATTATTTGCTGGGTTTTGTATCTCACTTGTGTTTGCAAGATTCTAGGTAAGGGCAAGATTACGGTTGATGGTGAGCCTAGTAATGTGGGGTCTAGTGTTTAGACGTGTACAGAGTTGTCCTAGACAAAAGAACTTCGGGAATTTTGTCATAGTGCCTGGTTCTGTGGATATATAGCCTTTATGGGGCTTGTTTTATCTTCTTTTGTAAAGTTTCGAGTATATGGCCTGTTTTATGTGACAATACGATGTCCAGTTTTGTGTATTTAGTCTTATTGTAATTATTAACTATTGTGATGTGTTTTCTTGTAACTCCAGCAGGTATCATATGTTCTTGACACTTCTCTCTTTGAAACCCCGACCGAGACAGCAAGAGAGAAGTGTCAACAATAGATAATACCTACTGGAGTTATAAGAGAACACATCACAATAGTTAATAATTAGAGTAAGACTATATACACAAATCTAGACATTGTACCATCGCATACAACGGGTCATATACCCGAAACATTACTAAAGAAGATAAAACAAAGTTCATAAAGGTTATACATCCACAGACCTAAGCACCATGACAAAACTCCCTAATATCTTTTCTCTGGGACAACTCTATACACGTCTAGACACTGGACCCCACATTGCTAGGCTTATCATCAACTGTAGTTTTGCCCTAACTTGGAATGATGCAAACACAAGTGAGCTACAAAGCCCAACAAGTAACATAGAATAAAATGATAATAAGAGTAATAGGAGTCCAACCATAAATGATGACAACATCCCCACTCATACATACATAAAGAGGTGGAGTCAAACCAAAATGTCCATAAATGGAAAATAAGATATAAGTTCTCATAATACCACTATAGCATAATCATAATAAAGATCTAGGTCCCACACGAGTACGACCTTATAGCCCACCCGAGCTTGACACGACTCTGACTTTATAGCCAACTCGAGCTTTCGATTTATCACCGTAGGGGATATCTCAGCGAATCCCGTCCGTAGCGCGCATTAAGTATCACATCTAATTCCCAAAATTGTGTCATGTATAACAAATACATCGTAATCCACACAAAATCCATGCATAAGACCTCTTGTAACGACAAGCACGAGGTATACACGAGAATACAGACAACATGTTTCATGAAGGAGAGAAAAGATTTTCAAGCATATCTAGACATGGTTTGGGACAAAGAAGAAACCACTCAAAACTTGACCAAATAATCCAAATTCGGTACCAAATCGAAACTTATCGATTCTAATTTACAATGCAACAAACGGATCTCGAATCCGATTTTTTCACTAAAAGTTATGCCCAAAACAGTAGAGTATGCGGAGTTTGAAACGGAAAGTCGACTTTTAAATTTGGGAAATCGACTTCCTGGAAGTCTTGACTTTTGGAATTAAAAAGTCAACTTTTAGAAGAAAAAGTCAACTTCTTCATCACTTTAGTCAATCTAGCCAAGAGTTTAACATACAGAGTCGACTTCTACTCGCAAAAGTCGACTCCTGAGACTCAGAATGAAAACAGAAGAACAAAATGTTTCCCAAAATCGACCAAAACTTACATAACTCAAAACCTAACCAAAATACATCATTCCTTTGATAATTATAGGGTGAAACAAACCCAAAGGATCAAAGGAAAAAAAGAAGAGTAGAACTTGCCTTAGCTTCTCTCTTTGATAATCCTTAATCTTTCTTTACCTTCAACACCACTTGTAGGCTGCTATACATAGAGATTTTCATCTCTTTCTAACCACCAAAATAGAAGAAAAACAGGGTTCTAGGCTAGAGAATGAGCTAGATGATGAATTTATTACCTTGAAACCCTTCCTTGAACTCCCTATCTGCCACTAGAAGAAGAGAACCAAAGAGGAGAAGAACCCTAGTGTTGGAAGAACTCTCCCGATGTGCCACCACCTCAAAATGGCTCCCTCTCCAACTTTGGTCCCTTTTATACTTTCTTCACATTGGTTTAATTTTTATTCCCCAAATTTTCAGCCTCTCCAAGTCTTTTTAATTTCCTCATTTGCATTTCATTTATTTACATTTCATAAGCATTTATCTTATATTTCAGCCACTTCACTATTTTGACCTGGTTCATTCCTACTTTGATTTTGACTATTCCACTTCCTTTGCTTGCTCTTTCTATTTGACTTGTCAACACTTCCTTAATCTTTCAAGCCACATCGTGCATAACAAAATAATTCTCCAAGTTGATTTCCCACATGTTAAGAAATTCCTTGGTCAGGGTTATTCTAAAGGGAATATTCATCTTCTTTGGACAAAATAATTCTCTATGGCCATGGCACTTACAGAATTTACATTTAGAATCAAATTTTAGTTTGGATTTAGGATTTGATAGTTTTCCAAAATTCTTATGGTTTAGAATCAAATTTTTCTTTGGACAAAATTTTTTGATAAAACTAACTTAGAATCTGTAACTCATTTTCAAGCAATTTGTTTCGATTAGTAAGGGTTGAATTTTAAGACTCAAAATTTTCATTTTGTTCAATAAGAGCTGCATTTTCAGATTCTAGATTTTTTGTTTGATCCTTAAGAGAAGATTTTTCCTTTTTTAACATTCTGATTTTCTTTGCAACTCTTTCTAGATCAGCTATAAGTTTTTCACAAATATTTGAAAGATTAATCTTGTGAGAAGTCAGAGGTAGAACTCCAACCTGAAAAACCAGCTTAACAGGTGGAAGGATCCTCCTTCTTATATATAGCCCAGGTCTCCCTTACTGAGGCAAGGTGGGATTCTCACACTCCCCCCCCCCACGCCGAAGCTTCTCCAATAACCGATACATGCCCAAGTGATCAGGCAAGGTACTGGTCCACGACCATGACCGAAGGTAGTCCCCAGCCAAGGGTTGGCTCTAATATCATGTGAGAGAAGTCAGAGGTAGAACTCCAACCTAAAAAGGCAGCTTAACAGGTGAAGGGATCATCTTTCTTATATATAGCCCAGGTCTCCATTGCTGAGGCAATGTGAGATTCTCACAAATCCTATCATCATCATCGATATCATTTGAATCTGAATTAAAACTAAATGAGGAAGAGTCACTTACCTCAGAATCTTGCTCTGCCATAAAACAGTAATGGTCCATTTGATCTTCACTTGAGGAGGAGCGTTCATGACTCCATGTGACTGCTGTTTGGCACATATGTTCCTATTAACATTCCTAGAAGATTTTCTACTACATTGTCACGCATTATGGTATGGGCGCGACATTAACTGTTTATTGGCATATTTGAATTGTTTTCTTAGTCATTTCCTTTATGTTATGTTATTATGTTTTATTTACTTTATGCTTTGGTATTAGTTTGGATATTACAACTGCAAAGGGAATAGGATATTTTAAGGGGGGAGGTCCACGTGTAAAGGGGCCTGGGGGAAAAAGACAAATGAGTTAGTTATTGGGAATGGGATCTGTTGTGGCGGCACCCCTCTAGTGGGTTATATACCCCTATACTCAGATTGTAACAGCATGAAGAATATCAAGAACAAAATTATATCATTTCTCTACCAACTATTCTCTCTATCTCTTATTCCTTTTCCCCTAATCTCTCTCTCACTATCTCTTTTATGGGTGTCGTCTCTTTGTAAAATCCCTATCTGATCTCTTTAATATATTGGATTAGAGGGCAGATTCATTGTCAGTTTTGGGTTTGTGACAAACTAGTATTAGAGCACCAGTCTCAGGCATACAAGTAGAAGCAAGGATGGCGGACGAAACCTGCATGAGGAATTTTGAAATGGAACTGCAGTAGGTTAGCCCGACGATGACCGAGCTCCAGAATAGGATGGGTCACATAGAGGCCGAAGAAGCCCGGAAGCAAGAGGCGACCCGAGCTATGGATAGCAGGATGGAAAGGGCACTAGAAGGAATAGGGCAAAGGTTGGAAGGTATGGAGCAAAGGCTGGATGGATCAATGGCTAGACTGCGGGATGACATGCAACAATTTATGGTAATATTCACACGACAAAATCAGGTAAGAATGGCTGAAAACTTTCCCCCTAGAGATAGAAATGAGCCTATATTGCATAGAAATGAAGGGAATAGGGGTCGTACCAATGCCGAAATAGAGGCTGACCCAGAAGAAACATTGGAAGGAGTTGTGGTTAACGATAGGAATGGTACACCTAATGGGCAGCACCGGGGGTTCACCATGCCCCCGATGGAGATTCCTATCTTTGAAGGGGTCAACCCCTGGTGGTGGATCAGAAAATGTGAGAAGGTCTTTGAGTGGAACAATGTACCAATGAGGCAGCAAGTGTCTATAGCCTACTTTAACAAGGCTGTCGATGCCTGGTTCTAGGGGTGTGTAAGTGTGCAAAACGAATTCACCTGGGAAGAGTTGGTGACCAGACTATGTAAAAGATTTGGAGAAAGAAATAGGCTGGACACCATTGAGGAGTTCAACAAACTAAGACAAACTAGAAGTGTAGAAGTGTATTTAAAGAGATTTGAGGCCCTATATGACTCAACAAAACCCACACCTTACTGAAGTTTATTTTGTGTCAAGCTTCTTGAGTGGGGACATAAGGCCGATGGTAAGGATGATTAGGCCCCAAACAGTAGAACAAGCGGTTGAGAGTCCAATATTACAAGAAATGATTGTAGAAGTACTTATGAAAAAGCAGCGGCAACAACACAAGGGGTTATCGGCGAGACCAGCCAATGGGGGAGGCAGGTATGTTAGCTGGCAAGAGTGGAGGAAGTACGAAACAGGGGACAGGGCCCAGCACAGTGCCTTATGGGGAGCAATTAAAAGAGCAAAGAAGGTTGGCTGGCCTCTGTTTTAGATGTGGGGACAAGTACCATTTCGGGCAACAATATAAAAGGTAAATTCTATTGCTGGAAGGGGAAGAGGAAGATGAAGCTGAGGGGTCAACGAAGGAAGTAGAGGAGAGTGGTGAAGAAGAGAACAACGAAGAAATTTCATTGTATGCGCTCAAGGGAGTAACCAACAACAAGATAATTAAGGTAGCGGGGAGTATGAAGAATCATGACCTCCTAATCCTAATTGATAGTGGAAGCACACATAGCTTCCTTGATGAAGGGACAACTAAGAGGTTAAAATAAGGAACTCAACCCCTAAGCCTGACAGTTGCAAATGGCAGGAAGGTACTGAGCAAATCAACATGCCACAGGTTTACTTAGGAGATGCAAGGAGAGAAATTTGAGGCAGATTTGAGGCTACTACAATTAGGGGGATGTGATGTGGTGTTAGGGGTTGATTGGAAGAAGGGGGTAAGCCCCATCAGTTTTGACTTCAATAGGATGGAGGTTTCATTTGACAAGGGAGGAAGGAAAATGACACTGACGGGGGAAAGGGAATCGGGGTCCTGCAAGATGATCTCAGGAACGAAACTGCACAAAATGCTCAAGAACAAATGGTGTCAACTGTCCCAATTGTTCTCGCTGGTAGCTGTGGGGGAGGGTTCACTTTTGGCAATGGAAGGAGAGCCCGAGAAGGAGCTGCGAGGGGAGGTGCACTTGACAGTCACATCTCAGTCCTGAAAGCTTGACCGGGTGCATTCTCAGCACCTAATTGATGAACTCTTGGATAGTTACAAGGACTTATTTGTTGAACCCACAACCTTACCTCCTACCCAAACCTTGGATCACTCCATCAACCTGAATCCTAGTGCAGAACCCATCAACATCAGGTCTTATAGGTACTCCCCAACCCAAAAAACCGAAATTAAAAAGATGGTGAAGGATATGCTAAATCAATCTTTCATAAGACATAGCCAAAGCCCTTTTGCCTCACCGATCCTCCTAGTTAAACAGAATGATAGATCTTGGCGCTTTTGTGTTGACTACCGCAAATTGAATTCCTTAACCATTAAAGATAAATTCCCAATACCATTAGTTGAGGACTTGATGGATGAATTACATAATGCCTATTTCTTTTCAAAACTTGACCTGAGGTCCGGCTACCATCAGATCAAAATGAAACCCGAAGATTTCCCTAAAATCGCTTTTGTGACACAGTGCGACCATTTCGAATTCCTGGTGATGCCATTCGGGCTCCCAAATGCCCCACCTACATTTCAGTCCCAATGAACCAAATTTTCGAGCCTTACCTAAGGAAATTTGTCCTAGTGTTCTTTGACGACATCCTCATATATAGCCCCACCTTGGACCAACATATATCTCACCTTAAAACCACCCTTGAGGTCCTTAGAGCTAACCAACTTTTCATCAAAAGGTCAAAATGTACATTTAGACAAAATCAAGTGGAGTACTTGGGGCATTTAATTTTTGGGGCAGGGGTTAGCATCGACCCTAAGAAGGTGGAAGCCATGTTGGCTTGGCCCAAACCCACTACCGTAAGGGCCTTGAAAGGATTCCTTGGGCTAACGGGGTATTATCGTTGATTTGTTAAAGGATATGGGACTATTAGTAGAACTCTTAAAGAAGGGATGCTTTAATTGGGGGCAGGAGGCCGAGACAACCTTTGAAAAGTTGAAGAGGGCAATGGGTAAGGTTCCAGTTTTGGGGCTACCCGACTTTAGCCAACCATTTGTGGTAGAAACAAATGCTTGTGGGAGTGGCATTGGGGTAGTATTGTTCCAGAAAGGGAGACCCTTAGCCTTCTTAAGCCAAGCTCTAAGTGGTAGACATATGGGCCTAAGTATATATGAGAAAGAATTCTTGGCGGCTTTGATGGCAGTGGATACTTGGCCCCATTACTTGAAAAGGGGGAAATTTATAATTAAGACGGATCATGAAAGTTTGAAATTTTTGTTGCAACAAAATTACAAACTCAACTACAAAAGAAGGAGATGGCTAAATTAATGGGATTGGATTACTCAATACAATATCGGGAGGGTAAAGAGAATGTGCCAGCAGATGCCCTCTCAAAGTGTCATGAGGATGGGAATTTAGTAGCCCTCACCATGATAGTACCAGAGTAGTGTAAGGAAGTGGTGGATAGTTATGAAGGGGACGAACAAATGCAAAAACTCATACAAGCGTTGGCTATGGGATCACAAGGAACAGGTGGTTATACTCTAAGGGAAGGAATAATGTGACTGCATGGCAGTATGGTCATTGGCAGCAAAGGGGACCTTAGGAAAAAAAAATATTACAGTCACTGTATGAATCTCCCTTAGGGGGGGCATTCAGTGGCCCAAAACACTTATTTAAGGGTGAAACAACTCTTTCATTGGCCAAGATTGAAGACTGATGTTAAGGAATTTGTCTTATCTTGCGATACTTGCAAGAGGTACAAATATGAGAAGGCTGCTTACCCCAGATTGCTCCGGCCCCTACCAATACTGGACCAAGCGTGGACTAGTGTTTCCATGGATTTCATTGAGGGGTTGCCTAAGTCCGAAGGAAAGGATAGTGTGCTAGTTGTGGTGGATAGGTTCACTAAATTTGCACACTTTATAGGCTTAGCTCATCCCTATACGGCCCAAGAGGTGGCCAAAGCTTTCATGGATAAAATAGTGGCTTTGCACGGGGTGCCGAGGGTTATTATATCAAACAGGGACAAGATATTCACAAGCACCTTTTGGCAAGAATTGATGGGGTCTATTTGGACATAGCACTCAATGAGCAAGTTCATTTAGTGGAATGAGACTATTAACCAGCACCTTGAGCGAGACCGAAAAGAAAGTTTCATAATTTGACCTAGGTAAGAAATTCCATAAGAAAATAGTTGGAACAGGAGTAAAGACTTGACTTGAGTGGAATTAAATTGAATAACCATTGATTTTAATGAATTGATTAATGAATTAAATTGAATAACCAATTACTTGAGTAAAGACTTACCAGTTGGCTGCAGCCGTTAAGGTTGAGATGAAGCGTGAGGCTGCTCTTCCTCATCCCTCCATTCCAATGCCTACTTAAATCAATCTTCTATTAATGACGATGTGCTGTCAATATAAAAAATAATAATATCATTATCCAGTTTCATCAAATGAAAATGAGTTAAAAACAGCAGCACTATTCTATTATTCTTGGTGGCTATGATAATATAAACAGAAGACAACAAATTTTGAGTTATGAAAAGAGACTTTTTCAAAACATTGGTTATTTATATAACCAACCACCATTTGATTAAAAAGCTTAATGTCACAGTAGCTTGCTTTATCAACTAAATTAAATCTTGGCTAGATTTTGTCACCATAGATGACCCATAATAAAGGAGTTGACAAGCGTTTCTTTAGGGAACAAGACATGTGATAAACAAATCTTAAGATGACAAAGCAACCCCACTAAACCATGTCCAGAAAGACTACCAATCCCTATCCTGCAAGTAACCAATTGTTTTAAGCAGTTTCCTTGCAGAAGCATATATATTTAGGCATAGATAGAGACACATGAAAGTGTAGTATTTATCAATTTATCTAGCCAAACTTGCCCAGTGAGATTAAGGCTTAGGATTATTGTTGTGTTTTTGAGTATGTATATCCATGTACATACATATCAATAGTCAAACAAACAAGCAAGTTTACCTGTACAAAAGAGAATCAACATGGCTATCACGGCATACACAACAAGTTCCCTTCTGAACATGAACCCATTTGGATCCATCCTCTGATGTCTCCGCCATCCCTGCAGCGTATTGAAATTTCTTCAACACAGGTTCTAGTATAAATAGAAGGTGAAACAAAAGCAATACTTGTTATTTGATCATTTAAATTGAAAGCACAATTCAAAAATCATCACGGCTGCAAGGTTCCAATTTTCAGTTGATAAAGTGGTACTAAAGAAGAAGTGAAAGAGCTATAAAGTTGGAAGGGCATACAGACCTTGTCCACCAGTTGATCGATTCAGAGCTGCAGAGACCTCCTGTCTTACAGAGCGTTGCAACTCTAGTTGCATGTCCGTGCAGGCCTCTAACATCCTCTACATATGGTTCATGCCCAGCTGAAGCCTCGCCATATCCGCTCTTAGATCATTAATCATCTCCCACTCCTGCCCGAGTCAGCATCCCCACATTTAGTTCAAGACCGGCAAAGGGTAGATGCATGAATAAAACACTACAAATAGGTATAGGTTTCACCAGAATCAGAAAATTAAAACTGCAACAAGACTTCCAGAGTCATTCAATCCAATAAAGAATTTAGAAGACAATTTTAATCTTTCTTAAGATGAAAAATGATCAAGATTGTCCTGAATTCCTAGATTTCTAAAAATAAAACCAAACAATTAACCATGGTTAGCAAGGGTGGTCGCATTCCACTCCTAGTCAAAACAAACGTGGCTTACTCCCCACCCAGCTATTGATGCCACACCTCCCCACCCCACCCCATGGCTAAAAAATAAAAAATAAAACAACAAATAATTGTAAGATTCCTAACATGGATATTATAGAAGATAAATGTGTATAATAGATTATATGAATCAAATCATGACAAATATAATACAACACTTGCATCCACAAGTGATTAAAAAAAGACAATGGAGACAACCAGTTTGGATGGAATGTCCAAATATGCACTCTCACACTAAAATTAACATACAAAGGAAACATGGGCTGTGATTTTGAGAATATGCCTTTCTTTCATAAAAGAATGGAGCGTTTATATACTACTAAGCACTAATTAATGAGAGGATGCCTATTTTAGAGAAGAGGACTATATTTTCTTTTCAAGATTTTACCACGGAAGTACTAATAGATAAAAGAAGACTCACAAGATCTGAGCGGTGCATGCTACATATATAAATATATATACGTATGTGTGTTTATATATAATGGAAAATGCTATTTGAACTCCTTGGACTATATCTTAAGCTACACAATACAGTTAAAATGATAAAAATATCTCTCACCCAAGACAGTGAGACCACTTGATGAGGTGGCGTGAGACGCATGACTAAAATACCCCTCACTTAAGATAAGGAGGCGGTGCGAGACGGTGAGATTAGGTGGTGAGGTGCGAAAGGTATTTTAGTCATTTGCGCAAGTATGTGTAGTTCAAGGTGTAGCCCTTGATATACAAGTAGCATGATCCATATATAATTGTGTATGTCTTGCCCACTAATATTTCTACCTTATAATATAATTTGATTTAATGGATAGATACATTGAAAATATTTATAGATTTTTGTTTTATTATATATAATAGATTTAATTGTTATGGCACTTGGTCAGGAAAAAAAAAAAAAGTTACTTCGAAATCAAAGTCCACTATTTGTACTTTTAAATGTCCGTATTACACGTATGCAATCCAAGTCCAATACTTTACCATCAAAGGTTTATAGTACACAAATGCAATCCATTATGTTTCACCTAATTCCAAGAAGAGCGTCACTTTTGCTATTTTTTTTTGGTACTCTTAAAACTATTTTTTTTCTTGAGTTTTGTTTTGTATTATTGATTTTTTCTTTCAATTGATATGTTGCTTATGTATTTAGAATTCCCTCGTCTCAATTGCTGGTTTTGTTTCATATCTTTTTTTTTTTTTTGTGTTGGTAAATGCCTGTTGCTGCTATTTCACAAGTTTGTACAAAAGTACAAATAGTATACACATATATTTTATATCTTTATACTATTCCATCTATTAAAATGTTAATTTGAGAATGCATGATTTTTTGGATACCTAGTTATCGAAACCTTGATAACTTTACTCTTTTGTAATTTGGGTTACTTCTTGATAATTTTGTTGCTACGTAAAAATGGTGAAAACTTTTGTATATTTTTTTTTATGAATGAGTGAAATTAAAAAATAGCCTCAAAATTGCTAGGAAATTAATTAAACTACAGAAAAAAATAATTTATTATCTTTTTTTTTTTATGAATTTATAAGGCAAAATGGAGAATTGAATAAGATACCCAACCCAGACGAGGGTGGAAAGGGGGATGGGAATGGGCATGTTAGGTTGGGGGAGGGGTCCTTGGTCTATACCCAACAACTGCCATTAATCTTATTCAATTTTGAAAATTTATCTTAAATTTTCTTTCAAATTATGGGGCTCTGATCATGGGATATTCAAAGATTATGGTTGATATACATAATAATGCTTATATGTATCACATTTTATGATAGTTCCATGAAATAATTTGATGGTTTATAATACATATAAACACGTGTAAAGTTGTATGGACACGCCACCTTGTTGTAATGTTTTGCTATACCCATCTTAATATAACAAATTATATTATGAACTTCAGTTAACAACAAAATTAAAATTGTATGCATATGTCGTGATGTCATGTTTTTCCATGTACAAATTATACTCAAATAGCAAATTATGTTATGCAATTAAATAATTAACAACATAGTTATACATTTTCAGTGCATGTTATGTTGTTAAAGCTAGATGTTTCAGAAAGAACTTAAATTTCAAACTTGCAATGGATTGTTGACAATGGTATATTGATATAAACTTCAAGTTTATGTTATTTGGATCAGATAGACACACATAAAAACTATATGATTGTCAACTAAATAAATTATCTAAAAGATATCCAATATAGAGTAGTATTAACTCAAATATTTAACTGAAGTCTATGATAGAGATACAAATAGCTGTAGGAGTTAAGGGATCTATCCTATCAAGTTTCAACATTCATTCACTCCATGCTAGCTAGCATCTGAGGAATAACTCCCCAATGCCCTTAAGAATATACGTAGCCATCTCCCACCACAAGAAAGAACGAATATTCCTAATATCGTATCTACATCTTAGGTTTCTAAATTGAAGAAAAAGTTTCATCTCTATTGCTTGCATGTGTTTACATCAAACGGGTTTGATATTGAGTCCCATCTAGTATCAAATTTGATGACATATGTGACACTTCTTAGTTTATCATTGAACACAAAAGTCACAAAGAGGTCAAATACTATATTGATAACAACCATCATCTCTTAACAAAAATAAAAATAAAGATAAAGAAGGAGATTTATATGTATGTATGTATATATATTGACACATATAACGGAATTTTTCAAAACATAAGGCTGTGTTCTCTTTGCGGTTTCAATTTTCAGTTTTGAGTTTTAAATTCATTTTCGGTTTTCTGTTTTGATAGTTTATTTTTAAAAAAACTAAAAACTTATTTTTTTGTAATTTTAAAAAACTATTTTTCAAAACAAAAAATTAGAAAATGTGTTTACTTTAAAATTTTGAAAATTTGATTATTAAATGATAAAATTAATTATTTTTAATAAAATTTTACTATTAAAATAAAATAATAAATTTGATTAATAAATTACTAACATATAAGTGATAATTTATATTAAATTTTATTATACATAATATGTGTAATACACTTAATAATATACTATATGTCATTTTATATTTTTAATTATAATATTGATATATTATATTTTTTAAATTTTAAATAAATATACAATCTTATTTTTAAAATTT
The DNA here is from genome assembly GCA_036245055.1 of Diospyros kaki. Classification (NCBI taxonomy): domain Eukaryota; kingdom Viridiplantae; phylum Streptophyta; class Magnoliopsida; order Ericales; family Ebenaceae; genus Diospyros; species Diospyros kaki. The sequence goes on from BSEG01000012.1 coordinate 25,215,423, forward strand.
AAGAATATATTTTTTTTTCTTTTCTTCTTTTTTTCCTTTTCTTTTTTAGAGGCAAAATATGAAAAATATATTGTGTTTTCCCTGTTTTGGAATTAGAGATTGTTTTGGGTAAAAACAACCAAAACAATATTTTTTTTGTTTTGGGTTTCCTTCACAATTTTTTTTTTTTTTTGTTTTCAGAAATGCATTTTTAAAAATGACAGAGTAAACACGTTTTTATTATTTTAAAAAACTGAAAACTAAAAATAACTTGAAAATAACAAAGAGAACACAGTCTAATTTTCTATATACATTTATTTTCGACATGGCTTGCTCTTCACCACGTAATAGGACTTGATGAAAACAAATTAAGTCAAATCTCATTTCTTGTTTTTTATTGTACGTAGTGGCTCCATAAAAGTCTGCCTAGTTACAATTACAAATCAAGGAAAGATTAACTCAATGCAAATTTCAAGCAATAAATTGGGATTAATTCTTAACTTACACATTTGTATCTACAAAATAAAGACATTATTTTAGTTTACAATCTCCACCCACATCCATTACCACAGGAACATGTAAAATTGCAAAAAGCTTCTCAAATCACTAGTAAGTTCTTGCAGCATTAATGCATCAAACCCGACCCGACCCAAAGAATTTGCATTCTCTGGCTGGACATATATATATATATATATCAAGTTATAATATAAGGATGGATTGTGCATCAATGCACATGTATGTATCCTTCTGATTGAAAGAAACATTTTCAGAGAAATTCCTAGCCAATTGAAAAGTTAGTTGTAGATTTTGTCACTTGTACCACATGGAAGTTGGCTTCCTTAAGCAAACTTGACACATCTCTACTGTATAGCCAATTATCAAGATTTAACATCATTATACGTGCGGCCTATCAACATATTTCTTCAGCAAAAACAATGTCAAATATGAACTGCATTGCACACACCACATGAGAAGGAAAATAAAGCGTTAAAAAAAAAGTAGGGGAAAATAAGGCATAGCAAAATTAGGAATCAGATAATCAGATTATCTTAAATTAGCACCAAAAGGATAAAAGGGTTGGATGATGCTAAGTATAGACCATTCAATGACAAGATAACACATCTCTGTATCACAAAATATCATAATATAAATCACACGTAAAAACAAACAATAATTGAATTTATTTGACCCATAAATAAAAAGGTATTGATTTATTTAGCCCAAAACTTAATTTTGGTCTCAATTGATCTAATTGAAAAAGTTGTTGATTTGAACATTTTTCCATTAAAAATATGACACCATCCTGTAAAGAGTATCACAATTTTTCTGAATTTACATAATCTTCCTATTCCTAGTCCGTTGCGATTTCAGTTTATTATTTTGTGGATAGAATATGGGCGGGCGGAGGCGACGACATGACGCATCACATGCTGCACCCCCCACCATTGCAGCGACACAACACTCCTCCATTTCTACACTAAACGCATTATATCCTTAACATCACAGCTTTGATTAGCAGGTGGTCAAATTAGGTTAAATGAGCATCAATTTGGGGGGCAAGAAAACCAGTTAACAAAGAACAGACCTCTTTGAATATGTTTACAAAGTGTTTAAATTACTTTTATAACACAACCACCCAACCAACCCCAAGCAAGCAGGCCCTACAACAAGCAGAATAGTAAAGTTGGTTTGCTGAGCTTAAAGAAAGAACTAGTGGTCATGGAGACCGCATCCATTATTATGCAATTAACCTTAATGGCATGATGCTATCAACATGGTAACCACCAAATAAGTTGGCCACTTGACACAACAGAAAGTAGTAGGCACCTTTCAAACAAATAATAAAAAAAAATATCAAGCAAATACCCATCTGTTTAAATCCATTAATTAATACAATAATAATCACAAGTCTTGGATCTCCAGTAAATGATAAAATTCTAGATTTCAACCATCTCTTTCCCCAGCCAGCCATATCCAACCAATTTTGGATAATATTCTTAGGCCTTAATCAGTGTGTTACTATGAACAAGTTAAAAGGTTGTCCCTGATTACAACCATTGCTCAAGATGTCAACTAAGAAAGGGGGAGGGGGGGGGAGGGGGGGAGGGGAAGAAGAAAAGAACAACCATCTTTTATGTGATGCACCATAATTTACATTTATAGAGAGAGCAATAATCTTTTAAGACCTGCCCGGCAAGATCAAATGCTCCGCTCTTCTTGTAGATCAAGTGTAAATTGAAAGCTACTTCTCTACGGAGATTGCAGTAACCTGATTCAAGATTCTCCTTGACATCTGGATTCTCATTCAAAAAGTTTTGGAATTGGATAATCCTTCACGCGAATTGCAAGCACCTTTTCATAATATGCAATAGCTTTTATGAAAAAGGTGAACAGTGAGATAATCAAATTATCTTGAATTAGTACCAAAAGGATAAAGGGTTGGATGATACTTAAGTATAGAGCATTCAATGACAAGATAACATGTGTCTTTACCACAAAATATCATAATAACAATAAAATTATTGCAGGAGGAACACTCACAACGTGCTAAGTGGTAAAAATATTGTTGCAGGAACTAGTTGTTTTAGGGTTCATGATCAAGAACCATAGGCCTAAAACACTACATAGGAATTGGCAACTACACTTGCATCAAGTTTTTGAAACAATTGTGTCATTCAAAGTAAATTTTAGAAATAGTTAAATGCTATTCAATTGAAACAAAATCTCTCACCATATTTTTTACTTTTACGATGCTATATGAACTTCTTCTTAAGACCTTAACTTAACAGAAATTAAAAAGAAAGAAAAAAAAATAGAAACTTGATAAGGTTAAATTGGTACAATCCTGAGGATCTCAATGCAAAGCCTAGAGACCACAGTATGAGGCAGAAAAGTCATACTACTTCATTGAGCCTTACAGTTCCCACGAATGGTTCTTCTGATTATCTTATTTTGCATAGGCTTTTACTTGTATTTCTCAATGAATTTAATGTCGTAATGGATTCCGAATAGAAGGGAAAAACCTTATATTTTCTCCATTTTGCAGACAGGATCACTTAATCTTTGAGTATCATTATAACAATAACACTGAAATTGAGTTCAGATTTTTATATAATTCTTTTGCTACCATCGTCAAATAACCTCTATACCTTCCTCTTTGGGAATGTTAGGTTGATCAACCAAGAGTTGCTGCAAAGCACCTAGGTCACCAATACTACTGTAAAGAAGCAAATGTATCACATAAATACATTTAAGAATAAAAAATCCAAAACTAAAAATTATAAATGAATTGGGGGGAAATAGTGTTAGCATTATCCGCTTAACATGATGAAGACCAAATTTGACAAAACTTCACCAAGATTCCATGTTATTCAACCCCTTCTTAACATTTCAAAGTAGAAAGTGCATGTGCCACCCACACTTTGAGGGCACATATTACCGATGACATCAGCATGGAGGCTGTTTGCACTACAGCTTTTACCAACTAGGAGTTGATTGTGTAAAACATGTGAAATAGAAGAACTAGTGGTGGGGAAAATCATGCAACATACATTAACTTCAGATATGCTGGGAACACAAAGCACATCCCTAGTGCACAAGACACTCAACAACTCCAAATTGAGTAATTCCCTTAACACCTCTAATGTTGAAGGTGTTCTTCCTATTTACAGTTCCCAAGCCTAGATAAAAAATGAGGGTTGCTTTTGCTAGCTGACAACCAGTGACCGATAAATATTGCAATAACAACGAAAATATCCATCGTTAATATTATTTTCAATGATCATACACATTGTTATACCAACAGAAATATTCGTCGTCATTATTTTTATTGACGGGACTTTTGCCCCTCACTACTTATATTAAAGACGGTATTTTTCTTCCGTCGTTGTCATTAATACTTTTAACAACGAGAAATCGACTTTTAACGACTAATTTTCCCCTCATTAAAACCCTTTTTTTTTTGTAGTGCATTATGGTATTTTTTCTTTTCCTTCTTCTTTTCATTCATAAATGCTTTGCAATATTACAAGAATTCTTCTTTTTTTTTTTTGGGTTGGGGGGGAGGGGTCAAATGATTAAATTAAAAGGCATGCTATAAAGAAGAACATATAAGAACTCGCTACTATGCATACCTCAGCTTCTAGGCCACTGGAAATGTTGATATGATTAATGATTTAAAAGTACCTGGAAACTAGAACCAGTAAGTTTATTGATAATAATAATAATAATAATAATAATAATAATAATAATAATAAAAAAAAAATTGTTTTCACACAAATCATGCACAATGTCTATAATCATCAAAGAAGTGCTTATGGCTCAGTTGTGATTGCCCTAACTTTTTTCCACCTTTTATGGCTGTCAATCAGAATAGCAATGCTCATTTGCATGATCATCTTTTAGTTTAGTATGTCAGGCAGTAGCTACATTGTAGTGCTAATAAGTTTTGCATGCCAGTCAATATGACTTCTAACGGGTAAAAGCTAGCTTATTGGTTCTAGGTGTGCTGCTTCCACTATTTGTTACTGGTTGGCTTTTTCACTAAACAATAATTCTACTATTTAATCCTTTGAATTTGATCGGGACAACAAAGAGGCCTTTGATTGAGCTCAGTTTTGAGTCCTTATTTTCTCTACATAAGTTTCAGGAAAATCTTTTTTTACTCCAAATCTACTAATAACTCTCTGCAAATTAGCTCATAAAACCTGTCTTAAGCAAGATCACATGAAATTCAGAAAAAACAAGGATTTTTCTATTGGTATTTATTTTGGTGCGGCCAAAAATTGAGAAACTTAAATGATTTAAAAAAGGAACTATAAATTGGTATGCTATTTTGATTAATTGTGTCAATTTTAGATTGTAGTTTCCTTTCCTTTCTCCAGTGTAACCACCCTTGGAAGGGTGATCCTGCTTTGAGAAGAGCCACAAGAAAAATGAGCTTTTGTATGGCCATTTGTCCATCTAGTTGTTGTAGGCTAATCAATCATTTCCTTTTTTATTATTCTTATTCTTTTTGAAAGCTTTAAATGTCACACCCTAGGCAACCACTTTCAAAAGTTTGATGCCTACCTACAGTAACACACCCCCCTGGTGGACCGATGTGGGATTCGGCATGCTACAGTAACACACGCCCCATGTTTAATATTTTGCTGAAATTTGAAATCGCAGCTGAAATTTGAAATTTTTGAGATTTTGCTTATTCAATTCTTTCTTGTGTTGGCTGCACTTCCTATGTTTAATATTATGGTTATTGCCTATGCTATTTCCAGTCCAAATCACTTGTTCTTTCCATCTACGAAATTTGTTCTTGAAAACTCTCTTTTTTAGATAAATAGGTTGTATTTCCTTTGTTTTTGCTAAATCTCATGGTATTATTTGGAAACTAGGTTGCAGAGTGAACTATACCCTCTCTGCATTTGGTTCACAACTCTCAAAATAAAGTTCAGCTTTATGATAACAAAACAACGATAACAACCATCTATAAACCCATCCTATAATTAAAAGATATTGCTTCAAAATACATTCGAGTAATAATTTATCAATGCAACACAATACTATCATTATCATACTATACCTTATCCTAAGGTTTTTTTTTTTTCTGTAAGTGAGAGACACCTTATCGTAAGTTAGGGTTGTCGTAACATGGCATTCATTTTGTCAATTGACCATATCCGATCACATTGATAGTACAAATCTATTCAAAAGAACAATGTGGCAAAATTTGACGTCAGATGCCCTTCTTGATGCAACCCTCTAGATTTTAGTGAGAGAATAATGTGATAAAGTTTCAACACCATCTTCAATGCAGCAGAATACTTGATAAAAAAACGTGACTTTTTCAACCAAGGGTGAGGGATTCCAATAGAAGAACTAGAAGCATAATTTCAGTAATAATTCATCAATGCAGCACAATACTAAAAATGGTAATAAAAAACATGAAAATCATTCAATCAAGGATAATGACCTTCAATATAAGACCTAGAAGCTAGCACACCTACCTGCAAGTATTGGAAAATTTTAAGTGCTAGAAAAATGAAAGCCAAATGTTGAAACTACAAAATCTTTAATTTGGTTTCTGAAACTAATTACATGCAGTTACAACAATTTTACATTCATTAATCGGAAATGATATTTCTGACAAATTTTACACAATATTTTAGTGGTAAACATTTTTGCAATGGGTCTTTCATTTCTTATACTCTTTTTAAAATATATATATATGTAATGCTTGTGCCCTATCAGCTATAGCATTCACAAGCATTCCTGGTGAAGTAATAGCATTCATCAATCAAAAGCAGTCGTAGCCACTTGGCTGAGGCAGATAAGGATTCTCGAGGAAAGTCTCACCCAAAAGTTTGACCTACCAAAACCTTTGAAGACACATATCAGTCCCCCTATGTGACCCCATTGATTAAAATATCTGTAGACTTTTAATCATCTTTGCAATCAACACCTCTATCTAATATATTTTTTATAGCCCTACACTTAATGGTGGACTTCTTCTCACTACTGCCTCATAGAATAATTTAAGATAGATTATGTGAGAAAATAATTAAGAAAGAAAAACCTAAGAGACTAATATCTCTTATCTTGTTATTTATAATTAGCATAATGGGCCTTAAATCTATGGGTTTAATCTAATTACAAAATAAAACACACATAATAATTATAATATATACTAATAATTCTAACACTCTCCCTTAAGGTGGAACATAGATATCATATACACCAAACTTGTTACAAATATATTCCACTCGAGCACCCTTTAGAGACTTGGTGAAGACATCTGCAAGTTGATCATTAGAGTTAACAAACTTTGTAATAATAACACATTCAACTAGCTTTTCTCTAACAAAGTGACAGTCGATTTCAATATGCTTAATCTGCTCATGGAACACTAGATTGGAAACAATGTGTAAGGCAGCTTGATTATCACAAATAAGCTTCATAGAAGACACTTCACAAAACTTAAGTTCATGCAAGAGTCGCTTAAGCCAGATGAGCTCACAAATTGCATTAGCCATAGCCCGATACTCTGCCTCTGCACTAGATCTAGCTACTACATTCTGTTTCTTATTCTTCCAAGAAATCAGATTTCCTCCCACAAGAACACAATACCCAGAAGTTGACCGACGATCAAAAAGAGATTCTGCCCAATCTGCATCTGCATAACAACAAATATTTGTGTGACCCTTATCCTCATAAAGTAGCTCTTTACTTGGTGCTCTTTTGATATATCTCAGAATCCGGATAACAGTATCCCAGTGAGAATCACATGGTGAACTAAGGAACTGGCTAACTACACTCACAAAAAAAGCAATGTTAGGACGAGTGATTGTGAGATAGTTCAACTTGCCTACCAATCTCCTATACCTTCCAGGATCTGAATAAAGCTCCCCCTGTCCCAGCAAGAGTCGAACATTCGGATCCATTAGGGTGTCAACGGGTTTACAATTCACCATACCAGTTTCTTCTAAGATGTCCAATGCATACTTCCTCTGAGAAATTGAGATACCATTTCCTGATTGAACAACTTTGATAACCAAGAAATACTGAAGTCGACCTAAGTCTTTGGTCTGAAAGTGCTAATATAGATGTTCCTTCAGCTTCTGTATTCCAACCTAATCACTCCTTGTGATAACAATGTCATCTACATAAAGCACAAGGTAGATACATAAGGAAGAAGAATGGCGATAGAAAACCGAATGATCAGCCTCACTTCGAGTGAGACCAAAGGCTTGAACCACAGTGCTGGACCTATCAAACCACGCCTATGGAGATTGTTTCAGACCATAGAGAGACTTCCTGAGTTTGCAGACTACATTGGACGCCCCCTGAGCAACAAAACTAGGTGGTTGCTCCATATATACCTCTTCTTGCAAATCACCATAAAGAAATGCATTTCTAATATCAAGCTAATAGAGTGACCAATGACGCGTAGCAGCCTGAGAGAAAAAGAAACGAACAGAGGTCATTTTCGCAACAAGAAAGAAAGTATTGCTGTAATCCAGTCCATAGATCTGTGTAAAGCCTTTGGCAACCAAGCGGGCCTTAAGACGTTCCACCTGGCCATCAGGACCCACTTTGGGTGTGAATACCCAACGACAACCAACGAGAGTCTTTCCTGGTGGTAAAGACACCAAATCCCAAGTACCATTTGAATGTAAGGTGTCAATCTCATCTAACATAGCTTGGCGCTAACCAGGATGGGACAGAGCTTCACCTGTAGTTTTAGGAATAGAAATAGAGGAAAGACTCAAAACAAAGGCACTATAAGAAGTGTTAGCAAATGAGTTGATTTGTCCTGATATTATTTCCTTTTCTTGGTTGATTGATTGTAAATTGTAGATTAAAATTTTTTATTTTCTTTTATTTCTTGTAAGCAGCTTCCTAATTTGTTTCTTTTATTTTCTTCTATTTCTTGTAAGCAGCTTCCTAATTTGTTTAAGGAAGATTACTGAGTTAGAGAGTTGCCTAACTCATTTAGGCTAACTTAGGAGATATCCTAAACTTGGCAACCTCTTTGTATATATGTTGTGTTCGGTTAAGTTGATAATATATTGGAAGTTTTTCCTGGTCTTTTGACATGGTATCAGAGACATAGGGTTTCGGTGATTGTTTGTAGCCGAGATACCTTGATCCATTTTTTCCTTCCAACCATAATATGGGCGACGTTGGAGAATCGGAAGGTACGACCGAAGTCACAGCCACAGGTGCTGTTACGGGGGGTTCCAGCCATGGGATAAGTACTGGAGGAGAGCTTCCGATTATTCAAGCGGCTTATAGGTTGAGCGGGAAAAATTATCTCAAGTAGTCTCAATTAATCAAGACCTTCTTGAAAGGCAAGGGGAAATTGAGCCACTTAGAGGGAACCGGGCCTCAAAAGGAGGATCCCACGTACGCTGCATGGGATGAAGAAGACTCATTAATCATGTCATGGCTTTGGAGCGCTATGAATCCAGAGATTAGCGATACGGTAATGTTTCTAACTACGGCTAAGGAGATATGGGATGCTATGAGGACTACCTACTCCAAAATCAATTATGCTGCACAGATTTATGAAATCAGAACAAAAGTGACAGCAACAAAACAAGGCAACCGATCTGTTATTGAGTACTCTAATCTGTTGCAGATTTTGTGGCAAGAATTGGATCACTATCAGTGCATCCAGATGAAGTGCAGTGAGGATGCAGTCATTCAAAAGAGATTTGTGGAGAAAGAACGGATCTATGACTTCTTAGCTAGGCTAAACTTGGAGTATGATGCTGTTAGGATCCAAATCCTAGGTAAATCTGACCTACCTTCTTTAAATGAAGTTATTGCTATTATTCGAGGGGAAGAAGGTAGGAAAGGAGTGATGTTAGAGAATCATCAGTTAGAGGGATCAACAATACTCACTATAAAGGGGGCTAGTCGTGGAAGGTGGATTAAAGAAGATAGAAGACAGGTGGATTCAAATGGAAGTACCACAGATAGAGATAATTTGTGGTGCACTTTTTGCAAAAAGCTGAGGCACACAGTTGATAAATGCTGGAAGCTCCATGGAAAACCAGTTAGAGGAGGACAACATCCACAATCTAAGCCTAATGGGCAGTCATATATGGCTAACAGTCAGCTGGGATCGGGAGAGATCAATGGCCGACAACAAGTGGAAGGCAAAGGCATTGAACAAGCTGAGTTTATGGGGCTGAAACAAGAAGAAATTGAGAAGTTGAGGACCCTATTAGGCTCACTTGAGAAGGAACTAGGAGCAAGTTCTTCAAATCTTGCTCTCACAGGTATTACTCTCAATTCTTCTAGCTAAAAGTTTCAGATTTAAGTTATAAACCAGATTGGGTTCTTGACACTGGTGCCACCGTCCATATGACCTATTCTTCCCAAAAATTCCTATCCTACAAGCCTTGTCCAAGCACCAAAAAGATTGTTCTGGCTGATGGATCCCTAACTACTGTTGCTGGAATAGAGGACATCAGTGTGAACAATCATTTGATCCTAAGAGATGTTCTTCATGTTCCTAAACTTTACACCAACCTCATCTCCATTAAAAAACTGACTCAAGATGCTAATTGCCTTGCTATCTTCTCTCCAACCTCTTGTGAATTTCAGGAAAGGGACTCGAGGAAGATGATTGGGTATGCTAAGGTGAAAGAGGGGCTATACTATCTTAAAGAATTTAGTAAACTGAAATATGTTCCTCCTATGTCTTTTTTAGCTAAATCCAATAAGGATACCCTATGGCTTCATCATTTTCGCTTAGGGCATCCATCATTTGTGGTTCTTCAATCTATGTATCCCTCTTTGTTCAAGGGATTAGATAGTAGGGAATTTCAATGTGATATTTGTCAATTTGCTAAGCATAAAAGAGCTTCATTTCCTCTTAATAATACTCGAAGTGTTCTTCCTTTCAATTTAATTCATAGTGACATATGGGGTCCTTCTCTTATCCCTAACATTTCGGGTGCAAGGTGGTTTGTGTTATTTGTTGATGATTGTACCCGTGTAATGTGGTTATACCTTCTTAAAAACAAATCAGATGTTTGTTCCATTTTTTAAAATTTCTACATCATGATTAAAAACTAATTTGGTGTTGAAATTAAAAGAGTGAGAACCGACAATGCCAAGGATTTTTTCAATCAAACTCTCTCTCATTTCTTTCAAGAGAAAGGTGTGATCCATGAATCATCATGTGTTTATACTCCCCAGCAAAATGGGCTAGCTGAGAGGAAGAATGGTCACTTATTAACAGTTACAAGAGCATTGTTGTTTCATAATAATGTGTCTAAACACTATTGGGGAGAGGCTATTCTAACTGCAGCTTATCTTATCAATAGGCTTCCTTCAAGAAACCTTGGTCTCAAAAGTCCAATTCAGCTTCTTACTCAAGGATTTCCAAACTTTGTTCCCGCAGATTTGTGTCCTAAAGTGTTTGGCAGCTTAGTTTTTATTCATAACCATTCTCCTCATAGGGGAAAATTGGATCCTAGGGCTCTCAAACGTGTCTTTGTTGGCTATTCTCCTACTCAAAAGGGTTATAAATGTTTCCATCCTCCATCCAAAAAATTCTTTGTCTCAGCTAATGTTAAATTTGTGGAAGATCAGTCATATTTCCAGAATTTCTACACTCATGGGGAGACTGATTTCTTAGGTGGAAATGCTTCCTACTCTTCCATGTTCCTCTTCGGCTTGTCCTAGATGTTCCTCCACTCTTTCAGCTTGTCCTACTCCTCAGGATTGTGCTAATACCGATGTAAGAGAAACTATTCAATCACATTCTAAACCACTGAAAGAGTATACAAGAAAGAGAGCACCAGAACTTCCATCTAAGCATGCTGAATTATCTAACTTAAGTCCTGATCAGTGCAGTCCAGCATTTGACTCCCACCAGAATTGGAAGAAAGCCATGAGAGTTGAGATGAATGCTCTTGAAAAGAACCATACTTGAAATCTGGTAGAACTTCCTAAAGGCAAGAAACCAGTGGGATGTAGATGGGTTTTCACTGTCAAATACAAATCAAATGGCTCTCTAGAAAGGTACAAAGCTATGTTGGTGGCCAAAGGTTATACCCAAACATATGGTGTGGATTATCTTGAAACATTTGCTCCGGTGGCCAAAATGAACATTGTTTGGGTTCTATTATCATTGGCAGCCACTTTAAACTGGCCTTGTATCAATATGATGTTAAAAATGTTTTTTTACATGGTGACTTAGAGGAAGAGATTTATATGGAGGTTCCTCCTGGATTTGGGTTTCCTAATCAAGAAAAAAACTTAGCATGCCGCTTGAACAAAGCTCTCTATGGACTGAAACAGTCACCAAGAGCTTGGTTTGGGAGATTTGCCAAAGTAATGTTTGGTTTGGACTATAAGCAAAGTCAAGGGGATCACACATTGTTTATTCACCACTCTCCAACTGGTAAACTAACTGCTTTGCTAGTGTATGTGGATGATATAATTGTGACAGGTGATGATCAAGATGGAATTGTAGCCTTGAAGGAGTGTTTGACTCAGGAATTTGAAATAAAGGAGCTTGGGAACCTAAAATATTTTTTGGGCATTAAAGTGGCTAGGTCTAAGAAAGGTATTTTCATTTCTCAACATAAATATGTGTTAGATCTCTTGCAAGAAACCGGTATGCTAGGCTGCAGGGTTCTTGATACTCCAATTGAGCAAAATCATCGAATTGGTGAAGACATGGAGGGAGGTGCTGTTGATAAAGAGTCTTACCAACGGTTAGTAGGAAGGCTAATCTATCTCTCTCATACTTGGCCGGATATTGCATATGTTGTGGGAGTAGCAAGTCAATTTATGCATAGTCCAAAGGAGGGTCAGCTTAAAGCTGTGCATCGTATTCTTCATTACCTTAAGAGTGCTCCTGGTAAAGGTATTTTATTTAAGACGGGTGGCCCTATGTCTTTGGAAGCCTACACGGATGCCGACTATGCTGGTTCCCTTGTTGATAGGCGGTCCACCTCCAGTTATTGTACATTTCTAGGTGGCAATCTTGTTACTTGGCGTAGTAAGAAACAAAATGTGGTGGCAAGGTCTAGTGCTGAAGCTGAGTTTCGATCTATGGCATTGGGAATTTGTGAGTTATTATGGCTCAAGATTATTTTAGATGACTTACGGATTCGATGGACAGCTCCTATGAGATTATATTGTGACAACAAATCGATCATTAACATTGCTCACAACCCGGTTCAACATGATAGGACTAAACATGTTGAGGTGGATCGACACTTCATTAAAGAGAAGCTTGACAATGGCTTAATTTGTACTCCTTTCATTCCTACTGGTGGACAGCTTGCTGATGTCTTTACCAAAGGCTTATCGGGTGGTGTTTTTCACAAGATCCTCAGCAAGATGAGAATGTATGACATACACTCTCCATCTTGAGGGGGAGTGTTAGCAAATGAGTTGATTTGTCCTGATATTATTTCCTTTTCTTGATTGATTGATTGTAAATTGTAGATTAGAATCTTTTATTTTCTTCTATTTCTTGTAAGCAACTTCCTAATTTATTTCTTTTATTTTCTTCTATTTCTTGTAAGCAGCTTCCTAATTTGTTTAAGGAAGATTGCTAAGTTAGAGAGTTGCCTAACTCATTTAGGCTAACTTAGGAAGGTATCCAACTTAGGAGATATCCTAAACTTGGCAACCTCTCTGTATATATGTTGTGTTCGGCTAAGTTGATAATATATTGGAAGTTTTTTCTAGTCTTTTGACAAGAAGGAGACAAACGGTCATAGCATAAAAAGTTATAAATAGGATGAGGATTATGAGTAGACCGTGTACCTTTGCGAAGAGCAACAGGGAGATTGTCAAGCTCAGGATCAGGGGCAGGAAGGACAACAGACGGAGAGAGTGAGTCAAGAGAGTACTGGGCTGGAGGAATGCTGGGGCCAATAGTGAGATGAGGACGACAGTGATATGTAAGAAGTGGAGGAGCTGTGGCAGGTGGACCAGAAAACGGTAGGGTAGGCACCACAAAGGAGACGGACGGATCTAATGAGGACAGCGGAAGAAAAGAAAAATGAACAGGCAAAACCTGGTGAAGACTTTGTGAATCAGGCTGAGCGACCGAAAAAAAAGACTAATGTTTAAAGAATGTGACATCAGCAGACAAAAAATAGCGATTCAGCTCAGGAGAGTAACACTTATAACCTTTTTGCAACTAGGAATAGCCAAGGAAGATACACTTGAGAGATTTTACAACAAGCTTATTCTGTCCAGGTGAAAAAGAATGCACGAAACAGATACATCCAAAAACACGAAGAGGAACATAATAAATTGGTTGTGTAGGGAACAAAAGGGAATGAGGAATTTGCTCCTGTAATGCTGAGGATGGCATGCGATTGATGAGATAACATGCAGTTAGAATAGCATCGCCCCAAAATTTGCTGGGAAGATTAGCATGTAAAAGGAGCGTCCATGTAGTCTCAATAAGATGACGATTCTTATGCTTAGCAACACCATTTTGTTGAGGTGTGTAAGGACAAGAGGATTGATGCAAGATGCCATTAGAAGTCATAAAGGTAGTAAATGGAAAAGAAAAATACTCAAGCGCATTATCACTACGTAAGGCACGTATAGAAACTCCAAACTGTATTTTTATTTCAGCAGTAAACGTCTAAAAAATAGAAAACAACTCGGACTGACTCTTCATAAGAAACAACCAAGTGCAATGAGAAAAGTCATCAATGAAAGTAACGAAATATGAAAAACCAAGAGTAGAATGGACGCGGCTGGGCCCCCATACATTAGAGTGCACAAGGGAAAAGGGAGCCTCAGTCTTATTATTGACCCGACGATAAAAAGAATGACGAGCATGTTTACCACGCTGACATGACTCACAATTAAATATGAACAATGACAACAAACTAGGAACTAATTTCTTCAATTTGGAGAGACTGGGATGACCAAGACGATAATGGAGAAGATCTGGGGAAGCGGCATTAGTGTAAGCTATCGGTGAACTAGGCATAGCAAGATGATAGTGACCCTGTGACTCACGCTCGACGCCAATCGTCCGCCCTGTACCTTGGTCCTGAACACAAACAGAAGTAGGAGTAAAGAGAATAGAACAGTTAAGGGTTTTGGTGAGTTGGCTAACTGAAATCAAATTAAAAGGACTATCAGGAACATATAAAACAGAATTTAATGAGAAAGAAGACGTGGGTGTGATTTGGCCGATCCCTTTAACTGCAGTTTTGGTACCATCAGTCAGGGTAACAGTAGGTAAAGTATCAGAATAGGTAAGTGAGGAGAAAATAAGTTCATTATCACACATATGGTCAGTGGTACCAGAATCTATAATCTAAGGACTAATAGATGAGCCTTGAGCAACACAAGCAACGGGATTACCAAGATGAGACGGTTGGGTGGCCTGGAACTTCAAGAAGCCATCATACTCAGTGGCAGACATAGGTACCAATTGTGAAGCTGGTGGAGATTGAGTAAGGCTAGGATCACTCTGAAATACATGAGCGACACTGGTAGATGATGCAGGTGGAGCAACTGGCCGACCATGTTTCTTCTAACATTTGTCCTCAAGATGACCCAATTTCTTACAAAAGATACACTATAGACGTGAGCGATTATTATTGCGTCCTCTATTTCCTCCAACAGTGGAAGCCTGAGATACAAGAGTTGAAGATTCGGCTGGAGGAACAACATGAGAAGAAGAAGACATACCATGTGCACCTATCATATTCAACAACCTTTTGAAAGTCCTTCATGGTAGGGTTAGCAGAGCTAGTCAAGATTTGATGTCTGATGGCGTTAAACTCTGGTTTCAGACCGAAAAGAGCAATAACCATAAAAAACGTCTCTCGTTGAGCAATTTGTTCAGTGCGGGTCGTAGTAAGAGGAAGAAGAGCATCAAATTCTTGCATGAGAGCGCGAACCTTCCCTAGATAAGATTCTATGGACGACTCCTGCTTGAGATTCTTGATATTAGAGACCACAGTGTACAAACATTGAATGTCATTTGTATAACACTCTTTAGTTTCCTTTCACACATCAACACAAGTTTCAAAAGGGCGAAAAAGCTGCATGATGGATGGATCAATAGATTGCCATAGGAGGCTACATAACTGGGCATCAACTTGTTCTCATTTCGCCCGATTAGCTTCTGGCACACTTTCAACCTTTGTGGTAAGATGATCCGCTTGACCTTCCCCTTTGAACCACATTTTGACAGAGACTGCCCATAAGAGATAATTGGCAGACTTGATCAACTTGATAGTGGTAATATTGGTTGAGACAACAAAGGATTGAGAGACAGTAGGGCCAACGGCAGAAACCGAAGCGGGAGTAGCACCGGCAAAAATCGCGTCACTGAGGTCAGACATGACGAGAACTTTGACACTAGAAATAGCTTTAGGGGTCGTCGATGGTCAGATCTGGAGAATACGGCGAAAGAAGACCAGTGAACGCGTTGTCACGCGCTGGCGTGTGGGGGCGGAGGCAGCGTGTGGCGGCGGCGCGTGGCTTGTTTGGCGACTGCGATTCTTCGATGGTTGGCCGATCTGGAAGCAGGGAACTCGAGGGTGGTGGCGGTGTGGTGAGTTGGTGGCCAGACAGTGGTGACTTCGGTATAGGTAGTGACATTTAGGGTTTAAAATATGCTAGAAAACGATACACAGCTAGGGTTTCGACGGGTAGGGTGTTCTTTTGTCTCACCGGTGACTCTAATACCATGTGAGAAAATAATTATGAGAGAAAAACCTAAGAGACTAGCTTCTTTTAGATTGTTATTTATAATTAGCACAATGGGCGTTAAATCTAATTACAAAATAAAACACACATAATAATTATAATATATACTAATAATTCTAACAGATTACATGCTCAACATGTTTGCATGCAGAAAAAAAAAAGGGTCCTAATGGATCTGGTGAAACTCTTATCTGCTCTCTCATCATTTGTGTATCCTTCAACAGTTGAATACTCTATTGCACCCTGATGCATGCAAACTCATCATGTTGTACACTTGTCTTTTCACTTGCCTTAACAAATGGCCAACTGCACAAACAAAAATGTATTATACAACCAAACTCCAAGTACACACAACCACTAAGGTAGATGTTTGCCAACGTGTGGCTCTCAAACCCACTCAATTTGCCTACACAATTCGATCGTGACAAAAATGGCAATCAAGATCTTGTATCTTTCTTTATGTATTTCTCTGATCACCTCTATCTGAGAACATTCAAGCAATCACTGGATTCCTGTTCAATAACCATTATGATGAAAGCAACCTCCATGGTTCCCTCTTACACCATTTCCAAGTATTCTCCCTTTTAAAACTCCTCTCCCTAGCCTATCTCTATCCATGTCTCCTTCAACAAAGAAAGCAATCTATTGTCAAGCCCTCAATAAGAAAGTTGGAGATGAAGGTGAGTCCAAAATTCTTTTAAATTTAGAATCAACATCATCAACTCTTTTAGTTTATTTTTAATTTGACAATCTTGCAGATATTGAGCTGGGTGCACCATAGACTAAGGCAAAATAGCATCGAACCATTCAAAGAATTCACAAATGGTACTTCGACTATCCTTATCCACTCTAATTCCCACTAAAACAAATCCTTAATCTTCTTATTCACTCTAATTCCTACCAAGACTTCCCTTTCTTCTTTCCTTCTTTCTTTTTTCTTCACCATCCAATTGCCTTCTTTAATATTTTTGAGACTACATCTAAGGAATTGAATTAAATGTAATGAGCTTTTCCTGACTATATATAGAGTTGCTTAAGAAAGAAACTACAACATTCCATATCTGCAGAAATGGTCCAAAAAGATGGAGTCAACCTGTGCTATGGTTGCTTTATGAAAACATTATATTAGGTCATTCCAGTTCTATCTCCCTCACAAAAAAACTCCATGTGTAATGGAGGATTGCAGCAACTTCATTGGTTCCTATTCCCATTTACTGCAAAGAGACACCATAGTAAAAAACCAGCCATAAGTACTGTTAAAAACTGCTTTTACTGTCTGGTTCCAGGGAATTCATGTGCACACTTCTCAGCTCAATCTTCGGCTTATGAACAACAAATGCTATCCAAAGCCAACCTTCAGCTATGAAAACTCAAGGCAAGTCCAAGGATTTTGGCAGTTTGTATTTGTTGTTCAAGCTGCCAAAGCCATTTTGACTGAATCAGATGGTACAAACTGCTTAATCCATTGCTTCTTTACCAGAAAAAAACTCCATATTGGAGAGTTTTTTCATTAATATTTCCCTGTTCTGTGCATTCCCTATTGGTGTCACATCAGAATGGTCCTATCAAAGCCAATTATAATTGGCATGCTATGAGGAATTATCCATGTGATTTAATGCATATAAGCTCCATCTACCAAGTCTGATGCTAAGGTGTACTTGTATGGCTCGTAGATTTTGTTCTATGAGATTTGGCAGTCTCATAGATTTTGTTTTTTCTTTTTTTTCTTTTTTTTTTTTTTTTTGTGCAGGGGGGGTGAGGGGGGAATGAGAGGCTCCTGGGCAATAGAGATGCATACCACCATATATGGAAGTGGAAACACCTACAATTCAGTAAAAAAACATTGCCTTTTTTTATAATTTTTTCCTAACCAGTAGGAAAACATTGTTACTGCCTTTTTTACATCTTACGTGTGAGCCTCTGTCATGCAGGTTTTAAGAATGTTCCACAAAAAGGTCCATTCTGAAAGATCAACAGCAGAAGAGTTCACAAAATCACATAATTGTGAGATAGAGAAATGTTCCATTAATGGTGGCTGTAACAAGGGAAATCTGACCCTGCAGGGCCAACACAACAGAGCTTTGTTTAATAAGGAAATCACCAACATCAACCCAACCAATAAGGGGCTCAACAGCAGTGGATTGACACAGAAAAGGGAGCACTGGATCAAAACTGATGCAGACTGTAAGTATAAAAGCACCTCCATGTCATGCTTTATAAACATCTCAATTAAAATCATTCAAGAGCATCTATTGTCAGATACAATAAAAAAGACAAATAAATATGTGCATATATTATACTCATTGCAATTTGGGACTGTCTAAATAACTTTAAATCTTTTGCAACACCACTCATACATTTAACCATACAAGATATCTACCGATGTCATTAAGTATGAACAGTCCTAATATGCAGTGTGACTTGCATGCAAGAACATAACTTCCCTTTGCTAGAGATTATTTCTCCCAGAATGCATGAAAACCACTAAAATGATGAGAATTGCTCCTGACTCTTTCTTATGGTTTACATTGTAGACCTGGTGTTAGAGCTGTAGAGCAGCAGAAGGTGAAAGAAGTTGCAATATGCTGTCATGCTTTTCAAGCAAGAAGTGTTCATGTGCCATTTAATCTGTATGCTGGTGACTACTTGGCTATTTTTAAGTGATGGAAGCGCTGATGACATCAAGTAAAAAGAGAAGAATAAAAGAGGTATCACCTCACTCAGTGTGATTAGTTGTGGCTTTCAGGATTATATTTCAGTGCTTGTACTAAATAGCATGAACAATTTCAATTGCTGAAAATGTCCACTAAATTGTTAGTACAGATTTTTTTCTTGCTGCTAATTAAACAATACTCCATTGAACAAATATGTTGTCATTGGACTATCTAAACACATAACAGATCTGTCCTAGAACACAAAAAGATAGTATTTAAGCACCAAGTAACTATTCTGAGAAATCATGTAGACCAATGAGCATTCCGAGCAGCATAATAAGTACACTAATCTACAAGTGTATTTGCATTATAATAATATCATATGTAAATGAATGCACGAAACAAATTAAACTAATTCATATTCAAAGGCATTGGCTTATGCAGCTAAGAGTTAACAAGGAGTGTACTTTGTGATAATAATTAAGCTTTTTGCAAATACAAAGCAATGAATTAATCATTCATGAATTAAATATTGAAATATTTAATTAATCATTTTAATTAATCATTTTAATTTTAATCATTTTAATCATTTTAATTTTCCCTGAAATAT
The DNA here is from genome assembly GCA_036245055.1 of Diospyros kaki. Taxonomy (NCBI): domain Eukaryota; kingdom Viridiplantae; phylum Streptophyta; class Magnoliopsida; order Ericales; family Ebenaceae; genus Diospyros; species Diospyros kaki. The sequence goes on from BSEG01000012.1 coordinate 25,234,884, forward strand.
TGATTAGTGGCAAAATAAAAACTACAAATTCAGTTTTAACATGAATTAAATTAATCATTCATGTACTTGTTAAACTACAAAATTAACAAATTAATCATTCATGTACATGAATTAAATTAAATTAACAAATTCAGTTTAAATTCAGTTTTAAACTACAAAATTAATCATTCAGCTTTTTGTACTTGTTGGTTTCACCATGTCAACTAAGTTATGGAACACAACTATATCAATTATCTTCATTCACCACAATCTCATGAAATTTCTCCATGTGAAGATGGTGTTCAAACTTCATTTCATCATTACTCCGCCAGGGGATATTATCCACTGCCGATCCCAAGCCCGGATAAAGGAGGAGGGTTGCGTTAGGTAGCCGACAGCCAGCGTAAAACTTAGTCGGATCCAAATATGAATTCTAGACAAACTATCTGTTGGGATGTAACCCACATAAAAGTCTAGAATTCATGTAGCCAACCCCACATAGTGGGATAACGGCTGGATATGTTGTTGTTGTTGTATGTTTCAGTTTTAACATGAAAAAATAGTTTTTAACATAATTTACATTTTGACTTTGTTGAGTAGAAAAAAAAAGGGTAAATTACTATTTCCCCTCTAAGGTTAGGTGAAATTGGTGATCACATCCCTGTGTTTTGGAAATACCCCTATTACCCCCCCCCCCCCGAGTTTGTTGAGTTTTGTTGAAAGCCTAAACAGGGTTCGATTCACTCTATATTTATTAAGAAATGATGCATTTCTTGATTAGGGGATAATATTATGCAAGATTTGGTATTTTCTTGCATGTGTTTTTGGTCTTTTGTGGTTGTCGTTCCTGTTGCCGGGTTCTAGCGCTCAATCAACTAAGTCACAACTATTGATCATTGAATGTATGGGCTTTGGTTGTTGACCGATCACGAAAGCAGGTACTGGCAGTCGACCGTTGAGATATATCTGTTGACCATTCCACCCTGTTGCCGATTGATTCGTCATGTTCAACTTTTGTATTGCCCCCAAACATCATTGTTATCTATTATTCAAATTATTCATTAATTCTAATGTTGATTGGTCATCCTTGCAGGTTAAAATATAACCATGGGTGTGAAGTCGTGCATTGATTATAATTATGCGTGAGAATTTATTATGCATTAAAATTGCCGATATGGGCATCAAGTTGAATTTATTATACAATGTGTGTTGTTAATGTACAAAAATGGGCATCGTGGTGTGTATAGCATACGATCATGTGTGAGCAATTGCATGGGATATTTGAGGCCATGTGATCTTACATGAATTTAAATATATTTTCAAGTTGATACATGTGCATGATAATTATATTTTGCACGGCAGCTATGTCTGCATGGAGAAAAAGATATCCAAAAAGTTGGAAGACGAGCGCTTGATGCAGGTGAGCTACGGCTATGAGCTCGGTAGTTGGGACTCGGTCCAAAGTTGAATGGTTAATTTGAAATTATTTATGTTACATGTATTATGAGGCCTTGGGTGCTAGTGTATTATGTGTGAGCCCAAGGACCGTACGTATGCATCTGTGCATATGCATCATTTTGCATGAGGTGGTATATCATGGTATGGGTCTGATGTGGTAAAATATGGTATGGATCTGCCTAATAAAATGGTTAATCCTTCTTATCTCGATTCATATTATTTCCCTCTTGTTGTATGATATCATGAACCACAGTATGGCAATGCTTAATTTAAGTGGGTGATTCCATCATTGCTTCATCTCTTATTGATTATGTTTATTTTAAAAGTATGATTGTTGGGCCTTGTGGCTCATATTTGTTCCGCATCATTCCAAGCAAGGGGGAAGCTTGGTTGAGGGCAAGCCAGTGTAGCTAGAACCTTGAGGGGTAGTGATGTATACATAGAAATCCTGACCAAAAGATCCACGGGGTGTTTTCGGGGCAGAAGGAAGTATTTTAAATTTGTAATTAAATTTTAGTGGCCCTTTGTTTTAGATGTATGGGCGGTTAAGCCCTAATGTAAATGTGTATATTGACTTCAATTGCTTAATGAAGAGATGTGATTAGTTTATTTGAATTGTGGTAAAAAAAAAAAAAACAAATAAGAAAAATTTCGAACCATGACAGTTTGGTATCAGAGCAACCTTTGGGGCACTGAAGTAGACCGAGCGATCCGGCATGTTGGTGTGTGCTAGAGGGGATCCAAGGCATGAAGTCTGGGCTAGGCATTAACCTTTTGAAGGTGGATGCTTAGGATGTGACATTAAATCCATTTTAAGCTTGTGGTGGGAGCTATTGATGAATAGAATAGGTAAAAGACACAAATATTAATTCAAAACTAATTCTCTAAAAGGGAATTATGTACAGAAACAAGTCAAGCCTTAATCCAACTACTTGCCATTGGTGAGCTATTTGTATGCTTTCCTGACTCTTTGCCATTGGTGAACTACTTGTATTTGCCATGCAGGTAACTACCTTATTCTAGCAAAGATGTTTGTGGTTTTCATTTGCTATTGTCGAAGGCCTTTTTACTAACTCAAAAGTGATATTATGGACTCCTTGAATGATAAAACTTATGGTTTTTCCAATATCAATTATTTTTATGTCAAAAGCCTTCAACTTCTTACAATGCTACCTTTGTACTTCAAACTCATGGATATTCTTTAGCAAAGATGTTTGTGGTTTTCATTTGCTACTGTCAAAGGCAGTTTTACTAACTCAAAAGTGATATTATGGACTCCTCAAATGATAAAACTTATGGTTTTTCCAATATCAATTATTTTTATGTCAAAAGCCTTCAACTTCTTACAATGTTGCCTTTGTACTTCATACTCATGGATATTCTTCAGTAGAGTTCACTTCCAAAGAAAACACCTAGGAGATTAGTTGTCATATTTAAATATAATTTTTTATGAAAATTAATATTACCATCATCATATACAAGGCAATGTGAAAGAGGATGCATTTATCCAACTGCAAAGAATCAAAGAAATATCAGTCAGTGGACTTTAGTTCTGAATTCAATGATTTTCATGTAAATAATATCCTCTTTGTCATTAATTTTGCTCTTAGTCTAATTAGTAAGCCAGACTAGTTGGGATATTATCTAGATACTAAATTATAATATGGTAATGAGGCAGTACCGATATATAGGTTAATCAAATTCCACTTGAAAAAGTGGTTTCCTCTCAAGTATGAAGATTAAACTGTAAGGACACATTTGTTGAGTGGTACTAATGCGCACACCGAATGTCCATTTTAAAAACCAAGTTTCATTGATTTAAGAACACTTTTAACTATCTGGCTTATGCCTATGTCCATGAGCTAAGGAACTTTAGTATTGCTTTACTTTGAACTATTTTCATCATCTTAATGTTTTTTTTTTTTTAAGTTATTTTCGTCATCTTAAGACCTGCCTGACAAGATCAAACACTCCGCTCTTCTTGTAGATCAAGTGTAAATTGAAAGCTGCTTCTCTACAGAGGTCGCAGTAACCTGGTTCAAGATTCTCCTTGACATCTAGATTCTCATTCGAAAGTTTTGGAATTAGATAATCCTTCACGCGAATTGCAAGCACCTTTTCATAATATGCAGTAGCTTTTATGAAAAGGTGAACAGTGAGATAATCAGATTATCTTGAATTAGCACCAAAAGGATAAAGAGTTGGATGATGCTTCAGTATAGAGCATTCAATGACAAGATAATATGTGTTTGTACCACAAAATATCATAATAACAATAAGATTATTGCAGGAGGAATAGTTACAACGTGCTAAGTGGTAAAAACATTGTTGCAGGAACTAGCTGTTTTAGGGTTTGTGAATCAAGAACCATAGGCCTAAAACACTACATAAGAATTGGAAACTGCACTTGCATCAAGTTTCTAAAACGATTGTGTCATTCAAAGTAAATTTTAGAAATAGTTAAATACTATTCAATGGACACAAAACCTCTCACCGTATTGTTTACTTTTACCAAGCCACTGCTTATGGTTGTCCAGTTGGTTATTGAGTAAAGGATAGGGGTGTGTATGTATTTCAATTATCAACATGAGGATGTTCTTCAAATATTTGTTAACGGTTAATGGGTGAGTGCTTAATGCATACCCATCACACTTATCCTTGTTGTATCTGGTACACTCTGTTACATAAAGAGTATATGGAGCCAATAAAGGAGGTTATAGAAAGCTGATTGTTGGAGAAGTGCATCCATTTCAACGTTGTGTAAACTGAGAACTATGAAAAGTATCTGCTGGTCAGTCATTGAGTGGTTCAAGCTTTGCTCAAATTAGCACCACTTTGTTATTTTAGTTGGAATCTAAAATTTGTTTTTGATCCATGGGTTGTGTTTCCATATTGTACTTGTTGGTTTCACCATGTCAACTAAGTTATGGAACACAACTATATCAATTATCTTCATTCACCACCATCTCATGAAATTTCTCCATGTGAAGATGGTGTTCAAACTTCATTCCATCATTACTCCGCCAGGGGATATTATCCACTGCCGGTCCCAAGCCCGGATAAAGGAGGAGGGTTGCGTTAGGTAGCCGACAGCCAGCGTAAAACCTAATCGGATCCAAATATGAATTCTAGACAAACTATCTGTTGGGATGTAACCCACATAGAAGTCTAGAATTCATGTAGCCAACCCCACATAGTGGGATAACGGCTGGATATGTTGTTGTTGTTGTTGTTGATCCATGGGCTAAGTTAAAATTTTTATGGCCTTATGTCTTGTGTGTTTTACTGTAGTTCCTCCACTTCCCCTGCTGTTTAAGTTGCATACACTCTGCTAACTGAATAATCACCATTAAATTCTTAGGTCCTTTTCTCATGTTATTGATATTAAAGTTAGCTAATAGAACAATCACCATTACATAGTTATTTCACCACAAACTTCTTACGAGTTCGAAAATTGATTGTGGCGCTGGAACATGATTAAGTGCTAAGGTGCTTTTGAAGTCATTGATACATTTTTCCCAGTTTGCATGTTTCCTTGGCTATGTGCCTTTTTTCACATGAGATTCTATTCACTTCATAGCTTTGTAGGGATTTATTTATTTTTTCATGACTTTATGATGTAAGACTATTTTTAGATACATGACTACTTTTGATCCTAAATTACTGAATGGTTTAAATTTTTGTAGGACAATGTTTAAAGTTAGACCATATGAAAGTTTTTCGACAACTTTTTATTAAATAAGTATTACATTCTTAAACCTCCTACATGAAATTAATGGTGAACTTAATTAATCGCTAATAATACTAATTATTGAGCGGAGATAGTGTTAATCGTGGGATTAATGTATTCATGTTTTTATGGAGTTTATTGAGTAGAGATGGTGTTAGAGATTTAGTACTGCTATTCTAGAGGATGATGAGTAATATAATTTTCTCTCTTCGCAATTTGTAGGAACTTAAAGATACAAGTCGAGCAGGGAACACTTGGCATTGGTGGTGACTATAATACATGGATTCTAATGACACTAGTAACAATTTTTTGATTTTGATTATAAGGAGAGATTAGGATAATATAAAACCCATAGTTTTTTTTTTTTCTTCTCATTTTTTTGATTGTGGACGTATGGAAGTTCAATAACAAGAAAGTGGAGGAGGTTCATGAAGAAGAGAAATATTTTATGATAAATACACCTTTCGATGGCTTTCTCATGATTGGAACCATTGGATCAGAACCGATTGGCACAGAGCCTTCAACACCAACATTTCCCATGCCTTTTGAGAAAATGAGAGAGGAACAAACAGACGTAACTGAGAATGATTTGAAGCCTACCAGTGATGAGCTGGAGAAGTTCCTTCAAGCTGAGGCTAAAGAGGTGGGTGATGAATCACTAGAGAGAAGCAATCATGTTAGCATCATTTTTATCTGTGAAAAGCAAACTGAAGGCATGGACACCAAAGAGTGTGGAGATTCTGCAGTGTGTCCACTGCAGGGATATCTTTTTAACTGTGCAATTGAACTTCCTGAAACAAGCACACAGGTAAAGAAAGAAAGAACATCACTGGAGCAGCTGTTTAAGAGGAATAACATAGCACCTGAACATTTCAAAAGTAAATGTGAGAAAGTGGAGAACCACACCAAGGGAATATATGCTAAACGTCTAGTCAGGAAGATGCTGAAAACACTCCATTGCTCCTCAAAAAGCAGCACGCCTCCAGCTGCTAATCCTGTTCCTCCCAAGAGGAAACTCCCCAAGGTAACCTCGTTGTTACTACACATTCCGAGAGCCCATCAAACAGTAGGTTTCACTAGTGTGGTCATTATATATTAGATAAACATAACATGTCATTCAAGACCTGCAGTCTTGTTAAATTGAAATGTTAAAATGTATGCTACTGAATGAAGCTCAGGGACATGCAGCTGCCAAAACCATTTTAACTGAATTAGATGGTACAAACTGCTTAATCCATTGCTTCTTTACCAGAAAAAAACTCCATATTGGAGAGTTTTTTCATTAGTATTTCCCTACTGGTGTCACATCAAAATGGTCCCATCAAAGCCAATTATAATTGGCATGCTATGAGGAATGAGAGGCTCCTGGGCAATAGTGATGTATACCACCATACATGGAAGTGGAAACACCTACAATTCAGTAGAAAAACATTGCCTTTTTTTTATAATTTTTTCCTAACCAGTAGGAAAACATTGTTACTCCCTTCTTTTACATCTTATGTGTGAACCTGTGTCATGAAGGTTTTAAGAATGTTCCACAAATCCTGAAAGATCAACAGCAGAAGAATTCACAAAATCACATAATTGTGAGATAGAGAAATGTTCCATTAATGGTGGCTGTAACAAGGGAAATCTGACCCTACAGGGCCAACACAACAGAACTTTGTTTAATAAGGAAATCACCAACATCAGTCCAACCAATAAGAGGCTCAACAGCAGTGGATTGACACAGAAAAGGGAGCACTCGATCAAAACTGATGCAGACTGTAAGTATAAAAGCACCTCCATGTCATGCTTTATAAACATCTCAATTAAAATCATTCGAAGAGCATCTATTGTCAGATACAATAAAAGACAAATAAATATGTGCATATATTATACTCATTGCAATTTGGGACCGTCTAAATAACTTTAAATCTTTTGCAACACCACTCATACATTTAACCATACAAGATATCTACTGATGTCATTAAGTATGAACAGTCCTAATATGCAGTGTGACTTGCATGCGAGAACACAACTTGCCTTTGCTAGAGATTATTTCTCCCAGAATGCATGAAAACCACTAAAATGATGAGAACTGCTCCTGACTCTTTCTTATGGTTTACATTGTAGACCTAGTGTTAGAGCTGTAGAGCAGCAGAAGGTGAAAGAAGTTGCAATATGCTGTCATGATTTTCAAGTAAGAAGTGTTCATGTGCCATTTAATCTGTATGCTGGTGACTACTTGGCTATTTTTAAGTGATGGAAGTGGTGATGACATCACGTAAAAAGAGAAGAATAAAATAGGTGCCTTTCTCTCACCTCACTCAGTGTGATTAGTTGTGGCTTTCAGGATTATATTTCAGTGCTTGTACTAAATAGCATGAACAATTTCAATTGCTGAAAATGTCCACTAAATTGTTAGTACTAATTTTTTTCTTGCTGTTAATTAAACAATACTCTATTGAACAAATATGTTGTCATTGGACTATCTAAACACATAATAGATCTGTCCTAGAACACAACAAGATAGTATTTAAGCACCAAGTAGCTATTTTGAGAAATCGTGTAGACCAATGAGCATCCCGAGCAGCATAATAAGTATACTAATCTACAAGTGCATTTGCATTATAACAATATCATATGTAAATGAATGCAAGAAACAAATTAAACTAATTCCTATTCAAAGGCATTGGCTTATGCAGCTAAGAGTTAACAAGGAGTGTAGTTTGTGATAATAATTAAAGTTTTTGCAAATACAAAGCAATGTGAACCACAAAATTAATCATTTTAATTTAGCCCTGAAATATTGATTAGTGGCAAAATAAAAACTAACAGATTCAGTTTTAACATGAAAAAATAGCTTTTAACATAATTTACATTTTGACTTTGCTGAGTAGAAAAAAAAAAGGGTAAATTACTATTTAAGGTTAGGTGAAATTAGTGATCACATCCCTATGTTTTGGAAATACCCCTACTATCCCCCCCCCCCCCCCGCCGTTAGTTGAGTTTTGTTGAAAGGCTAAATTAGTGTTCTAAAAGGCACTAGGCATTAGTCGTGCGCTAGACTAGAGCCTAGCGCCTAGGCGAGGCTTAGGCGGACTGCTATTTTTTTTTTTTTAATTTTAATTTTTAATATAATTTTATGTTATTTTAAATAAATCAAAGTTAAAAAGATAAGTAAAACTTATACATATATAAATCAGAAATTTATATATATGTTTATATAAACAGATTTATAAATATATTATTTATATATAAACAAATAAATATATAAATTTTATATAAAAATTTATATATATATATATATATAAACTGGGATGGCTAGGGTAACTTGGGGGTCATAGACCCAGATGCCGCAGATCTGATTGTAGCCGCGGATCCAATTGTAACGCTCAAAGACCACCACTTGGTGGCCCTCCCGCTTGAGCTCACGACCTGCCAGTAGGTGAGCTTCACTGCCTCTATACCATCGCCGCCATCAAGCTCCATCCTTGCCGACACATCTTCACTAACTCAAGCTCTATCTCCGCTACTCTATGGTCGCGATGGAGCTGGAGGTAGCGATGAGGTACTAGCAGCGTTGAGGCGACAACATTCAAGCAGCGACGGACTTGGGCTAGAGAAAAGGGAGACGACTGAGAGGTAGGTAAAAAATTAGGCGGCCCAGGCACTATGCGCCGGCGGGGGCCAATTAATAGGGCCGGCGCCTAGGGGGCCAACTAGGCCAAATTTGCAGCGGCCAGAGGCCGATTTTTTGAACACTGGGCTAAATAGGGTTCGATTCACTCTATATTTCAAGGAATAATTCATTTCTTGATTAAGGGCTAGTATTATGCAAGATTTTGTATTTTCTTGCATGTGTTTTTGGTCTTTCGCGGTTGTCGTTCTTGTTATCAGGTTCTGGCGGTCGACCGACCGAGTCATGACTGTTGACCGTTAAATGTATGGGCTTTGGTTGTCGACCGTTAAGGGAGTCCAAAGCAATAACTCTCTCTTCTTATTTACTAGCATGTAAGACCTAGCTTTTTTTTTTTTCCTGCAAGTTTTGTCTGCATAAGGGGATTCGACCAAAAGACAAGGGCACCCCATCCTCTCATTGCAAGATTACACTTCCCAGCCAGCAAATTAAATAGGACGAAAGGTAAGACTGATCAGAAGTAAGAATGATGCACTAACTAGAGTTGATTTAAGATCCAAGATGGCCAAAGAATGATGTTGAAAGAGCCATGCCAAACAAACATTTGATGGAATGACAAGAAGAGTGACTATCAGCAGAAAGGACAAAGGATAATGGGCTAACTTGTAGTTTATGTGTACTTAACATGATTAAATCAATTTAACATGTGCTTAAAGTTGCACTTTTAAAAGACTCCATAAAATTATGTTAGGGCATGCCTTTTGGTTGCCTTTTTTTTTTCTGCCTTCCATTTTGTTCTCGGAGTCTGCTCCTATGTATTAGGCAAATAGGGGGCAAAAATAGAGACCAAAGGTCCAGACATAAAGAAGGAAACATGTCCTCGGACAATTTTTCAGCTATATGAAAAATTAAAGACTCACATAACAAAGACCATCTATAGGTAAGGTAGCTAATAATAAAGCTTCCATGTATTGAGTCACCCTACTCCTTCATTGGTATATTATTACAAAGTCTATTTTGCTTCCATGGATGAACAAAAGTGGAACATGTAGAATAAATATGTTAACATATTGAGTTAAATTAAGCTGAAATAGATATTAAACAATTAATATATTTTATGAAATTATTGAATGAGTTGAAGAAAATAACTGAAATGTTACTGAATGAGTTAAATTAAGCTGAAATAGATATTAAACAATTAATATATTTTCTGATCCTGTTCCTCCCAAGAGGAAACTCTCCAAGGTAACCTCGTTGTTACTACACATTCTGAGAGCCCATCAAACAGTAGGTATCACTAGTGTGGTCATTATATATTAGATAAACATAACATGTCATTCAAGACCTGCAGTCTTGTTAAATTGAAATGTTAAAATGTAGAGCTACTGAATGAAGCTCAGGGACATGCAGCTGCCAAAACCATTTTGACTGAATCAGATGGTACAAACTGCTTAATCCATTGCTTCTTTACCAGAAAAAAACTCCATATTGGAGAGTTTTTTCATTAGTATTTCCCTACTGGTGTCACATCAGAATGGTCCTATCAAAGCCAATTATAATTGGCATGCTATGAGGAATGAGAGGCTCCTGGGCAATAGTGATGCATACCACCATACATGGAAGTGGAAACACCTACAATTCAGTAGAAAAACATTGCCTTTTTTTATAATTTTTTCCTAACCAGTAGGAAAACATTGTTACTGCCTTTTTTTACATCTTATGTGTGAACCTGTGTCATGCAGGTTTTAAGAATGTTCCACAAATCCTGAAAGATCAACAGCAGAAGAGTTCACAAAATCACATAATTGTGAGATAGAGAAATGTTCCATTAATGGTGGCAGTAACAAGGGAAATCTGACCCTGCAGGGCCAACACAACAGAGCTTTGTTTAATAAGGAAATCACCAACATCAACCCAACCAATAAGAGGCTCAACAGTTGATTGACACAGAAAAGGGAGCACTGGATCAAAACTGATGCAAACTGTAAGTATAAAAGCACCTCCATGTCATGCTTTATAAAGATCTCAATTAAAATCATTCAAGAGCATCTATTGTCAGATACAATAAAAGACAAATAAATATGTGCATATATTATACTCATTGCAATTTGGGACTGTCTAAATAACTTTAAATCTTTTGCAACACCACTCATACATTTAACCATACAAGATATCTACTGATGTCATTAAGTATGAACTGTTGAGAAGATAAACTTGTATCAGTTATATTTAATTATCTGTATTTAGTAGTCTATATTGGTATGTGTAGTTTGCTATTAATTATGTGGTGAATATCCAAGAGTCACTTTTGCAATCCTATAAATATTACTCAGAATGAATTGCAATCGTTAGGGTTCTGGAAATTTACAGAACTTCCTCCTCTGTTTCTTCTCTCCAACAGTGTGGTATCAGAGCTACTTCAAGTTGATTCATGATGAACGGGATGTTTCCCTTCCAATTTCCAAAACTCACCAAGGAGAACTATGACAACTGGTGCATCAGAATGAAAGCTTTGCTGGGATCGCAAGATATGTGGGAGATTGTATAAAAGGAATGTGACCAGCCAGAGATTGAGGGAGTAGTGACGGTTGCACAAAGAGATGCTCTGTAGAAGGCAAAAAAGAAAGACCAGCAAGCACTTACTCTTATCCATATGTGCTTGGATTAGAGTATGTTTGAAAAAATTTCTACTGCAACAAGTGCAAAGGATGCATGGGAGGTTCTCCAAAATTTATTTAAAGGGAAAGACAAAGTAATTAAAGTGCGTCTGCAAACTATGAGAGGTGAGTATGAAAATCTCAAGATGAAGGATTCTGAATCTGTTGGAGAGTATTTTAATAGAGTTTTGACAATTGTTAATCAATTAAAGAGATATGGAGAGACGATGGCAGACGTTCGTGTTATAGAAAAAATTCTTCGTTCCTTGATTCCAAAATTTGATTATGTTGTAACTGCCATTGAAGAGTCGAAGGATTTGGGGTCAATGACAGTAGATGAACTCCTGGGTTCATTACAAGCCCATGAAGAAAGATTGAAGAAAAGAGAAGAGCCTATTGCCCATGTATTACAGGCAAAACTGAATTTAAATGAAAAGGAACATATGTAGCAACAATCTATTGGAGGACGTGGTAGAGGTCGAGGAAGAGTAAGAGGCAGAGGTCGAGGTTGGACTCGTGGAAGAGGTAGAGGAGGTAGAACTTTTCCTAATATTGAAGAACCATATTTTCAGCAACAAAAGTCAAGAGGACGTGGCAGAGGTGGCTGGTTTCAAGGTGGTTGTGGTCGGAAATCTAGTGTACAATGTTACAATTGTCAAGGATTTGGGCATTTTGCTGCAGATTGTAGATTGAATTCAAGCAGAAATGAAAGGGCAAATTTTGTTGAGGCCGAAGAAGATGAAGAGTCCACTTTGTTGCTGACTTGCAATGGAGATGACGAAAGGAACCAGGAGTTTTGGTATCTCGACTCTGGAGCTAGTAATCATATGACTGGTAATAAAGATTTGTTTTGTAGTCTTGATGAGTCTATTAAAAGTAGTATTTCTTTTGGTGATAAAACTAAAGTTCTAGTCATGGGCAGAGGAGATATTCTTATTAGACTAAAGAATGGAGATCACCAATTTATTTCTCATGCTTATTATGTTCCAGCCTTAAAAACAAATATTTTGAGTATTGGACATCTTTTGGAAAAAGGGTATGAGATAGAGATGAGTAAGAGTGGGCTGGCTATGAGAGATGGAAAAGGGAGAATGATAGCAAAAGTTCCATTATCAAAAAACAAAATGTTTAAACTAAAAATCAACAGTGATAGTCCCGAGTGTTTAAAGGCTACTACAAATGATTCGTCATGGGTGTGGCATCTTAGGATGGGTCACTTAAATTTTGGAGGATTAGAGCTGCTGTCCAAGAAAAAGTTGGTGCATGGTTTGCCTTTCATTAGTCATCCCAATCAAATTTGTGAAGGTTGTATGCATGGTAAGCAGACCAGGAAGAGTTTTCCGAAGGAGTCTCTCTCTCAAGCCTCATAGCCACTTGGATTGGTGTATGCTGATATATGTGGTCCTCTCAAACCAAATTCCTACGGGAAGAACAGGTATTTTATTTGTTTATTGATGATTATACTCGCAAAACTTGGGTTTACTTCTTGAAGGAAAAATCTGATGCATTCGAAGTTTTCAAGAAATTCAAAGCTCAAGTTGAGAATGAAAGTGGTTGTTCTATCAAAGTTTTACGAATTGATCGAGAAGGGGAGTTCACATCAGACAAGTTTAATCAATTTTGTGATAATCTTGGTGTTTGACATTTGTTGACCGTTCCAAGGTCACCCCAACAAAACGGTGTTGTAGAGAAAAAAAATAGAACCATTCTTAACATGGCTCGCAGTATGCTTAAGAGCAAGAGGATGCCAAAGGAGTTTTGGGCTGAAGCAGTGGCGTGTGCAGTTTATTTGAATAATCGAAGTCCGACAAAGAAATTGATGCAAATGACTCCACAAGAAGCATGGAGTGGAAAGAAACTAGATATTTCTCATTTGAGAGTGTTTGGTAGTATTGGTTATGTTCATGTTCCTGATGAAACAAGAAGCAAATTGGATGATAAAAGTGAGAAACTTGGATTTATTGGTAATGCAAAAAACTCGAAGGGTTATAAACTTTATAATCCTCGGAACGGAAAAACTGTTATTAGCATAGATGTGGAGTTTGATGAAGATGGCTCTTGGGAGTGGAATGTTCCTCAAGATGAAAATTATAATGTTCTTCCTTTATTTGATGATTTTTTGGCTACAGATCAACCTCAAGATCAGATTGTTGCTGATCAGATTGTTGCTGCTGCTACACCACAGACTCCTCCTCGTATAGCTCAACAGACCCAGCAAATTTGTCTCCTCAATGCTCCTCTGAAAGGCCACCTCATATGCGAAGTTTAGATGACATTTATGAAGTAACAGAAGAAATCAATAATTTCACTATGTTCTGTTTATTTGTTGATACAGAACCAATGACTTTTGAGGAAGCTGTCAAAGACAAAAGATGGAGATTGGCTATGGATGAAGAGATGAAAGCCATTGAAAGGAATAATACTTGGCAGTTGGCAACACTTCCGGAGGGAAAACAACCTATAGCAGTAAAGTGGATTTACAAAATAAAGAAGAATGCTAAAGGAGAAGTGGAGAAGTACAAAGCTTGGCTTGTCGCGAAGGGATTCACTCAAAGGGCTGGAATTGATTATGATGAAGTCTTTGCTCCAATGGCTCGCTTGGAAACTAATCGGCTAATTATTTCATTAGCAGCTCAACAAAGTTGGAAGATTTTTCAGATGGATGTAAAATCAGCCTTCTTGAATGGAACTTTAGAAGAAGAGGTTTATGTGAAGCAACCATTGGGTTACGTTGTTGAAGGACAAGAAGACAAGGTGCTGAAATTAAAGAAAGCTTTATACGGCCTTAAACAAGCCCCAAGGGCCTGGTACGCCTGTATTGATGAATATTTCCAGAAAAATGGTTTTTCAAGGTGCCCTTATGAACATGCTTTGTATACCAAGGAGAATAAGGATGGAGAAATTATGTATGTTTGCTTATATGTTGATGATTTGATTTTCATTGGCGGTAATCTGAGGATGTCTTATTATCTTGGAATTGAGGTGAAGCAAAGTGAAGAAGGGATTTTTCTTTTCCAAAAGACTTATGGAGAAGCAGTCTTGAAAGAATTCAAGATGGATAGAATCAATTCAGTTGCTACACCTGTGGAATGTGGAGTCAAGTATTATAAGTTTGACAGTACTAAAAAGGTAAACCCAACTCTATTTAGAAGATTGGTTGGAAGGCTGCGTTTCTTAACCTGTACAAGGCCAGATATTTTGTACGGAGTTGGTGTCATTAGTCGTTATATGGAAGCTCCAACTTTGACTCACATGAAGGCAGCCAAGAGGATTCTTCGGTATGTTAAAGGGAGACTGGATTATGGTTTATTTTATACTGCTGCAAATGATTGCAGATTGTCAGGGTTTAGTGACAGTGATTGGGGAGGAGACGTTGATGATCGAAAAAGTACAAGTGGTTTTGTTTTCTTCATAGGCACTGCTGCATTTGCTTGGAGTTAAAAGAAACAGTCAATTGTTACTCGTTCAACTTGTGAAGCTGAATATGTTGCAGCAGCCTCTTGCGTTTTGTAATGCTGTCTGGTTGAGGAGGCTACTAAAAATTCTGAAATTTGAGCAAGACACAGCTACTGATATTTTTGTTGATAACAAATCAGCTATTGCTTTGGGAAAGAATCCAATTTTTCATGATAGAAGCAAGCATATAGACACCAAATACCATTTCATCAGAGAGTGCATTGGGAAAGGAGATTCAGCTCAAGCATGTAACATCTAAAGACCAAGTTGCTGACATATTTACTAAAGCTCTAAAGTTTGAAGATTTCTGCAGATTGAGAGCTGTTCTTGGAGTTGTTAAAGGCTAAATTACAAGTTTAAGAGGGGGTGTTGAGAAGATAAACTTGTATTAGTTATATTTAATTATCTGTATTTAGTAGTCTATATTGGTATGTGTAGTTTGCTATTAATTATGTGGTGAATATCCAAGAGTCACTTTTGTAATCCTATAAATATTACTCAGAATGAATTGCAATCGTTAGGGTTCTGGAAATTTATAGAACTTCCTCCTCTGTTTCTTCTTTCCAATATGAACAGTCCTAATATGCAGTGTGACTTGCATGCGAGAACACAACTTCCCTTTGCTAGAGATTATTTCTCCCAGAATGCATGAAACCACTAAAATGATGAGAACTGCTCCTGACTCTTTCTTATGGTTTACATTGTAGACCTGGTGTTAGAGCTGTAGAGCAGCATAAGGTGAAAGAAGTTGCAATATGCTGTCATGCTTTTCAAGTAAGAAGTGTTCATGTGCCATTTAATCTGTATGTTGGTGACTACTTGGCTATTTTTAAGTGATGGAAGTGGTGATGACATCACGTAAAAAGAGAAGAATAAAAGAGGTGTCCTTCTCTGACCTCACTCAGTGTGATTAGTTGTGGCTTTCAGGATTATATTTCAGTGCTTGTACTAAATAGCATGAACAATTTCAATTGCTGAAAATGTCCACTAAATTGTTAGTACTGATTTTTTTCTTGCTGTTAATTAAACAGTACTCCATTGAACAAATATGTTGTCATTGGACTATCTAAACACATAATAGATCTGTCCTAGAACACAACAAGATAGTATTTAAGCACCAAGTAGCTATTCTTAGAAATTGTGTAGACCAATGAGCATCCCGAGCAGCATAATAAGTACACTAATCTACAAGTGCATTTGCATTATAACAATATCATATGTAAATGAATGCAAGAAACAAATTAAACTAATTCCTATTCAAAGGCATTGGCTTATGCAGCTAAGAGTTAACAAGGAGTGTAGTTTGTGATAATAATTAAGGTTTTTGCAAATACAAAGCAATGTGAGCCACAAAATTAATCATTTTAATTTGCCCATGAAATATTGATTAGTGGCAAAATAAAAACTAACAGATTCAGTTTTAACGTGAAAAAATAGCTTTTAACATAATTTACATTTTGACTTTGTTGAGTAGGAAAAAAAAAGGGTAAATTACTATTTAAGGTTAGGTGAAATTGGTGATCACATCCCTGTATTTTTGAAATACCCCTATTAACCCCCCCCCCCCGGTTTGTTGAGTTTTGTTGAAAGGCTAAATCAATGTTCTAAATGGCGCTAGGCGCTAAACTAGGGCCTAGCGCCTAGGCGCGCCTAGGCAGACTGCTATTTTTTCTTTCTTTTTTTTTAATTTTTAATATAATTTTATGTTATTTTTAAATAAATCAAAGTTAAAAAGATAAATAAAACTTATATATATAAATCAAAAATTTATATATATGTTTATATAAATAGATAAATATATAAATTTTATATAAAAACTTTTATATATATATATATATATAAACTGGGATGGCTAGGGCAACTTGGGGGTCGTAGACCCAGATGTCGCGGATCCGATTATAGCGCTCAAAGACCACCACCTGGTGGCCCTCCCGCTTGAGCTCACAAGCTGCCAGCAGGTGAGCTTCACTCTATATTCCAAGGAATGATGCATTTCTTAATTAGGGGCTAGTATTATGCAAGATTTGGTATTTTCTTGCGTGTGTTTTTGGTCTTTCGCGCTGTCGTTCTTGTTACCGGGTTCTGGCGGTCGACTGACCGAGTCATGACTGTTGACCGTTAGATGTATGGGCTTTGGTTGTCTTTACTAGCATGTACGACCTAGCTTTTTTTTTTTTTTTTCCTTGCAAGTTTTGTCTGCATAAGGGGATTCGACCAAAAGACAAGGGCACCCCATCCTCTCATTGCAAGATTACACTTCCTAGCCAGCAAATTAAATAGGACGAAAGGTAATACTGATCAGAAGTAAGAATGATGCGCTACCTAGAGTTTGATTTAAGATCCAAGATGGCCAAAGAATGATGTTGAAAGAGCCATGCCAAACAAACATTTGATGGAATGACAAGAAGAGTGACTATTAGCAGAAAGGACAAAGGATAATGGGCTAGTTTATGTGTACTTAACATGATTAAATTAATTTAACATGTGCTCAAAGTTGCACTTTTAAAAGACTCCATAAAATTATGTCAAGGCATGCCTTTTGGTTGCCTTTTTTTGTTCTGCCTTCCATTTTGTTCTCGGTGTCTGCTCCTATGTATTATGCAAATAGGGAGAAAAAATAGAGACCAAAGGTCCAGACATAAAGAAGGAAACATGTCCTCAGACAATTTTTCAGTTATATGAAAAATTAAAGACTCACGTAACAAAGACCATCTATAGGTAAGGTAGCTGAACTCAGAGATAACTGGTTACTATTTCACAACTTTCCCCTTCTCCATGTTTTCTTTTCAGTTTCCAACGTTAATACTAGGCAGGAAGCTTAGTTAAATAACTTGTACATTTTTAGATGAAGTTCTAAGATTGCAGCCCAATCCAATTTAATTTTATTGCTGAATCTAAATGCCTAGCTAGGAATTTAATTACTAGATCCATGAATCAGCAAGAAAAGAGATGCAAGTTGTGACTTTTTACCTCTCTAGAACCAAGATCTCCGCACAGCTTGGCAGATGTGGCGCTCATGCCTCTCTAAGAGCTCACCAACACTCTGTGATTGAGATAATAAGGGCCCAGATAATTCAACTTTATCTCCTTGATCCTGAAAAACCTGCATGTCCCAAGTCCAATCTGATCAAAGGCTAGAGAATTTGTTTACAACTCAGAAAGTCTCCCCTTTTTTTTCTTTGTTTTGACTCAATAGTTGCGAAGATTTAAAATGGAATTTCTAACTTCTCCAAGTGTGCAACATCACAATCAAATTTAAAGTTGACACTGGTGTCAAAATAAACTTAAAAAATATTCCAAAATTTGTCAACTTACAGAGCTAGTTCTCTTAGTTGCCATCTCCTCCTCTCTTTGATAAAATGCAAGTAACAATTCTTGTGAGTGGTACTCATCAGAAGCATCAAAAGAATCCGGACGTTCTAGTTGGCTCCAGTATTTTAGCATTGTACGCTTGACAATCTCATAGGAATCTTCCCCTCTAGAGTTAGTGCGGCTGCCAAGTAAAACCTCGACAATTTCATGCCTTTTTGACTCAGAATTATTTGTCAAGTGCAATTCACCTGAAGGTTCAGAAATGAGGCTTCTTGAACTGGATCTGCTACATGATCTCACTGATGAGTCATTTATTCGCCTTTTTGCCTGTGCAAATCCACTTGATCCTGAAACTTGTAATGGACCTGGATAGGGCACATCCCCTTACGATGCATTCTTTACATGAGAATTGTCTTTTGTTACATCAATTAATGGGTTAGGTGGCTCCACTCCTATTGCGGTATCTCCTTCCCTGTGATTATTTACTTTATTACTGTGGCCTTTATGGGCACCTTTAATTTGCGTTGGCAAAGACTGCAAGCATGTAATCAATTCATTATTGAGAATAGGCTTTTATTTGAAATTGAAACACAACACACACCCACATACAAGAAGCTTGTATTTTGGTTTAGTGTATTGGTTTATATCACCCTGGGAGGGGGGGAGGGGAAGAGAGAGAGAGAGAGAGACCTCTGCTGGTGCCAATTTATTGATTCCATTCGGTTTTCTAGTCAGCTTAGTTCTTGTTTTTGGTCCTCGGACTCTCCCACCAGACCTTTTCCTGAAACCAAATTCAAGTCAGTTATGATTCTTGATAGTATATCAATTATCTGTTGGGATAATTGATAGTTGTTGTGTTTTCATATTGTACTTGTTGGTTTCACCATGTCAACTAAGTTATGGAACACAACTATATCAATTATCTTCATGCACCACCATCTCATGAAATTTCTCCATGTGAAGATGGTGTTCCAACTTTATTTCATCATTATTCCGCCAGGGGATATTATCCACTGCCGGTCCCAAGCCCGGATAAAGGAGGAGGGTTGCGTTAGGTAGCCGACAGCCAGCGTAAAACCTAGTCGGATCCAAATATGAATTCTAGACAAACTATCTGTTGGGATATACCCACATAGAAGTCTAGAATTCATGTAGCCAACCCCACATAGTGGGATAACGACTGGATATGTTGTTGTATGTTGTTGTTTATGATTCTTGATAGACAGAATGCATGGTTTCACAAAAATGGCACAACGGGTTCCACTCAACTGGTGACAATAAAATATATAATTTGACTAAGCAATCGAACTGAGAACTATCTTAGCTGTGTGTTTGTAATAAGTCCAATAGGCATGCGAGCAACTGGGATATCAGACTGTTTCAGCATATAGCTTGCATCACAATAATTAAGTACTAGTAATTTTGTATTTATAGGAAACAGGGGCACTAACGATTTTCAATTCCACTAGAGTAGCTGGTGATCATGTTATGAACCCAAAGTTATCAATTTTAATATTGGTTCGTTTGCATCTTTAGGTTGCAAGAACTAATAACTGCAACCAAACACTCCCTCTCTTTTAGATGCCAGGCTAGAGTGAATTTGGCACTTGTTTCTCAGCCAAATTTCACATGAAAACGCTACTAAAGAAACTTTTAAGACTATTTCAATAATCACCTATCTTATGATAATTTAAAGTAGAAGTATATGGAAGCTAAATTTTGACTAGATCTTTACAATTACCAAGTCCAAATTTGCACTTGGTGTTGAAAGGCTATCCAAATAAAAATTGTTGCTGCTGAATGCAAGAAATTTTACCTCTGTACCTCCTCACGATGTTTGGCATCAATCTCTTCACTTCAGGCTGCTACCACATATTTATACCTCATTCTTGGAGAAAACACCTCATGCTAGAGTTTCTCACATACACTTACCACATAGAAGAAGAAAGAGAAATGAAGAAAAAACCGTTCAACAGAAAAGAAACAAAAAAGACTATTATTGGTCTCGAATGTGTTTAGTCCCAAGAGCTACGTAGAAAAGAAAACATATGGTAATTTAAGCTTAGACAATGTTGCCAGCTGTTAGAGAAGGAAAAGGAAAGGAAGGAAAGAGACTAGTCCTCCTTGATTTTAAATCATGTACTTAACTAATACCTTCATTTCCCCATAGGTCTTACCTAATAACTCCAATATTATCTATCTGACCGCCTCCCTCGATATCCAACTGTTGTATTTAGTTTTCCAAGCATGTATAATTATTTAATTTATGTGCTTATGTAGTTTTCCAAGAATGTGTTTATGTAATTTTTGAATTATCTTTGTAAACATTTCTACATGCTTCCAATTTTTTTGGGTTTCTCTTGAATTTATGGAAAATTACAAATATTGTTCATTGTACATGGTGCTGGTCCATCATGAGGTGACCCTCGCTACAACAATTTCACCTTCAATAAAATCTTCTACGTAATATGCATTAATTTGGAAGGAATCACTATTTCAGTGGTCATTGCTCAAATGGTTCATGTAAAATGAGACAAAACCAAAGGAGAAAAAGCTCTTGTTTCCTCTTATTATATCAGAGCACGACTATAGCTACTAGCAGATTACCAAAACAATAAGGTAGAATCAATACAAGATAAAAGAATGTGATGAGATTGCATTGATAAGCAGATTGTAGAAGCCACGATTGACATAACTTCAAACCCAAGCCAACCTTACCTTCCATACACCATCACTTGCTAATATTATAAATTCAGTATCTGCATCTATCATCTCAATCACTATATCTGGTTCTGCAGTAATGTGCTCCTTCAGACTTTCATCACCGAATGGCCTTCTCATTGCAAGTTTGCCATCAACACGTGGCACATCACCTAAGCGAAGTATGCATTTGTATGTCAGTTAAGAACAAAAGTAGGTACCTAATTGTCTGGGAAAACAGAAAACAGACATGTCGATAGGATGTGCTGCCTATCTATCACTAAGTTGTTGAAATATAATTAATAGCATGTGGTAAGTGAACAAGTAAACCTGCAACTAGAACATCAAGAACCCCTTTTGTGAGATATGGAGTGCAGGGGTGGTATTGTTATAAGTGATGATTGTTTAGTTAGGCTGTTGTTTAGGCAGTTAGTTGTTAGCTGGTTGTTGCAGATTGCAACAACTATTTGTTATCAAGGATAGCTGATACCTTCTATCTTGTAATGGTTTTCATTTTTCATTCAGTAAGAATTTCAATAAGGTTTCTTTCTCCTTCTCACATTTTCTTTTCGTGCCCTAAAAGCTCTTGCTTCAATGTTCAGAACTAGGATTTTTTTTTGATAAAAAGGAAAACAAAAATAAAAATAATAAAATATATATAATATATACACATGCTTTTTTTCATGTTCATAAGAACATTTATTTTCCTTGTCTTTTCCTCCCACAAATCCTGGTCCCAAACAGCTTAAGGGCATTTGTAAAACTTAAGACTCATGTTAATTAAATTTATGCGTTTCGATCTTTTTTTTATTTTTCAAGATCAAAAGTTATGGTATTAATTTAAATGAGGAGGTTGCTGATGGTTAAAGTGGCATTTGTTTGTTTTCCTTTACCAATACCGAAAGATCTGTTGGCATGGAGGAGCTTCAAAGTTTATTAATATCTAATTGATAGTTTATGAATAATATTTAGTCCTAGAGTAAATTTTTTTAATATGTTATACTTCATAGACATTTTTTCAAAGAGAGAAGCAATATTATATCAATAACCATCTCTTTAAAAGTTTGGAGATCCAGATGATGACAAATATTTTTTAAAAATTGTACAGTTAAATAAGCTTTTCAATAATCTTTCATATAGATTCTTAATTATGAATTAACAATTTAGATTATCATTCAACAATTAGACAAACAAAACAATACCCAAAGAATTTACGTATAAAAGAAATTTTGCCCACGT
This sequence comes from Diospyros kaki, assembly GCA_036245055.1. Taxonomy (NCBI): domain Eukaryota; kingdom Viridiplantae; phylum Streptophyta; class Magnoliopsida; order Ericales; family Ebenaceae; genus Diospyros; species Diospyros kaki. The sequence goes on from BSEG01000012.1 coordinate 25,257,037, forward strand.
TGCCAATATAACATTTTTTTAGAAAGATTAGAAAAAAAATTATTAAACATTCTGCACATCCACTTACACTTAGTTTGATGAGTTTGAGATTTGTTTCAATTATAATATAGTAAATGATAATTCAACAACTTTCTTATATTTAACTTTACAAAGTAAGGATTCTTTTATGTCACAACCTATTTACTTACATTACTTGATTAAATATATGATATAATACTACATTAAAAAACTTACCCCCACTGGCTCTAGGTCCTAGCTCTGCCATTGTTCACATCTAAATTCATTTCCTTTTCTTTCCACTTCTTCACTATTCCTTTTACTATTCAACTTCCCCAATTAGCTATTAAACATTACCTAGAACAACTTAAATATGTCTTTCAGCAACCAGAAATTATAAATAAGAACACCCTAAATAGATACACCAACTTTAATCCAGTGGCAGTAAAAAAACACCCATTCAAACCTAAGTTAAGATGATTGGGGTTTACAAATGCCTCCACTTCCCCCATTAGAGGATATATAATTATCATAAAACCAACATATGCAACAGAGTTTTTTAAGTGAATAGAACCAGTTTAACTATTCATTCATTGTTTTTATTCTCTCTTTGGTACCAAATTGTAGACATATAACTCATTGTAAATCACTCCATAAATACCAACTGTTTTTTCTACTTTGACATACTAAAGAAGAATGCACAATTTACATGTGAAGTCAATATTTCTCATTAAGGTTCGGTGTACATTGTACAACTGGATTGAAGTTTGAATGATGAAAATTTTTAAGCATCATGGAATAAGGGTCCTGGTACATTCACAATTTTAAGAAGCCAAACACTATAATTTTTGGAAATTTCGGGCGGATTTCTTTTTTATTTGAATTTGGAGCTGAAAATCTTAGGGTTTTGTGATGCTTCGAATAGTCTCGTGTTTTCTTTCCTTTTCTTTCGAAGATTTTCTCGGAAAATTCATCGTTTTTCTTTCTGTCTAATTTCTTTATTTCTTCTTCTGCTGTTTTTTGTGTGTGTGTGTGTGAATGAGTGAGAATGAAGAGAGTTCGGCAAAAGAATTCCAAGGATCCTGCCCTCGCTGAAGGAAACAGGCAGCTTCAAGGTCAAAGAAGGCAATCAAAATTGGCATGAGATTCTAGTCCTTGCTTGTGTGGTACCTCCAAGGAAATTCTGTTCACATCTGAGATAGGGAGGAGTCTGACTGGGCAAGTTAATGAAACCCAGATAAGGAAGCTGGTAGCAGATGAAATGTCAAAGGAAACAGACTCCATGGGGTCACCTAATGTTATTGCCAGATTGATGGGTCTTGATGGGCTGCCACCTCGGCAGCCTCTTCATGGGAAACACAAGGGGTTCTCAGAAACGTACCAGTTGAGGACTGCGTCAGTGGCATGTCAAAGGGAAATACAGCCATACGAATACCTGCTGAACAGAAAACACTCAACAGTGCAGCAAGAATCTAAGTATGTGTATGAAGTTTTGGAAGCAACAATGGTTGACGGTGGCACAGATGAAAAGTTTTATAATGCAAAAGAATTCTTTGATATACTTAAGACACCAACAAGGAGATAAATTTGCTTCAGCATCAAGATCCCTTATTTATTAAGCATCTTATTGACCTCCAAGGTGCTGCTTCTGAATCAGGATGCAGGCATCTAGCAGTTACAAAGCCATCCAATTCTAAAGCGTTTGAAAGCAATGCAATTAGTCGGAAGTCAAAGAAAAAGAGCTTGCAATGTGAATCTGGTTATCCTCAAAAGCGTCAGGATGGTTTTTCTACCCGGTCCTCCAATCATCCTGGTACCCAGAAACCTTGTAAGACATCCGAAGTTCATTTAGAACTGAAACATGAGAAGGACATCACCCCAACAAGGATTGTTATCTTGAAACCAAATATTGTAAAGTTGCAGAATGCTACTAAATCTGTTTCATCACCCTGTACCTCACATGGTAATCTATCAGATTGTGGGAAGCATGTGGAATATCACAGTATTGGCACTGGTGAGACAGGAGCATGGATTAAGAAAAAAATGCATGATGATGCTTGTTTTTCAAGGCCAAAGTCTGGAGAACCAAGAGAAATAGCAAAGGAAATTACCAGGAGAATAAAGGAGAGTTCATGCAGAGAGCCAATAGGTTCATCCTCCATATTTTGGGGATATAATGGGGATGAGAGCTCATGTGATGTGTCTGAAAGTGATTCTGGAAGTGCATCAGTGGTAGCAAGGCCAATTTCTAGAAAGTCCTTTCGCTGTGGTGACCGCCAGAAGTCTTCATTGCATTCTGCGGAGTTGCATGTAAGCATGGAGGCGAAGAAGAGACTCTCAAAAAGGTGGAAGATGTCTCAAAGGTATAAAGATGTTGGAACAATTGGTAAAGGCAGTACTCTTGGTGAAATGCTTATTATTCCTGATTGGGAAATGAGGTCACAGAATTTGGATACAGTGATTAATCTGGATGGGTCTGATGATGGATGTGTTTGCAATAATGAAACTACATTGGGAAGGATGGCTGGAAGGATGGAGGTCTCAGGAAATCATTCGGATCAAGATCTATTCCTGCTTCATCTGTTGGCTATGGTGGTCCAAAGGCAAGCATGGAACGGGAGACGCTTGAATCGGGTTGTTTCCTGATACCAGGAGAAGCCATGAATAGGGGTAGAAATAAGTCAATAAAGGGTAATTTTAACAAGAAAAAGGATTCTTTATCCAGAAACTTAAGATCTGGCAATAAGAAATGCCACTCCTCTCTCCACTCCTGTAGTGATGATATGTATTGTTCGGATGCAAAGCAATCTAGCAAATCTCAAATAGAGATTGTCCTTCAAAAGAAAGAACCATCTGACCAGAAGTAATAATGATATTGGCAAAAGTTTGAACACTGATGCTGAGGAAGGTGATGGACATGACTATATGATTATGTATTCTCAATCTTCTAATGAGTTGCTTTCAGATCCTTCAAGTTGGTTGTCAGGAAATGGTGGTTCTTCTATTCAGGTTCTCAACAATTTAAACATACAGGAACTGCAAATTGAACCACCCAAAGAAGATTCAGTTCTTCAGAAATATACAGTTCCTGAACCACAATCTCCCTCAAGCTCAAAGGAGCCTGATCACCCAAGTCCACTTTCAGTTCTGGAAGTCCCATTTACAGAAGATGTGTCATCTAGTTCTGAATGTTTTGAGAGAGTCAATGCTGACCTTCATGAGCTGAGAAAGCAGCTCGAGCTTCTCAAGATGGAGTCTGCACCATTTGCAGATGCAGAGATGCTCGTGTCAATTGAGAAAGATGTTGGCCAAGGATTACTTGCGGTCTCTGACGAGAAGGAAACATGTGGAGATCAGAGCTGGGAATCTTCCTACATATTTGCGAATGAAGGATTGAGAGAAAACGCTAGGGAGAAAATAGAACCTCGTCCAAACTTAGATTGAGAAGATCAGAATAATTCTCAACACAATTACAATAGAAAGACTACCTTATATATAGCCTTGACAACCACAACTACAAATATAAGTAGTCAGACAAGCGAGTAGATGCAGAATTTTATAGTGATGTTCTCTAGGCATAATCAGGTAAGGTCATCACCTGACTTTCCTCCTAGGGGAAGGACTAATCCAATCCTTCCTTGACTTGGACCAGCATGTAGGGCAACAAACATCTTGGAATTTGAAGTGGAGCCAACAATAAGTGGAGAGATGCTTGAGAAGAAAGCTCCTAGAAGAATGCAAGGGCTACAGGCTAATCAAAACCAGCCTCATTTCCCTATGCCTAAGCTAGATCTTCCATTATTCGAAGGCCAGAATCTATGGTGATGGATCAGGCGCTATGAAAAGCTGTCGTCCTTGCATCAAGTACAAAAGCAACAGAAGATCACTTCAGCCTCTGCATATCTGAACAATGTGGTCGATTCTAGGTTCCAAGGTTGGATCATGCTACAAAATAACGATAACTGGACAGATTTCATGGAGGATTTTTGTGCCAGATTTGGTGACCGGAACTTGATAGAAGTAGTGGAAGAGTTTAACAAGATGAGACAACAAAGCGCAACGAGACCTCCTTGCAAAGGTTCATGAGAAAATGTTTACACTAGAATAAAGAAGTTCACTATTGTCACCCAATAAAATAAGGGGAAAGAACAGCAAATGTTTCCAGATCATCAAAATACCCACGTCTTTTAAGTCATTAAACCTCACACCCAAATTTCCTTCAACACCTACAAACTTGCTTTCCTATGGACACCAAGAAGTTGATGTTGGTAAAAAACATTTTTAAATGTTTCTATAAACCAACACAAAAATACTACTAACATGACAAGATAATAACGAAAATATACTATTTAGAAAGGACCTACAACTACTCAAGCTGTGAAACTTTAGAATGACAACATCCTTCTATCTACAAATATATGAGTTGGTATGTGTTAATGTTGACGAGGAAAAGCAAAGCTGAGAACTAAGAAAATAAGGATAAAATCTAAATTCAATTTATTTGTTTTGTTTATATGTTTTGTGTTTTATTTATCTGTTGTAAATTAGTTGTTATAATCTAGTAGAATATGATCTAATCCTAATTTTTAGGAATGCAATCTGCTCCTAAAACTCAGGAGAATTAGGAGTTTCTATCAATAGGTTCATAGTGTTCACGGTATTGTTGATATGAAGAATTATTCTGATTTCTTCTACATGATATCAGAGCCACTTGATTCCAGCCTGATCTACCAGCAACCCTAGTGCCTTTAGGGCACAACCTCTTCTCCCATCCGTCAGAACCTTCATTGTTTTGCAATTTTTTTTGGAGATTATGTCAAAGACTTTAGATGTTAACACACCCTCTTCCGTCATAATTGGAGAAATAGTTCTAGTTGATCAATCCTCTATAGCTGGTGAATTGCCAAGTGTTCACCAATCCTATAGGTTAGATGGTAGGAATTATCTACAATGGGCTCAACTGGTCAAGACCCTCCTCAAAGGACGCGGGAAAGGGAATCACCTAACTGGAATTCCACCTAATTGGAATTCCACCAAAGCGTGAAGCAAGAAGCTGAGAATGGATCAAGATTATGAAGCTTACCTACCAACGATCGGCCATATCAATTATATGGAGAGGGAAACCGCGAGGTGCGACACAGAAATGGCAAGAGGACTTTGCACAAACTAGTAAGGAAATGCCGCACAAAGCAGTACGGAAACTCGAGAAATGAGGAGGGGACATCGGCACCAACAAGAGGGAGGGAGAGAGAGAACAAGAGTCTCCCTAAAGACATAGGTATATATATGTGGAGGGAAAATGCTATTGATACATCACTGTGTACATCTTGGACTACACAATGATGTTAAAATGTCCCTCGCCCAAGGCGGTGAGGCGCATGACTAAAATATCTCTTACCCAAGGTGGTGAGATGCTAAGGCACGGTAGGTATTTTTGTCATTTGTGATACATTGTGTACCCCAAAGTGTACACAGTGATGTACCTATAGCATGGTCCTATGTGGACAGGTAGAGAAAAACATCAAAGTGGGCTGGGATTCTCATTTCTTGAGCAAATGGGCCTAAGACCATTTCTCCTCTGAAGAAATGATTAATGGGCTTATGGCCTGATTTCTATATAGAGCTGCCAATAAATGGTGATATGGGTTATATTTCAATCACGGGCTGATGCCTATGAAGATTAGACCCACTCGAAAAATCGTCACCGCCTTGGGCCTTATTTGGAAACACAACCTAACATCCACTACCTTGGCTCCTCACTACATATTTTAATAAACTACTATAGCTTTTGTAGGATTAGGTATAACCTCATCTTTTCACAAGTGTAGATGTGATCTCTGCTTTTCACAGGCTTTGCAGTAACCAATATGAAAAACACTCAGAGAAGCTTTCACAAGATTTGAGATCAAATACAAAAGATGCTTATCACAAGTAAAAGAGAGATAAAAAGAATATATATAGAATGTAAACATCTTTCTTCATCTTCATCTCCTTTTATAGTTGTTGTCATAAGGATAAAAATCTGCAAGGACAACTTTTGTTTTCCATAAAATAATCATTAGAATATTCAAATATCATGCTAAATGATTTATGGAAAATTTAGAGTCTTTTTGAAGCCTTAAAGGTCCAAACTGTGCATTAAAAGGACTTACAAAGACTAGTTCAACGGCTCTACTTCTAAGCTTCAACACAAAAATAACCGACTAACTTGGTCTTACTCAACTAAGAAAGGTCCATAATCAATCATCAAATTTCAATAATCGATTATCTTTTGTCAGCACTCTATTATACTCTTCAGCTACTCGAGTATATAAGCATTGCATGCTGCCAACCGAGAGATGCATACAATAATAGTCTATTATCCATCAACATACACTCGATTGCTCATGGAAAATACTCGATTAAAAAGGGATAAAATCTTATAATCTCTTACCAAGCAATCATACTCGACTAAGAAAGAGATATACTCGACTATGCTTATCTCCTAGTCGATTAACAAGGTATAACACTTGGCCATCACTTTGATATCAAAACCTTGCAATAAATACTCGATTGCTAAAAACATTCACTTGAGTGGTATTCAAACATACTCGACTATACTCGATACCTTGATCGGCTATCATCCAAATATCATAGACCTTAAGATCAAACAAATAGGATGCAAAAAACACAAGTGATGTTTGTTTACACTAACTTTTCAAATACATCCACTTAGTTTCATAGAAAGGCTTAGAGGATAAATGAAATATTTCTCAAGCACATGCCTTTCAGAACACTATATGATATACTCAACTAAGGACTTTCTCTTTTCTAGAAACAAGATAAGAATTATTTTACTAACCTCATATCATAACATGGATATAAAATATCTCATTCATTCATACTACCAAATAGTTACTCTTGAAACACGCATGAGTCAAGTAATTCACTTTTACTTGACTGAAAAGAAATATTGCAAATATGTTGAGCATAGAATATGTTACTGAATCAACAAAATATGTTACTGAACATGGATAAGAATTATATCTATGATATAGGCCATCTAAAGCATCATGATTTTTCAATCATTCTTATAAAAACAAGAACACGTATAAGCAGATCAAAGCATATATGATTTTTATGCTATAAGCATAATACACATATACTACTCATGCAAACTTTAAGTAATTCTTGAAGGGTATAAACTTTAGAGTTCTATTACTCAAATGCATTCAACCTAACATGAGCAACAGTAGGAAAAATTCGTTGGAATACATACATCATTTCTGGATGCTTTAAGATAGCACCTCTTAGATGCAACTTCATTCTTAATCGAGTGATTAACCATTACTCGACTATAAGCCCGAGAGAATGAATTTTCAGCGGCTTAACCAAATGCTGCTTGATATCAACAATCCTATAAATACAAGAATCAAAGTAACGAGCATTCAACTAATAAAGTCTCAAATGTTCTTCTATTAAATTTCAGAACATTGAGAGTCTTAAGAATATGATATTAAATATCAAATAAATAACTTAGGCTTTGTGAATTTATAACATAGAATCACTTGCCCAAGCATATATACATACATGTCCAAGAGCATAGATGCTAGATGTTTATGCAACAACTAAAGCATATCGCTCTTTGAATTTAGCGATGTTTTGTCAGCACTCCCAGGGCTGACAAGGTTAGAAGCTAGAATTCAAGGGAATTCCAGCGAGTCGGAACGAGAGTGGTAGGGAGAGAATGTGAGAGAGAGAGAAGGACTAACAGAATAGAGAGAGAAAATGGGAAAAGATTCTCATTAATCCGTATGGAGCACTGCTCCATTACATGCAACTTTATAAGCTGTTAGGGAAATCTTCTAGAAGGCATGCCGAGACTAGACCTGCTCGCTGCCAAGGCTCATCCAACAGAATTACAAAATGGGATGGACCCTTCTACCCCTCTACTACGCTAGCTACGTGACAAGTTCCCCCTCCTTAAAACATTTCTTGTCCTCAAGAAATCACAAGAGCCCAGTCACTCGAGGAAACTGCTTGAGTAACTCGGGAAGGTATTCCCAAGTGGTGTCGTCTGGTGGCCGGTTGCTCCATTGAACCTACACTTGAATCAAGGGTAAGGATCCTTGATATATGACCCTCTTGTCAATAATGGCCATAGGTTCAGACTCCTCTACGTTCTCCTCCTCCACGTTGGGTGGTTCAGCACTGACTGCTTCATGTGATCCTACAGACCTCTTGAGCAATGATACGTGAAAAACTGGATGGATGCCTACTCCATCTGGCAGCTGTAAACGATATACTGAGCTTCCCACTTTAGCTGTTATGCGAAAAGGGCCAAAATATTTAGGTCCAAGCTTAGAAGATCGCTTGCCGGTGAATAACGGCTGTTGAAACCGCCTGACCTTTAAGTAGACAAAATCTCCTTCTTCAAAATTCCTTTCAGTCCTCTTTCAGTCTGCCATTTGCTTCATTCGATTTTGCGCCACTGTCAGCTCTTGTTTAATAATCTGGAGGGCTTCTTGTCTCTGTTTTAAATATTTATCCACATCCCTTTCTACCTCGGAATAATGCATTACTGCTGGAATGAGCGGTGGTTTGTACCCAAAGAGTGCTTCAAAAGGTGATCGCTTGAGTGAACTGTGGAAGTTCGAGTTGTAACACCATTGAGCCAAGGGTAACCATTGATTCTAGCTTTTTGGTCTAGTGAAACATACACACCGTAGGTAAGCTTCCAAGCACTGATTTACTCTTTCCGTTTGTCCATCCGTCTCCGGGTGGTAGGCGGTAGACATGTGTAGGCCAACTCCCAGTTGTTTGAACAACTCCTTCCAAAAATTACTTGTAAATATCTTGTCCCTATCGGAGGTGATGGACAATGGCAGACCGTGTACCTTTACCACCGAGTCTAGCAATATCCGGGCCACTTCATGGGCTGTAAAGGGATGAGCTAGGCTAAGGAAATAGCCAAATTTCGTCAGCCTATCCACCACTACTAGTATAGTGCTTTTTCCTTCGGATCGGGGTAATCCCTCCACAAAGTCCATGGAAATTCCTTGCCAGGCCTGGCCCGGTATCTCTAAAGGTTGAAGTAGACCTGGGTAGGGCACTTGTTCGTGTTTGCATTGTTAACAAACTGTGCATGCTAGAACATAGGCTGCCACTTCTTTTTTCATCCCCGGCCAATAAAACAATTGCCTTACCTTGTTGTAGGTTACATTGAGGCCTGAGTGTCCCCCCATGGGAGATGCATGCAGAGCTTGTAGGATGCGGGTCCTTAAGTCAGGGTCCTTCCCAATCACCACCCGTCCACGATACCTCAATAGCCCTGCCTTCAACGTGTACCCCCTCTATTCACCCCTATTTATGGCAAGATTGGTTATGAGTTCTTGAGCCCAGGGTGTCCCTTCATAGCTGTGTGACACCTCATTGATCCAATTGGGAACAAGTACAGAGACTGCCTGACATTCCCCCTTGTCTTCTCTTCGAGACAGTGCATCAGCCACTTTGTTCTCTTTGCCCTTGCGATATTGGATGCTGTAATCCATCCCTAACAAATTTGTGACCCCTTTCCTTTGTAACTGTGTGTGTAATCGCTGTTCTCCTAAAAATTTGAGGCTCTCATGGTCGGTTTTGATAATAAAGGAATTTCCCTCCAAATAACACCTCCATTTGTCCACTGCCATTAGCACCGCTAGTAATTCCTTATCATAGATGCTTAGTCCCAAGTGTTTGGGTGCTAGAGCTTGGCTGAGGAATGCTATCGGTCTACCGTCCTGTGCCAGCACTGCTCCCACGCCCGTGTCACATGTGTCTGTTTCCAGCGTGAATGGCTTGGAAAAATTTGGTAAAGCTAGAATGGGAGCTTGTGTCATAGCCTCCTTCAAAGAAGTGAAGGCGGCTGTTGCCTCCTCTCCCCAGACAAACCCATTCTTCTTTAGCAATTTCGTTAATGGTTTGCTAATGATGCCATAGCCCATGATGAACTTTCTATAATAGCCCGTCAGCCCCAAAAAACCCCGTAGCTCCTTCACAGTCTTAGGAGTAGGCCATTCCACCATGGCAATAATTTTCTTGGGATCAGTCAGCACACCCTCTCCAGTGATGATATGCCCAAGGTATTCCACCTTTCCTTCTGCAAAGATACATTTAGAATTCTTGACAAACAATTGATTAGATTTGAGGACTTGGAATGTGGTTTTGAGGTGGATTAAATGTTGTTCCATGGTTGGGCTGTAGACTAAAATATCATCGAAGAATATGTGATTCATGAGGGTTTGGAATGTTACGGGAGCTTTGGTTAGGCCGAATGGCATTACTAGGAACTCATAGAGCCCTTGGTGGGTACGAAATGCGGTTTTAGGGATGTCTAAGGTGTTCATTCGGATCTGGTGATAACCAGATTTGAGGTCTAGCTTCGAAAATAGTGTAGCTCCTGATAGTTCATCAAGTAAGTCGTCTATAATGGGGATGGGAAACTTGTTTTTGATAGTATAGGAGTTTAGTTGTCTATAGTCAACGCAAAACCTCCAACTACCATCTTTTTTCTTAACCAGGAGCACAGGTGAAACAAATGGGCTTTGGCTTGGCCTAATGATCTGTTTGGATAGCATTTCTTTTACCAAACGTTCAATTTCAGCCTTCTGAAATGGGGAATAACGGTAGGAACGGACATTGACAGGCTCGGTGTTTGGCTTAAGGTGGATGGTATGTTCTAGGATTCGGTCTGGAGGTAAAGAGGTGGGTTCCACGAATAAGTCCTCAAATTCAACCAATAGAATGTGTAGAGAGTCAGTAAATGGTACCTTGCTCAAGGTGCTGGCCGATTCCTGTAACGTGAACCCAAGATTGCCCATTGTGTCCTCCGTTGGTCCTCCCTCGTACACCTCAATGGCATAGATTGAATGAAGCTGTGCAATGATTCCTTCATCCTGCTCCATGAGCTTCTGCAGATGGCTTCCTGAGATGGCTTTGCACTCTCCTCCATCCCCGCTCCCCGTTAACGTTATCCTTTGTCCTCCTTTATCGAAAGTCACCTCCAACGTGTTAAAGTCGAATATGAGCGGGCTGATTGTCTTCATCTAGTCTACTCCCAAAACTACTTGACATCCTCCTAGCTGCAAAATCCTGAGTTCTGCCGAAAACTCATGGCCTTGCATCCTCCATGTAAATTTTGGGCACTTGTATCGGCTGATCATCTTGTGACCATTAGCAACCGTAACACAGAGGGGAGGAGTGGGTTGGAGGACGCATAGTAATTCCTTGGCTGTGTTTTCGTTCAGGAAACTATGCGAACTACCACTATCTATTAATACCAGCAGCTTACTCTTCCCCGCATTACCCCTGATCTTGATCGTTTTTTCAGAAGGGTAGCATTCCAAAGCGTGCAATGAGATCTGTCCTCCTTCTTCCTCTTCTTCCATTTGCCTCACGGTATCTTCTTCTTCAGCCATGTCTCCTTCCCCTCCTTCCTCGTCCCCTTCCATCTGCATGAGTGCTCTCTTACACTGATGGCCGGCAGTGTATTTTTTCCCACATTTGAAACACAAGCCCATTTGTTTCTTCTGATCCCAAGTAAGGGACCGTAGGGGACTAGCTGCGATCGGGGCCTTTGGAGGATAGTTTCCCTTATGCAGCTGGGGATTGCCAACCTTCTGACTCCCCCCTGCCGACCCTTGCCACCCCACTCCAGACCCTTTCTATAAGAGTCTATGCTTTTTAGCGAAGGCCTCCAGAGATAACTCATGCAGACGGGCCTTTTCGGCCGCTTGTCTGACTGTCGTGGGTTGCAGCATTTTAACCATGGGTCGCAGCTCATCATGCAATCCACTAAGGAAGCTGGACACAAAATACTACTCGTCTAGCATGGGGTGGGCGTGTCCCAACCTCGATTTCAGCTCCTCAAAGCGGGCCTGGTACTCTTCCACCGTCCCATCTTGTCGCAGTTTATTAAACTGCTCCACCACATCCGTCAAGCTGCTTTAACCAAATCTGGCACAGAATTCCTCGACAAACTCTGGCCATCTCCATTCCTAACGTCTAGCACTCCAGCTTTGAAACCAGGAATCTGCTGCATCGTTTAAGTATGTCGCCGCCATGTTGACTTTGTTTTCTTCCATCACCCGATAGTGATAGAAAAAGCGTTCGCACCTCCTTATCCACCAACGAGGCTTCACTCTTTCAAACATGGGTATCTCCATCCTTGGGGTGGGTACGTTATTGGCAACCCCGAAACCCCCTCTCAGGGTTGCTTCCCCTGCAAGCTCCATCCTCTCGTCTCTATCTTGACGGCCCCGTGCGTTTTGAAAGATGGGAGCTGCAGTTGTTCTTGGTGGAAAATCCGCGGGTAAAGTCGCATTGGGTTGTCGCGAAAAAATGGCCAGTGTAGCGTTCAACTGCTGGCTTAGTCCCGTAAACTCCGCTCGGAGATGAGCAAAATCATCCCTCAGATTTCGCTCCATCTCGATAACATCTGACCTTATCCTACTTATGTCTTCGTGGGTGTTTCTGATACCCGCTTCTACTGTTTCTAGCCTTTGCTCCATCAGCTCCTGGCCATGGCGCACTCCTTCGTCAATAGCGTCCAAGCGAGCTTCCAGCTGTTTCATGCGGGTACCTTCCGCCATGGTTGTTGGTTGCAGCTCATCAATTCGGAATCGTCTTCTCTGATACCAATTGTCAGCACTCCCGGGGCTGACAAGGTTAGAAGCTAGAATTCAAGGGAATTCCAGCGAGTCGGAACGAGAGTGGTAGGGAGAGAATGTGAGAGAGAGAGAGAAGGACTAACAGAATAGAGAGAGAAAATGGGAAAAGATTCTCATTAATCCGTATGGAGCACTGCTCCATTACATGCAACTTTATAAGCTGTTAGGGAAATCTTCTAGAAGGCATGCCGAGACTAGAACTGCTCGCTGCCAAGGCTCATCCAACAGAATTACAAAATAGGATGGACCCTTCTACCCCTCTACTACGCTAGCTACGTGACATGTTTCCACATATTTTGAGCACCTAAGATATTACCCAACCTTAAGTTAACTCTAAGTGTTATGAGGATATATGACATTTATCCATGACACTAATGCATTAGGATACTTAAGATATTCCATGAAATCCTAGAGCAACCTATTGATATAACAAGCACATAAAAAAGAGCAAGATTAATCACTAGCAAAACATGGTAAGGTTATTGGCACAACCTTAATATGAAGTATAAGACAATATAAATCCTTCAAATCAAAACTCAAGTACCATCACTTGAGTATATGATCATTTACTTAACAATCTTGACGTCTAGCACTTAAACATCAATTATGAAATATATAATACATTACTCTAAAACCTTGAGTAATGCTGCCACATAAAATACTTAGCATATCATGAGGAAAACACTCATGCATTATCCTTAGAGTTAACTCCAAAGAAAGGCATTTAGAAACACATCTATAAAACATATGGCTAAAACACTCTAGCACAAATGAAAACATTAATAGATAGAACATACTAAAGGATAAACCTATAGAGGTTTCTTGACCAAAGCAACCTTGACATATATATTATCAAGATAAACTTAACATTATCCTTAATATAAAATAATACAAGAGATATTAATAAATTATGAGAACATAACATGATAAGACATTAAAGTTTTGGCATAAATGCAGTCAACATCAAAACATTTAGAACAAAAAACTCAACAATCTCCCCCTGTTCAAGAGATCATTCACCACAAATGTTCCACTAAACCTTCTCCCCCATTTTGTCATTAGCAAAAAGGATAAGAAATTTGGTACCACATGAAGCATGTGAATATCAAGAGAATAACCTTCTCCCCCTTTTAGAAATTTTCATTCTTTTGAGGAATAAGCTATCAAGAGACAAAACTCTCCCTGAGTTTATTGCCATTAGCTCAATGAATCTTTTAGAGAAAAAAAAAAGGTTTGAGCAGACTTTTAAAACTAGAGAGGCTCCCCCTGAAAATATCAATCTTCCGAAAAAGATTCTCTCCTTTTTATGAAAGAGTGAAATAGAATTTTATTCTTCAAAATATATAAGCACTTAATATCCTTTTCGAGAAAGAGAATACTATTTGACAATCATAAGGAGGCAATACAAATAATAAGGAATTCTCTCCCCCTTTTGAAATATTCATTCTAAGACTAAGTATTAACAAATATTACAAGAATATATATACTTAACAACAAGTTGATCAAACAGAATATTTAACTATCTTCTTAAGAAATCAAACCTTAAATAGATATAAATAGAGGGTAAGCTTCCCCTACAAATAAGCCACAAATTCAATTAACACTCAAGGCTTAATAGAATTTAGCATTCATATCAGAATGAATCAAAACTGTTAATCAGTCTTCGCATATAAGCACATACAAATATGTCATCCTGACAATTTAGGAAAACATTAATCAACAAAAGCAAATAATTTAAAATCATAAATCAAGCCTAAGAAAATTTGAACTAATATATCAAAAGCTAAAGTGCTTTTAAGCACTAGGATTCTAGTCCTATGACACTCGAGTGACAAGCTCGAGCTTTTTTTAGAAATATCTATTCTATCTTAGCAACTCGAGTAACACTTCCCCATTGCTCGACTAATATTCTATAGAGACCTATATCTATACACACATACTCGATTAACTTCACAGTTTAATCGAGTATCTTATGATACTTGCTGGAAATATGCACCACTGTATGGATGAACTTGAAATCCACATTTCAAGACTTTAATCCATGAATAATTTATTCACTCTTAGGAGAACTTATGACAAAATATTATTGCACAAGAAACAACTACTTTATCTTCAAATACACGAATAATAAATCCATTCACGAGAACATATATTCTCGAGACAAGCAATTTTCAAACATTCAATCATATTATCAAAACTCATATTCAATAACTCCTAAATGCATCCATTTTATTTTAAGAGATAGAATTGCAGCAAGTAAATAATCCTAAGAGAAGATCTTGATAAGGATTGAACACTCGATCAAGAAACATATTCAATGAATCGATCCTATCATTGAATACACTTCATGTGTACCCAAATCAATCAAGAAAAATATTCAAGCAGGTTTCAAATTTCCCAAACATTTTCAAGTAATCCTAAAACAGATTTAACCACTTGATCGATCCTATCATTACTCAAGAGAGCTCAATCAACCTATCACTTAATGCATTTATAATTTCAATCGCATAAACTGAATACATAGAATTGTGCCACTCATGAGCACACCAAACACAGTCACTCACAAAGATTTTTAAAGCAATGAATAATATTACCTCTAACCTAATACAATCGTAGGCAAACCAAACATTTGACTACCACCTCATCAAAACATCAAGATTTTCCACTTAATTATGTAAATGAAAATCATGAACATTCAATCAAATATGAATGCACTTAGGTACAGAAATACCTTAGTCAACAAACAATCATTTTCCCATACCTGGGTTGCAGAGAATGTAAGATCAAAGTGTTACATGTCTGTGTAGTAGAGGAGCTGTCTCATTTCTAAAGCATTCAGTGCGGAGAACATGCCTACAGATGTAAAAAGCTATCATGACCTGATTAGTTTAAAATGGAATGACTATTTAAGCATCATTATTGAAATAGCAATACGTAAAAAAAAAAAAAAAAAAAGGGGGAAAGGAATACAAGGGAATAAAAGGTAAAAAGATAACTACAATGATAACTGCTAGCGTTGAAGTTGCATGTAGACCTCCACAGAATAATCTAACGACTTCTTGCAGTCGAAAACATCATAAAAATAAGTCCAAAAAATAAGTCCAAATAGACTATTTTACACTGAACTTAGTGTCATTTTTCACTATTATCCAGTTTTCACATTTTTTTTCAATTTTATCATCGAACTTTAACTTTTGTTTTAATTTTGTCCTAAAGCAGACAGGCGTGTCGCCCCGCATACGTGACTCTGAGGTGGCGTGCTGTTGTGTCCAATAATGGACACATTAGCAAAACAAACCCATGCTTGACTTTGATCCAAATTTGACCCAGTGGGTCAATCGAACATTTAAAGGGTCAAAACTCATCTTCTTCCCCAAATCACCTAGGGTTTCTTCTTCCACCTTCCGCCATCGTCGACGATGTTCTCCAAAATCGAGGTTCACCGTGACTGCCCTAACTGACATTTGTGTCCCCCTCTTGGTCGATGGCTCGTCCACGTGGGTTATCGTTTTGGTCGATTGATTTATGCAAGTCTTCCCAGTCACGGGTCGAATCTCGACATTGCAATGGCCATCAACGCCATGGTCGATGACCTCTGGTCACTCACATGGTCGAACAGCTTCGTGCTCGACATGGCTCATGTGGCGTGACCAGAGTGTTGAGGCCTCGGGTGACCCCTCGATGAGAGAACAAAAAGGCAACCGGCGATGAAGGAAGGCAGTGCCAATTGTTTAGGATGCAAAACCTAGTGGTCTGAGAGTTGAAGATGATGGGTTTCATTTGCCGATGTGTCCAACAATGGACACATCAGCACGTCACCTAAGCGCCACGTATGCTTGGGCACACGCCTGTCTGCTTGGGGATAAAATTGAAATCAAAGTTTAAATTTGATGACCAAATTGAACTAAATGTCAGAACTGGATAAAATTCAAAAATGACCCTAAGCTCTGGATAAAATAGTCTATTTGGCCTAAAAATATATTGCTCTAAGAAGGGGGAAGAGAGAAAGAGTAATGCATAATGGAACTCAAATTCTCTTTAAGAATAAGCTTTAGTGTCTCATCAACTTTCTCATAAGAGCGTGAAATCTCATACTTCACCCGAGCAAAACACCTTACAGTCAATATAGCGCCAAAAATTCCCTACATAAAAATTGTGCACTTGATAAAATAATCAATGACGGTAAGGAATGATGACACATAAGTACTCGATCAACAATTCTATAATATTGAAATGCTCAAATACTTAAAAAGAAGATTAACAAAATGAAGTGGTTTAAAAGAAGATTAACAAAATGAAACATAAGTACTCATTCACTTTTCGAGCAACACCAGCAAGTCGTTGAGAACAGTGACATTGTTACTGGTTCTCTAATCTTGAAGACAATGAGGAAAATAGAATAGACTTGTATTCGATTAGTCGATGTTTACATTTACATACTTGGTTCCTATTTATAATGTACATAAAAAGCAAAAAAGGAAACATAAGATTTAACCCAAGAAATCAGCCCCAAAGAATCAGCCTAAACCTTCTAAATATAGAGATCTCAATCTGACCACAATCTCCTCCAAATCTCCTACAAATCATTATGGATTTCAACACTCCCCCTCAAGTTGGATCATAGATGTTGATCATGTCCAACTTGCAAATAAACTCTTCAAAGCTAGATCTCTGTTACCCCTTAATGAATATATCTGCCAATTGTTCTCTAGTAGGAATATAGGTCATGCAGATTATTCCTTTCTCAATTTTCTCCTTTATGAAATGTCTGTTAACTTCTATATGTTTAGTCCTGTCGTGCTGGACTGGATTATGGGAAATACTGATAGCAACTTTGTTGTCGCAGTAGAGTTTGATGGGAACCTCTAGTGTGATATGTAGTTCCTCCAAAAGCTTTTGTAACCAAAGCCCTTCACACATCCCTTGAGCAACAGCTCTGAATTCAGTTTCAGCACTACTTCTGGCTACCACATTCTGCTTCTTACTTCTCCATGTTACTAGATTTCCCCAAACATAAGTACAATAGTCGGTAGTAGATCTTTTGTCTTCTGTTGAGCCTGCCCAATCTGCATCTATATAGATCTCTATCTTTTTACTGTCTCCTTTCTTAAAGAATAGACCCCGCCCTGGTGAGCCCTTCAGATATCTAAGAATCTTATACACTGCTTCCAGCTGACTTTCCTTTAGTGAATGCATATGCTGACTGACAACACTTACAGCGAAAGCGATGTCAGGTCTAGTGTGAGATAGGTAGATCAATCTACCTACAAGTCTATGATATCTTTCTCTATCCACAGGTTTTCCACCATCTTCCATTCTTTTTCCTACCTCAATCGGGGTATTGCTTGGCTTGCAACCAAGCATACCAGTCTCGATCAAAAGGTCAAGAATGTACTTTCTCTGAGAAACACTAATTTCCTTCTTTGATCTGGCGACTTCCATTCCCAGAAAATATCGCATTTGACCTAGGTTTTTTACTTCAAACTCTGTGGCTAAGACCTTCTTCAACCTCTCCACCTCTTCTATGTTATTTCCAGTGAGTATGATGTCATCCACATACACAATCAGAATGGTCTTCCTACCGTCATTGGATAATTTAAAGAACATAGTATAATCTGACTGCCCTTGTTGATATCCTTGATTCTTGATTACCTTCGCAAATCTATTAAACCACGCTCTTGGTGATTGCTTAAGTCCATATAGAGATTTCTTCAATCTACATACTCTGGTTTCTTTTCCCTCCTTGTAAAATCCTGGAGGTAATGTCATGAACACTTCTTCCTCGAGCTCACCATTCAGAAAGGCATTCTTGATGTCAAACTGATGCAGTGGCCAATCTAGGTTTGCTGCCAAGGACAAGAGAACTCGTATAGTATTCAGCTTGGCTACTGGTGCAAATGTCTCGGTGTAGTCAATACCATATTGTTTGGGTGAACCCCTTTGCAACTAGGCGGGCTTTGTACCGTTCTAATGTGCCATCAGCCTTGTACTTCACCGTGAACACCCACTTGCAGCCCACTAGTTTCTTCCCCCTTGGCAACGTCATCACCTCCCAAGTTCCATTTTTTTCTAATGCCCTTATTTCTTCCATTACTGCTTCTCTCCATTTTGGAATCTCCAAAGCTTCTTGAATATTCTTAGGAATCTGGGTTCTGTCAAGGTTAGACGTAAAAGTACGACACTTGGCAGAAAGGGCATTGTAAGATACAAATTTGGAGATAGGATGGAGAGTACATGAATGAGCTTGTTTTCTGAGAACAATGGGTAAGTCATCAACATTGTTTATCTGGTCAGGATTGGAATGTGGCTCATGAGTATTTGGAGCTATCACTAGTTCAAACTCTTTTGATGCTTCAGATGCGAGAGTCTCATCGGGCTTTGATTTAGGTCTCCTTGAGTAGACAAGTGGCTCCTTATCTTTTTGTTCTTCCACATCTCCCCCTGAGTTCAAGATTTCGTCTGCGTTGGACAAAGAAGGAGATGGAGATGGTACATCATAGGGAGCAGACTCAAAGATCGCAACATCAAAGTTGGTGTCTGTGTCTGAGGGACGAGCTTCACTCAAGCACTCCCCCTGAAGTGAGTAGTAGGGAGTATCCTCAAAAAATGTGACATCTAGACTAACATACAATTTATGTGAAAGAGGATCGTAACACTTGTAATCCTTCTGAGTAGGAGAGTAACCAAGGAAAACACATTTGAGGGCTCTGCGGTCCAACTTGGGACGTTGGGAGGCATGAACAAAGCCGAGAATTAGGGAAGAACTCCTGAAAACAGAATCCATGCTTACATCATGTGAAGCAACAGATTTTTCCACATTTGCAATTGTAACATCTTTCTCTTCAATAGGAGAAGAAACAGAATCTTGCTCCCCAGCAACCTCATGGTAACCACTGGGTGTTTGTACATCATCATTATCTTCAATCTCACTATCACCCTCCATCTTGATACTATCTATATCAGGTAAAATCTGCAAACAAAGAATGAGCATAGAATAGATAAAATCAGAGTGGGAAATTATAGTCCACTCAACATAGATCTCAAAAATAGTATGATATTTAAAGTAGTCATTGCCAATACCTCCATTTGAGGATTGATATTTTGTTTCAATATGTTTTTTCAATTAGTTTGGAAACGGAAATGTTCTGAAAACACTTCAAACATGAGGAAAGGGCGACCCTAATGCATGAAGCTCCCTACTTTGCAAGGTTGGGGTAGGTTGGTGTATATACGCAACCTTACCCTTGCTTTGGAAAGAGGCTATTTCCAGAACTCAAACTTATGACCTCCTGGTTATAAAAGAGCAACCTTACCATTACTACCAAAACTCATTCTCATTCTCATTTAAAAAACTGAAATTGTGAAAATTTTGAAAACAAAAACTAGTGCTTATATAAGTTTTGGTACAAACTCTATAATTAACATAATGTTTTCTAACATAAAAACTCAATCACTTAAGTTTACACATCTTTTTATATTATTATAGAAAAAATTTTGAAAGTAAAGCCAACCATGAGTGTCAAATAAACTAATTATATGAACCACAAGAATCAATATTATACACAATGTGGAAAAAGGAAGCAGTATTCCTTGATGATTTTATTGATGTCAATAATAGAATTTATATAAGAGGTTCCTAAGAATTCTCCTATATTTTAGAACTAGATTACATTCCTATATTTTACGACTAGAATACTTACCTTATATCTAGGACTAGATTACATCAATTTAAATTTACAATAAGAAGATAAAACACAAAATAGATACAAAGGATAAAAGAATAAAAACAACCTATTTCTATCTTGATCTTGGCCATAGCTTCTTATCCTCGTTTCAACACTCCCCCTCAAGCTGGGGAGTAGATATCAATCATGCCTAGCTTGTTGATCAAGACTTCAAATCGAGTATTTGGCAAACCTTTTTTAAGAACATCGGCCACTTGATGGTTGGAAGGAATATATGAAATCTTCAATTGACTGTTGTCTAATTTTTCCTTCAGGAAATGCCTATCAATTTCGATATGCTTGGTTTTTTTATGTTGCACCGGATTATAGGCTATACTTATAGCTGATTGATTATCTCCCAAGAGTTCAATAGGCCTTTGTATCGGAATTTTCAAATCTTCTAGGATAATCTTTACCCATAAGAGCTCGCATACACCTAGAGCCATAACTCTAAATTCTGCCTCAGCACTAGATCTATCTAGCCACCACCCCTTGCACTACAAGAAAAACGATTTTTAAAGACGGAAAAATCAGTCGTTGAAAGTTGATTTCCGGTCGTTAAAAAGTTGTAACGACGAGAATTTTCTTATCGTCAGTCGTCGTTATTGC
This sequence comes from Diospyros kaki, assembly GCA_036245055.1. NCBI lineage: Eukaryota > Viridiplantae > Streptophyta > Magnoliopsida > Ericales > Ebenaceae > Diospyros > Diospyros kaki. Next base: position 25,278,053 of record BSEG01000012.1, read on the forward strand.
CTTCGAGGATAAAAGTCTTTAACGACGGGAATGATAAACCTGTCGTTAATTGTATTAGCAACCGTATGATTTCCGTCGTTAAAAATAATTATTAACTACCAAATTATAACCCAATAACGACAATATTTCTCGTCGTTAATAGTCTAAACAATTAGCGACCGTATAATTCCTATCGTTAAAAATAATTTTTAGTTATCAAAACACAAACCAATAACGACAATATTTCCTCTCGTTAATAATGTGAACAATTAGCGACGGTATGATTCTTATTGTTAAGAAAATAATATTTTTTATTTTTTTTAATAGTATGAAAACAATTGCTAGTCATCAATGATAAAAACATCTTGTTTTGATAAAAACCACCAAACTTATATATCATTATCCATATCAAATTAGAATAAAACTCATAAAATTAAACATATCATTCAAATAACACCAAAGTGATCATTATCCATTAGGATTTACACATCAAAAGTAGTATATATATGTGTTAATTGCCAACAAATTACACCAAAAAATATATTCAACTAAAAATAACACTTTGACAATTGTACATACTATTCAAAAATGTACACCAAAAAAGATATTCAACTAAAAGTAACACTTTAATAATCATATATACTATTCAAAACTAATGTATAACAAAACACTATATATAGTCATAAAACAATTCATGTACTCCAAGACAACAGTTGCTTCCTTTAGAGTTTTGTTGTCTCATTGACCTACAAAAAATATATATATATATATATATATGAAATTAGAGTCAAAGAAGTGTTCATGTTTTCTTTATAAAATATTAGAACTAGAATTAACAAAGCCCAAAATGTCTCTATCACAAACTACATAACATACAATCACTAAAATGTATCAAAACATAAAACCCCTTAAATATAGAGTAGATTGTGTTAGGATTTATGAAGAAGAATTTGAAACTTTTTTCAATTAAAAGTGGGTTACATCAATTATAAGTGGATTATATTATAAATACAAATATAATAAAGCAAACACCCTTCAAGTGTAGGATACCTGAAACTCAAGTGAGCTCAACCAATGCACGAAATCTCTCCATTGCTCTCTCTCAATGTCTACTAGACCACTTGATTTCTCTCCTCATCTGTGGTGTACACGTCGTAGTATTTTGCACCATTTAACCTTTTATTCACCCATAACTTACTTTTGGCATCTAACAAGTCCACATACAACACACTATATAAAAATATAATTAATATCTAAGGCTCACTAGACGAGTCATTACATATTAAATCTTATCACTCACAGGATACATATAGTATTAAGCATTAAAAATTTTAAAAAATGAGTGATCACCCACCACCCGGAGGGAGTGATTAAATCCTATCACTCACAGGATACATATAGTACTAAGCATTAATAATAAAAAATAATGGGTGATCACCCACCACCCGGAGGGAGTGATTAAATCCTATCACTTATAGGATACATATAATACTAAGCATTCAAAATTTAAAAAAATGGGTGATCACCCACCACCCAGAGAGAGTGATTAAATCCTATCACTCACAGGATACATTCCTCGAACAATGTTGGTATCACAAATAATTATCAACTCCATTAACATACTGGTCAAAAAGTCTATCATCCAATTGCATCCATTTCTTATCCATCGTACTAGATACAACAAAAATTGATAGTATTAGAGATAGATTAAATTACCGAGCACGAGAATATGGGATAAAAACACTATCAGTATTCATGTACATATATATATATACATATACATATATATATATATATCTACCAACCTAAAAGAAACAAAGCTCTTATATTAGTATTCTTTACATATATATTAATAATTCAAAAAAGTTAAAACTTTTGGCAGATAGCAGTTCAAGCAAGTATATGTATAGAATTCAACAAGCTGAGAGTAAGCAATTGTCCCTAACCTAAACAGTTGGGACATAGCACTATAAATTTAAAATGCCTTCCACAGTAACACAATCTAACAATATAAATAAAGATAAAAACAGCCAAGGAGTTTAGATTCAAACTTAAGTAAAAAAGAAAAATTAATTATTACAGTACCTAAGTGTGGTCATTTGCATTTGCAGAAGCTGAGAGCATATTATCTTAATAAAAAACATACTATGGGTGTTTGATGGAAATATTAACGAAGAAAACAACCTAATCCAACTCTTTACTTTACAAGAACTTAAACTTGTGATTAAAAAAAAATAATAAAAATATCCCTAACTGTAATTGTGAGTAAATACAACTAAAATAAATTACTTACAACATTTCTTCAATAAATTAAAGATGAACATAAAAAAGCTTTTCATCACCAATACTTCTCCTATTTTCTTTAACACATGAGATAACTAGTAAGCCAAAAATCTCACTTACTTCTATTAGTTTGATTTTGATAGTGTTTTGATGATACATGTTTCAACACAAAACTTTAATAAATGATGACTAAATCTTAAATTACTCTGAATGATATTTAAAAATGGCTTTTAGAAATAATGAGCCAAGGATTAATATATTTAAACAATACTTGAAATTGATAGATTACAAAATGTAGCCAAAGTTTAAAATGCAAAGGAAAAACTGTCAACTGCTCATCGACGATTTATTTTGCCTGTCATTAAAAGTTATCTTATAACGACGAGATTTATATTTAGTCGTTAATAGTACTACATTAACGACCAAAACTAATGTCGTCGCTAATTTTGTCGTTAATGCCTGTTTTTTTGTAGTGTTGCTTTTTACTCCTCAAGGAGATCAGATTTCCTCCTAGAAATGCACAGTACCCGGTTGTAGATCTTCGGTCAACCAATGAGCCACCATAATCCGCATCTATATATCCTTGAAGCTTTAAGTCTGTCTCTGGAGAGAATAAGATCCCTTTTCCAGGTGTAGCTTTAAGATAACATAGAATCTTCCTTACTGCTGTCATATGTTCTTCATTAGGATCATGCATGAATTGGCTGACAACAAATGATATGTCAGGTCTAGTATGTGACAGATATATCAATCGCCCTACCAACCGTTGAAATCTCCCTTTGTCCACCTCTTAACCACCTTTATTGGCTTGCAATTTTGTATTGGGATCAACAGGTATCTTTCCTCCATTTCCCCCTAATAGCCTTGTTTCATCAAGTAAATCCAAGATATATTTTCGTTGAGATAAGAAAATACCTTCCTTTGAGTGTGCTACTTCCATGCCTAAGAAGTATCGCAATTGACAAAGATCTTTGATTTCAAATTCACGAGCTAAGTTTTGTTTGAGACAGTCTTGTTCAGTTGTGTCATTCCCTTTCACCACAATATCATCCACATAAACAAGCAAAATTGTTACCTTTTCTCCTGTACGTTTGATAAATAGAGTGTGGTCTCCTCAGCTTTGGTGGTATCCCATAAAAAACATGGTCTTTGAAAATCTTCCAAACCATGCACGAGGGGACCGTTTGAGTCCATATAGGGCTTTCTTGAGTTTACAAACCTGAGTCTTCCCATCTCCTTCATGTGTAAAGCTAGGAGGGATTTCCAAAAAAACTTCTTCCTTTAAATCTTCGTGTAAGAAAGCATTTTTGACATCGAATTGTTGCAATTTTCATCCAAATTTAGCTGCCAATGCTATTAGAATTCTTACTGTAGTCATTCTTGCCACAGGTGCAAAGGTTTCTAGATAATCAATACCATAAGATTGAGTATAACCTTTGGTCACTAGGCGGCTTTATACCTGTTAAGAGTTCCATTGGCTTTGTATTTGACATTAAAAATCCACCTGCAACCCACTAGTTTAGTATCCTTTGTTCTAGGAACTAATTCTCAAGTTTGATTTTTCTTTAGGGCATCCATTTCTTCTAACATAGCCTTCTTCCAATTATGGTCTTTTACAGCTTCTTCTACTGATTTGGGAATAGCAATTGCATCCAATGATGTTAGGAAGCTTTGATATTGAGCGAATACACAGTGGTATGATAGATAAGAAGCCAATGGATGTTTGGGGCAAGTTCTAATACCTGTTCGAATGGCAATGGGAAGGTCCAAGTCCAGGGGTTCTGATTGGGGTTGAGATGTACTGGGGTTGGTGGCTGGATCTTTACTTGGTGTAATTTCCAGGCTAGTAGTCGGAGTTGATGATGGGCCTGGCTGCAGTTCTTCAATGGGTTGCCTTCTCTTGTACACATAGGGAGAACCTTTGTACCTTTGCAACTCCAACGGGATGGATTGGATCCCAGTCAAGATCCATCCCAACAACTCACGTAGGTGGCCAAGATTATTAACCAGCTTCATCTTGTTGGAGACTTAGAGCAACATTAGCCTTTCCACAATTTTCTTTGACTACAAATGAACCATAAGCTCATATTATAGATGTTTGGACCTAGAAATGTCTTAGATTGATACCAGTCTAGATATCGCAAAATCATTATATTGGATCAGATGTTCTTACGCGAGGGGTAGAAAAGTATTAATTCAGAAAATTACCAGACAAAAACAGACTTGTAAAGAAAGGGTGCCAAGAACAGCCCAGAAAAGAAGCCTGATTCATACAGGGGAAAGCCTGGGAAATGAATCTGCCAGGGGGCACTGTGAAAAGAAAAACATTACTTTTACCTTGCCAATACATATGAAAATAGTCTTGCTCTTTAGAAGTGCCATGGATTCACTCATGGGGGGGCTGATTTACAAAGGATGGGGATAGAATGCTAAAGAATGTGAGAAAGGGAGTGATTTGAATAAAAAGAAAGGAAACTTTGACAAAAAAAAAAAAAAGAAAGTGACATGGACAAAAAATAAATGAAATGGCTTAGATGTGCATCTTTTCTGTCAATAACCTTAGACCTCTACAAAGCATGAATTGTTATCCCGGTGTCATTGGCAGTGTCCAACATGCCTCCAAAACTTACAGACATGCCCATGTAGGACATGCCTACACTTTCTTAAAAACTTTTAAAGGATACACGTGGGGATTTAGATGTCCCCTATGCGAACACTTCCAAGAGCAAAAATTTAAGGTTTTCCTTTTTGCTCTTTAGTTTTACGACTTGGTAATTGTTGTGAGGGGCAAAGACAACTGAACTGTGAGTTGATTGATAATTAGATTATAGTTAATTCATTTAGAATTTTGTCGTACGAATTTTAAATGCTTATTTGTGTGTTTGGAATATAATTCTAAATCTCTTGATTTTTTTTATGCTTTAAAAATATGAAAAAAAAAATATTAATTAATGTATCTCAACCATGTTGTGTCCTACTTTTTTGAAAAATACCATGTCCGTGTGTCCCATGTCCATGCTTCATAGCCTCCAGCCAAAAAATTCTAGTTCAACCATCAGCTGCAAATTTTTGTTCTCTCATACAGCAAGAGGGAGGGTTAGTCACCTTTGTTTAGAAGAAACTTGCAGGATTGGAGGGAGGGTTGAATTGGTAGTGTTGCTTTTGGGACGGTCCAAGGTCCTTGCTGGTTACAGTTTAGGAAATTTTGAGGTTGTTTTGGCAACATTATTCTGAACTGCTGTCATATAGGTAAGAGTGTTTCATGGCTCAGTGGCTGGAGGAGGAATATATGTTTCTTTCCAAGTTGCAGAAAGCCCCATGCTCTGTTTTGGAGAAAACTTGAGTACACACAGGAAAACTAATTCAGGTGGGCTACATAACACATGCCTTCACCTTCATCTTTTGCCTCTTTTAACTTGGTGTGGGATTTTCCAACACTCTAAAAAGAAATTGTGACATAAGTCGTCATCAAATTTGGTCATATCAAGACTTCAGGAACATCAACAAAGTATGCCCTCCCCCCGGGGGATTCATTTCAAAAGCTAAACATAAGCTGAATATGATGCAATTTGCAAGAGGTCAACAGAGTTTTAATTCCATCATTAAATTGTCCAAAAGAATCAAAACAGCAATGGTACTTTATTGCTAATTTGGAATCAATGGGGTTTGCAACATTTTTCCCATTCTTTCCAGAATGGACACGCGCACACAACCATTCCATATGCAAGAATTCCAGTAAAACATACCCCACAGCCAACACAATTTCATTAAAGAATAAGTGCAATGCTTCCTCCCCCCCTCCGGGGCCATTAAATGCTCAAGGGCATTGTTATAAAGCAAATTCTTAAAATGCTGACAACTTTAACCAGAATACACTATACAGTCTAGTAATTATGTGGATAAAAGTGCACTTGGAGAAGCAAGAGCTAAATAAATTTTTTTACCATTCACAAATGTATAATAGAGATCAAAAGAGCATTACAAACTCATTCTTAATACGTAGAGATGTCAACAGCATGCACATGCATAGTTAGACAATAATGGAATGCATATATATATATATATATATATGTAGCATGAGAAAACAACAATACCTTATGTCGGCTGTATAATGCTCTCTTCCTATCTTTTGCCCTACATATAGCACGTTTGATCCCATGCTTTTCCATAAAGCCATCCGGCCACAGTTGCGCAAGCTGCATCAAGAAATGCAGAAAACAGCAAAAGAAGTTAAAAAAATTGTATAGAGATAAATAAGAAAAAAAATAGGTATGAGCGGCACCAGAAAGATATTTGCAATCACTCAAGCAAATGGGAAACCACTTTCAGTTCAAGAAACAACAGAGACCAACAATTGCCAGGTATCACAGGTCATCTCAAGGTTGAGATTTACAAACATAATTACAGAATGCTTCCTACTCTCAACATAATTAAGAGAAAGCACAGCCTAATTACCTCTGCATATAGTTTTCTCACTAGAGGACCTGCATCTTCATCTAGCCCTAAGAGTGATAGAATAAACCATTGGTTCAAAAAATTAAAAAGAAAACATTGATTAAAAAAAAAAAAACCCTAAAGGGGACAGTTCCAAAGAAAAGTAAATACTTCGATATAGAGGTCATAAAGATCACAAATCTTGTCCTCCAATGTGTCATCCATGCTATATTTTCTTTTAATGACTTCTTTCTCACCATTGCCAATTTCCTGAAAATCATCAGATGATCCAGCTTGTTGCTCAAGTGCTTAGGAATAACATATCATATATATAGGTTAAACAAGGTAAAAAAAAAACTATCATGCTGGACAAGTATCAGTATATCTTCAAGAAAACTCTATATAATTAGAAACAGTTTTAAAATAGAAGCAATTCCTTCCCCCTTTTTTGTGACATTAAAAAAGCCTCAACAAGTATACATTTTTCTTCCTATCTTTCTTCTTTAAGGGGATTATAAAGAGAGGAAAGGGTAGGGAGAATTCTCATGGTACCTTGGACTTTATATAGGGTATACGCATTCTGATAAAATTAGGTAGATTAGATGAATTCTACCACACAAATTTCCGATTATTCCTTGAGAATAAATATACAAGTCTCCTAGCTTATTACTAATTCAACTTCAACTCTAACTCCTAAAATATCTCCTAATATACAGCTATAGATTACAACCTAAGCAAATAAAATAAACAAATTTAAACAGATAACTAACAATAATTTGAACTAAATTATTAACAATAAGAACTAAGAGGATGTGGATGAGAAATCGGATATCTCTCGGATTTATCTTTAGCATCAGCCGATCAGCCGTAGCTTTATCTTCCTCCACCAACACCCCCTCTCAAGTTGAGGGATATATATCAAATATTCCCAACTTGCTTCGGATTGATTCAAAACTTTGTTTCTGCATTGCTTTAGTCAGAATGTCAGCATGTTGATCTGCAGTGGGTATATAGGTCAACTTGATCTCTCCTTCCTCTATTTCTTGTTTCACAAAATGTCGGTCAATTCGGACGTGCTTCATTCTATCATGTTGAACAGGGTTATTAACTATATTGATAGCTGATTTACTATCACTATATAGTAATTTAGGAGATGATAGTTGCATAGAAAGATCTCCCATCAGCCTTTCTACCCATATTATTTCACAGATTGCTTGAGCAATAGCTCGATATTCAGCTTCAGCACTGCTGCGAGCTACGACCTGCTGTTTCTTGCTTCTCCAACTCACCAAATTACCCCATAGCCTTGTACAATATCCAGATGTTGATTTACTTTCTTCCACTGCACCTGCCCAATCAGAATCTGCATAACTGATTATTCCTCTGTCTTGATTTTTCTTGAATAGCAGCCCCTTGCCTGGTGTTCCCTTTAGGTATCTAAGGATGTGATAGGCTGCTTCCAAGTGTCTTTTAGTTGGGAGATGCATAAATTGACTAACAATACTTACCGCGTATGTAATGTCGGGTCTAGTGTGTGATAAGTAAATAAGTTTGCCAACCAGCCACTGATACATGCCTTTGTCTACCTGATTGTCTTCCTTTTCCTCTTCTCCTCCTTCTCTATTCTTCCAGTTAGGCTCGAGTGGGGTACTTGCTGGTTTACATCCTAACTTGCCTGTTTCCTTTAGCAAGTCTAGAGTATATTTCCTTTGTGATACAAAAATACCCTCCTTGCTTCTTGCTACTTCCAAACCAAGAAAATACCGTAGTTCTCCTAGCTCTTTTACTTCAAATGTCTGTTTGAGCTGCTGTTTCAGTTGCTGAATTTCTTGATGATTGTCTCCGGTGATGATGATATCATCTACATAGACAATTAGAATTGTTCTCTTCCCATCTCTTCCAATCTTAGTAAATAAAGTGTGATTTGCTTGGCCTTGAGTATATCCCAGCTTTTGTAAAGTACTGCTAAATCTTTTGAACCAAGCTCGAGGAGATTGCTTGAGCCCATATAAAGATTTTTGTAACTTGCATACTTTGCTACTTGTATGATTGGTTTCAAATCCGGGTGGTATACGCATATAAATTTCTTCCTCCAATTCTCCATTCAAGAAGGCATTTTTAATATCCAATTGATGCAGTTTCCAGTCCATATTTACTGCTAAAGACAACAATACTCGGATAGAATTGAGTTTTGCCACCGGGGCAAAAGTTTCTTCATAGTCCAAGCCTTGGGTTTGAGTGAATCCTTGAGCTACAAGCCTTGCCTTGTATCTCTCAAGGCTTCCATCTGAATTATACTTTAATGTGAACACCCATTTGCTTCCAACAGCCTTCTTTCCTTTAGGAAGATCCACAACTTGCCATGTACCTGTTTTCTCCAAGGCTGCCATTTCTTCCATAACTGCTTCTCTCCATCTACTATCCTGCATTGTTTGATAGATATTCCTTGGAATAACAATGTTATCAAGGCTGAGGGTAAATGCCTTATAAGTAGGAGATAGTTTAGAATACCCGAGGAAATTTGTGATAGAATGCTTGGTACATGACCTTCTTCCTTTTCTTAAGGCAATGGGAAGATCATCTTCATATTGTTGTGCAGTAACATTGTCTGTAAGTTGCTGATTTGGACTTACCTCCTGGTTTGGAGGATTGGTTGGCTGAAGTATTGGTGGTCTTCTTGAATATACCTTAAGAGGAGGTTTATGCAGGCTTGGACCACCTTGTTGAATCTCAGTTTCCTCTTCTCCCCCTTCTTGCTGATTTTGGAATTGAGAGATGGGTTTTTGGCTTGAGCATTGATTATGGTCAGGATGGTCAATTTCAGTGGAAGGAACTGAACTTGGATGTGTGTCAGGAACTGACCTGGAATTGGATGGGTTGAGAGGGACTGATATGATTGAAGTCCAAGAATCTGTTGGTATACTATTCGGATTGATGTCAGCAAAGAAGGATTTGTTTTCCAAGAAAGAAACATCACACGACACAATAAATTTCTTGGTAGGAGGATGAAAACATTTATATCCTTGTTGAGTTGGAGAATAGCCAACAAATACACATTTAAGTGCCTTTGGATCAAGCTTGGACTGGTTTAGCTGGTTGTGATGTACGAAAGAAGTACACCCAAATACTTTAGGAGGAAGTGGATTTAAGGCTTTGGTATAGTGAGGAAAAGACTCTAGGAATACACTTAATGGTGTTTTGAATTGGAGAGGCTTTGAGGGAAGGCGATTGATTAAATAGGCTGCTGTAAGTACCGCTTCTCCCCAATATGAATTTGGAACCGATTGGGTGAACATAAGTGCTCGAGCTGTTTCAAGTAGGTGTCGGTTTTTTCTCTCGGCTATACCATTTTGTTGTGGGTTATATGGGCAAGAGCTTTGGTGGACAATACCATGCTCGTTTAGATAATCATTAAATTGGTTTGAGAAGTATTCTCGGCCATTGTCGGTTCTTAGAAGATGAATAGAAGATTGGAAAACATTCTTAACCATTTGATGAAACTTCTTGAATATCAAATAAGTTTCAGATTTTTCTTTTAATAGGAATACCCAACATACTCTTGTGTGATCATCAATGAAGGTTATGAACCACCGAGTATTAGTTAGATTTGGAATTCTAGCTGGGCCCCAAATATCACTATGCACCAAGTGAAATGGTTGTGAAGGTTTATAGGTATGTTTGGAGTGAGTACTTCTAGTTTGTTTTGCAAGAATGCAATGTTCACAAGAGAAGCCTTGAATTTTATTGATAGAAACCGAAGGATACATGACTTGAAGATAATCTAAACTAGGATGCCCTAATCTTTGATGCCAAAGCATCAAGTTATTTCCAGAAACAGTAATTAGAGAGGAGTGAATTGAGGACCTAAATTCTTCTTGGTGATCCAGCCTTGATATTTGATATAACCCATCCTTTTCTTCAGCTTTGCCAATCCTCCTCCCCGAAGATATGTCCTGAAAAATACAATGAGAGGAGGAAAATATTACTGAACAATTCTTTTCCTCTGTAATCCTACTTACTGATAGTAGATTACACCTTAGATTAGGCACATAAAGGACTGATTTTAGGCTTAATCCTGCAACATGTGTTGTCCCTGTTCCTTGAACAAAAGTCCTAGTACCATCAGCCATAAACACTGTAATACTCTGATTACATGGCTTATAATCTGATAATGTATCCATATTACCTGTCATATGATCTGAAGCTCCAGTATCTATTATCCAAGCACCAGTTGACAATCTATTTGAGAATAGAGAATGACTAATTTTACCTTGTTTGGCCAAAGATACCATCGAATGGCTGTTGCTGTCTGAACTTTTAACTGGCTTTGATATCTTGGTTTGAGTCAACAACTGGTGAAGAACTTCCAGTTGTTCTTGAGTTAAAGAAACTGGTGCTGGAGTTCCTTTGTCAGATTCCATCATGTAAGCAGCAGATTGCCCACCTTTCCTTTGACTCTTAGGTTTCCAATTAGGATGTTTCCCATGCAGCTTCCAGCAAGTCTCTTTTGTATGGTATGGCTTGTTACAATGGTCACACCATTGTTTTTCTCGCTGGTTGTCACCTTTAGTTGGAGTAGACATTCTTCCTCGAGTTGTATTCAAGGCAGAATTTTGTACTAATCCTTCACTGGTTGAATGATTTGACAGCATCACTTTCTTCCTACTCTCCTCCCTTCTAACCTCCGCAAATACCTCCCTCATAGAGGGAAAAGGCTTGATTCCGAGCAATCTTCCCCGCACTTCGTCTAAATCCGAATTTAGACCATGTAGGAAGTCAAATATTCGTTCTTTCTCCACCATTTTATCATATTGTCGTCCATCAACTGAACATTCCCAAGTGATCTAATGGAAGAGATCCATCTCTTGCCATAACTCAGTCAAAATATTGTAATATTCAGTTACAGAATTGTTACCTTGCTTGGTGGATCGAATGGTGGATCTAACTTGGAAACTTTGGGCAGTATTTGCAAAATCTGAGTAGATTTCTTGAACAACACTCCAGATTTCACTAGCAGTTTTATAAAATAAGTAAGTTCGACCAACCTTTGGTTCCATAGAGTTCACAAGCCATGCCATGACAATGGCATTCTCGGCTTCCCATAATCCATATTCTGCCGATTCTGTATTGGGCTGCCTTGTTTCACCAGTTAAATATCCAACTTTGCCTTTACCTTTTATCACAAGCATAACCGATTGGAACCACTCGCGAAAGTTGGTTCCATTCAACTTATGAAGAGTGATTTGTAGAGAGGATCCATCAAAGCTTGTCGTTGCCGCTGGAGCTTGAAGATTTCTTGCTGCTGGAACTTGGCTACTGGGTGCTGGAGAAGGATTTGAGGCAGAGACCTCACTGATTTGAGGATTTTCTGCCATTGTATAAGAGTTCTCTTATAAGAAGAACTCTTTTATGAATCGGATATCAGATATCTCAAGAACAAGGCTCTGATACCATGATAAAATTAGGTAGATTAGATGAATTCTACCACACAGATTTCCAATTATTCCTTGAGAATAAATATACAAGTCTCCTAGCTTATTACTAATTCAACTTCAACTCTAACTCCTAAAATATCTCCTAATATACAGCTATAGATTACAACCTAAGCAAATAAAATAAACAAATTTAAACAGATAACTAACAATAATTTGAACTAAATTATTAACAATAAGAACTAAGAGGATGTGGATGAGAAATCGGATATCTCTCGGATTTATCTTTAGCATCAGCCGATCAGCCGTAGCTTTATCTTCCTCCACCAACACATTCTAATCAGCTCAGCAACTTCCTTTTTCATATGCTGAAATCTGTCATCTTTTTCCTTTTTGGCTGACAAGCCCATATTAACCATGACTTTGCAGATTTCTCTGTTGGAAAAATTTGCTGCATTAAACAATGACACATAATAACAGTATAGTATGCAAATCTCATTTATTATAAAGAATAATGACAACTAATCGATTGAAGAGCTTTTATTCTTTCTGCACATGTATGAAAGATTGAACAATGACCTATTTTAAGTTTACCCATATGCTATACTGTTTCAACCATTAAACACGAAGGAGACAATATTAATTTCAGTTAGTTATAATAAACCAATTATTCCATTCATCAAGAAATTTAAACACTGCCATTTTGTCCACCCCTATTGTGAACTGCAATTTCCTCAAGTTAGGTATACTCTAGCATGACTTCAGAGCAAACATCACTACACTACTAGGTCCTTAAGAACAATTTAAAACTTGAATTTGTTAATGTAAACCTATAGTCTTAGATATCACCAAACAAGTCTTAAAGTTGGCAGGTTAGTTGCAGAACGTGGCTTTCATGCCCACAGGAGAAGCATATCAAAAGTGCTTCCTTGATAAGTTTGTCACTTGACAAGCAAATGCATTAACAGGAAGGATTGGACAAATAATCCTTTTCTACCGAAATATAAAATTTGATCTCTGTTTTCTCCTTTTGGGTTTAGGGATTAGCTTGCCCCATGGTCAGTTGGCATTAGGGTCTAAATTCTTTTTTTTTTTTTTTTTAGCCAACACCTATAAGAATAACATATAATTCCTGAATGATCCAGGAAAAAAAATTCTTCCTATTTAATTATCCGAAAAAGATTATATGGATCTGTTTGTCCATTCTGCAAAACTTGCATATACATGAACTTATTAGCTGTCACCTCTTCTAATTAAAAAAAAAAAAAAAAAAAAGGAAGGAGAAATCACTACTTTCATCCAAGCATTTCCCCAACTTAAATGAAGCAAAGCTTGCATGAAAGTCAAAAACAACAAGAAAATGAAGCAACCATTTTTAATGAATCATTCATTAATTCTCCTTCAAAGGCATACCTTCAGTGTTCTCAGCTCTACCAAGTGACCAACAATACTCATAAGATGATTAACCAGCTCCTTTGATATTTTTCCATGGCTTGCCTGCTGCGACCACCAAACAGTACATCCGTCTAATTTTTTCCATTAAGTTACAACAAAATTGCAAATAAGAGATTTAAGTCCATTAGACCACAAAATCAGGATCAATTATTGAAGGTTATTTTTTCTATTTACAGGTCAGATGACAATTTTGAAAGTTCACCAGTGCTGCTAGTCTAGCAACTTTTGCAAGCTTCTGCTTCACTTCACGCGGCAACCTCCTCTTCACTGCCTGAGATGATATATTAGCTTCCTGAACTTCCATGGTTGATGGTCTTGCTGTTATTTTTACATAGACATGAGCAATTAACAACATACAATTTGATTCAGCGGATCAACAAGAAGAACATAAAAGTAGTCACAAATAATGTTCAAAGCATACATTCAGCAACCATCTTCTCTAACTCCCTAATGGCCTTCTCAAGCATTGTACTTTTCGGTCTGACACTGGAACCTTCCTTTCTCTGTACAAGTGGAGCCTTCTGGGTGATTTTCTGATACAAAGGCAATATTCAGATATTAATATCAAATGTAAACGATTGCTTGATCAGTGGCTTCAGCACAAAATCTACAGAATACCAAAAGTTTGCAGTGAATCCTCTAACCCACACACACAGACCATAATACAAAGGATTTTACGTACTCAACGACAACCTCCTACCTTGTCAAAGGACCCGTAGTTTCAGCATGAAATCTAGAGACTACCAAAATTGCTAGCAGCATATGCTAACTTAAAACAAATACTATAGCAAGAAGGATCAACATATTCAAGGACAAACTTCTACTCTGTATAAAACAAAGACAAAGGCTTCACTTGTTCTAGATCTTGTATTACACAAAATTCTTACCTCTCAACAGCAAGGTGATTAGGGGATGCTGCAAGGTTTCTTACCTCAACCCAGTAAGGTGATTAGGGAATGCTGAAAGGTGAACCATCAACAAACCAGTGCAAACATGAATCAGTTGCGAGTATGTACATGTACTCCTCGCTCAGGCTCCTTAACATTTCTTTTTTTTATTTTTTTTACTTCTTTTGATAAGTAAAACTCGGGACAATTTTGTGACTTAGCCCATACATAAATGATATTACCTACCTTAATAGTTTGATCAAAAAGCAAGTAAAAAAAAAAAAATCATACCTAATTTCTCAAATTTGCGCTTAAAACTGGGTTTGAGAAAACATCTAAAGGGGATGCCCTTTTTCACAGAAAAAAAAGGTTTACTTTGCAATCCTCACTTCTCCAACCCACAATAAGAGGCCCATTTAGTAAATTCGACAAATCAACCAATAAGGCCCCAATTATACTTCCCAAAACACTTCAAGGACCATACCCCAAGCATGGTTGACCGATAAGGCTTCTTAGTCAGAAACAACAATATATCAAGCCTTAATCCCATTAGGTGGGGGTCAGCTCACCAATCATCTATACCTATGGCAATATCTTCCACAAGGCAATTATAATTCATAAAACATAAGAGTTTCCTACCAAATTTTTCTTAGTCCAACTCTCTTTCCAAGAGCACCTGTTGTCGTTTTTCAAGTGATCAAATCATCTCAATTGTTTCTAACACATCATATCTTTAATAGGAGCCATTCTAACCTTATTATGAATAACCTCATTTTTAGCATGTCCTTTTTTGTATGGCCCCACATCCATCATAACCATAGTTGTCAAGGGCATACCTAAGGTGCACCTAGGTGTGAGGTGCAGCTCGGTGTGCCTCATCACCACTGAGGCGCAGCACCATGCTTGAGGCACTACCCAGGCACACAAGGTGTGCACCTCATGCAAGGCGCAAGGCGCATTCCTTGTATGCATGTGTATTAAAACCCTATTTCTTGTCCATTTGTCATCTCATATCTTATTTTTGTGTTGATTTGATTGCATATTATTATATATTGGTGAGAGACAAACCTAGTAGTGTAAGCCAGAGGTCTGCTAGATCTCTCACTCACTGGGATCCTTTGGCAGTGATGTTCACTCACTAGGAAACTACTCATGTTTGTATTCTACTTCATTTTTTTCTTTCCTCTAATTTCTTTTGCAATTTAGAAGAAACTAATTCTATGCAGTAATTGTTTTTTGCTATTCTACTCCAATTTTTTTTCTTCTTGCAATTTAGAAAAAAACTAATTGCTAAAAAAAAATGCTTTCATTAATTGCTAAGAAACAAATGTTTTCATTGTGCAATCTACTGATTTTTTTTCTTTCTTCTAATTTCTTTTGAAAGAAACTAATTGTTTTTTCTGTACCTTTTTGTGTTGTCTTCTACTGTAATTTTTTTTTTATTTCTTCTAATTGTAAAAGAAATTAGTAGAAACTAATTGTTTTCCTATAATTAGTTTTTGCAGTGTGTTCTGCTATAATTTTTCTTCCCTTTAATCTATTTTACAGTTAGAAGAAACTAAATGTAAAAGAAACTAATTATTTTTTGCAATAATATTAGTTGTTATTATAAGGTTGGTTAGTCTTCATTATGATTTTATGAATTTGCATCCACCTCCACATACAACAACAACATATCACAACATATCCAGCCGTTATCCCACTATGTGGGGTTGGCTACATGAATTCTAGACTTCTATGTGGGTTACATCCCAACAGATAGTTTGTCTAGAATTCATATTTGGATCCGACTAGGTTTTACGCTGGCTGTCGGCTACCTAACGCAACCCTCCTCCTTTATCCGGGCTTGGGACCGGCAGTGGATAATATCCCCTGGCGGAGTAATGATGGAATGAAGTTTGAACACCATCTTCACATGGAGAAATTTCATGAGATGGTGGTGAATGAAGATAATTGATATAGTTGTGTTCCATAACTTAGTTGCATCCACCTCCACATAGGTATATATAAAAAAGAATAGTCTATAAATGTGCGCCTCATTTGCTAGAGGCTCGTTCTTCGCCTTGCACCAAGCCCCAAGCACTAATTTGCGCCTCAGTCTGCCTTGCGCTTTTAACTATGATCATAACATGTTGTGCTCATATTTTGCACATGTTGGTTTTTAACCCAAGAAAGTAAGGGATTTTTGTTTAATGGTATTTAGTGATACTATGATAGATAAGCGAGTGCCAATGTAATTAAGCCAAAAAGTAAAAACAGGATAGGCTTAAAAAATTTCCCTTTCTATTCCTTGTATCGTTTTTGTTTATCTATTCTAATCATTGAAGGTGATAACAACAGGTTTCTATAAAATTTCTAAGCAAAGTTGACAATCTTGATTCACAAAATATCCTGGAAACACTTCAAACACAAAATCTTAAATAAAAATTCCTTTTATCACTAAGCCAAAAAATAGGGGGAAAAAAAAATCATTAACTGCAATCTAGGCTTGGATTTCCTCCCTCAGAAGCTTTATCAAGAGTCGGAATACATATAAAGATCACTTTCCATGGATTATAATCTGTAAAGGCGACAATAATCAATTCAAGAAAGATGGTTTAATTAATAATGGCAGGCATGGACAGTTATATTCCTCAAACAAGCTGACAATGTACAAGAGGAGGATAATTATAATGTTTTACACAGAATGGTACAATCCAACAAGTTGAGCATGGACCAATGCACAAGAAGAAATAAATACTAAATCTTGCAATTTAGAAATATTTGACAATTAAACAGAATTAATGAACTTCCATTTGGGAAGAAATAAGATTTAGTAAATTCACAGCATTTGAATTAAAACTAAGACTAACAGCACGCCAACTTCAAAGCAACAAGGCCTGTCAATTTAAGTCTACATGCATGCGATATAAGATCTTATCAACCATTTGAACAAGTTGATCTACATAATAATAAAAGTAAAAATACTTAAAAGCGTTGCTATAAAATTGCTTTTGCATTAGCTTGATTTCAATCAAACAGGATCGCTAACCACAATTATGGCATTGCAATTTTGGTTCAGTTGTGGACATTCTCAATACTATCACAACTCAATTCAAACAATATGTTCATTTTACCATTAACAGGAACAGCACCATGCAAGATGCAACTTAAAAAAAAGGTAAAAAAATAAATTGAAATTGACATTGAGATCACAGAGATTACAACAAATTCAACATATAAGAAGAGGGCATGATCAATTGCATATGTTAATATTAAATCATCAAAGACTATCCTTCATATAGCAAAACATTGCACACATAAAATTAATCCACTTATGTAAGGAACATGTGAAGTGAGAAGAAAGAGAATTCACAAAGAACTACATACAGTTTGCATGGAATGCTTTCCATCGGAAACATTGAGGTCAAGCCTTTCAGGATTGCCATCCTTTTCTCTATGCTGAACTGATTGATCTAACACATTTAACATTAAGTGCCAGCTTCCCAGACTCAGATTTGCATAGTGTGTAAGAACTTTTGTCATGGGAATTTTGTACAGAAGCTTCACACACTTCACCTCCATTCTTCGTTTTGTTACCCTGGTAATTAGAAGAGGATATTCCCGGCTTCTGCTTGTCAATATCAGTTTCCTCTCGTAGAGACAAAGAGGCATTACCACTTGAAACTTTGGAAGTAGGAGATGGATCGAATGGAGTTTTAGTTTCAGAAGATTTTCTCTTAGCACAAACTACAGATGGATTCATTTGATTCTGAAACTTTGCATCCTCTTGATGCATGCTAGGTAGTGCCACAACATGAGAAGAACCAGTGATATTCTTCCCACCCAATGGCAACAAATTTCCAGCAGCCTTTTTTGCCACTTTTACATGTTTATTTGGTACATGTCCATCATCACCCTCACCCTGGCCTTTTCCTAAATCTTTCCTTCTTCTTTTCTTTGGCTGTTGGTTATTTAATGAAGTAGCTTCAACTCTGGCAAAAGAAAAACAAGCAGATAGAGAGAGAGAGAGAGAGAGAGGAAAAAAAAACAATTATTTCAACAACCAAAAACAAAACATAGCCTATGTGAGAACTGTGAAGAAAACAAAAGGCATTCATTTCTAAAAAATACATATGAACCGGGATGAAGGCATGGGATGGGTAACTATTGAGCATGCTGATTTTTTTAATAATTTCTACTTCCAACATGCAAAGTACACAACTTCAAACAAGTTAGTGGTTTCAAATATAACAGAGATAGCACCCATACTGTAATGTCAATTAGGAGGCTAGCATACTCCCAAATAGGATATTTTTCAGACACATATATCCTCTAGATAAGTAATTTAAACCATTTACTTACTCATCCTACTTATTCTGTCCCTCTTGTCATCCTTTAGAGTCTACCTATGTGAGAATTACGTAGGCAAAGTATCCAACTATCCATTTCTGCCAAAATGATAGGAAAATTAGGAACACTAGATCTCATTAACTATTGCAGATATCAATATTCTCTGAGCTTATAGTTTTCAGAAAGGAACGTGTCTTCCAAGTTATTTCAGGTGTTAAATATAATTGGATGTCCTAGTCATCAGATTTAAACCTAAATCTTCCAACTGTAACAAATATAAGAAAACCAATCAAGAACCAGAATATGGTTGAAAATTCTTTTTAAAACATACAGCGAGTTGAAACTCACATCCTTTCCAATTTCCCACGATTAACAAAGAACCCGTCATGTTTTATTGCTGAGTTATCAACCTGAAAGGATCCGTCCTGCATAATATTGAAACAGACATGTTATTCTAATATAGTTAGTAATGCATAATTTTTACAAAAGACCCATCACAAGAATTGCAAACAAAAATTAGATGTGGTGAGTCCAGAGTAAACAGATAAGGATACCAACCAGTTCTGTATCATCTATGAAAGAATCTTCTGTGTCATATTCATCATCATCAGGAACATCATTAAGATCTTCCTCATCGCTATTATGCTTACCCTGAAATGTTCACTTCTCAATTAACTACCAGATTTAGATAATCCAACACACAGTTAAGACATTGTTTATCTTAACCATATCCAATTGATTGAGTTTACAGTCCTTTCAAAAGTCATAGAGACAGCATTGCATACCATGTACAAGCGTTCTATTTTTTTCAATAACAGCACTAAAACGACTTGCAGGAGGGGCATCAGCTGCGTCATTTTGAACAGGTTGTCCCTACAAAAGCAACACACAGCCCAAAGACAAGTAGACATTGGATTCAAACATATCTTGGTAAACCACAGAAAAAAACAATGTGCATTTTCTGTAATATTAGATATCTTTTTTCCTGTAAATTATTAGGTATCAAAATGATGTAAAAACATATCATATCCAGCCGTTATCCCACTATGTGGGGTTGGCTACATGAATTCTAGACTTCTATGTGGGTTACATCCCAACAGATAGTTTGTAAGTCACACAAAAATTCTATAATCAACATTGAGATTGCACCCTACTCCAATCTAAAAGGGAAATAGATATCTTTATCATGTGTAGCGCTCATCATCTAACAACAAAACAGATTTAACAAAATTAAACCATTGCTACACATACATCTGCCCATCAATAAATCTAATAACCATTATGAAACGCAGATTTTAAAAGCTAGTATACATTTAAAGATCATTTTGTTTCTTTGTTATCCTACAAAGGAATGGTTAGGCTATTGAATAAAGCTGTACAATTAACCCATAATCTAGTGTTTATTTTTCACATTGAACCTACATCAAGGATAGATCCAATGTCCAGGATCAAGAACAGCCTGTAGAAAAGGATGATCCTTCTATCACCCACTCATCCAGAAGAATTTGCACTAAAAACAGGAAAACACCCATAGAAGAATACATACCTCAACAGCTTTGGTCAATAGCTTCCAAATGATATTTCAATTTAATTTGATCCACAAGTATTT
The DNA here is from genome assembly GCA_036245055.1 of Diospyros kaki. Taxonomy (NCBI): domain Eukaryota; kingdom Viridiplantae; phylum Streptophyta; class Magnoliopsida; order Ericales; family Ebenaceae; genus Diospyros; species Diospyros kaki. The sequence goes on from BSEG01000012.1 coordinate 25,298,464, forward strand.
CAAAATGTGCTAAACTCAAAATAAAGAAATGGGGAAAAAAATATTAGACCCAACAGTTTGATTATACATGCCGTCAAGCAATCAAACCCATCTCAGATGGCAAGCAAGAACTAACTATATGACTTAATCATGTATTATACAGAGGAGAACCTTCAACTTAAAACATCAGCTGTCACGGCAGCTCCAGCAACAAACTGTCACAAGTATGTTACGTGCATGTTGGAGCTCAAAGTGTATGATAGCAACTTCCAACTTTCCAATTTATTCATGCAGACAGTGATGCAGATTAAAACACATCAATAAATGAGCCAGTATGCATTCACTATGCTAGCTTTTTTGCACGCAGATTTGAAGATGTCTTGGCTTCTACTCCCTACATGAACGACGTTTCCTCACATAGAAAAAGGTAATTCCAATTTTCTGTGTGGTTACATCGTAGTTAAAGAGCAATTAAGACGAATTATCACATACAAAACCCTAACTTCCATAATTTACATACCTAGCTTATGCAACTCGACCACAACTAATAATTGGCAAACAAAACTCGATAACAAAAAGGCCACCAGACGAATCCAATATTGATGCAATCGAAGCGGCGCTTACCGGTGCTAAGCGAGACTCAAGGACAGGGTGAGCATTGGCCGGCGGTTCAGGGGCCGAGACCTGTCCACTGACCTTACTAGGGTCTTTCACGAGCTTCTTCCACGAGACAATAGAAGTTTCCCCTGGCCTGAGCTTCTTCCACAAGATCTGATTTTGAGTCCGCATCGGATGCGAATTCTCTCGTGAAGGATCGAATCGTCAAACCCTAGTTCTTACAGTTTGAAGCTCGACGTTGCAATCAAAGTACACAGAGAGAGAGAGAGAGAGAGAGAGAGAGGACCTGTCGAAATCACCGAGAATCGGAACCCCAACGCTATGCAGGTCCTCTTCTTCTTCTTCTTCTTCTTCTTGCCGTTACTCGAAGATAGCTGGGAGTCAATTTGAACAAATTGGGATTTTCAACCGTTCGAGAGAGGAATGCAGCGGCAACTGGGCGGAGGTCTATCTCATCTATATATCTCCCATTTTACTGTTTAAATTATTAATTAATTAATTAATATAAGATAAAATATCACCAAATCATTTAAAATTTTAAAAACAACGTTGTCTTTGCGCTTTATTATTTCGATTTTTTGGTTTGTTCAATTTAAGAATTTATTATGTCAGTTTAATTTGATTTTTAAAACATGTTTATTCTTATTCTTAAGTGAAAATTAACCAATTCGATCAATTCACTAATAAAATCAAAACAAATGTTCATTCTTATTCTTAAGTAAAAATTATAAAAACTAACATCTCAAATAGAAAATTTGTTTATAACCCTTTCACTAAAAAAAAATTTTACCCTCTTAACAAATTTATTATATTCTTTAGTCACTTTTATCAATGCAGTTTTATTGAGCTATTAAAATTTATTATATCTTAAGTCTTAGATTGATTAACTTTTAATTTAATTATTTTTTAATTATATGATAGCATATTAAATTTTAAATAAATAATATTATTTATAATTTATTAATAAATTATAAAAAAACTCCTTTAACTCCACACCCTTTCCCTCCTTATTAATTTTTTATTCTCACATTTACATCCTCAAAAACTTCTCTCTTTATTAAAAGTTAATATTTTACTACATAACTATTAAATCATGGTAATTTAAATGAACTAAATTGTTTACCACCAAAAAAAAAAGATTTTACTATAAAATTATTAAATTGTAGTTAAAAGGTAAGTTTAATTTTTTTTTTCAAATTTGAAATAATGAAAATTAAAAAATATAAAATACAAAAAATATAGCGGGAATCATTCCCCCTAAAATATACATTTAAAAAACTCAAATTAAATAAAAATTAGCAGGCAAATTTTTGCACTGGTTATTAAGCCTCCCAATTAAAAATTAGTGGGCATATATTTTGTTATGCAAACTCACTCCAAAGAATTAAGTCTTTCAATTCTTATGCAAATCAAATTATTTGTCAATCCAAAACTTTTGTTTCTTCTCGTCAAATCCAAATCCTTACACAGAGTTGAGCCTCTCTTGATTCTTCACCGGGACTTACTCCAAGACCCCTCTAGCAACATCTCCTGATTTGACTCCAACAACTTCATCTGTACGCAAAAGAGGTAATTTTAGCATCTCATGATCTGACTCAATGTACGTTAATCCGGTTTGTGCTTTTCCTCTTTATAATCATTTCTATGCCTAGAATTGATTCTTTTGTTTTTACCCCAATTAAATTGGTTTTACCCTTATTGCTTGGATTCATTATTTATGTTTTAGTTCTACAAACACACCATATGTTAATGTCAATTTATGTTATAATTTTACTTGGTGGGCTATTTTGTGATTAACAAATTTTTATGTTTTTTGGTTTTATTATCCATAATATAATATATGTTCCACCTCTTCTTAAAAAAAATAAATATATACCAATAAACATTTAATAAAAAAAATTAGATTCAAAGGAGCGCGTTTTATAAATTGATTTTAAAAATATCTTAAACATGGTCTGAATCATCAAAAAGCTGCCATCTAGACTAGTCAAAAAAACTTTTTTATTTTATACATATTGAATATTTTTATTCTAAAAAAGAGATTCGATGTATAATTTGACAATATCCTTTTTCTTTTCTTTATTAAGTAAATGCGCCAAGATTCTTATTCAAGTACAGTACTATCCAATCTTCGACTCATGACCTGTCCGATCAACTCCCCCCATGACGTGGGGCCCATGCTCATGCCCTCAGATGGCCATAACGATGCCGGTCGGAGCTTGGCCGGTGATGGCAGTGGTGGCCGACGACCATGGCTACCTCGGCTTCCTCAATTTTTTTTTCTTTTTTTTTTTTTTTTGCATTTTAACTCCCTTGATTTTCTAAACCTCTTTTAGGCCTTCCCATGAAGCCCGCTGAGTCCTCGAAAATTTCATAACGACCCTTATAACTTCCTCTATCACATTAGGCTTTCCAAGTTTCATTTTTTTGCCACTTTCGACCAAAATTCAAATACGTACATATTTTTGTTTAATGGATAGATACATTGAAAATACTTACATATTTTTATTTTATTACATATAATAGATTTAATTGTTGTGGTACCTGGTCAGAAAAAAAAAAAAAACTTCAAAATCAAAGTCCACTATTGTATTGTTAAATGTTTGTATTACACAACTACAAAAAAAAAGGGTTTTAACGAGGGGAAAAGTGGTCGTTAAAAGTCAATTTCCCTTCGTTAAAGAGTTTTAACGACAGGAAATATCAATGACTAAAAATATCAATGATGAATCTTTTCGTCGTTATTACAATATTTACCCGTCACTAAACATAATATCAACAATGAATAGTCCCGTTATAGCTATATTTATCAATCACTAAAAATAATATCAATAGTTAATATTTTCGTCATTATATATATATATATATATTTATCTGTCATTATTATTATTATTACAATTCCAATGACTATTTTTATTATTATATAAGAATTTATTTTGTACTTATTAATTTTGGCAAGAGAGATACTAATAATAAAAATATCATCACATTAATTTAATAGAAAACAAAATATATACAAAAAGCAATGATTGACATTCATTATGTATTGATTACAATCATCATAAGAGCTTCTATACCCTCCACAATCGTAAAAAAATGAGGAAAAAAAAAAACTATGAGTTTCATATTATTCTAATCTCTCCCTATAATGAAAATCAAAAAATTATTACAAGTATGGCTAGAATCTACGTATTGAACTAATACCAAGAGTTTCCTACTCGACTTGTATCTTCAAATACCTACAAATTGCAAAGAAACAAAATCATATTACTCATAAGTCATAATGTAATCAAATATAAAAGCAAAAACAAAATAGACTTCAATTCAAAGGCTAACATTTAACAACTTATAATGCATTAGCTCTAAGAATACTAGAGATGTCTGTCTGTTCGTTGCTATATGATTTCACTGAACATATGGATCATGTCTAGTGCCCCTATAATCATCATAGTACCAATCTCATGGGATTGTTGTAGATCTTCAAACACGAATCTTCAAGAAAGCATCGACATTCAACAAGTTCATGCTTTACTACTTATCTTTAATGTTGAATCTTCGAGAAAGCATCAACATTCAACATTTAGTCGTTGCTGTCACTTGCTGAAAATAAATTGATGCTTGAATGGTTTACTTACAAATCTAGTAAATAACTCTTTAATTTTCTTTGATCCAGAAAAATTACATTAACAAGACACAAGGAAAGCCAACACATATAGAAGCCCTTCAAATCTAAATATCAACAATCATAAGCCTGAGACTTCCTTTCTCTATCACCTAACCATGAGCCTGAACACGCAAGTAATATACACAATCTCAGCCTGTTTTGTGACATAAAGCTATTGTTCATCAAGCATCAACATTCAACAAGTTCTTAACAAAGTCTACATCATCAATTCATTTTTCAAACAATTTTGTCCACAACGAACCACCATTGCAACACACAAAATTTTAGCATATATAAACACATATATACCATCATTATAAAACTGTTCAACTCATTCAAAATTCCAATATAATTTCAATCACGCAAACTCTCAATAATCATCAAATAAGCTCAATCAACCAAACTCTCAATAATCATCAAATAAGCTCAATCAACCAAACTCTCAACTATATATATATCATCATAAGAATTCTCCCCCTTTTTTTCATTATCAAAACAAATAGGCAGCAGCAATTTCACCCAACTAATTCAAATTTCAGCCACAATAAACAACAAAAGCAATATTTTCAACTGCATATATAATTAGACTCAATAAATTATGAATGACAAGTGACCAACACTATGATGACACTTTATTTCAGTAAAAATATTAGAAGCAAATACACAAAACTAGAGATTAGGAGGTTTAAGAATGTAATATTTGTTTAGTAAAAAGTTACCGAAAAAGCTGTCATATGGTCTAGCTTTGAACATTGTCCTGCAAAAAGTTTAAACCAATCAGTTAAAAAAAAAAGTTGGCTCTCAAATGATGATAACCAGCCTTGTAAGGTAAGGAATGTTTTTAATCCCGCCAAACTTTTTATTTTGTGGAAGGTTCCAAATATAATACAGTAGTATCATTCTGTGCACATTTTTAGATGGCCTCGCAAAGCGAGCAGTGGGTAAAGAGCTCGCATACACCTAGAGCCATAGCTCTAAATTCTGCCTCAACACTAGATCTATCTAGCCACCACCCCTTGCACTACAAGAAAAACGAGTTTTAAAGACGGAAAAATCAGTCGTTGAAAGTTGATTTCCAGTCGTTAAAAAGTTGTAACGAAGGGAATTTTCCTATCGTCGGTCGTCGTTATTGCCTTCGAGGATAAAAGTTTTTAACAATGGGAATGATAAACCCGTCGTTAATTGTAGTAGCGACCGTATGATTTCTGTCGTTAAAAATAATTATTAACTACAAAATTATAACCCAATAACGACAATATTTCCCATCGTTAATAGTCTAAACAATAGCGACCGTATAATTCCTATTGTTAAAAATAATTTTTAGTTATCAAAATACAAACCAATAACGACAATATTTCCTCTAGTTAATAATGTGAACAATTAGCGACAGTATGATTCCTATCGTTAAAAAAATAATATATTTTTATTTTTTTTAATAGTATGAAAACAATTGCTAGTCATCAATGACAAAAACATCTTGTTTTGATATAAACCACCAAACTTATAGATCATTATCCATATCAAATTAGAATAACACTCATAAAATTAAACATATCATTCAAATAACACCAAAGTGATCATTATCCATTAGGATTTACACATCAAAAGTAGTATATATATAAGTGTTAATTGCCAACAAATTACACCAAAAAATATATTCAACTAAAAATAACACTTTGACAATTATATATACTATTAAAAAATGTACACCAAAAAAGATATTCAACTAAAAGTAACACTTTAATAATCATATATACTATTCAAAACTAATGTACAACAAAACACTATATATAGTCATAAAACTATTCATGTACTCCAAGACAACAGTTGCTTCCTTTAGAGTTTTGTTGTCTCATTGACCTACAATATATATATATATATGAAATTAGAGTCAAAGAAGTGTTCATGTTTTCTTTATAAAATATTAGAAATAGAATTAACAAAGCCCAAAATGTCTCAATCACAAACTACATAACATACATTCACTAAAATGTACCAAAACATAAAAACCCTTAAATATAGAGTAGATTGTGTTAGGATTTATGAAGAAGAATTTGAAACTTTTTTCAATTATAAGTGGATTACATCAATTATAAGTGGATTATATTATAAATACAAATATAATAAAGCAAACATCCTTCAAGTGTAGTATACCTGAAACTCAGGTGAACTCAACCAATGCACGAAATCTCTCCATTGCTCTCTCTCAATGTTTACTGGACCCACTTGATTTCTCTCCTCATATGTGGTGTACATGTTGTAGTATTTTGCACCGTTTAACCTTTTATTCACCCATAACTTACTTTTGGCATCTAAAAAGCCCACATACAACACACTATATAAAAATATAATTAATATCTAAGGCTCACTAGACGATTCCTTACATATTAAATCTTATCACTCACAGGATACATATAGTATTAAGCATTAAAAATTTAAAAAAATGAGTGATCACCCACCACCTGGAGGGAGTGATTAAATCCTATCACTCACAAGATACATATAGTACTAACCATTAATAATAAAAAATAATGGGTGATCACCCACTACCCGGAGGGAGTGATTAAATCCTATCACTCACAGGATACATATAGTACTAAGCATTAATAATAAAAAATAATGGGTGATCACCCACCACCCGAAGGGAGTGATTAAATCCTATCACTCATAGGATACATATAATACTAAGCATTCAAAATTTAAAAAAATGGGTGATCACCCACCACCCGGAGAGAGTGATTAAATCCTATCACTCACAGGATACATACCTCGAACAATGTTGGTATCACAAATAATTATCAACTCCATTAACATACTGGTCAGAAAGTCTATCATCCAATTGCATCCATTTCTTATCCATCGTACTAGATACAACAAAAATTGATAGTATTAGAGATAGATTAAATTACTGAGCACGAAAATATGGGATAAAAACACTATCAGTATTCATGTACACATATATATATACATATACATACATATATATATCTACCAACCTAAAAGAAACAAAGCTTTTATATTAGTATTCTTTACATATATATTAATAATTCAAAAAAGCTAAAACTTTTGGCAGATAGCAGTTCAAACAAGTATATGTATAGAATTCAACAAGCTGAGAGTAAGCAATTGTCCCTAACCTAAACAGTTGGGACATAGCACTATAAATTTAAAATGCCTTCCACAGTAACACAATCTAACAATATAAATAAAGATAAAAACAGCCAAGGAGCTTAGATTCAAACTTAAGTAAAAAAGAAACATTAATTATTACAGTACCTAAGTGTGGTCACTTGCATTTGCAGAAGCTGAGAGCATATTATCTTAATAAAAAACATACTATGGGTGTTTGATGGAAATATTAACGAAGAAAACAACCTAATCCAACTCTTTACTTTACAAGAACTTAAACTTGTGATTAAAAAAAAAATAATAAAAATATCCCTAACTGTAATTGTGAGTAAATACAACTAAAATAAATTACTTACAACACTTCTTCAATAAATTAAAGATGAACATAGAAAAGCTTTTCATCACCAATACTTCTCCTATTTTCTTTAACACATGAGATAACTAGTAAGCCAAAAATCTCACTTACTTCTATTAGTTTGATTTTGATAGTGTTTTGATGATAAACGTTTCAACACAAAACTTTAATAAATGATGACTAAATCTTAAATTACTCTGAATGATATTTAAAAATGGCTTTTAGAAATAATGAGCCAAGGATTAATATATTTAAACAATACTTGAAATTGATAGATTACAAAATGTAGCCAAAGTTTAAAATGCAAAGGAAAAACTATCAACTGCTCATCAATTCCAATAGCCAGTTGTCTGCCGGGGATGTCAAAGGCTATATAAATACAAGACCCTTGACCTAGACCTGTGACCTTTTGATCCCAGAGCAACCATACTGTTGCAACCAAGGCTCTCCCTCTCACATAATGTCCCAAGACAAACAATTACACGTTTTAAACTGTACTCTTTACATATGCCAGGAAATAAGTAAAAATCAAATTCTGAATTCAGATATGTAAGCATCCGTACAGCATGTGCATAGTAAGCATGTGTGAAAAGTGTCGCAATTCACAAATCACTTGGTAATGATTACCTCCATATCTGACAAACATCACCCCGTTTGACAAAAAACCACACACAAAACCGTGGAGAACAAGAATTTACATTTTCAGATCTCACTTCATAAGCGTGTGTTTCATCATCACCTGCCCAAAAAAGGTGACGTGGAAAGTGTTCAGAGAGTTTCTCATTCTTTACTTTTTCCCTTCCCTAGCACTGTGCCCCCTCGGGGGAAGGGGGGTGTTATTTTGACCTATCCTCAAGATTTCCTAAAGCACATCAATGTTGTTCAATAGTGGCACATAAATGATATTCATTCCTTGTATATTAGACTATCAAAATAGGATATTAAAAATGTTTTGCAACACTTAATTTAATCTGAACAGTAAAAAATAAAAATCAACAAATATAAATCATGTCAGTCCACACAACAATCTCCTAGCATCATATGGCAGGGTTCCACAACCAGTCTAATGTAAATCGACATTAAACCATTTAAATTGAAATTTGCGCTTAATGCAAACCACATATCACAAAGTTTTGCAATTACTGTAAAAATTGCCAACCAAAATATTATAGGACAATCCCACTATGTAGGATTGGCTTAGGTGTAGAACCAAATAAACTCAAAAAGGATGTACATGGTGAACAATTCCAAAAAGTTTTTATAGAAATTTATCTCAATATACACTAATTATTTAGAAACATGAAAGTTATTTCTGTTATTTTAAAAAAAAAGATCATCGTCTAAAAACTAGAGTCATTTAAAGCCTACAATGTTTTCAGTTACATCAGCTCTAATACCACTTATTGGATAATCAAACTGATACCACTTCATGCGGAGTAAAATAAACACAGAATAAATGCTGTAACACCCACGCAATATCAAAATTAGAGAAACCCAAGAAAAATGGTTCGGCAAATTGCCAACATCCACAGACAAATGAGGGACACAAATTCATTAAGTGAACAATGGGTTCACAAAAGAGAGAAACTCTCACGCAAACTCCATTACTCCCAAACTCACCACTCTTTATGGTACACCCTAATTGGTGAGCCCTGCCACCATCTAAGAATTAGACGTGCGGCTTTACAAATAAAAAGAACAATATATGTCCTAAATCTAGAACTTACTGAGTTTTGATGAGCGAGAGCGAGGGTGATGGCGAGGTAGCGGGCGAGCCTCGAGAGCGAGGCTGAGGCCGAGGGTGAGCCAGTGAGCGAGAGCGAAGTCGATGGCGAGGCAACAGACGAGTCGCGAGAGCGAGGCCGAGGGCGAGCCGCGATAGATGAGAGCGAGGGCGATGCAACACGCGAGGGCGAGGGCGAAGGGTGGGAAAGAGGGAGACGTAGAGGGGAAGAGGGTTTTTTTGGGGGCTGGGAAAGGAGGAGGAGGGCGATAGAGCCAAAGTGAGGGTGAGAGAGCCAGAGAAGGGGGATTTGGGGGAACTTTGGGGACTTAGGGATTTTGGGAGAGGGGGTGTGAAGAGGCAGGGGTGATTCCCGCCTCTTCAATTTATTTAGTTTTTTAATATTTAATAATTAAATACAAAATAATATAATTTATAAAAATAATATTAATAATTATTTAATTAATAAAAATAAAAAAAATTAAATAAAATCTTATTATTAAATAATTTAAATTATTGTATTTCAAATTAATATTTATTTAAAAATATAATTATATTATAAATCTAATAATTATAATAAATTAGTTTGATATATTGAATTATTTATTATAGTTTGTTATGTCAAATAATTAATTTTTTTCTATAAATAAAATTACATTAAATGAAATCGGCAGACCATCTACAAATTACTAGGGTAAATCTCGAGTTTCACAAAAACAAATTAAAAAATAAAAATCCAAAACTTGCATCGCCGTTAGGGTAAATCTCAAGAGAGGGATCTGGATTATACATAACACTTAAACTTCAAAAATAAAAATTAACCCCCTATAATTTTTTGTAGTATAACTATTAAGGGGGAAAACCATTCCATATTTTCGTACAAAATCATTCCGAACTTATATTGATACTCGCTTATTCTGTTCATTTTAACAAACACTACCTAAATATATTAAATAAATATTTTTTTATATTTTTTTAATTTTTTAACAATAATAACACATGTCACTTCTCTAATTGTTTATTATGAATGACTTAATTATACATTTAATTGTATTACAATGTCTATATATTAGATAGTGATATATGATATTGTTATCAAATATAAGATACAATGTCATCCATATATTATGGTTTTTAAATTTTTTGGCTTAATAAAAAATTCTCCTATTTATAGAGAAAAATAGATTGACAAGATAGTTCCTAGACTCTATTCTATATAATGTAATCCCTTGATATTGTTCGATTTTATGATTTCTAATATTTAAAATAATAAAAATTTTAATAATATTATGATTTTTAAACTTTTTATTTATTTTTCAAATGTAGTGTTTAATTTCATGCTTGATAATTTTTTTTATTATTTTATGGTTTGAATTAAAAATTTTAGTCATTAATGACGGAAAAGTGGTATATTAACGATGACTTATTTTGCATATCATTAAAAGTTATCTTATAACGACGGGATTTATATTTAGTAGTTAATAGTACTACATTAACGACCAAAACTAATGTCGTTGCTATTTTTTTGTCGTTAATGCCTGTTTTTTTGTAGTGTTGCTTTTTACTCCTCCAGGAGATCAGATTTCCTCTTAGAAATGCACAATACCTGGTTGTAGATCTTCGGTCAACCAATGAGCCACCATAATCCGCATCTATATATCCTTGAAGCTTTAAGTCTGTCTCTGGAGTGAATAAGATCCCTTTTCTAGGTGTAGCCTTAAGATAACATATAATCTTCCTTACTGCTGTCATATGTTCTTCATTAGGATCATGCATGAACTGGCTGACAATAAATGATATATCAAGTCTAGTATGTGACAGATATATCAATCGCCCTACCAAGCGTTGAAATCTTCCTTTGTCCACCTTTATTAGCTTGCAATTTTGTATTGGGATCAACAGGTATCTTTCCTCCTTTTCCCCCTAATAGCCTTGTTTTATCAAGCAAATCCAAGATATATTTTCGTTGAGATAAGAAAATACCTTCCTTTGAGTGTACTACTTCTATGCCTAAGAAGTATCGCAATTGACAAAGATCTTTGATTTCAAATTCACGAGCTAAGTTTTGTTTGAGACAGTCTTGTTCAGTTGTGTCATTCCCTGTCACCACAATATCATCCACATAGACAAGCAAAACTGTTACCTTTTCTCCTGTATGTTTGATAAATAGAGTGTGGTCTCCTCAACTTTAGTGGTATCCCATAAAAAACATGGTCTTTGAAAATCTTCCAAACCATGCACGAGGGGACTGTTTGAGTCCATATAGGGCTTTCTTGAGTTTACAAACCTGAGTCTTCCCATCTCCTTCATGTGTAAAGCTAGGAGGGATTTCCATAAAAACTTCTTCCTTTAAATCTTCGTGTAAGAAAGCATTTTTGACATCGAATTGTTGCAATTTCCATCCAAATTTAGCTGCCAATGCTATTAAAATTCTTACCGTAGTCATTCTGGCCATAGGTGCAAAGGTTTCTAGATAATCAATACCATAAGATTGAGTATAACCTTTGGTCACTAGGCGGCTTTATACCTGTTAGGAGTTCCATTGGCTTTGTATTTGACATTAAAAATCCACCTGCAACCCACTAGTTTAGTATCCTTTGTTCTAGGAACTAATTCCCAAGTTTGATTTTTCTCTAAGGCATCCATTTCTTCTAACATAGCCTTCTTCCAATTATGGTCTTTTACAGCTTCTTCTACTGATTTGGGAATAGCAATTGCATCCAATGATGTTAGGAAGCTTTGATATTGAGCGGATACACGGTGGTATGATAGATAAGAAGCCAATGGATGTTTGGTGCAGGTTCTAACACCTTTTCGAATGGCAATGGGAAGGTCCAAGTCCAGGGGTTCTGATTGGGGTTGAGATGTACTGGGGTTCGTGGCTGGATCTTTACTTAGTGTAATTTCCAGGCTAGTAGTCAGAGTTGATGATGGGCCTGGCTACAGTTCTTCAATGGGCTGCCTTCTCTTGTACACATAGGAAGAACCTTTGTACCTTTGCAACTCCAACGGGATGGATTGGATCCTTGTAATATCTCAAGTTCGTATAAAGTTGCCACGTAATTTTGATGAGTTTAGAATACCGAAAAATTGATTTGATAACAGTTATTAGTACCGAATCGACTGCAGAGAATGCCTCAGAGTGAAATTATCTAAGGAAAATTATATGGACTCGACGAGCGTATCGAGATTGGATTTATGGTATTGAAAGAAATTGAATTGGAAACAGTTTTCGGTATAGCTAAAATACAGCTACTATTTAGGCTATGAAACCGAATCGTTGTAGGAGGCTCCCGAAAAATCAACGGAACCCTAGGGGGCTCCGGTTTTGCGTAATGAGCAATCCTTCATTGGTTTCAGAATGAAACAACAGCCTGGTAAGGACACTGGGGCAAAATCGTCCTTTTAATTAAGCTTCAAGTTATTAATTTTGCGTTTTCAGTGTTAAAATGCAATTTAATCCAGTGTTTGAGGGTATAATTGAAATTATGGAGTTGCCCAAGTGATATTATGATAAAAGTAGAGTTTAATGTATAATTTCTTTTAATTTAAAGTGTAATAAATAGTTGTATATATATATATGCACGTGCATATGTGCGTGAATGGCAGATGCAGCTTCTGTGAAGCTTTAATGGCCGAGATTTTTGGCTGAAAATTGGGAGATTGTAGTAGCGAGATTTGAGGAAGAAGATATGGCAGTCGAATTTGTGAGATTGTGCAATTAATGTGATGTATAATAAATAAATATATATATATGCACGTTGGAGAGCAGCTGAGCGCCTATAAATAGAGATGAGAGTTGAGAAGCAAAGGTGAGCCATGGTCGAGTTGTAGAGAGCAAGCGCGGAGCTGCAACCAGGGAGGCAACGACGAAGTGGCGAGCGAAGGCCGAGAAGCAGCTGGACGCGGCTGTTGCTAGCAGCAAGGAAGGCCGAAGTCGGCCATGGTAGCTCGTCAGTGAGCTTCCAGTAGGCCGACGTGAAGCAGGGGCAGTGCGAGGAGGCCGCCATAGAGCTGATAGTTAGTCGCAGTGATGGCGAGAATGGTCGAAATTAGCCAGGGTAGCAGCATCAAGGCTGCTGTGTGGCAGCCATGGGAGCTTCAGCAAGCTTGGCGAACAGGGCAGCAAGATGGCGTCGGCCGTGATGGCTGCGGTAGTGCACGATGGATTCGGTGGCGACCAACGATGGTGATGCCAGCCGTAGTGGCGGCGAGAGGTGGCTGAGCAAGGCGACGGCGTGGCTAGTTCGCGCATGGAGCAGTGCGTGGTGCAGAGGAAGAAGAAGATGGTGGAGAAGAAGAAGAAATAAAAGAAAAAAAAGAAGAAAGAAAAGGAAGAAAAAAATATGAAAAATTCTCGAAAAAATCCTGAAAAATAGGATTTAGTGATCTATTAATATTTCAGAGATTTTGGGCTAAAGAATGGTTCGGGCACGCATTTCGAGAATATAGCACGCATACCGAGAAAATCGAAGATGCTAAGTTTAGGTGAGTAAAATTTCTTAGAAAATTCCAGAAATTCAGAAATATTATTTTATGAATTTTCGTAGAAGAATATTTGAGAAAATATTTTAGAAATATTTAGTTTGGATTTATTGAGGAAAATTAGGAAGAAATAGGAAGAAAATTAAAGAAAATGCCAGAAATTATGAAAAAATAGGTTTTAATATTTATTTAAATAATTATGCTGATTAGGATACTTTGAGGCTGAAGTTGAAGAGACTCATGCAAATTTTGAGGTTGACACGTAAATCGAGGCGATACACGAATTTTGAGATAAGCACGAATATCGAGGTAGCTTGAGAAGCTTGAGAAGGTAAGTAGTACTCCCCAATTGAAGTTAGTTTTACGGAAAATGCTTGGTTTATGTTCCTGGAAAATGTTTTCATCATATTGACATGTCCTGATATGAATCCATCACGCAAACTGCATACATGACATGACTATGAAATGCATAAATACACATTGATATCATTGATCACTCGTATTTAAGGCCGTAGGGAGTACGAACTGGCACCGTTGCTTTACCAAGGGTGCACCCATACACCTCGGCTTTGAAAGAGGGGGCCGCAAAAATGGTAGGTAGCATGAGGAGTGCAGTTAACACTTACGATGAAAGACATTGCATTCATGCACGAAATATGTTTTCTGTGCCCTTACTTAGATGATTCATCATCTAACTTGGGCTTTACCCCTGGAATATTCAAACGTTCCAGGTGGAGATTGTAGCAGATACGAGGACAAATGAGGCATGAAATGGCACTTAGCAAAGTGCATGAGAAATGAAATGTATGTAACGTAGCTCTGTATTTAAATTCTGCTACTTCAGATTTTAAACGTTTGAGGAATGTTGAAGATGTAAGAATTTATTTATGATTAATGTTAAGATATCAGGTTTCGATCATTGCTTCCGCATTTGATATGTATAGCGATTCTCTTACGAGAGAAATGATTGGGGATTCTAGGACGAATTCGAGGTATGATGTGGTTTAGCTTTAGTGTTTAAAAGAAAAAAAAAATTTATTGTCCCAGAATTATCCCAATTTATAACGCGCCCGGGAAAGGGGGGTGTTACAATCCCAGTCAAGATCCATCCCAACAACTCATGTAGGTGGCCAAGATTATTAACCAGCTTCATCTTGTTGGAGACTTAGAGCAACATTAGCCTTTCCACAATTTTCTTTGACTACAAATGAACCATAAGCTCATATTATAGATGTTTGGACCTAGAAATGTCTTAGATTGATACCAGTCTAGATATCGCAAAATCATTATATTGGATCAGATGTTCTTACGCAAGGGGCAGAAAAGCATTAATTCAGAAAATTACCAGACAAAAACAGACTTGTAAAGAAAGGGTGCCAAGAATAGCCCAGAAAAGAAGACTGATTCATACAGGGGAAAGCCTGGGAAATGAATGTGCCAGGGGGCACTCTGAAAAGAAAAACATTACTTTTTCCTTGCCAATACATCTGAAAATAGTCTTGCTCTTTAGAAGTGCCATGGATTCACTCATGGGGGGGCTGATTTACAAAGGCTGGGGATAGAATGCTAAAGAATGAGAGAAAGGGAGTGAGTTGAATAAAAAGAAAGGCAACTTTGACAAAAAGAAGAAAAAAGAAAGTGACATGGACAAAAAATAAATGAAATGGCTTAGATGTGCATCTTTTCTGTCAATAACCTTAGACCTCTACAAAGCATGAATTGTTATCCTGGTGTCATTGGCAATGTCCAACATGCCTCCAACACTTACAGACATGCCCATGTAGGACATGCCTACACTTTCTTAAAAACTTTTAAAGGATACACGTGGGGATTTAGATGTCCCCTATGTGAACACTTCCAAGAGCAAAAATTTAGGGTTTTCCTTTTTGCTCTTTAGTTTTACGACTTGGTAATTGTTGTGAGGGGCAAAGACAACTGAACTGTGAGTTGATTGATAATTAGATTATAGTTAATTCATTTAGAATTTTGTCGTACGAATTTTAAATGCTTATTTGTGTGTTTGGAATATAGTTCTAAATCTCTTGATTTTTTTTATGCTTTAAAAATATGAAAAAAAAATATTAATTAATGTATCTCAACCATGTTGTGTCCAACGTTTTTGAAAAATACCATGTCCTTGTGTCCCATGTCCATGCTTCATAGCCTCCAGCCAAAAAATTCTAGTTCAACCATCAGCTGTAAATTTTTGCTCTCATACAGCAAGAGGGAGGGTTAGTCACCTTTGTTTAGAAGAAACTTGCAGGATTGGAGGGAGGGTTGAATCGGTGGTGTTGCGTTTGGGACGGTCCAGGGTCCTTGCTGGCTACAGTTTAGGAAATTTTGAGGTTGTTTTGGCAACATTATTCTGAACTGCTGCCATATAGGTAAGAGTGTTTCATGGCTCAGTGGCTGGAGGAGGAATATATGTTTCTTTCCAAGTTGCAGAAAGCCCCATGCTCTGTTTTGGAGAAAACTTGAGTACACACAGGAAAACTAATTCAGGTGGGCTACATAACACATGCCTTCACCTTCATCTTTTGCCTCCTTTAACTTGGTATGGGATTTTCCAACACTCTAAAAAGTAAGTCGTCATCAAATTTGGTCATATCAAGACTTCAGGAACATCAACAAAGTATGCCCTCCCCCTGGGGGATTCACTTCAAAAGCTAAACATAAGCTGAATATGATGCAATTTGCAAGAGGTCAACAGAGTTTTAATTCCATCATTAAATTGTCCAAAAGAATCAAAACAGCAATGGTACTTTATTGCTAATTTGGAATCAATGGGGTTTGCAACATTTTTCCCATTCTTTCCAGAATGGACACACGTGCACACAACCATTCCATATGCAAGAATTCCAGTAAAACATACCCCACAGCCAACACAATTTCATTAAAGAATAAGTGCAATACTTTCTCCCCCCCCCCGGGGCCATTAAATGCTCATGGGCACTGTTATAAAGCAAATTCTTAAAATGCTGACAACTTTAACCAGAATACACTATACAGTCTAGTAATTATGTGGATAAAAGTTCACTTGGAGAAGCAAGAGCTAAAAATTTTTTCTTCCCATTCACAAATGTATAATAGAGATCAAAAGAGCATTACAAACTCATTCTTAATACATAGAGATGTCAACAGCATGCACATGCATAGTTAGACAATAATGGAATGCATATATATATATATGTAGCATGAGAAAACAAAATACCTTATGTCGGCTGTATAATGCTCTCTTACTATCTTTTGGCTTACATATAGCACGTTTGATCCCATGCTTTTCCATAAAGCCATCCGACCACACTTGCGCAAACTGCATCAAGAAATGTCGAAAACAGCAAAAGAAGTTAAAGAAATTGTATAGAC
This sequence comes from Diospyros kaki, assembly GCA_036245055.1. NCBI lineage: Eukaryota > Viridiplantae > Streptophyta > Magnoliopsida > Ericales > Ebenaceae > Diospyros > Diospyros kaki. The sequence goes on from BSEG01000012.1 coordinate 25,315,783, forward strand.
ATAAATATGAAAAAAAATAGGTATGAGCAGCACCAGAAAGATATTTGCAATTACTCAAGCAAATGGGAAACCACTTTCAGTTCAAGAAACAACAGAGACCAACAGTTGCCAGGTATCACAGGTGATCTCAAGGTTGAGATTTACAAACATAATTACAGAATGCTTCCTGCTCTCAACATAATTAAGAGAAAGCACAGCCTAATTACCTCTGCATATAGTTTTCTCACCAGAGGAACTGCATCTTCATCCAGCCCCTAGAGTGATAGAATAAACCATTGGTTCAAAAAATTAAGAAGAAAATATTGATTAAAAAAAAAAACGCTAAAGGGGATAGTTCCAAAGAAAAGTAAATATTTCGATATAGAGGTCATAAAGATCACAAATCTTGCCCTCCAATGTGTCATCCATGCTATATTTTCTTTTAATGACTTCTTTCTCACCATTGCCAATTTCCTGAAAATCATCAGATGATCCGACTTGTTGCTCAAGTGCCTAGGAATAACATATCATAAATATAAGTTAAACAAAGTAAAAGACACAAACGATCATGCTGGACAAGTATCAATATATCTTCAAGAAAACTCTATATAATTAGAAACAGTTTTAAAATAGAAGCAACTCCTTCCCCTTTTTTGTGACATTAAAAAAGCCTTAACAAGTATACATTTTTCTTCCTATCTTTCTTCTTTAAGGGGATTATAAAGAGAGGAAAGGGTAGGGAGAATTCTCATGGTACCTTGGACTTTATATAGGGTATACGCATTCTAATCAGCTCAGCAACTTCCTTTTTCATATGCTGAAAGCTGTCATCTTTTTCCTTTTTGGCTGACAAGCCCATATTAACCATGACTTTGCAGATTTCTCTGTTGGAAAAATTTGCTGCATTAAACAATGACACATAATAACAGTATAGCATGCAGATCTCATTTATTATAAAGAATAATGACAACTAATTGATTGAAGAGCTTTTATTCTTTCTGCACATGTATGAAAGATTGAACAATGACCTATTTTAAGTTTACCCATATGCTATACTGTTTCAACCATCAAACACAAAGGAGACAATATTAATTTCAGTTAGTTATAATAAACCAATTATTCCATTCACCAAGAAATTTAAACATTGCCATTTTGTCCACCCCAATTGTGAATTGCAATTTCCTCAAGTTAGGTATACTCTAGCATGACTTCAGAGCAAACATCACTACGTTACTAGGTCCTTAAGAACAATTTAAAACTTGAATTTGTTAATGTAAACCTATAGTCTTAGATATCACCAAACAAGTCTTAAAGTTGGCAGGCTAGTTGCAGAACGTGGCTTTCATGCCCACAGGAGAAGCATATCAAAAGTGCTTCCTTGATAAGTTAGTCACTTGACAAGCAAATGCATTAACAGGAATGGATTGGATAAATAATCCTTTTCTACCGAAATATAAAATTTGATCTCTGTTTTCTCCTTTTGGGTTTGGGGATTAGCTTGCCCCATGGTCAGTTGGCATTAGGTCTAATTTTTTTTTTTTTTTTAGCCAACACCTATAAGAATAACATATAATTCCTGAATGATCCAAGAGAAAAAAATCTTCCTTTTTAATTATCCAAAAAAGATTATATAGATCTGTTTGTCTATTCTGCAAAACTTGCATATACATGGACTTATTAGCTGTCACCTCTTCTAATTAAAAAAAAAAAAAAGAAAGAGAAATCACTACTTTCATCCAAGCATTTCCCCAACTTAAATGAAGCAAAGCTTGCATGAAAGTCAAAAACAACAAGAAAATGAAGCAACCATTTTTAATGAATCATTCATTAATTCTCCTTCAAAGGCATACCTTCAGTGTTCTCAGCTGTACCAAGTGACCAACAATACTCATAAGATGATTAACCAACTCCTTTGATATTTTTCCATGGCTTGCCTGCTGCGACCACCAAACAGTACATACGTATAATTTTTTTCATTAAGTTACAACAAAATTGCAAATAAGAGATTTAAATCCATTAGACCACAAAATCAGGATCAATTATTGAAGGTTATTTTTTCTATTTACAGGTCAGATGACAATTTGGAAAGTTCACCAGTACTGCTAGTCTAGCAACTTTTGCAAGCTTCAGCTTCACTTCACGCGGCAACCTCCTCTTCACTGCCTGAGATGATATATTAGCTTCCTGAACTTCCATGCTTGATGGTCTTGCTGTTATTTTTACATAGACATGAGCAATTAACAACATACAATTTGATTCAGTGGATCAACAAGAAGAACATAAAAGTAGTCACAAATAATGTTCAAAGCATACATTCAGCAACCATCTTCTCTAACTCCCTAATGGCCTTCTCAAGCATTGTACTTTTCGGTCTGACACTGGAACCTTCCTTTCTCTGTACAAGTGGAGCCTTCTGCGTGATTTTCTTATACAAAGGCAATATTCAGATATTAATATCAAATGTAAACGATTGCTTGATCAGTGGCTTTAGCACAAAATCTACAGAGTACCAAAAGTTTGCAGTGTATCCTCTAACCCACACACATAGACCATAATACAAAGGATTTTACGTACTCAACGACAACCTCCTACCTTGTCAAAGGACTCGTAGTTTCAGCATGAAATCTAGAGACTACCAAAATTGCTAGTAGCATATGCTAACTTAAAACAAATACTATAGCAAGAAGGATCAACATATTCAAGGACAAACTTCTACTCTGTATAAAACAAAGACAAAGGCTTCACTTGTTCTAGATCTTGTATTACACAGAATTCTTACCTCTCAACAGCAAGGTGATTAGGGGATGCTACAAGGTTTCTTACCTCAACCCAGCAAGGTGATTAGGGAATGCTGCAAGGTGAACCATCAACAAACCAGTGCAAACATGAATTAGTTGCGAGTATGTACATGAGTACTAGTGCAAACATGAATCAGTTGCAAGTATGTACATGTACTCCTCGCTGCTTTACAAAAATAGACCTCAGGCTCCTTAACATTTCTTTTTTTTTATTTTTTTTACTTCTTTTGATGAGTAAAACTCGGGACAATTTTGTGACTTAGCCCATACATAAATGATATTACCTACTTTAATAGTTTGATCAAAAAGCAAGTAACAAAAAAAGAATCATACCTAATTTCTCAAATTTGCGCTTAAAACTGAGTTTGAGAAAACATCTAAAGGGGATGCCCCTTTTCACAGAAAAAAAAGGTTTACTTTGCAATCCTCACTTCTCCAGCCCACAATAAGAGGCACATTTAGTAAATTCGACAAATCAACCAATAAGGCCCCAATTATACTTCCCAAAACACTTCAAGGACCATACCCCAAGCATGGTTGACCGATAAGGCTTCTTAGTCAGAAACAACAATATATCAAGCCTTAATCCCATTAGGTGGGGGTCAGCTCACCAATCATCTATACCTATTGCAATATCTTCCACAAGGCAATTATAATTCATAAAACATAAGAGTTTCCTACCAAATTTTTCTTAGTCCAACTCTCATTACAAAAGCACCTGTTGTCGTTTTTCAAGTGATCAAATCATCTCAATTGTTTCTAACACATCATATCTTTAATCGGAGCCATTCTAACCTTATTATGAATAACCTCATTTTTAGAATGTCCTTTTATGTGTGGCCCCACATCCATCATAACCATAGTTGTCAAGGGCATACCTAAGGTGCACCTAGGTGTGAGGTGCAGCTCGGTGGGCCTCATCACCATTGAGGCGCAGCACCATGCTTGAGGCACTACCCAGGCACACAAGGTGTGCACCTCATGCAAGGCGCAAGGCGCATTCCTTGTATGTATGTGTATTAAAACCCTATTTCTTGTCCAGTTGTCATCTCATATCTTATTTTTGTGTTGATTTGATTGCATATTATTGTATATTGGTGAGAGACAAACCTAGTAGTGTAAGCCAGAGGTCTGCTAGATCTCCCACTCACTAGGATCCTTTGGCAGTGATGTTTACTCACTAGGAAACTACTCATGTCTGTGTTCTACTTCATTTTTTTCTTTCCTCTAATTTCTTTTGCAATTTAGAAGAAACTAATTCTATGCAATAAATGTTTTTTGCTATTCTACTCCAATTTTTTTTCTTCTTGCAATTTAGAAAAAACTAATTCCTAAAAAAAAATGCTTTCATTAATTGCTAAGAAACAAATGTTTTCATTGTGCAATCTACTGATTTTTTTTCTTTCTTCTAATTTCTTTTGAAAGAAACTAATTGTTTTTTCTGTACCTTTTTGTGTTGTCTTCTACTGTAATTTTTTTTTTATTTCTTCTAATTGTAAAAGAAATTAGTACAAACTAATTGTTTTCATATAATTGGTTTTTGTACTGTGTTCTGTTATAATTTTTCTTTCCTTTAATCTCTTTTACAGTTAGAAGAAATTAAATGTAAAAGAAACTAATTATTTTTTGCAATAATATTAGTTGTTATTATAAGGTTGGTTAGTCTTCATTATGATTTTATGAATTTGCATCTACCTCTACATAGGTACATATAAAAAAGAATAGTCTATAAATATTTTATAAGCATTTTGAATAAATGTGCTCCTCATTTGCCAGAGGCTCGTTCTTCGCCTTGCACCAAGCCCAAGCACTAATTTGCGCCTCAGTCTGCCTTGCGCTTTTAACTATGATCATAACATGTTGTGCTCATATTTTGCGCATGTTGGTTTTTAACCCAAGAAAGTAAGGGATTTTTGTTTAATTGTATTTAGTGATACTATGATAGATAAGCGAGTGCCAATGTAATTAAGCCAAAAAGTAATAACAAGATAGGCTTAAAAAATTTCCCTTTCTATTCCTTGTATCGTTTTTGTTTATCTATCCTAATCATTGAAGGTGATAACAACAGGTTTCTATTAAATTTCTAAGCAAAGTTGACAATCTTGATTCACAAAATATCCTGGAAACACTTCAAACATAAAATCTTAAATAAAAATTCCTTTTATCACTAAGCCAAAAAATAGGAAAAAAAAATCATTAACTGCAATCTAGGCTTGGATTCCTCCCTCAGAAGCTTTATCAAGAGTCGGAATACATATAAAGATCACTTTCCATGGATTCTAATCTGTAAAGGTCAGGACAATAATCAATTCAAGAAAGATGGTTTAATTAATAATGGCAGGCATGGACAGTTATATTCCTTAAACAAGCTGATAATGTACAAGAGGAGGATAATTATAATGTTTTACACAGAATGGTACAATCCAACAAGTTGAGCATGGACCAATGCACAAGAAGAAATAAATACTAAATCTTGCAATTTAGAAATATTTGACAATTAAACAGAATTAATGAACTTCCATTTGGGAAGAAATAAGATTTAGTAAATTCACAGCATTTGAATTAAAGCTAAGACTAACAGCACCCCAACTTCAAAGCAATAAGGCCTGTCAATTGAAGTCTACATGCATGTGATATAGGATCTTATCAACCATTTGAACAATTTGATCTACATAATAATAAAAGTAAAAATACTTAAAAGTGTTGCCATAAAATTGCTTTTGCATTAGCTTGATTTCAATCAAAAAGGATTGCTAACCACAATTATGGCATTGCAATTTTGGTTCAGTTGTGGACATTCTCAATACTGTCACAACTCAATTCAAAACAATATGTTCATTTTACCATTAACAGGAACAGCACCATGCAGGATGCAGCTTAAAAAAAAGGTAAAAAAATAAATTGGAATTGACATTGAGATCACAGAGATTACAACAAATTCAACATATAAGAAGAGGGCATGATCAATTGCATATGTTAATATTAAATCATCAAAGACTATCCTTCATATAGCAAAACATTGCACACATAAAATTAATCCACTTATGTAAGGAACATGTGAAGTGAGAAGAAAGAGAATTCACAGAGAACTACATACAGTTTGCATGGAATGCTTTCCATCGGAAACATTGAGGTCAAGCCTTTCAGGATTGCCATCTTTTTCTCTATGCTGAACTGATTGATCTAACACATTAACATTTAGTGCCAGCTTCCCAGACTCAGATTTGCATAGTGCGTAAGAACTTTTGTCATGGGAACTTTGTACAGAAGCTTCAAACACTTCACCTTAGGGGGAGAAAGTAAGATCAAAGTGTTACATGACTGTGCAGTATAGGAGCTGTCTCATTTCCCAAGTATTCAGTGCGGAGAACATGCCCACTGATGAAAAGAGCTATCACAACCCAATCAGTTTAAAATGGAATGATTATTTAAGCATCATGATTGAAATAGAAAGACGTAAAAAAAAAAAAAATAGGGAAAGGAATTCATGGGATTAAAAGGTAAAAGATCACTACAGTGATAACTAAAAGCGTTGAAGCTACATGTAGACCTCCAAAGAAAGATCCAACTACTTTCCGTAATCGAAAAATTCATAAAAATATGTTGCTCTAAGAAGGGGAAGAGAAGAAGGGCGATGCATAATATAATGTGCAAAAATACAATACCTGGGTCGCTAAGAATGTAAGATCAAATTGTTACATGTCTGTGTAGTAGAGGAGCTCTCTCATTTCCAAAGCATTCAGTGCGGAGAAGATGCCTACAGAAGTAAAAAGTTATCATGACCCGATTAGTTTAAAATGGAATGACTATTTAAGCATCATTATTGAAATAACAATACGTTAAAAAAAAAGAAAAAAAAGGGGGAAAGGAATACAAGGGAATAAAAGGTAAAAGATCACTACAATGATCACTGCCAGCGTTGAACTTGCATATAGACCTCCACAGAACAATCCAACGACTTCCTGCAGTCGAAAACATCATAAAAATATGCCCAAATAGACTATTTTACACTGAACTTAGTGTCATTTTTCACTATTATCCAGTTTTCACATTTTTTTTTCAATTTTATCATCGAACTTAACTTTTGTTTTAATTTTGTCCTAAAGCAGACAGGCGTGTCGCCCGACATACGTGACTCTGAGGTGGCGTGCTGTTGTGTCCAATAATGGACTCATTAGCAAAACAAAGCCATGCTTGACTTTGATCCAAATTTGACCCAGTGGGTCGATCGAACATTTAATGGGTCAAAACTCATCTTCTTCCCCAAATAACCTAGCGTCACTTCTTCCACCTTGCGCTGTCGCCGCCCCCGCCGTCGCTATTTATGCCTCTTTCCTACACCTAGCTGCCTCCTTGTTTCTCACTCTTCATCGTCGGTCGCTTGCTTCCATTAATGGCGGCCACATAGGCAACCGATTGTAAAAAGAAGAGAGAAGGGAGAAGACCGAAGGTCGAGGGGAAAAAATGACCATGGCGAGATCGACGCTTAGAATATGACAAGGGCCATGGCTCAATTGCCATCGATCAATTGGGTCTTCCTTTCGCCATCGTCGACGATGTTCTCCAAAATCGAGGTTCACCATGACTGCCTTGACTAACGATTTGTGTCTCCCTTTTGGTCGATGGCTCGCCCACGTGGGTCATCATTTTGGTCGATCAATTTACGCGAGTCTTTCTAGTCACGGGTCGAATCTCGGCATTGATATGGCCATCGACGCCATGGTCGATGGCCTCTGGTCACTCACATGGTTGAACAACTTCGTGCTCGACATAGTTCAAGTGGCGTGACCAGAGGGTTGAGGCCTCGGGTGACCCCTCGATGAGAGAACAAAAAGGTGATCGGCGATGAAGGAAGGCGACATCAATTCTTTAGGATGTAAAACCTAGTGGTCGGAGGGTTGAAGATGATGGGTTTCATTTGCTGATGTGTCCAACAATGGACACATCAGCACGTTACCTAAGTGCCACGTATGCTTGGGCACACGCCTGTCTGCTTGGGGATAAAATTGAAATCAAAGTTTAAATTTGATGACCAAATTGAACTAAATGTCAAAACTGGATAAAATTCAAAAATAACCCTAAGCTCAGGATAAAATAGTCTATTCGGCCTAAATATATATTGCTCTAAGAAAGGGGAAGAAAGAAAGAGTAATGCATAATGGAACTCACAACCTCTTTAAGAATAAGCTTTAGTGTCTCATCAACTTTCTCATAAGAGCGTGAAATCTCGTACTTCACCTGAGAAAAACATCTTACAGTCAGTATAGCGCCAAAAATTCCCTACATAAAAATTGTGCACTTGATAAAATAATCAATGACGGTAAGTAATGATGAAACATAAGTACTCGATCAACAATTTAATAATTTTGAAATGCTCAAATACTTAAAAGAAGATTAACAAAATGAAGTGGTTTAACAACTATTCAAACCTTAGCAGTTAAGCATCATCTACTTGCACAACCGAGTTCCATAAATAGATTGCAGTAATCATATTCCCTAAAAACACTTACGCATTGACTTTGTCATATTCTCTGTATTTTCAGATAGCTTACTGCGTGAGGATAGATTATTAAACGTGCAACTAAGACTTGATCTAACCTGGTGGATGGCGTGAATAAACAAGTTCTTCCTCAACCGAGCACAACCCTTTCCCTAGTAGAAGAAAATAACCATGCCTGAGGTGTTAGGGAAACTGAACAACAACAAAAAAACAAAATAAAGAAACAGGTCAAAATTTCTTGGGATGAGATCATAATCAAGTATAAGTGGCTTAAAATTAAAGGGCAATTGCAATTGCTTAAAAGGAAGTCAATCATAAAGCCAGACATTAGGCACCAAGAAAACCCCAAGGGATTTTCCATCAAATAATCATTTGATCCACCCTCGACAAATAAGCACAATCCACTAAAATTCAGTGAAAATATTTTACATGGATAATGCCAAAAAGTAAAATAGTTGCAGAAGATTTTGTCTAGAAATACCATACTTGGGTGGCTGAGAAAGTAAGAACGAAGAGCTACTTGTCTGCGTAGGATAGGAGCTCTCTCATTTCACAAGCATTCATTCCTGAGAACCTGCCTATTGATGTAAAAAGCTATCACGACTCAATTAGTTTAAAATAGAATCATTATTTTAACATCACTATTGAAATAGCAAGACATAAAAAAAATAAAAAATAAAAAAAGAAAGGAATACAAGGGAATAAAAAGGTAAAAGATCACCACAGTGATAACTAAAAGCGTTGAAGCTGCATAGAGATCTCAAAAGAACAATCCAACTATTTTTTGTAGTCAAAAAATTCATAAAAATATATTGATCTAAGAAGGGGAAGAGAGGGAGGGCGATGCTTAATAAATTATGCAAAAATATAATACCTGGGTCGCAGAGAAAGTAAGATCAAAGTGTTACATGACTGTGCAGTATAGGAGCTGTCTCATTTCCCAAGCATTCAGTGCGGAGAACATGCCCACTGATGAAAAGAGCTATCACAACCCAATCAGTTTAAAATGGAATGATTATTTAAGCATCATGATTGAAATAGAAAGACGTAAAAAAAAAAAAAATAGGGAAAGGAATTCATGGGATTAAAAGGTAAAGATCACTACAGTGATAACTAAAAGCATTGAAGCTGCATGTAGACCTCCAAAGAAAGATCCAACTACTTTCCGTAATCGAAAAATTCATAAAAATATGTTGCTCTAAGAAGGGGAAGAGAGGGAGGGCGATGCATAATATAATGTGCAAAAATACCATACCTGGGTCGCTGAGAATGTAAGATCAAATTGTTACATGTCTGTGTAGTAGAGGAGCTCTCTCATTTCCAAAGCATTCAGTGCGGAGAACATGCCTACAGAAGTGCAAAACTATCATGACCCAATTAGTTTAAAATGGAATGACTGTTTAAGCATCATTATTGAAATAGCAATACGTTAAAAAAAAAGAAAAAAAAGGGGGAAAGGAATACAAGGGAATAAAAGGCAAAAGCTCACTACAATGATCACTGCCAGCGTTGAAGTTGCATGTAGACCTCCACAGAACAATCCAACGACTTCCTGCAGTCGAAAACATCATAAAAATATGCCCAAATAGACTATTTTACACTGAACTTAGTGTCATTTTTCACTATTATCCCCCTGAGGATAAGAATCACCAAAATAAACATCTCCAATTCTTTAACTTAGTGTCATTTTTTAAGAAACTAGTCTCCTCCTGAGGATAAGAATCACCAAAATAGGATTTTTCTTCCATAAAACTTACATCTGTTGAGATAAAAAAACGTTTAGATGTGGAGTTGGAAGAAAACTAAGGCAGTTTTCAGCCTATGAGAAAAAAATAACATAAAGTGCATTTTTTTGTATTTATAAACTAAAATAAGAACCATATGACAAGACAAACAAAATATGATAATACTAGCTTGTTGACATAAATAAAACCATTAGAATGCTAAAAAAGATAAACCCAATTTTTTTTAACATTAACGAGATTGGCATCTCTTTTCTTGATTAAGCATACTGCAAATGAAACAGTGAAATCCAATTGAAAATTTTTAAATCATGATATCAGATTGACACAACACTCTGTAAAAAAAGAGTTAGGCTTCATATTATTCATTAAAGAGTACAAAAAAAAAAACACACACACACAAAACCATAGCCAAATAGAATCACTAACAACAATATCAATTTTGTCAACAACTCTTGCATGAGAAAAATAAGGGTTAATTATCAAAACAAAAACCTGATCTGTAACAGTTTTGTCCGTACCTTCTTGCCATACATCAATGGGAGCCCTTCCACTCGATCTTTGACACTAAAATCTGACATTAAATGTTGAAAAATTCAATTTCCAAACAAATGACAAAAGTACTAAAATTATCATGTACTAACAAGTGAAATATATAAGTTCTCATACACTGTCCTTAAAAAATCTCTCAAATCCTGTTATGAGTCTATGGAATATGCAACCATGATATATAAAAAAAAAAAACAATATTTTTCTAAAATTTTATATGAAAAATTCATTTGGCTTTCAGCCTCTCTCTCCTCCCTCACTCTCTGACTGGGCTAAAACTAAAAAAATAGATCAATTCATATATCATTAGTCACTAAAATCCAATGTCCTTTATATAACTACACTCATAAAGATAAGGTAAAGAATCTCAAGTGGGAGAAAACAAATCCAGATATTAACACTACAAAGAACATCAATCATATTCACATTCCCTCAGATCCCAAACCTCTTTGATCAAGTCATCAATGATTTATCCCCATAAGTCCTCAAACGCCTCTACCAATAAACATCTGAAATTTATAAACCAACGAAAATGCTATTTTCTTGTATACTGCAATATACACATCCAAGACACGACTAATGTGTGTGTGTGTGTGAAAGAAAGACAAAAAGAAAAAGAGAAGATAGCCACAGAAGTAGAGGCAAGTGTTGATGACCTAAGGGCATGTGTGGCTTCGTTGTGTCAAGTTGTCCATGGAACTGCTCAATAAATAAAGATTTCCATCATCGGGCAATCTTAGCAAGATGTATACTAGATTCAAGCTTAACTAGTACGTGAACAAAACATTAAAAGAGTACAAGATAGATCAAAAAAAGCAATTGATTGGCGGTGATGGACCGACAAATCAGCATTTTAGTGGCAGAATAGGCAAGGAAACAACCAGGGCAAGAAAACAATGTGATTTTAAATAGTTGTTCCTTGCTTTGTTCAAAACACTGTCGATAAGGATTAAGTGTCTGTCTAGTATAAGAATATCGCACTAAGCAAGAATTGATAGGTTCTACACTAAAGCTTAAGCAAGGAAATCTCTATTCAAATCATCAACCAATGTAGTGATACAAGTACATCGTAAAGCTATACAAAATAATGCAACAAGAAAACCAGTGTTACTTCTACAGCTTCATACTTTAAACACCTACAAGCAAAAATAAAATTTAAGTAACTTGAAGAAAATAATGAGGATATAATCTACAAATTAAAATCAAATGAGAAGAGCTAGCTTATTAATGATCCATGGAAGTATTGTAAAGCAAAAGGAAAAATGACTGATTTTTCACAAAAAGAATAAAAAGGTCAAGCAATACAACAAATTGGAACAAATTTAATGATATTGAAATATAGACAAGGCCACAAATCCCAATGCATCTTTTTCCTATCTTTCAATAATGATGCAAGTCACATAGCTAAAACCCCACAAGACCCGTTAAGCATCCATAGGGGTCCAATGACAAGGGCACGAACAAGGAAAATTACGGGAGCATTAAATGGGCTAATTGAACACATCTCAAATTCAAGCATCGTTTAAGATTCTAATATGCCTGAATTAAGTATTCAAGATAGTCAATGCTTTATCAATGTTATCCAAGTCTCTGAAAGTAATCTGGGTTGATTGATTGATTGAGAAGATTTAGAGTTGATTGATTGACAAGATTGCAAGATTTGGGAATGATTGATTGATTGAGAAGATTTGCAAGATTGCAAGATTTGGGGTTGATTGATTGATTGGTTGATTGATTGACAAGATTGCAAGATTTGGGATTGATTGATTGATTGGTTGATTGATTGACAAGATTCGCAAGATTTGGGGATGATTGATTGATTGACAAGATTGATCCAAGCTTCCATTATTTCCTCATTTGTTTTAAATCTTTTCTATTTTAGATAATTCTTGTTTCTTTATCAGATTATGCTATTTCCTTCTTGTAATCAATTCCTACTATGCCTAGGATTTGATTTATTTCTTTCTAATTTAGAATTTGAGTTTGGCTATATAAGCCAATGATACCGGAGAGGAATTTAGTTTTTGATCAATATTATTTGTGAGAGTTTTCTCTTTGGTTCTTCAACGAACTATTTTGAACTTATCAAGATTTTATCTTGTGGTATTCATCCTTGACTTATCACTCACAACTCTTCTCATCTATCTTAAGTATGGTGTCAACCCTACCTTCTTATACCTTTGGTTCTTATCTCTTTATAGATAACGGGTCAAGGTCCTTTGTTTTCTTTATTATGAATCTATTTTAGAACGATCCTTGGAAAATGAACCATTTTTTATCGTCGGGTCTCACCTTCCTTCGTGGGGTTCACATCATTTGGTATCAGAACTTTGGCTCTAAATCAGGTTTGAACTATCCTTTTTTTTCCTTTCATTGATTATTGTTTCTCTTTATTCTCGCACCATTATTTGTTCTTCAAGTCTGCAACTTTGCCAATTTCTTCATTTTGATTTGTTCAAGTTTTGTTATTTGTCATTATATATATATATAAAAAAAAGTGAGAAGTTGGGAATTCCCAAAAAAAAAGAAAAAAAGACAAAAAAAGGAAAGTTGGAAATTCAAAAAAAAAAAAAAAAGTGTGAAAAGTTGGAAGTTCGCAAAGAAAAAGAAAGTGCAAAATTGAAAAAAAAAAGTATAGAAAATTCAGAAATCAATTGAATCTGAATTAGTTGAAGTGTTACTTGTCATCCATGTTTTGATTGCATAAAGTTTGTATTATGTCTATTCAGAGCAGTTTGACCCTAGTTGCATCAAATTCATATCTCTTTTTCCTCTCTTTCTTATTCATTGTTCCATTATAACTCTGTTCTTTTGACTTCTTAAATTCTGCCTATTTTTTTTTTCGTCCTTTGCGAATTAACCCATTCTCATTCTTAGTGATCTGATTGGTTGAGTTTGGATTGTTGCAAGGAAAATTTTTTGTGGAGATTGGAGTAGTCCACTATATGCAGTTGCCATATATGTAACTTGGCGACATGGCATTGGTATTGTTAATGTGGCATTTTGATGACATGACAGCCACGTGGAACACATTCATCAAGGCTACATCATCTCGTTGGTCTAAATATGGTAAGAGTATCATGGAGTAAATTTAAAGGTTCCTAAAAGCTCCTCTACTCAGTTAAATATGGAAGAATTTTTTGAATTGCATTCAAATGAAGAAGTTAAAGATTCAGCATTATTGTTCAATATTAATGGAGGAAATTAAGATTTGAAAATTAAACCTTGATAGATATTCCTTTCCTTTATTGCTGATTCTCTCTTATTAAAAGGATATGGAGACTCAAATCATGGAATCAAGTATCCTACTCATTATGGCTAATTGATGTCTTCATTATGGGAGAATATTCAAAGGATATCTTGCATATATTTAGCTACACAAATTGATTCTCTTCTTGTTGTCAACATTTTTTAATATGGAAACTTGATCAATTAAGGGCTTTTGAAGTTATAATTGATATCTTCATTATTGGACAAATTTGCTTCATTATTCAAGAATATTTGGATGGATTTTACACCATTTGGAGGTTTAAATTCAAATTTCAAATTAGTTATGCTTGTTATGGAAGCTAAGGGGCCAATTGCACAATCAAAGGTGATTGAAGATCAACTAGAAGTCAGAATTGATCATTTCTTATTTATTGTCGATTTTGCAAGAATTATGAAGGATTTTGATGATATTTTAATCCTTAAAATCAGCCATGCATTAATGAAATTGATTTGCTCATTCAAGGCTGATTGGAGATCAACAAAAGTCAAAGATCTTGATGATCAATCAAGTTAGCTGATTATGGAAGGTAAATCAAGAATTCAAATGAAGGGCTAAGATTGGCTTGAAGACTTAACACATGGAAGGCTGAGATTGATCAAGGAAAGCTTACTCTAGCACTATATAAAAGGGTCTCTTGAAGGCTTTGGAACAACTTTTGGAAGCCCTATTATTTTCTACATCATTGGCCAAGATTTTCATTCTCTCTAAGTCTTTCTTTTCCTCTATCTTCTTGAGAGAAAACTAAGAGAGTTCTCTACACTTCATTGTATTATTTTTGAGAGAACCCTATTTCGCAATCTCTACTAGTCTTGTATCTTGTAAAGAGCGTACAAAATCCAAACTAGTGAATGTGAGACTCCAGAAATAGTTTGGTGGTGGTGAAGCCAAGTGAAGGCTTTGGTGGTTGTAAGAAAAGTTTTATATAGTAGATTTGATTGAAAATCCTAAGGAAGGGAATCCTTAGATAATGGATGTAAGCCATAAGGGCCGAACCACTATAAATCGTTGTGTTCTTCTTCTCTTCACTCTTATTTATTCTTGTTTGATTATACTTGTTTGTTTTGGTCTTGTGCTATCTAAAGTGGCCGAATCCTAAGTCCTACATTCTTGGTGGTTATTTTGATTATACTTTGATTTTCTTTAATTGATCATTCTTTGTATTAATTCAATATTCCATTTGGTTTATTTAAAGCCTTGTTATTATGTGCATTCAAATCACTTGGTTTCACTAAGTTGTAATTTGAAGAGTATATTGGATCAAAGCACATACTAGCACAGCTGGCAGATATCATATTATCCATCTAGTATTTAAGTATTCCCGTACTCTCAACTACAGTTTTGGTTTATATTAAATTTGTTTTCTCATATATATACGTGCATAAGTTTTGCATTAGAATTTTAAAAAGGTGTCAATTCACCCCCCTCTTAACTAGGTTAGAACTCAACAAACATAACTTTGAAGGCGTAGAAGATAGATCTGTTGAGTGCAGATTTTGATGATTGATGATTGGTATGTGTGAATGTGAATGTGCATTTATATTTTATGTACTAACAAAGCATGAAGCACCTTTACAAAGCTATTCTTTAGTGATTTCATCACACAAGTTATATATGGAAACTTCTTATTCTTATATAGAGATTTCATTATATATGGAAACAAGTTTTTAGAGAGCTTTCTAGAAATTTGAGTGTTTGAGCTATGTATGGAAAGTTCTTGGAATGGAAAGTCTAGAAGTTATATATATGGAATCCTTGTTCATATATGGGAAGTTCAAAAGATATATATGGAAGTTTTTGAGGAGATTAGAGTAGTCCACTATATGGAGTTGCCATATATGTAACTTGGCGACATGGCATTGTTAACGTGGCATTTTGATGACATGGCAGCCACGTGGAGCACACTCATCAAGCTACATCATCTCGTTGGTCTAAATATGGTAAGAGAATCATGGAGTAAATTTAAAGGTTCTTAGAAGCTCCTTTACTAATATGGAAGAATTTTTTGAATTGCATTCAAATGGAGAAGTTAAAGATTTAACCTTTTTGTTAATCATTAATGGAGGAAATTAAGGTTTGAAAGTCAAAATCTTGATAGATATTATTTTCCTTTATTGCTGATTCTCTCTCATTAAAAGGATATGGAGATACAAATCAAGGAATCAAATATCCTACTCATTATGACTAATTGATGTCTTCATTATGGGAGAATATTCAAAGGATATCTTGCATATATTCAGCTACACAAATTGATTCTTTTCTTATTGTCAATATTTTTACTATGGAAACTTGATCAATTAAGGGCTTTTGAAGTTATAATTGATATCTTCATTGTTGGACAAATTTGCTTCATTATTTGAGAATATTTGGATGGATTTTACACTATTTTGAGGTTTAAATTCAAATTTCAAATTAACTATGCTTGTTATGGAAGCTAAGGGGCCAATTGCACAATCAAAGGTGATTGAAGATCAACTAGAAGTCATAATTGATCATTTCTGATTTATGGACGATTTTGCAAGAATTATGAAGGATTTTTGATGATATTTTAATCCTTAAAATCAATCATGCATTATTGGAATTGATTTGCTCATTCAAGGCTGATTGGAGATCAACAAAAGTCAAAGATCTTGATGATCAATCAAGTTAGCTGATTATGGAAGGTAAATCAAGAATTCAAATGAAGGGCTAAGATTGGCTTGAAGACTTAACACATGGAAGGCTGAGATTGATCAAGGAAAGCTTACTCTAGCACTATATAAAAGGGTCTCTTGAAAGCTTTGGAACAACTTTTGGAAGCCCTATTATTTTCTACATCATTGGCCAAGATTTTCATTCTCTCTAAGTCTTTCTTTTCCTCTATCTTCTTGAGAGAAAACTAAGAGAGTTCTCTATACTTCATTGTATTATTTTTGAGAGAACCCTATTTCGCAATCTCTACTATTCTTGTATCTTGTAAAGAGCGTACAAAATCCAAACTAGTGAGTGTGAGACTCCAGAAATAGTTTGGTGGTGGTGAAGCCAAGTGAAGGCTTTAGTGGTTGTAAGAAAAGTTTCATATAGTAGATTTGATTGAAAATCCTAAGGAAGGGAATCCTTAGATAATGGATGTAAGCCATAAGGGCCGAACCACTATAAATCGTTGTGTTCTTCTTCTCTTCACTCTTATTTATTCTTGTTTGATTATACTTGTTTGTTTTGGTCTTGTGCTATCTAAAGTGGCCGAATCCTAAGTCCTACATTCTTGGTGGTTATTTTGATTATACTTTGATTTTCTTTAATTGATCATTCTTTGTATTAATTCAATATTCCATTTGGTTTATTTAAAGCCTTGTTATTATGTGCATTCAAATCACTTGGTTTCACCAAGTTGTAATTTGAAGAGTATATTGGATCAAAGCACATACTAGCACAGCTGGCAGATATCATATTATCCATCTAGTATTTAAGTATTCCCGTACTCTCAACTACAATTTTGGTTTATATTAAATTTGTTTTCTCATATATATACGTGCATAAGTTTTGCATTAGAATTTTAAAAAGGTGTCAATTCACCCCCCCTCTTAACTAGGTTAGAACTCAACAAACATAACTTTGAAGGCGTAGAAGATAGATCTGTTGAGTGTAGATTTTGATGATTGATGATTGGTATGTGTGAATGTGAATGTGCATTTATATTTTATGTACTAACAAAGCATGAAGCACCTTTACAAAGCTATTCTTTAGTGATTTCATCACACAAGTTATATATGGAAACTTCTTATTCTTATATAGAGATTTCATTATATATGGAAACAAGTTTTTAGAGAGCTTTCTAGAAATTTGAGTGTTTGAGCTATGTATGGAAAGTTCTTGGAATGGAAAGTCTAGAAGTTATATATATGGAATCCTTGTTCATATATGGGAAGTTCAAAAGATATATATGGAAGTTTTTGAGGAGATTAGAGTAGTCCACTATATGGAGTTGCCATATATGTAACTTGGCGACATGGCATTGTTAACGTGGCATTTTGATGACATGGCAGCCATGTGGAGCACACTCATCAAGGCTACATCATCTCGTTGGTCTAAATATGGTAAGAGAATCATGGAGTAAATTTAAAGGTTCTTAGAAGCTTCTTTACTAATATGGAAGAATTTTTTGAATTGCATTCAAATGGAGAAGTTAAAGATTTAACCTTTTTGTTAATCATTAATGGAGGAAATTAAGGTTTGAAAGTCAAAATCTTGATAGATATTATTTTCCTTTATTGCTGATTCTCTCTCATTAAAAGGATATGGAGATACAAATCAAGGAATCAAATATCCTACTCATTATGACTAATTGATGTCTTCATTATGGGAGAATATTCAAAGGATATCTTGCATATATTCAGCTACACAAATTGATTCTCTTCTTATTGTCAACATTTTTACTATGGAAACTTGATCAATTAAGGGCTTTTGAAGTTATAATTGATATCTTCATTGTTGGACAAATTTGCTTCATTATTTGAGAATATTTGAATGGATTTTACACTATTTTGAGGTTTAAATTCAAATTTCAAATTAACTATGCTTGTTATGGAAGCTAAGGGGCCAATTGCACAATCAAAGGTGATTGAAGATCAACTAGAAGTCATAATTGATCATTTCTGATTTATGGACGATTTTGCAAGAATTATGAAGGATTTTTGATGATATTTTAATCCTTAAAATCAATCATGCATTATTGGAATTGATTTGCTCATTCAAGGCTGATTGGAGATCAACAAAAGTCAAAGATCTTGATGATCAATCAAGTTAGCTGATTATGGAAGGTAAATCAAGAATTCAAATGAAGGTCTAAGATTGGCTTGAAGACTTGACACATGGAAGGCTGAGATTGATCAAGGAAAGCCTACTCTAGCACTATATAAAAGGGTCTCTTGAAGGCTTTGGAACAACTTTTGGAAGCCCTATTATTTTCTACATCATTGGCCAAGATTTTCATTCTCTCTAAGTCTTTCTTTTCCTCTATCTTCTTGAGAGAAAACTAAGAGAGTTCTCTATACTTCATTGTATTATTTTTGAAAGAACCCTATTTCGCAATCTCTACTATTCTTGTATCTTGTAAAGAGCGTACAAAATCCAAACTAGTGAGTGTGAGACTCCAGAAATAGTTTGGTGGTGGTGAAGCCAAGTGAAGGTTTTGGTGGTTGTAAGAAAAGTTTCATATAGTGGATTTGATTGAAAATCCTAAGGAAGAGAATCCTTAGGTAGTGGATGTAAGCCATAAGGGCCGAACCACTATAAATCGCTGTGTTCTTCTTCTCTTCACTCTTAATTATTCTTGTTTGATTATATTCTGATTTGCTTAAATTGATTATTCTTTGTACTAATTTAATATTCCATTTGGTTTATTTAAAGGCTTGTTATTGTGTGCATTCAAATCACTTGTTTTCACCAAGTTGTAATTTGAAGAGTATATTGGATCAAAGCACATACTAGCACAGCTGGCGGATACAATATTATCCATCTAGTATTTAAGTGCTCCCGTACTCTCAACTACAATTTTGGTTTATATTAAATTTGTTTTCTCATATATATACGTGCATAAGTTTTGCATTAGAATTTTAAAAAGGTGTCAATTCACCCCCCTCTTGACTAGGTTAGAACTCAACAAGTGATATCAGAGCGAGGTTTCTAAGAGAGTGATTAATCATCACTAGGTGTATCCATGGCATCGAGTTCGCAATTTTATGAAAATAAGGGTCGTTCTTTGTCTAGGGCACCATTCTTTGATGGCACTGATTATGCATATTGGAAAACAATGATGGAAGATTTTTTAACTGCATATAGTCTTGAATTGGGGGAAATAGTTAGAGATGGTCCATATGTCCCTAAGGAAAAGGTAAAGAGAGGAGAAGTAGAAGAGATAATAGAAAAGAGTAGAGATAATTACACAGATGAAGATAAAAGATTAATTGCTTTAAATGCTAAGGCTAATAGTGCATTTCATTGTGTTTTGAGTAGATCTGAATTTAATCATGTACAGTGTTGTAAATCTGCTTATGAAATTTGGAAGAAGTTAGAGTTAAAATATGAAGGTACTAGTCAAGTTAGACAAACAAAAATAAACATGTACATATATGATTTTGAATTATTTTCTATGAAACCTAATGAATCTATTTTTGAAATGTATACTCGCTTGACTGATATTCTTAACTCTCTTGAGTCTCTTGGTAAATCATATTCAGATTTTGAAAATGTGCAAAAGGTTCTAAGATCTCTACCGGAGGCATGGGATCCAAAGGTGACAGCCATTCAAGAGGCCAAGGATACCAAGAAGTTGTCACTAGATGAACTATTAGGGTTCACTAATGACATATGAGCTTACTCTCAAAAATAGGTATAAAAACAAAGAAGATTCTTTATGAAAGATTTCTTATAGAACAATAGCGGAATAGAAATCTTACTTTGCTAGGATCGATTTGATGTAAAACACAACTCCACACCAAGGGTAATTTGATTACCAACTTAAAGAAGCAGCAACCAAAATACTTTCACAACCCAATGTGCCTTCTTTGCAAGTCTCTTATTCTTCTCTCTAGAAGAATATCTTTCAATCCTCTTCTCTTACCTTTACTTTGTAATATACAAATAAAGGCTCTCAAATTTATGTATTGGATGAAATGGGTGGTGGTCTATTTATATTTGAGTGCCACCCCTTCCCAAAGGACTTGTCCTTTTGGAGAAAGGGTGCTTGGAACCTTCCAAATAACCACCCATAACCACCCTTAACCAACTTGGTGTAACCACCTATAATGGTGACCTTTCATCCGTAAGGAAGAGAGAGAGATTTATGTGTTGCCATGTGCCAGCACATGGTTAAGTCACATGTCAATTAGCTAGTAGTCCATGTAAGCTGCCATGTCATCACTCGATGACATGTCACTGCCACCACACTATCACTCAGCTAGTGTCATTACCTCGAGCTGGGTTCAACTACCTTGAGTTGACTTGAGCTAGAGTGAGCTAGGTGAGCTGGAGTGAGTTAGCTTAAGTTACTATGAGCTATTCAAAACTCACGTTGAGCTATCTCTAGCTATCTCATGAGCATATTGCTGCTAAGCTTCAATTCATGATCCATCTGATCAAATTTAACTTGTGTGTACACAATTATTCGCTCAAATTCCAACACTAGAATCCTTCGCTCACCAATTTCATTGTACGCGAATTCAATGAAAGATTTCTCAAAGAAAAATAGCGGAATAGAAATCTTACTTTGAAAACTCCAAGATAGATAACTCTACCTTTTCTTGTTAGGATCGATTTGATGTAAAACACAACTCCACACCAAGGGTAATTTGATTACCAACTTAAAGAAGCAGCAACCAAAATATTTTCACAACCCAATGTGCCTTCTTTGCTAGTCTCTTATTCTTCTCTCTAGAAGAATATCTTTCAATCCTCTTCTCTTACCTTTACTTTGTAATATACAAATAAAAGGCTCTCAAATTCATGCCTTGGATGAAATGGGTGGTGGTCTATTTATATTTGAGTGCCACCCCTTCCCAAAGGACTTGTCTTTGGAGAAAGGGTGCTTGGAACCTTCCAAGTAACCACCCATAACCACCCTTAACCAACTTGGTGTAACCACCCATAATGGTGACCTTTCATCCATAAGGAAGAGAGAGAGATTTATGTGTTGCCATGTGTCAGCACATGGTTAAGTCAATTGGCTAGTAGTCCATGTAAGCTGCCATGTCATCACCCAATGACATGTCACTGCCACCTCACTATCACTCAGCTAGTGTCACTGCCCCGAGCTAGGTCCAACTACCTTGAGTTGACTTGAGCTAGAGTGAGCTAGGTGAGCTGGAGTTGAGCTGGAGTGAGTTAGCTTAAGCTATTGTGAGCTATTTAAAACTCACGTTGAGCTCTCTCTAGCTATCTCATGAGTACATTGCTGCTAAGCTTCAATTCATGATCCATCTGATCAAGTTTAACTTGTGCGCACACAAGTATTCACTCAAATTCCAACATTCAATTAATGGTAGATGCCTTTCCCATTGACCACCAAACTCTAGAGCACAACTTCGAAGCATAACCTCTCAAGTCTGAATTGTTCTCTCAGATGTTCCATATGTCTGAGGTTGAAAAGCTGTACTAAAACTCAATTTTGTTCCCATGGCCCTGTGTAAGCTTTTCCAGAAGTTTGATGTTAACCTCAGGTCCCTATGAAAATTAGAACACCGTGCAATCTTACTATTTTCTTAACATACAACTGGGCAAACTGATCCATTATCAGACTTGTAACTTTGATTCAACAAATCCCCCAAATTGTATAATAATTAAACAACAGGATAGTCTCGAAATGTTCATAACTAGTCAATAAGACCCAAGCACCTTAATCATAAACTACCCGCCTTTGATTACCGATCCACCAAATATCTACATATCTATTTAATGCCCACATGTACACCAAATGCCTATTTTCCTTAGACACATATGAGAAATCTGCGATGCCAACACTCCAACTCAAATAATTTCTTGAATCCCAAAATTTCCTATAGACAATGTCTTTCTAGGATCTAATTATGCTCTTATGATCCTCAAATTTACATAAGGTCTTCATGACCTTGGTTCCATACATTCCCTGAATTCCAAAATTCTCATAAAATAAATAACTTACAGAATAATCTCTCGAAATCCTTGAGACCTAGATCCATCAATTTTTTGTAAAATATCTGTTAATAAAGATTCCATATTTTCCAAAAATTCTTTGTGAAGAAAGTTGATAATTAAATAATCTCCTTAGCACCCAATAACCTTTATAAGACTTTAAATAAAACATTTGTACAAAAGGGTTCTAACTTCCTCCAACAATTCAACTAGTTTCCCCAAAATCTATCAAATAACCACATACTTACTTGCATATTTACAAATAGCTTCTTTTCCTTCAAGATCCCTAAAACAATGCTCAAATGATTTCATGCTCATCCTCAATTTTTCTTTTCTAGGACAACACTCAACCATAGTAAACATAAAAAGGAAAACCTTGTCTCAATGAACGATATCTCCAAGAATACCAATTTGATGATGACAATTGCAAATCTAGGTGAAAGACGACATTTTTATACACTATATACACTCAAGAAAGTCCAACTTCTGATTTCAGAAAGTTTTGAAATCTTGAATTTTAGCCATGAATCCATAGTAGAATACTTTAAACAAGAAAGTGGCAACTTTGATTCAATGATTGGTATCTAAAAGAATACTAATTTGATGATGACGATTGCAAATCTAGGTGAAATACGACATTTTGATACACTATATACACTCAAGAAAGTCCAAATTATAATTTCAGAAAGTTTTGAAAAGTTGAGTTTTAGCCATGCGTCCATAGTAGAACACCTGGAACATAAAAAGGACAACCTTGTTTCAATGAATGATATCTCCAAGAATACTAATTTCATGATGAAGATTCCAAATGTAGGTTAAAGACGACATTTTGGTACACTATATATACTCAAGAAATTCCAAATTCTGATTTTGGGAAGTTTTGAAAAGTTGAGTTTGAGCCATGCGTCCATAGTAGAACACCTTAAACATAAAAAGGACAACCGTGTTTCAATGAACGATTTGGGAATACTAATTTGATGATGACGATTCGAAATCTAGGTGAAAGACGACATTTTGATACACTAAATACACTTAAGACAGTCCAAATTCTATTTTTGGAAGTTTTGAAATGTAGAGTTTTATGCATGGTCCTACCTTAAAGAAGAAAGTGGCAACTTTGATTCTATCAACGATATCTTCAAGCGTACTAATTCGATGATAATGATTCCAAATCTAGGTGAAAGACGACATTTTGATACACTATATACACTCAGGAAAGTCCAAATTATGATTTCGGGAAGTTTTGACAAGTTGAGTTTTAGGCATGCATCCATAGTTGAAAACTTTAAACATAAAAAGCACAACCTTGTTTCAATGAACAATATCTCCAAGAATAGTAATTTGATTGTGACGATTCCAAATCTAGTGAAAGATGACATTTTGAAACACTATGTACACTCAAGAAAGTCCAACTTCTAGTTTTGGGAAGTTTTGAAAAGTTGTGTTTGAGCCATGCGTCCATAGTTGAACACCTTAAACACAAAAAGGACAACCTTGTTTCAATGAATGATATCTCCAAGAATACTAATTTGATGATGATGATTCCAAATCTAGGTGAAAGACGATATTTTGACACACTATATACACTCAAGAAAGTCCAACTTCTGATTTCTGAAAGTTTTGAAAAGTTGAGTTTTAGCCATGCGTCCAAAGTAAACATGAAAAGAAAAACCTTGTCTCAATGAACGATATCTCCACGAAGACTAATTTGATGTTGACGATTGCAAATCTAGGTGAAAGACGACATTTTTATACACTATATACACTCAAGAAAGTCCAAATTCTGATTTTGAAAAGTTTTGAAATCTTGAGTTTCAGCCACGAATGCATAGTAGAACACTTTAAACAAGAAAGTGACAATTTTGATTCAATTGATGATATCTCCAAGTATACTAGTTTGATGATGACGATTTTAGATCCAGGCGAAAGATGACATTTTGATGCACTAAATACACTCAAGACAGTCCAAATTCTAATTTCTGGAAGTTTTGAAAAGTTGAGTTTTAGCCATGCATCCATAGTTGAACACCTTAAACATAAAAAGTACAACCTTGTTTCAATGAACTATGTCTTCAAGAATAGTAATTTGATGATGACGATTCTAAATCTAGTTGAAAGATGACATTTTTAAACACTTTATACACTCAAGAAAGTCCAAATTCTGATTTCAGGAAGTTTTGAAATCTTGAGTTTTAGGCATAAATCCATACTAAAACACTTTGAACAAGAAAGTGACGACTTTGATTCTATCGACGATATCTCCAAGTATACTAATTTGATGTGACGATTCAAAATCTAGGTGAAAGACGACATTTTGATACACTAAATACACTTAAGACTGTCCAAATTCTATTTTCGAGAAGTTTTGAAAAGTTCAGTTTTATGCATGGGTCCACAGTAGAACACTTTAAAGAAGAAAGTGGCAACTTTGATTCTATCAACGATATCTTCAAGGGTACTAATTCGATGACGACGATTCCAAATCTAGGTGAAAGACGAGATTTTGATACACTATATACACTCAAGAAAGTCCAAATTCTAATTTCGAGAAGTTTTCAAATCTTGAGTTTTAGGCATGAATCCATACTAGAACACTTTGAACAAGAAAGTGACGACTTTGATTCTATCAACGATATCTCCAAGTATACTAATTTGATGATGACGATTCCAAATCTAAGTGAAAGACGACATTTTGAAACACTAAAAACAATTATGACGGTCCAAATTCTATTTTCGGGAAGTTTTGAAAAGTTGAGTTTTATGCATGGGTGCAAAGTAGAACACTTTAAAGAAGAAAGTGGCACTTTGATTCTATCAACGATATCTTCAAGGGTACTAATTCGATGATGATGATTCCAAATCTAGGTAAAAGACGATGTTTTGATACACAATATACACTCAAGAAAGTCCAAATTCTGATTTCGGGAAGTTTTGACAAGTTGAGTTAGCCAAGCGTCCATAGTTGAAAACCTTAAACATAAAAAGCACAACCTTGTTTCAATGAACGATATCTCCAAGAATACTAATTTGATTGTGACGATTCCAAATCTAGGTGAAAGACGACATTTTGAAACACTATATACACTCAAGAAAGTCCAACTTCTGGTTTTGGGAAGTTTTGTTTGAGCCATGCGTCCATAGTTGAACACCTTAAACACAAAAAGGACAACCTTGTTTCAATGAACGATATCTCAAAGAATACTAATTTGATGATGATCATTCCAAATCTAGGTGAAAGAAGACATTTTGATACACTATATACACTCAAGAAAGTCCAAATTCTGATTTCGAGAGTTTTGACAAGTTGAGTTTTAGGCATGCGTCCATAGTTGAAAACCTTAAACATAAAAAGCACAACCTTGTTTCAATGAACGATATCTCCAAGAATACTAATTTGATTGTGACGATTCCAAATCTAGGTGAAAGATGACATTTTGAAACACTATATACAATCAAGAAAGTCCAACTTCTGGTTTTGGGAAGTTTTGAAAAGTTGAGTTTGAGCCATGCGTCCATAGTAGAACACCTTAAACACAAAAATGACAACCTTGTCACAATGAATGATATCTCCAAGAATACTAATTTGATGATGACAATTCCAAATCTAGGTGAAAGACGACATTTTGATACACCATATACACTCAAGAAAGTTCAACTTCTGATTTTGGAAAGTTTTGAAACGTTGAGTTTTAGCCATGTGTCCATAGTAAACTGTTGGAATTTGAGCCAATACTTGTGTACGCACAAGTTAAACTTGACCAGATGGATCATGAATTGAAGCTTAACAGCAATGTGCTCATGAGATAGCTAGAGATAGCTCAACGTTAGTTTTGAATAGCTCACAGTAGCTTAAGCTAACTCACTCCAGCTCAACTCTAGCTCACTTAGCTCAAGTCAACTCAAGGTAGTTGGACCCAGCTCGAGACAGTGACACTAGCTGAGTGATAGTGAGGTGGCAGTGACATGTCATCGAGTGATGACATGGCAGCTTACATGGACTACTAGCCAATTGACATGTGACTTAACCACGTGCTGACACATGGCAACACATAAATCTCTCTCTCTCTTCCTTATGGATGAAAGGTCACCATTATGGGAGGTTACACAAAGTTGGTTAAGGGTGGTTACACAAAGGTCACCACACATCATTTCACACCAAGTTGGTTATGGGTAGTTACTTGGAAGGTTCCAAGCACCCTTTCTCTAAAAGGACAAGTCCTTTGGGAAGGGGTGGCACTCAAATATAAATAGACCACCACCCATTTCATCCAAGGCATGAATTTGAGAGCCTTTATTTGTATATTACAAAGTAAAGGTAAGAGAAGAGGATTGAAAGATATTCTATCAACGATATCTTCAAGGGTACTAATTCGATGACGACGATTCCAAATCTAGGTGAAAGACGAGATTTTGATACACTATATACACTCAAGAAAGTCCAAATTCTGATTTCGAGAAGTTTTGAAATCTTGAGTTTTAGGCATGAATCCATACTAGAACACTTTGAACAAGAAAGTGACGACTTTGATTCTATCAACGATATCTCCAAGTATACTAATTTGATGATGACGATTCCAAATCTAAGTGAAATACGACATTTTGAAACACTAAATACAATTATGACGGTCCAAATTCTATTTTCGAGAAGTTTTGAAAAGTTGAGTTTTATGCATGGGTCCACATTAGAACACTTTAAAGAAGAAAGTGGCAACTTTGATTCTATCAACGATATCTTCAAGGGTACTAATTCGATGACGACGATTCCAAATCTAGGTGAAAGACGACATTTTGATACACTATATACACTCAAGAAAGTCAAATTCTGATTTCGGGAAGTTTTGACAAGTTGAGTTTTAGGCATGCGTCCATAGTTGAAAACCTTAAACATAAAAAGCACAACCTTGTTTCAATGTACGATATCTCCAAGAATACTAATTTGATTGTGACGATTCCAAATCTAGGTGAAAGCTGACATTTTGAAACACTATATACACTCAAGAAAGTCCAACTTCTGGTTTGGGGAAGTTTTCAAAAGTTGTGTTTGAGCCATGCGTCCATAGTTGAATGTTGGAATTTGAGCGAATACTTGTGTACGCACAAGTCAAACTTGATCAGATGGATCATGAATTGAAACTTAGCAGCTATGTGCTCATGAGATAGCTCGAGAGAGCTCAACGTGAGTTTTGAATAGCTCACAGTAGCTTAAGCTAACTCACTCCAGCTCAACTCCAGCTCACCTAGCTCACTCTAGCTCAAGTCAACTCAAGGTAGTTGGACCCAGCTTGGGGTAGTGACACTAGCTGAGTGATAGTGAGGTGGCAGTGACATGTCATCGGGTGATGACATGGCAGCTTACATGGACCACTAGCCAATTGACATGTGACTTAACCACGTGCTGACACATGGCAACATATAAATCTCTCTCTCTTCCTTATGGATGAAAGGCCACCATTATGGGTAGTTACACCAAGTTGGTTAAGAGTGGTTATGGGTGGTTACTTGGAAGGTTCCAAGCACCCTTTCTCCAAAGACAAGTCCTTTGGGAAGGGGTGGCACTCAATTATAAATAGACCACCACCCATTTCATCCAATGCACGAATTTGAGAGCCTTTATTTGTATATTACAAAGTAAAGGTAAGAGAAGAGAATTGAAAGATATTCTTCTAGAGAGAAGAATAAGAGACTAGCAAAGAGAAGGCACATTGGGTTGTGAAAGTATTTTGGTTGCTGCTTCTTTAAGTTGGTAATCAAATTACCCTTGGTGTGGAGTTGTGTTTTACATCAAATCGATCCTAGCAAAGTAAGATTTCTATTCCGCTATTTTACCATAAGAAATCTTTCATAAACATAAAAAGGAAAACCTTGTCTCAATGAACGATATCTCCAAGAATACTAATTTGATGATGGCGATTGCAAATCTAGGTGAAATACGACATTTTTATAAACTATATACACTCAAGAATGTCCAAATTCTGATTTCGAAAAGTTTTGAAATCTTGAGTTTTAGCCATGAATCCATAGTAGAATACTTTAAACAAAAAAGTGACAACTTTGATTCAATCAATGGTATCTCAAAGAATACTAATTTGATGATGACGATTGCAAATCTAGGTGAAACATGACATTTTGATACACTATATACGCTCAAGAAAGTCCAAATTATAATTTCAGAAGGTTTTGAAAAGTTGAGTTTTAGCCATGCGTCCATAGTAGAACACCTGAAACATAAAAATGACAACCTTGTTTTAATGAACGATATCTCCAAGAATACTAATTTGATGATGATGATTCCAAATCTAGGTGAAAGATGACATTTTTATACACTATATACACTCAAGAAAGTCCAACTTCTGATTTCGAAAAGTTTTAAATGTTGAGTTTTAGCTATGCGTCCATAGTAAACATAAAAAGGAAAACCTTGTCTCAATGAACGATATCTCCAAGAATACTAATTTGATGATGGCGATTGCAAATCTAGGTGAAAGTTGACATTTTTATACACTATATACACTCAAGAAAGTCCAAATTCTGATTTCAGAAAGTTTTGAAATCTTGAGTTTTTGCCATGAATCTATAGTAGAATACTTTAAACAAGAAAGTGACAACTTTGATTCAATCAATGGTATCTCAAAGAATACTAATTTGATGATGACGATTGCAAATCTAGGTGAAAGACGACATTTTGATACACTATATACACTCAAGAAAGTCCAACTTCTGATTTCGAAAAGTTTTGAAACGTTGAGTTTTAGCCATACGTCCATAGTAAACATAAAAAGAAAAACCTTGTCTCAATGAACGATATCTCGAAGAATACTAATTTGATGATGGCAATTGTAAATCTAGGTGAAAGATGACATTTTTATACACTATATACACTCAAGAAAGTCCAAATTCTGATTTCGGAAAGTTTTGAAATCTTGAGTTTTAGCCATGAATCCATAGTAGAATACTTTAAACAAGAAAGTGACAACTTTGATTCAATCAATGGTATCTCAAAGAATACTAATTTGATGATGACGATTGCAAATCTAGGTGAAAGACGACATTTTGATACACTATATACACTCAAGAAAGTCCAAATTCTAATTTCAAAAAGTTTTGAAAAGTTGAGTTTTAGCCATGCGTCCATAGTAGAACACTTGAAACATAAAAAGGACAACCTTGTTTCAATGAACGATATCTCCAAGAATACTAATTTGATGATGACGATTCCAAATGTAGGTCAAAGACGACATTTTGGTACACTATATAGACTAAAGAAATTCCAAATTCTGATTTTGGGAAGTTTTGAAAAGTTGAGTTTGAGCCATGCGTCCATAGTAGAACACCTTAAACATAAAAAGGACAACCATGTTTCAATGAACGATTTGGGAATACTAATTTGATGATGACGATTCGAAATCTAGGTGAAAGGCGACATTTTGATACAGTAAATACACTTAAGATAGTCGAAATTCTATTTTTGGGAAGTTTTGAAATGTAGAGTCTTATGCATGGGTCCACAGTAGAACACTTTAAAGAAGAAAGTGGCAACTTTGATTCTATCAATGATATCTTCAAGGGTACTAATTCGATGATGACGATTCCAAATCTAGGTGAAAGACGACATTTTGATACACTATATACACTCAAGAAAGTCCAAATTCTGATTTCGTGAAGTTTTGAAATCTTGAGTTTTAGCCATGAATCCATACTAGAACACTTTGAACAAGAAAGTGACGACTTTGATTCTATCGAAGATATCTCCAAGTATATTAATTTGATGATGATGATTCAAAATCTAGGTGAAAGACGACATTTTGATACACAAAATACAATTAAGACAGTCCAAATTCTATTTTTGGGAACTTTTGAAAAGTTCAGTTTTATGCATGTGTCCACAGTAGAACACTTTAAAGAAGAAAGTGGCAACTTTCATTCTATCAACGATATCTTCAAGGGTTCTAATTCGATGATGATGATTCCAAATCTAGGTGAAAGACAATGATGTGAACCCCACGAAGGAAGGTGAGACCCGACGATCAAAAATGGTTCCTTTGCCAAGGATCGTTCTAAAACAGATTCATAATAAAGAAAACAAAGGACCTTGACCCGTTATCTATAAAGAGATAAGAACCAAAGGTATAAGAAGGTAGGGTTGACGCCACACTCAAGATAGATGAGAAGAGTTGTGAGTGATAAGTCAAGGATGAACGCCACAAGATAAAATCTTGATAAGTTCAAAGTAGTTCGTTGAAGAACCAAAGAGAATACTCTCACAAAATAATATTGATCAAAACTAAATTCCTCTCGGGTTACATTAGCTTATATAGCTAAACTCAAATTCTAAATTAGAAAGAAATAAATCAAATCCTAGGCATAGTAGGAATTGATTACAAGAAGGAAATATCATAATCTGATAAAAAAACAAGAATTATCTAAAATAGAAAAGATTTAAAACAAAGGAGGAAATAAGGGAAGCTTGGATCAATCTTGTCAATCAATCAATCATCCCCAAATCTTGCAATCTTGTTAATCAACCAGCCAATCAATCAATCAACCCCAAATCTTAATAATTTCGTCAATCAATCAACCAATCAATCAATCAACCCCAAATCTTGCAATTTTGTCAATCAATCAACCAATCAATCAATCAACCCCAAATCTTCTCAATCAATCAATCATTCCCAAATCTTGCAATCTTGTCAATCAATCAACCCCAAATCTTCTCAATCAACCCAGATTACCTTCAGAGACTTGGATAACATTGACAAAGCATTGACTATCTTGAATACTTAATTCGGGCATATTAGAATCTTGAACGATGCTTGAATTTGAGATGTGTTCAATTAGCCCATTTAATGCTCCCGTAATTTTCCTTGTTCGTGCCCTTGTCATTGGACCCCCATGGATGCTTAACGGGTCTTGTGGGGTTTTAGCTATGTGACTTACATCATTCCCCCTCTCTTGAAAAGGATTTGTCCTCAAATCGTCACTTACATCAAATGGAGACAAATCAGCAACATTAAAGCTGGCACTAACATTGTACTCACCTGGGAGGTCTAACTTGTAAGCATTATTATTGATCCTTTCAAGTACTTGAAATGGTTCATCTCCCCGTGGAAGCAGTTTTGAACGCCTTTGGACGGGAAAATGTTCTTTCTGCATATGCAACCAAACCCAATCACCCGGCTCAAATAAAATTTTCTTGCGCCCCTTATTAGCTTGGTTAGCATATTGTTCAGTCCTCCTTTCAATGTGTTGGCAAGCCTTTTCATGGATGTTCCTAACAAAGTCAGCTTTCTTCTTTCCATCAAAATTAACACGCTCAGCCATAGGTAAAGGAGTTAAATCCAAAGGAGTTAATGGATTAAAACCATAAACCACTTCAAAAGGTGAAAACTTAGTTGCTGAATGCACACTCCTATTATATGCAAACTCTACATGCGGCAAACATTCTTCCCATGTTTTCAAATTATTTTGTATTATAGCACGCAACAAAGTAGATAAAGTTCTATTAACTACTTCAGTTTGACCATCAGTCTGTGGATGACAAGTAATAGAAAATAAAAGTTTAGTTCCTAACTTACCCCATAAAGTCTTCCAAAAATAACTTAAGAACTTTGCATCCCTGTCTGAGACAATACTCTTTGGCATGCCATGCAATCGTACAACCTCCCTGAAAAACAAGTTAGCAATATGTGAGGCATCATCTGTTTTGTGACATGGAATGAAATGTGCCATTTTAGAAAACCTATCAACAACCACATATATGGAATCCCGACCCCTTTTTGACCTAGGTAAACCCAACACAAAATCCATAGAGATATCAATCCAGGGTTCACTAGGTATAGGCAAAGGAGTATATAAACCATGAGGCTTAACCTTAGACTTAGCTTGTCTACAAGTGACACACTTCTCACAAATTCTTTTGACATCACGTTTCATATGTGGCCAAAAGAAGTGTTCATGCAAAACATCCAAAGTCTTAGTTATACCAAAATGCCCCATCAAACCCCCACCATGAACTTCTCGAATAAGCAATTCTCGCAAAGAACATTTAGGCATACATAACTTACTTTCTCTAAATAAAAAACCATTATGCCTAAAGAACTTATCAAATGCCACTTTCTCACATGCATTGAATACATTACCAAAATCAGAGTCATCAACATACAAGTCTTTAATGTACTCAAAACCTAATATTTTTGCATCTAAGATAGAGAGTAAGGCATACCTTCGAGACAAAGCATCAGCTACAATATTTTCCTTACCTTGCTTGTATTTGATCACATAAGGAAATGTTTCAATGAACTCCACCCACTTGGCATGTCGCTTGTTTAGCTTGTGTTGCCCCTTTATATGCTTTAGAGATTCATGATCCGTATGAATCACAAACTCCTTCGGCCAAAGATAGTGCTGCCAAGTTTCCAATGCCCTAATTAATGCATACATCTCTTTATCATATGTAGGGTAATTTAAGGCTGCCCCACTTAGCTTCTCACTAAAATAAGCAATGGGACGTCCTTCCTGCATTAGAACAGCTCCAATACCTATTCCTGAAGCATCACATTCAATTTCAAAGGTTTTAGCAAAGTTAGGTAAAGCAAGCAAAGGAGCATTAGTTAGTTTTTCCTTAAGCAAGCTAAATGCCTTTTCTTGTTCATTACCCCACTTAAAACCTACATGCTTTTTAATAACTTCAGTCAAAGTTGCGGCTAGGCTACTAAAATCTTTCACAAATCTCCTATAAAAGCTAGCCAAACCATGGAAACTTCTCACATTCCCCACACTTGTAGGTGTTGGCCAATCTTGGATTGCCTTAACCTTTTCTTCATCTACCTCAATTCCTCTAGCACTAACAACAAAACCAAGGAATACAAGCCTATCTGTGCAAAAGGTGCACTTTTTGAGGTTAGCAAACAACTTTTCTTTCCTTAAAACATCTAAAACAAGTTTTAAATGTTCAACATTCTCATCTAAGGTTTTGCTATAAATCAGAATATCATCAAAGTAGACAACCACAAATTTGCCAATCAAAGCACGCAAAACATGGTTCATTAGCGTCATGAAAGTACTAGGTGCATTAGTTAATCCAAATGGCATAACTAACCACTCATATAATCCATATTTTGTTTTAAATGCAGTTTTCCATTCATCACCTTCTCTCATCCTAATCTGATGATATCCACTCTTAAGATCAATTTTGGTAAAGACACAAGAACCATGCAATTCATCAAGCATATCATCTAATCTAGGAATGGGATGTCGATACTTTACAGTGATATTGTTGATGGCACGACAATCAACACACATCCTCCATGAACCATCTTTCTTGGGCACAAGCAATACTGGAACTGCACAAGGACTCATGCTCTCACGCATATACCCTTTTTCCATGAGCTCACTAACCTGCCTTTGAAGTTCCTTGGTCTCCTCGGGATTGCTTCTATAGGCTGGTCTATTTGGAATTGATGCTCCGGGTATGAAATCAATGTGATGCTCGATTCCCCTTATTGGTGGTAAGCCAATAGGTAGCTCTTCAGGGAATACATCATTGAATTCCTGCAAAAGAGAAACAACAACACTAGGTAGAGGGAGGTTAAGTTCATTAGAACTAAAACAAGCCTCTTTGTACAAAAGTACAATCATAGGCTGATTTAGAAACAAAGCCTTTTTAATCTCACTCTCTCTTACATAAAAGTTCATTTGTTTTCTCTCTTTTCTTTCCTCACTACCTGAAACTCCTTTTCCTTTTTTGCTCTCCTTTTCTCTCTGTTTGATCTCATTTTCTCTTACCTTTGAAATCTCACTCTCTTTTTTCATCATCTCAGTTTCTCTTACTTTTGAACTCTCACTCTCTTTTTTCATCATCTCAGTTTCTCTTACTTTTGAACTCTCACTCTCATTTTTCTTATCACTCTCTTTTTTTAACCTCACTTGATCTTCATACACTTGTCTTGGGGATAGGGGTACAAGAGTAATTGGTTTTTCATTATGTACAAAGGAGAATCTATTGGTATAACCATCATGAATTGCACACCTATCAAACTGCCATGGTCGCCCCAAAAGAATATGGCCGGCATGCATTGGCACCACATCACATAAAACTTCATCTGTATACTTCCCAATTGAGAATGAAACAAACACTTATTTGGTTACTTTAAATTCTCCACAATCATTCAACCATTGTAGCTTATACGGCCTAGGATGCTTCAAAGTTATCAAATTCAACTTTTCAACCAAGCTAGTGCTAGCCACATTAGTACAGCTGCCCCCCATCAATAATCATGCTACATACCTTATCGTTGACATAGCATCTAGTATGAAAAATGTTCTCACGTTGCTCTTTCGCATCAGTTTTGACTTGCACACTAAGAGCTCTCCTTGCCACCAAGAGCTCCCCATCAACCGAGTACTCAATGCCACTTGCATCCTCTAAAGGTGGCATCGATTCATCATCAGACTTATTATCAAACTCATCTTCAGTCTCAATATCACCATCATCTTTCAGAATCATTACTCTCTTGTTTGGGCATTGAGATGCAATATGGCCTGTCCCCAAACACTTAAAGCATTTGATATCTCTAGTTCTAGGAGGTAGAGTATCAAATTTTACCTTATGTGGTACTCCTCCATCTTTGTTGGTGTTGGAGGTTTCGACTTTAGGCTTGAAATTAGGCTTTTTATCCTTTTTGCTCCAATTCGATTTCCATGTTGAAGAGCCTGAATTTTGCCTAATTCGTGTGGACCCCTTTCTCTTCAATTGTCTCTCCACTTTAATGGCCATGTGCACCATGTCATCTAATTCAATGTAATGTTGTAATTCTACCACATCTGCAATATCACGGTTCAATCCAACTAGGAACCTGGCCATGGTAGTTTCTCGATCCTCCTCCACATTGGCTTGAATCATGGCTATTTCCATCTCCTTGTGGTAGTCCTCAACACTTTTGGAACCTTGAGTAAGGCGTTGCAACTTCTGAAATAAGTCCCTATAGTAGTGACTTGGAATGAATCTCCTTCTCATAATAGCCTTCATTTCTTCCCATGTCTCAATGGGCCTTTCACGATTCCATCTCCTGTTCAAAATAAGTTGATCCCACCAAATAATAGCATAATCAGTAAATTCTATGGTGGCCAATTTTACCTTTTTCAATTCAGAGTAGTTGTGACAAGCAAACACCATTTCAACCTTTGTCTCCCACTCCAAATAAACTTCTAGATCATTTTTGCCTTGGAAAGATGGAATCTGCATCTTAATGTTGTCCAAGTTATTATCAATCCTTTCTCCATGTCTAACTCCTCTATCTCTATTCCCACGCCTAAATCGGCCTATACTAACATTAGAGGCACGATCATCATCATCTAGGTCATCCCCATAGTCATCTTCATAATCATACCTGGGTGGATGCCTCTCTCTTCGTTGCACGGTAGGAGCTCTAGGTGGTTGCCCCCTTTGTGAACTAGATTCAACTTTATCTATTCTCTCATTTATCTCATCAAACCTCATCTCCATACGTTCAAATTTTTGCTCCAAGGACTGAAAGCAGAGTTTGAAATCTATTCCTAAGCTTCATTCTCTTGAGACATGTTTAATACCCTGCAAAACAAAGTTAGGAAACCTCACAAACACTCCCTCACGTGTTTCCTCTCAAGATTGATAGCACTCACACTCGTGTATTCTCAAACTTGGCTTTTACCCTCTTATGAGCTCACACTCTCTTGTCTTTTTCCACTCTTTAGCCTCATCTTTTAGTTCTTTATTAAACTCAAATGAACTCAATCAAAATTTTTCTTGCAACAATCCAAACTCAACCAATCAGATCACTAAGAATGAGAATGGGTTAATTTGCAAAGGATGAAAAAAATAGGCAAAATTTAAGAAGTCGAAAGGATAGAGTTATAATGAAACAATGGATAAGAAAAGACAAGAGGAAAAGGAGACACGAATTTTGATGCAAGTAGGGTCAAACTGTTCTGAATAGAAAGAATACACACTTTATGCAATCAAAACTTGAATGACAAGCAACACTTCAACTAATTCAAATTCAATTGATTTCTGAATTTACTTTACTTTTTTTTTGAAATTTTCAATTTTGCACTTTCTTTTTCTTTGCAAACTTCCAACTTTCCACTCTTTTTTTTTTTTTGAATTTCCAACTTTCCTTTTTTTTTTTTGGAATTCTCAACTTCTCACTTTTTTTTTTATATAATGATAAATAACAGAACTTGAAGAAATCAAGATGAAAAAAATAGGCAAAGTTGCAGACTTGAACAAACAATGCTACGGGAATAAAGAGAAACAATAATCAATGAAAGCAAAAAATAAGGATAGTTCAAACCTGATTTAGAGCCAAAGCTCTGATACCAAATGATGTGAACCCCACAAAGGAAGGTGAGACCCGACGATCAAAAATGGTTCATTTGCCAAGGATCGTTCTAAAACAGATTCATAATAAAGAAAACAAAGGACCTTGTGTTGGAATTTGAGCGAATACTTGTGTACGCACAAGTTAAACTTGATCAGATGGATCATGAATTGAAGCTTAGCAGCAATGTGCTCATGAGATAGCTAGAGATAGCTCAACATGAGTTTTTGAATAGCTCACAGAAGTTTAAGCTAACTCACTCCAGCTCAACTCCAGCTCACCTAGCTCACTATAGCTCAAGTCAACTCAAGGTAGTTAGACCCAGCTCGAGGCAGTGACACTAGCTGAGTGATAGTGAGGTGGCAGTGACATGTCATCGGGTGATGACATGGCAGCTTACATGGACTACTAGCCAATTGACATGTGACTTAACCATGTGCTGACACATGGCAACACATAAATCTCTCTCTCTTCCTTATGGATGAAAGGTCACCATTATGGGTGGTTACACCAAGTTGGTTAAGGATGGTTATGGGTGGTTACTTGGAAGGTTCCAAGCACCCTTTCTCCAAAAGGACAAGTCCTTTGGGAAGGGGTGGCACTCAAATATAAATATAGACCACCACCCATTTCATCCAAGTCATGAATTGGAGAGCCTTTATTTGTATATTACAAAGTAAAGGTAAGAGAAGAGGATTGAAAGATATTCTTCTAGAGAGAAGAATAAGAGACTTGCAAAGAAGGCACATTGGGTTGTGAAAGTATTTTGGTTGCTGCTTCTTTAAGTTGGTAATCAAATTACCCTTGGTGTGGAGTTGTGTTTTACATCAAATCGATCCTAGCAAAGTAAGATTTCTATTCCGCTATTGTTCTATAAGAAATCTTTCACCTTGACCCGTTATCTATAAATAGATAAGAACCAAAGGTATAATAAGAAGGTAGGGTTGACGCCACACTCAAGATAGATGAGAAGAGTTGTGAGTGATAAGTCAAGGATGAACGCCACAAGATAAAATCTTGATAAGTTCAAAGTAGTTCGTTGAAGAACCAAAGAGAAAACTCTCACAAAATAATATTGATTAAAACTAAATTCCTCTCGGGTTACATTAGCTTATATAACCAAACTCAAATTCTAAATTAGAAAGAAATAAACCAAATCCTAGGCATAGTAGGAATTGATTACAAGAAGGAAATATCATAATCTGATAAAAAAACAAGAATTATCTAAAATAGAAAAGATTTAAAACAAAGGAGGAAATAAGGGAAGCTTGGATCAATCTTGTCAATCAATCAATCATCCCCAAATCTTGCAATCTTGTCAATCAACCAGCCAATCAATCAATCAATCAACCCCAAATCTTGCAATTTTGTTAATCAATCAATCAACCAATCAATCAATCATTCCCAAATCTTGCAATCTTGTCAATCAATCAACCCCAAATCTTCTCAATCAACCCAGATTACCTTCAGAGACTTGGATAACATTGACAAAGCATTGACTATCTTGAATACTTAATTCGGGCATATTAGAATCTTGAACGATGCTTGAATTTGAGATGTGTTCAATTAGCCCATTTAATGCTCCCGTAATTTTCCTTGTTCGTGCCCTTGTCATTGGACCCCCATGGATGCTTAACGGGTCTTGTGGGGTTTTAGCTATGTGACTTGCATCAGACGACATTTTGAAACACTATATACACTCAAGAAAGTCCAAATTCTAATTTCGGAAAGTTTTGAAAAGTTGAGTTTTAGCCATGCGTCCATAGTAGAACACCTGAAACATAAAAAGGACAACCTTGTTTCAATGAACGATATCTCCAAGAGTACTAATTTGATGATGACGATTCCAAATGTAGGTGAAAGACGACATTTTGGTACACTATATACACTCAAGAAATTCCAAATTTTGATTTTGGGAAGATTTGAAAAGTTGAGTTTGAGCCATGCGTCCATAGTAGAACACCTTAAACATAAAAAGGACAACCGTGTTTCAATGACCGATTTGGGAATACTAATTTGATGATGACGATTCCAAATCTAGGTGGAAGACGACATTTTGATACACTAAATACATTTAAGATGGTCCAAATTCTATTTTTGGGAAGTTTTGAAAAGTTTAGTTTTATGCATGGGTCAACAGTAGAACACTTTAAAGAAGAAAGTGACAACTTTGATTCTATCAACGATATCTTCAAGGGTACAATTAGATGACGACGATTCTAAATCTAGGTGAAAGACGACATTTTGATACACTATATACACTCAAGAAAGTCCAAATTCTGTTTTCGGGAAGTTTTGAAATCTTATGTTTTAGCCATGAAAAGATACTAGAACACTTTGAACAAGAAAGTGACGACTTTGATTCTATCGACGATATCTCCAAGTATACTAATTTGATGATGGCAATTCCAAATCTAGGTGAAAGACAACATTTTGATACACTAAATACACTTGAGACAGTCCAAATTCTACTTTTGGGAAGTTTTGAAATGTTGAGTTTTATGCATGGGTCCACAGTAGAACACTTTAAAGAAGAAATTGGCAACTTTGACTCTATGAATGATATCTTCAAAGGTACAAATTCGATGACGACGATTCTAAATCTAGGTGAAAGACGACATTTTGATACACTATATACCCTCAAGAAAGTCCAAATTCTGATTTCGGGAAATTTTGAAATCTTCAGTTTTAGCCATGAATCCATACTAGAACACTTTGAACAAGAAAGTGACGACTTTGATTCTATCGACGATATCTCCAAGTATACTAATTTGATGATGGCAATTCCAAATCTAGGTGAAAGACGACATTTTGATACACTAAATACACTTGAGACAGTCCAAATTCTACTTTTGGGAAGTTTTGAAATGTTCAGTTTTATGCATGGGTCCACAGTAGAACACTTTAAAGAAGAAAGTGGCAACTTTGATTCTATCAACGATATCTTCAAGGGTACTAATTAGATGACGGCGATTCTAAATCTAGGTGAAAGACGACATTTTGATACACTATATACACTCAAGAAAGTCCAAATTCTGTTTTCGGGAAGTTTTGAAATCTTATGTTTTAGCCATGAAAAGATACTAGAACACTTTGAACAAGAAAGTGACGACTTTGATTCTATCGACGATATCTCCAAGTATACTAATTTGATGATGGCAATTCCAAATCTAGGTGAAAGACAACATTTTGATACACTAATTACACTTGAGACAGTCCAAATTCTACTTTTGGGAAGTTTTGAAATGTTGAGTTTTATGCATGGGTCCACAGTAGAACACTTTAAAGAAGAAATTGGCAACTTTGACTCTATGAACGATATCTTCAAAGGTACAAATTCGATGACGACGATTCCAAATCTAGGTGAAAGACGACATTTTGATACACTATATACCCTCAAGAAAGTCCAAATTCTGATTTCGAGAAATTTTGAAATCTTGAGTTTTAGCCATGAATCCATACTAGAACACTTTGAACAAGAAAGTGACGACTTTGATTCTATCGACGATATCTCCAAGTATACTAATTTGATGATGGCAATTCCAAATCTAGGTGAAAGACGACATTTTGATACACTAAATACACTTGAGACAGTCCAAATTCTACTTTTGGGAAGTTTTGAAATGTTCAGTTTTATGCATGGGTCCACAGTAGAACACTTTAAAGAAGAAATTGGCAACTTTGACTCTATCAACGATATCTTCAAGGGTACTAATTCGATGACGACGATTTCAAATCTAAATGAAAGACAACATTTTGATACACTATATGCCCTCAAGAAAGTCCAAATTCTGATTTTGGGAAGTTTTGAAATCTTATGTTTTAGCCATGAAAAGATACTAGAACACTTTGAACAAGAAAGTGACGACTTTGATTCTATCGACGATATCTCCAAGTATACTAATTTGATGATGGCAATTCCAAATCTAGGTGAAAGACAACATTTTGATACACTAATTACACTTGAGACAGTCCAAATTCTACTTTTGGGAAGTTTTGAAATGTTGAGTTTTATGCATGGGTCCACAGTAGAACACTTTAAAGAAGAAATTGGCAACTTTGACTCTATGAACGATATCTTCAAAGGTACAAATTCGATGACGACGATTCCAAATCTAGGTGAAAGACGACATTTTGATACACTATATACCCTCAAGAAAGTCCAAATTATGATTTCGGGAAATTTTGAAATCTTGAGTTTTAGCCATGAATCCATACTAGAACACTTTGAACAAGAAAGTGACGACTTTGATTCTATCGACGATATCTCCAAGTATACTAATTTGATGATGGCAATTCCAAATCTAGGTGAAAGACGACATTTTGATACACTAAATACACTTGAGACAGTCCAAATTCTACTTTTGGGAAGTTTTGAAATGTTCAGTTTTATGCATGGGTCCATAGTAGAACACTTTAAAGAAGAAATTGGCAACTTTGACTCTATCAACGATATCTTCAAGGGTACTAATTCGATGACGACGATTTCAAATCTAAATGAAAGACAACATTTTGATACACTATATGCGCTCAAGAAAGTCCAAATTTTGATTTTGGGAAATTTTGAAATCTTGAGTTTTAGCCATGAATCCATACTAGAACACTTTGAACAAGAAAGTGACGACTTTGATTCTAGCGACGATATCTGCAAGTATACTAATTTGATGATGACGATTCCAAATCTAGGTGAAAGACGACATTTCTATACACTAAATACAATTAAGACAGTCCAAATTCTATTTTCGGGAAGTTTTGAAAAGTTGAGTTTTATGCATGGGTCCACAGTAGAACACTTTAAAGAAGAAAGTGGCAACTTTTATTCTATCAACGATATCTTCAAGGGTACTAAATTGATGATTATTCCAAATCTAGGTGAAAGACGACATTTTGATACACTATAGACACTCAAGAAAGTCCAAATTCTGATTTCGGGAGGTTTTGACAAGTTGAGTTTTAGGCATGCGTACATAGTTGAAAACCTTAAACATAAAAAGCACAACCTTGTTTCAATGAATGATATCTCCAAGAATACTAATTTGATTCTGACGATTCCGAATCTAGGTGAAAGACGACATTTTGAAACACTATATACACTCAAGAAAGTCCAACTTCTGGTTTCTGAAAGTTTTGAAAAGTGGAGTTTTAGCCATGCGTCCAAACTAAACATAAAAAGGAAAACCTTGTCTCAATGAACGATATCTCCAAGAATACTAATTTGATGATGAAGATTGCAAATGTAGGTGAAAGACGAAATTTTTATACACTATATGCACACAAGAAAGTCCAAATTCTGATTTCGGAAAGTTTAGAAATCTTGAGTTTTAGCCATGAATCCATACTAGAACACTTTGAACAAGAAAGTGACGACTTTGATTCTATCAATGATATCTCCAAGTATACTAATTTGATGATGACAATTCCAAATCTAGGTGAAAGACGACATTTTGATACACTAAATACAATTAAGACAGTCCAATTTCTACTTTTGGAAAGTTTTGAAAAGTTGAGTTTTATGCATGGGTCCACAGTAGAACACTTTAAAGAAGAAAGTGGCAACTTTGATTCTATCAACGATATCTTCAAGGGTACTAATTCGGTGATGATAATTCCAAATCTAGGTGACAGACGACATTTTGATACACTACATACACTCAAGAAAGTCCAAATTCTGATTTCGGGAAGTTTTGACAAGTTGAGTTTTAGGCATGTGTCCATAGTTGAAAACCTTAAACATAAAAAGCACAACCTTGTTTCAATGAACAATATCTCCAAGAATACTAATTTGATTGTGACAATTCCAAATCTAGGTGAAAGACGACATTTTGAAACACTATATACACTCAAGAAAGTCCAAATTCTAATTTCGAAAAATTTTGAAAAGTTGAGTTTTTGCCATGCGTCCATAGTAGAACACTTGAAACATAAAAAGGACAACCTTGTTTCAATGAACAATATCTCCAAGAGAACTAATTAGATGACGATGATTCCAAAGGTAGGTGAAAGAAGACATTTTGGTACACTATATACACTCAAGAACTTCCAAATTCTGATTTTGGAAAGATTTGAAAAGTTGAGTTTGAGCCATGCGTCCACAGTAAAACACCTTAAACATAAAAAGGACAACCGTGTTTCAATGAATGATTTGGGAATACTAATTTGATGATGACGATTACAAATCTAGGTGAAAGACGACATTTTGATACACTGAATACACTTAAGACGGTCCAAATTCTATTTTCGGGAAGTTTTGAAAAGTTGAGTTTTATGCATGGGTCCACAGTACAACACTTTAAAGAAGATAGTGGCAACTTTGATTTTATCAATGATATCATCAAGGGTACTAATTCGAT
The DNA here is from genome assembly GCA_036245055.1 of Diospyros kaki. Classification (NCBI taxonomy): domain Eukaryota; kingdom Viridiplantae; phylum Streptophyta; class Magnoliopsida; order Ericales; family Ebenaceae; genus Diospyros; species Diospyros kaki. Next base: position 25,358,969 of record BSEG01000012.1, read on the forward strand.
GACGACGATTCCAAATCTAGGTGAAAGACGACATTTTGATACACTATATACACTCAAAAAAGTCCAAATTCTGATTTTGCGAAGTTTTGAAATCTTGTGTTTTAGCCATGAATCCATACTAGAACACTTTGAACAAGAAAGTGACGACTTTGATTCTATCGACGATATCTCCACGTATACTAATTTGATGATGATGATTTCAAACCTAGGTGAAAGACGACATTTTGATACACTAAATACACTTAAGGCAGTCAAAATTCTACTTTCGGGAAGTTTTGAAAAGTTGAGTTTTATGCATGGGTCCACAGTACAACACTTTGATTCTGTCAACGATATCTTCAAGGGTACTAATTCGATGACGACGATTCCAAATCTAGGTGAAAGACTACATTTTGATACACTATATACACTCAAGAAAACCAAGTTCTGATTTCGGGAAGTTTTGAAATATCGAGTTTTAGCCATGAATCTATACTAGAACACTTTGAACAAGAAAGTAATGACTTTGACTCTATCGGTGATATCTCAAAATATACTAATTTGATGATGACGATTCCAAATTTAGAGGAAAGACGACATTTCTATACACTAAATACAATTAAGACAGTCTAAATTCTATTTTCAGGAAGTTTTTAAAAGTTAAGTTTTATGTATGGGTCCACAGTGGAACACTTTAAAGAAGAAAGTGGCAACTTTGATTCTATCAACGATATCTTCAAGGGTACTAATTTGATGATGATGATTCCAAATCTAGGTGAAAGATGAGATTTTGATACACTATATACACTCAAGAAAGTGCAAATTCTGATTTCGGGAAGTTTTGACAAGTTGAGTTTTAGGCATACGTCCATAGTTGAAAACCTTAAACAGAAAAAGCACAACCTTGTTTCAATGAACGATATCACCGAGAATACTAATTTGACTGTGATGATTCCAAATCTAGGTGAAAGGCGACATATTGAAACACTATATACACTCAAGAAAGTCCAACTTCTGGTTTTGGGAAGATTTGAAAAGTTGTGTTTCAGCCATGTTTCCATAGTTGAACACCTTAAACACAAAAAGGACAACGTTGTTTCAATGTACGATATCTCGAAGAATACTAATTTGATAATGACGATTCCAAATCTAGGTGAAAGACGACATTTTGATACACTGTATACACTCAAGAAAGTCCAACTTCTTGTTTCTGAAAGTTTTGAAAAGTTGAGTTTTAGCCATGCGTCCAAAGTAAACATAAAAAGGAAAACCTTGTCTCAATGAACGATATCCCCAATAATACTAATTTGATGATGACGATTGCAAATGTAGGTGAAAGAGGAAATTTTTATACACTATATACACTCAAGAAAGTCCAACTTCTTGTTTCTGAAAGTTTTGAAAAGTTGAGTTTTAGCCATGCGTCCAAAGTAAACATAAAAAGGAAAACCTCGTCTTAATGAACGATATCCCCAAGAATACTAATTTGATGATGACGATTGCAAATGTAGGTGAAAGAGGAAATTTTTATACACTATATACACTCAAGAAAGTCCTAATTTTTATTTCGAAAAGTTTTGAAATCTTGAGTTTCAGTCATGAATGCATAGTAGAACACTTTAAATAAGAAAGTGACGATTTTGATTCAATTGAAGATATCTCCAAGTATACTAGTTCGATGATGACAATTCCAGATCTAGGTGAAAGACAACATTTTGATACACTAAATACACTCAAGACAGTCTAAATTCTAATTTCCGAAAGTTTGAAAAGTCGAGTTTTAGCCATGCATCCATAGTTGAACACCTTAAACATAAAAAGTGCAACCTTGTTTCAATGAACGATATCTTCAAGATTACTAATTTGATGTTGACGATTCGAAATCTAGTTGAAAGATGACATTTTTAAACACTTTATACACTCAAGTAAGTCCAAATTCTGATTTCAGGAAGTTTTGAAATCTTGAGTTTTAGCCATGAATCCATACTAGAACACTTTGAACAAGAAAGTGACGACTTTGATTCTATCGACGATATCTCCAAGTATACTAATTTGATGATGACGATTCCAAATCTAGGTGAAAGATGACATTTTGATACACTAAATACAATTAAGACAGTCCAAATTCTATTTTTGGGAACTTTTTAAAAGTTGAGTTTTATGCATGTGTCCACAGTAGAACAATTTAAAGAAGAAAGTTGCAACTTTGATTCTATCAACGATATCTTCAAGGGTACTAATTCGATGATGATGATTCCAAATCTAGGTGAAAGATGAGATTTTGATACACTATATACACTCAAGAAAGTCCAAATTCTGATTTCGGGAAGTTTTGAAATCTTGAGTTTTAGCCATGAATCCATACTAGAACACTTTGAACAAGAAAGTGACGACTTTGATTCTATCGACGATATCTCTAAGTATACTAATTTGATGACGACGATTCCAAATCTAGGTGAAAGACGGCATTTCTATACACTAAATACAATTAAGACAGTCCAAATTCTATTTTTGAAAAGTTTTGAAAAGTTGAGTTTTATGCATGGGTACACAGTAGAACACTTTAAAGAAGAAAGTGGCACCTTTGATTCTATCAACGATATCTTCAAGGGTACTAATTCGATGATAATGATTCGAAATCTAGGTGAAAGACGAGATTTTGATGCACTATATGCACTCAAGAAAGTCCAAATTCTGATTTCAGGAAGTTTTGACAAGTTGACTTTTAGGCATGCGTCCATAGTTGAAAACCTTAAACATAAAAAGCACAACCTTTTTTCAATGAACGATATCTCCAAGAATACCAATTTGACTGTGACGATTCCAAATCTAGGTGAAAGACGACATTTTGAAACAATATATACACTCAAGAAAGTCCAACTTCTGGTTTTGGGAAGTTTTGAAAAGTTGTGTTTGAGCCATGCGTCCATAATTGAACACCTTAACCACAAAAAGGACAACCTTGTTTCAATGTACGATATCTCCAAGAATACTAATTTGGTGATGACGATTCCAAATCTAGGTGAAAGACGACATTTTGATACACTATATACACTCAAGAAATTCCAACTTTTGGTTTCTGAAAGTTTTGAAAAGTTGAGTTTTAGCCATGCATCCAAAGTAAACATAAAAAGGAAAACCTTGTCTCAATGAACGATATCTCCAAGAATACTAATTTGATGATGACGATTGAAAATGTAGGTGAAAGACGAAATTTTTATACACTATATACACTAAAGAAAGTCCAAAGTCTGATTTCGAAAAGTTTTGAAATCTTGAGTTTCAGCCATGAATGCATAGTAGAACACTTTAAACAACAAAGCGACGATTTTGATTCAATCAACGATATCTCCAAGTATACTAGTTCGATGATGACAATTCCAGATCTAGGTGAAAGACAACATTTTGATACACTAAATACACTCAAGACAGTCCAAATTCTAATTTTCGGAAGTTTGAAAAGTTGAGTTTTAGCCATGCATCCATAGTTGAACACCTTAAACATAAAAAGTGCAACCTTGTTTCAATGAACGATATCTTCAAGATTACTAATTTGATGTTGACGATTCGAAATCTAGTTGAAAGACGACATTTTTAAACACTTTATACACTCAATTAAGTCCAAATTCTGATTTCGGGAAGTTTTGAAATCTTGAGTTTTAGCCATGAATCCATACTAGAACACTTTGAACAAGAAAGTGACGACTTTTATTCTATCGACGATATCTCCCAAGTATACTAATTTGATGATGACGATTCCAAATCTAGGTGGAAGAAGACATTTTGATACACTAAATACACTTGAGACGGTCCAAATTCTATTTTCGGGAAGTTTTGAAAAGTTGAGTTTTATGCATGGGTCCACAATAGAACACTATAAAGAAGAAAGTGGCAACTTTGATTCTATCAAATATATCTTCAAGAGTTCTTATTCGATGGGACAATTCCAAATCTAGGTGAAAGACGAGATTTTGATACACTATATACACTCAAAAAAGTCCAAATTCTGATTTCGGGAAGTTTTGAAATCTTGAGTTTTAGCCATGAATCCATACTAGAACACTTTGAACAAGAAAGTGACGACTTTGATTCTATCGATGATATCTCTAAGTATACTAATTTGATGATGACGATTCCAAATCTAGGTGAAAGACGGCATTTCTATACACTAAATACAATTAAGACAGTCCAAATTCTATTTTCGAAAAGTTTTGAAAAGTTGAGTTTTATGCATGGGTACACAGTAGAACACTTTAAAGAAGAAAGTGGCACCTTTGATTCTATCAACGATATCTTCAAGGGTACTAATTCGATGATGATGATTCCAAATCTAGGTGAAAGACGAGATTTTGATACACTATATACACTCAAGAAAGTCCAAATTCTGATTTCGGGAAGTTTTGAAATCTTGAGTTTTAGCCATGAATCCATACCAGAACAATTTGAACAAGAAAGTGACGACTTTGATTCTATCGACGATATCTCTAAGTATACTAATTTGATGATGACGATTCCAAATCTAGGTGAAAGACGGCATTTCTATACATTAAATACAATTAAGACAGTCCAAATTCTATTTTCGGGAAGTTTTGAAAAGTTGAGTTTTATGCATGGGTACACTGTAGAACACTTTAAAGAAGAAAGTGGCACCTTTGATTCTATCAACGATATCTTCAAGGGTACTAATTCGATGATGATGATTCCAAATCTAGGTGAAAGACGACATTTCGACACACTATATACACTCAAGAAAGTCCAAATTCTGATTTTCGGAAGTTTTGACAAGTTGAGTTTTAGGCATGCGTCCATAGTTGAAAACCTTAAACATAAAAAGCACAACCTTGTTTCAATGAACGATATCTCCAAGAATACTAATTTGATTGTGACGATTCCAAATCTAGGTGAAAGGTGACATTTTGAAACACTATATACACTCAAGAAAGTCCAAATTCTAATTTTGAAAAGTTTTGAAAAGTTGAGTTTTAGCCATGCGTCCATAGTAGAATACCTGAAACATAAAAAGGACAACCTTGTTTCAATGAACGATATCTCCAAGAGTACTAATTTGATGATGACGATTCCAAATGTAGGTGAAAGACGACATTTTGGTACACTATATACACTGAAGAAATTCCAAATTTTGATTTTGGGAAGATTTGAAAAGTTGAGTTTGAGCCATGCGTCCATAGTAGAACACCTTAAACATAAAAAGGACAATTGTGTTTCAATGAACGATTTGGGAATACTAATTTGATAATGACGATTCCAAATCTAGGTGGAAGAAGACATTTTGATACACTAAATACACTTGAGACGGTCCAAATTCTATTTTCGGGAAGTTTTGAAAAGTTGAGTTTTATGCTTGGGTCCACAGTAGAACACTATAAAGAAGAAAGTGGCAACTTTGATTCTATCAAATATATCTTCAAGGGTTCTTATTCGATGGGACAATTCCAAATCTAGGTGAAAGATGACATTTTGATACAGTATATAAACTCAAGAAAGTCCAAATTCTGATTTCGGGAAGTTTCAAAATCTTGCGTTTTAGCCATGAATCCATACTAGAACCCTTTGAACAAGAAAGTGACGACTTTGATTCTATCGTCGATATCTCCAAGTATACTAATTTGATGATGACGATTCCAAATCTAGGTGAAAAACGACATTTTGATACACTAAATACACTTAAGACAGTCCAAATTCTACTTTCGGGAAGTTTTGAAAAGTTGAGTTTTATGCATGGGTCCACAATAGAACACTTTAAAGATGAAGGTGGCAACTTTGATTCTATAAACGATATCTTCAAGGGTACTAATTCGATGATGATGATTCCAAATCTAGGAGAAAGACGACATTTTGATACACTATATATACACTCAAGAAAGTCTAAATTCTGATTTCGAGAAGTTTTGACAAGTTGAGTTTTAGGCATGCGTCCATAGTTGAAAACCTTAACCATAAAAATTACAACCTTGTTTCAATGAACGATATCTCCAAGAATACTAAGTTGATTGTGATGATTCCAAATTTAGGTGAAAGACGACATTTTGAAACACTATATACACTCAAGACAGTCCAAGTTCTGGTTTTGGGAAGTTTTGAAAAGTTGTGTTTGAGCCATGCGTCCATAGTTTTGGAATGTGAGCGAATACTTGTGTACACACAAGTTAAACTTGATCTGATGGATCATGAATTGCTTAGCAGCAATGTGCTCATGAGATAGCTAGAGAGAGCTCAACGTGAGTTTTGAATAGCTCACAGTAGCTTAAGTTAACTCACTCCAGCTCAACTCCAGCTCACCTAGCTCACTCTAGCTCAAGTCAACTCAACAGCTTGGGGCAATGACACTAGCTTAGTGATAGTGAGGTGGCAGTGACATGTCATCGAGTGATGACATGGCAGCTTACTTGGACTACCAGCCAATTGACATCTGACTTAAGCACGTGCTGACACATGGCAACACATATATCTCTCTCTCTTCCTTATAGATGAAAGGTCACCATAAGGTCACCACACATCCTTTCAGACCAAGTTGGTTATGGGTGGTTACTTGGAAGGTTCCAAGCACCCTTTCTCCAAAGACAAGTCCTTTGGGAAGGGGTGGCACTCAAATATAAATAGACCACCACCCATTTCTTCCAAGGCATGAATTTGAGAGCCTTTTATTTGTATGTTACAAAGTAAAGGTAAGAGAAGAGGATAGAAAGATGTTCTTCTAGGGAGAAGAATAAGAGATTAGCAAAAGAGGCACATTGGGTTGTGAAAGTATTTTGGTTGCTGCTTCTTTAAGTTGGTAATCAAATTACCCTTGGTGTGGAGTTGTGTTTTACATCAAATCGATCCTAGCAAGAAAAGGTAGAGTTATCTATCTCGGAGTTTTCAAAGTAAGATTTCTATTCCTCTATTTGTTTTATAAGAAATCTTTCACATAGTTGAACACCTTAAACACAAAAAGGACAACCTTGTTTCAATGTACGATATCTCCAAGAATACTAATTTGATGATGACAATTCCAAATCTAGGTGAAAGACGACATTTTGACACACTATATACACTCAAGAAAGTCCAACTTCTGGTTTCTGAAAGTTTCGAAAAGTTGAGTTTTAGCCATGCGTCCAAAGTAAACATAAAAGGGAAAACCAAGTCTTAATGAACGATATCTCCAAGAATACTATTTGATGATGACGATTGCAAATATAGGTGAAAGACGAAATTTTTATGCACTATATACACTCAAGAAAGTCCAAATTCAAATTTCGGAAAGTTTCAAAACTTGAGTTTCAGCCATGAATGCATAGTAGAACACTTTAAACAAGAAAGTCACTATTTTGATTCCATCGACGATATCTCCAAGTATAATACTAGTTCGATGATGACGATTCCAGATCTAGGTGAAAGACGACATTTCGATACACTAAATACACTCGAGATAGTCCAAATTCTAATTTTCGGAAGTTTTGAAAAGTTGAGTTTTAGCCATGCATCCATAGTTGAACACCTTAAACATAAAAAGTGCAACCTTGTTTCAATGAAAGATATCTTCAAGATTACTAATATGATGATGACGATTCGAAATCTAGTTGAAAGACGACATTTTGAAACACTTTATACACTCAAGAAAGTCTGAATTCTGATTTTAAGAAGTTTTGAAATCTTGAGTTTTAGCCATGAATCCATACTAGAACACTTTGAACATGAAAGTGACGACTTTGATTCTATCGACGATATCTCCACGTATAGTAATTTGATTTTGACGATTCCAAATCTAGGTGAAAGACGACATTTTAATACAGTAAATATAATTAAGATGGTTCAAATTCTATTTATGGGAACATTTGAAAAGTTGAGTTTTATGCATGGGTCAATAGTAGAACACTCTAAAGAAGAAAGTGGCAACTTTGATTCTATCAACGATATCTTCAAGGGTACTAATTCGATGATGATGATTCCAAATCTAGGTAAAAGATGAGATTTTGATACACTATATACACCCAAGAAAGTTCAAATTTTGATTTCGGGAAGTTTTGACAAGTTGAGTTTTAGGCATGCGTCCATAGTTGAAAACCTTAAACAGAAAAAGCACAACCTTGTTTCAATAAACGTTATCTCCAAGAATACTAATTTGACTGTGACGATTCCAAATCTAGGTGAAAGGCGACATTTTGAAACACTATATACACTCAAGAAAGTCCAACTTCTGGTTTTGGGAAGATTTGAAAAGTTGTGTTTGAGCCATGTGTCCATAGTTGAACACCTTAAACACAAAAAGGACAACGTTGTTTCAATGAACGATATCTCCAAGAATACTAATTTTATGATGACGATTCCAAATCTAGGTGAAAGACGACATTTTGATACACTGTATACACTCAAGAAAGTCCAACTTCTTGTTTCTGAAAGTTTTGAAAAGTTGAGTTTGAGCTATGCGTCCAAAATAAACATAAAAAGGAAAACCTTGTCTCAATGAACGATATCCCCAAGAATACTAATTTTGATGATGACGATTGCAAATGTAGGTGAAAGAGGAAATTTTTATACACTATATACACTCAAGAAAGTCGTAATTTTTATTTCGGAAAGTTTTGAAATCTTGAGTTTCAGTCATGAATGCATAGTAGAACGCTTTAAATAAGAAAGTGACAATTTTGATTCAATTGACGATATCTCCAAGTATACTAGTTCGATGATGACAATTCCAGATCTAGGTGAAAGACAACATTTTGATACACTAAATACACTCAAGAAAGTCCAAATTCTAATTTTCGGAAGTTTGAAAAGTTGAGTTTTAGCCATGCATCCATAGTTGAACACCTTAAACATAAAAAGTGCAACCTTGTTTCAATGAACGATATCTTCAAGATTACTAATTTGATGTTGACGATTCGAAATCTAGTTAAAAGACGACATTTTTAAACACTTTATACACTCAAGAAAGTCCAAATTCTGATTTCGGGAAGTTTTGAAATCTTGAGTTTTAGCCATGAATCCATACTAGAACACTTTGAACAAGAAAGTGACGACTTTTATTCTATCGACGATATCTCCAAGTATACTAATTTGATGATGACGATTCCAAATCTAGGTGAAAGATGACATTTTGATACACTAAATACAATTAAGACAGTCCAAATTCTATTTTTCGAAACTTTTGAAAAGTTGAGTTTTATGCATGTGTCCACAGTAGAACACTTTAAAGAAGAAAGTTGCAACTTTGATTCTATCAACGATATCTTCAAGGGTACTAATTCGATGATGATGATTCCAAATCTAGGTGAAAGACGAGATTTTGATACACTATATACACTCAAGAAAGTCCAATTTCTGATTTCGGGAAGTTTTGAAATCTTGAGTTTTAGCCATGAATCCATACTAGAACACTTTGAACAAGAAAGTGATGACTTTTATTCTATCGACGATATCTCCAAGTATACTAATTTGATGATGACGATTCCAAATCTAGGTGAAAGATGACATTTTGATACACTAAATACAATTAAGACAGTCCAAATTCTATTTTTGGGAACTTTTGAAAAGTTGAGTTTTATGCATGTGTCCACAGTAGAACACTTTAAAGAAGAAAGTTGCAACTTTGATTCTATCAACGATATCTTCAAGGGTACTAATTCGATGATGATGATTCCAATTCTAGGTGAAAGACGAGATTTTGATACACTATATACACTCAAGAAAGTCCAAATTCTGATTTCGGGAAGTTTTGAAATCTTGAGTTTTAGCCATGAATCCATACCAGAACACTTTGAACAAGAAAGTGACGACTTTGATTCTATCGACGATATCTCCAAGTATACTAATTTGATGATGACGATTCCAAATCTAGGTGAAAGACGGCATTTCTATACACTAAATACAATTAAGACAATCCAAATTCTATTTTCGGTAGGTTTTGAAAAGTTGAGTTTTATGCATGGGTACACAGTAGAACACTTTAAAGAAGAAAGTGGCACCTTTGATTCTATCAACGATATCTTCAAGGGTACTAATTCGATGATAATGATTCGAAATCTAGGTGAAAGACGAGATTTTGATACACTATATGCACTCAAGAAAGTCCAAATTCTGATTTCGGGAAGTTTTGACAAGTTGAGTTTTAGGCATGCGTCCATAGTTGAAAACCTTAAACATAAAAAGCACAACCTTGTTTCAATGAACGATATCTCCAAGAATACTAATTTGACTGTGACGATTCCAAATCTAGGTGAAAGACGACATTTTGAAACAATATATACACTCAAGAAAGTCCAACTTTCTGTTTTCGGAAGTTTTGAAAAGTTGTGTTTGAGCCATGCGTCCATAGTTGAACAGCTTAACCACAAAAAGGACAACCTTGTTTCAATGTACGATATCTCCAAGAATTCTAATTTCGTGATGACGATTCCAAATCTAGGTGAAAGACGACATTTTGATACACTATATACACTTAAGAAATTCCAACTTCTGGTTTCTGAAAGTTTTGAAAAGTTGAGTTTTAGCCATGCGTCCGAAGTAAACATAAAAAGGAAAACCTTGTCTCAATGAACGATATCTCCAAGAATACTAATTTGATGATGACAATTGCAAATGTAGGTGAAAGACGAAATTTTTATGCACTATATACACTAAAGAAAGTCCAAAGTCTGATTTCGAAAAGTTTTGAAATCTTGAGTTTAAGCCATGAATGCATAGTAGAACACTTTAAACAAGAAAGCGACGATTTTGATTCAATCGACGATATCTCCAAGTATACTAGTTCGATGATGACGATTCCAGATCTAGGGGAAAGACGACATTTTTATACACTAAATACACTCAAGACAGTCCAAATTCTATTTTCGAAAGTTTTGAAAAGTTGAGTTTTGGCCATGCATCCATAGTTGAACACCTTAAACACAAGAAGTGCAATCTTGTTTCAATGAACGATATCTTCAAGATTACTAATTTGATGATGACGATTCCAAATTAGTTGAAAGACAACATTTTTAAACACTTTATACACTCAAGAAATTCCAAATTCTGATTTCAGGAAGTTTTGAAATCTTGAGTTTTAGCCATGAATCCATACTAGAACACTTTGAACAAGAAAGTGACGACTTTGATTCTATCGACCATATCTCCAAGTATATTAATTTGATGATGACGATTCCAAATCTAGGTAAAAGATGACATTTTGATACAGTAAATATAATTAAGACAGCCGAAATTCTATTTTTGGGAACTTTTGAAAAGTTGAGTTTTATGCATGGGTCCACAGTAGAACACTTTAAAGAAGAACGGGGCAACTTTGATTCTACCAAGGATATCTTCAAGGGTACTAATTCGATGACGACCATTCCAAATCTAGGTGAAAGGCGACATTTTGATACACTATATACACTCAAGAAAGTCCAAATTCTGATTTCAGGAAGTTTTGACAAGTTGAGTTTTAGGCATGCGTCCATAGTTGAAAACCTTAAACATAAAAAGCACAACCTTGTTTCAATGAACGATATCTCCAAGAATACTAATTTGATTGTGACGATTTCAAATCTAGGTGAAAGACGACATTTTGAAACACTATATACTCTCAAGAAAGTCCAAATTCTAATTTCGAAAAGTTTTGAAAAGTTGAGTTTTAGCCATGCGTCTATAGTAGAACACGTGAAACATAAAAAGGACAACCTTGTTTCAATGAACGATATCTCCAAGAGTACTAATTTGATGATGACGATTCCAAATGTAGGTGAAAGACGACATTTTGGTACACTATATACACTGAAGAAATTCCAAATTTTGATTTTGGGAAGATTTGAAAAGTTGAGTTTGGCCATGCGTCCATAGTAGAACACCTTAAACATAAAAAGGACAATCGTGTTTCAATGAACGATTTGGGAATACTAATTTGATAATGACGATTGCAAATCTTGGTGGAAGAAGACATTTTGATACACTAAATACACTTGAGACGGCCCAAATTCTATTTTCGGGAAGTTTTGAAAAGTTGAGTTTTATGCATGGGTCCACAGTAGAACACTTTAAAGAAGAAGGTGGCAACTTTGATTCTATCAACAATATCTTCAAGGGTACTAATTCGATGATGATGATTCCAAATCTAGGAGAAAGACGACATTTTGATACACTATATATACACTCAAGAAAGTCCAAATTCTGATTTCAAGAAGTTTTGACAAGTTGAGTTTTAGGCATGCGTCCATAGTTGAAAACCTTAACCATAAAAAACACAACCTTGTTTCATTGAACGATATCTCCAAGAATACTAAGTTGATTGTTATGATTCCAAATCTAGGTGAAAGACGACATTTTGAAACACTATATACACTCAAGAAAGTCCAAGTTCTGGTTTTGGGAAGTTTTGAAAAGTTGTGTTTGAGCCATGCGTCCATAGTTTTGGAATGTGAGCGAATACTTGTGTACACACAAGTTAAACTTGATCTGATGGATCATGAATTGCTTAGCAGCAATGTGCTCATGAGATAGCTAGAGAGAGCTCAACGTGAGTTTTGAATAGCTCACAGTAGCTTAAGCTAACTCACTCCAGCTCAACTCCAGCTCACCTAACTCACTCTAGCTGAAGTCAACTCAACAGCTTGGGGCAATGACACTAGCTTAGTGATAGTGAGGTGGCAGTGACATGTCATCGAGTGATGACATGGCAGCTTACTTGGACTACCAGCCAATTGACATCTGACTTAAGCACGTGCTGACACATGGCAACACATATATCTCTCTCTCTTCCTTATAGATGAAAGGTCACCATAAGGTCACCACACATCCTTTCAGACCAAGTTGGTTATGGGTGGTTACTTGGAAGGTTCTAAGCACCCTTTCTCCAAAGACAAGTCCTTTGGGAAGGGGTGGCACTCAAATATAAATAGACCACCACCCATTTCTTCCAAGGCATGAATTTGAGAGCCTTTTATTTGTATGTTACAAAGTAAAGGTAAGAGAAGAGGATAGAAAGATGTTCTTCTAGAGAGAAGAATAAGAGATTAGCAAAAGAGGCACATTGGGTTGTGCAAATATTTTGGTTGCTGCTTCTTTAAGTTGGTAATCAAATTACCCTTGGTGTGGAGTTGTGTTTTACATCAAATCGATCCTAGCAAGAAAAGGTAGAGTTATCTATCTCGGAGTTTTCAAAGTAAGATTTCTATTCCTCTATTTGTTTAATAAGAAATCTTTCACATAGTTGAACACCTTAAACACAAAAAGGACAACCTTGTTTCAATGTACGATATCTCCAAGAATACTAATTTGATGATGACGATTCCAAATCTAGGTGAAAGACGACATTTTGATACACTATATACACTCAAGAAAGTCCAACTTCTGGTTTCTGAAAGTTTTGAAAAGTTGAGTTTTAGCCATGCGTCCAAAGTAAACATAAAAGGGAAAACCAAGTCTTAATGAACGATATCTCCAAGAATACTACTTGATGATGACGATTGCAAATATAGGTGAAAGACGAAATTGTTATACACTATATACACTCAAGAAAGTCTAAATTCTAATTTTGGAAAGTTTGAAAACTTGAGTTTCAGCCATGAATGCATAGTAGAACACTTTAAACAAGAAAGTCACTATTTTGATTTCATCGACGATATCTCCAAGTATAATACTAGTTCGATGATGACGATTCCAGATCTAGGTGAAAGACGACATTTCGATACACTAAATACACTCGAGACAATCCAAATTCTAATTTTTGGAAGTTTTGAAAAGTTGAGTTTTAGCCATGCATCCATAGTTGAACACCTTAAACATAAAAAGTGCAACCTTGTTTCAATGAAAGATATCTTCAAGATTACTAATTTGATGATGACGGTTCGAAATCTAGTTGAAAGACGACATTTTTAAACACTTTATACACTCAAGAAAGTCTGAATTCTGATTTTAAGAAGTTTTGAAATCTTGAGTTTTAGCCATGAATCCATACTAGAACACTTTGAACATGAAAGTGACGACTTTGATTCTATCGACGATATCTCCACGTATAGTAATTTAATGATGACGATTCCAAATCTAGGTGAAAGACGACATTTTGATACACTAAATACAATTAAGATGGTTCAAATTCTATTTATGGGAACATTTGAAAAGTTGAGTTTTATGCATGGGTCAACAGTAGAACACTCTAAAGAAGAAAGTGGCAACTTTGATTCAATCAACGGTATCTTCAAGGGTACTAATTCGATGATGATGATTCCAAATCTAGGTGAAAGACGACATTTTGACACACTATATACACTCAAGAAAGTCCAAATTCTGATTTCAGAAAGTTTTGACAAGTTGAGTTTTAGGCATGCGTCCATAGTTGAAAACCTTAAACATAAAAAGCACAACCTTGTTTCAATGAACGATACCTCCAAGAATACTAATTTGATTGTGACGATTCCAAATCAAGGTGAAAGACGACATTTTGAAACACTATATACACTCAAGAAAGTCCAAATTCTAATTTTGAAAAGTTTTGAAAAGTTGAGTTTTAGCCATGCGTCCATAGTAGAACACCTGAAACATAAAAAGGACAAACTAGTTTCAATGAACGATATCTCCAAGAGTACAAATTTGATGATGACGATACCAAATGTAAGTGAAAGATGACATTTTGGTACACTATATATGTTGGAATTTGAGCGAATACTTGCGTACGCACAAGTTAAACTTGATCAGATGGATCATGAATTGCTTAGCAGCAATGTGCTCATGAGATAACTAGAGATAGCTCAACGTGAGTTTTGAATAGCTCACAGTAGCTTAAGCTAACTCACTCCAGCTCAACTCCAGCTCACCTAGCTCACTCTAGCTCAAGTCAACTCAAGGTAGTTGGACCCAGCTCGGGGTAGTGACACTAGCTGAGTGATAGTGAGGTGGCAGTGACATGTCATCGGGTGATGACATGGCAGCTTACATGGACTACTAGCCAGTTGACATGTGACTTAACCATGTGCTGACACATGGCAACACATAAATCTCTCTCTCTTCCTTATGGATGAAAGGCCACCATTATGGGTGGTTACACCTAGTTGGTTAAGGGTGGTTAAGGGTGGTTACTTGGAAGGTTCCAAGCACCCTTTCTCCAAAGACAAGTCCTTTGGGAAGGGGTGGCACTTAATTATAAATAGACCACCACCCATTTCATCCAATGCATCAATTTGAGAGCCTTTATTTGTATATTACAAAGTAAAGGTAAGAGAAGAGGATTGAAAGATATTCTTCTAGAGAGAAGAATAAGAGACTAGTAAAGAGAAGGCACATTGGGTTGTGAAAGTATTTTGGTTGCTGCTTCTTTAAGTTGGTAATCAAATTACCCTTGGTGAGGAGTTGTGTTTTACATCAAATCGATCCTAGCAAAGTAAGATTTCTATTCCGCTATCTTTCAGTTAAGAAATCTTTCAGTGGTATCAGAGCCAAGGTTTTGTGCCTTTTGCTCTCTCTTCTATTTTTCTTTTATTTCATCTTATTTGGCCTTGATTAAAGCAATATTATGAATTCATATTCTTACTAAATTGTTTCAGTTTTATGATACATGTGATTTTGTTATGATGTATCATATATATTTGGTTCCTTTTAAGATGAAAATCCATGCTTAAAGAAAATGGACTCAAGAACGGGCTATGCTGATCTTTGTATCGGTAAGACCCGACTTGAGTGTATAGGCTGATTATCCTTGGTATTGATCTACAGTTACGACTGATTATCATACCTTGGATCTACAGCAAGTTATGATTGATCTTAGAGTCAATAGGCTGATTATCCTTGGTATTGATCTACAGTTACGACTGATTATCATACCTTGGATCTACAGCAAGTTATGATTGATCTTAGAGTTAATAGGCTGATTATCCTCGGTATTGATCTACAGTTATAACTGATTATCATACCTTGGATCTACAGCAAATATAAAAAGAGAAGGTTATATTGTCATTCGCAGATTTTATTAAACATGCTGATCATATGCATGCATACGAGATTTTGATTGTATGATAAAAACATACTTTTGGATTGAGTGTGTATGTTATTTGATTAGTTGTTTAGTATAATGCTTTGAATGAAAAGTTATGGACAAGTTGCTAATGGATGCATGTGCATGTGCATGTAGATGGCTAATGCTACTAAGGGCATAATCGCCGAGCTCAATAAAGATTTGAAGCTTGATGGTGACAATTATGCTATATGGCAACAAAAGATTCAATTCATACTAATTGAGCAAGAAACCCTTGAAATGATCACAGAAACCATGATAGATCCCGGTGACAAGGCAACGCCCTAGCAAAAGATGGATTATGTCAATTTCAAAAAGAAAGATACCATGGCAAGAATCACTTTGCTTAGTGCAATGATTGATGACATCATGGTGGATTTCGTTGTGCTCGAATCAGCCAAAGCCATATGGGACAAGGCTAAGGAAAAGTTTGGTAGCATCTCTCTGGAGAGGCAAAGAGCACTAATTCTCAAATTTGAGAATTATATGAAAAAGCCTGATCATACAATGGGAAGGCATCTACGAGAGATGTCCAAAATGATCACTGGATTAAAGGCTGTGGGACATACTCTAACTGATGAACAACAAGTGCAAGCTGTCATTCGTTCACTTCCCGATAGTGAGTGGCAATTGATAAAGATCAATTTGTGACACAACACTGAAATTAAAACCTTTGAGGATATTGCCCGTCATTTGCTTTTGGAAGCAGAAGTGATGGATATTACTAACCCTAAAGCTTTTGTAGCTGAAGGTAATACTTCTAAAAAGAAGAAGTGGAACAAAGGTTTCAAGAAAGGGAAAGGAATGAATGGAAAGTTGTCTGTAAAGAAGGGCAAAGACAAGAAGGGAAAAGATCCCAAGAAGGGAAAGGATCCCAAGAAAATCAAGTGCTTCAACTGTGGCCAAAAGGGTCATTTTGCACGTGATTGCACTATACCAAAGGTACACTTTACTCCTTTTACATTTGATGCATTAGTTGCATCATGTACTTTCATGGTTGATTCTAACTCAGGATGGGTTCTGGATTCAGGAGCAACCAGTCACATCATAAAGGATCGTGAGTTGTTCGTGCATTTCAAGAAGATTCCACCAAATACCAAGTGGGTATATGTCGGAAATAATGCACGACTTGAAGTACAAGGAATAGGGATTTGTGAAATTTCGATAAAGGATGGACATTGTCTCCATTTAGTAGATGTACTCTATGTACCTCAAATTAGAAGAAACTTGATTTCTGTATCTTGTCTTTTGTATTATGGTTATGAATTAATATTTCGTGGAAATAAAGTGGATCTATTTTCCAATAAAAAGTTTGTTGGTTCTGGTTTCTTACATGATGGTTTCTTTGTTTTGAATTCTTCAAATGAAAATTCAAACACTCATTGTCTTATAGCTGAAAGGCAAGATGAATGTTTATGGCATTCAAGAATAGGGCATGTAGGAGAATCAAGAATGAAAAGGTTAGCCAAAGAAGGCTTACTTGGTTCTTTGCGAAATGTATCTCTTCCTACGTGTGAATATTGCCTTACTGGAAAGATGAGTAGGAAACCTTTTGGGAAAGGGTCCCGAGTTCAGTTTCCATTAGCTTTAGTACATTCTGACATATGTGGTCCCTTGAATGTGATATCTAGACAAGGGTTTAGATATTTCCTCACATTCACTGATGACTATACTCGTTATACACATGTGTACTTGTTAAAGTTTAAAAGTGAAGCAATGAGTTGTTTCTTGGCATATGTGCAATTGGTTGAGAATCAACTTAACACTACGATCAAATGTCTAAGGACAGATCGTGGAGGTGAGTATATGTCTAATTTGTTTAAGGGGTTCTGTGAGCAAAAAGGAATAGAAAGGCAGCTTACTATTCCTGATACACCCCAACAAAATGGAGTGGCCGAAAGGAAGAATCGCACACTCTTAGACATGGTGAGATCTATGATGGCTCAAGCCAACTTAGATATGTCTTATTGGGGAGATGCGTTGCTAACAGCAACATATGTGCTCAATCGAATGCCCTCCAAATCAGTATCTTCTACTCCTTATGAGTTATGGACTAAAAGGAGGCCAAATTTGAGCAATTTAAGGCCTTGGGGCTGTGCAGCCTATGTCCATAACACCAAATCTGAATTTGGAAAGTTAGGACCAAAAGGAAAGAAATGTGTTTTCCTTAGGTACTGCGAACACTCTAAAGGCTATGTGTTTGCTGATTTAGAGGAAGGGAGTAAAAGACCTGAATTTGATTCAAGGGATGTAGTATTTTTGGAAAATGAGTTTCCAAGAAAAGGGAATGTTTCTACAGGAGTTTCCTTTTATGAAATGTCTGAATCACAAGTTGATACTCACAATGTATCAACTATACCTACACCACAAGGAGTGTTTGGGAATGTTGGGTTGAGTGGGAGCATTGAGCATCCAACTGAAGTTGGTCAAGATGTGACTAACAATGATCAAAATATTGATCAAGATATGCCCACACAAGAAAGTGATCAAATAGATCAACATCAAGAATTGGTCGAAGATGATCAACCTCCTGAACAACATGATGATGATGTGCATCATGATGCTTCTCCTAGTGTGCGTAGGTCTTCAAGAATATTTAGAAGACCAAAGAAGTGGTGGATTCTAAATGATGAAGTGAACATGGTTTCACCTGAGGTGGATGATGAACCTCGCACTATTAAGGATGCACTTAATAGTCTTGATTTAGATAAGTGGAAAATGGCTATGGAAGAAGAACTAAATTCTATGAGGGATAACCATGTCTGGGACTTGGTTGATCTTCCACAAGGGAGGAAAGCAATTGGGAACAAATGGGTTTTTCGAATCAAGCGAAAAGCAGATGGTTCCATTGATAGGTACAAGGCACGATTGGTTGCCAAAGGGTACACACAGGTAGAAGGTGTTGATTATCAAGACACTTTCTCACCTGTTGTCAGGTTTAACTCCATTAGGATAATACTTGCAATAGTAGCCCATATGGACTTGGAATTACATCAAATGGATGTTAAGACTGCCTTCCTCAATGGTGATTTGAGTGAAGAAATCTATATGACACAACCAGCGGGTTATGTCGAAAATGGTCAAGAACAAAAGGTATGTCACTTAATGAAGTCGATATACGGCCTGAAGCAAGCTTCTAGGCAGTGGTACCTAAAATTCCATCAATCAATTTTGAGCTATGGTTTCAAAATGATGGATGAAGATCATTGTGTATATGTCTTGCATTCCAAGGACAAATTTGTGATTATGTCACTATATGTAGATGACATTCTATTAGCAAGTAATAACAAAGGGTTTTTGAAAGTCATCAAAGGATGGTTATCATCAACCTTTGAAATGAAAGATATGGGAGAAGCTGCATACATCCTTGGAGTCCAGATTCTAAGGAATCGGGCTACAAAGTTGTTAGCTCTATCTCAAGAAACTTATATAGATAAGATTCTTGAACGCTTCCATATGAAGGATGCTAAACCAATGAATACCCCGATTGCCCATAATGCCAAAATTAGTGAGGCAATGTGTCCACAAAACCCTCAAGAGAAACATGAAATGGAACAAGTTCCATATTCAAGTGCTATAGGGAGCCTAATGTATGCCATGATGTGTACACGGCCTGATATAAGTCAAGCTGTTGGGTTATTAGCCAGGTATCAATCCAACCCTGGAAGTCAGCATTGGAAGTGTATCAAAAGGATTTTTCGTTACCTCAAAGGTACGAAAGATTATTGTTTATGCTACCAAGGTGGTAGTTTACAGTTTGTTGGATACACGGATGCTGATTGGGGAGGTGATAAGGATAGATGCAAATCTACATCGGGTTATATTTTTCTGCTAAACAGTGGAGCTATTTCTTGGAGTAGCAAGAAGCAAACTTGTACGGCTTTATCCACCATGGAGGCTGAGTTTGTGGCGAGTGCTGCTGCAGTACAAGAAGCCATATGGCTTGGTCGTTTTATTTCTCATTTAAGTATAATGCCTTGGAAGAACGAGCCTATCACAATATGCTGTGATAGTCAAGCAGCTTTGGCTTATACAAAGGATCCAAAGTATCATGGGAAAACCAAGCATATTGGGATAAAATATAATTTTGTGAGAGATGCACTTGAGTCCAAGGAAGTTTGTTTGAAATATATACCTACGACGGCTATGGTGGCAGATCCTTTAACTAAGCCTATACCACCTGATTTATTTGTCCGTCATGTTCAAGCAATGGGGTTGCGTAGGATATGATTGTACTTCCTTGTAACATGCAAACCATATTGTATTCAAGGTTGTTTTATTAATGAAATGAGTAGATGTATTCTTTTCATTACCATTCGTATATTCCATAACACTTAAAGGATATGTCAAGTATAGGTTGAGGATTGGCTCTCTCACATGGGCAATCCGCCCTTAGTTTGTGAACTAAGGATAAGACTTACTCAAATACCAACAAAATCATGAGATGATTGTTCGAGGTAGTCACATTATTTTGTGGATGTGATCTTGAGTATGATAGTCGCCTTGATGAGTTCTTTGTGTTAGAACCTCAAGATGAGGTGATGTGTGATTCACCGAGCATATATGTACCCCACATCTATTGCTCAACCTATGAACCAGATAGGACTTCCTAAAGAAGTTCGGCCATAACATGTGTGTTTTGGTCAGTGTCTGCACGGTATTTATAATTCAAATCTTGACATACACTCCAAGTTGAACGAGACCATTTCTTTGAGTGGGTACACTTGGTAGAATTCCACTATACATGATTTAAGTGGGAGAATTTGGGTGGTTCTTGTAGTAAATCATTTACGTGGCTTGTGATACCGTGGCACATGTCTCATACCATGTGTGTATATTTAATATAGTGACCGCCGAGAAGTAACTAAGAGTGATCCCTATCTCTTATGTTGTGTGAGCTTCTCATTTTTTGTATGCCTTTAGTGACTATTGACTACTATTTTGTGATTATGAGTTATTTATGTTGCTTTGATGGGTAACCTATGACCATGAGAATATGCGGTCTGTCGGTTTCTTTGTTGGGCAATTAAATAACTTGTAGTTGTAAGATAGTGAGTTCAAAAGGAAAGACTTTGTTTGAATACGCTGTCGCTTGTATGTGGAATCGATCCGGATCATATGTTTCTCAGTGAAACAAGACTCCACTGCACAGCGGTTTAAAGCATGAGTACTCGTTGTTTGGTACGGTTCATGAGTTTGAATTAGTTTCAACTCACAAAAGGGATTGAAAGTAGCCAAACATTGCGTAACAACAAGTCTTAGGTATCAGGCGAACTTAATGGTTATAACCATTAATGCTAATGACAGTGGGAGTCATTTTGACGACTATCTATTTAGGTAGGTAAGTCACATCGATTTGAGAAAATCTGCTATGTCTAACTTAACAGTTGCATAGTAAGAAAAACTCAACTTTCGCCAAAGGGTCACGGCCCATATGCCTTGTATGAGTCTGCATTTGTTTTTTATGTGTTCTTGATGTGTTACTGATGATTGGTTCAAATTTACCATGTGCGAGTGGGAGCTGTTGGAATTTGAGCGAATACTTGTGTACGCATAAGTTAAACTTGATCAGATGGATCATGAATTGCTTAGCAGCAATGTGCTCATGAGATAGCTAGAGATAGCTCAACGTGAGTTTTGAATAGCTCACAGTAGCTTAAGCTAACTCACTCCAGCTCAACTCCAGCTCACCTAGCTCACTCTAGCTCAAGTCAACTCAAGGTAGTTGGACCCAGCTCGGGGTAGTGACACTAGCTGAGTGATAGTGAGGTGGCAGTGACATGTCATCGGGTGATGACATGGCAGCTTACATGGACTACTAGCCAGTTGACATGTGACTTAACCATGTGCTGACACATGGCAACACATAAATCTCTCTCTCTTCCTTATGGATGAAAGGCCACCATTATGGGTGGTTACACCAAGTTGGTTAAGGGTGGTTATGGGTGGTTACTTGGAAGGTTCCAAGCACCCTTTCTCCAAAGACAAGTCCTTTGGGAAGGGGTGGCACTCAATTATAAATAGACCACCACCCATTTCATCCAATGCATCAATTTGAGAGCCTTTATTTGTATATTACAAAGTACAGGTAAGTGAAGAGGATTGAAAGATATTCTTCTAGAGAGAAGAATAAGAGACTAGTAAAGAGAAGGCACATTGGGTTGTGAAAGTATTTTGGTTGCTGCTTCTTTAAGTTGGTAATCAAGTTAGACTTTGACTCTATCGACGATATCTCAAAATATACTAATTTGATGATGACGATTCCAAATTTAGGGGAAAGACGACATTTCTATACACTAAATACAATTAAGACAGTCTAAATTCTATTTTCAGGAAGTTTTGAAAAGTTAAGTTTTATGTATGGGTCCACAGTGGAACACTTTAAAGAAGAAAGTGGCAACTTTGATTCTATCAACGATATCTTCAAGGGTACTAATTCGATGATGATGATTCCAAATCTAGGTGAAAGATGAGATTTTGATACACTATATACACCCAAGAAAGTCCAAATTCTGATTTCGGGAAGTTTTGACAAGTTGAGTTTTAGGCATGCGTCCATAGTTGAAAACCTTAAACAGAAAAAGCACAACCTTGTTTCAATGAACGATATCTCCAAGAATACTAATTTGACTGTGACGATTCCAAATCTAGGTGAAATGCGACATTTTGAAACACTATATACACTCAAGAAAGTCCAACTTCTGGTTTTGGGAAGATTTGAAAAGTTGTGTTTGAGCCACGTGTCCATAGTTGAACACCTTAAACACAAAAAGGACAACGTTGTTTCAATGTACGATATCTCCAAGAATACTAATTTGATGATGACGATTCCAAATCTAGATGAAAGACGACATTTTGATACACTGTATACACTCAAGAAAGTCCAACTTCTTGTTTCTGAAGGTTTTGAAAAGTTGAGTTTGAGCCATGCGTCCAAAGTAAACATAAAAAGGAAAACCTTGTCTCAATGAACGATATCCCCAAGAATACTAATTTTGATGATGACGATTGCAAATGTAGGTGAAAGAGGAAATTTTTATACACTCAAGAAAGTCCTAATTTTTATTTCGGAAAGTTTTGAAATCTTGAGTTTCAGTCATGAATGCATAGTAGAACACTTTAAACAAGAAAGTGACAATTTTGATTCAATTGACGATATCTCCAAGTATACTAGTTCGATGATGACAATTCCAGATCTAGGTGAAAGACAACATCTTGATACACTAAATACACTCAAGACAGTCCAAATTCTAATTTCTGGAAGTTTGAAAAGTTGAGTTTTAGCCATGCATCCATAGTTCAACACCTTAAACATAAAAAGTGCAACCTTGTTTCAATGAACGATATCTTCAAGGGTACTAATTTGATGAAGATGATTCCAAATCTAGGTGAAAGACGAGATTTTGATACACTATATACACTCAAGAAAGTCCAAATTCTGATTTTGGGAAGTTTTGAAATCTTGAGTTTTAGCCATGAATCCATACTAGAACACTCAAGAAAGTGACGACTTTTATTCTATCGACGATATCTCCAAGTATACTATTTTGATGATGACAATTCCAAATCTTGGTGAAAGATGACATTTTGATACACTAAATACAATTAAGACAGTCCAAATTCTATTTTTGGGAACTTTTGAAAAGTTGAGTTTTATGCATGTGTCCACAGTAGAACACTTTAAAGAAGAAAGTTGCAACTTTGATTCTATCAACGATATCTTCAAGGGTACTAATTCGATGACGAAGATTCCAAATCTAGGTGAAAGACGAGATTTTGATACACTATATACACTCAAGAAAGTGCAAAATCTGATTTCGGGAAGTTTTGAAATCTTGAGTTTTAGCCATGAATCCATACTAGAACACTTTGAACAAGAAAGTGACGACTTTTATTCTATCAAGGATATCTCCAAGTATACTAATTTGATGATGACGATTCCAAATCTAGGTGGAAGAAGACATTTTGATACACTAAATACACTTGAGACGGTCCAAATTCTATTTTCGGGAAGTTTTGAAAAGTTGAGTTTTATGCATGGGTCCACAGTAGAACACTATAAAGAAGAAAGTGACAACTTTGATTCTATCAAATATATCTTCAAGGGTTCTTATTCGATGGGACAATTCCAAATCTAGGTGAAAGATGATATTTTGATACAGTATATAAACTCAAGAAAGTCCAAATTCTGATTTCGGGAAGTTTTGAATGAAAGATTTCTTAAGGAATAATAGCGGAATAGAAATCTTACTTTGCTAGGATCGATTTGATGTAAAACACAACTCCACACCAAGGGTAATTTGATTACCAACTTAAAGAAGCAGCAACCAAAATACTTTCACAACCCAATGTGCCTTCTCTTTGCTAGTCTCTTATTCTTCTCTCTAGAAGAATATCTTTCAATCCTCCTCTCTTACCTTTATTTTGTAATATACAAATAAAGGGCTCTCAAAATTGATGCATTGGATGAAATGGGTGGTGGTCTATTTATAGTTGAGTGCCACCCCTTCCCAAAGGACTTGTCTTTGGAGAAAAGGTGCATGGAACCTTCCAAGTAACCACCCATAACCACCTATAACCAACTTGGTGTAACCACCCATAATGGTGACCTTTCATCCATAAGGAAGAGAGAGAGATTTATGTGTTGCCATGTGTCAGCATGTGGTTAAGTCACATGTCAATTGGCTAGTAGTCCATGTAAGCTGCCATGTCATCACCTGATGACAAGTCACTGCCACCTCACCATCACTCAGCTAGTGTCACTCCCCCGAGCTGGGTCCAACTACCTTGAGTTGACTTGAGCTAGAGTGAGCTAGGTGAGCTAGAGTGAGCTAGGTGAGCTGGAGTTGAGCTGGAGTGAGTTAGCTTAAGCTACTGTGAGCTATTCCAAACTCAAGTTGAGCTATCTCTAGCTATCTCATGAGCACATTGCTGCTAAGCAATTCATGATCCATCTGATCAAGTTTGACTTGTGCGTACACAAGTATTCGCTCAAATTCCAACAGCTCCCACTCGCACATGGTAAACTTGAACCAATCATCAGTAACACATCAAGAACACATAAAAACAAATGCAGACTCATACAAGGCATATGGGCCGTGACCCTTTGGCGAAAGTTGAGTTTTTCTTACTATGCAACTGTTAAGTTAGACATAGCAGATTTTCTCAAAACGATGTGGCCTACCTACCTAAACAGATAGTCATCAAAATGACTCCCACTGTCATTAGCATTAATGGTTATAACCATTAAGTTCGCCTGATACCTAAGACTTGTTGTTACGCAATGTTTGGGTACTTTCAATCCCTTTTGTGAGTTGAAACTAATTCAAACTCATGAACCGACCCAAACAACGAGTACTCATGCTTTAAACCGCTGTGCAGTGGAGTCTTGTTTCACTGAGAAACATATGATCCGGATCGATTCCACATACAAGCGACAGCGTATTCAAACAAAGTCTTTCCTTTTGAACTCACTATCTTACAACTACAAGTTATTTAATTGCCCAACAAAGAAACCGACAGACCGCATATTCTCATGGTCATAGGTTACCCATCAAAGCAACATAAATAACTCATAATCACAAAATAGTAGTCAATAGTCACTAAAGGCATACAAAAAATGAGAAGCTCACACAACATAAGAGATAGGGATCACTCTTAGTTACTTCTCGGCGGTCACTATATTAAATATACACACATGGTATGAGACATGTGCTACGGTATCACAAGCCACGTAAATGATTTACTACAAGAACCACCCAAATTCTCCCACTTAAATCATGTGTAGTGGAATTCTACCAAGTGTACCCACTCAAAGAAATGGTCTCGTTCAACTTGGAGTGTATGTCAAGATTTGAAT
This sequence comes from Diospyros kaki, assembly GCA_036245055.1. Classification (NCBI taxonomy): domain Eukaryota; kingdom Viridiplantae; phylum Streptophyta; class Magnoliopsida; order Ericales; family Ebenaceae; genus Diospyros; species Diospyros kaki. The sequence continues at coordinate 25,384,783 of BSEG01000012.1, forward strand.
TATAAATACCGTGCAGACACTGACCAAAACACACATGTTATGGCCGAACTTCTTTAGGAAGTCCTATCTGGTTCATAGGTTGAGCAATAGATGTGGGGTACATATATGCTCGGTGAATCACACATCACCTCATCTTGAGGTTCTAACACAAAGAACTCATCAAGGCGACTATCATACTCAAGATCACATCCACAAAATAATGTGACTACCTCGAACAATCATCTCATGATTATGTTGGTATTTGAGTAAGTCTCATCCTTAATTCACAAACTAAGGGCGGATTGCCCGTGTGAGAGAGCCAATCCTCAACCTATACTTGACATATCCTTTAAGTGTTATGGAATATACTAATGGTAATGAAAAGAATACATCTACTCATTTCATTAATAAAACAACCTTGAATACAATATGGTTTGCATGTTACAAGGAAGTACAATCATATCCTACGCAACCCCATTGCTTGAACATGACGGACAAATAAATCAGGTGGTATAGGCTTAGTTAAAGGATCTGCCACCATAGCTGTCGTAGGTATATATTTCAAACAAACTTCCTTGGACTCAAGTGCATCTCTCATAAAATTATATTTTATCCCAATATGTTTGGTTTTCCCATGATACTTTGGATCTTTTGTATAAGCCAAAGCTGCTTGACTATCACAGCATATTGTGATAGGCTCGTTCTTCCAAGGCATTATACTTAAATGGGAAATAAAACGACCAAGCCATATGGCTTCTTGTACCGCAGCAGCACTTGCCACAAACTAAGCCTCCATGGTGGATAAAGCCGTACAAGTTTGCTTCTTGCTACTCCAAGAAATAGCTCCACTGTTTAGCAGAAAAATATAACCCGATGTAGATTTGCATCTATCCTTATCACCTCCCCAATCAGCATCCGTGTATCCAACAAACTGTAAACTACCACCTTGGTAGCATAAACAATAATCTTTCATACCTTTGAGGTAACGAAAAATCCTTTTGATACACTTCCAATACTGACTTCCAGGGTTGGATTGATACCTGGCTAATAACCCAACAGCTTGACTTATATCAGGCCGTGTACACATCATGGCATACATTAGGCTCCCTATAGCACTTGAATATGGAACTTGTTCCATTTCATGTTTCTCTTGAGGGTTTTGTGGACACATTGCCTCACTAATTTTGGCATTATGGGCAATCGGGGTATTCATTGGTTTAGCATCCTTCATATGGAAGCGTTCAAGAATCTTATCTATATAAGTTTCTTGAGATAGAGCTAACAACTTTGTAGCCCGATTCCTTAGAATCTGGACTCCAAGGATGTATGCAGCTTCTCCCATATCTTTCATTTCAAAGGTTGATGATAACCATCCTTTGATGACTTTCAAAAACCCTTTGTTATTACTTGCTAATAGAATGTCATCTACATATAGTGACATGATCACAAATTTGTCCTTGGAATGCAAGACATATACACAATGATCTTCATCCATCATTTTGAAACCATAGCTCAAAATTGTTTGATGGAATTTTAGGTACCACTGCCTAGAAGCTTGCTTCAGGCCGTATATCGACTTCATTAAGTGACATACCTTTTGTTCTTGACCATTTTTGACATAACCCGCTAGTTGTGTCATATAGATTTCTTCACTCAAATCACCATTGAGGAAGGCAGTCTTAACATCCATTTGATGTAATTCCAAGTCCATATGGGCTACTATTGCAAGTATTATCCTAATGGAGTTAAACCTGGCAACAGGTGAGAAAGTGTCTTGATAATCAACACCTTCTACCTGTGTGTACCCTTTGGCAACCAATCGTGCCTTGTACCTATCAATGGAACCATCTGCTTTTCGCTTGATTCGAAAAACCCATTTGTTCCCAATTGCTTTCCTCCCTTGTGGAAGATCAACCAAGTCCCAGACATGGTTATCCCTCATAGAATTTAGTTCTTCTTCCATAGCCATTTTCCACTTATCTGAATCAAGACTATTAAGTGCATCCTTAATAGTGCGAGGTTCATCATCCACCTCAGGTGAAACCATGTTCACTTCATCATTTAGAATCCACCACTTCTTTGGTCTTCTAAATATTCTTGAAGACCTACGCACACTAGGAGAAGCATCATGATGCACATCATCATCACGTTGTTCAGGAAGTTGATCATCTTCGACCAATTCTTGATGTTGATCTATTTGATCACTTTCTTGTGTGGGCATATCTTGATCAATATTTTGATCATTGTTAGTCACATCTTGACCAACTTCAGTTGGATGCTCAACGCTCCCACTCAACCCAACATTCCCAAACACTCCTTGTGGTGTAGGTATAGTGGATACATTGTGAGTATCAACTTGTGATTCAGACATTTCATAAAAGGAAACTCCTGTAGAAACATTCCATTTTCTTGGAAACTCATTTTCCAAAAATACTACATCCCTTGAATCAAATTCAGGTCTTTTACTCCCTTCCTCTAAATCAGCAAACACATAGCCTTTAGAGTGTTCGCAATACCTAAGGAAAACACATTTCTTTCCTTTTGGTCCTAACTTTCCAAATTCAGATTTGGTGTTATGGACATAGGCTGCACAGCCCCAAGGCCTTAAATTGCTCAAATTTGGTCTCCTTTTAGTCCATAACTCATAAGGAGTAGAAGATACTGATTTGGAGGGCATTCGATTGAGCACATATGTTGCTGTTAGCAACGCATCTCCCCAATAAGACATATCTAAGTTGGCTTGAGCCATCATAGATCTCACCATGTCTAGGAGTGTGCGATTCTTCCTTTCGGCCACTCCATTTTGTTGGGGTGTATCAGGAATAGTAAGCTGCCTTTCTATTCCTTTTTGCTCACAGAACCCCTTAAACAAATTAGACATATACTCACCTCCACGATCTGTCCTTAGACATTTGATCGTAGTGTTAAGTTGATTCTCAACCAATTGCACATATGCCAAGAAACAACTCATTGCTTCACTTTTAAACTTTAACAAGTACACATGTGTATAACGAGTATAGTCATCAGTGAATGTGAGGAAATATCTAAACCCTTGTCTAGATGTCACATTCAAGGGACCACATATGTCAGAATGTACTAAAGCTAATGGAAACTGAACTCGGGACCCTTTCCCAAAAGGTTTCCTACTCATCTTTCCAGCAAGGCAATATTCACACGTAGGAAGAGATACATTTCTCAAAGAACCAAGTAAGCCTTCTTTGGCTAACCTTTTCATTCTTGATTCTCCTACATGCCCTAATCTTGAATGCCATAAACATTCATCTTGCCTTTCAGCTATAAGACAATGAGTGTTTGAATTTTCATTTGAAGAATTCAAAACAAAGAAACCATCATGTAAGAAACCAGAACCAACAAACTTTTTATTGGAAAATAGATCCACTTTATTTCCACGAAATATTAATTTATAACCATAATACAAAAGACAAGATACAGAAATCAAGTTTCTTCTAATTTGAGGTACATAGAGTACATCTACTAAATGGAGACAATGTCCATCCTTTATCGAAATTTCACAAATCTCGATTCCTTGTACTTCAAGTCGTGCATTATTTCCGACATATACCCACTTGGTATTTGGTGGAATCTTCCTGAAATGCATGAACAACTCACGATCTTTTACGATGTGACTGGTTGCTCCTGAATCCAGAACCAATCCTGAGTTAGAATCAACCATGAAAGTACATGATGCATCTAATGCATCAAGCGTAAAAGGAGTAGAGTGTACGTTTGGTATAGTGCAATCATGTGCACAATGACCCATTTGGCCACAGTTGAAGCACTTGATTTTCTTGGGATCATTTTCTTTCTTGGGATCTATCATGGTTTCGGTGATCATTTCAAGGGTTTCTTGTTTAGGCCATATAGCATAATTGTGATCGTCAGCATTAGCCATCTACATGCACATGCACATGCACCCATTAGCAACTTGTCCATAACTTTTCATTCAAAGCATTATACTAAACAACCAATCAAATAACATACATACTCAATCCAAAAGTATGTTTTTATCATACAATCAAAATCTCGTATGCATGCATATGATCAGCATGTTTAATAAAATATGTGAATGACAATACAACATTCTCCTTTTATATTTGCTGTAAATCCAAGGTATGATAATCAGTTATAACTGTAGATCAACACCGAGGATAATCAGCCTATTAACTCAAGCCGTAGACCCAAGGTATGATAATCAGTGGCAACTGTAGATCAATACCAAGGATAATCAGCCTATTGACTCAAGGGTCAATCATAACTTGCTGTAGATCCAAGGTATGATAATCAGTGGCAACTGTAGATCAATACCAAGGATAATCAGCCTATTGACTCAAGGGTCAATCACAACTTGCTGTAGATCCAAGGTATGATAATCAGTCGCAACTGTAGATCAATACCAAGGATAATCAGCCAATTCACTCAAGTCGGGTCTTACCGATACAAAGATCAGCCTAGCCCGTTCTTGAGTTCATTTTCTTTAAGCATGGATTTTCATCTTAAATGGAACCAAATATATATGATACATCATAACAAAATAACATGTATCATAAAAATGAAACAATTTAGAATATTGCTTTAGTCATGGCCAAATAAGATGAAATAAAAGAAAAATAGAAGAGAGAGCAAAAGGCACAAAACCTTGTCTCTGATACCACTGAAAGATTTCTTAAGGAATAATAGCGGAATAGAAATCTTACTTTGCTAGGATCGATTTGATGTAAAACACAACTCCACACCAAGGGTAATTTGATTACCAACTTAAAGAAGCAGCAACCAAAATACTTTCACAACCCAATGTGCCTTCTCTTTGCTAGTCTCTTATTCTTCTCTCTAGAAGAATATCTTTCAATCCTCTTCTCTTACCTTTATTTTGTAATATACAAATAAAGGGCTCTCAAAATTGATGCATTGGATGAAATGGGTGGTGGTCTATTTATAGTTGAGTGCCACCCCTTCCCAAAGGACTTGTCTTTGGAGAAAAGGTGCATGGAACCTTCCAAGTAACCACCCATAACCACCTATAACCAACTTGGTGTAACCACCCATAATGGTGACCTTTCATCCATAAGGAAGAGAGAGAGATTTATGTGTTGCCATGTGTCAGCATGTGGTTAAGTCACATGTCAATTGGCTAGTAGTCCATGTAAGCTGCCATGTCATCACCTGATGACAAGTCACTGCCACCTCACCATCACTCAGCTAGTGTCACTCCCCCGAGCTGGGTCCAACTACCTTGAGTTGACTTGAGCTAGAGTGAGCTAGGTGAGCTGGAGTTGAGCTGGAGTGAGTTAGCTTAAGCTACTGTGAGCTATTCCAAACTCAAGTTGAGCTATCTCTAGCTATCTCATGAGCACATTGCTGCTAAGCAATTCATGATCCATCTGATCAAGTTTGACTTGTGCGTACACAAGTATTCGCTCAAATTCCAACAATGCATTGCTAGAAGAGTTTGATTTTCTATTTAAAAAACATAAAACGGCTATTAGAGAAATCAAGGAGCTTAAAAGAGAAAATGGTAGATTAGAAAAGAAAGAGGAAGAGTACATGGAAGAAATAGATGAGTTGAACTCTAAAATTAGGAAAATGGAAGAAAATAAACCAAATGAAGTGTGTGCATTAAAAGATACTATAAATGAATTGCATGACACTATTGATAGTCTTAGGGAGCATGAATGCATTGTATGTGATCATTCTGAGTTACTAAATGAAATAGCATGTTTAAAAGAAAAGAATGAGCACTTAGAAAAATCATTTTTAAAATTTTCTTTGAGTTCTAGTAAATTGGATTCTTTGCTTGCATCTCAAAAACCATATTTTGAAAAGGCTGGTCTTGGTTTTGACCCTAGTAAACTAAAAGAGAAAATCCAAAAATCTGGTTCTCCCACTCATCTTATTCATTCTAGGCTTGTGCATCATGCTAGAATCATTAAAGGGGCAAAATATCTTCCTAGAGCTAAATATTCAAAACTAGCTAGAACTAGAAATAATAAAGTTGTTAAAACTAGGAGTTTTTGGATTCCTAAGGGTTTAAATGATCAAAAAGCTAAGGAATATATCTTTGATACATATGGCTATGATTTCATGTTCTCTAACCCCCAAGGACCCAAAGTTTGGGTACCTAAGGTCCCTTGATTTTCTTAATAGGTGTGCTTGAAGGCCAAAGGCACTTCAAGCTAATGGTTCTTGGACAGCGGATGTTCAAGGCATATGACTGGAGATGCCACCTTATTTTCGTCTCTTAAAGCTAAAAAGCATGGAGGTAATGTCACTTTTGGTGATGGCTCAAAAGGGAAAATTGTAGGCATTGGAAACGTGGGTAATCCTTCTAAACTCATGTTTGAAGATGTCTTATTTGTGAGTGGCTTATCCTACAACTTGCTTAGCATAAGTCAATTAATTGACAAAGGCTACATAGTTGCATTTGAAGGTAATGAGTGCTTGATTAAAGATTCTTTAAATAAGATTGTTTTAAAAGGCATTAGAGAAGGAAACATTTATGTGCTAAATCTGAATTCTTTATGTGTTAATGATGCTACTTGTCTTATGGTGAATGATAACTCTATGGATCTATGGCATAGAAGATTAGGTCACATTAGCACATCTACTCTTTCTAAACTAATAAAGAAAACTCTGATTAGAGGAGTGCCTAAATTAAATTTGAATGACCTACATATGTGTGATGCATGCATTAGAGGAAAACAAGTTAGAGAGTCATTTAAATCAAAACAAGATGTTACCACAACTAGGCCATTAGAATTACTTCATTTAGATTTGTTTGGTCCTAGTAGGGCTAAAAGTTTAGGTGGTAAATCATATGCATTTGTGATTGTGGATGACTTTTCTCGTTTTACTTGGTGCTTGTTTATTTCTCATAAAAGTGAGGCATTGCATGTTTTTGATAGTCTAATTCGAAAACTACAAAATCAACAAAATGCATGTGTAATTAAGATTAGGAGTGATCATGGTGGTGAGTTTGATAACTTTGGTTTTGGTGAGTTATGTGATAAATATGGTATTTCTCATAATTTTTCTGCACCTAGGTCTCCACAACAAAATGGAGTAGTTGAAAGAAAAAATAGGTCATTACAAGAAATTGGTAGAACTATGTTAATTGAAAGTGGTTTACCTAAGTCATTTTGGGCTGAAGCAATTAATCATGCAAGTTATGTGTTAAATAGGTTGTCTATTAGAAAAGGGCTAAATAGGACACCATATGAACTTTGGCATGGTAAGACACCTAAAGTAGATTATCTTAGACCATTTGGGTGTAAATGTTACATTTTAAACACTAAATATAATTTGGATAAGTTTGATGCTAAATCTGATGTAGGTTCTTTGGTTGGTTTTTCTTCTGCTAGTAGAGCATATAGAGTTTATAACTCTAGGACAAAAACGATAGAAGAGTCCATTCATGTAAAATTTGATGAATCACTAGCTAAGAGTTCCAATATTGAAGAAGATGAAGATGTAGTTTTTGAACCACAAGTAGAGTCTAGTTTAAAGGAATCTACACCTAATAGCATGGATTCATATATAGAAGTAGATAAATTGGAAAATGAGACTCACTTAGAATCACAAGAAAATAATGAATTGATAGGTCCTTTGCATGATCAAAACTGGTATCAAATTAAAAATAAGCACCGGCATCCTAAAGAATTAATAATAGGTGACATTTCTCATGGAGTTAGAACTAGATCATCTCATGGTGTGCATCCTTTTAGTTCTCTTGCTTTGATTTGTGAAATTGAGCCTAAATGTATTAATGATGCTCTAAAAGCACCCGATTGGGTAATAGCAATGCAAGAAGAGTTAAATGAGTTTGAAAGAAATAAAGTGTGGAGTTTAGTTCCTAAACCTGAAAATCATTATATTATTGGTACAAAATGGGTTTTCAAAAACAAAATGGATGAAAATGGAAAAGTGGTTAGGAACAAGGCTAGATTAGTGGCACAAGGGTATAGTGAAGAAGAAGGAGTAGATTATGATGAGTCATTTGCACCGGTAGCTAGAATAGAAGCTATTAGGTTGTTAATGGCATTTGCATGCTTTAAAGGTTTTAAATTGTATCAAATGGATGTTAAGAGTGCGTTTTTAAATGGCTTTATTCAAGAAGATGTTTATGTGAAGCAACCCCCTGGTTTTGAAAATCAAAAGTTCCCAAATCATGTTTACAAGCTTTTTAAATCTCTTTATGGCTTAAAACAAGCTCCTAGAGCGTGGTATGATCGTTTATCAAAGTTCTTGCTTGAAAATGATTTTAATCGTGGGAAAATTGATAGTACTTTATTTGTGAAGCATAAAAATGATGATTTGCTTATTGTACAAGTCTATGTGGATGATATTATTTTTGGATCAACTAATGATTCTTTGTGTAAAGATTTTGCTGATTGTATGAGTGGTGAATTCCAAATGAGCATGATGGGTGAACTAACGTTCTTTTTAGGTTTGCAAATAAAACAAAGTGAGAATGGCATTCACATTAGTCAAGCTAAATATACTAAAGATTTGCTATTTAGATTTGGGATGGATTTAGCTAAACCTTGTATTACCCCCATGGCTGCAAATACAAAGCTTGATAGTGACATAAATGGTAATGAAGTAGACCAAAAGCTATATAGATCTATGATTGGCTCATTGTTATATCTTACTGCATCTAGACCCGATATTATGCATGCTGTGTGTTTGTGTGCTAGATTTCAATCTAATCCTAGACAATCACACTTAATTGCGGTAAAACGGATTTTTAGATACTTAAAAGATACCTCTACTCTTGGTCTTTGGTATGATAAGAGTTCTTTATTTGATTTGTATGCTTATAGTGACTCGGATTATGCTGGTTGTAGATTGGATAGAAAGAGTACTACGGGCACTTGTCAATTTCTAGGAAATAAGCTCATTTCATGGTTTTCTAAGAAACAATCAAGTGTAGCACTCTCCACTACTGAAGCTGAGTATATGGCCATAAGTAGTTGCACCTCACAATTGCTTTGGATTAAACAACAATTAGAGGATTTTGGTTTAGAGTTCAAGAATATTTCCATTTATTGTGATAACACAAGTGCTATCCATTTATCTAAGAATCCAGTGTATCATAGCAAAGCTAAGCACATAGAAGTTAGACATCATTTTATTAGAGAGCATGTGTTACAAGGTGATATTGTGATTAAATATGTGGATACCAAGAATCAACTTGCTGATATTTTTACTAAGCCTCTTTCAAATGAAAATTTTCTTTTTCTTCGAAACTCACTTGGGATGATTCCTATTCCCTAATTGTATTTTTTTCTTTCTCATGTATTTTTTTGATAGATTACAAAAAAGGGGGAGAGGAAATATGTAGCTAAATAGTGATTTAAAAGGATAAGAAGGAGACTAAATTAAGGGGGAGAGACCAAGTTAAGGGGGAGCCTAAATTAAGGGGGAGCAAGAGCTAAATCACTTAAGTATAGCTTCTTTCACGTTTTTGCAATCATCAAAAAGGGGGAGATTGTTGAGTGTAGATTTTGATGATTGATGATTGGCAACCTATATAGAGATTTCATTATATATGGAAACAAGTTTTTAGACAGCTTTCTAGAAATTTGAGTATTTGAGCTATATATGGAAAGTTCTTGGAATAGAAAGTCTAGAAGATATATATATGGAATCCTTGTTTATATATGGAAAGTTCTTCTTGGAATGGAAAGTCTAGAAGATATATACATATGGAATCCTTGTTTATATATGGAAACTTGATCAATTAAGGGCTTTTGAAGTTATGATTGATATCTTCATTGTTGGACAAATTTGCTTCATTATTTGAGAATATTTGAATGGATTTTACACTATTTGGAGATTTAAATTCAAATTTCAAATTAGCTATGTTTGTTATGGAAGCTAAGGGGCCAATTACGCAATCAAAGGTGATTGAAGATTCAACTAGAAGTCAGAATTTATTATTTCTGATTTATGGACGATTTTGCAAGAATTATGAAGGATTTTTGATGATATTTTAATCCTTAAAATCAGTCATGCATTATTAGAATTGATTTGCTCATTCAAGGCTGATTGGAGATCAACAAAAGTCAAAGATCTTGATGATCAATCAAGTTGGCTTATTATGGAAGGTAAATCAAGAATTCAAATGAAGGGCTGAGATTGGATTGAAGACTTGACACATGGAGGGCTGAGATTGATCAAGGAAAGCCTACTCTAGCACTATATAAAAGGATCTCTTGAAGGCTTTAGAACAACTTTTGGAAGCCTTATCATTTTCTACATCATTGGCCAATATTTTCATTCTCTCCAAGTCTTTCTTTTCCTCTATATTCTTGAGAGAAAACTAAGAGAGTTCTCTACACTTCATTGTATTATTTTTGAGAGAACCCTATTTCACAATCTCTACTATTCTTGTATCTTGTAAAGAGCGTACAAAATCCAAACTAGAGAGTGTGAGACTCCAGAAATAGTTTGGTGGTGGTGAAGCCAAGTGAAGGCTTTGGTGGTTGTAAGAAAAGTTTCATATAGTGGATTTGATTGAAAATCCTAAGGAAGGGAATCCTTAGGTAGTGGATGTAAGCCATAAGGGCCGAACCACTATAAATCGCTGTGTTCTTCTTCTCTTCACTCTTACTTATTCTTGTTTGATTATATTCTGATTTGCTTAAATTGATTATTCTTTATACTAATTCAATATTCCATTTGGTTTATTTAAAGACTTGTTATTGTGTGCATTCAAATCACTTATTTTCACCAAGTTGTAATTTGAAGAGTATATTGGATCAAAGCACATACTAGCACAGCTGGCGGATATCATATTATCCATCTAGTATTTAAGTGCTCCCGTACTCTCAACTACGATTTTGGTTTATATTAAATTTGTTTTCTCATATATATGCGTGCATAAGTTTCGCATTAGAATTTTAAAAAGGTGTCAATTCACCCCCTCTCTTGACTAGGTTAGAAATCAACAATATACACTCAAGAAAGCCAAATTCTGATTTCGGGAAGTTTTGAAATCTTGAGTTTTAGCCATGAATCCGTACTAGAACACTTTGAACAAGAAAGTGACGACTTTTATTCTATCGACGATATCTCCAAGTATACTAATTTGATGATGACGATTCCAAATCTAGGTGGAAGAAGACATTTTGATACACTAAATACACTTGAGACGGTCCAAATTCTATTTTCGGGAAGTTTTGAAAAGTTGAGTTTTATGCATGGGTCCACAGTAGAACACTATAAAGAAGAAAGTGGCAACTTTGATTCTATCAAATATATCTTCAAGGGTTCTTATTCGATGGGACAATTCCAAATCTAGGTGAAAGATGACATTTTGATACAGTATATGAACTCAAGAAAGTCCAAATTCTGATTTCGGGAAGTCTTGAAATCTTGTGCTTTAGCCATGAATCCATACTAGAACACTTTGAACAAAAAAGTGACGACTTTGATTCTATCGACGATATCTCCAAGTATACTAATTTGGTGATGACGATTCCAAATCTAAGTGAAAGACGACATTTCGATACACTGAATACACTTAAGACAGTCCAAATTCTACTTTCGAGAAGTTTTGAAAAGTTGAGTTTTATGCATGGGTCCACAGTAGAACACTTTAAAGTAGAAAGTTGCAACTTTGATTCTATCAACGATATCTTCAAGGGTACTAATTCGATGACGACTATTCCAAATCTAGGTGAAAGACGACATTTTGATACACTATATACACTCAAGAAAGTCCAAATTCTAATTTCGGGAAGTTTTGAATTCTTGAGTTTTAGCCATGAATCCATACTAGAACACTTTGAACAAGAAAGAGACGACTTTGATTCTATCGACCATATCTCCAAGTATACTAATTTGATGATGATGATTCCAAATCTAGGTAAAAGACGACATTTTGATACACTATATACACTCAAGAAAGTCCAAATTCTGATTTTGGGAAGTTTTGAAATCTTGTGTTTTAGCCATGAATCCACACTAGAACACTTTGAACAAGAAAGTGACAACTTTGATTCTATCGACGATATCTCCAAGTATACACTAATTTGATGATGATGATTTCAAACCTAGGTGAAAGACGACATTTTGATACACTAAATACACTTAAGGCAGTCAAAACTCTACTTTCGGGAAGTTTTGAAAAGTTGAGTTTTATGCATGGGTCCACAGTACAACACTTTGATTCTATCAACGATATCTTCAAGGGTACTAATTCGATGACGACGATTCCAAATCTAGGTGAAAGACTGCATTTTGATACGCTATATACACTCAAGAAAGCCAAATTCTGATTTCGGGAAGTTTTGAAATCTCGAGTTTTAGCCATGAATCTATACTAGAACACTTTGAACAAGAAAGTAACGTTAGACTTTGACTCTATCGACGATATCTCAAAATATACTAATTTGATGATGACGACTCCAAATTTAGGGGAATGACGACATTTCTATACACTAAATACAATTAAGACAGTCTAAATTCTATTTTCAGGAAGTTTTAAAAGTTAAGTTTTATGTATGGGTCCACAGTGGAACACTTTAAAGAAGAAAGTGGCAACTTTGATTCTATCAACGATATCTTCAAGGGTACTAATTCGATGATGATGATTCCAAATCTAGGTGAAAGATGAGATTTTGATACACTATATACACCCAAGAAAGTCCAAATTCTGATTTCGGGAAGTTTTGACAAGTTGAGTTTTAGGCATGCGTCCATAGTTGAAAACCTTAAACAGAAAAAGCACAACCTTGTTTCAATGAACGATATCTCCAAGAATACTAATTTGACTGTGACGATTCCAAATCTAGGTGAAAGGCGACATTTTGAAACACTATATACACTCAAGAAAGTCCAACTTCTGGTTTTGGGAAGATTTGAAAAGTTGTGTTTGAGCCATGTGTCCATAGTTGAACACCTTAAACACAAAAAGGACAACGTTGTTTCAATGTACGATATCTCCAAGAATACTAATTTGATGATGACGATTCCAAATCTAGATGAAAGACGACATTTTGATACACTGTATACACTCAAGAAAGTCCAACTTCTTGTTTCTGAAGGTTTTGAAAAGTTGAGTTTGAGCCATGCGTCCAAAGTAAACATAAAAAGGAAAACCTTGTCTCAATGAACGATATCCCCAAGAATACTAATTTTGATGATGACGATTGCAAATGTAGGTGAAAGAGGAAATTTTTATACACTCAAGAAAGTCCTAATTTTTATTTCGGAAAGTTTTGAAATCTTGAGTTTCAGTCATGAATGCATAGCAGAACACTTTAAACAAGAAAGTGACAATTTTGATTCAATTGACGATATCTCCAAGTATACTAGTTCGATGATGACAATTCCAGATCTAGGTGAAAGACAACATTTTGATACACTAAATACACTCAAGACAGTCCAAATTCTAATTTCTGGAAGTTTGAAAAGTTGAGTTTTAGCCATGCATCCATAGTTCAACACCTTAAACATAAAAAGTGCAACCTTGTTTCAATGAACGATATCTTCAAGATTACTAATTTGATGTTGACGATTCGAAATCTAGTTGAAAGACGACATTTTTAAACACTTTATACACTCAAGTAAGTCCAAATTCCGATTTCGGGAAGTTTTGAAATCTTGAGTTTTAGCCATGAATCCGTACTAGAACACTTTGAACAAGAAAGTGACGACTTTTATTCTATCGACGATATCTCCAAGTATACTAATTTGATGATGACGATTCCAAATCTAGGTGGAAGAAGACATTTTGATACACTAAATACACTTGAGACGGTCCAAATTCTATTTTCGGGAAGTTTTGAAAAGTTGAGTTTTATGCATGGGTCCACAGTAGAACACTATAAAGAAGAAAGTGGCAACTTTGATTCTATCAAATATATCTTCAAGGGTTCTTATTCGATGGGACAATTCCAAATCTAGGTGAAAGATGACATTTTGATACAGTATATAAACTCAAGAAAGTCCAAATTCTGATTTCGGGAAGTCTTGAAATCTTGTGCTTTAGCCATGAATCCATACTAGAACACTTTGAACAAAAAAGTGACGACTTTGATTCTATCGACGATATCTCCAAGTATACTAATTTGGTGATGACGATTCCAAATCTAAGTGAAAGACGACATTTCGATACACTGAATACACTTAAGACAGTCCAAATTCTACTTTCGAGAAGTTTTGAAAAGTTGAGTTTTATGCATGGGTCCACAGTAGAACACTTTAAAGTAGAAAGTTGCAACTTTGATTCTATCAACGATATCTTCAAGGGTACTAATTCGATGACGACTATTCCAAATCTAGGTGAAAGACGACATTTTGATACACTATATACACTCAAGAAAGTCCAAATTCTAATTTCGGGAAGTTTTGAATTCTTGAGTTTTAGCCATGAATCCATACTAGAACACTTTGAACAAGAAAGAGACGACTTTGATTCTATCGACCATATCTCCAAGTATACTAATTTGATGATGATGATTCCAAATCTAGGTAAAAGACGACATTTTGATACACTATATACACTCAAGAAAGTCCAAATTCTGATTTTGGGAAGTTTTGAAATCTTGTGTTTTAGCCATGAATCCACACTAGAACACTTTGAACAAGAAAGTGACAACTTTGATTCTATCGACGATATCTCCAAGTATACACTAATTTGATGATGATGATTTCAAACCTAGGTGAAAGACGACATTTTGATACACTAAATACACTTAAGGCAGTCAAAACTCTACTTTCGGGAAGTTTTGAAAAGTTGAGTTTTATGCATGGGTCCACAGTACAACACTTTGATTCTATCAACGATATCTTCAAGGGTACTAATTCGATGACGACGATTCCAAATCTAGGTGAAAGACTGCATTTTGATACGCTATATACACTCAAGAAAGCCAAATTCTGATTTCGGGAAGTTTTGAAATCTCGAGTTTTAGCCATGAATCTATACTAGAACACTTTGAACAAGAAAGTAACGTTAGACTTTGACTCTATCGACGATATCTCAAAATATACTAATTTGATGATGACGACTCCAAATTTAGGGGAATGACGACATTTCTATACACTAAATACAATTAAGACAGTCTAAATTCTATTTTCAGGAAGTTTTAAAAGTTAAGTTTTATGTATGGGTCCACAGTGGAACACTTTAAAGAAGAAAGTGGCAACTTTGATTCTATCAACGATATCTTCAAGGGTACTAATTCGATGATGATGATTCCAAATCTAGGTGAAAGATGAGATTTTGATACACTATATACACCCAAGAAAGTCCAAATTCTGATTTCGGGAAGTTTTGACAAGTTGAGTTTTAGGCATGCGTCCATAGTTGAAAACCTTAAACAGAAAAAGCACAACCTTGTTTCAATGAACGATATCTCCAAGAATACTAATTTGACTGTGACGATTCCAAATCTAGGTGAAAGGCGACATTTTGAAACACTATATACACTCAAGAAAGTCCAACTTCTGGTTTTGGGAAGATTTGAAAAGTTGTGTTTGAGCCATGTGTCCATAGTTGAACACCTTAAACACAAAAAGGACAACGTTGTTTCAATGTACGATATCTCCAAGAATACTAATTTGATGATGACGATTCCAAATCTAGATGAAAGACGACATTTTGATACACTGTATACACTCAAGAAAGTCCAACTTCTTGTTTCTGAAGGTTTTGAAAAGTTGAGTTTGAGCCATGCGTCCAAAGTAAACATAAAAAGGAAAACCTTGTCTCAATGAACGATATCCCCAAGAATACTAATTTTGATGATGACGATTGCAAATGTAGGTGAAAGAGGAAATTTTTATACACTCAAGAAAGTCCTAATTTTTATTTCGGAAAGTTTTGAAATCTTGAGTTTCAGTCATGAATGCATAGCAGAACACTTTAAACAAGAAAGTGACAATTTTGATTCAATTGACGATATCTCCAAGTATACTAGTTCGATGATGACAATTCCAGATCTAGGTGAAAGACAACATTTTGATACACTAAATACACTCAAGACAGTCCAAATTCTAATTTCTGGAAGTTTGAAAAGTTGAGTTTTAGCCATGCATCCATAGTTCAACACCTTAAACATAAAAAGTGCAACCTTGTTTCAATGAACGATATCTTCAAGATTACTAATTTGATGTTGACGATTCGAAATCTAGTTGAAAGACGACATTTTTAAACACTTTATACACTCAAGTAAGTCCAAATTCCGATTTCGGGAAGTTTTGAAATCTTGAGTTTTAGCCATGAATCCGTACTAGAACACTTTGAACAAGAAAGTGACGACTTTTATTCTATCGACGATATCTCCAAGTATACTAATTTGATGATGACGATTCCAAATCTAGGTGGAAGAAGACATTTTGATACACTAAATACACTTGAGACGGTCCAAATTCTATTTTCGGGAAGTTTTGAAAAGTTGAGTTTTATGCATGGGTCCACAGTAGAACACTATAAAGAAGAAAGTGGCAACTTTGATTCTATCAAATATATCTTCAAGGGTTCTTATTCGATGGGACAATTCCAAATCTAGGTGAAAGATGACATTTTGATACAGTATATAAACTCAAGAAAGTCCAAATTCTGATTTCGGGAAGTCTTGAAATCTTGTGCTTTAGCCATGAATCCATACTAGAACACTTTGAACAAAAAAGTGACGACTTTGATTCTATCGACGATATCTCCAAGTATACTAATTTGGTGATGACGATTCCAAATCTAAGTGAAAGACGACATTTCGATACACTGAATACACTTAAGACAGTCCAAATTCTACTTTCGAGAAGTTTTGAAAAGTTGAGTTTTATGCATGGGTCCACAGTAGAACACTTTAAAGTAGAAAGTTGCAACTTTGATTCTATCAACGATATCTTCAAGGGTACTAATTCGATGACGACTATTCCAAATCTAGGTGAAAGACGACATTTTGATACACTATATACACTCAAGAAAGTCCAAATTCTAATTTCGGGAAGTTTTGAATTCTTGAGTTTTAGCCATGAATCCATACTAGAACACTTTGAACAAGAAAGAGACGACTTTGATTCTATCGACCATATCTCCAAGTATACTAATTTGATGATGATGATTCCAAATCTAGGTAAAAGACGACATTTTGATACACTATATACACTCAAGAAAGTCCAAATTCTGATTTTGGGAAGTTTTGAAATCTTGTGTTTTAGCCATGAATCCACACTAGAACACTTTGAACAAGAAAGTGACAACTTTGATTCTATCGACGATATCTCCAAGTATACACTAATTTGATGATGATGATTTCAAACCTAGGTGAAAGACGACATTTTGATACACTAAATACACTTAAGGCAGTCAAAACTCTACTTTCGGGAAGTTTTGAAAAGTTGAGTTTTATGCATGGGTCCACAGTACAACACTTTGATTCTATCAACGATATCTTCAAGGGTACTAATTCGATGACGACGATTCCAAATCTAGGTGAAAGACTGCATTTTGATACGCTATATACACTCAAGAAAGCCAAATTCTGATTTCGGGAAGTTTTGAAATCTCGAGTTTTAGCCATGAATCTATACTAGAACACTTTGAACAAGAAAGTAACGTTAGACTTTGACTCTATCGACGATATCTCAAAATATACTAATTTGATGATGACGACTCCAAATTTAGGGGAATGACGACATTTCTATACACTAAATACAATTAAGACAGTCTAAATTCTATTTTCAGGAAGTTTTAAAAGTTAAGTTTTATGTATGGGTCCACAGTGGAACACTTTAAAGAAGAAAGTGGCAACTTTGATTCTATCAACGATATCTTCAAGGGTACTAATTCGATGATGATGATTCCAAATCTAGGTGAAAGATGAGATTTTGATACACTATATACACCCAAGAAAGTCCAAATTCTGATTTCGGGAAGTTTTGACAAGTTGAGTTTTAGGCATGCGTCCATAGTTGAAAACCTTAAACAGAAAAAGCACAACCTTGTTTCAATGAACGATATCTCCAAGAATACTAATTTGACTGTGACGATTCCAAATCTAGGTGAAAGGCGACATTTTGAAACACTATATACACTCAAGAAAGTCCAACTTCTGGTTTTGGGAAGATTTGAAAAGTTGTGTTTGAGCCATGTGTCCATAGTTGAACACCTTAAACACAAAAAGGACAACGTTGTTTCAATGTACGATATCTCCAAGAATACTAATTTGATGATGACGATTCCAAATCTAGATGAAAGACGACATTTTGATACACTGTATACACTCAAGAAAGTCCAACTTCTTGTTTCTGAAGGTTTTGAAAAGTTGAGTTTGAGCCATGCGTCCAAAGTAAACATAAAAAGGAAAACCTTGTCTCAATGAACGATATCCCCAAGAATACTAATTTTGATGATGACGATTGCAAATGTAGGTGAAAGAGGAAATTTTTATACACACAAGAAAGTCCTAATTTTTATTTCGGAAAGTTTTGAAATCTTGAGTTTCAGTCATGAATGCATAGCAGAACACTTTAAACAAGAAAGTGACAATTTTGATTCAATTGACGATATCTCCAAGTATACTAGTTCGATGATGACAATTCCAGATCTAGGTGAAAGACAACATTTTGATACACTAAATACACTCAAGACAGTCCAAATTCTAATTTCTGGAAGTTTGAAAAGTTGAGTTTTAGCCATGCATCCATAGTTCAACACCTTAAACATAAAAAGTGCAACCTTGTTTCAATGAACGATATCTTCAAGATTACTAATTTGATGTTGACGATTCGAAATCTAGTTGAAAGACGACATTTTTAAACACTTTATACACTCAAGTAAGTCCAAATTCCGATTTCGGGAAGTTTTGAAATCTTGAGTTTTAGCCATGAATCCGTACTAGAACACTTTGAACAAGAAAGTGACGACTTTTATTCTATCGACGATATCTCCAAGTATACTAATTTGATGATGACGATTCCAAATCTAGGTGGAAGAAGACATTTTGATACACTAAATACACTTGAGACGGTCCAAATTCTATTTTCGGGAAGTTTTGAAAAGTTGAGTTTTATGCATGGGTCCACAGTAGAACACTATAAAGAAGAAAGTGGCAACTTTGATTCTATCAAATATATCTTCAAGGGTTCTTATTCGATGGGACAATTCCAAATCTAGGTGAAAGATGACATTTTGATACAGTATATAAACTCAAGAAAGTCCAAATTCTGATTTCGGGAAGTCTTGAAATCTTGTGCTTTAGCCATGAATCCATACTAGAACACTTTGAACAAAAAAGTGACGACTTTGATTCTATCGACGATATCTCCAAGTATACTAATTTGGTGATGACGATTCCAAATCTAAGTGAAAGACGACATTTCGATACACTGAATACACTTAAGACAGTCCAAATTCTACTTTCGAGAAGTTTTGAAAAGTTGAGTTTTATGCATGGGTCCACAGTAGAACACTTTAAAGTAGAAAGTTGCAACTTTGATTCTATCAACGATATCTTCAAGGGTACTAATTCGATGACGACTATTCCAAATCTAGGTGAAAGACGACATTTTGATACACTATATACACTCAAGAAAGTCCAAATTCTAATTTCGGGAAGTTTTGAATTCTTGAGTTTTAGCCATGAATCCATACTAGAACACTTTGAACAAGAAAGAGACGACTTTGATTCTATCGACCATATCTCCAAGTATACTAATTTGATGATGATGATTCCAAATCTAGGTAAAAGACGACATTTTGATACACTATATACACTCAAGAAAGTCCAAATTCTGATTTTGGGAAGTTTTGAAATCTTGTGTTTTAGCCATGAATCCACACTAGAACACTTTGAACAAGAAAGTGACAACTTTGATTCTATCGACGATATCTCCAAGTATACACTAATTTGATGATGATGATTTCAAACCTAGGTGAAAGACGACATTTTGATACACTAAATACACTTAAGGCAGTCAAAACTCTACTTTCGGGAAGTTTTGAAAAGTTGAGTTTTATGCATGGGTCCACAGTACAACACTTTGATTCTATCAACGATATCTTCAAGGGTACTAATTCGATGACGACGATTCCAAATCTAGGTGAAAGACTGCATTTTGATACGCTATATACACTCAAGAAAGCCAAATTCTGATTTCGGGAAGTTTTGAAATCTCGAGTTTTAGCCATGAATCTATACTAGAACACTTTGAACAAGAAAGTAACGTTAGACTTTGACTCTATCGACGATATCTCAAAATATACTAATTTGATGATGACGACTCCAAATTTAGGGGAATGACGACATTTCTATACACTAAATACAATTAAGACAGTCTAAATTCTATTTTCAGGAAGTTTTAAAAGTTAAGTTTTATGTATGGGTCCACAGTGGAACACTTTAAAGAAGAAAGTGGCAACTTTGATTCTATCAACGATATCTTCAAGGGTACTAATTCGATGATGATGATTCCAAATCTAGGTGAAAGATGAGATTTTGATACACTATATACACCCAAGAAAGTCCAAATTCTGATTTCGGGAAGTTTTGACAAGTTGAGTTTTAGGCATGCGTCCATAGTTGAAAACCTTAAACAGAAAAAGCACAACCTTGTTTCAATGAACGATATCTCCAAGAATACTAATTTGACTGTGACGATTCCAAATCTAGGTGAAAGGCGACATTTTGAAACACTATATACACTCAAGAAAGTCCAACTTCTGGTTTTGGGAAGATTTGAAAAGTTGTGTTTGAGCCATGTGTCCATAGTTGAACACCTTAAACACAAAAAGGACAACGTTGTTTCAATGTACGATATCTCCAAGAATACTAATTTGATGATGACGATTCCAAATCTAGATGAAAGACGACATTTTGATACACTGTATACACTCAAGAAAGTCCAACTTCTTGTTTCTGAAGGTTTTGAAAAGTTGAGTTTGAGCCATGCGTCCAAAGTAAACATAAAAAGGAAAACCTTGTCTCAATGAACGATATCCCCAAGAATACTAATTTTGATGATGACGATTGCAAATGTAGGTGAAAGAGGAAATTTTTATACACACAAGAAAGTCCTAATTTTTATTTCGGAAAGTTTTGAAATCTTGAGTTTCAGTCATGAATGCATAGCAGAACACTTTAAACAAGAAAGTGACAATTTTGATTCAATTGACGATATCTCCAAGTATACTAGTTCGATGATGACAATTCCAGATCTAGGTGAAAGACAACATTTTGATACACTAAATACACTCAAGACAGTCCAAATTCTAATTTCTGGAAGTTTGAAAAGTTGAGTTTTAGCCATGCATCCATAGTTCAACACCTTAAACATAAAAAGTGCAACCTTGTTTCAATGAACGATATCTTCAAGATTACTAATTTGATGTTGACGATTCGAAATCTAGTTGAAAGACGACATTTTTAAACACTTTATACACTCAAGTAAGTCCAAATTCCGATTTCGGGAAGTTTTGAAATCTTGAGTTTTAGCCATGAATCCGTACTAGAACACTTTGAACAAGAAAGTGACGACTTTTATTCTATCGACGATATCTCCAAGTATACTAATTTGATGATGACGATTCCAAATCTAGGTGGAAGAAGACATTTTGATACACTAAATACACTTGAGACGGTCCAAATTCTATTTTCGGGAAGTTTTGAAAAGTTGAGTTTTATGCATGGGTCCACAGTAGAACACTATAAAGAAGAAAGTGGCAACTTTGATTCTATCAAATATATCTTCAAGGGTTCTTATTCGATGGGACAATTCCAAATCTAGGTGAAAGATGACATTTTGATACAGTATATAAACTCAAGAAAGTCCAAATTCTGATTTCGGGAAGTCTTGAAATCTTGTGCTTTAGCCATGAATCCATACTAGAACACTTTGAACAAAAAAGTGACGACTTTGATTCTATCGACGATATCTCCAAGTATACTAATTTGGTGATGACGATTCCAAATCTAAGTGAAAGACGACATTTCGATACACTGAATACACTTAAGACAGTCCAAATTCTACTTTCGAGAAGTTTTGAAAAGTTGAGTTTTATGCATGGGTCCACAGTAGAACACTTTAAAGTAGAAAGTTGCAACTTTGATTCTATCAACGATATCTTCAAGGGTACTAATTCGATGACGACTATTCCAAATCTAGGTGAAAGACGACATTTTGATACACTATATACACTCAAGAAAGTCCAAATTCTAATTTCGGGAAGTTTTGAATTCTTGAGTTTTAGCCATGAATCCATACTAGAACACTTTGAACAAGAAAGAGACGACTTTGATTCTATCGACCATATCTCCAAGTATACTAATTTGATGATGATGATTCCAAATCTAGGTAAAAGACGACATTTTGATACACTATATACACTCAAGAAAGTCCAAATTCTGATTTTGGGAAGTTTTGAAATCTTGTGTTTTAGCCATGAATCCACACTAGAACACTTTGAACAAGAAAGTGACAACTTTGATTCTATCGACGATATCTCCAAGTATACACTAATTTGATGATGATGATTTCAAACCTAGGTGAAAGACGACATTTTGATACACTAAATACACTTAAGGCAGTCAAAACTCTACTTTCGGGAAGTTTTGAAAAGTTGAGTTTTATGCATGGGTCCACAGTACAACACTTTGATTCTATCAACGATATCTTCAAGGGTACTAATTCGATGACGACGATTCCAAATCTAGGTGAAAGACTGCATTTTGATACGCTATATACACTCAAGAAAGCCAAATTCTGATTTCGGGAAGTTTTGAAATCTCGAGTTTTAGCCATGAATCTATACTAGAACACTTTGAACAAGAAAGTAACGTTAGACTTTGACTCTATCGACGATATCTCAAAATATACTAATTTGATGATGACGACTCCAAATTTAGGGGAATGACGACATTTCTATACACTAAATACAATTAAGACAGTCTAAATTCTATTTTCAGGAAGTTTTAAAAGTTAAGTTTTATGTATGGGTCCACAGTGGAACACTTTAAAGAAGAAAGTGGCAACTTTGATTCTATCAACGATATCTTCAAGGGTACTAATTCGATGATGATGATTCCAAATCTAGGTGAAAGATGAGATTTTGATACACTATATACACCCAAGAAAGTCCAAATTCTGATTTCGGGAAGTTTTGACAAGTTGAGTTTTAGGCATGCGTCCATAGTTGAAAACCTTAAACAGAAAAAGCACAACCTTGTTTCAATGAACGATATCTCCAAGAATACTAATTTGACTGTGACGATTCCAAATCTAGGTGAAAGGCGACATTTTGAAACACTATATACACTCAAGAAAGTCCAACTTCTGGTTTTGGGAAGATTTGAAAAGTTGTGTTTGAGCCATGTGTCCATAGTTGAACACCTTAAACACAAAAAGGACAACGTTGTTTCAATGTACGATATCTCCAAGAATACTAATTTGATGATGACGATTCCAAATCTAGATGAAAGACGACATTTTGATACACTGTATACACTCAAGAAAGTCCAACTTCTTGTTTCTGAAGGTTTTGAAAAGTTGAGTTTGAGCCATGCGTCCAAAGTAAACATAAAAAGGAAAACCTTGTCTCAATGAACGATATCCCCAAGAATACTAATTTTGATGATGACGATTGCAAATGTAGGTGAAAGAGGAAATTTTTATACACTCAAGAAAGTCCTAATTTTTATTTCGGAAAGTTTTGAAATCTTGAGTTTCAGTCATGAATGCATAGCAGAACACTTTAAACAAGAAAGTGACAATTTTGATTCAATTGACGATATCTCCAAGTATACTAGTTCGATGATGACAATTCCAGATCTAGGTGAAAGACAACATTTTGATACACTAAATACACTCAAGACAGTCCAAATTCTAATTTCTGGAAGTTTGAAAAGTTGAGTTTTAGCCATGCATCCATAGTTCAACACCTTAAACATAAAAAGTGCAACCTTGTTTCAATGAACGATATCTTCAAGATTACTAATTTGATGTTGACGATTCGAAATCTAGTTGAAAGACGACATTTTTAAACACTTTATACACTCAAGTAAGTCCAAATTCCGATTTCGGGAAGTTTTGAAATCTTGAGTTTTAGCCATGAATCCGTACTAGAACACTTTGAACAAGAAAGTGACGACTTTTATTCTATCGACGATATCTCCAAGTATACTAATTTGATGATGACGATTCCAAATCTAGGTGGAAGAAGACATTTTGATACACTAAATACACTTGAGACGGTCCAAATTCTATTTTCGGGAAGTTTTGAAAAGTTGAGTTTTATGCATGGGTCCACAGTAGAACACTATAAAGAAGAAAGTGGCAACTTTGATTCTATCAAATATATCTTCAAGGGTTCTTATTCGATGGGACAATTCCAAATCTAGGTGAAAGATGACATTTTGATACAGTATATAAACTCAAGAAAGTCCAAATTCTGATTTCGGGAAGTCTTGAAATCTTGTGCTTTAGCCATGAATCCATACTAGAACACTTTGAACAAAAAAGTGACGACTTTGATTCTATCGACGATATCTCCAAGTATACTAATTTGGTGATGACGATTCCAAATCTAAGTGAAAGACGACATTTCGATACACTGAATACACTTAAGACAGTCCAAATTCTACTTTCGAGAAGTTTTGAAAAGTTGAGTTTTATGCATGGGTCCACAGTAGAACACTTTAAAGTAGAAAGTTGCAACTTTGATTCTATCAACGATATCTTCAAGGGTACTAATTCGATGACGACTATTCCAAATCTAGGTGAAAGACGACATTTTGATACACTATATACACTCAAGAAAGTCCAAATTCTAATTTCGGGAAGTTTTGAATTCTTGAGTTTTAGCCATGAATCCATACTAGAACACTTTGAACAAGAAAGAGACGACTTTGATTCTATCGACCATATCTCCAAGTATACTAATTTGATGATGATGATTCCAAATCTAGGTAAAAGACGACATTTTGATACACTATATACACTCAAGAAAGTCCAAATTCTGATTTTGGGAAGTTTTGAAATCTTGTGTTTTAGCCATGAATCCACACTAGAACACTTTGAACAAGAAAGTGACAACTTTGATTCTATCGACGATATCTCCAAGTATACACTAATTTGATGATGATGATTTCAAACCTAGGTGAAAGACGACATTTTGATACACTAAATACACTTAAGGCAGTCAAAACTCTACTTTCGGGAAGTTTTGAAAAGTTGAGTTTTATGCATGGGTCCACAGTACAACACTTTGATTCTATCAACGATATCTTCAAGGGTACTAATTCGATGACGACGATTCCAAATCTAGGTGAAAGACTGCATTTTGATACGCTATATACACTCAAGAAAGCCAAATTCTGATTTCGGGAAGTTTTGAAATCTCGAGTTTTAGCCATGAATCTATACTAGAACACTTTGAACAAGAAAGTAACGTTAGACTTTGACTCTATCGACGATATCTCAAAATATACTAATTTGATGATGACGACTCCAAATTTAGGGGAATGACGACATTTCTATACACTAAATACAATTAAGACAGTCTAAATTCTATTTTCAGGAAGTTTTAAAAGTTAAGTTTTATGTATGGGTCCACAGTGGAACACTTTAAAGAAGAAAGTGGCAACTTTGATTCTATCAACGATATCTTCAAGGGTACTAATTCGATGATGATGATTCCAAATCTAGGTGAAAGATGAGATTTTGATACACTATATACACCCAAGAAAGTCCAAATTCTGATTTCGGGAAGTTTTGACAAGTTGAGTTTTAGGCATGCGTCCATAGTTGAAAACCTTAAACAGAAAAAGCACAACCTTGTTTCAATGAACGATATCTCCAAGAATACTAATTTGACTGTGACGATTCCAAATCTAGGTGAAAGGCGACATTTTGAAACACTATATACACTCAAGAAAGTCCAACTTCTGGTTTTGGGAAGATTTGAAAAGTTGTGTTTGAGCCATGTGTCCATAGTTGAACACCTTAAACACAAAAAGGACAACGTTGTTTCAATGTACGATATCTCCAAGAATACTAATTTGATGATGACGATTCCAAATCTAGATGAAAGACGACATTTTGATACACTGTATACACTCAAGAAAGTCCAACTTCTTGTTTCTGAAGGTTTTGAAAAGTTGAGTTTGAGCCATGCGTCCAAAGTAAACATAAAAAGGAAAACCTTGTCTCAATGAACGATATCCCCAAGAATACTAATTTTGATGATGACGATTGCAAATGTAGGTGAAAGAGGAAATTTTTATACACACAAGAAAGTCCTAATTTTTATTTCGGAAAGTTTTGAAATCTTGAGTTTCAGTCATGAATGCATAGCAGAACACTTTAAACAAGAAAGTGACAATTTTGATTCAATTGACGATATCTCCAAGTATACTAGTTCGATGATGACAATTCCAGATCTAGGTGAAAGACAACATTTTGATACACTAAATACACTCAAGACAGTCCAAATTCTAATTTCTGGAAGTTTGAAAAGTTGAGTTTTAGCCATGCATCCATAGTTCAACACCTTAAACATAAAAAGTGCAACCTTGTTTCAATGAACGATATCTTCAAGATTACTAATTTGATGTTGACGATTCGAAATCTAGTTGAAAGACGACATTTTTAAACACTTTATACACTCAAGTAAGTCCAAATTCCGATTTCGGGAAGTTTTGAAATCTTGAGTTTTAGCCATGAATCCGTACTAGAACACTTTGAACAAGAAAGTGACGACTTTTATTCTATCGACGATATCTCCAAGTATACTAATTTGATGATGACGATTCCAAATCTAGGTGGAAGAAGACATTTTGATACACTAAATACACTTGAGACGGTCCAAATTCTATTTTCGGGAAGTTTTGAAAAGTTGAGTTTTATGCATGGGTCCACAGTAGAACACTATAAAGAAGAAAGTGGCAACTTTGATTCTATCAAATATATCTTCAAGGGTTCTTATTCGATGGGACAATTCCAAATCTAGGTGAAAGATGACATTTTGATACAGTATATAAACTCAAGAAAGTCCAAATTCTGATTTCGGGAAGTCTTGAAATCTTGTGCTTTAGCCATGAATCCATACTAGAACACTTTGAACAAAAAAGTGACGACTTTGATTCTATCGACGATATCTCCAAGTATACTAATTTGGTGATGACGATTCCAAATCTAAGTGAAAGACGACATTTCGATACACTGAATACACTTAAGACAGTCCAAATTCTACTTTCGAGAAGTTTTGAAAAGTTGAGTTTTATGCATGGGTCCACAGTAGAACACTTTAAAGTAGAAAGTTGCAACTTTGATTCTATCAACGATATCTTCAAGGGTACTAATTCGATGACGACTATTCCAAATCTAGGTGAAAGACGACATTTTGATACACTATATACACTCAAGAAAGTCCAAATTCTAATTTCGGGAAGTTTTGAATTCTTGAGTTTTAGCCATGAATCCATACTAGAACACTTTGAACAAGAAAGAGACGACTTTGATTCTATCGACCATATCTCCAAGTATACTAATTTGATGATGATGATTCCAAATCTAGGTAAAAGACGACATTTTGATACACTATATACACTCAAGAAAGTCCAAATTCTGATTTTGGGAAGTTTTGAAATCTTGTGTTTTAGCCATGAATCCACACTAGAACACTTTGAACAAGAAAGTGACAACTTTGATTCTATCGACGATATCTCCAAGTATACACTAATTTGATGATGATGATTTCAAACCTAGGTGAAAGACGACATTTTGATACACTAAATACACTTAAGGCAGTCAAAACTCTACTTTCGGGAAGTTTTGAAAAGTTGAGTTTTATGCATGGGTCCACAGTACAACACTTTGATTCTATCAACGATATCTTCAAGGGTACTAATTCGATGACGACGATTCCAAATCTAGGTGAAAGACTGCATTTTGATACGCTATATACACTCAAGAAAGCCAAATTCTGATTTCGGGAAGTTTTGAAATCTCGAGTTTTAGCCATGAATCTATACTAGAACACTTTGAACAAGAAAGTAACGTTAGACTTTGACTCTATCGACGATATCTCAAAATATACTAATTTGATGATGACGACTCCAAATTTAGGGGAATGACGACATTTCTATACACTAAATACAATTAAGACAGTCTAAATTCTATTTTCAGGAAGTTTTAAAAGTTAAGTTTTATGTATGGGTCCACAGTGGAACACTTTAAAGAAGAAAGTGGCAACTTTGATTCTATCAACGATATCTTCAAGGGTACTAATTCGATGATGATGATTCCAAATCTAGGTGAAAGATGAGATTTTGATACACTATATACACCCAAGAAAGTCCAAATTCTGATTTCGGGAAGTTTTGACAAGTTGAGTTTTAGGCATGCGTCCATAGTTGAAAACCTTAAACAGAAAAAGCACAACCTTGTTTCAATGAACGATATCTCCAAGAATACTAATTTGACTGTGACGATTCCAAATCTAGGTGAAAGGCGACATTTTGAAACACTATATACACTCAAGAAAGTCCAACTTCTGGTTTTGGGAAGATTTGAAAAGTTGTGTTTGAGCCATGTGTCCATAGTTGAACACCTTAAACACAAAAAGGACAACGTTGTTTCAATGTACGATATCTCCAAGAATACTAATTTGATGATGACGATTCCAAATCTAGATGAAAGACGACATTTTGATACACTGTATACACTCAAGAAAGTCCAACTTCTTGTTTCTGAAGGTTTTGAAAAGTTGAGTTTGAGCCATGCGTCCAAAGTAAACATAAAAAGGAAAACCTTGTCTCAATGAACGATATCCCCAAGAATACTAATTTTGATGATGACGATTGCAAATGTAGGTGAAAGAGGAAATTTTTATACACTCAAGAAAGTCCTAATTTTTATTTCGGAAAGTTTTGAAATCTTGAGTTTCAGTCATGAATGCATAGCAGAACACTTTAAACAAGAAAGTGACAATTTTGATTCAATTGACGATATCTCCAAGTATACTAGTTCGATGATGACAATTCCAGATCTAGGTGAAAGACAACATTTTGATACACTAAATACACTCAAGACAGTCCAAATTCTAATTTCTGGAAGTTTGAAAAGTTGAGTTTTAGCCATGCATCCATAGTTCAACACCTTAAACATAAAAAGTGCAACCTTGTTTCAATGAACGATATCTTCAAGATTACTAATTTGATGTTGACGATTCGAAATCTAGTTGAAAGACGACATTTTTAAACACTTTATACACTCAAGTAAGTCCAAATTCCGATTTCGGGAAGTTTTGAAATCTTGAGTTTTAGCCATGAATCCGTACTAGAACACTTTGAACAAGAAAGTGACGACTTTTATTCTATCGACGATATCTCCAAGTATACTAATTTGATGATGACGATTCCAAATCTAGGTGGAAGAAGACATTTTGATACACTAAATACACTTGAGACGGTCCAAATTCTATTTTCGGGAAGTTTTGAAAAGTTGAGTTTTATGCATGGGTCCACAGTAGAACACTATAAAGAAGAAAGTGGCAACTTTGATTCTATCAAATATATCTTCAAGGGTTCTTATTCGATGGGACAATTCCAAATCTAGGTGAAAGATGACATTTTGATACAGTATATAAACTCAAGAAAGTCCAAATTCTGATTTCGGGAAGTCTTGAAATCTTGTGCTTTAGCCATGAATCCATACTAGAACACTTTGAACAAAAAAGTGACGACTTTGATTCTATCGACGATATCTCCAAGTATACTAATTTGGTGATGACGATTCCAAATCTAAGTGAAAGACGACATTTCGATACACTGAATACACTTAAGACAGTCCAAATTCTACTTTCGAGAAGTTTTGAAAAGTTGAGTTTTATGCATGGGTCCACAGTAGAACACTTTAAAGTAGAAAGTTGCAACTTTGATTCTATCAACGATATCTTCAAGGGTACTAATTCGATGACGACTATTCCAAATCTAGGTGAAAGACGACATTTTGATACACTATATACACTCAAGAAAGTCCAAATTCTAATTTCGGGAAGTTTTGAATTCTTGAGTTTTAGCCATGAATCCATACTAGAACACTTTGAACAAGAAAGAGACGACTTTGATTCTATCGACCATATCTCCAAGTATACTAATTTGATGATGATGATTCCAAATCTAGGTAAAAGACGACATTTTGATACACTATATACACTCAAGAAAGTCCAAATTCTGATTTTGGGAAGTTTTGAAATCTTGTGTTTTAGCCATGAATCCACACTAGAACACTTTGAACAAGAAAGTGACAACTTTGATTCTATCGACGATATCTCCAAGTATACACTAATTTGATGATGATGATTTCAAACCTAGGTGAAAGACGACATTTTGATACACTAAATACACTTAAGGCAGTCAAAACTCTACTTTCGGGAAGTTTTGAAAAGTTGAGTTTTATGCATGGGTCCACAGTACAACACTTTGATTCTATCAACGATATCTTCAAGGGTACTAATTCGATGACGACGATTCCAAATCTAGGTGAAAGACTGCATTTTGATACGCTATATACACTCAAGAAAGCCAAATTCTGATTTCGGGAAGTTTTGAAATCTCGAGTTTTAGCCATGAATCTATACTAGAACACTTTGAACAAGAAAGTAACGTTAGACTTTGACTCTATCGACGATATCTCAAAATATACTAATTTGATGATGACGACTCCAAATTTAGGGGAATGACGACATTTCTATACACTAAATACAATTAAGACAGTCTAAATTCTATTTTCAGGAAGTTTTAAAAGTTAAGTTTTATGTATGGGTCCACAGTGGAACACTTTAAAGAAGAAAGTGGCAACTTTGATTCTATCAACGATATCTTCAAGGGTACTAATTCGATGATGATGATTCCAAATCTAGGTGAAAGATGAGATTTTGATACACTATATACACCCAAGAAAGTCCAAATTCTGATTTCGGGAAGTTTTGACAAGTTGAGTTTTAGGCATGCGTCCATAGTTGAAAACCTTAAACAGAAAAAGCACAACCTTGTTTCAATGAACGATATCTCCAAGAATACTAATTTGACTGTGACGATTCCAAATCTAGGTGAAAGGCGACATTTTGAAACACTATATACACTCAAGAAAGTCCAACTTCTGGTTTTGGGAAGATTTGAAAAGTTGTGTTTGAGCCATGTGTCCATAGTTGAACACCTTAAACACAAAAAGGACAACGTTGTTTCAATGTACGATATCTCCAAGAATACTAATTTGATGATGACGATTCCAAATCTAGATGAAAGACGACATTTTGATACACTGTATACACTCAAGAAAGTCCAACTTCTTGTTTCTGAAGGTTTTGAAAAGTTGAGTTTGAGCCATGCGTCCAAAGTAAACATAAAAAGGAAAACCTTGTCTCAATGAACGATATCCCCAAGAATACTAATTTTGATGATGACGATTGCAAATGTAGGTGAAAGAGGAAATTTTTATACACTCAAGAAAGTCCTAATTTTTATTTCGGAAAGTTTTGAAATCTTGAGTTTCAGTCATGAATGCATAGCAGAACACTTTAAACAAGAAAGTGACAATTTTGATTCAATTGACGATATCTCCAAGTATACTAGTTCGATGATGACAATTCCAGATCTAGGTGAAAGACAACATTTTGATACACTAAATACACTCAAGACAGTCCAAATTCTAATTTCTGGAAGTTTGAAAAGTTGAGTTTTAGCCATGCATCCATAGTTCAACACCTTAAACATAAAAAGTGCAACCTTGTTTCAATGAACGATATCTTCAAGATTACTAATTTGATGTTGACGATTCGAAATCTAGTTGAAAGACGACATTTTTAAACACTTTATACACTCAAGTAAGTCCAAATTCCGATTTCGGGAAGTTTTGAAATCTTGAGTTTTAGCCATGAATCCGTACTAGAACACTTTGAACAAGAAAGTGACGACTTTTATTCTATCGACGATATCTCCAAGTATACTAATTTGATGATGACGATTCCAAATCTAGGTGGAAGAAGACATTTTGATACACTAAATACACTTGAGACGGTCCAAATTCTATTTTCGGGAAGTTTTGAAAAGTTGAGTTTTATGCATGGGTCCACAGTAGAACACTATAAAGAAGAAAGTGGCAACTTTGATTCTATCAAATATATCTTCAAGGGTTCTTATTCGATGGGACAATTCCAAATCTAGGTGAAAGATGACATTTTGATACAGTATATAAACTCAAGAAAGTCCAAATTCTGATTTCGGGAAGTCTTGAAATCTTGTGCTTTAGCCATGAATCCATACTAGAACACTTTGAACAAAAAAGTGACGACTTTGATTCTATCGACGATATCTCCAAGTATACTAATTTGGTGATGACGATTCCAAATCTAAGTGAAAGACGACATTTCGATACACTGAATACACTTAAGACAGTCCAAATTCTACTTTCGAGAAGTTTTGAAAAGTTGAGTTTTATGCATGGGTCCACAGTAGAACACTTTAAAGTAGAAAGTTGCAACTTTGATTCTATCAACGATATCTTCAAGGGTACTAATTCGATGACGACTATTCCAAATCTAGGTGAAAGACGACATTTTGATACACTATATACACTCAAGAAAGTCCAAATTCTAATTTCGGGAAGTTTTGAATTCTTGAGTTTTAGCCATGAATCCATACTAGAACACTTTGAACAAGAAAGAGACGACTTTGATTCTATCGACCATATCTCCAAGTATACTAATTTGATGATGATGATTCCAAATCTAGGTAAAAGACGACATTTTGATACACTATATACACTCAAGAAAGTCCAAATTCTGATTTTGGGAAGTTTTGAAATCTTGTGTTTTAGCCATGAATCCACACTAGAACACTTTGAACAAGAAAGTGACAACTTTGATTCTATCGACGATATCTCCAAGTATACACTAATTTGATGATGATGATTTCAAACCTAGGTGAAAGACGACATTTTGATACACTAAATACACTTAAGGCAGTCAAAACTCTACTTTCGGGAAGTTTTGAAAAGTTGAGTTTTATGCATGGGTCCACAGTACAACACTTTGATTCTATCAACGATATCTTCAAGGGTACTAATTCGATGACGACGATTCCAAATCTAGGTGAAAGACTGCATTTTGATACGCTATATACACTCAAGAAAGCCAAATTCTGATTTCGGGAAGTTTTGAAATCTCGAGTTTTAGCCATGAATCTATACTAGAACACTTTGAACAAGAAAGTAACGTTAGACTTTGACTCTATCGACGATATCTCAAAATATACTAATTTGATGATGACGACTCCAAATTTAGGGGAATGACGACATTTCTATACACTAAATACAATTAAGACAGTCTAAATTCTATTTTCAGGAAGTTTTAAAAGTTAAGTTTTATGTATGGGTCCACAGTGGAACACTTTAAAGAAGAAAGTGGCAACTTTGATTCTATCAACGATATCTTCAAGGGTACTAATTCGATGATGATGATTCCAAATCTAGGTGAAAGATGAGATTTTGATACACTATATACACCCAAGAAAGTCCAAATTCTGATTTCGGGAAGTTTTGACAAGTTGAGTTTTAGGCATGCGTCCATAGTTGAAAACCTTAAACAGAAAAAGCACAACCTTGTTTCAATGAACGATATCTCCAAGAATACTAATTTGACTGTGACGATTCCAAATCTAGGTGAAAGGCGACATTTTGAAACACTATATACACTCAAGAAAGTCCAACTTCTGGTTTTGGGAAGATTTGAAAAGTTGTGTTTGAGCCATGTGTCCATAGTTGAACACCTTAAACACAAAAAGGACAACGTTGTTTCAATGTACGATATCTCCAAGAATACTAATTTGATGATGACGATTCCAAATCTAGATGAAAGACGACATTTTGATACACTGTATACACTCAAGAAAGTCCAACTTCTTGTTTCTGAAGGTTTTGAAAAGTTGAGTTTGAGCCATGCGTCCAAAGTAAACATAAAAAGGAAAACCTTGTCTCAATGAACGATATCCCCAAGAATACTAATTTTGATGATGACGATTGCAAATGTAGGTGAAAGAGGAAATTTTTATACACTCAAGAAAGTCCTAATTTTTATTTCGGAAAGTTTTGAAATCTTGAGTTTCAGTCATGAATGCATAGCAGAACACTTTAAACAAGAAAGTGACAATTTTGATTCAATTGACGATATCTCCAAGTATACTAGTTCGATGATGACAATTCCAGATCTAGGTGAAAGACAACATTTTGATACACTAAATACACTCAAGACAGTCCAAATTCTAATTTCTGGAAGTTTGAAAAGTTGAGTTTTAGCCATGCATCCATAGTTCAACACCTTAAACATAAAAAGTGCAACCTTGTTTCAATGAACGATATCTTCAAGATTACTAATTTGATGTTGACGATTCGAAATCTAGTTGAAAGACGACATTTTTAAACACTTTATACACTCAAGTAAGTCCAAATTCCGATTTCGGGAAGTTTTGAAATCTTGAGTTTTAGCCATGAATCCGTACTAGAACACTTTGAACAAGAAAGTGACGACTTTTATTCTATCAACGATATCTCCAAGTATACTAATTTGATGATGACGATTCCAAATCTAGGTGGAAGAAGACATTTTGATACACTAAATACACTTGAGACGGTCCAAATTCTATTTTCGGGAAGTTTTGAAAAGTTGAGTTTTATGCATGGGTCCACAGTAGAACACTATAAAGAAGAAAGTGGCAACTTTGATTCTATCAAATATATCTTCAAGGGTTCTTATTCGATGGGACAATTCCAAATCTAGGTGAAAGATGACATTTTGATACAGTATATAAACTCAAGAAAGTCCAAATTCTGATTTCGGGAAGTCTTGAAATCTTGTGCTTTAGCCATGAATGAAAGATTTCTTATGGAACAATAGCGGAATAGAAATCTTACTTTGCTAGGATCGATTTGATGTAAAACACAACTCCACACCAAGGGTAATTTGATTACCAACTTAAAGAAGCAGCAACCAAAATACTTTCACAACCCAATGTGCCTTCTCTTTGCTAGTCTCTTATTCTTCTCTCTAGAAGAATATCTTTCAATCCTCTTCTCTTACCTTTATTTTGTAATATACAAATAAAGGGCTCTCAAATTGATGCCGTGGGTGGTGGTCTATTTATAGTTGAGTGCCACCCCTTCCCAAAGGACTTGTCTTTGGAGAAAAAGGTGCATGGAACCTTCCAAGTAACCACCCATAACCACCTATAACCAACTTGGTGTAACCACCCATAACCACCTATAACCAACTTGGTGTAACCACCCATAATGGTGACCTTTCATCCATAAGGAAGAGAGAGAGATTTATGTGTTGCCATGTGTCAGCATGTGGTTAAGTCACATGTCAATTGGGTAGTAGTCCATGTAAGCTGCCATGTCATCACCTGATGACAAGTCACTGCCACCTCACCATCACTCAGCTAGTGTCACTCCCCCGAGCTGGGTCCAACTACCTTGAGTTGACTTGAGCTAGAGTGAGCTAGGTGAGCTGGAGTTGAGCTGGAGTGAGTTAGCTTAAGCTACTGTGAGCTATTCCAAACTCAAGTTGAGCTATCTCTAGCTATCTCATGAGCACATTGCTGCTAAGCAATTCATGATCCATCTGATCAAGTTTAACTTGTGCGTACACAAGTATTCGCTCAAATTCCAACAATGAATCCATACTAGAACACTTTGAACAAAAAAGTGACGACTTTGATTCTATCGACGATATCTCCAAGTATACTAATTTGGTGATGACGATTCCAAATCTAAGTGAAAGACGACATTTCGATACACTGAATACACTTAAGACAGTCCAAATTCTACTTTCGAGAAGTTTTGAAAAGTTGAGTTTTATGCATGGGTCCACAGTAGAACACTTTAAAGTAGAAAGTTGCAACTTTGATTCTATCAACGATATCTTCAAGGGTACTAATTCGATGACGACTATTCCAAATCTAGGTGAAAGACGACATTTTGATACACTATATACACTCAAGAAAGTCCAAATTCTAATTTCGGGAAGTTTTGAATTCTTGAGTTTTAGCCATGAATCCATACTAGAACACTTTGAACAAGAAAGAGACGACTTTGATTCTATCGACCATATCTCCAAGTATACTAATTTGATGATGATGATTCCAAATCTAGGTAAAAGACGACATTTTGATACACTATATACACTCAAGAAAGTCCAAATTCTGATTTTGGGAAGTTTTGAAATCTTGTGTTTTAGCCATGAATCCACACTAGAACACTTTGAACAAGAAAGTGACAACTTTGATTCTATCGACGATATCTCCAAGTATACACTAATTTGATGATGATGATTTCAAACCTAGGTGAAAGACGACATTTTGATACACTAAATACACTTAAGGCAGTCAAAACTCTACTTTCGGGAAGTTTTGAAAAGTTGAGTTTTATGCATGGGTCCACAGTACAACACTTTGATTCTATCAACGATATCTTCAAGGGTACTAATTCGATGACGACGATTCCAAATCTAGGTGAAAGACTGCATTTTGATACGCTATATACACTCAAGAAAGCCAAATTCTGATTTCGGGAAGTTTTGAAATCTCGAGTTTTAGCCATGAATCTATACTAGAACACTTTGAACAAGAAAGTAACGTTAGACTTTGACTCTATCGACGATATCTCAAAATATACTAATTTGATGATGACGACTCCAAATTTAGGGGAATGACGACATTTCTATACACTAAATACAATTAAGACAGTCTAAATTCTATTTTCAGGAAGTTTTAAAAGTTAAGTTTTATGTATGGGTCCACAGTGGAACACTTTAAAGAAGAAAGTGGCAACTTTGATTCTATCAACGATATCTTCAAGGGTACTAATTCGATGATGATGATTCCAAATCTAGGTGAAAGATGAGATTTTGATACACTATATACACCCAAGAAAGTCCAAATTCTGATTTCGGGAAGTTTTGACAAGTTGAGTTTTAGGCATGCGTCCATAGTTGAAAACCTTAAACAGAAAAAGCACAACCTTGTTTCAATGAACGATATCTCCAAGAATACTAATTTGACTGTGACGATTCCAAATCTAGGTGAAAGGCGACATTTTGAAACACTATATACACTCAAGAAAGTCCAACTTCTGGTTTTGGGAAGATTTGAAAAGTTGTGTTTGAGCCATGTGTCCATAGTTGAACACCTTAAACACAAAAAGGACAACGTTGTTTCAATGTACGATATCTCCAAGAATACTAATTTGATGATGACGATTCCAAATCTAGATGAAAGACGACATTTTGATACACTGTATACACTCAAGAAAGTCCAACTTCTTGTTTCTGAAGGTTTTGAAAAGTTGAGTTTGAGCCATGCGTCCAAAGTAAACATAAAAAGGAAAACCTTGTCTCAATGAACGATATCCCCAAGAATACTAATTTTGATGATGACGATTGCAAATGTAGGTGAAAGAGGAAATTTTTATACACTCAAGAAAGTCCTAATTTTTATTTCGGAAAGTTTTGAAATCTTGAGTTTCAGTCATGAATGCATAGCAGAACACTTTAAACAAGAAAGTGACAATTTTGATTCAATTGACGATATCTCCAAGTATACTAGTTCGATGATGACAATTCCAGATCTAGGTGAAAGACAACATTTTGATACACTAAATACACTCAAGACAGTCCAAATTCTAATTTCTGGAAGTTTGAAAAGTTGAGTTTTAGCCATGCATCCATAGTTCAACACCTTAAACATAAAAAGTGCAACCTTGTTTCAATGAACGATATCTTCAAGATTACTAATTTGATGTTGACGATTCGAAATCTAGTTGAAAGACGACATTTTTAAACACTTTATACACTCAAGTAAGTCCAAATTCCGATTTCGGGAAGTTTTGAAATCTTGAGTTTTAGCCATGAATCCGTACTAGAACACTTTGAACAAGAAAGTGACGACTTTTATTCTATCAACGATATCTCCAAGTATACTAATTTGATGATGACGATTCCAAATCTAGGTGGAAGAAGACATTTTGATACACTAAATACACTTGAGACGGTCCAAATTCTATTTTCGGGAAGTTTTGAAAAGTTGAGTTTTATGCATGGGTCCACAGTAGAACACTATAAAGAAGAAAGTGGCAACTTTGATTCTATCAAATATATCTTCAAGGGTTCTTATTCGATGGGACAATTCCAAATCTAGGTGAAAGATGACATTTTGATACAGTATATAAACTCAAGAAAGTCCAAATTCTGATTTCGGGAAGTCTTGAAATCTTGTGCTTTAGCCATGAATGAAAGATTTCTTATGGAACAATAGCGGAATAGAAATCTTACTTTGCTAGGATCGATTTGATGTAAAACACAACTCCACACCAAGGGTAATTTGATTACCAACTTAAAGAAGCAGCAACCAAAATACTTTCACAACCCAATGTGCCTTCTCTTTGCTAGTCTCTTATTCTTCTCTCTAGAAGAATATCTTTCAATCCTCTTCTCTTACCTTTATTTTGTAATATACAAATAAAGGGCTCTCAAATTGATGCCGTGGGTGGTGGTCTATTTATAGTTGAGTGCCACCCCTTCCCAAAGGACTTGTCTTTGGAGAAAAAGGTGCATGGAACCTTCCAAGTAACCACCCATAACCACCTATAACCAACTTGGTGTAACCACCCATAACCACCTATAACCAACTTGGTGTAACCACCCATAATGGTGACCTTTCATCCATAAGGAAGAGAGAGAGATTTATGTGTTGCCATGTGTCAGCATGTGGTTAAGTCACATGTCAATTGGGTAGTAGTCCATGTAAGCTGCCATGTCATCACCTGATGACAAGTCACTGCCACCTCACCATCACTCAGCTAGTGTCACTCCCCCGAGCTGGGTCCAACTACCTTGAGTTGACTTGAGCTAGAGTGAGCTAGGTGAGCTGGAGTTGAGCTGGAGTGAGTTAGCTTAAGCTACTGTGAGCTATTCCAAACTCAAGTTGAGCTATCTCTAGCTATCTCATGAGCACATTGCTGCTAAGCAATTCATGATCCATCTGATCAAGTTTAACTTGTGCGTACACAAGTATTCGCTCAAATTCCAACAGCTCCCACTCGCACATGGTAAACTTGAACCAATCATCAGTAACACATCAAGAACACATAAAAACAAATGCAGACTCATACAAGGCATATGGGCCGTGACCCTTTAGCGAAAGTTGAGTTTTTCTTACTATGCAACTGTTAAGTTAGACATAGCAGATTTTCTCAAATCGATGTGACCTACCTACCTAAATAGATAGTCGTCAAAATGACTCCCACTGTCATTAGCATTAATGGTTATAACCATTAAGTTCGCCTGATACCTAAGACTTGTTGTTACGCAATGTTTGGCTACTTTCAATCCCTTTTGTGAGTTGAAACTAATTCAAACTCATGAACCATACCAAACAACGAGTACTCATGCTTTAAACCGCTGTGCAGTGGAGTCTTGTTTCACTGAGAAACATATGATCCGGATCGATTCCACATACAAGCGACAGCGTATTCAAACAAAGTCTTTCCTTTTGAACTCACTATCTTACAACTACAAGTTATTTAATTGCCCAACAAAGAAACCGACAGACCGCATATTCTCATGGTCATAGGTTACCCATCAAAGCAACATAAATAACTCATAATCACAAAATAGTAGTCAATAGTCACTAAAGGCATACAAAAAATGAGAAGCTCACACAACATAAGAGATAGGGATCACTCTTAGTTACTTCTCGGCGGTCACTATATTAAATATACACACATGGTATGAGACATGTGCCACGGTATCACAAGCCACGTAAATGATTTACTACAAGAACCAAGTCTTATCCTTAGTTCACAAACTAAGGGCGGATTGCCCATGTGAGAGAGCCAATCCTCAACCTATACTTGACATATCCTTTAAGTGTTATGGAATATACTAATGCTAATGAAAAGAATACATCTACTCATTTCATTAATAAAACAACCTTGAATACAATATGGTTTGCATGTTACAAGGAAGTACAATCATATCCTATGCAACCCCATTGCTTGAATATGACGGACAAATAAATTAGGTGGTATAGGCTTAGTTAAAGGATCTGCCACCATAGCCGTCGTAGGTATATATTTCAAACAAACTTCCTTGGACTCAAGTGCATCTCTCACAAAATTATATTTTATCCCAATATGCTTGGTTTTCCCATGATACTTTGGATCCTTTGTATAAGCCAAAGCTGCTTGACTATCACAGCATATTGTGATAGGCTCGTTCTTCCAAGGCATTATACTTAAATGGGAAATAAAACGACCAAGCCATATGGCTTCTTGTACTGCAGCAGCACTCGCCACAAACTCAGCCTCCATGGTGGATAAAGCCGTACAAGTTTGCTTCTTGCTACTCCAAGAAATAGCTCCACTGTTTAGCAGAAAAATATAACCAGATGTAGATTTGCATCTATCCTTATCACCTCCCCAATCAGCATCCGTGTATCCAACAAACTGTAAACTACCACCTTGGTAGCATAAACAATAATCTTTCGTACCTTTGAGGTAACGAAAAATCCTTTTGATACACTTCCAATGCTGACTTCCAGGGTTGGATTGATACCTGGCTAATAACCCAACAGCTTGACTTATATCAGGCCGTGTACACATCATGGCATACATTAGGCTCCCTATAGCACTTGAATATGGAACTTGTTCCATTTCATGTTTCTCTTGAGGGTTTTGTGGACACATTGCCTCACTAATTTTGGCATTATGGGCAATCGGGGTATTCATTGGTTTAGCATCCTTCATATGGAAGCGTTCAAGAATCTTATCTATATAAGTTTCTTGAGATAGAGCTAGCAACTTTGTAGCCCGATTCCTTAGAATCTGAACTCCAAGAATGTATGCAGCTTCTCCCATATCTTTCATTTCAAAGGTTGATGATAACCATCCTTTGATGACTTTCAAAAAAACCCTTTATTATTACTTGCTAATAGAATGTCATCTACATATAGTGACATGATCACAAATTTGTCCTTGGAATGCAAGACATATACACAATGATCTTCATCCATCATTTTGAAACCATAGCTCAAAATTGATTGATGGAATTTTAGGTACCACTGCCTAGAAGCTTGCTTCAGGCCGTATATCGACTTCATTAAGTGACATACCTTTTGTTCTTGACCATTTTCGACATAACCCGCTGGTTGTGTAATATAGATTTCTTCACTCAAATCACCATTGAGGAAGGCAGTCTTAACATCCATTTGATGTAATTCCAAGTCCATATGGGCTACTATTGCAAGTATTATCCTAATGGAGTTAAACCTGACAACAGGTGAGAAAGTGTCTTGATAATCAACACCTTCTACCTGTGTGTACCCTTTGGCAACCAATCGTGCCTTGTACCTATCAATGGAACCATCTGCTTTTCGCTTGATTCGAAAAACCCATTTGTTCCCAATTGCTTTCCTCCCTTGTGGAAGATCAACCAAGTCCCAGACATGGTTATCCCTCATAGAATTTAGTTCTTCTTCCATAGCCATTTTCCACTTATCTGAATCAAGACTATTAAGTGCATCCTTAATAGTGCGAGGTTCATCATCCACCTCAGGTGAAACCATGTTCACTTCATCATTTAGAATCCACCACTTCTTTGGTCTTCTAAATATTCTTGAGGACCTACGCACACTAGGAGAAGCATCATGATGCACATCATCATCATGTTGTTCAGGAGGTTGATCATCTTCGACCAATTCTTGATGTTGATCTATTTGATCACTTTCTTGTGTGGGCATATCTTGATCAATATTTTGATCATTGTTAGTCACATCTTGACCAACTTCAATTGGATGCTCAATGCTCCCACTCAACCCAACATTCCCAAACACTCCTTGTGGTGTAGGTATAGTTGATACATTGTGAGTATCAACTTGTGATTCAGACATTTCATAAAAGGAAACTCCTGTAGAAACATTCCCTTTTCTTGGAAACTCATTTTCCAAAAATACTACATCCCTTGAATCAAATTCAGGTCTTTTACTCCCTTCCTCTAAATCAGCAAACACATAGCCTTTAGAGTGTTCGCAGTACCTAAGGAGAACACATTTCTTTCCTTTTGGTCCTAACTTACCAAATTCAGATTTGGTGTTATGGACATAGGCTGCACAGCCCCAAGGCCTTAAATTGCTCAAATTTGGCCTCCTTTTAGTCCATAACTCATAAGGAGTAGAAGATACTGATTTGGAGGGCATTCGATTGAGCACATATGTTGCTGTTAGCAACGCATCTCCCCAATAAGACATATCTAAGTTGGCTTGAGCCATCATAGATCTCACCATGTCTAAGAGTGTGCGATTCTTCCTTTCGGCCACTCCATTTTGTTGGGGTGTATCAGGAATAGTAAGATGCCTTTCTATTCCTTTTTGCTCACAGAACCCCTTAAACAAATTAGACATATACTCACCTCCACGATCTGTCCTTAGACATTTGATCGTAGTATTAAGTTGATTCTCAACCAATTGCACATATGCCAAGAGGCAACTCATTGCTTCACTTTTAAACTTTAACAAGTACACATGTGTATAACGAGTATAGTCATCAGTGAATGTGAGGAAATATCTAAACCCTTGTCTAGATATCACATTCAAGGGACCACATATGTCAGAATGTACTAAAGCTAATGGAAACTGAACTCGGGACCCTTTCCCAAAAGGTTTCCTACTCATCTTTCCAGCAAGGCAATATTCACACGTAGGAAGAGATACATTTCTCAAAGAACCAAGTAAGCCTTCTTTGGCTAACCTTTTCATTCTTGATTCTCCTACATGCCCTAATCTTGAATGCCATAAACATTCATCTTGCCTTTCAGCTATAAAACAATGAGTGTTTGACTTTTCATTTGAAGAATTCAAAACAAAGAAACCATCATGTAAGAAACCAGAACCAACAAACTTCTTATTGGAAAATAAATCAACTTTATTTCCATGAAATGTTAATTCAAAACCAAGATCCAAAAGACAAGATACAGAAATCAAGTTTCTTCTAATCTGTGGTACATAAAGTACATATACTAAATGGAGACAATGTCCATCCTTTATCGAAATTTCACAAATCCCGATTCCTTGTACTTCAAGTCGTGCATTATTTCCAACATATACCCACTTGGTATTTCGTGGAATCTTCCTGAAATGCATGAACAACTCACGATCTTTTACGATATGACTGGTTGCTCCTGAATCCAGAACCCATCCTGAGTTAGAATCAACCATGAAAGTACATGATGCAACTAATGCATCAAACGTAAAAGGAGTAGAGTGTACGTTTGGTATAGTGCAATCACGTGCACAATGACCCATTTGGCCACAGTTGAAGCACTTGATTTTCTTGGGATCATTTCCTTTCTTGGGATCTATCATGGTTTCGGTGATCATTTCAAGGGTTTCTTGTTTAGGCCATATAGCATAATTGTGATCATCAGCATTAGCCATCTACATGCACATGCACATGCACCCATTAGCAACTTGTCCATAACTTTTCATTCAAAGCATTATACTAAACAACCAATCAAATAACATACATACTCAATCCAAAAGTATGTTTTTATCATACAATCAAAATCTCGTATGCATGCATATGATCAGCATGTTTAATAAAATCTGTGAATGACAATACAACATTCTCCTTTTATATTTGCTGTAGATCCAAGGTATGATAATCAGTTATAACTGTAGATCAACACCGAGGATAATCAGCCTATTAACTCAAGCCGTAGACCCAAGGTATGATAATCAGTGGCAACTGTAGATCAATACCATGGATAATTAGCCTATTGACTCAAGGGTCAATCATAACTTGCTGTAGATCCAAGGTATGATAATCAGTGGCAACTGTAGATCAATACCAAGGATAATCAGCCTATTGACTCAAGGGTCAATCACAACTTGCTGTAGATCAATACCAAGGATAATCAGCCTATACACTCAAGTCGGGTCTTACCGATACAAAGATCAGCATAGCCCGTTCTTGAGTCCATTTTCTTTAAGCATGGATTTTCATCTTAAAAGGAACCAAATATATATGATACATCATAACAAAATAACATGTATCATAAAACTGAAACAATTTAGTAAGAATATGAATTCATAATATTGCTTTAGTCAAGGCCAAATAAGATGAAATAAAAGAAAAATAGAAGAGAGAGCAAAAGGCACAAAACCTGGCTCTGATACCACTGAAAGATTTCTTATGGAACAATAGCGGAATAGAAATCTTACTTTGCTAGGATCGATTTGATGTAAAACACAACTCCACACCAAGGGTAATTTGATTACCAACTTAAAGAAGCAGC
Source organism: Diospyros kaki (assembly GCA_036245055.1). Taxonomy (NCBI): domain Eukaryota; kingdom Viridiplantae; phylum Streptophyta; class Magnoliopsida; order Ericales; family Ebenaceae; genus Diospyros; species Diospyros kaki. The sequence continues at coordinate 25,429,130 of BSEG01000012.1, forward strand.
AACCAAAATACTTTCACAACCCAATGTGCCTTCTCTTTGCTAGTCTCTTATTCTTCTCTCTAGAAGAATATCTTTCAATCCTCTTCTCTTACCTTTATTTTGTAATATACAAATAAAGGGCTCTCAAATTGATGCCGTGGGTGGTGGTCTATTTATAGTTGAGTGCCACCCCTTCCCAAAGGACTTGTCTTTGGAGAAAAAGGTGCATGGAACCTTCCAAGTAACCACCCATAACCACCTATAACCAACTTGGTGTAACCACCCATAACCACCTATAACCAACTTGGTGTAACCACCCATAATGGTGACCTTTCATCCATAAGGAAGAGAGAGAGATTTATGTGTTGCCATGTGTCAGCATGTGGTTAAGTCACATGTCAATTGGGTAGTAGTCCATGTAAGCTGCCATGTCATCACCTGATGACAAGTCACTGCCACCTCACCATCACTCAGCTAGTGTCACTCCCCCGAGCTGGGTCCAACTACCTTGAGTTGACTTGAGCTAGAGTGAGCTAGGTGAGCTGGAGTTGAGCTGGAGTGAGTTAGCTTAAGCTACTGTGAGCTATTCCAAACTCAAGTTGAGCTATCTCTAGCTATCTCATGAGCACATTGCTGCTAAGCAATTCATGATCCATCTGATCAAGTTTAACTTGTGCGTACACAAGTATTCGCTCAAATTCCAACAATGAATCCATACTAGAACACTTTGAACAAAAAAGTGACGACTTTGATTCTATCGACGATATCTCCAAGTATACTAATTTGGTGATGACGATTCCAAATCTAAGTGAAAGACGACATTTCGATACACTGAATACACTTAAGACAGTCCAAATTCTACTTTCGAGAAGTTTTGAAAAGTTGAGTTTTATGCATGGGTCCACAGTAGAACACTTTAAAGTAGAAAGTTGCAACTTTGATTCTATCAACGATATCTTCAAGGGTACTAATTCGATGACGACTATTCCAAATCTAGGTGAAAGACGACATTTTGATACACTATATACACTCAAGAAAGTCCAAATTCTAATTTCGGGAAGTTTTGAATTCTTGAGTTTTAGCCATGAATCCATACTAGAACACTTTGAACAAGAAAGAGACGACTTTGATTCTATCGACCATATCTCCAAGTATACTAATTTGATGATGATGATTCCAAATCTAGGTAAAAGACGACATTTTGATACACTATATACACTCAAGAAAGTCCAAATTCTGATTTTGGGAAGTTTTGAAATCTTGTGTTTTAGCCATGAATCCACACTAGAACACTTTGAACAAGAAAGTGACAACTTTGATTCTATCGACGATATCTCCAAGTATACACTAATTTGATGATGATGATTTCAAACCTAGGTGAAAGACGACATTTTGATACACTAAATACACTTAAGGCAGTCAAAACTCTACTTTCGGGAAGTTTTGAAAAGTTGAGTTTTATGCATGGGTCCACAGTACAACACTTTGATTCTATCAACGATATCTTCAAGGGTACTAATTCGATGACGACGATTCCAAATCTAGGTGAAAGACTGCATTTTGATACGCTATATACACTCAAGAAAGCCAAATTCTGATTTCGGGAAGTTTTGAAATCTCGAGTTTTAGCCATGAATCTATACTAGAACACTTTGAACAAGAAAGTAACGTTAGACTTTGACTCTATCGACGATATCTCAAAATATACTAATTTGATGATGACGACTCCAAATTTAGGGGAATGACGACATTTCTATACACTAAATACAATTAAGACAGTCTAAATTCTATTTTCAGGAAGTTTTAAAAGTTAAGTTTTATGTATGGGTCCACAGTGGAACACTTTAAAGAAGAAAGTGGCAACTTTGATTCTATCAACGATATCTTCAAGGGTACTAATTCGATGATGATGATTCCAAATCTAGGTGAAAGATGAGATTTTGATACACTATATACACCCAAGAAAGTCCAAATTCTGATTTCGGGAAGTTTTGACAAGTTGAGTTTTAGGCATGCGTCCATAGTTGAAAACCTTAAACAGAAAAAGCACAACCTTGTTTCAATGAACGATATCTCCAAGAATACTAATTTGACTGTGACGATTCCAAATCTAGGTGAAAGGCGACATTTTGAAACACTATATACACTCAAGAAAGTCCAACTTCTGGTTTTGGGAAGATTTGAAAAGTTGTGTTTGAGCCATGTGTCCATAGTTGAACACCTTAAACACAAAAAGGACAACGTTGTTTCAATGTACGATATCTCCAAGAATACTAATTTGATGATGACGATTCCAAATCTAGATGAAAGACGACATTTTGATACACTCAAGAAAGTCCTAATTTTTATTTCGGAAAGTTTTGAAATCTTGAGTTTCAGTCATGAATGCATAGCAGAACACTTTAAACAAGAAAGTGACAATTTTGATTCAATTGACGATATCTCCAAGTATACTAGTTCGATGATGACAATTCCAGATCTAGGTGAAAGACAACATTTTGATACACTAAATACACTCAAGACAGTCCAAATTCTAATTTCTGGAAGTTTGAAAAGTTGAGTTTTAGCCATGCATCCATAGTTCAACACCTTAAACATAAAAAGTGCAACCTTGTTTCAATGAACGATATCTTCAAGATTACTAATTTGATGTTGACGATTCGAAATCTAGTTGAAAGACGACATTTTTAAACACTTTATACACTCAAGTAAGTCCAAATTCCGATTTCGGGAAGTTTTGAAATCTTGAGTTTTAGCCATGAATCCGTACTAGAACACTTTGAACAAGAAAGTGACGACTTTTATTCTATCGACGATATCTCCAAGTATACTAATTTGATGATGACGATTCCAAATCTAGGTGGAAGAAGACATTTTGATACACTAAATACACTTGAGACGGTCCAAATTCTATTTTCGGGAAGTTTTGAAAAGTTGAGTTTTATGCATGGGTCCACAGTAGAACACTATAAAGAAGAAAGTGGCAACTTTGATTCTATCAAATATATCTTCAAGGGTTCTTATTCGATGGGACAATTCCAAATCTAGGTGAAAGATGACATTTTGATACAGTATATAAACTCAAGAAAGTCCAAATTCTGATTTCGGGAAGTCTTGAAATCTTGTGCTTTAGCCATGAATCCATACTAGAACACTTTGAACAAAAAAGTGACGACTTTGATTCTATCGACGATATCTCCAAGTATACTAATTTGGTGATGACGATTCCAAATCTAAGTGAAAGACGACATTTCGATACACTGAATACACTTAAGACAGTCCAAATTCTACTTTCGAGAAGTTTTGAAAAGTTGAGTTTTATGCATGGGTCCACAGTAGAACACTTTAAAGTAGAAAGTTGCAACTTTGATTCTATCAACGATATCTTCAAGGGTACTAATTCGATGACGACTATTCCAAATCTAGGTGAAAGACGACATTTTGATACACTATATACACTCAAGAAAGTCCAAATTCTAATTTCGGGAAGTTTTGAATTCTTGAGTTTTAGCCATGAATCCATACTAGAACACTTTGAACAAGAAAGAGACGACTTTGATTCTATCGACCATATCTCCAAGTATACTAATTTGATGATGATGATTCCAAATCTAGGTAAAAGACGACATTTTGATACACTATATACACTCAAGAAAGTCCAAATTCTGATTTTGGGAAGTTTTGAAATCTTGTGTTTTAGCCATGAATCCACACTAGAACACTTTGAACAAGAAAGTGACAACTTTGATTCTATCGACGATATCTCCAAGTATACACTAATTTGATGATGATGATTTCAAACCTAGGTGAAAGACGACATTTTGATACACTAAATACACTTAAGGCAGTCAAAACTCTACTTTCGGGAAGTTTTGAAAAGTTGAGTTTTATGCATGGGTCCACAGTACAACACTTTGATTCTATCAACGATATCTTCAAGGGTACTAATTCGACGACGACGATTCCAAATCTAGGTGAAAGACTGCATTTTGATACGCTATATACACTCAAGAAAGCCAAATTCTGATTTCGGGAAGTTTTGAAATCTCGAGTTTTAGCCATGAATCTATACTAGAACACTTTGAACAAGAAAGTAACGTTAGACTTTGACTCTATCGACGATATCTCAAAATATACTAATTTGATGATGACGACTCCAAATTTAGGGGAATGACGACATTTCTATACACTAAATACAATTAAGACAGTCTAAATTCTATTTTCAGGAAGTTTTAAAAGTTAAGTTTTATGTATGGGTCCACAGTGGAACACTTTAAAGAAGAAAGTGGCAACTTTGATTCTATCAACGATATCTTCAAGGGTACTAATTCGATGATGATGATTCCAAATCTAGGTGAAAGATGAGATTTTGATACACTATATACACCCAAGAAAGTCCAAATTCTGATTTCGGGAAGTTTTGACAAGTTGAGTTTTAGGCATGCGTCCATAGTTGAAAACCTTAAACAGAAAAAGCACAACCTTGTTTCAATGAACGATATCTCCAAGAATACTAATTTGACTGTGACGATTCCAAATCTAGGTGAAAGGCGACATTTTGAAACACTATATACACTCAAGAAAGTCCAACTTCTGGTTTTGGGAAGATTTGAAAAGTTGTGTTTGAGCCATGTGTCCATAGTTGAACACCTTAAACACAAAAAGGACAACGTTGTTTCAATGTACGATATCTCCAAGAATACTAATTTGATGATGACGATTCCAAATCTAGATGAAAGACGACATTTTGATACACTGTATACACTCAAGAAAGTCCAACTTCTTGTTTCTGAAGGTTTTGAAAAGTTGAGTTTGAGCCATGCGTCCAAAGTAAACATAAAAAGGAAAACCTTGTCTCAATGAACGATATCCCCAAGAATACTAATTTTGATGATGACGATTGCAAATGTAGGTGAAAGAGGAAATTTTTATACACTCAAGAAAGTCCTAATTTTTATTTCGGAAAGTTTTGAAATCTTGAGTTTCAGTCATGAATGCATAGCAGAACACTTTAAACAAGAAAGTGACAATTTTGATTCAATTGACGATATCTCCAAGTATACTAGTTCGATGATGACAATTCCAGATCTAGGTGAAAGACAACATTTTGATACACTAAATACACTCAAGACAGTCCAAATTCTAATTTCTGGAAGTTTGAAAAGTTGAGTTTTAGCCATGCATCCATAGTTCAACACCTTAAACATAAAAAGTGCAACCTTGTTTCAATGAACGATATCTTCAAGATTACTAATTTGATGTTGACGATTCGAAATCTAGTTGAAAGACGACATTTTTAAACACTTTATACACTCAAGTAAGTCCAAATTCCGATTTCGGGAAGTTTTGAAATCTTGAGTTTTAGCCATGAATCCGTACTAGAACACTTTGAACAAGAAAGTGACGACTTTTATTCTATCGACGATATCTCCAAGTATACTAATTTGATGATGACGATTCCAAATCTAGGTGGAAGAAGACATTTTGATACACTAAATACACTTGAGACGGTCCAAATTCTATTTTCGGGAAGTTTTGAAAAGTTGAGTTTTATGCATGGGTCCACAGTAGAACACTATAAAGAAGAAAGTGGCAACTTTGATTCTATCAAATATATCTTCAAGGGTTCTTATTCGATGGGACAATTCCAAATCTAGGTGAAAGATGACATTTTGATACAGTATATAAACTCAAGAAAGTCCAAATTCTGATTTCGGGAAGTCTTGAAATCTTGTGCTTTAGCCATGAATCCATACTAGAACACTTTGAACAAAAAAGTGACGACTTTGATTCTATCGACGATATCTCCAAGTATACTAATTTGGTGATGACGATTCCAAATCTAAGTGAAAGACGACATTTCGATACACTGAATACACTTAAGACAGTCCAAATTCTACTTTCGAGAAGTTTTGAAAAGTTGAGTTTTATGCATGGGTCCACAGTAGAACACTTTAAAGTAGAAAGTTGCAACTTTGATTCTATCAACGATATCTTCAAGGGTACTAATTCGATGACGACTATTCCAAATCTAGGTGAAAGACGACATTTTGATACACTATATACACTCAAGAAAGTCCAAATTCTAATTTCGGGAAGTTTTGAATTCTTGAGTTTTAGCCATGAATCCATACTAGAACACTTTGAACAAGAAAGAGACGACTTTGATTCTATCGACCATATCTCCAAGTATACTAATTTGATGATGATGATTCCAAATCTAGGTAAAAGACGACATTTTGATACACTATATACACTCAAGAAAGTCCAAATTCTGATTTTGGGAAGTTTTGAAATCTTGTGTTTTAGCCATGAATCCACACTAGAACACTTTGAACAAGAAAGTGACAACTTTGATTCTATCGACGATATCTCCAAGTATACACTAATTTGATGATGATGATTTCAAACCTAGGTGAAAGACGACATTTTGATACACTAAATACACTTAAGGCAGTCAAAACTCTACTTTCGGGAAGTTTTGAAAAGTTGAGTTTTATGCATGGGTCCACAGTACAACACTTTGATTCTATCAACGATATCTTCAAGGGTACTAATTCGACGACGACGATTCCAAATCTAGGTGAAAGACTGCATTTTGATACGCTATATACACTCAAGAAAGCCAAATTCTGATTTCGGGAAGTTTTGAAATCTCGAGTTTTAGCCATGAATCTATACTAGAACACTTTGAACAAGAAAGTAACGTTAGACTTTGACTCTATCGACGATATCTCAAAATATACTAATTTGATGATGACGACTCCAAATTTAGGGGAATGACGACATTTCTATACACTAAATACAATTAAGACAGTCTAAATTCTATTTTCAGGAAGTTTTAAAAGTTAAGTTTTATGTATGGGTCCACAGTGGAACACTTTAAAGAAGAAAGTGGCAACTTTGATTCTATCAACGATATCTTCAAGGGTACTAATTCGATGATGATGATTCCAAATCTAGGTGAAAGATGAGATTTTGATACACTATATACACCCAAGAAAGTCCAAATTCTGATTTCGGGAAGTTTTGACAAGTTGAGTTTTAGGCATGCGTCCATAGTTGAAAACCTTAAACAGAAAAAGCACAACCTTGTTTCAATGAACGATATCTCCAAGAATACTAATTTGACTGTGACGATTCCAAATCTAGGTGAAAGGCGACATTTTGAAACACTATATACACTCAAGAAAGTCCAACTTCTGGTTTTGGGAAGATTTGAAAAGTTGTGTTTGAGCCATGTGTCCATAGTTGAACACCTTAAACACAAAAAGGACAACGTTGTTTCAATGTACGATATCTCCAAGAATACTAATTTGATGATGACGATTCCAAATCTAGATGAAAGACGACATTTTGATACACTGTATACACTCAAGAAAGTCCAACTTCTTGTTTCTGAAGGTTTTGAAAAGTTGAGTTTGAGCCATGCGTCCAAAGTAAACATAAAAAGGAAAACCTTGTCTCAATGAACGATATCCCCAAGAATACTAATTTTGATGATGACGATTGCAAATGTAGGTGAAAGAGGAAATTTTTATACACTCAAGAAAGTCCTAATTTTTATTTCGGAAAGTTTTGAAATCTTGAGTTTCAGTCATGAATGCATAGCAGAACACTTTAAACAAGAAAGTGACAATTTTGATTCAATTGACGATATCTCCAAGTATACTAGTTCGATGATGACAATTCCAGATCTAGGTGAAAGACAACATTTTGATACACTAAATACACTCAAGACAGTCCAAATTCTAATTTCTGGAAGTTTGAAAAGTTGAGTTTTAGCCATGCATCCATAGTTCAACACCTTAAACATAAAAAGTGCAACCTTGTTTCAATGAACGATATCTTCAAGATTACTAATTTGATGTTGACGATTCGAAATCTAGTTGAAAGACGACATTTTTAAACACTTTATACACTCAAGTAAGTCCAAATTCCGATTTCGGGAAGTTTTGAAATCTTGAGTTTTAGCCATGAATCCGTACTAGAACACTTTGAACAAGAAAGTGACGACTTTTATTCTATCGACGATATCTCCAAGTATACTAATTTGATGATGACGATTCCAAATCTAGGTGGAAGAAGACATTTTGATACACTAAATACACTTGAGACGGTCCAAATTCTATTTTCGGGAAGTTTTGAAAAGTTGAGTTTTATGCATGGGTCCACAGTAGAACACTATAAAGAAGAAAGTGGCAACTTTGATTCTATCAAATATATCTTCAAGGGTTCTTATTCGATGGGACAATTCCAAATCTAGGTGAAAGATGACATTTTGATACAGTATATAAACTCAAGAAAGTCCAAATTCTGATTTCGGGAAGTCTTGAAATCTTGTGCTTTAGCCATGAATCCATACTAGAACACTTTGAACAAAAAAGTGACGACTTTGATTCTATCGACGATATCTCCAAGTATACTAATTTGGTGATGACGATTCCAAATCTAAGTGAAAGACGACATTTCGATACACTGAATACACTTAAGACAGTCCAAATTCTACTTTCGAGAAGTTTTGAAAAGTTGAGTTTTATGCATGGGTCCACAGTAGAACACTTTAAAGTAGAAAGTTGCAACTTTGATTCTATCAACGATATCTTCAAGGGTACTAATTCGATGACGACTATTCCAAATCTAGGTGAAAGACGACATTTTGATACACTATATACACTCAAGAAAGTCCAAATTCTAATTTCGGGAAGTTTTGAATTCTTGAGTTTTAGCCATGAATCCATACTAGAACACTTTGAACAAGAAAGAGACGACTTTGATTCTATCGACCATATCTCCAAGTATACTAATTTGATGATGATGATTCCAAATCTAGGTAAAAGACGACATTTTGATACACTATATACACTCAAGAAAGTCCAAATTCTGATTTTGGGAAGTTTTGAAATCTTGTGTTTTAGCCATGAATCCACACTAGAACACTTTGAACAAGAAAGTGACAACTTTGATTCTATCGACGATATCTCCAAGTATACACTAATTTGATGATGATGATTTCAAACCTAGGTGAAAGACGACATTTTGATACACTAAATACACTTAAGGCAGTCAAAACTCTACTTTCGGGAAGTTTTGAAAAGTTGAGTTTTATGCATGGGTCCACAGTACAACACTTTGATTCTATCAACGATATCTTCAAGGGTACTAATTCGACGACGACGATTCCAAATCTAGGTGAAAGACTGCATTTTGATACGCTATATACACTCAAGAAAGCCAAATTCTGATTTCGGGAAGTTTTGAAATCTCGAGTTTTAGCCATGAATCTATACTAGAACACTTTGAACAAGAAAGTAACGTTAGACTTTGACTCTATCGACGATATCTCAAAATATACTAATTTGATGATGACGACTCCAAATTTAGGGGAATGACGACATTTCTATACACTAAATACAATTAAGACAGTCTAAATTCTATTTTCAGGAAGTTTTAAAAGTTAAGTTTTATGTATGGGTCCACAGTGGAACACTTTAAAGAAGAAAGTGGCAACTTTGATTCTATCAACGATATCTTCAAGGGTACTAATTCGATGATGATGATTCCAAATCTAGGTGAAAGATGAGATTTTGATACACTATATACACCCAAGAAAGTCCAAATTCTGATTTCGGGAAGTTTTGACAAGTTGAGTTTTAGGCATGCGTCCATAGTTGAAAACCTTAAACAGAAAAAGCACAACCTTGTTTCAATGAACGATATCTCCAAGAATACTAATTTGACTGTGACGATTCCAAATCTAGGTGAAAGGCGACATTTTGAAACACTATATACACTCAAGAAAGTCCAACTTCTGGTTTTGGGAAGATTTGAAAAGTTGTGTTTGAGCCATGTGTCCATAGTTGAACACCTTAAACACAAAAAGGACAACGTTGTTTCAATGTACGATATCTCCAAGAATACTAATTTGATGATGACGATTCCAAATCTAGATGAAAGACGACATTTTGATACACTGTATACACTCAAGAAAGTCCAACTTCTTGTTTCTGAAGGTTTTGAAAAGTTGAGTTTGAGCCATGCGTCCAAAGTAAACATAAAAAGGAAAACCTTGTCTCAATGAACGATATCCCCAAGAATACTAATTTTGATGATGACGATTGCAAATGTAGGTGAAAGAGGAAATTTTTATACACTCAAGAAAGTCCTAATTTTTATTTCGGAAAGTTTTGAAATCTTGAGTTTCAGTCATGAATGCATAGCAGAACACTTTAAACAAGAAAGTGACAATTTTGATTCAATTGACGATATCTCCAAGTATACTAGTTCGATGATGACAATTCCAGATCTAGGTGAAAGACAACATTTTGATACACTAAATACACTCAAGACAGTCCAAATTCTAATTTCTGGAAGTTTGAAAAGTTGAGTTTTAGCCATGCATCCATAGTTCAACACCTTAAACATAAAAAGTGCAACCTTGTTTCAATGAACGATATCTTCAAGATTACTAATTTGATGTTGACGATTCGAAATCTAGTTGAAAGACGACATTTTTAAACACTTTATACACTCAAGTAAGTCCAAATTCCGATTTCGGGAAGTTTTGAAATCTTGAGTTTTAGCCATGAATCCGTACTAGAACACTTTGAACAAGAAAGTGACGACTTTTATTCTATCGACGATATCTCCAAGTATACTAATTTGATGATGACGATTCCAAATCTAGGTGGAAGAAGACATTTTGATACACTAAATACACTTGAGACGGTCCAAATTCTATTTTCGGGAAGTTTTGAAAAGTTGAGTTTTATGCATGGGTCCACAGTAGAACACTATAAAGAAGAAAGTGGCAACTTTGATTCTATCAAATATATCTTCAAGGGTTCTTATTCGATGGGACAATTCCAAATCTAGGTGAAAGATGACATTTTGATACAGTATATAAACTCAAGAAAGTCCAAATTCTGATTTCGGGAAGTCTTGAAATCTTGTGCTTTAGCCATGAATCCATACTAGAACACTTTGAACAAAAAAGTGACGACTTTGATTCTATCGACGATATCTCCAAGTATACTAATTTGGTGATGACGATTCCAAATCTAAGTGAAAGACGACATTTCGATACACTGAATACACTTAAGACAGTCCAAATTCTACTTTCGAGAAGTTTTGAAAAGTTGAGTTTTATGCATGGGTCCACAGTAGAACACTTTAAAGTAGAAAGTTGCAACTTTGATTCTATCAACGATATCTTCAAGGGTACTAATTCGATGACGACTATTCCAAATCTAGGTGAAAGACGACATTTTGATACACTATATACACTCAAGAAAGTCCAAATTCTAATTTCGGGAAGTTTTGAATTCTTGAGTTTTAGCCATGAATCCATACTAGAACACTTTGAACAAGAAAGAGACGACTTTGATTCTATCGACCATATCTCCAAGTATACTAATTTGATGATGATGATTCCAAATCTAGGTAAAAGACGACATTTTGATACACTATATACACTCAAGAAAGTCCAAATTCTGATTTTGGGAAGTTTTGAAATCTTGTGTTTTAGCCATGAATCCACACTAGAACACTTTGAACAAGAAAGTGACAACTTTGATTCTATCGACGATATCTCCAAGTATACACTAATTTGATGATGATGATTTCAAACCTAGGTGAAAGACGACATTTTGATACACTAAATACACTTAAGGCAGTCAAAACTCTACTTTCGGGAAGTTTTGAAAAGTTGAGTTTTATGCATGGGTCCACAGTACAACACTTTGATTCTATCAACGATATCTTCAAGGGTACTAATTCGACGACGACGATTCCAAATCTAGGTGAAAGACTGCATTTTGATACGCTATATACACTCAAGAAAGCCAAATTCTGATTTCGGGAAGTTTTGAAATCTCGAGTTTTAGCCATGAATCTATACTAGAACACTTTGAACAAGAAAGTAACGTTAGACTTTGACTCTATCGACGATATCTCAAAATATACTAATTTGATGATGACGACTCCAAATTTAGGGGAATGACGACATTTCTATACACTAAATACAATTAAGACAGTCTAAATTCTATTTTCAGGAAGTTTTAAAAGTTAAGTTTTATGTATGGGTCCACAGTGGAACACTTTAAAGAAGAAAGTGGCAACTTTGATTCTATCAACGATATCTTCAAGGGTACTAATTCGATGATGATGATTCCAAATCTAGGTGAAAGATGAGATTTTGATACACTATATACACCCAAGAAAGTCCAAATTCTGATTTCGGGAAGTTTTGACAAGTTGAGTTTTAGGCATGCGTCCATAGTTGAAAACCTTAAACAGAAAAAGCACAACCTTGTTTCAATGAACGATATCTCCAAGAATACTAATTTGACTGTGACGATTCCAAATCTAGGTGAAAGGCGACATTTTGAAACACTATATACACTCAAGAAAGTCCAACTTCTGGTTTTGGGAAGATTTGAAAAGTTGTGTTTGAGCCATGTGTCCATAGTTGAACACCTTAAACACAAAAAGGACAACGTTGTTTCAATGTACGATATCTCCAAGAATACTAATTTGATGATGACGATTCCAAATCTAGATGAAAGACGACATTTTGATACACTGTATACACTCAAGAAAGTCCAACTTCTTGTTTCTGAAGGTTTTGAAAAGTTGAGTTTGAGCCATGCGTCCAAAGTAAACATAAAAAGGAAAACCTTGTCTCAATGAACGATATCCCCAAGAATACTAATTTTGATGATGACGATTGCAAATGTAGGTGAAAGAGGAAATTTTTATACACTCAAGAAAGTCCTAATTTTTATTTCGGAAAGTTTTGAAATCTTGAGTTTCAGTCATGAATGCATAGCAGAACACTTTAAACAAGAAAGTGACAATTTTGATTCAATTGACGATATCTCCAAGTATACTAGTTCGATGATGACAATTCCAGATCTAGGTGAAAGACAACATTTTGATACACTAAATACACTCAAGACAGTCCAAATTCTAATTTCTGGAAGTTTGAAAAGTTGAGTTTTAGCCATGCATCCATAGTTCAACACCTTAAACAAAAAAAGTGCAACCTTGTTTCAATGAACGATATCTTCAAGATTACTAATTTGATGTTGACGATTCGAAATCTAGTTGAAAGACGACATTTTTAAACACTTTATACACTCAAGTAAGTCCAAATTCCGATTTCGGGAAGTTTTGAAATCTTGAGTTTTAGCCATGAATCCGTACTAGAACACTTTGAACAAGAAAGTGACGACTTTTATTCTATCGACGATATCTCCAAGTATACTAATTTGATGATGACGATTCCAAATCTAGGTGGAAGAAGACATTTTGATACACTAAATACACTTGAGACGGTCCAAATTCTATTTTCGGGAAGTTTTGAAAAGTTGAGTTTTATGCATGGGTCCACAGTAGAACACTATAAAGAAGAAAGTGGCAACTTTGATTCTATCAAATATATCTTCAAGGGTTCTTATTCGATGGGACAATTCCAAATCTAGGTGAAAGATGACATTTTGATACAGTATATAAACTCAAGAAAGTCCAAATTCTGATTTCGGGAAGTCTTGAAATCTTGTGCTTTATGCAAGATTTCTTATAGAACAATAGCGGAATAGAAATCTTACTTTGCTAGGATCGATTTGATGTAAAACACAACTCCACACCAAGGGTAATTTGATTACCAACTTAAAGAAGCAGCAACCAAAATACTTTCACAACCCAATGTGCCTTCTCTTTGCTAGTCTCTTATTCTTCTCTCTAGAAGAATATCTTTCAATCCTCTTCTCTTACCTTTATTTTGTAATATACAAATAAAGGGCTCTCAAAATTGATACCGTGGATGAAATGGGTGGTGGTCTATTTATAGGTGAGTGCCACCCCTTCCCAAAGGACTTGTCTTTGGAGAAAAGGTGCATGGAACCTTCCAAGTAACCACCCATAACCACCTATAACCAACTTGGTGTAACCACCCATAACCACCTATAACCAACTTGGTGTAACCACCCATAATGGTGACCTTTCATCCATAAGGAAGAGAGAGAGATTTATGTGTTGCCATGTGTCAGCATGTGGTTAAGTCACATGTCAATTGGGTAGTAGTCCATGTAAGCTGCCATGTCATCACCTGATGACAAGTCACTGCCACCTCACCATCACTCAGCTAGTGTCACTCCCCCGAGCTGGGTCCAACTACCTTGAGTTGACTTGAGCTAGAGTGAGCTAGGTGAGCTAGAGTTGAGCTGGAGTGAGTTAGCTTAAGCTACTGTGAGCTATTCCAAACTCAAGTTGAGCTATCTCTAGCTATCTCATGAGCACATTGCTGCTAAGCAATTCATGATCCATCTGATCAAGTTTAACTTGTGCGTACACAAGTATTCGCTCAAATTCCAACAGCTCCCACTCGCACATGGTAAACTTGAACCAATCATCAGTAACACATCAAGAACACATAAAAACAAATGCAGACTCATACAAGGCATATGGGCCGTGACCCTTTAGCGAAAGTTGAGTTTTTCTTACTATGCAACTGTTAAGTTAGACATAGCAGATTTTCTCAAATCGATGTGACCTACCTACCTAAATAGATAGTCGTCAAAATGACTCCCACTGTCATTAGCATTAATGGTTATAACCATTAAGTTCGCCTGATACCTAAGACTTGTTGTTACGCAATGTTTGGCTACTTTCAATCCCTTTTGTGAGTTGAAACTAATTCAAACTCATGAACCGTACCAAACAACGAGTACTCATGCTTTAAACCGCTGTGTAGTGGAGTCTTGTTTCGCTGAGAAACATATGATCCGGATCGATTCCACATACAAGCGACAGCGTATTCAAACAAAGTCTTTCCTTTTGAACTCACTATCTTACAACTACAAGTTATTTAATTGCCCAACAAAGAAACCGACAGACCGCATATTCTCATGGTCATAGGTTACCCATCAAAGCAACATAAATAACTCATAATCACAAAATAGTAGTCAATAGTCACTAAAGGCATACAAAAAATGAGAAGCTCACACAACATAAGAGATAGGGATCACTCTTAGTTACTTCTCGGCGGTCACTATATTAAATATACACACATGGTATGAGACATGTGCCACGGTATCACAAGCCACGTAAATGATTTACTACAAGAACCACCCAAATTCTCCCACTTAAATCATGTATAGTGGAATTCTACCAAGTGTACCCACTCAAAGAAATGGTCTCGTTCAACTTGGAATGTATGTCAAGATTTGAATTATAAATACCGTGCAGACACTGACCAAAACACACATGTTATGGTCGAACTTCTTTAGGAAGTCCTATCTGGTTCATAGGTTGAGCAATAGATGTGGGGTACATATATGCTCGGTGAATCACACATCACCTCATCTTGAGGTTCTAACACAAAGAACTCATCAAGGCGACTATCATACTCAAGATCACATCCACAAAATAATGTGACTACCTCGAACAATCATCTCATGATTATGTTGGTATTTGAGTAAGTCTTATCCTTAGTTCACAAACTAAGGGCGGATTGCCCATGTGAGAGAGCCAATCCTCAACCTATACTTGACATATCCTTTAAGTGTTATGGAATATACTAATGGTAATGAAAAAAATACATCTACTCATTTCATTAATAAAACAACCTTGAATACAATATGGTTTGCATGTTACAAGGAAGTACAATCATATCCTACGCAACCCCATTGCTTGAACATGACGGACAAATAAATCAGGTGGTATAGGCTTAGTTAAAGGATCTGCCACCATAGCTGTCGTAGGTATATATTTCAAACAAACTTCCTTGGACTCAAGTGCATCTCTCACAAAATTATATTTTATCCCAATATGCTTGGTTTTCCCATGATACTTTGGATCTTTTGTATAAGCCAAAGCTGCTTGACTATCACAGCATATAGTGATAGGCTCATTCTTGCAAGGCATTATACTTAAATGGGAAATAAAACGACCAAGCCATATGGCTTCTTGTACTGCAGCAGCACTCGCCACAAACTCAGCCTCCATGGTGGATAAAGCCGTACAAGTTTGCTTCTTGCTACTCCAAGAAATAGCTCCACTGTTTGGCAGAAAAATATAACCCGATGTAGATTTGCATCTATCCTTATCACCTCCCCAATCAGCATCCGTGTATCCAACAAACTGTAAACTACCACCTTGGTAGCATAAACAATAATCTTTCGTACCTTTGAGGTAACGAAAAATCCTTTTGATACACTTCCAATGCTGACTTCCAGGGTTGGATTGATACCTGGCTAATAACCCAACAGCTTGACTTATATCAGGCCGTGTACACATCATGGCATACATTAGGCTCCCTATAGCACTTGAATATGGAACTTGTTCCATTTCATGTTTCTCTTGAGGGTTTTGTGGACACATTGCCTCACTAATTTTGGCATTATGGGCAATCGGGGTATTCATTGGTTTTGCATCCTTCATATGGAAGCGTTCAAGAATCTTATCTATATAAGTTTCTTGAGATAGAGCTAGCAACTTTGTAGCCCGATTCCTTAGAATCTGAACTCCAAGGATGTATGCAGCTTCTCCCATATCTTTCATTTCAAAGGTTGATGATAACCATCCTTTGATGACTTTCAAAAACCCTTTATTATTACTTGCTAATAGAATGTCATCTACATATAGTGACATGATCACAAATTTGTCCTTGGAATGCAAGACATATACACAATGATCTTCATCCATCATTTTGAAACCATAGCTCAAAATTGATTCATGGAATTTTAGGTACCATTGCCTAGAAGCTTGCTTCAAGCCGTATATCGACTTCATTAAGTGACATACCTTTTGTTCTTGACCATTTTCGACATAACCCGCTAGTTGTGTCATATAGATTTCTTCACTCAAATCACCATTGAGGAAGGCTGTCTTAACATCCATTTGATGTAATTCCAAGTCCATATGGGCTACTATTGCAAGTATTATCCTAATGGAGTTAAACCTGACAACAGGTGAGAAAGTGTCTTGATAATCAACACCTTCTACCTGTGTGTACCCTTTGGCAACCAATCGTGCCTTGTACCTATCAATGGAACCATCTGCTTTTCGCTTGATTCGAAAAACCCATTTGTTCCCAATTGCTTTCCTCCCTTGTGGAAGATCAACCAAGTCCCATACATGGTTATCCCTCATAGAATTTAGTTCTTCTTCCATAGCCATTTTCCACTTATCTGAATCAAGACTATTAAGTGCATCCTTAATAGTGCGAGGTTCATCATCCACCTCAGGTGAAACCATGTTCACTTCATCATTTAGAATCCACCACTTCTTTGGTCTTCTAAATATTCTTGAAGACCTACGAACACTAGGAGAAGCATCATGATGCACATCATCATCATGTTGTTCAAGAGGTTGATCATCTTCGACCAATTCTTGATGTTGATCTATTTGATCACTTTCTTGTGTGGGCATATTTTGATCAATATTTTGATCATTGTTAGTCACATCTTGACCAACTTCAGTTGGATGCTCAAAGCTCCCACTCAACCCAACATTCCCAAACACTCCTTGTGGTGTAGGTATAGTTGATACATTGTGAGAATCAACTTGTGATTCAGACATTTCATAAAAGGAAACTCCTGTAGAAACATTCCCTTTTCTTGGAAACTCATTTTCCAAGAAGACTACATCCCTTGAATCAAATTCAGGTCTTTTACTCCCTTCCTCTAAATCAGCAAAAACATAGCCTTTAGAGTGTTCACAGTACCTAAGGAAAACACATTTCTTTCCTTTTGGTCCTAACTTTCCAAATTCAGATTTGGTGTTATGGACATAGGCTGCACAGCCCCAAGGCCTTAGATTGCTCAAATTTGGCTTCCTTTTAGTCCATAACTCATAAGGAGTAGAAGATACTGATTTGGAGGGCATTCGATTGAGCACATATGTTGCTGTTAGCAACGCATCTCCCCAATAAGACATATCTAAGTTGGCTTGAGCCATCATAGATCTCACCATGTCTAAGAGTGTGCGATTCTTCCTTTCGGCCACTCCGTTTTGTTGGGGTGTATCAGGAATAGTAAGCTGCCTTTCTATTCCTTTTTGCTCACAGAACCCCTTAAACAAATTAGACATATACTCACCTCCACGATCTGTCCTTAGACATTTGATCGTAGTGTTAAGTTGATTCTCAACCAATTGCACATATGCCAAGAAACAACTCATTGCTTCACTTTTAAACTTTAACAAGTACACATGTGTATAACGAGTATAGTCATTAGTGAATGTGAGGAAATATCTAAACCCTTGTGTAGATATCACATTCAAGGGACCACATATGTCAGAATGTACTAAAGCTAATGGAAACTGAACTCGGGACCCTTTCCCAAATGGTTTCCTACTCATCTTTCCAGCAAGGCAATATTCACATATAGGAAGAGATACATTTCTCAAAGAACCAAGTAAGCCTTCTTTGGCTAACCTTTTCATTCTTGATTCTCCTACATGCCCTAATCTTGAATGCCATAAACATTCATCTTGCCTTTCAGCTATAAGACAATGAGTGTTTAACTTTTTATTTGAAGAATTCAAAACAAAGAAACCATCATGTAAGAAACCAGAACCAACAAACTTTTTATTGGAAAATAAATCAACTTTATTTCCATGAAATGTTAATTCAAAACCAAGATCCAAAAGACAAGATACAGAAATCAAGTTTCTTCTAATCTGTGGTACATAAAGCACATCTACTAAATGGAGACAATGTCCATCCTTTATCGAAATTTCACAAATCCCGATTCCTTGTACTTCAAGTCGTGCATTATTTCCAACATATACCCACTTGGTATTTGGTGGAATCTTCCTGAAATGCATGAACAACTCACGATCTTTTACGATGTGACTGGTTGCTCCTGAATCCAGAACCCATCCTGAGTTAGAATCAACCATGAAAGTACATGATGCAACTAATGCATCAAACGTAAAAGGAGTAGAGTGTACGTTCAATATAGTGCAATCACGTGCACAATGACCCATTTGGCCACAGTTGAAGCACTTGATTTTCTTGGGATCATTTCCTTTCTTGGGATCTATCATGGTTTCGATGATCATTTCAAGGGTTTCTTGTTTAGGCCATATAGCATAGTTGTGATCATCAGCATTAGTCATCTACATGCACATGCACATGCACCCATTAGCAACTTGTCCATAACTTTTCATTCAAACCATTATACTAAACAACCAATCAAATAACATACATACTCAATCCAAAAGTATGTTTTTATCATACAATCAAAACCTCATATGCATGCATGTGATCAGCGTGTTTAATATAATTCGTGAATGATAATACAACCCCATTTTTTTATATTTGCTATAGATCCAAGGTATGATAATCAGTTATAACTGTAGATCAATACCGAGGATAATCAGCCTATTAACTCAAGCCGTAGATCCAAGATATGATAATCAGTAGTAACTGTAGATCAATACCAAGGATAATTAGCCTATTGACTCTAAGATCAATCATAACTTGCTGTAGATCCAAGGTATGATAATCAGTCGTAACTGTAGATCAATACCAAGGATAATCAGCCTATTGACTCTAAGATCAATCATAACTTGCTGTAGATCCAAGGTATGATAATCAGTCGTAACTGTAGATCAATACCAAGGATAATCAGCCTATTGACTCTAAGATCAATCATAACTTGCTGTAGATCCAAGGTATGATAATCAGTCGTAACTGTAGATCAATACCAAGGATAATCAGCCTATACACTCAAGTCGGGTCTTACCGATACAAAGATCAGCCTAGCCCTTTCTTGAGTCTATTTTCTTTAAGCATGGATTTTCATCTTAAAAAGGAACCAAATATATATGATACATCATAACAAAATAACATGTATCATAAAACTAAAACAATTTAGAATATTGCTTTAGTCATGACCAAATAAGATGAAATAAAAGAAAAATAGAAGAGAGCAAAAGGCACAAAACCTTGGCTCTGATACCACTGAAAGATTTCTTAAGGAACAATAGCGGAATAGAAATCTTACTTTGCTAGGATCGATTTGATGTAAAACACAACTCCACACCAAGGGTAATTTGATTACCAACTTAAAGAAGCAGCAACCAAAATACTTTCACAACCCAATGTGCCTTCTCTTTGCTAGTCTCTTATTCTTCTCTCTAGAAGAATATCTTTCAATCCTCTTCTCTTACCTTTATTTTGTAATATACAAATAAAGGGCTCTCAAAATTGATACCGTGGATGAAATGGGTGGTGGTCTATTTATAGGTGAGTGCCACCCCTTCCCAAAGGACTTGTCTTTGGAGAAAAGGTGCATGGAACCTTCCAAGTAACCACCCATAACCACCTATAACCAACTTGGTGTAACCACCCATAACCACCTATAACCAACTTGGTGTAACCACCCATAATGGTGACCTTTCATCCATAAGGAAGAGAGAGAGATTTATGTGTTGCCATGTGTCAGCATGTGGTTAAGTCACATGTCAATTGGGTAGTAGTCCATGTAAGCTGCCATGTCATCACCTGATGACAAGTCACTGCCACCTCACCATCACTCAGCTAGTGTCACTCCCCCGAGCTGGGTCCAACTACCTTGAGTTGACTTGAGCTAGAGTGAGCTAGGTGAGCTAGAGTTGAGCTGGAGTGAGTTAGCTTAAGCTACTGTGAGCTATTCCAAACTCAAGTTGAGCTATCTCTAGCTATCTCATGAGCACATTGCTGCTAAGCAATTCATGATCCATCTGATCAAGTTTAACTTGTGCGTACACAAGTATTCGCTCAAATTCCAACACTTTAGCCATGAATCCATACTAGAACACTTTGAACAAAAAAGTGACGACTTTGATTCTATCGACGATATCTCCAAGTATACTAATTTGGTGATGACGATTCCAAATCTAAGTGAAAGACGACATTTCGATACACTGAATACACTTAAGACAGTCCAAATTCTACTTTCGAGAAGTTTTGAAAAGTTGAGTTTTATGCATGGGTCCACAGTAGAACACTTTAAAGTAGAAAGTTGCAACTTTGATTCTATCAACGATATCTTCAAGGGTACTAATTCGATGACGACTATTCCAAATCTAGGTGAAAGACGACATTTTGATACACTATATACACTCAAGAAAGTCCAAATTCTAATTTCGGGAAGTTTTGAATTCTTGAGTTTTAGCCATGAATCCATACTAGAACACTTTGAACAAGAAAGAGACGACTTTGATTCTATCGACCATATCTCCAAGTATACTAATTTGATGATGATGATTCCAAATCTAGGTAAAAGACGACATTTTGATACACTATATACACTCAAGAAAGTCCAAATTCTGATTTTGGGAAGTTTTGAAATCTTGTGTTTTAGCCATGAATCCACACTAGAACACTTTGAACAAGAAAGTGACAACTTTGATTCTATCGACGATATCTCCAAGTATACACTAATTTGATGATGATGATTTCAAACCTAGGTGAAAGACGACATTTTGATACACTAAATACACTTAAGGCAGTCAAAACTCTACTTTCGGGAAGTTTTGAAAAGTTGAGTTTTATGCATGGGTCCACAGTACAACACTTTGATTCTATCAACGATATCTTCAAGGGTACTAATTCGATGACGACGATTCCAAATCTAGGTGAAAGACTGCATTTTGATACGCTATATACACTCAAGAAAGCCAAATTCTGATTTCGGGAAGTTTTGAAATCTCGAGTTTTAGCCATGAATCTATGCTAGAACACTTTGAACAAGAAAGTAACGTTAGACTTTGACTCTATCGACGATATCTCAAAATATACTAATTTGATGATGACGACTCCAAATTTAGGGGAATGACGACATTTCTATACACTAAATACAATTAAGACAGTCTAAATTCTATTTTCAGGAAGTTTTAAAAGTTAAGTTTTATGTATGGGTCCACAGTGGAACACTTTAAAGAAGAAAGTGGCAACTTTGATTCTATCAACGATATCTTCAAGGGTACTAATTCGATGATGATGATTCCAAATCTAGGTGAAAGATGAGATTTTGATACACTATATACACCCAAGAAAGTCCAAATTCTGATTTCGGGAAGTTTTGACAAGTTGAGTTTTAGGCATGCGTCCATAGTTGAAAACCTTAAACAGAAAAAGCACAACCTTGTTTCAATGAACGATATCTCCAAGAATACTAATTTGACTGTGACGATTCCAAATCTAGGTGAAAGGCGACATTTTGAAACACTATATACACTCAAGAAAGTCCAACTTCTGGTTTTGGGAAGATTTGAAAAGTTGTGTTTGAGCCATGTGTCCATAGTTGAACACCTTAAACACAAAAAGGACAACGTTGTTTCAATGTACGATATCTCCAAGAATACTAATTTGATGATGACGATTCCAAATCTAGATGAAAGACGACATTTTGATACACTGTATACACTCAAGAAAGTCCAACTTCTTGTTTCTGAAGGTTTTGAAAAGTTGAGTTTGAGCCATGCGTCCAAAGTAAACATAAAAAGGAAAACCTTGTCTCAATGAACGATATCCCCAAGAATACTAATTTTGATGATGACGATTGCAAATGTAGGTGAAAGAGGAAATTTTTATACACTCAAGAAAGTCCTAATTTTTATTTCGGAAAGTTTTGAAATCTTGAGTTTCAGTCATGAATGCATAGCAGAACACTTTAAACAAGAAAGTGACAATTTTGATTCAATTGACGATATCTCCAAGTATACTAGTTCGATGATGACAATTCCAGATCTAGGTGAAAGACAACATTTTGATACACTAAATACACTCAAGACAGTCCAAATTCTAATTTCTGGAAGTTTGAAAAGTTGAGTTTTAGCCATGCATCCATAGTTCAACACCTTAAACAAAAAAAGTGCAACCTTGTTTCAATGAACGATATCTTCAAGATTACTAATTTGATGTTGACGATTCGAAATCTAGTTGAAAGACGACATTTTTAAACACTTTATACACTCAAGTAAGTCCAAATTCCGATTTCGGGAAGTTTTGAAATCTTGAGTTTTAGCCATGAATCCGTACTAGAACACTTTGAACAAGAAAGTGACGACTTTTATTCTATCGACGATATCTCCAAGTATACTAATTTGATGATGACGATTCCAAATCTAGGTGGAAGAAGACATTTTGATACACTAAATACACTTGAGACGGTCCAAATTCTATTTTCGGGAAGTTTTGAAAAGTTGAGTTTTATGCATGGGTCCACAGTAGAACACTATAAAGAAGAAAGTGGCAACTTTGATTCTATCAAATATATCTTCAAGGGTTCTTATTCGATGGGACAATTCCAAATCTAGGTGAAAGATGACATTTTGATACAGTATATAAACTCAAGAAAGTCCAAATTCTGATTTCGGGAAGTCTTGAAATCTTGTGCTTTAGCCATGAATCCATACTAGAACACTTTGAACAAAAAAGTGACGACTTTGATTCTATCGACGATATCTCCAAGTATACTAATTTGGTGATGACGATTCCAAATCTAAGTGAAAGACGACATTTCGATACACTGAATACACTTAAGACAGTCCAAATTCTACTTTCGAGAAGTTTTGAAAAGTTGAGTTTTATGCATGGGTCCACAGTAGAACACTTTAAAGTAGAAAGTTGCAACTTTGATTCTATCAACGATATCTTCAAGGGTACTAATTCGATGACGACTATTCCAAATCTAGGTGAAAGACGACATTTTGATACACTATATACACTCAAGAAAGTCCAAATTCTAATTTCGGGAAGTTTTGAATTCTTGAGTTTTAGCCATGAATCCATACTAGAACACTTTGAACAAGAAAGAGACGACTTTGATTCTATCGACCATATCTCCAAGTATACTAATTTGATGATGATGATTCCAAATCTAGGTAAAAGACGACATTTTGATACACTATATACACTCAAGAAAGTCCAAATTCTGATTTTGGGAAGTTTTGAAATCTTGTGTTTTAGCCATGAATCCACACTAGAACACTTTGAACAAGAAAGTGACAACTTTGATTCTATCGACGATATCTCCAAGTATACACTAATTTGATGATGATGATTTCAAACCTAGGTGAAAGACGACATTTTGATACACTAAATACACTTAAGGCAGTCAAAACTCTACTTTCGGGAAGTTTTGAAAAGTTGAGTTTTATGCATGGGTCCACAGTACAACACTTTGATTCTATCAACGATATCTTCAAGGGTACTAATTCGATGACGACGATTCCAAATCTAGGTGAAAGACTGCATTTTGATACGCTATATACACTCAAGAAAGCCAAATTCTGATTTCGGGAAGTTTTGAAATCTCGAGTTTTAGCCATGAATCTATGCTAGAACACTTTGAACAAGAAAGTAACGTTAGACTTTGACTCTATCGACGATATCTCAAAATATACTAATTTGATGATGACGACTCCAAATTTAGGGGAATGACGACATTTCTATACACTAAATACAATTAAGACAGTCTAAATTCTATTTTCAGGAAGTTTTAAAAGTTAAGTTTTATGTATGGGTCCACAGTGGAACACTTTAAAGAAGAAAGTGGCAACTTTGATTCTATCAACGATATCTTCAAGGGTACTAATTCGATGATGATGATTCCAAATCTAGGTGAAAGATGAGATTTTGATACACTATATACACCCAAGAAAGTCCAAATTCTGATTTCGGGAAGTTTTGACAAGTTGAGTTTTAGGCATGCGTCCATAGTTGAAAACCTTAAACAGAAAAAGCACAACCTTGTTTCAATGAACGATATCTCCAAGAATACTAATTTGACTGTGACGATTCCAAATCTAGGTGAAAGGCGACATTTTGAAACACTATATACACTCAAGAAAGTCCAACTTCTGGTTTTGGGAAGATTTGAAAAGTTGTGTTTGAGCCATGTGTCCATAGTTGAACACCTTAAACACAAAAAGGACAACGTTGTTTCAATGTACGATATCTCCAAGAATACTAATTTGATGATGACGATTCCAAATCTAGATGAAAGACGACATTTTGATACACTGTATACACTCAAGAAAGTCCAACTTCTTGTTTCTGAAGGTTTTGAAAAGTTGAGTTTGAGCCATGCGTCCAAAGTAAACATAAAAAGGAAAACCTTGTCTCAATGAACGATATCCCCAAGAATACTAATTTTGATGATGACGATTGCAAATGTAGGTGAAAGAGGAAATTTTTATACACTCAAGAAAGTCCTAATTTTTATTTCGGAAAGTTTTGAAATCTTGAGTTTCAGTCATGAATGCATAGCAGAACACTTTAAACAAGAAAGTGACAATTTTGATTCAATTGACGATATCTCCAAGTATACTAGTTCGATGATGACAATTCCAGATCTAGGTGAAAGACAACATTTTGATACACTAAATACACTCAAGACAGTCCAAATTCTAATTTCTGGAAGTTTGAAAAGTTGAGTTTTAGCCATGCATCCATAGTTCAACACCTTAAACAAAAAAAGTGCAACCTTGTTTCAATGAACGATATCTTCAAGATTACTAATTTGATGTTGACGATTCGAAATCTAGTTGAAAGACGACATTTTTAAACACTTTATACACTCAAGTAAGTCCAAATTCCGATTTCGGGAAGTTTTGAAATCTTGAGTTTTAGCCATGAATCCGTACTAGAACACTTTGAACAAGAAAGTGACGACTTTTATTCTATCGACGATATCTCCAAGTATACTAATTTGATGATGACGATTCCAAATCTAGGTGGAAGAAGACATTTTGATACACTAAATACACTTGAGACGGTCCAAATTCTATTTTCGGGAAGTTTTGAAAAGTTGAGTTTTATGCATGGGTCCACAGTAGAACACTATAAAGAAGAAAGTGGCAACTTTGATTCTATCAAATATATCTTCAAGGGTTCTTATTCGATGGGACAATTCCAAATCTAGGTGAAAGATGACATTTTGATACAGTATATAAACTCAAGAAAGTCCAAATTCTGATTTCGGGAAGTCTTGAAATCTTGTGCTTTAGCCATGAATCCATACTAGAACACTTTGAACAAAAAAGTGACGACTTTGATTCTATCGACGATATCTCCAAGTATACTAATTTGGTGATGACGATTCCAAATCTAAGTGAAAGACGACATTTCGATACACTGAATACACTTAAGACAGTCCAAATTCTACTTTCGAGAAGTTTTGAAAAGTTGAGTTTTATGCATGGGTCCACAGTAGAACACTTTAAAGTAGAAAGTTGCAACTTTGATTCTATCAACGATATCTTCAAGGGTACTAATTCGATGACGACTATTCCAAATCTAGGTGAAAGACGACATTTTGATACACTATATACACTCAAGAAAGTCCAAATTCTAATTTCGGGAAGTTTTGAATTCTTGAGTTTTAGCCATGAATCCATACTAGAACACTTTGAACAAGAAAGAGACGACTTTGATTCTATCGACCATATCTCCAAGTATACTAATTTGATGATGATGATTCCAAATCTAGGTAAAAGACGACATTTTGATACACTATATACACTCAAGAAAGTCCAAATTCTGATTTTGGGAAGTTTTGAAATCTTGTGTTTTAGCCATGAATCCACACTAGAACACTTTGAACAAGAAAGTGACAACTTTGATTCTATCGACGATATCTCCAAGTATACACTAATTTGATGATGATGATTTCAAACCTAGGTGAAAGACGACATTTTGATACACTAAATACACTTAAGGCAGTCAAAACTCTACTTTCGGGAAGTTTTGAAAAGTTGAGTTTTATGCATGGGTCCACAGTACAACACTTTGATTCTATCAACGATATCTTCAAGGGTACTAATTCGATGACGACGATTCCAAATCTAGGTGAAAGACTGCATTTTGATACGCTATATACACTCAAGAAAGCCAAATTCTGATTTCGGGAAGTTTTGAAATCTCGAGTTTTAGCCATGAATCTATGCTAGAACACTTTGAACAAGAAAGTAACGTTAGACTTTGACTCTATCGACGATATCTCAAAATATACTAATTTGATGATGACGACTCCAAATTTAGGGGAATGACGACATTTCTATACACTAAATACAATTAAGACAGTCTAAATTCTATTTTCAGGAAGTTTTAAAAGTTAAGTTTTATGTATGGGTCCACAGTGGAACACTTTAAAGAAGAAAGTGGCAACTTTGATTCTATCAACGATATCTTCAAGGGTACTAATTCGATGATGATGATTCCAAATCTAGGTGAAAGATGAGATTTTGATACACTATATACACCCAAGAAAGTCCAAATTCTGATTTCGGGAAGTTTTGACAAGTTGAGTTTTAGGCATGCGTCCATAGTTGAAAACCTTAAACAGAAAAAGCACAACCTTGTTTCAATGAACGATATCTCCAAGAATACTAATTTGACTGTGACGATTCCAAATCTAGGTGAAAGGCGACATTTTGAAACACTATATACACTCAAGAAAGTCCAACTTCTGGTTTTGGGAAGATTTGAAAAGTTGTGTTTGAGCCATGTGTCCATAGTTGAACACCTTAAACACAAAAAGGACAACGTTGTTTCAATGTACGATATCTCCAAGAATACTAATTTGATGATGACGATTCCAAATCTAGATGAAAGACGACATTTTGATACACTGTATACACTCAAGAAAGTCCAACTTCTTGTTTCTGAAGGTTTTGAAAAGTTGAGTTTGAGCCATGCGTCCAAAGTAAACATAAAAAGGAAAACCTTGTCTCAATGAACGATATCCCCAAGAATACTAATTTTGATGATGACGATTGCAAATGTAGGTGAAAGAGGAAATTTTTATACACTCAAGAAAGTCCTAATTTTTATTTCGGAAAGTTTTGAAATCTTGAGTTTCAGTCATGAATGCATAGCAGAACACTTTAAACAAGAAAGTGACAATTTTGATTCAATTGACGATATCTCCAAGTATACTAGTTCGATGATGACAATTCCAGATCTAGGTGAAAGACAACATTTTGATACACTAAATACACTCAAGACAGTCCAAATTCTAATTTCTGGAAGTTTGAAAAGTTGAGTTTTAGCCATGCATCCATAGTTCAACACCTTAAACAAAAAAAGTGCAACCTTGTTTCAATGAACGATATCTTCAAGATTACTAATTTGATGTTGACGATTCGAAATCTAGTTGAAAGACGACATTTTTAAACACTTTATACACTCAAGTAAGTCCAAATTCCGATTTCGGGAAGTTTTGAAATCTTGAGTTTTAGCCATGAATCCGTACTAGAACACTTTGAACAAGAAAGTGACGACTTTTATTCTATCGACGATATCTCCAAGTATACTAATTTGATGATGACGATTCCAAATCTAGGTGGAAGAAGACATTTTGATACACTAAATACACTTGAGACGGTCCAAATTCTATTTTCGGGAAGTTTTGAAAAGTTGAGTTTTATGCATGGGTCCACAGTAGAACACTATAAAGAAGAAAGTGGCAACTTTGATTCTATCAAATATATCTTCAAGGGTTCTTATTCGATGGGACAATTCCAAATCTAGGTGAAAGATGACATTTTGATACAGTATATAAACTCAAGAAAGTCCAAATTCTGATTTCGGGAAGTCTTGAAATCTTGTGCTTTAGCCATGAATCCATACTAGAACACTTTGAACAAAAAAGTGACGACTTTGATTCTATCGACGATATCTCCAAGTATACTAATTTGGTGATGACGATTCCAAATCTAAGTGAAAGACGACATTTCGATACACTGAATACACTTAAGACAGTCCAAATTCTACTTTCGAGAAGTTTTGAAAAGTTGAGTTTTATGCATGGGTCCACAGTAGAACACTTTAAAGTAGAAAGTTGCAACTTTGATTCTATCAACGATATCTTCAAGGGTACTAATTCGATGACGACTATTCCAAATCTAGGTGAAAGACGACATTTTGATACACTATATACACTCAAGAAAGTCCAAATTCTAATTTCGGGAAGTTTTGAATTCTTGAGTTTTAGCCATGAATCCATACTAGAACACTTTGAACAAGAAAGAGACGACTTTGATTCTATCGACCATATCTCCAAGTATACTAATTTGATGATGATGATTCCAAATCTAGGTAAAAGACGACATTTTGATACACTATATACACTCAAGAAAGTCCAAATTCTGATTTTGGGAAGTTTTGAAATCTTGTGTTTTAGCCATGAATCCACACTAGAACACTTTGAACAAGAAAGTGACAACTTTGATTCTATCGACGATATCTCCAAGTATACACTAATTTGATGATGATGATTTCAAACCTAGGTGAAAGACGACATTTTGATACACTAAATACACTTAAGGCAGTCAAAACTCTACTTTCGGGAAGTTTTGAAAAGTTGAGTTTTATGCATGGGTCCACAGTACAACACTTTGATTCTATCAACGATATCTTCAAGGGTACTAATTCGACGACGACGATTCCAAATCTAGGTGAAAGACTGCATTTTGATACGCTATATACACTCAAGAAAGCCAAATTCTGATTTCGGGAAGTTTTGAAATCTCGAGTTTTAGCCATGAATCTATACTAGAACACTTTGAACAAGAAAGTAACGTTAGACTTTGACTCTATCGACGATATCTCAAAATATACTAATTTGATGATGACGACTCCAAATTTAGGGGAATGACGACATTTCTATACACTAAATACAATTAAGACAGTCTAAATTCTATTTTCAGGAAGTTTTAAAAGTTAAGTTTTATGTATGGGTCCACAGTGGAACACTTTAAAGAAGAAAGTGGCAACTTTGATTCTATCAACGATATCTTCAAGGGTACTAATTCGATGATGATGATTCCAAATCTAGGTGAAAGATGAGATTTTGATACACTATATACACCCAAGAAAGTCCAAATTCTGATTTCGGGAAGTTTTGACAAGTTGAGTTTTAGGCATGCGTCCATAGTTGAAAACCTTAAACAGAAAAAGCACAACCTTGTTTCAATGAACGATATCTCCAAGAATACTAATTTGACTGTGACGATTCCAAATCTAGGTGAAAGGCGACATTTTGAAACACTATATACACTCAAGAAAGTCCAACTTCTGGTTTTGGGAAGATTTGAAAAGTTGTGTTTGAGCCATGTGTCCATAGTTGAACACCTTAAACACAAAAAGGACAACGTTGTTTCAATGTACGATATCTCCAAGAATACTAATTTGATGATGACGATTCCAAATCTAGATGAAAGACGACATTTTGATACACTGTATACACTCAAGAAAGTCCAACTTCTTGTTTCTGAAGGTTTTGAAAAGTTGAGTTTGAGCCATGCGTCCAAAGTAAACATAAAAAGGAAAACCTTGTCTCAATGAACGATATCCCCAAGAATACTAATTTTGATGATGACGATTGCAAATGTAGGTGAAAGAGGAAATTTTTATACACTCAAGAAAGTCCTAATTTTTATTTCGGAAAGTTTTGAAATCTTGAGTTTCAGTCATGAATGCATAGCAGAACACTTTAAACAAGAAAGTGACAATTTTGATTCAATTGACGATATCTCCAAGTATACTAGTTCGATGATGACAATTCCAGATCTAGGTGAAAGACAACATTTTGATACACTAAATACACTCAAGACAGTCCAAATTCTAATTTCTGGAAGTTTGAAAAGTTGAGTTTTAGCCATGCATCCATAGTTCAACACCTTAAACAAAAAAAGTGCAACCTTGTTTCAATGAACGATATCTTCAAGATTACTAATTTGATGTTGACGATTCGAAATCTAGTTGAAAGACGACATTTTTAAACACTTTATACACTCAAGTAAGTCCAAATTCCGATTTCGGGAAGTTTTGAAATCTTGAGTTTTAGCCATGAATCCGTACTAGAACACTTTGAACAAGAAAGTGACGACTTTTATTCTATCGACGATATCTCCAAGTATACTAATTTGATGATGACGATTCCAAATCTAGGTGGAAGAAGACATTTTGATACACTAAATACACTTGAGACGGTCCAAATTCTATTTTCGGGAAGTTTTGAAAAGTTGAGTTTTATGCATGGGTCCACAGTAGAACACTATAAAGAAGAAAGTGGCAACTTTGATTCTATCAAATATATCTTCAAGGGTTCTTATTCGATGGGACAATTCCAAATCTAGGTGAAAGATGACATTTTGATACAGTATATAAACTCAAGAAAGTCCAAATTCTGATTTCGGGAAGTCTTGAAATCTTGTGCTTTAGCCATGAATCCATACTAGAACACTTTGAACAAAAAAGTGACGACTTTGATTCTATCGACGATATCTCCAAGTATACTAATTTGGTGATGACGATTCCAAATCTAAGTGAAAGACGACATTTCGATACACTGAATACACTTAAGACAGTCCAAATTCTACTTTCGAGAAGTTTTGAAAAGTTGAGTTTTATGCATGGGTCCACAGTAGAACACTTTAAAGTAGAAAGTTGCAACTTTGATTCTATCAACGATATCTTCAAGGGTACTAATTCGATGACGACTATTCCAAATCTAGGTGAAAGACGACATTTTGATACACTATATACACTCAAGAAAGTCCAAATTCTAATTTCGGGAAGTTTTGAATTCTTGAGTTTTAGCCATGAATCCATACTAGAACACTTTGAACAAGAAAGAGACGACTTTGATTCTATCGACCATATCTCCAAGTATACTAATTTGATGATGATGATTCCAAATCTAGGTAAAAGACGACATTTTGATACACTATATACACTCAAGAAAGTCCAAATTCTGATTTTGGGAAGTTTTGAAATCTTGTGTTTTAGCCATGAATCCACACTAGAACACTTTGAACAAGAAAGTGACAACTTTGATTCTATCGACGATATCTCCAAGTATACACTAATTTGATGATGATGATTTCAAACCTAGGTGAAAGACGACATTTTGATACACTAAATACACTTAAGGCAGTCAAAACTCTACTTTCGGGAAGTTTTGAAAAGTTGAGTTTTATGCATGGGTCCACAGTACAACACTTTGATTCTATCAACGATATCTTCAAGGGTACTAATTCGATGACGACGATTCCAAATCTAGGTGAAAGACTGCATTTTGATACGCTATATACACTCAAGAAAGCCAAATTCTGATTTCGGGAAGTTTTGAAATCTCGAGTTTTAGCCATGAATCTATGCTAGAACACTTTGAACAAGAAAGTAACGTTAGACTTTGACTCTATCGACGATATCTCAAAATATACTAATTTGATGATGACGACTCCAAATTTAGGGGAATGACGACATTTCTATACACTAAATACAATTAAGACAGTCTAAATTCTATTTTCAGGAAGTTTTAAAAGTTAAGTTTTATGTATGGGTCCACAGTGGAACACTTTAAAGAAGAAAGTGGCAACTTTGATTCTATCAACGATATCTTCAAGGGTACTAATTCGATGATGATGATTCCAAATCTAGGTGAAAGATGAGATTTTGATACACTATATACACCCAAGAAAGTCCAAATTCTGATTTCGGGAAGTTTTGACAAGTTGAGTTTTAGGCATGCGTCCATAGTTGAAAACCTTAAACAGAAAAAGCACAACCTTGTTTCAATGAACGATATCTCCAAGAATACTAATTTGACTGTGACGATTCCAAATCTAGGTGAAAGGCGACATTTTGAAACACTATATACACTCAAGAAAGTCCAACTTCTGGTTTTGGGAAGATTTGAAAAGTTGTGTTTGAGCCATGTGTCCATAGTTGAACACCTTAAACACAAAAAGGACAACGTTGTTTCAATGTACGATATCTCCAAGAATACTAATTTGATGATGACGATTCCAAATCTAGATGAAAGACGACATTTTGATACACTGTATACACTCAAGAAAGTCCAACTTCTTGTTTCTGAAGGTTTTGAAAAGTTGAGTTTGAGCCATGCGTCCAAAGTAAACATAAAAAGGAAAACCTTGTCTCAATGAACGATATCCCCAAGAATACTAATTTTGATGATGACGATTGCAAATGTAGGTGAAAGAGGAAATTTTTATACACTCAAGAAAGTCCTAATTTTTATTTCGGAAAGTTTTGAAATCTTGAGTTTCAGTCATGAATGCATAGCAGAACACTTTAAACAAGAAAGTGACAATTTTGATTCAATTGACGATATCTCCAAGTATACTAGTTCGATGATGACAATTCCAGATCTAGGTGAAAGACAACATTTTGATACACTAAATACACTCAAGACAGTCCAAATTCTAATTTCTGGAAGTTTGAAAAGTTGAGTTTTAGCTAGACATGGCCACGGTTCATGAACCGCCGGTTCCGGTTCATGAACCGCCGGTTCCGGTTCAAGAAATCTTTGAACCTGAACCGAACCGCCCAAGGGCGGTTTGGGACGGTTCGGTTCCGGTTCCGGTTCGTGCCGGTTCGGTCAACGGTTTGGACCGGTTCGGTCAACGGTTTGAGCCGGTTCGGTCAACGGTTCCGGTTCCGGTTCAAACCGAATTTTTTTAATTTTTTTTAAATATTGTTGTATTCAATTTTGGTCCTTGTTCCGTTGTTCGGTTCGGTTTGGTTTCGATTTTTAATTGTTAAATGTAATTGTAAATATAGATATTCTCAACCATATTTTTAATAAAAAACACTACTAAAAATTGAAGAAATATAAGTAATAATTTCATTAACAAAGTTTTGACAAAATCGAGTAAAACCTAATTTTTCACCAAAACTAAAAGATAAATGATCAATTGCTACCATTTCAGCTAAACCAGACCTACAATTAGCTTCATTATAATGAAATAATTGAGGAGAGTTTGAAGAGGTAGCAAACCCGGATATTTGTGTTTGATCGCGGCTCAATCCAACCTTGAGCGGGTGCTTTGTTTGTAAATGTCGGGCGAAAGTACCATATCCACCTCCTTGCTTGAATTTGTATACCTGATTACAATAATTACAAGATACATCAAATTTACCATCTCCTTTTGGTGTTTTCTTGAAATGAATATTAAAAATATCAGAAGTAGAAATTTTTCCACCTCCCTTTTGTTGAGTTTCACTCTCTTGTGTTTGAAAATTTTGAGTTTCAAACTCAACATTTTCAAAATTTCTACCTTCACTTGCCATTTTTTTGAAAAAAGTATGATAATAAAAAAATATAATAATGATAAAATAATATAGTAAAAAATTGACAAATATAATGAAAATATTAGTAATAATATAATATAGTAACAAGTAATAAATAATTAACAATATAATTGAATAAATTGATAAATAATAAAATGAGAAGATTGAAGAAATTGAAATTGAAATATTAAATGAGAGACAAAATTGAGAGAATAATAGCTTAAGACTTGAGAGAGAGAGAGAGAGAGAGAGAGAGAGAGAGAGAGTGTGAAAAATGAGTGGGGGAGGGAGGGGTATATATAGATAAAATTATAGGATTAAAAAAAAAAAAAAAAAAAAAAAAGGGAATTGGGCTGCTGCCCGTTGGCAGCAGCCAACGGTCCAAAATTGGACCGTTGCAACGGTCCAATTTTGGACCGTTGGGGGGTGGGGGGGGGGGGGGAGGGGGGGGGGAGTGGGGCGCGGAACCGCGTGGGGGGGGGGGGTGGGGGGGGGGGGGGGCGGTTCCGCGCCCGCGGAACCGCGTGGGCGTGGGGGGGGGGGGGGGGCCCGGGGGGGTGGGGGGGGGGGGGCGGTTCCGCGGGCGCGGAACCGCGTGGGGGGTGGGGGGTGGGGGGGGGGGTGGAACCGGCGGTTCCGGTTCCGCGGAACCGCCGGTTCCGGTTCCGGTTCAGGAACCGGCGGTTCGAGTTCCGCGGAACCGGCGGTTCCGGTTCCGCGGAACCTCGAACCGGAACCGGACCGAATTTCGCCGGTTCGGTCCGGTTCCGGTTCCGGTTCCGGTTCGGCCGGTTCCGGGTCCGGTTCCGGCCGGTTCGGTTCCGGTTTGAACCGCCGGTCCGGTTCAATTTTGGCCATGTCTAGTTTTAGCCATGCATCCATAGTTCAACACCTTAAACAAAAAAAGTGCAACCTTGTTTCAATGAACGATATCTTCAAGATTACTAATTTGATGTTGACGATTCGAAATCTAGTTGAAAGACGACATTTTTAAACACTTTATACACTCAAGTAAGTCCAAATTCCGATTTCGGGAAGTTTTGAAATCTTGAGTTTTAGCCATGAATCCGTACTAGAACACTTTGAACAAGAAAGTGACGACTTTTATTCTATCGACGATATCTCCAAGTATACTAATTTGATGATGACGATTCCAAATCTAGGTGGAAGAAGACATTTTGATACACTAAATACACTTGAGACGGTCCAAATTCTATTTTCGGGAAGTTTTGAAAAGTTGAGTTTTATGCATGGGTCCACAGTAGAACACTATAAAGAAGAAAGTGGCAACTTTGATTCTATCAAATATATCTTCAAGGGTTCTTATTCGATGGGACAATTCCAAATCTAGGTGAAAGATGACATTTTGATACAGTATATAAACTCAAGAAAGTCCAAATTCTGATTTCGGGAAGTCTTGAAATCTTGTGCTTTAGCCATGAATCCATACTAGAACACTTTGAACAAAAAAGTGACGACTTTGATTCTATCGACGATATCTCCAAGTATACTAATTTGGTGATGACGATTCCAAATCTAAGTGAAAGACGACATTTCGATACACTGAATACACTTAAGACAGTCCAAATTCTACTTTCGAGAAGTTTTGAAAAGTTGAGTTTTATGCATGGGTCCACAGTAGAACACTTTAAAGTAGAAAGTTGCAACTTTGATTCTATCAACGATATCTTCAAGGGTACTAATTCGATGACGACTATTCCAAATCTAGGTGAAAGACGACATTTTGATACACTATATACACTCAAGAAAGTCCAAATTCTAATTTCGGGAAGTTTTGAATTCTTGAGTTTTAGCCATGAATCCATACTAGAACACTTTGAACAAGAAAGAGACGACTTTGATTCTATCGACCATATCTCCAAGTATACTAATTTGATGATGATGATTCCAAATCTAGGTAAAAGACGACATTTTGATACACTATATACACTCAAGAAAGTCCAAATTCTGATTTTGGGAAGTTTTGAAATCTTGTGTTTTAGCCATGAATCCACACTAGAACACTTTGAACAAGAAAGTGACAACTTTGATTCTATCGACGATATCTCCAAGTATACACTAATTTGATGATGATGATTTCAAACCTAGGTGAAAGACGACATTTTGATACACTAAATACACTTAAGGCAGTCAAAACTCTACTTTCGGGAAGTTTTGAAAAGTTGAGTTTTATGCATGGGTCCACAGTACAACACTTTGATTCTATCAACGATATCTTCAAGGGTACTAATTCGATGACGACGATTCCAAATCTAGGTGAAAGACTGCATTTTGATACGCTATATACACTCAAGAAAGCCAAATTCTGATTTCGGGAAGTTTTGAAATCTCGAGTTTTAGCCATGAATCTATGCTAGAACACTTTGAACAAGAAAGTAACGTTAGACTTTGACTCTATCGACGATATCTCAAAATATACTAATTTGATGATGACGACTCCAAATTTAGGGGAATGACGACATTTCTATACACTAAATACAATTAAGACAGTCTAAATTCTATTTTCAGGAAGTTTTAAAAGTTAAGTTTTATGTATGGGTCCACAGTGGAACACTTTAAAGAAGAAAGTGGCAACTTTGATTCTATCAACGATATCTTCAAGGGTACTAATTCGATGATGATGATTCCAAATCTAGGTGAAAGATGAGATTTTGATACACTATATACACCCAAGAAAGTCCAAATTCTGATTTCGGGAAGTTTTGACAAGTTGAGTTTTAGGCATGCGTCCATAGTTGAAAACCTTAAACAGAAAAAGCACAACCTTGTTTCAATGAACGATATCTCCAAGAATACTAATTTGACTGTGACGATTCCAAATCTAGGTGAAAGGCGACATTTTGAAACACTATATACACTCAAGAAAGTCCAACTTCTGGTTTTGGGAAGATTTGAAAAGTTGTGTTTGAGCCATGTGTCCATAGTTGAACACCTTAAACACAAAAAGGACAACGTTGTTTCAATGTACGATATCTCCAAGAATACTAATTTGATGATGACGATTCCAAATCTAGATGAAAGACGACATTTTGATACACTGTATACACTCAAGAAAGTCCAACTTCTTGTTTCTGAAGGTTTTGAAAAGTTGAGTTTGAGCCATGCGTCCAAAGTAAACATAAAAAGGAAAACCTTGTCTCAATGAACGATATCCCCAAGAATACTAATTTTGATGATGACGATTGCAAATGTAGGTGAAAGAGGAAATTTTTATACACTCAAGAAAGTCCTAATTTTTATTTCGGAAAGTTTTGAAATCTTGAGTTTCAGTCATGAATGCATAGCAGAACACTTTAAACAAGAAAGTGACAATTTTGATTCAATTGACGATATCTCCAAGTATACTAGTTCGATGATGACAATTCCAGATCTAGGTGAAAGACAACATTTTGATACACTAAATACACTCAAGACAGTCCAAATTCTAATTTCTGGAAGTTTGAAAAGTTGAGTTTTAGCCATGCATCCATAGTTCAACACCTTAAACAAAAAAAGTGCAACCTTGTTTCAATGAACGATATCTTCAAGATTACTAATTTGATGTTGACGATTCGAAATCTAGTTGAAAGACGACATTTTTAAACACTTTATACACTCAAGTAAGTCCAAATTCCGATTTCGGGAAGTTTTGAAATCTTGAGTTTTAGCCATGAATCCGTACTAGAACACTTTGAACAAGAAAGTGACGACTTTTATTCTATCGACGATATCTCCAAGTATACTAATTTGATGATGACGATTCCAAATCTAGGTGGAAGAAGACATTTTGATACACTAAATACACTTGAGACGGTCCAAATTCTATTTTCGGGAAGTTTTGAAAAGTTGAGTTTTATGCATGGGTCCACAGTAGAACACTATAAAGAAGAAAGTGGCAACTTTGATTCTATCAAATATATCTTCAAGGGTTCTTATTCGATGGGACAATTCCAAATCTAGGTGAAAGATGACATTTTGATACAGTATATAAACTCAAGAAAGTCCAAATTCTGATTTCGGGAAGTCTTGAAATCTTGTGCTTTAGCCATGAATCCATACTAGAACACTTTGAACAAAAAAGTGACGACTTTGATTCTATCGACGATATCTCCAAGTATACTAATTTGGTGATGACGATTCCAAATCTAAGTGAAAGACGACATTTCGATACACTGAATACACTTAAGACAGTCCAAATTCTACTTTCGAGAAGTTTTGAAAAGTTGAGTTTTATGCATGGGTCCACAGTAGAACACTTTAAAGTAGAAAGTTGCAACTTTGATTCTATCAACGATATCTTCAAGGGTACTAATTCGATGACGACTATTCCAAATCTAGGTGAAAGACGACATTTTGATACACTATATACACTCAAGAAAGTCCAAATTCTAATTTCGGGAAGTTTTGAATTCTTGAGTTTTAGCCATGAATCCATACTAGAACACTTTGAACAAGAAAGAGACGACTTTGATTCTATCGACCATATCTCCAAGTATACTAATTTGATGATGATGATTCCAAATCTAGGTAAAAGACGACATTTTGATACACTATATACACTCAAGAAAGTCCAAATTCTGATTTTGGGAAGTTTTGAAATCTTGTGTTTTAGCCATGAATCCACACTAGAACACTTTGAACAAGAAAGTGACAACTTTGATTCTATCGACGATATCTCCAAGTATACACTAATTTGATGATGATGATTTCAAACCTAGGTGAAAGACGACATTTTGATACACTAAATACACTTAAGGCAGTCAAAACTCTACTTTCGGGAAGTTTTGAAAAGTTGAGTTTTATGCATGGGTCCACAGTACAACACTTTGATTCTATCAACGATATCTTCAAGGGTACTAATTCGATGACGACGATTCCAAATCTAGGTGAAAGACTGCATTTTGATACGCTATATACACTCAAGAAAGCCAAATTCTGATTTCGGGAAGTTTTGAAATCTCGAGTTTTAGCCATGAATCTATGCTAGAACACTTTGAACAAGAAAGTAACGTTAGACTTTGACTCTATCGACGATATCTCAAAATATACTAATTTGATGATGACGACTCCAAATTTAGGGGAATGACGACATTTCTATACACTAAATACAATTAAGACAGTCTAAATTCTATTTTCAGGAAGTTTTAAAAGTTAAGTTTTATGTATGGGTCCACAGTGGAACACTTTAAAGAAGAAAGTGGCAACTTTGATTCTATCAACGATATCTTCAAGGGTACTAATTCGATGATGATGATTCCAAATCTAGGTGAAAGATGAGATTTTGATACACTATATACACCCAAGAAAGTCCAAATTCTGATTTCGGGAAGTTTTGACAAGTTGAGTTTTAGGCATGCGTCCATAGTTGAAAACCTTAAACAGAAAAAGCACAACCTTGTTTCAATGAACGATATCTCCAAGAATACTAATTTGACTGTGACGATTCCAAATCTAGGTGAAAGGCGACATTTTGAAACACTATATACACTCAAGAAAGTCCAACTTCTGGTTTTGGGAAGATTTGAAAAGTTGTGTTTGAGCCATGTGTCCATAGTTGAACACCTTAAACACAAAAAGGACAACGTTGTTTCAATGTACGATATCTCCAAGAATACTAATTTGATGATGACGATTCCAAATCTAGATGAAAGACGACATTTTGATACACTGTATACACTCAAGAAAGTCCAACTTCTTGTTTCTGAAGGTTTTGAAAAGTTGAGTTTGAGCCATGCGTCCAAAGTAAACATAAAAAGGAAAACCTTGTCTCAATGAACGATATCCCCAAGAATACTAATTTTGATGATGACGATTGCAAATGTAGGTGAAAGAGGAAATTTTTATACACTCAAGAAAGTCCTAATTTTTATTTCGGAAAGTTTTGAAATCTTGAGTTTCAGTCATGAATGCATAGCAGAACACTTTAAACAAGAAAGTGACAATTTTGATTCAATTGACGATATCTCCAAGTATACTAGTTCGATGATGACAATTCCAGATCTAGGTGAAAGACAACATTTTGATACACTAAATACACTCAAGACAGTCCAAATTCTAATTTCTGGAAGTTTGAAAAGTTGAGTTTTAGCCATGCATCCATAGTTCAACACCTTAAACAAAAAAAGTGCAACCTTGTTTCAATGAACGATATCTTCAAGATTACTAATTTGATGTTGACGATTCGAAATCTAGTTGAAAGACGACATTTTTAAACACTTTATACACTCAAGTAAGTCCAAATTCCGATTTCGGGAAGTTTTGAAATCTTGAGTTTTAGCCATGAATCCGTACTAGAACACTTTGAACAAGAAAGTGACGACTTTTATTCTATCGACGATATCTCCAAGTATACTAATTTGATGATGACGATTCCAAATCTAGGTGGAAGAAGACATTTTGATACACTAAATACACTTGAGACGGTCCAAATTCTATTTTCGGGAAGTTTTGAAAAGTTGAGTTTTATGCATGGGTCCACAGTAGAACACTATAAAGAAGAAAGTGGCAACTTTGATTCTATCAAATATATCTTCAAGGGTTCTTATTCGATGGGACAATTCCAAATCTAGGTGAAAGATGACATTTTGATACAGTATATAAACTCAAGAAAGTCCAAATTCTGATTTCGGGAAGTCTTGAAATCTTGTGCTTTAGCCATGAATCCATACTAGAACACTTTGAACAAAAAAGTGACGACTTTGATTCTATCGACGATATCTCCAAGTATACTAATTTGGTGATGACGATTCCAAATCTAAGTGAAAGACGACATTTCGATACACTGAATACACTTAAGACAGTCCAAATTCTACTTTCGAGAAGTTTTGAAAAGTTGAGTTTTATGCATGGGTCCACAGTAGAACACTTTAAAGTAGAAAGTTGCAACTTTGATTCTATCAACGATATCTTCAAGGGTACTAATTCGATGACGACTATTCCAAATCTAGGTGAAAGACGACATTTTGATACACTATATACACTCAAGAAAGTCCAAATTCTAATTTCGGGAAGTTTTGAATTCTTGAGTTTTAGCCATGAATCCATACTAGAACACTTTGAACAAGAAAGAGACGACTTTGATTCTATCGACCATATCTCCAAGTATACTAATTTGATGATGATGATTCCAAATCTAGGTAAAAGACGACATTTTGATACACTATATACACTCAAGAAAGTCCAAATTCTGATTTTGGGAAGTTTTGAAATCTTGTGTTTTAGCCATGAATCCACACTAGAACACTTTGAACAAGAAAGTGACAACTTTGATTCTATCGACGATATCTCCAAGTATACACTAATTTGATGATGATGATTTCAAACCTAGGTGAAAGACGACATTTTGATACACTAAATACACTTAAGGCAGTCAAAACTCTACTTTCGGGAAGTTTTGAAAAGTTGAGTTTTATGCATGGGTCCACAGTACAACACTTTGATTCTATCAACGATATCTTCAAGGGTACTAATTCGATGACGACGATTCCAAATCTAGGTGAAAGACTGCATTTTGATACGCTATATACACTCAAGAAAGCCAAATTCTGATTTCGGGAAGTTTTGAAATCTCGAGTTTTAGCCATGAATCTATGCTAGAACACTTTGAACAAGAAAGTAACGTTAGACTTTGACTCTATCGACGATATCTCAAAATATACTAATTTGATGATGACGACTCCAAATTTAGGGGAATGACGACATTTCTATACACTAAATACAATTAAGACAGTCTAAATTCTATTTTCAGGAAGTTTTAAAAGTTAAGTTTTATGTATGGGTCCACAGTGGAACACTTTAAAGAAGAAAGTGGCAACTTTGATTCTATCAACGATATCTTCAAGGGTACTAATTCGATGATGATGATTCCAAATCTAGGTGAAAGATGAGATTTTGATACACTATATACACCCAAGAAAGTCCAAATTCTGATTTCGGGAAGTTTTGACAAGTTGAGTTTTAGGCATGCGTCCATAGTTGAAAACCTTAAACAGAAAAAGCACAACCTTGTTTCAATGAACGATATCTCCAAGAATACTAATTTGACTGTGACGATTCCAAATCTAGGTGAAAGGCGACATTTTGAAACACTATATACACTCAAGAAAGTCCAACTTCTGGTTTTGGGAAGATTTGAAAAGTTGTGTTTGAGCCATGTGTCCATAGTTGAACACCTTAAACACAAAAAGGACAACGTTGTTTCAATGTACGATATCTCCAAGAATACTAATTTGATGATGACGATTCCAAATCTAGATGAAAGACGACATTTTGATACACTGTATACACTCAAGAAAGT
Organism: Diospyros kaki; assembly: GCA_036245055.1. Taxonomy (NCBI): domain Eukaryota; kingdom Viridiplantae; phylum Streptophyta; class Magnoliopsida; order Ericales; family Ebenaceae; genus Diospyros; species Diospyros kaki. The sequence goes on from BSEG01000012.1 coordinate 25,471,507, forward strand.
CCAACTTCTTGTTTCTGAAGGTTTTGAAAAGTTGAGTTTGAGCCATGCGTCCAAAGTAAACATAAAAAGGAAAACCTTGTCTCAATGAACGATATCCCCAAGAATACTAATTTTGATGATGACGATTGCAAATGTAGGTGAAAGAGGAAATTTTTATACACTCAAGAAAGTCCTAATTTTTATTTCGGAAAGTTTTGAAATCTTGAGTTTCAGTCATGAATGCATAGCAGAACACTTTAAACAAGAAAGTGACAATTTTGATTCAATTGACGATATCTCCAAGTATACTAGTTCGATGATGACAATTCCAGATCTAGGTGAAAGACAACATTTTGATACACTAAATACACTCAAGACAGTCCAAATTCTAATTTCTGGAAGTTTGAAAAGTTGAGTTTTAGCCATGCATCCATAGTTCAACACCTTAAACAAAAAAAGTGCAACCTTGTTTCAATGAACGATATCTTCAAGATTACTAATTTGATGTTGACGATTCGAAATCTAGTTGAAAGACGACATTTTTAAACACTTTATACACTCAAGTAAGTCCAAATTCCGATTTCGGGAAGTTTTGAAATCTTGAGTTTTAGCCATGAATCCGTACTAGAACACTTTGAACAAGAAAGTGACGACTTTTATTCTATCGACGATATCTCCAAGTATACTAATTTGATGATGACGATTCCAAATCTAGGTGGAAGAAGACATTTTGATACACTAAATACACTTGAGACGGTCCAAATTCTATTTTCGGGAAGTTTTGAAAAGTTGAGTTTTATGCATGGGTCCACAGTAGAACACTATAAAGAAGAAAGTGGCAACTTTGATTCTATCAAATATATCTTCAAGGGTTCTTATTCGATGGGACAATTCCAAATCTAGGTGAAAGATGACATTTTGATACAGTATATAAACTCAAGAAAGTCCAAATTCTGATTTCGGGAAGTCTTGAAATCTTGTGCTTTAGCCATGAATCCATACTAGAACACTTTGAACAAAAAAGTGACGACTTTGATTCTATCGACGATATCTCCAAGTATACTAATTTGGTGATGACGATTCCAAATCTAAGTGAAAGACGACATTTCGATACACTGAATACACTTAAGACAGTCCAAATTCTACTTTCGAGAAGTTTTGAAAAGTTGAGTTTTATGCATGGGTCCACAGTAGAACACTTTAAAGTAGAAAGTTGCAACTTTGATTCTATCAACGATATCTTCAAGGGTACTAATTCGATGACGACTATTCCAAATCTAGGTGAAAGACGACATTTTGATACACTATATACACTCAAGAAAGTCCAAATTCTAATTTCGGGAAGTTTTGAATTCTTGAGTTTTAGCCATGAATCCATACTAGAACACTTTGAACAAGAAAGAGACGACTTTGATTCTATCGACCATATCTCCAAGTATACTAATTTGATGATGATGATTCCAAATCTAGGTAAAAGACGACATTTTGATACACTATATACACTCAAGAAAGTCCAAATTCTGATTTTGGGAAGTTTTGAAATCTTGTGTTTTAGCCATGAATCCACACTAGAACACTTTGAACAAGAAAGTGACAACTTTGATTCTATCGACGATATCTCCAAGTATACACTAATTTGATGATGATGATTTCAAACCTAGGTGAAAGACGACATTTTGATACACTAAATACACTTAAGGCAGTCAAAACTCTACTTTCGGGAAGTTTTGAAAAGTTGAGTTTTATGCATGGGTCCACAGTACAACACTTTGATTCTATCAACGATATCTTCAAGGGTACTAATTCGATGACGACGATTCCAAATCTAGGTGAAAGACTGCATTTTGATACGCTATATACACTCAAGAAAGCCAAATTCTGATTTCGGGAAGTTTTGAAATCTCGAGTTTTAGCCATGAATCTATGCTAGAACACTTTGAACAAGAAAGTAACGTTAGACTTTGACTCTATCGACGATATCTCAAAATATACTAATTTGATGATGACGACTCCAAATTTAGGGGAATGACGACATTTCTATACACTAAATACAATTAAGACAGTCTAAATTCTATTTTCAGGAAGTTTTAAAAGTTAAGTTTTATGTATGGGTCCACAGTGGAACACTTTAAAGAAGAAAGTGGCAACTTTGATTCTATCAACGATATCTTCAAGGGTACTAATTCGATGATGATGATTCCAAATCTAGGTGAAAGATGAGATTTTGATACACTATATACACCCAAGAAAGTCCAAATTCTGATTTCGGGAAGTTTTGACAAGTTGAGTTTTAGGCATGCGTCCATAGTTGAAAACCTTAAACAGAAAAAGCACAACCTTGTTTCAATGAACGATATCTCCAAGAATACTAATTTGACTGTGACGATTCCAAATCTAGGTGAAAGGCGACATTTTGAAACACTATATACACTCAAGAAAGTCCAACTTCTGGTTTTGGGAAGATTTGAAAAGTTGTGTTTGAGCCATGTGTCCATAGTTGAACACCTTAAACACAAAAAGGACAACGTTGTTTCAATGTACGATATCTCCAAGAATACTAATTTGATGATGACGATTCCAAATCTAGATGAAAGACGACATTTTGATACACTGTATACACTCAAGAAAGTCCAACTTCTTGTTTCTGAAGGTTTTGAAAAGTTGAGTTTGAGCCATGCGTCCAAAGTAAACATAAAAAGGAAAACCTTGTCTCAATGAACGATATCCCCAAGAATACTAATTTTGATGATGACGATTGCAAATGTAGGTGAAAGAGGAAATTTTTATACACTCAAGAAAGTCCTAATTTTTATTTCGGAAAGTTTTGAAATCTTGAGTTTCAGTCATGAATGCATAGCAGAACACTTTAAACAAGAAAGTGACAATTTTGATTCAATTGACGATATCTCCAAGTATACTAGTTCGATGATGACAATTCCAGATCTAGGTGAAAGACAACATTTTGATACACTAAATACACTCAAGACAGTCCAAATTCTAATTTCTGGAAGTTTGAAAAGTTGAGTTTTAGCCATGCATCCATAGTTCAACACCTTAAACAAAAAAAGTGCAACCTTGTTTCAATGAACGATATCTTCAAGATTACTAATTTGATGTTGACGATTCGAAATCTAGTTGAAAGACGACATTTTTAAACACTTTATACACTCAAGTAAGTCCAAATTCCGATTTCGGGAAGTTTTGAAATCTTGAGTTTTAGCCATGAATCCGTACTAGAACACTTTGAACAAGAAAGTGACGACTTTTATTCTATCGACGATATCTCCAAGTATACTAATTTGATGATGACGATTCCAAATCTAGGTGGAAGAAGACATTTTGATACACTAAATACACTTGAGACGGTCCAAATTCTATTTTCGGGAAGTTTTGAAAAGTTGAGTTTTATGCATGGGTCCACAGTAGAACACTATAAAGAAGAAAGTGGCAACTTTGATTCTATCAAATATATCTTCAAGGGTTCTTATTCGATGGGACAATTCCAAATCTAGGTGAAAGATGACATTTTGATACAGTATATAAACTCAAGAAAGTCCAAATTCTGATTTCGGGAAGTCTTGAAATCTTGTGCTTTAGCCATGAATCCATACTAGAACACTTTGAACAAAAAAGTGACGACTTTGATTCTATCGACGATATCTCCAAGTATACTAATTTGGTGATGACGATTCCAAATCTAAGTGAAAGACGACATTTCGATACACTGAATACACTTAAGACAGTCCAAATTCTACTTTCGAGAAGTTTTGAAAAGTTGAGTTTTATGCATGGGTCCACAGTAGAACACTTTAAAGTAGAAAGTTGCAACTTTGATTCTATCAACGATATCTTCAAGGGTACTAATTCGATGACGACTATTCCAAATCTAGGTGAAAGACGACATTTTGATACACTATATACACTCAAGAAAGTCCAAATTCTAATTTCGGGAAGTTTTGAATTCTTGAGTTTTAGCCATGAATCCATACTAGAACACTTTGAACAAGAAAGAGACGACTTTGATTCTATCGACCATATCTCCAAGTATACTAATTTGATGATGATGATTCCAAATCTAGGTAAAAGACGACATTTTGATACACTATATACACTCAAGAAAGTCCAAATTCTGATTTTGGGAAGTTTTGAAATCTTGTGTTTTAGCCATGAATCCACACTAGAACACTTTGAACAAGAAAGTGACAACTTTGATTCTATCGACGATATCTCCAAGTATACACTAATTTGATGATGATGATTTCAAACCTAGGTGAAAGACGACATTTTGATACACTAAATACACTTAAGGCAGTCAAAACTCTACTTTCGGGAAGTTTTGAAAAGTTGAGTTTTATGCATGGGTCCACAGTACAACACTTTGATTCTATCAACGATATCTTCAAGGGTACTAATTCGATGACGACGATTCCAAATCTAGGTGAAAGACTGCATTTTGATACGCTATATACACTCAAGAAAGCCAAATTCTGATTTCGGGAAGTTTTGAAATCTCGAGTTTTAGCCATGAATCTATGCTAGAACACTTTGAACAAGAAAGTAACGTTAGACTTTGACTCTATCGACGATATCTCAAAATATACTAATTTGATGATGACGACTCCAAATTTAGGGGAATGACGACATTTCTATACACTAAATACAATTAAGACAGTCTAAATTCTATTTTCAGGAAGTTTTAAAAGTTAAGTTTTATGTATGGGTCCACAGTGGAACACTTTAAAGAAGAAAGTGGCAACTTTGATTCTATCAACGATATCTTCAAGGGTACTAATTCGATGATGATGATTCCAAATCTAGGTGAAAGATGAGATTTTGATACACTATATACACCCAAGAAAGTCCAAATTCTGATTTCGGGAAGTTTTGACAAGTTGAGTTTTAGGCATGCGTCCATAGTTGAAAACCTTAAACAGAAAAAGCACAACCTTGTTTCAATGAACGATATCTCCAAGAATACTAATTTGACTGTGACGATTCCAAATCTAGGTGAAAGGCGACATTTTGAAACACTATATACACTCAAGAAAGTCCAACTTCTGGTTTTGGGAAGATTTGAAAAGTTGTGTTTGAGCCATGTGTCCATAGTTGAACACCTTAAACACAAAAAGGACAACGTTGTTTCAATGTACGATATCTCCAAGAATACTAATTTGATGATGACGATTCCAAATCTAGATGAAAGACGACATTTTGATACACTGTATACACTCAAGAAAGTCCAACTTCTTGTTTCTGAAGGTTTTGAAAAGTTGAGTTTGAGCCATGCGTCCAAAGTAAACATAAAAAGGAAAACCTTGTCTCAATGAACGATATCCCCAAGAATACTAATTTTGATGATGACGATTGCAAATGTAGGTGAAAGAGGAAATTTTTATACACTCAAGAAAGTCCTAATTTTTATTTCGGAAAGTTTTGAAATCTTGAGTTTCAGTCATGAATGCATAGCAGAACACTTTAAACAAGAAAGTGACAATTTTGATTCAATTGACGATATCTCCAAGTATACTAGTTCGATGATGACAATTCCAGATCTAGGTGAAAGACAACATTTTGATACACTAAATACACTCAAGACAGTCCAAATTCTAATTTCTGGAAGTTTGAAAAGTTGAGTTTTAGCCATGCATCCATAGTTCAACACCTTAAACAAAAAAAGTGCAACCTTGTTTCAATGAACGATATCTTCAAGATTACTAATTTGATGTTGACGATTCGAAATCTAGTTGAAAGACGACATTTTTAAACACTTTATACACTCAAGTAAGTCCAAATTCCGATTTCGGGAAGTTTTGAAATCTTGAGTTTTAGCCATGAATCCGTACTAGAACACTTTGAACAAGAAAGTGACGACTTTTATTCTATCGACGATATCTCCAAGTATACTAATTTGATGATGACGATTCCAAATCTAGGTGGAAGAAGACATTTTGATACACTAAATACACTTGAGACGGTCCAAATTCTATTTTCGGGAAGTTTTGAAAAGTTGAGTTTTATGCATGGGTCCACAGTAGAACACTATAAAGAAGAAAGTGGCAACTTTGATTCTATCAAATATATCTTCAAGGGTTCTTATTCGATGGGACAATTCCAAATCTAGGTGAAAGATGACATTTTGATACAGTATATAAACTCAAGAAAGTCCAAATTCTGATTTCGGGAAGTCTTGAAATCTTGTGCTTTAGCCATGAATCCATACTAGAACACTTTGAACAAAAAAGTGACGACTTTGATTCTATCGACGATATCTCCAAGTATACTAATTTGGTGATGACGATTCCAAATCTAAGTGAAAGACGACATTTCGATACACTGAATACACTTAAGACAGTCCAAATTCTACTTTCGAGAAGTTTTGAAAAGTTGAGTTTTATGCATGGGTCCACAGTAGAACACTTTAAAGTAGAAAGTTGCAACTTTGATTCTATCAACGATATCTTCAAGGGTACTAATTCGATGACGACTATTCCAAATCTAGGTGAAAGACGACATTTTGATACACTATATACACTCAAGAAAGTCCAAATTCTAATTTCGGGAAGTTTTGAATTCTTGAGTTTTAGCCATGAATCCATACTAGAACACTTTGAACAAGAAAGAGACGACTTTGATTCTATCGACCATATCTCCAAGTATACTAATTTGATGATGATGATTCCAAATCTAGGTAAAAGACGACATTTTGATACACTATATACACTCAAGAAAGTCCAAATTCTGATTTTGGGAAGTTTTGAAATCTTGTGTTTTAGCCATGAATCCACACTAGAACACTTTGAACAAGAAAGTGACAACTTTGATTCTATCGACGATATCTCCAAGTATACACTAATTTGATGATGATGATTTCAAACCTAGGTGAAAGACGACATTTTGATACACTAAATACACTTAAGGCAGTCAAAACTCTACTTTCGGGAAGTTTTGAAAAGTTGAGTTTTATGCATGGGTCCACAGTACAACACTTTGATTCTATCAACGATATCTTCAAGGGTACTAATTCGATGACGACGATTCCAAATCTAGGTGAAAGACTGCATTTTGATACGCTATATACACTCAAGAAAGCCAAATTCTGATTTCGGGAAGTTTTGAAATCTCGAGTTTTAGCCATGAATCTATGCTAGAACACTTTGAACAAGAAAGTAACGTTAGACTTTGACTCTATCGACGATATCTCAAAATATACTAATTTGATGATGACGACTCCAAATTTAGGGGAATGACGACATTTCTATACACTAAATACAATTAAGACAGTCTAAATTCTATTTTCAGGAAGTTTTAAAAGTTAAGTTTTATGTATGGGTCCACAGTGGAACACTTTAAAGAAGAAAGTGGCAACTTTGATTCTATCAACGATATCTTCAAGGGTACTAATTCGATGATGATGATTCCAAATCTAGGTGAAAGATGAGATTTTGATACACTATATACACCCAAGAAAGTCCAAATTCTGATTTCGGGAAGTTTTGACAAGTTGAGTTTTAGGCATGCGTCCATAGTTGAAAACCTTAAACAGAAAAAGCACAACCTTGTTTCAATGAACGATATCTCCAAGAATACTAATTTGACTGTGACGATTCCAAATCTAGGTGAAAGGCGACATTTTGAAACACTATATACACTCAAGAAAGTCCAACTTCTGGTTTTGGGAAGATTTGAAAAGTTGTGTTTGAGCCATGTGTCCATAGTTGAACACCTTAAACACAAAAAGGACAACGTTGTTTCAATGTACGATATCTCCAAGAATACTAATTTGATGATGACGATTCCAAATCTAGATGAAAGACGACATTTTGATACACTGTATACACTCAAGAAAGTCCAACTTCTTGTTTCTGAAGGTTTTGAAAAGTTGAGTTTGAGCCATGCGTCCAAAGTAAACATAAAAAGGAAAACCTTGTCTCAATGAACGATATCCCCAAGAATACTAATTTTGATGATGACGATTGCAAATGTAGGTGAAAGAGGAAATTTTTATACACTCAAGAAAGTCCTAATTTTTATTTCGGAAAGTTTTGAAATCTTGAGTTTCAGTCATGAATGCATAGCAGAACACTTTAAACAAGAAAGTGACAATTTTGATTCAATTGACGATATCTCCAAGTATACTAGTTCGATGATGACAATTCCAGATCTAGGTGAAAGACAACATTTTGATACACTAAATACACTCAAGACAGTCCAAATTCTAATTTCTGGAAGTTTGAAAAGTTGAGTTTTAGCCATGCATCCATAGTTCAACACCTTAAACAAAAAAAGTGCAACCTTGTTTCAATGAACGATATCTTCAAGATTACTAATTTGATGTTGACGATTCGAAATCTAGTTGAAAGACGACATTTTTAAACACTTTATACACTCAAGTAAGTCCAAATTCCGATTTCGGGAAGTTTTGAAATCTTGAGTTTTAGCCATGAATCCGTACTAGAACACTTTGAACAAGAAAGTGACGACTTTTATTCTATCGACGATATCTCCAAGTATACTAATTTGATGATGACGATTCCAAATCTAGGTGGAAGAAGACATTTTGATACACTAAATACACTTGAGACGGTCCAAATTCTATTTTCGGGAAGTTTTGAAAAGTTGAGTTTTATGCATGGGTCCACAGTAGAACACTATAAAGAAGAAAGTGGCAACTTTGATTCTATCAAATATATCTTCAAGGGTTCTTATTCGATGGGACAATTCCAAATCTAGGTGAAAGATGACATTTTGATACAGTATATAAACTCAAGAAAGTCCAAATTCTGATTTCGGGAAGTCTTGAAATCTTGTGCTTTAGCCATGAATCCATACTAGAACACTTTGAACAAAAAAGTGACGACTTTGATTCTATCGACGATATCTCCAAGTATACTAATTTGGTGATGACGATTCCAAATCTAAGTGAAAGACGACATTTCGATACACTGAATACACTTAAGACAGTCCAAATTCTACTTTCGAGAAGTTTTGAAAAGTTGAGTTTTATGCATGGGTCCACAGTAGAACACTTTAAAGTAGAAAGTTGCAACTTTGATTCTATCAACGATATCTTCAAGGGTACTAATTCGATGACGACTATTCCAAATCTAGGTGAAAGACGACATTTTGATACACTATATACACTCAAGAAAGTCCAAATTCTAATTTCGGGAAGTTTTGAATTCTTGAGTTTTAGCCATGAATCCATACTAGAACACTTTGAACAAGAAAGAGACGACTTTGATTCTATCGACCATATCTCCAAGTATACTAATTTGATGATGATGATTCCAAATCTAGGTAAAAGACGACATTTTGATACACTATATACACTCAAGAAAGTCCAAATTCTGATTTTGGGAAGTTTTGAAATCTTGTGTTTTAGCCATGAATCCACACTAGAACACTTTGAACAAGAAAGTGACAACTTTGATTCTATCGACGATATCTCCAAGTATACACTAATTTGATGATGATGATTTCAAACCTAGGTGAAAGACGACATTTTGATACACTAAATACACTTAAGGCAGTCAAAACTCTACTTTCGGGAAGTTTTGAAAAGTTGAGTTTTATGCATGGGTCCACAGTACAACACTTTGATTCTATCAACGATATCTTCAAGGGTACTAATTCGATGACGACGATTCCAAATCTAGGTGAAAGACTGCATTTTGATACGCTATATACACTCAAGAAAGCCAAATTCTGATTTCGGGAAGTTTTGAAATCTCGAGTTTTAGCCATGAATCTATGCTAGAACACTTTGAACAAGAAAGTAACGTTAGACTTTGACTCTATCGACGATATCTCAAAATATACTAATTTGATGATGACGACTCCAAATTTAGGGGAATGACGACATTTCTATACACTAAATACAATTAAGACAGTCTAAATTCTATTTTCAGGAAGTTTTAAAAGTTAAGTTTTATGTATGGGTCCACAGTGGAACACTTTAAAGAAGAAAGTGGCAACTTTGATTCTATCAACGATATCTTCAAGGGTACTAATTCGATGATGATGATTCCAAATCTAGGTGAAAGATGAGATTTTGATACACTATATACACCCAAGAAAGTCCAAATTCTGATTTCGGGAAGTTTTGACAAGTTGAGTTTTAGGCATGCGTCCATAGTTGAAAACCTTAAACAGAAAAAGCACAACCTTGTTTCAATGAACGATATCTCCAAGAATACTAATTTGACTGTGACGATTCCAAATCTAGGTGAAAGGCGACATTTTGAAACACTATATACACTCAAGAAAGTCCAACTTCTGGTTTTGGGAAGATTTGAAAAGTTGTGTTTGAGCCATGTGTCCATAGTTGAACACCTTAAACACAAAAAGGACAACGTTGTTTCAATGTACGATATCTCCAAGAATACTAATTTGATGATGACGATTCCAAATCTAGATGAAAGACGACATTTTGATACACTGTATACACTCAAGAAAGTCCAACTTCTTGTTTCTGAAGGTTTTGAAAAGTTGAGTTTGAGCCATGCGTCCAAAGTAAACATAAAAAGGAAAACCTTGTCTCAATGAACGATATCCCCAAGAATACTAATTTTGATGATGACGATTGCAAATGTAGGTGAAAGAGGAAATTTTTATACACTCAAGAAAGTCCTAATTTTTATTTCGGAAAGTTTTGAAATCTTGAGTTTCAGTCATGAATGCATAGCAGAACACTTTAAACAAGAAAGTGACAATTTTGATTCAATTGACGATATCTCCAAGTATACTAGTTCGATGATGACAATTCCAGATCTAGGTGAAAGACAACATTTTGATACACTAAATACACTCAAGACAGTCCAAATTCTAATTTCTGGAAGTTTGAAAAGTTGAGTTTTAGCCATGCATCCATAGTTCAACACCTTAAACAAAAAAAGTGCAACCTTGTTTCAATGAACGATATCTTCAAGATTACTAATTTGATGTTGACGATTCGAAATCTAGTTGAAAGACGACATTTTTAAACACTTTATACACTCAAGTAAGTCCAAATTCCGATTTCGGGAAGTTTTGAAATCTTGAGTTTTAGCCATGAATCCGTACTAGAACACTTTGAACAAGAAAGTGACGACTTTTATTCTATCGACGATATCTCCAAGTATACTAATTTGATGATGACGATTCCAAATCTAGGTGGAAGAAGACATTTTGATACACTAAATACACTTGAGACGGTCCAAATTCTATTTTCGGGAAGTTTTGAAAAGTTGAGTTTTATGCATGGGTCCACAGTAGAACACTATAAAGAAGAAAGTGGCAACTTTGATTCTATCAAATATATCTTCAAGGGTTCTTATTCGATGGGACAATTCCAAATCTAGGTGAAAGATGACATTTTGATACAGTATATAAACTCAAGAAAGTCCAAATTCTGATTTCGGGAAGTCTTGAAATCTTGTGCTTTAGCCATGAATCCATACTAGAACACTTTGAACAAAAAAGTGACGACTTTGATTCTATCGACGATATCTCCAAGTATACTAATTTGGTGATGACGATTCCAAATCTAAGTGAAAGACGACATTTCGATACACTGAATACACTTAAGACAGTCCAAATTCTACTTTCGAGAAGTTTTGAAAAGTTGAGTTTTATGCATGGGTCCACAGTAGAACACTTTAAAGTAGAAAGTTGCAACTTTGATTCTATCAACGATATCTTCAAGGGTACTAATTCGATGACGACTATTCCAAATCTAGGTGAAAGACGACATTTTGATACACTATATACACTCAAGAAAGTCCAAATTCTAATTTCGGGAAGTTTTGAATTCTTGAGTTTTAGCCATGAATCCATACTAGAACACTTTGAACAAGAAAGAGACGACTTTGATTCTATCGACCATATCTCCAAGTATACTAATTTGATGATGATGATTCCAAATCTAGGTAAAAGACGACATTTTGATACACTATATACACTCAAGAAAGTCCAAATTCTGATTTTGGGAAGTTTTGAAATCTTGTGTTTTAGCCATGAATCCACACTAGAACACTTTGAACAAGAAAGTGACAACTTTGATTCTATCGACGATATCTCCAAGTATACACTAATTTGATGATGATGATTTCAAACCTAGGTGAAAGACGACATTTTGATACACTAAATACACTTAAGGCAGTCAAAACTCTACTTTCGGGAAGTTTTGAAAAGTTGAGTTTTATGCATGGGTCCACAGTACAACACTTTGATTCTATCAACGATATCTTCAAGGGTACTAATTCGATGACGACGATTCCAAATCTAGGTGAAAGACTGCATTTTGATACGCTATATACACTCAAGAAAGCCAAATTCTGATTTCGGGAAGTTTTGAAATCTCGAGTTTTAGCCATGAATCTATGCTAGAACACTTTGAACAAGAAAGTAACGTTAGACTTTGACTCTATCGACGATATCTCAAAATATACTAATTTGATGATGACGACTCCAAATTTAGGGGAATGACGACATTTCTATACACTAAATACAATTAAGACAGTCTAAATTCTATTTTCAGGAAGTTTTAAAAGTTAAGTTTTATGTATGGGTCCACAGTGGAACACTTTAAAGAAGAAAGTGGCAACTTTGATTCTATCAACGATATCTTCAAGGGTACTAATTCGATGATGATGATTCCAAATCTAGGTGAAAGATGAGATTTTGATACACTATATACACCCAAGAAAGTCCAAATTCTGATTTCGGGAAGTTTTGACAAGTTGAGTTTTAGGCATGCGTCCATAGTTGAAAACCTTAAACAGAAAAAGCACAACCTTGTTTCAATGAACGATATCTCCAAGAATACTAATTTGACTGTGACGATTCCAAATCTAGGTGAAAGGCGACATTTTGAAACACTATATACACTCAAGAAAGTCCAACTTCTGGTTTTGGGAAGATTTGAAAAGTTGTGTTTGAGCCATGTGTCCATAGTTGAACACCTTAAACACAAAAAGGACAACGTTGTTTCAATGTACGATATCTCCAAGAATACTAATTTGATGATGACGATTCCAAATCTAGATGAAAGACGACATTTTGATACACTGTATACACTCAAGAAAGTCCAACTTCTTGTTTCTGAAGGTTTTGAAAAGTTGAGTTTGAGCCATGCGTCCAAAGTAAACATAAAAAGGAAAACCTTGTCTCAATGAACGATATCCCCAAGAATACTAATTTTGATGATGACGATTGCAAATGTAGGTGAAAGAGGAAATTTTTATACACTCAAGAAAGTCCTAATTTTTATTTCGGAAAGTTTTGAAATCTTGAGTTTCAGTCATGAATGCATAGCAGAACACTTTAAACAAGAAAGTGACAATTTTGATTCAATTGACGATATCTCCAAGTATACTAGTTCGATGATGACAATTCCAGATCTAGGTGAAAGACAACATTTTGATACACTAAATACACTCAAGACAGTCCAAATTCTAATTTCTGGAAGTTTGAAAAGTTGAGTTTTAGCCATGCATCCATAGTTCAACACCTTAAACAAAAAAAGTGCAACCTTGTTTCAATGAACGATATCTTCAAGATTACTAATTTGATGTTGACGATTCGAAATCTAGTTGAAAGACGACATTTTTAAACACTTTATACACTCAAGTAAGTCCAAATTCCGATTTCGGGAAGTTTTGAAATCTTGAGTTTTAGCCATGAATCCGTACTAGAACACTTTGAACAAGAAAGTGACGACTTTTATTCTATCGACGATATCTCCAAGTATACTAATTTGATGATGACGATTCCAAATCTAGGTGGAAGAAGACATTTTGATACACTAAATACACTTGAGACGGTCCAAATTCTATTTTCGGGAAGTTTTGAAAAGTTGAGTTTTATGCATGGGTCCACAGTAGAACACTATAAAGAAGAAAGTGGCAACTTTGATTCTATCAAATATATCTTCAAGGGTTCTTATTCGATGGGACAATTCCAAATCTAGGTGAAAGATGACATTTTGATACAGTATATAAACTCAAGAAAGTCCAAATTCTGATTTCGGGAAGTCTTGAAATCTTGTGCTTTAGCCATGAATCCATACTAGAACACTTTGAACAAAAAAGTGACGACTTTGATTCTATCGACGATATCTCCAAGTATACTAATTTGGTGATGACGATTCCAAATCTAAGTGAAAGACGACATTTCGATACACTGAATACACTTAAGACAGTCCAAATTCTACTTTCGAGAAGTTTTGAAAAGTTGAGTTTTATGCATGGGTCCACAGTAGAACACTTTAAAGTAGAAAGTTGCAACTTTGATTCTATCAACGATATCTTCAAGGGTACTAATTCGATGACGACTATTCCAAATCTAGGTGAAAGACGACATTTTGATACACTATATACACTCAAGAAAGTCCAAATTCTAATTTCGGGAAGTTTTGAATTCTTGAGTTTTAGCCATGAATCCATACTAGAACACTTTGAACAAGAAAGAGACGACTTTGATTCTATCGACCATATCTCCAAGTATACTAATTTGATGATGATGATTCCAAATCTAGGTAAAAGACGACATTTTGATACACTATATACACTCAAGAAAGTCCAAATTCTGATTTTGGGAAGTTTTGAAATCTTGTGTTTTAGCCATGAATCCACACTAGAACACTTTGAACAAGAAAGTGACAACTTTGATTCTATCGACGATATCTCCAAGTATACACTAATTTGATGATGATGATTTCAAACCTAGGTGAAAGACGACATTTTGATACACTAAATACACTTAAGGCAGTCAAAACTCTACTTTCGGGAAGTTTTGAAAAGTTGAGTTTTATGCATGGGTCCACAGTACAACACTTTGATTCTATCAACGATATCTTCAAGGGTACTAATTCGATGACGACGATTCCAAATCTAGGTGAAAGACTGCATTTTGATACGCTATATACACTCAAGAAAGCCAAATTCTGATTTCGGGAAGTTTTGAAATCTCGAGTTTTAGCCATGAATCTATGCTAGAACACTTTGAACAAGAAAGTAACGTTAGACTTTGACTCTATCGACGATATCTCAAAATATACTAATTTGATGATGACGACTCCAAATTTAGGGGAATGACGACATTTCTATACACTAAATACAATTAAGACAGTCTAAATTCTATTTTCAGGAAGTTTTAAAAGTTAAGTTTTATGTATGGGTCCACAGTGGAACACTTTAAAGAAGAAAGTGGCAACTTTGATTCTATCAACGATATCTTCAAGGGTACTAATTCGATGATGATGATTCCAAATCTAGGTGAAAGATGAGATTTTGATACACTATATACACCCAAGAAAGTCCAAATTCTGATTTCGGGAAGTTTTGACAAGTTGAGTTTTAGGCATGCGTCCATAGTTGAAAACCTTAAACAGAAAAAGCACAACCTTGTTTCAATGAACGATATCTCCAAGAATACTAATTTGACTGTGACGATTCCAAATCTAGGTGAAAGGCGACATTTTGAAACACTATATACACTCAAGAAAGTCCAACTTCTGGTTTTGGGAAGATTTGAAAAGTTGTGTTTGAGCCATGTGTCCATAGTTGAACACCTTAAACACAAAAAGGACAACGTTGTTTCAATGTACGATATCTCCAAGAATACTAATTTGATGATGACGATTCCAAATCTAGATGAAAGACGACATTTTGATACACTGTATACACTCAAGAAAGTCCAACTTCTTGTTTCTGAAGGTTTTGAAAAGTTGAGTTTGAGCCATGCGTCCAAAGTAAACATAAAAAGGAAAACCTTGTCTCAATGAACGATATCCCCAAGAATACTAATTTTGATGATGACGATTGCAAATGTAGGTGAAAGAGGAAATTTTTATACACTCAAGAAAGTCCTAATTTTTATTTCGGAAAGTTTTGAAATCTTGAGTTTCAGTCATGAATGCATAGCAGAACACTTTAAACAAGAAAGTGACAATTTTGATTCAATTGACGATATCTCCAAGTATACTAGTTCGATGATGACAATTCCAGATCTAGGTGAAAGACAACATTTTGATACACTAAATACACTCAAGACAGTCCAAATTCTAATTTCTGGAAGTTTGAAAAGTTGAGTTTTAGCCATGCATCCATAGTTCAACACCTTAAACAAAAAAAGTGCAACCTTGTTTCAATGAACGATATCTTCAAGATTACTAATTTGATGTTGACGATTCGAAATCTAGTTGAAAGACGACATTTTTAAACACTTTATACACTCAAGTAAGTCCAAATTCCGATTTCGGGAAGTTTTGAAATCTTGAGTTTTAGCCATGAATCCGTACTAGAACACTTTGAACAAGAAAGTGACGACTTTTATTCTATCGACGATATCTCCAAGTATACTAATTTGATGATGACGATTCCAAATCTAGGTGGAAGAAGACATTTTGATACACTAAATACACTTGAGACGGTCCAAATTCTATTTTCGGGAAGTTTTGAAAAGTTGAGTTTTATGCATGGGTCCACAGTAGAACACTATAAAGAAGAAAGTGGCAACTTTGATTCTATCAAATATATCTTCAAGGGTTCTTATTCGATGGGACAATTCCAAATCTAGGTGAAAGATGACATTTTGATACAGTATATAAACTCAAGAAAGTCCAAATTCTGATTTCGGGAAGTCTTGAAATCTTGTGCTTTAGCCATGAATCCATACTAGAACACTTTGAACAAAAAAGTGACGACTTTGATTCTATCGACGATATCTCCAAGTATACTAATTTGGTGATGACGATTCCAAATCTAAGTGAAAGACGACATTTCGATACACTGAATACACTTAAGACAGTCCAAATTCTACTTTCGAGAAGTTTTGAAAAGTTGAGTTTTATGCATGGGTCCACAGTAGAACACTTTAAAGTAGAAAGTTGCAACTTTGATTCTATCAACGATATCTTCAAGGGTACTAATTCGATGACGACTATTCCAAATCTAGGTGAAAGACGACATTTTGATACACTATATACACTCAAGAAAGTCCAAATTCTAATTTCGGGAAGTTTTGAATTCTTGAGTTTTAGCCATGAATCCATACTAGAACACTTTGAACAAGAAAGAGACGACTTTGATTCTATCGACCATATCTCCAAGTATACTAATTTGATGATGATGATTCCAAATCTAGGTAAAAGACGACATTTTGATACACTATATACACTCAAGAAAGTCCAAATTCTGATTTTGGGAAGTTTTGAAATCTTGTGTTTTAGCCATGAATCCACACTAGAACACTTTGAACAAGAAAGTGACAACTTTGATTCTATCGACGATATCTCCAAGTATACACTAATTTGATGATGATGATTTCAAACCTAGGTGAAAGACGACATTTTGATACACTAAATACACTTAAGGCAGTCAAAACTCTACTTTCGGGAAGTTTTGAAAAGTTGAGTTTTATGCATGGGTCCACAGTACAACACTTTGATTCTATCAACGATATCTTCAAGGGTACTAATTCGATGACGACGATTCCAAATCTAGGTGAAAGACTGCATTTTGATACGCTATATACACTCAAGAAAGCCAAATTCTGATTTCGGGAAGTTTTGAAATCTCGAGTTTTAGCCATGAATCTATGCTAGAACACTTTGAACAAGAAAGTAACGTTAGACTTTGACTCTATCGACGATATCTCAAAATATACTAATTTGATGATGACGACTCCAAATTTAGGGGAATGACGACATTTCTATACACTAAATACAATTAAGACAGTCTAAATTCTATTTTCAGGAAGTTTTAAAAGTTAAGTTTTATGTATGGGTCCACAGTGGAACACTTTAAAGAAGAAAGTGGCAACTTTGATTCTATCAACGATATCTTCAAGGGTACTAATTCGATGATGATGATTCCAAATCTAGGTGAAAGATGAGATTTTGATACACTATATACACCCAAGAAAGTCCAAATTCTGATTTCGGGAAGTTTTGACAAGTTGAGTTTTAGGCATGCGTCCATAGTTGAAAACCTTAAACAGAAAAAGCACAACCTTGTTTCAATGAACGATATCTCCAAGAATACTAATTTGACTGTGACGATTCCAAATCTAGGTGAAAGGCGACATTTTGAAACACTATATACACTCAAGAAAGTCCAACTTCTGGTTTTGGGAAGATTTGAAAAGTTGTGTTTGAGCCATGTGTCCATAGTTGAACACCTTAAACACAAAAAGGACAACGTTGTTTCAATGTACGATATCTCCAAGAATACTAATTTGATGATGACGATTCCAAATCTAGATGAAAGACGACATTTTGATACACTGTATACACTCAAGAAAGTCCAACTTCTTGTTTCTGAAGGTTTTGAAAAGTTGAGTTTGAGCCATGCGTCCAAAGTAAACATAAAAAGGAAAACCTTGTCTCAATGAACGATATCCCCAAGAATACTAATTTTGATGATGACGATTGCAAATGTAGGTGAAAGAGGAAATTTTTATACACTCAAGAAAGTCCTAATTTTTATTTCGGAAAGTTTTGAAATCTTGAGTTTCAGTCATGAATGCATAGCAGAACACTTTAAACAAGAAAGTGACAATTTTGATTCAATTGACGATATCTCCAAGTATACTAGTTCGATGATGACAATTCCAGATCTAGGTGAAAGACAACATTTTGATACACTAAATACACTCAAGACAGTCCAAATTCTAATTTCTGGAAGTTTGAAAAGTTGAGTTTTAGCCATGCATCCATAGTTCAACACCTTAAACATAAAAAGTGCAACCTTGTTTCAATGAACGATATCTTCAAGATTACTAATTTGATGTTGACGATTCGAAATCTAGTTGAAAGACGACATTTTTAAACACTTTATACACTCAAGTAAGTCCAAATTCCGATTTCGGGAAGTTTTGAAATCTTGAGTTTTAGCCATGAATCCGTACTAGAACACTTTGAACAAGAAAGTGACGACTTTTATTCTATCGACGATATCTCCAAGTATACTAATTTGATGATGACGATTCCAAATCTAGGTGGAAGAAGACATTTTGATACACTAAATACACTTGAGACGGTCCAAATTCTATTTTCGGGAAGTTTTGAAAAGTTGAGTTTTATGCATGGGTCCACAGTAGAACACTATAAAGAAGAAAGTGGCAACTTTGATTCTATCAAATATATCTTCAAGGGTTCTTATTCGATGGGACAATTCCAAATCTAGGTGAAAGATGACATTTTGATACAGTATATAAACTCAAGAAAGTCCAAATTCTGATTTCGGGAAGTCTTGAAATCTTGTGCTTTAGCCATGAATCCATACTAGAACACTTTGAACAAAAAAGTGACGACTTTGATTCTATCGACGATATCTCCAAGTATACTAATTTGGTGATGACGATTCCAAATCTAAGTGAAAGACGACATTTCGATACACTGAATACACTTAAGACAGTCCAAATTCTACTTTCGAGAAGTTTTGAAAAGTTGAGTTTTATGCATGGGTCCACAGTAGAACACTTTAAAGTAGAAAGTTGCAACTTTGATTCTATCAACGATATCTTCAAGGGTACTAATTCGATGACGACTATTCCAAATCTAGGTGAAAGACGACATTTTGATACACTATATACACTCAAGAAAGTCCAAATTCTAATTTCGGGAAGTTTTGAATTCTTGAGTTTTAGCCATGAATCCATACTAGAACACTTTGAACAAGAAAGAGACGACTTTGATTCTATCGACCATATCTCCAAGTATACTAATTTGATGATGATGATTCCAAATCTAGGTAAAAGACGACATTTTGATACACTATATACACTCAAGAAAGTCCAAATTCTGATTTTGGGAAGTTTTGAAATCTTGTGTTTTAGCCATGAATCCACACTAGAACACTTTGAACAAGAAAGTGACAACTTTGATTCTATCGACGATATCTCCAAGTATACACTAATTTGATGATGATGATTTCAAACCTAGGTGAAAGACGACATTTTGATACACTAAATACACTTAAGGCAGTCAAAACTCTACTTTCGGGAAGTTTTGAAAAGTTGAGTTTTATGCATGGGTCCACAGTACAACACTTTGATTCTATCAACGATATCTTCAAGGGTACTAATTCGATGACGACGATTCCAAATCTAGGTGAAAGACTGCATTTTGATACGCTATATACACTCAAGAAAGCCAAATTCTGATTTCGGGAAGTTTTGAAATCTCGAGTTTTAGCCATGAATCTATGCTAGAACACTTTGAACAAGAAAGTAACGTTAGACTTTGACTCTATCGACGATATCTCAAAATATACTAATTTGATGATGACGACTCCAAATTTAGGGGAATGACGACATTTCTATACACTAAATACAATTAAGACAGTCTAAATTCTATTTTCAGGAAGTTTTAAAAGTTAAGTTTTATGTATGGGTCCACAGTGGAACACTTTAAAGAAGAAAGTGGCAACTTTGATTCTATCAACGATATCTTCAAGGGTACTAATTCGATGATGATGATTCCAAATCTAGGTGAAAGATGAGATTTTGATACACTATATACACCCAAGAAAGTCCAAATTCTGATTTCGGGAAGTTTTGACAAGTTGAGTTTTAGGCATGCGTCCATAGTTGAAAACCTTAAACAGAAAAAGCACAACCTTGTTTCAATGAACGATATCTCCAAGAATACTAATTTGACTGTGACGATTCCAAATCTAGGTGAAAGGCGACATTTTGAAACACTATATACACTCAAGAAAGTCCAACTTCTGGTTTTGGGAAGATTTGAAAAGTTGTGTTTGAGCCATGTGTCCATAGTTGAACACCTTAAACACAAAAAGGACAACGTTGTTTCAATGTACGATATCTCCAAGAATACTAATTTGATGATGACGATTCCAAATCTAGATGAAAGACGACATTTTGATACACTGTATACACTCAAGAAAGTCCAACTTCTTGTTTCTGAAGGTTTTGAAAAGTTGAGTTTGAGCCATGCGTCCAAAGTAAACATAAAAAGGAAAACCTTGTCTCAATGAACGATATCCCCAAGAATACTAATTTTGATGATGACGATTGCAAATGTAGGTGAAAGAGGAAATTTTTATACACTCAAGAAAGTCCTAATTTTTATTTCGGAAAGTTTTGAAATCTTGAGTTTCAGTCATGAATGCATAGCAGAACACTTTAAACAAGAAAGTGACAATTTTGATTCAATTGACGATATCTCCAAGTATACTAGTTCGATGATGACAATTCCAGATCTAGGTGAAAGACAACATTTTGATACACTAAATACACTCAAGACAGTCCAAATTCTAATTTCTGGAAGTTTGAAAAGTTGAGTTTTAGCCATGCATCCATAGTTCAACACCTTAAACAAAAAAAGTGCAACCTTGTTTCAATGAACGATATCTTCAAGATTACTAATTTGATGTTGACGATTCGAAATCTAGTTGAAAGACGACATTTTTAAACACTTTATACACTCAAGTAAGTCCAAATTCCGATTTCGGGAAGTTTTGAAATCTTGAGTTTTAGCCATGAATCCGTACTAGAACACTTTGAACAAGAAAGTGACGACTTTTATTCTATCGACGATATCTCCAAGTATACTAATTTGATGATGACGATTCCAAATCTAGGTGGAAGAAGACATTTTGATACACTAAATACACTTGAGACGGTCCAAATTCTATTTTCGGGAAGTTTTGAAAAGTTGAGTTTTATGCATGGGTCCACAGTAGAACACTATAAAGAAGAAAGTGGCAACTTTGATTCTATCAAATATATCTTCAAGGGTTCTTATTCGATGGGACAATTCCAAATCTAGGTGAAAGATGACATTTTGATACAGTATATAAACTCAAGAAAGTCCAAATTCTGATTTCGGGAAGTCTTGAAATCTTGTGCTTTAGCCATGAATCCATACTAGAACACTTTGAACAAAAAAGTGACGACTTTGATTCTATCGACGATATCTCCAAGTATACTAATTTGGTGATGACGATTCCAAATCTAAGTGAAAGACGACATTTCGATACACTGAATACACTTAAGACAGTCCAAATTCTACTTTCGAGAAGTTTTGAAAAGTTGAGTTTTATGCATGGGTCCACAGTAGAACACTTTAAAGTAGAAAGTTGCAACTTTGATTCTATCAACGATATCTTCAAGGGTACTAATTCGATGACGACTATTCCAAATCTAGGTGAAAGACGACATTTTGATACACTATATACACTCAAGAAAGTCCAAATTCTAATTTCGGGAAGTTTTGAATTCTTGAGTTTTAGCCATGAATCCATACTAGAACACTTTGAACAAGAAAGAGACGACTTTGATTCTATCGACCATATCTCCAAGTATACTAATTTGATGATGATGATTCCAAATCTAGGTAAAAGACGACATTTTGATACACTATATACACTCAAGAAAGTCCAAATTCTGATTTTGGGAAGTTTTGAAATCTTGTGTTTTAGCCATGAATCCACACTAGAACACTTTGAACAAGAAAGTGACAACTTTGATTCTATCGACGATATCTCCAAGTATACACTAATTTGATGATGATGATTTCAAACCTAGGTGAAAGACGACATTTTGATACACTAAATACACTTAAGGCAGTCAAAACTCTACTTTCGGGAAGTTTTGAAAAGTTGAGTTTTATGCATGGGTCCACAGTACAACACTTTGATTCTATCAACGATATCTTCAAGGGTACTAATTCGATGACGACGATTCCAAATCTAGGTGAAAGACTGCATTTTGATACGCTATATACACTCAAGAAAGCCAAATTCTGATTTCGGGAAGTTTTGAAATCTCGAGTTTTAGCCATGAATCTATGCTAGAACACTTTGAACAAGAAAGTAACGTTAGACTTTGACTCTATCGACGATATCTCAAAATATACTAATTTGATGATGACGACTCCAAATTTAGGGGAATGACGACATTTCTATACACTAAATACAATTAAGACAGTCTAAATTCTATTTTCAGGAAGTTTTAAAAGTTAAGTTTTATGTATGGGTCCACAGTGGAACACTTTAAAGAAGAAAGTGGCAACTTTGATTCTATCAACGATATCTTCAAGGGTACTAATTCGATGATGATGATTCCAAATCTAGGTGAAAGATGAGATTTTGATACACTATATACACCCAAGAAAGTCCAAATTCTGATTTCGGGAAGTTTTGACAAGTTGAGTTTTAGGCATGCGTCCATAGTTGAAAACCTTAAACAGAAAAAGCACAACCTTGTTTCAATGAACGATATCTCCAAGAATACTAATTTGACTGTGACGATTCCAAATCTAGGTGAAAGGCGACATTTTGAAACACTATATACACTCAAGAAAGTCCAACTTCTGGTTTTGGGAAGATTTGAAAAGTTGTGTTTGAGCCATGTGTCCATAGTTGAACACCTTAAACACAAAAAGGACAACGTTGTTTCAATGTACGATATCTCCAAGAATACTAATTTGATGATGACGATTCCAAATCTAGATGAAAGACGACATTTTGATACACTGTATACACTCAAGAAAGTCCAACTTCTTGTTTCTGAAGGTTTTGAAAAGTTGAGTTTGAGCCATGCGTCCAAAGTAAACATAAAAAGGAAAACCTTGTCTCAATGAACGATATCCCCAAGAATACTAATTTTGATGATGACGATTGCAAATGTAGGTGAAAGAGGAAATTTTTATACACTCAAGAAAGTCCTAATTTTTATTTCGGAAAGTTTTGAAATCTTGAGTTTCAGTCATGAATGCATAGCAGAACACTTTAAACAAGAAAGTGACAATTTTGATTCAATTGACGATATCTCCAAGTATACTAGTTCGATGATGACAATTCCAGATCTAGGTGAAAGACAACATTTTGATACACTAAATACACTCAAGACAGTCCAAATTCTAATTTCTGGAAGTTTGAAAAGTTGAGTTTTAGCCATGCATCCATAGTTCAACACCTTAAACATAAAAAGTGCAACCTTGTTTCAATGAACGATATCTTCAAGATTACTAATTTGATGTTGACGATTCGAAATCTAGTTGAAAGACGACATTTTTAAACACTTTATACACTCAAGTAAGTCCAAATTCCGATTTCGGGAAGTTTTGAAATCTTGAGTTTTAGCCATGAATCCGTACTAGAACACTTTGAACAAGAAAGTGACGACTTTTATTCTATCGACGATATCTCCAAGTATACTAATTTGATGATGACGATTCCAAATCTAGGTGGAAGAAGACATTTTGATACACTAAATACACTTGAGACGGTCCAAATTCTATTTTCGGGAAGTTTTGAAAAGTTGAGTTTTATGCATGGGTCCACAGTAGAACACTATAAAGAAGAAAGTGGCAACTTTGATTCTATCAAATATATCTTCAAGGGTTCTTATTCGATGGGACAATTCCAAATCTAGGTGAAAGATGACATTTTGATACAGTATATAAACTCAAGAAAGTCCAAATTCTGATTTCGGGAAGTCTTGAAATCTTGTGCTTTAGCCATGAATCCATACTAGAACACTTTGAACAAAAAAGTGACGACTTTGATTCTATCGACGATATCTCCAAGTATACTAATTTGGTGATGACGATTCCAAATCTAAGTGAAAGACGACATTTCGATACACTGAATACACTTAAGACAGTCCAAATTCTACTTTCGAGAAGTTTTGAAAAGTTGAGTTTTATGCATGGGTCCACAGTAGAACACTTTAAAGTAGAAAGTTGCAACTTTGATTCTATCAACGATATCTTCAAGGGTACTAATTCGATGACGACTATTCCAAATCTAGGTGAAAGACGACATTTTGATACACTATATACACTCAAGAAAGTCCAAATTCTAATTTCGGGAAGTTTTGAATTCTTGAGTTTTAGCCATGAATCCATACTAGAACACTTTGAACAAGAAAGAGACGACTTTGATTCTATCGACCATATCTCCAAGTATACTAATTTGATGATGATGATTCCAAATCTAGGTAAAAGACGACATTTTGATACACTATATACACTCAAGAAAGTCCAAATTCTGATTTTGGGAAGTTTTGAAATCTTGTGTTTTAGCCATGAATCCACACTAGAACACTTTGAACAAGAAAGTGACAACTTTGATTCTATCGACGATATCTCCAAGTATACACTAATTTGATGATGATGATTTCAAACCTAGGTGAAAGACGACATTTTGATACACTAAATACACTTAAGGCAGTCAAAACTCTACTTTCGGGAAGTTTTGAAAAGTTGAGTTTTATGCATGGGTCCACAGTACAACACTTTGATTCTATCAACGATATCTTCAAGGGTACTAATTCGATGACGACGATTCCAAATCTAGGTGAAAGACTGCATTTTGATACGCTATATACACTCAAGAAAGCCAAATTCTGATTTCGGGAAGTTTTGAAATCTCGAGTTTTAGCCATGAATCTATGCTAGAACACTTTGAACAAGAAAGTAACGTTAGACTTTGACTCTATCGACGATATCTCAAAATATACTAATTTGATGATGACGACTCCAAATTTAGGGGAATGACGACATTTCTATACACTAAATACAATTAAGACAGTCTAAATTCTATTTTCAGGAAGTTTTAAAAGTTAAGTTTTATGTATGGGTCCACAGTGGAACACTTTAAAGAAGAAAGTGGCAACTTTGATTCTATCAACGATATCTTCAAGGGTACTAATTCGATGATGATGATTCCAAATCTAGGTGAAAGATGAGATTTTGATACACTATATACACCCAAGAAAGTCCAAATTCTGATTTCGGGAAGTTTTGACAAGTTGAGTTTTAGGCATGCGTCCATAGTTGAAAACCTTAAACAGAAAAAGCACAACCTTGTTTCAATGAACGATATCTCCAAGAATACTAATTTGACTGTGACGATTCCAAATCTAGGTGAAAGGCGACATTTTGAAACACTATATACACTCAAGAAAGTCCAACTTCTGGTTTTGGGAAGATTTGAAAAGTTGTGTTTGAGCCATGTGTCCATAGTTGAACACCTTAAACACAAAAAGGACAACGTTGTTTCAATGTACGATATCTCCAAGAATACTAATTTGATGATGACGATTCCAAATCTAGATGAAAGACGACATTTTGATACACTGTATACACTCAAGAAAGTCCAACTTCTTGTTTCTGAAGGTTTTGAAAAGTTGAGTTTGAGCCATGCGTCCAAAGTAAACATAAAAAGGAAAACCTTGTCTCAATGAACGATATCCCCAAGAATACTAATTTTGATGACGACGATTGCAAATGTAGGTGAAAGAGGAAATTTTTATACACTCAAGAAAGTCCTAATTTTTATTTCGGAAAGTTTTGAAATCTTGAGTTTCAGTCATGAATGCATAGCAGAACACTTTAAACAAGAAAGTGACAATTTTGATTCAATTGACGATATCTCCAAGTATACTAGTTCGATGATGACAATTCCAGATCTAGGTGAAAGACAACATTTTGATACACTAAATACACTCAAGACAGTCCAAATTCTAATTTCTGGAAGTTTGAAAAGTTGAGTTTTAGCCATGCATCCATAGTTCAACACCTTAAACATAAAAAGTGCAACCTTGTTTCAATGAACGATATCTTCAAGATTACTAATTTGATGTTGACGATTCGAAATCTAGTTGAAAGACGACATTTTTAAACACTTTATACACTCAAGTAAGTCCAAATTCCGATTTCGGGAAGTTTTGAAATCTTGAGTTTTAGCCATGAATCCGTACTAGAACACTTTGAACAAGAAAGTGACGACTTTTATTCTATCGACGATATCTCCAAGTATACTAATTTGATGATGACGATTCCAAATCTAGGTGGAAGAAGACATTTTGATACACTAAATACACTTGAGACGGTCCAAATTCTATTTTCGGGAAGTTTTGAAAAGTTGAGTTTTATGCATGGGTCCACAGTAGAACACTATAAAGAAGAAAGTGGCAACTTTGATTCTATCAAATATATCTTCAAGGGTTCTTATTCGATGGGACAATTCCAAATCTAGGTGAAAGATGACATTTTGATACAGTATATAAACTCAAGAAAGTCCAAATTCTGATTTCGGGAAGTCTTGAAATCTTGTGCTTTAGCCATGAATCCATACTAGAACACTTTGAACAAAAAAGTGACGACTTTGATTCTATCGACGATATCTCCAAGTATACTAATTTGGTGATGACGATTCCAAATCTAAGTGAAAGACGACATTTCGATACACTGAATACACTTAAGACAGTCCAAATTCTACTTTCGAGAAGTTTTGAAAAGTTGAGTTTTATGCATGGGTCCACAGTAGAACACTTTAAAGTAGAAAGTTGCAACTTTGATTCTATCAACGATATCTTCAAGGGTACTAATTCGATGACGACTATTCCAAATCTAGGTGAAAGACGACATTTTGATACACTATATACACTCAAGAAAGTCCAAATTCTAATTTCGGGAAGTTTTGAATTCTTGAGTTTTAGCCATGAATCCATACTAGAACACTTTGAACAAGAAAGAGACGACTTTGATTCTATCGACCATATCTCCAAGTATACTAATTTGATGATGATGATTCCAAATCTAGGTAAAAGACGACATTTTGATACACTATATACACTCAAGAAAGTCCAAATTCTGATTTTGGGAAGTTTTGAAATCTTGTGTTTTAGCCATGAATCCACACTAGAACACTTTGAACAAGAAAGTGACAACTTTGATTCTATCGACGATATCTCCAAGTATACACTAATTTGATGATGATGATTTCAAACCTAGGTGAAAGACGACATTTTGATACACTAAATACACTTAAGGCAGTCAAAACTCTACTTTCGGGAAGTTTTGAAAAGTTGAGTTTTATGCATGGGTCCACAGTACAACACTTTGATTCTATCAACGATATCTTCAAGGGTACTAATTCGATGACGACGATTCCAAATCTAGGTGAAAGACTGCATTTTGATACGCTATATACACTCAAGAAAGCCAAATTCTGATTTCGGGAAGTTTTGAAATCTCGAGTTTTAGCCATGAATCTATGCTAGAACACTTTGAACAAGAAAGTAACGTTAGACTTTGACTCTATCGACGATATCTCAAAATATACTAATTTGATGATGACGACTCCAAATTTAGGGGAATGACGACATTTCTATACACTAAATACAATTAAGACAGTCTAAATTCTATTTTCAGGAAGTTTTAAAAGTTAAGTTTTATGTATGGGTCCACAGTGGAACACTTTAAAGAAGAAAGTGGCAACTTTGATTCTATCAACGATATCTTCAAGGGTACTAATTCGATGATGGTGATTCCAAATCTAGGTGAAAGATGAGATTTTGATACACTATATACACCCAAGAAAGTCCAAATTCTGATTTCGGGAAGTTTTGACAAGTTGAGTTTTAGGCATGCGTCCATAGTTGAAAACCTTAAACAGAAAAAGCACAACCTTGTTTCAATGAACGATATCTCCAAGAATACTAATTTGACTGTGACGATTCCAAATCTAGGTGAAAGGCGACATTTTGAAACACCATATACACTCAAGAAAGTCCAACTTCTGGTTTTGGGAAGATTTGAAAAGTTGTGTTTGAGCCATGTGTCCATAGTTGAACACCTTAAACACAAAAAGGACAACGTTGTTTCAATGTACGATATCTCCAAGAATACTAATTTGATGATGACGATTCCAAATCTAGATGAAAGACGACATTTTGATACACTGTATACACTCAAGAAAGTCCAACTTCTTGTTTCTGAAGGTTTTGAAAAGTTGAGTTTGAGCCATGCGTCCAAAGTAAACATAAAAAGGAAAACCTTGTCTCAATGAACGATATCCCCAAGAATACTAATTTTGATGACGACGATTGCAAATGTAGGTGAAAGAGGAAATTTTTATACACTCAAGAAAGTCCTAATTTTTATTTCGGAAAGTTTTGAAATCTTGAGTTTCAGTCATGAATGCATAGCAGAACACTTTAAACAAGAAAGTGACAATTTTGATTCAATTGACGATATCTCCAAGTATACTAGTTCGATGATGACAATTCCAGATCTAGGTGAAAGACAACATTTTGATACACTAAATACACTCAAGACAGTCCAAATTCTAATTTCTGGAAGTTTGAAAAGTTGAGTTTTAGCCATGCATCCATAGTTCAACACCTTAAACATAAAAAGTGCAACCTTGTTTCAATGAACGATATCTTCAAGATTACTAATTTGATGTTGACGATTCGAAATCTAGTTGAGAGACGACATTTTTAAACACTTTATACACTCAAGTAAGTCCAAATTCCGATTTCGGGAAGTTTTGAAATCTTGAGTTTTAGCCATGAATCCGTACTAGAACACTTTGAACAAGAAAGTGACGACTTTTATTCTATCGACGATATCTCCAAGTATACTAATTTGATGATGACGATTCCAAATCTAGGTGGAAGAAGACATTTTGATACACTAAATACACTTGAGACGGTCCAAATTCTATTTTCGGGAAGTTTTGAAAAGTTGAGTTTTATGCATGGGTCCACAGTAGAACACTATAAAGAAGAAAGTGGCAACTTTGATTCTATCAAATATATCTTCAAGGGTTCTTATTCGATGGGACAATTCCAAATCTAGGTGAAAGATGACATTTTGATACAGTATATAAACTCAAGAAAGTCCAAATTCTGATTTCGGGAAGTCTTGAAATCTTGTGCTTTAGCCATGAATCCATACTAGAACACTTTGAACAAAAAAGTGACGACTTTGATTCTATCGACGATATCTCCAAGTATACTAATTTGGTGATGACGATTCCAAATCTAAGTGAAAGACGACATTTCGATACACTGAATACACTTAAGACAGTCCAAATTCTACTTTCGAGAAGTTTTGAAAAGTTGAGTTTTATGCATGGGTCCACAGTAGAACACTTTAAAGTAGAAAGTTGCAACTTTGATTCTATCAACGATATCTTCAAGGGTACTAATTCGATGACGACTATTCCAAATCTAGGTGAAAGACGACATTTTGATACACTATATACACTCAAGAAAGTCCAAATTCTAATTTCGGGAAGTTTTGAATTCTTGAGTTTTAGCCATGAATCCATACTAGAACACTTTGAACAAGAAAGAGACGACTTTGATTCTATCGACCATATCTCCAAGTATACTAATTTGATGATGATGATTCCAAATCTAGGTAAAAGACGACATTTTGATACACTATATACACTCAAGAAAGTCCAAATTCTGATTTTGGGAAGTTTTGAAATCTTGTGTTTTAGCCATGAATCCACACTAGAACACTTTGAACAAGAAAGTGACAACTTTGATTCTATCGACGATATCTCCAAGTATACACTAATTTGATGATGATGATTTCAAACCTAGGTGAAAGACGACATTTTGATACACTAAATACACTTAAGGCAGTCAAAACTCTACTTTCGGGAAGTTTTGAAAAGTTGAGTTTTATGCATGGGTCCACAGTACAACACTTTGATTCTATCAACGATATCTTCAAGGGTACTAATTCGATGACGACGATTCCAAATCTAGGTGAAAGACTGCATTTTGATACGCTATATACACTCAAGAAAGCCAAATTCTGATTTCGGGAAGTTTTGAAATCTCGAGTTTTAGCCATGAATCTATGCTAGAACACTTTGAACAAGAAAGTAACGTTAGACTTTGACTCTATCGACGATATCTCAAAATATACTAATTTGATGATGACGACTCCAAATTTAGGGGAATGACGACATTTCTATACACTAAATACAATTAAGACAGTCTAAATTCTATTTTCAGGAAGTTTTAAAAGTTAAGTTTTATGTATGGGTCCACAGTGGAACACTTTAAAGAAGAAAGTGGCAACTTTGATTCTATCAACGATATCTTCAAGGGTACTAATTCGATGATGGTGATTCCAAATCTAGGTGAAAGATGAGATTTTGATACACTATATACACCCAAGAAAGTCCAAATTCTGATTTCGGGAAGTTTTGACAAGTTGAGTTTTAGGCATGCGTCCATAGTTGAAAACCTTAAACAGAAAAAGCACAACCTTGTTTCAATGAACGATATCTCCAAGAATACTAATTTGACTGTGACGATTCCAAATCTAGGTGAAAGGCGACATTTTGAAACACCATATACACTCAAGAAAGTCCAACTTCTGGTTTTGGGAAGATTTGAAAAGTTGTGTTTGAGCCATGTGTCCATAGTTGAACACCTTAAACACAAAAAGGACAACGTTGTTTCAATGTACGATATCTCCAAGAATACTAATTTGATGATGACGATTCCAAATCTAGATGAAAGACGACATTTTGATACACTGTATACACTCAAGAAAGTCCAACTTCTTGTTTCTGAAGGTTTTGAAAAGTTGAGTTTGAGCCATGCGTCCAAAGTAAACATAAAAAGGAAAACCTTGTCTCAATGAACGATATCCCCAAGAATACTAATTTTGATGACGACGATTGCAAATGTAGGTGAAAGAGGAAATTTTTATACACTCAAGAAAGTCCTAATTTTTATTTCGGAAAGTTTTGAAATCTTGAGTTTCAGTCATGAATGCATAGCAGAACACTTTAAACAAGAAAGTGACAATTTTGATTCAATTGACGATATCTCCAAGTATACTAGTTCGATGATGACAATTCCAGATCTAGGTGAAAGACAACATTTTGATACACTAAATACACTCAAGACAGTCCAAATTCTAATTTCTGGAAGTTTGAAAAGTTGAGTTTTAGCCATGCATCCATAGTTCAACACCTTAAACATAAAAAGTGCAACCTTGTTTCAATGAACGATATCTTCAAGATTACTAATTTGATGTTGACGATTCGAAATCTAGTTGAGAGACGACATTTTTAAACACTTTATACACTCAAGTAAGTCCAAATTCCGATTTCGGGAAGTTTTGAAATCTTGAGTTTTAGCCATGAATCCGTACTAGAACACTTTGAACAAGAAAGTGACGACTTTTATTCTATCGACGATATCTCCAAGTATACTAATTTGATGATGACGATTCCAAATCTAGGTGGAAGAAGACATTTTGATACACTAAATACACTTGAGACGGTCCAAATTCTATTTTCGGGAAGTTTTGAAAAGTTGAGTTTTATGCATGGGTCCACAGTAGAACACTATAAAGAAGAAAGTGGCAACTTTGATTCTATCAAATATATCTTCAAGGGTTCTTATTCGATGGGACAATTCCAAATCTAGGTGAAAGATGACATTTTGATACAGTATATAAACTCAAGAAAGTCCAAATTCTGATTTCGGGAAGTCTTGAAATCTTGTGCTTTAGCCATGAATCCATACTAGAACACTTTGAACAAAAAAGTGACGACTTTGATTCTATCGACGATATCTCCAAGTATACTAATTTGGTGATGACGATTCCAAATCTAAGTGAAAGACGACATTTCGATACACTGAATACACTTAAGACAGTCCAAATTCTACTTTCGAGAAGTTTTGAAAAGTTGAGTTTTATGCATGGGTCCACAGTAGAACACTTTAAAGTAGAAAGTTGCAACTTTGATTCTATCAACGATATCTTCAAGGGTACTAATTCGATGACGACTATTCCAAATCTAGGTGAAAGACGACATTTTGATACACTATATACACTCAAGAAAGTCCAAATTCTAATTTCGGGAAGTTTTGAATTCTTGAGTTTTAGCCATGAATCCATACTAGAACACTTTGAACAAGAAAGAGACGACTTTGATTCTATCGACCATATCTCCAAGTATACTAATTTGATGATGATGATTCCAAATCTAGGTAAAAGACGACATTTTGATACACTATATACACTCAAGAAAGTCCAAATTCTGATTTTGGGAAGTTTTGAAATCTTGTGTTTTAGCCATGAATCCACACTAGAACACTTTGAACAAGAAAGTGACAACTTTGATTCTATCGACGATATCTCCAAGTATACACTAATTTGATGATGATGATTTCAAACCTAGGTGAAAGACGACATTTTGATACACTAAATACACTTAAGGCAGTCAAAACTCTACTTTCGGGAAGTTTTGAAAAGTTGAGTTTTATGCATGGGTCCACAGTACAACACTTTGATTCTATCAACGATATCTTCAAGGGTACTAATTCGATGACGACGATTCCAAATCTAGGTGAAAGACTGCATTTTGATACGCTATATACACTCAAGAAAGCCAAATTCTGATTTCGGGAAGTTTTGAAATCTCGAGTTTTAGCCATGAATCTATGCTAGAACACTTTGAACAAGAAAGTAACGTTAGACTTTGACTCTATCGACGATATCTCAAAATATACTAATTTGATGATGACGACTCCAAATTTAGGGGAATGACGACATTTCTATACACTAAATACAATTAAGACAGTCTAAATTCTATTTTCAGGAAGTTTTAAAAGTTAAGTTTTATGTATGGGTCCACAGTGGAACACTTTAAAGAAGAAAGTGGCAACTTTGATTCTATCAACGATATCTTCAAGGGTACTAATTCGATGATGGTGATTCCAAATCTAGGTGAAAGATGAGATTTTGATACACTATATACACCCAAGAAAGTCCAAATTCTGATTTCGGGAAGTTTTGACAAGTTGAGTTTTAGGCATGCGTCCATAGTTGAAAACCTTAAACAGAAAAAGCACAACCTTGTTTCAATGAACGATATCTCCAAGAATACTAATTTGACTGTGACGATTCCAAATCTAGGTGAAAGGCGACATTTTGAAACACCATATACACTCAAGAAAGTCCAACTTCTGGTTTTGGGAAGATTTGAAAAGTTGTGTTTGAGCCATGTGTCCATAGTTGAACACCTTAAACACAAAAAGGACAACGTTGTTTCAATGTACGATATCTCCAAGAATACTAATTTGATGATGACGATTCCAAATCTAGATGAAAGACGACATTTTGATACACTGTATACACTCAAGAAAGTCCAACTTCTTGTTTCTGAAGGTTTTGAAAAGTTGAGTTTGAGCCATGCGTCCAAAGTAAACATAAAAAGGAAAACCTTGTCTCAATGAACGATATCCCCAAGAATACTAATTTTGATGACGACGATTGCAAATGTAGGTGAAAGAGGAAATTTTTATACACTCAAGAAAGTCCTAATTTTTATTTCGGAAAGTTTTGAAATCTTGAGTTTCAGTCATGAATGCATAGCAGAACACTTTAAACAAGAAAGTGACAATTTTGATTCAATTGACGATATCTCCAAGTATACTAGTTCGATGATGACAATTCCAGATCTAGGTGAAAGACAACATTTTGATACACTAAATACACTCAAGACAGTCCAAATTCTAATTTCTGGAAGTTTGAAAAGTTGAGTTTTAGCCATGCATCCATAGTTCAACACCTTAAACATAAAAAGTGCAACCTTGTTTCAATGAACGATATCTTCAAGATTACTAATTTGATGTTGACGATTCGAAATCTAGTTGAGAGACGACATTTTTAAACACTTTATACACTCAAGTAAGTCCAAATTCCGATTTCGGGAAGTTTTGAAATCTTGAGTTTTAGCCATGAATCCGTACTAGAACACTTTGAACAAGAAAGTGACGACTTTTATTCTATCGACGATATCTCCAAGTATACTAATTTGATGATGACGATTCCAAATCTAGGTGGAAGAAGACATTTTGATACACTAAATACACTTGAGACGGTCCAAATTCTATTTTCGGGAAGTTTTGAAAAGTTGAGTTTTATGCATGGGTCCACAGTAGAACACTATAAAGAAGAAAGTGGCAACTTTGATTCTATCAAATATATCTTCAAGGGTTCTTATTCGATGGGACAATTCCAAATCTAGGTGAAAGATGACATTTTGATACAGTATATAAACTCAAGAAAGTCCAAATTCTGATTTCGGGAAGTCTTGAAATCTTGTGCTTTAGCCATGAATCCATACTAGAACACTTTGAACAAAAAAGTGACGACTTTGATTCTATCGACGATATCTCCAAGTATACTAATTTGGTGATGACGATTCCAAATCTAAGTGAAAGACGACATTTCGATACACTGAATACACTTAAGACAGTCCAAATTCTACTTTCGAGAAGTTTTGAAAAGTTGAGTTTTATGCATGGGTCCACAGTAGAACACTTTAAAGTAGAAAGTTGCAACTTTGATTCTATCAACGATATCTTCAAGGGTACTAATTCGATGACGACTATTCCAAATCTAGGTGAAAGACGACATTTTGATACACTATATACACTCAAGAAAGTCCAAATTCTAATTTCGGGAAGTTTTGAATTCTTGAGTTTTAGCCATGAATCCATACTAGAACACTTTGAACAAGAAAGAGACGACTTTGATTCTATCGACCATATCTCCAAGTATACTAATTTGATGATGATGATTCCAAATCTAGGTAAAAGACGACATTTTGATACACTATATACACTCAAGAAAGTCCAAATTCTGATTTTGGGAAGTTTTGAAATCTTGTGTTTTAGCCATGAATCCACACTAGAACACTTTGAACAAGAAAGTGACAACTTTGATTCTATCGACGATATCTCCAAGTATACACTAATTTGATGATGATGATTTCAAACCTAGGTGAAAGACGACATTTTGATACACTAAATACACTTAAGGCAGTCAAAACTCTACTTTCGGGAAGTTTTGAAAAGTTGAGTTTTATGCATGGGTCCACAGTACAACACTTTGATTCTATCAACGATATCTTCAAGGGTACTAATTCGATGACGACGATTCCAAATCTAGGTGAAAGACTGCATTTTGATACGCTATATACACTCAAGAAAGCCAAATTCTGATTTCGGGAAGTTTTGAAATCTCGAGTTTTAGCCATGAATCTATGCTAGAACACTTTGAACAAGAAAGTAACGTTAGACTTTGACTCTATCGACGATATCTCAAAATATACTAATTTGATGATGACGACTCCAAATTTAGGGGAATGACGACATTTCTATACACTAAATACAATTAAGACAGTCTAAATTCTATTTTCAGGAAGTTTTAAAAGTTAAGTTTTATGTATGGGTCCACAGTGGAACACTTTAAAGAAGAAAGTGGCAACTTTGATTCTATCAACGATATCTTCAAGGGTACTAATTCGATGATGGTGATTCCAAATCTAGGTGAAAGATGAGATTTTGATACACTATATACACCCAAGAAAGTCCAAATTCTGATTTCGGGAAGTTTTGACAAGTTGAGTTTTAGGCATGCGTCCATAGTTGAAAACCTTAAACAGAAAAAGCACAACCTTGTTTCAATGAACGATATCTCCAAGAATACTAATTTGACTGTGACGATTCCAAATCTAGGTGAAAGGCGACATTTTGAAACACCATATACACTCAAGAAAGTCCAACTTCTGGTTTTGGGAAGATTTGAAAAGTTGTGTTTGAGCCATGTGTCCATAGTTGAACACCTTAAACACAAAAAGGACAACGTTGTTTCAATGTACGATATCTCCAAGAATACTAATTTGATGATGACGATTCCAAATCTAGATGAAAGACGACATTTTGATACACTGTATACACTCAAGAAAGTCCAACTTCTTGTTTCTGAAGGTTTTGAAAAGTTGAGTTTGAGCCATGCGTCCAAAGTAAACATAAAAAGGAAAACCTTGTCTCAATGAACGATATCCCCAAGAATACTAATTTTGATGACGACGATTGCAAATGTAGGTGAAAGAGGAAATTTTTATACACTCAAGAAAGTCCTAATTTTTATTTCGGAAAGTTTTGAAATCTTGAGTTTCAGTCATGAATGCATAGCAGAACACTTTAAACAAGAAAGTGACAATTTTGATTCAATTGACGATATCTCCAAGTATACTAGTTCGATGATGACAATTCCAGATCTAGGTGAAAGACAACATTTTGATACACTAAATACACTCAAGACAGTCCAAATTCTAATTTCTGGAAGTTTGAAAAGTTGAGTTTTAGCCATGCATCCATAGTTCAACACCTTAAACATAAAAAGTGCAACCTTGTTTCAATGAACGATATCTTCAAGATTACTAATTTGATGTTGACGATTCGAAATCTAGTTGAGAGACGACATTTTTAAACACTTTATACACTCAAGTAAGTCCAAATTCCGATTTCGGGAAGTTTTGAAATCTTGAGTTTTAGCCATGAATCCGTACTAGAACACTTTGAACAAGAAAGTGACGACTTTTATTCTATCGACGATATCTCCAAGTATACTAATTTGATGATGACGATTCCAAATCTAGGTGGAAGAAGACATTTTGATACACTAAATACACTTGAGACGGTCCAAATTCTATTTTCGGGAAGTTTTGAAAAGTTGAGTTTTATGCATGGGTCCACAGTAGAACACTATAAAGAAGAAAGTGGCAACTTTGATTCTATCAAATATATCTTCAAGGGTTCTTATTCGATGGGACAATTCCAAATCTAGGTGAAAGATGACATTTTGATACAGTATATAAACTCAAGAAAGTCCAAATTCTGATTTCGGGAAGTCTTGAAATCTTGTGCTTTAGCCATGAATCCATACTAGAACACTTTGAACAAAAAAGTGACGACTTTGATTCTATCGACGATATCTCCAAGTATACTAATTTGGTGATGACGATTCCAAATCTAAGTGAAAGACGACATTTCGATACACTGAATACACTTAAGACAGTCCAAATTCTACTTTCGAGAAGTTTTGAAAAGTTGAGTTTTATGCATGGGTCCACAGTAGAACACTTTAAAGTAGAAAGTTGCAACTTTGATTCTATCAACGATATCTTCAAGGGTACTAATTCGATGACGACTATTCCAAATCTAGGTGAAAGACGACATTTTGATACACTATATACACTCAAGAAAGTCCAAATTCTAATTTCGGGAAGTTTTGAATTCTTGAGTTTTAGCCATGAATCCATACTAGAACACTTTGAACAAGAAAGAGACGACTTTGATTCTATCGACCATATCTCCAAGTATACTAATTTGATGATGATGATTCCAAATCTAGGTAAAAGACGACATTTTGATACACTATATACACTCAAGAAAGTCCAAATTCTGATTTTGGGAAGTTTTGAAATCTTGTGTTTTAGCCATGAATCCACACTAGAACACTTTGAACAAGAAAGTGACAACTTTGATTCTATCGACGATATCTCCAAGTATACACTAATTTGATGATGATGATTTCAAACCTAGGTGAAAGACGACATTTTGATACACTAAATACACTTAAGGCAGTCAAAACTCTACTTTCGGGAAGTTTTGAAAAGTTGAGTTTTATGCATGGGTCCACAGTACAACACTTTGATTCTATCAACGATATCTTCAAGGGTACTAATTCGATGACGACGATTCCAAATCTAGGTGAAAGACTGCATTTTGATACGCTATATACACTCAAGAAAGCCAAATTCTGATTTCGGGAAGTTTTGAAATCTCGAGTTTTAGCCATGAATCTATGCTAGAACACTTTGAACAAGAAAGTAACGTTAGACTTTGACTCTATCGACGATATCTCAAAATATACTAATTTGATGATGACGACTCCAAATTTAGGGGAATGACGACATTTCTATACACTAAATACAATTAAGACAGTCTAAATTCTATTTTCAGGAAGTTTTAAAAGTTAAGTTTTATGTATGGGTCCACAGTGGAACACTTTAAAGAAGAAAGTGGCAACTTTGATTCTATCAACGATATCTTCAAGGGTACTAATTCGATGATGGTGATTCCAAATCTAGGTGAAAGATGAGATTTTGATACACTATATACACCCAAGAAAGTCCAAATTCTGATTTCGGGAAGTTTTGACAAGTTGAGTTTTAGGCATGCGTCCATAGTTGAAAACCTTAAACAGAAAAAGCACAACCTTGTTTCAATGAACGATATCTCCAAGAATACTAATTTGACTGTGACGATTCCAAATCTAGGTGAAAGGCGACATTTTGAAACACCATATACACTCAAGAAAGTCCAACTTCTGGTTTTGGGAAGATTTGAAAAGTTGTGTTTGAGCCATGTGTCCATAGTTGAACACCTTAAACACAAAAAGGACAACGTTGTTTCAATGTACGATATCTCCAAGAATACTAATTTGATGATGACGATTCCAAATCTAGATGAAAGACGACATTTTGATACACTGTATACACTCAAGAAAGTCCAACTTCTTGTTTCTGAAGGTTTTGAAAAGTTGAGTTTGAGCCATGCGTCCAAAGTAAACATAAAAAGGAAAACCTTGTCTCAATGAACGATATCCCCAAGAATACTAATTTTGATGACGACGATTGCAAATGTAGGTGAAAGAGGAAATTTTTATACACTCAAGAAAGTCCTAATTTTTATTTCGGAAAGTTTTGAAATCTTGAGTTTCAGTCATGAATGCATAGCAGAACACTTTAAACAAGAAAGTGACAATTTTGATTCAATTGACGATATCTCCAAGTATACTAGTTCGATGATGACAATTCCAGATCTAGGTGAAAGACAACATTTTGATACACTAAATACACTCAAGACAGTCCAAATTCTAATTTCTGGAAGTTTGAAAAGTTGAGTTTTAGCCATGCATCCATAGTTCAACACCTTAAACATAAAAAGTGCAACCTTGTTTCAATGAACGATATCTTCAAGATTACTAATTTGATGTTGACGATTCGAAATCTAGTTGAGAGACGACATTTTTAAACACTTTATACACTCAAGTAAGTCCAAATTCCGATTTCGGGAAGTTTTGAAATCTTGAGTTTTAGCCATGAATCCGTACTAGAACACTTTGAACAAGAAAGTGACGACTTTTATTCTATCGACGATATCTCCAAGTATACTAATTTGATGATGACGATTCCAAATCTAGGTGGAAGAAGACATTTTGATACACTAAATACACTTGAGACGGTCCAAATTCTATTTTCGGGAAGTTTTGAAAAGTTGAGTTTTATGCATGGGTCCACAGTAGAACACTATAAAGAAGAAAGTGGCAACTTTGATTCTATCAAATATATCTTCAAGGGTTCTTATTCGATGGGACAATTCCAAATCTAGGTGAAAGATGACATTTTGATACAGTATATAAACTCAAGAAAGTCCAAATTCTGATTTCGGGAAGTCTTGAAATCTTGTGCTTTAGCCATGAATCCATACTAGAACACTTTGAACAAAAAAGTGACGACTTTGATTCTATCGACGATATCTCCAAGTATACTAATTTGGTGATGACGATTCCAAATCTAAGTGAAAGACGACATTTCGATACACTGAATACACTTAAGACAGTCCAAATTCTACTTTCGAGAAGTTTTGAAAAGTTGAGTTTTATGCATGGGTCCACAGTAGAACACTTTAAAGTAGAAAGTTGCAACTTTGATTCTATCAACGATATCTTCAAGGGTACTAATTCGATGACGACTATTCCAAATCTAGGTGAAAGACGACATTTTGATACACTATATACACTCAAGAAAGTCCAAATTCTAATTTCGGGAAGTTTTGAATTCTTGAGTTTTAGCCATGAATCCATACTAGAACACTTTGAACAAGAAAGAGACGACTTTGATTCTATCGACCATATCTCCAAGTATACTAATTTGATGATGATGATTCCAAATCTAGGTAAAAGACGACATTTTGATACACTATATACACTCAAGAAAGTCCAAATTCTGATTTTGGGAAGTTTTGAAATCTTGTGTTTTAGCCATGAATCCACACTAGAACACTTTGAACAAGAAAGTGACAACTTTGATTCTATCGACGATATCTCCAAGTATACACTAATTTGATGATGATGATTTCAAACCTAGGTGAAAGACGACATTTTGATACACTAAATACACTTAAGGCAGTCAAAACTCTACTTTCGGGAAGTTTTGAAAAGTTGAGTTTTATGCATGGGTCCACAGTACAACACTTTGATTCTATCAACGATATCTTCAAGGGTACTAATTCGATGACGACGATTCCAAATCTAGGTGAAAGACTGCATTTTGATACGCTATATACACTCAAGAAAGCCAAATTCTGATTTCGGGAAGTTTTGAAATCTCGAGTTTTAGCCATGAATCTATGCTAGAACACTTTGAACAAGAAAGTAACGTTAGACTTTGACTCTATCGACGATATCTCAAAATATACTAATTTGATGATGACGACTCCAAATTTAGGGGAATGACGACATTTCTATACACTAAATACAATTAAGACAGTCTAAATTCTATTTTCAGGAAGTTTTAAAAGTTAAGTTTTATGTATGGGTCCACAGTGGAACACTTTAAAGAAGAAAGTGGCAACTTTGATTCTATCAACGATATCTTCAAGGGTACTAATTCGATGATGGTGATTCCAAATCTAGGTGAAAGATGAGATTTTGATACACTATATACACCCAAGAAAGTCCAAATTCTGATTTCGGGAAGTTTTGACAAGTTGAGTTTTAGGCATGCGTCCATAGTTGAAAACCTTAAACAGAAAAAGCACAACCTTGTTTCAATGAACGATATCTCCAAGAATACTAATTTGACTGTGACGATTCCAAATCTAGGTGAAAGGCGACATTTTGAAACACTATATACACTCAAGAAAGTCCAACTTCTGGTTTTGGGAAGATTTGAAAAGTTGTGTTTGAGCCATGTGTCCATAGTTGAACACCTTAAACACAAAAAGGACAACGTTGTTTCAATGTACGATATCTCCAAGAATACTAATTTGATGATGACGATTCCAAATCTAGATGAAAGACGACATTTTGATACACTGTATACACTCAAGAAAGTCCAACTTCTTGTTTCTGAAGGTTTTGAAAAGTTGAGTTTGAGCCATGCGTCCAAAGTAAACATAAAAAGGAAAACCTTGTCTCAATGAACGATATCCCCAAGAATACTAATTTTGATGACGACGATTGCAAATGTAGGTGAAAGAGGAAATTTTTATACACTCAAGAAAGTCCTAATTTTTATTTCGGAAAGTTTTGAAATCTTGAGTTTCAGTCATGAATGCATAGCAGAACACTTTAAACAAGAAAGTGACAATTTTGATTCAATTGACGATATCTCCAAGTATACTAGTTCGATGATGACAATTCCAGATCTAGGTGAAAGACAACATTTTGATACACTAAATACACTCAAGACAGTCCAAATTCTAATTTCTGGAAGTTTGAAAAGTTGAGTTTTAGCCATGCATCCATAGTTCAACACCTTAAACATAAAAAGTGCAACCTTGTTTCAATGAACGATATCTTCAAGATTACTAATTTGATGTTGACGATTCGAAATCTAGTTGAGAGACGACATTTTTAAACACTTTATACACTCAAGTAAGTCCAAATTCCGATTTCGGGAAGTTTTGAAATCTTGAGTTTTAGCCATGAATCCGTACTAGAACACTTTGAACAAGAAAGTGACGACTTTTATTCTATCGACGATATCTCCAAGTATACTAATTTGATGATGACGATTCCAAATCTAGGTGGAAGAAGACATTTTGATACACTAAATACACTTGAGACGGTCCAAATTCTATTTTCGGGAAGTTTTGAAAAGTTGAGTTTTATGCATGGGTCCACAGTAGAACACTATAAAGAAGAAAGTGGCAACTTTGATTCTATCAAATATATCTTCAAGGGTTCTTATTCGATGGGACAATTCCAAATCTAGGTGAAAGATGACATTTTGATACAGTATATAAACTCAAGAAAGTCCAAATTCTGATTTCGGGAAGTCTTGAAATCTTGTGCTTTAGCCATGAATCCATACTAGAACACTTTGAACAAAAAAGTGACGACTTTGATTCTATCGACGATATCTCCAAGTATACTAATTTGGTGATGACGATTCCAAATCTAAGTGAAAGACGACATTTCGATACACTGAATACACTTAAGACAGTCCAAATTCTACTTTCGAGAAGTTTTGAAAAGTTGAGTTTTATGCATGGGTCCACAGTAGAACACTTTAAAGTAGAAAGTTGCAACTTTGATTCTATCAACGATATCTTCAAGGGTACTAATTCGATGACGACTATTCCAAATCTAGGTGAAAGACGACATTTTGATACACTATATACACTCAAGAAAGTCCAAATTCTAATTTCGGGAAGTTTTGAATTCTTGAGTTTTAGCCATGAATCCATACTAGAACACTTTGAACAAGAAAGAGACGACTTTGATTCTATCGACCATATCTCCAAGTATACTAATTTGATGATGATGATTCCAAATCTAGGTAAAAGACGACATTTTGATACACTATATACACTCAAGAAAGTCCAAATTCTGATTTTGGGAAGTTTTGAAATCTTGTGTTTTAGCCATGAATCCACACTAGAACACTTTGAACAAGAAAGTGACAACTTTGATTCTATCGACGATATCTCCAAGTATACACTAATTTGATGATGATGATTTCAAACCTAGGTGAAAGACGACATTTTGATACACTAAATACACTTAAGGCAGTCAAAACTCTACTTTCGGGAAGTTTTGAAAAGTTGAGTTTTATGCATGGGTCCACAGTACAACACTTTGATTCTATCAACGATATCTTCAAGGGTACTAATTCGATGACGACGATTCCAAATCTAGGTGAAAGACTGCATTTTGATACGCTATATACACTCAAGAAAGCCAAATTCTGATTTCGGGAAGTTTTGAAATCTCGAGTTTTAGCCATGAATCTATGCTAGAACACTTTGAACAAGAAAGTAACGTTAGACTTTGACTCTATCGACGATATCTCAAAATATACTAATTTGATGATGACGACTCCAAATTTAGGGGAATGACGACATTTCTATACACTAAATACAATTAAGACAGTCTAAATTCTATTTTCAGGAAGTTTTAAAAGTTAAGTTTTATGTATGGGTCCACAGTGGAACACTTTAAAGAAGAAAGTGGCAACTTTGATTCTATCAACGATATCTTCAAGGGTACTAATTCGATGATGGTGATTCCAAATCTAGGTGAAAGATGAGATTTTGATACACTATATACACCCAAGAAAGTCCAAATTCTGATTTCGGGAAGTTTTGACAAGTTGAGTTTTAGGCATGCGTCCATAGTTGAAAACCTTAAACAGAAAAAGCACAACCTTGTTTCAATGAACGATATCTCCAAGAATACTAATTTGACTGTGACGATTCCAAATCTAGGTGAAAGGCGACATTTTGAAACACCATATACACTCAAGAAAGTCCAACTTCTGGTTTTGGGAAGATTTGAAAAGTTGTGTTTGAGCCATGTGTCCATAGTTGAACACCTTAAACACAAAAAGGACAACGTTGTTTCAATGTACGATATCTCCAAGAATACTAATTTGATGATGACGATTCCAAATCTAGATGAAAGACGACATTTTGATACACTGTATACACTCAAGAAAGTCCAACTTCTTGTTTCTGAAGGTTTTGAAAAGTTGAGTTTGAGCCATGCGTCCAAAG
Organism: Diospyros kaki; assembly: GCA_036245055.1. Taxonomy (NCBI): domain Eukaryota; kingdom Viridiplantae; phylum Streptophyta; class Magnoliopsida; order Ericales; family Ebenaceae; genus Diospyros; species Diospyros kaki. Next base: position 25,515,916 of record BSEG01000012.1, read on the forward strand.
TAAACATAAAAAGGAAAACCTTGTCTCAATGAACGATATCCCCAAGAATACTAATTTTGATGACGACGATTGCAAATGTAGGTGAAAGAGGAAATTTTTATACACTCAAGAAAGTCCTAATTTTTATTTCGGAAAGTTTTGAAATCTTGAGTTTCAGTCATGAATGCATAGCAGAACACTTTAAACAAGAAAGTGACAATTTTGATTCAATTGACGATATCTCCAAGTATACTAGTTCGATGATGACAATTCCAGATCTAGGTGAAAGACAACATTTTGATACACTAAATACACTCAAGACAGTCCAAATTCTAATTTCTGGAAGTTTGAAAAGTTGAGTTTTAGCCATGCATCCATAGTTCAACACCTTAAACATAAAAAGTGCAACCTTGTTTCAATGAACGATATCTTCAAGATTACTAATTTGATGTTGACGATTCGAAATCTAGTTGAGAGACGACATTTTTAAACACTTTATACACTCAAGTAAGTCCAAATTCCGATTTCGGGAAGTTTTGAAATCTTGAGTTTTAGCCATGAATCCGTACTAGAACACTTTGAACAAGAAAGTGACGACTTTTATTCTATCGACGATATCTCCAAGTATACTAATTTGATGATGACGATTCCAAATCTAGGTGGAAGAAGACATTTTGATACACTAAATACACTTGAGACGGTCCAAATTCTATTTTCGGGAAGTTTTGAAAAGTTGAGTTTTATGCATGGGTCCACAGTAGAACACTATAAAGAAGAAAGTGGCAACTTTGATTCTATCAAATATATCTTCAAGGGTTCTTATTCGATGGGACAATTCCAAATCTAGGTGAAAGATGACATTTTGATACAGTATATAAACTCAAGAAAGTCCAAATTCTGATTTCGGGAAGTCTTGAAATCTTGTGCTTTAGCCATGAATCCATACTAGAACACTTTGAACAAAAAAGTGACGACTTTGATTCTATCGACGATATCTCCAAGTATACTAATTTGGTGATGACGATTCCAAATCTAAGTGAAAGACGACATTTCGATACACTGAATACACTTAAGACAGTCCAAATTCTACTTTCGAGAAGTTTTGAAAAGTTGAGTTTTATGCATGGGTCCACAGTAGAACACTTTAAAGTAGAAAGTTGCAACTTTGATTCTATCAACGATATCTTCAAGGGTACTAATTCGATGACGACTATTCCAAATCTAGGTGAAAGACGACATTTTGATACACTATATACACTCAAGAAAGTCCAAATTCTAATTTCGGGAAGTTTTGAATTCTTGAGTTTTAGCCATGAATCCATACTAGAACACTTTGAACAAGAAAGAGACGACTTTGATTCTATCGACCATATCTCCAAGTATACTAATTTGATGATGATGATTCCAAATCTAGGTAAAAGACGACATTTTGATACACTATATACACTCAAGAAAGTCCAAATTCTGATTTTGGGAAGTTTTGAAATCTTGTGTTTTAGCCATGAATCCACACTAGAACACTTTGAACAAGAAAGTGACAACTTTGATTCTATCGACGATATCTCCAAGTATACACTAATTTGATGATGATGATTTCAAACCTAGGTGAAAGACGACATTTTGATACACTAAATACACTTAAGGCAGTCAAAACTCTACTTTCGGGAAGTTTTGAAAAGTTGAGTTTTATGCATGGGTCCACAGTACAACACTTTGATTCTATCAACGATATCTTCAAGGGTACTAATTCGATGACGACGATTCCAAATCTAGGTGAAAGACTGCATTTTGATACGCTATATACACTCAAGAAAGCCAAATTCTGATTTCGGGAAGTTTTGAAATCTCGAGTTTTAGCCATGAATCTATGCTAGAACACTTTGAACAAGAAAGTAACGTTAGACTTTGACTCTATCGACGATATCTCAAAATATACTAATTTGATGATGACGACTCCAAATTTAGGGGAATGACGACATTTCTATACACTAAATACAATTAAGACAGTCTAAATTCTATTTTCAGGAAGTTTTAAAAGTTAAGTTTTATGTATGGGTCCACAGTGGAACACTTTAAAGAAGAAAGTGGCAACTTTGATTCTATCAACGATATCTTCAAGGGTACTAATTCGATGATGGTGATTCCAAATCTAGGTGAAAGATGAGATTTTGATACACTATATACACCCAAGAAAGTCCAAATTCTGATTTCGGGAAGTTTTGACAAGTTGAGTTTTAGGCATGCGTCCATAGTTGAAAACCTTAAACAGAAAAAGCACAACCTTGTTTCAATGAACGATATCTCCAAGAATACTAATTTGACTGTGACGATTCCAAATCTAGGTGAAAGGCGACATTTTGAAACACCATATACACTCAAGAAAGTCCAACTTCTGGTTTTGGGAAGATTTGAAAAGTTGTGTTTGAGCCATGTGTCCATAGTTGAACACCTTAAACACAAAAAGGACAACGTTGTTTCAATGTACGATATCTCCAAGAATACTAATTTGATGATGACGATTCCAAATCTAGATGAAAGACGACATTTTGATACACTGTATACACTCAAGAAAGTCCAACTTCTTGTTTCTGAAGGTTTTGAAAAGTTGAGTTTGAGCCATGCGTCCAAAGTAAACATAAAAAGGAAAACCTTGTCTCAATGAACGATATCCCCAAGAATACTAATTTTGATGACGACGATTGCAAATGTAGGTGAAAGAGGAAATTTTTATACACTCAAGAAAGTCCTAATTTTTATTTCGGAAAGTTTTGAAATCTTGAGTTTCAGTCATGAATGCATAGCAGAACACTTTAAACAAGAAAGTGACAATTTTGATTCAATTGACGATATCTCCAAGTATACTAGTTCGATGATGACAATTCCAGATCTAGGTGAAAGACAACATTTTGATACACTAAATACACTCAAGACAGTCCAAATTCTAATTTCTGGAAGTTTGAAAAGTTGAGTTTTAGCCATGCATCCATAGTTCAACACCTTAAACATAAAAAGTGCAACCTTGTTTCAATGAACGATATCTTCAAGATTACTAATTTGATGTTGACGATTCGAAATCTAGTTGAGAGACGACATTTTTAAACACTTTATACACTCAAGTAAGTCCAAATTCCGATTTCGGGAAGTTTTGAAATCTTGAGTTTTAGCCATGAATCCGTACTAGAACACTTTGAACAAGAAAGTGACGACTTTTATTCTATCGACGATATCTCCAAGTATACTAATTTGATGATGACGATTCCAAATCTAGGTGGAAGAAGACATTTTGATACACTAAATACACTTGAGACGGTCCAAATTCTATTTTCGGGAAGTTTTGAAAAGTTGAGTTTTATGCATGGGTCCACAGTAGAACACTATAAAGAAGAAAGTGGCAACTTTGATTCTATCAAATATATCTTCAAGGGTTCTTATTCGATGGGACAATTCCAAATCTAGGTGAAAGATGACATTTTGATACAGTATATAAACTCAAGAAAGTCCAAATTCTGATTTCGGGAAGTCTTGAAATCTTGTGCTTTAGCCATGAATCCATACTAGAACACTTTGAACAAAAAAGTGACGACTTTGATTCTATCGACGATATCTCCAAGTATACTAATTTGGTGATGACGATTCCAAATCTAAGTGAAAGACGACATTTCGATACACTGAATACACTTAAGACAGTCCAAATTCTACTTTCGAGAAGTTTTGAAAAGTTGAGTTTTATGCATGGGTCCACAGTAGAACACTTTAAAGTAGAAAGTTGCAACTTTGATTCTATCAACGATATCTTCAAGGGTACTAATTCGATGACGACTATTCCAAATCTAGGTGAAAGACGACATTTTGATACACTATATACACTCAAGAAAGTCCAAATTCTAATTTCGGGAAGTTTTGAATTCTTGAGTTTTAGCCATGAATCCATACTAGAACACTTTGAACAAGAAAGAGACGACTTTGATTCTATCGACCATATCTCCAAGTATACTAATTTGATGATGATGATTCCAAATCTAGGTAAAAGACGACATTTTGATACACTATATACACTCAAGAAAGTCCAAATTCTGATTTTGGGAAGTTTTGAAATCTTGTGTTTTAGCCATGAATCCACACTAGAACACTTTGAACAAGAAAGTGACAACTTTGATTCTATCGACGATATCTCCAAGTATACACTAATTTGATGATGATGATTTCAAACCTAGGTGAAAGACGACATTTTGATACACTAAATACACTTAAGGCAGTCAAAACTCTACTTTCGGGAAGTTTTGAAAAGTTGAGTTTTATGCATGGGTCCACAGTACAACACTTTGATTCTATCAACGATATCTTCAAGGGTACTAATTCGATGACGACGATTCCAAATCTAGGTGAAAGACTGCATTTTGATACGCTATATACACTCAAGAAAGCCAAATTCTGATTTCGGGAAGTTTTGAAATCTCGAGTTTTAGCCATGAATCTATGCTAGAACACTTTGAACAAGAAAGTAACGTTAGACTTTGACTCTATCGACGATATCTCAAAATATACTAATTTGATGATGACGACTCCAAATTTAGGGGAATGACGACATTTCTATACACTAAATACAATTAAGACAGTCTAAATTCTATTTTCAGGAAGTTTTAAAAGTTAAGTTTTATGTATGGGTCCACAGTGGAACACTTTAAAGAAGAAAGTGGCAACTTTGATTCTATCAACGATATCTTCAAGGGTACTAATTCGATGATGGTGATTCCAAATCTAGGTGAAAGATGAGATTTTGATACACTATATACACCCAAGAAAGTCCAAATTCTGATTTCGGGAAGTTTTGACAAGTTGAGTTTTAGGCATGCGTCCATAGTTGAAAACCTTAAACAGAAAAAGCACAACCTTGTTTCAATGAACGATATCTCCAAGAATACTAATTTGACTGTGACGATTCCAAATCTAGGTGAAAGGCGACATTTTGAAACACCATATACACTCAAGAAAGTCCAACTTCTGGTTTTGGGAAGATTTGAAAAGTTGTGTTTGAGCCATGTGTCCATAGTTGAACACCTTAAACACAAAAAGGACAACGTTGTTTCAATGTACGATATCTCCAAGAATACTAATTTGATGATGACGATTCCAAATCTAGATGAAAGACGACATTTTGATACACTGTATACACTCAAGAAAGTCCAACTTCTTGTTTCTGAAGGTTTTGAAAAGTTGAGTTTGAGCCATGCGTCCAAAGTAAACATAAAAAGGAAAACCTTGTCTCAATGAACGATATCCCCAAGAATACTAATTTTGATGACGACGATTGCAAATGTAGGTGAAAGAGGAAATTTTTATACACTCAAGAAAGTCCTAATTTTTATTTCGGAAAGTTTTGAAATCTTGAGTTTCAGTCATGAATGCATAGCAGAACACTTTAAACAAGAAAGTGACAATTTTGATTCAATTGACGATATCTCCAAGTATACTAGTTCGATGATGACAATTCCAGATCTAGGTGAAAGACAACATTTTGATACACTAAATACACTCAAGACAGTCCAAATTCTAATTTCTGGAAGTTTGAAAAGTTGAGTTTTAGCCATGCATCCATAGTTCAACACCTTAAACATAAAAAGTGCAACCTTGTTTCAATGAACGATATCTTCAAGATTACTAATTTGATGTTGACGATTCGAAATCTAGTTGAGAGACGACATTTTTAAACACTTTATACACTCAAGTAAGTCCAAATTCCGATTTCGGGAAGTTTTGAAATCTTGAGTTTTAGCCATGAATCCGTACTAGAACACTTTGAACAAGAAAGTGACGACTTTTATTCTATCGACGATATCTCCAAGTATACTAATTTGATGATGACGATTCCAAATCTAGGTGGAAGAAGACATTTTGATACACTAAATACACTTGAGACGGTCCAAATTCTATTTTCGGGAAGTTTTGAAAAGTTGAGTTTTATGCATGGGTCCACAGTAGAACACTATAAAGAAGAAAGTGGCAACTTTGATTCTATCAAATATATCTTCAAGGGTTCTTATTCGATGGGACAATTCCAAATCTAGGTGAAAGATGACATTTTGATACAGTATATAAACTCAAGAAAGTCCAAATTCTGATTTCGGGAAGTCTTGAAATCTTGTGCTTTAGCCATGAATCCATACTAGAACACTTTGAACAAAAAAGTGACGACTTTGATTCTATCGACGATATCTCCAAGTATACTAATTTGGTGATGACGATTCCAAATCTAAGTGAAAGACGACATTTCGATACACTGAATACACTTAAGACAGTCCAAATTCTACTTTCGAGAAGTTTTGAAAAGTTGAGTTTTATGCATGGGTCCACAGTAGAACACTTTAAAGTAGAAAGTTGCAACTTTGATTCTATCAACGATATCTTCAAGGGTACTAATTCGATGACGACTATTCCAAATCTAGGTGAAAGACGACATTTTGATACACTATATACACTCAAGAAAGTCCAAATTCTAATTTCGGGAAGTTTTGAATTCTTGAGTTTTAGCCATGAATCCATACTAGAACACTTTGAACAAGAAAGAGACGACTTTGATTCTATCGACCATATCTCCAAGTATACTAATTTGATGATGATGATTCCAAATCTAGGTAAAAGACGACATTTTGATACACTATATACACTCAAGAAAGTCCAAATTCTGATTTTGGGAAGTTTTGAAATCTTGTGTTTTAGCCATGAATCCACACTAGAACACTTTGAACAAGAAAGTGACAACTTTGATTCTATCGACGATATCTCCAAGTATACACTAATTTGATGATGATGATTTCAAACCTAGGTGAAAGACGACATTTTGATACACTAAATACACTTAAGGCAGTCAAAACTCTACTTTCGGGAAGTTTTGAAAAGTTGAGTTTTATGCATGGGTCCACAGTACAACACTTTGATTCTATCAACGATATCTTCAAGGGTACTAATTCGATGACGACGATTCCAAATCTAGGTGAAAGACTGCATTTTGATACGCTATATACACTCAAGAAAGCCAAATTCTGATTTCGGGAAGTTTTGAAATCTCGAGTTTTAGCCATGAATCTATGCTAGAACACTTTGAACAAGAAAGTAACGTTAGACTTTGACTCTATCGACGATATCTCAAAATATACTAATTTGATGATGACGACTCCAAATTTAGGGGAATGACGACATTTCTATACACTAAATACAATTAAGACAGTCTAAATTCTATTTTCAGGAAGTTTTAAAAGTTAAGTTTTATGTATGGGTCCACAGTGGAACACTTTAAAGAAGAAAGTGGCAACTTTGATTCTATCAACGATATCTTCAAGGGTACTAATTCGATGATGGTGATTCCAAATCTAGGTGAAAGATGAGATTTTGATACACTATATACACCCAAGAAAGTCCAAATTCTGATTTCGGGAAGTTTTGACAAGTTGAGTTTTAGGCATGCGTCCATAGTTGAAAACCTTAAACAGAAAAAGCACAACCTTGTTTCAATGAACGATATCTCCAAGAATACTAATTTGACTGTGACGATTCCAAATCTAGGTGAAAGGCGACATTTTGAAACACCATATACACTCAAGAAAGTCCAACTTCTGGTTTTGGGAAGATTTGAAAAGTTGTGTTTGAGCCATGTGTCCATAGTTGAACACCTTAAACACAAAAAGGACAACGTTGTTTCAATGTACGATATCTCCAAGAATACTAATTTGATGATGACGATTCCAAATCTAGATGAAAGACGACATTTTGATACACTGTATACACTCAAGAAAGTCCAACTTCTTGTTTCTGAAGGTTTTGAAAAGTTGAGTTTGAGCCATGCGTCCAAAGTAAACATAAAAAGGAAAACCTTGTCTCAATGAACGATATCCCCAAGAATACTAATTTTGATGACGACGATTGCAAATGTAGGTGAAAGAGGAAATTTTTATACACTCAAGAAAGTCCTAATTTTTATTTCGGAAAGTTTTGAAATCTTGAGTTTCAGTCATGAATGCATAGCAGAACACTTTAAACAAGAAAGTGACAATTTTGATTCAATTGACGATATCTCCAAGTATACTAGTTCGATGATGACAATTCCAGATCTAGGTGAAAGACAACATTTTGATACACTAAATACACTCAAGACAGTCCAAATTCTAATTTCTGGAAGTTTGAAAAGTTGAGTTTTAGCCATGCATCCATAGTTCAACACCTTAAACATAAAAAGTGCAACCTTGTTTCAATGAACGATATCTTCAAGATTACTAATTTGATGTTGACGATTCGAAATCTAGTTGAGAGACGACATTTTTAAACACTTTATACACTCAAGTAAGTCCAAATTCCGATTTCGGGAAGTTTTGAAATCTTGAGTTTTAGCCATGAATCCGTACTAGAACACTTTGAACAAGAAAGTGACGACTTTTATTCTATCGACGATATCTCCAAGTATACTAATTTGATGATGACGATTCCAAATCTAGGTGGAAGAAGACATTTTGATACACTAAATACACTTGAGACGGTCCAAATTCTATTTTCGGGAAGTTTTGAAAAGTTGAGTTTTATGCATGGGTCCACAGTAGAACACTATAAAGAAGAAAGTGGCAACTTTGATTCTATCAAATATATCTTCAAGGGTTCTTATTCGATGGGACAATTCCAAATCTAGGTGAAAGATGACATTTTGATACAGTATATAAACTCAAGAAAGTCCAAATTCTGATTTCGGGAAGTCTTGAAATCTTGTGCTTTAGCCATGAATCCATACTAGAACACTTTGAACAAAAAAGTGACGACTTTGATTCTATCGACGATATCTCCAAGTATACTAATTTGGTGATGACGATTCCAAATCTAAGTGAAAGACGACATTTCGATACACTGAATACACTTAAGACAGTCCAAATTCTACTTTCGAGAAGTTTTGAAAAGTTGAGTTTTATGCATGGGTCCACAGTAGAACACTTTAAAGTAGAAAGTTGCAACTTTGATTCTATCAACGATATCTTCAAGGGTACTAATTCGATGACGACTATTCCAAATCTAGGTGAAAGACGACATTTTGATACACTATATACACTCAAGAAAGTCCAAATTCTAATTTCGGGAAGTTTTGAATTCTTGAGTTTTAGCCATGAATCCATACTAGAACACTTTGAACAAGAAAGAGACGACTTTGATTCTATCGACCATATCTCCAAGTATACTAATTTGATGATGATGATTCCAAATCTAGGTAAAAGACGACATTTTGATACACTATATACACTCAAGAAAGTCCAAATTCTGATTTTGGGAAGTTTTGAAATCTTGTGTTTTAGCCATGAATCCACACTAGAACACTTTGAACAAGAAAGTGACAACTTTGATTCTATCGACGATATCTCCAAGTATACACTAATTTGATGATGATGATTTCAAACCTAGGTGAAAGACGACATTTTGATACACTAAATACACTTAAGGCAGTCAAAACTCTACTTTCGGGAAGTTTTGAAAAGTTGAGTTTTATGCATGGGTCCACAGTACAACACTTTGATTCTATCAACGATATCTTCAAGGGTACTAATTCGATGACGACGATTCCAAATCTAGGTGAAAGACTGCATTTTGATACGCTATATACACTCAAGAAAGCCAAATTCTGATTTCGGGAAGTTTTGAAATCTCGAGTTTTAGCCATGAATCTATGCTAGAACACTTTGAACAAGAAAGTAACGTTAGACTTTGACTCTATCGACGATATCTCAAAATATACTAATTTGATGATGACGACTCCAAATTTAGGGGAATGACGACATTTCTATACACTAAATACAATTAAGACAGTCTAAATTCTATTTTCAGGAAGTTTTAAAAGTTAAGTTTTATGTATGGGTCCACAGTGGAACACTTTAAAGAAGAAAGTGGCAACTTTGATTCTATCAACGATATCTTCAAGGGTACTAATTCGATGATGGTGATTCCAAATCTAGGTGAAAGATGAGATTTTGATACACTATATACACCCAAGAAAGTCCAAATTCTGATTTCGGGAAGTTTTGACAAGTTGAGTTTTAGGCATGCGTCCATAGTTGAAAACCTTAAACAGAAAAAGCACAACCTTGTTTCAATGAACGATATCTCCAAGAATACTAATTTGACTGTGACGATTCCAAATCTAGGTGAAAGGCGACATTTTGAAACACTATATACACTCAAGAAAGTCCAACTTCTGGTTTTGGGAAGATTTGAAAAGTTGTGTTTGAGCCATGTGTCCATAGTTGAACACCTTAAACACAAAAAGGACAACGTTGTTTCAATGTACGATATCTCCAAGAATACTAATTTGATGATGACGATTCCAAATCTAGATGAAAGACGACATTTTGATACACTGTATACACTCAAGAAAGTCCAACTTCTTGTTTCTGAAGGTTTTGAAAAGTTGAGTTTGAGCCATGCGTCCAAAGTAAACATAAAAAGGAAAACCTTGTCTCAATGAACGATATCCCCAAGAATACTAATTTTGATGACGACGATTGCAAATGTAGGTGAAAGAGGAAATTTTTATACACTCAAGAAAGTCCTAATTTTTATTTCGGAAAGTTTTGAAATCTTGAGTTTCAGTCATGAATGCATAGCAGAACACTTTAAACAAGAAAGTGACAATTTTGATTCAATTGACGATATCTCCAAGTATACTAGTTCGATGATGACAATTCCAGATCTAGGTGAAAGACAACATTTTGATACACTAAATACACTCAAGACAGTCCAAATTCTAATTTCTGGAAGTTTGAAAAGTTGAGTTTTAGCCATGCATCCATAGTTCAACACCTTAAACATAAAAAGTGCAACCTTGTTTCAATGAACGATATCTTCAAGATTACTAATTTGATGTTGACGATTCGAAATCTAGTTGAGAGACGACATTTTTAAACACTTTATACACTCAAGTAAGTCCAAATTCCGATTTCGGGAAGTTTTGAAATCTTGAGTTTTAGCCATGAATCCGTACTAGAACACTTTGAACAAGAAAGTGACGACTTTTATTCTATCGACGATATCTCCAAGTATACTAATTTGATGATGACGATTCCAAATCTAGGTGGAAGAAGACATTTTGATACACTAAATACACTTGAGACGGTCCAAATTCTATTTTCGGGAAGTTTTGAAAAGTTGAGTTTTATGCATGGGTCCACAGTAGAACACTATAAAGAAGAAAGTGGCAACTTTGATTCTATCAAATATATCTTCAAGGGTTCTTATTCGATGGGACAATTCCAAATCTAGGTGAAAGATGACATTTTGATACAGTATATAAACTCAAGAAAGTCCAAATTCTGATTTCGGGAAGTCTTGAAATCTTGTGCTTTAGCCATGAATCCATACTAGAACACTTTGAACAAAAAAGTGACGACTTTGATTCTATCGACGATATCTCCAAGTATACTAATTTGGTGATGACGATTCCAAATCTAAGTGAAAGACGACATTTCGATACACTGAATACACTTAAGACAGTCCAAATTCTACTTTCGAGAAGTTTTGAAAAGTTGAGTTTTATGCATGGGTCCACAGTAGAACACTTTAAAGTAGAAAGTTGCAACTTTGATTCTATCAACGATATCTTCAAGGGTACTAATTCGATGACGACTATTCCAAATCTAGGTGAAAGACGACATTTTGATACACTATATACACTCAAGAAAGTCCAAATTCTAATTTCGGGAAGTTTTGAATTCTTGAGTTTTAGCCATGAATCCATACTAGAACACTTTGAACAAGAAAGAGACGACTTTGATTCTATCGACCATATCTCCAAGTATACTAATTTGATGATGATGATTCCAAATCTAGGTAAAAGACGACATTTTGATACACTATATACACTCAAGAAAGTCCAAATTCTGATTTTGGGAAGTTTTGAAATCTTGTGTTTTAGCCATGAATCCACACTAGAACACTTTGAACAAGAAAGTGACAACTTTGATTCTATCGACGATATCTCCAAGTATACACTAATTTGATGATGATGATTTCAAACCTAGGTGAAAGACGACATTTTGATACACTAAATACACTTAAGGCAGTCAAAACTCTACTTTCGGGAAGTTTTGAAAAGTTGAGTTTTATGCATGGGTCCACAGTACAACACTTTGATTCTATCAACGATATCTTCAAGGGTACTAATTCGATGACGACGATTCCAAATCTAGGTGAAAGACTGCATTTTGATACGCTATATACACTCAAGAAAGCCAAATTCTGATTTCGGGAAGTTTTGAAATCTCGAGTTTTAGCCATGAATCTATGCTAGAACACTTTGAACAAGAAAGTAACGTTAGACTTTGACTCTATCGACGATATCTCAAAATATACTAATTTGATGATGACGACTCCAAATTTAGGGGAATGACGACATTTCTATACACTAAATACAATTAAGACAGTCTAAATTCTATTTTCAGGAAGTTTTAAAAGTTAAGTTTTATGTATGGGTCCACAGTGGAACACTTTAAAGAAGAAAGTGGCAACTTTGATTCTATCAACGATATCTTCAAGGGTACTAATTCGATGATGGTGATTCCAAATCTAGGTGAAAGATGAGATTTTGATACACTATATACACCCAAGAAAGTCCAAATTCTGATTTCGGGAAGTTTTGACAAGTTGAGTTTTAGGCATGCGTCCATAGTTGAAAACCTTAAACAGAAAAAGCACAACCTTGTTTCAATGAACGATATCTCCAAGAATACTAATTTGACTGTGACGATTCCAAATCTAGGTGAAAGGCGACATTTTGAAACACTATATACACTCAAGAAAGTCCAACTTCTGGTTTTGGGAAGATTTGAAAAGTTGTGTTTGAGCCATGTGTCCATAGTTGAACACCTTAAACACAAAAAGGACAACGTTGTTTCAATGTACGATATCTCCAAGAATACTAATTTGATGATGACGATTCCAAATCTAGATGAAAGACGACATTTTGATACACTGTATACACTCAAGAAAGTCCAACTTCTTGTTTCTGAAGGTTTTGAAAAGTTGAGTTTGAGCCATGCGTCCAAAGTAAACATAAAAAGGAAAACCTTGTCTCAATGAACGATATCCCCAAGAATACTAATTTTGATGACGACGATTGCAAATGTAGGTGAAAGAGGAAATTTTTATACACTCAAGAAAGTCCTAATTTTTATTTCGGAAAGTTTTGAAATCTTGAGTTTCAGTCATGAATGCATAGCAGAACACTTTAAACAAGAAAGTGACAATTTTGATTCAATTGACGATATCTCCAAGTATACTAGTTCGATGATGACAATTCCAGATCTAGGTGAAAGACAACATTTTGATACACTAAATACACTCAAGACAGTCCAAATTCTAATTTCTGGAAGTTTGAAAAGTTGAGTTTTAGCCATGCATCCATAGTTCAACACCTTAAACATAAAAAGTGCAACCTTGTTTCAATGAACGATATCTTCAAGATTACTAATTTGATGTTGACGATTCGAAATCTAGTTGAGAGACGACATTTTTAAACACTTTATACACTCAAGTAAGTCCAAATTCCGATTTCGGGAAGTTTTGAAATCTTGAGTTTTAGCCATGAATCCGTACTAGAACACTTTGAACAAGAAAGTGACGACTTTTATTCTATCGACGATATCTCCAAGTATACTAATTTGATGATGACGATTCCAAATCTAGGTGGAAGAAGACATTTTGATACACTAAATACACTTGAGACGGTCCAAATTCTATTTTCGGGAAGTTTTGAAAAGTTGAGTTTTATGCATGGGTCCACAGTAGAACACTATAAAGAAGAAAGTGGCAACTTTGATTCTATCAAATATATCTTCAAGGGTTCTTATTCGATGGGACAATTCCAAATCTAGGTGAAAGATGACATTTTGATACAGTATATAAACTCAAGAAAGTCCAAATTCTGATTTCGGGAAGTCTTGAAATCTTGTGCTTTAGCCATGAATCCATACTAGAACACTTTGAACAAAAAAGTGACGACTTTGATTCTATCGACGATATCTCCAAGTATACTAATTTGGTGATGACGATTCCAAATCTAAGTGAAAGACGACATTTCGATACACTGAATACACTTAAGACAGTCCAAATTCTACTTTCGAGAAGTTTTGAAAAGTTGAGTTTTATGCATGGGTCCACAGTAGAACACTTTAAAGTAGAAAGTTGCAACTTTGATTCTATCAACGATATCTTCAAGGGTACTAATTCGATGACGACTATTCCAAATCTAGGTGAAAGACGACATTTTGATACACTATATACACTCAAGAAAGTCCAAATTCTAATTTCGGGAAGTTTTGAATTCTTGAGTTTTAGCCATGAATCCATACTAGAACACTTTGAACAAGAAAGAGACGACTTTGATTCTATCGACCATATCTCCAAGTATACTAATTTGATGATGATGATTCCAAATCTAGGTAAAAGACGACATTTTGATACACTATATACACTCAAGAAAGTCCAAATTCTGATTTTGGGAAGTTTTGAAATCTTGTGTTTTAGCCATGAATCCACACTAGAACACTTTGAACAAGAAAGTGACAACTTTGATTCTATCGACGATATCTCCAAGTATACACTAATTTGATGATGATGATTTCAAACCTAGGTGAAAGACGACATTTTGATACACTAAATACACTTAAGGCAGTCAAAACTCTACTTTCGGGAAGTTTTGAAAAGTTGAGTTTTATGCATGGGTCCACAGTACAACACTTTGATTCTATCAACGATATCTTCAAGGGTACTAATTCGATGACGACGATTCCAAATCTAGGTGAAAGACTGCATTTTGATACGCTATATACACTCAAGAAAGCCAAATTCTGATTTCGGGAAGTTTTGAAATCTCGAGTTTTAGCCATGAATCTATGCTAGAACACTTTGAACAAGAAAGTAACGTTAGACTTTGACTCTATCGACGATATCTCAAAATATACTAATTTGATGATGACGACTCCAAATTTAGGGGAATGACGACATTTCTATACACTAAATACAATTAAGACAGTCTAAATTCTATTTTCAGGAAGTTTTAAAAGTTAAGTTTTATGTATGGGTCCACACTTTAAAGAAGAAAGTGGCAACTTTGATTCTATCAACGATATCTTCAAGGGTACTAATTCGATGATGATGATTCCAAATCTAGGTGAAAGATGAGATTTTGATACACTATATACACCCAAGAAAGTCCAAATTCTGATTTCGGGAAGTTTTGACAAGTTGAGTTTTAGGCATGCGTCCATAGTTGAAAACCTTAAACAGAAAAAGCACAACCTTGTTTCAATGAACGATATCTCCAAGAATACTAATTTGACTGTGACGATTCCAAATCTAGGTGAAAGGCGACATTTTGAAACACTATATACACTCAAGAAAGTCCAACTTCTGGTTTTGGGAAGATTTGAAAAGTTGTGTTTGAGCCATGTGTCCATAGTTGAACACCTTAAACACAAAAAGGACAACGTTGTTTCAATGTACGATATCTCCAAGAATACTAATTTGATGATGACGATTCCAAATCTAGATGAAAGACGACATTTTGATACACTGTATACACTCAAGAAAGTCCAACTTCTTGTTTCTGAAGGTTTTGAAAAGTTGAGTTTGAGCCATGCGTCCAAAGTAAACATAAAAAGGAAAACCTTGTCTCAATGAACGATATCCCCAAGAATACTAATTTTGATGACGACGATTGCAAATGTAGGTGAAAGAGGAAATTTTTATACACTCAAGAAAGTCCTAATTTTTATTTCGGAAAGTTTTGAAATCTTGAGTTTCAGTCATGAATGCATAGCAGAACACTTTAAACAAGAAAGTGACAATTTTGATTCAATTGACGATATCTCCAAGTATACTAGTTCGATGATGACAATTCCAGATCTAGGTGAAAGACAACATTTTGATACACTAAATACACTCAAGACAGTCCAAATTCTAATTTCTGGAAGTTTGAAAAGTTGAGTTTTAGCCATGCATCCATAGTTCAACACCTTAAACATAAAAAGTGCAACCTTGTTTCAATGAACGATATCTTCAAGATTACTAATTTGATGTTGACGATTCGAAATCTAGTTGAGAGACGACATTTTTAAACACTTTATACACTCAAGTAAGTCCAAATTCCGATTTCGGGAAGTTTTGAAATCTTGAGTTTTAGCCATGAATCCGTACTAGAACACTTTGAACAAGAAAGTGACGACTTTTATTCTATCGACGATATCTCCAAGTATACTAATTTGATGATGACGATTCCAAATCTAGGTGGAAGAAGACATTTTGATACACTAAATACACTTGAGACGGTCCAAATTCTATTTTCGGGAAGTTTTGAAAAGTTGAGTTTTATGCATGGGTCCACAGTAGAACACTATAAAGAAGAAAGTGGCAACTTTGATTCTATCAAATATATCTTCAAGGGTTCTTATTCGATGGGACAATTCCAAATCTAGGTGAAAGATGACATTTTGATACAGTATATAAACTCAAGAAAGTCCAAATTCTGATTTCGGGAAGTCTTGAAATCTTGTGCTTTAGCCATGAATCCATACTAGAACACTTTGAACAAAAAAGTGACGACTTTGATTCTATCGACGATATCTCCAAGTATACTAATTTGGTGATGACGATTCCAAATCTAAGTGAAAGACGACATTTCGATACACTGAATACACTTAAGACAGTCCAAATTCTACTTTCGAGAAGTTTTGAAAAGTTGAGTTTTATGCATGGGTCCACAGTAGAACACTTTAAAGTAGAAAGTTGCAACTTTGATTCTATCAACGATATCTTCAAGGGTACTAATTCGATGACGACTATTCCAAATCTAGGTGAAAGACGACATTTTGATACACTATATACACTCAAGAAAGTCCAAATTCTAATTTCGGGAAGTTTTGAATTCTTGAGTTTTAGCCATGAATCCATACTAGAACACTTTGAACAAGAAAGAGACGACTTTGATTCTATCGACCATATCTCCAAGTATACTAATTTGATGATGATGATTCCAAATCTAGGTAAAAGACGACATTTTGATACACTATATACACTCAAGAAAGTCCAAATTCTGATTTTGGGAAGTTTTGAAATCTTGTGTTTTAGCCATGAATCCACACTAGAACACTTTGAACAAGAAAGTGACAACTTTGATTCTATCGACGATATCTCCAAGTATACACTAATTTGATGATGATGATTTCAAACCTAGGTGAAAGACGACATTTTGATACACTAAATACACTTAAGGCAGTCAAAACTCTACTTTCGGGAAGTTTTGAAAAGTTGAGTTTTATGCATGGGTCCACAGTACAACACTTTGATTCTATCAACGATATCTTCAAGGGTACTAATTCGATGACGACGATTCCAAATCTAGGTGAAAGACTGCATTTTGATACGCTATATACACTCAAGAAAGCCAAATTCTGATTTCGGGAAGTTTTGAAATCTCGAGTTTTAGCCATGAATCTATGCTAGAACACTTTGAACAAGAAAGTAACGTTAGACTTTGACTCTATCGACGATATCTCAAAATATACTAATTTGATGATGACGACTCCAAATTTAGGGGAATGACGACATTTCTATACACTAAATACAATTAAGACAGTCTAAATTCTATTTTCAGGAAGTTTTAAAAGTTAAGTTTTATGTATGGGTCCACAGTGGAACACTTTAAAGAAGAAAGTGGCAACTTTGATTCTATCAACGATATCTTCAAGGGTACTAATTCGATGATGGTGATTCCAAATCTAGGTGAAAGATGAGATTTTGATACACTATATACACCCAAGAAAGTCCAAATTCTGATTTCGGGAAGTTTTGACAAGTTGAGTTTTAGGCATGCGTCCATAGTTGAAAACCTTAAACAGAAAAAGCACAACCTTGTTTCAATGAACGATATCTCCAAGAATACTAATTTGACTGTGACGATTCCAAATCTAGGTGAAAGGCGACATTTTGAAACACTATATACACTCAAGAAAGTCCAACTTCTGGTTTTGGGAAGATTTGAAAAGTTGTGTTTGAGCCATGTGTCCATAGTTGAACACCTTAAACACAAAAAGGACAACGTTGTTTCAATGTACGATATCTCCAAGAATACTAATTTGATGATGACGATTCCAAATCTAGATGAAAGACGACATTTTGATACACTGTATACACTCAAGAAAGTCCAACTTCTTGTTTCTGAAGGTTTTGAAAAGTTGAGTTTGAGCCATGCGTCCAAAGTAAACATAAAAAGGAAAACCTTGTCTCAATGAACGATATCCCCAAGAATACTAATTTTGATGACGACGATTGCAAATGTAGGTGAAAGAGGAAATTTTTATACACTCAAGAAAGTCCTAATTTTTATTTCGGAAAGTTTTGAAATCTTGAGTTTCAGTCATGAATGCATAGCAGAACACTTTAAACAAGAAAGTGACAATTTTGATTCAATTGACGATATCTCCAAGTATACTAGTTCGATGATGACAATTCCAGATCTAGGTGAAAGACAACATTTTGATACACTAAATACACTCAAGACAGTCCAAATTCTAATTTCTGGAAGTTTGAAAAGTTGAGTTTTAGCCATGCATCCATAGTTCAACACCTTAAACATAAAAAGTGCAACCTTGTTTCAATGAACGATATCTTCAAGATTACTAATTTGATGTTGACGATTCGAAATCTAGTTGAGAGACGACATTTTTAAACACTTTATACACTCAAGTAAGTCCAAATTCCGATTTCGGGAAGTTTTGAAATCTTGAGTTTTAGCCATGAATCCGTACTAGAACACTTTGAACAAGAAAGTGACGACTTTTATTCTATCGACGATATCTCCAAGTATACTAATTTGATGATGACGATTCCAAATCTAGGTGGAAGAAGACATTTTGATACACTAAATACACTTGAGACGGTCCAAATTCTATTTTCGGGAAGTTTTGAAAAGTTGAGTTTTATGCATGGGTCCACAGTAGAACACTATAAAGAAGAAAGTGGCAACTTTGATTCTATCAAATATATCTTCAAGGGTTCTTATTCGATGGGACAATTCCAAATCTAGGTGAAAGATGACATTTTGATACAGTATATAAACTCAAGAAAGTCCAAATTCTGATTTCGGGAAGTCTTGAAATCTTGTGCTTTAGCCATGAATCCATACTAGAACACTTTGAACAAAAAAGTGACGACTTTGATTCTATCGACGATATCTCCAAGTATACTAATTTGGTGATGACGATTCCAAATCTAAGTGAAAGACGACATTTCGATACACTGAATACACTTAAGACAGTCCAAATTCTACTTTCGAGAAGTTTTGAAAAGTTGAGTTTTATGCATGGGTCCACAGTAGAACACTTTAAAGTAGAAAGTTGCAACTTTGATTCTATCAACGATATCTTCAAGGGTACTAATTCGATGACGACTATTCCAAATCTAGGTGAAAGACGACATTTTGATACACTATATACACTCAAGAAAGTCCAAATTCTAATTTCGGGAAGTTTTGAATTCTTGAGTTTTAGCCATGAATCCATACTAGAACACTTTGAACAAGAAAGAGACGACTTTGATTCTATCGACCATATCTCCAAGTATACTAATTTGATGATGATGATTCCAAATCTAGGTAAAAGACGACATTTTGATACACTATATACACTCAAGAAAGTCCAAATTCTGATTTTGGGAAGTTTTGAAATCTTGTGTTTTAGCCATGAATCCACACTAGAACACTTTGAACAAGAAAGTGACAACTTTGATTCTATCGACGATATCTCCAAGTATACACTAATTTGATGATGATGATTTCAAACCTAGGTGAAAGACGACATTTTGATACACTAAATACACTTAAGGCAGTCAAAACTCTACTTTCGGGAAGTTTTGAAAAGTTGAGTTTTATGCATGGGTCCACAGTACAACACTTTGATTCTATCAACGATATCTTCAAGGGTACTAATTCGATGACGACGATTCCAAATCTAGGTGAAAGACTGCATTTTGATACGCTATATACACTCAAGAAAGCCAAATTCTGATTTCGGGAAGTTTTGAAATCTCGAGTTTTAGCCATGAATCTATGCTAGAACACTTTGAACAAGAAAGTAACGTTAGACTTTGACTCTATCGACGATATCTCAAAATATACTAATTTGATGATGACGACTCCAAATTTAGGGGAATGACGACATTTCTATACACTAAATACAATTAAGACAGTCTAAATTCTATTTTCAGGAAGTTTTAAAAGTTAAGTTTTATGTATGGGTCCACAGTGGAACACTTTAAAGAAGAAAGTGGCAACTTTGATTCTATCAACGATATCTTCAAGGGTACTAATTCGATGATGGTGATTCCAAATCTAGGTGAAAGATGAGATTTTGATACACTATATACACCCAAGAAAGTCCAAATTCTGATTTCGGGAAGTTTTGACAAGTTGAGTTTTAGGCATGCGTCCATAGTTGAAAACCTTAAACAGAAAAAGCACAACCTTGTTTCAATGAACGATATCTCCAAGAATACTAATTTGACTGTGACGATTCCAAATCTAGGTGAAAGGCGACATTTTGAAACACTATATACACTCAAGAAAGTCCAACTTCTGGTTTTGGGAAGATTTGAAAAGTTGTGTTTGAGCCATGTGTCCATAGTTGAACACCTTAAACACAAAAAGGACAACGTTGTTTCAATGTACGATATCTCCAAGAATACTAATTTGATGATGACGATTCCAAATCTAGATGAAAGACGACATTTTGATACACTGTATACACTCAAGAAAGTCCAACTTCTTGTTTCTGAAGGTTTTGAAAAGTTGAGTTTGAGCCATGCGTCCAAAGTAAACATAAAAAGGAAAACCTTGTCTCAATGAACGATATCCCCAAGAATACTAATTTTGATGACGACGATTGCAAATGTAGGTGAAAGAGGAAATTTTTATACACTCAAGAAAGTCCTAATTTTTATTTCGGAAAGTTTTGAAATCTTGAGTTTCAGTCATGAATGCATAGCAGAACACTTTAAACAAGAAAGTGACAATTTTGATTCAATTGACGATATCTCCAAGTATACTAGTTCGATGATGACAATTCCAGATCTAGGTGAAAGACAACATTTTGATACACTAAATACACTCAAGACAGTCCAAATTCTAATTTCTGGAAGTTTGAAAAGTTGAGTTTTAGCCATGCATCCATAGTTCAACACCTTAAACATAAAAAGTGCAACCTTGTTTCAATGAACGATATCTTCAAGATTACTAATTTGATGTTGACGATTCGAAATCTAGTTGAGAGACGACATTTTTAAACACTTTATACACTCAAGTAAGTCCAAATTCCGATTTCGGGAAGTTTTGAAATCTTGAGTTTTAGCCATGAATCCGTACTAGAACACTTTGAACAAGAAAGTGACGACTTTTATTCTATCGACGATATCTCCAAGTATACTAATTTGATGATGACGATTCCAAATCTAGGTGGAAGAAGACATTTTGATACACTAAATACACTTGAGACGGTCCAAATTCTATTTTCGGGAAGTTTTGAAAAGTTGAGTTTTATGCATGGGTCCACAGTAGAACACTATAAAGAAGAAAGTGGCAACTTTGATTCTATCAAATATATCTTCAAGGGTTCTTATTCGATGGGACAATTCCAAATCTAGGTGAAAGATGACATTTTGATACAGTATATAAACTCAAGAAAGTCCAAATTCTGATTTCGGGAAGTCTTGAAATCTTGTGCTTTAGCCATGAATCCATACTAGAACACTTTGAACAAAAAAGTGACGACTTTGATTCTATCGACGATATCTCCAAGTATACTAATTTGGTGATGACGATTCCAAATCTAAGTGAAAGACGACATTTCGATACACTGAATACACTTAAGACAGTCCAAATTCTACTTTCGAGAAGTTTTGAAAAGTTGAGTTTTATGCATGGGTCCACAGTAGAACACTTTAAAGTAGAAAGTTGCAACTTTGATTCTATCAACGATATCTTCAAGGGTACTAATTCGATGACGACTATTCCAAATCTAGGTGAAAGACGACATTTTGATACACTATATACACTCAAGAAAGTCCAAATTCTAATTTCGGGAAGTTTTGAATTCTTGAGTTTTAGCCATGAATCCATACTAGAACACTTTGAACAAGAAAGAGACGACTTTGATTCTATCGACCATATCTCCAAGTATACTAATTTGATGATGATGATTCCAAATCTAGGTAAAAGACGACATTTTGATACACTATATACACTCAAGAAAGTCCAAATTCTGATTTTGGGAAGTTTTGAAATCTTGTGTTTTAGCCATGAATCCACACTAGAACACTTTGAACAAGAAAGTGACAACTTTGATTCTATCGACGATATCTCCAAGTATACACTAATTTGATGATGATGATTTCAAACCTAGGTGAAAGACGACATTTTGATACACTAAATACACTTAAGGCAGTCAAAACTCTACTTTCGGGAAGTTTTGAAAAGTTGAGTTTTATGCATGGGTCCACAGTACAACACTTTGATTCTATCAACGATATCTTCAAGGGTACTAATTCGATGACGACGATTCCAAATCTAGGTGAAAGACTGCATTTTGATACGCTATATACACTCAAGAAAGCCAAATTCTGATTTCGGGAAGTTTTGAAATCTCGAGTTTTAGCCATGAATCTATGCTAGAACACTTTGAACAAGAAAGTAACGTTAGACTTTGACTCTATCGACGATATCTCAAAATATACTAATTTGATGATGACGACTCCAAATTTAGGGGAATGACGACATTTCTATACACTAAATACAATTAAGACAGTCTAAATTCTATTTTCAGGAAGTTTTAAAAGTTAAGTTTTATGTATGGGTCCACAGTGGAACACTTTAAAGAAGAAAGTGGCAACTTTGATTCTATCAACGATATCTTCAAGGGTACTAATTCGATGATGGTGATTCCAAATCTAGGTGAAAGATGAGATTTTGATACACTATATACACCCAAGAAAGTCCAAATTCTGATTTCGGGAAGTTTTGACAAGTTGAGTTTTAGGCATGCGTCCATAGTTGAAAACCTTAAACAGAAAAAGCACAACCTTGTTTCAATGAACGATATCTCCAAGAATACTAATTTGACTGTGACGATTCCAAATCTAGGTGAAAGGCGACATTTTGAAACACTATATACACTCAAGAAAGTCCAACTTCTGGTTTTGGGAAGATTTGAAAAGTTGTGTTTGAGCCATGTGTCCATAGTTGAACACCTTAAACACAAAAAGGACAACGTTGTTTCAATGTACGATATCTCCAAGAATACTAATTTGATGATGACGATTCCAAATCTAGATGAAAGACGACATTTTGATACACTGTATACACTCAAGAAAGTCCAACTTCTTGTTTCTGAAGGTTTTGAAAAGTTGAGTTTGAGCCATGCGTCCAAAGTAAACATAAAAAGGAAAACCTTGTCTCAATGAACGATATCCCCAAGAATACTAATTTTGATGACGACGATTGCAAATGTAGGTGAAAGAGGAAATTTTTATACACTCAAGAAAGTCCTAATTTTTATTTCGGAAAGTTTTGAAATCTTGAGTTTCAGTCATGAATGCATAGCAGAACACTTTAAACAAGAAAGTGACAATTTTGATTCAATTGACGATATCTCCAAGTATACTAGTTCGATGATGACAATTCCAGATCTAGGTGAAAGACAACATTTTGATACACTAAATACACTCAAGACAGTCCAAATTCTAATTTCTGGAAGTTTGAAAAGTTGAGTTTTAGCCATGCATCCATAGTTCAACACCTTAAACATAAAAAGTGCAACCTTGTTTCAATGAACGATATCTTCAAGATTACTAATTTGATGTTGACGATTCGAAATCTAGTTGAGAGACGACATTTTTAAACACTTTATACACTCAAGTAAGTCCAAATTCCGATTTCGGGAAGTTTTGAAATCTTGAGTTTTAGCCATGAATCCGTACTAGAACACTTTGAACAAGAAAGTGACGACTTTTATTCTATCGACGATATCTCCAAGTATACTAATTTGATGATGACGATTCCAAATCTAGGTGGAAGAAGACATTTTGATACACTAAATACACTTGAGACGGTCCAAATTCTATTTTCGGGAAGTTTTGAAAAGTTGAGTTTTATGCATGGGTCCACAGTAGAACACTATAAAGAAGAAAGTGGCAACTTTGATTCTATCAAATATATCTTCAAGGGTTCTTATTCGATGGGACAATTCCAAATCTAGGTGAAAGATGACATTTTGATACAGTATATAAACTCAAGAAAGTCCAAATTCTGATTTCGGGAAGTCTTGAAATCTTGTGCTTTAGCCATGAATCCATACTAGAACACTTTGAACAAAAAAGTGACGACTTTGATTCTATCGACGATATCTCCAAGTATACTAATTTGGTGATGACGATTCCAAATCTAAGTGAAAGACGACATTTCGATACACTGAATACACTTAAGACAGTCCAAATTCTACTTTCGAGAAGTTTTGAAAAGTTGAGTTTTATGCATGGGTCCACAGTAGAACACTTTAAAGTAGAAAGTTGCAACTTTGATTCTATCAACGATATCTTCAAGGGTACTAATTCGATGACGACTATTCCAAATCTAGGTGAAAGACGACATTTTGATACACTATATACACTCAAGAAAGTCCAAATTCTAATTTCGGGAAGTTTTGAATTCTTGAGTTTTAGCCATGAATCCATACTAGAACACTTTGAACAAGAAAGAGACGACTTTGATTCTATCGACCATATCTCCAAGTATACTAATTTGATGATGATGATTCCAAATCTAGGTAAAAGACGACATTTTGATACACTATATACACTCAAGAAAGTCCAAATTCTGATTTTGGGAAGTTTTGAAATCTTGTGTTTTAGCCATGAATCCACACTAGAACACTTTGAACAAGAAAGTGACAACTTTGATTCTATCGACGATATCTCCAAGTATACACTAATTTGATGATGATGATTTCAAACCTAGGTGAAAGACGACATTTTGATACACTAAATACACTTAAGGCAGTCAAAACTCTACTTTCGGGAAGTTTTGAAAAGTTGAGTTTTATGCATGGGTCCACAGTACAACACTTTGATTCTATCAACGATATCTTCAAGGGTACTAATTCGATGACGACGATTCCAAATCTAGGTGAAAGACTGCATTTTGATACGCTATATACACTCAAGAAAGCCAAATTCTGATTTCGGGAAGTTTTGAAATCTCGAGTTTTAGCCATGAATCTATGCTAGAACACTTTGAACAAGAAAGTAACGTTAGACTTTGACTCTATCGACGATATCTCAAAATATACTAATTTGATGATGACGACTCCAAATTTAGGGGAATGACGACATTTCTATACACTAAATACAATTAAGACAGTCTAAATTCTATTTTCAGGAAGTTTTAAAAGTTAAGTTTTATGTATGGGTCCACAGTGGAACACTTTAAAGAAGAAAGTGGCAACTTTGATTCTATCAACGATATCTTCAAGGGTACTAATTCGATGATGGTGATTCCAAATCTAGGTGAAAGATGAGATTTTGATACACTATATACACCCAAGAAAGTCCAAATTCTGATTTCGGGAAGTTTTGACAAGTTGAGTTTTAGGCATGCGTCCATAGTTGAAAACCTTAAACAGAAAAAGCACAACCTTGTTTCAATGAACGATATCTCCAAGAATACTAATTTGACTGTGACGATTCCAAATCTAGGTGAAAGGCGACATTTTGAAACACTATATACACTCAAGAAAGTCCAACTTCTGGTTTTGGGAAGATTTGAAAAGTTGTGTTTGAGCCATGTGTCCATAGTTGAACACCTTAAACACAAAAAGGACAACGTTGTTTCAATGTACGATATCTCCAAGAATACTAATTTGATGATGACGATTCCAAATCTAGATGAAAGACGACATTTTGATACA
Source organism: Diospyros kaki (assembly GCA_036245055.1). Classification (NCBI taxonomy): domain Eukaryota; kingdom Viridiplantae; phylum Streptophyta; class Magnoliopsida; order Ericales; family Ebenaceae; genus Diospyros; species Diospyros kaki. The sequence goes on from BSEG01000012.1 coordinate 25,541,922, forward strand.
CTGTATACACTCAAGAAAGTCCAACTTCTTGTTTCTGAAGGTTTTGAAAAGTTGAGTTTGAGCCATGCGTCCAAAGTAAACATAAAAAGGAAAACCTTGTCTCAATGAACGATATCCCCAAGAATACTAATTTTGATGACGACGATTGCAAATGTAGGTGAAAGAGGAAATTTTTATACACTCAAGAAAGTCCTAATTTTTATTTCGGAAAGTTTTGAAATCTTGAGTTTCAGTCATGAATGCATAGCAGAACACTTTAAACAAGAAAGTGACAATTTTGATTCAATTGACGATATCTCCAAGTATACTAGTTCGATGATGACAATTCCAGATCTAGGTGAAAGACAACATTTTGATACACTAAATACACTCAAGACAGTCCAAATTCTAATTTCTGGAAGTTTGAAAAGTTGAGTTTTAGCCATGCATCCATAGTTCAACACCTTAAACAAAAAAAGTGCAACCTTGTTTCAATGAACGATATCTTCAAGATTACTAATTTGATGTTGACGATTCGAAATCTAGTTGAGAGACGACATTTTTAAACACTTTATACACTCAAGTAAGTCCAAATTCCGATTTCGGGAAGTTTTGAAATCTTGAGTTTTAGCCATGAATCCGTACTAGAACACTTTGAACAAGAAAGTGACGACTTTTATTCTATCGACGATATCTCCAAGTATACTAATTTGATGATGACGATTCCAAATCTAGGTGGAAGAAGACATTTTGATACACTAAATACACTTGAGACGGTCCAAATTCTATTTTCGGGAAGTTTTGAAAAGTTGAGTTTTATGCATGGGTCCACAGTAGAACACTATAAAGAAGAAAGTGGCAACTTTGATTCTATCAAATATATCTTCAAGGGTTCTTATTCGATGGGACAATTCCAAATCTAGGTGAAAGATGACATTTTGATACAGTATATAAACTCAAGAAAGTCCAAATTCTGATTTCGGGAAGTCTTGAAATCTTGTGCTTTAGCCATGAATCCATACTAGAACACTTTGAACAAAAAAGTGACGACTTTGATTCTATCGACGATATCTCCAAGTATACTAATTTGGTGATGACGATTCCAAATCTAAGTGAAAGACGACATTTCGATACACTGAATACACTTAAGACAGTCCAAATTCTACTTTCGAGAAGTTTTGAAAAGTTGAGTTTTATGCATGGGTCCACAGTAGAACACTTTAAAGTAGAAAGTTGCAACTTTGATTCTATCAACGATATCTTCAAGGGTACTAATTCGATGACGACTATTCCAAATCTAGGTGAAAGACGACATTTTGATACACTATATACACTCAAGAAAGTCCAAATTCTAATTTCGGGAAGTTTTGAATTCTTGAGTTTTAGCCATGAATCCATACTAGAACACTTTGAACAAGAAAGAGACGACTTTGATTCTATCGACCATATCTCCAAGTATACTAATTTGATGATGATGATTCCAAATCTAGGTAAAAGACGACATTTTGATACACTATATACACTCAAGAAAGTCCAAATTCTGATTTTGGGAAGTTTTGAAATCTTGTGTTTTAGCCATGAATCCACACTAGAACACTTTGAACAAGAAAGTGACAACTTTGATTCTATCGACGATATCTCCAAGTATACACTAATTTGATGATGATGATTTCAAACCTAGGTGAAAGACGACATTTTGATACACTAAATACACTTAAGGCAGTCAAAACTCTACTTTCGGGAAGTTTTGAAAAGTTGAGTTTTATGCATGGGTCCACAGTACAACACTTTGATTCTATCAACGATATCTTCAAGGGTACTAATTCGATGACGACGATTCCAAATCTAGGTGAAAGACTGCATTTTGATACGCTATATACACTCAAGAAAGCCAAATTCTGATTTCGGGAAGTTTTGAAATCTCGAGTTTTAGCCATGAATCTATGCTAGAACACTTTGAACAAGAAAGTAACGTTAGACTTTGACTCTATCGACGATATCTCAAAATATACTAATTTGATGATGACGACTCCAAATTTAGGGGAATGACGACATTTCTATACACTAAATACAATTAAGACAGTCTAAATTCTATTTTCAGGAAGTTTTAAAAGTTAAGTTTTATGTATGGGTCCACAGTGGAACACTTTAAAGAAGAAAGTGGCAACTTTGATTCTATCAACGATATCTTCAAGGGTACTAATTCGATGATGATGATTCCAAATCTAGGTGAAAGATGAGATTTTGATACACTATATACACCCAAGAAAGTCCAAATTCTGATTTCGGGAAGTTTTGACAAGTTGAGTTTTAGGCATGCGTCCATAGTTGAAAACCTTAAACAGAAAAAGCACAACCTTGTTTCAATGAACGATATCTCCAAGAATACTAATTTGACTGTGACGATTCCAAATCTAGGTGAAAGGCGACATTTTGAAACACTATATACACTCAAGAAAGTCCAACTTCTGGTTTTGGGAAGATTTGAAAAGTTGTGTTTGAGCCATGTGTCCATAGTTGAACACCTTAAACACAAAAAGGACAACGTTGTTTCAATGTACGATATCTCCAAGAATACTAATTTGATGATGACGATTCCAAATCTAGATGAAAGACGACATTTTGATACACTGTATACACTCAAGAAAGTCCAACTTCTTGTTTCTGAAGGTTTTGAAAAGTTGAGTTTGAGCCATGCGTCCAAAGTAAACATAAAAAGGAAAACCTTGTCTCAATGAACGATATCCCCAAGAATACTAATTTTGATGACGACGATTGCAAATGTAGGTGAAAGAGGAAATTTTTATACACTCAAGAAAGTCCTAATTTTTATTTCGGAAAGTTTTGAAATCTTGAGTTTCAGTCATGAATGCATAGCAGAACACTTTAAACAAGAAAGTGACAATTTTGATTCAATTGACGATATCTCCAAGTATACTAGTTCGATGATGACAATTCCAGATCTAGGTGAAAGACAACATTTTGATACACTAAATACACTCAAGACAGTCCAAATTCTAATTTCTGGAAGTTTGAAAAGTTGAGTTTTAGCCATGCATCCATAGTTCAACACCTTAAACATAAAAAGTGCAACCTTGTTTCAATGAACGATATCTTCAAGATTACTAATTTGATGTTGACGATTCGAAATCTAGTTGAGAGACGACATTTTTAAACACTTTATACACTCAAGTAAGTCCAAATTCCGATTTCGGGAAGTTTTGAAATCTTGAGTTTTAGCCATGAATCCGTACTAGAACACTTTGAACAAGAAAGTGACGACTTTTATTCTATCGACGATATCTCCAAGTATACTAATTTGATGATGACGATTCCAAATCTAGGTGGAAGAAGACATTTTGATACACTAAATACACTTGAGACGGTCCAAATTCTATTTTCGGGAAGTTTTGAAAAGTTGAGTTTTATGCATGGGTCCACAGTAGAACACTATAAAGAAGAAAGTGGCAACTTTGATTCTATCAAATATATCTTCAAGGGTTCTTATTCGATGGGACAATTCCAAATCTAGGTGAAAGATGACATTTTGATACAGTATATAAACTCAAGAAAGTCCAAATTCTGATTTCGGGAAGTCTTGAAATCTTGTGCTTTAGCCATGAATCCATACTAGAACACTTTGAACAAAAAAGTGACGACTTTGATTCTATCGACGATATCTCCAAGTATACTAATTTGGTGATGACGATTCCAAATCTAAGTGAAAGACGACATTTCGATACACTGAATACACTTAAGACAGTCCAAATTCTACTTTCGAGAAGTTTTGAAAAGTTGAGTTTTATGCATGGGTCCACAGTAGAACACTTTAAAGTAGAAAGTTGCAACTTTGATTCTATCAACGATATCTTCAAGGGTACTAATTCGATGACGACTATTCCAAATCTAGGTGAAAGACGACATTTTGATACACTATATACACTCAAGAAAGTCCAAATTCTAATTTCGGGAAGTTTTGAATTCTTGAGTTTTAGCCATGAATCCATACTAGAACACTTTGAACAAGAAAGAGACGACTTTGATTCTATCGACCATATCTCCAAGTATACTAATTTGATGATGATGATTCCAAATCTAGGTAAAAGACGACATTTTGATACACTATATACACTCAAGAAAGTCCAAATTCTGATTTTGGGAAGTTTTGAAATCTTGTGTTTTAGCCATGAATCCACACTAGAACACTTTGAACAAGAAAGTGACAACTTTGATTCTATCGACGATATCTCCAAGTATACACTAATTTGATGATGATGATTTCAAACCTAGGTGAAAGACGACATTTTGATACACTAAATACACTTAAGGCAGTCAAAACTCTACTTTCGGGAAGTTTTGAAAAGTTGAGTTTTATGCATGGGTCCACAGTACAACACTTTGATTCTATCAACGATATCTTCAAGGGTACTAATTCGATGACGACGATTCCAAATCTAGGTGAAAGACTGCATTTTGATACGCTATATACACTCAAGAAAGCCAAATTCTGATTTCGGGAAGTTTTGAAATCTCGAGTTTTAGCCATGAATCTATGCTAGAACACTTTGAACAAGAAAGTAACGTTAGACTTTGACTCTATCGACGATATCTCAAAATATACTAATTTGATGATGACGACTCCAAATTTAGGGGAATGACGACATTTCTATACACTAAATACAATTAAGACAGTCTAAATTCTATTTTCAGGAAGTTTTAAAAGTTAAGTTTTATGTATGGGTCCACAGTGGAACACTTTAAAGAAGAAAGTGGCAACTTTGATTCTATCAACGATATCTTCAAGGGTACTAATTCGATGATGATGATTCCAAATCTAGGTGAAAGATGAGATTTTGATACACTATATACACCCAAGAAAGTCCAAATTCTGATTTCGGGAAGTTTTGACAAGTTGAGTTTTAGGCATGCGTCCATAGTTGAAAACCTTAAACAGAAAAAGCACAACCTTGTTTCAATGAACGATATCTCCAAGAATACTAATTTGACTGTGACGATTCCAAATCTAGGTGAAAGGCGACATTTTGAAACACTATATACACTCAAGAAAGTCCAACTTCTGGTTTTGGGAAGATTTGAAAAGTTGTGTTTGAGCCATGTGTCCATAGTTGAACACCTTAAACACAAAAAGGACAACGTTGTTTCAATGTACGATATCTCCAAGAATACTAATTTGATGATGACGATTCCAAATCTAGATGAAAGACGACATTTTGATACACTGTATACACTCAAGAAAGTCCAACTTCTTGTTTCTGAAGGTTTTGAAAAGTTGAGTTTGAGCCATGCGTCCAAAGTAAACATAAAAAGGAAAACCTTGTCTCAATGAACGATATCCCCAAGAATACTAATTTTGATGACGACGATTGCAAATGTAGGTGAAAGAGGAAATTTTTATACACTCAAGAAAGTCCTAATTTTTATTTCGGAAAGTTTTGAAATCTTGAGTTTCAGTCATGAATGCATAGCAGAACACTTTAAACAAGAAAGTGACAATTTTGATTCAATTGACGATATCTCCAAGTATACTAGTTCGATGATGACAATTCCAGATCTAGGTGAAAGACAACATTTTGATACACTAAATACACTCAAGACAGTCCAAATTCTAATTTCTGGAAGTTTGAAAAGTTGAGTTTTAGCCATGCATCCATAGTTCAACACCTTAAACAAAAAAAGTGCAACCTTGTTTCAATGAACGATATCTTCAAGATTACTAATTTGATGTTGACGATTCGAAATCTAGTTGAGAGACGACATTTTTAAACACTTTATACACTCAAGTAAGTCCAAATTCCGATTTCGGGAAGTTTTGAAATCTTGAGTTTTAGCCATGAATCCGTACTAGAACACTTTGAACAAGAAAGTGACGACTTTTATTCTATCGACGATATCTCCAAGTATACTAATTTGATGATGACGATTCCAAATCTAGGTGGAAGAAGACATTTTGATACACTAAATACACTTGAGACGGTCCAAATTCTATTTTCGGGAAGTTTTGAAAAGTTGAGTTTTATGCATGGGTCCACAGTAGAACACTATAAAGAAGAAAGTGGCAACTTTGATTCTATCAAATATATCTTCAAGGGTTCTTATTCGATGGGACAATTCCAAATCTAGGTGAAAGATGACATTTTGATACAGTATATAAACTCAAGAAAGTCCAAATTCTGATTTCGGGAAGTCTTGAAATCTTGTGCTTTAGCCATGAATCCATACTAGAACACTTTGAACAAAAAAGTGACGACTTTGATTCTATCGACGATATCTCCAAGTATACTAATTTGGTGATGACGATTCCAAATCTAAGTGAAAGACGACATTTCGATACACTGAATACACTTAAGACAGTCCAAATTCTACTTTCGAGAAGTTTTGAAAAGTTGAGTTTTATGCATGGGTCCACAGTAGAACACTTTAAAGTAGAAAGTTGCAACTTTGATTCTATCAACGATATCTTCAAGGGTACTAATTCGATGACGACTATTCCAAATCTAGGTGAAAGACGACATTTTGATACACTATATACACTCAAGAAAGTCCAAATTCTAATTTCGGGAAGTTTTGAATTCTTGAGTTTTAGCCATGAATCCATACTAGAACACTTTGAACAAGAAAGAGACGACTTTGATTCTATCGACCATATCTCCAAGTATACTAATTTGATGATGATGATTCCAAATCTAGGTAAAAGACGACATTTTGATACACTATATACACTCAAGAAAGTCCAAATTCTGATTTTGGGAAGTTTTGAAATCTTGTGTTTTAGCCATGAATCCACACTAGAACACTTTGAACAAGAAAGTGACAACTTTGATTCTATCGACGATATCTCCAAGTATACACTAATTTGATGATGATGATTTCAAACCTAGGTGAAAGACGACATTTTGATACACTAAATACACTTAAGGCAGTCAAAACTCTACTTTCGGGAAGTTTTGAAAAGTTGAGTTTTATGCATGGGTCCACAGTACAACACTTTGATTCTATCAACGATATCTTCAAGGGTACTAATTCGATGACGACGATTCCAAATCTAGGTGAAAGACTGCATTTTGATACGCTATATACACTCAAGAAAGCCAAATTCTGATTTCGGGAAGTTTTGAAATCTCGAGTTTTAGCCATGAATCTATGCTAGAACACTTTGAACAAGAAAGTAACGTTAGACTTTGACTCTATCGACGATATCTCAAAATATACTAATTTGATGATGACGACTCCAAATTTAGGGGAATGACGACATTTCTATACACTAAATACAATTAAGACAGTCTAAATTCTATTTTCAGGAAGTTTTAAAAGTTAAGTTTTATGTATGGGTCCACAGTGGAACACTTTAAAGAAGAAAGTGGCAACTTTGATTCTATCAACGATATCTTCAAGGGTACTAATTCGATGATGATGATTCCAAATCTAGGTGAAAGATGAGATTTTGATACACTATATACACCCAAGAAAGTCCAAATTCTGATTTCGGGAAGTTTTGACAAGTTGAGTTTTAGGCATGCGTCCATAGTTGAAAACCTTAAACAGAAAAAGCACAACCTTGTTTCAATGAACGATATCTCCAAGAATACTAATTTGACTGTGACGATTCCAAATCTAGGTGAAAGGCGACATTTTGAAACACTATATACACTCAAGAAAGTCCAACTTCTGGTTTTGGGAAGATTTGAAAAGTTGTGTTTGAGCCATGTGTCCATAGTTGAACACCTTAAACACAAAAAGGACAACGTTGTTTCAATGTACGATATCTCCAAGAATACTAATTTGATGATGACGATTCCAAATCTAGATGAAAGACGACATTTTGATACACTGTATACACTCAAGAAAGTCCAACTTCTTGTTTCTGAAGGTTTTGAAAAGTTGAGTTTGAGCCATGCGTCCAAAGTAAACATAAAAAGGAAAACCTTGTCTCAATGAACGATATCCCCAAGAATACTAATTTTGATGACGACGATTGCAAATGTAGGTGAAAGAGGAAATTTTTATACACTCAAGAAAGTCCTAATTTTTATTTCGGAAAGTTTTGAAATCTTGAGTTTCAGTCATGAATGCATAGCAGAACACTTTAAACAAGAAAGTGACAATTTTGATTCAATTGACGATATCTCCAAGTATACTAGTTCGATGATGACAATTCCAGATCTAGGTGAAAGACAACATTTTGATACACTAAATACACTCAAGACAGTCCAAATTCTAATTTCTGGAAGTTTGAAAAGTTGAGTTTTAGCCATGCATCCATAGTTCAACACCTTAAACAAAAAAAGTGCAACCTTGTTTCAATGAACGATATCTTCAAGATTACTAATTTGATGTTGACGATTCGAAATCTAGTTGAGAGACGACATTTTTAAACACTTTATACACTCAAGTAAGTCCAAATTCCGATTTCGGGAAGTTTTGAAATCTTGAGTTTTAGCCATGAATCCGTACTAGAACACTTTGAACAAGAAAGTGACGACTTTTATTCTATCGACGATATCTCCAAGTATACTAATTTGATGATGACGATTCCAAATCTAGGTGGAAGAAGACATTTTGATACACTAAATACACTTGAGACGGTCCAAATTCTATTTTCGGGAAGTTTTGAAAAGTTGAGTTTTATGCATGGGTCCACAGTAGAACACTATAAAGAAGAAAGTGGCAACTTTGATTCTATCAAATATATCTTCAAGGGTTCTTATTCGATGGGACAATTCCAAATCTAGGTGAAAGATGACATTTTGATACAGTATATAAACTCAAGAAAGTCCAAATTCTGATTTCGGGAAGTCTTGAAATCTTGTGCTTTAGCCATGAATCCATACTAGAACACTTTGAACAAAAAAGTGACGACTTTGATTCTATCGACGATATCTCCAAGTATACTAATTTGGTGATGACGATTCCAAATCTAAGTGAAAGACGACATTTCGATACACTGAATACACTTAAGACAGTCCAAATTCTACTTTCGAGAAGTTTTGAAAAGTTGAGTTTTATGCATGGGTCCACAGTAGAACACTTTAAAGTAGAAAGTTGCAACTTTGATTCTATCAACGATATCTTCAAGGGTACTAATTCGATGACGACTATTCCAAATCTAGGTGAAAGACGACATTTTGATACACTATATACACTCAAGAAAGTCCAAATTCTAATTTCGGGAAGTTTTGAATTCTTGAGTTTTAGCCATGAATCCATACTAGAACACTTTGAACAAGAAAGAGACGACTTTGATTCTATCGACCATATCTCCAAGTATACTAATTTGATGATGATGATTCCAAATCTAGGTAAAAGACGACATTTTGATACACTATATACACTCAAGAAAGTCCAAATTCTGATTTTGGGAAGTTTTGAAATCTTGTGTTTTAGCCATGAATCCACACTAGAACACTTTGAACAAGAAAGTGACAACTTTGATTCTATCGACGATATCTCCAAGTATACACTAATTTGATGATGATGATTTCAAACCTAGGTGAAAGACGACATTTTGATACACTAAATACACTTAAGGCAGTCAAAACTCTACTTTCGGGAAGTTTTGAAAAGTTGAGTTTTATGCATGGGTCCACAGTACAACACTTTGATTCTATCAACGATATCTTCAAGGGTACTAATTCGATGACGACGATTCCAAATCTAGGTGAAAGACTGCATTTTGATACGCTATATACACTCAAGAAAGCCAAATTCTGATTTCGGGAAGTTTTGAAATCTCGAGTTTTAGCCATGAATCTATGCTAGAACACTTTGAACAAGAAAGTAACGTTAGACTTTGACTCTATCGACGATATCTCAAAATATACTAATTTGATGATGACGACTCCAAATTTAGGGGAATGACGACATTTCTATACACTAAATACAATTAAGACAGTCTAAATTCTATTTTCAGGAAGTTTTAAAAGTTAAGTTTTATGTATGGGTCCACAGTGGAACACTTTAAAGAAGAAAGTGGCAACTTTGATTCTATCAACGATATCTTCAAGGGTACTAATTCGATGATGATGATTCCAAATCTAGGTGAAAGATGAGATTTTGATACACTATATACACCCAAGAAAGTCCAAATTCTGATTTCGGGAAGTTTTGACAAGTTGAGTTTTAGGCATGCGTCCATAGTTGAAAACCTTAAACAGAAAAAGCACAACCTTGTTTCAATGAACGATATCTCCAAGAATACTAATTTGACTGTGACGATTCCAAATCTAGGTGAAAGGCGACATTTTGAAACACTATATACACTCAAGAAAGTCCAACTTCTGGTTTTGGGAAGATTTGAAAAGTTGTGTTTGAGCCATGTGTCCATAGTTGAACACCTTAAACACAAAAAGGACAACGTTGTTTCAATGTACGATATCTCCAAGAATACTAATTTGATGATGACGATTCCAAATCTAGATGAAAGACGACATTTTGATACACTGTATACACTCAAGAAAGTCCAACTTCTTGTTTCTGAAGGTTTTGAAAAGTTGAGTTTGAGCCATGCGTCCAAAGTAAACATAAAAAGGAAAACCTTGTCTCAATGAACGATATCCCCAAGAATACTAATTTTGATGACGACGATTGCAAATGTAGGTGAAAGAGGAAATTTTTATACACTCAAGAAAGTCCTAATTTTTATTTCGGAAAGTTTTGAAATCTTGAGTTTCAGTCATGAATGCATAGCAGAACACTTTAAACAAGAAAGTGACAATTTTGATTCAATTGACGATATCTCCAAGTATACTAGTTCGATGATGACAATTCCAGATCTAGGTGAAAGACAACATTTTGATACACTAAATACACTCAAGACAGTCCAAATTCTAATTTCTGGAAGTTTGAAAAGTTGAGTTTTAGCCATGCATCCATAGTTCAACACCTTAAACATAAAAAGTGCAACCTTGTTTCAATGAACGATATCTTCAAGATTACTAATTTGATGTTGACGATTCGAAATCTAGTTGAGAGACGACATTTTTAAACACTTTATACACTCAAGTAAGTCCAAATTCCGATTTCGGGAAGTTTTGAAATCTTGAGTTTTAGCCATGAATCCGTACTAGAACACTTTGAACAAGAAAGTGACGACTTTTATTCTATCGACGATATCTCCAAGTATACTAATTTGATGATGACGATTCCAAATCTAGGTGGAAGAAGACATTTTGATACACTAAATACACTTGAGACGGTCCAAATTCTATTTTCGGGAAGTTTTGAAAAGTTGAGTTTTATGCATGGGTCCACAGTAGAACACTATAAAGAAGAAAGTGGCAACTTTGATTCTATCAAATATATCTTCAAGGGTTCTTATTCGATGGGACAATTCCAAATCTAGGTGAAAGATGACATTTTGATACAGTATATAAACTCAAGAAAGTCCAAATTCTGATTTCGGGAAGTCTTGAAATCTTGTGCTTTAGCCATGAATCCATACTAGAACACTTTGAACAAAAAAGTGACGACTTTGATTCTATCGACGATATCTCCAAGTATACTAATTTGGTGATGACGATTCCAAATCTAAGTGAAAGACGACATTTCGATACACTGAATACACTTAAGACAGTCCAAATTCTACTTTCGAGAAGTTTTGAAAAGTTGAGTTTTATGCATGGGTCCACAGTAGAACACTTTAAAGTAGAAAGTTGCAACTTTGATTCTATCAACGATATCTTCAAGGGTACTAATTCGATGACGACTATTCCAAATCTAGGTGAAAGACGACATTTTGATACACTATATACACTCAAGAAAGTCCAAATTCTAATTTCGGGAAGTTTTGAATTCTTGAGTTTTAGCCATGAATCCATACTAGAACACTTTGAACAAGAAAGAGACGACTTTGATTCTATCGACCATATCTCCAAGTATACTAATTTGATGATGATGATTCCAAATCTAGGTAAAAGACGACATTTTGATACACTATATACACTCAAGAAAGTCCAAATTCTGATTTTGGGAAGTTTTGAAATCTTGTGTTTTAGCCATGAATCCACACTAGAACACTTTGAACAAGAAAGTGACAACTTTGATTCTATCGACGATATCTCCAAGTATACACTAATTTGATGATGATGATTTCAAACCTAGGTGAAAGACGACATTTTGATACACTAAATACACTTAAGGCAGTCAAAACTCTACTTTCGGGAAGTTTTGAAAAGTTGAGTTTTATGCATGGGTCCACAGTACAACACTTTGATTCTATCAACGATATCTTCAAGGGTACTAATTCGATGACGACGATTCCAAATCTAGGTGAAAGACTGCATTTTGATACGCTATATACACTCAAGAAAGCCAAATTCTGATTTCGGGAAGTTTTGAAATCTCGAGTTTTAGCCATGAATCTATGCTAGAACACTTTGAACAAGAAAGTAACGTTAGACTTTGACTCTATCGACGATATCTCAAAATATACTAATTTGATGATGACGACTCCAAATTTAGGGGAATGACGACATTTCTATACACTAAATACAATTAAGACAGTCTAAATTCTATTTTCAGGAAGTTTTAAAAGTTAAGTTTTATGTATGGGTCCACAGTGGAACACTTTAAAGAAGAAAGTGGCAACTTTGATTCTATCAACGATATCTTCAAGGGTACTAATTCGATGATGGTGATTCCAAATCTAGGTGAAAGATGAGATTTTGATACACTATATACACCCAAGAAAGTCCAAATTCTGATTTCGGGAAGTTTTGACAAGTTGAGTTTTAGGCATGCGTCCATAGTTGAAAACCTTAAACAGAAAAAGCACAACCTTGTTTCAATGAACGATATCTCCAAGAATACTAATTTGACTGTGACGATTCCAAATCTAGGTGAAAGGCGACATTTTGAAACACTATATACACTCAAGAAAGTCCAACTTCTGGTTTTGGGAAGATTTGAAAAGTTGTGTTTGAGCCATGTGTCCATAGTTGAACACCTTAAACACAAAAAGGACAACGTTGTTTCAATGTACGATATCTCCAAGAATACTAATTTGATGATGACGATTCCAAATCTAGATGAAAGACGACATTTTGATACACTGTATACACTCAAGAAAGTCCAACTTCTTGTTTCTGAAGGTTTTGAAAAGTTGAGTTTGAGCCATGCGTCCAAAGTAAACATAAAAAGGAAAACCTTGTCTCAATGAACGATATCCCCAAGAATACTAATTTTGATGACGACGATTGCAAATGTAGGTGAAAGAGGAAATTTTTATACACTCAAGAAAGTCCTAATTTTTATTTCGGAAAGTTTTGAAATCTTGAGTTTCAGTCATGAATGCATAGCAGAACACTTTAAACAAGAAAGTGACAATTTTGATTCAATTGACGATATCTCCAAGTATACTAGTTCGATGATGACAATTCCAGATCTAGGTGAAAGACAACATTTTGATACACTAAATACACTCAAGACAGTCCAAATTCTAATTTCTGGAAGTTTGAAAAGTTGAGTTTTAGCCATGCATCCATAGTTCAACACCTTAAACATAAAAAGTGCAACCTTGTTTCAATGAACGATATCTTCAAGATTACTAATTTGATGTTGACGATTCGAAATCTAGTTGAGAGACGACATTTTTAAACACTTTATACACTCAAGTAAGTCCAAATTCCGATTTCGGGAAGTTTTGAAATCTTGAGTTTTAGCCATGAATCCGTACTAGAACACTTTGAACAAGAAAGTGACGACTTTTATTCTATCGACGATATCTCCAAGTATACTAATTTGATGATGACGATTCCAAATCTAGGTGGAAGAAGACATTTTGATACACTAAATACACTTGAGACGGTCCAAATTCTATTTTCGGGAAGTTTTGAAAAGTTGAGTTTTATGCATGGGTCCACAGTAGAACACTATAAAGAAGAAAGTGGCAACTTTGATTCTATCAAATATATCTTCAAGGGTTCTTATTCGATGGGACAATTCCAAATCTAGGTGAAAGATGACATTTTGATACAGTATATAAACTCAAGAAAGTCCAAATTCTGATTTCGGGAAGTCTTGAAATCTTGTGCTTTAGCCATGAATCCATACTAGAACACTTTGAACAAAAAAGTGACGACTTTGATTCTATCGACGATATCTCCAAGTATACTAATTTGGTGATGACGATTCCAAATCTAAGTGAAAGACGACATTTCGATACACTGAATACACTTAAGACAGTCCAAATTCTACTTTCGAGAAGTTTTGAAAAGTTGAGTTTTATGCATGGGTCCACAGTAGAACACTTTAAAGTAGAAAGTTGCAACTTTGATTCTATCAACGATATCTTCAAGGGTACTAATTCGATGACGACTATTCCAAATCTAGGTGAAAGACGACATTTTGATACACTATATACACTCAAGAAAGTCCAAATTCTAATTTCGGGAAGTTTTGAATTCTTGAGTTTTAGCCATGAATCCATACTAGAACACTTTGAACAAGAAAGAGACGACTTTGATTCTATCGACCATATCTCCAAGTATACTAATTTGATGATGATGATTCCAAATCTAGGTAAAAGACGACATTTTGATACACTATATACACTCAAGAAAGTCCAAATTCTGATTTTGGGAAGTTTTGAAATCTTGTGTTTTAGCCATGAATCCACACTAGAACACTTTGAACAAGAAAGTGACAACTTTGATTCTATCGACGATATCTCCAAGTATACACTAATTTGATGATGATGATTTCAAACCTAGGTGAAAGACGACATTTTGATACACTAAATACACTTAAGGCAGTCAAAACTCTACTTTCGGGAAGTTTTGAAAAGTTGAGTTTTATGCATGGGTCCACAGTACAACACTTTGATTCTATCAACGATATCTTCAAGGGTACTAATTCGATGACGACGATTCCAAATCTAGGTGAAAGACTGCATTTTGATACGCTATATACACTCAAGAAAGCCAAATTCTGATTTCGGGAAGTTTTGAAATCTCGAGTTTTAGCCATGAATCTATGCTAGAACACTTTGAACAAGAAAGTAACGTTAGACTTTGACTCTATCGACGATATCTCAAAATATACTAATTTGATGATGACGACTCCAAATTTAGGGGAATGACGACATTTCTATACACTAAATACAATTAAGACAGTCTAAATTCTATTTTCAGGAAGTTTTAAAAGTTAAGTTTTATGTATGGGTCCACAGTGGAACACTTTAAAGAAGAAAGTGGCAACTTTGATTCTATCAACGATATCTTCAAGGGTACTAATTCGATGATGGTGATTCCAAATCTAGGTGAAAGATGAGATTTTGATACACTATATACACCCAAGAAAGTCCAAATTCTGATTTCGGGAAGTTTTGACAAGTTGAGTTTTAGGCATGCGTCCATAGTTGAAAACCTTAAACAGAAAAAGCACAACCTTGTTTCAATGAACGATATCTCCAAGAATACTAATTTGACTGTGACGATTCCAAATCTAGGTGAAAGGCGACATTTTGAAACACTATATACACTCAAGAAAGTCCAACTTCTGGTTTTGGGAAGATTTGAAAAGTTGTGTTTGAGCCATGTGTCCATAGTTGAACACCTTAAACACAAAAAGGACAACGTTGTTTCAATGTACGATATCTCCAAGAATACTAATTTGATGATGACGATTCCAAATCTAGATGAAAGACGACATTTTGATACACTGTATACACTCAAGAAAGTCCAACTTCTTGTTTCTGAAGGTTTTGAAAAGTTGAGTTTGAGCCATGCGTCCAAAGTAAACATAAAAAGGAAAACCTTGTCTCAATGAACGATATCCCCAAGAATACTAATTTTGATGACGACGATTGCAAATGTAGGTGAAAGAGGAAATTTTTATACACTCAAGAAAGTCCTAATTTTTATTTCGGAAAGTTTTGAAATCTTGAGTTTCAGTCATGAATGCATAGCAGAACACTTTAAACAAGAAAGTGACAATTTTGATTCAATTGACGATATCTCCAAGTATACTAGTTCGATGATGACAATTCCAGATCTAGGTGAAAGACAACATTTTGATACACTAAATACACTCAAGACAGTCCAAATTCTAATTTCTGGAAGTTTGAAAAGTTGAGTTTTAGCCATGCATCCATAGTTCAACACCTTAAACATAAAAAGTGCAACCTTGTTTCAATGAACGATATCTTCAAGATTACTAATTTGATGTTGACGATTCGAAATCTAGTTGAGAGACGACATTTTTAAACACTTTATACACTCAAGTAAGTCCAAATTCCGATTTCGGGAAGTTTTGAAATCTTGAGTTTTAGCCATGAATCCGTACTAGAACACTTTGAACAAGAAAGTGACGACTTTTATTCTATCGACGATATCTCCAAGTATACTAATTTGATGATGACGATTCCAAATCTAGGTGGAAGAAGACATTTTGATACACTAAATACACTTGAGACGGTCCAAATTCTATTTTCGGGAAGTTTTGAAAAGTTGAGTTTTATGCATGGGTCCACAGTAGAACACTATAAAGAAGAAAGTGGCAACTTTGATTCTATCAAATATATCTTCAAGGGTTCTTATTCGATGGGACAATTCCAAATCTAGGTGAAAGATGACATTTTGATACAGTATATAAACTCAAGAAAGTCCAAATTCTGATTTCGGGAAGTCTTGAAATCTTGTGCTTTAGCCATGAATCCATACTAGAACACTTTGAACAAAAAAGTGACGACTTTGATTCTATCGACGATATCTCCAAGTATACTAATTTGGTGATGACGATTCCAAATCTAAGTGAAAGACGACATTTCGATACACTGAATACACTTAAGACAGTCCAAATTCTACTTTCGAGAAGTTTTGAAAAGTTGAGTTTTATGCATGGGTCCACAGTAGAACACTTTAAAGTAGAAAGTTGCAACTTTGATTCTATCAACGATATCTTCAAGGGTACTAATTCGATGACGACTATTCCAAATCTAGGTGAAAGACGACATTTTGATACACTATATACACTCAAGAAAGTCCAAATTCTAATTTCGGGAAGTTTTGAATTCTTGAGTTTTAGCCATGAATCCATACTAGAACACTTTGAACAAGAAAGAGACGACTTTGATTCTATCGACCATATCTCCAAGTATACTAATTTGATGATGATGATTCCAAATCTAGGTAAAAGACGACATTTTGATACACTATATACACTCAAGAAAGTCCAAATTCTGATTTTGGGAAGTTTTGAAATCTTGTGTTTTAGCCATGAATCCACACTAGAACACTTTGAACAAGAAAGTGACAACTTTGATTCTATCGACGATATCTCCAAGTATACACTAATTTGATGATGATGATTTCAAACCTAGGTGAAAGACGACATTTTGATACACTAAATACACTTAAGGCAGTCAAAACTCTACTTTCGGGAAGTTTTGAAAAGTTGAGTTTTATGCATGGGTCCACAGTACAACACTTTGATTCTATCAACGATATCTTCAAGGGTACTAATTCGATGACGACGATTCCAAATCTAGGTGAAAGACTGCATTTTGATACGCTATATACACTCAAGAAAGCCAAATTCTGATTTCGGGAAGTTTTGAAATCTCGAGTTTTAGCCATGAATCTATGCTAGAACACTTTGAACAAGAAAGTAACGTTAGACTTTGACTCTATCGACGATATCTCAAAATATACTAATTTGATGATGACGACTCCAAATTTAGGGGAATGACGACATTTCTATACACTAAATACAATTAAGACAGTCTAAATTCTATTTTCAGGAAGTTTTAAAAGTTAAGTTTTATGTATGGGTCCACAGTGGAACACTTTAAAGAAGAAAGTGGCAACTTTGATTCTATCAACGATATCTTCAAGGGTACTAATTCGATGATGGTGATTCCAAATCTAGGTGAAAGATGAGATTTTGATACACTATATACACCCAAGAAAGTCCAAATTCTGATTTCGGGAAGTTTTGACAAGTTGAGTTTTAGGCATGCGTCCATAGTTGAAAACCTTAAACAGAAAAAGCACAACCTTGTTTCAATGAACGATATCTCCAAGAATACTAATTTGACTGTGACGATTCCAAATCTAGGTGAAAGGCGACATTTTGAAACACTATATACACTCAAGAAAGTCCAACTTCTGGTTTTGGGAAGATTTGAAAAGTTGTGTTTGAGCCATGTGTCCATAGTTGAACACCTTAAACACAAAAAGGACAACGTTGTTTCAATGTACGATATCTCCAAGAATACTAATTTGATGATGACGATTCCAAATCTAGATGAAAGACGACATTTTGATACACTGTATACACTCAAGAAAGTCCAACTTCTTGTTTCTGAAGGTTTTGAAAAGTTGAGTTTGAGCCATGCGTCCAAAGTAAACATAAAAAGGAAAACCTTGTCTCAATGAACGATATCCCCAAGAATACTAATTTTGATGACGACGATTGCAAATGTAGGTGAAAGAGGAAATTTTTATACACTCAAGAAAGTCCTAATTTTTATTTCGGAAAGTTTTGAAATCTTGAGTTTCAGTCATGAATGCATAGCAGAACACTTTAAACAAGAAAGTGACAATTTTGATTCAATTGACGATATCTCCAAGTATACTAGTTCGATGATGACAATTCCAGATCTAGGTGAAAGACAACATTTTGATACACTAAATACACTCAAGACAGTCCAAATTCTAATTTCTGGAAGTTTGAAAAGTTGAGTTTTAGCCATGCATCCATAGTTCAACACCTTAAACATAAAAAGTGCAACCTTGTTTCAATGAACGATATCTTCAAGATTACTAATTTGATGTTGACGATTCGAAATCTAGTTGAGAGACGACATTTTTAAACACTTTATACACTCAAGTAAGTCCAAATTCCGATTTCGGGAAGTTTTGAAATCTTGAGTTTTAGCCATGAATCCGTACTAGAACACTTTGAACAAGAAAGTGACGACTTTTATTCTATCGACGATATCTCCAAGTATACTAATTTGATGATGACGATTCCAAATCTAGGTGGAAGAAGACATTTTGATACACTAAATACACTTGAGACGGTCCAAATTCTATTTTCGGGAAGTTTTGAAAAGTTGAGTTTTATGCATGGGTCCACAGTAGAACACTATAAAGAAGAAAGTGGCAACTTTGATTCTATCAAATATATCTTCAAGGGTTCTTATTCGATGGGACAATTCCAAATCTAGGTGAAAGATGACATTTTGATACAGTATATAAACTCAAGAAAGTCCAAATTCTGATTTCGGGAAGTCTTGAAATCTTGTGCTTTAGCCATGAATCCATACTAGAACACTTTGAACAAAAAAGTGACGACTTTGATTCTATCGACGATATCTCCAAGTATACTAATTTGGTGATGACGATTCCAAATCTAAGTGAAAGACGACATTTCGATACACTGAATACACTTAAGACAGTCCAAATTCTACTTTCGAGAAGTTTTGAAAAGTTGAGTTTTATGCATGGGTCCACAGTAGAACACTTTAAAGTAGAAAGTTGCAACTTTGATTCTATCAACGATATCTTCAAGGGTACTAATTCGATGACGACTATTCCAAATCTAGGTGAAAGACGACATTTTGATACACTATATACACTCAAGAAAGTCCAAATTCTAATTTCGGGAAGTTTTGAATTCTTGAGTTTTAGCCATGAATCCATACTAGAACACTTTGAACAAGAAAGAGACGACTTTGATTCTATCGACCATATCTCCAAGTATACTAATTTGATGATGATGATTCCAAATCTAGGTAAAAGACGACATTTTGATACACTATATACACTCAAGAAAGTCCAAATTCTGATTTTGGGAAGTTTTGAAATCTTGTGTTTTAGCCATGAATCCACACTAGAACACTTTGAACAAGAAAGTGACAACTTTGATTCTATCGACGATATCTCCAAGTATACACTAATTTGATGATGATGATTTCAAACCTAGGTGAAAGACGACATTTTGATACACTAAATACACTTAAGGCAGTCAAAACTCTACTTTCGGGAAGTTTTGAAAAGTTGAGTTTTATGCATGGGTCCACAGTACAACACTTTGATTCTATCAACGATATCTTCAAGGGTACTAATTCGATGACGACGATTCCAAATCTAGGTGAAAGACTGCATTTTGATACGCTATATACACTCAAGAAAGCCAAATTCTGATTTCGGGAAGTTTTGAAATCTCGAGTTTTAGCCATGAATCTATGCTAGAACACTTTGAACAAGAAAGTAACGTTAGACTTTGACTCTATCGACGATATCTCAAAATATACTAATTTGATGATGACGACTCCAAATTTAGGGGAATGACGACATTTCTATACACTAAATACAATTAAGACAGTCTAAATTCTATTTTCAGGAAGTTTTAAAAGTTAAGTTTTATGTATGGGTCCACAGTGGAACACTTTAAAGAAGAAAGTGGCAACTTTGATTCTATCAACGATATCTTCAAGGGTACTAATTCGATGATGGTGATTCCAAATCTAGGTGAAAGATGAGATTTTGATACACTATATACACCCAAGAAAGTCCAAATTCTGATTTCGGGAAGTTTTGACAAGTTGAGTTTTAGGCATGCGTCCATAGTTGAAAACCTTAAACAGAAAAAGCACAACCTTGTTTCAATGAACGATATCTCCAAGAATACTAATTTGACTGTGACGATTCCAAATCTAGGTGAAAGGCGACATTTTGAAACACTATATACACTCAAGAAAGTCCAACTTCTGGTTTTGGGAAGATTTGAAAAGTTGTGTTTGAGCCATGTGTCCATAGTTGAACACCTTAAACACAAAAAGGACAACGTTGTTTCAATGTACGATATCTCCAAGAATACTAATTTGATGATGACGATTCCAAATCTAGATGAAAGACGACATTTTGATACACTGTATACACTCAAGAAAGTCCAACTTCTTGTTTCTGAAGGTTTTGAAAAGTTGAGTTTGAGCCATGCGTCCAAAGTAAACATAAAAAGGAAAACCTTGTCTCAATGAACGATATCCCCAAGAATACTAATTTTGATGACGACGATTGCAAATGTAGGTGAAAGAGGAAATTTTTATACACTCAAGAAAGTCCTAATTTTTATTTCGGAAAGTTTTGAAATCTTGAGTTTCAGTCATGAATGCATAGCAGAACACTTTAAACAAGAAAGTGACAATTTTGATTCAATTGACGATATCTCCAAGTATACTAGTTCGATGATGACAATTCCAGATCTAGGTGAAAGACAACATTTTGATACACTAAATACACTCAAGACAGTCCAAATTCTAATTTCTGGAAGTTTGAAAAGTTGAGTTTTAGCCATGCATCCATAGTTCAACACCTTAAACATAAAAAGTGCAACCTTGTTTCAATGAACGATATCTTCAAGATTACTAATTTGATGTTGACGATTCGAAATCTAGTTGAGAGACGACATTTTTAAACACTTTATACACTCAAGTAAGTCCAAATTCCGATTTCGGGAAGTTTTGAAATCTTGAGTTTTAGCCATGAATCCGTACTAGAACACTTTGAACAAGAAAGTGACGACTTTTATTCTATCGACGATATCTCCAAGTATACTAATTTGATGATGACGATTCCAAATCTAGGTGGAAGAAGACATTTTGATACACTAAATACACTTGAGACGGTCCAAATTCTATTTTCGGGAAGTTTTGAAAAGTTGAGTTTTATGCATGGGTCCACAGTAGAACACTATAAAGAAGAAAGTGGCAACTTTGATTCTATCAAATATATCTTCAAGGGTTCTTATTCGATGGGACAATTCCAAATCTAGGTGAAAGATGACATTTTGATACAGTATATAAACTCAAGAAAGTCCAAATTCTGATTTCGGGAAGTCTTGAAATCTTGTGCTTTAGCCATGAATCCATACTAGAACACTTTGAACAAAAAAGTGACGACTTTGATTCTATCGACGATATCTCCAAGTATACTAATTTGGTGATGACGATTCCAAATCTAAGTGAAAGACGACATTTCGATACACTGAATACACTTAAGACAGTCCAAATTCTACTTTCGAGAAGTTTTGAAAAGTTGAGTTTTATGCATGGGTCCACAGTAGAACACTTTAAAGTAGAAAGTTGCAACTTTGATTCTATCAACGATATCTTCAAGGGTACTAATTCGATGACGACTATTCCAAATCTAGGTGAAAGACGACATTTTGATACACTATATACACTCAAGAAAGTCCAAATTCTAATTTCGGGAAGTTTTGAATTCTTGAGTTTTAGCCATGAATCCATACTAGAACACTTTGAACAAGAAAGAGACGACTTTGATTCTATCGACCATATCTCCAAGTATACTAATTTGATGATGATGATTCCAAATCTAGGTAAAAGACGACATTTTGATACACTATATACACTCAAGAAAGTCCAAATTCTGATTTTGGGAAGTTTTGAAATCTTGTGTTTTAGCCATGAATCCACACTAGAACACTTTGAACAAGAAAGTGACAACTTTGATTATATCGACGATATCTCCAAGTATACACTAATTTGATGATGATGATTTCAAACCTAGGTGAAAGACGACATTTTGATACACTAAATACACTTAAGGCAGTCAAAACTCTACTTTCGGGAAGTTTTGAAAAGTTGAGTTTTATGCATGGGTCCACAGTACAACACTTTGATTCTATCAACGATATCTTCAAGGGTACTAATTCGATGACGACGATTCCAAATCTAGGTGAAAGACTGCATTTTGATACGCTATATACACTCAAGAAAGCCAAATTCTGATTTCGGGAAGTTTTGAAATCTCGAGTTTTAGCCATGAATCTATGCTAGAACACTTTGAACAAGAAAGTAACGTTAGACTTTGACTCTATCGACGATATCTCAAAATATACTAATTTGATGATGACGACTCCAAATTTAGGGGAATGACGACATTTCTATACACTAAATACAATTAAGACAGTCTAAATTCTATTTTCAGGAAGTTTTAAAAGTTAAGTTTTATGTATGGGTCCACAGTGGAACACTTTAAAGAAGAAAGTGGCAACTTTGATTCTATCAACGATATCTTCAAGGGTACTAATTCGATGATGGTGATTCCAAATCTAGGTGAAAGATGAGATTTTGATACACTATATACACCCAAGAAAGTCCAAATTCTGATTTCGGGAAGTTTTGACAAGTTGAGTTTTAGGCATGCGTCCATAGTTGAAAACCTTAAACAGAAAAAGCACAACCTTGTTTCAATGAACGATATCTCCAAGAATACTAATTTGACTGTGACGATTCCAAATCTAGGTGAAAGGCGACATTTTGAAACACTATATACACTCAAGAAAGTCCAACTTCTGGTTTTGGGAAGATTTGAAAAGTTGTGTTTGAGCCATGTGTCCATAGTTGAACACCTTAAACACAAAAAGGACAACGTTGTTTCAATGTACGATATCTCCAAGAATACTAATTTGATGATGACGATTCCAAATCTAGATGAAAGACGACATTTTGATACACTGTATACACTCAAGAAAGTCCAACTTCTTGTTTCTGAAGGTTTTGAAAAGTTGAGTTTGAGCCATGCGTCCAAAGTAAACATAAAAAGGAAAACCTTGTCTCAATGAACGATATCCCCAAGAATACTAATTTTGATGACGACGATTGCAAATGTAGGTGAAAGAGGAAATTTTTATACACTCAAGAAAGTCCTAATTTTTATTTCGGAAAGTTTTGAAATCTTGAGTTTCAGTCATGAATGCATAGCAGAACACTTTAAACAAGAAAGTGACAATTTTGATTCAATTGACGATATCTCCAAGTATACTAGTTCGATGATGACAATTCCAGATCTAGGTGAAAGACAACATTTTGATACACTAAATACACTCAAGACAGTCCAAATTCTAATTTCTGGAAGTTTGAAAAGTTGAGTTTTAGCCATGCATCCATAGTTCAACACCTTAAACATAAAAAGTGCAACCTTGTTTCAATGAACGATATCTTCAAGATTACTAATTTGATGTTGACGATTCGAAATCTAGTTGAGAGACGACATTTTTAAACACTTTATACACTCAAGTAAGTCCAAATTCCGATTTCGGGAAGTTTTGAAATCTTGAGTTTTAGCCATGAATCCGTACTAGAACACTTTGAACAAGAAAGTGACGACTTTTATTCTATCGACGATATCTCCAAGTATACTAATTTGATGATGACGATTCCAAATCTAGGTGGAAGAAGACATTTTGATACACTAAATACACTTGAGACGGTCCAAATTCTATTTTCGGGAAGTTTTGAAAAGTTGAGTTTTATGCATGGGTCCACAGTAGAACACTATAAAGAAGAAAGTGGCAACTTTGATTCTATCAAATATATCTTCAAGGGTTCTTATTCGATGGGACAATTCCAAATCTAGGTGAAAGATGACATTTTGATACAGTATATAAACTCAAGAAAGTCCAAATTCTGATTTCGGGAAGTCTTGAAATCTTGTGCTTTAGCCATGAATCCATACTAGAACACTTTGAACAAAAAAGTGACGACTTTGATTCTATCGACGATATCTCCAAGTATACTAATTTGGTGATGACGATTCCAAATCTAAGTGAAAGACGACATTTCGATACACTGAATACACTTAAGACAGTCCAAATTCTACTTTCGAGAAGTTTTGAAAAGTTGAGTTTTATGCATGGGTCCACAGTAGAACACTTTAAAGTAGAAAGTTGCAACTTTGATTCTATCAACGATATCTTCAAGGGTACTAATTCGATGACGACTATTCCAAATCTAGGTGAAAGACGACATTTTGATACACTATATACACTCAAGAAAGTCCAAATTCTAATTTCGGGAAGTTTTGAATTCTTGAGTTTTAGCCATGAATCCATACTAGAACACTTTGAACAAGAAAGAGACGACTTTGATTCTATCGACCATATCTCCAAGTATACTAATTTGATGATGATGATTCCAAATCTAGGTAAAAGACGACATTTTGATACACTATATACACTCAAGAAAGTCCAAATTCTGATTTTGGGAAGTTTTGAAATCTTGTGTTTTAGCCATGAATCCACACTAGAACACTTTGAACAAGAAAGTGACAACTTTGATTCTATCGACGATATCTCCAAGTATACACTAATTTGATGATGATGATTTCAAACCTAGGTGAAAGACGACATTTTGATACACTAAATACACTTAAGGCAGTCAAAACTCTACTTTCGGGAAGTTTTGAAAAGTTGAGTTTTATGCATGGGTCCACAGTACAACACTTTGATTCTATCAACGATATCTTCAAGGGTACTAATTCGATGACGACGATTCCAAATCTAGGTGAAAGACTGCATTTTGATACGCTATATACACTCAAGAAAGCCAAATTCTGATTTCGGGAAGTTTTGAAATCTCGAGTTTTAGCCATGAATCTATGCTAGAACACTTTGAACAAGAAAGTAACGTTAGACTTTGACTCTATCGACGATATCTCAAAATATACTAATTTGATGATGACGACTCCAAATTTAGGGGAATGACGACATTTCTATACACTAAATACAATTAAGACAGTCTAAATTCTATTTTCAGGAAGTTTTAAAAGTTAAGTTTTATGTATGGGTCCACAGTGGAACACTTTAAAGAAGAAAGTGGCAACTTTGATTCTATCAACGATATCTTCAAGGGTACTAATTCGATGATGGTGATTCCAAATCTAGGTGAAAGATGAGATTTTGATACACTATATACACCCAAGAAAGTCCAAATTCTGATTTCGGGAAGTTTTGACAAGTTGAGTTTTAGGCATGCGTCCATAGTTGAAAACCTTAAACAGAAAAAGCACAACCTTGTTTCAATGAACGATATCTCCAAGAATACTAATTTGACTGTGACGATTCCAAATCTAGGTGAAAGGCGACATTTTGAAACACTATATACACTCAAGAAAGTCCAACTTCTGGTTTTGGGAAGATTTGAAAAGTTGTGTTTGAGCCATGTGTCCATAGTTGAACACCTTAAACACAAAAAGGACAACGTTGTTTCAATGTACGATATCTCCAAGAATACTAATTTGATGATGACGATTCCAAATCTAGATGAAAGACGACATTTTGATACACTGTATACACTCAAGAAAGTCCAACTTCTTGTTTCTGAAGGTTTTGAAAAGTTGAGTTTGAGCCATGCGTCCAAAGTAAACATAAAAAGGAAAACCTTGTCTCAATGAACGATATCCCCAAGAATACTAATTTTGATGACGACGATTGCAAATGTAGGTGAAAGAGGAAATTTTTATACACTCAAGAAAGTCCTAATTTTTATTTCGGAAAGTTTTGAAATCTTGAGTTTCAGTCATGAATGCATAGCAGAACACTTTAAACAAGAAAGTGACAATTTTGATTCAATTGACGATATCTCCAAGTATACTAGTTCGATGATGACAATTCCAGATCTAGGTGAAAGACAACATTTTGATACACTAAATACACTCAAGACAGTCCAAATTCTAATTTCTGGAAGTTTGAAAAGTTGAGTTTTAGCCATGCATCCATAGTTCAACACCTTAAACATAAAAAGTGCAACCTTGTTTCAATGAACGATATCTTCAAGATTACTAATTTGATGTTGACGATTCGAAATCTAGTTGAGAGACGACATTTTTAAACACTTTATACACTCAAGTAAGTCCAAATTCCGATTTCGGGAAGTTTTGAAATCTTGAGTTTTAGCCATGAATCCGTACTAGAACACTTTGAACAAGAAAGTGACGACTTTTATTCTATCGACGATATCTCCAAGTATACTAATTTGATGATGACGATTCCAAATCTAGGTGGAAGAAGACATTTTGATACACTAAATACACTTGAGACGGTCCAAATTCTATTTTCGGGAAGTTTTGAAAAGTTGAGTTTTATGCATGGGTCCACAGTAGAACACTATAAAGAAGAAAGTGGCAACTTTGATTCTATCAAATATATCTTCAAGGGTTCTTATTCGATGGGACAATTCCAAATCTAGGTGAAAGATGACATTTTGATACAGTATATAAACTCAAGAAAGTCCAAATTCTGATTTCGGGAAGTCTTGAAATCTTGTGCTTTAGCCATGAATCCATACTAGAACACTTTGAACAAAAAAGTGACGACTTTGATTCTATCGACGATATCTCCAAGTATACTAATTTGGTGATGACGATTCCAAATCTAAGTGAAAGACGACATTTCGATACACTGAATACACTTAAGACAGTCCAAATTCTACTTTCGAGAAGTTTTGAAAAGTTGAGTTTTATGCATGGGTCCACAGTAGAACACTTTAAAGTAGAAAGTTGCAACTTTGATTCTATCAACGATATCTTCAAGGGTACTAATTCGATGACGACTATTCCAAATCTAGGTGAAAGACGACATTTTGATACACTATATACACTCAAGAAAGTCCAAATTCTAATTTCGGGAAGTTTTGAATTCTTGAGTTTTAGCCATGAATCCATACTAGAACACTTTGAACAAGAAAGAGACGACTTTGATTCTATCGACCATATCTCCAAGTATACTAATTTGATGATGATGATTCCAAATCTAGGTAAAAGACGACATTTTGATACACTATATACACTCAAGAAAGTCCAAATTCTGATTTTGGGAAGTTTTGAAATCTTGTGTTTTAGCCATGAATCCACACTAGAACACTTTGAACAAGAAAGTGACAACTTTGATTCTATCGACGATATCTCCAAGTATACACTAATTTGATGATGATGATTTCAAACCTAGGTGAAAGACGACATTTTGATACACTAAATACACTTAAGGCAGTCAAAACTCTACTTTCGGGAAGTTTTGAAAAGTTGAGTTTTATGCATGGGTCCACAGTACAACACTTTGATTCTATCAACGATATCTTCAAGGGTACTAATTCGATGACGACGATTCCAAATCTAGGTGAAAGACTGCATTTTGATACGCTATATACACTCAAGAAAGCCAAATTCTGATTTCGGGAAGTTTTGAAATCTCGAGTTTTAGCCATGAATCTATGCTAGAACACTTTGAACAAGAAAGTAACGTTAGACTTTGACTCTATCGACGATATCTCAAAATATACTAATTTGATGATGACGACTCCAAATTTAGGGGAATGACGACATTTCTATACACTAAATACAATTAAGACAGTCTAAATTCTATTTTCAGGAAGTTTTAAAAGTTAAGTTTTATGTATGGGTCCACAGTGGAACACTTTAAAGAAGAAAGTGGCAACTTTGATTCTATCAACGATATCTTCAAGGGTACTAATTCGATGATGGTGATTCCAAATCTAGGTGAAAGATGAGATTTTGATACACTATATACACCCAAGAAAGTCCAAATTCTGATTTCGGGAAGTTTTGACAAGTTGAGTTTTAGGCATGCGTCCATAGTTGAAAACCTTAAACAGAAAAAGCACAACCTTGTTTCAATGAACGATATCTCCAAGAATACTAATTTGACTGTGACGATTCCAAATCTAGGTGAAAGGCGACATTTTGAAACACTATATACACTCAAGAAAGTCCAACTTCTGGTTTTGGGAAGATTTGAAAAGTTGTGTTTGAGCCATGTGTCCATAGTTGAACACCTTAAACACAAAAAGGACAACGTTGTTTCAATGTACGATATCTCCAAGAATACTAATTTGATGATGACGATTCCAAATCTAGATGAAAGACGACATTTTGATACACTGTATACACTCAAGAAAGTCCAACTTCTTGTTTCTGAAGGTTTTGAAAAGTTGAGTTTGAGCCATGCGTCCAAAGTAAACATAAAAAGGAAAACCTTGTCTCAATGAACGATATCCCCAAGAATACTAATTTTGATGACGACGATTGCAAATGTAGGTGAAAGAGGAAATTTTTATACACTCAAGAAAGTCCTAATTTTTATTTCGGAAAGTTTTGAAATCTTGAGTTTCAGTCATGAATGCATAGCAGAACACTTTAAACAAGAAAGTGACAATTTTGATTCAATTGACGATATCTCCAAGTATACTAGTTCGATGATGACAATTCCAGATCTAGGTGAAAGACAACATTTTGATACACTAAATACACTCAAGACAGTCCAAATTCTAATTTCTGGAAGTTTGAAAAGTTGAGTTTTAGCCATGCATCCATAGTTCAACACCTTAAACATAAAAAGTGCAACCTTGTTTCAATGAACGATATCTTCAAGATTACTAATTTGATGTTGACGATTCGAAATCTAGTTGAGAGACGACATTTTTAAACACTTTATACACTCAAGTAAGTCCAAATTCCGATTTCGGGAAGTTTTGAAATCTTGAGTTTTAGCCATGAATCCGTACTAGAACACTTTGAACAAGAAAGTGACGACTTTTATTCTATCGACGATATCTCCAAGTATACTAATTTGATGATGACGATTCCAAATCTAGGTGGAAGAAGACATTTTGATACACTAAATACACTTGAGACGGTCCAAATTCTATTTTCGGGAAGTTTTGAAAAGTTGAGTTTTATGCATGGGTCCACAGTAGAACACTATAAAGAAGAAAGTGGCAACTTTGATTCTATCAAATATATCTTCAAGGGTTCTTATTCGATGGGACAATTCCAAATCTAGGTGAAAGATGACATTTTGATACAGTATATAAACTCAAGAAAGTCCAAATTCTGATTTCGGGAAGTCTTGAAATCTTGTGCTTTAGCCATGAATCCATACTAGAACACTTTGAACAAAAAAGTGACGACTTTGATTCTATCGACGATATCTCCAAGTATACTAATTTGGTGATGACGATTCCAAATCTAAGTGAAAGACGACATTTCGATACACTGAATACACTTAAGACAGTCCAAATTCTACTTTCGAGAAGTTTTGAAAAGTTGAGTTTTATGCATGGGTCCACAGTAGAACACTTTAAAGTAGAAAGTTGCAACTTTGATTCTATCAACGATATCTTCAAGGGTACTAATTCGATGACGACTATTCCAAATCTAGGTGAAAGACGACATTTTGATACACTATATACACTCAAGAAAGTCCAAATTCTAATTTCGGGAAGTTTTGAATTCTTGAGTTTTAGCCATGAATCCATACTAGAACACTTTGAACAAGAAAGAGACGACTTTGATTCTATCGACCATATCTCCAAGTATACTAATTTGATGATGATGATTCCAAATCTAGGTAAAAGACGACATTTTGATACACTATATACACTCAAGAAAGTCCAAATTCTGATTTTGGGAAGTTTTGAAATCTTGTGTTTTAGCCATGAATCCACACTAGAACACTTTGAACAAGAAAGTGACAACTTTGATTCTATCGACGATATCTCCAAGTATACACTAATTTGATGATGATGATTTCAAACCTAGGTGAAAGACGACATTTTGATACACTAAATACACTTAAGGCAGTCAAAACTCTACTTTCGGGAAGTTTTGAAAAGTTGAGTTTTATGCATGGGTCCACAGTACAACACTTTGATTCTATCAACGATATCTTCAAGGGTACTAATTCGATGACGACGATTCCAAATCTAGGTGAAAGACTGCATTTTGATACGCTATATACACTCAAGAAAGCCAAATTCTGATTTCGGGAAGTTTTGAAATCTCGAGTTTTAGCCATGAATCTATGCTAGAACACTTTGAACAAGAAAGTAACGTTAGACTTTGACTCTATCGACGATATCTCAAAATATACTAATTTGATGATGACGACTCCAAATTTAGGGGAATGACGACATTTCTATACACTAAATACAATTAAGACAGTCTAAATTCTATTTTCAGGAAGTTTTAAAAGTTAAGTTTTATGTATGGGTCCACAGTGGAACACTTTAAAGAAGAAAGTGGCAACTTTGATTCTATCAACGATATCTTCAAGGGTACTAATTCGATGATGATGATTCCAAATCTAGGTGAAAGATGAGATTTTGATACACTATATACACCCAAGAAAGTCCAAATTCTGATTTCGGGAAGTTTTGACAAGTTGAGTTTTAGGCATGCGTCCATAGTTGAAAACCTTAAACAGAAAAAGCACAACCTTGTTTCAATGAACGATATCTCCAAGAATACTAATTTGACTGTGACGATTCCAAATCTAGGTGAAAGGCGACATTTTGAAACACTATATACACTCAAGAAAGTCCAACTTCTGGTTTTGGGAAGATTTGAAAAGTTGTGTTTGAGCCATGTGTCCATAGTTGAACACCTTAAACACAAAAAGGACAACGTTGTTTCAATGTACGATATCTCCAAGAATACTAATTTGATGATGACGATTCCAAATCTAGATGAAAGACGACATTTTGATACACTGTATACACTCAAGAAAGTCCAACTTCTTGTTTCTGAAGGTTTTGAAAAGTTGAGTTTGAGCCATGCGTCCAAAGTAAACATAAAAAGGAAAACCTTGTCTCAATGAACGATATCCCCAAGAATACTAATTTTGATGACGACGATTGCAAATGTAGGTGAAAGAGGAAATTTTTATACACTCAAGAAAGTCCTAATTTTTATTTCGGAAAGTTTTGAAATCTTGAGTTTCAGTCATGAATGCATAGCAGAACACTTTAAACAAGAAAGTGACAATTTTGATTCAATTGACGATATCTCCAAGTATACTAGTTCGATGATGACAATTCCAGATCTAGGTGAAAGACAACATTTTGATACACTAAATACACTCAAGACAGTCCAAATTCTAATTTCTGGAAGTTTGAAAAGTTGAGTTTTAGCCATGCATCCATAGTTCAACACCTTAAACATAAAAAGTGCAACCTTGTTTCAATGAACGATATCTTCAAGATTACTAATTTGATGTTGACGATTCGAAATCTAGTTGAGAGACGACATTTTTAAACACTTTATACACTCAAGTAAGTCCAAATTCCGATTTCGGGAAGTTTTGAAATCTTGAGTTTTAGCCATGAATCCGTACTAGAACACTTTGAACAAGAAAGTGACGACTTTTATTCTATCGACGATATCTCCAAGTATACTAATTTGATGATGACGATTCCAAATCTAGGTGGAAGAAGACATTTTGATACACTAAATACACTTGAGACGGTCCAAATTCTATTTTCGGGAAGTTTTGAAAAGTTGAGTTTTATGCATGGGTCCACAGTAGAACACTATAAAGAAGAAAGTGGCAACTTTGATTCTATCAAATATATCTTCAAGGGTTCTTATTCGATGGGACAATTCCAAATCTAGGTGAAAGATGACATTTTGATACAGTATATAAACTCAAGAAAGTCCAAATTCTGATTTCGGGAAGTCTTGAAATCTTGTGCTTTAGCCATGAATCCATACTAGAACACTTTGAACAAAAAAGTGACGACTTTGATTCTATCGACGATATCTCCAAGTATACTAATTTGGTGATGACGATTCCAAATCTAAGTGAAAGACGACATTTCGATACACTGAATACACTTAAGACAGTCCAAATTCTACTTTCGAGAAGTTTTGAAAAGTTGAGTTTTATGCATGGGTCCACAGTAGAACACTTTAAAGTAGAAAGTTGCAACTTTGATTCTATCAACGATATCTTCAAGGGTACTAATTCGATGACGACTATTCCAAATCTAGGTGAAAGACGACATTTTGATACACTATATACACTCAAGAAAGTCCAAATTCTAATTTCGGGAAGTTTTGAATTCTTGAGTTTTAGCCATGAATCCATACTAGAACACTTTGAACAAGAAAGAGACGACTTTGATTCTATCGACCATATCTCCAAGTATACTAATTTGATGATGATGATTCCAAATCTAGGTAAAAGACGACATTTTGATACACTATATACACTCAAGAAAGTCCAAATTCTGATTTTGGGAAGTTTTGAAATCTTGTGTTTTAGCCATGAATCCACACTAGAACACTTTGAACAAGAAAGTGACAACTTTGATTCTATCGACGATATCTCCAAGTATACACTAATTTGATGATGATGATTTCAAACCTAGGTGAAAGACGACATTTTGATACACTAAATACACTTAAGGCAGTCAAAACTCTACTTTCGGGAAGTTTTGAAAAGTTGAGTTTTATGCATGGGTCCACAGTACAACACTTTGATTCTATCAACGATATCTTCAAGGGTACTAATTCGATGACGACGATTCCAAATCTAGGTGAAAGACTGCATTTTGATACGCTATATACACTCAAGAAAGCCAAATTCTGATTTCGGGAAGTTTTGAAATCTCGAGTTTTAGCCATGAATCTATGCTAGAACACTTTGAACAAGAAAGTAACGTTAGACTTTGACTCTATCGACGATATCTCAAAATATACTAATTTGATGATGACGACTCCAAATTTAGGGGAATGACGACATTTCTATACACTAAATACAATTAAGACAGTCTAAATTCTATTTTCAGGAAGTTTTAAAAGTTAAGTTTTATGTATGGGTCCACAGTGGAACACTTTAAAGAAGAAAGTGGCAACTTTGATTCTATCAACGATATCTTCAAGGGTACTAATTCGATGATGGTGATTCCAAATCTAGGTGAAAGATGAGATTTTGATACACTATATACACCCAAGAAAGTCCAAATTCTGATTTCGGGAAGTTTTGACAAGTTGAGTTTTAGGCATGCGTCCATAGTTGAAAACCTTAAACAGAAAAAGCACAACCTTGTTTCAATGAACGATATCTCCAAGAATACTAATTTGACTGTGACGATTCCAAATCTAGGTGAAAGGCGACATTTTGAAACACTATATACACTCAAGAAAGTCCAACTTCTGGTTTTGGGAAGATTTGAAAAGTTGTGTTTGAGCCATGTGTCCATAGTTGAACACCTTAAACACAAAAAGGACAACGTTGTTTCAATGTACGATATCTCCAAGAATACTAATTTGATGATGACGATTCCAAATCTAGATGAAAGACGACATTTTGATACACTGTATACACTCAAGAAAGTCCAACTTCTTGTTTCTGAAGGTTTTGAAAAGTTGAGTTTGAGCCATGCGTCCAAAGTAAACATAAAAAGGAAAACCTTGTCTCAATGAACGATATCCCCAAGAATACTAATTTTGATGACGACGATTGCAAATGTAGGTGAAAGAGGAAATTTTTATACACTCAAGAAAGTCCTAATTTTTATTTCGGAAAGTTTTGAAATCTTGAGTTTCAGTCATGAATGCATAGCAGAACACTTTAAACAAGAAAGTGACAATTTTGATTCAATTGACGATATCTCCAAGTATACTAGTTCGATGATGACAATTCCAGATCTAGGTGAAAGACAACATTTTGATACACTAAATACACTCAAGACAGTCCAAATTCTAATTTCTGGAAGTTTGAAAAGTTGAGTTTTAGCCATGCATCCATAGTTCAACACCTTAAACATAAAAAGTGCAACCTTGTTTCAATGAACGATATCTTCAAGATTACTAATTTGATGTTGACGATTCGAAATCTAGTTGAGAGACGACATTTTTAAACACTTTATACACTCAAGTAAGTCCAAATTCCGATTTCGGGAAGTTTTGAAATCTTGAGTTTTAGCCATGAATCCGTACTAGAACACTTTGAACAAGAAAGTGACGACTTTTATTCTATCGACGATATCTCCAAGTATACTAATTTGATGATGACGATTCCAAATCTAGGTGGAAGAAGACATTTTGATACACTAAATACACTTGAGACGGTCCAAATTCTATTTTCGGGAAGTTTTGAAAAGTTGAGTTTTATGCATGGGTCCACAGTAGAACACTATAAAGAAGAAAGTGGCAACTTTGATTCTATCAAATATATCTTCAAGGGTTCTTATTCGATGGGACAATTCCAAATCTAGGTGAAAGATGACATTTTGATACAGTATATAAACTCAAGAAAGTCCAAATTCTGATTTCGGGAAGTCTTGAAATCTTGTGCTTTAGCCATGAATCCATACTAGAACACTTTGAACAAAAAAGTGACGACTTTGATTCTATCGACGATATCTCCAAGTATACTAATTTGGTGATGACGATTCCAAATCTAGGTGAAAGACGACATTTCGATACACTGAATACACTTAAGACAGTCCAAATTCTACTTTCGAGAAGTTTTGAAAAGTTGAGTTTTATGCATGGGTCCACAGTAGAACACTTTAAAGTAGAAAGTTGCAACTTTGATTCTATCAACGATATCTTCA
Source organism: Diospyros kaki (assembly GCA_036245055.1). Classification (NCBI taxonomy): domain Eukaryota; kingdom Viridiplantae; phylum Streptophyta; class Magnoliopsida; order Ericales; family Ebenaceae; genus Diospyros; species Diospyros kaki. The sequence goes on from BSEG01000012.1 coordinate 25,577,083, forward strand.
AGGGTACTAATTCGATGACGACTATTCCAAATCTAGGTGAAAGACGACATTTTGATACACTATATACACTCAAGAAAGTCCAAATTCTAATTTCGGGAAGTTTTGAATTCTTGAGTTTTAGCCATGAATCCATACTAGAACACTTTGAACAAGAAAGAGACGACTTTGATTCTATCGACCATATCTCCAAGTATACTAATTTGATGATGATGATTCCAAATCTAGGTAAAAGACGACATTTTGATACACTATATACACTCAAGAAAGTCCAAATTCTGATTTTGGGAAGTTTTGAAATCTTGTGTTTTAGCCATGAATCCACACTAGAACACTTTGAACAAGAAAGTGACAACTTTGATTCTATCGACGATATCTCCAAGTATACACTAATTTGATGATGATGATTTCAAACCTAGGTGAAAGACGACATTTTGATACACTAAATACACTTAAGGCAGTCAAAACTCTACTTTCGGGAAGTTTTGAAAAGTTGAGTTTTATGCATGGGTCCACAGTACAACACTTTGATTCTATCAACGATATCTTCAAGGGTACTAATTCGATGACGACGATTCCAAATCTAGGTGAAAGACTGCATTTTGATACGCTATATACACCCAAGAAAGTCCAAATTCTGATTTCGGGAAGTTTTGACAAGTTGAGTTTTAGGCATGCGTCCATAGTTGAAAACCTTAAACAGAAAAAGCACAACCTTGTTTCAATGAACGATATCTCCAAGAATACTAATTTGACTGTGACGATTCCAAATCTAGGTGAAAGGCGACATTTTGAAACACTATATACACTCAAGAAAGTCCAACTTCTGGTTTTGGGAAGATTTGAAAAGTTGTGTTTGAGCCATGTGTCCATAGTTGAACACCTTAAACACAAAAAGGACAACGTTGTTTCAATGTACGATATCTCCAAGAATACTAATTTGATGATGACGATTCCAAATCTAGATGAAAGACGACATTTTGATACACTGTATACACTCAAGAAAGTCCAACTTCTTGTTTCTGAAGGTTTTGAAAAGTTGAGTTTGAGCCATGCGTCCAAAGTAAACATAAAAAGGAAAACCTTGTCTCAATGAACGATATCCCCAAGAATACTAATTTTGATGACGACGATTGCAAATGTAGGTGAAAGAGGAAATTTTTATACACTCAAGAAAGTCCTAATTTTTATTTCGGAAAGTTTTGAAATCTTGAGTTTCAGTCATGAATGCATAGCAGAACACTTTAAACAAGAAAGTGACAATTTTGATTCAATTGACGATATCTCCAAGTATACTAGTTCGATGATGACAATTCCAGATCTAGGTGAAAGACAACATTTTGATACACTAAATACACTCAAGACAGTCCAAATTCTAATTTCTGGAAGTTTGAAAAGTTGAGTTTTAGCCATGCATCCATAGTTCAACACCTTAAACATAAAAAGTGCAACCTTGTTTCAATGAACGATATCTTCAAGATTACTAATTTGATGTTGACGATTCGAAATCTAGTTGAGAGACGACATTTTTAAACACTTTATACACTCAAGTAAGTCCAAATTCCGATTTCGGGAAGTTTTGAAATCTTGAGTTTTAGCCATGAATCCGTACTAGAACACTTTGAACAAGAAAGTGACGACTTTTATTCTATCGACGATATCTCCAAGTATACTAATTTGATGATGACGATTCCAAATCTAGGTGGAAGAAGACATTTTGATACACTAAATACACTTGAGACGGTCCAAATTCTATTTTCGGGAAGTTTTGAAAAGTTGAGTTTTATGCATGGGTCCACAGTAGAACACTATAAAGAAGAAAGTGGCAACTTTGATTCTATCAAATATATCTTCAAGGGTTCTTATTCGATGGGACAATTCCAAATCTAGGTGAAAGATGACATTTTGATACAGTATATAAACTCAAGAAAGTCCAAATTCTGATTTCGGGAAGTCTTGAAATCTTGTGCTTTAGCCATGAATCCATACTAGAACACTTTGAACAAAAAAGTGACGACTTTGATTCTATCGACGATATCTCCAAGTATACTAATTTGGTGATGACGATTCCAAATCTAAGTGAAAGACGACATTTCGATACACTGAATACACTTAAGACAGTCCAAATTCTACTTTCGAGAAGTTTTGAAAAGTTGAGTTTTATGCATGGGTCCACAGTAGAACACTTTAAAGTAGAAAGTTGCAACTTTGATTCTATCAACGATATCTTCAAGGGTACTAATTCGATGACGACTATTCCAAATCTAGGTGAAAGACGACATTTTGATACACTATATACACTCAAGAAAGTCCAAATTCTAATTTCGGGAAGTTTTGAATTCTTGAGTTTTAGCCATGAATCCATACTAGAACACTTTGAACAAGAAAGAGACGACTTTGATTCTATCGACCATATCTCCAAGTATACTAATTTGATGATGATGATTCCAAATCTAGGTAAAAGACGACATTTTGATACACTATATACACTCAAGAAAGTCCAAATTCTGATTTTGGGAAGTTTTGAAATCTTGTGTTTTAGCCATGAATCCACACTAGAACACTTTGAACAAGAAAGTGACAACTTTGATTCTATCGACGATATCTCCAAGTATACACTAATTTGATGATGATGATTTCAAACCTAGGTGAAAGACGACATTTTGATACACTAAATACACTTAAGGCAGTCAAAACTCTACTTTCGGGAAGTTTTGAAAAGTTGAGTTTTATGCATGGGTCCACAGTACAACACTTTGATTCTATCAACGATATCTTCAAGGGTACTAATTCGATGACGACGATTCCAAATCTAGGTGAAAGACTGCATTTTGATACGCTATATACACCCAAGAAAGTCCAAATTCTGATTTCGGGAAGTTTTGACAAGTTGAGTTTTAGGCATGCGTCCATAGTTGAAAACCTTAAACAGAAAAAGCACAACCTTGTTTCAATGAACGATATCTCCAAGAATACTAATTTGACTGTGACGATTCCAAATCTAGGTGAAAGGCGACATTTTGAAACACTATATACACTCAAGAAAGTCCAACTTCTGGTTTTGGGAAGATTTGAAAAGTTGTGTTTGAGCCATGTGTCCATAGTTGAACACCTTAAACACAAAAAGGACAACGTTGTTTCAATGTACGATATCTCCAAGAATACTAATTTGATGATGACGATTCCAAATCTAGATGAAAGACGACATTTTGATACACTGTATACACTCAAGAAAGTCCAACTTCTTGTTTCTGAAGGTTTTGAAAAGTTGAGTTTGAGCCATGCGTCCAAAGTAAACATAAAAAGGAAAACCTTGTCTCAATGAACGATATCCCCAAGAATACTAATTTTGATGACGACGATTGCAAATGTAGGTGAAAGAGGAAATTTTTATACACTCAAGAAAGTCCTAATTTTTATTTCGGAAAGTTTTGAAATCTTGAGTTTCAGTCATGAATGCATAGCAGAACACTTTAAACAAGAAAGTGACAATTTTGATTCAATTGACGATATCTCCAAGTATACTAGTTCGATGATGACAATTCCAGATCTAGGTGAAAGACAACATTTTGATACACTAAATACACTCAAGACAGTCCAAATTCTAATTTCTGGAAGTTTGAAAAGTTGAGTTTTAGCCATGCATCCATAGTTCAACACCTTAAACATAAAAAGTGCAACCTTGTTTCAATGAACGATATCTTCAAGATTACTAATTTGATGTTGACGATTCGAAATCTAGTTGAGAGACGACATTTTTAAACACTTTATACACTCAAGTAAGTCCAAATTCCGATTTCGGGAAGTTTTGAAATCTTGAGTTTTAGCCATGAATCCGTACTAGAACACTTTGAACAAGAAAGTGACGACTTTTATTCTATCGACGATATCTCCAAGTATACTAATTTGATGATGACGATTCCAAATCTAGGTGGAAGAAGACATTTTGATACACTAAATACACTTGAGACGGTCCAAATTCTATTTTCGGGAAGTTTTGAAAAGTTGAGTTTTATGCATGGGTCCACAGTAGAACACTATAAAGAAGAAAGTGGCAACTTTGATTCTATCAAATATATCTTCAAGGGTTCTTATTCGATGGGACAATTCCAAATCTAGGTGAAAGATGACATTTTGATACAGTATATAAACTCAAGAAAGTCCAAATTCTGATTTCGGGAAGTCTTGAAATCTTGTGCTTTAGCCATGAATCCATACTAGAACACTTTGAACAAAAAAGTGACGACTTTGATTCTATCGACGATATCTCCAAGTATACTAATTTGGTGATGACGATTCCAAATCTAAGTGAAAGACGACATTTCGATACACTGAATACACTTAAGACAGTCCAAATTCTACTTTCGAGAAGTTTTGAAAAGTTGAGTTTTATGCATGGGTCCACAGTAGAACACTTTAAAGTAGAAAGTTGCAACTTTGATTCTATCAACGATATCTTCAAGGGTACTAATTCGATGACGACTATTCCAAATCTAGGTGAAAGACGACATTTTGATACACTATATACACTCAAGAAAGTCCAAATTCTAATTTCGGGAAGTTTTGAATTCTTGAGTTTTAGCCATGAATCCATACTAGAACACTTTGAACAAGAAAGAGACGACTTTGATTCTATCGACCATATCTCCAAGTATACTAATTTGATGATGATGATTCCAAATCTAGGTAAAAGACGACATTTTGATACACTATATACACTCAAGAAAGTCCAAATTCTGATTTTGGGAAGTTTTGAAATCTTGTGTTTTAGCCATGAATCCACACTAGAACACTTTGAACAAGAAAGTGACAACTTTGATTCTATCGACGATATCTCCAAGTATACACTAATTTGATGATGATGATTTCAAACCTAGGTGAAAGACGACATTTTGATACACTAAATACACTTAAGGCAGTCAAAACTCTACTTTCGGGAAGTTTTGAAAAGTTGAGTTTTATGCATGGGTCCACAGTACAACACTTTGATTCTATCAACGATATCTTCAAGGGTACTAATTCGATGACGACGATTCCAAATCTAGGTGAAAGACTGCATTTTGATACGCTATATACACCCAAGAAAGTCCAAATTCTGATTTCGGGAAGTTTTGACAAGTTGAGTTTTAGGCATGCGTCCATAGTTGAAAACCTTAAACAGAAAAAGCACAACCTTGTTTCAATGAACGATATCTCCAAGAATACTAATTTGACTGTGACGATTCCAAATCTAGGTGAAAGGCGACATTTTGAAACACTATATACACTCAAGAAAGTCCAACTTCTGGTTTTGGGAAGATTTGAAAAGTTGTGTTTGAGCCATGTGTCCATAGTTGAACACCTTAAACACAAAAAGGACAACGTTGTTTCAATGTACGATATCTCCAAGAATACTAATTTGATGATGACGATTCCAAATCTAGATGAAAGACGACATTTTGATACACTGTATACACTCAAGAAAGTCCAACTTCTTGTTTCTGAAGGTTTTGAAAAGTTGAGTTTGAGCCATGCGTCCAAAGTAAACATAAAAAGGAAAACCTTGTCTCAATGAACGATATCCCCAAGAATACTAATTTTGATGACGACGATTGCAAATGTAGGTGAAAGAGGAAATTTTTATACACTCAAGAAAGTCCTAATTTTTATTTCGGAAAGTTTTGAAATCTTGAGTTTCAGTCATGAATGCATAGCAGAACACTTTAAACAAGAAAGTGACAATTTTGATTCAATTGACGATATCTCCAAGTATACTAGTTCGATGATGACAATTCCAGATCTAGGTGAAAGACAACATTTTGATACACTAAATACACTCAAGACAGTCCAAATTCTAATTTCTGGAAGTTTGAAAAGTTGAGTTTTAGCCATGCATCCATAGTTCAACACCTTAAACATAAAAAGTGCAACCTTGTTTCAATGAACGATATCTTCAAGATTACTAATTTGATGTTGACGATTCGAAATCTAGTTGAGAGACGACATTTTTAAACACTTTATACACTCAAGTAAGTCCAAATTCCGATTTCGGGAAGTTTTGAAATCTTGAGTTTTAGCCATGAATCCGTACTAGAACACTTTGAACAAGAAAGTGACGACTTTTATTCTATCGACGATATCTCCAAGTATACTAATTTGATGATGACGATTCCAAATCTAGGTGGAAGAAGACATTTTGATACACTAAATACACTTGAGACGGTCCAAATTCTATTTTCGGGAAGTTTTGAAAAGTTGAGTTTTATGCATGGGTCCACAGTAGAACACTATAAAGAAGAAAGTGGCAACTTTGATTCTATCAAATATATCTTCAAGGGTTCTTATTCGATGGGACAATTCCAAATCTAGGTGAAAGATGACATTTTGATACAGTATATAAACTCAAGAAAGTCCAAATTCTGATTTCGGGAAGTCTTGAAATCTTGTGCTTTAGCCATGAATCCATACTAGAACACTTTGAACAAAAAAGTGACGACTTTGATTCTATCGACGATATCTCCAAGTATACTAATTTGGTGATGACGATTCCAAATCTAAGTGAAAGACGACATTTCGATACACTGAATACACTTAAGACAGTCCAAATTCTACTTTCGAGAAGTTTTGAAAAGTTGAGTTTTATGCATGGGTCCACAGTAGAACACTTTAAAGTAGAAAGTTGCAACTTTGATTCTATCAACGATATCTTCAAGGGTACTAATTCGATGACGACTATTCCAAATCTAGGTGAAAGACGACATTTTGATACACTATATACACTCAAGAAAGTCCAAATTCTAATTTCGGGAAGTTTTGAATTCTTGAGTTTTAGCCATGAATCCATACTAGAACACTTTGAACAAGAAAGAGACGACTTTGATTCTATCGACCATATCTCCAAGTATACTAATTTGATGATGATGATTCCAAATCTAGGTAAAAGACGACATTTTGATACACTATATACACTCAAGAAAGTCCAAATTCTGATTTTGGGAAGTTTTGAAATCTTGTGTTTTAGCCATGAATCCACACTAGAACACTTTGAACAAGAAAGTGACAACTTTGATTCTATCGACGATATCTCCAAGTATACACTAATTTGATGATGATGATTTCAAACCTAGGTGAAAGACGACATTTTGATACACTAAATACACTTAAGGCAGTCAAAACTCTACTTTCGGGAAGTTTTGAAAAGTTGAGTTTTATGCATGGGTCCACAGTACAACACTTTGATTCTATCAACGATATCTTCAAGGGTACTAATTCGATGACGACGATTCCAAATCTAGGTGAAAGACTGCATTTTGATACGCTATATACACCCAAGAAAGTCCAAATTCTGATTTCGGGAAGTTTTGACAAGTTGAGTTTTAGGCATGCGTCCATAGTTGAAAACCTTAAACAGAAAAAGCACAACCTTGTTTCAATGAACGATATCTCCAAGAATACTAATTTGACTGTGACGATTCCAAATCTAGGTGAAAGGCGACATTTTGAAACACTATATACACTCAAGAAAGTCCAACTTCTGGTTTTGGGAAGATTTGAAAAGTTGTGTTTGAGCCATGTGTCCATAGTTGAACACCTTAAACACAAAAAGGACAACGTTGTTTCAATGTACGATATCTCCAAGAATACTAATTTGATGATGACGATTCCAAATCTAGATGAAAGACGACATTTTGATACACTGTATACACTCAAGAAAGTGAAAGATTTCTTATGGAACAATAGCGGAATAGAAATCTTACTTTGCTAGGATCGATTTGATGTAAAACACAACTCCACACCAAGGGTAATTTGATTACCAACTTAAAGAAGCAGCAACCAAAATACTTTCACAACCCAATGTGCCTTCTCTTTACTAGTCTCTTACCTTTACTTGTAATATCCAAATAAAGGGCTCTCTAATTGATGCTTTGGATGAAATGGGTGGTGGTCTATTTATAATGGACTGCCACCCCTTCCCAAAGGACTTGTCTTTGGAGAAAGGGTGCTTGGAACCTTCCAAGTAACCACCCATAACCACCCTTAACCAACTTGGTGTAACCACCCATAATGGTGGCCTTTCATCCATAAGGAAGAGAGAGAGATTTATGTGTTGCCATGTGTCAGCACGTGGTTAAGTCACATGTCAATTGACTAGTAGTCCATGTAAGCTGCCATGTCATCACCCGATGACATGTCACTGCCACCTCACTATCACTCAGCTAGTGTCACTACCCCGAGCTGGGTCCAACTACCTTGAGTTGACTTGAGCTAGAGTGAGCTAAGTGAGCTAGAGTGAGCTGGAGTTGAGCTGGAGTGAGTTAGCTTAAGCTACTGTGAGCTATTCAAAACTCACGTTGAGCTATCTCTAGCTATCTCATGAACACATTGCTGCTAAGCAATTCATGATCCATCTGATCAAGTTTAACTTGTGCGTACACAAGTATTCGCTCAAATTCCAACAGCTCCCACTCGCACATGGTAAACTTGAACCAATCATCAGTAACACATCAAGAACACATAAAAACAAATGCAGACTCATACAAGGCATATGGGCCGTGACCCTTTGGCGAAAGTTGAGTTTTTCTTACTATGCAACTGTTAAGTTAGACATAGCAGATTTTCTCAAATCGATGTGACCTACCTACCTAAATAGATAGTCGTCAAAATGACTCCCACTATCATTAGCATTAATGGTTATAACCATTAAGTTCGCCTGATACCTAAGACTTGTTGTTACGCAATGTTTGGCTACTTTCAATCCCTTTTGTGAGTTGAAACTAATTCAAACTCATGAACCGTACCAAACAACGAGTACTCATGCTTTAAACTGCTGTGCAGTGGAGTCTTGTTTCACTGAGAAACATATGATCCGGATCGATTCCACATACAAGCGACAGCGTATTCAAACAAAGTCTTTCCTTTTGAACTCACTATCTTACAACTACAAGTTATTTAATTGCCCAACAAAGAAACCGACAGACCGCATATTCTCATGGTCATAGGTTACCCATCAAAGCAACATAAATAACTCATAATCACAAAATAGTAGTCAATAGTCACTAAAGGCATACAAAAAATGAGAAGCTCACACAACATAAGAGATAGGGATCACTCTTAGTTACTTCTCGGCGGTCACTATATTAAATATACACACATGGTATGAGACATGTGCCACGGTATCACAAGCCACGTAAATGATTTACTACAAGAACCACCCAAATTCTCCCACTTAAATCATGTATAGTGGAATTCTACCAAGTGTACCCACTCAAAGAAATGGTCTCGTTCAACTTGGAGTGTATGTCAAGATTTGAATTATAAATACCGTGCAGACACTGACCAAAACACACATGTTTTGGTTGAACTTCTTTAGGAAGTCCTATCTGGTTCATAGGTTGAGCAATAGATGTGGGGTACATATATGCTCGGTGAATCACACATCACCTCATCTTGAGGTTCTAACACAAAGAACTCATCAAGGCGACTATCATACTCAAGATCACATCCACAAAATAATGTGACTACCTCGAACAATCATCTCATGATTATGTTGGTATTTGAGTAAGTCTTATCCTTAGTTCACAAACTAAGGGCAGATTGCCCATGTGAGAGAGCCAATCTTCAACCTATACTTGACATATCCTTTAAGTGTTATGGAATATACTAATGCTAATGAAAAGAATACATCTACTCATTTCATTAATAAAACAACCTTGAATACAATATGGTTTGCATGTTACAAGGAAGTACAATCATATCCTACGCAACCCCATTGCTTGAACATGACGGACAAATAAATTAGGTGGTATAGGCTTAGTTAAAGGATCTGCCACCATAGCCGTCGTAGGTATATATTTCAAACAAACTTCCTTGGACTCAAGTGCATCTCTCACAAAATTATATTTTATCCCAATATGCTTGGTTTTCCCATGATACTTTGGATCCTTTGTATAAGCCAAAGCTGCTTGACTATCACAGCATATTGTGATAGGCTCGTTCTTCCAAGGCATTATACTTAAATGGGAAATAAAACGACCAAGCCATATGGCTTCTTGTACTGCAGCAGCACTCGCCACAAACTCAGCCTCCATGGTGGATAAAGCCGTACAAGTTTGCTTCTTGCTACTCCAAGAAATAGCTCCACTGTTTAGCAGAAAAATATAACCAGATGTAGATTTGCATCTATCCTTATCACCTCCCCAATCAGCATCCGTGTATCCAACAAACTGTAAACTACCACCTTGGTAGCATAAACAATAATCTTTCGTACCTTTGAGGTAACGAAAAATCCTTTTGATACACTTCCAATGCTGACTTCCAGGGTTGGATTGATACCTGGCTAATAACCCAACAGCTTGACTTATATCAGGCCGTGTACACATCATGGCATACATTAGGCTCCCTATAGCACTTGAATATGGAACTTGTTCCATTTCATGTTTCTCTTGAGGGTTTTGTGGACACATTGCCTCACTAATTTTGGCATTATGGGCAATCGGGGTATTCATTGGTTTAGCATCCTTCATATGGAAGCGTTCAAGAATCTTATCTATATAAGTTTCTTGAGATAGAGCTAACAACTTTGTAGCCCGATTCCTTAGAATCTGGACTCCAAGGATGTATGCAGCTTCTCCCATATCTTTCATTTCAAAGGTTGATGATAACCATCCTTTGATGACTTTCAAAAAACCTTTGTTATTACTTGCTAATAGAATGTCATCTACATATAGTGACATGATCACAAATTTGTCCTTGGAATGCAAGACATATACACAATGATCTTCATCCATCATTTTGAAACCATAGCTCAAAATTGATTGATGGAATTTTAGGTACCACTGCCTAGAAGCTTGCTTCAGGCCGTATATCGACTTCATTAAGTGACATACCTTTTGTTCTTGACCATTTTCGACATAACCCGCTGGTTGTGTCATATAGATTTCTTCACTCAAATCACCATTGAGGAAGGCAGTCTTAACATCCATTTGATGTAATTCCAAGTCCATATGGGCTACTATTGCAAGTATTATCCTAATGGAGTTAAACCTGACAACAGGTGAGAAAGTGTCTTGATAATCAACACCTTCTACCTGTGTGTACCCTTTGGCAACCAATCGTGCCTTGTACCTATCAATGGAACCATCTGCTTTTCGCTTGATTCGAAAAACCCATTTGTTCCCAATTGCTTTCCTCCCTTGTGGAAGATCAACCAAGTCCCAGACATGGTTATCCCTCATAGAATTTAGTTCTTCTTCCATAGCCATTTTCCACTTATCTGAATCAAGACTATTAAGTGCATCCTTAATAGTGCGAGGTTCATCATCCACCTCAGGTGAAACCATGTTCACTTCATCATTTAGAATCCACCACTTCTTTGGTCTTCTAAATATTCTTGAAGACCTACGCACACTAGGAGAAGCATCATGATGCACATCATCATCATGTTGTTCAGGAGGTCGATCATCTTCGACCAATTCTTGATGTTGATCTATTTGATCACTTTCTTGTGTGGGAATATCTTGATCAATATTTTGATCATTGTTAGTCACATCTTGACCAACTTCAGTTGGATGCTCAATGCTCCCACTCAACCCAACATTCCCAAACACTCCTTGTGGTGTAGGTATAGTTGATACATTGTGAGTATCAACTTGTGATTCAGACATTTCATAAAAGGAAACTCCTGTAGAAACATTCCCTTTTCTTGGAAACTCATTTTCCAAAAATACTACATCCCTTGAATCAAATTCAGGTCTTTTACTCCCTTCCTCTAAATCAGCAAACACATAGCCTTTAGAGTGTTCGCAGTACCTAAGGAAAACACATTTCTTTCCTTTTGGTCCTAACTTACCAAATTCAGATTTGGTGTTATGGACATAGGCTGCACAGCCCCACGGCCTTAAATTGCTCAAATTTGGCCTCCTTTTAGTCCATAACTCATAAGGAGTAGAAGATACTGATTTGGAGGGCATTCGATTGAGCACATATGTTGCTGTTAGCAACGCATCTCCCCAATAAGACATATCTAAGTTGGCTTGAGCCATCATAGATCTCACCATGTCTAAGAGTGTGCGATTCTTCCTTTCGGCCACTCCATTTTGTTGGGGTGTATCAGGAATAGTAAGCTGCCTTTCTATTCCTTTTTGCTCACAGAACCCCTTAAACAAATTAGACATATACTCACCTCCACGATCTGTCCTTAGACATTTGATCGTAGTGTTAAGTTGATTCTCAACCAATTGCACATATGCCAAGAAACAACTCATTGCTTCACTTTTAAACTTTAACAAGTACACATGTGTATAACGAGTATAGTCATCAGTGAATGTGAGGAAATATCTAAACCCTTGTCTAGATATCACATTCAAGGGACCACATATGTCAGAATGTACTAAAGCTAATGGAAACTGAACTCGGGACCCTTTCCCAAATGGTTTCCTACTCATCTTTCCAGCAAGGCAATATTCACATGTAGGAAGAGATACATTTCTCAAAGAACCAAGTAAGCCTTCTTTGGCTAACCTTTTCATTCTTGATTCTCCTACATGCCCTAATCTTGAATGCCATAAACATTCATCTTGCCTTTCAGCTATAAGACAATGAGTGTTTGACTTTTTATATGAAGAATTCAAAACAAAGAAACCATCATGTAAGAAACCAGAACCAACAAACTTTTTATTGGAAAATAAATCAACTTTATTTCCATGAAATGTTAATTCAAAACCAAGATCCAAAAGACAAGATACAGAAATCAAGTTTCTTCTAATCTGTGGTACATAAAGTACATCTACTAAATGGAGACAATGTCCATCCTTTATCGAAATTTCACAAATCCCGATTCCTTGTACTTCAAGTCGTGCATTATTTCCAACATATACCCACTTGGTATTTGGTGGAATCTTCCTGAAATGCATGAACAACTCACGATCTTTTACGATGTGACTGGTTGCTCCTGAATCCAGAACCCATCCTGAGTTAGAATCAACCATGAAAGTACATGATGCAACTAATGCATCAAACGTAAAAGGAGTAGAGTGTACGTTTGGTATAGTGCAATCATGTGCACAATGACCCATTTGGCCACAGTTGAAGCACTTGATTTTCTTGGGATCATTTCCTTTCTTGGGATCTATCATGGTTTCGGTGATCATTTCAAGGGTTTCTTGTTTAGGCCATATAGCATAATTGTGATCGTCAGCATTAGCCATCTACATGCACATGCACATGCACCCATTAGCAACTTGTCCATAACTTTTCATTCAAAGCATTATACTAAACAACCAATCAAATAACATACATACTCAATCCAAAAGTATGTTTTTATCATACAATCAAAATCTCGTATGCATGCATGTGATCAGCGTGTTTAATCCGTGAATGATAATACAACCCCATTTTTTTTTATATTTGCTGTAGATCCAAGGTATGATAATCAGTTATAACTGTAGATCAACACCAAGGATAATCAGCCTATTAAATCAAGCCGTAGACCCAAGGTATGATAATCAGTGGCAACTGTAGATCAATACCAAGGATAATCAGCCTATTGACTCAAGGGTCAATCACAACTTGCTGTAGATCCAAGGTATGATAATCAGTCGCAACTGTAGATCAATACCAAGGATAATCAGCCTATACACTCAAGTCGGGTCTTACCGATACAAAGATCAGCCTAGCCCGTTCTTGAGTCCATTTTCTTTAAGCATGGATTTTCATCTTAAAAGGAACCAAATATATATGATACATCATAACAAAATAACATGTATCATAAAACTGAAACAATTTAGAATATTGCTTTAGTGATGGCCAAATAAGATGAAATAAAAGAAAAATAGAAGAGAGAGCAAAAGGCACGAAACCTTGGCTCTGATACCACTGAAAGATTTCTTATGGAACAATAGCGGAATAGAAATCTTACTTTGCTAGGATCGATTTGATGTAAAACACAACTCCACACCAAGGGTAATTTGATTACCAACTTAAAGAAGCAGCAACCAAAATACTTTCACAACCCAATGTGCCTTCTCTTTACTAGTCTCTTACCTTTACTTGTAATATCCAAATAAAGGGCTCTCTAATTGATGCTTTGGATGAAATGGGTGGTGGTCTATTTATAATGGACTGCCACCCCTTCCCAAAGGACTTGTCTTTGGAGAAAGGGTGCTTGGAACCTTCCAAGTAACCACCCATAACCACCCTTAACCAACTTGGTGTAACCACCCATAATGGTGGCCTTTCATCCATAAGGAAGAGAGAGAGATTTATGTGTTGCCATGTGTCAGCACGTGGTTAAGTCACATGTCAATTGACTAGTAGTCCATGTAAGCTGCCATGTCATCACCCGATGACATGTCACTGCCACCTCACTATCACTCAGCTAGTGTCACTACCCCGAGCTGGGTCCAACTACCTTGAGTTGACTTGAGCTAGAGTGAGCTAAGTGAGCTAGAGTGAGCTGGAGTTGAGCTGGAGTGAGTTAGCTTAAGCTACTGTGAGCTATTCAAAACTCACGTTGAGCTATCTCTAGCTATCTCATGAACACATTGCTGCTAAGCAATTCATGATCCATCTGATCAAGTTTAACTTGTGCGTACACAAGTATTCGCTCAAATTCCAACAGAAAGTCCAACTTCTTGTTTCTGAAGGTTTTGAAAAGTTGAGTTTGAGCCATGCGTCCAAAGTAAACATAAAAAGGAAAACCTTGTCTCAATGAACGATATCCCCAAGAATACTAATTTTGATGACGACGATTGCAAATGTAGGTGAAAGAGGAAATTTTTATACACTCAAGAAAGTCCTAATTTTTATTTCGGAAAGTTTTGAAATCTTGAGTTTCAGTCATGAATGCATAGCAGAACACTTTAAACAAGAAAGTGACAATTTTGATTCAATTGACGATATCTCCAAGTATACTAGTTCGATGATGACAATTCCAGATCTAGGTGAAAGACAACATTTTGATACACTAAATACACTCAAGACAGTCCAAATTCTAATTTCTGGAAGTTTGAAAAGTTGAGTTTTAGCCATGCATCCATAGTTCAACACCTTAAACATAAAAAGTGCAACCTTGTTTCAATGAACGATATCTTCAAGATTACTAATTTGATGTTGACGATTCGAAATCTAGTTGAGAGACGACATTTTTAAACACTTTATACACTCAAGTAAGTCCAAATTCCGATTTCGGGAAGTTTTGAAATCTTGAGTTTTAGCCATGAATCCGTACTAGAACACTTTGAACAAGAAAGTGACGACTTTTATTCTATCGACGATATCTCCAAGTATACTAATTTGATGATGACGATTCCAAATCTAGGTGGAAGAAGACATTTTGATACACTAAATACACTTGAGACGGTCCAAATTCTATTTTCGGGAAGTTTTGAAAAGTTGAGTTTTATGCATGGGTCCACAGTAGAACACTATAAAGAAGAAAGTGGCAACTTTGATTCTATCAAATATATCTTCAAGGGTTCTTATTCGATGGGACAATTCCAAATCTAGGTGAAAGATGACATTTTGATACAGTATATAAACTCAAGAAAGTCCAAATTCTGATTTCGGGAAGTCTTGAAATCTTGTGCTTTAGCCATGAATCCATACTAGAACACTTTGAACAAAAAAGTGACGACTTTGATTCTATCGACGATATCTCCAAGTATACTAATTTGGTGATGACGATTCCAAATCTAAGTGAAAGACGACATTTCGATACACTGAATACACTTAAGACAGTCCAAATTCTACTTTCGAGAAGTTTTGAAAAGTTGAGTTTTATGCATGGGTCCACAGTAGAACACTTTAAAGTAGAAAGTTGCAACTTTGATTCTATCAACGATATCTTCAAGGGTACTAATTCGATGACGACTATTCCAAATCTAGGTGAAAGACGACATTTTGATACACTATATACACTCAAGAAAGTCCAAATTCTAATTTCGGGAAGTTTTGAATTCTTGAGTTTTAGCCATGAATCCATACTAGAACACTTTGAACAAGAAAGAGACGACTTTGATTCTATCGACCATATCTCCAAGTATACTAATTTGATGATGATGATTCCAAATCTAGGTAAAAGACGACATTTTGATACACTATATACACTCAAGAAAGTCCAAATTCTGATTTTGGGAAGTTTTGAAATCTTGTGTTTTAGCCATGAATCCACACTAGAACACTTTGAACAAGAAAGTGACAACTTTGATTCTATCGACGATATCTCCAAGTATACACTAATTTGATGATGATGATTTCAAACCTAGGTGAAAGACGACATTTTGATACACTAAATACACTTAAGGCAGTCAAAACTCTACTTTCGGGAAGTTTTGAAAAGTTGAGTTTTATGCATGGGTCCACAGTACAACACTTTGATTCTATCAACGATATCTTCAAGGGTACTAATTCGATGACGACGATTCCAAATCTAGGTGAAAGACTGCATTTTGATACGCTATATACACCCAAGAAAGTCCAAATTCTGATTTCGGGAAGTTTTGACAAGTTGAGTTTTAGGCATGCGTCCATAGTTGAAAACCTTAAACAGAAAAAGCACAACCTTGTTTCAATGAACGATATCTCCAAGAATACTAATTTGACTGTGACGATTCCAAATCTAGGTGAAAGGCGACATTTTGAAACACTATATACACTCAAGAAAGTCCAACTTCTGGTTTTGGGAAGATTTGAAAAGTTGTGTTTGAGCCATGTGTCCATAGTTGAACACCTTAAACACAAAAAGGACAACGTTGTTTCAATGTACGATATCTCCAAGAATACTAATTTGATGATGACGATTCCAAATCTAGATGAAAGACGACATTTTGATACACTGTATACACTCAAGAAAGTCCAACTTCTTGTTTCTGAAGGTTTTGAAAAGTTGAGTTTGAGCCATGCGTCCAAAGTAAACATAAAAAGGAAAACCTTGTCTCAATGAACGATATCCCCAAGAATACTAATTTTGATGACGACGATTGCAAATGTAGGTGAAAGAGGAAATTTTTATACACTCAAGAAAGTCCTAATTTTTATTTCGGAAAGTTTTGAAATCTTGAGTTTCAGTCATGAATGCATAGCAGAACACTTTAAACAAGAAAGTGACAATTTTGATTCAATTGACGATATCTCCAAGTATACTAGTTCGATGATGACAATTCCAGATCTAGGTGAAAGACAACATTTTGATACACTAAATACACTCAAGACAGTCCAAATTCTAATTTCTGGAAGTTTGAAAAGTTGAGTTTTAGCCATGCATCCATAGTTCAACACCTTAAACATAAAAAGTGCAACCTTGTTTCAATGAACGATATCTTCAAGATTACTAATTTGATGTCGACGATTCGAAATCTAGTTGAAAGACGACATTTTTAAACACTTTATACACTCAAGTAAGTCCAAATTCCGATTTCGGGAAGTTTTGAAATCTTGAGTTTTAGCCATGAATCCGTACTAGAACACTTTGAACAAGAAAGTGACGACTTTTATTCTATCGACGATATCTCCAAGTATACTAATTTGATGATGACGATTCCAAATCTAGGTGGAAGAAGACATTTTGATACACTAAATACACTTGAGACGGTCCAAATTCTATTTTCGGGAAGTTTTGAAAAGTTGAGTTTTATGCATGGGTCCACAGTAGAACACTATAAAGAAGAAAGTGGCAACTTTGATTCTATCAAATATATCTTCAAGGGTTCTTATTCGATGGGACAATTCCAAATCTAGGTGAAAGATGACATTTTGATACAGTATATAAACTCAAGAAAGTCCAAATTCTGATTTCGGGAAGTCTTGAAATCTTGTGCTTTAGCCATGAATCCATACTAGAACACTTTGAACAAAAAAGTGACGACTTTGATTCTATCGACGATATCTCCAAGTATACTAATTTGGTGATGACGATTCCAAATCTAAGTGAAAGACGACATTTCGATACACTGAATACACTTAAGACAGTCCAAATTCTACTTTCGAGAAGTTTTGAAAAGTTGAGTTTTATGCATGGGTCCACAGTAGAACACTTTAAAGTAGAAAGTTGCAACTTTGATTCTATCAACGATATCTTCAAGGGTACTAATTCGATGACGACTATTCCAAATCTAGGTGAAAGACGACATTTTGATACACTATATACACTCAAGAAAGTCCAAATTCTAATTTCGGGAAGTTTTGAATTCTTGAGTTTTAGCCATGAATCCATACTAGAACACTTTGAACAAGAAAGAGACGACTTTGATTCTATCGATCATATCTCCAAGTATACTAATTTGATGATGATGATTCCAAATCTAGGTAAAAGACGACATTTTGATACACTATATACACTCAAGAAAGTCCAAATTCTGATTTTGGGAAGTTTTGAAATCTTGTGTTTTAGCCATGAATCCACACTAGAACACTTTGAACAAGAAAGTGACAACTTTGATTCTATCGACGATATCTCCAAGTATACACTAATTTGATGGTGATGATTTCAAACCTAGGTGAAAGACGACATTTTGATACACTAAATACACTTAAGGCAGTCAAAACTCTACTTTCGGGAAGTTTTGAAAAGTTGAGTTTTATGCATGGGTCCACAGTACAACACTTTGATTCTATCAACGATATCTTCAAGGGTACTAATTCGATGACGACGATTCCAAATCTAGGTGAAAGACTGCATTTTGATACGCTATATACACTCAAGAAAGCCAAATTCTGATTTCGGGAAGTTTTGAAATCTCGAGTTTTAGCCATGAATCTATACTAGAACACTTTGAACAAGAAAGTAACGTTAGACTTTGACTCTATCGACGATATCTCAAAATATACTAATTTGATGATGACGACTCCAAATTTAGGGGAATGACGACATTTCTATACACTAAATACAATTAAGACAGTCTAAATTCTATTTTCAGGAAGTTTTAAAAGTTAAGTTTTATGTATGGGTCCACAGTGGAACACTTTAAAGAAGAAAGTGGCAACTTTGATTCTATCAACGATATCTTCAAGGGTACTAATTCGATGATGATGATTCCAAATCTAGGTGAAAGATGAGATTTTGATACACTATATACACCCAAGAAAGTCCAAATTCTGATTTCGGGAAGTTTTGACAAGTTGAGTTTTAGGCATGCGTCCATAGTTGAAAACCTTAAACAGAAAAAGCACAACCTTGTTTCAATGAACGATATCTCCAAGAATACTAATTTGACTGTGACGATTCCAAATCTAGGCGAAAGGCGACATTTTGAAACACTATATACACTCAAGAAAGTCCAACTTCTGGTTTTGGGAAGATTTGAAAAGTTGTGTTTGAGCCATGTGTCCATAGTTGAACACCTTAAACACAAAAAGGACAACGTTGTTTCAATGTACGATATCTCCAAGAATACTAATTTGATGATGACGATTCCAAATCTAGATGAAAGACGACATTTTGATACACTGTATACACTCAAGAAAGTCCAACTTCTTGTTTCTGAAGGTTTTGAAAAGTTGAGTTTGAGCCATGCGTCCAAAGTAAACATAAAAAGGAAAACCTTGTCTCAATGAACGATATCCCCAAGAATACTAATTTTGATGACGACGATTGCAAATGTAGGTGAAAGAGGAAATTTTTATACACTCAAGAAAGTCCTAATTTTTATTTCGGAAAGTTTTGAAATCTTGAGTTTCAGTCATGAATGCATAGCAGAACACTTTAAACAAGAAAGTGACAATTTTGATTCAATTGACGATATCTCCAAGTATACTAGTTCGATGATGACAATTCCAGATCTAGGTGAAAGACAACATTTTGATACACTAAATACACTCAAGACAGTCCAAATTCTAATTTCTGGAAGTTTGAAAAGTTGAGTTTTAGCCATGCATCCATAGTTCAACACCTTAAACATAAAAAGTGCAACCTTGTTTCAATGAACGATATCTTCAAGATTACTAATTTGATGTCGACGATTCGAAATCTAGTTGAAAGACGACATTTTTAAACACTTTATACACTCAAGTAAGTCCAAATTCCGATTTCGGGAAGTTTTGAAATCTTGAGTTTTAGCCATGAATCCGTACTAGAACACTTTGAACAAGAAAGTGACGACTTTTATTCTATCGACGATATCTCCAAGTATACTAATTTGATGATGACGATTCCAAATCTAGGTGGAAGAAGACATTTTGATACACTAAATACACTTGAGACGGTCCAAATTCTATTTTCGGGAAGTTTTGAAAAGTTGAGTTTTATGCATGGGTCCACAGTAGAACACTATAAAGAAGAAAGTGGCAACTTTGATTCTATCAAATATATCTTCAAGGGTTCTTATTCGATGGGACAATTCCAAATCTAGGTGAAAGATGACATTTTGATACAGTATATAAACTCAAGAAAGTCCAAATTCTGATTTCGGGAAGTCTTGAAATCTTGTGCTTTAGCCATGAATCCATACTAGAACACTTTGAACAAAAAAGTGACGACTTTGATTCTATCGACGATATCTCCAAGTATACTAATTTGGTGATGACGATTCCAAATCTAAGTGAAAGACGACATTTCGATACACTGAATACACTTAAGACAGTCCAAATTCTACTTTCGAGAAGTTTTGAAAAGTTGAGTTTTATGCATGGGTCCACAGTAGAACACTTTAAAGTAGAAAGTTGCAACTTTGATTCTATCAACGATATCTTCAAGGGTACTAATTCGATGACGACTATTCCAAATCTAGGTGAAAGACGACATTTTGATACACTATATACACTCAAGAAAGTCCAAATTCTAATTTCGGGAAGTTTTGAATTCTTGAGTTTTAGCCATGAATCCATACTAGAACACTTTGAACAAGAAAGAGACGACTTTGATTCTATCGACCATATCTCCAAGTATACTAATTTGATGATGATGATTCCAAATCTAGGTAAAAGACGACATTTTGATACACTATATACACTCAAGAAAGTCCAAATTCTGATTTTGGGAAGTTTTGAAATCTTGTGTTTTAGCCATGAATCCACACTAGAACACTTTGAACAAGAAAGTGACAACTTTGATTCTATCGACGATATCTCCAAGTATACACTAATTTGATGATGATGATTTCAAACCTAGGTGAAAGACGACATTTTGATACACTAAATACACTTAAGGCAGTCAAAACTCTACTTTCGGGAAGTTTTGAAAAGTTGAGTTTTATGCATGGGTCCACAGTACAACACTTTGATTCTATCAACGATATCTTCAAGGGTACTAATTCGATGACGACGATTCCAAATCTAGGTGAAAGACTGCATTTTGATACGCTATATACACTCAAGAAAGCCAAATTCTGATTTCGGGAAGTTTTGAAATCTCGAGTTTTAGCCATGAATCTATACTAGAACACTTTGAACAAGAAAGTAACGTTAGACTTTGACTCTATCGACGATATCTCAAAATATACTAATTTGATGATGACGACTCCAAATTTAGGGGAATGACGACATTTCTATACACTAAATACAATTAAGACAGTCTAAATTCTATTTTCAGGAAGTTTTAAAAGTTAAGTTTTATGTATGGGTCCACAGTGGAACACTTTAAAGAAGAAAGTGGCAACTTTGATTCTATCAACGATATCTTCAAGGGTACTAATTCGATGATGATGATTCCAAATCTAGGTGAAAGATGAGATTTTGATACACTATATACACCCAAGAAAGTCCAAATTCTGATTTCGGGAAGTTTTGACAAGTTGAGTTTTAGGCATGCGTCCATAGTTGAAAACCTTAAACAGAAAAAGCACAACCTTGTTTCAATGAACGATATCTCCAAGAATACTAATTTGACTGTGACGATTCCAAATCTAGGCGAAAGGCGACATTTTGAAACACTATATACACTCAAGAAAGTCCAACTTCTGGTTTTGGGAAGATTTGAAAAGTTGTGTTTGAGCCATGTGTCCATAGTTGAACACCTTAAACACAAAAAGGACAACGTTGTTTCAATGTACGATATCTCCAAGAATACTAATTTGATGATGACGATTCCAAATCTAGATGAAAGACGACATTTTGATACACTGTATACACTCAAGAAAGTCCAACTTCTTGTTTCTGAAGGTTTTGAAAAGTTGAGTTTGAGCCATGCGTCCAAAGTAAACATAAAAAGGAAAACCTTGTCTCAATGAACGATATCCCCAAGAATACTAATTTTGATGACGACGATTGCAAATGTAGGTGAAAGAGGAAATTTTTATACACTCAAGAAAGTCCTAATTTTTATTTCGGAAAGTTTTGAAATCTTGAGTTTCAGTCATGAATGCATAGCAGAACACTTTAAACAAGAAAGTGACAATTTTGATTCAATTGACGATATCTCCAAGTATACTAGTTCGATGATGACAATTCCAGATCTAGGTGAAAGACAACATTTTGATACACTAAATACACTCAAGACAGTCCAAATTCTAATTTCTGGAAGTTTGAAAAGTTGAGTTTTAGCCATGCATCCATAGTTCAACACCTTAAACATAAAAAGTGCAACCTTGTTTCAATGAACGATATCTTCAAGATTACTAATTTGATGTCGACGATTCGAAATCTAGTTGAGAGACGACATTTTTAAACACTTTATACACTCAAGTAAGTCCAAATTCCGATTTCGGGAAGTTTTGAAATCTTGAGTTTTAGCCATGAATCCGTACTAGAACACTTTGAACAAGAAAGTGACGACTTTTATTCTATCGACGATATCTCCAAGTATACTAATTTGATGATGACGATTCCAAATCTAGGTGGAAGAAGACATTTTGATACACTAAATACACTTGAGACGGTCCAAATTCTATTTTCGGGAAGTTTTGAAAAGTTGAGTTTTATGCATGGGTCCACAGTAGAACACTATAAAGAAGAAAGTGGCAACTTTGATTCTATCAAATATATCTTCAAGGGTTCTTATTCGATGGGACAATTCCAAATCTAGGTGAAAGATGACATTTTGATACAGTATATAAACTCAAGAAAGTCCAAATTCTGATTTCGGGAAGTCTTGAAATCTTGTGCTTTAGCCATGAATCCATACTAGAACACTTTGAACAAAAAAGTGACGACTTTGATTCTATCGACGATATCTCCAAGTATACTAATTTGGTGATGACGATTCCAAATCTAAGTGAAAGACGACATTTCGATACACTGAATACACTTAAGACAGTCCAAATTCTACTTTCGAGAAGTTTTGAAAAGTTGAGTTTTATGCATGGGTCCACAGTAGAACACTTTAAAGTAGAAAGTTGCAACTTTGATTCTATCAACGATATCTTCAAGGGTACTAATTCGATGACGACTATTCCAAATCTAGGTGAAAGACGACATTTTGATACACTATATACACTCAAGAAAGTCCAAATTCTAATTTCGGGAAGTTTTGAATTCTTGAGTTTTAGCCATGAATCCATACTAGAACACTTTGAACAAGAAAGAGACGACTTTGATTCTATCGACCATATCTCCAAGTATACTAATTTGATGATGATGATTCCAAATCTAGGTAAAAGACGACATTTTGATACACTATATACACTCAAGAAAGTCCAAATTCTGATTTTGGGAAGTTTTGAAATCTTGTGTTTTAGCCATGAATCCACACTAGAACACTTTGAACAAGAAAGTGACAACTTTGATTCTATCGACGATATCTCCAAGTATACACTAATTTGATGATGATGATTTCAAACCTAGGTGAAAGACGACATTTTGATACACTAAATACACTTAAGGCAGTCAAAACTCTACTTTCGGGAAGTTTTGAAAAGTTGAGTTTTATGCATGGGTCCACAGTACAACACTTTGATTCTATCAACGATATCTTCAAGGGTACTAATTCGATGACGACGATTCCAAATCTAGGTGAAAGACTGCATTTTGATACGCTATATACACTCAAGAAAGCCAAATTCTGATTTCGGGAAGTTTTGAAATCTCGAGTTTTAGCCATGAATCTATACTAGAACACTTTGAACAAGAAAGTAACGTTAGACTTTGACTCTATCGACGATATCTCAAAATATACTAATTTGATGATGACGACTCCAAATTTAGGGGAATGACGACATTTCTATACACTAAATACAATTAAGACAGTCTAAATTCTATTTTCAGGAAGTTTTAAAAGTTAAGTTTTATGTATGGGTCCACAGTGGAACACTTTAAAGAAGAAAGTGGCAACTTTGATTCTATCAACGATATCTTCAAGGGTACTAATTCGATGATGATGATTCCAAATCTAGGTGAAAGATGAGATTTTGATACACTATATACACCCAAGAAAGTCCAAATTCTGATTTCGGGAAGTTTTGACAAGTTGAGTTTTAGGCATGCGTCCATAGTTGAAAACCTTAAACAGAAAAAGCACAACCTTGTTTCAATGAACGATATCTCCAAGAATACTAATTTGACTGTGACGATTCCAAATCTAGGCGAAAGGCGACATTTTGAAACACTATATACACTCAAGAAAGTCCAACTTCTGGTTTTGGGAAGATTTGAAAAGTTGTGTTTGAGCCATGTGTCCATAGTTGAACACCTTAAACACAAAAAGGACAACGTTGTTTCAATGTACGATATCTCCAAGAATACTAATTTGATGATGACGATTCCAAATCTAGATGAAAGACGACATTTTGATACACTGTATACACTCAAGAAAGTCCAACTTCTTGTTTCTGAAGGTTTTGAAAAGTTGAGTTTGAGCCATGCGTCCAAAGTAAACATAAAAAGGAAAACCTTGTCTCAATGAACGATATCCCCAAGAATACTAATTTTGATGACGACGATTGCAAATGTAGGTGAAAGAGGAAATTTTTATACACTCAAGAAAGTCCTAATTTTTATTTCGGAAAGTTTTGAAATCTTGAGTTTCAGTCATGAATGCATAGCAGAACACTTTAAACAAGAAAGTGACAATTTTGATTCAATTGACGATATCTCCAAGTATACTAGTTCGATGATGACAATTCCAGATCTAGGTGAAAGACAACATTTTGATACACTAAATACACTCAAGACAGTCCAAATTCTAATTTCTGGAAGTTTGAAAAGTTGAGTTTTAGCCATGCATCCATAGTTCAACACCTTAAACATAAAAAGTGCAACCTTGTTTCAATGAACGATATCTTCAAGATTACTAATTTGATGTCGACGATTCGAAATCTAGTTGAAAGACGACATTTTTAAACACTTTATACACTCAAGTAAGTCCAAATTCCGATTTCGGGAAGTTTTGAAATCTTGAGTTTTAGCCATGAATCCGTACTAGAACACTTTGAACAAGAAAGTGACGACTTTTATTCTATCGACGATATCTCCAAGTATACTAATTTGATGATGACGATTCCAAATCTAGGTGGAAGAAGACATTTTGATACACTAAATACACTTGAGACGGTCCAAATTCTATTTTCGGGAAGTTTTGAAAAGTTGAGTTTTATGCATGGGTCCACAGTAGAACACTATAAAGAAGAAAGTGGCAACTTTGATTCTATCAAATATATCTTCAAGGGTTCTTATTCGATGGGACAATTCCAAATCTAGGTGAAAGATGACATTTTGATACAGTATATAAACTCAAGAAAGTCCAAATTCTGATTTCGGGAAGTCTTGAAATCTTGTGCTTTAGCCATGAATCCATACTAGAACACTTTGAACAAAAAAGTGACGACTTTGATTCTATCGACGATATCTCCAAGTATACTAATTTGGTGATGACGATTCCAAATCTAAGTGAAAGACGACATTTCGATACACTGAATACACTTAAGACAGTCCAAATTCTACTTTCGAGAAGTTTTGAAAAGTTGAGTTTTATGCATGGGTCCACAGTAGAACACTTTAAAGTAGAAAGTTGCAACTTTGATTCTATCAACGATATCTTCAAGGGTACTAATTCGATGACGACTATTCCAAATCTAGGTGAAAGACGACATTTTGATACACTATATACACTCAAGAAAGTCCAAATTCTAATTTCGGGAAGTTTTGAATTCTTGAGTTTTAGCCATGAATCCATACTAGAACACTTTGAACAAGAAAGAGACGACTTTGATTCTATCGACCATATCTCCAAGTATACTAATTTGATGATGATGATTCCAAATCTAGGTAAAAGACGACATTTTGATACACTATATACACTCAAGAAAGTCCAAATTCTGATTTTGGGAAGTTTTGAAATCTTGTGTTTTAGCCATGAATCCACACTAGAACACTTTGAACAAGAAAGTGACAACTTTGATTCTATCGACGATATCTCCAAGTATACACTAATTTGATGGTGATGATTTCAAACCTAGGTGAAAGACGACATTTTGATACACTAAATACACTTAAGGCAGTCAAAACTCTACTTTCGGGAAGTTTTGAAAAGTTGAGTTTTATGCATGGGTCCACAGTACAACACTTTGATTCTATCAACGATATCTTCAAGGGTACTAATTCGATGACGACGATTCCAAATCTAGGTGAAAGACTGCATTTTGATACGCTATATACACTCAAGAAAGCCAAATTCTGATTTCGGGAAGTTTTGAAATCTCGAGTTTTAGCCATGAATCTATACTAGAACACTTTGAACAAGAAAGTAACGTTAGACTTTGACTCTATCGACGATATCTCAAAATATACTAATTTGATGATGACGACTCCAAATTTAGGGGAATGACGACATTTCTATACACTAAATACAATTAAGACAGTCTAAATTCTATTTTCAGGAAGTTTTAAAAGTTAAGTTTTATGTATGGGTCCACAGTGGAACACTTTAAAGAAGAAAGTGGCAACTTTGATTCTATCAACGATATCTTCAAGGGTACTAATTCGATGATGATGATTCCAAATCTAGGTGAAAGATGAGATTTTGATACACTATATACACCCAAGAAAGTCCAAATTCTGATTTCGGGAAGTTTTGACAAGTTGAGTTTTAGGCATGCGTCCATAGTTGAAAACCTTAAACAGAAAAAGCACAACCTTGTTTCAATGAACGATATCTCCAAGAATACTAATTTGACTGTGACGATTCCAAATCTAGGCGAAAGGCGACATTTTGAAACACTATATACACTCAAGAAAGTCCAACTTCTGGTTTTGGGAAGATTTGAAAAGTTGTGTTTGAGCCATGTGTCCATAGTTGAACACCTTAAACACAAAAAGGACAACGTTGTTTCAATGTACGATATCTCCAAGAATACTAATTTGATGATGACGATTCCAAATCTAGATGAAAGACGACATTTTGATACACTGTATACACTCAAGAAAGTCCAACTTCTTGTTTCTGAAGGTTTTGAAAAGTTGAGTTTGAGCCATGCGTCCAAAGTAAACATAAAAAGGAAAACCTTGTCTCAATGAACGATATCCCCAAGAATACTAATTTTGATGACGACGATTGCAAATGTAGGTGAAAGAGGAAATTTTTATACACTCAAGAAAGTCCTAATTTTTATTTCGGAAAGTTTTGAAATCTTGAGTTTCAGTCATGAATGCATAGCAGAACACTTTAAACAAGAAAGTGACAATTTTGATTCAATTGACGATATCTCCAAGTATACTAGTTCGATGATGACAATTCCAGATCTAGGTGAAAGACAACATTTTGATACACTAAATACACTCAAGACAGTCCAAATTCTAATTTCTGGAAGTTTGAAAAGTTGAGTTTTAGCCATGCATCCATAGTTCAACACCTTAAACATAAAAAGTGCAACCTTGTTTCAATGAACGATATCTTCAAGATTACTAATTTGATGTCGACGATTCGAAATCTAGTTGAAAGACGACATTTTTAAACACTTTATACACTCAAGTAAGTCCAAATTCCGATTTCGGGAAGTTTTGAAATCTTGAGTTTTAGCCATGAATCCGTACTAGAACACTTTGAACAAGAAAGTGACGACTTTTATTCTATCGACGATATCTCCAAGTATACTAATTTGATGATGACGATTCCAAATCTAGGTGGAAGAAGACATTTTGATACACTAAATACACTTGAGACGGTCCAAATTCTATTTTCGGGAAGTTTTGAAAAGTTGAGTTTTATGCATGGGTCCACAGTAGAACACTATAAAGAAGAAAGTGGCAACTTTGATTCTATCAAATATATCTTCAAGGGTTCTTATTCGATGGGACAATTCCAAATCTAGGTGAAAGATGACATTTTGATACAGTATATAAACTCAAGAAAGTCCAAATTCTGATTTCGGGAAGTCTTGAAATCTTGTGCTTTAGCCATGAATCCATACTAGAACACTTTGAACAAAAAAGTGACGACTTTGATTCTATCGACGATATCTCCAAGTATACTAATTTGGTGATGACGATTCCAAATCTAAGTGAAAGACGACATTTCGATACACTGAATACACTTAAGACAGTCCAAATTCTACTTTCGAGAAGTTTTGAAAAGTTGAGTTTTATGCATGGGTCCACAGTAGAACACTTTAAAGTAGAAAGTTGCAACTTTGATTCTATCAACGATATCTTCAAGGGTACTAATTCGATGACGACTATTCCAAATCTAGGTGAAAGACGACATTTTGATACACTATATACACTCAAGAAAGTCCAAATTCTAATTTCGGGAAGTTTTGAATTCTTGAGTTTTAGCCATGAATCCATACTAGAACACTTTGAACAAGAAAGAGACGACTTTGATTCTATCGATCATATCTCCAAGTATACTAATTTGATGATGATGATTCCAAATCTAGGTAAAAGACGACATTTTGATACACTATATACACTCAAGAAAGTCCAAATTCTGATTTTGGGAAGTTTTGAAATCTTGTGTTTTAGCCATGAATCCACACTAGAACACTTTGAACAAGAAAGTGACAACTTTGATTCTATCGACGATATCTCCAAGTATACACTAATTTGATGGTGATGATTTCAAACCTAGGTGAAAGACGACATTTTGATACACTAAATACACTTAAGGCAGTCAAAACTCTACTTTCGGGAAGTTTTGAAAAGTTGAGTTTTATGCATGGGTCCACAGTACAACACTTTGATTCTATCAACGATATCTTCAAGGGTACTAATTCGATGACGACGATTCCAAATCTAGGTGAAAGACTGCATTTTGATACGCTATATACACTCAAGAAAGCCAAATTCTGATTTCGGGAAGTTTTGAAATCTCGAGTTTTAGCCATGAATCTATACTAGAACACTTTGAACAAGAAAGTAACGTTAGACTTTGACTCTATCGACGATATCTCAAAATATACTAATTTGATGATGACGACTCCAAATTTAGGGGAATGACGACATTTCTATACACTAAATACAATTAAGACAGTCTAAATTCTATTTTCAGGAAGTTTTAAAAGTTAAGTTTTATGTATGGGTCCACAGTGGAACACTTTAAAGAAGAAAGTGGCAACTTTGATTCTATCAACGATATCTTCAAGGGTACTAATTCGATGATGATGATTCCAAATCTAGGTGAAAGATGAGATTTTGATACACTATATACACCCAAGAAAGTCCAAATTCTGATTTCGGGAAGTTTTGACAAGTTGAGTTTTAGGCATGCGTCCATAGTTGAAAACCTTAAACAGAAAAAGCACAACCTTGTTTCAATGAACGATATCTCCAAGAATACTAATTTGACTGTGACGATTCCAAATCTAGGCGAAAGGCGACATTTTGAAACACTATATACACTCAAGAAAGTCCAACTTCTGGTTTTGGGAAGATTTGAAAAGTTGTGTTTGAGCCATGTGTCCATAGTTGAACACCTTAAACACAAAAAGGACAACGTTGTTTCAATGTACGATATCTCCAAGAATACTAATTTGATGATGACGATTCCAAATCTAGATGAAAGACGACATTTTGATACACTGTATACACTCAAGAAAGTCCAACTTCTTGTTTCTGAAGGTTTTGAAAAGTTGAGTTTGAGCCATGCGTCCAAAGTAAACATAAAAAGGAAAACCTTGTCTCAATGAACGATATCCCCAAGAATACTAATTTTGATGACGACGATTGCAAATGTAGGTGAAAGAGGAAATTTTTATACACTCAAGAAAGTCCTAATTTTTATTTCGGAAAGTTTTGAAATCTTGAGTTTCAGTCATGAATGCATAGCAGAACACTTTAAACAAGAAAGTGACAATTTTGATTCAATTGACGATATCTCCAAGTATACTAGTTCGATGATGACAATTCCAGATCTAGGTGAAAGACAACATTTTGATACACTAAATACACTCAAGACAGTCCAAATTCTAATTTCTGGAAGTTTGAAAAGTTGAGTTTTAGCCATGCATCCATAGTTCAACACCTTAAACATAAAAAGTGCAACCTTGTTTCAATGAACGATATCTTCAAGATTACTAATTTGATGTCGACGATTCGAAATCTAGTTGAAAGACGACATTTTTAAACACTTTATACACTCAAGTAAGTCCAAATTCCGATTTCGGGAAGTTTTGAAATCTTGAGTTTTAGCCATGAATCCGTACTAGAACACTTTGAACAAGAAAGTGACGACTTTTATTCTATCGACGATATCTCCAAGTATACTAATTTGATGATGACGATTCCAAATCTAGGTGGAAGAAGACATTTTGATACACTAAATACACTTGAGACGGTCCAAATTCTATTTTCGGGAAGTTTTGAAAAGTTGAGTTTTATGCATGGGTCCACAGTAGAACACTATAAAGAAGAAAGTGGCAACTTTGATTCTATCAAATATATCTTCAAGGGTTCTTATTCGATGGGACAATTCCAAATCTAGGTGAAAGATGACATTTTGATACAGTATATAAACTCAAGAAAGTCCAAATTCTGATTTCGGGAAGTCTTGAAATCTTGTGCTTTAGCCATGAATCCATACTAGAACACTTTGAACAAAAAAGTGACGACTTTGATTCTATCGACGATATCTCCAAGTATACTAATTTGGTGATGACGATTCCAAATCTAAGTGAAAGACGACATTTCGATACACTGAATACACTTAAGACAGTCCAAATTCTACTTTCGAGAAGTTTTGAAAAGTTGAGTTTTATGCATGGGTCCACAGTAGAACACTTTAAAGTAGAAAGTTGCAACTTTGATTCTATCAACGATATCTTCAAGGGTACTAATTCGATGACGACTATTCCAAATCTAGGTGAAAGACGACATTTTGATACACTATATACACTCAAGAAAGTCCAAATTCTAATTTCGGGAAGTTTTGAATTCTTGAGTTTTAGCCATGAATCCATACTAGAACACTTTGAACAAGAAAGAGACGACTTTGATTCTATCGACCATATCTCCAAGTATACTAATTTGATGATGATGATTCCAAATCTAGGTAAAAGACGACATTTTGATACACTATATACACTCAAGAAAGTCCAAATTCTGATTTTGGGAAGTTTTGAAATCTTGTGTTTTAGCCATGAATCCACACTAGAACACTTTGAACAAGAAAGTGACAACTTTGATTCTATCGACGATATCTCCAAGTATACACTAATTTGATGATGATGATTTCAAACCTAGGTGAAAGACGACATTTTGATACACTAAATACACTTAAGGCAGTCAAAACTCTACTTTCGGGAAGTTTTGAAAAGTTGAGTTTTATGCATGGGTCCACAGTACAACACTTTGATTCTATCAACGATATCTTCAAGGGTACTAATTCGATGACGACGATTCCAAATCTAGGTGAAAGACTGCATTTTGATACGCTATATACACTCAAGAAAGCCAAATTCTGATTTCGGGAAGTTTTGAAATCTCGAGTTTTAGCCATGAATCTATACTAGAACACTTTGAACAAGAAAGTAACGTTAGACTTTGACTCTATCGACGATATCTCAAAATATACTAATTTGATGATGACGACTCCAAATTTAGGGGAATGACGACATTTCTATACACTAAATACAATTAAGACAGTCTAAATTCTATTTTCAGGAAGTTTTAAAAGTTAAGTTTTATGTATGGGTCCACAGTGGAACACTTTAAAGAAGAAAGTGGCAACTTTGATTCTATCAACGATATCTTCAAGGGTACTAATTCGATGATGATGATTCCAAATCTAGGTGAAAGATGAGATTTTGATACACTATATACACCCAAGAAAGTCCAAATTCTGATTTCGGGAAGTTTTGACAAGTTGAGTTTTAGGCATGCGTCCATAGTTGAAAACCTTAAACAGAAAAAGCACAACCTTGTTTCAATGAACGATATCTCCAAGAATACTAATTTGACTGTGACGATTCCAAATCTAGGCGAAAGGCGACATTTTGAAACACTATATACACTCAAGAAAGTCCAACTTCTGGTTTTGGGAAGATTTGAAAAGTTGTGTTTGAGCCATGTGTCCATAGTTGAACACCTTAAACACAAAAAGGACAACGTTGTTTCAATGTACGATATCTCCAAGAATACTAATTTGATGATGACGATTCCAAATCTAGATGAAAGACGACATTTTGATACACTGTATACACTCAAGAAAGTCCAACTTCTTGTTTCTGAAGGTTTTGAAAAGTTGAGTTTGAGCCATGCGTCCAAAGTAAACATAAAAAGGAAAACCTTGTCTCAATGAACGATATCCCCAAGAATACTAATTTTGATGACGACGATTGCAAATGTAGGTGAAAGAGGAAATTTTTATACACTCAAGAAAGTCCTAATTTTTATTTCGGAAAGTTTTGAAATCTTGAGTTTCAGTCATGAATGCATAGCAGAACACTTTAAACAAGAAAGTGACAATTTTGATTCAATTGACGATATCTCCAAGTATACTAGTTCGATGATGACAATTCCAGATCTAGGTGAAAGACAACATTTTGATACACTAAATACACTCAAGACAGTCCAAATTCTAATTTCTGGAAGTTTGAAAAGTTGAGTTTTAGCCATGCATCCATAGTTCAACACCTTAAACATAAAAAGTGCAACCTTGTTTCAATGAACGATATCTTCAAGATTACTAATTTGATGTCGACGATTCGAAATCTAGTTGAAAGACGACATTTTTAAACACTTTATACACTCAAGTAAGTCCAAATTCCGATTTCGGGAAGTTTTGAAATCTTGAGTTTTAGCCATGAATCCGTACTAGAACACTTTGAACAAGAAAGTGACGACTTTTATTCTATCGACGATATCTCCAAGTATACTAATTTGATGATGACGATTCCAAATCTAGGTGGAAGAAGACATTTTGATACACTAAATACACTTGAGACGGTCCAAATTCTATTTTCGGGAAGTTTTGAAAAGTTGAGTTTTATGCATGGGTCCACAGTAGAACACTATAAAGAAGAAAGTGGCAACTTTGATTCTATCAAATATATCTTCAAGGGTTCTTATTCGATGGGACAATTCCAAATCTAGGTGAAAGATGACATTTTGATACAGTATATAAACTCAAGAAAGTCCAAATTCTGATTTCGGGAAGTCTTGAAATCTTGTGCTTTAGCCATGAATCCATACTAGAACACTTTGAACAAAAAAGTGACGACTTTGATTCTATCGACGATATCTCCAAGTATACTAATTTGGTGATGACGATTCCAAATCTAAGTGAAAGACGACATTTCGATACACTGAATACACTTAAGACAGTCCAAATTCTACTTTCGAGAAGTTTTGAAAAGTTGAGTTTTATGCATGGGTCCACAGTAGAACACTTTAAAGTAGAAAGTTGCAACTTTGATTCTATCAACGATATCTTCAAGGGTACTAATTCGATGACGACTATTCCAAATCTAGGTGAAAGACGACATTTTGATACACTATATACACTCAAGAAAGTCCAAATTCTAATTTCGGGAAGTTTTGAATTCTTGAGTTTTAGCCATGAATCCATACTAGAACACTTTGAACAAGAAAGAGACGACTTTGATTCTATCGACCATATCTCCA
The DNA here is from genome assembly GCA_036245055.1 of Diospyros kaki. Taxonomy (NCBI): domain Eukaryota; kingdom Viridiplantae; phylum Streptophyta; class Magnoliopsida; order Ericales; family Ebenaceae; genus Diospyros; species Diospyros kaki. The sequence goes on from BSEG01000012.1 coordinate 25,610,977, forward strand.
AGTATACTAATTTGATGATGATGATTCCAAATCTAGGTAAAAGACGACATTTTGATACACTATATACACTCAAGAAAGTCCAAATTCTGATTTTGGGAAGTTTTGAAATCTTGTGTTTTAGCCATGAATCCACACTAGAACACTTTGAACAAGAAAGTGACAACTTTGATTCTATCGACGATATCTCCAAGTATACACTAATTTGATGGTGATGATTTCAAACCTAGGTGAAAGACGACATTTTGATACACTAAATACACTTAAGGCAGTCAAAACTCTACTTTCGGGAAGTTTTGAAAAGTTGAGTTTTATGCATGGGTCCACAGTACAACACTTTGATTCTATCAACGATATCTTCAAGGGTACTAATTCGATGACGACGATTCCAAATCTAGGTGAAAGACTGCATTTTGATACGCTATATACACTCAAGAAAGCCAAATTCTGATTTCGGGAAGTTTTGAAATCTCGAGTTTTAGCCATGAATCTATACTAGAACACTTTGAACAAGAAAGTAACGTTAGACTTTGACTCTATCGACGATATCTCAAAATATACTAATTTGATGATGACGACTCCAAATTTAGGGGAATGACGACATTTCTATACACTAAATACAATTAAGACAGTCTAAATTCTATTTTCAGGAAGTTTTAAAAGTTAAGTTTTATGTATGGGTCCACAGTGGAACACTTTAAAGAAGAAAGTGGCAACTTTGATTCTATCAACGATATCTTCAAGGGTACTAATTCGATGATGATGATTCCAAATCTAGGTGAAAGATGAGATTTTGATACACTATATACACCCAAGAAAGTCCAAATTCTGATTTCGGGAAGTTTTGACAAGTTGAGTTTTAGGCATGCGTCCATAGTTGAAAACCTTAAACAGAAAAAGCACAACCTTGTTTCAATGAACGATATCTCCAAGAATACTAATTTGACTGTGACGATTCCAAATCTAGGCGAAAGGCGACATTTTGAAACACTATATACACTCAAGAAAGTCCAACTTCTGGTTTTGGGAAGATTTGAAAAGTTGTGTTTGAGCCATGTGTCCATAGTTGAACACCTTAAACACAAAAAGGACAACGTTGTTTCAATGTACGATATCTCCAAGAATACTAATTTGATGATGACGATTCCAAATCTAGATGAAAGACGACATTTTGATACACTGTATACACTCAAGAAAGTCCAACTTCTTGTTTCTGAAGGTTTTGAAAAGTTGAGTTTGAGCCATGCGTCCAAAGTAAACATAAAAAGGAAAACCTTGTCTCAATGAACGATATCCCCAAGAATACTAATTTTGATGACGACGATTGCAAATGTAGGTGAAAGAGGAAATTTTTATACACTCAAGAAAGTCCTAATTTTTATTTCGGAAAGTTTTGAAATCTTGAGTTTCAGTCATGAATGCATAGCAGAACACTTTAAACAAGAAAGTGACAATTTTGATTCAATTGACGATATCTCCAAGTATACTAGTTCGATGATGACAATTCCAGATCTAGGTGAAAGACAACATTTTGATACACTAAATACACTCAAGACAGTCCAAATTCTAATTTCTGGAAGTTTGAAAAGTTGAGTTTTAGCCATGCATCCATAGTTCAACACCTTAAACATAAAAAGTGCAACCTTGTTTCAATGAACGATATCTTCAAGATTACTAATTTGATGTCGACGATTCGAAATCTAGTTGAAAGACGACATTTTTAAACACTTTATACACTCAAGTAAGTCCAAATTCCGATTTCGGGAAGTTTTGAAATCTTGAGTTTTAGCCATGAATCCGTACTAGAACACTTTGAACAAGAAAGTGACGACTTTTATTCTATCGACGATATCTCCAAGTATACTAATTTGATGATGACGATTCCAAATCTAGGTGGAAGAAGACATTTTGATACACTAAATACACTTGAGACGGTCCAAATTCTATTTTCGGGAAGTTTTGAAAAGTTGAGTTTTATGCATGGGTCCACAGTAGAACACTATAAAGAAGAAAGTGGCAACTTTGATTCTATCAAATATATCTTCAAGGGTTCTTATTCGATGGGACAATTCCAAATCTAGGTGAAAGATGACATTTTGATACAGTATATAAACTCAAGAAAGTCCAAATTCTGATTTCGGGAAGTCTTGAAATCTTGTGCTTTAGCCATGAATCCATACTAGAACACTTTGAACAAAAAAGTGACGACTTTGATTCTATCGACGATATCTCCAAGTATACTAATTTGGTGATGACGATTCCAAATCTAAGTGAAAGACGACATTTCGATACACTGAATACACTTAAGACAGTCCAAATTCTACTTTCGAGAAGTTTTGAAAAGTTGAGTTTTATGCATGGGTCCACAGTAGAACACTTTAAAGTAGAAAGTTGCAACTTTGATTCTATCAACGATATCTTCAAGGGTACTAATTCGATGACGACTATTCCAAATCTAGGTGAAAGACGACATTTTGATACACTATATACACTCAAGAAAGTCCAAATTCTAATTTCGGGAAGTTTTGAATTCTTGAGTTTTAGCCATGAATCCATACTAGAACACTTTGAACAAGAAAGAGACGACTTTGATTCTATCGACCATATCTCCAAGTATACTAATTTGATGATGATGATTCCAAATCTAGGTAAAAGACGACATTTTGATACACTATATACACTCAAGAAAGTCCAAATTCTGATTTTGGGAAGTTTTGAAATCTTGTGTTTTAGCCATGAATCCACACTAGAACACTTTGAACAAGAAAGTGACAACTTTGATTCTATCGACGATATCTCCAAGTATACACTAATTTGATGGTGATGATTTCAAACCTAGGTGAAAGACGACATTTTGATACACTAAATACACTTAAGGCAGTCAAAACTCTACTTTCGGGAAGTTTTGAAAAGTTGAGTTTTATGCATGGGTCCACAGTACAACACTTTGATTCTATCAACGATATCTTCAAGGGTACTAATTCGATGACGACGATTCCAAATCTAGGTGAAAGACTGCATTTTGATACGCTATATACACTCAAGAAAGCCAAATTCTGATTTCGGGAAGTTTTGAAATCTCGAGTTTTAGCCATGAATCTATACTAGAACACTTTGAACAAGAAAGTAACGTTAGACTTTGACTCTATCGACGATATCTCAAAATATACTAATTTGATGATGACGACTCCAAATTTAGGGGAATGACGACATTTCTATACACTAAATACAATTAAGACAGTCTAAATTCTATTTTCAGGAAGTTTTAAAAGTTAAGTTTTATGTATGGGTCCACAGTGGAACACTTTAAAGAAGAAAGTGGCAACTTTGATTCTATCAACGATATCTTCAAGGGTACTAATTCGATGATGATGATTCCAAATCTAGGTGAAAGATGAGATTTTGATACACTATATACACCCAAGAAAGTCCAAATTCTGATTTCGGGAAGTTTTGACAAGTTGAGTTTTAGGCATGCGTCCATAGTTGAAAACCTTAAACAGAAAAAGCACAACCTTGTTTCAATGAACGATATCTCCAAGAATACTAATTTGACTGTGACGATTCCAAATCTAGGCGAAAGGCGACATTTTGAAACACTATATACACTCAAGAAAGTCCAACTTCTGGTTTTGGGAAGATTTGAAAAGTTGTGTTTGAGCCATGTGTCCATAGTTGAACACCTTAAACACAAAAAGGACAACGTTGTTTCAATGTACGATATCTCCAAGAATACTAATTTGATGATGACGATTCCAAATCTAGATGAAAGACGACATTTTGATACACTGTATACACTCAAGAAAGTCCAACTTCTTGTTTCTGAAGGTTTTGAAAAGTTGAGTTTGAGCCATGCGTCCAAAGTAAACATAAAAAGGAAAACCTTGTCTCAATGAACGATATCCCCAAGAATACTAATTTTGATGACGACGATTGCAAATGTAGGTGAAAGAGGAAATTTTTATACACTCAAGAAAGTCCTAATTTTTATTTCGGAAAGTTTTGAAATCTTGAGTTTCAGTCATGAATGCATAGCAGAACACTTTAAACAAGAAAGTGACAATTTTGATTCAATTGACGATATCTCCAAGTATACTAGTTCGATGATGACAATTCCAGATCTAGGTGAAAGACAACATTTTGATACACTAAATACACTCAAGACAGTCCAAATTCTAATTTCTGGAAGTTTGAAAAGTTGAGTTTTAGCCATGCATCCATAGTTCAACACCTTAAACATAAAAAGTGCAACCTTGTTTCAATGAACGATATCTTCAAGATTACTAATTTGATGTCGACGATTCGAAATCTAGTTGAAAGACGACATTTTTAAACACTTTATACACTCAAGTAAGTCCAAATTCCGATTTCGGGAAGTTTTGAAATCTTGAGTTTTAGCCATGAATCCGTACTAGAACACTTTGAACAAGAAAGTGACGACTTTTATTCTATCGACGATATCTCCAAGTATACTAATTTGATGATGACGATTCCAAATCTAGGTGGAAGAAGACATTTTGATACACTAAATACACTTGAGACGGTCCAAATTCTATTTTCGGGAAGTTTTGAAAAGTTGAGTTTTATGCATGGGTCCACAGTAGAACACTATAAAGAAGAAAGTGGCAACTTTGATTCTATCAAATATATCTTCAAGGGTTCTTATTCGATGGGACAATTCCAAATCTAGGTGAAAGATGACATTTTGATACAGTATATAAACTCAAGAAAGTCCAAATTCTGATTTCGGGAAGTCTTGAAATCTTGTGCTTTAGCCATGAATCCATACTAGAACACTTTGAACAAAAAAGTGACGACTTTGATTCTATCGACGATATCTCCAAGTATACTAATTTGGTGATGACGATTCCAAATCTAAGTGAAAGACGACATTTCGATACACTGAATACACTTAAGACAGTCCAAATTCTACTTTCGAGAAGTTTTGAAAAGTTGAGTTTTATGCATGGGTCCACAGTAGAACACTTTAAAGTAGAAAGTTGCAACTTTGATTCTATCAACGATATCTTCAAGGGTACTAATTCGATGACGACTATTCCAAATCTAGGTGAAAGACGACATTTTGATACACTATATACACTCAAGAAAGTCCAAATTCTAATTTCGGGAAGTTTTGAATTCTTGAGTTTTAGCCATGAATCCATACTAGAACACTTTGAACAAGAAAGAGACGACTTTGATTCTATCGACCATATCTCCAAGTATACTAATTTGATGATGATGATTCCAAATCTAGGTAAAAGACGACATTTTGATACACTATATACACTCAAGAAAGTCCAAATTCTGATTTTGGGAAGTTTTGAAATCTTGTGTTTTAGCCATGAATCCACACTAGAACACTTTGAACAAGAAAGTGACAACTTTGATTCTATCGACGATATCTCCAAGTATACACTAATTTGATGGTGATGATTTCAAACCTAGGTGAAAGACGACATTTTGATACACTAAATACACTTAAGGCAGTCAAAACTCTACTTTCGGGAAGTTTTGAAAAGTTGAGTTTTATGCATGGGTCCACAGTACAACACTTTGATTCTATCAACGATATCTTCAAGGGTACTAATTCGATGACGACGATTCCAAATCTAGGTGAAAGACTGCATTTTGATACGCTATATACACTCAAGAAAGCCAAATTCTGATTTCGGGAAGTTTTGAAATCTCGAGTTTTAGCCATGAATCTATACTAGAACACTTTGAACAAGAAAGTAACGTTAGACTTTGACTCTATCGACGATATCTCAAAATATACTAATTTGATGATGACGACTCCAAATTTAGGGGAATGACGACATTTCTATACACTAAATACAATTAAGACAGTCTAAATTCTATTTTCAGGAAGTTTTAAAAGTTAAGTTTTATGTATGGGTCCACAGTGGAACACTTTAAAGAAGAAAGTGGCAACTTTGATTCTATCAACGATATCTTCAAGGGTACTAATTCGATGATGATGATTCCAAATCTAGGTGAAAGATGAGATTTTGATACACTATATACACCCAAGAAAGTCCAAATTCTGATTTCGGGAAGTTTTGACAAGTTGAGTTTTAGGCATGCGTCCATAGTTGAAAACCTTAAACAGAAAAAGCACAACCTTGTTTCAATGAACGATATCTCCAAGAATACTAATTTGACTGTGACGATTCCAAATCTAGGCGAAAGGCGACATTTTGAAACACTATATACACTCAAGAAAGTCCAACTTCTGGTTTTGGGAAGATTTGAAAAGTTGTGTTTGAGCCATGTGTCCATAGTTGAACACCTTAAACACAAAAAGGACAACGTTGTTTCAATGTACGATATCTCCAAGAATACTAATTTGATGATGACGATTCCAAATCTAGATGAAAGACGACATTTTGATACACTGTATACACTCAAGAAAGTCCAACTTCTTGTTTCTGAAGGTTTTGAAAAGTTGAGTTTGAGCCATGCGTCCAAAGTAAACATAAAAAGGAAAACCTTGTCTCAATGAACGATATCCCCAAGAATACTAATTTTGATGACGACGATTGCAAATGTAGGTGAAAGAGGAAATTTTTATACACTCAAGAAAGTCCTAATTTTTATTTCGGAAAGTTTTGAAATCTTGAGTTTCAGTCATGAATGCATAGCAGAACACTTTAAACAAGAAAGTGACAATTTTGATTCAATTGACGATATCTCCAAGTATACTAGTTCGATGATGACAATTCCAGATCTAGGTGAAAGACAACATTTTGATACACTAAATACACTCAAGACAGTCCAAATTCTAATTTCTGGAAGTTTGAAAAGTTGAGTTTTAGCCATGCATCCATAGTTCAACACCTTAAACATAAAAAGTGCAACCTTGTTTCAATGAACGATATCTTCAAGATTACTAATTTGATGTCGACGATTCGAAATCTAGTTGAAAGACGACATTTTTAAACACTTTATACACTCAAGTAAGTCCAAATTCCGATTTCGGGAAGTTTTGAAATCTTGAGTTTTAGCCATGAATCCGTACTAGAACACTTTGAACAAGAAAGTGACGACTTTTATTCTATCGACGATATCTCCAAGTATACTAATTTGATGATGACGATTCCAAATCTAGGTGGAAGAAGACATTTTGATACACTAAATACACTTGAGACGGTCCAAATTCTATTTTCGGGAAGTTTTGAAAAGTTGAGTTTTATGCATGGGTCCACAGTAGAACACTATAAAGAAGAAAGTGGCAACTTTGATTCTATCAAATATATCTTCAAGGGTTCTTATTCGATGGGACAATTCCAAATCTAGGTGAAAGATGACATTTTGATACAGTATATAAACTCAAGAAAGTCCAAATTCTGATTTCGGGAAGTCTTGAAATCTTGTGCTTTAGCCATGAATCCATACTAGAACACTTTGAACAAAAAAGTGACGACTTTGATTCTATCGACGATATCTCCAAGTATACTAATTTGGTGATGACGATTCCAAATCTAAGTGAAAGACGACATTTCGATACACTGAATACACTTAAGACAGTCCAAATTCTACTTTCGAGAAGTTTTGAAAAGTTGAGTTTTATGCATGGGTCCACAGTAGAACACTTTAAAGTAGAAAGTTGCAACTTTGATTCTATCAACGATATCTTCAAGGGTACTAATTCGATGACGACTATTCCAAATCTAGGTGAAAGACGACATTTTGATACACTATATACACTCAAGAAAGTCCAAATTCTAATTTCGGGAAGTTTTGAATTCTTGAGTTTTAGCCATGAATCCATACTAGAACACTTTGAACAAGAAAGAGACGACTTTGATTCTATCGACCATATCTCCAAGTATACTAATTTGATGATGATGATTCCAAATCTAGGTAAAAGACGACATTTTGATACACTATATACACTCAAGAAAGTCCAAATTCTGATTTTGGGAAGTTTTGAAATCTTGTGTTTTAGCCATGAATCCACACTAGAACACTTTGAACAAGAAAGTGACAACTTTGATTCTATCGACGATATCTCCAAGTATACACTAATTTGATGATGATGATTTCAAACCTAGGTGAAAGACGACATTTTGATACACTAAATACACTTAAGGCAGTCAAAACTCTACTTTCGGGAAGTTTTGAAAAGTTGAGTTTTATGCATGGGTCCACAGTACAACACTTTGATTCTATCAACGATATCTTCAAGGGTACTAATTCGATGACGACGATTCCAAATCTAGGTGAAAGACTGCATTTTGATACGCTATATACACTCAAGAAAGCCAAATTCTGATTTCGGGAAGTTTTGAAATCTCGAGTTTTAGCCATGAATCTATACTAGAACACTTTGAACAAGAAAGTAACGTTAGACTTTGACTCTATCGACGATATCTCAAAATATACTAATTTGATGATGACGACTCCAAATTTAGGGGAATGACGACATTTCTATACACTAAATACAATTAAGACAGTCTAAATTCTATTTTCAGGAAGTTTTAAAAGTTAAGTTTTATGTATGGGTCCACAGTGGAACACTTTAAAGAAGAAAGTGGCAACTTTGATTCTATCAACGATATCTTCAAGGGTACTAATTCGATGATGATGATTCCAAATCTAGGTGAAAGATGAGATTTTGATACACTATATACACCCAAGAAAGTCCAAATTCTGATTTCGGGAAGTTTTGACAAGTTGAGTTTTAGGCATGCGTCCATAGTTGAAAACCTTAAACAGAAAAAGCACAACCTTGTTTCAATGAACGATATCTCCAAGAATACTAATTTGACTGTGACGATTCCAAATCTAGGCGAAAGGCGACATTTTGAAACACTATATACACTCAAGAAAGTCCAACTTCTGGTTTTGGGAAGATTTGAAAAGTTGTGTTTGAGCCATGTGTCCATAGTTGAACACCTTAAACACAAAAAGGACAACGTTGTTTCAATGTACGATATCTCCAAGAATACTAATTTGATGATGACGATTCCAAATCTAGATGAAAGACGACATTTTGATACACTGTATACACTCAAGAAAGTCCAACTTCTTGTTTCTGAAGGTTTTGAAAAGTTGAGTTTGAGCCATGCGTCCAAAGTAAACATAAAAAGGAAAACCTTGTCTCAATGAACGATATCCCCAAGAATACTAATTTTGATGACGACGATTGCAAATGTAGGTGAAAGAGGAAATTTTTATACACTCAAGAAAGTCCTAATTTTTATTTCGGAAAGTTTTGAAATCTTGAGTTTCAGTCATGAATGCATAGCAGAACACTTTAAACAAGAAAGTGACAATTTTGATTCAATTGACGATATCTCCAAGTATACTAGTTCGATGATGACAATTCCAGATCTAGGTGAAAGACAACATTTTGATACACTAAATACACTCAAGACAGTCCAAATTCTAATTTCTGGAAGTTTGAAAAGTTGAGTTTTAGCCATGCATCCATAGTTCAACACCTTAAACATAAAAAGTGCAACCTTGTTTCAATGAACGATATCTTCAAGATTACTAATTTGATGTCGACGATTCGAAATCTAGTTGAAAGACGACATTTTTAAACACTTTATACACTCAAGTAAGTCCAAATTCCGATTTCGGGAAGTTTTGAAATCTTGAGTTTTAGCCATGAATCCGTACTAGAACACTTTGAACAAGAAAGTGACGACTTTTATTCTATCGACGATATCTCCAAGTATACTAATTTGATGATGACGATTCCAAATCTAGGTGGAAGAAGACATTTTGATACACTAAATACACTTGAGACGGTCCAAATTCTATTTTCGGGAAGTTTTGAAAAGTTGAGTTTTATGCATGGGTCCACAGTAGAACACTATAAAGAAGAAAGTGGCAACTTTGATTCTATCAAATATATCTTCAAGGGTTCTTATTCGATGGGACAATTCCAAATCTAGGTGAAAGATGACATTTTGATACAGTATATAAACTCAAGAAAGTCCAAATTCTGATTTCGGGAAGTCTTGAAATCTTGTGCTTTAGCCATGAATCCATACTAGAACACTTTGAACAAAAAAGTGACGACTTTGATTCTATCGACGATATCTCCAAGTATACTAATTTGGTGATGACGATTCCAAATCTAAGTGAAAGACGACATTTCGATACACTGAATACACTTAAGACAGTCCAAATTCTACTTTCGAGAAGTTTTGAAAAGTTGAGTTTTATGCATGGGTCCACAGTAGAACACTTTAAAGTAGAAAGTTGCAACTTTGATTCTATCAACGATATCTTCAAGGGTACTAATTCGATGACGACTATTCCAAATCTAGGTGAAAGACGACATTTTGATACACTATATACACTCAAGAAAATCCAAATTCTAATTTCGGGAAGTTTTGAATTCTTGAGTTTTAGCCATGAATCCATACTAGAACACTTTGAACAAGAAAGAGACGACTTTGATTCTATCGACCATATCTCCAAGTATACTAATTTGATGATGATGATTCCAAATCTAGGTAAAAGACGACATTTTGATACACTATATACACTCAAGAAAGTCCAAATTCTGATTTTGGGAAGTTTTGAAATCTTGTGTTTTAGCCATGAATCCACACTAGAACACTTTGAACAAGAAAGTGACAACTTTGATTCTATCGACGATATCTCCAAGTATACACTAATTTGATGATGATGATTTCAAACCTAGGTGAAAGACGACATTTTGATACACTAAATACACTTAAGGCAGTCAAAACTCTACTTTCGGGAAGTTTTGAAAAGTTGAGTTTTATGCATGGGTCCACAGTACAACACTTTGATTCTATCAACGATATCTTCAAGGGTACTAATTCGATGACGACGATTCCAAATCTAGGTGAAAGACTGCATTTTGATACGCTATATACACCCAAGAAAGTCCAAATTCTGATTTCGGGAAGTTTTGACAAGTTGAGTTTTAGGCATGCGTCCATAGTTGAAAACCTTAAACAGAAAAAGCACAACCTTGTTTCAATGAACGATATCTCCAAGAATACTAATTTGACTGTGACGATTCCAAATCTAGGTGAAAGGCGACATTTTGAAACACTATATACACTCAAGAAAGTCCAACTTCTGGTTTTGGGAAGATTTGAAAAGTTGTGTTTGAGCCATGTGTCCATAGTTGAACACCTTAAACACAAAAAGGACAACGTTGTTTCAATGTACGATATCTCCAAGAATACTAATTTGATGATGACGATTCCAAATCTAGATGAAAGACGACATTTTGATACACTGTATACACTCAAGAAAGTCCAACTTCTTGTTTCTGAAGGTTTTGAAAAGTTGAGTTTGAGCCATGCGTCCAAAGTAAACATAAAAAGGAAAACCTTGTCTCAATGAACGATATCCCCAAGAATACTAATTTTGATGACGACGATTGCAAATGTAGGTGAAAGAGGAAATTTTTATACACTCAAGAAAGTCCTAATTTTTATTTCGGAAAGTTTTGAAATCTTGAGTTTCAGTCATGAATGCATAGCAGAACACTTTAAACAAGAAAGTGACAATTTTGATTCAATTGACGATATCTCCAAGTATACTAGTTCGATGATGACAATTCCAGATCTAGGTGAAAGACAACATTTTGATACACTAAATACACTCAAGACAGTCCAAATTCTAATTTCTGGAAGTTTGAAAAGTTGAGTTTTAGCCATGCATCCATAGTTCAACACCTTAAACATAAAAAGTGCAACCTTGTTTCAATGAACGATATCTTCAAGATTACTAATTTGATGTTGACGATTCGAAATCTAGTTGAGAGACGACATTTTTAAACACTTTATACACTCAAGTAAGTCCAAATTCCGATTTCGGGAAGTTTTGAAATCTTGAGTTTTAGCCATGAATCCGTACTAGAACACTTTGAACAAGAAAGTGACGACTTTTATTCTATCGACGATATCTCCAAGTATACTAATTTGATGATGACGATTCCAAATCTAGGTGGAAGAAGACATTTTGATACACTAAATACACTTGAGACGGTCCAAATTCTATTTTCGGGAAGTTTTGAAAAGTTGAGTTTTATGCATGGGTCCACAGTAGAACACTATAAAGAAGAAAGTGGCAACTTTGATTCTATCAAATATATCTTCAAGGGTTCTTATTCGATGGGACAATTCCAAATCTAGGTGAAAGATGACATTTTGATACAGTATATAAACTCAAGAAAGTCCAAATTCTGATTTCGGGAAGTCTTGAAATCTTGTGCTTTAGCCATGAATCCATACTAGAACACTTTGAACAAAAAAGTGACGACTTTGATTCTATCGACGATATCTCCAAGTATACTAATTTGGTGATGACGATTCCAAATCTAAGTGAAAGACGACATTTCGATACACTGAATACACTTAAGACAGTCCAAATTCTACTTTCGAGAAGTTTTGAAAAGTTGAGTTTTATGCATGGGTCCACAGTAGAACACTTTAAAGTAGAAAGTTGCAACTTTGATTCTATCAACGATATCTTCAAGGGTACTAATTCGATGACGACTATTCCAAATCTAGGTGAAAGACGACATTTTGATACACTATATACACTCAAGAAAGTCCAAATTCTAATTTCGGGAAGTTTTGAATTCTTGAGTTTTAGCCATGAATCCATACTAGAACACTTTGAACAAGAAAGAGACGACTTTGATTCTATCGACCATATCTCCAAGTATACTAATTTGATGATGATGATTCCAAATCTAGGTAAAAGACGACATTTTGATACACTATATACACTCAAGAAAGTCCAAATTCTGATTTTGGGAAGTTTTGAAATCTTGTGTTTTAGCCATGAATCCACACTAGAACACTTTGAACAAGAAAGTGACAACTTTGATTCTATCGACGATATCTCCAAGTATACACTAATTTGATGATGATGATTTCAAACCTAGGTGAAAGACGACATTTTGATACACTAAATACACTTAAGGCAGTCAAAACTCTACTTTCGGGAAGTTTTGAAAAGTTGAGTTTTATGCATGGGTCCACAGTACAACACTTTGATTCTATCAACGATATCTTCAAGGGTACTAATTCGATGACGACGATTCCAAATCTAGGTGAAAGACTGCATTTTGATACGCTATATACACTCAAGAAAGCCAAATTCTGATTTCGGGAAGTTTTGAAATCTCGAGTTTTAGCCATGAATCTATACTAGAACACTTTGAACAAGAAAGTAACGTTAGACTTTGACTCTATCGACGATATCTCAAAATATACTAATTTGATGATGACGACTCCAAATTTAGGGGAATGACGACATTTCTATACACTAAATACAATTAAGACAGTCTAAATTCTATTTTCAGGAAGTTTTAAAAGTTAAGTTTTATGTATGGGTCCACAGTGGAACACTTTAAAGAAGAAAGTGGCAACTTTGATTCTATCAACGATATCTTCAAGGGTACTAATTCGATGATGATGATTCCAAATCTAGGTGAAAGATGAGATTTTGATACACTATATACACCCAAGAAAGTCCAAATTCTGATTTCGGGAAGTTTTGACAAGTTGAGTTTTAGGCATGCGTCCATAGTTGAAAACCTTAAACAGAAAAAGCACAACCTTGTTTCAATGAACGATATCTCCAAGAATACTAATTTGACTGTGACGATTCCAAATCTAGGCGAAAGGCGACATTTTGAAACACTATATACACTCAAGAAAGTCCAACTTCTGGTTTTGGGAAGATTTGAAAAGTTGTGTTTGAGCCATGTGTCCATAGTTGAACACCTTAAACACAAAAAGGACAACGTTGTTTCAATGTACGATATCTCCAAGAATACTAATTTGATGATGACGATTCCAAATCTAGATGAAAGACGACATTTTGATACACTGTATACACTCAAGAAAGTCCAACTTCTTGTTTCTGAAGGTTTTGAAAAGTTGAGTTTGAGCCATGCGTCCAAAGTAAACATAAAAAGGAAAACCTTGTCTCAATGAACGATATCCCCAAGAATACTAATTTTGATGACGACGATTGCAAATGTAGGTGAAAGAGGAAATTTTTATACACTCAAGAAAGTCCTAATTTTTATTTCGGAAAGTTTTGAAATCTTGAGTTTCAGTCATGAATGCATAGCAGAACACTTTAAACAAGAAAGTGACAATTTTGATTCAATTGACGATATCTCCAAGTATACTAGTTCGATGATGACAATTCCAGATCTAGGTGAAAGACAACATTTTGATACACTAAATACACTCAAGACAGTCCAAATTCTAATTTCTGGAAGTTTGAAAAGTTGAGTTTTAGCCATGCATCCATAGTTCAACACCTTAAACATAAAAAGTGCAACCTTGTTTCAATGAACGATATCTTCAAGATTACTAATTTGATGTTGACGATTCGAAATCTAGTTGAAAGACGACATTTTTAAACACTTTATACACTCAAGTAAGTCCAAATTCCGATTTCGGGAAGTTTTGAAATCTTGAGTTTTAGCCATGAATCCGTACTAGAACACTTTGAACAAGAAAGTGACGACTTTTATTCTATCGACGATATCTCCAAGTATACTAATTTGATGATGACGATTCCAAATCAAGGTGGAAGAAGACATTTTGATACACTAAATACACTTGAGACGGTCCAAATTCTATTTTCGGGAAGTTTTGAAAAGTTGAGTTTTATGCATGGGTCCACAGTAGAACACTATAAAGAAGAAAGTGGCAACTTTGATTCTATCAAATATATCTTCAAGGGTTCTTATTCGATGGGACAATTCCAAATCTAGGTGAAAGATGACATTTTGATACAGTATATAAACTCAAGAAAGTCCAAATTCTGATTTCGGGAAGTCTTGAAATCTTGTGCTTTAGCCATGAATCCATACTAGAACACTTTGAACAAAAAAGTGACGACTTTGATTCTATCGACGATATCTCCAAGTATACTAATTTGGTGATGACGATTCCAAATCTAAGTGAAAGACGACATTTCGATACACTGAATACACTTAAGACAGTCCAAATTCTACTTTCGAGAAGTTTTGAAAAGTTGAGTTTTATGCATGGGTCCACAGTAGAACACTTTAAAGTAGAAAGTTGCAACTTTGATTCTATCAACGATATCTTCAAGGGTACTAATTCGATGACGACTATTCCAAATCTAGGTGAAAGACGACATTTTGATACACTATATACACTCAAGAAAATCCAAATTCTAATTTCGGGAAGTTTTGAATTCTTGAGTTTTAGCCATGAATCCATACTAGAACACTTTGAACAAGAAAGAGACGACTTTGATTCTATCGACCATATCTCCAAGTATACTAATTTGATGATGATGATTCCAAATCTAGGTAAAAGACGACATTTTGATACACTATATACACTCAAGAAAGTCCAAATTCTGATTTTGGGAAGTTTTGAAATCTTGTGTTTTAGCCATGAATCCACACTAGAACACTTTGAACAAGAAAGTGACAACTTTGATTCTATCGACGATATCTCCAAGTATACACTAATTTGATGATGATGATTTCAAACCTAGGTGAAAGACGACATTTTGATACACTAAATACACTTAAGGCAGTCAAAACTCTACTTTCGGGAAGTTTTGAAAAGTTGAGTTTTATGCATGGGTCCACAGTACAACACTTTGATTCTATCAACGATATCTTCAAGGGTACTAATTCGATGACGACGATTCCAAATCTAGGTGAAAGACTGCATTTTGATACGCTATATACACTCAAGAAAGCCAAATTCTGATTTCGGGAAGTTTTGAAATCTCGAGTTTTAGCCATGAATCTATACTAGAACACTTTGAACAAGAAAGTAACGTTAGACTTTGACTCTATCGACGATATCTCAAAATATACTAATTTGATGATGACGACTCCAAATTTAGGGGAATGACGACATTTCTATACACTAAATACAATTAAGACAGTCTAAATTCTATTTTCAGGAAGTTTTAAAAGTTAAGTTTTATGTATGGGTCCACAGTGGAACACTTTAAAGAAGAAAGTGGCAACTTTGATTCTATCAACGATATCTTCAAGGGTACTAATTCGATGATGATGATTCCAAATCTAGGTGAAAGATGAGATTTTGATACACTATATACACCCAAGAAAGTCCAAATTCTGATTTCGGGAAGTTTTGACAAGTTGAGTTTTAGGCATGCGTCCATAGTTGAAAACCTTAAACAGAAAAAGCACAACCTTGTTTCAATGAACGATATCTCCAAGAATACTAATTTGACTGTGACGATTCCAAATCTAGGCGAAAGGCGACATTTTGAAACACTATATACACTCAAGAAAGTCCAACTTCTGGTTTTGGGAAGATTTGAAAAGTTGTGTTTGAGCCATGTGTCCATAGTTGAACACCTTAAACACAAAAAGGACAACGTTGTTTCAATGTACGATATCTCCAAGAATACTAATTTGATGATGACGATTCCAAATCTAGATGAAAGACGACATTTTGATACACTGTATACACTCAAGAAAGTCCAACTTCTTGTTTCTGAAGGTTTTGAAAAGTTGAGTTTGAGCCATGCGTCCAAAGTAAACATAAAAAGGAAAACCTTGTCTCAATGAACGATATCCCCAAGAATACTAATTTTGATGACGACGATTGCAAATGTAGGTGAAAGAGGAAATTTTTATACACTCAAGAAAGTCCTAATTTTTATTTCGGAAAGTTTTGAAATCTTGAGTTTCAGTCATGAATGCATAGCAGAACACTTTAAACAAGAAAGTGACAATTTTGATTCAATTGACGATATCTCCAAGTATACTAGTTCGATGATGACAATTCCAGATCTAGGTGAAAGACAACATTTTGATACACTAAATACACTCAAGACAGTCCAAATTCTAATTTCTGGAAGTTTGAAAAGTTGAGTTTTAGCCATGCATCCATAGTTCAACACCTTAAACATAAAAAGTGCAACCTTGTTTCAATGAACGATATCTTCAAGATTACTAATTTGATGTTGACGATTCGAAATCTAGTTGAAAGACGACATTTTTAAACACTTTATACACTCAAGTAAGTCCAAATTCCGATTTCGGGAAGTTTTGAAATCTTGAGTTTTAGCCATGAATCCGTACTAGAACACTTTGAACAAGAAAGTGACGACTTTTATTCTATCGACGATATCTCCAAGTATACTAATTTGATGATGACGATTCCAAATCAAGGTGGAAGAAGACATTTTGATACACTAAATACACTTGAGACGGTCCAAATTCTATTTTCGGGAAGTTTTGAAAAGTTGAGTTTTATGCATGGGTCCACAGTAGAACACTATAAAGAAGAAAGTGGCAACTTTGATTCTATCAAATATATCTTCAAGGGTTCTTATTCGATGGGACAATTCCAAATCTAGGTGAAAGATGACATTTTGATACAGTATATAAACTCAAGAAAGTCCAAATTCTGATTTCGGGAAGTCTTGAAATCTTGTGCTTTAGCCATGAATCCATACTAGAACACTTTGAACAAAAAAGTGACGACTTTGATTCTATCGACGATATCTCCAAGTATACTAATTTGGTGATGACGATTCCAAATCTAAGTGAAAGACGACATTTCGATACACTGAATACACTTAAGACAGTCCAAATTCTACTTTCGAGAAGTTTTGAAAAGTTGAGTTTTATGCATGGGTCCACAGTAGAACACTTTAAAGTAGAAAGTTGCAACTTTGATTCTATCAACGATATCTTCAAGGGTACTAATTCGATGACGACTATTCCAAATCTAGGTGAAAGACGACATTTTGATACACTATATACACTCAAGAAAGTCCAAATTCTAATTTCGGGAAGTTTTGAATTCTTGAGTTTTAGCCATGAATCCATACTAGAACACTTTGAACAAGAAAGAGACGACTTTGATTCTATCGACCATATCTCCAAGTATACTAATTTGATGATGATGATTCCAAATCTAGGTAAAAGACGACATTTTGATACACTATATACACTCAAGAAAGTCCAAATTCTGATTTTGGGAAGTTTTGAAATCTTGTGTTTTAGCCATGAATCCACACTAGAACACTTTGAACAAGAAAGTGACAACTTTGATTCTATCGACGATATCTCCAAGTATACACTAATTTGATGATGATGATTTCAAACCTAGGTGAAAGACGACATTTTGATACACTAAATACACTTAAGGCAGTCAAAACTCTACTTTCGGGAAGTTTTGAAAAGTTGAGTTTTATGCATGGGTCCACAGTACAACACTTTGATTCTATCAACGATATCTTCAAGGGTACTAATTCGATGACGACGATTCCAAATCTAGGTGAAAGACTGCATTTTGATACGCTATATACACCCAAGAAAGTCCAAATTCTGATTTCGGGAAGTTTTGACAAGTTGAGTTTTAGGCATGCGTCCATAGTTGAAAACCTTAAACAGAAAAAGCACAACCTTGTTTCAATGAACGATATCTCCAAGAATACTAATTTGACTGTGACGATTCCAAATCTAGGTGAAAGGCGACATTTTGAAACACTATATACACTCAAGAAAGTCCAACTTCTGGTTTTGGGAAGATTTGAAAAGTTGTGTTTGAGCCATGTGTCCATAGTTGAACACCTTAAACACAAAAAGGACAACGTTGTTTCAATGTACGATATCTCCAAGAATACTAATTTGATGATGACGATTCCAAATCTAGATGAAAGACGACATTTTGATACACTGTATACACTCAAGAAAGTCCAACTTCTTGTTTCTGAAGGTTTTGAAAAGTTGAGTTTGAGCCATGCGTCCAAAGTAAACATAAAAAGGAAAACCTTGTCTCAATGAACGATATCCCCAAGAATACTAATTTTGATGACGACGATTGCAAATGTAGGTGAAAGAGGAAATTTTTATACACTCAAGAAAGTCCTAATTTTTATTTCGGAAAGTTTTGAAATCTTGAGTTTCAGTCATGAATGCATAGCAGAACACTTTAAACAAGAAAGTGACAATTTTGATTCAATTGACGATATCTCCAAGTATACTAGTTCGATGATGACAATTCCAGATCTAGGTGAAAGACAACATTTTGATACACTAAATACACTCAAGACAGTCCAAATTCTAATTTCTGGAAGTTTGAAAAGTTGAGTTTTAGCCATGCATCCATAGTTCAACACCTTAAACATAAAAAGTGCAACCTTGTTTCAATGAACGATATCTTCAAGATTACTAATTTGATGTTGACGATTCGAAATCTAGTTGAGAGACGACATTTTTAAACACTTTATACACTCAAGTAAGTCCAAATTCCGATTTCGGGAAGTTTTGAAATCTTGAGTTTTAGCCATGAATCCGTACTAGAACACTTTGAACAAGAAAGTGACGACTTTTATTCTATCGACGATATCTCCAAGTATACTAATTTGATGATGACGATTCCAAATCTAGGTGGAAGAAGACATTTTGATACACTAAATACACTTGAGACGGTCCAAATTCTATTTTCGGGAAGTTTTGAAAAGTTGAGTTTTATGCATGGGTCCACAGTAGAACACTATAAAGAAGAAAGTGGCAACTTTGATTCTATCAAATATATCTTCAAGGGTTCTTATTCGATGGGACAATTCCAAATCTAGGTGAAAGATGACATTTTGATACAGTATATAAACTCAAGAAAGTCCAAATTCTGATTTCGGGAAGTCTTGAAATCTTGTGCTTTAGCCATGAATCCATACTAGAACACTTTGAACAAAAAAGTGACGACTTTGATTCTATCGACGATATCTCCAAGTATACTAATTTGGTGATGACGATTCCAAATCTAAGTGAAAGACGACATTTCGATACACTGAATACACTTAAGACAGTCCAAATTCTACTTTCGAGAAGTTTTGAAAAGTTGAGTTTTATGCATGGGTCCACAGTAGAACACTTTAAAGTAGAAAGTTGCAACTTTGATTCTATCAACGATATCTTCAAGGGTACTAATTCGATGACGACTATTCCAAATCTAGGTGAAAGACGACATTTTGATACACTATATACACTCAAGAAAGTCCAAATTCTAATTTCGGGAAGTTTTGAATTCTTGAGTTTTAGCCATGAATCCATACTAGAACACTTTGAACAAGAAAGAGACGACTTTGATTCTATCGACCATATCTCCAAGTATACTAATTTGATGATGATGATTCCAAATCTAGGTAAAAGACGACATTTTGATACACTATATACACTCAAGAAAGTCCAAATTCTGATTTTGGGAAGTTTTGAAATCTTGTGTTTTAGCCATGAATCCACACTAGAACACTTTGAACAAGAAAGTGACAACTTTGATTCTATCGACGATATCTCCAAGTATACACTAATTTGATGATGATGATTTCAAACCTAGGTGAAAGACGACATTTTGATACACTAAATACACTTAAGGCAGTCAAAACTCTACTTTCGGGAAGTTTTGAAAAGTTGAGTTTTATGCATGGGTCCACAGTACAACACTTTGATTCTATCAACGATATCTTCAAGGGTACTAATTCGATGACGACGATTCCAAATCTAGGTGAAAGACTGCATTTTGATACGCTATATACACTCAAGAAAGCCAAATTCTGATTTCGGGAAGTTTTGAAATCTCGAGTTTTAGCCATGAATCTATACTAGAACACTTTGAACAAGAAAGTAACGTTAGACTTTGACTCTATCGACGATATCTCAAAATATACTAATTTGATGATGACGACTCCAAATTTAGGGGAATGACGACATTTCTATACACTAAATACAATTAAGACAGTCTAAATTCTATTTTCAGGAAGTTTTAAAAGTTAAGTTTTATGTATGGGTCCACAGTGGAACACTTTAAAGAAGAAAGTGGCAACTTTGATTCTATCAACGATATCTTCAAGGGTACTAATTCGATGATGATGATTCCAAATCTAGGTGAAAGATGAGATTTTGATACACTATATACACCCAAGAAAGTCCAAATTCTGATTTCGGGAAGTTTTGACAAGTTGAGTTTTAGGCATGCGTCCATAGTTGAAAACCTTAAACAGAAAAAGCACAACCTTGTTTCAATGAACGATATCTCCAAGAATACTAATTTGACTGTGACGATTCCAAATCTAGGCGAAAGGCGACATTTTGAAACACTATATACACTCAAGAAAGTCCAACTTCTGGTTTTGGGAAGATTTGAAAAGTTGTGTTTGAGCCATGTGTCCATAGTTGAACACCTTAAACACAAAAAGGACAACGTTGTTTCAATGTACGATATCTCCAAGAATACTAATTTGATGATGACGATTCCAAATCTAGATGAAAGACGACATTTTGATACACTGTATACACTCAAGAAAGTCCAACTTCTTGTTTCTGAAGGTTTTGAAAAGTTGAGTTTGAGCCATGCGTCCAAAGTAAACATAAAAAGGAAAACCTTGTCTCAATGAACGATATCCCCAAGAATACTAATTTTGATGACGACGATTGCAAATGTAGGTGAAAGAGGAAATTTTTATACACTCAAGAAAGTCCTAATTTTTATTTCGGAAAGTTTTGAAATCTTGAGTTTCAGTCATGAATGCATAGCAGAACACTTTAAACAAGAAAGTGACAATTTTGATTCAATTGACGATATCTCCAAGTATACTAGTTCGATGATGACAATTCCAGATCTAGGTGAAAGACAACATTTTGATACACTAAATACACTCAAGACAGTCCAAATTCTAATTTCTGGAAGTTTGAAAAGTTGAGTTTTAGCCATGCATCCATAGTTCAACACCTTAAACATAAAAAGTGCAACCTTGTTTCAATGAACGATATCTTCAAGATTACTAATTTGATGTTGACGATTCGAAATCTAGTTGAAAGACGACATTTTTAAACACTTTATACACTCAAGTAAGTCCAAATTCCGATTTCGGGAAGTTTTGAAATCTTGAGTTTTAGCCATGAATCCGTACTAGAACACTTTGAACAAGAAAGTGACGACTTTTATTCTATCGACGATATCTCCAAGTATACTAATTTGATGATGACGATTCCAAATCAAGGTGGAAGAAGACATTTTGATACACTAAATACACTTGAGACGGTCCAAATTCTATTTTCGGGAAGTTTTGAAAAGTTGAGTTTTATGCATGGGTCCACAGTAGAACACTATAAAGAAGAAAGTGGCAACTTTGATTCTATCAAATATATCTTCAAGGGTTCTTATTCGATGGGACAATTCCAAATCTAGGTGAAAGATGACATTTTGATACAGTATATAAACTCAAGAAAGTCCAAATTCTGATTTCGGGAAGTCTTGAAATCTTGTGCTTTAGCCATGAATCCATACTAGAACACTTTGAACAAAAAAGTGACGACTTTGATTCTATCGACGATATCTCCAAGTATACTAATTTGGTGATGACGATTCCAAATCTAAGTGAAAGACGACATTTCGATACACTGAATACACTTAAGACAGTCCAAATTCTACTTTCGAGAAGTTTTGAAAAGTTGAGTTTTATGCATGGGTCCACAGTAGAACACTTTAAAGTAGAAAGTTGCAACTTTGATTCTATCAACGATATCTTCAAGGGTACTAATTCGATGACGACTATTCCAAATCTAGGTGAAAGACGACATTTTGATACACTATATACACTCAAGAAAGTCCAAATTCTAATTTCGGGAAGTTTTGAATTCTTGAGTTTTAGCCATGAATCCATACTAGAACACTTTGAACAAGAAAGAGACGACTTTGATTCTATCGACCATATCTCCAAGTATACTAATTTGATGATGATGATTCCAAATCTAGGTAAAAGACGACATTTTGATACACTATATACACTCAAGAAAGTCCAAATTCTGATTTTGGGAAGTTTTGAAATCTTGTGTTTTAGCCATGAATCCACACTAGAACACTTTGAACAAGAAAGTGACAACTTTGATTCTATCGACGATATCTCCAAGTATACACTAATTTGATGATGATGATTTCAAACCTAGGTGAAAGACGACATTTTGATACACTAAATACACTTAAGGCAGTCAAAACTCTACTTTCGGGAAGTTTTGAAAAGTTGAGTTTTATGCATGGGTCCACAGTACAACACTTTGATTCTATCAACGATATCTTCAAGGGTACTAATTCGATGACGACGATTCCAAATCTAGGTGAAAGACTGCATTTTGATACGCTATATACACCCAAGAAAGTCCAAATTCTGATTTCGGGAAGTTTTGACAAGTTGAGTTTTAGGCATGCGTCCATAGTTGAAAACCTTAAACAGAAAAAGCACAACCTTGTTTCAATGAACGATATCTCCAAGAATACTAATTTGACTGTGACGATTCCAAATCTAGGTGAAAGGCGACATTTTGAAACACTATATACACTCAAGAAAGTCCAACTTCTGGTTTTGGGAAGATTTGAAAAGTTGTGTTTGAGCCATGTGTCCATAGTTGAACACCTTAAACACAAAAAGGACAACGTTGTTTCAATGTACGATATCTCCAAGAATACTAATTTGATGATGACGATTCCAAATCTAGATGAAAGACGACATTTTGATACACTGTATACACTCAAGAAAGTCCAACTTCTTGTTTCTGAAGGTTTTGAAAAGTTGAGTTTGAGCCATGCGTCCAAAGTAAACATAAAAAGGAAAACCTTGTCTCAATGAACGATATCCCCAAGAATACTAATTTTGATGACGACGATTGCAAATGTAGGTGAAAGAGGAAATTTTTATACACTCAAGAAAGTCCTAATTTTTATTTCGGAAAGTTTTGAAATCTTGAGTTTCAGTCATGAATGCATAGCAGAACACTTTAAACAAGAAAGTGACAATTTTGATTCAATTGACGATATCTCCAAGTATACTAGTTCGATGATGACAATTCCAGATCTAGGTGAAAGACAACATTTTGATACACTAAATACACTCAAGACAGTCCAAATTCTAATTTCTGGAAGTTTGAAAAGTTGAGTTTTAGCCATGCATCCATAGTTCAACACCTTAAACATAAAAAGTGCAACCTTGTTTCAATGAACGATATCTTCAAGATTACTAATTTGATGTTGACGATTCGAAATCTAGTTGAGAGACGACATTTTTAAACACTTTATACACTCAAGTAAGTCCAAATTCCGATTTCGGGAAGTTTTGAAATCTTGAGTTTTAGCCATGAATCCGTACTAGAACACTTTGAACAAGAAAGTGACGACTTTTATTCTATCGACGATATCTCCAAGTATACTAATTTGATGATGACGATTCCAAATCTAGGTGGAAGAAGACATTTTGATACACTAAATACACTTGAGACGGTCCAAATTCTATTTTCGGGAAGTTTTGAAAAGTTGAGTTTTATGCATGGGTCCACAGTAGAACACTATAAAGAAGAAAGTGGCAACTTTGATTCTATCAAATATATCTTCAAGGGTTCTTATTCGATGGGACAATTCCAAATCTAGGTGAAAGATGACATTTTGATACAGTATATAAACTCAAGAAAGTCCAAATTCTGATTTCGGGAAGTCTTGAAATCTTGTGCTTTAGCCATGAATCCATACTAGAACACTTTGAACAAAAAAGTGACGACTTTGATTCTATCGACGATATCTCCAAGTATACTAATTTGGTGATGACGATTCCAAATCTAAGTGAAAGACGACATTTCGATACACTGAATACACTTAAGACAGTCCAAATTCTACTTTCGAGAAGTTTTGAAAAGTTGAGTTTTATGCATGGGTCCACAGTAGAACACTTTAAAGTAGAAAGTTGCAACTTTGATTCTATCAACGATATCTTCAAGGGTACTAATTCGATGACGACTATTCCAAATCTAGGTGAAAGACGACATTTTGATACACTATATACACTCAAGAAAGTCCAAATTCTAATTTCGGGAAGTTTTGAATTCTTGAGTTTTAGCCATGAATCCATACTAGAACACTTTGAACAAGAAAGAGACGACTTTGATTCTATCGACCATATCTCCAAGTATACTAATTTGATGATGATGATTCCAAATCTAGGTAAAAGACGACATTTTGATACACTATATACACTCAAGAAAGTCCAAATTCTGATTTTGGGAAGTTTTGAAATCTTGTGTTTTAGCCATGAATCCACACTAGAACACTTTGAACAAGAAAGTGACAACTTTGATTCTATCGACGATATCTCCAAGTATACACTAATTTGATGATGATGATTTCAAACCTAGGTGAAAGACGACATTTTGATACACTAAATACACTTAAGGCAGTCAAAACTCTACTTTCGGGAAGTTTTGAAAAGTTGAGTTTTATGCATGGGTCCACAGTACAACACTTTGATTCTATCAACGATATCTTCAAGGGTACTAATTCGATGACGACGATTCCAAATCTAGGTGAAAGACTGCATTTTGATACGCTATATACACCCAAGAAAGTCCAAATTCTGATTTCGGGAAGTTTTGACAAGTTGAGTTTTAGGCATGCGTCCATAGTTGAAAACCTTAAACAGAAAAAGCACAACCTTGTTTCAATGAACGATATCTCCAAGAATACTAATTTGACTGTGACGATTCCAAATCTAGGTGAAAGGCGACATTTTGAAACACTATATACACTCAAGAAAGTCCAACTTCTGGTTTTGGGAAGATTTGAAAAGTTGTGTTTGAGCCATGTGTCCATAGTTGAACACCTTAAACACAAAAAGGACAACGTTGTTTCAATGTACTATATCTCCAAGAATACTAATTTGATGATGACGATTCCAAATCTAGATGAAAGACGACATTTTGATACACTGTATACACTCAAGAAAGTCCAACTTCTTGTTTCTGAAGGTTTTGAAAAGTTGAGTTTGAGCCATGCGTCCAAAGTAAACATAAAAAGGAAAACCTTGTCTCAATGAACGATATCCCCAAGAATACTAATTTTGATGACGACGATTGCAAATGTAGGTGAAAGAGGAAATTTTTATACACTCAAGAAAGTCCTAATTTTTATTTCGGAAAGTTTTGAAATCTTGAGTTTCAGTCATGAATGCATAGCAGAACACTTTAAACAAGAAAGTGACAATTTTGATTCAATTGACGATATCTCCAAGTATACTAGTTCGATGATGACAATTCCAGATCTAGGTGAAAGACAACATTTTGATACACTAAATACACTCAAGACAGTCCAAATTCTAATTTCTGGAAGTTTGAAAAGTTGAGTTTTAGCCATGCATCCATAGTTCAACACCTTAAACATAAAAAGTGCAACCTTGTTTCAATGAACGATATCTTCAAGATTACTAATTTGATGTTGACGATTCGAAATCTAGTTGAGAGACGACATTTTTAAACACTTTATACACTCAAGTAAGTCCAAATTCCGATTTCGGGAAGTTTTGAAATCTTGAGTTTTAGCCATGAATCCGTACTAGAACACTTTGAACAAGAAAGTGACGACTTTTATTCTATCGACGATATCTCCAAGTATACTAATTTGATGATGACGATTCCAAATCTAGGTGGAAGAAGACATTTTGATACACTAAATACACTTGAGACGGTCCAAATTCTATTTTCGGGAAGTTTTGAAAAGTTGAGTTTTATGCATGGGTCCACAGTAGAACACTATAAAGAAGAAAGTGGCAACTTTGATTCTATCAAATATATCTTCAAGGGTTCTTATTCGATGGGACAATTCCAAATCTAGGTGAAAGATGACATTTTGATACAGTATATAAACTCAAGAAAGTCCAAATTCTGATTTCGGGAAGTCTTGAAATCTTGTGCTTTAGCCATGAATCCATACTAGAACACTTTGAACAAAAAAGTGACGACTTTGATTCTATCGACGATATCTCCAAGTATACTAATTTGGTGATGACGATTCCAAATCTAAGTGAAAGACGACATTTCGATACACTGAATACACTTAAGACAGTCCAAATTCTACTTTCGAGAAGTTTTGAAAAGTTGAGTTTTATGCATGGGTCCACAGTAGAACACTTTAAAGTAGAAAGTTGCAACTTTGATTCTATCAACGATATCTTCAAGGGTACTAATTCGATGACGACTATTCCAAATCTAGGTGAAAGACGACATTTTGATACACTATATACACTCAAGAAAGTCCAAATTCTAATTTCGGGAAGTTTTGAATTCTTGAGTTTTAGCCATGAATCCATACTAGAACACTTTGAACAAGAAAGAGACGACTTTGATTCTATCGACCATATCTCCAAGTATACTAATTTGATGATGATGATTCCAAATCTAGGTAAAAGACGACATTTTGATACACTATATACACTCAAGAAAGTCCAAATTCTGATTTTGGGAAGTTTTGAAATCTTGTGTTTTAGCCATGAATCCACACTAGAACACTTTGAACAAGAAAGTGACAACTTTGATTCTATCGACGATATCTCCAAGTATACACTAATTTGATGATGATGATTTCAAACCTAGGTGAAAGACGACATTTTGATACACTAAATACACTTAAGGCAGTCAAAACTCTACTTTCGGGAAGTTTTGAAAAGTTGAGTTTTATGCATGGGTCCACAGTACAACACTTTGATTCTATCAACGATATCTTCAAGGGTACTAATTCGATGACGACGATTCCAAATCTAGGTGAAAGACTGCATTTTGATACGCTATATACACTCAAGAAAGCCAAATTCTGATTTCGGGAAGTTTTGAAATCTCGAGTTTTAGCCATGAATCTATACTAGAACACTTTGAACAAGAAAGTAACGTTAGACTTTGACTCTATCGACGATATCTCAAAATATACTAATTTGATGATGACGACTCCAAATTTAGGGGAATGACGACATTTCTATACACTAAATACAATTAAGACAGTCTAAATTCTATTTTCAGGAAGTTTTAAAAGTTAAGTTTTATGTATGGGTCCACAGTGGAACACTTTAAAGAAGAAAGTGGCAACTTTGATTCTATCAACGATATCTTCAAGGGTACTAATTCGATGATGATGATTCCAAATCTAGGTGAAAGATGAGATTTTGATACACTATATACACCCAAGAAAGTCCAAATTCTGATTTCGGGAAGTTTTGACAAGTTGAGTTTTAGGCATGCGTCCATAGTTGAAAACCTTAAACAGAAAAAGCACAACCTTGTTTCAATGAACGATATCTCCAAGAATACTAATTTGACTGTGACGATTCCAAATCTAGGCGAAAGGCGACATTTTGAAACACTATATACACTCAAGAAAGTCCAACTTCTGGTTTTGGGAAGATTTGAAAAGTTGTGTTTGAGCCATGTGTCCATAGTTGAACACCTTAAACACAAAAAGGACAACGTTGTTTCAATGTACGATATCTCCAAGAATACTAATTTGATGATGACGATTCCAAATCTAGATGAAAGACGACATTTTGATACACTGTATACACTCAAGAAAGTCCAACTTCTTGTTTCTGAAGGTTTTGAAAAGTTGAGTTTGAGCCATGCGTCCAAAGTAAACATAAAAAGGAAAACCTTGTCTCAATGAACGATATCCCCAAGAATACTAATTTTGATGACGACGATTGCAAATGTAGGTGAAAGAGGAAATTTTTATACACTCAAGAAAGTCCTAATTTTTATTTCGGAAAGTTTTGAAATCTTGAGTTTCAGTCATGAATGCATAGCAGAACACTTTAAACAAGAAAGTGACAATTTTGATTCAATTGACGATATCTCCAAGTATACTAGTTCGATGATGACAATTCCAGATCTAGGTGAAAGACAACATTTTGATACACTAAATACACTCAAGACAGTCCAAATTCTAATTTCTGGAAGTTTGAAAAGTTGAGTTTTAGCCATGCATCCATAGTTCAACACCTTAAACATAAAAAGTGCAACCTTGTTTCAATGAACGATATCTTCAAGATTACTAATTTGATGTTGACGATTCGAAATCTAGTTGAAAGACGACATTTTTAAACACTTTATACACTCAAGTAAGTCCAAATTCCGATTTCGGGAAGTTTTGAAATCTTGAGTTTTAGCCATGAATCCGTACTAGAACACTTTGAACAAGAAAGTGACGACTTTTATTCTATCGACGATATCTCCAAGTATACTAATTTGATGATGACGATTCCAAATCAAGGTGGAAGAAGACATTTTGATACACTAAATACACTTGAGACGGTCCAAATTCTATTTTCGGGAAGTTTTGAAAAGTTGAGTTTTATGCATGGGTCCACAGTAGAACACTATAAAGAAGAAAGTGGCAACTTTGATTCTATCAAATATATCTTCAAGGGTTCTTATTCGATGGGACAATTCCAAATCTAGGTGAAAGATGACATTTTGATACAGTATATAAACTCAAGAAAGTCCAAATTCTGATTTCGGGAAGTCTTGAAATCTTGTGCTTTAGCCATGAATCCATACTAGAACACTTTGAACAAAAAAGTGACGACTTTGATTCTATCGACGATATCTCCAAGTATACTAATTTGGTGATGACGATTCCAAATCTAAGTGAAAGACGACATTTCGATACACTGAATACACTTAAGACAGTCCAAATTCTACTTTCGAGAAGTTTTGAAAAGTTGAGTTTTATGCATGGGTCCACAGTAGAACACTTTAAAGTAGAAAGTTGCAACTTTGATTCTATCAACGATATCTTCAAGGGTACTAATTCGATGACGACTATTCCAAATCTAGGTGAAAGACGACATTTTGATACACTATATACACTCAAGAAAGTCCAAATTCTAATTTCGGGAAGTTTTGAATTCTTGAGTTTTAGCCATGAATCCATACTAGAACACTTTGAACAAGAAAGAGACGACTTTGATTCTATCGACCATATCTCCAAGTATACTAATTTGATGATGATGATTCCAAATCTAGGTAAAAGACGACATTTTGATACACTATATACACTCAAGAAAGTCCAAATTCTGATTTTGGGAAGTTTTGAAATCTTGTGTTTTAGCCATGAATCCACACTAGAACACTTTGAACAAGAAAGTGACAACTTTGATTCTATCGACGATATCTCCAAGTATACACTAATTTGATGATGATGATTTCAAACCTAGGTGAAAGACGACATTTTGATACACTAAATACACTTAAGGCAGTCAAAACTCTACTTTCGGGAAGTTTTGAAAAGTTGAGTTTTATGCATGGGTCCACAGTACAACACTTTGATTCTATCAACGATATCTTCAAGGGTACTAATTCGATGACGACGATTCCAAATCTAGGTGAAAGACTGCATTTTGATACGCTATATACACTCAAGAAAGCCAAATTCTGATTTCGGGAAGTTTTGAAATCTCGAGTTTTAGCCATGAATCTATACTAGAACACTTTGAACAAGAAAGTAACGTTAGACTTTGACTCTATCGACGATATCTCAAAATATACTAATTTGATGATGACGACTCCAAATTTAGGGGAATGACGACATTTCTATACACTAAATACAATTAAGACAGTCTAAATTCTATTTTCAGGAAGTTTTAAAAGTTAAGTTTTATGTATGGGTCCACAGTGGAACACTTTAAAGAAGAAAGTGGCAACTTTGATTCTATCAACGATATCTTCAAGGGTACTAATTCGATGATGATGATTCCAAATCTAGGTGAAAGATGAGATTTTGATACACTATATACACCCAAGAAAGTCCAAATTCTGATTTCGGGAAGTTTTGACAAGTTGAGTTTTAGGCATGCGTCCATAGTTGAAAACCTTAAACAGAAAAAGCACAACCTTGTTTCAATGAACGATATCTCCAAGAATACTAATTTGACTGTGACGATTCCAAATCTAGGCGAAAGGCGACATTTTGAAACACTATATACACTCAAGAAAGTCCAACTTCTGGTTTTGGGAAGATTTGAAAAGTTGTGTTTGAGCCATGTGTCCATAGTTGAACACCTTAAACACAAAAAGGACAACGTTGTTTCAATGTACGATATCTCCAAGAATACTAATTTGATGATGACGATTCCAAATCTAGATGAAAGACGACATTTTGATACACTGTATACACTCAAGAAAGTCCAACTTCTTGTTTCTGAAGGTTTTGAAAAGTTGAGTTTGAGCCATGCGTCCAAAGTAAACATAAAAAGGAAAACCTTGTCTCAATGAACGATATCCCCAAGAATACTAATTTTGATGACGACGATTGCAAATGTAGGTGAAAGAGGAAATTTTTATACACTCAAGAAAGTCCTAATTTTTATTTCGGAAAGTTTTGAAATCTTGAGTTTCAGTCATGAATGCATAGCAGAACACTTTAAACAAGAAAGTGACAATTTTGATTCAATTGACGATATCTCCAAGTATACTAGTTCGATGATGACAATTCCAGATCTAGGTGAAAGACAACATTTTGATACACTAAATACACTCAAGACAGTCCAAATTCTAATTTCTGGAAGTTTGAAAAGTTGAGTTTTAGCCATGCATCCATAGTTCAACACCTTAAACATAAAAAGTGCAACCTTGTTTCAATGAACGATATCTTCAAGATTACTAATTTGATGTTGACGATTCGAAATCTAGTTGAAAGACGACATTTTTAAACACTTTATACACTCAAGTAAGTCCAAATTCCGATTTCGGGAAGTTTTGAAATCTTGAGTTTTAGCCATGAATCCGTACTAGAACACTTTGAACAAGAAAGTGACGACTTTTATTCTATCGACGATATCTCCAAGTATACTAATTTGATGATGACGATTCCAAATCAAGGTGGAAGAAGACATTTTGATACACTAAATACACTTGAGACGGTCCAAATTCTATTTTCGGGAAGTTTTGAAAAGTTGAGTTTTATGCATGGGTCCACAGTAGAACACTATAAAGAAGAAAGTGGCAACTTTGATTCTATCAAATATATCTTCAAGGGTTCTTATTCGATGGGACAATTCCAAATCTAGGTGAAAGATGACATTTTGATACAGTATATAAACTCAAGAAAGTCCAAATTCTGATTTCGGGAAGTCTTGAAATCTTGTGCTTTAGCCATGAATCCATACTAGAACACTTTGAACAAAAAAGTGACGACTTTGATTCTATCGACGATATCTCCAAGTATACTAATTTGGTGATGACGATTCCAAATCTAAGTGAAAGACGACATTTCGATACACTGAATACACTTAAGACAGTCCAAATTCTACTTTCGAGAAGTTTTGAAAAGTTGAGTTTTATGCATGGGTCCACAGTAGAACACTTTAAAGTAGAAAGTTGCAACTTTGATTCTATCAACGATATCTTCAAGGGTACTAATTCGATGACGACTATTCCAAATCTAGGTGAAAGACGACATTTTGATACACTATATACACTCAAGAAAGTCCAAATTCTAATTTCGGGAAGTTTTGAATTCTTGAGTTTTAGCCATGAATCCATACTAGAACACTTTGAACAAGAAAGAGACGACTTTGATTCTATCGACCATATCTCCAAGTATACTAATTTGATGATGATGATTCCAAATCTAGGTAAAAGACGACATTTTGATACACTATATACACTCAAGAAAGTCCAAATTCTGATTTTGGGAAGTTTTGAAATCTTGTGTTTTAGCCATGAATCCACACTAGAACACTTTGAACAAGAAAGTGACAACTTTGATTCTATCGACGATATCTCCAAGTATACACTAATTTGATGATGATGATTTCAAACCTAGGTGAAAGACGACATTTTGATACACTAAATACACTTAAGGCAGTCAAAACTCTACTTTCGGGAAGTTTTGAAAAGTTGAGTTTTATGCATGGGTCCACAGTACAACACTTTGATTCTATCAACGATATCTTCAAGGGTACTAATTCGATGACGACGATTCCAAATCTAGGTGAAAGACTGCATTTTGATACGCTATATACACTCAAGAAAGCCAAATTCTGATTTCGGGAAGTTTTGAAATCTCGAGTTTTAGCCATGAATCTATACTAGAACACTTTGAACAAGAAAGTAACGTTAGACTTTGACTCTATCGACGATATCTCAAAATATACTAATTTGATGATGACGACTCCAAATTTAGGGGAATGACGACATTTCTATACACTAAATACAATTAAGACAGTCTAAATTCTATTTTCAGGAAGTTTTAAAAGTTAAGTTTTATGTATGGGTCCACAGTGGAACACTTTAAAGAAGAAAGTGGCAACTTTGATTCTATCAACGATATCTTCAAGGGTACTAATTCGATGATGATGATTCCAAATCTAGGTGAAAGATGAGATTTTGATACACTATATACACCCAAGAAAGTCCAAATTCTGATTTCGGGAAGTTTTGACAAGTTGAGTTTTAGGCATGCGTCCATAGTTGAAAACCTTAAACAGAAAAAGCACAACCTTGTTTCAATGAACGATATCTCCAAGAATACTAATTTGACTGTGACGATTCCAAATCTAGGCGAAAGGCGACATTTTGAAACACTATATACACTCAAGAAAGTCCAACTTCTGGTTTTGGGAAGATTTGAAAAGTTGTGTTTGAGCCATGTGTCCATAGTTGAACACCTTAAACACAAAAAGGACAACGTTGTTTCAATGTACGATATCTCCAAGAATACTAATTTGATGATGACGATTCCAAATCTAGATGAAAGACGACATTTTGATACACTGTATACACTCAAGAAAGTCCAACTTCTTGTTTCTGAAGGTTTTGAAAAGTTGAGTTTGAGCCATGCGTCCAAAGTAAACATAAAAAGGAAAACCTTGTCTCAATGAACGATATCCCCAAGAATACTAATTTTGATGACGACGATTGCAAATGTAGGTGAAAGAGGAAATTTTTATACACTCAAGAAAGTCCTAATTTTTATTTCGGAAAGTTTTGAAATCTTGAGTTTCAGTCATGAATGCATAGCAGAACACTTTAAACAAGAAAGTGACAATTTTGATTCAATTGACGATATCTCCAAGTATACTAGTTCGATGATGACAATTCCAGATCTAGGTGAAAGACAACATTTTGATACACTAAATACACTCAAGACAGTCCAAATTCTAATTTCTGGAAGTTTGAAAAGTTGAGTTTTAGCCATGCATCCATAGTTCAACACCTTAAACATAAAAAGTGCAACCTTGTTTCAATGAACGATATCTTCAAGATTACTAATTTGATGTTGACGATTCGAAATCTAGTTGAAAGACGACATTTTTAAACACTTTATACACTCAAGTAAGTCCAAATTCCGATTTCGGGAAGTTTTGAAATCTTGAGTTTTAGCCATGAATCCGTACTAGAACACTTTGAACAAGAAAGTGACGACTTTTATTCTATCGACGATATCTCCAAGTATACTAATTTGATGATGACGATTCCAAATCAAGGTGGAAGAAGACATTTTGATACACTAAATACACTTGAGACGGTCCAAATTCTATTTTCGGGAAGTTTTGAAAAGTTGAGTTTTATGCATGGGTCCACAGTAGAACACTATAAAGAAGAAAGTGGCAACTTTGATTCTATCAAATATATCTTCAAGGGTTCTTATTCGATGGGACAATTCCAAATCTAGGTGAAAGATGACATTTTGATACAGTATATAAACTCAAGAAAGTCCAAATTCTGATTTCGGGAAGTCTTGAAATCTTGTGCTTTAGCCATGAATCCATACTAGAACACTTTGAACAAAAAAGTGACGACTTTGATTCTATCGACGATATCTCCAAGTATACTAATTTGGTGATGACGATTCCAAATCTAAGTGAAAGACGACATTTCGATACACTGAATACACTTAAGACAGTCCAAATTCTACTTTCGAGAAGTTTTGAAAAGTTGAGTTTTATGCATGGGTCCACAGTAGAACACTTTAAAGTAGAAAGTTGCAACTTTGATTCTATCAACGATATCTTCAAGGGTACTAATTCGATGACGACTATTCCAAATCTAGGTGAAAGACGACATTTTGATACACTATATACACTCAAGAAAATCCAAATTCTAATTTCGGGAAGTTTTGAATTCTTGAGTTTTAGCCATGAATCCATACTAGAACACTTTGAACAAGAAAGAGACGACTTTGATTCTATCGACCATATCTCCAAGTATACTAATTTGATGATGATGATTCCAAATCTAGGTAAAAGACGACATTTTGATACACTATATACACTCAAGAAAGTCCAAATTCTGATTTTGGGAAGTTTTGAAATCTTGTGTTTTAGCCATGAATCCACACTAGAACACTTTGAACAAGAAAGTGACAACTTTGATTCTATCGACGATATCTCCAAGTATACACTAATTTGATGATGATGATTTCAAACCTAGGTGAAAGACGACATTTTGATACACTAAATACACTTAAGGCAGTCAAAACTCTACTTTCGGGAAGTTTTGAAAAGTTGAGTTTTATGCATGGGTCCACAGTACAACACTTTGATTCTATCAACGATATCTTCAAGGGTACTAATTCGATGACGACGATTCCAAATCTAGGTGAAAGACTGCATTTTGATACGCTATATACACCCAAGAAAGTCCAAATTCTGATTTCGGGAAGTTTTGACAAGTTGAGTTTTAGGCATGCGTCCATAGTTGAAAACCTTAAACAGAAAAAGCACAACCTTGTTTCAATGAACGATATCTCCAAGAATACTAATTTGACTGTGACGATTCCAAATCTAGGTGAAAGGCGACATTTTGAAACACTATATACACTCAAGAAAGTCCAACTTCTGGTTTTGGGAAGATTTGAAAAGTTGTGTTTGAGCCATGTGTCCATAGTTGAACACCTTAAACACAAAAAGGACAACGTTGTTTCAATGTACGATATCTCCAAGAATACTAATTTGATGATGACGATTCCAAATCTAGATGAAAGACGACATTTTGATACACTGTATACACTCAAGAAAGTCCAACTTCTTGTTTCTGAAGGTTTTGAAAAGTTGAGTTTGAGCCATGCGTCCAAAGTAAACATAAAAAGGAAAACCTTGTCTCAATGAACGATATCCCCAAGAATACTAATTTTGATGACGACGATTGCAAATGTAGGTGAAAGAGGAAATTTTTATACACTCAAGAAAGTCCTAATTTTTATTTCGGAAAGTTTTGAAATCTTGAGTTTCAGTCATGAATGCATAGCAGAACACTTTAAACAAGAAAGTGACAATTTTGATTCAATTGACGATATCTCCAAGTATACTAGTTCGATGATGACAATTCCAGATCTAGGTGAAAGACAACATTTTGATACACTAAATACACTCAAGACAGTCCAAATTCTAATTTCTGGAAGTTTGAAAAGTTGAGTTTTAGCCATGCATCCATAGTTCAACACCTTAAACATAAAAAGTGCAACCTTGTTTCAATGAACGATATCTTCAAGATTACTAATTTGATGTTGACGATTCGAAATCTAGTTGAGAGACGACATTTTTAAACACTTTATACACTCAAGTAAGTCCAAATTCCGATTTCGGGAAGTTTTGAAATCTTGAGTTTTAGCCATGAATCCGTACTAGAACACTTTGAACAAGAAAGTGACGACTTTTATTCTATCGACGATATCTCCAAGTATACTAATTTGATGATGACGATTCCAAATCTAGGTGGAAGAAGACATTTTGATACACTAAATACACTTGAGACGGTCCAAATTCTATTTTCGGGAAGTTTTGAAAAGTTGAGTTTTATGCATGGGTCCACAGTAGAACACTATAAAGAAGAAAGTGGCAACTTTGATTCTATCAAATATATCTTCAAGGGTTCTTATTCGATGGGACAATTCCAAATCTAGGTGAAAGATGACATTTTGATACAGTATATAAACTCAAGAAAGTCCAAATTCTGATTTCGGGAAGTCTTGAAATCTTGTGCTTTAGCCATGAATCCATACTAGAACACTTTGAACAAAAAAGTGACGACTTTGATTCTATCGACGATATCTCCAAGTATACTAATTTGGTGATGACGATTCCAAATCTAAGTGAAAGACGACATTTCGATACACTGAATACACTTAAGACAGTCCAAATTCTACTTTCGAGAAGTTTTGAAAAGTTGAGTTTTATGCATGGGTCCACAGTAGAACACTTTAAAGTAGAAAGTTGCAACTTTGATTCTATCAACGATATCTTCAAGGGTACTAATTCGATGACGACTATTCCAAATCTAGGTGAAAGACGACATTTTGATACACTATATACACTCAAGAAAGTCCAAATTCTAATTTCGGGAAGTTTTGAATTCTTGAGTTTTAGCCATGAATCCATACTAGAACACTTTGAACAAGAAAGAGACGACTTTGATTCTATCGACCATATCTCCAAGTATACTAATTTGATGATGATGATTCCAAATCTAGGTAAAAGACGACATTTTGATACACTATATACACTCAAGAAAGTCCAAATTCTGATTTTGGGAAGTTTTGAAATCTTGTGTTTTAGCCATGAATCCACACTAGAACACTTTGAACAAGAAAGTGACAACTTTGATTCTATCGACGATATCTCCAAGTATACACTAATTTGATGATGATGATTTCAAACCTAGGTGAAAGACGACATTTTGATACACTAAATACACTTAAGGCAGTCAAAACTCTACTTTCGGGAAGTTTTGAAAAGTTGAGTTTTATGCATGGGTCCACAGTACAACACTTTGATTCTATCAACGATATCTTCAAGGGTACTAATTCGATGACGACGATTCCAAATCTAGGTGAAAGACTGCATTTTGATACGCTATATACACCCAAGAAAGTCCAAATTCTGATTTCGGGAAGTTTTGACAAGTTGAGTTTTAGGCATGCGTCCATAGTTGAAAACCTTAAACAGAAAAAGCACAACCTTGTTTCAATGAACGATATCTCCAAGAATACTAATTTGACTGTGACGATTCCAAATCTAGGTGAAAGGCGACATTTTGAAACACTATATACACTCAAGAAAGTCCAACTTCTGGTTTTGGGAAGATTTGAAAAGTTGTGTTTGAGCCATGTGTCCATAGTTGAACACCTTAAACACAAAAAGGACAACGTTGTTTCAATGTACGATATCTCCAAGAATACTAATTTGATGATGACGATTCCAAATCTAGATGAAAGACGACATTTTGATACACTGTATACACTCAAGAAAGTCCAACTTCTTGTTTCTGAAGGTTTTGAAAAGTTGAGTTTGAGCCATGCGTCCAAAGTAAACATAAAAAGGAAAACCTTGTCTCAATGAACGATATCCCCAAGAATACTAATTTTGATGACGACGATTGCAAATGTAGGTGAAAGAGGAAATTTTTATACACTCAAGAAAGTCCTAATTTTTATTTCGGAAAGTTTTGAAATCTTGAGTTTCAGTCATGAATGCATAGCAGAACACTTTAAACAAGAAAGTGACAATTTTGATTCAATTGACGATATCTCCAAGTATACTAGTTCGATGATGACAATTCCAGATCTAGGTGAAAGACAACATTTTGATACACTAAATACACTCAAGACAGTCCAAATTCTAATTTCTGGAAGTTTGAAAAGTTGAGTTTTAGCCATGCATCCATAGTTCAACACCTTAAACATAAAAAGTGCAACCTTGTTTCAATGAACGATATCTTCAAGATTACTAATTTGATGTTGACGATTCGAAATCTAGTTGAGAGACGACATTTTTAAACACTTTATACACTCAAGTAAGTCCAAATTCCGATTTCGGGAAGTTTTGAAATCTTGAGTTTTAGCCATGAATCCGTACTAGAACACTTTGAACAAGAAAGTGACGACTTTTATTCTATCGACGATATCTCCAAGTATACTAATTTGATGATGACGATTCCAAATCTAGGTGGAAGAAGACATTTTGATACACTAAATACACTTGAGACGGTCCAAATTCTATTTTCGGGAAGTTTTGAAAAGTTGAGTTTTATGCATGGGTCCACAGTAGAACACTATAAAGAAGAAAGTGGCAACTTTGATTCTATCAAATATATCTTCAAGGGTTCTTATTCGATGGGACAATTCCAAATCTAGGTGAAAGATGACATTTTGATACAGTATATAAACTCAAGAAAGTCCAAATTCTGATTTCGGGAAGTCTTGAAATCTTGTGCTTTAGCCATGAATCCATACTAGAACACTTTGAACAAAAAAGTGACGACTTTGATTCTATCGACGATATCTCCAAGTATACTAATTTGGTGATGACGATTCCAAATCTAAGTGAAAGACGACATTTCGATACACTGAATACACTTAAGACAGTCCAAATTCTACTTTCGAGAAGTTTTGAAAAGTTGAGTTTTATGCATGGGTCCACAGTAGAACACTTTAAAGTAGAAAGTTGCAACTTTGATTCTATCAACGATATCTTCAAGGGTACTAATTCGATGACGACTATTCCAAATCTAGGTGAAAGACGACATTTTGATACACTATATACACTCAAGAAAGTCCAAATTCTAATTTCGGGAAGTTTTGAATTCTTGAGTTTTAGCCATGAATCCATACTAGAACACTTTGAACAAGAAAGAGACGACTTTGATTCTATCGACCATATCTCCAAGTATACTAATTTGATGATGATGATTCCAAATCTAGGTAAAAGACGACATTTTGATACACTATATACACTCAAGAAAGTCCAAATTCTGATTTTGGGAAGTTTTGAAATCTTGTGTTTTAGCCATGAATCCACACTAGAACACTTTGAACAAGAAAGTGACAACTTTGATTCTATCGACGATATCTCCAAGTATACACTAATTTGATGATGATGATTTCAAACCTAGGTGAAAGACGACATTTTGATACACTAAATACACTTAAGGCAGTCAAAACTCTACTTTCGGGAAGTTTTGAAAAGTTGAGTTTTATGCATGGGTCCACAGTACAACACTTTGATTCTATCAACGATATCTTCAAGGGTACTAATTCGATGACGACGATTCCAAATCTAGGTGAAAGACTGCATTTTGATACGCTATATACACCCAAGAAAGTCCAAATTCTGATTTCGGGAAGTTTTGACAAGTTGAGTTTTAGGCATGCGTCCATAGTTGAAAACCTTAAACAGAAAAAGCACAACCTTGTTTCAATGAACGATATCTCCAAGAATACTAATTTGACTGTGACGATTCCAAATCTAGGTGAAAGGCGACATTTTGAAACACTATATACACTCAAGAAAGTCCAACTTCTGGTTTTGGGAAGATTTGAAAAGTTGTGTTTGAGCCATGTGTCCATAGTTGAACACCTTAAACACAAAAAGGACAACGTTGTTTCAATGTACGATATCTCCAAGAATACTAATTTGATGATGACGATTCCAAATCTAGATGAAAGACGACATTTTGATACACTGTATACACTCAAGAAAGTCCAACTTCTTGTTTCTGAAGGTTTTGAAAAGTTGAGTTTGAGCCATGCGTCCAAAGTAAACATAAAAAGGAAAACCTTGTCTCAATGAACGATATCCCCAAGAATACTAATTTTGATGACGACGATTGCAAATGTAGGTGAAAGAGGAAATTTTTATACACTCAAGAAAGTCCTAATTTTTATTTCGGAAAGTTTTGAAATCTTGAGTTTCAGTCATGAATGCATAGCAGAACACTTTAAACAAGAAAGTGACAATTTTGATTCAATTGACGATATCTCCAAGTATACTAGTTCGATGATGACAATTCCAGATCTAGGTGAAAGACAACATTTTGATACACTAAATACACTCAAGACAGTCCAAATTCTAATTTCTGGAAGTTTGAAAAGTTGAGTTTTAGCCATGCATCCATAGTTCAACACCTTAAACATAAAAAGTGCAACCTTGTTTCAATGAACGATATCTTCAAGATTACTAATTTGATGTTGACGATTCGAAATCTAGTTGAGAGACGACATTTTTAAACACTTTATACACTCAAGTAAGTCCAAATTCCGATTTCGGGAAGTTTTGAAATCTTGAGTTTTAGCCATGAATCCGTACTAGAACACTTTGAACAAGAAAGTGACGACTTTTATTCTATCGACGATATCTCCAAGTATACTAATTTGATGATGACGATTCCAAATCTAGGTGGAAGAAGACATTTTGATACACTAAATACACTTGAGACGGTCCAAATTCTATTTTCGGGAAGTTTTGAAAAGTTGAGTTTTATGCATGGGTCCACAGTAGAACACTATAAAGAAGAAAGTGGCAACTTTGATTCTATCAAATATATCTTCAAGGGTTCTTATTCGATGGGACAATTCCAAATCTAGGTGAAAGATGACATTTTGATACAGTATATAAACTCAAGAAAGTCCAAATTCTGATTTCGGGAAGTCTTGAAATCTTGTGCTTTAGCCATGAATCCATACTAGAACACTTTGAACAAAAAAGTGACGACTTTGATTCTATCGACGATATCTCCAAGTATACTAATTTGGTGATGACGATTCCAAATCTAAGTGAAAGACGACATTTCGATACACTGAATACACTTAAGACAGTCCAAATTCTACTTTCGAGAAGTTTTGAAAAGTTGAGTTTTATGCATGGGTCCACAGTAGAACACTTTAAAGTAGAAAGTTGCAACTTTGATTCTATCAACGATATCTTCAAGGGTACTAATTCGATGACGACTATTCCAAATCTAGGTGAAAGACGACATTTTGATACACTATATACACTCAAGAAAGTCCAAATTCTAATTTCGGGAAGTTTTGAATTCTTGAGTTTTAGCCATGAATCCATACTAGAACACTTTGAACAAGAAAGAGACGACTTTGATTCTATCGACCATATCTCCAAGTATACTAATTTGATGATGATGATTCCAAATCTAGGTAAAAGACGACATTTTGATACACTATATACACTCAAGAAAGTCCAAATTCTGATTTTGGGAAGTTTTGAAATCTTGTGTTTTAGCCATGAATCCACACTAGAACACTTTGAACAAGAAAGTGACAACTTTGATTCTATCGACGATATCTCCAAGTATACACTAATTTGATGATGATGATTTCAAACCTAGGTGAAAGACGACATTTTGATACACTAAATACACTTAAGGCAGTCAAAACTCTACTTTCGGGAAGTTTTGAAAAGTTGAGTTTTATGCATGGGTCCACAGTACAACACTTTGATTCTATCAACGATATCTTCAAGGGTACTAATTCGATGACGACGATTCCAAATCTAGGTGAAAGACTGCATTTTGATACGCTATATACACTCAAGAAAGTCCAAATTCTAATTTCGGGAAGTTTTGAATTCTTGAGTTTTAGCCATGAATCCATACTAGAACACTTTGAACAAGAAAGAGACGACTTTGATTCTATCGACCATATCTCCAAGTATACTAATTTGATGATGATGATTCCAAATCTAGGTAAAAGACGACATTTTGATACACTATATACACTCAAGAAAGTCCAAATTCTGATTTTGGGAAGTTTTGAAATCTTGTGTTTTAGCCATGAATCCACACTAGAACACTTTGAACAAGAAAGTGACAACTTTGATTCTATCGACGATATCTCCAAGTATACACTAATTTGATGATGATGATTTCAAACCTAGGTGAAAGACGACATTTTGATACACTAAATACACTTAAGGCAGTCAAAACTCTACTTTCGGGAAGTTTTGAAAAGTTGAGTTTTATGCATGGGTCCACAGTACAACACTTTGATTCTATCAACGATATCTTCAAGGGTACTAATTCGATGACGACGATTCCAAATCTAGGTGAAAGACTGCATTTTGATACGCTATATACACTCAAGAAAGCCAAATTCTGATTTCGGGAAGTTTTGAAATCTCGAGTTTTAGCCATGAATCTATACTAGAACACTTTGAACAAGAAAGTAACGTTAGACTTTGACTCTATCGACGATATCTCAAAATATACTAATTTGATGATGACGACTCCAAATTTAGGGGAATG
Source organism: Diospyros kaki (assembly GCA_036245055.1). NCBI lineage: Eukaryota > Viridiplantae > Streptophyta > Magnoliopsida > Ericales > Ebenaceae > Diospyros > Diospyros kaki. The sequence continues at coordinate 25,653,812 of BSEG01000012.1, forward strand.
ACGACATTTCTATACACTAAATACAATTAAGACAGTCTAAATTCTATTTTCAGGAAGTTTTAAAAGTTAAGTTTTATGTATGGGTCCACAGTGGAACACTTTAAAGAAGAAAGTGGCAACTTTGATTCTATCAACGATATCTTCAAGGGTACTAATTCGATGATGATGATTCCAAATCTAGGTGAAAGATGAGATTTTGATACACTATATACACCCAAGAAAGTCCAAATTCTGATTTCGGGAAGTTTTGACAAGTTGAGTTTTAGGCATGCGTCCATAGTTGAAAACCTTAAACAGAAAAAGCACAACCTTGTTTCAATGAACGATATCTCCAAGAATACTAATTTGACTGTGACGATTCCAAATCTAGGCGAAAGGCGACATTTTGAAACACTATATACACTCAAGAAAGTCCAACTTCTGGTTTTGGGAAGATTTGAAAAGTTGTGTTTGAGCCATGTGTCCATAGTTGAACACCTTAAACACAAAAAGGACAACGTTGTTTCAATGTACGATATCTCCAAGAATACTAATTTGATGATGACGATTCCAAATCTAGATGAAAGACGACATTTTGATACACTGTATACACTCAAGAAAGTCCAACTTCTTGTTTCTGAAGGTTTTGAAAAGTTGAGTTTGAGCCATGCGTCCAAAGTAAACATAAAAAGGAAAACCTTGTCTCAATGAACGATATCCCCAAGAATACTAATTTTGATGACGACGATTGCAAATGTAGGTGAAAGAGGAAATTTTTATACACTCAAGAAAGTCCTAATTTTTATTTCGGAAAGTTTTGAAATCTTGAGTTTCAGTCATGAATGCATAGCAGAACACTTTAAACAAGAAAGTGACAATTTTGATTCAATTGACGATATCTCCAAGTATACTAGTTCGATGATGACAATTCCAGATCTAGGTGAAAGACAACATTTTGATACACTAAATACACTCAAGACAGTCCAAATTCTAATTTCTGGAAGTTTGAAAAGTTGAGTTTTAGCCATGCATCCATAGTTCAACACCTTAAACATAAAAAGTGCAACCTTGTTTCAATGAACGATATCTTCAAGATTACTAATTTGATGTTGACGATTCGAAATCTAGTTGAAAGACGACATTTTTAAACACTTTATACACTCAAGTAAGTCCAAATTCCGATTTCGGGAAGTTTTGAAATCTTGAGTTTTAGCCATGAATCCGTACTAGAACACTTTGAACAAGAAAGTGACGACTTTTATTCTATCGACGATATCTCCAAGTATACTAATTTGATGATGACGATTCCAAATCAAGGTGGAAGAAGACATTTTGATACACTAAATACACTTGAGACGGTCCAAATTCTATTTTCGGGAAGTTTTGAAAAGTTGAGTTTTATGCATGGGTCCACAGTAGAACACTATAAAGAAGAAAGTGGCAACTTTGATTCTATCAAATATATCTTCAAGGGTTCTTATTCGATGGGACAATTCCAAATCTAGGTGAAAGATGACATTTTGATACAGTATATAAACTCAAGAAAGTCCAAATTCTGATTTCGGGAAGTCTTGAAATCTTGTGCTTTAGCCATGAATCCATACTAGAACACTTTGAACAAAAAAGTGACGACTTTGATTCTATCGACGATATCTCCAAGTATACTAATTTGGTGATGACGATTCCAAATCTAAGTGAAAGACGACATTTCGATACACTGAATACACTTAAGACAGTCCAAATTCTACTTTCGAGAAGTTTTGAAAAGTTGAGTTTTATGCATGGGTCCACAGTAGAACACTTTAAAGTAGAAAGTTGCAACTTTGATTCTATCAACGATATCTTCAAGGGTACTAATTCGATGACGACTATTCCAAATCTAGGTGAAAGACGACATTTTGATACACTATATACACTCAAGAAAATCCAAATTCTAATTTCGGGAAGTTTTGAATTCTTGAGTTTTAGCCATGAATCCATACTAGAACACTTTGAACAAGAAAGAGACGACTTTGATTCTATCGACCATATCTCCAAGTATACTAATTTGATGATGATGATTCCAAATCTAGGTAAAAGACGACATTTTGATACACTATATACACTCAAGAAAGTCCAAATTCTGATTTTGGGAAGTTTTGAAATCTTGTGTTTTAGCCATGAATCCACACTAGAACACTTTGAACAAGAAAGTGACAACTTTGATTCTATCGACGATATCTCCAAGTATACACTAATTTGATGATGATGATTTCAAACCTAGGTGAAAGACGACATTTTGATACACTAAATACACTTAAGGCAGTCAAAACTCTACTTTCGGGAAGTTTTGAAAAGTTGAGTTTTATGCATGGGTCCACAGTACAACACTTTGATTCTATCAACGATATCTTCAAGGGTACTAATTCGATGACGACGATTCCAAATCTAGGTGAAAGACTGCATTTTGATACGCTATATACACCCAAGAAAGTCCAAATTCTGATTTCGGGAAGTTTTGACAAGTTGAGTTTTAGGCATGCGTCCATAGTTGAAAACCTTAAACAGAAAAAGCACAACCTTGTTTCAATGAACGATATCTCCAAGAATACTAATTTGACTGTGACGATTCCAAATCTAGGTGAAAGGCGACATTTTGAAACACTATATACACTCAAGAAAGTCCAACTTCTGGTTTTGGGAAGATTTGAAAAGTTGTGTTTGAGCCATGTGTCCATAGTTGAACACCTTAAACACAAAAAGGACAACGTTGTTTCAATGTACGATATCTCCAAGAATACTAATTTGATGATGACGATTCCAAATCTAGATGAAAGACGACATTTTGATACACTGTATACACTCAAGAAAGTCCAACTTCTTGTTTCTGAAGGTTTTGAAAAGTTGAGTTTGAGCCATGCGTCCAAAGTAAACATAAAAAGGAAAACCTTGTCTCAATGAACGATATCCCCAAGAATACTAATTTTGATGACGACGATTGCAAATGTAGGTGAAAGAGGAAATTTTTATACACTCAAGAAAGTCCTAATTTTTATTTCGGAAAGTTTTGAAATCTTGAGTTTCAGTCATGAATGCATAGCAGAACACTTTAAACAAGAAAGTGACAATTTTGATTCAATTGACGATATCTCCAAGTATACTAGTTCGATGATGACAATTCCAGATCTAGGTGAAAGACAACATTTTGATACACTAAATACACTCAAGACAGTCCAAATTCTAATTTCTGGAAGTTTGAAAAGTTGAGTTTTAGCCATGCATCCATAGTTCAACACCTTAAACATAAAAAGTGCAACCTTGTTTCAATGAACGATATCTTCAAGATTACTAATTTGATGTTGACGATTCGAAATCTAGTTGAGAGACGACATTTTTAAACACTTTATACACTCAAGTAAGTCCAAATTCCGATTTCGGGAAGTTTTGAAATCTTGAGTTTTAGCCATGAATCCGTACTAGAACACTTTGAACAAGAAAGTGACGACTTTTATTCTATCGACGATATCTCCAAGTATACTAATTTGATGATGACGATTCCAAATCTAGGTGGAAGAAGACATTTTGATACACTAAATACACTTGAGACGGTCCAAATTCTATTTTCGGGAAGTTTTGAAAAGTTGAGTTTTATGCATGGGTCCACAGTAGAACACTATAAAGAAGAAAGTGGCAACTTTGATTCTATCAAATATATCTTCAAGGGTTCTTATTCGATGGGACAATTCCAAATCTAGGTGAAAGATGACATTTTGATACAGTATATAAACTCAAGAAAGTCCAAATTCTGATTTCGGGAAGTCTTGAAATCTTGTGCTTTAGCCATGAATCCATACTAGAACACTTTGAACAAAAAAGTGACGACTTTGATTCTATCGACGATATCTCCAAGTATACTAATTTGGTGATGACGATTCCAAATCTAAGTGAAAGACGACATTTCGATACACTGAATACACTTAAGACAGTCCAAATTCTACTTTCGAGAAGTTTTGAAAAGTTGAGTTTTATGCATGGGTCCACAGTAGAACACTTTAAAGTAGAAAGTTGCAACTTTGATTCTATCAACGATATCTTCAAGGGTACTAATTCGATGACGACTATTCCAAATCTAGGTGAAAGACGACATTTTGATACACTATATACACTCAAGAAAGTCCAAATTCTAATTTCGGGAAGTTTTGAATTCTTGAGTTTTAGCCATGAATCCATACTAGAACACTTTGAACAAGAAAGAGACGACTTTGATTCTATCGACCATATCTCCAAGTATACTAATTTGATGATGATGATTCCAAATCTAGGTAAAAGACGACATTTTGATACACTATATACACTCAAGAAAGTCCAAATTCTGATTTTGGGAAGTTTTGAAATCTTGTGTTTTAGCCATGAATCCACACTAGAACACTTTGAACAAGAAAGTGACAACTTTGATTCTATCGACGATATCTCCAAGTATACACTAATTTGATGATGATGATTTCAAACCTAGGTGAAAGACGACATTTTGATACACTAAATACACTTAAGGCAGTCAAAACTCTACTTTCGGGAAGTTTTGAAAAGTTGAGTTTTATGCATGGGTCCACAGTACAACACTTTGATTCTATCAACGATATCTTCAAGGGTACTAATTCGATGACGACGATTCCAAATCTAGGTGAAAGACTGCATTTTGATACGCTATATACACCCAAGAAAGTCCAAATTCTGATTTCGGGAAGTTTTGACAAGTTGAGTTTTAGGCATGCGTCCATAGTTGAAAACCTTAAACAGAAAAAGCACAACCTTGTTTCAATGAACGATATCTCCAAGAATACTAATTTGACTGTGACGATTCCAAATCTAGGTGAAAGGCGACATTTTGAAACACTATATACACTCAAGAAAGTCCAACTTCTGGTTTTGGGAAGATTTGAAAAGTTGTGTTTGAGCCATGTGTCCATAGTTGAACACCTTAAACACAAAAAGGACAACGTTGTTTCAATGTACGATATCTCCAAGAATACTAATTTGATGATGACGATTCCAAATCTAGATGAAAGACGACATTTTGATACACTGTATACACTCAAGAAAGTCCAACTTCTTGTTTCTGAAGGTTTTGAAAAGTTGAGTTTGAGCCATGCGTCCAAAGTAAACATAAAAAGGAAAACCTTGTCTCAATGAACGATATCCCCAAGAATACTAATTTTGATGACGACGATTGCAAATGTAGGTGAAAGAGGAAATTTTTATACACTCAAGAAAGTCCTAATTTTTATTTCGGAAAGTTTTGAAATCTTGAGTTTCAGTCATGAATGCATAGCAGAACACTTTAAACAAGAAAGTGACAATTTTGATTCAATTGACGATATCTCCAAGTATACTAGTTCGATGATGACAATTCCAGATCTAGGTGAAAGACAACATTTTGATACACTAAATACACTCAAGACAGTCCAAATTCTAATTTCTGGAAGTTTGAAAAGTTGAGTTTTAGCCATGCATCCATAGTTCAACACCTTAAACATAAAAAGTGCAACCTTGTTTCAATGAACGATATCTTCAAGATTACTAATTTGATGTTGACGATTCGAAATCTAGTTGAGAGACGACATTTTTAAACACTTTATACACTCAAGTAAGTCCAAATTCCGATTTCGGGAAGTTTTGAAATCTTGAGTTTTAGCCATGAATCCGTACTAGAACACTTTGAACAAGAAAGTGACGACTTTTATTCTATCGACGATATCTCCAAGTATACTAATTTGATGATGACGATTCCAAATCTAGGTGGAAGAAGACATTTTGATACACTAAATACACTTGAGACGGTCCAAATTCTATTTTCGGGAAGTTTTGAAAAGTTGAGTTTTATGCATGGGTCCACAGTAGAACACTATAAAGAAGAAAGTGGCAACTTTGATTCTATCAAATATATCTTCAAGGGTTCTTATTCGATGGGACAATTCCAAATCTAGGTGAAAGATGACATTTTGATACAGTATATAAACTCAAGAAAGTCCAAATTCTGATTTCGGGAAGTCTTGAAATCTTGTGCTTTAGCCATGAATCCATACTAGAACACTTTGAACAAAAAAGTGACGACTTTGATTCTATCGACGATATCTCCAAGTATACTAATTTGGTGATGACGATTCCAAATCTAAGTGAAAGACGACATTTCGATACACTGAATACACTTAAGACAGTCCAAATTCTACTTTCGAGAAGTTTTGAAAAGTTGAGTTTTATGCATGGGTCCACAGTAGAACACTTTAAAGTAGAAAGTTGCAACTTTGATTCTATCAACGATATCTTCAAGGGTACTAATTCGATGACGACTATTCCAAATCTAGGTGAAAGACGACATTTTGATACACTATATACACTCAAGAAAGTCCAAATTCTAATTTCGGGAAGTTTTGAATTCTTGAGTTTTAGCCATGAATCCATACTAGAACACTTTGAACAAGAAAGAGACGACTTTGATTCTATCGACCATATCTCCAAGTATACTAATTTGATGATGATGATTCCAAATCTAGGTAAAAGACGACATTTTGATACACTATATACACTCAAGAAAGTCCAAATTCTGATTTTGGGAAGTTTTGAAATCTTGTGTTTTAGCCATGAATCCACACTAGAACACTTTGAACAAGAAAGTGACAACTTTGATTCTATCGACGATATCTCCAAGTATACACTAATTTGATGATGATGATTTCAAACCTAGGTGAAAGACGACATTTTGATACACTAAATACACTTAAGGCAGTCAAAACTCTACTTTCGGGAAGTTTTGAAAAGTTGAGTTTTATGCATGGGTCCACAGTACAACACTTTGATTCTATCAACGATATCTTCAAGGGTACTAATTCGATGACGACGATTCCAAATCTAGGTGAAAGACTGCATTTTGATACGCTATATACACCCAAGAAAGTCCAAATTCTGATTTCGGGAAGTTTTGACAAGTTGAGTTTTAGGCATGCGTCCATAGTTGAAAACCTTAAACAGAAAAAGCACAACCTTGTTTCAATGAACGATATCTCCAAGAATACTAATTTGACTGTGACGATTCCAAATCTAGGTGAAAGGCGACATTTTGAAACACTATATACACTCAAGAAAGTCCAACTTCTGGTTTTGGGAAGATTTGAAAAGTTGTGTTTGAGCCATGTGTCCATAGTTGAACACCTTAAACACAAAAAGGACAACGTTGTTTCAATGTACGATATCTCCAAGAATACTAATTTGATGATGACGATTCCAAATCTAGATGAAAGACGACATTTTGATACACTGTATACACTCAAGAAAGTCCAACTTCTTGTTTCTGAAGGTTTTGAAAAGTTGAGTTTGAGCCATGCGTCCAAAGTAAACATAAAAAGGAAAACCTTGTCTCAATGAACGATATCCCCAAGAATACTAATTTTGATGACGACGATTGCAAATGTAGGTGAAAGAGGAAATTTTTATACACTCAAGAAAGTCCTAATTTTTATTTCGGAAAGTTTTGAAATCTTGAGTTTCAGTCATGAATGCATAGCAGAACACTTTAAACAAGAAAGTGACAATTTTGATTCAATTGACGATATCTCCAAGTATACTAGTTCGATGATGACAATTCCAGATCTAGGTGAAAGACAACATTTTGATACACTAAATACACTCAAGACAGTCCAAATTCTAATTTCTGGAAGTTTGAAAAGTTGAGTTTTAGCCATGCATCCATAGTTCAACACCTTAAACATAAAAAGTGCAACCTTGTTTCAATGAACGATATCTTCAAGATTACTAATTTGATGTTGACGATTCGAAATCTAGTTGAGAGACGACATTTTTAAACACTTTATACACTCAAGTAAGTCCAAATTCCGATTTCGGGAAGTTTTGAAATCTTGAGTTTTAGCCATGAATCCGTACTAGAACACTTTGAACAAGAAAGTGACGACTTTTATTCTATCGACGATATCTCCAAGTATACTAATTTGATGATGACGATTCCAAATCTAGGTGGAAGAAGACATTTTGATACACTAAATACACTTGAGACGGTCCAAATTCTATTTTCGGGAAGTTTTGAAAAGTTGAGTTTTATGCATGGGTCCACAGTAGAACACTATAAAGAAGAAAGTGGCAACTTTGATTCTATCAAATATATCTTCAAGGGTTCTTATTCGATGGGACAATTCCAAATCTAGGTGAAAGATGACATTTTGATACAGTATATAAACTCAAGAAAGTCCAAATTCTGATTTCGGGAAGTCTTGAAATCTTGTGCTTTAGCCATGAATCCATACTAGAACACTTTGAACAAAAAAGTGACGACTTTGATTCTATCGACGATATCTCCAAGTATACTAATTTGGTGATGACGATTCCAAATCTAAGTGAAAGACGACATTTCGATACACTGAATACACTTAAGACAGTCCAAATTCTACTTTCGAGAAGTTTTGAAAAGTTGAGTTTTATGCATGGGTCCACAGTAGAACACTTTAAAGTAGAAAGTTGCAACTTTGATTCTATCAACGATATCTTCAAGGGTACTAATTCGATGACGACTATTCCAAATCTAGGTGAAAGACGACATTTTGATACACTATATACACTCAAGAAAGTCCAAATTCTAATTTCGGGAAGTTTTGAATTCTTGAGTTTTAGCCATGAATCCATACTAGAACACTTTGAACAAGAAAGAGACGACTTTGATTCTATCGACCATATCTCCAAGTATACTAATTTGATGATGATGATTCCAAATCTAGGTAAAAGACGACATTTTGATACACTATATACACTCAAGAAAGTCCAAATTCTGATTTTGGGAAGTTTTGAAATCTTGTGTTTTAGCCATGAATCCACACTAGAACACTTTGAACAAGAAAGTGACAACTTTGATTCTATCGACGATATCTCCAAGTATACACTAATTTGATGATGATGATTTCAAACCTAGGTGAAAGACGACATTTTGATACACTAAATACACTTAAGGCAGTCAAAACTCTACTTTCGGGAAGTTTTGAAAAGTTGAGTTTTATGCATGGGTCCACAGTACAACACTTTGATTCTATCAACGATATCTTCAAGGGTACTAATTCGATGACGACGATTCCAAATCTAGGTGAAAGACTGCATTTTGATACGCTATATACACCCAAGAAAGTCCAAATTCTGATTTCGGGAAGTTTTGACAAGTTGAGTTTTAGGCATGCGTCCATAGTTGAAAACCTTAAACAGAAAAAGCACAACCTTGTTTCAATGAACGATATCTCCAAGAATACTAATTTGACTGTGACGATTCCAAATCTAGGTGAAAGGCGACATTTTGAAACACTATATACACTCAAGAAAGTCCAACTTCTGGTTTTGGGAAGATTTGAAAAGTTGTGTTTGAGCCATGTGTCCATAGTTGAACACCTTAAACACAAAAAGGACAACGTTGTTTCAATGTACGATATCTCCAAGAATACTAATTTGATGATGACGATTCCAAATCTAGATGAAAGACGACATTTTGATACACTGTATACACTCAAGAAAGTCCAACTTCTTGTTTCTGAAGGTTTTGAAAAGTTGAGTTTGAGCCATGCGTCCAAAGTAAACATAAAAAGGAAAACCTTGTCTCAATGAACGATATCCCCAAGAATACTAATTTTGATGACGACGATTGCAAATGTAGGTGAAAGAGGAAATTTTTATACACTCAAGAAAGTCCTAATTTTTATTTCGGAAAGTTTTGAAATCTTGAGTTTCAGTCATGAATGCATAGCAGAACACTTTAAACAAGAAAGTGACAATTTTGATTCAATTGACGATATCTCCAAGTATACTAGTTCGATGATGACAATTCCAGATCTAGGTGAAAGACAACATTTTGATACACTAAATACACTCAAGACAGTCCAAATTCTAATTTCTGGAAGTTTGAAAAGTTGAGTTTTAGCCATGCATCCATAGTTCAACACCTTAAACATAAAAAGTGCAACCTTGTTTCAATGAACGATATCTTCAAGATTACTAATTTGATGTTGACGATTCGAAATCTAGTTGAGAGACGACATTTTTAAACACTTTATACACTCAAGTAAGTCCAAATTCCGATTTCGGGAAGTTTTGAAATCTTGAGTTTTAGCCATGAATCCGTACTAGAACACTTTGAACAAGAAAGTGACGACTTTTATTCTATCGACGATATCTCCAAGTATACTAATTTGATGATGACGATTCCAAATCTAGGTGGAAGAAGACATTTTGATACACTAAATACACTTGAGACGGTCCAAATTCTATTTTCGGGAAGTTTTGAAAAGTTGAGTTTTATGCATGGGTCCACAGTAGAACACTATAAAGAAGAAAGTGGCAACTTTGATTCTATCAAATATATCTTCAAGGGTTCTTATTCGATGGGACAATTCCAAATCTAGGTGAAAGATGACATTTTGATACAGTATATAAACTCAAGAAAGTCCAAATTCTGATTTCGGGAAGTCTTGAAATCTTGTGCTTTAGCCATGAATCCATACTAGAACACTTTGAACAAAAAAGTGACGACTTTGATTCTATCGACGATATCTCCAAGTATACTAATTTGGTGATGACGATTCCAAATCTAAGTGAAAGACGACATTTCGATACACTGAATACACTTAAGACAGTCCAAATTCTACTTTCGAGAAGTTTTGAAAAGTTGAGTTTTATGCATGGGTCCACAGTAGAACACTTTAAAGTAGAAAGTTGCAACTTTGATTCTATCAACGATATCTTCAAGGGTACTAATTCGATGACGACTATTCCAAATCTAGGTGAAAGACGACATTTTGATACACTATATACACTCAAGAAAGTCCAAATTCTAATTTCGGGAAGTTTTGAATTCTTGAGTTTTAGCCATGAATCCATACTAGAACACTTTGAACAAGAAAGAGACGACTTTGATTCTATCGACCATATCTCCAAGTATACTAATTTGATGATGATGATTCCAAATCTAGGTAAAAGACGACATTTTGATACACTATATACACTCAAGAAAGTCCAAATTCTGATTTTGGGAAGTTTTGAAATCTTGTGTTTTAGCCATGAATCCACACTAGAACACTTTGAACAAGAAAGTGACAACTTTGATTCTATCGACGATATCTCCAAGTATACACTAATTTGATGATGATGATTTCAAACCTAGGTGAAAGACGACATTTTGATACACTAAATACACTTAAGGCAGTCAAAACTCTACTTTCGGGAAGTTTTGAAAAGTTGAGTTTTATGCATGGGTCCACAGTACAACACTTTGATTCTATCAACGATATCTTCAAGGGTACTAATTCGATGACGACGATTCCAAATCTAGGTGAAAGACTGCATTTTGATACGCTATATACACTCAAGAAAGCCAAATTCTGATTTCGGGAAGTTTTGAAATCTCGAGTTTTAGCCATGAATCTATACTAGAACACTTTGAACAAGAAAGTAACGTTAGACTTTGACTCTATCGACGATATCTCAAAATATACTAATTTGATGATGACGACTCCAAATTTAGGGGAATGACGACATTTCTATACACTAAATACAATTAAGACAGTCTAAATTCTATTTTCAGGAAGTTTTAAAAGTTAAGTTTTATGTATGGGTCCACAGTGGAACACTTTAAAGAAGAAAGTGGCAACTTTGATTCTATCAACGATATCTTCAAGGGTACTAATTCGATGATGATGATTCCAAATCTAGGTGAAAGATGAGATTTTGATACACTATATACACCCAAGAAAGTCCAAATTCTGATTTCGGGAAGTTTTGACAAGTTGAGTTTTAGGCATGCGTCCATAGTTGAAAACCTTAAACAGAAAAAGCACAACCTTGTTTCAATGAACGATATCTCCAAGAATACTAATTTGACTGTGACGATTCCAAATCTAGGCGAAAGGCGACATTTTGAAACACTATATACACTCAAGAAAGTCCAACTTCTGGTTTTGGGAAGATTTGAAAAGTTGTGTTTGAGCCATGTGTCCATAGTTGAACACCTTAAACACAAAAAGGACAACGTTGTTTCAATGTACGATATCTCCAAGAATACTAATTTGATGATGACGATTCCAAATCTAGATGAAAGACGACATTTTGATACACTGTATACACTCAAGAAAGTCCAACTTCTTGTTTCTGAAGGTTTTGAAAAGTTGAGTTTGAGCCATGCGTCCAAAGTAAACATAAAAAGGAAAACCTTGTCTCAATGAACGATATCCCCAAGAATACTAATTTTGATGACGACGATTGCAAATGTAGGTGAAAGAGGAAATTTTTATACACTCAAGAAAGTCCTAATTTTTATTTCGGAAAGTTTTGAAATCTTGAGTTTCAGTCATGAATGCATAGCAGAACACTTTAAACAAGAAAGTGACAATTTTGATTCAATTGACGATATCTCCAAGTATACTAGTTCGATGATGACAATTCCAGATCTAGGTGAAAGACAACATTTTGATACACTAAATACACTCAAGACAGTCCAAATTCTAATTTCTGGAAGTTTGAAAAGTTGAGTTTTAGCCATGCATCCATAGTTCAACACCTTAAACATAAAAAGTGCAACCTTGTTTCAATGAACGATATCTTCAAGATTACTAATTTGATGTTGACGATTCGAAATCTAGTTGAAAGACGACATTTTTAAACACTTTATACACTCAAGTAAGTCCAAATTCCGATTTCGGGAAGTTTTGAAATCTTGAGTTTTAGCCATGAATCCGTACTAGAACACTTTGAACAAGAAAGTGACGACTTTTATTCTATCGACGATATCTCCAAGTATACTAATTTGATGATGACGATTCCAAATCAAGGTGGAAGAAGACATTTTGATACACTAAATACACTTGAGACGGTCCAAATTCTATTTTCGGGAAGTTTTGAAAAGTTGAGTTTTATGCATGGGTCCACAGTAGAACACTATAAAGAAGAAAGTGGCAACTTTGATTCTATCAAATATATCTTCAAGGGTTCTTATTCGATGGGACAATTCCAAATCTAGGTGAAAGATGACATTTTGATACAGTATATAAACTCAAGAAAGTCCAAATTCTGATTTCGGGAAGTCTTGAAATCTTGTGCTTTAGCCATGAATCCATACTAGAACACTTTGAACAAAAAAGTGACGACTTTGATTCTATCGACGATATCTCCAAGTATACTAATTTGGTGATGACGATTCCAAATCTAAGTGAAAGACGACATTTCGATACACTGAATACACTTAAGACAGTCCAAATTCTACTTTCGAGAAGTTTTGAAAAGTTGAGTTTTATGCATGGGTCCACAGTAGAACACTTTAAAGTAGAAAGTTGCAACTTTGATTCTATCAACGATATCTTCAAGGGTACTAATTCGATGACGACTATTCCAAATCTAGGTGAAAGACGACATTTTGATACACTATATACACTCAAGAAAGTCCAAATTCTAATTTCGGGAAGTTTTGAATTCTTGAGTTTTAGCCATGAATCCATACTAGAACACTTTGAACAAGAAAGAGACGACTTTGATTCTATCGACCATATCTCCAAGTATACTAATTTGATGATGATGATTCCAAATCTAGGTAAAAGACGACATTTTGATACACTATATACACTCAAGAAAGTCCAAATTCTGATTTTGGGAAGTTTTGAAATCTTGTGTTTTAGCCATGAATCCACACTAGAACACTTTGAACAAGAAAGTGACAACTTTGATTCTATCGACGATATCTCCAAGTATACACTAATTTGATGATGATGATTTCAAACCTAGGTGAAAGACGACATTTTGATACACTAAATACACTTAAGGCAGTCAAAACTCTACTTTCGGGAAGTTTTGAAAAGTTGAGTTTTATGCATGGGTCCACAGTACAACACTTTGATTCTATCAACGATATCTTCAAGGGTACTAATTCGATGACGACGATTCCAAATCTAGGTGAAAGACTGCATTTTGATACGCTATATACACTCAAGAAAGCCAAATTCTGATTTCGGGAAGTTTTGAAATCTCGAGTTTTAGCCATGAATCTATACTAGAACACTTTGAACAAGAAAGTAACGTTAGACTTTGACTCTATCGACGATATCTCAAAATATACTAATTTGATGATGACGACTCCAAATTTAGGGGAATGACGACATTTCTATACACTAAATACAATTAAGACAGTCTAAATTCTATTTTCAGGAAGTTTTAAAAGTTAAGTTTTATGTATGGGTCCACAGTGGAACACTTTAAAGAAGAAAGTGGCAACTTTGATTCTATCAACGATATCTTCAAGGGTACTAATTCGATGATGATGATTCCAAATCTAGGTGAAAGATGAGATTTTGATACACTATATACACCCAAGAAAGTCCAAATTCTGATTTCGGGAAGTTTTGACAAGTTGAGTTTTAGGCATGCGTCCATAGTTGAAAACCTTAAACAGAAAAAGCACAACCTTGTTTCAATGAACGATATCTCCAAGAATACTAATTTGACTGTGACGATTCCAAATCTAGGCGAAAGGCGACATTTTGAAACACTATATACACTCAAGAAAGTCCAACTTCTGGTTTTGGGAAGATTTGAAAAGTTGTGTTTGAGCCATGTGTCCATAGTTGAACACCTTAAACACAAAAAGGACAACGTTGTTTCAATGTACGATATCTCCAAGAATACTAATTTGATGATGACGATTCCAAATCTAGATGAAAGACGACATTTTGATACACTGTATACACTCAAGAAAGTCCAACTTCTTGTTTCTGAAGGTTTTGAAAAGTTGAGTTTGAGCCATGCGTCCAAAGTAAACATAAAAAGGAAAACCTTGTCTCAATGAACGATATCCCCAAGAATACTAATTTTGATGACGACGATTGCAAATGTAGGTGAAAGAGGAAATTTTTATACACTCAAGAAAGTCCTAATTTTTATTTCGGAAAGTTTTGAAATCTTGAGTTTCAGTCATGAATGCATAGCAGAACACTTTAAACAAGAAAGTGACAATTTTGATTCAATTGACGATATCTCCAAGTATACTAGTTCGATGATGACAATTCCAGATCTAGGTGAAAGACAACATTTTGATACACTAAATACACTCAAGACAGTCCAAATTCTAATTTCTGGAAGTTTGAAAAGTTGAGTTTTAGCCATGCATCCATAGTTCAACACCTTAAACATAAAAAGTGCAACCTTGTTTCAATGAACGATATCTTCAAGATTACTAATTTGATGTTGACGATTCGAAATCTAGTTGAAAGACGACATTTTTAAACACTTTATACACTCAAGTAAGTCCAAATTCCGATTTCGGGAAGTTTTGAAATCTTGAGTTTTAGCCATGAATCCGTACTAGAACACTTTGAACAAGAAAGTGACGACTTTTATTCTATCGACGATATCTCCAAGTATACTAATTTGATGATGACGATTCCAAATCTAGGTGGAAGAAGACATTTTGATACACTAAATACACTTGAGACGGTCCAAATTCTATTTTCGGGAAGTTTTGAAAAGTTGAGTTTTATGCATGGGTCCACAGTAGAACACTATAAAGAAGAAAGTGGCAACTTTGATTCTATCAAATATATCTTCAAGGGTTCTTATTCGATGGGACAATTCCAAATCTAGGTGAAAGATGACATTTTGATACAGTATATAAACTCAAGAAAGTCCAAATTCTGATTTCGGGAAGTCTTGAAATCTTGTGCTTTAGCCATGAATCCATACTAGAACACTTTGAACAAAAAAGTGACGACTTTGATTCTATCGACGATATCTCCAAGTATACTAATTTGGTGATGACGATTCCAAATCTAAGTGAAAGACGACATTTCGATACACTGAATACACTTAAGACAGTCCAAATTCTACTTTCGAGAAGTTTTGAAAAGTTGAGTTTTATGCATGGGTCCACAGTAGAACACTTTAAAGTAGAAAGTTGCAACTTTGATTCTATCAACGATATCTTCAAGGGTACTAATTCGATGACGACTATTCCAAATCTAGGTGAAAGACGACATTTTGATACACTATATACACTCAAGAAAGTCCAAATTCTAATTTCGGGAAGTTTTGAATTCTTGAGTTTTAGCCATGAATCCATACTAGAACACTTTGAACAAGAAAGAGACGACTTTGATTCTATCGACCATATCTCCAAGTATACTAATTTGATGATGATGATTCCAAATCTAGGTAAAAGACGACATTTTGATACACTATATACACTCAAGAAAGTCCAAATTCTGATTTTGGGAAGTTTTGAAATCTTGTGTTTTAGCCATGAATCCACACTAGAACACTTTGAACAAGAAAGTGACAACTTTGATTCTATCGACGATATCTCCAAGTATACACTAATTTGATGATGATGATTTCAAACCTAGGTGAAAGACGACATTTTGATACACTAAATACACTTAAGGCAGTCAAAACTCTACTTTCGGGAAGTTTTGAAAAGTTGAGTTTTATGCATGGGTCCACAGTACAACACTTTGATTCTATCAACGATATCTTCAAGGGTACTAATTCGATGACGACGATTCCAAATCTAGGTGAAAGACTGCATTTTGATACGCTATATACACTCAAGAAAGCCAAATTCTGATTTCGGGAAGTTTTGAAATCTCGAGTTTTAGCCATGAATCTATACTAGAACACTTTGAACAAGAAAGTAACGTTAGACTTTGACTCTATCGACGATATCTCAAAATATACTAATTTGATGATGACGACTCCAAATTTAGGGGAATGACGACATTTCTATACACTAAATACAATTAAGACAGTCTAAATTCTATTTTCAGGAAGTTTTAAAAGTTAAGTTTTATGTATGGGTCCACAGTGGAACACTTTAAAGAAGAAAGTGGCAACTTTGATTCTATCAACGATATCTTCAAGGGTACTAATTCGATGATGATGATTCCAAATCTAGGTGAAAGATGAGATTTTGATACACTATATACACCCAAGAAAGTCCAAATTCTGATTTCGGGAAGTTTTGACAAGTTGAGTTTTAGGCATGCGTCCATAGTTGAAAACCTTAAACAGAAAAAGCACAACCTTGTTTCAATGAACGATATCTCCAAGAATACTAATTTGACTGTGACGATTCCAAATCTAGGCGAAAGGCGACATTTTGAAACACTATATACACTCAAGAAAGTCCAACTTCTGGTTTTGGGAAGATTTGAAAAGTTGTGTTTGAGCCATGTGTCCATAGTTGAACACCTTAAACACAAAAAGGACAACGTTGTTTCAATGTACGATATCTCCAAGAATACTAATTTGATGATGACGATTCCAAATCTAGATGAAAGACGACATTTTGATACACTGTATACACTCAAGAAAGTCCAACTTCTTGTTTCTGAAGGTTTTGAAAAGTTGAGTTTGAGCCATGCGTCCAAAGTAAACATAAAAAGGAAAACCTTGTCTCAATGAACGATATCCCCAAGAATACTAATTTTGATGACGACGATTGCAAATGTAGGTGAAAGAGGAAATTTTTATACACTCAAGAAAGTCCTAATTTTTATTTCGGAAAGTTTTGAAATCTTGAGTTTCAGTCATGAATGCATAGCAGAACACTTTAAACAAGAAAGTGACAATTTTGATTCAATTGACGATATCTCCAAGTATACTAGTTCGATGATGACAATTCCAGATCTAGGTGAAAGACAACATTTTGATACACTAAATACACTCAAGACAGTCCAAATTCTAATTTCTGGAAGTTTGAAAAGTTGAGTTTTAGCCATGCATCCATAGTTCAACACCTTAAACATAAAAAGTGCAACCTTGTTTCAATGAACGATATCTTCAAGATTACTAATTTGATGTTGACGATTCGAAATCTAGTTGAAAGACGACATTTTTAAACACTTTATACACTCAAGTAAGTCCAAATTCCGATTTCGGGAAGTTTTGAAATCTTGAGTTTTAGCCATGAATCCGTACTAGAACACTTTGAACAAGAAAGTGACGACTTTTATTCTATCGACGATATCTCCAAGTATACTAATTTGATGATGACGATTCCAAATCTAGGTGGAAGAAGACATTTTGATACACTAAATACACTTGAGACGGTCCAAATTCTATTTTCGGGAAGTTTTGAAAAGTTGAGTTTTATGCATGGGTCCACAGTAGAACACTATAAAGAAGAAAGTGGCAACTTTGATTCTATCAAATATATCTTCAAGGGTTCTTATTCGATGGGACAATTCCAAATCTAGGTGAAAGATGACATTTTGATACAGTATATAAACTCAAGAAAGTCCAAATTCTGATTTCGGGAAGTCTTGAAATCTTGTGCTTTAGCCATGAATCCATACTAGAACACTTTGAACAAAAAAGTGACGACTTTGATTCTATCGACGATATCTCCAAGTATACTAATTTGGTGATGACGATTCCAAATCTAAGTGAAAGACGACATTTCGATACACTGAATACACTTAAGACAGTCCAAATTCTACTTTCGAGAAGTTTTGAAAAGTTGAGTTTTATGCATGGGTCCACAGTAGAACACTTTAAAGTAGAAAGTTGCAACTTTGATTCTATCAACGATATCTTCAAGGGTACTAATTCGATGACGACTATTCCAAATCTAGGTGAAAGACGACATTTTGATACACTATATACACTCAAGAAAGTCCAAATTCTAATTTCGGGAAGTTTTGAATTCTTGAGTTTTAGCCATGAATCCATACTAGAACACTTTGAACAAGAAAGAGACGACTTTGATTCTATCGACCATATCTCCAGGTATACTAATTTGATGATGATGATTCCAAATCTAGGTAAAAGACGACATTTTGATACACTATATACACTCAAGAAAGTCCAAATTCTGATTTTGGGAAGTTTTGAAATCTTGTGTTTTAGCCATGAATCCACACTAGAACACTTTGAACAAGAAAGTGACAACTTTGATTCTATCGACGATATCTCCAAGTATACACTAATTTGATGATGATGATTTCAAACCTAGGTGAAAGACGACATTTTGATACACTAAATACACTTAAGGCAGTCAAAACTCTACTTTCGGGAAGTTTTGAAAAGTTGAGTTTTATGCATGGGTCCACAGTACAACACTTTGATTCTATCAACGATATCTTCAAGGGTACTAATTCGATGACGACGATTCCAAATCTAGGTGAAAGACTGCATTTTGATACGCTATATACACTCAAGAAAGCCAAATTCTGATTTCGGGAAGTTTTGAAATCTCGAGTTTTAGCCATGAATCTATACTAGAACACTTTGAACAAGAAAGTAACGTTAGACTTTGACTCTATCGACGATATCTCAAAATATACTAATTTGATGATGACGACTCCAAATTTAGGGGAATGACGACATTTCTATACACTAAATACAATTAAGACAGTCTAAATTCTATTTTCAGGAAGTTTTAAAAGTTAAGTTTTATGTATGGGTCCACAGTGGAACACTTTAAAGAAGAAAGTGGCAACTTTGATTCTATCAACGATATCTTCAAGGGTACTAATTCGATGATGATGATTCCAAATCTAGGTGAAAGATGAGATTTTGATACACTATATACACCCAAGAAAGTCCAAATTCTGATTTCGGGAAGTTTTGACAAGTTGAGTTTTAGGCATGCGTCCATAGTTGAAAACCTTAAACAGAAAAAGCACAACCTTGTTTCAATGAACGATATCTCCAAGAATACTAATTTGACTGTGACGATTCCAAATCTAGGCGAAAGGCGACATTTTGAAACACTATATACACTCAAGAAAGTCCAACTTCTGGTTTTGGGAAGATTTGAAAAGTTGTGTTTGAGCCATGTGTCCATAGTTGAACACCTTAAACACAAAAAGGACAACGTTGTTTCAATGTACGATATCTCCAAGAATACTAATTTGATGATGACGATTCCAAATCTAGATGAAAGACGACATTTTGATACACTGTATACACTCAAGAAAGTCCAACTTCTTGTTTCTGAAGGTTTTGAAAAGTTGAGTTTGAGCCATGCGTCCAAAGTAAACATAAAAAGGAAAACCTTGTCTCAATGAACGATATCCCCAAGAATACTAATTTTGATGACGACGATTGCAAATGTAGGTGAAAGAGGAAATTTTTATACACTCAAGAAAGTCCTAATTTTTATTTCGGAAAGTTTTGAAATCTTGAGTTTCAGTCATGAATGCATAGCAGAACACTTTAAACAAGAAAGTGACAATTTTGATTCAATTGACGATATCTCCAAGTATACTAGTTCGATGATGACAATTCCAGATCTAGGTGAAAGACAACATTTTGATACACTAAATACACTCAAGACAGTCCAAATTCTAATTTCTGGAAGTTTGAAAAGTTGAGTTTTAGCCATGCATCCATAGTTCAACACCTTAAACATAAAAAGTGCAACCTTGTTTCAATGAACGATATCTTCAAGATTACTAATTTGATGTTGACGATTCGAAATCTAGTTGAAAGACGACATTTTTAAACACTTTATACACTCAAGTAAGTCCAAATTCCGATTTCGGGAAGTTTTGAAATCTTGAGTTTTAGCCATGAATCCGTACTAGAACACTTTGAACAAGAAAGTGACGACTTTTATTCTATCGACGATATCTCCAAGTATACTAATTTGATGATGACGATTCCAAATCAAGGTGGAAGAAGACATTTTGATACACTAAATACACTTGAGACGGTCCAAATTCTATTTTCGGGAAGTTTTGAAAAGTTGAGTTTTATGCATGGGTCCACAGTAGAACACTATAAAGAAGAAAGTGGCAACTTTGATTCTATCAAATATATCTTCAAGGGTTCTTATTCGATGGGACAATTCCAAATCTAGGTGAAAGATGACATTTTGATACAGTATATAAACTCAAGAAAGTCCAAATTCTGATTTCGGGAAGTCTTGAAATCTTGTGCTTTAGCCATGAATCCATACTAGAACACTTTGAACAAAAAAGTGACGACTTTGATTCTATCGACGATATCTCCAAGTATACTAATTTGGTGATGACGATTCCAAATCTAAGTGAAAGACGACATTTCGATACACTGAATACACTTAAGACAGTCCAAATTCTACTTTCGAGAAGTTTTGAAAAGTTGAGTTTTATGCATGGGTCCACAGTAGAACACTTTAAAGTAGAAAGTTGCAACTTTGATTCTATCAACGATATCTTCAAGGGTACTAATTCGATGACGACTATTCCAAATCTAGGTGAAAGACGACATTTTGATACACTATATACACTCAAGAAAGTCCAAATTCTAATTTCGGGAAGTTTTGAATTCTTGAGTTTTAGCCATGAATCCATACTAGAACACTTTGAACAAGAAAGAGACGACTTTGATTCTATCGACCATATCTCCAAGTATACTAATTTGATGATGATGATTCCAAATCTAGGTAAAAGACGACATTTTGATACACTATATACACTCAAGAAAGTCCAAATTCTGATTTTGGGAAGTTTTGAAATCTTGTGTTTTAGCCATGAATCCACACTAGAACACTTTGAACAAGAAAGTGACAACTTTGATTCTATCGACGATATCTCCAAGTATACACTAATTTGATGATGATGATTTCAAACCTAGGTGAAAGACGACATTTTGATACACTAAATACACTTAAGGCAGTCAAAACTCTACTTTCGGGAAGTTTTGAAAAGTTGAGTTTTATGCATGGGTCCACAGTACAACACTTTGATTCTATCAACGATATCTTCAAGGGTACTAATTCGATGACGACGATTCCAAATCTAGGTGAAAGACTGCATTTTGATACGCTATATACACTCAAGAAAGCCAAATTCTGATTTCGGGAAGTTTTGAAATCTCGAGTTTTAGCCATGAATCTATACTAGAACACTTTGAACAAGAAAGTAACGTTAGACTTTGACTCTATCGACGATATCTCAAAATATACTAATTTGATGATGACGACTCCAAATTTAGGGGAATGACGACATTTCTATACACTAAATACAATTAAGACAGTCTAAATTCTATTTTCAGGAAGTTTTAAAAGTTAAGTTTTATGTATGGGTCCACAGTGGAACACTTTAAAGAAGAAAGTGGCAACTTTGATTCTATCAACGATATCTTCAAGGGTACTAATTCGATGATGATGATTCCAAATCTAGGTGAAAGATGAGATTTTGATACACTATATACACCCAAGAAAGTCCAAATTCTGATTTCGGGAAGTTTTGACAAGTTGAGTTTTAGGCATGCGTCCATAGTTGAAAACCTTAAACAGAAAAAGCACAACCTTGTTTCAATGAACGATATCTCCAAGAATACTAATTTGACTGTGACGATTCCAAATCTAGGCGAAAGGCAACATTTTGAAACACTATATACACTCAAGAAAGTCCAACTTCTGGTTTTGGGAAGATTTGAAAAGTTGTGTTTGAGCCATGTGTCCATAGTTGAACACCTTAAACACAAAAAGGACAACGTTGTTTCAATGTACGATATCTCCAAGAATACTAATTTGATGATGACGATTCCAAATCTAGATGAAAGACGACATTTTGATACACTGTATACACTCAAGAAAGTCCAACTTCTTGTTTCTGAAGGTTTTGAAAAGTTGAGTTTGAGCCATGCGTCCAAAGTAAACATAAAAAGGAAAACCTTGTCTCAATGAACGATATCCCCAAGAATACTAATTTTGATGACGACGATTGCAAATGTAGGTGAAAGAGGAAATTTTTATACACTCAAGAAAGTCCTAATTTTTATTTCGGAAAGTTTTGAAATCTTGAGTTTCAGTCATGAATGCATAGCAGAACACTTTAAACAAGAAAGTGACAATTTTGATTCAATTGACGATATCTCCAAGTATACTAGTTCGATGATGACAATTCCAGATCTAGGTGAAAGACAACATTTTGATACACTAAATACACTCAAGACAGTCCAAATTCTAATTTCTGGAAGTTTGAAAAGTTGAGTTTTAGCCATGCATCCATAGTTCAACACCTTAAACATAAAAAGTGCAACCTTGTTTCAATGAACGATATCTTCAAGATTACTAATTTGATGTTGACGATTCGAAATCTAGTTGAAAGACGACATTTTTAAACACTTTATACACTCAAGTAAGTCCAAATTCCGATTTCGGGAAGTTTTGAAATCTTGAGTTTTAGCCATGAATCCGTACTAGAACACTTTGAACAAGAAAGTGACGACTTTTATTCTATCGACGATATCTCCAAGTATACTAATTTGATGATGACGATTCCAAATCAAGGTGGAAGAAGACATTTTGATACACTAAATACACTTGAGACGGTCCAAATTCTATTTTCGGGAAGTTTTGAAAAGTTGAGTTTTATGCATGGGTCCACAGTAGAACACTATAAAGAAGAAAGTGGCAACTTTGATTCTATCAAATATATCTTCAAGGGTTCTTATTCGATGGGACAATTCCAAATCTAGGTGAAAGATGACATTTTGATACAGTATATAAACTCAAGAAAGTCCAAATTCTGATTTCGGGAAGTCTTGAAATCTTGTGCTTTAGCCATGAATCCATACTAGAACACTTTGAACAAAAAAGTGACGACTTTGATTCTATCGACGATATCTCCAAGTATACTAATTTGGTGATGACGATTCCAAATCTAAGTGAAAGACGACATTTCGATACACTGAATACACTTAAGACAGTCCAAATTCTACTTTCGAGAAGTTTTGAAAAGTTGAGTTTTATGCATGGGTCCACAGTAGAACACTTTAAAGTAGAAAGTTGCAACTTTGATTCTATCAACGATATCTTCAAGGGTACTAATTCGATGACGACTATTCCAAATCTAGGTGAAAGACGACATTTTGATACACTATATACACTCAAGAAAGTCCAAATTCTAATTTCGGGAAGTTTTGAATTCTTGAGTTTTAGCCATGAATCCATACTAGAACACTTTGAACAAGAAAGAGACGACTTTGATTCTATC
Source organism: Diospyros kaki (assembly GCA_036245055.1). Classification (NCBI taxonomy): domain Eukaryota; kingdom Viridiplantae; phylum Streptophyta; class Magnoliopsida; order Ericales; family Ebenaceae; genus Diospyros; species Diospyros kaki. Next base: position 25,677,775 of record BSEG01000012.1, read on the forward strand.
GACCATATCTCCAAGTATACTAATTTGATGATGATGATTCCAAATCTAGGTAAAAGACGACATTTTGATACACTATATACACTCAAGAAAGTCCAAATTCTGATTTTGGGAAGTTTTGAAATCTTGTGTTTTAGCCATGAATCCACACTAGAACACTTTGAACAAGAAAGTGACAACTTTGATTCTATCGACGATATCTCCAAGTATACACTAATTTGATGATGATGATTTCAAACCTAGGTGAAAGACGACATTTTGATACACTAAATACACTTAAGGCAGTCAAAACTCTACTTTCGGGAAGTTTTGAAAAGTTGAGTTTTATGCATGGGTCCACAGTACAACACTTTGATTCTATCAACGATATCTTCAAGGGTACTAATTCGATGACGACGATTCCAAATCTAGGTGAAAGACTGCATTTTGATACGCTATATACACTCAAGAAAGCCAAATTCTGATTTCGGGAAGTTTTGAAATCTCGAGTTTTAGCCATGAATCTATACTAGAACACTTTGAACAAGAAAGTAACGTTAGACTTTGACTCTATCGACGATATCTCAAAATATACTAATTTGATGATGACGACTCCAAATTTAGGGGAATGACGACATTTCTATACACTAAATACAATTAAGACAGTCTAAATTCTATTTTCAGGAAGTTTTAAAAGTTAAGTTTTATGTATGGGTCCACAGTGGAACACTTTAAAGAAGAAAGTGGCAACTTTGATTCTATCAACGATATCTTCAAGGGTACTAATTCGATGATGATGATTCCAAATCTAGGTGAAAGATGAGATTTTGATACACTATATACACCCAAGAAAGTCCAAATTCTGATTTCGGGAAGTTTTGACAAGTTGAGTTTTAGGCATGCGTCCATAGTTGAAAACCTTAAACAGAAAAAGCACAACCTTGTTTCAATGAACGATATCTCCAAGAATACTAATTTGACTGTGACGATTCCAAATCTAGGTGAAAGGCGACATTTTGAAACACTATATACACTCAAGAAAGTCCAACTTCTGGTTTTGGGAAGATTTGAAAAGTTGTGTTTGAGCCATGTGTCCATAGTTGAACACCTTAAACACAAAAAGGACAACGTTGTTTCAATGTACGATATCTCCAAGAATACTAATTTGATGATGACGATTCCAAATCTAGATGAAAGACGACATTTTGATACACTGTATACACTCAAGAAAGTCCAACTTCTTGTTTCTGAAGGTTTTGAAAAGTTGAGTTTGAGCCATGCGTCCAAAGTAAACATAAAAAGGAAAACCTTGTCTCAATGAACGATATCCCCAAGAATACTAATTTTGATGATGACGATTGCAAATGTAGGTGAAAGAGGAAATTTTTATACACTCAAGAAAGTCCTAATTTTTATTTCGGAAAGTTTTGAAATCTTGAGTTTCAGTCATGAATGCATAGCAGAACACTTTAAACAAGAAAGTGACAATTTTGATTCAATTGACGACATCTCCAAGTATACTAGTTCGATGATGACAATTCCAGATCTAGGTGAAAGACAACATTTTGATACACTAAATACACTCAAGACAGTCCAAATTCTAATTTCTGGAAGTTTGAAAAGTTGAGTTTTAGCCATGCATCCATAGTTCAACACCTTAAACATAAAAAGTGCAACCTTGTTTCAATGAACGATATCTTCAAGATTACTAATTTGATGTTGACGATTCGAAATCTAGTTGAAAGACGACATTTTTAAACACTTTATACACTCAAGTAAGTCCAAATTCCGATTTCGGGAAGTTTTGAAATCTTGAGTTTTAGCCATGAATCCGTACTAGAACACTTTGAACAAGAAAGTGACGACTTTTATTCTATCGACGATATCTCCAAGTATACTAATTTGATGATGACGATTCCAAATTGTTGGAATTGGAGCGAATACTTGTGTACGCACAAGTTAAACTTGATCAGATGGATCATGAATTGCTTAGCAGCAATGTGCTCATGAGATAGCTAGAGATAGCTCAACTTGAGTTTGGAATAGCTCACAGTAGCTTAAGCTAACTCACTCCAGTTCAACTAGCTCACTCTAGCTCACCTAGCTCACTCTAGCTCAAGTCAACTCAAGGTAGTTGGACCCAGCTCGAGGTAGTGACACTAGCTGAGTGATAGTGAGGTGACAGTGACATGTCATCGGGTGATGACATGGCAGCTTACATGGACTACTAGCCAATTGACATGTGACTTAACCACATGCTGACACATGGCAACACATAAATCTCTCTCTCTTCCTTATGGATGAAAGGCCACCATTATGGGTGGTTACACCAAGTTGGTTAAAGGTGGTTATGGGTGGTTACTTGGAAGGTTCCAAGCACCCTTTCTCCAAAGACAAGTCCTTTGGGAAGGGGTGGCACTCAATTATAAATAGACCACCACCCATTTCATCCAATGCATCAATTTGAGAGCCCTTTATTTGTATATTACAAAGTAAAGGTAAGAGAAGAGGATTGAAAGATATTATTCTAGAGAGAAGAATAAGAGACTAGTAAAGAGAAGGCACATTGGGTTGTGAAAGTATTTTGGTTGCTGCTTCTTTAAGTTGGTAATCAAATTACCCTTGGTGTGGAGTTGTATTTTACATCAAATCGATCCTAGCAAAGTAAGATTTCTATTCCGCTATCTTTCAGATAAGAAATCTTTCAGTGGTATCAGAGACAAGGTTTTGTGCCTTTTGCTCTCTCTTCTATTTTTCTTTTATTTCATCTTATTTGGCCTTGACTAAAGCAATATTATGAATTCATATTCTTACTAAATTGTTTCAGTTTTATGATACATGTTATTTTGTTATGATGTATCATATATATTTGGTTCCTTTTAAGATGAAAATCCATGCTTAAAGAAAATGGACTCAAGAACGGGCTATGTTGATCTTTGTATCGGTAAGACCCGACTTGAGTGTGTAGGCTGATTATCCTTGGTATTGATCTACAGTTACGACTGATTATCATACCTTGGATCTACAGCAAGTTATGATTGATCTTAGAGTCAATAGGCTGATTATCCTTGGTATTGATCTACAGTTACTACTGATTATCATATCTTGGATCTACGGCTTGAGTTAATAGGCTGATTATTCTCGGTATTGATCTACAGTTATAACTGATTATCATACCTTGGATCTACAGCAAATATAAAAAGAGAAGGCTGTATTGTCATTCACAGATTTTATTAAACATGCTGATCATATGCATGCATACGAGATTTTGATTGTATGATAAAAACATACTTTTGGATTGAGTGTGTATGTTATTTGATTAGTTGTTTAGTATAATGCTTTGAATGAAAAGTTATGGACAAGTTGCTAATGGATGCATGTGCATGTGCATGTAGATGGCAAATGCTACTAAGGGCATAATCGCCGAGCTCAATAAAGATTTGAAGCTTGATGGTGACAATTATGCTATATGGCAACAAAAGATTCAATTCATACTAATTGAGCAAGAAACCCTTGAAATGATCACCGAAACCATGATAGATCCCGGTGACAAGGCAACGCCCCAGCAAAAGATGGATTATGTCAATTTCAAAAAGAAAGATACCATGGCAAGAATCACTTTGCTTAGTGCAATGATTGATGACATCATGGTGGATTTCGTTGTGCTCGAATCAGCCAAAGCCATATGGGACAAGGCTAAGGAAAAGTTTGGTAGCATCTCTCTAGAGAGGCAAAGAGCACTAATTCTCAAATTTGAGAATTATATGAAAAAGCCTGATCATACAATGGGAAGGCATCTACGAGAGATGTCCAAAATGATCACTGGATTAAAGGCTGTGGGACATACTCTAACTGATGAACAACAAGTGCAAGCTGTCATTCGTTCACTTCCCGATAGTGAGTGGCAATTGATAAAGATCAATTTGCGACACAACACTGAAATTAAGACCTTTGAGGATATTGCCCGTCATTTGCTTTTGGAAGCAGAAGTGATGGATATTACTAACCCTAAAGCTTTTATAGCTGAAGGTAATACTTCTAAAAAGAAGAAGTGGAACAAAGGTTTCAAGAAAGGGAAAAGAATGAATGGAAAGTTGTCTGTAAAGAAGGGCAAAGACAAGAAGGGAAAAGATCCCAAGAAGGGAAAGGATCCCAAGAAAATCAAGTGCTTCAACTGTGGCCAAAAGGGTCATTTTGCACGTGATTGCACTATACCAAAGGTACACTTTACTCCTTTTACATTTGATGCATTAGTTGCATCATGTACTTTCATGGTTGATTCTAACTCAGGATGGGTTCTGGATTCAGGAGCAACCAGTCACATCATAAAGGATCGTGAGTTGTTCGTGCATTTCAGGAAGATTCCACCAAATACCAAGTGGGTATATGTCGGAAATAATGCACGACTTGAAGTACAAGGAATCGGGATTTGTGAAATTTCGATAAAGGATGGACATTGTCTCCATTTAGTAGATGTACTCTATGTACCTCAAATTAGAAGAAACTTGATTTCTGTATCTTGTCTTTTGTATTATGGTTATGAATTAATATTTCGTGGAAATAAAGTGGATCTATTTTCCAATAAAAAGTTTGTTGGTTCTGGTTTCTTACATGATGGATTCTTTGTTTTGAATTCTTCAAATGAAAATTCAAACACTCATTGTCTTATAGCTGAAAGGCAAGATGAATGTTTATGGCATTCAAGATTAGGGCATGTAGGAGAATCAAGAATGAAAAGGTTAGCCAAAGAAGGCTTACTTGGTTCTTTGAGAAATGTATCTCTTCCTACATGTGAATATTGCCTTGCTGGAAAGATGAGTAGGAAACCATTTGGGAAAGGGTCCCGAGTTCAGTTTCCATTAGCTTTAGTACATTCTGACATATGTGGTCCCTTGAATGTGATATCTAGACAAGGGTTTAGATATTTCATCACATTCACTGATGACTATACTCGTTATACACATGTGTACTTGTTAAAGTTTAAAAGTGAAGCAATGAGTTGCTTCTTGGCATATGTGCAATTGGTTGAGAATCAACTTAATACTACGATCAAATGTCTAAGGACAGATCGTGGAGGTGAGTATATGTCTAATTTGTTTAAGGGGTTTTGTGAGCAAAAAGGAATAGAAAGGCAACTTACTATTCCTGATACACCCCAACAAAATGGAGTGGCCGAAAGGAAGAATCGCACACTCTTAGACATGGTGAGATCTATGATGGCTCAAGCCAACTTAGATATGTCTTTTTGGGGAGATGCGTTGCTAACAGCAACATATGTGCTCAATCGAATGCCCTCCAAATCAGTATCTTCTACTCCTTATGAGTTATGGACTAAAAGGAGGCCAAATTTGAGCAATTTAAGGCCTTGGGGCTGTGCAGCCTATGTCCATAACACCAAATCTGAATTTGGTAAGTTAGGACCAAAAGGAAAGAAATATGTTTTCCTTAGGTACTGCGAACACTCTAAAGGCTATGTGTTTGCTGATTTAGAGGAAGGGAGTAAAAGACCTGAATTTGATTCAAGGGATGTAGTAATTTTGGAAAATGAGTTTCCAAGAAAAGGGAATGTTTCTACAGGAGTTTCCTTTTATGAAATGTCTGAATCACAAGTTGATACTCACAATGTATCAACTATACCTACACCACAAGGAGTGTTTGGGAATGTTGGGTTGAGTGGGAGCATTGAGCATCCAACTGAAGTTGGTCAAGATGTGACTAACAATGATCAAAATATTGATCAAGATATGCCCACACAAGAAAGTGATCAAATAGATCAACATCAAGAATTGGTCGAAGAAGATCAACCTCCTGAACAACATGATGATGATGTGCGTCATGATGCTTCTCCTAGTGTGCGTAGGTCTTCAAGAATATTTAGAAGACCAAAGAAGTGGTGGATTCTAAATGATGAAGTGAACATGGTTTCACCTGAGGTGGATGATGAACCTCGCACTATTAAGGATGCACTTAATAGTCTTGATTCAGATAAGTGGAAAATGGCTATGGAAGAAGAACTAAATTCTATGAGGGATAACCATGTCTGGGACTTGGTTGATCTTCCACAAGGGAGGAAAGCAATTGGGAACAAATGGGTTTTTCGAATCAAGCGAAAAGCAGATGGTTCCATTGATAGGTACAAGGCACGATTGGTTGCCAAAGGGTACACACAGGTAGAAGGTGTTGATTATCAAGACACTTTCTCACCTGTTGTCAGGTTTAACTCCATTAGGATAATACTTGCAATAGTAGCCCATATGGACTTAGAATTACATCAAATGGATGTTAAGACTGCCTTCCTCAATGGTGATTTGAGTGAAGAAATCTATATGACACAACCAGCGGGTTATGTTGAAAATGGTCAAGAACAAAAGGTATGTCACTTAATGAAGTCGATATACGGCCTGAAGCAAGCTTCTAGGCAGTGGTACCTAAAATTCCATCAATCAATTTTGAGCTATGGTTTCAAAATGATGGATGAAGATCATTGTGTATATGTCTTGCATTCCAAGGACAAATTTGTGATCATGTCACTATATGTAGATGACATTCTATTAGCAAGTAATAACAAAGGGTTTTTGAAAGTCATCAAAGGATGGTTATCATCAACCTTTGAAATGAAAGATATGGGAGAAGCTGCATACATCCTTGGAGTCCAGATTCTAAGGAATCGGGCTACAAAGTTGTCAAAACTCTACTTTCGGGAAGTTTTGAAAAGTTGAGTTTTATGCATGGGTCCACAGTACAACACTTTGATTCTATCAACGATATCTTCAAGGGTACTAATTCGATGACGACGATTCCAAATCTAGGTGAAAGACTGCATTTTGATACGCTATATACACTCAAGAAAGCCAAATTCTGATTTCGGGAAGTTTGAAATCTCGAGTTTTAGCCATGAATCTATACTAGAACACTTTGAACAAGAAAGTAACGTTAGACTTTGACTCTATCGACGATATCTCAAAATATACTAATTTGATGATGACGACTCCAAATTTAGGGGAAATGACGACATTTCTATACACTAAATACAATTAAGACAGTCTAAATTCTATTTTCAGGAAGTTTTAAAAGTTAAGTTTTATGTATGGGTCCACAGTGGAACACTTTAAAGAAGAAAGTGGCAACTTTGATTCTATCAACGATATCTTCAAGGGTACTAATTCGATGATGATGATTCCAAATCTAGGTGAAAGATGAGATTTTGATACACTATATACACCCAAGAAAGTCCAAATTCTGATTTCGGGGAAGTTTTGACAAGTTGAGTTTTAGGCGTGCGTCCATAGTTGAAAACCTTAACAGAAAAAGCACAACCTTGTTTCAATGAACGATATCTCCAAGAATACTAATTTGACTGTGACGATTCCAAATCTAGGTGAAAGGCGACATTTTGAAACACTATATACACTCAAGAAAGTCCAACTTCTGGTTTTGGGAAGATTTGAAAAGTTGTGTTTGAGCCATGTGTCCATAGTTGAACACCTTAAACACAAAAAGGACAACGTTGTTTCAATGTACGATATCTCCAAGAATACTAATTTGATGAGGACGATTCCAAATCTAGATGAAAGACGACATTTTGATACACTGTATACACTCAAGAAAGTCCAACTTCTTGTTTCTGAAGGTTTTGAAAAGTTGAGTTTGAGCCATGCGTCAAAGTAAACATAAAAAGGAAAACCTTGTCTCAATGAACGATATCCCCAAGAATACTAATTTTGATGATGACGATTGCAAATGTAGGTGAAAGAGGAAATTTTTATACACTCAAGAAAGTCCTAACTTTTATTTCGGAAGTTTTGAAATCTTGAGTTTCAGTCATGAATGCATAGCAGAACACTTTAAACAAGAAAGTGACAATTTGATTCAATTGACGATATCTCCAAAGTATACTAGTTCGATGATGACAATTCCAGATCTAGGTGAAAGACAACATTTTGATACACTAAATACACTCAAGACAGTCCAAATTCTAATTTCTGGAAGTTTGAAAAGTTGAGTTTTAGCCATGCATCCATAGTTCAACACCTTAAACATAAAAAGTGCAACCTTGTTTCAATGAACGATATCTTCAAGATTACTAATTTGATGTTGACGATTCGAAATCTAGTTGAAAGACGACATTTTTAAACACTTTATACACTCAAGTAAGTCCAAATTCCGATGTCGGGAAGTTTTGAAATCTTGAGTTTTAGCCATGAATCCGTACTAGAACACTTTGAACAAGAAAGTGACGACTTTTATTCTATCGACGATATCTCCAAGTATACTAATTTGATGATGACGATTCCAAATCTAGGTGGAAGAAGACATTTTGATACACTAAATACACTTGAGACGGTCCAAATTCTATTTTCGGGAAGTTTTGAAAAGTTGAGTTTTATGCATGGGTCCACAGTAGAACACTATAAAGAAGAAAGTGGCAACTTTGATTCTATCAAATATATCTTCAAGGGTTCTTATTCGATGGGACAATTCCAATCTAGGTGAAAGATGACATTTTGATACAGTATATAAACTCAAGAAAGTCCAAATTCTGATTTCGGGAAGTCTTGAAATCTTGTGCTTTAGCCATGAATCCATACTAGAACACTTTGAACAAAAAAGTGACGACTTGATTCTATCGACGATATCTCCAAGTATACTAATTTGGTGATGACGATTCCAAATCTAAGTGAAAGACGACATTTCGATACACTGAATACACTTAGACAGTCCAAATTCTACTTTCGAGAAGTTTGAAAAGTTGAGTTTTACGCATGGGTCACAGTAGAACACTTTAAAGTAGAAAGTTGCAACTTTGATTCTATCAACGATATCTTCAAGGGTACTAATTCGATGACGACTATTCCAAATCTAGGGTGAAAGACGACATTTTTGATACACTATATACACTCAAGAAAGTCCAAATTCTAATTTCGGGAAGTTTGAATTCTTGAGTTTTAGCCATGAATCCATACTAGAACACTTTGAACAAGAAAGAGACGACTTTGATTCTATCGACCATATCTCCAAGTATACTAATTTGATGATGATGATTCCAATCTAGGTAAAAGACGACATTTTGATACACTATATACACTCAAGAAAGTCCAAATTCTGATTTTGGGAAGTTTTGAAATCTTGTGTTTTAGCCATGAATCCACACTAGAACACTTTGAACAAGAAAGTGACAACTTTGATTCTATCGACGATATCTCCAAGTATACACTAATTTGATGATGATGATTTCAAACCTAGGTGAAAGACGACATTTTGATACACTAAATACACTTAAGGCAGTCAAAACTCTACTTTCGGGAAGTTTTGAAAAGTTGAGTTTTATGCATGGGGTCCACAGTACAACACTTTGATTCTATCAACGATATCTTCAAGGGTACTAATTCGATGACGACGATTCCAAATCTAGGTGAAAGACTGCATTTTGATACGCTATATACACTCAAGAAAGCCAAATTCTGATTTCGGGAAGTTTTGAAATCTCGAGTTTTAGCCATGAATCTATACTAGAACACTTTGAACAAGAAAGTAACGTTAGACTTGACTCTATCGACGATATCTCAAAATATACTAATTTGATGATGACGACTCCAAATTTAGGGGAATGACGACATTTCTATACACTAAATACAATTAAGACAGTCTAAATTCTATTTTCAGGAAGTTTTAAAAGTTAAGTTTTATGTATGGGTCCACAGTGGAACACTTTAAAGAAGAAAGTGGCAACTTTGATTCTATCAACGATATCTTCAAGGGTACTAATTCGATGATGATGATTCCAAATCTAGGTGAAAGATGAGATTTTGATACACTATATACACCCAAGGAAAGTCCAAATTCTGATTTCGGGAAGTTTTGACAAGTTGAGTTTTAGGCGTGCGTCCATAGTTGAAAACCTTAAACAGAAAAAGCACAACCTTGTTTCAATGAACGATATCTCCAAGAATACTAATTTTGACTGTGACGATTCCAAATCTAGGTGAAAGGCGACATTTTGAAACACTATATACACTCAAGAAAGTCAACTTCTGGTTTTGGGAAGATTGAAAAGTTGTGTTTGAGCCATGTGTCCATAGTTGAACACCTTAAACACAAAAAGGACAACGTTGTTTCAATGTACGATATCTCCAAGAATACTAATTTGATGATGACGATTCCAAATCTAGATGAAAGACGACATTTTGATACACTGTATACACTCGAAGAAAGTCCAACTTCTTGTTTCTGAAGGTTTTGAAAAGTTGAGTTTGAGCCATGCGTCCAAAGTAAACATAAAAAGGAAAACCTTGTCTCAATGAACGATATCCCCAAGAATACTAATTTTGATGATGACGATTGCAAATGTAGGTGAAAGAGGAAATTTTTATACACTCAAGAAAGTCCTAACTTTTATTTCGGAAAGTTTTGAAATCTTGAGTTTCAGTCATGAATGCATAGCAGAACACTTTAAACAAGAAAGTGACAATTTTGATTCAATTGACGATATCTCCAAGTATACTAGTTCGATGATGACAATTCCAGATCTAGGTGAAAGACAACATTTTGATACACTAAATACACTCAAGACAGTCCAAATTCTAATTTCTGGAAGTTTGAAAGTTGAGTTTTTAGCCATGCATCCATAGTTCAACACCTTAAACATAAAAAGTGCAACCTTGTTTCAATGAACGATATCTTCAAGATTACTAATTTGATGTTGACGATTCGAAATCTAGTTGAAAGACGACATTTTTAAACACTTTATACACTCAAGTAAGTCCAAATTCCGATTTCGGGAAGTTTTGAAATCTTGAGTTTTAGCCATGAATCCGTACTAGAACACTTTGAACAAGAAAGTGACGACTTTTATTCTATCGACGATATCTCCAAGTATACTAATTTGATGATGACGATTCCAAATCTAGGTGGAAGAAGACATTTTGATACACTAAATACACTTGAGACGGTCCAAATTCTATTTTCGGGAAGTTTTGAAAAGTTGAGTTTTATGCATGGGTCCACAGTAGAACACCTATAAAGAAGAAAGGTGGCAACTTTGATTCTATCAAATATATCTTCAAGGGTTCTTATTCGATGGGACAATTCCAAATCTAGGTGAAAGATGACATTTTGATACAGTATATAAACTCAAGAAAGTCCAAATTCTGATTTCGGGAAGTCTTGAAATCTTGTGCTTTAGCCATGAATCCATACTAGAACACTTTGAACAAAAAAGTGACGACTTTGATTCTATCGACGATATCTCCAAGTATACTAATTTGGTGATGACGATTCCAAATCTAAGTGAAAGACGACATTTCGATACACTGAATACACTTAAGACAGTCCAAATTCTACTTTCGAGAAGTTTTGAAAAGTTGAGTTTTACGCATGGGGTCCACAGTAGAACACTTTAAAGTAGAAAGTTGCAACTTTGATTCTATCAACGATATCTTCAAGGGTACTAATTCGATGACGACTATTCCAAATCTAGGTGAAAGACGACATTTTGATACACTATATACACTCAAGAAAGTCCAAATTCTAATTTCGGGAAGTTTTGAATTCTTGAGTTTTAGCCATGAATCCATACTAGAACACTTTGAACAAGAAAGAGACGACTTTGATTCTATCGACCATATCTCCAAGTATACTAATTTGATGATGATGATTCCAAATCTAGGTAAAAGACGACATTTTGATACACTATATACACTCAAGAAAGTCCAAATTCTGATTTTGGGAAGTTTTGAAATCTTGTGTTTTAGCCATGAATCCACACTAGAACACTTTGAACAAGAAAGTGACAACTTTGATTCTATCGACGATATCTCCAAGTATACACTAATTTGATGATGATGATTTCAAACCTAGGTGAAAGACGACATTTTGATACACTAAATACACTTAAGGCAGTCAAAACTCTACTTTCGGGAAGTTTTGAAAAGTTGAGTTTTATGCATGGGTCCACAGTACAACACTTTGATTCTATCAACGATATCTTCAAGGGTACTAATTCGATGACGACGATTCCAAATCTAGGTGAAAGACTGCATTTTGATACGCTATATACACTCAAGAAAGCCAAATTCTGATTTCGGGAAGTTTTGAAATCTCGAGTTTTAGCCATGAATCTATACTAGAACACTTTGAACAAGAAAGTAACGTTAGACTTTGACTCTATCGACGATATCTCAAAATATACTAATTTGATGATGACGACTCCAAATTTAGGGGAATGACGACATTTCTATACACTAAATACAATTAAGACAGTCTAAATTCTATTTTCAGGAAGTTTTAAAAGTTAAGTTTTATGTATGGGTCCACAGTGGAACACTTTAAAGAAGAAAGTGGCAACTTTGATTCTATCAACGATATCTTCAAGGGTACTAATTCGATGATGATGATTCCAAATCTAGGTGAAAGATGAGATTTTGATACACTATATACACCCAAGAAAGTCCAAATTCTGATTTCGGGAAGTTTTGACAAGTTGAGTTTTAGGCGTGCGTCCATAGTTGAAAACCTTAAACAGAAAAAGCACAACCTTGTTTCAATGAACGATATCTCCAAGAATACTAATTTGACTGTGACGATTCCAAATCTAGGTGAAAGGCGACATTTTGAAACACTATATACACTCAAGAAAGTCCAACTTCTGGTTTTGGGAAGATTTGAAAAGTTGTGTTTGAGCCATGTGTCCATAGTTGAACACCTTAAACACAAAAAGGACAACGTTGTTTCAATGTACGATATCTCCAAGAATACTAATTTGATGATGACGATTCCAAATCTAGATGAAAGACGACATTTTGATACACTGTATACACTCAAGAAAGTCCAACTTCTTGTTTCTGAAGGTTTTGAAAAGTTGAGTTTGAGCCATGCGTCCAAAGTAAACATAAAAAGGAAAACCTTGTCTCAATGAACGATATCCCCAAGAATACTAATTTTGATGATGACGATTGCAAATGTAGGTGAAAGAGGAAATTTTTATACACTCAAGAAAGTCCTAACTTTTATTTCGGAAAGTTTTGAAATCTTGAGTTTCAGTCATGAATGCATAGCAGAACACTTTAAACAAGAAAGTGACAATTTTGATTCAATTGACGATATCTCCAAGTATACTAGTTCGATGATGACAATTCCAGATCTAGGTGAAAGACAACATTTTGATACACTAAATACACTCAAGACAGTCCAAATTCTAATTTCTGGAAGTTTGAAAAGTTGAGTTTTAGCCATGCATCCATAGTTCAACACCTTAAACATAAAAAGTGCAACCTTGTTTCAATGAACGATATCTTCAAGATTACTAATTTGATGTTGACGATTCGAAATCTAGTTGAAAGACGACATTTTTAAACACTTTATACACTCAAGTAAGTCCAAATTCCGATTTCGGGAAGTTTTGAAATCTTGAGTTTTAGCCATGAATCCGTACTAGAACACTTTGAACAAGAAAGTGACGACTTTTATTCTATCGACGATATCTCCAAGTATACTAATTTGATGATGACGATTCCAAATCTAGGTGGAAGAAGACATTTTGATACACTAAATACACTTGAGACGGTCCAAATTCTATTTTCGGGAAGTTTTGAAAAGTTGAGTTTTATGCATGGGTCCACAGTAGAACACTATAAAGAAGAAAGTGGCAACTTTGATTCTATCAAATATATCTTCAAGGGTTCTTATTCGATGGGACAATTCCAAATCTAGGTGAAAGATGACATTTTGATACAGTATATAAACTCAAGAAAGTCCAAATTCTGATTTCGGGAAGTCTTGAAATCTTGTGCTTTAGCCATGAATCCATACTAGAACACTTTGAACAAAAAAGTGACGACTTTGATTCTATCGACGATATCTCCAAGTATACTAATTTGGTGATGACGATTCCAAATCTAAGTGAAAGACGACATTTCGATACACTGAATACACTTAAGACAGTCCAAATTCTACTTTCGAGAAGTTTTGAAAAGTTGAGTTTTACGCATGGGTCCACAGTAGAACACTTTAAAGTAGAAAGTTGCAACTTTGATTCTATCAACGATATCTTCAAGGGTACTAATTCGATGACGACTATTCCAAATCTAGGTGAAAGACGACATTTTGATACACTATATACACTCAAGAAAGTCCAAATTCTAATTTCGGGAAGTTTTGAATTCTTGAGTTTTAGCCATGAATCCATACTAGAACACTTTGAACAAGAAAGAGACGACTTTGATTCTATCGACCATATCTCCAAGTATACTAATTTGATGATGATGATTCCAAATCTAGGTAAAAGACGACATTTTGATACACTATATACACTCAAGAAAGTCCAAATTCTGATTTTGGGAAGTTTTGAAATCTTGTGTTTTAGCCATGAATCCACACTAGAACACTTTGAACAAGAAAGTGACAACTTTGATTCTATCGACGATATCTCCAAGTATACACTAATTTGATGATGATGATTTCAAACCTAGGTGAAAGACGACATTTTGATACACTAAATACACTTAAGGCAGTCAAAACTCTACTTTCGGGAAGTTTTGAAAAGTTGAGTTTTATGCATGGGTCCACAGTACAACACTTTGATTCTATCAACGATATCTTCAAGGGTACTAATTCGATGACGACGATTCCAAATCTAGGTGAAAGACTGCATTTTGATACGCTATATACACTCAAGAAAGCCAAATTCTGATTTCGGGAAGTTTTGAAATCTCGAGTTTTAGCCATGAATCTATACTAGAACACTTTGAACAAGAAAGTAACGTTAGACTTTGACTCTATCGACGATATCTCAAAATATACTAATTTGATGATGACGACTCCAAATTTAGGGGAATGACGACATTTCTATACACTAAATACAATTAAGACAGTCTAAATTCTATTTTCAGGAAGTTTTAAAAGTTAAGTTTTATGTATGGGTCCACAGTGGAACACTTTAAAGAAGAAAGTGGCAACTTTGATTCTATCAACGATATCTTCAAGGGTACTAATTCGATGATGATGATTCCAAATCTAGGTGAAAGATGAGATTTTGATACACTATATACACCCAAGAAAGTCCAAATTCTGATTTCGGGAAGTTTTGACAAGTTGAGTTTTAGGCGTGCGTCCATAGTTGAAAACCTTAAACAGAAAAAGCACAACCTTGTTTCAATGAACGATATCTCCAAGAATACTAATTTGACTGTGACGATTCCAAATCTAGGTGAAAGGCGACATTTTGAAACACTATATACACTCAAGAAAGTCCAACTTCTGGTTTTGGGAAGATTTGAAAAGTTGTGTTTGAGCCATGTGTCCATAGTTGAACACCTTAAACACAAAAAGGACAACGTTGTTTCAATGTACGATATCTCCAAGAATACTAATTTGATGATGACGATTCCAAATCTAGATGAAAGACGACATTTTGATACACTGTATACACTCAAGAAAGTCCAACTTCTTGTTTCTGAAGGTTTTGAAAAGTTGAGTTTGAGCCATGCGTCCAAAGTAAACATAAAAAGGAAAACCTTGTCTCAATGAACGATATCCCCAAGAATACTAATTTTGATGATGACGATTGCAAATGTAGGTGAAAGAGGAAATTTTTATACACTCAAGAAAGTCCTAACTTTTATTTCGGAAAGTTTTGAAATCTTGAGTTTCAGTCATGAATGCATAGCAGAACACTTTAAACAAGAAAGTGACAATTTTGATTCAATTGACGATATCTCCAAGTATACTAGTTCGATGATGACAATTCCAGATCTAGGTGAAAGACAACATTTTGATACACTAAATACACTCAAGACAGTCCAAATTCTAATTTCTGGAAGTTTGAAAAGTTGAGTTTTAGCCATGCATCCATAGTTCAACACCTTAAACATAAAAAGTGCAACCTTGTTTCAATGAACGATATCTTCAAGATTACTAATTTGATGTTGACGATTCGAAATCTAGTTGAAAGACGACATTTTTAAACACTTTATACACTCAAGTAAGTCCAAATTCCGATTTCGGGAAGTTTTGAAATCTTGAGTTTTAGCCATGAATCCGTACTAGAACACTTTGAACAAGAAAGTGACGACTTTTATTCTATCGACGATATCTCCAAGTATACTAATTTGATGATGACGATTCCAAATCTAGGTGGAAGAAGACATTTTGATACACTAAATACACTTGAGACGGTCCAAATTCTATTTTCGGGAAGTTTTGAAAAGTTGAGTTTTATGCATGGGTCCACAGTAGAACACTATAAAGAAGAAAGTGGCAACTTTGATTCTATCAAATATATCTTCAAGGGTTCTTATTCGATGGGACAATTCCAAATCTAGGTGAAAGATGACATTTTGATACAGTATATAAACTCAAGAAAGTCCAAATTCTGATTTCGGGAAGTCTTGAAATCTTGTGCTTTAGCCATGAATCCATACTAGAACACTTTGAACAAAAAAGTGACGACTTTGATTCTATCGACGATATCTCCAAGTATACTAATTTGGTGATGACGATTCCAAATCTAAGTGAAAGACGACATTTCGATACACTGAATACACTTAAGACAGTCCAAATTCTACTTTCGAGAAGTTTTGAAAAGTTGAGTTTTACGCATGGGTCCACAGTAGAACACTTTAAAGTAGAAAGTTGCAACTTTGATTCTATCAACGATATCTTCAAGGGTACTAATTCGATGACGACTATTCCAAATCTAGGTGAAAGACGACATTTTGATACACTATATACACTCAAGAAAGTCCAAATTCTAATTTCGGGAAGTTTTGAATTCTTGAGTTTTAGCCATGAATCCATACTAGAACACTTTGAACAAGAAAGAGACGACTTTGATTCTATCGACCATATCTCCAAGTATACTAATTTGATGATGATGATTCCAAATCTAGGTAAAAGACGACATTTTGATACACTATATACACTCAAGAAAGTCCAAATTCTGATTTTGGGAAGTTTTGAAATCTTGTGTTTTAGCCATGAATCCACACTAGAACACTTTGAACAAGAAAGTGACAACTTTGATTCTATCGACGATATCTCCAAGTATACACTAATTTGATGATGATGATTTCAAACCTAGGTGAAAGACGACATTTTGATACACTAAATACACTTAAGGCAGTCAAAACTCTACTTTCGGGAAGTTTTGAAAAGTTGAGTTTTATGCATGGGTCCACAGTACAACACTTTGATTCTATCAACGATATCTTCAAGGGTACTAATTCGATGACGACGATTCCAAATCTAGGTGAAAGACTGCATTTTGATACGCTATATACACTCAAGAAAGCCAAATTCTGATTTCGGGAAGTTTTGAAATCTCGAGTTTTAGCCATGAATCTATACTAGAACACTTTGAACAAGAAAGTAACGTTAGACTTTGACTCTATCGACGATATCTCAAAATATACTAATTTGATGATGACGACTCCAAATTTAGGGGAATGACGACATTTCTATACACTAAATACAATTAAGACAGTCTAAATTCTATTTTCAGGAAGTTTTAAAAGTTAAGTTTTATGTATGGGTCCACAGTGGAACACTTTAAAGAAGAAAGTGGCAACTTTGATTCTATCAACGATATCTTCAAGGGTACTAATTCGATGATGATGATTCCAAATCTAGGTGAAAGATGAGATTTTGATACACTATATACACCCAAGAAAGTCCAAATTCTGATTTCGGGAAGTTTTGACAAGTTGAGTTTTAGGCGTGCGTCCATAGTTGAAAACCTTAAACAGAAAAAGCACAACCTTGTTTCAATGAACGATATCTCCAAGAATACTAATTTGACTGTGACGATTCCAAATCTAGGTGAAAGGCGACATTTTGAAACACTATATACACTCAAGAAAGTCCAACTTCTGGTTTTGGGAAGATTTGAAAAGTTGTGTTTGAGCCATGTGTCCATAGTTGAACACCTTAAACACAAAAAGGACAACGTTGTTTCAATGTACGATATCTCCAAGAATACTAATTTGATGATGACGATTCCAAATCTAGATGAAAGACGACATTTTGATACACTGTATACACTCAAGAAAGTCCAACTTCTTGTTTCTGAAGGTTTTGAAAAGTTGAGTTTGAGCCATGCGTCCAAAGTAAACATAAAAAGGAAAACCTTGTCTCAATGAACGATATCCCCAAGAATACTAATTTTGATGATGACGATTGCAAATGTAGGTGAAAGAGGAAATTTTTATACACTCAAGAAAGTCCTAACTTTTATTTCGGAAAGTTTTGAAATCTTGAGTTTCAGTCATGAATGCATAGCAGAACACTTTAAACAAGAAAGTGACAATTTTGATTCAATTGACGATATCTCCAAGTATACTAGTTCGATGATGACAATTCCAGATCTAGGTGAAAGACAACATTTTGATACACTAAATACACTCAAGACAGTCCAAATTCTAATTTCTGGAAGTTTGAAAAGTTGAGTTTTAGCCATGCATCCATAGTTCAACACCTTAAACATAAAAAGTGCAACCTTGTTTCAATGAACGATATCTTCAAGATTACTAATTTGATGTTGACGATTCGAAATCTAGTTGAAAGACGACATTTTTAAACACTTTATACACTCAAGTAAGTCCAAATTCCGATTTCGGGAAGTTTTGAAATCTTGAGTTTTAGCCATGAATCCGTACTAGAACACTTTGAACAAGAAAGTGACGACTTTTATTCTATCGACGATATCTCCAAGTATACTAATTTGATGATGACGATTCCAAATCTAGGTGGAAGAAGACATTTTGATACACTAAATACACTTGAGACGGTCCAAATTCTATTTTCGGGAAGTTTTGAAAAGTTGAGTTTTATGCATGGGTCCACAGTAGAACACTATAAAGAAGAAAGTGGCAACTTTGATTCTATCAAATATATCTTCAAGGGTTCTTATTCGATGGGACAATTCCAAATCTAGGTGAAAGATGACATTTTGATACAGTATATAAACTCAAGAAAGTCCAAATTCTGATTTCGGGAAGTCTTGAAATCTTGTGCTTTAGCCATGAATCCATACTAGAACACTTTGAACAAAAAAGTGACGACTTTGATTCTATCGACGATATCTCCAAGTATACTAATTTGGTGATGACGATTCCAAATCTAAGTGAAAGACGACATTTCGATACACTGAATACACTTAAGACAGTCCAAATTCTACTTTCGAGAAGTTTTGAAAAGTTGAGTTTTACGCATGGGTCCACAGTAGAACACTTTAAAGTAGAAAGTTGCAACTTTGATTCTATCAACGATATCTTCAAGGGTACTAATTCGATGACGACTATTCCAAATCTAGGTGAAAGACGACATTTTGATACACTATATACACTCAAGAAAGTCCAAATTCTAATTTCGGGAAGTTTTGAATTCTTGAGTTTTAGCCATGAATCCATACTAGAACACTTTGAACAAGAAAGAGACGACTTTGATTCTATCGACCATATCTCCAAGTATACTAATTTGATGATGATGATTCCAAATCTAGGTAAAAGACGACATTTTGATACACTATATACACTCAAGAAAGTCCAAATTCTGATTTTGGGAAGTTTTGAAATCTTGTGTTTTAGCCATGAATCCACACTAGAACACTTTGAACAAGAAAGTGACAACTTTGATTCTATCGACGATATCTCCAAGTATACACTAATTTGATGATGATGATTTCAAACCTAGGTGAAAGACGACATTTTGATACACTAAATACACTTAAGGCAGTCAAAACTCTACTTTCGGGAAGTTTTGAAAAGTTGAGTTTTATGCATGGGTCCACAGTACAACACTTTGATTCTATCAACGATATCTTCAAGGGTACTAATTCGATGACGACGATTCCAAATCTAGGTGAAAGACTGCATTTTGATACGCTATATACACTCAAGAAAGCCAAATTCTGATTTCGGGAAGTTTTGAAATCTCGAGTTTTAGCCATGAATCTATACTAGAACACTTTGAACAAGAAAGTAACGTTAGACTTTGACTCTATCGACGATATCTCAAAATATACTAATTTGATGATGACGACTCCAAATTTAGGGGAATGACGACATTTCTATACACTAAATACAATTAAGACAGTCTAAATTCTATTTTCAGGAAGTTTTAAAAGTTAAGTTTTATGTATGGGTCCACAGTGGAACACTTTAAAGAAGAAAGTGGCAACTTTGATTCTATCAACGATATCTTCAAGGGTACTAATTCGATGATGATGATTCCAAATCTAGGTGAAAGATGAGATTTTGATACACTATATACACCCAAGAAAGTCCAAATTCTGATTTCGGGAAGTTTTGACAAGTTGAGTTTTAGGCGTGCGTCCATAGTTGAAAACCTTAAACAGAAAAAGCACAACCTTGTTTCAATGAACGATATCTCCAAGAATACTAATTTGACTGTGACGATTCCAAATCTAGGTGAAAGGCGACATTTTGAAACACTATATACACTCAAGAAAGTCCAACTTCTGGTTTTGGGAAGATTTGAAAAGTTGTGTTTGAGCCATGTGTCCATAGTTGAACACCTTAAACACAAAAAGGACAACGTTGTTTCAATGTACGATATCTCCAAGAATACTAATTTGATGATGACGATTCCAAATCTAGATGAAAGACGACATTTTGATACACTGTATACACTCAAGAAAGTCCAACTTCTTGTTTCTGAAGGTTTTGAAAAGTTGAGTTTGAGCCATGCGTCCAAAGTAAACATAAAAAGGAAAACCTTGTCTCAATGAACGATATCCCCAAGAATACTAATTTTGATGATGACGATTGCAAATGTAGGTGAAAGAGGAAATTTTTATACACTCAAGAAAGTCCTAACTTTTATTTCGGAAAGTTTTGAAATCTTGAGTTTCAGTCATGAATGCATAGCAGAACACTTTAAACAAGAAAGTGACAATTTTGATTCAATTGACGATATCTCCAAGTATACTAGTTCGATGATGACAATTCCAGATCTAGGTGAAAGACAACATTTTGATACACTAAATACACTCAAGACAGTCCAAATTCTAATTTCTGGAAGTTTGAAAAGTTGAGTTTTAGCCATGCATCCATAGTTCAACACCTTAAACATAAAAAGTGCAACCTTGTTTCAATGAACGATATCTTCAAGATTACTAATTTGATGTTGACGATTCGAAATCTAGTTGAAAGACGACATTTTTAAACACTTTATACACTCAAGTAAGTCCAAATTCCGATTTCGGGAAGTTTTGAAATCTTGAGTTTTAGCCATGAATCCGTACTAGAACACTTTGAACAAGAAAGTGACGACTTTTATTCTATCGACGATATCTCCAAGTATACTAATTTGATGATGACGATTCCAAATCTAGGTGGAAGAAGACATTTTGATACACTAAATACACTTGAGACGGTCCAAATTCTATTTTCGGGAAGTTTTGAAAAGTTGAGTTTTATGCATGGGTCCACAGTAGAACACTATAAAGAAGAAAGTGGCAACTTTGATTCTATCAAATATATCTTCAAGGGTTCTTATTCGATGGGACAATTCCAAATCTAGGTGAAAGATGACATTTTGATACAGTATATAAACTCAAGAAAGTCCAAATTCTGATTTCGGGAAGTCTTGAAATCTTGTGCTTTAGCCATGAATCCATACTAGAACACTTTGAACAAAAAAGTGACGACTTTGATTCTATCGACGATATCTCCAAGTATACTAATTTGGTGATGACGATTCCAAATCTAAGTGAAAGACGACATTTCGATACACTGAATACACTTAAGACAGTCCAAATTCTACTTTCGAGAAGTTTTGAAAAGTTGAGTTTTACGCATGGGTCCACAGTAGAACACTTTAAAGTAGAAAGTTGCAACTTTGATTCTATCAACGATATCTTCAAGGGTACTAATTCGATGACGACTATTCCAAATCTAGGTGAAAGACGACATTTTGATACACTATATACACTCAAGAAAGTCCAAATTCTAATTTCGGGAAGTTTTGAATTCTTGAGTTTTAGCCATGAATCCATACTAGAACACTTTGAACAAGAAAGAGACGACTTTGATTCTATCGACCATATCTCCAAGTATACTAATTTGATGATGATGATTCCAAATCTAGGTAAAAGACGACATTTTGATACACTATATACACTCAAGAAAGTCCAAATTCTGATTTTGGGAAGTTTTGAAATCTTGTGTTTTAGCCATGAATCCACACTAGAACACTTTGAACAAGAAAGTGACAACTTTGATTCTATCGACGATATCTCCAAGTATACACTAATTTGATGATGATGATTTCAAACCTAGGTGAAAGACGACATTTTGATACACTAAATACACTTAAGGCAGTCAAAACTCTACTTTCGGGAAGTTTTGAAAAGTTGAGTTTTATGCATGGGTCCACAGTACAACACTTTGATTCTATCAACGATATCTTCAAGGGTACTAATTCGATGACGACGATTCCAAATCTAGGTGAAAGACTGCATTTTGATACGCTATATACACTCAAGAAAGCCAAATTCTGATTTCGGGAAGTTTTGAAATCTCGAGTTTTAGCCATGAATCTATACTAGAACACTTTGAACAAGAAAGTAACGTTAGACTTTGACTCTATCGACGATATCTCAAAATATACTAATTTGATGATGACGACTCCAAATTTAGGGGAATGACGACATTTCTATACACTAAATACAATTAAGACAGTCTAAATTCTATTTTCAGGAAGTTTTAAAAGTTAAGTTTTATGTATGGGTCCACAGTGGAACACTTTAAAGAAGAAAGTGGCAACTTTGATTCTATCAACGATATCTTCAAGGGTACTAATTCGATGATGATGATTCCAAATCTAGGTGAAAGATGAGATTTTGATACACTATATACACCCAAGAAAGTCCAAATTCTGATTTCGGGAAGTTTTGACAAGTTGAGTTTTAGGCGTGCGTCCATAGTTGAAAACCTTAAACAGAAAAAGCACAACCTTGTTTCAATGAACGATATCTCCAAGAATACTAATTTGACTGTGACGATTCCAAATCTAGGTGAAAGGCGACATTTTGAAACACTATATACACTCAAGAAAGTCCAACTTCTGGTTTTGGGAAGATTTGAAAAGTTGTGTTTGAGCCATGTGTCCATAGTTGAACACCTTAAACACAAAAAGGACAACGTTGTTTCAATGTACGATATCTCCAAGAATACTAATTTGATGATGACGATTCCAAATCTAGATGAAAGACGACATTTTGATACACTGTATACACTCAAGAAAGTCCAACTTCTTGTTTCTGAAGGTTTTGAAAAGTTGAGTTTGAGCCATGCGTCCAAAGTAAACATAAAAAGGAAAACCTTGTCTCAATGAACGATATCCCCAAGAATACTAATTTTGATGATGACGATTGCAAATGTAGGTGAAAGAGGAAATTTTTATACACTCAAGAAAGTCCTAACTTTTATTTCGGAAAGTTTTGAAATCTTGAGTTTCAGTCATGAATGCATAGCAGAACACTTTAAACAAGAAAGTGACAATTTTGATTCAATTGACGATATCTCCAAGTATACTAGTTCGATGATGACAATTCCAGATCTAGGTGAAAGACAACATTTTGATACACTAAATACACTCAAGACAGTCCAAATTCTAATTTCTGGAAGTTTGAAAAGTTGAGTTTTAGCCATGCATCCATAGTTCAACACCTTAAACATAAAAAGTGCAACCTTGTTTCAATGAACGATATCTTCAAGATTACTAATTTGATGTTGACGATTCGAAATCTAGTTGAAAGACGACATTTTTAAACACTTTATACACTCAAGTAAGTCCAAATTCCGATTTCGGGAAGTTTTGAAATCTTGAGTTTTAGCCATGAATCCGTACTAGAACACTTTGAACAAGAAAGTGACGACTTTTATTCTATCGACGATATCTCCAAGTATACTAATTTGATGATGACGATTCCAAATCTAGGTGGAAGAAGACATTTTGATACACTAAATACACTTGAGACGGTCCAAATTCTATTTTCGGGAAGTTTTGAAAAGTTGAGTTTTATGCATGGGTCCACAGTAGAACACTATAAAGAAGAAAGTGGCAACTTTGATTCTATCAAATATATCTTCAAGGGTTCTTATTCGATGGGACAATTCCAAATCTAGGTGAAAGATGACATTTTGATACAGTATATAAACTCAAGAAAGTCCAAATTCTGATTTCGGGAAGTCTTGAAATCTTGTGCTTTAGCCATGAATCCATACTAGAACACTTTGAACAAAAAAGTGACGACTTTGATTCTATCGACGATATCTCCAAGTATACTAATTTGGTGATGACGATTCCAAATCTAAGTGAAAGACGACATTTCGATACACTGAATACACTTAAGACAGTCCAAATTCTACTTTCGAGAAGTTTTGAAAAGTTGAGTTTTACGCATGGGTCCACAGTAGAACACTTTAAAGTAGAAAGTTGCAACTTTGATTCTATCAACGATATCTTCAAGGGTACTAATTCGATGACGACTATTCCAAATCTAGGTGAAAGACGACATTTTGATACACTATATACACTCAAGAAAGTCCAAATTCTAATTTCGGGAAGTTTTGAATTCTTGAGTTTTAGCCATGAATCCATACTAGAACACTTTGAACAAGAAAGAGACGACTTTGATTCTATCGACCATATCTCCAAGTATACTAATTTGATGATGATGATTCCAAATCTAGGTAAAAGACGACATTTTGATACACTATATACACTCAAGAAAGTCCAAATTCTGATTTTGGGAAGTTTTGAAATCTTGTGTTTTAGCCATGAATCCACACTAGAACACTTTGAACAAGAAAGTGACAACTTTGATTCTATCGACGATATCTCCAAGTATACACTAATTTGATGATGATGATTTCAAACCTAGGTGAAAGACGACATTTTGATACACTAAATACACTTAAGGCAGTCAAAACTCTACTTTCGGGAAGTTTTGAAAAGTTGAGTTTTATGCATGGGTCCACAGTACAACACTTTGATTCTATCAACGATATCTTCAAGGGTACTAATTCGATGACGACGATTCCAAATCTAGGTGAAAGACTGCATTTTGATACGCTATATACACTCAAGAAAGCCAAATTCTGATTTCGGGAAGTTTTGAAATCTCGAGTTTTAGCCATGAATCTATACTAGAACACTTTGAACAAGAAAGTAACGTTAGACTTTGACTCTATCGACGATATCTCAAAATATACTAATTTGATGATGACGACTCCAAATTTAGGGGAATGACGACATTTCTATACACTAAATACAATTAAGACAGTCTAAATTCTATTTTCAGGAAGTTTTAAAAGTTAAGTTTTATGTATGGGTCCACAGTGGAACACTTTAAAGAAGAAAGTGGCAACTTTGATTCTATCAACGATATCTTCAAGGGTACTAATTCGATGATGATGATTCCAAATCTAGGTGAAAGATGAGATTTTGATACACTATATACACCCAAGAAAGTCCAAATTCTGATTTCGGGAAGTTTTGACAAGTTGAGTTTTAGGCGTGCGTCCATAGTTGAAAACCTTAAACAGAAAAAGCACAACCTTGTTTCAATGAACGATATCTCCAAGAATACTAATTTGACTGTGACGATTCCAAATCTAGGTGAAAGGCGACATTTTGAAACACTATATACACTCAAGAAAGTCCAACTTCTGGTTTTGGGAAGATTTGAAAAGTTGTGTTTGAGCCATGTGTCCATAGTTGAACACCTTAAACACAAAAAGGACAACGTTGTTTCAATGTACGATATCTCCAAGAATACTAATTTGATGATGACGATTCCAAATCTAGATGAAAGACGACATTTTGATACACTGTATACACTCAAGAAAGTCCAACTTCTTGTTTCTGAAGGTTTTGAAAAGTTGAGTTTGAGCCATGCGTCCAAAGTAAACATAAAAAGGAAAACCTTGTCTCAATGAACGATATCCCCAAGAATACTAATTTTGATGATGACGATTGCAAATGTAGGTGAAAGAGGAAATTTTTATACACTCAAGAAAGTCCTAACTTTTATTTCGGAAAGTTTTGAAATCTTGAGTTTCAGTCATGAATGCATAGCAGAACACTTTAAACAAGAAAGTGACAATTTTGATTCAATTGACGATATCTCCAAGTATACTAGTTCGATGATGACAATTCCAGATCTAGGTGAAAGACAACATTTTGATACACTAAATACACTCAAGACAGTCCAAATTCTAATTTCTGGAAGTTTGAAAAGTTGAGTTTTAGCCATGCATCCATAGTTCAACACCTTAAACATAAAAAGTGCAACCTTGTTTCAATGAACGATATCTTCAAGATTACTAATTTGATGTTGACGATTCGAAATCTAGTTGAAAGACGACATTTTTAAACACTTTATACACTCAAGTAAGTCCAAATTCCGATTTCGGGAAGTTTTGAAATCTTGAGTTTTAGCCATGAATCCGTACTAGAACACTTTGAACAAGAAAGTGACGACTTTTATTCTATCGACGATATCTCCAAGTATACTAATTTGATGATGACGATTCCAAATCTAGGTGGAAGAAGACATTTTGATACACTAAATACACTTGAGACGGTCCAAATTCTATTTTCGGGAAGTTTTGAAAAGTTGAGTTTTATGCATGGGTCCACAGTAGAACACTATAAAGAAGAAAGTGGCAACTTTGATTCTATCAAATATATCTTCAAGGGTTCTTATTCGATGGGACAATTCCAAATCTAGGTGAAAGATGACATTTTGATACAGTATATAAACTCAAGAAAGTCCAAATTCTGATTTCGGGAAGTCTTGAAATCTTGTGCTTTAGCCATGAATCCATACTAGAACACTTTGAACAAAAAAGTGACGACTTTGATTCTATCGACGATATCTCCAAGTATACTAATTTGGTGATGACGATTCCAAATCTAAGTGAAAGACGACATTTCGATACACTGAATACACTTAAGACAGTCCAAATTCTACTTTCGAGAAGTTTTGAAAAGTTGAGTTTTACGCATGGGTCCACAGTAGAACACTTTAAAGTAGAAAGTTGCAACTTTGATTCTATCAACGATATCTTCAAGGGTACTAATTCGATGACGACTATTCCAAATCTAGGTGAAAGACGACATTTTGATACACTATATACACTCAAGAAAGTCCAAATTCTAATTTCGGGAAGTTTTGAATTCTTGAGTTTTAGCCATGAATCCATACTAGAACACTTTGAACAAGAAAGAGACGACTTTGATTCTATCGACCATATCTCCAAGTATACTAATTTGATGATGATGATTCCAAATCTAGGTAAAAGACGACATTTTGATACACTATATACACTCAAGAAAGTCCAAATTCTGATTTTGGGAAGTTTTGAAATCTTGTGTTTTAGCCATGAATCCACACTAGAACACTTTGAACAAGAAAGTGACAACTTTGATTCTATCGACGATATCTCCAAGTATACACTAATTTGATGATGATGATTTCAAACCTAGGTGAAAGACGACATTTTGATACACTAAATACACTTAAGGCAGTCAAAACTCTACTTTCGGGAAGTTTTGAAAAGTTGAGTTTTATGCATGGGTCCACAGTACAACACTTTGATTCTATCAACGATATCTTCAAGGGTACTAATTCGATGACGACGATTCCAAATCTAGGTGAAAGACTGCATTTTGATACGCTATATACACTCAAGAAAGCCAAATTCTGATTTCGGGAAGTTTTGAAATCTCGAGTTTTAGCCATGAATCTATACTAGAACACTTTGAACAAGAAAGTAACGTTAGACTTTGACTCTATCGACGATATCTCAAAATATACTAATTTGATGATGACGACTCCAAATTTAGGGGAATGACGACATTTCTATACACTAAATACAATTAAGACAGTCTAAATTCTATTTTCAGGAAGTTTTAAAAGTTAAGTTTTATGTATGGGTCCACAGTGGAACACTTTAAAGAAGAAAGTGGCAACTTTGATTCTATCAACGATATCTTCAAGGGTACTAATTCGATGATGATGATTCCAAATCTAGGTGAAAGATGAGATTTTGATACACTATATACACCCAAGAAAGTCCAAATTCTGATTTCGGGAAGTTTTGACAAGTTGAGTTTTAGGCGTGCGTCCATAGTTGAAAACCTTAAACAGAAAAAGCACAACCTTGTTTCAATGAACGATATCTCCAAGAATACTAATTTGACTGTGACGATTCCAAATCTAGGTGAAAGGCGACATTTTGAAACACTATATACACTCAAGAAAGTCCAACTTCTGGTTTTGGGAAGATTTGAAAAGTTGTGTTTGAGCCATGTGTCCATAGTTGAACACCTTAAACACAAAAAGGACAACGTTGTTTCAATGTACGATATCTCCAAGAATACTAATTTGATGATGACGATTCCAAATCTAGATGAAAGACGACATTTTGATACACTGTATACACTCAAGAAAGTCCAACTTCTTGTTTCTGAAGGTTTTGAAAAGTTGAGTTTGAGCCATGCGTCCAAAGTAAACATAAAAAGGAAAACCTTGTCTCAATGAACGATATCCCCAAGAATACTAATTTTGATGATGACGATTGCAAATGTAGGTGAAAGAGGAAATTTTTATACACTCAAGAAAGTCCTAACTTTTATTTCGGAAAGTTTTGAAATCTTGAGTTTCAGTCATGAATGCATAGCAGAACACTTTAAACAAGAAAGTGACAATTTTGATTCAATTGACGATATCTCCAAGTATACTAGTTCGATGATGACAATTCCAGATCTAGGTGAAAGACAACATTTTGATACACTAAATACACTCAAGACAGTCCAAATTCTAATTTCTGGAAGTTTGAAAAGTTGAGTTTTAGCCATGCATCCATAGTTCAACACCTTAAACATAAAAAGTGCAACCTTGTTTCAATGAACGATATCTTCAAGATTACTAATTTGATGTTGACGATTCGAAATCTAGTTGAAAGACGACATTTTTAAACACTTTATACACTCAAGTAAGTCCAAATTCCGATTTCGGGAAGTTTTGAAATCTTGAGTTTTAGCCATGAATCCGTACTAGAACACTTTGAACAAGAAAGTGACGACTTTTATTCTATCGACGATATCTCCAAGTATACTAATTTGATGATGACGATTCCAAATCTAGGTGGAAGAAGACATTTTGATACACTAAATACACTTGAGACGGTCCAAATTCTATTTTCGGGAAGTTTTGAAAAGTTGAGTTTTATGCATGGGTCCACAGTAGAACACTATAAAGAAGAAAGTGGCAACTTTGATTCTATCAAATATATCTTCAAGGGTTCTTATTCGATGGGACAATTCCAAATCTAGGTGAAAGATGACATTTTGATACAGTATATAAACTCAAGAAAGTCCAAATTCTGATTTCGGGAAGTCTTGAAATCTTGTGCTTTAGCCATGAATCCATACTAGAACACTTTGAACAAAAAAGTGACGACTTTGATTCTATCGACGATATCTCCAAGTATACTAATTTGGTGATGACGATTCCAAATCTAAGTGAAAGACGACATTTCGATACACTGAATACACTTAAGACAGTCCAAATTCTACTTTCGAGAAGTTTTGAAAAGTTGAGTTTTACGCATGGGTCCACAGTAGAACACTTTAAAGTAGAAAGTTGCAACTTTGATTCTATCAACGATATCTTCAAGGGTACTAATTCGATGACGACTATTCCAAATCTAGGTGAAAGACGACATTTTGATACACTATATACACTCAAGAAAGTCCAAATTCTAATTTCGGGAAGTTTTGAATTCTTGAGTTTTAGCCATGAATCCATACTAGAACACTTTGAACAAGAAAGAGACGACTTTGATTCTATCGACCATATCTCCAAGTATACTAATTTGATGATGATGATTCCAAATCTAGGTAAAAGACGACAGTTTGATACACTATATACACTCAAGAAAGTCCAAATTCTGATTTTGGGAAGTTTTGAAATCTTGTGTTTTAGCCATGAATCCACACTAGAACACTTTGAACAAGAAAGTGACAACTTTGATTCTATCGACGATATCTCCAAGTATACACTAATTTGATGATGATGATTTCAAACCTAGGTGAAAGACGACATTTTGATACACTAAATACACTTAAGGCAGTCAAAACTCTACTTTCGGGAAGTTTTGAAAAGTTGAGTTTTATGCATGGGTCCACAGTACAACACTTTGATTCTATCAACGATATCTTCAAGGGTACTAATTCGATGACGACGATTCCAAATCTAGGTGAAAGACTGCATTTTGATACGCTATATACACTCAAGAAAGCCAAATTCTGATTTCGGGAAGTTTTGAAATCTCGAGTTTTAGCCATGAATCTATACTAGAACACTTTGAACAAGAAAGTAACGTTAGACTTTGACTCTATCGACGATATCTCAAAATATACTAATTTGATGATGACGACTCCAAATTTAGGGGAATGACGACATTTCTATACACTAAATACAATTAAGACAGTCTAAATTCTATTTTCAGGAAGTTTTAAAAGTTAAGTTTTATGTATGGGTCCACAGTGGAACACTTTAAAGAAGAAAGTGGCAACTTTGATTCTATCAACGATATCTTCAAGGGTACTAATTCGATGATGATGATTCCAAATCTAGGTGAAAGATGAGATTTTGATACACTATATACACCCAAGAAAGTCCAAATTCTGATTTCGGGAAGTTTTGACAAGTTGAGTTTTAGGCGTGCGTCCATAGTTGAAAACCTTAAACAGAAAAAGCACAACCTTGTTTCAATGAACGATATCTCCAAGAATACTAATTTGACTGTGACGATTCCAAATCTAGGTGAAAGGCGACATTTTGAAACACTATATACACTCAAGAAAGTCCAACTTCTGGTTTTGGGAAGATTTGAAAAGTTGTGTTTGAGCCATGTGTCCATAGTTGAACACCTTAAACACAAAAAGGACAACGTTGTTTCAATGTACGATATCTCCAAGAATACTAATTTGATGATGACGATTCCAAATCTAGATGAAAGACGACATTTTGATACACTGTATACACTCAAGAAAGTCCAACTTCTTGTTTCTGAAGGTTTTGAAAAGTTGAGTTTGAGCCATGCGTCCAAAGTAAACATAAAAAGGAAAACCTTGTCTCAATGAACGATATCCCCAAGAATACTAATTTTGATGATGACGATTGCAAATGTAGGTGAAAGAGGAAATTTTTATACACTCAAGAAAGTCCTAACTTTTATTTCGGAAAGTTTTGAAATCTTGAGTTTCAGTCATGAATGCATAGCAGAACACTTTAAACAAGAAAGTGACAATTTTGATTCAATTGACGATATCTCCAAGTATACTAGTTCGATGATGACAATTCCAGATCTAGGTGAAAGACAACATTTTGATACACTAAATACACTCAAGACAGTCCAAATTCTAATTTCTGGAAGTTTGAAAAGTTGAGTTTTAGCCATGCATCCATAGTTCAACACCTT
The DNA here is from genome assembly GCA_036245055.1 of Diospyros kaki. NCBI lineage: Eukaryota > Viridiplantae > Streptophyta > Magnoliopsida > Ericales > Ebenaceae > Diospyros > Diospyros kaki. The sequence continues at coordinate 25,709,265 of BSEG01000012.1, forward strand.
AAACATAAAAAGTGCAACCTTGTTTCAATGAACGATATCTTCAAGATTACTAATTTGATGTTGACGATTCGAAATCTAGTTGAAAGACGACATTTTTAAACACTTTATACACTCAAGTAAGTCCAAATTCCGATTTCGGGAAGTTTTGAAATCTTGAGTTTTAGCCATGAATCCGTACTAGAACACTTTGAACAAGAAAGTGACGACTTTTATTCTATCGACGATATCTCCAAGTATACTAATTTGATGATGACGATTCCAAATCTAGGTGGAAGAAGACATTTTGATACACTAAATACACTTGAGACGGTCCAAATTCTATTTTCGGGAAGTTTTGAAAAGTTGAGTTTTATGCATGGGTCCACAGTAGAACACTATAAAGAAGAAAGTGGCAACTTTGATTCTATCAAATATATCTTCAAGGGTTCTTATTCGATGGGACAATTCCAAATCTAGGTGAAAGATGACATTTTGATACAGTATATAAACTCAAGAAAGTCCAAATTCTGATTTCGGGAAGTCTTGAAATCTTGTGCTTTAGCCATGAATCCATACTAGAACACTTTGAACAAAAAAGTGACGACTTTGATTCTATCGACGATATCTCCAAGTATACTAATTTGGTGATGACGATTCCAAATCTAAGTGAAAGACGACATTTCGATACACTGAATACACTTAAGACAGTCCAAATTCTACTTTCGAGAAGTTTTGAAAAGTTGAGTTTTACGCATGGGTCCACAGTAGAACACTTTAAAGTAGAAAGTTGCAACTTTGATTCTATCAACGATATCTTCAAGGGTACTAATTCGATGACGACTATTCCAAATCTAGGTGAAAGACGACATTTTGATACACTATATACACTCAAGAAAGTCCAAATTCTAATTTCGGGAAGTTTTGAATTCTTGAGTTTTAGCCATGAATCCATACTAGAACACTTTGAACAAGAAAGAGACGACTTTGATTCTATCGACCATATCTCCAAGTATACTAATTTGATGATGATGATTCCAAATCTAGGTAAAAGACGACATTTTGATACACTATATACACTCAAGAAAGTCCAAATTCTGATTTTGGGAAGTTTTGAAATCTTGTGTTTTAGCCATGAATCCACACTAGAACACTTTGAACAAGAAAGTGACAACTTTGATTCTATCGACGATATCTCCAAGTATACACTAATTTGATGATGATGATTTCAAACCTAGGTGAAAGACGACATTTTGATACACTAAATACACTTAAGGCAGTCAAAACTCTACTTTCGGGAAGTTTTGAAAAGTTGAGTTTTATGCATGGGTCCACAGTACAACACTTTGATTCTATCAACGATATCTTCAAGGGTACTAATTCGATGACGACGATTCCAAATCTAGGTGAAAGACTGCATTTTGATACGCTATATACACTCAAGAAAGCCAAATTCTGATTTCGGGAAGTTTTGAAATCTCGAGTTTTAGCCATGAATCTATACTAGAACACTTTGAACAAGAAAGTAACGTTAGACTTTGACTCTATCGACGATATCTCAAAATATACTAATTTGATGATGACGACTCCAAATTTAGGGGAATGACGACATTTCTATACACTAAATACAATTAAGACAGTCTAAATTCTATTTTCAGGAAGTTTTAAAAGTTAAGTTTTATGTATGGGTCCACAGTGGAACACTTTAAAGAAGAAAGTGGCAACTTTGATTCTATCAACGATATCTTCAAGGGTACTAATTCGATGATGATGATTCCAAATCTAGGTGAAAGATGAGATTTTGATACACTATATACACCCAAGAAAGTCCAAATTCTGATTTCGGGAAGTTTTGACAAGTTGAGTTTTAGGCGTGCGTCCATAGTTGAAAACCTTAAACAGAAAAAGCACAACCTTGTTTCAATGAACGATATCTCCAAGAATACTAATTTGACTGTGACGATTCCAAATCTAGGTGAAAGGCGACATTTTGAAACACTATATACACTCAAGAAAGTCCAACTTCTGGTTTTGGGAAGATTTGAAAAGTTGTGTTTGAGCCATGTGTCCATAGTTGAACACCTTAAACACAAAAAGGACAACGTTGTTTCAATGTACGATATCTCCAAGAATACTAATTTGATGATGACGATTCCAAATCTAGATGAAAGACGACATTTTGATACACTGTATACACTCAAGAAAGTCCAACTTCTTGTTTCTGAAGGTTTTGAAAAGTTGAGTTTGAGCCATGCGTCCAAAGTAAACATAAAAAGGAAAACCTTGTCTCAATGAACGATATCCCCAAGAATACTAATTTTGATGATGACGATTGCAAATGTAGGTGAAAGAGGAAATTTTTATACACTCAAGAAAGTCCTAACTTTTATTTCGGAAAGTTTTGAAATCTTGAGTTTCAGTCATGAATGCATAGCAGAACACTTTAAACAAGAAAGTGACAATTTTGATTCAATTGACGATATCTCCAAGTATACTAGTTCGATGATGACAATTCCAGATCTAGGTGAAAGACAACATTTTGATACACTAAATACACTCAAGACAGTCCAAATTCTAATTTCTGGAAGTTTGAAAAGTTGAGTTTTAGCCATGCATCCATAGTTCAACACCTTAAACATAAAAAGTGCAACCTTGTTTCAATGAACGATATCTTCAAGATTACTAATTTGATGTTGACGATTCGAAATCTAGTTGAAAGACGACATTTTTAAACACTTTATACACTCAAGTAAGTCCAAATTCCGATTTCGGGAAGTTTTGAAATCTTGAGTTTTAGCCATGAATCCGTACTAGAACACTTTGAACAAGAAAGTGACGACTTTTATTCTATCGACGATATCTCCAAGTATACTAATTTGATGATGACGATTCCAAATCTAGGTGGAAGAAGACATTTTGATACACTAAATACACTTGAGACGGTCCAAATTCTATTTTCGGGAAGTTTTGAAAAGTTGAGTTTTATGCATGGGTCCACAGTAGAACACTATAAAGAAGAAAGTGGCAACTTTGATTCTATCAAATATATCTTCAAGGGTTCTTATTCGATGGGACAATTCCAAATCTAGGTGAAAGATGACATTTTGATACAGTATATAAACTCAAGAAAGTCCAAATTCTGATTTCGGGAAGTCTTGAAATCTTGTGCTTTAGCCATGAATCCATACTAGAACACTTTGAACAAAAAAGTGACGACTTTGATTCTATCGACGATATCTCCAAGTATACTAATTTGGTGATGACGATTCCAAATCTAAGTGAAAGACGACATTTCGATACACTGAATACACTTAAGACAGTCCAAATTCTACTTTCGAGAAGTTTTGAAAAGTTGAGTTTTACGCATGGGTCCACAGTAGAACACTTTAAAGTAGAAAGTTGCAACTTTGATTCTATCAACGATATCTTCAAGGGTACTAATTCGATGACGACTATTCCAAATCTAGGTGAAAGACGACATTTTGATACACTATATACACTCAAGAAAGTCCAAATTCTAATTTCGGGAAGTTTTGAATTCTTGAGTTTTAGCCATGAATCCATACTAGAACACTTTGAACAAGAAAGAGACGACTTTGATTCTATCGACCATATCTCCAAGTATACTAATTTGATGATGATGATTCCAAATCTAGGTAAAAGACGACATTTTGATACACTATATACACTCAAGAAAGTCCAAATTCTGATTTTGGGAAGTTTTGAAATCTTGTGTTTTAGCCATGAATCCACACTAGAACACTTTGAACAAGAAAGTGACAACTTTGATTCTATCGACGATATCTCCAAGTATACACTAATTTGATGATGATGATTTCAAACCTAGGTGAAAGACGACATTTTGATACACTAAATACACTTAAGGCAGTCAAAACTCTACTTTCGGGAAGTTTTGAAAAGTTGAGTTTTATGCATGGGTCCACAGTACAACACTTTGATTCTATCAACGATATCTTCAAGGGTACTAATTCGATGACGACGATTCCAAATCTAGGTGAAAGACTGCATTTTGATACGCTATATACACTCAAGAAAGCCAAATTCTGATTTCGGGAAGTTTTGAAATCTCGAGTTTTAGCCATGAATCTATACTAGAACACTTTGAACAAGAAAGTAACGTTAGACTTTGACTCTATCGACGATATCTCAAAATATACTAATTTGATGATGACGACTCCAAATTTAGGGGAATGACGACATTTCTATACACTAAATACAATTAAGACAGTCTAAATTCTATTTTCAGGAAGTTTTAAAAGTTAAGTTTTATGTATGGGTCCACAGTGGAACACTTTAAAGAAGAAAGTGGCAACTTTGATTCTATCAACGATATCTTCAAGGGTACTAATTCGATGATGATGATTCCAAATCTAGGTGAAAGATGAGATTTTGATACACTATATACACCCAAGAAAGTCCAAATTCTGATTTCGGGAAGTTTTGACAAGTTGAGTTTTAGGCGTGCGTCCATAGTTGAAAACCTTAAACAGAAAAAGCACAACCTTGTTTCAATGAACGATATCTCCAAGAATACTAATTTGACTGTGACGATTCCAAATCTAGGTGAAAGGCGACATTTTGAAACACTATATACACTCAAGAAAGTCCAACTTCTGGTTTTGGGAAGATTTGAAAAGTTGTGTTTGAGCCATGTGTCCATAGTTGAACACCTTAAACACAAAAAGGACAACGTTGTTTCAATGTACGATATCTCCAAGAATACTAATTTGATGATGACGATTCCAAATCTAGATGAAAGACGACATTTTGATACACTGTATACACTCAAGAAAGTCCAACTTCTTGTTTCTGAAGGTTTTGAAAAGTTGAGTTTGAGCCATGCGTCCAAAGTAAACATAAAAAGGAAAACCTTGTCTCAATGAACGATATCCCCAAGAATACTAATTTTGATGATGACGATTGCAAATGTAGGTGAAAGAGGAAATTTTTATACACTCAAGAAAGTCCTAACTTTTATTTCGGAAAGTTTTGAAATCTTGAGTTTCAGTCATGAATGCATAGCAGAACACTTTAAACAAGAAAGTGACAATTTTGATTCAATTGACGATATCTCCAAGTATACTAGTTCGATGATGACAATTCCAGATCTAGGTGAAAGACAACATTTTGATACACTAAATACACTCAAGACAGTCCAAATTCTAATTTCTGGAAGTTTGAAAAGTTGAGTTTTAGCCATGCATCCATAGTTCAACACCTTAAACATAAAAAGTGCAACCTTGTTTCAATGAACGATATCTTCAAGATTACTAATTTGATGTTGACGATTCGAAATCTAGTTGAAAGACGACATTTTTAAACACTTTATACACTCAAGTAAGTCCAAATTCCGATTTCGGGAAGTTTTGAAATCTTGAGTTTTAGCCATGAATCCGTACTAGAACACTTTGAACAAGAAAGTGACGACTTTTATTCTATCGACGATATCTCCAAGTATACTAATTTGATGATGACGATTCCAAATCTAGGTGGAAGAAGACATTTTGATACACTAAATACACTTGAGACGGTCCAAATTCTATTTTCGGGAAGTTTTGAAAAGTTGAGTTTTATGCATGGGTCCACAGTAGAACACTATAAAGAAGAAAGTGGCAACTTTGATTCTATCAAATATATCTTCAAGGGTTCTTATTCGATGGGACAATTCCAAATCTAGGTGAAAGATGACATTTTGATACAGTATATAAACTCAAGAAAGTCCAAATTCTGATTTCGGGAAGTCTTGAAATCTTGTGCTTTAGCCATGAATCCATACTAGAACACTTTGAACAAAAAAGTGACGACTTTGATTCTATCGACGATATCTCCAAGTATACTAATTTGGTGATGACGATTCCAAATCTAAGTGAAAGACGACATTTCGATACACTGAATACACTTAAGACAGTCCAAATTCTACTTTCGAGAAGTTTTGAAAAGTTGAGTTTTACGCATGGGTCCACAGTAGAACACTTTAAAGTAGAAAGTTGCAACTTTGATTCTATCAACGATATCTTCAAGGGTACTAATTCGATGACGACTATTCCAAATCTAGGTGAAAGACGACATTTTGATACACTATATACACTCAAGAAAGTCCAAATTCTAATTTCGGGAAGTTTTGAATTCTTGAGTTTTAGCCATGAATCCATACTAGAACACTTTGAACAAGAAAGAGACGACTTTGATTCTATCGACCATATCTCCAAGTATACTAATTTGATGATGATGATTCCAAATCTAGGTAAAAGACGACATTTTGATACACTATATACACTCAAGAAAGTCCAAATTCTGATTTTGGGAAGTTTTGAAATCTTGTGTTTTAGCCATGAATCCACACTAGAACACTTTGAACAAGAAAGTGACAACTTTGATTCTATCGACGATATCTCCAAGTATACACTAATTTGATGATGATGATTTCAAACCTAGGTGAAAGACGACATTTTGATACACTAAATACACTTAAGGCAGTCAAAACTCTACTTTCGGGAAGTTTTGAAAAGTTGAGTTTTATGCATGGGTCCACAGTACAACACTTTGATTCTATCAACGATATCTTCAAGGGTACTAATTCGATGACGACGATTCCAAATCTAGGTGAAAGACTGCATTTTGATACGCTATATACACTCAAGAAAGCCAAATTCTGATTTCGGGAAGTTTTGAAATCTCGAGTTTTAGCCATGAATCTATACTAGAACACTTTGAACAAGAAAGTAACGTTAGACTTTGACTCTATCGACGATATCTCAAAATATACTAATTTGATGATGACGACTCCAAATTTAGGGGAATGACGACATTTCTATACACTAAATACAATTAAGACAGTCTAAATTCTATTTTCAGGAAGTTTTAAAAGTTAAGTTTTATGTATGGGTCCACAGTGGAACACTTTAAAGAAGAAAGTGGCAACTTTGATTCTATCAACGATATCTTCAAGGGTACTAATTCGATGATGATGATTCCAAATCTAGGTGAAAGATGAGATTTTGATACACTATATACACCCAAGAAAGTCCAAATTCTGATTTCGGGAAGTTTTGACAAGTTGAGTTTTAGGCGTGCGTCCATAGTTGAAAACCTTAAACAGAAAAAGCACAACCTTGTTTCAATGAACGATATCTCCAAGAATACTAATTTGACTGTGACGATTCCAAATCTAGGTGAAAGGCGACATTTTGAAACACTATATACACTCAAGAAAGTCCAACTTCTGGTTTTGGGAAGATTTGAAAAGTTGTGTTTGAGCCATGTGTCCATAGTTGAACACCTTAAACACAAAAAGGACAACGTTGTTTCAATGTACGATATCTCCAAGAATACTAATTTGATGATGACGATTCCAAATCTAGATGAAAGACGACATTTTGATACACTGTATACACTCAAGAAAGTCCAACTTCTTGTTTCTGAAGGTTTTGAAAAGTTGAGTTTGAGCCATGCGTCCAAAGTAAACATAAAAAGGAAAACCTTGTCTCAATGAACGATATCCCCAAGAATACTAATTTTGATGATGACGATTGCAAATGTAGGTGAAAGAGGAAATTTTTATACACTCAAGAAAGTCCTAACTTTTATTTCGGAAAGTTTTGAAATCTTGAGTTTCAGTCATGAATGCATAGCAGAACACTTTAAACAAGAAAGTGACAATTTTGATTCAATTGACGATATCTCCAAGTATACTAGTTCGATGATGACAATTCCAGATCTAGGTGAAAGACAACATTTTGATACACTAAATACACTCAAGACAGTCCAAATTCTAATTTCTGGAAGTTTGAAAAGTTGAGTTTTAGCCATGCATCCATAGTTCAACACCTTAAACATAAAAAGTGCAACCTTGTTTCAATGAACGATATCTTCAAGATTACTAATTTGATGTTGACGATTCGAAATCTAGTTGAAAGACGACATTTTTAAACACTTTATACACTCAAGTAAGTCCAAATTCCGATTTCGGGAAGTTTTGAAATCTTGAGTTTTAGCCATGAATCCGTACTAGAACACTTTGAACAAGAAAGTGACGACTTTTATTCTATCGACGATATCTCCAAGTATACTAATTTGATGATGACGATTCCAAATCTAGGTGGAAGAAGACATTTTGATACACTAAATACACTTGAGACGGTCCAAATTCTATTTTCGGGAAGTTTTGAAAAGTTGAGTTTTATGCATGGGTCCACAGTAGAACACTATAAAGAAGAAAGTGGCAACTTTGATTCTATCAAATATATCTTCAAGGGTTCTTATTCGATGGGACAATTCCAAATCTAGGTGAAAGATGACATTTTGATACAGTATATAAACTCAAGAAAGTCCAAATTCTGATTTCGGGAAGTCTTGAAATCTTGTGCTTTAGCCATGAATCCATACTAGAACACTTTGAACAAAAAAGTGACGACTTTGATTCTATCGACGATATCTCCAAGTATACTAATTTGGTGATGACGATTCCAAATCTAAGTGAAAGACGACATTTCGATACACTGAATACACTTAAGACGGTCCAAATTCTACTTTCGAGAAGTTTTGAAAAGTTGAGTTTTACGCATGGGTCCACAGTAGAACACTTTAAAGTAGAAAGTTGCAACTTTGATTCTATCAACGATATCTTCAAGGGTACTAATTCGATGACGACTATTCCAAATCTAGGTGAAAGACGACATTTTGATACACTATATACACTCAAGAAAGTCCAAATTCTAATTTCGGGAAGTTTTGAATTCTTGAGTTTTAGCCATGAATCCATACTAGAACACTTTGAACAAGAAAGAGACGACTTTGATTCTATCGACCATATCTCCAAGTATACTAATTTGATGATGATGATTCCAAATCTAGGTAAAAGACGACATTTTGATACACTATATACACTCAAGAAAGTCCAAATTCTGATTTTGGGAAGTTTTGAAATCTTGTGTTTTAGCCATGAATCCACACTAGAACACTTTGAACAAGAAAGTGACAACTTTGATTCTATCGACGATATCTCCAAGTATACACTAATTTGATGATGATGATTTCAAACCTAGGTGAAAGACGACATTTTGATACACTAAATACACTTAAGGCAGTCAAAACTCTACTTTCGGGAAGTTTTGAAAAGTTGAGTTTTATGCATGGGTCCACAGTACAACACTTTGATTCTATCAACGATATCTTCAAGGGTACTAATTCGATGACGACGATTCCAAATCTAGGTGAAAGACTGCATTTTGATACGCTATATACACTCAAGAAAGCCAAATTCTGATTTCGGGAAGTTTTGAAATCTCGAGTTTTAGCCATGAATCTATACTAGAACACTTTGAACAAGAAAGTAACGTTAGACTTTGACTCTATCGACGATATCTCAAAATATACTAATTTGATGATGACGACTCCAAATTTAGGGGAATGACGACATTTCTATACACTAAATACAATTAAGACAGTCTAAATTCTATTTTCAGGAAGTTTTAAAAGTTAAGTTTTATGTATGGGTCCACAGTGGAACACTTTAAAGAAGAAAGTGGCAACTTTGATTCTATCAACGATATCTTCAAGGGTACTAATTCGATGATGATGATTCCAAATCTAGGTGAAAGATGAGATTTTGATACACTATATACACCCAAGAAAGTCCAAATTCTGATTTCGGGAAGTTTTGACAAGTTGAGTTTTAGGCGTGCGTCCATAGTTGAAAACCTTAAACAGAAAAAGCACAACCTTGTTTCAATGAACGATATCTCCAAGAATACTAATTTGACTGTGACGATTCCAAATCTAGGTGAAAGGCGACATTTTGAAACACTATATACACTCAAGAAAGTCCAACTTCTGGTTTTGGGAAGATTTGAAAAGTTGTGTTTGAGCCATGTGTCCATAGTTGAACACCTTAAACACAAAAAGGACAACGTTGTTTCAATGTACGATATCTCCAAGAATACTAATTTGATGATGACGATTCCAAATCTAGATGAAAGACGACATTTTGATACACTGTATACACTCAAGAAAGTCCAACTTCTTGTTTCTGAAGGTTTTGAAAAGTTGAGTTTGAGCCATGCGTCCAAAGTAAACATAAAAAGGAAAACCTTGTCTCAATGAACGATATCCCCAAGAATACTAATTTTGATGATGACGATTGCAAATGTAGGTGAAAGAGGAAATTTTTATACACTCAAGAAAGTCCTAACTTTTATTTCGGAAAGTTTTGAAATCTTGAGTTTCAGTCATGAATGCATAGCAGAACACTTTAAACAAGAAAGTGACAATTTTGATTCAATTGACGATATCTCCAAGTATACTAGTTCGATGATGACAATTCCAGATCTAGGTGAAAGACAACATTTTGATACACTAAATACACTCAAGACAGTCCAAATTCTAATTTCTGGAAGTTTGAAAAGTTGAGTTTTAGCCATGCATCCATAGTTCAACACCTTAAACATAAAAAGTGCAACCTTGTTTCAATGAACGATATCTTCAAGATTACTAATTTGATGTTGACGATTCGAAATCTAGTTGAAAGACGACATTTTTAAACACTTTATACACTCAAGTAAGTCCAAATTCCGATTTCGGGAAGTTTTGAAATCTTGAGTTTTAGCCATGAATCCGTACTAGAACACTTTGAACAAGAAAGTGACGACTTTTATTCTATCGACGATATCTCCAAGTATACTAATTTGATGATGACGATTCCAAATCTAGGTGGAAGAAGACATTTTGATACACTAAATACACTTGAGACGGTCCAAATTCTATTTTCGGGAAGTTTTGAAAAGTTGAGTTTTATGCATGGGTCCACAGTAGAACACTATAAAGAAGAAAGTGGCAACTTTGATTCTATCAAATATATCTTCAAGGGTTCTTATTCGATGGGACAATTCCAAATCTAGGTGAAAGATGACATTTTGATACAGTATATAAACTCAAGAAAGTCCAAATTCTGATTTCGGGAAGTCTTGAAATCTTGTGCTTTAGCCATGAATCCATACTAGAACACTTTGAACAAAAAAGTGACGACTTTGATTCTATCGACGATATCTCCAAGTATACTAATTTGGTGATGACGATTCCAAATCTAAGTGAAAGACGACATTTCGATACACTGAATACACTTAAGACGGTCCAAATTCTACTTTCGAGAAGTTTTGAAAAGTTGAGTTTTACGCATGGGTCCACAGTAGAACACTTTAAAGTAGAAAGTTGCAACTTTGATTCTATCAACGATATCTTCAAGGGTACTAATTCGATGACGACTATTCCAAATCTAGGTGAAAGACGACATTTTGATACACTATATACACTCAAGAAAGTCCAAATTCTAATTTCGGGAAGTTTTGAATTCTTGAGTTTTAGCCATGAATCCATACTAGAACACTTTGAACAAGAAAGAGACGACTTTGATTCTATCGACCATATCTCCAAGTATACTAATTTGATGATGATGATTCCAAATCTAGGTAAAAGACGACATTTTGATACACTATATACACTCAAGAAAGTCCAAATTCTGATTTTGGGAAGTTTTGAAATCTTGTGTTTTAGCCATGAATCCACACTAGAACACTTTGAACAAGAAAGTGACAACTTTGATTCTATCGACGATATCTCCAAGTATACACTAATTTGATGATGATGATTTCAAACCTAGGTGAAAGACGACATTTTGATACACTAAATACACTTAAGGCAGTCAAAACTCTACTTTCGGGAAGTTTTGAAAAGTTGAGTTTTATGCATGGGTCCACAGTACAACACTTTGATTCTATCAACGATATCTTCAAGGGTACTAATTCGATGACGACGATTCCAAATCTAGGTGAAAGACTGCATTTTGATACGCTATATACACTCAAGAAAGCCAAATTCTGATTTCGGGAAGTTTTGAAATCTCGAGTTTTAGCCATGAATCTATACTAGAACACTTTGAACAAGAAAGTAACGTTAGACTTTGACTCTATCGACGATATCTCAAAATATACTAATTTGATGATGACGACTCCAAATTTAGGGGAATGACGACATTTCTATACACTAAATACAATTAAGACAGTCTAAATTCTATTTTCAGGAAGTTTTAAAAGTTAAGTTTTATGTATGGGTCCACAGTGGAACACTTTAAAGAAGAAAGTGGCAACTTTGATTCTATCAACGATATCTTCAAGGGTACTAATTCGATGATGATGATTCCAAATCTAGGTGAAAGATGAGATTTTGATACACTATATACACCCAAGAAAGTCCAAATTCTGATTTCGGGAAGTTTTGACAAGTTGAGTTTTAGGCGTGCGTCCATAGTTGAAAACCTTAAACAGAAAAAGCACAACCTTGTTTCAATGAACGATATCTCCAAGAATACTAATTTGACTGTGACGATTCCAAATCTAGGTGAAAGGCGACATTTTGAAACACTATATACACTCAAGAAAGTCCAACTTCTGGTTTTGGGAAGATTTGAAAAGTTGTGTTTGAGCCATGTGTCCATAGTTGAACACCTTAAACACAAAAAGGACAACGTTGTTTCAATGTACGATATCTCCAAGAATACTAATTTGATGATGACGATTCCAAATCTAGATGAAAGACGACATTTTGATACACTGTATACACTCAAGAAAGTCCAACTTCTTGTTTCTGAAGGTTTTGAAAAGTTGAGTTTGAGCCATGCGTCCAAAGTAAACATAAAAAGAAAAACCTTGTCTCAATGAACGATATCCCCAAGAATACTAATTTTGATGATGACGATTGCAAATGTAGGTGAAAGAGGAAATTTTTATACACTCAAGAAAGTCCTAACTTTTATTTCGGAAAGTTTTGAAATCTTGAGTTTCAGTCATGAATGCATAGCAGAACACTTTAAACAAGAAAGTGACAATTTTGATTCAATTGACGATATCTCCAAGTATACTAGTTCGATGATGACAATTCCAGATCTAGGTGAAAGACAACATTTTGATACACTAAATACACTCAAGACAGTCCAAATTCTAATTTCTGGAAGTTTGAAAAGTTGAGTTTTAGCCATGCATCCATAGTTCAACACCTTAAACATAAAAAGTGCAACCTTGTTTCAATGAACGATATCTTCAAGATTACTAATTTGATGTTGACGATTCGAAATCTAGTTGAAAGACGACATTTTTAAACACTTTATACACTCAAGTAAGTCCAAATTCCGATTTCGGGAAGTTTTGAAATCTTGAGTTTTAGCCATGAATCCGTACTAGAACACTTTGAACAAGAAAGTGACGACTTTTATTCTATCGACGATATCTCCAAGTATACTAATTTGATGATGACGATTCCAAATCTAGGTGGAAGAAGACATTTTGATACACTAAATACACTTGAGACGGTCCAAATTCTATTTTCGGGAAGTTTTGAAAAGTTGAGTTTTATGCATGGGTCCACAGTAGAACACTATAAAGAAGAAAGTGGCAACTTTGATTCTATCAAATATATCTTCAAGGGTTCTTATTCGATGGGACAATTCCAAATCTAGGTGAAAGATGACATTTTGATACAGTATATAAACTCAAGAAAGTCCAAATTCTGATTTCGGGAAGTCTTGAAATCTTGTGCTTTAGCCATGAATCCATACTAGAACACTTTGAACAAAAAAGTGACGACTTTGATTCTATCGACGATATCTCCAAGTATACTAATTTGGTGATGACGATTCCAAATCTAGGTGGAAGAAGACATTTTGATACACTAAATACACTTGAGACGGTCCAAATTCTATTTTCGGGAAGTTTTGAAAAGTTGAGTTTTATGCATGGGTCCACAGTAGAACACTATAAAGAAGAAAGTGGCAACTTTGATTCTATCAAATATATCTTCAAGGGTTCTTATTCGATGGGACAATTCCAAATCTAGGTGAAAGATGACATTTTGATACAGTATATAAACTCAAGAAAGTCCAAATTCTGATTTCGGGAAGTCTTGAAATCTTGTGCTTTAGCCATGAATCCATACTAGAACACTTTGAACAAAAAAGTGACGACTTTGATTCTATCGACGATATCTCCAAGTATACTAATTTGGTGATGACGATTCCAAATCTAAGTGAAAGACGACATTTCGATACACTGAATACACTTAAGACAGTCCAAATTCTACTTTCGAGAAGTTTTGAAAAGTTGAGTTTTACGCATGGGTCCACAGTAGAACACTTTAAAGTAGAAAGTTGCAACTTTGATTCTATCAACGATATCTTCAAGGGTACTAATTCGATGACGACTATTCCAAATCTAGGTGAAAGACGACATTTTGATACACTATATACACTCAAGAAAGTCCAAATTCTAATTTCGGGAAGTTTTGAATTCTTGAGTTTTAGCCATGAATCCATACTAGAACACTTTGAACAAGAAAGAGACGACTTTGATTCTATCGACCATATCTCCAAGTATACTAATTTGATGATGATGATTCCAAATCTAGGTAAAAGACGACATTTTGATACACTATATACACTCAAGAAAGTCCAAATTCTGATTTTGGGAAGTTTTGAAATCTTGTGTTTTAGCCATGAATCCACACTAGAACACTTTGAACAAGAAAGTGACAACTTTGATTCTATCGACGATATCTCCAAGTATACACTAATTTGATGATGATGATTTCAAACCTAGGTGAAAGACGACATTTTGATACACTAAATACACTTAAGGCAGTCAAAACTCTACTTTCGGGAAGTTTTGAAAAGTTGAGTTTTATGCATGGGTCCACAGTACAACACTTTGATTCTATCAACGATATCTTCAAGGGTACTAATTCGATGACGACGATTCCAAATCTAGGTGAAAGACTGCATTTTGATACGCTATATACACTCAAGAAAGCCAAATTCTGATTTCGGGAAGTTTTGAAATCTCGAGTTTTAGCCATGAATCTATACTAGAACACTTTGAACAAGAAAGTAACGTTAGACTTTGACTCTATCGACGATATCTCAAAATATACTAATTTGATGATGACGACTCCAAATTTAGGGGAATGACGACATTTCTATACACTAAATACAATTAAGACAGTCTAAATTCTATTTTCAGGAAGTTTTAAAAGTTAAGTTTTATGTATGGGTCCACAGTGGAACACTTTAAAGAAGAAAGTGGCAACTTTGATTCTATCAACGATATCTTCAAGGGTACTAATTCGATGATGATGATTCCAAATCTAGGTGAAAGATGAGATTTTGATACACTATATACACCCAAGAAAGTCCAAATTCTGATTTCGGGAAGTTTTGACAAGTTGAGTTTTAGGCGTGCGTCCATAGTTGAAAACCTTAAACAGAAAAAGCACAACCTTGTTTCAATGAACGATATCTCCAAGAATACTAATTTGACTGTGACGATTCCAAATCTAGGTGAAAGGCGACATTTTGAAACACTATATACACTCAAGAAAGTCCAACTTCTGGTTTTGGGAAGATTTGAAAAGTTGTGTTTGAGCCATGTGTCCATAGTTGAACACCTTAAACACAAAAAGGACAACGTTGTTTCAATGTACGATATCTCCAAGAATACTAATTTGATGATGACGATTCCAAATCTAGATGAAAGACGACATTTTGATACACTGTATACACTCAAGAAAGTCCAACTTCTTGTTTCTGAAGGTTTTGAAAAGTTGAGTTTGAGCCATGCGTCCAAAGTAAACATAAAAAGGAAAACCTTGTCTCAATGAACGATATCCCCAAGAATACTAATTTTGATGATGACGATTGCAAATGTAGGTGAAAGAGGAAATTTTTATACACTCAAGAAAGTCCTAACTTTTATTTCGGAAAGTTTTGAAATCTTGAGTTTCAGTCATGAATGCATAGCAGAACACTTTAAACAAGAAAGTGACAATTTTGATTCAATTGACGATATCTCCAAGTATACTAGTTCGATGATGACAATTCCAGATCTAGGTGAAAGACAACATTTTGATACACTAAATACACTCAAGACAGTCCAAATTCTAATTTCTGGAAGTTTGAAAAGTTGAGTTTTAGCCATGCATCCATAGTTCAACACCTTAAACATAAAAAGTGCAACCTTGTTTCAATGAACGATATCTTCAAGATTACTAATTTGATGTTGACGATTCGAAATCTAGTTGAAAGACGACATTTTTAAACACTTTATACACTCAAGTAAGTCCAAATTCCGATTTCGGGAAGTTTTGAAATCTTGAGTTTTAGCCATGAATCCGTACTAGAACACTTTGAACAAGAAAGTGACGACTTTTATTCTATCGACGATATCTCCAAGTATACTAATTTGATGATGACGATTCCAAATCTAGGTGGAAGAAGACATTTTGATACACTAAATACACTTGAGACGGTCCAAATTCTATTTTCGGGAAGTTTTGAAAAGTTGAGTTTTATGCATGGGTCCACAGTAGAACACTATAAAGAAGAAAGTGGCAACTTTGATTCTATCAAATATATCTTCAAGGGTTCTTATTCGATGGGACAATTCCAAATCTAGGTGAAAGATGACATTTTGATACAGTATATAAACTCAAGAAAGTCCAAATTCTGATTTCGGGAAGTCTTGAAATCTTGTGCTTTAGCCATGAATCCATACTAGAACACTTTGAACAAAAAAGTGACGACTTTGATTCTATCGACGATATCTCCAAGTATACTAATTTGATGATGACGATTCCAAATCTAGGTGGAAGAAGACATTTTGATACACTAAATACACTTGAGACGGTCCAAATTCTATTTTCGGGAAGTTTTGAAAAGTTGAGTTTTATGCATGGGTCCACAGTAGAACACTATAAAGAAGAAAGTGGCAACTTTGATTCTATCAAATATATCTTCAAGGGTTCTTATTCGATGGGACAATTCCAAATCTAGGTGAAAGATGACATTTTGATACAGTATATAAACTCAAGAAAGTCCAAATTCTGATTTCGGGAAGTCTTGAAATCTTGTGCTTTAGCCATGAATCCATACTAGAACACTTTGAACAAAAAAGTGACGACTTTGATTCTATCGACGATATCTCCAAGTATACTAATTTGGTGATGACGATTCCAAATCTAAGTGAAAGACGACATTTCGATACACTGAATACACTTAAGACAGTCCAAATTCTACTTTCGAGAAGTTTTGAAAAGTTGAGTTTTACGCATGGGTCCACAGTAGAACACTTTAAAGTAGAAAGTTGCAACTTTGATTCTATCAACGATATCTTCAAGGGTACTAATTCGATGACGACTATTCCAAATCTAGGTGAAAGACGACATTTTGATACACTATATACACTCAAGAAAGTCCAAATTCTAATTTCGGGAAGTTTTGAATTCTTGAGTTTTAGCCATGAATCCATACTAGAACACTTTGAACAAGAAAGAGACGACTTTGATTCTATCGACCATATCTCCAAGTATACTAATTTGATGATGATGATTCCAAATCTAGGTAAAAGACGACATTTTGATACACTATATACACTCAAGAAAGTCCAAATTCTGATTTTGGGAAGTTTTGAAATCTTGTGTTTTAGCCATGAATCCACACTAGAACACTTTGAACAAGAAAGTGACAACTTTGATTCTATCGACGATATCTCCAAGTATACACTAATTTGATGATGATGATTTCAAACCTAGGTGAAAGACGACATTTTGATACACTAAATACACTTAAGGCAGTCAAAACTCTACTTTCGGGAAGTTTTGAAAAGTTGAGTTTTATGCATGGGTCCACAGTACAACACTTTGATTCTATCAACGATATCTTCAAGGGTACTAATTCGATGACGACGATTCCAAATCTAGGTGAAAGACTGCATTTTGATACGCTATATACACTCAAGAAAGCCAAATTCTGATTTCGGGAAGTTTTGAAATCTCGAGTTTTAGCCATGAATCTATACTAGAACACTTTGAACAAGAAAGTAACGTTAGACTTTGACTCTATCGACGATATCTCAAAATATACTAATTTGATGATGACGACTCCAAATTTAGGGGAATGACGACATTTCTATACACTAAATACAATTAAGACAGTCTAAATTCTATTTTCAGGAAGTTTTAAAAGTTAAGTTTTATGTATGGGTCCACAGTGGAACACTTTAAAGAAGAAAGTGGCAACTTTGATTCTATCAACGATATCTTCAAGGGTACTAATTCGATGATGATGATTCCAAATCTAGGTGAAAGATGAGATTTTGATACACTATATACACCCAAGAAAGTCCAAATTCTGATTTCGGGAAGTTTTGACAAGTTGAGTTTTAGGCGTGCGTCCATAGTTGAAAACCTTAAACAGAAAAAGCACAACCTTGTTTCAATGAACGATATCTCCAAGAATACTAATTTGACTGTGACGATTCCAAATCTAGGTGAAAGGCGACATTTTGAAACACTATATACACTCAAGAAAGTCCAACTTCTGGTTTTGGGAAGATTTGAAAAGTTGTGTTTGAGCCATGTGTCCATAGTTGAACACCTTAAACACAAAAAGGACAACGTTGTTTCAATGTACGATATCTCCAAGAATACTAATTTGATGATGACGATTCCAAATCTAGATGAAAGACGACATTTTGATACACTGTATACACTCAAGAAAGTCCAACTTCTTGTTTCTGAAGGTTTTGAAAAGTTGAGTTTGAGCCATGCGTCCAAAGTAAACATAAAAAGGAAAACCTTGTCTCAATGAACGATATCCCCAAGAATACTAATTTTGATGATGACGATTGCAAATGTAGGTGAAAGAGGAAATTTTTATACACTCAAGAAAGTCCTAACTTTTATTTCGGAAAGTTTTGAAATCTTGAGTTTCAGTCATGAATGCATAGCAGAACACTTTAAACAAGAAAGTGACAATTTTGATTCAATTGACGATATCTCCAAGTATACTAGTTCGATGATGACAATTCCAGATCTAGGTGAAAGACAACATTTTGATACACTAAATACACTCAAGACAGTCCAAATTCTAATTTCTGGAAGTTTGAAAAGTTGAGTTTTAGCCATGCATCCATAGTTCAACACCTTAAACATAAAAAGTGCAACCTTGTTTCAATGAACGATATCTTCAAGATTACTAATTTGATGTTGACGATTCGAAATCTAGTTGAAAGACGACATTTTTAAACACTTTATACACTCAAGTAAGTCCAAATTCCGATTTCGGGAAGTTTTGAAATCTTGAGTTTTAGCCATGAATCCGTACTAGAACACTTTGAACAAGAAAGTGACGACTTTTATTCTATCGACGATATCTCCAAGTATACTAATTTGATGATGACGATTCCAAATCTAGGTGGAAGAAGACATTTTGATACACTAAATACACTTGAGACGGTCCAAATTCTATTTTCGGGAAGTTTTGAAAAGTTGAGTTTTATGCATGGGTCCACAGTAGAACACTATAAAGAAGAAAGTGGCAACTTTGATTCTATCAAATATATCTTCAAGGGTTCTTATTCGATGGGACAATTCCAAATCTAGGTGAAAGATGACATTTTGATACAGTATATAAACTCAAGAAAGTCCAAATTCTGATTTCGGGAAGTCTTGAAATCTTGTGCTTTAGCCATGAATCCATACTAGAACACTTTGAACAAAAAAGTGACGACTTTGATTCTATCGACGATATCTCCAAGTATACTAATTTGATGATGACGATTCCAAATCTAGGTGGAAGAAGACATTTTGATACACTAAATACACTTGAGACGGTCCAAATTCTATTTTCGGGAAGTTTTGAAAAGTTGAGTTTTATGCATGGGTCCACAGTAGAACACTATAAAGAAGAAAGTGGCAACTTTGATTCTATCAAATATATCTTCAAGGGTTCTTATTCGATGGGACAATTCCAAATCTAGGTGAAAGATGACATTTTGATACAGTATATAAACTCAAGAAAGTCCAAATTCTGATTTCGGGAAGTCTTGAAATCTTGTGCTTTAGCCATGAATCCATACTAGAACACTTTGAACAAAAAAGTGACGACTTTGATTCTATCGACGATATCTCCAAGTATACTAATTTGGTGATGACGATTCCAAATCTAAGTGAAAGACGACATTTCGATACACTGAATACACTTAAGACAGTCCAAATTCTACTTTCGAGAAGTTTTGAAAAGTTGAGTTTTACGCATGGGTCCACAGTAGAACACTTTAAAGTAGAAAGTTGCAACTTTGATTCTATCAACGATATCTTCAAGGGTACTAATTCGATGACGACTATTCCAAATCTAGGTGAAAGACGACATTTTGATACACTATATACACTCAAGAAAGTCCAAATTCTAATTTCGGGAAGTTTTGAATTCTTGAGTTTTAGCCATGAATCCATACTAGAACACTTTGAACAAGAAAGAGACGACTTTGATTCTATCGACCATATCTCCAAGTATACTAATTTGATGATGATGATTCCAAATCTAGGTAAAAGACGACATTTTGATACACTATATACACTCAAGAAAGTCCAAATTCTGATTTTGGGAAGTTTTGAAATCTTGTGTTTTAGCCATGAATCCACACTAGAACACTTTGAACAAGAAAGTGACAACTTTGATTCTATCGACGATATCTCCAAGTATACACTAATTTGATGATGATGATTTCAAACCTAGGTGAAAGACGACATTTTGATACACTAAATACACTTAAGGCAGTCAAAACTCTACTTTCGGGAAGTTTTGAAAAGTTGAGTTTTATGCATGGGTCCACAGTACAACACTTTGATTCTATCAACGATATCTTCAAGGGTACTAATTCGATGACGACGATTCCAAATCTAGGTGAAAGACTGCATTTTGATACGCTATATACACTCAAGAAAGCCAAATTCTGATTTCGGGAAGTTTTGAAATCTCGAGTTTTAGCCATGAATCTATACTAGAACACTTTGAACAAGAAAGTAACGTTAGACTTTGACTCTATCGACGATATCTCAAAATATACTAATTTGATGATGACGACTCCAAATTTAGGGGAATGACGACATTTCTATACACTAAATACAATTAAGACAGTCTAAATTCTATTTTCAGGAAGTTTTAAAAGTTAAGTTTTATGTATGGGTCCACAGTGGAACACTTTAAAGAAGAAAGTGGCAACTTTGATTCTATCAACGATATCTTCAAGGGTACTAATTCGATGATGATGATTCCAAATCTAGGTGAAAGATGAGATTTTGATACACTATATACACCCAAGAAAGTCCAAATTCTGATTTCGGGAAGTTTTGACAAGTTGAGTTTTAGGCGTGCGTCCATAGTTGAAAACCTTAAACAGAAAAAGCACAACCTTGTTTCAATGAACGATATCTCCAAGAATACTAATTTGACTGTGACGATTCCAAATCTAGGTGAAAGGCGACATTTTGAAACACTATATACACTCAAGAAAGTCCAACTTCTGGTTTTGGGAAGATTTGAAAAGTTGTGTTTGAGCCATGTGTCCATAGTTGAACACCTTAAACACAAAAAGGACAACGTTGTTTCAATGTACGATATCTCCAAGAATACTAATTTGATGATGACGATTCCAAATCTAGATGAAAGACGACATTTTGATACACTGTATACACTCAAGAAAGTCCAACTTCTTGTTTCTGAAGGTTTTGAAAAGTTGAGTTTGAGCCATGCGTCCAAAGTAAACATAAAAAGGAAAACCTTGTCTCAATGAACGATATCCCCAAGAATACTAATTTTGATGATGACGATTGCAAATGTAGGTGAAAGAGGAAATTTTTATACACTCAAGAAAGTCCTAACTTTTATTTCGGAAAGTTTTGAAATCTTGAGTTTCAGTCATGAATGCATAGCAGAACACTTTAAACAAGAAAGTGACAATTTTGATTCAATTGACGATATCTCCAAGTATACTAGTTCGATGATGACAATTCCAGATCTAGGTGAAAGACAACATTTTGATACACTAAATACACTCAAGACAGTCCAAATTCTAATTTCTGGAAGTTTGAAAAGTTGAGTTTTAGCCATGCATCCATAGTTCAACACCTTAAACATAAAAAGTGCAACCTTGTTTCAATGAACGATATCTTCAAGATTACTAATTTGATGTTGACGATTCGAAATCTAGTTGAAAGACGACATTTTTAAACACTTTATACACTCAAGTAAGTCCAAATTCCAATTTCGGGAAGTTTTGAAATCTTGAGTTTTAGCCATGAATCCGTACTAGAACACTTTGAACAAGAAAGTGACGACTTTTATTCTATCGACGATATCTCCAAGTATACTAATTTGATGATGACGATTCCAAATCTAGGTGGAAGAAGACATTTTGATACACTAAATACACTTGAGACGGTCCAAATTCTATTTTCGGGAAGTTTTGAAAAGTTGAGTTTTATGCATGGGTCCACAGTAGAACACTATAAAGAAGAAAGTGGCAACTTTGATTCTATCAAATATATCTTCAAGGGTTCTTATTCGATGGGACAATTCCAAATCTAGGTGAAAGATGACATTTTGATACAGTATATAAACTCAAGAAAGTCCAAATTCTGATTTCGGGAAGTCTTGAAATCTTGTGCTTTAGCCATGAATCCATACTAGAACACTTTGAACAAAAAAGTGACGACTTTGATTCTATCGACGATATCTCCAAGTATACTAATTTGGTGATGACGATTCCAAATCTAGGTGGAAGAAGACATTTTGATACACTAAATACACTTGAGACGGTCCAAATTCTATTTTCGGGAAGTTTTGAAAAGTTGAGTTTTATGCATGGGTCCACAGTAGAACACTATAAAGAAGAAAGTGGCAACTTTGATTCTATCAAATATATCTTCAAGGGTTCTTATTCGATGGGACAATTCCAAATCTAGGTGAAAGATGACATTTTGATACAGTATATAAACTCAAGAAAGTCCAAATTCTGATTTCGGGAAGTCTTGAAATCTTGTGCTTTAGCCATGAATCCATACTAGAACACTTTGAACAAAAAAGTGACGACTTTGATTCTATCGACGATATCTCCAAGTATACTAATTTGGTGATGACGATTCCAAATCTAAGTGAAAGACGACATTTCGATACACTGAATACACTTAAGACAGTCCAAATTCTACTTTCGAGAAGTTTTGAAAAGTTGAGTTTTACGCATGGGTCCACAGTAGAACACTTTAAAGTAGAAAGTTGCAACTTTGATTCTATCAACGATATCTTCAAGGGTACTAATTCGATGACGACTATTCCAAATCTAGGTGAAAGACGACATTTTGATACACTATATACACTCAAGAAAGTCCAAATTCTAATTTCGGGAAGTTTTGAATTCTTGAGTTTTAGCCATGAATCCATACTAGAACACTTTGAACAAGAAAGAGACGACTTTGATTCTATCGACCATATCTCCAAGTATACTAATTTGATGATGATGATTCCAAATCTAGGTAAAAGACGACATTTTGATACACTATATACACTCAAGAAAGTCCAAATTCTGATTTTGGGAAGTTTTGAAATCTTGTGTTTTAGCCATGAATCCACACTAGAACACTTTGAACAAGAAAGTGACAACTTTGATTCTATCGACGATATCTCCAAGTATACACTAATTTGATGATGATGATTTCAAACCTAGGTGAAAGACGACATTTTGATACACTAAATACACTTAAGGCAGTCAAAACTCTACTTTCGGGAAGTTTTGAAAAGTTGAGTTTTATGCATGGGTCCACAGTACAACACTTTGATTCTATCAACGATATCTTCAAGGGTACTAATTCGATGACGACGATTCCAAATCTAGGTGAAAGACTGCATTTTGATACGCTATATACACTCAAGAAAGCCAAATTCTGATTTCGGGAAGTTTTGAAATCTCGAGTTTTAGCCATGAATCTATACTAGAACACTTTGAACAAGAAAGTAACGTTAGACTTTGACTCTATCGACGATATCTCAAAATATACTAATTTGATGATGACGACTCCAAATTTAGGGGAATGACGACATTTCTATACACTAAATACAATTAAGACAGTCTAAATTCTATTTTCAGGAAGTTTTAAAAGTTAAGTTTTATGTATGGGTCCACAGTGGAACACTTTAAAGAAGAAAGTGGCAACTTTGATTCTATCAACGATATCTTCAAGGGTACTAATTCGATGATGATGATTCCAAATCTAGGTGAAAGATGAGATTTTGATACACTATATACACCCAAGAAAGTCCAAATTCTGATTTCGGGAAGTTTTGACAAGTTGAGTTTTAGGCGTGCGTCCATAGTTGAAAACCTTAAACAGAAAAAGCACAACCTTGTTTCAATGAACGATATCTCCAAGAATACTAATTTGACTGTGACGATTCCAAATCTAGGTGAAAGGCGACATTTTGAAACACTATATACACTCAAGAAAGTCCAACTTCTGGTTTTGGGAAGATTTGAAAAGTTGTGTTTGAGCCATGTGTCCATAGTTGAACACCTTAAACACAAAAAGGACAACGTTGTTTCAATGTACGATATCTCCAAGAATACTAATTTGATGATGACGATTCCAAATCTAGATGAAAGACGACATTTTGATACACTGTATACACTCAAGAAAGTCCAACTTCTTGTTTCTGAAGGTTTTGAAAAGTTGAGTTTGAGCCATGCGTCCAAAGTAAACATAAAAAGGAAAACCTTGTCTCAATGAACGATATCCCCAAGAATACTAATTTTGATGATGACGATTGCAAATGTAGGTGAAAGAGGAAATTTTTATACACTCAAGAAAGTCCTAACTTTTATTTCGGAAAGTTTTGAAATCTTGAGTTTCAGTCATGAATGCATAGCAGAACACTTTAAACAAGAAAGTGACAATTTTGATTCAATTGACGATATCTCCAAGTATACTAGTTCGATGATGACAATTCCAGATCTAGGTGAAAGACAACATTTTGATACACTAAATACACTCAAGACAGTCCAAATTCTAATTTCTGGAAGTTTGAAAAGTTGAGTTTTAGCCATGCATCCATAGTTCAACACCTTAAACATAAAAAGTGCAACCTTGTTTCAATGAACGATATCTTCAAGATTACTAATTTGATGTTGACGATTCGAAATCTAGTTGAAAGACGACATTTTTAAACACTTTATACACTCAAGTAAGTCCAAATTCCGATTTCGGGAAGTTTTGAAATCTTGAGTTTTAGCCATGAATCCGTACTAGAACACTTTGAACAAGAAAGTGACGACTTTTATTCTATCGACGATATCTCCAAGTATACTAATTTGATGATGACGATTCCAAATCTAGGTGGAAGAAGACATTTTGATACACTAAATACACTTGAGACGGTCCAAATTCTATTTTCGGGAAGTTTTGAAAAGTTGAGTTTTATGCATGGGTCCACAGTAGAACACTATAAAGAAGAAAGTGGCAACTTTGATTCTATCAAATATATCTTCAAGGGTTCTTATTCGATGGGACAATTCCAAATCTAGGTGAAAGATGACATTTTGATACAGTATATAAACTCAAGAAAGTCCAAATTCTGATTTCGGGAAGTCTTGAAATCTTGTGCTTTAGCCATGAATCCATACTAGAACACTTTGAACAAAAAAGTGACGACTTTGATTCTATCGACGATATCTCCAAGTATACTAATTTGGTGATGACGATTCCAAATCTAGGTGGAAGAAGACATTTTGATACACTAAATACACTTGAGACGGTCCAAATTCTATTTTCGGGAAGTTTTGAAAAGTTGAGTTTTATGCATGGGTCCACAGTAGAACACTATAAAGAAGAAAGTGGCAACTTTGATTCTATCAAATATATCTTCAAGGGTTCTTATTCGATGGGACAATTCCAAATCTAGGTGAAAGATGACATTTTGATACAGTATATAAACTCAAGAAAGTCCAAATTCTGATTTCGGGAAGTCTTGAAATCTTGTGCTTTAGCCATGAATCCATACTAGAACACTTTGAACAAAAAAGTGACGACTTTGATTCTATCGACGATATCTCCAAGTATACTAATTTGGTGATGACGATTCCAAATCTAAGTGAAAGACGACATTTCGATACACTGAATACACTTAAGACAGTCCAAATTCTACTTTCGAGAAGTTTTGAAAAGTTGAGTTTTACGCATGGGTCCACAGTAGAACACTTTAAAGTAGAAAGTTGCAACTTTGATTCTATCAACGATATCTTCAAGGGTACTAATTCGATGACGACTATTCCAAATCTAGGTGAAAGACGACATTTTGATACACTATATACACTCAAGAAAGTCCAAATTCTAATTTCGGGAAGTTTTGAATTCTTGAGTTTTAGCCATGAATCCATACTAGAACACTTTGAACAAGAAAGAGACGACTTTGATTCTATCGACCATATCTCCAAGTATACTAATTTGATGATGATGATTCCAAATCTAGGTAAAAGACGACATTTTGATACACTATATACACTCAAGAAAGTCCAAATTCTGATTTTGGGAAGTTTTGAAATCTTGTGTTTTAGCCATGAATCCACACTAGAACACTTTGAACAAGAAAGTGACAACTTTGATTCTATCGACGATATCTCCAAGTATACACTAATTTGATGATGATGATTTCAAACCTAGGTGAAAGACGACATTTTGATACACTAAATACACTTAAGGCAGTCAAAACTCTACTTTCGGGAAGTTTTGAAAAGTTGAGTTTTATGCATGGGTCCACAGTACAACACTTTGATTCTATCAACGATATCTTCAAGGGTACTAATTCGATGACGACGATTCCAAATCTAGGTGAAAGACTGCATTTTGATACGCTATATACACTCAAGAAAGCCAAATTCTGATTTCGGGAAGTTTTGAAATCTCGAGTTTTAGCCATGAATCTATACTAGAACACTTTGAACAAGAAAGTAACGTTAGACTTTGACTCTATCGACGATATCTCAAAATATACTAATTTGATGATGACGACTCCAAATTTAGGGGAATGACGACATTTCTATACACTAAATACAATTAAGACAGTCTAAATTCTATTTTCAGGAAGTTTTAAAAGTTAAGTTTTATGTATGGGTCCACAGTGGAACACTTTAAAGAAGAAAGTGGCAACTTTGATTCTATCAACGATATCTTCAAGGGTACTAATTCGATGATGATGATTCCAAATCTAGGTGAAAGATGAGATTTTGATACACTATATACACCCAAGAAAGTCCAAATTCTGATTTCGGGAAGTTTTGACAAGTTGAGTTTTAGGCGTGCGTCCATAGTTGAAAACCTTAAACAGAAAAAGCACAACCTTGTTTCAATGAACGATATCTCCAAGAATACTAATTTGACTGTGACGATTCCAAATCTAGGTGAAAGGCGACATTTTGAAACACTATATACACTCAAGAAAGTCCAACTTCTGGTTTTGGGAAGATTTGAAAAGTTGTGTTTGAGCCATGTGTCCATAGTTGAACACCTTAAACACAAAAAGGACAACGTTGTTTCAATGTACGATATCTCCAAGAATACTAATTTGATGATGACGATTCCAAATCTAGATGAAAGACGACATTTTGATACACTGTATACACTCAAGAAAGTCCAACTTCTTGTTTCTGAAGGTTTTGAAAAGTTGAGTTTGAGCCATGCGTCCAAAGTAAACATAAAAAGGAAAACCTTGTCTCAATGAACGATATCCCCAAGAATACTAATTTTGATGATGACGATTGCAAATGTAGGTGAAAGAGGAAATTTTTATACACTCAAGAAAGTCCTAACTTTTATTTCGGAAAGTTTTGAAATCTTGAGTTTCAGTCATGAATGCATAGCAGAACACTTTAAACAAGAAAGTGACAATTTTGATTCAATTGACGATATCTCCAAGTATACTAGTTCGATGATGACAATTCCAGATCTAGGTGAAAGACAACATTTTGATACACTAAATACACTCAAGACAGTCCAAATTCTAATTTCTGGAAGTTTGAAAAGTTGAGTTTTAGCCATGCATCCATAGTTCAACACCTTAAACATAAAAAGTGCAACCTTGTTTCAATGAACGATATCTTCAAGATTACTAATTTGATGTTGACGATTCGAAATCTAGTTGAAAGACGACATTTTTAAACACTTTATACACTCAAGTAAGTCCAAATTCCGATTTCGGGAAGTTTTGAAATCTTGAGTTTTAGCCATGAATCCGTACTAGAACACTTTGAACAAGAAAGTGACGACTTTTATTCTATCGACGATATCTCCAAGTATACTAATTTGATGATGACGATTCCAAATCTAGGTGGAAGAAGACATTTTGATACACTAAATACACTTGAGACGGTCCAAATTCTATTTTCGGGAAGTTTTGAAAAGTTGAGTTTTATGCATGGGTCCACAGTAGAACACTATAAAGAAGAAAGTGGCAACTTTGATTCTATCAAATATATCTTCAAGGGTTCTTATTCGATGGGACAATTCCAAATCTAGGTGAAAGATGACATTTTGATACAGTATATAAACTCAAGAAAGTCCAAATTCTGATTTCGGGAAGTCTTGAAATCTTGTGCTTTAGCCATGAATCCATACTAGAACACTTTGAACAAAAAAGTGACGACTTTGATTCTATCGACGATATCTCCAAGTATACTAATTTGATGATGACGATTCCAAATCTAGGTGGAAGAAGACATTTTGATACACTAAATACACTTGAGACGGTCCAAATTCTATTTTCGGGAAGTTTTGAAAAGTTGAGTTTTATGCATGGGTCCACAGTAGAACACTATAAAGAAGAAAGTGGCAACTTTGATTCTATCAAATATATCTTCAAGGGTTCTTATTCGATGGGACAATTCCAAATCTAGGTGAAAGATGACATTTTGATACAGTATATAAACTCAAGAAAGTCCAAATTCTGATTTCGGGAAGTCTTGAAATCTTGTGCTTTAGCCATGAATCCATACTAGAACACTTTGAACAAAAAAGTGACGACTTTGATTCTATCGACGATATCTCCAAGTATACTAATTTGGTGATGACGATTCCAAATCTAAGTGAAAGACGACATTTCGATACACTGAATACACTTAAGACAGTCCAAATTCTACTTTCGAGAAGTTTTGAAAAGTTGAGTTTTACGCATGGGTCCACAGTAGAACACTTTAAAGTAGAAAGTTGCAACTTTGATTCTATCAACGATATCTTCAAGGGTACTAATTCGATGACGACTATTCCAAATCTAGGTGAAAGACGACATTTTGATACACTATATACACTCAAGAAAGTCCAAATTCTAATTTCGGGAAGTTTTGAATTCTTGAGTTTTAGCCATGAATCCATACTAGAACACTTTGAACAAGAAAGAGACGACTTTGATTCTATCGACCATATCTCCAAGTATACTAATTTGATGATGATGATTCCAAATCTAGGTAAAAGACGACATTTTGATACACTATATACACTCAAGAAAGTCCAAATTCTGATTTTGGGAAGTTTTGAAATCTTGTGTTTTAGCCATGAATCCACACTAGAACACTTTGAACAAGAAAGTGACAACTTTGATTCTATCGACGATATCTCCAAGTATACACTAATTTGATGATGATGATTTCAAACCTAGGTGAAAGACGACATTTTGATACACTAAATACACTTAAGGCAGTCAAAACTCTACTTTCGGGAAGTTTTGAAAAGTTGAGTTTTATGCATGGGTCCACAGTACAACACTTTGATTCTATCAACGATATCTTCAAGGGTACTAATTCGATGACGACGATTCCAAATCTAGGTGAAAGACTGCATTTTGATACGCTATATACACTCAAGAAAGCCAAATTCTGATTTCGGGAAGTTTTGAAATCTCGAGTTTTAGCCATGAATCTATACTAGAACACTTTGAACAAGAAAGTAACGTTAGACTTTGACTCTATCGACGATATCTCAAAATATACTAATTTGATGATGACGACTCCAAATTTAGGGGAATGACGACATTTCTATACACTAAATACAATTAAGACAGTCTAAATTCTATTTTCAGGAAGTTTTAAAAGTTAAGTTTTATGTATGGGTCCACAGTGGAACACTTTAAAGAAGAAAGTGGCAACTTTGATTCTATCAACGATATCTTCAAGGGTACTAATTCGATGATGATGATTCCAAATCTAGGTGAAAGATGAGATTTTGATACACTATATACACCCAAGAAAGTCCAAATTCTGATTTCGGGAAGTTTTGACAAGTTGAGTTTTAGGCGTGCGTCCATAGTTGAAAACCTTAAACAGAAAAAGCACAACCTTGTTTCAATGAACGATATCTCCAAGAATACTAATTTGACTGTGACGATTCCAAATCTAGGTGAAAGGCGACATTTTGAAACACTATATACACTCAAGAAAGTCCAACTTCTGGTTTTGGGAAGATTTGAAAAGTTGTGTTTGAGCCATGTGTCCATAGTTGAACACCTTAAACACAAAAAGGACAACGTTGTTTCAATGTACGATATCTCCAAGAATACTAATTTGATGATGACGATTCCAAATCTAGATGAAAGACGACATTTTGATACACTGTATACACTCAAGAAAGTCCAACTTCTTG
Organism: Diospyros kaki; assembly: GCA_036245055.1. Classification (NCBI taxonomy): domain Eukaryota; kingdom Viridiplantae; phylum Streptophyta; class Magnoliopsida; order Ericales; family Ebenaceae; genus Diospyros; species Diospyros kaki. The sequence continues at coordinate 25,739,811 of BSEG01000012.1, forward strand.
TTTCTGAAGGTTTTGAAAAGTTGAGTTTGAGCCATGCGTCCAAAGTAAACATAAAAAGGAAAACCTTGTCTCAATGAACGATATCCCCAAGAATACTAATTTTGATGATGACGATTGCAAATGTAGGTGAAAGAGGAAATTTTTATACACTCAAGAAAGTCCTAACTTTTATTTCGGAAAGTTTTGAAATCTTGAGTTTCAGTCATGAATGCATAGCAGAACACTTTAAACAAGAAAGTGACAATTTTGATTCAATTGACGATATCTCCAAGTATACTAGTTCGATGATGACAATTCCAGATCTAGGTGAAAGACAACATTTTGATACACTAAATACACTCAAGACAGTCCAAATTCTAATTTCTGGAAGTTTGAAAAGTTGAGTTTTAGCCATGCATCCATAGTTCAACACCTTAAACATAAAAAGTGCAACCTTGTTTCAATGAACGATATCTTCAAGATTACTAATTTGATGTTGACGATTCGAAATCTAGTTGAAAGACGACATTTTTAAACACTTTATACACTCAAGTAAGTCCAAATTCCGATTTCGGGAAGTTTTGAAATCTTGAGTTTTAGCCATGAATCCGTACTAGAACACTTTGAACAAGAAAGTGACGACTTTTATTCTATCGACGATATCTCCAAGTATACTAATTTGATGATGACGATTCCAAATCTAGGTGGAAGAAGACATTTTGATACACTAAATACACTTGAGACGGTCCAAATTCTATTTTCGGGAAGTTTTGAAAAGTTGAGTTTTATGCATGGGTCCACAGTAGAACACTATAAAGAAGAAAGTGGCAACTTTGATTCTATCAAATATATCTTCAAGGGTTCTTATTCGATGGGACAATTCCAAATCTAGGTGAAAGATGACATTTTGATACAGTATATAAACTCAAGAAAGTCCAAATTCTGATTTCGGGAAGTCTTGAAATCTTGTGCTTTAGCCATGAATCCATACTAGAACACTTTGAACAAAAAAGTGACGACTTTGATTCTATCGACGATATCTCCAAGTATACTAATTTGGTGATGACGATTCCAAATCTAAGTGAAAGACGACATTTCGATACACTGAATACACTTAAGACAGTCCAAATTCTATTTTCGGGAAGTTTTGAAAAGTTGAGTTTTATGCATGGGTCCACAGTAGAACACTATAAAGAAGAAAGTGGCAACTTTGATTCTATCAAATATATCTTCAAGGGTTCTTATTCGATGGGACAATTCCAAATCTAGGTGAAAGATGACATTTTGATACAGTATATAAACTCAAGAAAGTCCAAATTCTGATTTCGGGAAGTCTTGAAATCTTGTGCTTTAGCCATGAATCCATACTAGAACACTTTGAACAAAAAAGTGACGACTTTGATTCTATCGACGATATCTCCAAGTATACTAATTTGGTGATGACGATTCCAAATCTAAGTGAAAGACGACATTTCGATACACTGAATACACTTAAGACAGTCCAAATTCTACTTTCGAGAAGTTTTGAAAAGTTGAGTTTTACGCATGGGTCCACAGTAGAACACTTTAAAGTAGAAAGTTGCAACTTTGATTCTATCAACGATATCTTCAAGGGTACTAATTCGATGACGACTATTCCAAATCTAGGTGAAAGACGACATTTTGATACACTATATACACTCAAGAAAGTCCAAATTCTAATTTCGGGAAGTTTTGAATTCTTGAGTTTTAGCCATGAATCCATACTAGAACACTTTGAACAAGAAAGAGACGACTTTGATTCTATCGACCATATCTCCAAGTATACTAATTTGATGATGATGATTCCAAATCTAGGTAAAAGACGACATTTTGATACACTATATACACTCAAGAAAGTCCAAATTCTGATTTTGGGAAGTTTTGAAATCTTGTGTTTTAGCCATGAATCCACACTAGAACACTTTGAACAAGAAAGTGACAACTTTGATTCTATCGACGATATCTCCAAGTATACACTAATTTGATGATGATGATTTCAAACCTAGGTGAAAGACGACATTTTGATACACTAAATACACTTAAGGCAGTCAAAACTCTACTTTCGGGAAGTTTTGAAAAGTTGAGTTTTATGCATGGGTCCACAGTACAACACTTTGATTCTATCAACGATATCTTCAAGGGTACTAATTCGATGACGACGATTCCAAATCTAGGTGAAAGACTGCATTTTGATACGCTATATACACTCAAGAAAGCCAAATTCTGATTTCGGGAAGTTTTGAAATCTCGAGTTTTAGCCATGAATCTATACTAGAACACTTTGAACAAGAAAGTAACGTTAGACTTTGACTCTATCGACGATATCTCAAAATATACTAATTTGATGATGACGACTCCAAATTTAGGGGAATGACGACATTTCTATACACTAAATACAATTAAGACAGTCTAAATTCTATTTTCAGGAAGTTTTAAAAGTTAAGTTTTATGTATGGGTCCACAGTGGAACACTTTAAAGAAGAAAGTGGCAACTTTGATTCTATCAACGATATCTTCAAGGGTACTAATTCGATGATGATGATTCCAAATCTAGGTGAAAGATGAGATTTTGATACACTATATACACCCAAGAAAGTCCAAATTCTGATTTCGGGAAGTTTTGACAAGTTGAGTTTTAGGCGTGCGTCCATAGTTGAAAACCTTAAACAGAAAAAGCACAACCTTGTTTCAATGAACGATATCTCCAAGAATACTAATTTGACTGTGACGATTCCAAATCTAGGTGAAAGGCGACATTTTGAAACACTATATACACTCAAGAAAGTCCAACTTCTGGTTTTGGGAAGATTTGAAAAGTTGTGTTTGAGCCATGTGTCCATAGTTGAACACCTTAAACACAAAAAGGACAACGTTGTTTCAATGTACGATATCTCCAAGAATACTAATTTGATGATGACGATTCCAAATCTAGATGAAAGACGACATTTTGATACACTGTATACACTCAAGAAAGTCCAACTTCTTGTTTCTGAAGGTTTTGAAAAGTTGAGTTTGAGCCATGCGTCCAAAGTAAACATAAAAAGGAAAACCTTGTCTCAATGAACGATATCCCCAAGAATACTAATTTTGATGATGACGATTGCAAATGTAGGTGAAAGAGGAAATTTTTATACACTCAAGAAAGTCCTAACTTTTATTTCGGAAAGTTTTGAAATCTTGAGTTTCAGTCATGAATGCATAGCAGAACACTTTAAACAAGAAAGTGACAATTTTGATTCAATTGACGATATCTCCAAGTATACTAGTTCGATGATGACAATTCCAGATCTAGGTGAAAGACAACATTTTGATACACTAAATACACTCAAGACAGTCCAAATTCTAATTTCTGGAAGTTTGAAAAGTTGAGTTTTAGCCATGCATCCATAGTTCAACACCTTAAACATAAAAAGTGCAACCTTGTTTCAATGAACGATATCTTCAAGATTACTAATTTGATGTTGACGATTCGAAATCTAGTTGAAAGACGACATTTTTAAACACTTTATACACTCAAGTAAGTCCAAATTCCGATTTCGGGAAGTTTTGAAATCTTGAGTTTTAGCCATGAATCCGTACTAGAACACTTTGAACAAGAAAGTGACGACTTTTATTCTATCGACGATATCTCCAAGTATACTAATTTGATGATGACGATTCCAAATCTAGGTGGAAGAAGACATTTTGATACACTAAATACACTTGAGACGGTCCAAATTCTATTTTCGGGAAGTTTTGAAAAGTTGAGTTTTATGCATGGGTCCACAGTAGAACACTATAAAGAAGAAAGTGGCAACTTTGATTCTATCAAATATATCTTCAAGGGTTCTTATTCGATGGGACAATTCCAAATCTAGGTGAAAGATGACATTTTGATACAGTATATAAACTCAAGAAAGTCCAAATTCTGATTTCGGGAAGTCTTGAAATCTTGTGCTTTAGCCATGAATCCATACTAGAACACTTTGAACAAAAAAGTGACGACTTTGATTCTATCGACGATATCTCCAAGTATACTAATTTGGTGATGACGATTCCAAATCTAAGTGAAAGACGACATTTCGATACACTGAATACACTTAAGACAGTCCAAATTCTACTTTCGAGAAGTTTTGAAAAGTTGAGTTTTACGCATGGGTCCACAGTAGAACACTTTAAAGTAGAAAGTTGCAACTTTGATTCTATCAACGATATCTTCAAGGGTACTAATTCGATGACGACTATTCCAAATCTAGGTGAAAGACGACATTTTGATACACTATATACACTCAAGAAAGTCCAAATTCTAATTTCGGGAAGTTTTGAATTCTTGAGTTTTAGCCATGAATCCATACTAGAACACTTTGAACAAGAAAGAGACGACTTTGATTCTATCGACCATATCTCCAAGTATACTAATTTGATGATGATGATTCCAAATCTAGGTAAAAGACGACATTTTGATACACTATATACACTCAAGAAAGTCCAAATTCTGATTTTGGGAAGTTTTGAAATCTTGTGTTTTAGCCATGAATCCACACTAGAACACTTTGAACAAGAAAGTGACAACTTTGATTCTATCGACGATATCTCCAAGTATACACTAATTTGATGATGATGATTTCAAACCTAGGTGAAAGACGACATTTTGATACACTAAATACACTTAAGGCAGTCAAAACTCTACTTTCGGGAAGTTTTGAAAAGTTGAGTTTTATGCATGGGTCCACAGTACAACACTTTGATTCTATCAACGATATCTTCAAGGGTACTAATTCGATGACGACGATTCCAAATCTAGGTGAAAGACTGCATTTTGATACGCTATATACACTCAAGAAAGCCAAATTCTGATTTCGGGAAGTTTTGAAATCTCGAGTTTTAGCCATGAATCTATACTAGAACACTTTGAACAAGAAAGTAACGTTAGACTTTGACTCTATCGACGATATCTCAAAATATACTAATTTGATGATGACGACTCCAAATTTAGGGGAATGACGACATTTCTATACACTAAATACAATTAAGACAGTCTAAATTCTATTTTCAGGAAGTTTTAAAAGTTAAGTTTTATGTATGGGTCCACAGTGGAACACTTTAAAGAAGAAAGTGGCAACTTTGATTCTATCAACGATATCTTCAAGGGTACTAATTCGATGATGATGATTCCAAATCTAGGTGAAAGATGAGATTTTGATACACTATATACACCCAAGAAAGTCCAAATTCTGATTTCGGGAAGTTTTGACAAGTTGAGTTTTAGGCGTGCGTCCATAGTTGAAAACCTTAAACAGAAAAAGCACAACCTTGTTTCAATGAACGATATCTCCAAGAATACTAATTTGACTGTGACGATTCCAAATCTAGGTGAAAGGCGACATTTTGAAACACTATATACACTCAAGAAAGTCCAACTTCTGGTTTTGGGAAGATTTGAAAAGTTGTGTTTGAGCCATGTGTCCATAGTTGAACACCTTAAACACAAAAAGGACAACGTTGTTTCAATGTACGATATCTCCAAGAATACTAATTTGATGATGACGATTCCAAATCTAGATGAAAGACGACATTTTGATACACTGTATACACTCAAGAAAGTCCAACTTCTTGTTTCTGAAGGTTTTGAAAAGTTGAGTTTGAGCCATGCGTCCAAAGTAAACATAAAAAGGAAAACCTTGTCTCAATGAACGATATCCCCAAGAATACTAATTTTGATGATGACGATTGCAAATGTAGGTGAAAGAGGAAATTTTTATACACTCAAGAAAGTCCTAACTTTTATTTCGGAAAGTTTTGAAATCTTGAGTTTCAGTCATGAATGCATAGCAGAACACTTTAAACAAGAAAGTGACAATTTTGATTCAATTGACGATATCTCCAAGTATACTAGTTCGATGATGACAATTCCAGATCTAGGTGAAAGACAACATTTTGATACACTAAATACACTCAAGACAGTCCAAATTCTAATTTCTGGAAGTTTGAAAAGTTGAGTTTTAGCCATGCATCCATAGTTCAACACCTTAAACATAAAAAGTGCAACCTTGTTTCAATGAACGATATCTTCAAGATTACTAATTTGATGTTGACGATTCGAAATCTAGTTGAAAGACGACATTTTTAAACACTTTATACACTCAAGTAAGTCCAAATTCCGATTTCGGGAAGTTTTGAAATCTTGAGTTTTAGCCATGAATCCGTACTAGAACACTTTGAACAAGAAAGTGACGACTTTTATTCTATCGACGATATCTCCAAGTATACTAATTTGATGATGACGATTCCAAATCTAGGTGGAAGAAGACATTTTGATACACTAAATACACTTGAGACGGTCCAAATTCTATTTTCGGGAAGTTTTGAAAAGTTGAGTTTTATGCATGGGTCCACAGTAGAACACTATAAAGAAGAAAGTGGCAACTTTGATTCTATCAAATATATCTTCAAGGGTTCTTATTCGATGGGACAATTCCAAATCTAGGTGAAAGATGACATTTTGATACAGTATATAAACTCAAGAAAGTCCAAATTCTGATTTCGGGAAGTCTTGAAATCTTGTGCTTTAGCCATGAATCCATACTAGAACACTTTGAACAAAAAAGTGACGACTTTGATTCTATCGACGATATCTCCAAGTATACTAATTTGGTGATGACGATTCCAAATCTAAGTGAAAGACGACATTTCGATACACTGAATACACTTAAGACAGTCCAAATTCTACTTTCGAGAAGTTTTGAAAAGTTGAGTTTTACGCATGGGTCCACAGTAGAACACTTTAAAGTAGAAAGTTGCAACTTTGATTCTATCAACGATATCTTCAAGGGTACTAATTCGATGACGACTATTCCAAATCTAGGTGAAAGACGACATTTTGATACACTATATACACTCAAGAAAGTCCAAATTCTAATTTCGGGAAGTTTTGAATTCTTGAGTTTTAGCCATGAATCCATACTAGAACACTTTGAACAAGAAAGAGACGACTTTGATTCTATCGACCATATCTCCAAGTATACTAATTTGATGATGATGATTCCAAATCTAGGTAAAAGACGACATTTTGATACACTATATACACTCAAGAAAGTCCAAATTCTGATTTTGGGAAGTTTTGAAATCTTGTGTTTTAGCCATGAATCCACACTAGAACACTTTGAACAAGAAAGTGACAACTTTGATTCTATCGACGATATCTCCAAGTATACACTAATTTGATGATGATGATTTCAAACCTAGGTGAAAGACGACATTTTGATACACTAAATACACTTAAGGCAGTCAAAACTCTACTTTCGGGAAGTTTTGAAAAGTTGAGTTTTATGCATGGGTCCACAGTACAACACTTTGATTCTATCAACGATATCTTCAAGGGTACTAATTCGATGACGACGATTCCAAATCTAGGTGAAAGACTGCATTTTGATACGCTATATACACTCAAGAAAGCCAAATTCTGATTTCGGGAAGTTTTGAAATCTCGAGTTTTAGCCATGAATCTATACTAGAACACTTTGAACAAGAAAGTAACGTTAGACTTTGACTCTATCGACGATATCTCAAAATATACTAATTTGATGATGACGACTCCAAATTTAGGGGAATGACGACATTTCTATACACTAAATACAATTAAGACAGTCTAAATTCTATTTTCAGGAAGTTTTAAAAGTTAAGTTTTATGTATGGGTCCACAGTGGAACACTTTAAAGAAGAAAGTGGCAACTTTGATTCTATCAACGATATCTTCAAGGGTACTAATTCGATGATGATGATTCCAAATCTAGGTGAAAGATGAGATTTTGATACACTATATACACCCAAGAAAGTCCAAATTCTGATTTCGGGAAGTTTTGACAAGTTGAGTTTTAGGCGTGCGTCCATAGTTGAAAACCTTAAACAGAAAAAGCACAACCTTGTTTCAATGAACGATATCTCCAAGAATACTAATTTGACTGTGACGATTCCAAATCTAGGTGAAAGGCGACATTTTGAAACACTATATACACTCAAGAAAGTCCAACTTCTGGTTTTGGGAAGATTTGAAAAGTTGTGTTTGAGCCATGTGTCCATAGTTGAACACCTTAAACACAAAAAGGACAACGTTGTTTCAATGTACGATATCTCCAAGAATACTAATTTGATGATGACGATTCCAAATCTAGATGAAAGACGACATTTTGATACACTGTATACACTCAAGAAAGTCCAACTTCTTGTTTCTGAAGGTTTTGAAAAGTTGAGTTTGAGCCATGCGTCCAAAGTAAACATAAAAAGGAAAACCTTGTCTCAATGAACGATATCCCCAAGAATACTAATTTTGATGATGACGATTGCAAATGTAGGTGAAAGAGGAAATTTTTATACACTCAAGAAAGTCCTAATTTTTATTTCGGAAAGTTTTGAAATCTTGAGTTTCAGTCATGAATGCATAGCAGAACACTTTAAACAAGAAAGTGACAATTTTGATTCAATTGACGATATCTCCAAGTATACTAGTTCGATGATGACAATTCCAGATCTAGGTGAAAGACAACATTTTGATACACTAAATACACTCAAGACAGTCCAAATTCTAATTTCTGGAAGTTTGAAAAGTTGAGTTTTAGCCACGCATCCATAGTTCAACACCTTAAACATAAAAAGTGCAACCTTGTTTCAATGAACGATATCTTCAAGATTACTAATTTGATGTTGACGATTCGAAATCTAGTTGAAAGACGACATTTTTAAACACTTTATACACTCAAGTAAGTCCAAATTCCGATTTCGGGAAGTTTTGAAATCTTGAGTTTTAGCCATGAATCCGTACTAGAACACTTTGAACAAGAAAGTGACGACTTTTATTCTATCGACGATATCTCCAAGTATACTAATTTGATGATGACGATTCCAAATCTAGGTGGAAGAGGACATTTTGATACACTAAATACACTTGAGACGGTCCAAATTCTATTTTCGGGAAGTTTTGAAAAGTTGAGTTTTATGCATGGGTCCACAGTAGAACACTATAAAGAAGAAAGTGGCAACTTTGATTCTATCAAATATATCTTCAAGGGTTCTTATTCGATGGGACAATTCCAAATCTAGGTGAAAGATGACATTTTGATACAGTATATAAACTCAAGAAAGTCCAAATTCTGATTTCGGGAAGTCTTGAAATCTTGTGCTTTAGCCATGAATCCATACTAGAACACTTTGAACAAAAAAGTGACGACTTTGATTCTATCGACGATATCTCCAAGTATACTGATTTGGTGATGACGATTCCAAATCTAAGTGAAAGACGACATTTCGATACACTGAATACACTTAAGACAGTCCAAATTCTACTTTCGAGAAGTTTTGAAAAGTTGAGTTTTACGCATGGGTCCACAGTAGAACACTTTAAAGTAGAAAGTTGCAACTTTGATTCTATCAACGATATCTTCAAGGGTACTAATTCGATGACGACTATTCCAAATCTAGGTGAAAGACGACATTTTGATACACTATATACACTCAAGAAAGTCCAAATTCTAATTTCGGGAAGTTTTGAATTCTTGAGTTTTAGCCATGAATCCATACTAGAACACTTTGAACAAGAAAGAGACGACTTTGATTCTATCGACCATATCTCCAAGTATACTAATTTGATGATGATGATTCCAAATCTAGGTAAAAGACGACATTTTGATACACTATATACACTCAAGAAAGTCCAAATTCTGATTTTGGGAAGTTTTGAAATCTTGTGTTTTAGCCATGAATCCACACTAGAACACTTTGAACAAGAAAGTGACAACTTTGATTCTATCGACGATATCTCCAAGTATACACTAATTTGATGATGATGATTTCAAACCTAGGTGAAAGACGACATTTTGATACACTAAATACACTTAAGGCAGTCAAAACTCTACTTTCGGGAAGTTTTGAAAAGTTGAGTTTTATGCATGGGTCCACAGTGCAACACTTTGATTCTATCAACGATATCTTCAAGGGTACTAATTCGATGACGACGATTCCAAATCTAGGTGAAAGACTGCATTTTGATACGCTATATACACTCAAGAAAGCCAAATTCTGATTTCGGGAAGTTTTGAAATCTCGAGTTTTAGCCATGAATCTATACTAGAACACTTTGAACAAGAAAGTAACGTTAGACTTTGACTCTATCGACGATATCTCAAAATATACTAATTTGATGATGACGACTCCAAATTTAGGGGAATGACGACATTTCTATACACTAAATACAATTAAGACAGTCTAAATTCTATTTTCAGGAAGTTTTAAAAGTTAAGTTTTATGTATGGGTCCACAGTGGAACACTTTAAAGAAGAAAGTGGCAACTTTGATTCTATCAACGATATCTTCAAGGGTACTAATTCGATGATGATGATTCCAAATCTAGGTGAAAGATGAGATTTTGATACACTATATACACCCAAGAAAGTCCAAATTCTGATTTCGGGAAGTTTTGACAAGTTGAGTTTTAGGCGTGCGTCCATAGTTGAAAACCTTAAACAGAAAAAGCACAACCTTGTTTCAATGAACGATATCTCCAAGAATACTAATTTGACTGTGACGATTCCAAATCTAGGTGAAAGGCGACATTTTGAAACACTATATACACTCAAGAAAGTCCAACTTCTGGTTTTGGGAAGATTTGAAAAGTTGTGTTTGAGCCATGTGTCCATAGTTGAACACCTTAAACACAAAAAGGACAACGTTGTTTCAATGTACGATATCTCCAAGAATACTAATTTGATGATGACGATTCCAAATCTAGATGAAAGACGACATTTTGATACACTGTATACACTCAAGAAAGTCCAACTTCTTGTTTCTGAAGGTTTTGAAAAGTTGAGTTTGAGCCATGCGTCCAAAGTAAACATAAAAAGGAAAACCTTGTCTCAATGAACGATATCCCCAAGAATACTAATTTTGATGATGACGATTGCAAATGTAGGTGAAAGAGGAAATTTTTATACACTCAAGAAAGTCCTAACTTTTATTTCGGAAAGTTTTGAAATCTTGAGTTTCAGTCATGAATGCATAGCAGAACACTTTAAACAAGAAAGTGACAATTTTGATTCAATTGACGATATCTCCAAGTATACTAGTTCGATGATGACAATTCCAGATCTAGGTGAAAGACAACATTTTGATACACTAAATACACTCAAGACAGTCCAAATTCTAATTTCTGGAAGTTTGAAAAGTTGAGTTTTAGCCATGCATCCATAGTTCAACACCTTAAACATAAAAAGTGCAACCTTGTTTCAATGAACGATATCTTCAAGATTACTAATTTGATGTTGACGATTCGAAATCTAGTTGAAAGACGACATTTTTAAACACTTTATACACTCAAGTAAGTCCAAATTCCGATTTCGGGAAGTTTTGAAATCTTGAGTTTTAGCCATGAATCCGTACTAGAACACTTTGAACAAGAAAGTGACGACTTTTATTCTATCGACGATATCTCCAAGTATACTAATTTGATGATGACGATTCCAAATCTAGGTGGAAGAAGACATTTTGATACACTAAATACACTTGAGACGGTCCAAATTCTATTTTCGGGAAGTTTTGAAAAGTTGAGTTTTATGCATGGGTCCACAGTAGAACACTATAAAGAAGAAAGTGGCAACTTTGATTCTATCAAATATATCTTCAAGGGTTCTTATTCGATGGGACAATTCCAAATCTAGGTGAAAGATGACATTTTGATACAGTATATAAACTCAAGAAAGTCCAAATTCTGATTTCGGGAAGTCTTGAAATCTTGTGCTTTAGCCATGAATCCATACTAGAACACTTTGAACAAAAAAGTGACGACTTTGATTCTATCGACGATATCTCCAAGTATACTAATTTGGTGATGACGATTCCAAATCTAAGTGAAAGACGACATTTCGATACACTGAATACACTTAAGACAGTCCAAATTCTACTTTCGAGAAGTTTTGAAAAGTTGAGTTTTACGCATGGGTCCACAGTAGAACACTTTAAAGTAGAAAGTTGCAACTTTGATTCTATCAACGATATCTTCAAGGGTACTAATTCGATGACGACTATTCCAAATCTAGGTGAAAGACGACATTTTGATACACTATATACACTCAAGAAAGTCCAAATTCTAATTTCGGGAAGTTTTGAATTCTTGAGTTTTAGCCATGAATCCATACTAGAACACTTTGAACAAGAAAGAGACGACTTTGATTCTATCGACCATATCTCCAAGTATACTAATTTGATGATGATGATTCCAAATCTAGGTAAAAGACGACATTTTGATACACTATATACACTCAAGAAAGTCCAAATTCTGATTTTGGGAAGTTTTGAAATCTTGTGTTTTAGCCATGAATCCACACTAGAACACTTTGAACAAGAAAGTGACAACTTTGATTCTATCGACGATATCTCCAAGTATACACTAATTTGATGATGATGATTTCAAACCTAGGTGAAAGACGACATTTTGATACACTAAATACACTTAAGGCAGTCAAAACTCTACTTTCGGGAAGTTTTGAAAAGTTGAGTTTTATGCATGGGTCCACAGTACAACACTTTGATTCTATCAACGATATCTTCAAGGGTACTAATTCGATGACGACGATTCCAAATCTAGGTGAAAGACTGCATTTTGATACGCTATATACACTCAAGAAAGCCAAATTCTGATTTCGGGAAGTTTTGAAATCTCGAGTTTTAGCCATGAATCTATACTAGAACACTTTGAACAAGAAAGTAACGTTAGACTTTGACTCTATCGACGATATCTCAAAATATACTAATTTGATGATGACGACTCCAAATTTAGGGGAATGACGACATTTCTATACACTAAATACAATTAAGACAGTCTAAATTCTATTTTCAGGAAGTTTTAAAAGTTAAGTTTTATGTATGGGTCCACAGTGGAACACTTTAAAGAAGAAAGTGGCAACTTTGATTCTATCAACGATATCTTCAAGGGTACTAATTCGATGATGATGATTCCAAATCTAGGTGAAAGATGAGATTTTGATACACTATATACACCCAAGAAAGTCCAAATTCTGATTTCGGGAAGTTTTGACAAGTTGAGTTTTAGGCGTGCGTCCATAGTTGAAAACCTTAAACAGAAAAAGCACAACCTTGTTTCAATGAACGATATCTCCAAGAATACTAATTTGACTGTGACGATTCCAAATCTAGGTGAAAGGCGACATTTTGAAACACTATATACACTCAAGAAAGTCCAACTTCTGGTTTTGGGAAGATTTGAAAAGTTGTGTTTGAGCCATGTGTCCATAGTTGAACACCTTAAACACAAAAAGGACAACGTTGTTTCAATGTACGATATCTCCAAGAATACTAATTTGATGATGACGATTCCAAATCTAGATGAAAGACGACATTTTGATACACTGTATACACTCAAGAAAGTCCAACTTCTTGTTTCTGAAGGTTTTGAAAAGTTGAGTTTGAGCCATGCGTCCAAAGTAAACATAAAAAGGAAAACCTTGTCTCAATGAACGATATCCCCAAGAATACTAATTTTGATGATGACGATTGCAAATGTAGGTGAAAGAGGAAATTTTTATACACTCAAGAAAGTCCTAATTTTTATTTCGGAAAGTTTTGAAATCTTGAGTTTCAGTCATGAATGCATAGCAGAACACTTTAAACAAGAAAGTGACAATTTTGATTCAATTGACGATATCTCCAAGTATACTAGTTCGATGATGACAATTCCAGATCTAGGTGAAAGACAACATTTTGATACACTAAATACACTCAAGACAGTCCAAATTCTAATTTCTGGAAGTTTGAAAAGTTGAGTTTTAGCCATGCATCCATAGTTCAACACCTTAAACATAAAAAGTGCAACCTTGTTTCAATGAACGATATCTTCAAGATTACTAATTTGATGTTGACGATTCGAAATCTAGTTGAAAGACGACATTTTTAAACACTTTATACACTCAAGTAAGTCCAAATTCCGATTTCGGGAAGTTTTGAAATCTTGAGTTTTAGCCATGAATCCGTACTAGAACACTTTGAACAAGAAAGTGACGACTTTTATTCTATCGACGATATCTCCAAGTATACTAATTTGATGATGACGATTCCAAATCTAGGTGGAAGAAGACATTTTGATACACTAAATACACTTGAGACGGTCCAAATTCTATTTTCGGGAAGTTTTGAAAAGTTGAGTTTTATGCATGGGTCCACAGTAGAACACTATAAAGAAGAAAGTGGCAACTTTGATTCTATCAAATATATCTTCAAGGGTTCTTATTCGATGGGACAATTCCAAATCTAGGTGAAAGATGACATTTTGATACAGTATATAAACTCAAGAAAGTCCAAATTCTGATTTCGGGAAGTCTTGAAATCTTGTGCTTTAGCCATGAATCCATACTAGAACACTTTGAACAAAAAAGTGACGACTTTGATTCTATCGACGATATCTCCAAGTATACTAATTTGGTGATGACGATTCCAAATCTAAGTGAAAGACGACATTTCGATACACTGAATACACTTAAGACAGTCCAAATTCTACTTTCGAGAAGTTTTGAAAAGTTGAGTTTTACGCATGGGTCCACAGTAGAACACTTTAAAGTAGAAAGTTGCAACTTTGATTCTATCAACGATATCTTCAAGGGTACTAATTCGATGACGACTATTCCAAATCTAGGTGAAAGACGACATTTTGATACACTATATACACTCAAGAAAGTCCAAATTCTAATTTCGGGAAGTTTTGAATTCTTGAGTTTTAGCCATGAATCCATACTAGAACACTTTGAACAAGAAAGAGACGACTTTGATTCTATCGACCATATCTCCAAGTATACTAATTTGATGATGATGATTCCAAATCTAGGTAAAAGACGACATTTTGATACACTATATACACTCAAGAAAGTCCAAATTCTGATTTTGGGAAGTTTTGAAATCTTGTGTTTTAGCCATGAATCCACACTAGAACACTTTGAACAAGAAAGTGACAACTTTGATTCTATCGACGATATCTCCAAGTATACACTAATTTGATGATGATGATTTCAAACCTAGGTGAAAGACGACATTTTGATACACTAAATACACTTAAGGCAGTCAAAACTCTACTTTCGGGAAGTTTTGAAAAGTTGAGTTTTATGCATGGGTCCACAGTACAACACTTTGATTCTATCAACGATATCTTCAAGGGTACTAATTCGATGACGACGATTCCAAATCTAGGTGAAAGACTGCATTTTGATACGCTATATACACTCAAGAAAGCCAAATTCTGATTTCGGGAAGTTTTGAAATCTCGAGTTTTAGCCATGAATCTATACTAGAACACTTTGAACAAGAAAGTAACGTTAGACTTTGACTCTATCGACGATATCTCAAAATATACTAATTTGATGATGACGACTCCAAATTTAGGGGAATGACGACATTTCTATACACTAAATACAATTAAGACAGTCTAAATTCTATTTTCAGGAAGTTTTAAAAGTTAAGTTTTATGTATGGGTCCACAGTGGAACACTTTAAAGAAGAAAGTGGCAACTTTGATTCTATCAACGATATCTTCAAGGGTACTAATTCGATGATGATGATTCCAAATCTAGGTGAAAGATGAGATTTTGATACACTATATACACCCAAGAAAGTCCAAATTCTGATTTCGGGAAGTTTTGACAAGTTGAGTTTTAGGCGTGCGTCCATAGTTGAAAACCTTAAACAGAAAAAGCACAACCTTGTTTCAATGAACGATATCTCCAAGAATACTAATTTGACTGTGACGATTCCAAATCTAGGTGAAAGGCGACATTTTGAAACACTATATACACTCAAGAAAGTCCAACTTCTGGTTTTGGGAAGATTTGAAAAGTTGTGTTTGAGCCATGTGTCCATAGTTGAACACCTTAAACACAAAAAGGACAACGTTGTTTCAATGTACGATATCTCCAAGAATACTAATTTGATGATGACGATTCCAAATCTAGATGAAAGACGACATTTTGATACACTGTATACACTCAAGAAAGTCCAACTTCTTGTTTCTGAAGGTTTTGAAAAGTTGAGTTTGAGCCATGCGTCCAAAGTAAACATAAAAAGGAAAACCTTGTCTCAATGAACGATATCCCCAAGAATACTAATTTTGATGATGACGATTGCAAATGTAGGTGAAAGAGAAAATTTTTATACACTCAAGAAAGTCCTAATTTTTATTTCGGAAAGTTTTGAAATCTTGAGTTTCAGTCATGAATGCATAGCAGAACACTTTAAACAAGAAAGTGACAATTTTGATTCAATTGACGATATCTCCAAGTATACTAGTTCGATGATGACAATTCCAGATCTAGGTGAAAGACAACATTTTGATACACTAAATACACTCAAGACAGTCCAAATTCTAATTTCTGGAAGTTTGAAAAGTTGAGTTTTAGCCATGCATCCATAGTTCAACACCTTAAACATAAAAAGTGCAACCTTGTTTCAATGAACGATATCTTCAAGATTACTAATTTGATGTTGACGATTCGAAATCTAGTTGAAAGACGACATTTTTAAACACTTTATACACTCAAGTAAGTCCAAATTCCGATTTCGGGAAGTTTTGAAATCTTGAGTTTTAGCCATGAATCCGTACTAGAACACTTTGAACAAGAAAGTGACGACTTTTATTCTATCGACGATATCTCCAAGTATACTAATTTGATGATGACGATTCCAAATCTAGGTGGAAGAAGACATTTTGATACACTAAATACACTTGAGACGGTCCAAATTCTATTTTCGGGAAGTTTTGAAAAGTTGAGTTTTATGCATGGGTCCACAGTAGAACACTATAAAGAAGAAAGTGGCAACTTTGATTCTATCAAATATATCCTCAAGGGTTCTTATTCGATGGGACAATTCCAAATCTAGGTGAAAGATGACATTTTGATACAGTATATAAACTCAAGAAAGTCCAAATTCTGATTTCGGGAAGTCTTGAAATCTTGTGCTTTAGCCATGAATCCATACTAGAACACTTTGAACAAAAAAGTGACGACTTTGATTCTATCGACGATATCTCCAAGTATACTAATTTGGTGATGACGATTCCAAATCTAAGTGAAAGACGACATTTCGATACACTGAATACACTTAAGACAGTCCAAATTCTACTTTCGAGAAGTTTTGAAAAGTTGAGTTTTACGCATGGGTCCACAGTAGAACACTTTAAAGTAGAAAGTTGCAACTTTGATTCTATCAACGATATCTTCAAGGGTACTAATTCGATGACGACTATTCCAAATCTAGGTGAAAGACGACATTTTGATACACTATATACACTCAAGAAAGTCCAAATTCTAATTTCGGGAAGTTTTGAATTCTTGAGTTTTAGCCATGAATCCATACTAGAACACTTTGAACAAGAAAGAGACGACTTTGATTCTATCGACCATATCTCCAAGTATACTAATTTGATGATGATGATTCCAAATCTAGGTAAAAGACGACATTTTGATACACTATATACACTCAAGAAAGTCCAAATTCTGATTTTGGGAAGTTTTGAAATCTTGTGTTTTAGCCATGAATCCACACTAGAACACTTTGAACAAGAAAGTGACAACTTTGATTCTATCGACGATATCTCCAAGTATACACTAATTTGATGATGATGATTTCAAACCTAGGTGAAAGACGACATTTTGATACACTAAATACACTTAAGGCAGTCAAAACTCTACTTTCGGGAAGTTTTGAAAAGTTGAGTTTTATGCATGGGTCCACAGTACAACACTTTGATTCTATCAACGATATCTTCAAGGGTACTAATTCGATGACGACGATTCCAAATCTAGGTGAAAGACTGCATTTTGATACGCTATATACACTCAAGAAAGCCAAATTCTGATTTCGGGAAGTTTTGAAATCTCGAGTTTTAGCCATGAATCTATACTAGAACACTTTGAACAAGAAAGTAACGTTAGACTTTGACTCTATCGACGATATCTCAAAATATACTAATTTGATGATGACGACTCCAAATTTAGGGGAATGACGACATTTCTATACACTAAATACAATTAAGACAGTCTAAATTCTATTTTCAGGAAGTTTTAAAAGTTAAGTTTTATGTATGGGTCCACAGTGGAACACTTTAAAGAAGAAAGTGGCAACTTTGATTCTATCAACGATATCTTCAAGGGTACTAATTCGATGATGATGATTCCAAATCTAGGTGAAAGATGAGATTTTGATACACTATATACACCCAAGAAAGTCCAAATTCTGATTTCGGGAAGTTTTGACAAGTTGAGTTTTAGGCGTGCGTCCATAGTTGAAAACCTTAAACAGAAAAAGCACAACCTTGTTTCAATGAACGATATCTCCAAGAATACTAATTTGACTGTGACGATTCCAAATCTAGGTGAAAGGCGACATTTTGAAACACTATATACACTCAAGAAAGTCCAACTTCTGGTTTTGGGAAGATTTGAAAAGTTGTGTTTGAGCCATGTGTCCATAGTTGAACACCTTAAACACAAAAAGGACAACGTTGTTTCAATGTACGATATCTCCAAGAATACTAATTTGATGATGACGATTCCAAATCTAGATGAAAGACGACATTTTGATACACTGTATACACTCAAGAAAGTCCAACTTCTTGTTTCTGAAGGTTTTGAAAAGTTGAGTTTGAGCCATGCGTCCAAAGTAAACATAAAAAGGAAAACCTTGTCTCAATGAACGATATCCCCAAGAATACTAATTTTGATGATGACGATTGCAAATGTAGGTGAAAGAGGAAATTTTTATACACTCAAGAAAGTCCTAATTTTTATTTCGGAAAGTTTTGAAATCTTGAGTTTCAGTCATGAATGCATAGCAGAACACTTTAAACAAGAAAGTGACAATTTTGATTCAATTGACGATATCTCCAAGTATACTAGTTCGATGATGACAATTCCAGATCTAGGTGAAAGACAACATTTTGATACACTAAATACACTCAAGACAGTCCAAATTCTAATTTCTGGAAGTTTGAAAAGTTGAGTTTTAGCCACGCATCCATAGTTCAACACCTTAAACATAAAAAGTGCAACCTTGTTTCAATGAACGATATCTTCAAGATTACTAATTTGATGTTGACGATTCGAAATCTAGTTGAAAGACGACATTTTTAAACACTTTATACACTCAAGTAAGTCCAAATTCCGATTTCGGGAAGTTTTGAAATCTTGAGTTTTAGCCATGAATCCGTACTAGAACACTTTGAACAAGAAAGTGACGACTTTTATTCTATCGACGATATCTCCAAGTATACTAATTTGATGATGACGATTCCAAATCTAGGTGGAAGAGGACATTTTGATACACTAAATACACTTGAGACGGTCCAAATTCTATTTTCGGGAAGTTTTGAAAAGTTGAGTTTTATGCATGGGTCCACAGTAGAACACTATAAAGAAGAAAGTGGCAACTTTGATTCTATCAAATATATCTTCAAGGGTTCTTATTCGATGGGACAATTCCAAATCTAGGTGAAAGATGACATTTTGATACAGTATATAAACTCAAGAAAGTCCAAATTCTGATTTCGGGAAGTCTTGAAATCTTGTGCTTTAGCCATGAATCCATACTAGAACACTTTGAACAAAAAAGTGACGACTTTGATTCTATCGACGATATCTCCAAGTATACTGATTTGGTGATGACGATTCCAAATCTAAGTGAAAGACGACATTTCGATACACTGAATACACTTAAGACAGTCCAAATTCTACTTTCGAGAAGTTTTGAAAAGTTGAGTTTTACGCATGGGTCCACAGTAGAACACTTTAAAGTAGAAAGTTGCAACTTTGATTCTATCAACGATATCTTCAAGGGTACTAATTCGATGACGACTATTCCAAATCTAGGTGAAAGACGACATTTTGATACACTATATACACTCAAGAAAGTCCAAATTCTAATTTCGGGAAGTTTTGAATTCTTGAGTTTTAGCCATGAATCCATACTAGAACACTTTGAACAAGAAAGAGACGACTTTGATTCTATCGACCATATCTCCAAGTATACTAATTTGATGATGATGATTCCAAATCTAGGTAAAAGACGACATTTTGATACACTATATACACTCAAGAAAGTCCAAATTCTGATTTTGGGAAGTTTTGAAATCTTGTGTTTTAGCCATGAATCCACACTAGAACACTTTGAACAAGAAAGTGACAACTTTGATTCTATCGACGATATCTCCAAGTATACACTAATTTGATGATGATGATTTCAAACCTAGGTGAAAGACGACATTTTGATACACTAAATACACTTAAGGCAGTCAAAACTCTACTTTCGGGAAGTTTTGAAAAGTTGAGTTTTATGCATGGGTCCACAGTACAACACTTTGATTCTATCAACGATATCTTCAAGGGTACTAATTCGATGACGACGATTCCAAATCTAGGTGAAAGACTGCATTTTGATACGCTATATACACTCAAGAAAGCCAAATTCTGATTTCGGGAAGTTTTGAAATCTCGAGTTTTAGCCATGAATCTATACTAGAACACTTTGAACAAGAAAGTAACGTTAGACTTTGACTCTATCGACGATATCTCAAAATATACTAATTTGATGATGACGACTCCAAATTTAGGGGAATGACGACATTTCTATACACTAAATACAATTAAGACAGTCTAAATTCTATTTTCAGGAAGTTTTAAAAGTTAAGTTTTATGTATGGGTCCACAGTGGAACACTTTAAAGAAGAAAGTGGCAACTTTGATTCTATCAACGATATCTTCAAGGGTACTAATTCGATGATGATGATTCCAAATCTAGGTGAAAGATGAGATTTTGATACACTATATACACCCAAGAAAGTCCAAATTCTGATTTCGGGAAGTTTTGACAAGTTGAGTTTTAGGCGTGCGTCCATAGTTGAAAACCTTAAACAGAAAAAGCACAACCTTGTTTCAATGAACGATATCTCCAAGAATACTAATTTGACTGTGACGATTCCAAATCTAGGTGAAAGGCGACATTTTGAAACACTATATACACTCAAGAAAGTCCAACTTCTGGTTTTGGGAAGATTTGAAAAGTTGTGTTTGAGCCATGTGTCCATAGTTGAACACCTTAAACACAAAAAGGACAACGTTGTTTCAATGTACGATATCTCCAAGAATACTAATTTGATGATGACGATTCCAAATCTAGATGAAAGACGACATTTTGATACACTGTATACACTCAAGAAAGTCCAACTTCTTGTTTCTGAAGGTTTTGAAAAGTTGAGTTTGAGCCATGCGTCCAAAGTAAACATAAAAAGGAAAACCTTGTCTCAATGAACGATATCCCCAAGAATACTAATTTTGATGATGACGATTGCAAATGTAGGTGAAAGAGGAAATTTTTATACACTCAAGAAAGTCCTAATTTTTATTTCGGAAAGTTTTGAAATCTTGAGTTTCAGTCATGAATGCATAGCAGAACACTTTAAACAAGAAAGTGACAATTTTGATTCAATTGACGATATCTCCAAGTATACTAGTTCGATGATGACAATTCCAGATCTAGGTGAAAGACAACATTTTGATACACTAAATACACTCAAGACAGTCCAAATTCTAATTTCTGGAAGTTTGAAAAGTTGAGTTTTAGCCATGCATCCATAGTTCAACACCTTAAACATAAAAAGTGCAACCTTGTTTCAATGAACGATATCTTCAAGATTACTAATTTGATGTTGACGATTCGAAATCTAGTTGAAAGACGACATTTTTAAACACTTTATACACTCAAGTAAGTCCAAATTCCGATTTCGGGAAGTTTTGAAATCTTGAGTTTTAGCCATGAATCCGTACTAGAACACTTTGAACAAGAAAGTGACGACTTTTATTCTATCGACGATATCTCCAAGTATACTAATTTGATGATGACGATTCCAAATCTAGGTGGAAGAAGACATTTTGATACACTAAATACACTTGAGACGGTCCAAATTCTATTTTCGGGAAGTTTTGAAAAGTTGAGTTTTATGCATGGGTCCACAGTAGAACACTATAAAGAAGAAAGTGGCAACTTTGATTCTATCAAATATATCTTCAAGGGTTCTTATTCGATGGGACAATTCCAAATCTAGGTGAAAGATGACATTTTGATACAGTATATAAACTCAAGAAAGTCCAAATTCTGATTTCGGGAAGTCTTGAAATCTTGTGCTTTAGCCATGAATCCATACTAGAACACTTTGAACAAAAAAGTGACGACTTTGATTCTATCGACGATATCTCCAAGTATACTAATTTGGTGATGACGATTCCAAATCTAAGTGAAAGACGACATTTCGATACACTGAATACACTTAAGACAGTCCAAATTCTACTTTCGAGAAGTTTTGAAAAGTTGAGTTTTACGCATGGGTCCACAGTAGAACACTTTAAAGTAGAAAGTTGCAACTTTGATTCTATCAACGATATCTTCAAGGGTACTAATTCGATGACGACTATTCCAAATCTAGGTGAAAGACGACATTTTGATACACTATATACACTCAAGAAAGTCCAAATTCTAATTTCGGGAAGTTTTGAATTCTTGAGTTTTAGCCATGAATCCATACTAGAACACTTTGAACAAGAAAGAGACGACTTTGATTCTATCGACCATATCTCCAAGTATACTAATTTGATGATGATGATTCCAAATCTAGGTAAAAGACGACATTTTGATACACTATATACACTCAAGAAAGTCCAAATTCTGATTTTGGGAAGTTTTGAAATCTTGTGTTTTAGCCATGAATCCACACTAGAACACTTTGAACAAGAAAGTGACAACTTTGATTCTATCGACGATATCTCCAAGTATACACTAATTTGATGATGATGATTTCAAACCTAGGTGAAAGACGACATTTTGATACACTAAATACACTTAAGGCAGTCAAAACTCTACTTTCGGGAAGTTTTGAAAAGTTGAGTTTTATGCATGGGTCCACAGTACAACACTTTGATTCTATCAACGATATCTTCAAGGGTACTAATTCGATGACGACGATTCCAAATCTAGGTGAAAGACTGCATTTTGATACGCTATATACACTCAAGAAAGCCAAATTCTGATTTCGGGAAGTTTTGAAATCTCGAGTTTTAGCCATGAATCTATACTAGAACACTTTGAACAAGAAAGTAACGTTAGACTTTGACTCTATCGACGATATCTCAAAATATACTAATTTGATGATGACGACTCCAAATTTAGGGGAATGACGACATTTCTATACACTAAATACAATTAAGACAGTCTAAATTCTATTTTCAGGAAGTTTTAAAAGTTAAGTTTTATGTATGGGTCCACAGTGGAACACTTTAAAGAAGAAAGTGGCAACTTTGATTCTATCAACGATATCTTCAAGGGTACTAATTCGATGATGATGATTCCAAATCTAGGTGAAAGATGAGATTTTGATACACTATATACACCCAAGAAAGTCCAAATTCTGATTTCGGGAAGTTTTGACAAGTTGAGTTTTAGGCGTGCGTCCATAGTTGAAAACCTTAAACAGAAAAAGCACAACCTTGTTTCAATGAACGATATCTCCAAGAATACTAATTTGACTGTGACGATTCCAAATCTAGGTGAAAGGCGACATTTTGAAACACTATATACACTCAAGAAAGTCCAACTTCTGGTTTTGGGAAGATTTGAAAAGTTGTGTTTGAGCCATGTGTCCATAGTTGAACACCTTAAACACAAAAAGGACAACGTTGTTTCAATGTACGATATCTCCAAGAATACTAATTTGATGATGACGATTCCAAATCTAGATGAAAGACGACATTTTGATACACTGTATACACTCAAGAAAGTCCAACTTCTTGTTTCTGAAGGTTTTGAAAAGTTGAGTTTGAGCCATGCGTCCAAAGTAAACATAAAAAGGAAAACCTTGTCTCAATGAACGATATCCCCAAGAATACTAATTTTGATGATGACGATTGCAAATGTAGGTGAAAGAGGAAATTTTTATACACTCAAGAAAGTCCTAATTTTTATTTCGGAAAGTTTTGAAATCTTGAGTTTCAGTCATGAATGCATAGCAGAACACTTTAAACAAGAAAGTGACAATTTTGATTCAATTGACGATATCTCCAAGTATACTAGTTCGATGATGACAATTCCAGATCTAGGTGAAAGACAACATTTTGATACACTAAATACACTCAAGACAGTCCAAATTCTAATTTCTGGAAGTTTGAAAAGTTGAGTTTTAGCCATGCATCCATAGTTCAACACCTTAAACATAAAAAGTGCAACCTTGTTTCAATGAACGATATCTTCAAGATTACTAATTTGATGTTGACGATTCGAAATCTAGTTGAAAGACGACATTTTTAAACACTTTATACACTCAAGTAAGTCCAAATTCCGATTTCGGGAAGTTTTGAAATCTTGAGTTTTAGCCATGAATCCGTACTAGAACACTTTGAACAAGAAAGTGACGACTTTTATTCTATCGACGATATCTCCAAGTATACTAATTTGATGATGACGATTCCAAATCTAGGTGGAAGAAGACATTTTGATACACTAAATACACTTGAGACGGTCCAAATTCTATTTTCGGGAAGTTTTGAAAAGTTGAGTTTTATGCATGGGTCCACAGTAGAACACTATAAAGAAGAAAGTGGCAACTTTGATTCTATCAAATATATCTTCAAGGGTTCTTATTCGATGGGACAATTCCAAATCTAGGTGAAAGATGACATTTTGATACAGTATATAAACTCAAGAAAGTCCAAATTCTGATTTCGGGAAGTCTTGAAATCTTGTGCTTTAGCCATGAATCCATACTAGAACACTTTGAACAAAAAAGTGACGACTTTGATTCTATCGACGATATCTCCAAGTATACTAATTTGGTGATGACGATTCCAAATCTAAGTGAAAGACGACATTTCGATACACTGAATACACTTAAGACAGTCCAAATTCTACTTTCGAGAAGTTTTGAAAAGTTGAGTTTTACGCATGGGTCCACAGTAGAACACTTTAAAGTAGAAAGTTGCAACTTTGATTCTATCAACGATATCTTCAAGGGTACTAATTCGATGACGACTATTCCAAATCTAGGTGAAAGACGACATTTTGATACACTATATACACTCAAGAAAGTCCAAATTCTAATTTCGGGAAGTTTTGAATTCTTGAGTTTTAGCCATGAATCCATACTAGAACACTTTGAACAAGAAAGAGACGACTTTGATTCTATCGACCATATCTCCAAGTATACTAATTTGATGATGATGATTCCAAATCTAGGTAAAAGACGACATTTTGATACACTATATACACTCAAGAAAGTCCAAATTCTGATTTTGGGAAGTTTTGAAATCTTGTGTTTTAGCCATGAATCCACACTAGAACACTTTGAACAAGAAAGTGACAACTTTGATTCTATCGACGATATCTCCAAGTATACACTAATTTGATGATGATGATTTCAAACCTAGGTGAAAGACGACATTTTGATACACTAAATACACTTAAGGCAGTCAAAACTCTACTTTCGGGAAGTTTTGAAAAGTTGAGTTTTATGCATGGGTCCACAGTACAACACTTTGATTCTATCAACGATATCTTCAAGGGTACTAATTCGATGACGACGATTCCAAATCTAGGTGAAAGACTGCATTTTGATACGCTATATACACTCAAGAAAGCCAAATTCTGATTTCGGGAAGTTTTGAAATCTCGAGTTTTAGCCATGAATCTATACTAGAACACTTTGAACAAGAAAGTAACGTTAGACTTTGACTCTATCGACGATATCTCAAAATATACTAATTTGATGATGACGACTCCAAATTTAGGGGAATGACGACATTTCTATACACTAAATACAATTAAGACAGTCTAAATTCTATTTTTAGGAAGTTTTAAAAGTTAAGTTTTATGTATGGGTCCACAGTGGAACACTTTAAAGAAGAAAGTGGCAACTTTGATTCTATCAACGATATCTTCAAGGGTACTAATTCGATGATGATGATTCCAAATCTAGGTGAAAGATGAGATTTTGATACACTATATACACCCAAGAAAGTCCAAATTCTGATTTCGGGAAGTTTTGACAAGTTGAGTTTTAGGCGTGCGTCCATAGTTGAAAACCTTAAACAGAAAAAGCACAACCTTGTTTCAATGAACGATATCTCCAAGAATACTAATTTGACTGTGACGATTCCAAATCTAGGTGAAAGGCGACATTTTGAAACACTATATACACTCAAGAAAGTCCAACTTCTGGTTTTGGGAAGATTTGAAAAGTTGTGTTTGAGCCATGTGTCCATAGTTGAACACCTTAAACACAAAAAGGACAACGTTGTTTCAATGTACGATATCTCCAAGAATACTAATTTGATGATGACGATTCCAAATCTAGATGAAAGACGACATTTTGATACACTGTATACACTCAAGAAAGTCCAACTTCTTGTTTCTGAAGGTTTTGAAAAGTTGAGTTTGAGCCATGCGTCCAAAGTAAACATAAAAAGGAAAACCTTGTCTCAATGAACGATATCCCCAAGAATACTAATTTTGATGATGACGATTGCAAATGTAGGTGAAAGAGGAAATTTTTATACACTCAAGAAAGTCCTAATTTTTATTTCGGAAAGTTTTGAAATCTTGAGTTTCAGTCATGAATGCATAGCAGAACACTTTAAACAAGAAAGTGACAATTTTGATTCAATTGACGATATCTCCAAGTATACTAGTTCGATGATGACAATTCCAGATCTAGGTGAAAGACAACATTTTGATACACTAAATACACTCAAGACAGTCCAAATTCTAATTTCTGGAAGTTTGAAAAGTTGAGTTTTAGCCATGCATCCATAGTTCAACACCTTAAACATAAAAAGTGCAACCTTGTTTCAATGAACGATATCTTCAAGATTACTAATTTGATGTTGACGATTCGAAATCTAGTTGTAAGACGACATTTTTAAACACTTTATACACTCAAGTAAGTCCAAATTCCGATTTCGGGAAGTTTTGAAATCTTGAGTTTTAGCCATGAATCCGTACTAGAACACTTTGAACAAGAAAGTGACGACTTTTATTCTATCGACGATATCTCCAAGTATACTAATTTGATGATGACGATTCCAAATCTAGGTGGAAGAAGACATTT
Organism: Diospyros kaki; assembly: GCA_036245055.1. Lineage (NCBI taxonomy): Eukaryota > Viridiplantae > Streptophyta > Magnoliopsida > Ericales > Ebenaceae > Diospyros > Diospyros kaki. The sequence goes on from BSEG01000012.1 coordinate 25,766,977, forward strand.
TGATACACTAAATACACTTGAGACGGTCCAAATTCTATTTTCGGGAAGTTTTGAAAAGTTGAGTTTTATGCATGGGTCCACAGTAGAACACTATAAAGAAGAAAGTGGCAACTTTGATTCTATCAAATATATCTTCAAGGGTTCTTATTCGATGGGACAATTCCAAATCTAGGTGAAAGATGACATTTTGATACAGTATATAAACTCAAGAAAGTCCAAATTCTGATTTCGGGAAGTCTTGAAATCTTGTGCTTTAGCCATGAATCCATACTAGAACACTTTGAACAAAAAAGTGACGACTTTGATTCTATCGACGATATCTCCAAGTATACTAATTTGGTGATGACGATTCCAAATCTAAGTGAAAGACGACATTTCGATACACTGAATACACTTAAGACAGTCCAAATTCTACTTTCGAGAAGTTTTGAAAAGTTGAGTTTTACGCATGGGTCCACAGTAGAACACTTTAAAGTAGAAAGTTGCAACTTTGATTCTATCAACGATATCTTCAAGGGTACTAATTCGATGACGACTATTCCAAATCTAGGTGAAAGACGACATTTTGATACACTATATACACTCAAGAAAGTCCAAATTCTAATTTCGGGAAGTTTTGAATTCTTGAGTTTTAGCCATGAATCCATACTAGAACACTTTGAACAAGAAAGAGACGACTTTGATTCTATCGACCATATCTCCAAGTATACTAATTTGATGATGATGATTCCAAATCTAGGTAAAAGACGACATTTTGATACACTATATACACTCAAGAAAGTCCAAATTCTGATTTTGGGAAGTTTTGAAATCTTGTGTTTTAGCCATGAATCCACACTAGAACACTTTGAACAAGAAAGTGACAACTTTGATTCTATCGACGATATCTCCAAGTATACACTAATTTGATGATGATGATTTCAAACCTAGGTGAAAGACGACATTTTGATACACTAAATACACTTAAGGCAGTCAAAACTCTACTTTCGGGAAGTTTTGAAAAGTTGAGTTTTATGCATGGGTCCACAGTACAACACTTTGATTCTATCAACGATATCTTCAAGGGTACTAATTCGATGACGACGATTCCAAATCTAGGTGAAAGACTGCATTTTGATACGCTATATACACTCAAGAAAGCCAAATTCTGATTTCGGGAAGTTTTGAAATCTCGAGTTTTAGCCATGAATCTATACTAGAACACTTTGAACAAGAAAGTAACGTTAGACTTTGACTCTATCGACGATATCTCAAAATATACTAATTTGATGATGACGACTCCAAATTTAGGGGAATGACGACATTTCTATACACTAAATACAATTAAGACAGTCTAAATTCTATTTTCAGGAAGTTTTAAAAGTTAAGTTTTATGTATGGGTCCACAGTGGAACACTTTAAAGAAGAAAGTGGCAACTTTGATTCTATCAACGATATCTTCAAGGGTACTAATTCGATGATGATGATTCCAAATCTAGGTGAAAGATGAGATTTTGATACACTATATACACCCAAGAAAGTCCAAATTCTGATTTCGGGAAGTTTTGACAAGTTGAGTTTTAGGCGTGCGTCCATAGTTGAAAACCTTAAACAGAAAAAGCACAACCTTGTTTCAATGAACGATATCTCCAAGAATACTAATTTGACTGTGACGATTCCAAATCTAGGTGAAAGGCGACATTTTGAAACACTATATACACTCAAGAAAGTCCAACTTCTGGTTTTGGGAAGATTTGAAAAGTTGTGTTTGAGCCATGTGTCCATAGTTGAACACCTTAAACACAAAAAGGACAACGTTGTTTCAATGTACGATATCTCCAAGAATACTAATTTGATGATGACGATTCCAAATCTAGATGAAAGACGACATTTTGATACACTGTATACACTCAAGAAAGTCCAACTTCTTGTTTCTGAAGGTTTTGAAAAGTTGAGTTTGAGCCATGCGTCCAAAGTAAACATAAAAAGGAAAACCTTGTCTCAATGAACGATATCCCCAAGAATACTAATTTTGATGATGACGATTGCAAATGTAGGTGAAAGAGGAAATTTTTATACACTCAAGAAAGTCCTAATTTTTATTTCGGAAAGTTTTGAAATCTTGAGTTTCAGTCATGAATGCATAGCAGAACACTTTAAACAAGAAAGTGACAATTTTGATTCAATTGACGATATCTCCAAGTATACTAGTTCGATGATGACAATTCCAGATCTAGGTGAAAGACAACATTTTGATACACTAAATACACTCAAGACAGTCCAAATTCTAATTTCTGGAAGTTTGAAAAGTTGAGTTTTAGCCATGCATCCATAGTTCAACACCTTAAACATAAAAAGTGCAACCTTGTTTCAATGAACGATATCTTCAAGATTACTAATTTGATGTTGACGATTCGAAATCTAGTTGAAAGACGACATTTTTAAACACTTTATACACTCAAGTAAGTCCAAATTCCGATTTCGGGAAGTTTTGAAATCTTGAGTTTTAGCCATGAATCCGTACTAGAACACTTTGAACAAGAAAGTGACGACTTTTATTCTATCGACGATATCTCCAAGTATACTAATTTGATGATGACGATTCCAAATCTAGGTGGAAGAAGACATTATGATACACTAAATACACTTGAGACGGTCCAAATTCTATTTTCGGGAAGTTTTGAAAAGTTGAGTTTTATGCATGGGTCCACAGTAGAACACTATAAAGAAGAAAGTGGCAACTTTGATTCTATCAAATATATCTTCAAGGGTTCTTATTCGATGGGACAATTCCAAATCTAGGTGAAAGATGACATTTTGATACAGTATATAAACTCAAGAAAGTCCAAATTCTGATTTCGGGAAGTCTTGAAATCTTGTGCTTTAGCCATGAATCCATACTAGAACACTTTGAACAAAAAAGTGACGACTTTGATTCTATCGACGATATCTCCAAGTATACTAATTTGGTGATGACGATTCCAAATCTAAGTGAAAGACGACATTTCGATACACTGAATACACTTAAGACAGTCCAAATTCTACTTTCGAGAAGTTTTGAAAAGTTGAGTTTTACGCATGGGTCCACAGTAGAACACTTTAAAGTAGAAAGTTGCAACTTTGATTCTATCAACGATATCTTCAAGGGTACTAATTCGATGACGACTATTCCAAATCTAGGTGAAAGACGACATTTTGATACACTATATACACTCAAGAAAGTCCAAATTCTAATTTCGGGAAGTTTTGAATTCTTGAGTTTTAGCCATGAATCCATACTAGAACACTTTGAACAAGAAAGAGACGACTTTGATTCTATCGACCATATCTCCAAGTATACTAATTTGATGATGATGATTCCAAATCTAGGTAAAAGACGACATTTTGATACACTATATACACTCAAGAAAGTCCAAATTCTGATTTTGGGAAGTTTTGAAATCTTGTGTTTTAGCCATGAATCCACACTAGAACACTTTGAACAAGAAAGTGACAACTTTGATTCTATCGACGATATCTCCAAGTATACACTAATTTGATGATGATGATTTCAAACCTAGGTGAAAGACGACATTTTGATACACTAAATACACTTAAGGCAGTCAAAACTCTACTTTCGGGAAGTTTTGAAAAGTTGAGTTTTATGCATGGGTCCACAGTACAACACTTTGATTCTATCAACGATATCTTCAAGGGTACTAATTCGATGACGACGATTCCAAATCTAGGTGAAAGACTGCATTTTGATACGCTATATACACTCAAGAAAGCCAAATTCTGATTTCGGGAAGTTTTGAAATCTCGAGTTTTAGCCATGAATCTATACTAGAACACTTTGAACAAGAAAGTAACGTTAGACTTTGACTCTATCGACGATATCTCAAAATATACTAATTTGATGATGACGACTCCAAATTTAGGGGAATGACGACATTTCTATACACTAAATACAATTAAGACAGTCTAAATTCTATTTTCAGGAAGTTTTAAAAGTTAAGTTTTATGTATGGGTCCACAGTGGAACACTTTAAAGAAGAAAGTGGCAACTTTGATTCTATCAACGATATCTTCAAGGGTACTAATTCGATGATGATGATTCCAAATCTAGGTGAAAGATGAGATTTTGATACACTATATACACCCAAGAAAGTCTAAATTCTGATTTCGGGAAGTTTTGACAAGTTGAGTTTTAGGCGTGCGTCCATAGTTGAAAACCTTAAACAGAAAAAGCACAACCTTGTTTCAATGAACGATATCTCCAAGAATACTAATTTGACTGTGACGATTCCAAATCTAGGTGAAAGGCGACATTTTGAAACACTATATACACTCAAGAAAGTCCAACTTCTGGTTTTGGGAAGATTTGAAAAGTTGTGTTTGAGCCATGTGTCCATAGTTGAACACCTTAAACACAAAAAGGACAACGTTGTTTCAATGTACGATATCTCCAAGAATACTAATTTGATGATGACGATTCCAAATCTAGATGAAAGACGACATTTTGATACACTGTATACACTCAAGAAAGTCCAACTTCTTGTTTCTGAAGGTTTTGAAAAGTTGAGTTTGAGCCATGCGTCCAAAGTAAACATAAAAAGGAAAACCTTGTCTCAATGAACGATATCCCCAAGAATACTAATTTTGATGATGACGATTGCAAATGTAGGTGAAAGAGGAAATTTTTATACACTCAAGAAAGTCCTAATTTTTATTTCGGAAAGTTTTGAAATCTTGAGTTTCAGTCATGAATGCATAGCAGAACACTTTAAACAAGAAAGTGACAATTTTGATTCAATTGACGATATCTCCAAGTATACTAGTTCGATGATGACAATTCCAGATCTAGGTGAAAGACAACATTTTGATACACTAAATACACTCAAGACAGTCCAAATTCTAATTTCTGGAAGTTTGAAAAGTTGAGTTTTAGCCATGCATCCATAGTTCAACACCTTAAACATAAAAAGTGCAACCTTGTTTCAATGAACGATATCTTCAAGATTACTAATTTGATGTTGACGATTCGAAATCTAGTTGAAAGACGACATTTTTAAACACTTTATACACTCAAGTAAGTCCAAATTCCGATTTCGGGAAGTTTTGAAATCTTGAGTTTTAGCCATGAATCCGTACTAGAACACTTTGAACAAGAAAGTGACGACTTTTATTCTATCGACGATATCTCCAAGTATACTAATTTGATGATGACGATTCCAAATCTAGGTGGAAGAAGACATTATGATACACTAAATACACTTGAGACGGTCCAAATTCTATTTTCGGGAAGTTTTGAAAAGTTGAGTTTTATGCATGGGTCCACAGTAGAACACTATAAAGAAGAAAGTGGCAACTTTGATTCTATCAAATATATCTTCAAGGGTTCTTATTCGATGGGACAATTCCAAATCTAGGTGAAAGATGACATTTTGATACAGTATATAAACTCAAGAAAGTCCAAATTCTGATTTCGGGAAGTCTTGAAATCTTGTGCTTTAGCCATGAATCCATACTAGAACACTTTGAACAAAAAAGTGACGACTTTGATTCTATCGACGATATCTCCAAGTATACTAATTTGGTGATGACGATTCCAAATCTAAGTGAAAGACGACATTTCGATACACTGAATACACTTAAGACAGTCCAAATTCTACTTTCGAGAAGTTTTGAAAAGTTGAGTTTTACGCATGGGTCCACAGTAGAACACTTTAAAGTAGAAAGTTGCAACTTTGATTCTATCAACGATATCTTCAAGGGTACTAATTCGATGACGACTATTCCAAATCTAGGTGAAAGACGACATTTTGATACACTATATACACTCAAGAAAGTCCAAATTCTAATTTCGGGAAGTTTTGAATTCTTGAGTTTTAGCCATGAATCCATACTAGAACACTTTGAACAAGAAAGAGACGACTTTGATTCTATCGACCATATCTCCAAGTATACTAATTTGATGATGATGATTCCAAATCTAGGTAAAAGACGACATTTTGATACACTATATACACTCAAGAAAGTCCAAATTCTGATTTTGGGAAGTTTTGAAATCTTGTGTTTTAGCCATGAATCCACACTAGAACACTTTGAACAAGAAAGTGACAACTTTGATTCTATCGACGATATCTCCAAGTATACACTAATTTGATGATGATGATTTCAAACCTAGGTGAAAGACGACATTTTGATACACTAAATACACTTAAGGCAGTCAAAACTCTACTTTCGGGAAGTTTTGAAAAGTTGAGTTTTATGCATGGGTCCACAGTACAACACTTTGATTCTATCAACGATATCTTCAAGGGTACTAATTCGATGACGACGATTCCAAATCTAGGTGAAAGACTGCATTTTGATACGCTATATACACTCAAGAAAGCCAAATTCTGATTTCGAGAAGTTTTGAAATCTCGAGTTTTAGCCATGAATCTATACTAGAACACTTTGAACAAGAAAGTAACGTTAGACTTTGACTCTATCGACGATATCTCAAAATATACTAATTTGATGATGACGACTCCAAATTTAGGGGAATGACGACATTTCTATACACTAAATACAATTAAGACAGTCTAAATTCTATTTTCAGGAAGTTTTAAAAGTTAAGTTTTATGTATGGGTCCACAGTGGAACACTTTAAAGAAGAAAGTGGCAACTTTGATTCTATCAACGATATCTTCAAGGGTACTAATTCGATGATGATGATTCCAAATCTAGGTGAAAGATGAGATTTTGATACACTATATACACCCAAGAAAGTCCAAATTCTGATTTCGGGAAGTTTTGACAAGTTGAGTTTTAGGCGTGCGTCCATAGTTGAAAACCTTAAACAGAAAAAGCACAACCTTGTTTCAATGAAGGATATCTCCAAGAATACTAATTTGACTGTGACGATTCCAAATCTAGGTGAAAGGCGACATTTTGAAACACTATATACACTCAAGAAAGTCCAACTTCTGGTTTTGGGAAGATTTGAAAAGTTGTGTTTGAGCCATGTGTCCATAGTTGAACACCTTAAACACAAAAAGGACAACGTTGTTTCAATGTACGATATCTCCAAGAATACTAATTTGATGATGACGATTCCAAATCTAGATGAAAGACGACATTTTGATACACTGTATACACTCAAGAAAGTCCAACTTCTTGTTTCTGAAGGTTTTGAAAAGTTGAGTTTGAGCCATGCGTCCAAAGTAAACATAAAAAGGAAAACCTTGTCTCAATGAACGATATCCCCAAGAATACTAATTTTGATGATGACGATTGCAAATGTAGGTGAAAGAGGAAATTTTTATACACTCAAGAAAGTCCTAATTTTTATTTCGGAAAGTTTTGAAATCTTGAGTTTCAGTCATGAATGCATAGCAGAACACTTTAAACAAGAAAGTGACAATTTTGATTCAATTGACGATATCTCCAAGTATACTAGTTCGATGATGACAATTCCAGATCTAGGTGAAAGACAACATTTTGATACACTAAATACACTCAAGACAGTCCAAATTCTAATTTCTGGAAGTTTGAAAAGTTGAGTTTTAGCCATGCATCCATAGTTCAACACCTTAAACATAAAAAGTGCAACCTTGTTTCAATGAACGATATCTTCAAGATTACTAATTTGATGTTGACGATTCGAAATCTAGTTGAAAGACGACATTTTTAAACACTTTATACACTCAAGTAAGTCCAAATTCCGATTTCGGGAAGTTTTGAAATCTTGAGTTTTAGCCATGAATCCGTACTAGAACACTTTGAACAAGAAAGTGACGACTTTTATTCTATCGACGATATCTCCAAGTATACTAATTTGATGATGACGATTCCAAATCTAGGTGGAAGAAGACATTTTGATACACTAAATACACTTGAGACGGTCCAAATTCTATTTTCGGGAAGTTTTGAAAAGTTGAGTTTTATGCATGGGTCCACAGTAGAACACTATAAAGAAGAAAGTGGCAACTTTGATTCTATCAAATATATCTTCAAGGGTTCTTATTCGATGGGACAATTCCAAATCTAGGTGAAAGATGACATTTTGATACAGTATATAAACTCAAGAAAGTCCAAATTCTGATTTCGGGAAGTCTTGAAATCTTGTGCTTTAGCCATGAATCCATACTAGAACACTTTGAACAAAAAAGTGACGACTTTGATTCTATCGACGATATCTCCAAGTATACTAATTTGGTGATGACGATTCCAAATCTAAGTGAAAGACGACATTTCGATACACTGAATACACTTAAGACAGTCCAAATTCTACTTTCGAGAAGTTTTGAAAAGTTGAGTTTTACGCATGGGTCCACAGTAGAACACTTTAAAGTAGAAAGTTGCAACTTTGATTCTATCAACGATATCTTCAAGGGTACTAATTCGATGACGACTATTCCAAATCTAGGTGAAAGACGACATTTTGATACACTATATACACTCAAGAAAGTCCAAATTCTAATTTCGGGAAGTTTTGAATTCTTGAGTTTTAGCCATGAATCCATACTAGAACACTTTGAACAAGAAAGAGACGACTTTGATTCTATCGACCATATCTCCAAGTATACTAATTTGATGATGATGATTCCAAATCTAGGTAAAAGACGACATTTTGATACACTATATACACTCAAGAAAGTCCAAATTCTGATTTTGGGAAGTTTTGAAATCTTGTGTTTTAGCCATGAATCCACACTAGAACACTTTGAACAAGAAAGTGACAACTTTGATTCTATCGACGATATCTCCAAGTATACACTAATTTGATGATGATGATTTCAAACCTAGGTGAAAGACGACATTTTGATACACTAAATACACTTAAGGCAGTCAAAACTCTACTTTCGGGAAGTTTTGAAAAGTTGAGTTTTATGCATGGGTCCACAGTACAACACTTTGATTCTATCAACGATATCTTCAAGGGTACTAATTCGATGACGACGATTCCAAATCTAGGTGAAAGACTGCATTTTGATACGCTATATACACTCAAGAAAGCCAAATTCTGATTTCGGGAAGTTTTGAAATCTCGAGTTTTAGCCATGAATCTATACTAGAACACTTTGAACAAGAAAGTAACGTTAGACTTTGACTCTATCGACGATATCTCAAAATATACTAATTTGATGATGACGACTCCAAATTTAGGGGAATGACGACATTTCTATACACTAAATACAATTAAGACAGTCTAAATTCTATTTTCAGGAAGTTTTAAAAGTTAAGTTTTATGTATGGGTCCACAGTGGAACACTTTAAAGAAGAAAGTGGCAACTTTGATTCTATCAACGATATCTTCAAGGGTACTAATTCGATGATGATGATTCCAAATCTAGGTGAAAGATGAGATTTTGATACACTATATACACCCAAGAAAGTCCAAATTCTGATTTCGGGAAGTTTTGACAAGTTGAGTTTTAGGCGTGCGTCCATAGTTGAAAACCTTAAACAGAAAAAGCACAACCTTGTTTCAATGAACGATATCTCCAAGAATACTAATTTGACTGTGACGATTCCAAATCTAGGTGAAAGGCGACATTTTGAAACACTATATACACTCAAGAAAGTCCAACTTCTGGTTTTGGGAAGATTTGAAAAGTTGTGTTTGAGCCATGTGTCCATAGTTGAACACCTTAAACACAAAAAGGACAACGTTGTTTCAATGTACGATATCTCCAAGAATACTAATTTGATGATGACGATTCCAAATCTAGATGAAAGACGACATTTTGATACACTGTATACACTCAAGAAAGTCCAACTTCTTGTTTCTGAAGGTTTTGAAAAGTTGAGTTTGAGCCATGCGTCCAAAGTAAACATAAAAAGGAAAACCTTGTCTCAATGAACGATATCCCCAAGAATACTAATTTTGATGATGACGATTGCAAATGTAGGTGAAAGAGGAAATTTTTATACACTCAAGAAAGTCCTAATTTTTATTTCGGAAAGTTTTGAAATCTTGAGTTTCAGTCATGAATGCATAGCAGAACACTTTAAACAAGAAAGTGACAATTTTGATTCAATTGACGATATCTCCAAGTATACTAGTTCGATGATGACAATTCCAGATCTAGGTGAAAGACAACATTTTGATACACTAAATACACTCAAGACAGTCCAAATTCTAATTTCTGGAAGTTTGAAAAGTTGAGTTTTAGCCATGCATCCATAGTTCAACACCTTAAACATAAAAAGTGCAACCTTGTTTCAATGAACGATATCTTCAAGATTACTAATTTGATGTTGACGATTCGAAATCTAGTTGAAAGACGACATTTTTAAACACTTTATACACTCAAGTAAGTCCAAATTCCGATTTCGGGAAGTTTTGAAATCTTGAGTTTTAGCCATGAATCCGTACTAGAACACTTTGAACAAGAAAGTGACGACTTTTATTCTATCGACGATATCTCCAAGTATACTAATTTGATGATGACGATTCCAAATCTAGGTGGAAGAAGACATTTTGATACACTAAATACACTTGAGACGGTCCAAATTCTATTTTCGGGAAGTTTTGAAAAGTTGAGTTTTATGCATGGGTCCACAGTAGAACACTATAAAGAAGAAAGTGGCAACTTTGATTCTATCAAATATATCTTCAAGGGTTCTTATTCGATGGGACAATTCCAAATCTAGGTGAAAGATGACATTTTGATACAGTATATAAACTCAAGAAAGTCCAAATTCTGATTTCGGGAAGTCTTGAAATCTTGTGCTTTAGCCATGAATCCATACTAGAACACTTTGAACAAAAAAGTGACGACTTTGATTCTATCGACGATATCTCCAAGTATACTAATTTGGTGATGACGATTCCAAATCTAAGTGAAAGACGACATTTCGATACACTGAATACACTTAAGACAGTCCAAATTCTACTTTCGAGAAGTTTTGAAAAGTTGAGTTTTACGCATGGGTCCACAGTAGAACACTTTAAAGTAGAAAGTTGCAACTTTGATTCTATCAACGATATCTTCAAGGGTACTAATTCGATGACGACTATTCCAAATCTAGGTGAAAGACGACATTTTGATACACTATATACACTCAAGAAAGTCCAAATTCTAATTTCGGGAAGTTTTGAATTCTTGAGTTTTAGCCATGAATCCATACTAGAACACTTTGAACAAGAAAGAGACGACTTTGATTCTATCGACCATATCTCCAAGTATACTAATTTGATGATGATGATTCCAAATCTAGGTAAAAGACGACATTTTGATACACTATATACACTCAAGAAAGTCCAAATTCTGATTTTGGGAAGTTTTGAAATCTTGTGTTTTAGCCATGAATCCACACTAGAACACTTTGAACAAGAAAGTGACAACTTTGATTCTATCGACGATATCTCCAAGTATACACTAATTTGATGATGATGATTTCAAACCTAGGTGAAAGACGACATTTTGATACACTAAATACACTTAAGGCAGTCAAAACTCTACTTTCGGGAAGTTTTGAAAAGTTGAGTTTTATGCATGGGTCCACAGTACAACACTTTGATTCTATCAACGATATCTTCAAGGGTACTAATTCGATGACGACGATTCCAAATCTAGGTGAAAGACTGCATTTTGATACGCTATATACACTCAAGAAAGCCAAATTCTGATTTCGGGAAGTTTTGAAATCTCGAGTTTTAGCCATGAATCTATACTAGAACACTTTGAACAAGAAAGTAACGTTAGACTTTGACTCTATCGACGATATCTCAAAATATACTAATTTGATGATGACGACTCCAAATTTAGGGGAATGACGACATTTCTATACACTAAATACAATTAAGACAGTCTAAATTCTATTTTCAGGAAGTTTTAAAAGTTAAGTTTTATGTATGGGTCCACAGTGGAACACTTTAAAGAAGAAAGTGGCAACTTTGATTCTATCAACGATATCTTCAAGGGTACTAATTCGATGATGATGATTCCAAATCTAGGTGAAAGATGAGATTTTGATACACTATATACATCCAAGAAAGTCCAAATTCTGATTTCGGGAAGTTTTGACAAGTTGAGTTTTAGGCGTGCGTCCATAGTTGAAAACCTTAAACAGAAAAAGCACAACCTTGTTTCAATGAAGGATATCTCCAAGAATACTAATTTGACTGTGACGATTCCAAATCTAGGTGAAAGGCGACATTTTGAAACACTATATACACTCAAGAAAGTCCAACTTCTGGTTTTGGGAAGATTTGAAAAGTTGTGTTTGAGCCATGTGTCCATAGTTGAACACCTTAAACACAAAAAGGACAACGTTGTTTCAATGTACGATATCTCCAAGAATACTAATTTGATGATGACGATTCCAAATCTAGATGAAAGACGACATTTTGATACACTGTATACACTCAAGAAAGTCCAACTTCTTGTTTCTGAAGGTTTTGAAAAGTTGAGTTTGAGCCATGCGTCCAAAGTAAACATAAAAAGGAAAACCTTGTCTCAATGAACGATATCCCCAAGAATACTAATTTTGATGATGACGATTGCAAATGTAGGTGAAAGAGGAAATTTTTATACACTCAAGAAAGTCCTAATTTTTATTTCGGAAAGTTTTGAAATCTTGAGTTTCAGTCATGAATGCATAGCAGAACACTTTAAACAAGAAAGTGACAATTTTGATTCAATTGACGATATCTCCAAGTATACTAGTTCGATGATGACAATTCCAGATCTAGGTGAAAGACAACATTTTGATACACTAAATACACTCAAGACAGCCCAAATTCTAATTTCTGGAAGTTTGAAAAGTTGAGTTTTAGCCATGCATCCATAGTTCAACACCTTAAACATAAAAAGTGCAACCTTGTTTCAATGAACGATATCTTCAAGATTACTAATTTGATGTTGACGATTCGAAATCTAGTTGAAAGACGACATTTTTAAACACTTTATACACTCAAGTAAGTCCAAATTCCGATTTCGGGAAGTTTTGAAATCTTGAGTTTTAGCCATGAATCCGTACTAGAACACTTTGAACAAGAAAGTGACGACTTTTATTCTATCGACGATATCTCCAAGTATACTAATTTGATGATGACGATTCCAAATCTAGGTGGAAGAAGACATTTTGATACACTAAATACACTTGAGACGGTCCAAATTCTATTTTCGGGAAGTTTTGAAAAGTTGAGTTTTATGCATGGGTCCACAGTAGAACACTATAAAGAAGAAAGTGGCAACTTTGATTCTATCAAATATATCTTCAAGGGTTCTTATTCGATGGGACAATTCCAAATCTAGGTGAAAGATGACATTTTGATACAGTATATAAACTCAAGAAAGTCCAAATTCTGATTTCGGGAAGTCTTGAAATCTTGTGCTTTAGCCATGAATCCATACTAGAACACTTTGAACAAAAAAGTGACGACTTTGATTCTATCGACGATATCTCCAAGTATACTAATTTGGTGATGACGATTCCAAATCTAAGTGAAAGACGACATTTCGATACACTGAATACACTTAAGACAGTCCAAATTCTACTTTCGAGAAGTTTTGAAAAGTTGAGTTTTATGCATGGGTCCACAGTAGAACACTTTAAAGTAGAAAGTTGCAACTTTGATTCTATCAACGATATCTTCAAGGGTACTAATTCGATGACGACTATTCCAAATCTAGGTGAAAGACGACATTTTGATACACTATATACACTCAAGAAAGTCCAAATTCTAATTTCGGGAAGTTTTGAATTCTTGAGTTTTAGCCATGAATCCATACTAGAACACTTTGAACAAGAAAGAGACGACTTTGATTCTATCGACCATATCTCCAAGTATACTAATTTGATGATGATGATTCCAAATCTAGGTAAAAGACGACATTTTGATACACTATATACACTCAAGAAAGTCCAAATTCTGATTTTGGGAAGTTTTGAAATCTTGTGTTTTAGCCATGAATCCACACTAGAACACTTTGAACAAGAAAGTGACAACTTTGATTCTATCGACGATATCTCCAAGTATACACTAATTTGATGATGATGATTTCAAACCTAGGTGAAAGACGACATTTTGATACACTAAATACACTTAAGGCAGTCAAAACTCTACTTTCGGGAAGTTTTGAAAAGTTGAGTTTTATGCATGGGTCCACAGTACAACACTTTGATTCTATCAACGATATCTTCAAGGGTACTAATTCGATGACGACGATTCCAAATCTAGGTGAAAGACTGCATTTTGATACGCTATATACACTCAAGAAAGCCAAATTCTGATTTCGGGAAGTTTTGAAATCTCGAGTTTTAGCCATGAATCTATACTAGAACACTTTGAACAAGAAAGTAACGTTAGACTTTGACTCTATCGACGATATCTCAAAATATACTAATTTGATGATGACGACTCCAAATTTAGGGGAATGACGACATTTCTATACACTAAATACAATTAAGACAGTCTAAATTCTATTTTCAGGAAGTTTTAAAAGTTAAGTTTTATGTATGGGTCCACAGTGGAACACTTTAAAGAAGAAAGTGGCAACTTTGATTCTATCAACGATATCTTCAAGGGTACTAATTCGATGATGATGATTCCAAATCTAGGTGAAAGATGAGATTTTGATACACTATATACACCCAAGAAAGTCCAAATTCTGATTTCGGGAAGTTTTGACAAGTTGAGTTTTAGGCATGCGTCCATAGTTGAAAACCTTAAACAGAAAAAGCACAACCTTGTTTCAATGAACGATATCTCCAAGAATACTAATTTGACTGTGACGATTCCAAATCTAGGTGAAAGGCGACATTTTGAAACACTATATACACTCAAGAAAGTCCAACATCTGGTTTTGGGAAGATTTGAAAAGTTGTGTTTGAGCCATGTGTCCATAGTTGAACACCTTAAACACAAAAAGGACAACGTTGTTTCAATGTACGATATCTCCAAGAATACTAATTTGATGATGACGATTCCAAATCTAGATGAAAGACGACATTTTGATACACTGTATACACTCAAGAAAGTCCAACTTCTTGTTTCTGAAGGTTTTGAAAAGTTGAGTTTGAGCCATGCGTCCAAAGTAAACATAAAAAGGAAAACCTTGTCTCAATGAACGATATCCCCAAGAATACTAATTTTGATGATGACGATTGCAAATGTAGGTGAAAGAGGAAATTTTTATACACTCAAGAAAGTCCTAATTTTTATTTCGGAAAGTTTTGAAATCTTGAGTTTCAGTCATGAATGCATAGCAGAACACTTTAAACAAGAAAGTGACAATTTTGATTCAATTGACGATATCTCCAAGTATACTAGTTCGATGATGACAATTCCAGATCTAGGTGAAAGACGACATTTTGATACACTAAATACACTCAAGACAGTCCAAATTCTAATTTCTGGAAGTTTGAAAAGTTGAGTTTTAGCCATGCATCCATAGTTCAACACCTTAAACATAAAAAGTGCAACCTTGTTTCAATGAACGATATCTTCAAGATTACTAATTTGATGTTGACGATTCGAAATCTAGTTGAAAGACGACATTTTTAAACACTTTATACACTCAAGTAAGTCCAAATTCCGATTTCGGGAAGTTTTGAAATCTTGAGTTTTAGCCATGAATCCGTACTAGAACACTTTGAACAAGAAAGTGACGACTTTTATTCTATCGACGATATCTCCAAGTATACTAATTTGATGATGACGATTCCAAATCTAGGTGGAAGAAGACATTTTGATACACTAAATACACTTGAGACGGTCCAAATTCTATTTTCGGGAAGTTTTGAAAAGTTGAGTTTTATGCATGGGTCCACAGTAGAACACTATAAAGAAGAAAGTGGCAACTTTGATTCTATCAAATATATCTTCAAGGGTTCTTATTCGATGGGACAATTCCAAATCTAGGTGAAAGATGACATTTTGATACAGTATATAAACTCAAGAAAGTCCAAATTCTGATTTCGGGAAGTCTTGAAATCTTGTGCTTTAGCCATGAATCCATACTAGAACACTTTGAACAAAAAAGTGACGACTTTGATTCTATCGACGATATCTCCAAGTATACTAATTTGGTGATGACGATTCCAAATCTAAGTGAAAGACGACATTTCGATACACTGAATACACTTAAGACAGTCCAAATTCTACTTTCGAGAAGTTTTGAAAAGTTGAGTTTTATGCATGGGTCCACAGTAGAACACTTTAAAGTAGAAAGTTGCAACTTTGATTCTATCAACGATATCTTCAAGGGTACTAATTCGATGACGACTATTCCAAATCTAGGTGAAAGACGACATTTTGATACACTATATACACTCAAGAAAGTCCAAATTCTAATTTCGGGAAGTTTTGAATTCTTGAGTTTTAGCCATGAATCCATACTAGAACACTTTGAACAAGAAAGAGACGACTTTGATTCTATCGACCATATCTCCAAGTATACTAATTTGATGATGATGATTCCAAATCTAGGTAAAAGACGACATTTTGATACACTATATACACTCAAGAAAGTCCAAATTCTGATTTTGGGAAGTTTTGAAATCTTGTGTTTTAGCCATGAATCCACACTAGAACACTTTGAACAAGAAAGTGACAACTTTGATTCTATCGACGATATCTCCAAGTATACACTAATTTGATGATGATGATTTCAAACCTAGGTGAAAGACGACATTTTGATACACTAAATACACTTAAGGCAGTCAAAACTCTACTTTCGGGAAGTTTTGAAAAGTTGAGTTTTATGCATGGGTCCACAGTACAACACTTTGATTCTATCAACGATATCTTCAAGGGTACTAATTCGATGACGACGATTCCAAATCTAGGTGAAAGACTGCATTTTGATACGCTATATACACTCAAGAAAGCCAAATTCTGATTTCGGGAAGTTTTGAAATCTCGAGTTTTAGCCATGAATCTATACTAGAACACTTTGAACAAGAAAGTAACGTTAGACTTTGACTCTATCGACGATATCTCAAAATATACTAATTTGATGATGACGACTCCAAATTTAGGGGAATGACGACATTTCTATACACTAAATACAATTAAGACAGTCTAAATTCTATTTTCAGGAAGTTTTAAAAGTTAAGTTTTATGTATGGGTCCACAGTGGAACACTTTAAAGAAGAAAGTGGCAACTTTGATTCTATCAACGATATCTTCAAGGGTACTAATTCGATGATGATGATTCCAAATCTAGGTGAAAGATGAGATTTTGATACACTATATACACCCAAGAAAGTCCAAATTCTGATTTCGGGAAGTTTTGACAAGTTGAGTTTTAGGCATGCGTCCATAGTTGAAAACCTTAAACAGAAAAAGCACAACCTTGTTTCAATGAACGATATCTCCAAGAATACTAATTTGACTGTGACGATTCCAAATCTAGGTGAAAGGCGACATTTTGAAACACTATATACACTCAAGAAAGTCCAACTTCTGGTTTTGGGAAGATTTGAAAAGTTGTGTTTGAGCCATGTGTCCATAGTTGAACACCTTAAACACAAAAAGGACAACGTTGTTTCAATGTACGATATCTCCAAGAATACTAATTTGATGATGACGATTCCAAATCTAGATGAAAGACGACATTTTGATACACTGTATACACTCAAGAAAGTCCAACTTCTTGTTTCTGAAGGTTTTGAAAAGTTGAGTTTGAGCCATGCGTCCAAAGTAAACATAAAAAGGAAAACCTTGTCTCAATGAACGATATCCCCAAGAATACTAATTTTGATGATGACGATTGCAAATGTAGGTGAAAGAGGAAATTTTTATACACTCAAGAAAGTCCTAATTTTTATTTCGGAAAGTTTTGAAATCTTGAGTTTCAGTCATGAATGCATAGCAGAACACTTTAAACAAGAAAGTGACAATTTTGATTCAATTGACGATATCTCCAAGTATACTAGTTCGATGATGACAATTCCAGATCTAGGTGAAAGACAACATTTTGATACACTAAATACACTCAAGACAGCCCAAATTCTAATTTCTGGAAGTTTGAAAAGTTGAGTTTTAGCCATGCATCCATAGTTCAACACCTTAAACATAAAAAGTGCAACCTTGTTTCAATGAACGATATCTTCAAGATTACTAATTTGATGTTGACGATTCGAAATCTAGTTGAAAGACGACATTTTTAAACACTTTATACACTCAAGTAAGTCCAAATTCCGATTTCGGGAAGTTTTGAAATCTTGAGTTTTAGCCATGAATCCGTACTAGAACACTTTGAACAAGAAAGTGACGACTTTTATTCTATCGACGATATCTCCAAGTATACTAATTTGATGATGACGATTCCAAATCTAGGTGGAAGAAGACATTTTGATACACTAAATACACTTGAGACGGTCCAAATTCTATTTTCGGGAAGTTTTGAAAAGTTGAGTTTTATGCATGGGTCCACAGTAGAACACTATAAAGAAGAAAGTGGCAACTTTGATTCTATCAAATATATCTTCAAGGGTTCTTATTCGATGGGACAATTCCAAATCTAGGTGAAAGATGACATTTTGATACAGTATATAAACTCAAGAAAGTCCAAATTCTGATTTCGGGAAGTCTTGAAATCTTGTGCTTTAGCCATGAATCCATACTAGAACACTTTGAACAAAAAAGTGACGACTTTGATTCTATCGACGATATCTCCAAGTATACTAATTTGGTGATGACGATTCCAAATCTAAGTGAAAGACGACATTTCGATACACTGAATACACTTAAGACAGTCCAAATTCTACTTTCGAGAAGTTTTGAAAAGTTGAGTTTTATGCATGGGTCCACAGTAGAACACTTTAAAGTAGAAAGTTGCAACTTTGATTCTATCAACGATATCTTCAAGGGTACTAATTCGATGACGACTATTCCAAATCTAGGTGAAAGACGACATTTTGATACACTATATACACTCAAGAAAGTCCAAATTCTAATTTCGGGAAGTTTTGAATTCTTGAGTTTTAGCCATGAATCCATACTAGAACACTTTGAACAAGAAAGAGACGACTTTGATTCTATCGACCATATCTCCAAGTATACTAATTTGATGATGATGATTCCAAATCTAGGTAAAAGACGACATTTTGATACACTATATACACTCAAGAAAGTCCAAATTCTGATTTTGGGAAGTTTTGAAATCTTGTGTTTTAGCCATGAATCCACACTAGAACACTTTGAACAAGAAAGTGACAACTTTGATTCTATCGACGATATCTCCAAGTATACACTAATTTGATGATGATGATTTCAAACCTAGGTGAAAGACGACATTTTGATACACTAAATACACTTAAGGCAGTCAAAACTCTACTTTCGGGAAGTTTTGAAAAGTTGAGTTTTATGCATGGGTCCACAGTACAACACTTTGATTCTATCAACGATATCTTCAAGGGTACTAATTCGATGACGACGATTCCAAATCTAGGTGAAAGACTGCATTTTGATACGCTATATACACTCAAGAAAGCCAAATTCTGATTTCGGGAAGTTTTGAAATCTCGAGTTTTAGCCATGAATCTATACTAGAACACTTTGAACAAGAAAGTAACGTTAGACTTTGACTCTATCGACGATATCTCAAAATATACTAATTTGATGATGACGACTCCAAATTTAGGGGAATGACGACATTTCTATACACTAAATACAATTAAGACAGTCTAAATTCTATTTTCAGGAAGTTTTAAAAGTTAAGTTTTATGTATGGGTCCACAGTGGAACACTTTAAAGAAGAAAGTGGCAACTTTGATTCTATCAACGATATCTTCAAGGGTACTAATTCGATGATGATGATTCCAAATCTAGGTGAAAGATGAGATTTTGATACACTATATACACCCAAGAAAGTCCAAATTCTGATTTCGGGAAGTTTTGACAAGTTGAGTTTTAGGCATGCGTCCATAGTTGAAAACCTTAAACAGAAAAAGCACAACCTTGTTTCAATGAACGATATCTCCAAGAATACTAATTTGACTGTGACGATTCCAAATCTAGGTGAAAGGCGACATTTTGAAACACTATATACACTCAAGAAAGTCCAACTTCTGGTTTTGGGAAGATTTGAAAAGTTGTGTTTGAGCCATGTGTCCATAGTTGAACACCTTAAACACAAAAAGGACAACGTTGTTTCAATGTACGATATCTCCAAGAATACTAATTTGATGATGACGATTCCAAATCTAGATGAAAGACGACATTTTGATACACTGTATACACTCAAGAAAGTCCAACTTCTTGTTTCTGAAGGTTTTGAAAAGTTGAGTTTGAGCCATGCGTCCAAAGTAAACATAAAAAGGAAAACCTTGTCTCAATGAACGATATCCCCAAGAATACTAATTTTGATGATGACGATTGCAAATGTAGGTGAAAGAGGAAATTTTTATACACTCAAGAAAGTCCTAATTTTTATTTCGGAAAGTTTTGAAATCTTGAGTTTCAGTCATGAATGCATAGCAGAACACTTTAAACAAGAAAGTGACAATTTTGATTCAATTGACGATATCTCCAAGTATACTAGTTCGATGATGACAATTCCAGATCTAGGTGAAAGACAACATTTTGATACACTAAATACACTCAAGACAGCCCAAATTCTAATTTCTGGAAGTTTGAAAAGTTGAGTTTTAGCCATGCATCCATAGTTCAACACCTTAAACATAAAAAGTGCAACCTTGTTTCAATGAACGATATCTTCAAGATTACTAATTTGATGTTGACGATTCGAAATCTAGTTGAAAGACGACATTTTTAAACACTTTATACACTCAAGTAAGTCCAAATTCCGATTTCGGGAAGTTTTGAAATCTTGAGTTTTAGCCATGAATCCGTACTAGAACACTTTGAACAAGAAAGTGACGACTTTTATTCTATCGACGATATCTCCAAGTATACTAATTTGATGATGACGATTCCAAATCTAGGTGGAAGAAGACATTTTGATACACTAAATACACTTGAGACGGTCCAAATTCTATTTTCGGGAAGTTTTGAAAAGTTGAGTTTTATGCATGGGTCCACAGTAGAACACTATAAAGAAGAAAGTGGCAACTTTGATTCTATCAAATATATCTTCAAGGGTTCTTATTCGATGGGACAATTCCAAATCTAGGTGAAAGATGACATTTTGATACAGTATATAAACTCAAGAAAGTCCAAATTCTGATTTCGGGAAGTCTTGAAATCTTGTGCTTTAGCCATGAATCCATACTAGAACACTTTGAACAAAAAAGTGACGACTTTGATTCTATCGACGATATCTCCAAGTATACTAATTTGGTGATGACGATTCCAAATCTAAGTGAAAGACGACATTTCGATACACTGAATACACTTAAGACAGTCCAAATTCTACTTTCGAGAAGTTTTGAAAAGTTGAGTTTTATGCATGGGTCCACAGTAGAACACTTTAAAGTAGAAAGTTGCAACTTTGATTCTATCAACGATATCTTCAAGGGTACTAATTCGATGACGACTATTCCAAATCTAGGTGAAAGACGACATTTTGATACACTATATACACTCAAGAAAGTCCAAATTCTAATTTCGGGAAGTTTTGAATTCTTGAGTTTTAGCCATGAATCCATACTAGAACACTTTGAACAAGAAAGAGACGACTTTGATTCTATCGACCATATCTCCAAGTATACTAATTTGATGATGATGATTCCAAATCTAGGTAAAAGACGACATTTTGATACACTATATACACTCAAGAAAGTCCAAATTCTGATTTTGGGAAGTTTTGAAATCTTGTGTTTTAGCCATGAATCCACACTAGAACACTTTGAACAAGAAAGTGACAACTTTGATTCTATCGACGATATCTCCAAGTATACACTAATTTGATGATGATGATTTCAAACCTAGGTGAAAGACGACATTTTGATACACTAAATACACTTAAGGCAGTCAAAACTCTACTTTCGGGAAGTTTTGAAAAGTTGAGTTTTATGCATGGGTCCACAGTACAACACTTTGATTCTATCAACGATATCTTCAAGGGTACTAATTCGATGACGACGATTCCAAATCTAGGTGAAAGACTGCATTTTGATACGCTATATACACTCAAGAAAGCCAAATTCTGATTTCGGGAAGTTTTGAAATCTCGAGTTTTAGCCATGAATCTATACTAGAACACTTTGAACAAGAAAGTAACGTTAGACTTTGACTCTATCGACGATATCTCAAAATATACTAATTTGATGATGACGACTCCAAATTTAGGGGAATGACGACATTTCTATACACTAAATACAATTAAGACAGTCTAAATTCTATTTTCAGGAAGTTTTAAAAGTTAAGTTTTATGTATGGGTCCACAGTGGAACACTTTAAAGAAGAAAGTGGCAACTTTGATTCTATCAACGATATCTTCAAGGGTACTAATTCGATGATGATGATTCCAAATCTAGGTGAAAGATGAGATTTTGATACACTATATACACCCAAGAAAGTCCAAATTCTGATTTCGGGAAGTTTTGACAAGTTGAGTTTTAGGCATGCGTCCATAGTTGAAAACCTTAAACAGAAAAAGCACAACCTTGTTTCAATGAACGATATCTCCAAGAATACTAATTTGACTGTGACGATTCCAAATCTAGGTGAAAGGCGACATTTTGAAACACTATATACACTCAAGAAAGTCCAACTTCTGGTTTTGGGAAGATTTGAAAAGTTGTGTTTGAGCCATGTGTCCATAGTTGAACACCTTAAACACAAAAAGGACAACGTTGTTTCAATGTACGATATCTCCAAGAATACTAATTTGATGATGACGATTCCAAATCTAGATGAAAGACGACATTTTGATACACTGTATACACTCAAGAAAGTCCAACTTCTTGTTTCTGAAGGTTTTGAAAAGTTGAGTTTGAGCCATGCGTCCAAAGTAAACATAAAAAGGAAAACCTTGTCTCAATGAACGATATCCCCAAGAATACTAATTTTGATGATGACGATTGCAAATGTAGGTGAAAGAGGAAATTTTTATACACTCAAGAAAGTCCTAATTTTTATTTCGGAAAGTTTTGAAATCTTGAGTTTCAGTCATGAATGCATAGCAGAACACTTTAAACAAGAAAGTGACAATTTTGATTCAATTGACGATATCTCCAAGTATACTAGTTCGATGATGACAATTCCAGATCTAGGTGAAAGACAACATTTTGATACACTAAATACACTCAAGACAGTCCAAATTCTAATTTCTGGAAGTTTGAAAAGTTGAGTTTTAGCCATGCATCCATAGTTCAACACCTTAAACATAAAAAGTGCAACCTTGTTTCAATGAACGATATCTTCAAGATTACTAATTTGATGTTGACGATTCGAAATCTAGTTGAAAGACGACATTTTTAAACACTTTATACACTCAAGTAAGTCCAAATTCCGATTTCGGGAAGTTTTGAAATCTTGAGTTTTAGCCATGAATCCGTACTAGAACACTTTGAACAAGAAAGTGACGACTTTTATTCTATCGACGATATCTCCAAGTATACTAATTTGATGATGACGATTCCAAATCTAGGTGGAAGAAGACATTTTGATACACTAAATACACTTGAGACGGTCCAAATTCTATTTTCGGGAAGTTTTGAAAAGTTGAGTTTTATGCATGGGTCCACAGTAGAACACTATAAAGAAGAAAGTGGCAACTTTGATTCTATCAAATATATCTTCAAGGGTTCTTATTCGATGGGACAATTCCAAATCTAGGTGAAAGATGACATTTTGATACAGTATATAAACTCAAGAAAGTCCAAATTCTGATTTCGGGAAGTCTTGAAATCTTGTGCTTTAGCCATGAATCCATACTAGAACACTTTGAACAAAAAAGTGACGACTTTGATTCTATCGACGATATCTCCAAGTATACTAATTTGGTGATGACGATTCCAAATCTAAGTGAAAGACGACATTTCGATACACTGAATACACTTAAGACAGTCCAAATTCTACTTTCGAGAAGTTTTGAAAAGTTGAGTTTTATGCATGGGTCCACAGTAGAACACTTTAAAGTAGAAAGTTGCAACTTTGATTCTATCAACGATATCTTCAAGGGTACTAATTCGATGACGACTATTCCAAATCTAGGTGAAAGACGACATTTTGATACACTATATACACTCAAGAAAGTCCAAATTCTAATTTCGGGAAGTTTTGAATTCTTGAGTTTTAGCCATGAATCCATACTAGAACACTTTGAACAAGAAAGAGACGACTTTGATTCTATCGACCATATCTCCAAGTATACTAATTTGATGATGATGATTCCAAATCTAGGTAAAAGACGACATTTTGATACACTATATACACTCAAGAAAGTCCAAATTCTGATTTTGGGAAGTTTTGAAATCTTGTGTTTTAGCCATGAATCCACACTAGAACACTTTGAACAAGAAAGTGACAACTTTGATTCTATCGACGATATCTCCAAGTATACACTAATTTGATGATGATGATTTCAAACCTAGGTGAAAGACGACATTTTGATACACTAAATACACTTAAGGCAGTCAAAACTCTACTTTCGGGAAGTTTTGAAAAGTTGAGTTTTATGCATGGGTCCACAGTACAACACTTTGATTCTATCAACGATATCTTCAAGGGTACTAATTCGATGACGACGATTCCAAATCTAGGTGAAAGACTGCATTTTGATACGCTATATACACTCAAGAAAGCCAAATTCTGATTTCGGGAAGTTTTGAAATCTCGAGTTTTAGCCATGAATCTATACTAGAACACTTTGAACAAGAAAGTAACGTTAGACTTTGACTCTATCGACGATATCTCAAAATATACTAATTTGATGATGACGACTCCAAATTTAGGGGAATGACGACATTTCTATACACTAAATACAATTAAGACAGTCTAAATTCTATTTTCAGGAAGTTTTAAAAGTTAAGTTTTATGTATGGGTCCACAGTGGAACACTTTAAAGAAGAAAGTGGCAACTTTGATTCTATCAACGATATCTTCAAGGGTACTAATTCGATGATGATGATTCCAAATCTAGGTGAAAGATGAGATTTTGATACACTATATACACCCAAGAAAGTCCAAATTCTGATTTCGGGAAGTTTTGACAAGTTGAGTTTTAGGCATGCGTCCATAGTTGAAAACCTTAAACAGAAAAAGCACAACCTTGTTTCAATGAACGATATCTCCAAGAATACTAATTTGACTGTGACGATTCCAAATCTAGGTGAAAGGCGACATTTTGAAACACTATATACACTCAAGAAAGTCCAACTTCTGGTTTTGGGAAGATTTGAAAAGTTGTGTTTGAGCCATGTGTCCATAGTTGAACACCTTAAACACAAAAAGGACAACGTTGTTTCAATGTACGATATCTCCAAGAATACTAATTTGATGATGACGATTCCAAATCTAGATGAAAGACGACATTTTGATACACTGTATACACTCAAGAAAGTCCAACTTCTTGTTTCTGAAGGTTTTGAAAAGTTGAGTTTGAGCCATGCGTCCAAAGTAAACATAAAAAGGAAAACCTTGTCTCAATGAACGATATCCCCAAGAATACTAATTTTGATGATGACGATTGCAAATGTAGGTGAAAGAGGAAATTTTTATACACTCAAGAAAGTCCTAATTTTTATTTCGGAAAGTTTTGAAATCTTGAGTTTCAGTCATGAATGCATAGCAGAACACTTTAAACAAGAAAGTGACAATTTTGATTCAATTGACGATATCTCCAAGTATACTAGTTCGATGATGACAATTCCAGATCTAGGTGAAAGACAACATTTTGATACACTAAATACACTCAAGACAGTCCAAATTCTAATTTCTGGAAGTTTGAAAAGTTGAGTTTTAGCCATGCATCCATAGTTCAACACCTTAAACATAAAAAGTGCAACCTTGTTTCAATGAACGATATCTTCAAGATTACTAATTTGATGTTGACGATTCGAAATCTAGTTGAAAGACGACATTTTTAAACACTTTATACACTCAAGTAAGTCCAAATTCCGATTTCGGGAAGTTTTGAAATCTTGAGTTTTAGCCATGAATCCGTACTAGAACACTTTGAACAAGAAAGTGACGACTTTTATTCTATCGACGATATCTCCAAGTATACTAATTTGATGATGACGATTCCAAATCTAGGTGGAAGAAGACATTTTGATACACTAAATACACTTGAGACGGTCCAAATTCTATTTTCGGGAAGTTTTGAAAAGTTGAGTTTTATGCATGGGTCCACAGTAGAACACTATAAAGAAGAAAGTGGCAACTTTGATTCTATCAAATATATCTTCAAGGGTTCTTATTCGATGGGACAATTCCAAATCTAGGTGAAAGATGACATTTTGATACAGTATATAAACTCAAGAAAGTCCAAATTCTGATTTCGGGAAGTCTTGAAATCTTGTGCTTTAGCCATGAATCCATACTAGAACACTTTGAACAAAAAAGTGACGACTTTGATTCTATCGACGATATCTCCAAGTATACTAATTTGGTGATGACGATTCCAAATCTAAGTGAAAGACGACATTTCGATACACTGAATACACTTAAGACAGTCCAAATTCTACTTTCGAGAAGTTTTGAAAAGTTGAGTTTTATGCATGGGTCCACAGTAGAACACTTTAAAGTAGAAAGTTGCAACTTTGATTCTATCAACGATATCTTCAAGGGTACTAATTCGATGACGACTATTCCAAATCTAGGTGAAAGACGACATTTTGATACACTATATACACTCAAGAAAGTCCAAATTCTAATTTCGGGAAGTTTTGAATTCTTGAGTTTTAGCCATGAATCCATACTAGAACACTTTGAACAAGAAAGAGACGACTTTGATTCTATCGACCATATCTCCAAGTATACTAATTTGATGATGATGATTCCAAATCTAGGTAAAAGACGACATTTTGATACACTATATACACTCAAGAAAGTCCAAATTCTGATTTTGGGAAGTTTTGAAATCTTGTGTTTTAGCCATGAATCCACACTAGAACACTTTGAACAAGAAAGTGACAACTTTGATTCTATCGACGATATCTCCAAGTATACACTAATTTGATGATGATGATTTCAAACCTAGGTGAAAGACGACATTTTGATACACTAAATACACTTAAGGCAGTCAAAACTCTACTTTCGGGAAGTTTTGAAAAGTTGAGTTTTATGCATGGGTCCACAGTACAACACTTTGATTCTATCAACGATATCTTCAAGGGTACTAATTCGATGACGACGATTCCAAATCTAGGTGAAAGACTGCATTTTGATACGCTATATACACTCAAGAAAGCCAAATTCTGATTTCGGGAAGTTTTGAAATCTCGAGTTTTAGCCATGAATCTATACTAGAACACTTTGAACAAGAAAGTAACGTTAGACTTTGACTCTATCGACGATATCTCAAAATATACTAATTTGATGATGACGACTCCAAATTTAGGGGAATGACGACATTTCTATACACTAAATACAATTAAGACAGTCTAAATTCTATTTTCAGGAAGTTTTAAAAGTTAAGTTTTATGTATGGGTCCACAGTGGAACACTTTAAAGAAGAAAGTGGCAACTTTGATTCTATCAACGATATCTTCAAGGGTACTAATTCGATGATGATGATTCCAAATCTAGGTGAAAGATGAGATTTTGATACACTATATACACCCAAGAAAGTCCAAATTCTGATTTCGGGAAGTTTTGACAAGTTGAGTTTTAGGCATGCGTCCATAGTTGAAAACCTTAAACAGAAAAAGCACAACCTTGTTTCAATGAACGATATCTCCAAGAATACTAATTTGACTGTGACGATTCCAAATCTAGGTGAAAGGCGACATTTTGAAACACTATATACACTCAAGAAAGTCCAACTTCTGGTTTTGGGAAGATTTGAAAAGTTGTGTTTGAGCCATGTGTCCATAGTTGAACACCTTAAACACAAAAAGGACAACGTTGTTTCAATGTACGATATCTCCAAGAATACTAATTTGATGATGACGATTCCAAATCTAGATGAAAGACGACATTTTGATACACTGTATACACTCAAGAAAGTCCAACTTCTTGTTTCTGAAGGTTTTGAAAAGTTGAGTTTGAGCCATGCGTCCAAAGTAAACATAAAAAGGAAAACCTTGTCTCAATGAACGATATCCCCAAGAATACTAATTTTGATGATGACGATTGCAAATGTAGGTGAAAGAGGAAATTTTTATACACTCAAGAAAGTCCTAATTTTTATTTCGGAAAGTTTTGAAATCTTGAGTTTCAGTCATGAATGCATAGCAGAACACTTTAAACAAGAAAGTGACAATTTTGATTCAATTGACGATATCTCCAAGTATACTAGTTCGATGATGACAATTCCAGATCTAGGTGAAAGACAACATTTTGATACACTAAATACACTCAAGACAGTCCAAATTCTAATTTCTGGAAGTTTGAAAAGTTGAGTTTTAGCCATGCATCCATAGTTCAACACCTTAAACATAAAAAGTGCAACCTTGTTTCAATGAACGATATCTTCAAGATTACTAATTTGATGTTGACGATTCGAAATCTAGTTGAAAGACGACATTTTTAAACACTTTATACACTCAAGTAAGTCCAAATTCCGATTTCGGGAAGTTTTGAAATCTTGAGTTTTAGCCATGAATCCGTACTAGAACACTTTGAACAAGAAAGTGACGACTTTTATTCTATCGACGATATCTCCAAGTATACTAATTTGATGATGACGATTCCAAATCTAGGTGGAAGAAGACATTTTGATACACTAAATACACTTGAGACGGTCCAAATTCTATTTTCGGGAAGTTTTGAAAAGTTGAGTTTTATGCATGGGTCCACAGTAGAACACTATAAAGAAGAAAGTGGCAACTTTGATTCTATCAAATATATCTTCAAGGGTTCTTATTCGATGGGACAATTCCAAATCTAGGTGAAAGATGACATTTTGATACAGTATATAAACTCAAGAAAGTCCAAATTCTGATTTCGGGAAGTCTTGAAATCTTGTGCTTTAGCCATGAATCCATACTAGAACACTTTGAACAAAAAAGTGACGACTTTGATTCTATCGACGATATCTCCAAGTATACTAATTTGGTGATGACGATTCCAAATCTAAGTGAAAGACGACATTTCGATACACTGAATACACTTAAGACAGTCCAAATTCTACTTTCGAGAAGTTTTGAAAAGTTGAGTTTTATGCATGGGTCCACAGTAGAACACTTTAAAGTAGAAAGTTGCAACTTTGATTCTATCAACGATATCTTCAAGGGTACTAATTCGATGACGACTATTCCAAATCTAGGTGAAAGACGACATTTTGATACACTATATACACTCAAGAAAGTCCAAATTCTAATTTCGGGAAGTTTTGAATTCTTGAGTTTTAGCCATGAATCCATACTAGAACACTTTGAACAAGAAAGAGACGACTTTGATTCTATCGACCATATCTCCAAGTATACTAATTTGATGATGATGATTCCAAATCTAGGTAAAAGACGACATTTTGATACACTATATACACTCAAGAAAGTCCAAATTCTGATTTTGGGAAGTTTTGAAATCTTGTGTTTTAGCCATGAATCCACACTAGAACACTTTGAACAAGAAAGTGACAACTTTGATTCTATCGACGATATCTCCAAGTATACACTAATTTGATGATGATGATTTCAAACCTAGGTGAAAGACGACATTTTGATACACTAAATACACTTAAGGCAGTCAAAACTCTACTTTCGGGAAGTTTTGAAAAGTTGAGTTTTATGCATGGGTCCACAGTACAACACTTTGATTCTATCAACGATATCTTCAAGGGTACTAATTCGATGACGACGATTCCAAATCTAGGTGAAAGACTGCATTTTGATACGCTATATACACTCAAGAAAGCCAAATTCTGATTTCGGGAAGTTTTGAAATCTCGAGTTTTAGCCATGAATCTATACTAGAACACTTTGAACAAGAAAGTAACGTTAGACTTTGACTCTATCGACGATATCTCAAAATATACTAATTTGATGATGACGACTCCAAATTTAGGGGAATGACGACATTTCTATACACTAAATACAATTAAGACAGTCTAAATTCTATTTTCAGGAAGTTTTAAAAGTTAGGTTTTATGTATGGGTCCACAGTGGAACACTTTAAAGAAGAAAGTGGCAACTTTGATTCTATCAACGATATCTTCAAGGGTACTAATTCGATGATGATGATTCCAAATCTAGGTGAAAGATGAGATTTTGATACACTATATACACCCAAGAAAGTCCAAATTCTGATTTCGGGAAGTTTTGACAAGTTGAGTTTTAGGCATGCGTCCATAGTTGAAAACCTTAAACAGAAAAAGCACAACCTTGTTTCAATGAACGATATCTCCAAGAATACTAATTTGACTGTGACGATTCCAAATCTAGGTGAAAGGCGACATTTTGAAACACTATATACACTCAAGAAAGTCCAACTTCTGGTTTTGGGAAGATTTGAAAAGTTGTGTTTGAGCCATGTGTCCATAGTTGAACACCTTAAACACAAAAAGGACAACGTTGTTTCAATGTACGATATCTCCAAGAATACTAATTTGATGATGACGATTCCAAATCTAGATGAAAGACGACATTTTGATACACTGTATACACTCAAGAAAGTCCAACTTCTTGTTTCTGAAGGTTTTGAAAAGTTGAGTTTGAGCCATGCGTCCAAAGTAAACATAAAAAGGAAAACCTTGTCTCAATGAACGATATCCCCAAGAATACTAATTTTGATGATGACGATTGCAAATGTAGGTGAAAGAGGAAATTTTTATACACTCAAGAAAGTCCTAATTTTTATTTCGGAAAGTTTTGAAATCTTGAGTTTCAGTCATGAATGCATAGCAGAACACTTTAAACAAGAAAGTGACAATTTTGATTCAATTGACGATATCTCCAAGTATACTAGTTCGATGATGACAATTCCAGATCTAGGTGAAAGACAACATTTTGATACACTAAATACACTCAAGACAGTCCAAATTCTAATTTCTGGAAGTTTGAAAAGTTGAGTTTTAGCCATGCATCCATAGTTCCAACACCTTAAACATAAAAAGTGCAACCTTGTTTCAATGAACGATATCTTCAAGATTACTAATTTGATGTTGACGATTCGAAATCTAGTTGAAAGACGACATTTTTAAACACTTTATACACTCAAGTAAGTCCAAATTCCGATTTCGGGAAGTTTTGAAATCTTGAGTTTTAGCCATGAATCCGTACTAGAACACTTTGAACAAGAAAGTGACGACTTTTATTCTATCGACGATATCTCCAAGTATACTAATTTGATGATGACGATTCCAAATCTAGGTGGAAGAAGACATTTTGATACACTAAATACACTTGAGACGGTCCAAATTCTATTTTCGGGAAGTTTTGAAAAGTTGAGTTTTATGCATGGGTCCACAGTAGAACACTATAAAGAAGAAAGTGGCAACTTTGATTCTATCAAATATATCTTCAAGGGTTCTTATTCGATGGGACAATTCCAAATCTAGGTGAAAGATGACATTTTGATACAGTATATAAACTCAAGAAAGTCCAAATTCTGATTTCGGGAAGTCTTGAAATCTTGTGCTTTAGCCATGAATCCATACTAGAACACTTTGAACAAAAAAGTGACGACTTTGATTCTATCGACGATATCTCCAAGTATACTAATTTGGTGATGACGATTCCAAATCTAAGTGAAAGACGACATTTCGATACACTGAATACACTTAAGACAGTCCAAATTCTACTTTCGAGAAGTTTTGAAAAGTTGAGTTTTATGCATGGGTCCACAGTAGAACACTTTAAAGTAGAAAGTTGCAACTTTGATTCTATCAACGATATCTTCAAGGGTACTAATTCGATGACGACTATTCCAAATCTAGGTGAAAGACGACATTTTGATACACTATATACACTCAAGAAAGTCCAAATTCTAATTTCGAGAAGTTTTGAATTCTTGAGTTTTAGCCATGAATCCATACTAGAACCACTTTGAACAAGAAAGAGACGACTTTGATTCTATCGACCATATCTCCAAGTATACTAATTTGATGATGATGATTCCAAATCTAGGTAAAAGACGACATTTTGATACACTATATACACTCAAGAAAGTCCAAATTCTGATTTTGGGAAGTTTTGAAATCTTGTGTTTTAGCCATGAATCCACACTAGAACACTTTGAACAAGAAAGTGACAACTTTGATTCTATCGACGATATCTCCAAGTATACACTAATTTGATGATGATGATTTCAAACCTAGGTGAAAGACGACATTTTGATACACTAAATACACTTAAGGCAGTCAAAACTCTACTTTCGGGAAGTTTTGAAAAGTTGAGTTTTATGCATGGGTCCACAGTACAACACTTTGATTCTATCAACGATATCTTCAAGGGTACTAATTCGATGACGACGATTCCAAATCTAGGTGAAAGACTGCATTTTGATACGCTATATACACTCAAGAAAGCCAAATTCTGATTTCGGGAAGTTTTGAAATCTCGAGTTTTAGCCATGAATCTATACTAGAACACTTTGAACAAGAAAGTAACGTTAGACTTTGACTCTATCGACGATATCTCAAAATATACTAATTTGATGATGACGACTCCAAATTTAGGGGAATGACGACATTTCTATACACTAAATACAATTAAGACGGTCTAAATTCTATTTTCAGGAAGTTTTAAAAGTTAAGTTTTATGTATGGGTCCACAGTGGAACACTTTAAAGAAGAAAGTGGCAACTTTGATTCTATCAACGATATCTTCAAGGGTACTAATTCGATGATGATGATTCCAAATCTAGGTGAAAGATGAGATTTTGATACACTATATACACCCAAGAAAGTCCAAATTCTGATTTCGGGAAGTTTTGACAAGTTGAGTTTTAGGCATGCGTCCATAGTTGAAAACCTTAAACAGAAAAAGCACAACCTTGTTTCAATGAACGATATCTCCAAGAATACTAATTTGACTGTGACGATTCCAAATCTAGGTGAAAGGCGACATTTTGAAACACTATATACACTCAAGAAAGTCCAACTTCTGGTTTTGGGAAGATTTGAAAAGTTGTGTTTGAGCCATGTGTCCATAGTTGAACACCTTAAACACAAAAAGGACTGTTGGAAATTGAGCGAATACTTGTGTACGCACAAGTTAAACTTGATCAGATGGATCATGAATTGCTTAGCAGCAATGTGCTCATGAGATAGCTAGAGATAGCTCAACTTGAGTTTGGAATAGCTCACAATAGCTTAAGCTAACTCACTCCAGTTCAACTAGCTCACTCTAGCTCAAGTCAACTCAAGGTAGTTGGACCCAGCTCGAGGTAGTGACACTAGCTGAGTGATAGTGAGGTGGCAGTGACATGTCATCGGGTGATGACATGGCAGCTTACATGGACTACTAGCCAATTGACATGTGACTTAACCACATGCTGACACATGGCAACACATAAATCTCTCTCTCTTCCTTATGGATGAAAGGCCACCATTATGGGTGGTTACACCAAGTTGGTTAAAGGTGGTTATGGGTGGTTACTTGGAAGGTTCCAAGCACCCTTTCTCCAAAGACAAGTCCTTTGGGAAGGGGTGGCACTCAATTATAAATAGACCACCACCCATTTCATCCAATGCATCAATTTGAGAGCCTTTATTTGTATATTACAAAGTAAAGGTAAGAGAAGAGGATTGAAAGATATTCTTCTAGAGAGAAGAATAAGAGACTAGCAAAGAGAAGGCACATTGGGTTGTGAAAGTATTTTGGTTGCTGCTTCTTTAAGTTGGTAATCAAATTACCCTTAGTGTGGAGTTGTGTTTTACATCAAATCGATCCTAGCAAAGTAAGATTTCTATTCCGCTATCTTGTTCCATAAGAATTCTTTCAGTGGTATCAGAGCCAAGGTTTTGTGCCTTTTGCTCTCTATTTTCTTTTTATTTCATCTTATTTGGCCATGACTAAAGCAATATTCTAAATTGTTTCAGTTTTATGATACATGTTATTTTGTTATGATGTATCATATATATTTGGTTCCTTTTAAAATGAAAATCCATGCTTAAAGAAAATGGACTCAAGAATGGGCTAGGCTGATCTTTGTATCGGTAAGACCCGACTTGAGTGAATTGGCTGATTATCCTTGGTATTGATCTACAGTTGCGACTGATTATCATACCTTGGATCTACAGCAAGTTGTGATTGACCCTTGAGTCAATAGGCTGATTATCCTTGGTATTGATCTACAGTTGCCACTGATTATCACACCTTGGGTCTACGGTTTGATTTAATAGGCTGATTATCCTCGGTGTTGATCTACAGTTATAACTGATTATCATACCTTGGATCTACAGCAAATATAAAAGGAGAAGGTTGTATTGTCATTCACAGATTTTATTAAACATGCTGATCATATGCATGCATACGAGATTTTGATTGTATGATAAAAACATACTTTTGGATTGAGTATGTATGTTATTTGATTGGTTGTTTAGTATAATGCTTTGAATGAAAAGTTATGGACAAGTTGCTAATGGGTGCATGTGCATGTGCATGTAGATGGCTAATGATGACGATCACAATTATGCTATATGGCCTAAACAAGAAACCCTTGAAATGATCACCGAAACCATGATAGATCCCAAGAAAGGAAATGATCCCAAGAAAATCAAGTGCTTCAACTGTGGCCAAATGGGTCATTGTGCACATGATTGCACTATACCAAACGTACACTCTACTCCTTTTACGTTTGATGCATTAGTTGCATCATGTACTTTCATGGTTGATTCTAACTCAGGATGGGTTCTGGATTCAGGAGCAACCAGTCACATCGTAAAAGATCGTGAGTTGTTCATGCATTTCAGGAAGATTCCACCAAATACCAAGTGGGTATATGTTGGAAATAATGCACGACTTGAAGTACAAGGAATCGGGATTTGTGAAATTTCGATAAAGGATGGACATTGTCTCCATTTAGTAGATGTACTTTATGTACCACAGATTAGAAGAAACTTGATTTCTGTATCTTGTCTTTTGGATCTTGGTTTTGAATTAACATTTCATGGAAATAAAGTTGATTTATTTTCCAATAAGAAGTTTGTTGGTTCTGGTTTCTTACATGATGGTTTCTTTGTTTTGAATTCTTCAAATGAAAAGTCAAACACTCATTGTCTTATAGCTGAAAGGCAAGATGAATGTTTATGGCATTCAAGATTAGGGCATGTAGGAGAATCAAGAATGAAAAGGTTAGCCAAAGAAGGCTTACTTGGTTCTTTGAGAAATGTATCTCTTCCTACATGTGAATATTGCCTTGCTGGAAAGATGAGTAGGAAACCATTTGGGAAAGGGTCCCGAGTTCAGTTTCCATTAGCTTTAGTACATTCTGACATATGTGGTCCCTTGAATGTGATATCTAGACAAGGGTTTAGATATTTCCTCACATTCACTGATGACTATACTCGTTATACACATGTGTACTTGTTAAAGTTTAAAAGTGAAGCAATGAGTTGCTTCTTGGCATATGTGCAATTGGTTGAGAATCAACTTAATACTACGATCAAATGTCTAAGGACAGATCGTGGAGGTGAGTATATGTCTAATTTGTTTAAGGGGTTCTGTGAGCAAAAAGGAATAGAAAGGCATCTTACTATTCCTGATACACCCCAACAAAATGGAGTGGCCGAAAGGAAGAATCGCACACTCCTAGACATGGTGAGATCTATGATGGCTCAAGCCAACTTAGATATGTCTTATTGGGGAGATGCGTTGCTAACAACAACATATGTGCTCAATCGAATGCCCTCCAAATCAGTATCTTCTACTCCTTATGAGTTATGGACTAAAAGGAGGCCAAATTTGAGCAATTTAAGGCCTTGGGGCTGTGCAGCCTATGTCCATAACACCAAATCTGAATTTGGTAAGTTAGGACCAAAAGGAAAGAAATGTGTTTTCCTTAGGTACTGCGAACACTCTAAAGGCTATGTGTTTGCTGATTTAGAGGAAGGGAGTAAAAGACCTGAATTTGATTCAAGGGATGTAGTATTTTTGGAAAATGAGTTTCCAAGAAAAGGGAATGTTTCTACAGGAGTTTCCTTTTATGAAATGTCTGAATCACAAGTTGACACTCACAATGTATCAACTATACCTACACCACAAGGAGTGTTTGGGAATGTTGGGTTGAGTGGGAGCATTGAGCATCCAACTGAAGTTGGTCAAGATGTGACTAACAATGATCAAAATATTGATCAAGATATGCCCACACAAGAAAGTGATCAAATAGATCAACATCAAGAATTGGTCGAAGATGATCAACCTCCTGAACAACATGATGATGATGTGCATCATGATGCTTCTCCTAGTGTGCGTAGGTCTTCAAGAATATTTAGAAGACCAAAGAAGTGGTGGATTCTAAATGATGAAGTGAACATGGTTTCACCTGAGGTGGATGATGAACCTCGCACTATTAAGGATGCACTTAATAGTCTTGATTCAGATAAGTGGAAAATGGCTATGGAAGAAGAACTAAATTCTATGAGGGATAACCATGTCTGGGACTTGGTTGATCTTCCACAAGGGAGGAAAGCAATTGGGAACAAATGGGTTTTTCGAATCAAGCGAAAAGCAGATGGTTCCATTGATAGGTACAAGGCACGATTGGTTGCCAAAGGGTACACACAGGTAGAAGGTGTTGATTATCAAGACACTTTCTCACCTGTTGTCAGGTTTAACTCCATTAGGATAATACTTGCAATAGTAGCCCATATGGACTTGGAATTACATCAAATGGATGTTAAGACTGTCTTCCTCAATGGTGATTTGAGTGAAGAAATCTATATGACACAACCAGTGGGTTATGTTGAAAATGGTCAAGAACAAAAGGTATGTCACTTAATGAAGTCGATATACGGCCTGAAGCAAGCTTCTAGGCAGTGGTACCTAAAATTCCATCAATCAATTTTGAGCTATGGTTTCAAAATGATGGATGAAGATCATTGTATATATGTCTTGCATTCCAAGGACAAATTTGTGATCATGTCACTATATGTAGATGACATTCTATTAGCAAGTAATAACAAAGGGTTTTTGAAAGTCATCAAAGGATGGTTATCATCAACTTTTGAAATGAAAGATATGGGAGAAGCTGCATACATCCTTGGAGTCCAGATTCTAAGGAATCGGGCTACAAAGTTGTTAGCTCTATCTCAAGAAACTTATATAGATAAGATTCTTGAACGCTTCCATATGAAGGATGCTAAACCAATGAATACCCCGATTGCACATAATGCCAAAATTAGTGAGGCAATGTGTCCACAAAACCCTCAAGAGAAACATGAAATGGAACAAGTTCCATATTCAAGTGCTATAGGGAGCCTAATGTATGGCATGATGTGTACACGGCCTGATATAAGTCAAGCTGTTGGGTTATTAGCCAGGTATCAATCTAACCCTGGAAGTCAGCATTGGAAGTGTATCAAAAGGATTTTTCGTTACCTCAAAGGTACGAAAGATTATTGTTTATGCTACCAAGGTGGTAGTTTACAGTTTGTTGGATACACGGATGCTGATTGGGGAGGTGATAAGGATAGATACAAATCTACATCGGGTTATATTTTTCTGCTAAACAGTGGAGCTATTTCTTGGAGTAGCAAGAAGCAAACTTGTACGGCTTTATCCACCATGGAGGCTGAGTTTGTGGCGAGTGCTACTGCAGTACAAGAAGCCATATGGCTTGGTCGTTTTATTTCCCATTTAAGTATAATGCCTTGGAAGAATGAGCCTATCACAATATGCTGTGATAGTCAAGCAGCTTTGGCTTATACAAAGGATCCAAAGTATCATGGGAAAACCAAGCATATTGGGATAAAATATAATTTTGTGAGAGATGCACTTGAGTCCAAGGAAGTTTGTTTGAAATATATACCTACGACGACTATGGTGGCAGATCCTTTAACTAAGCCTATACCACCTGATTTATTTGTCCGTCATGTTCAAGCAATGGGGTTGCGTAGGATATGATTGTACTTCCTTGTAACATGCAAACCATAATTGTATTCAAGGTTGTTTTATTAATGAAATGAGTAGATGTATTCTTTTCATTACCATTAGTATATTCCATAACACTTAAAGGATATGTCAAGTATAGGTTGAGGATTGGCTCTCTCACATGGGCAATCCACCCTTAGTTTGTGAACTAAGGATAAGACTTACTCAAATACCAACATAATCATGAGATGATTGTTCGAGGTAGTCACATTATTTTGTGGATGAGATCTTGAGTATGATAGTCGCCTTGATGAGTTCTTTGTGTTAGAACCTCAAGATGAGGTGATGTGTGATTCACCGAGCATATATGTACCCCACATCTATTGCTCAACCTATGAACCAGATAGGACTTCCTAAAGAAGTTCGGCCATAACATGTGTGTTTTGGTCAGTGTCTGCACGGTATTTATAATTCAAATCTTGACATACTCTCCAAGTTGAACGAGACCATTTCTTTGAGTGGGTACACTTGGTAGAATTCCACAATACATGATTTAAGTGGGAGAATTTGGGTGGTTCTTGTAGTAAATCATTTACGTGGCTTGTGATACCGTGGCACATGTCTCATACCATGTGTGTATATTTAATATAGTGACCGCCGAGAAGTAACTAAGAGTGATCCCTATCTCTTATGTTGTGTGAGCTTCTCATTTTTGTATGCCTTTAGTGACTATTGACTACTATTTTGTGATTATGAGTTATTTATGTTGCTTTGATGGGTAACCTATGACCATGAGAATATGCGGTCTGTCGGTTTCTTTGTTGGGCAATTAAATAACTTGTAGTTGTAAGATAGTTAGTTCAAAAGGAAAGACTTTGTTTGAATACGCTGTCGCTTGTATGTGGAATCGATCCGGATCATATGTTTCTCAGTGAAACAAGACTCCACTGCACAGCGGTTTAAAGGATGAGTACTCGTTGTTTGGTACGGTTCATGAGTTTGAATTAGTTTCAACTCACAAAAGGGATTGAAAATAGCCAAACATTGCGTAACAACAAGTCTTAGGTATCAGGCGAACTTAATGGTTATAACCATTAATGCTAATGACAGTGGGAGTCATTTTGACGACTATCTATTTAGGTAGGTAAGTCACATTGATTTGAGAAAATCTGCTATGTCTAACTTAACAGTTGCATAGTAAGAAAAACTCAACTTTCGCTAAAGGGTCACGGCCCATATGCCTTGTATGAGTCTGCATTTGTTTTTATGTGTTCTTGATGTGTTACTGATGATTGGTTCAAGTTTACCATGTGCGAGTGGGAGCTGTTGGAAATTGAGCGAATACTTGTGTACGCACAAGTTAAACTTGATCAGATGGATCATGAATTGCTTAGCAGCAATGTGCTCATGAGATAGCTAGAGATAGCTCAACTTGAGTTTGGAATAGCTCACAATAGCTTAAGCTAACTCACTCCAGTTCAACTAGCTCACTCTAGCTCAAGTCAACTCAAGGTAGTTGGACCCAGCTCAAGGTAGTGACACTAGCTGAGTGATAGTGAGGTGGCAGTGACATGTCATCGGGTGATGACATGGCAGCTTACATGGACTACTAGCCAATTGACATGTGACTTAACCACATGCTGACACATGGCAACACATAAATCTCTCTCTCTTCCTTATGGATGAAAGGCCACCATTATGGGTGGTTACACCAAGTTGGTTAAAGGTGGTTATGGGTGGTTACTTGGAAGGTTCCAAGCACCCTTTCTCCAAAGACAAGTCCTTTGGGAAGGGGTGGCACTCAATTATAAATAGACCACCACCCATTTCATCCAATGCATCAATTTGAGAGCCTTTATTTGTATATTACAAAGTAAAGGTAAGAGAAGAGGATTGAAAGATATTCTTCTAGAGAGAAGAATAAGAGACTAGCAAAGAGAAGGCACATTGGGTTGTGAAAGTATTTTGGTTGCTGCTTCTTTAAGTTGGTAATCAAATTACCCTT
Source organism: Diospyros kaki (assembly GCA_036245055.1). Taxonomy (NCBI): domain Eukaryota; kingdom Viridiplantae; phylum Streptophyta; class Magnoliopsida; order Ericales; family Ebenaceae; genus Diospyros; species Diospyros kaki. The sequence continues at coordinate 25,806,938 of BSEG01000012.1, forward strand.
AGTGTGGAGTTGTGTTTTACATCAAATCGATCCTAGCAAAGTAAGATTTCTATTCCGCTATCTTGTTCCATAAGAATTCTTTCAAGGACAACGTTGTTTCAATGTACGATATCTCCAAGAATACTAATTTGATGATGACGATTCCAAATCTAGATGAAAGACGACATTTTGATACACTGTATACACTCAAGAAAGTCCAACTTCTTGTTTCTGAAGGTTTTGAAAAGTTGAGTTTGAGCCATGCGTCCAAAGTAAACATAAAAAGGAAAACCTTGTCTCAATGAACGATATCCCCAAGAATACTAATTTTGATGATGACGATTGCAAATGTAGGTGAAAGAGGAAATTTTTATACACTCAAGAAAGTCCTAATTTTTATTTCGGAAAGTTTTGAAATCTTGAGTTTCAGTCATGAATGCATAGCAGAACACTTTAAACAAGAAAGTGACAATTTTGATTCAATTGACGATATCTCCAAGTATACTAGTTCGATGATGACAATTCCAGATCTAGGTGAAAGACAACATTTTGATACACTAAATACACTCAAGACAGTCCAAATTCTAATTTCTGGAAGTTTGAAAAGTTGAGTTTTAGCCATGCATCCATAGTTCAACACCTTAAACATAAAAAGTGCAACCTTGTTTCAATGAACGATATCTTCAAGATTACTAATTTGATGTTGACGATTCGAAATCTAGTTGAAAGACGACATTTTTAAACACTTTATACACTCAAGTAAGTCCAAATTCCGATTTCGGGAAGTTTTGAAATCTTGAGTTTTAGCCATGAATCCGTACTAGAACACTTTGAACAAGAAAGTGACGACTTTTATTCTATCGACGATATCTCCAAGTATACTAATTTGATGATGACGATTCCAAATCTAGGTGGAAGAAGACATTTTGATACACTAAATACACTTGAGACGGTCCAAATTCTATTTTCGGGAAGTTTTGAAAAGTTGAGTTTTATGCATGGGTCCACAGTAGAACACTATAAAGAAGAAAGTGGCAACTTTGATTCTATCAAATATATCTTCAAGGGTTCTTATTCGATGGGACAATTCCAAATCTAGGTGAAAGATGACATTTTGATACAGTATATAAACTCAAGAAAGTCCAAATTCTGATTTCGGGAAGTCTTGAAATCTTGTGCTTTAGCCATGAATCCATACTAGAACACTTTGAACAAAAAAGTGACGACTTTGATTCTATCGACGATATCTCCAAGTATACTAATTTGGTGATGACGATTCCAAATCTAAGTGAAAGACGACATTTCGATACACTGAATACACTTAAGACAGTCCAAATTCTACTTTCGAGAAGTTTTGAAAAGTTGAGTTTTATGCATGGGTCCACAGTAGAACACTTTAAAGTAGAAAGTTGCAACTTTGATTCTATCAACGATATCTTCAAGGGTACTAATTCGATGACGACTATTCCAAATCTAGGTGAAAGACGACATTTTGATACACTATATACACTCAAGAAAGTCCAAATTCTAATTTCGGGAAGTTTTGAATTCTTGAGTTTTAGCCATGAATCCATACTAGAACACTTTGAACAAGAAAGAGACGACTTTGATTCTATCGACCATATCTCCAAGTATACTAATTTGATGATGATGATTCCAAATCTAGGTAAAAGACGACATTTTGATACACTATATACACTCAAGAAAGTCCAAATTCTGATTTTGGGAAGTTTTGAAATCTTGTGTTTTAGCCATGAATCCACACTAGAACACTTTGAACAAGAAAGTGACAACTTTGATTCTATCGACGATATCTCCAAGTATACACTAATTTGATGATGATGATTTCAAACCTAGGTGAAAGACGACATTTTGATACACTAAATACACTTAAGGCAGTCAAAACTCTACTTTCGGGAAGTTTTGAAAAGTTGAGTTTTATGCATGGGTCCACAGTACAACACTTTGATTCTATCAACGATATCTTCAAGGGTACTAATTCGATGACGACGATTCCAAATCTAGGTGAAAGACTGCATTTTGATACGCTATATACACTCAAGAAAGCCAAATTCTGATTTCGGGAAGTTTTGAAATCTCGAGTTTTAGCCATGAATCTATACTAGAACACTTTGAACAAGAAAGTAACGTTAGACTTTGACTCTATCGACGATATCTCAAAATATACTAATTTGATGATGACGACTCCAAATTTAGGGGAATGACGACATTTCTATACACTAAATACAATTAAGACAGTCTAAATTCTATTTTCAGGAAGTTTTAAAAGTTAAGTTTTATGTATGGGTCCACAGTGGAACACTTTAAAGAAGAAAGTGGCAACTTTGATTCTATCAACGATATCTTCAAGGGTACTAATTCGATGATGATGATTCCAAATCTAGGTGAAAGATGAGATTTTGATACACTATATACACCCAAGAAAGTCCAAATTCTGATTTCGGGAAGTTTTGACAAGTTGAGTTTTAGGCATGCGTCCATAGTTGAAAACCTTAAACAGAAAAAGCACAACCTTGTTTCAATGAACGATATCTCCAAGAATACTAATTTGACTGTGACGATTCCAAATCTAGGTGAAAGGCGACATTTTGAAACACTATATACACTCAAGAAAGTCCAACTTCTGGTTTTGGGAAGATTTGAAAAGTTGTGTTTGAGCCATGTGTCCATAGTTGAACACCTTAAACACAAAAAGGACAACGTTGTTTCAATGTACGATATCTCCAAGAATACTAATTTGATGATGACGATTCCAAATCCAGATGAAAGACGACATTTTGATACACTGTATACACTCAAGAAAGTCCAACTTCTTGTTTCTGAAGGTTTTGAAAAGTTGAGTTTGAGCCATGCGTCCAAAGTAAACATAAAAAGGAAAACCTTGTCTCAATGAACGATATCCCCAAGAATACTAATTTTGATGATGACGATTGCAAATGTAGGTGAAAGAGGAAATTTTTATACACTCAAGAAAGTCCTAATTTTTATTTCGGAAAGTTTTGAAATCTTGAGTTTCAGTCATGAATGCATAGCAGAACACTTTAAACAAGAAAGTGACAATTTTGATTCAATTGACGATATCTCCAAGTATACTAGTTCGATGATGACAATTCCAGATCTAGGTGAAAGACAACATTTTGATACACTAAATACACTCAAGACAGTCCAAATTCTAATTTCTGGAAGTTTGAAAAGTTGAGTTTTAGCCATGCATCCATAGTTCAACACCTTAAACATAAAAAGTGCAACCTTGTTTCAATGAACGATATCTTCAAGATTACTAATTTGATGTTGACGATTCGAAATCTAGTTGAAAGACGACATTTTTAAACACTTTATACACTCAAGTAAGTCCAAATTCCGATTTCGGGAAGTTTTGAAATCTTGAGTTTTAGCCATGAATCCGTACTAGAACACTTTGAACAAGAAAGTGACGACTTTTATTCTATCGACGATATCTCCAAGTATACTAATTTGATGATGACGATTCCAAATCTAGGTGGAAGAAGACATTTTGATACACTAAATACACTTGAGACGGTCCAAATTCTATTTTCGGGAAGTTTTGAAAAGTTGAGTTTTATGCATGGGTCCACAGTAGAACACTATAAAGAAGAAAGTGGCAACTTTGATTCTATCAAATATATCTTCAAGGGTTCTTATTCGATGGGACAATTCCAAATCTAGGTGAAAGATGACATTTTGATACAGTATATAAACTCAAGAAAGTCCAAATTCTGATTTCGGGAAGTCTTGAAATCTTGTGCTTTAGCCATGAATCCATACTAGAACACTTTGAACAAAAAAGTGACGACTTTGATTCTATCGACGATATCTCCAAGTATACTAATTTGGTGATGACGATTCTAAATCTAAGTGAAAGACGACATTTCGATACACTGAATACACTTAAGACAGTCCAAATTCTACTTTCGAGAAGTTTTGAAAAGTTGAGTTTTATGCATGGGTCCACAGTAGAACACTTTAAAGTAGAAAGTTGCAACTTTGATTCTATCAACGATATCTTCAAGGGTACTAATTCGATGACGACTATTCCAAATCTAGGTGAAAGACGACATTTTGATACACTATATACACTCAAGAAAGTCCAAATTCTAATTTCGGGAAGTTTTGAATTCTTGAGTTTTAGCCATGAATCCATACTAGAACACTTTGAACAAGAAAGAGACGACTTTGATTCTATCGACCATATCTCCAAGTATACTAATTTGATGATGATGATTCCAAATCTAAGTAAAAGACGACATTTTGATACACTATATACACTCAAGAAAGTCCAAATTCTGATTTTGGGAAGTTTTGAAATCTTGTGTTTTAGCCATGAATCCACACTAGAACACTTTGAACAAGAAAGTGACAACTTTGATTCTATCGACGATATCTCCAAGTATACACTAATTTGATGATGATGATTTCAAACCTAGGTGAAAGACGACATTTTGATACACTAAATACACTTAAGGCAGTCAAAACTCTACTTTCGGGAAGTTTTGAAAAGTTGAGTTTTATGCATGGGTCCACAGTACAACACTTTGATTCTATCAACGATATCTTCAAGGGTACTAATTCGATGACGACGATTCCAAATCTAGGTGAAAGACTGCATTTTGATACGCTATATACACTCAAGAAAGCCAAATTCTGATTTCGGGAAGTTTTGAAATCTCGAGTTTTAGCCATGAATCTATACTAGAACACTTTGAACAAGAAAGTAACGTTAGACTTTGACTCTATCGACGATATCTCAAAATATACTAATTTGATGATGACGACTCCAAATTTAGGGGAATGACGACATTTCTATACACTAAATACAATTAAGACAGTCTAAATTCTATTTTCAGGAAGTTTTAAAAGTTAAGTTTTATGTATGGGTCCACAGTGGAACACTTTAAAGAAGAAAGTGGCAACTTTGATTCTATCAACGATATCTTCAAGGGTACTAATTCGATGATGATGATTCCAAATCTAGGTGAAAGATGAGATTTTGATACACTATATACACCCAAGAAAGTCCAAATTCTGATTTCGGGAAGTTTTGACAAGTTGAGTTTTAGGCATGCGTCCATAGTTGAAAACCTTAAACAGAAAAAGCACAACCTTGTTTCAATGAACGATATCTCCAAGAATACTAATTTGACTGTGACGATTCCAAATCTAGGTGAAAGGCGACATTTTGAAACACTATATACACTCAAGAAAGTCCAACTTCTGGTTTTGGGAAGATTTGAAAAGTTGTGTTTGAGCCATGTGTCCATAGTTGAACACCTTAAACACAAAAAGGACAACGTTGTTTCAATGTACGATATCTCCAAGAATACTAATTTGATGATGACGATTCCAAATCTAGATGAAAGACGACATTTTGATACACTGTATACACTCAAGAAAGTCCAACTTCTTGTTTCTGAAGGTTTTGAAAAGTTGAGTTTGAGCCATGCGTCCAAAGTAAACATAAAAAGGAAAACCTTGTCTCAATGAACGATATCCCCAAGAATACTAATTTTGATGATGACGATTGCAAATGTAGGTGAAAGAGGAAATTTTTATACACTCAAGAAAGTCCTAATTTTTATTTCGGAAAGTTTTGAAATCTTGAGTTTCAGTCATGAATGCATAGCAGAACACTTTAAACAAGAAAGTGACAATTTTGATTCAATTGACGATATCTCCAAGTATACTAGTTCGATGATGACAATTCCAGATCTAGGTGAAAGACAACATTTTGATACACTAAATACACTCAAGACAGTCCAAATTCTAATTTCTGGAAGTTTGAAAAGTTGAGTTTTAGCCATGCATCCATAGTTCAACACCTTAAACATAAAAAGTGCAACCTTGTTTCAATGAACGATATCTTCAAGATTACTAATTTGATGTTGACGATTCGAAATCTAGTTGAAAGACGACATTTTTAAACACTTTATACACTCAAGTAAGTCCAAATTCCGATTTCGGGAAGTTTTGAAATCTTGAGTTTTAGCCATGAATCCGTACTAGAACACTTTGAACAAGAAAGTGACGACTTTTATTCTATCGACGATATCTCCAAGTATACTAATTTGATGATGACGATTCCAAATCTAGGTGGAAGAAGACATTTTGATACACTAAATACACTTGAGACGGTCCAAATTCTATTTTCGGGAAGTTTTGAAAAGTTGAGTTTTATGCATGGGTCCACAGTAGAACACTATAAAGAAGAAAGTGGCAACTTTGATTCTATCAAATATATCTTCAAGGGTTCTTATTCGATGGGACAATTCCAAATCTAGGTGAAAGATGACATTTTGATACAGTATATAAACTCAAGAAAGTCCAAATTCTGATTTCGGGAAGTCTTGAAATCTTGTGCTTTAGCCATGAATCCATACTAGAACACTTTGAACAAAAAAGTGACGACTTTGATTCTATCGACGATATCTCCAAGTATACTAATTTGGTGATGACGATTCCAAATCTAAGTGAAAGACGACATTTCGATACACTGAATACACTTAAGACAGTCCAAATTCTACTTTCGAGAAGTTTTGAAAAGTTGAGTTTTATGCATGGGTCCACAGTAGAACACTTTAAAGTAGAAAGTTGCAACTTTGATTCTATCAACGATATCTTCAAGGGTACTAATTCGATGACGACTATTCCAAATCTAGGTGAAAGACGACATTTTGATACACTATATACACTCAAGAAAGTCCAAATTCTAATTTCGGGAAGTTTTGAATTCTTGAGTTTTAGCCATGAATCCATACTAGAACACTTTGAACAAGAAAGAGACGACTTTGATTCTATCGACCATATCTCCAAGTATACTAATTTGATGATGATGATTCCAAATCTAGGTAAAAGACGACATTTTGATACACTATATACACTCAAGAAAGTCCAAATTCTGATTTTGGGAAGTTTTGAAATCTTGTGTTTTAGCCATGAATCCACACTAGAACACTTTGAACAAGAAAGTGACAACTTTGATTCTATCGACGATATCTCCAAGTATACACTAATTTGATGATGATGATTTCAAACCTAGGTGAAAGACGACATTTTGATACACTAAATACACTTAAGGCAGTCAAAACTCTACTTTCGGGAAGTTTTGAAAAGTTGAGTTTTATGCATGGGTCCACAGTACAACACTTTGATTCTATCAACGATATCTTCAAGGGTACTAATTCGATGACGACGATTCCAAATCTAGGTGAAAGACTGCATTTTGATACGCTATATACACTCAAGAAAGCCAAATTCTGATTTCGGGAAGTTTTGAAATCTCGAGTTTTAGCCATGAATCTATACTAGAACACTTTGAACAAGAAAGTAACGTTAGACTTTGACTCTATCGACGATATCTCAAAATATACTAATTTGATGATGACGACTCCAAATTTAGGGGAATGACGACATTTCTATACACTAAATACAATTAAGACAGTCTAAATTCTATTTTCAGGAAGTTTTAAAAGTTAAGTTTTATGTATGGGTCCACAGTGGAACACTTTAAAGAAGAAAGTGGCAACTTTGATTCTATCAACGATATCTTCAAGGGTACTAATTCGATGATGATGATTCCAAATCTAGGTGAAAGATGAGATTTTGATACACTATATACACCCAAGAAAGTCCAAATTCTGATTTCGGGAAGTTTTGACAAGTTGAGTTTTAGGCATGCGTCCATAGTTGAAAACCTTAAACAGAAAAAGCACAACCTTGTTTCAATGAACGATATCTCCAAGAATACTAATTTGACTGTGACGATTCCAAATCTAGGTGAAAGGCGACATTTTGAAACACTATATACACTCAAGAAAGTCCAACTTCTGGTTTTGGGAAGATTTGAAAAGTTGTGTTTGAGCCATGTGTCCATAGTTGAACACCTTAAACACAAAAAGGACAACGTTGTTTCAATGTACGATATCTCCAAGAATACTAATTTGATGATGACGATTCCAAATCCAGATGAAAGACGACATTTTGATACACTGTATACACTCAAGAAAGTCCAACTTCTTGTTTCTGAAGGTTTTGAAAAGTTGAGTTTGAGCCATGCGTCCAAAGTAAACATAAAAAGGAAAACCTTGTCTCAATGAACGATATCCCCAAGAATACTAATTTTGATGATGACGATTGCAAATGTAGGTGAAAGAGGAAATTTTTATACACTCAAGAAAGTCCTAATTTTTATTTCGGAAAGTTTTGAAATCTTGAGTTTCAGTCATGAATGCATAGCAGAACACTTTAAACAAGAAAGTGACAATTTTGATTCAATTGACGATATCTCCAAGTATACTAGTTCGATGATGACAATTCCAGATCTAGGTGAAAGACGACATTTTGATACACTAAATACACTCAAGACAGTCCAAATTCTAATTTCTGGAAGTTTGAAAAGTTGAGTTTTAGCCATGCATCCATAGTTCAACACCTTAAACATAAAAAGTGCAACCTTGTTTCAATGAACGATATCTTCAAGATTACTAATTTGATGTTGACGATTCGAAATCTAGTTGAAAGACGACATTTTTAAACACTTTATACACTCAAGTAAGTCCAAATTCCGATTTCGGGAAGTTTTGAAATCTTGAGTTTTAGCCATGAATCCGTACTAGAACACTTTGAACAAGAAAGTGACGACTTTTATTCTATCGACGATATCTCCAAGTATACTAATTTGATGATGACGATTCCAAATCTAGGTGGAAGAAGACATTTTGATACACTAAATACACTTGAGACGGTCCAAATTCTATTTTCGGGAAGTTTTGAAAAGTTGAGTTTTATGCATGGGTCCACAGTAGAACACTATAAAGAAGAAAGTGGCAACTTTGATTCTATCAAATATATCTTCAAGGGTTCTTATTCGATGGGACAATTCCAAATCTAGGTGAAAGATGACATTTTGATACAGTATATAAACTCAAGAAAGTCCAAATTCTGATTTCGGGAAGTCTTGAAATCTTGTGCTTTAGCCATGAATCCATACTAGAACACTTTGAACAAAAAAGTGACGACTTTGATTCTATCGACGATATCTCCAAGTATACTAATTTGGTGATGACGATTCCAAATCTAAGTGAAAGACGACATTTCGATACACTGAATACACTTAAGACAGTCCAAATTCTACTTTCGAGAAGTTTTGAAAAGTTGAGTTTTATGCATGGGTCCACAGTAGAACACTTTAAAGTAGAAAGTTGCAACTTTGATTCTATCAACGATATCTTCAAGGGTACTAATTCGATGACGACTATTCCAAATCTAGGTGAAAGACGACATTTTGATACACTATATACACTCAAGAAAGTCCAAATTCTAATTTCGGGAAGTTTTGAATTCTTGAGTTTTAGCCATGAATCCATACTAGAACACTTTGAACAAGAAAGAGACGACTTTGATTCTATCGACCATATCTCCAAGTATACTAATTTGATGATGATGATTCCAAATCTAGGTAAAAGACGACATTTTGATACACTATATACACTCAAGAAAGTCCAAATTCTGATTTTGGGAAGTTTTGAAATCTTGTGTTTTAGCCATGAATCCACACTAGAACACTTTGAACAAGAAAGTGACAACTTTGATTCTATCGACGATATCTCCAAGTATACACTAATTTGATGATGATGATTTCAAACCTAGGTGAAAGACGACATTTTGATACACTAAATACACTTAAGGCAGTCAAAACTCTACTTTCGGGAAGTTTTGAAAAGTTGAGTTTTATGCATGGGTCCACAGTACAACACTTTGATTCTATCAACGATATCTTCAAGGGTACTAATTCGATGACGACGATTCCAAATCTAGGTGAAAGACTGCATTTTGATACGCTATATACACTCAAGAAAGCCAAATTCTGATTTCGGGAAGTTTTGAAATCTCGAGTTTTAGCCATGAATCTATACTAGAACACTTTGAACAAGAAAGTAACGTTAGACTTTGACTCTATCGACGATATCTCAAAATATACTAATTTGATGATGACGACTCCAAATTTAGGGGAATGACGACATTTCTATACACTAAATACAATTAAGACAGTCTAAATTCTATTTTCAGGAAGTTTTAAAAGTTAAGTTTTATGTATGGGTCCACAGTGGAACACTTTAAAGAAGAAAGTGGCAACTTTGATTCTATCAACGATATCTTCAAGGGTACTAATTCGATGATGATGATTCCAAATCTAGGTGAAAGATGAGATTTTGATACACTATATACACCCAAGAAAGTCCAAATTCTGATTTCGGGAAGTTTTGACAAGTTGAGTTTTAGGCATGCGTCCATAGTTGAAAACCTTAAACAGAAAAAGCACAACCTTGTTTCAATGAACGATATCTCCAAGAATACTAATTTGACTGTGACGATTCCAAATCTAGGTGAAAGGCGACATTTTGAAACACTATATACACTCAAGAAAGTCCAACTTCTGGTTTTGGGAAGATTTGAAAAGTTGTGTTTGAGCCATGTGTCCATAGTTGAACACCTTAAACACAAAAAGGACAACGTTGTTTCAATGTACGATATCTCCAAGAATACTAATTTGATGATGACGATTCCAAATCTAGATGAAAGACGACATTTTGATACACTGTATACACTCAAGAAAGTCCAACTTCTTGTTTCTGAAGGTTTTGAAAAGTTGAGTTTGAGCCATGCGTCCAAAGTAAACATAAAAAGGAAAACCTTGTCTCAATGAACGATATCCCCAAGAATACTAATTTTGATGATGACGATTGCAAATGTAGGTGAAAGAGGAAATTTTTATACACTCAAGAAAGTCCTAATTTTTATTTCGGAAAGTTTTGAAATCTTGAGTTTCAGTCATGAATGCATAGCAGAACACTTTAAACAAGAAAGTGACAATTTTGATTCAATTGACGATATCTCCAAGTATACTAGTTCGATGATGACAATTCCAGATCTAGGTGAAAGACGACATTTTGATACACTAAATACACTCAAGACAGTCCAAATTCTAATTTCTGGAAGTTTGAAAAGTTGAGTTTTAGCCATGCATCCATAGTTCAACACCTTAAACATAAAAAGTGCAACCTTGTTTCAATGAACGATATCTTCAAGATTACTAATTTGATGTTGACGATTCGAAATCTAGTTGAAAGACGACATTTTTAAACACTTTATACACTCAAGTAAGTCCAAATTCCGATTTCGGGAAGTTTTGAAATCTTGAGTTTTAGCCATGAATCCGTACTAGAACACTTTGAACAAGAAAGTGACGACTTTTATTCTATCGACGATATCTCCAAGTATACTAATTTGATGATGACGATTCCAAATCTAGGTGGAAGAAGACATTTTGATACACTAAATACACTTGAGACGGTCCAAATTCTATTTTCGGGAAGTTTTGAAAAGTTGAGTTTTATGCATGGGTCCACAGTAGAACACTATAAAGAAGAAAGTGGCAACTTTGATTCTATCAAATATATCTTCAAGGGTTCTTATTCGATGGGACAATTCCAAATCTAGGTGAAAGATGACATTTTGATACAGTATATAAACTCAAGAAAGTCCAAATTCTGATTTCGGGAAGTCTTGAAATCTTGTGCTTTAGCCATGAATCCATACTAGAACACTTTGAACAAAAAAGTGACGACTTTGATTCTATCGACGATATCTCCAAGTATACTAATTTGGTGATGACGATTCCAAATCTAAGTGAAAGACGACATTTCGATACACTGAATACACTTAAGACAGTCCAAATTCTACTTTCGAGAAGTTTTGAAAAGTTGAGTTTTATGCATGGGTCCACAGTAGAACACTTTAAAGTAGAAAGTTGCAACTTTGATTCTATCAACGATATCTTCAAGGGTACTAATTCGATGACGACTATTCCAAATCTAGGTGAAAGACGACATTTTGATACACTATATACACTCAAGAAAGTCCAAATTCTAATTTCGGGAAGTTTTGAATTCTTGAGTTTTAGCCATGAATCCATACTAGAACACTTTGAACAAGAAAGAGACGACTTTGATTCTATCGACCATATCTCCAAGTATACTAATTTGATGATGATGATTCCAAATCTAGGTAAAAGACGACATTTTGATACACTATATACACTCAAGAAAGTCCAAATTCTGATTTTGGGAAGTTTTGAAATCTTGTGTTTTAGCCATGAATCCACACTAGAACACTTTGAACAAGAAAGTGACAACTTTGATTCTATCGACGATATCTCCAAGTATACACTAATTTGATGATGATGATTTCAAACCTAGGTGAAAGACGACATTTTGATACACTAAATACACTTAAGGCAGTCAAAACTCTACTTTCGGGAAGTTTTGAAAAGTTGAGTTTTATGCATGGGTCCACAGTACAACACTTTGATTCTATCAACGATATCTTCAAGGGTACTAATTCGATGACGACGATTCCAAATCTAGGTGAAAGACTGCATTTTGATACGCTATATACACTCAAGAAAGCCAAATTCTGATTTCGGGAAGTTTTGAAATCTCGAGTTTTAGCCATGAATCTATACTAGAACACTTTGAACAAGAAAGTAACGTTAGACTTTGACTCTATCGACGATATCTCAAAATATACTAATTTGATGATGACGACTCCAAATTTAGGGGAATGACGACATTTCTATACACTAAATACAATTAAGACAGTCTAAATTCTATTTTCAGGAAGTTTTAAAAGTTAAGTTTTATGTATGGGTCCACAGTGGAACACTTTAAAGAAGAAAGTGGCAACTTTGATTCTATCAACGATATCTTCAAGGGTACTAATTCGATGATGATGATTCCAAATCTAGGTGAAAGATGAGATTTTGATACACTATATACACCCAAGAAAGTCCAAATTCTGATTTCGGGAAGTTTTGACAAGTTGAGTTTTAGGCATGCGTCCATAGTTGAAAACCTTAAACAGAAAAAGCACAACCTTGTTTCAATGAACGATATCTCCAAGAATACTAATTTGACTGTGACGATTCCAAATCTAGGTGAAAGGCGACATTTTGAAACACTATATACACTCAAGAAAGTCCAACTTCTGGTTTTGGGAAGATTTGAAAAGTTGTGTTTGAGCCATGTGTCCATAGTTGAACACCTTAAACACAAAAAGGACAACGTTGTTTCAATGTACGATATCTCCAAGAATACTAATTTGATGATGACGATTCCAAATCTAGATGAAAGACGACATTTTGATACACTGTATACACTCAAGAAAGTCCAACTTCTTGTTTCTGAAGGTTTTGAAAAGTTGAGTTTGAGCCATGCGTCCAAAGTAAACATAAAAAGGAAAACCTTGTCTCAATGAACGATATCCCCAAGAATACTAATTTTGATGATGACGATTGCAAATGTAGGTGAAAGAGGAAATTTTTATACACTCAAGAAAGTCCTAATTTTTATTTCGGAAAGTTTTGAAATCTTGAGTTTCAGTCATGAATGCATAGCAGAACACTTTAAACAAGAAAGTGACAATTTTGATTCAATTGACGATATCTCCAAGTATACTAGTTCGATGATGACAATTCCAGATCTAGGTGAAAGACAACATTTTGATACACTAAATACACTCAAGACAGTCCAAATTCTAATTTCTGGAAGTTTGAAAAGTTGAGTTTTAGCCATGCATCCATAGTTCAACACCTTAAACATAAAAAGTGCAACCTTGTTTCAATGAACGATATCTTCAAGATTACTAATTTGATGTTGACGATTCGAAATCTAGTTGAAAGACGACATTTTTAAACACTTTATACACTCAAGTAAGTCCAAATTCCGATTTCGGGAAGTTTTGAAATCTTGAGTTTTAGCCATGAATCCGTACTAGAACACTTTGAACAAGAAAGTGACGACTTTTATTCTATCGACGATATCTCCAAGTATACTAATTTGATGATGACGATTCCAAATCTAGGTGGAAGAAGACATTTTGATACACTAAATACACTTGAGACGGTCCAAATTCTATTTTCGGGAAGTTTTGAAAAGTTGAGTTTTATGCATGGGTCCACAGTAGAACACTATAAAGAAGAAAGTGGCAACTTTGATTCTATCAAATATATCTTCAAGGGTTCTTATTCGATGGGACAATTCCAAATCTAGGTGAAAGATGACATTTTGATACAGTATATAAACTCAAGAAAGTCCAAATTCTGATTTCGGGAAGTCTTGAAATCTTGTGCTTTAGCCATGAATCCATACTAGAACACTTTGAACAAAAAAGTGACGACTTTGATTCTATCGACGATATCTCCAAGTATACTAATTTGGTGATGACGATTCCAAATCTAAGTGAAAGACGACATTTCGATACACTGAATACACTTAAGACAGTCCAAATTCTACTTTCGAGAAGTTTTGAAAAGTTGAGTTTTATGCATGGGTCCACAGTAGAACACTTTAAAGTAGAAAGTTGCAACTTTGATTCTATCAACGATATCTTCAAGGGTACTAATTCGATGACGACTATTCCAAATCTAGGTGAAAGACGACATTTTGATACACTATATACACTCAAGAAAGTCCAAATTCTAATTTCGGGAAGTTTTGAATTCTTGAGTTTTAGCCATGAATCCATACTAGAACACTTTGAACAAGAAAGAGACGACTTTGATTCTATCGACCATATCTCCAAGTATACTAATTTGATGATGATGATTCCAAATCTAGGTAAAAGACGACATTTTGATACACTATATACACTCAAGAAAGTCCAAATTCTGATTTTGGGAAGTTTTGAAATCTTGTGTTTTAGCCATGAATCCACACTAGAACACTTTGAACAAGAAAGTGACAACTTTGATTCTATCGACGATATCTCCAAGTATACACTAATTTGATGATGATGATTTCAAACCTAGGTGAAAGACGACATTTTGATACACTAAATACACTTAAGGCAGTCAAAACTCTACTTTCGGGAAGTTTTGAAAAGTTGAGTTTTATGCATGGGTCCACAGTACAACACTTTGATTCTATCAACGATATCTTCAAGGGTACTAATTCGATGACGACGATTCCAAATCTAGGTGAAAGACTGCATTTTGATACGCTATATACACTCAAGAAAGCCAAATTCTGATTTCGGGAAGTTTTGAAATCTCGAGTTTTAGCCATGAATCTATACTAGAACACTTTGAACAAGAAAGTAACGTTAGACTTTGACTCTATCGACGATATCTCAAAATATACTAATTTGATGATGACGACTCCAAATTTAGGGGAATGACGACATTTCTATACACTAAATACAATTAAGACAGTCTAAATTCTATTTTCAGGAAGTTTTAAAAGTTAAGTTTTATGTATGGGTCCACAGTGGAACACTTTAAAGAAGAAAGTGGCAACTTTGATTCTATCAACGATATCTTCAAGGGTACTAATTCGATGATGATGATTCCAAATCTAGGTGAAAGATGAGATTTTGATACACTATATACACCCAAGAAAGTCCAAATTCTGATTTCGGGAAGTTTTGACAAGTTGAGTTTTAGGCATGCGTCCATAGTTGAAAACCTTAAACAGAAAAAGCACAACCTTGTTTCAATGAACGATATCTCCAAGAATACTAATTTGACTGTGACGATTCCAAATCTAGGTGAAAGGCGACATTTTGAAACACTATATACACTCAAGAAAGTCCAACTTCTGGTTTTGGGAAGATTTGAAAAGTTGTGTTTGAGCCATGTGTCCATAGTTGAACACCTTAAACACAAAAAGGACAACGTTGTTTCAATGTACGATATCTCCAAGAATACTAATTTGATGATGACGATTCCAAATCCAGATGAAAGACGACATTTTGATACACTGTATACACTCAAGAAAGTCCAACTTCTTGTTTCTGAAGGTTTTGAAAAGTTGAGTTTGAGCCATGCGTCCAAAGTAAACATAAAAAGGAAAACCTTGTCTCAATGAACGATATCCCCAAGAATACTAATTTTGATGATGACGATTGCAAATGTAGGTGAAAGAGGAAATTTTTATACACTCAAGAAAGTCCTAATTTTTATTTCGGAAAGTTTTGAAATCTTGAGTTTCAGTCATGAATGCATAGCAGAACACTTTAAACAAGAAAGTGACAATTTTGATTCAATTGACGATATCTCCAAGTATACTAGTTCGATGATGACAATTCCAGATCTAGGTGAAAGACAACATTTTGATACACTAAATACACTCAAGACAGTCCAAATTCTAATTTCTGGAAGTTTGAAAAGTTGAGTTTTAGCCATGCATCCATAGTTCAACACCTTAAACATAAAAAGTGCAACCTTGTTTCAATGAACGATATCTTCAAGATTACTAATTTGATGTTGACGATTCGAAATCTAGTTGAAAGACGACATTTTTAAACACTTTATACACTCAAGTAAGTCCAAATTCCGATTTCGGGAAGTTTTGAAATCTTGAGTTTTAGCCATGAATCCGTACTAGAACACTTTGAACAAGAAAGTGACGACTTTTATTCTATCGACGATATCTCCAAGTATACTAATTTGATGATGACGATTCCAAATCTAGGTGGAAGAAGACATTTTGATACACTAAATACACTTGAGACGGTCCAAATTCTATTTTCGGGAAGTTTTGAAAAGTTGAGTTTTATGCATGGGTCCACAGTAGAACACTATAAAGAAGAAAGTGGCAACTTTGATTCTATCAAATATATCTTCAAGGGTTCTTATTCGATGGGACAATTCCAAATCTAGGTGAAAGATGACATTTTGATACAGTATATAAACTCAAGAAAGTCCAAATTCTGATTTCGGGAAGTCTTGAAATCTTGTGCTTTAGCCATGAATCCATACTAGAACACTTTGAACAAAAAAGTGACGACTTTGATTCTATCGACGATATCTCCAAGTATACTAATTTGGTGATGACGATTCCAAATCTAAGTGAAAGACGACATTTCGATACACTGAATACACTTAAGACAGTCCAAATTCTACTTTCGAGAAGTTTTGAAAAGTTGAGTTTTATGCATGGGTCCACAGTAGAACACTTTAAAGTAGAAAGTTGCAACTTTGATTCTATCAACGATATCTTCAAGGGTACTAATTCGATGACGACTATTCCAAATCTAGGTGAAAGACGACATTTTGATACACTATATACACTCAAGAAAGTCCAAATTCTAATTTCGGGAAGTTTTGAATTCTTGAGTTTTAGCCATGAATCCATACTAGAACACTTTGAACAAGAAAGAGACGACTTTGATTCTATCGACCATATCTCCAAGTATACTAATTTGATGATGATGATTCCAAATCTAGGTAAAAGACGACATTTTGATACACTATATACACTCAAGAAAGTCCAAATTCTGATTTTGGGAAGTTTTGAAATCTTGTGTTTTAGCCATGAATCCACACTAGAACACTTTGAACAAGAAAGTGACAACTTTGATTCTATCGACGATATCTCCAAGTATACACTAATTTGATGATGATGATTTCAAACCTAGGTGAAAGACGACATTTTGATACACTAAATACACTTAAGGCAGTCAAAACTCTACTTTCGGGAAGTTTTGAAAAGTTGAGTTTTATGCATGGGTCCACAGTACAACACTTTGATTCTATCAACGATATCTTCAAGGGTACTAATTCGATGACGACGATTCCAAATCTAGGTGAAAGACTGCATTTTGATACGCTATATACACTCAAGAAAGCCAAATTCTGATTTCGGGAAGTTTTGAAATCTCGAGTTTTAGCCATGAATCTATACTAGAACACTTTGAACAAGAAAGTAACGTTAGACTTTGACTCTATCGACGATATCTCAAAATATACTAATTTGATGATGACGACTCCAAATTTAGGGGAATGACGACATTTCTATACACTAAATACAATTAAGACAGTCTAAATTCTATTTTCAGGAAGTTTTAAAAGTTAAGTTTTATGTATGGGTCCACAGTGGAACACTTTAAAGAAGAAAGTGGCAACTTTGATTCTATCAACGATATCTTCAAGGGTACTAATTCGATGATGATGATTCCAAATCTAGGTGAAAGATGAGATTTTGATACACTATATACACCCAAGAAAGTCCAAATTCTGATTTCGGGAAGTTTTGACAAGTTGAGTTTTAGGCATGCGTCCATAGTTGAAAACCTTAAACAGAAAAAGCACAACCTTGTTTCAATGAACGATATCTCCAAGAATACTAATTTGACTGTGACGATTCCAAATCTAGGTGAAAGGCGACATTTTGAAACACTATATACACTCAAGAAAGTCCAACTTCTGGTTTTGGGAAGATTTGAAAAGTTGTGTTTGAGCCATGTGTCCATAGTTGAACACCTTAAACACAAAAAGGACAACGTTGTTTCAATGTACGATATCTCCAAGAATACTAATTTGATGATGACGATTCCAAATCCAGATGAAAGACGACATTTTGATACACTGTATACACTCAAGAAAGTCCAACTTCTTGTTTCTGAAGGTTTTGAAAAGTTGAGTTTGAGCCATGCGTCCAAAGTAAACATAAAAAGGAAAACCTTGTCTCAATGAACGATATCCCCAAGAATACTAATTTTGATGATGACGATTGCAAATGTAGGTGAAAGAGGAAATTTTTATACACTCAAGAAAGTCCTAATTTTTATTTCGGAAAGTTTTGAAATCTTGAGTTTCAGTCATGAATGCATAGCAGAACACTTTAAACAAGAAAGTGACAATTTTGATTCAATTGACGATATCTCCAAGTATACTAGTTCGATGATGACAATTCCAGATCTAGGTGAAAGACAACATTTTGATACACTAAATACACTCAAGACAGTCCAAATTCTAATTTCTGGAAGTTTGAAAAGTTGAGTTTTAGCCATGCATCCATAGTTCAACACCTTAAACATAAAAAGTGCAACCTTGTTTCAATGAACGATATCTTCAAGATTACTAATTTGATGTTGACGATTCGAAATCTAGTTGAAAGACGACATTTTTAAACACTTTATACACTCAAGTAAGTCCAAATTCCGATTTCGGGAAGTTTTGAAATCTTGAGTTTTAGCCATGAATCCGTACTAGAACACTTTGAACAAGAAAGTGACGACTTTTATTCTATCGACGATATCTCCAAGTATACTAATTTGATGATGACGATTCCAAATCTAGGTGGAAGAAGACATTTTGATACACTAAATACACTTGAGACGGTCCAAATTCTATTTTCGGGAAGTTTTGAAAAGTTGAGTTTTATGCATGGGTCCACAGTAGAACACTATAAAGAAGAAAGTGGCAACTTTGATTCTATCAAATATATCTTCAAGGGTTCTTATTCGATGGGACAATTCCAAATCTAGGTGAAAGATGACATTTTGATACAGTATATAAACTCAAGAAAGTCCAAATTCTGATTTCGGGAAGTCTTGAAATCTTGTGCTTTAGCCATGAATCCATACTAGAACACTTTGAACAAAAAAGTGACGACTTTGATTCTATCGACGATATCTCCAAGTATACTAATTTGGTGATGACGATTCCAAATCTAAGTGAAAGACGACATTTCGATACACTGAATACACTTAAGACAGTCCAAATTCTACTTTCGAGAAGTTTTGAAAAGTTGAGTTTTATGCATGGGTCCACAGTAGAACACTTTAAAGTAGAAAGTTGCAACTTTGATTCTATCAACGATATCTTCAAGGGTACTAATTCGATGACGACTATTCCAAATCTAGGTGAAAGACGACATTTTGATACACTATATACACTCAAGAAAGTCCAAATTCTAATTTCGGGAAGTTTTGAATTCTTGAGTTTTAGCCATGAATCCATACTAGAACACTTTGAACAAGAAAGAGACGACTTTGATTCTATCGACCATATCTCCAAGTATACTAATTTGATGATGATGATTCCAAATCTAGGTAAAAGACGACATTTTGATACACTATATACACTCAAGAAAGTCCAAATTCTGATTTTGGGAAGTTTTGAAATCTTGTGTTTTAGCCATGAATCCACACTAGAACACTTTGAACAAGAAAGTGACAACTTTGATTCTATCGACGATATCTCCAAGTATACACTAATTTGATGATGATGATTTCAAACCTAGGTGAAAGACGACATTTTGATACACTAAATACACTTAAGGCAGTCAAAACTCTACTTTCGGGAAGTTTTGAAAAGTTGAGTTTTATGCATGGGTCCACAGTACAACACTTTGATTCTATCAACGATATCTTCAAGGGTACTAATTCGATGACGACGATTCCAAATCTAGGTGAAAGACTGCATTTTGATACGCTATATACACTCAAGAAAGCCAAATTCTGATTTCGGGAAGTTTTGAAATCTCGAGTTTTAGCCATGAATCTATACTAGAACACTTTGAACAAGAAAGTAACGTTAGACTTTGACTCTATCGACGATATCTCAAAATATACTAATTTGATGATGACGACTCCAAATTTAGGGGAATGACGACATTTCTATACACTAAATACAATTAAGACAGTCTAAATTCTATTTTCAGGAAGTTTTAAAAGTTAAGTTTTATGTATGGGTCCACAGTGGAACACTTTAAAGAAGAAAGTGGCAACTTTGATTCTATCAACGATATCTTCAAGGGTACTAATTCGATGATGATGATTCCAAATCTAGGTGAAAGATGAGATTTTGATACACTATATACACCCAAGAAAGTCCAAATTCTGATTTCGGGAAGTTTTGAC
Organism: Diospyros kaki; assembly: GCA_036245055.1. Taxonomy (NCBI): domain Eukaryota; kingdom Viridiplantae; phylum Streptophyta; class Magnoliopsida; order Ericales; family Ebenaceae; genus Diospyros; species Diospyros kaki. Next base: position 25,827,656 of record BSEG01000012.1, read on the forward strand.
AAGTTGAGTTTTAGGCATGCGTCCATAGTTGAAAACCTTAAACAGAAAAAGCACAACCTTGTTTCAATGAACGATATCTCCAAGAATACTAATTTGACTGTGACGATTCCAAATCTAGGTGAAAGGCGACATTTTGAAACACTATATACACTCAAGAAAGTCCAACTTCTGGTTTTGGGAAGATTTGAAAAGTTGTGTTTGAGCCATGTGTCCATAGTTGAACACCTTAAACACAAAAAGGACAACGTTGTTTCAATGTACGATATCTCCAAGAATACTAATTTGATGATGACGATTCCAAATCCAGATGAAAGACGACATTTTGATACACTGTATACACTCAAGAAAGTCCAACTTCTTGTTTCTGAAGGTTTTGAAAAGTTGAGTTTGAGCCATGCGTCCAAAGTAAACATAAAAAGGAAAACCTTCTCTCAATGAACGATATCCCCAAGAATACTAATTTTGATGATGACGATTGCAAATGTAGGTGAAAGAGGAAATTTTTATACACTCAAGAAAGTCCTAATTTTTATTTCGGAAAGTTTTGAAATCTTGAGTTTCAGTCATGAATGCATAGCAGAACACTTTAAACAAGAAAGTGACAATTTTGATTCAATTGACGATATCTCCAAGTATACTAGTTCGATGATGACAATTCCAGATCTAGGTGAAAGACGACATTTTGATACACTAAATACACTCAAGACAGTCCAAATTCTAATTTCTGGAAGTTTGAAAAGTTGAGTTTTAGCCATGCATCCATAGTTCAACACCTTAAACATAAAAAGTGCAACCTTGTTTCAATGAACGATATCTTCAAGATTACTAATTTGATGTTGACGATTCGAAATCTAGTTGAAAGACGACATTTTTAAACACTTTATACACTCAAGTAAGTCCAAATTCCGATTTCGGGAAGTTTTGAAATCTTGAGTTTTAGCCATGAATCCGTACTAGAACACTTTGAACAAGAAAGTGACGACTTTTATTCTATCGACGATATCTCCAAGTATACTAATTTGATGATGACGATTCCAAATCTAGGTGGAAGAAGACATTTTGATACACTAAATACACTTGAGACGGTCCAAATTCTATTTTCGGGAAGTTTTGAAAAGTTGAGTTTTATGCATGGGTCCACAGTAGAACACTATAAAGAAGAAAGTGGCAACTTTGATTCTATCAAATATATCTTCAAGGGTTCTTATTCGATGGGACAATTCCAAATCTAGGTGAAAGATGACATTTTGATACAGTATATAAACTCAAGAAAGTCCAAATTCTGATTTCGGGAAGTCTTGAAATCTTGTGCTTTAGCCATGAATCCATACTAGAACACTTTGAACAAAAAAGTGACGACTTTGATTCTATCGACGATATCTCCAAGTATACTAATTTGGTGATGACGATTCCAAATCTAAGTGAAAGACGACATTTCGATACACTGAATACACTTAAGACAGTCCAAATTCTACTTTCGAGAAGTTTTGAAAAGTTGAGTTTTATGCATGGGTCCACAGTAGAACACTTTAAAGTAGAAAGTTGCAACTTTGATTCTATCAACGATATCTTCAAGGGTACTAATTCGATGACGACTATTCCAAATCTAGGTGAAAGACGACATTTTGATACACTATATACACTCAAGAAAGTCCAAATTCTAATTTCGGGAAGTTTTGAATTCTTGAGTTTTAGCCATGAATCCATACTAGAACACTTTGAACAAGAAAGAGACGACTTTGATTCTATCGACCATATCTCCAAGTATACTAATTTGATGATGATGATTCCAAATCTAGGTAAAAGACGACATTTTGATACACTATATACACTCAAGAAAGTCCAAATTCTGATTTTGGGAAGTTTTGAAATCTTGTGTTTTAGCCATGAATCCACACTAGAACACTTTGAACAAGAAAGTGACAACTTTGATTCTATCGACGATATCTCCAAGTATACACTAATTTGATGATGATGATTTCAAACCTAGGTGAAAGACGACATTTTGATACACTAAATACACTTAAGGCAGTCAAAACTCTACTTTCGGGAAGTTTTGAAAAGTTGAGTTTTATGCATGGGTCCACAGTACAACACTTTGATTCTATCAACGATATCTTCAAGGGTACTAATTCGATGACGACGATTCCAAATCTAGGTGAAAGACTGCATTTTGATACGCTATATACACTCAAGAAAGCCAAATTCTGATTTCGGGAAGTTTTGAAATCTCGAGTTTTAGCCATGAATCTATACTAGAACACTTTGAACAAGAAAGTAACGTTAGACTTTGACTCTATCGACGATATCTCAAAATATACTAATTTGATGATGACGACTCCAAATTTAGGGGAATGACGACATTTCTATACACTAAATACAATTAAGACAGTCTAAATTCTATTTTCAGGAAGTTTTAAAAGTTAAGTTTTATGTATGGGTCCACAGTGGAACACTTTAAAGAAGAAAGTGGCAACTTTGATTCTATCAACGATATCTTCAAGGGTACTAATTCGATGATGATGATTCCAAATCTAGGTGAAAGATGAGATTTTGATACACTATATACACCCAAGAAAGTCCAAATTCTGATTTCGGGAAGTTTTGACAAGTTGAGTTTTAGGCATGCGTCCATAGTTGAAAACCTTAAACAGAAAAAGCACAACCTTGTTTCAATGAACGATATCTCCAAGAATACTAATTTGACTGTGACGATTCCAAATCTAGGTGAAAGGCGACATTTTGAAACACTATATACACTCAAGAAAGTCCAACTTCTGGTTTTGGGAAGATTTGAAAAGTTGTGTTTGAGCCATGTGTCCATAGTTGAACACCTTAAACACAAAAAGGACAACGTTGTTTCAATGTACGATATCTCCAAGAATACTAATTTGATGATGACGATTCCAAATCCAGATGAAAGACGACATTTTGATACACTGTATACACTCAAGAAAGTCCAACTTCTTGTTTCTGAAGGTTTTGAAAAGTTGAGTTTGAGCCATGCGTCCAAAGTAAACATAAAAAGGAAAACCTTCTCTCAATGAACGATATCCCCAAGAATACTAATTTTGATGATGACGATTGCAAATGTAGGTGAAAGAGGAAATTTTTATACACTCAAGAAAGTCCTAATTTTTATTTCGGAAAGTTTTGAAATCTTGAGTTTCAGTCATGAATGCATAGCAGAACACTTTAAACAAGAAAGTGACAATTTTGATTCAATTGACGATATCTCCAAGTATACTAGTTCGATGATGACAATTCCAGATCTAGGTGAAAGACGACATTTTGATACACTAAATACACTCAAGACAGTCCAAATTCTAATTTCTGGAAGTTTGAAAAGTTGAGTTTTAGCCATGCATCCATAGTTCAACACCTTAAACATAAAAAGTGCAACCTTGTTTCAATGAACGATATCTTCAAGATTACTAATTTGATGTTGACGATTCGAAATCTAGTTGAAAGACGACATTTTTAAACACTTTATACACTCAAGTAAGTCCAAATTCCGATTTCGGGAAGTTTTGAAATCTTGAGTTTTAGCCATGAATCCGTACTAGAACACTTTGAACAAGAAAGTGACGACTTTTATTCTATCGACGATATCTCCAAGTATACTAATTTGATGATGACGATTCCAAATCTAGGTGGAAGAAGACATTTTGATACACTAAATACACTTGAGACGGTCCAAATTCTATTTTCGGGAAGTTTTGAAAAGTTGAGTTTTATGCATGGGTCCACAGTAGAACACTATAAAGAAGAAAGTGGCAACTTTGATTCTATCAAATATATCTTCAAGGGTTCTTATTCGATGGGACAATTCCAAATCTAGGTGAAAGATGACATTTTGATACAGTATATAAACTCAAGAAAGTCCAAATTCTGATTTCGGGAAGTCTTGAAATCTTGTGCTTTAGCCATGAATCCATACTAGAACACTTTGAACAAAAAAGTGACGACTTTGATTCTATCGACGATATCTCCAAGTATACTAATTTGGTGATGACGATTCCAAATCTAAGTGAAAGACGACATTTCGATACACTGAATACACTTAAGACAGTCCAAATTCTACTTTCGAGAAGTTTTGAAAAGTTGAGTTTTATGCATGGGTCCACAGTAGAACACTTTAAAGTAGAAAGTTGCAACTTTGATTCTATCAACGATATCTTCAAGGGTACTAATTCGATGACGACTATTCCAAATCTAGGTGAAAGACGACATTTTGATACACTATATACACTCAAGAAAGTCCAAATTCTAATTTCGGGAAGTTTTGAATTCTTGAGTTTTAGCCATGAATCCATACTAGAACACTTTGAACAAGAAAGAGACGACTTTGATTCTATCGACCATATCTCCAAGTATACTAATTTGATGATGATGATTCCAAATCTAGGTAAAAGACGACATTTTGATACACTATATACACTCAAGAAAGTCCAAATTCTGATTTTGGGAAGTTTTGAAATCTTGTGTTTTAGCCATGAATCCACACTAGAACACTTTGAACAAGAAAGTGACAACTTTGATTCTATCGACGATATCTCCAAGTATACACTAATTTGATGATGATGATTTCAAACCTAGGTGAAAGACGACATTTTGATACACTAAATACACTTAAGGCAGTCAAAACTCTACTTTCGGGAAGTTTTGAAAAGTTGAGTTTTATGCATGGGTCCACAGTACAACACTTTGATTCTATCAACGATATCTTCAAGGGTACTAATTCGATGACGATGATTCCAAATCTAGGTGAAAGACTGCATTTTGATACGCTATATACACTCAAGAAAGCCAAATTCTGATTTCGGGAAGTTTTGAAATCTCGAGTTTTAGCCATGAATCTATACTAGAACACTTTGAACAAGAAAGTAACGTTAGACTTTGACTCTATCGACGATATCTCAAAATATACTAATTTGATGATGACGACTCCAAATTTAGGGGAATGACGACATTTCTATACACTAAATACAATTAAGACAGTCTAAATTCTATTTTCAGGAAGTTTTAAAAGTTAAGTTTTATGTATGGGTCCACAGTGGAACACTTTAAAGAAGAAAGTGGCAACTTTGATTCTATCAACGATATCTTCAAGGGTACTAATTCGATGATGATGATTCCAAATCTAGGTGAAAGATGAGATTTTGATACACTATATACACCCAAGAAAGTCCAAATTCTGATTTCGGGAAGTTTTGACAAGTTGAGTTTTAGGCATGCGTCCATAGTTGAAAACCTTAAACAGAAAAAGCACAACCTTGTTTCAATGAACGATATCTCCAAGAATACTAATTTGACTGTGACGATTCCAAATCTAGGTGAAAGGCGACATTTTGAAACACTATATACACTCAAGAAAGTCCAACTTCTGGTTTTGGGAAGATTTGAAAAGTTGTGTTTGAGCCATGTGTCCATAGTTGAACACCTTAAACACAAAAAGGACAACGTTGTTTCAATGTACGATATCTCCAAGAATACTAATTTGATGATGACGATTCCAAATCCAGATGAAAGACGACATTTTGATACACTGTATACACTCAAGAAAGTCCAACTTCTTGTTTCTGAAGGTTTTGAAAAGTTGAGTTTGAGCCATGCGTCCAAAGTAAACATAAAAAGGAAAACCTTGTCTCAATGAACGATATCCCCAAGAATACTAATTTTGATGATGACGATTGCAAATGTAGGTGAAAGAGGAAATTTTTATACACTCAAGAAAGTCCTAATTTTTATTTCGGAAAGTTTTGAAATCTTGAGTTTCAGTCATGAATGCATAGCAGAACACTTTAAACAAGAAAGTGACAATTTTGATTCAATTGACGATATCTCCAAGTATACTAGTTCGATGATGACAATTCCAGATCTAGGTGAAAGACAACATTTTGATACACTAAATACACTCAAGACAGTCCAAATTCTAATTTCTGGAAGTTTGAAAAGTTGAGTTTTAGCCATGCATCCATAGTTCAACACCTTAAACATAAAAAGTGCAACCTTGTTTCAATGAACGATATCTTCAAGATTACTAATTTGATGTTGACGATTCGAAATCTAGTTGAAAGACGACATTTTTAAACACTTTATACACTCAAGTAAGTCCAAATTCCGATTTCGGGAAGTTTTGAAATCTTGAGTTTTAGCCATGAATCCGTACTAGAACACTTTGAACAAGAAAGTGACGACTTTTATTCTATCGACGATATCTCCAAGTATACTAATTTGATGATGACGATTCCAAATCTAGGTGGAAGAAGACATTTTGATACACTAAATACACTTGAGACGGTCCAAATTCTATTTTCGGGAAGTTTTGAAAAGTTGAGTTTTATGCATGGGTCCACAGTAGAACACTATAAAGAAGAAAGTGGCAACTTTGATTCTATCAAATATATCTTCAAGGGTTCTTATTCGATGGGACAATTCCAAATCTAGGTGAAAGATGACATTTTGATACAGTATATAAACTCAAGAAAGTCCAAATTCTGATTTCGGGAAGTCTTGAAATCTTGTGCTTTAGCCATGAATCCATACTAGAACACTTTGAACAAAAAAGTGACGACTTTGATTCTATCGACGATATCTCCAAGTATACTAATTTGGTGATGACGATTCCAAATCTAAGTGAAAGACGACATTTCGATACACTGAATACACTTAAGACAGTCCAAATTCTACTTTCGAGAAGTTTTGAAAAGTTGAGTTTTATGCATGGGTCCACAGTAGAACACTTTAAGGTAGAAAGTTGCAACTTTGATTCTATCAACGATATCTTCAAGGGTACTAATTCGATGACGACTATTCCAAATCTAGGTGAAAGACGACATTTTGATACACTATATACACTCAAGAAAGTCCAAATTCTAATTTCGGGAAGTTTTGAATTCTTGAGTTTTAGCCATGAATCCATACTAGAACACTTTGAACAAGAAAGAGACGACTTTGATTCTATCGACCATATCTCCAAGTATACTAATTTGATGATGATTATTCCAAATCTAGGTAAAAGACGACATTTTGATACACTATATACACTCAAGAAAGTCCAAATTCTGATTTTGGGAAGTTTTGAAATCTTGTGTTTTAGCCATGAATCCACACTAGAACACTTTGAACAAGAAAGTGACAACTTTGATTCTATCGACGATATCTCCAAGTATACACTAATTTGATGATGATGATTTCAAACCTAGGTGAAAGACGACATTTTGATACACTAAATACACTTAAGGCAGTCAAAACTCTACTTTCGGGAAGTTTTGAAAAGTTGAGTTTTATGCATGGGTCCACAGTACAACACTTTGATTCTATCAACGATATCTTCAAGGGTACTAATTCGATGACGACGATTCCAAATCTAGGTGAAAGACTGCATTTTGATACGCTATATACACTCAAGAAAGCCAAATTCTGATTTCGGGAAGTTTTGAAATCTCGAGTTTTAGCCATGAATCTATACTAGAACACTTTGAACAAGAAAGTAACGTTAGACTTTGACTCTATCGACGATATCTCAAAATATACTAATTTGATGATGACGACTCCAAATTTAGGGGAATGACGACATTTCTATACACTAAATACAATTAAGACAGTCTAAATTCTATTTTCAGGAAGTTTTAAAAGTTAAGTTTTATGTATGGGTCCACAGTGGAACACTTTAAAGAAGAAAGTGGCAACTTTGATTCTATCAACGATATCTTCAAGGGTACTAATTCGATGATGATGATTCCAAATCTAGGTGAAAGATGAGATTTTGATACACTATATACACCCAAGAAAGTCCAAATTCTGATTTCGGGAAGTTTTGACAAGTTGAGTTTTAGGCATGCGTCCATAGTTGAAAACCTTAAACAGAAAAAGCACAACCTTGTTTCAATGAACGATATCTCCAAGAATACTAATTTGACTGTGACGATTCCAAATCTAGGTGAAAGGCGACATTTTGAAACACTATATACACTCAAGAAAGTCCAACTTCTGGTTTTGGGAAGATTTGAAAAGTTGTGTTTGAGCCATGTGTCCATAGTTGAACACCTTAAACACAAAAAGGACAACGTTGTTTCAATGTACGATATCTCCAAGAATACTAATTTGATGATGACGATTCCAAATCCAGATGAAAGACGACATTTTGATACACTGTATACACTCAAGAAAGTCCAACTTCTTGTTTCTGAAGGTTTTGAAAAGTTGAGTTTGAGCCATGCGTCCAAAGTAAACATAAAAAGGAAAACCTTGTCTCAATGAACGATATCCCCAAGAATACTAATTTTGATGATGACGATTGCAAATGTAGGTGAAAGAGGAAATTTTTATACACTCAAGAAAGTCCTAATTTTTATTTCGGAAAGTTTTGAAATCTTGAGTTTCAGTCATGAATGCATAGCAGAACACTTTAAACAAGAAAGTGACAATTTTGATTCAATTGACGATATCTCCAAGTATACTAGTTCGATGATGACAATTCCAGATCTAGGTGAAAGACAACATTTTGATACACTAAATACACTCAAGACAGTCCAAATTCTAATTTCTGGAAGTTTGAAAAGTTGAGTTTTAGCCATGCATCCATAGTTCAACACCTTAAACATAAAAAGTGCAACCTTGTTTCAATGAACGATATCTTCAAGATTACTAATTTGATGTTGACGATTCGAAATCTAGTTGAAAGACGACATTTTTAAACACTTTATACACTCAAGTAAGTCCAAATTCCGATTTCGGGAAGTTTTGAAATCTTGAGTTTTAGCCATGAATCCGTACTAGAACACTTTGAACAAGAAAGTGACGACTTTTATTCTATCGACGATATCTCCAAGTATACTAATTTGATGATGACGATTCCAAATCTAGGTGGAAGAAGACATTTTGATACACTAAATACACTTGAGACGGTCCAAATTCTATTTTCGGGAAGTTTTGAAAAGTTGAGTTTTATGCATGGGTCCACAGTAGAACACTATAAAGAAGAAAGTGGCAACTTTGATTCTATCAAATATATCTTCAAGGGTTCTTATTCGATGGGACAATTCCAAATCTAGGTGAAAGATGACATTTTGATACAGTATATAAACTCAAGAAAGTCCAAATTCTGATTTCGGGAAGTCTTGAAATCTTGTGCTTTAGCCATGAATCCATACTAGAACACTTTGAACAAAAAAGTGACGACTTTGATTCTATCGACGATATCTCCAAGTATACTAATTTGGTGATGACGATTCCAAATCTAAGTGAAAGACGACATTTCGATACACTGAATACACTTAAGACAGTCCAAATTCTACTTTCGAGAAGTTTTGAAAAGTTGAGTTTTATGCATGGGTCCACAGTAGAACACTTTAAAGTAGAAAGTTGCAACTTTGATTCTATCAACGATATCTTCAAGGGTACTAATTCGATGACGACTATTCCAAATCTAGGTGAAAGACGACATTTTGATACACTATATACACTCAAGAAAGTCCAAATTCTAATTTCGGGAAGTTTTGAATTCTTGAGTTTTAGCCATGAATCCATACTAGAACACTTTGAACAAGAAAGAGACGACTTTGATTCTATCGACCATATCTCCAAGTATACTAATTTGATGATGATGATTCCAAATCTAGGTAAAAGACGACATTTTGATACACTATATACACTCAAGAAAGTCCAAATTCTGATTTTGGGAAGTTTTGAAATCTTGTGTTTTAGCCATGAATCCACACTAGAACACTTTGAACAAGAAAGTGACAACTTTGATTCTATCGACGATATCTCCAAGTATACACTAATTTGATGATGATGATTTCAAACCTAGGTGAAAGACGACATTTTGATACACTAAATACACTTAAGGCAGTCAAAACTCTACTTTCGGGAAGTTTTGAAAAGTTGAGTTTTATGCATGGGTCCACAGTACAACACTTTGATTCTATCAACGATATCTTCAAGGGTACTAATTCGATGACGACGATTCCAAATCTAGGTGAAAGACTGCATTTTGATACGCTATATACACTCAAGAAAGCCAAATTCTGATTTCGGGAAGTTTTGAAATCTCGAGTTTTAGCCATGAATCTATACTAGAACACTTTGAACAAGAAAGTAACGTTAGACTTTGACTCTATCGACGATATCTCAAAATATACTAATTTGATGATGACGACTCCAAATTTAGGGGAATGACGACATTTCTATACACTAAATACAATTAAGACAGTCTAAATTCTATTTTCAGGAAGTTTTAAAAGTTAAGTTTTATGTATGGGTCCACAGTGGAACACTTTAAAGAAGAAAGTGGCAACTTTGATTCTATCAACGATATCTTCAAGGGTACTAATTCGATGATGATGATTCCAAATCTAGGTGAAAGATGAGATTTTGATACACTATATACACCCAAGAAAGTCCAAATTCTGATTTCGGGAAGTTTTGACAAGTTGAGTTTTAGGCATGCGTCCATAGTTGAAAACCTTAAACAGAAAAAGCACAACCTTGTTTCAATGAACGATATCTCCAAGAATACTAATTTGACTGTGACGATTCCAAATCTAGGTGAAAGGCGACATTTTGAAACACTATATACACTCAAGAAAGTCCAACTTCTGGTTTTGGGAAGATTTGAAAAGTTGTGTTTGAGCCATGTGTCCATAGTTGAACACCTTAAACACAAAAAGGACAACGTTGTTTCAATGTACGATATCTCCAAGAATACTAATTTGATGATGACGATTCCAAATCCAGATGAAAGACGACATTTTGATACACTGTATACACTCAAGAAAGTCCAACTTCTTGTTTCTGAAGGTTTTGAAAAGTTGAGTTTGAGCCATGCATCCAAAGTAAACATAAAAAGGAAAACCTTGTCTCAATGAACGATATCCCCAAGAATACTAATTTTGATGATGACGATTGCAAATGTAGGTGAAAGAGGAAATTTTTATACACTCAAGAAAGTCCTAATTTTTATTTCGGAAAGTTTTGAAATCTTGAGTTTCAGTCATGAATGCATAGCAGAACACTTTAAACAAGAAAGTGACAATTTTGATTCAATTGACGATATCTCCAAGTATACTAGTTCGATGATGACAATTCCAGATCTAGGTGAAAGACAACATTTTGATACACTAAATACACTCAAGACAGTCCAAATTCTAATTTCTGGAAGTTTGAAAAGTTGAGTTTTAGCCATGCATCCATAGTTCAACACCTTAAACATAAAAAGTGCAACCTTGTTTCAATGAACGATATCTTCAAGATTACTAATTTGATGTTGACGATTCGAAATCTAGTTGAAAGACGACATTTTTAAACACTTTATACACTCAAGTAAGTCCAAATTCCGATTTCGGGAAGTTTTGAAATCTTGAGTTTTAGCCATGAATCCGTACTAGAACACTTTGAACAAGAAAGTGACGACTTTTATTCTATCGACGATATCTCCAAGTATACTAATTTGATGATGACGATTCCAAATCTAGGTGGAAGAAGACATTTTGATACACTAAATACACTTGAGACGGTCCAAATTCTATTTTCGGGAAGTTTTGAAAAGTTGAGTTTTATGCATGGGTCCACAGTAGAACACTATAAAGAAGAAAGTGGCAACTTTGATTCTATCAAATATATCTTCAAGGGTTCTTATTCGATGGGACAATTCCAAATCTAGGTGAAAGATGACATTTTGATACAGTATATAAACTCAAGAAAGTCCAAATTCTGATTTCGGGAAGTCTTGAAATCTTGTGCTTTAGCCATGAATCCATACTAGAACACTTTGAACAAAAAAGTGACGACTTTGATTCTATCGACGATATCTCCAAGTATACTAATTTGGTGATGACGATTCCAAATCTAAGTGAAAGACGACATTTCGATACACTGAATACACTTAAGACAGTCCAAATTCTACTTTCGAGAAGTTTTGAAAAGTTGAGTTTTATGCATGGGTCCACAGTAGAACACTTTAAGGTAGAAAGTTGCAACTTTGATTCTATCAACGATATCTTCAAGGGTACTAATTCGATGACGACTATTCCAAATCTAGGTGAAAGACGACATTTTGATACACTATATACACTCAAGAAAGTCCAAATTCTAATTTCGGGAAGTTTTGAATTCTTGAGTTTTAGCCATGAATCCATACTAGAACACTTTGAACAAGAAAGAGACGACTTTGATTCTATCGACCATATCTCCAAGTATACTAATTTGATGATGATTATTCCAAATCTAGGTAAAAGACGACATTTTGATACACTATATACACTCAAGAAAGTCCAAATTCTGATTTTGGGAAGTTTTGAAATCTTGTGTTTTAGCCATGAATCCACACTAGAACACTTTGAACAAGAAAGTGACAACTTTGATTCTATCGACGATATCTCCAAGTATACACTAATTTGATGATGATGATTTCAAACCTAGGTGAAAGACGACATTTTGATACACTAAATACACTTAAGGCAGTCAAAACTCTACTTTCGGGAAGTTTTGAAAAGTTGAGTTTTATGCATGGGTCCACAGTACAACACTTTGATTCTATCAACGATATCTTCAAGGGTACTAATTCGATGACGACGATTCCAAATCTAGGTGAAAGACTGCATTTTGATACGCTATATACACTCAAGAAAGCCAAATTCTGATTTCGGGAAGTTTTGAAATCTCGAGTTTTAGCCATGAATCTATACTAGAACACTTTGAACAAGAAAGTAACGTTAGACTTTGACTCTATCGACGATATCTCAAAATATACTAATTTGATGATGACGACTCCAAATTTAGGGGAATGACGACATTTCTATACACTAAATACAATTAAGACAGTCTAAATTCTATTTTCAGGAAGTTTTAAAAGTTAAGTTTTATGTATGGGTCCACAGTGGAACACTTTAAAGAAGAAAGTGGCAACTTTGATTCTATCAACGATATCTTCAAGGGTACTAATTCGATGATGATGATTCCAAATCTAGGTGAAAGATGAGATTTTGATACACTATATACACCCAAGAAAGTCCAAATTCTGATTTCGGGAAGTTTTGACAAGTTGAGTTTTAGGCATGCGTCCATAGTTGAAAACCTTAAACAGAAAAAGCACAACCTTGTTTCAATGAACGATATCTCCAAGAATACTAATTTGACTGTGACGATTCCAAATCTAGGTGAAAGGCGACATTTTGAAACACTATATACACTCAAGAAAGTCCAACTTCTGGTTTTGGGAAGATTTGAAAAGTTGTGTTTGAGCCATGTGTCCATAGTTGAACACCTTAAACACAAAAAGGACAACGTTGTTTCAATGTACGATATCTCCAAGAATACTAATTTGATGATGACGATTCCAAATCCAGATGAAAGACGACATTTTGATACACTGTATACACTCAAGAAAGTCCAACTTCTTGTTTCTGAAGGTTTTGAAAAGTTGAGTTTGAGCCATGCGTCCAAAGTAAACATAAAAAGGAAAACCTTGTCTCAATGAACGATATCCCCAAGAATACTAATTTTGATGATGACGATTGCAAATGTAGGTGAAAGAGGAAATTTTTATACACTCAAGAAAGTCCTAATTTTTATTTCGGAAAGTTTTGAAATCTTGAGTTTCAGTCATGAATGCATAGCAGAACACTTTAAACAAGAAAGTGACAATTTTGATTCAATTGACGATATCTCCAAGTATACTAGTTCGATGATGACAATTCCAGATCTAGGTGAAAGACAACATTTTGATACACTAAATACACTCAAGACAGTCCAAATTCTAATTTCTGGAAGTTTGAAAAGTTGAGTTTTAGCCATGCATCCATAGTTCAACACCTTAAACATAAAAAGTGCAACCTTGTTTCAATGAACGATATCTTCAAGATTACTAATTTGATGTTGACGATTCGAAATCTAGTTGAAAGACGACATTTTTAAACACTTTATACACTCAAGTAAGTCCAAATTCCGATTTCGGGAAGTTTTGAAATCTTGAGTTTTAGCCATGAATCCGTACTAGAACACTTTGAACAAGAAAGTGACGACTTTTATTCTATCGACGATATCTCCAAGTATACTAATTTGATGATGACGATTCCAAATCTAGGTGGAAGAAGACATTTTGATACACTAAATACACTTGAGACGGTCCAAATTCTATTTTCGGGAAGTTTTGAAAAGTTGAGTTTTATGCATGGGTCCACAGTAGAACACTATAAAGAAGAAAGTGGCAACTTTGATTCTATCAAATATATCTTCAAGGGTTCTTATTCGATGGGACAATTCCAAATCTAGGTGAAAGATGACATTTTGATACAGTATATAAACTCAAGAAAGTCCAAATTCTGATTTCGGGAAGTCTTGAAATCTTGTGCTTTAGCCATGAATCCATACTAGAACACTTTGAACAAAAAAGTGACGACTTTGATTCTATCGACGATATCTCCAAGTATACTAATTTGGTGATGACGATTCCAAATCTAAGTGAAAGACGACATTTCGATACACTGAATACACTTAAGACAGTCCAAATTCTACTTTCGAGAAGTTTTGAAAAGTTGAGTTTTATGCATGGGTCCACAGTAGAACACTTTAAAGTAGAAAGTTGCAACTTTGATTCTATCAACGATATCTTCAAGGGTACTAATTCGATGACGACTATTCCAAATCTAGGTGAAAGACGACATTTTGATACACTATATACACTCAAGAAAGTCCAAATTCTAATTTCGGGAAGTTTTGAATTCTTGAGTTTTAGCCATGAATCCATACTAGAACACTTTGAACAAGAAAGAGACGACTTTGATTCTATCGACCATATCTCCAAGTATACTAATTTGATGATGATGATTCCAAATCTAGGTAAAAGACGACATTTTGATACACTATATACACTCAAGAAAGTCCAAATTCTGATTTTGGGAAGTTTTGAAATCTTGTGTTTTAGCCATGAATCCACACTAGAACACTTTGAACAAGAAAGTGACAACTTTGATTCTATCGACGATATCTCCAAGTATACACTAATTTGATGATGATGATTTCAAACCTAGGTGAAAGACGACATTTTGATACACTAAATACACTTAAGGCAGTCAAAACTCTACTTTCGGGAAGTTTTGAAAAGTTGAGTTTTATGCATGGGTCCACAGTACAACACTTTGATTCTATCAACGATATCTTCAAGGGTACTAATTCGATGACGACGATTCCAAATCTAGGTGAAAGACTGCATTTTGATACGCTATATACACTCAAGAAAGCCAAATTCTGATTTCGGGAAGTTTTGAAATCTCGAGTTTTAGCCATGAATCTATACTAGAACACTTTGAACAAGAAAGTAACGTTAGACTTTGACTCTATCGACGATATCTCAAAATATACTAATTTGATGATGACGACTCCAAATTTAGGGGAATGACGACATTTCTATACACTAAATACAATTAAGACAGTCTAAATTCTATTTTCAGGAAGTTTTAAAAGTTAAGTTTTATGTATGGGTCCACAGTGGAACACTTTAAAGAAGAAAGTGGCAACTTTGATTCTATCAACGATATCTTCAAGGGTACTAATTCGATGATGATGATTCCAAATCTAGGTGAAAGATGAGATTTTGATACACTATATACACCCAAGAAAGTCCAAATTCTGATTTCGGGAAGTTTTGACAAGTTGAGTTTTAGGCATGCGTCCATAGTTGAAAACCTTAAACAGAAAAAGCACAACCTTGTTTCAATGAACGATATCTCCAAGAATACTAATTTGACTGTGACGATTCCAAATCTAGGTGAAAGGCGACATTTTGAAACACTATATACACTCAAGAAAGTCCAACTTCTGGTTTTGGGAAGATTTGAAAAGTTGTGTTTGAGCCATGTGTCCATAGTTGAACACCTTAAACACAAAAAGGACAACGTTGTTTCAATGTACGATATCTCCAAGAATACTAATTTGATGATGACGATTCCAAATCCAGATGAAAGACGACATTTTGATACACTGTATACACTCAAGAAAGTCCAACTTCTTGTTTCTGAAGGTTTTGAAAAGTTGAGTTTGAGCCATGCATCCAAAGTAAACATAAAAAGGAAAACCTTGTCTCAATGAACGATATCCCCAAGAATACTAATTTTGATGATGACGATTGCAAATGTAGGTGAAAGAGGAAATTTTTATACACTCAAGAAAGTCCTAATTTTTATTTCGGAAAGTTTTGAAATCTTGAGTTTCAGTCATGAATGCATAGCAGAACACTTTAAACAAGAAAGTGACAATTTTGATTCAATTGACGATATCTCCAAGTATACTAGTTCGATGATGACAATTCCAGATCTAGGTGAAAGACAACATTTTGATACACTAAATACACTCAAGACAGTCCAAATTCTAATTTCTGGAAGTTTGAAAAGTTGAGTTTTAGCCATGCATCCATAGTTCAACACCTTAAACATAAAAAGTGCAACCTTGTTTCAATGAACGATATCTTCAAGATTACTAATTTGATGTTGACGATTCGAAATCTAGTTGAAAGACGACATTTTTAAACACTTTATACACTCAAGTAAGTCCAAATTCCGATTTCGGGAAGTTTTGAAATCTTGAGTTTTAGCCATGAATCCGTACTAGAACACTTTGAACAAGAAAGTGACGACTTTTATTCTATCGACGATATCTCCAAGTATACTAATTTGATGATGACGATTCCAAATCTAGGTGGAAGAAGACATTTTGATACACTAAATACACTTGAGACGGTCCAAATTCTATTTTCGGGAAGTTTTGAAAAGTTGAGTTTTATGCATGGGTCCACAGTAGAACACTATAAAGAAGAAAGTGGCAACTTTGATTCTATCAAATATATCTTCAAGGGTTCTTATTCGATGGGACAATTCCAAATCTAGGTGAAAGATGACATTTTGATACAGTATATAAACTCAAGAAAGTCCAAATTCTGATTTCGGGAAGTCTTGAAATCTTGTGCTTTAGCCATGAATCCATACTAGAACACTTTGAACAAAAAAGTGACGACTTTGATTCTATCGACGATATCTCCAAGTATACTAATTTGGTGATGACGATTCCAAATCTAAGTGAAAGACGACATTTCGATACACTGAATACACTTAAGACAGTCCAAATTCTACTTTCGAGAAGTTTTGAAAAGTTGAGTTTTATGCATGGGTCCACAGTAGAACACTTTAAGGTAGAAAGTTGCAACTTTGATTCTATCAACGATATCTTCAAGGGTACTAATTCGATGACGACTATTCCAAATCTAGGTGAAAGACGACATTTTGATACACTATATACACTCAAGAAAGTCCAAATTCTAATTTCGGGAAGTTTTGAATTCTTGAGTTTTAGCCATGAATCCATACTAGAACACTTTGAACAAGAAAGAGACGACTTTGATTCTATCGACCATATCTCCAAGTATACTAATTTGATGATGATTATTCCAAATCTAGGTAAAAGACGACATTTTGATACACTATATACACTCAAGAAAGTCCAAATTCTGATTTTGGGAAGTTTTGAAATCTTGTGTTTTAGCCATGAATCCACACTAGAACACTTTGAACAAGAAAGTGACAACTTTGATTCTATCGACGATATCTCCAAGTATACACTAATTTGATGATGATGATTTCAAACCTAGGTGAAAGACGACATTTTGATACACTAAATACACTTAAGGCAGTCAAAACTCTACTTTCGGGAAGTTTTGAAAAGTTGAGTTTTATGCATGGGTCCACAGTACAACACTTTGATTCTATCAACGATATCTTCAAGGGTACTAATTCGATGACGACGATTCCAAATCTAGGTGAAAGACTGCATTTTGATACGCTATATACACTCAAGAAAGCCAAATTCTGATTTCGGGAAGTTTTGAAATCTCGAGTTTTAGCCATGAATCTATACTAGAACACTTTGAACAAGAAAGTAACGTTAGACTTTGACTCTATCGACGATATCTCAAAATATACTAATTTGATGATGACGACTCCAAATTTAGGGGAATGACGACATTTCTATACACTAAATACAATTAAGACAGTCTAAATTCTATTTTCAGGAAGTTTTAAAAGTTAAGTTTTATGTATGGGTCCACAGTGGAACACTTTAAAGAAGAAAGTGGCAACTTTGATTCTATCAACGATATCTTCAAGGGTACTAATTCGATGATGATGATTCCAAATCTAGGTGAAAGATGAGATTTTGATACACTATATACACCCAAGAAAGTCCAAATTCTGATTTCGGGAAGTTTTGACAAGTTGAGTTTTAGGCATGCGTCCATAGTTGAAAACCTTAAACAGAAAAAGCACAACCTTGTTTCAATGAACGATATCTCCAAGAATACTAATTTGACTGTGACGATTCCAAATCTAGGTGAAAGGCGACATTTTGAAACACTATATACACTCAAGAAAGTCCAACTTCTGGTTTTGGGAAGATTTGAAAAGTTGTGTTTGAGCCATGTGTCCATAGTTGAACACCTTAAACACAAAAAGGACAACGTTGTTTCAATGTACGATATCTCCAAGAATACTAATTTGATGATGACGATTCCAAATCCAGATGAAAGACGACATTTTGATACACTGTATACACTCAAGAAAGTCCAACTTCTTGTTTCTGAAGGTTTTGAAAAGTTGAGTTTGAGCCATGCGTCCAAAGTAAACATAAAAAGGAAAACCTTGTCTCAATGAACGATATCCCCAAGAATACTAATTTTGATGATGACGATTGCAAATGTAGGTGAAAGAGGAAATTTTTATACACTCAAGAAAGTCCTAATTTTTATTTCGGAAAGTTTTGAAATCTTGAGTTTCAGTCATGAATGCATAGCAGAACACTTTAAACAAGAAAGTGACAATTTTGATTCAATTGACGATATCTCCAAGTATACTAGTTCGATGATGACAATTCCAGATCTAGGTGAAAGACAACATTTTGATACACTAAATACACTCAAGACAGTCCAAATTCTAATTTCTGGAAGTTTGAAAAGTTGAGTTTTAGCCATGCATCCATAGTTCAACACCTTAAACATAAAAAGTGCAACCTTGTTTCAATGAACGATATCTTCAAGATTACTAATTTGATGTTGACGATTCGAAATCTAGTTGAAAGACGACATTTTTAAACACTTTATACACTCAAGTAAGTCCAAATTCCGATTTCGGGAAGTTTTGAAATCTTGAGTTTTAGCCATGAATCCGTACTAGAACACTTTGAACAAGAAAGTGACGACTTTTATTCTATCGACGATATCTCCAAGTATACTAATTTGATGATGACGATTCCAAATCTAGGTGGAAGAAGACATTTTGATACACTAAATACACTTGAGACGGTCCAAATTCTATTTTCGGGAAGTTTTGAAAAGTTGAGTTTTATGCATGGGTCCACAGTAGAACACTATAAAGAAGAAAGTGGCAACTTTGATTCTATCAAATATATCTTCAAGGGTTCTTATTCGATGGGACAATTCCAAATCTAGGTGAAAGATGACATTTTGATACAGTATATAAACTCAAGAAAGTCCAAATTCTGATTTCGGGAAGTCTTGAAATCTTGTGCTTTAGCCATGAATCCATACTAGAACACTTTGAACAAAAAAGTGACGACTTTGATTCTATCGACGATATCTCCAAGTATACTAATTTGGTGATGACGATTCCAAATCTAAGTGAAAGACGACATTTCGATACACTGAATACACTTAAGACAGTCCAAATTCTACTTTCGAGAAGTTTTGAAAAGTTGAGTTTTATGCATGGGTCCACAGTAGAACACTTTAAGGTAGAAAGTTGCAACTTTGATTCTATCAACGATATCTTCAAGGGTACTAATTCGATGACGACTATTCCAAATCTAGGTGAAAGACGACATTTTGATACACTATATACACTCAAGAAAGTCCAAATTCTAATTTCGGGAAGTTTTGAATTCTTGAGTTTTAGCCATGAATCCATACTAGAACACTTTGAACAAGAAAGAGACGACTTTGATTCTATCGACCATATCTCCAAGTATACTAATTTGATGATGATGATTCCAAATCTAGGTAAAAGACGACATTTTGATACACTATATACACTCAAGAAAGTCCAAATTCTGATTTTGGGAAGTTTTGAAATCTTGTGTTTTAGCCATGAATCCACACTAGAACACTTTGAACAAGAAAGTGACAACTTTGATTCTATCGACGATATCTCCAAGTATACACTAATTTGATGATGATGATTTCAAACCTAGGTGAAAGACGACATTTTGATACACTAAATACACTTAAGGCAGTCAAAACTCTACTTTCGGGAAGTTTTGAAAAGTTGAGTTTTATGCATGGGTCCACAGTACAACACTTTGATTCTATCAACGATATCTTCAAGGGTACTAATTCGATGACGACGATTCCAAATCTAGGTGAAAGACTGCATTTTGATACGCTATATACACTCAAGAAAGCCAAATTCTGATTTCGGGAAGTTTTGAAATCTCGAGTTTTAGCCATGAATCTATACTAGAACACTTTGAACAAGAAAGTAACGTTAGACTTTGACTCTATCGACGATATCTCAAAATATACTAATTTGATGATGACGACTCCAAATTTAGGGGAATGACGACATTTCTATACACTAAATACAATTAAGACAGTCTAAATTCTATTTTCAGGAAGTTTTAAAAGTTAAGTTTTATGTATGGGTCCACAGTGGAACACTTTAAAGAAGAAAGTGGCAACTTTGATTCTATCAACGATATCTTCAAGGGTACTAATTCGATGATGATGATTCCAAATCTAGGTGAAAGATGAGATTTTGATACACTATATACACCCAAGAAAGTCCAAATTCTGATTTCGGGAAGTTTTGACAAGTTGAGTTTTAGGCATGCGTCCATAGTTGAAAACCTTAAACAGAAAAAGCACAACCTTGTTTCAATGAACGATATCTCCAAGAATACTAATTTGACTGTGACGATTCCAAATCTAGGTGAAAGGCGACATTTTGAAACACTATATACACTCAAGAAAGTCCAACTTCTGGTTTTGGGAAGATTTGAAAAGTTGTGTTTGAGCCATGTGTCCATAGTTGAACACCTTAAACACAAAAAGGACAACGTTGTTTCAATGTACGATATCTCCAAGAATACTAATTTGATGATGACGATTCCAAATCCAGATGAAAGACGACATTTTGATACACTGTATACACTCAAGAAAGTCCAACTTCTTGTTTCTGAAGGTTTTGAAAAGTTGAGTTTGAGCCATGCGTCCAAAGTAAACATAAAAAGGAAAACCTTCTCTCAATGAACGATATCCCCAAGAATACTAATTTTGATGATGACGATTGCAAATGTAGGTGAAAGAGGAAATTTTTATACACTCAAGAAAGTCCTAATTTTTATTTCGGAAAGTTTTGAAATCTTGAGTTTCAGTCATGAATGCATAGCAGAACACTTTAAACAAGAAAGTGACAATTTTGATTCAATTGACGATATCTCCAAGTATACTAGTTCGATGATGACAATTCCAGATCTAGGTGAAAGACAACATTTTGATACACTAAATACACTCAAGACAGTCCAAATTCTAATTTCTGGAAGTTTGAAAAGTTGAGTTTTAGCCATGCATCCATAGTTCAACACCTTAAACATAAAAAGTGCAACCTTGTTTCAATGAACGATATCTTCAAGATTACTAATTTGATGTTGACGATTCGAAATCTAGTTGAAAGACGACATTTTTAAACACTTTATACACTCAAGTAAGTCCAAATTCCGATTTCGGGAAGTTTTGAAATCTTGAGTTTTAGCCATGAATCCGTACTAGAACACTTTGAACAAGAAAGTGACGACTTTTATTCTATCGACGATATCTCCAAGTATACTAATTTGATGATGACGATTCCAAATCTAGGTGGAAGAAGACATTTTGATACACTAAATACACTTGAGACGGTCCAAATTCTATTTTCGGGAAGTTTTGAAAAGTTGAGTTTTATGCATGGGTCCACAGTAGAACACTATAAAGAAGAAAGTGGCAACTTTGATTCTATCAAATATATCTTCAAGGGTTCTTATTCGATGGGACAATTCCAAATCTAGGTGAAAGATGACATTTTGATACAGTATATAAACTCAAGAAAGTCCAAATTCTGATTTCGGGAAGTCTTGAAATCTTGTGCTTTAGCCATGAATCCATACTAGAAAACTTTGAACAAAAAAGTGACGACTTTGATTCTATCGACGATATCTCCAAGTATACTAATTTGGTGATGACGATTCCAAATCTAAGTGAAAGACGACATTTCGATACACTGAATACACTTAAGACAGTCCAAATTCTACTTTCGAGAAGTTTTGAAAAGTTGAGTTTTATGCATGGGTCCACAGTAGAACACTTTAAAGTAGAAAGTTGCAACTTTGATTCTATCAACGATATCTTCAAGGGTACTAATTCGATGACGACTATTCCAAATCTAGGTGAAAGACGACATTTTGATACACTATATACACTCAAGAAAGTCCAAATTCTAATTTCGGGAAGTTTTGAATTCTTGAGTTTTAGCCATGAATCCATACTAGAACACTTTGAACAAGAAAGAGACGACTTTGATTCTATCGACCATATCTCCAAGTATACTAATTTGATGATGATGATTCCAAATCTAGGTAAAAGACGACATTTTGATACACTATATACACTCAAGAAAGTCCAAATTCTGATTTTGGGAAGTTTTGAAATCTTGTGTTTTAGCCATGAATCCACACTAGAACACTTTGAACAAGAAAGTGACAACTTTGATTCTATCGACGATATCTCCAAGTATACACTAATTTGATGATGATGATTTCAAACCTAGGTGAAAGACGACATTTTGATACACTAAATACACTTAAGGCAGTCAAAACTCTACTTTCGGGAAGTTTTGAAAAGTTGAGTTTTATGCATGGGTCCACAGTACAACACTTTGATTCTATCAACGATATCTTCAAGGGTACTAATTCGATGACGACGATTCCAAATCTAGGTGAAAGACTGCATTTTGATACGCTATATACACTCAAGAAAGCCAAATTCTGATTTCGGGAAGTTTTGAAATCTCGAGTTTTAGCCATGAATCTATACTAGAACACTTTGAACAAGAAAGTAACGTTAGACTTTGACTCTATCGACGATATCTCAAAATATACTAATTTGATGATGACGACTCCAAATTTAGGGGAATGACGACATTTCTATACACTAAATACAATTAAGACAGTCTAAATTCTATTTTCAGGAAGTTTTAAAAGTTAAGTTTTATGTATGGGTCCACAGTGGAACACTTTAAAGAAGAAAGTGGCAACTTTGATTCTATCAACGATATCTTCAAGGGTACTAATTCGATGATGATGATTCCAAATCTAGGTGAAAGATGAGATTTTGATACACTATATACACCCAAGAAAGTCCAAATTCTGATTTCGGGAAGTTTTGACAAGTTGAGTTTTAGGCATGCGTCCATAGTTGAAAACCTTAAACAGAAAAAGCACAACCTTGTTTCAATGAACGATATCTCCAAGAATACTAATTTGACTGTGACGATTCCAAATCTAGGTGAAAGGCGACATTTTGAAACACTATATACACTCCAGAAAGTCCAACTTCTGGTTTTGGGAAGATTTGAAAAGTTGTGTTTGAGCCATGTGTCCATAGTTGAACACCTTAAACACAAAAAGGACAACGTTGTTTCAATGTACGATATCTCCAAGAATACTAATTTGATGATGACGATTCCAAATCCAGATGAAAGACGACATTTTGATACACTGTATACACTCAAGAAAGTCCAACTTCTTGTTTCTGAAGGTTTTGAAAAGTTGAGTTTGAGCCATGCGTCCAAAGTAAACATAAAAAGGAAAACCTTCTCTCAATGAACGATATCCCCAAGAATACTAATTTTGATGATGACGATTGCAAATGTAGGTGAAAGAGGAAATTTTTATACACTCAAGAAAGTCCTAATTTTTATTTCGGAAAGTTTTGAAATCTTGAGTTTCAGTCATGAATGCATAGCAGAACACTTTAAACAAGAAAGTGACAATTTTGATTCAATTGACGATATCTCCAAGTATACTAGTTCGATGATGACAATTCCAGATCTAGGTGAAAGACGACATTTTGATACACTAAATACACTCAAGACAGTCCAAATTCTAATTTCTGGAAGTTTGAAAAGTTGAGTTTTAGCCATGCATCCATAGTTCAACACCTTAAACATAAAAAGTGCAACCTTGTTTCAATGAACGATATCTTCAAGATTACTAATTTGATGTTGACGATTCGAAATCTAGTTGAAAGACGACATTTTTAAACACTTTATACACTCAAGTAAGTCCAAATTCCGATTTCGGGAAGTTTTGAAATCTTGAGTTTTAGCCATGAATCCGTACTAGAACACTTTGAACAAGAAAGTGACGACTTTTATTCTATCGACGATATCTCCAAGTATACTAATTTGATGATGACGATTCCAAATCTAGGTGGAAGAAGACATTTTGATACACTAAATACACTTGAGACGGTCCAAATTCTATTTTCGGGAAGTTTTGAAAAGTTGAGTTTTATGCATGGGTCCACAGTAGAACACTATAAAGAAGAAAGTGGCAACTTTGATTCTATCAAATATATCTTCAAGGGTTCTTATTCGATGGGACAATTCCAAATCTAGGTGAAAGATGACATTTTGATACAGTATATAAACTCAAGAAAGTCCAAATTCTGATTTCGGGAAGTCTTGAAATCTTGTGCTTTAGCCATGAATCCATACTAGAACACTTTGAACAAAAAAGTGACGACTTTGATTCTATCGACGATATCTCCAAGTATACTAATTTGGTGATGACGATTCCAAATCTAAGTGAAAGACGACATTTCGATACACTGAATACACTTAAGACAGTCCAAATTCTACTTTCGAGAAGTTTTGAAAAGTTGAGTTTTATGCATGGGTCCACAGTAGAACACTTTAAAGTAGAAAGTTGCAACTTTGATTCTATCAACGATATCTTCAAGGGTACTAATTCGATGACGACTATTCCAAATCTAGGTGAAAGACGACATTTTGATACACTATATACACTCAAGAAAGTCCAAATTCTAATTTCGGGAAGTTTTGAATTCTTGAGTTTCAGCCATGAATCCATACTAGAACACTTTGAACAAGAAAGAGACGACTTTGATTCTATCGACCATATCTCCAAGTATACTAATTTGATGATGATGATTCCAAATCTAGGTAAAAGACGACATTTTGATACACTATATACACTCAAGAAAGTCCAAATTCTGATTTTGGGAAGTTTTGAAATCTTGTGTTTTAGCCATGAATCCACACTAGAACACTTTGAACAAGAAAGTGACAACTTTGATTCTATCGACGATATCTCCAAGTATACACTAATTTGATGATGATGATTTCAAACCTAGGTGAAAGACGACATTTTGATACACTAAATACACTTAAGGCAGTCAAAACTCTACTTTCGGGAAGTTTTGAAAAGTTGAGTTTTATGCATGGGTCCACAGTACAACACTTTGATTCTATCAACGATATCTTCAAGGGTACTAATTCGATGACGACGATTCCAAATCTAGGTGAAAGACTGCATTTTGATACGCTATATACACTCAAGAAAGCCAAATTCTGATTTCGGGAAGTTTTGAAATCTCGAGTTTTAGCCATGAATCTATACTAGAACACTTTGAACAAGAAAGTAACGTTAGACTTTGACTCTATCGACGATATCTCAAAATATACTAATTTGATGATGACGACTCCAAATTTAGGGGAATGACGACATTTCTATACACTAAATACAATTAAGACAGTCTAAATTCTATTTTCAGGAAGTTTTAAAAGTTAAGTTTTATGTATGGGTCCACAGTGGAACACTTTAAAGAAGAAAGTGGCAACTTTGATTCTATCAACGATATCTTCAAGGGTACTAATTCGATGATGATGATTCCAAATCTAGGTGAAAGATGAGATTTTGATACACTATATACACCCAAGAAAGTCCAAATTCTGATTTCGGGAAGTTTTGACAAGTTGAGTTTTAGGCATGCGTCCATAGTTGAAAACCTTAAACAGAAAAAGCACAACCTTGTTTCAATGAACGATATCTCCAAGAATACTAATTTGACTGTGACGATTCCAAATCTAGGTGAAAGGCGACATTTTGAAACACTATATACACTCCAGAAAGTCCAACTTCTGGTTTTGGGAAGATTTGAAAAGTTGTGTTTGAGCCATGTGTCCATAGTTGAACACCTTAAACACAAAAAGGACAACGTTGTTTCAATGTACGATATCTCCAAGAATACTAATTTGATGATGACGATTCCAAATCCAGATGAAAGACGACATTTTGATACACTGTATACACTCAAGAAAGTCCAACTTCTTGTTTCTGAAGGTTTTGAAAAGTTGAGTTTGAGCCATGCGTCCAAAGTAAACATAAAAAGGAAAACCTTGTCTCAATGAACGATATCCCCAAGAATACTAATTTTGATGATGACGATTGCAAATGTAGGTGAAAGAGGAAATTTTTATACACTCAAGAAAGTCCTAATTTTTATTTCGGAAAGTTTTGAAATCTTGAGTTTCAGTCATGAATGCATAGCAGAACACTTTAAACAAGAAAGTGACAATTTTGATTCAATTGACGATATCTCCAAGTATACTAGTTCGATGATGACAATTCCAGATCTAGGTGAAAGACGACATTTTGATACACTAAATACACTCAAGACAGTCCAAATTCTAATTTCTGGAAGTTTGAAAAGTTGAGTTTTAGCCATGCATCCATAGTTCAACACCTTAAACATAAAAAGTGCAACCTTGTTTCAATGAACGATATCTTCAAGATTACTAATTTGATGTTGACGATTCGAAATCTAGTTGAAAGACGACATTTTTAAACACTTTATACACTCAAGTAAGTCCAAATTCCGATTTCGGGAAGTTTTGAAATCTTGAGTTTTAGCCATGAATCCGTACTAGAACACTTTGAACAAGAAAGTGACGACTTTTATTCTATCGACGATATCTCCAAGTATACTAATTTGATGATGACGATTCCAAATCTAGGTGGAAGAAGACATTTTGATACACTAAATACACTTGAGACGGTCCAAATTCTATTTTCGGGAAGTTTTGAAAAGTTGAGTTTTATGCATGGGTCCACAGTAGAACACTATAAAGAAGAAAGTGGCAACTTTGATTCTATCAAATATATCTTCAAGGGTTCTTATTCGATGGGACAATTCCAAATCTAGGTGAAAGATGACATTTTGATACAGTATATAAACTCAAGAAAGTCCAAATTCTGATTTCGGGAAGTCTTGAAATCTTGTGCTTTAGCCATGAATCCATACTAGAACACTTTGAACAAAAAAGTGACGACTTTGATTCTATCGACGATATCTCCAAGTATACTAATTTGGTGATGACGATTCCAAATCTAAGTGAAAGACGACATTTCGATACACTGAATACACTTAAGACAGTCCAAATTCTACTTTCGAGAAGTTTTGAAAAGTTGAGTTTTATGCATGGGTCCACAGTAGAACACTTTAAAGTAGAAAGTTGCAACTTTGATTCTATCAACGATATCTTCAAGGGTACTAATTCGATGACGACTATTCCAAATCTAGGTGAAAGACGACATTTTGATACACTATATACACTCAAGAAAGTCCAAATTCTAATTTCGGGAAGTTTTGAATTCTTGAGTTTCAGCCATGAATCCATACTAGAACACTTTGAACAAGAAAGAGACGACTTTGATTCTATCGACCATATCTCCAAGTATACTAATTTGATGATGATGATTCCAAATCTAGGTAAAAGACGACATTTTGATACACTATATACACTCAAGAAAGTCCAAATTCTGATTTTGGGAAGTTTTGAAATCTTGTGTTTTAGCCATGAATCCACACTAGAACACTTTGAACAAGAAAGTGACAACTTTGATTCTATCGACGATATCTCCAAGTATACACTAATTTGATGATGATGATTTCAAACCTAGGTGAAAGACGACATTT
Organism: Diospyros kaki; assembly: GCA_036245055.1. Classification (NCBI taxonomy): domain Eukaryota; kingdom Viridiplantae; phylum Streptophyta; class Magnoliopsida; order Ericales; family Ebenaceae; genus Diospyros; species Diospyros kaki. The sequence continues at coordinate 25,855,752 of BSEG01000012.1, forward strand.
TGATACACTAAATACACTTAAGGCAGTCAAAACTCTACTTTCGGGAAGTTTTGAAAAGTTGAGTTTTATGCATGGGTCCACAGTACAACACTTTGATTCTATCAACGATATCTTCAAGGGTACTAATTCGATGACGACGATTCCAAATCTAGGTGAAAGACTGCATTTTGATACGCTATATACACTCAAGAAAGCCAAATTCTGATTTCGGGAAGTTTTGAAATCTCGAGTTTTAGCCATGAATCTATACTAGAACACTTTGAACAAGAAAGTAACGTTAGACTTTGACTCTATCGACGATATCTCAAAATATACTAATTTGATGATGACGACTCCAAATTTAGGGGAATGACGACATTTCTATACACTAAATACAATTAAGACAGTCTAAATTCTATTTTCAGGAAGTTTTAAAAGTTAAGTTTTATGTATGGGTCCACAGTGGAACACTTTAAAGAAGAAAGTGGCAACTTTGATTCTATCAACGATATCTTCAAGGGTACTAATTCGATGATGATGATTCCAAATCTAGGTGAAAGATGAGATTTTGATACACTATATACACCCAAGAAAGTCCAAATTCTGATTTCGGGAAGTTTTGACAAGTTGAGTTTTAGGCATGCGTCCATAGTTGAAAACCTTAAACAGAAAAAGCACAACCTTGTTTCAATGAACGATATCTCCAAGAATACTAATTTGACTGTGACGATTCCAAATCTAGGTGAAAGGCGACATTTTGAAACACTATATACACTCAAGAAAGTCCAACTTCTGGTTTTGGGAAGATTTGAAAAGTTGTGTTTGAGCCATGTGTCCATAGTTGAACACCTTAAACACAAAAAGGACAACGTTGTTTCAATGTACGATATCTCCAAGAATACTAATTTGATGATGACGATTCCAAATCCAGATGAAAGACGACATTTTGATACACTGTATACACTCAAGAAAGTCCAACTTCTTGTTTCTGAAGGTTTTGAAAAGTTGAGTTTGAGCCATGCGTCCAAAGTAAACATAAAAAGGAAAACCTTGTCTCAATGAACGATATCCCCAAGAATACTAATTTTGATGATGACGATTGCAAATGTAGGTGAAAGAGGAAATTTTTATACACTCAAGAAAGTCCTAATTTTTATTTCGGAAAGTTTTGAAATCTTGAGTTTCAGTCATGAATGCATAGCAGAACACTTTAAACAAGAAAGTGACAATTTTGATTCAATTGACGATATCTCCAAGTATACTAGTTCGATGATGACAATTCCAGATCTAGGTGAAAGACGACATTTTGATACACTAAATACACTCAAGACAGTCCAAATTCTAATTTCTGGAAGTTTGAAAAGTTGAGTTTTAGCCATGCATCCATAGTTCAACACCTTAAACATAAAAAGTGCAACCTTGTTTCAATGAACGATATCTTCAAGATTACTAATTTGATGTTGACGATTCGAAATCTAGTTGAAAGACGACATTTTTAAACACTTTATACACTCAAGTAAGTCCAAATTCCGATTTCGGGAAGTTTTGAAATCTTGAGTTTTAGCCATGAATCCGTACTAGAACACTTTGAACAAGAAAGTGACGACTTTTATTCTATCGACGATATCTCCAAGTATACTAATTTGATGATGACGATTCCAAATCTAGGTGGAAGAAGACATTTTGATACACTAAATACACTTGAGACGGTCCAAATTCTATTTTCGGGAAGTTTTGAAAAGTTGAGTTTTATGCATGGGTCCACAGTAG